>JAGVSL010000017.1:0-4811893 GCA_022494535.1 Himalopsyche phryganea
ATAATTATATTAATTATCTTAATTAATATTTGCGTATCCCCGATGAATATTGTTGTGGATCTGTACAACAATATTGATTAAATTGAAATTAACTCGGCAGAAATCCGCTGTAATAAAGACAATGTTTCAAGTTCCACAAAAGTAAAAAATCAAATTCTGGCGATGGCGTGATGTTGAAATAGCTATCAACTATAACTTATAACTATTGTAGAACAATAGCAAAGTACATATCTAGCAGGCGCGTGTGGTGGTTTTATCTCTTTCTCGCTCAATTACATGAAAAGTGAAAGTGAAAGCGAGATGCAAGGGCATGCGGCGCATGCTCTTGTATCCTTCTTGCTCATACCCAAATTAGGTTGTGCGATAGAGATAGTGGTAAGTCCACCGCACGCCGACGCTACCTAGCCGTATTTACGTAATTATTTATTTATCAATTGAGGATTGTACTTGTATTAAGACACAGTTGCCTTTTTAATGAATGACCAATACTAAGTAGTCCTCACTCTCGTCCATTTCGAGCGGTACTAGAAGATTGTTAAATTTGTATTAGCAACCCTATCATTCATGGTGAGTGTACGGGTGACATTATATACAAACCACGAGCAAATATTATTTATTTGTGATTTCCTTTATACAAAACAGTGGTTCTTAACCGGAGCATGTTGCAAGTGTTGTGTTAATATAATATTTAAGGAATTGTAACTTGTTTTTGAAGCAATTGAATGGCATTTTAGCGAAGTACAAAGGAGAATATGGAATAAGGCGACAGAAAGGATGGTATTACAAAACATGTAAAAATTGAAAGCTCAGCGTGAAATAAGATAGAGTTGTCACAAGGAAGTGGATAAGGTTTGCCAATCTCGGTACACTTTACTTTGTTCTGTAAGGAGAAATACATGGGATAATTAAATTTTGGGCGCCAGGCGTGAAGATACACGCCGAATGAAAGATAATAATAATGAAAATACGGTTACCGTTAAAAAAACACCTTTAATATGGATGTGGAAACCGTAAATGCACAGAATTTAAATTATAAACAAATAAAACAAAAATTACACGACGAAACAATAATTATGAACAGATGGTTATACTTAAACAAGTAAACTATTATAATAAATATATAAAATTACGACCTTATGGATAAAACATCTCGGCGACGAACTCGGGTGTCCGAGACCAATCTCCAGCGCGTTCCCGGCACGTCCTGCTTGTTTCACATCCTGGCGCGTAAGAAAGTTTCAACGCAATTATTTCTTAACCATTCTTGGCGAGGCTTCCACTTGGTCTCCTATCAACGACGCAGCAATGTACTTATCGCCAATAGGTGACAAGTGTACCGCAAAAGTATTGTAAAACATTAAGAAATTGGCAAAATGCTGAAAACCGAAAAAATGATTCGCGAAATAATTATAGCTGACGAACCGATTTTATCTAATCGATCGCAAGTGTTGCCTCGCGTCAAATGGTTTTCGAATAATAGGAAAAAGTAAAGTAGATATGTTTCCTTCACTTAACGAAAACATTGCCGGGGGAATTATTTCCGCTAAAACAGAACATCTAAATTTATTGGAAGAAAAGATTGTATGCTACTTACTTTCCTTCCTTAAATATAGAAAATTATTACTGGTTACGAAATCCATTTTGTTCCATCGTGGTATGAAAGTTGTGAATTTTCATACCAAGAAGAAAAAGAATTGGTCACCTAAGTCACCTTGTCTACGAATCGTAATCTAAAATTTTAAATTAATTTCTTTTTGTTGTATAATCTGTTAAATTTATAATAAAGTTTATTTTTGAATATTTTTCTTTCTTTTTTACCCGTTTGATTTTAGTGCACCGCCATTTTTCTTATGACAAAAAGTGCACCTTGACTTCGAAAAGGTGAAGAACCACTGATATAAAGCATTGAAAGCAATTTTATTGTAAAATACACAACTTATTTTGTGACAATCAATGTAATGTATGTCTTGACGCTTTTCATAAAAGATGTAAAACATCCATTTTTTCAAAGAAAGTTATATATATTTGATACTATGTCCACACCCAATGGGAAGCATAAATAGAATTCAGATAGAGCTTTCCTCGAACGGACAAGAACTGTTTGTTATTAAGTCACTTAAACAATCTTTTTTGGGAAAACGTAAAGATGGAAGAATAGGGATAAGACCGGAATAATAATGCATAGCTTATCGTTCTCACAAAGCTTCGTTTTTAAGATTTTGAGAGGGAATGCATACATTAAAGACATCCATAAATTCGAGCACAAATCCATGTATTTTTTATGAAACTGTCTGTACTGGGATTCAAACCCTTGTACGATGCAGCCAAAAACAACAACGTTCCACTGGACTACAGTGTATATGCACCACTTAATTTGTGACAATAAATGTTTTGTACCCTCTCACACATTTCGACAATATGTAAAAAACATATATTGATGCGATTATAGCACCAGTCGTTATGTTTGAAAAGGAAAATTTTATTACAAAAACAATACATAGCATATAACGTTAATAATCGTTCTGCAATCAGCGGAATAACAATGTTATCAATTTTATGAATAATTTACGTACAAAATCAAATATGTACATTTATTTACTAAAAACAACAGGTAAATATAATAGAAAGCTTTGTTTTGCAATAAATCTTAAACTAGTCAGATAAAGTAGTCGTGTACTTTCTCAGGGAATGATATAGTATGATAATTTTTTATAAATATAAATTTAAATCCTAGAATGACAAAGAGAAATAAATTATATCGATAAATACATAAATCGAAGACGAATTATTATTAAATAAATTTTTGTCAGTTCCAGTTCAATATAATAAGTTAATATTTTCCGAAATCCAGAACGGGTTTGATTGAAACGGTTTTTTGTTGCGCAATTTATTTGTTGTTATTTACGTATTTACAAATAAAGGTATTCCTATTAATTTCCGAAAAATAAAAATTTACATTTCTCGCGCAGAAATTTCCATCTCAAAAATAATTTATTATTAAAACAAGATTGAAATTTTATGAATATTTTTTATAGGTTCCTGTTTCGTTCTTCATAAAGAGGTCTTTTCGGCTACCTTGTTTTATAACACAGAAGTTTTTTGTATATTTATTTTTCATTTAATGAATGATACGTCATGTTAATTCGTTAGATTTTTTCAATGAGCGTAGTATAGAGGGTAACTGTTAATATCATGTTATATTTTATGCTTACTTTATTTTATTATATAACATATTCTTTATTTTAATTGAGAACAGTCATCATAAACAGCTATACTTTGAATTAACATGTTTGTTAGTTTAAAAGTAGGAAATTAAATCTATTATCATTCGTTTGTATTTTGTAAACTATTGTTCTAGGTTCTAGGTCGATGTATATTAAATTGTCATACATAAAAAAGCAAAACTATGTTATAATCATCTGAGATCTACTCGACTAGAAAAAATAATATAAACCGCTACTATTTACTTTGCTGCCAGTACTTACCAATTCTTAGTTTCTTACCGCTTGGCAGAAAAGACCGTTTGGATGCAGGGCCCGTTTTACATATACGTTCTCTAGGTTAAAGTTTGGAGCTCCAAAAACTCTTAGAATCAATCGACATGTTGTTAATTTTTATATAAAGTAAATAAGTATTGAATGGAAAATAAAAATTGATAAAATTTCTCATCCTCGTTTTCGGGTACCGACAAAGAGGTATCCGATTGTTATTTCGCTATCTCGTAAGTGGAGGTCAATAATTCAAGATTATTGCCAGTAAATATTAACCTGATGAATGCGCTGGCCACGTTTACATGTCCAAGACTTTAAGTTATATTTCCGGCCAAACTAGAAAAAAACGCTTGTGGATATATGCTTTAAAAAATAGTTCAAACCTTTAGGTAGAGAAATTAGGCAACACATGAAAATGTCAAGTAGAACAAGGAAATATATTTATGGAAAAGAGCTCTTGATGTTCAGTATTTCGAATTTCAGTTTTCAAATGCTGATATGCTGATATGCAGCATTAACCGTCAGCCCTATGTATTACATATACTTATACGGCTACTAGCTTGCTCGTGGGCGTGTTGGGGGTATATGAAGATTGGCTGCAGCCATTTTACTTGCAAAGTCGTAGATTAAATATTTTCAGCTTTTTCATTTTATTCGATTTATTTTAGCGAGAATGCGACGACTTAAGTTTACTTCTTGATGTATTTGGGATAACTGATATATACATCAAATAGTTCTCGATTTTCACTCTTGAAATTGATCTATTTTTAGCCATAGTGCGCGTTTTAATAGCTCAATTGACTGAAAATAAAATTCGTGCGAAAACGAACCGTGCTGTAAGGGTTAAATATGTGAGATGCTATTAGATACATTCCTAAACTAAAGGTCCATTCACTAATACATGTGAAATAATTAAATTTACTATTTTAAAATTCATACTAATTGTGTACATAGAGACAAAAATATCAATCTTTTGAAGTATACCTTCTTTTATGCACCGAATCATACGAATGATCATGATGGACATTTTTGTGTTCTTAATTGTACAATGTACAACTGGAAATGAATTATTTTTATAAAAATACAAAGCAATTTTTTTCTAATAATTCCACTATTTTAACAATTGACCAAGATCAGTGTTTAATGCTTGCGATTACCGAAACTTCATTTTCTTTGTCATATAAATTCTGCTATGATTTTATAAATATGCACCAATACTTATATTTAAAATATGTGTAATTTAAGTTTAAGACATCGACTGAGGGTGCTTGATGGAATTTCAATATCAAATTTGGATTATTGAGATTTTGTTGATTATTAAAATACATGGGAGTGTTCAAAATCTCAATAATTCAAATTTAAAATATGTGTGCTTTAATATTTAACAGCTCTATAATACTCTCACCATAAATAAAATACTGCAAGACAAATTCTGAGTATCAGATGCGACTTCAACCATAGTTGTATACAAACAAAACTTATATGTTTTTTTATTCCATTTGTCTCACATAATAACACAACCTACAGATTAACGATTTCACTTTATAAAGTTAAAAATGAATTAACCGGCAAATCTATCTATTTATTTTTACCGTTGGCTGTGTTTTTACTTTACTGCAGATCATCCCTAAAATGTAGGATTGTTAAAAACTAACAGATCTGATATTGATTGATAATGAGAATTTTTTACTTATATAAAAAATATCCATGAATAACAAATACGATTTTTTATACAACACAAAAAAATCATTCTTTAGTTTTTTTATCAGTCCTCAGAAGACAAATTCATCGCGTTTATCATGCCGTGGGGTTTTGCCGAGTGAAGTATTTTTGTATTTCATCGATACAGCATGTCTATGGGGTGAAATATTGTCTGTATTGAAAAGTAATTTTCCATTTTCTATTTGCTGACATTGATTAAAACATGACTTGGGCGGATCTCACAGACCGCAATTTCTTTTGCTCTGAAAATTCAAAGCCTCACAAGATGACCTTTTCCGGCACAACCGTGCGTAAACTAGATTAGACCAGCGGTTTTCGGGACGCCCTGGATCGATGGGTGGCTTTAGTGGGTTTTGCCAGATTGGTCTTGCTTGCTCTCTGATCTTGGTTTAGGAAATTGAATTTAAGATAATTAAATTGTAATGAGTTTACCCATTCAATACAATTAATATCAATTTCAAAATCAATTCAATATGGTTGCATTTTAATCCTTGGTGATGTAATATTATATGATAAATAATAATTACATAATAAAATCTGAATGTAGCCTACGTGGTGCAGTGATAAACGTCGTTTGCTATGGTTTCGGATGTCTCAGGTTCAAGTCTCATTTCTGACAGTTTCATAAATCGATGTATGGATTTCTGTTTTTAGCGAATGAATGTTTATGATGTATAAAAAATTCCCTCCCACCACGAGCGATTAGCTAACCACTAGTCCTGTCCTAGCCCTATCCTTCTATCACTACTCTCTTCGAAAAAGAGAAGTTGAGCAACCGGGTAACACGTAGTTCTCGTAGAAAGCTCCAGTTGAGGTACCTCCATTATAAAGCCATATGCTCCACATTAGGAGCGGACTTGGCAAAAAAATTTAACAATTCAAATTTGATATTGAAATTACAACAAGCACCCTCAGTCGATATCTTAATTATAGTATGTAATATGTGTAAATAAAAAACAAATATTTTACAGCTAAAAAAGCCAAGGTGCCAGATAAATTATTTTTAAAAATTACAGGGGAAAAACTATCTGACATTTTTTTAAATCACTCGAGACAAACTCGAGAAGAAAAGACAACATCAAAACCTAACCCCAAGATCACAGGTGTTGATCTACTAGACTAGACTACAGTGAACTTGTATTAAATAATTGAAAATTTGTCTTTATTATTGTTATGAACAAGTAAGTAATTAATAACCTTTAAGTGCTTCAAAATGGAAACGAACGTAATCTTGCTAGTTAAAAACATATGTAACACAATAGGCCTGTGGGTAAACACATATAAAATAAATTTTAGTAATGGATCATTAATGAAAGCAATATAATATTGTAGCCAAAACACAAATAATAAGAATTTGAAACATATAAAATAAGACACTATATTATAATTACTAAAATGATGTTGATTAATCAATTGTTTGAGATTAAATAAATAATTACTATCAAGAATCAAGATTGTTGATATATTTTTAATTAAAATCCACTGTAAAGCTTTAAAACCAGATGGATTATCATATTGCAAAAGTCACATCTTTTTTCAAACCCCTGATGGTCGAGCGCCATTTTGTCTGTCTATATAGAATGTCCACCATTTTGTCTCGTAGTTCATGAAATGGCCACCACGTTTTCTTCTATCCCTCACCACTTTAACTACTAAGTATAGCTGCGTCCCTTTCTTTCGACATTTGGTGCGGACATTTTTATTGCCTCTCCTTTTATATGGCGATGATTTGCTCAAAGATATGGCAACTGAAAGGGCCCAAGTGTCATTTCCGGTATTTTAGCGACAGATATGCATCATTATAATACAATATTATGATACCACGCCAAAACGTCTTGTTACATATGAATAATGCCGAAATATTTTTATTTTTTAAAAACTTGCTGTTTGAATTTTTGTACTATATAACGTATTTACTCCAACAAGAATTATTGTTAAAGATATGTCATCGACAGCTTTTTCAGGATAGCGCTTTCTATAATATTTTAGTGATTGTAGAATTAAATATTATACATTGATATTTTTCAAATACTTACAGAAAAGTTCTTGCTAGTGAATTCAAGTTCATAATTGAAATATTCTCAAATTTGGATTATTGAGATTTTGTACACTTCCATTTATTTTGTCTCTAACGACCCGGGTTTCGCCTTTCGGCATTTTCAGGCATTCGAGCACACGAATGCCTGAAGATGCCGAAAGGCGAAACCCAGGTCATTAGTGACAAAATAAATGGAAGTGTACAAAATCTTAATAATCCAAATTTGATATTGAAATTCCATCAAGCACCCTCAGTCGATGTCTTAAATGAAATATTCTCAGTTTGATAGAACGCTGACCACTTAGATAATTATTTTTTTCTTTACATTTCATCAAAGAAACTAATGTCTTCATTTTTACCATTTCCACACCATAATGACAGCTCTAATGATTAATTAAGAAATTGTTAAGAGAGATTAAAAAATAATTGATTTATAAGGGCTTTTTATTAAATCCACGAAAAATAATTATGTTATGACAAAATAAACCGAAACGAATTTAGTTACGCGGGTCGGAATAATATTACACACATTAAATTTCTGAATCTGCCTGTGTGATGTCTAGGCTGTCTGTCTGCCTGCCTCTTCTACCAACCGGATGGATTCCGTCACCCTGGAAGGCGACTGATGACCATCCGTAGGATGTATTCGGCGGAGCTATGGGACGCTGGGATGACCTGGGAGGAAACCAAAAGACTGGCGGGGACAGAGAATCTTGGAGGACAGTAGTAAGCGGATATGGTTTAAAAAAAAAGAAAGATATTACAAACATTAAAAGATCAAAGTGATTTACATCATTTCCCAACCGGAAATCTAAATACCCACCACTATCTGCTACTGCATGACAACCTTTGATACTGAGCATTATAAATATATAATATAAAAAGGCGTCAAGCGTTTTCAAATAATGATTGCTCGAAATTATATTGTCATATTAGACATTACTGCCACCTTTCGGTATTCGTTTAATACGCTTCATGCGAATGAAACGCTGACAAAGAGTGTGTGCGCAGCGCTACAGTATACATAAATCAACACAAAAAATTATTAGGGAGTATTAGATAGGCGTTTATTTAATATTTTCCTTCTCCCACACTTATTTCATTAACCTCTTCAAAGTTAAAGATTGAGCGCTTAGTTCACGACCTGTTCTAGTTAGACACAGAGAGTGGACATAGTTCAAAAATATTAAATTTAATGTTCTAAAGTGGAGACTTGAGAGCTAGAAGTGGAGCTGATACTGTTACGGTATTAAACCAGATTTGTTAAGAAATTGAAGAATATTTAGTACGGACGTGAACATTTTGTAATGCGAAAGAAAAAACTAAGCTTTTTTTTTATAGTGTCACGTATGTCCTTTTAATTCAGAAACCAAAATTTTCTTCGTAACATGAGAACCAACGTACCAAATGCATATTAGATAATATTTTTCCTTTTTATATGCGTTTATGCATTTGCGTAACTTTGAATTTTACTCTTTGCTTCACTTTATGATCGGGTTTATGGTATTTATGTCAGCTCATTTGAAGGGTTAACTTTGAAGTAGAAGTTATGGTCAAATTGTGGAGAGTTGGCGAAAACTTTCAGAATTATATAATATCTATACTGCCAATAACTGCTGCAATATTTGAATTTATTCCATAAACAATATGACTATTGAAAGTACAACCAAATCGTTACTTATGGTGCACAAAAGTTGTCTCAACAAGATAATGGTAATGTCAACAAGTTTTACCAGGAAGAGTGCAGTCAATTTAAAAATACTATATCAATAGTCGAAGACTAAGATATTATGTGTATTTTTTATGAACATAAGCAATAAAAAAACAATTAAATAAAACATGTTTAATAATATATGGATGGTGTTTATTATGTTATTCTGTGGAAGGCGAGTATATTAATGTTTTATAAGCAAAGTCTACCAAAAACCCATTTCATTATTAAAGATCGTACGAATGACGAGAAATAGTGGTTAAAATGTAATGAAGCCTTTCTTCAATAACTAATTAAATAAACCAATCATTTTTAAAAATGTTAATGTGTAAAAGCCAATTATTTTTTCTTTTCTCACTAACTGTAGTAGAAATCAATTATATTTTATTACGTGCAACACAAATTTTCTATTTTTGAATTTTATTAGAGTAGCTGGTCGGTTTTGAGTAAAAGTGACCAGAATGGAAAAGGTTAAACAACTGACCACAATGAATGACAATCATATTATAATATATACATTTCTAAAGCTTATTAAAATGATTATTGAAGTAATAAAATTCTTGGTAATGATTACCTTATTAGCTCGAAGGTAACGCGACTTGCTTATTCAGAGCAGAATTGAAATGAATAATTTAAAATATAAGACAAAAGTTCTTGTTGTTACTTTGATGTATATATTATATCTTCTTCGGATACTTTTATTAATTTTAGTGTAGATTGATTCTTACTTTTCCATATTTTCGAGCGTTTTTTGTACTTTGTATGTTACTTATTTTGCTATAATTGCTATAGAACACCAATCTCAATAACGACAAGAAAACATGTGGGCCGTTACTTTACTCAAATGCGCTAGTAGTTTTGCTTCAACTACTGCACAATATGTAGGAGGAGGAGGAGAAACACAATATATACATTTTAAGCATCATATTAATGCTTTGAACAACAAAATATGTTAAATAAAATAGCTAAAAAACATCGCGTTATGTTCTGGTTAACACGGTAAATACTTTATTTTATGATTTAGGTGTATCCATTTAGGATAAATGACATGAATTAAAATAAAAATATGCTTATTTGAAATGGCATTTATATTACTCAATAGCATACATTCCCCCATATAGTTACGATGCAGAGTTAAGCCGGCAAGTGGATTTTTCTTTCACTTAACTGCTTCCTCAAACATGAAAAGTTACAGTATCGATTTTCAATATTTACCCAAGTTTACAGGCAAAGTTTCGCCTCTTAGGACATATATCTATCTGGTTGCGTTATACTGGATCAAAAAGTCAAGTGTAGAAACCTGCGTAGGACTTTTTATTGCAATTTTACGCATCTCAGAGAGAAGATAAGAAGCAAATAAAAGATTGGATTTATCAAGACGGATTTGTAAAAACACTTTTATGTTATTATTATAATTTTTTATTCAACTTATTTGCGGTTCAAGGAAAAATCCTCAAAACATATTACTGTTTTTACGAGTAAAAAAATATCATTTTCATTGAGATAGTGAGTATTTTCAACATGAGCGGACTAGATGAAAATTCAATATTAAATCTTTGGAATTTTTTAATATTAACACTAAGAGTTACTAATAAGTATGTGAGCAGAGAAGGGGTTATATTATGCGCATAGGTAATCGCGACAGACAGACGAGTCAATGTATTTTAAAATATTGAATGATATCACACGAAATTTATTGCAACTCGCCATGTTGTATGTATTACGTTTTATCACCAATCAATATTTGACAAAAGGAATTACTTGGAATGAAATTAGTATTCGCTTTTCGGAATCTTCAGATGTTCAATTGCATGGATGAACTGGAACTGACAGAGTATGGATGTCCGTGATGTTTACATTCCCTCTCATCCATCCATAATTACAAAAGCGTAGCGAGAGTGATTATCTACTAGTATTTCCTATTAACCGCTGAATAGAATGGGAAAATTTCGATATGTATAACTTAAAACAAGTATACGGTTATATTTTTAACACGATCGAAGGGTAAAAATAAAATTATTCTGCCGTCCAGTAACAATTTTCTCATTAATAACAAAACACGCCTAGTCCGTTATGGTTTTTTTTTTTTTTCCCATGTCCGCTCCCAATGTGGAGCATATGGTCTCCTAACGGAGGTATCTTAACAGATTTTTTCCTACGGGAACTGCTTGTTACGCAGTTGCTCAACCTCTCTATTTTTTTGGAAGAGAGTAGGGATAGAAGGATAGGGCTAGGACAGGACTAGTGGTTAGCTAATCGCTCTTGCTACGCTCTGTGAGGATGGGATGAGTGGGAGAGAGGACTCAGACTACGAACGGAAATCCATAAATCGATTGAAAGATCAATCTATGAAAACCGTCCGCACCGGGAATTGAACCCGAGACATCCGTAACCGTAGCCAGCGACGCTACCAACTGCGCCACGGACGCCGACATGGCCGTTATGGTACCTATTAATAATTCCGTATTTTTGTATATAAAGCTATAGTTTCATACCTGCGTCACTGTAACTTGTTTAGCATTCTTAACCTTCTTAGGTTATATTTATTTTGCTTGACATTGTTGACAACATTTTTAAATTCAATGAGACAATACAATAGGTACGTGTTTTCAAAAAAAAACGTATAGAGAACGCATAAATGATAAACATTTCGGCATGTTTTATAATAGACGAAAAGAGATCATAGAAGTCTTTGCAATTCATTAAAAATATTGCTCGATAATATATTCAATATTTTTAAACGCATTCCGCTAAATCTTTTTCTCACCACAGTTACTCAAGTGATGGATATTTAAGTAGCAATATTCAGAATAAGTAGCATGCATATTTGCGCATATGATATCGTACGCTTTATATCCATCAAAAGCCTGTTCGCTCTTCTCTTTCGGATAGGACTCATTCAAAAGAGGAGAGGTTGAGCGACTGAATAAAAATCAGTACTTGTAAAATAACTTCTGTTAAGATACTACATTAAGAATCCATATGCTTGACATTGGAGTTTATAAAAATGTAGGGTGATTGAAATATATAAATTTTCTATCACTGGACCAGGGGTTTTCAAATACTTATTCGTAGAAATTATTACAAGTCATCAGTATTATATAATATTTATATAAGTGAGTCGGCTACGTTACAAATTGTTTGAAAAGTTTCGCTACATGACAAACATACTTGACGCATTAATATCATCTTGGCAAAGAGTAGTTTGAGAAAAACTTGGATGATATATACGTGCATGCAATATCGACTATTATCTAGTTTTTTTTAACTAGTGGAACAAACATTGTGATAATTTGCAAAGAATATTGATTCTTTTTAAAAATATCTGTTAAATGGTGTCAACTTTCAATTAACTTTTTTATAACATATAATCAGGACTAAAATTTCGCAGTAGAAAGTCCTTAATCACTGAGAGAAATCGATCCCTGTCATATTAACATAGTAACATCCTTCCATTTTATTTTGATGTATCCGGTCAGTATTTGGGGCATATACATTTAATAAGTGGCACTTGATTTTAACCGAGTGAGTCTCTTCCTCTGTATTGAATATGGCGACAACATTGCTTAACAGGGTGGATTGCCATCTCGCTTGACGTGAACCCCAGGGATCAGAAGCCATTGAAGTCGCACGCTTCTTCCTTCATAACTTGCGATGAAGGGTTTCGTAGTTAGCACCATCTATCACGTGGAGAATTTTAGTGATATCTGGGACGCCAGCCAAAGTTGTCGTAATCTTCGAATATCAATATGAAGGTCGCGAGTGCTGCATAATAATTGGAGATGAATTGGTGACTTAACTAGGGTCGCATTGGCTGTGTTATAGCTACGTTCTTCTATATAAATTTCGAATCAAAAATCATTTTAATCGTTAGAAAATAGCCAGCTTAAAGCAATAATGAGTACATTTGAGTACTTGTGGTACTTCCACAGATTAGCAATAATGATGATACTATTGATAACAATTAAACCCTAACAAATTTACACTAGGCAATTTCAAATAATTAATAGCGTTTCCGTTTGAGCTTAATAGTCAACCACAGACAAATATAACCTTTATTTTTCTGTGGGTTTCCATTCTCGTGACATTAATTAGCATTTAAAATATATTTGAACGAATTTACGGAATATTCTCAAAGGACGATAAATCAGCTCAGTTGAGAGTGGGTCCGTTGCACTTACTTATGTAGGTAGTCGTTTCTATATGAAAAAAAAATCCTCCAGAAAAATGATACAATGATTGTAAAAGTAGAACATAGATTATACGGATTAAGTAACTCAGAATAATGTTAAATTTGCATAATCGAAAAAATATTTCCCATTTAAGTTATTATAGAAATAAAATGATTAAAAATGTATTAATATCACTTCAATTTTGTAACTGACAAATAATTATTCAAATATAAAAGTCACATTTACAGTTTCAAACAAGTTTCATTCTATCAAAGAGCAAATAACTCAACATGTGAATAATATTTTTATAATACGGGGATGCAAATCTTTTGTGAAATTCTCAGCTGATACATTGTACGAATCAAAGATGGTGTAAGAGTGTTTACTGAAATAAAAGATATGTTTAAGTTGATGGAACATGATTTATTGTGACAAGCGCATAATAAATTTAAAAAAATGCATGACTAAAAAACTATTTTGAAAACGCTTGCCTGCGGTTTTTGTTTTTAGTTAACTTTAAGAATGTCACCCTGTTCATCCATCCTAAGATTAATCTTCTCTTGTATGCTCCTCTACTGTATATTTTCAGCGCTTTTATCACCCACTCTTCCAGCATGCTCCCTGGTATCTTTCACCCAGTTTGACGACGGACATCCTTGCAGCCGTTTAACTGTAAAATAAAGCAGGAATCATAGAGAATTCCATAAAGTAAGCTTTGTTTTAATAGGAATATTATATGATTCAGTTACATTCCAGATCAACAAACACACGACGATTTTCATTAACACCACGAACTACATGAGAATAATTAAAAGGACACTATGAGTACATTTTTTGTGGAAGCGTTCGAAGGGTGTTTATTTTCATGTTGTTATTAAAAATAATTCATCACATATATTTTATCACCTTCACTCACAGTGTACTGTTGGTATTAATGACAAAAGAAAATTTTACATTTTTATAAAATAGTATGAAAGCAAAAACTGTTAGTAGAATATAAATTGATTAATTAGATTACGAAACAGAATCAGGATGCCCTATATTACAATCATGATAATTTCAGTAGGAATATTAAAGGCTATATTATATTACCTTTCTTTAGCTTTGCTTGGTACTTTTCGTATAATATGCTTTAAATCACTATAATGTAATTACGGTGGGGTTTATAGTTATATACATGACCGCAAAATCTATTGATCAGAACAGAATAAAGTTGCATTATGAAACAACACACTATAAAAGGAAATAAATTCACAGATGTTTCTTAGCGGAGCTGTAAAAGCATTGTTTTATCACTGTTCTTGTACTATATTGGTCGAGTTTGTTTCTCACCACCAACTGTTAACTTTAAACGCCTTCCACAACATTGATGATAAAAACTCCTCTTAATAATGGACTGAGCAAAGTTGATTTTGAGCCAAGCACTTGCTTAATGAATGAAATAACGTTTTAAAATGTGACTAGCGCAGCCAGTTCAATCATGTTGATATTACGTGATCGGTGCATGATCGATACATTAAGCGTCCGCCATTAAAGACAAATTAAATGGTTCTAGAAAATGATTAGGTATATTAATAAGCAAACTTTTCAAATGCTGTAAAGTTAGCCATGATTTTAATAAGGTTCCTATTGGACTCGTGTGAGGACAAGCTGTAGAAAAAAAATACTTACTGCTAGATCGGAATCCAAGTCAGGTCACTGCCATATATTTTGAGTACAAATCTGTTGGATATGTCTGTACAATCCAGACATTATTGATCAGTGATTAATGAAAAGTTTAATCCCGGACAGCTACAAGAATATGAAATGTATTATTACATTATCGCAGGGCTGTAAGTTAAAGCGGCCTTGGAATTAATGACTTCCTATTATATATATTAGTAATGTTGGTAGGTTAACCAAATCCTTTCAAATGAAGCGTTACAAGAAAATTCTTAGAATGTATTGAAATATCTTCCGCAATAATCTCTTATTATATTGGTAAATAAACTTGATATACAAATGGATCTACTGCTGCTTGGTTGTTTAGAAATTGTGTTGTTTGTGTAGAAAAGCGTATAAATAGATGAAGCGAAAGTTTTAATGTTTCCTTGTAAACATTTGCTGTAAGACAATCGTGCAAAATTTATCTGAAAGTGCTGGTCACGCAAAAATCCGATCCGTTAAGTACAGGATGACAAGCTCTTTCCACAAATGACCGATCGACCCACTTCAACACTTCTCAAAAGATTCCATGTCGATCAGTGAATATTTTTATTTCTTTATGAATACTCATTATATAAACTTTTTGTGAAACCAAATAATTATGCCATTTATAAAACAATTTTATGGGTGTACATAATAACGCGTGCATGTTAACAACTGGTATGCCTTGTGAAATTGTGAAAACTTTTACCCAAATAGTACACCAATAAATAATTATCAAAACTATCGATTGACAATGAGTGATGGAACTTACACAAATATATATAACATTTGAATCGTTAAAATATAGTTCGCTTCCATATTTATGCTTTGTCACACACGATTAGGGGTTCCAACTCGAATATTCGAATATATTCGACCCTTTTTTAATTATTCGATATTCGAATATTAGGGTAACTATTCGAAATACTATTCGTAATAGTTTTTCATGAAATATTTTACAAAATGGATGAAAGATCACATCACAATTTCTGCAGATTTCAATAAAAATAACGAATACTCCAACTAGTGGCAATTTTTGCCTTCATCCAACTCAGGCACTTTCAAAATCTTATCATAACACTTGAGTTTGACAAATGACTGTGCTAAAAAACCTTCAAACATTCCGGAATTTCAGCAATTGAAGAGCTACCGTTGTAGTAATCCAACGCAGCTGAAATTTTTAAAATATTGTTATATATTGGAATGCTATTGGAATATGTAATTATATAATGTTGTGTTATTAATTATTCAAATCGAATTTTTAATAGTATTCCCATACTTTAGAAACTAATCGAATATTCGAATAGTTTCAGTTTTAACTTTTCGACGTTAAAATAGTTGATAATGACAAATAGATGAAATCCCTACACACGATTCAGATGTATTCTTTGGTTATTTATATTGTTAAGCAAGCATGAATATTTGCCTACTCGATTACAATATAAACGAATGATTGTAAAACATTTTCAGTGAAAAAGTCGTTGTATGATCGGTGACGATAATTGTTACTAAGAAGCCATTGGCAATACTATATTTTATGGATAATATTTTACGAGCAATATATAAACATACATGATTACAGCTTGAGGTGTGGAAAAGCAATAGATTTTTTATAAACACTGTGTATTATTTAGAAAATTTAAAAATTATTAAAAATCCACAAATAATTTTCCAGATTAACGTTAAGCGCTAGTCTATACGGATGACGGGCTTGGAGGGGGAGGGTACAAGAGTAGCTGCAAATCTCCTGCATATTTATATTAACCTATAATATAGTATTAGATTCCATACATATTCTTTGGGATTGCCCAATTATGTCCATTGAAAGAGAGATCCTGTATTTGTCCTGCAGAGATAGATGCGATGGTCTTATCGGATATCCAGATCTAGTTTCTTCCCCAGAAAACTTTTATCAGTTCAAAAAATTTACGGCCTCCTTTGGAGAAAAACTTTACTGTCCCTACCTCTTACCATTTAATCCATAATTATAGAAATCACTGCTACATTTCATTTATTTTTAGAATCGCCATTTTGTATATTTAAGTTAATTGTTTGTTGATGACTTTATGTACTGATTATATTACTTTACTTGTTAAATGTATATACCTTATTATAATGTATCATTGAAGTGACATGATCTTCGGTGTGATACAATCAAGTTTATCGAATTAAAAAAAATATGGCATTAGTTGATATTGGAGCCAGTATATTTAAACAACATTGATGTTATTTAAATGTAGGAATCAAATTTTCTCTGAGAGGCGTAAGTTAAGAGTAGTTAACTTAACTAACCAAGAACAATACTGAGTTTGATGAATATTTCCTGACATTTTGAGTATCACATAAATGTTTGTGTTTGGTAAAAATATAGAAAATCTTCCATTACGAAATATTTTGAGTAGAATAGGCATAGACGTTGTCGAGATGACAAGAAATTCATGACACATATTGTTAATGTCAATACAGAATTTATATATAAATACTTCCTCACATCCTTTGCTTCAGAGAAGCTTTACAAATTTTGTAATACGATAATAATAGCACCGAAAATGGGAGTTTCAATCAATATTTCTGACTTGTGGTATAAATGACTGTCGTATTATAGTTTAAGAAGTCTGAATACGTTTGACTATAAATTATAATTGATAATATAAACATGAAAACTTTGTACATTTGGTATTTTTGTAAGAAATTGAAATTGATTATACCTTTCGACATCTTGAAATTTTCAGTTGATTTATTTCTTAAAACAGTCCATGGAACACTTAATCATACTGATAAGGTATAGTCAATTTTGTTCAGTTGCATTTCTAATCATACATTTTTATCAACTATCGTAAGACAATTTGCAAATAAATACAACGGTATTTCTATGCATCATTGTATAATGTGTAGTGTTTCAAATACCAAGTATTCCGTTTGAATGAACTTCTTTATTTGGTATATATGGCTCATTTTGTTTAAGCAGCAGTAAGATGTCAGCTCCGTGGCGCAGTGGTCAACGTCGTTGGCTACGGTTACGGATGTCTCAGAGTCGCGGAACGGACAATTTAAATTTATGGATTTCTGTTCGTAGGTATGAATGTTTGTGATGTCTAGTATTCCATCTCACACATCCGATCTTAAAAACCGGGCGTAACGAGAGCGATTAGCTAACCACTAGTTCTGTCCTAGCCCTATCCTTCTATTCATACTCTCTTCGAAAAAAGAGGTTCAGTAACGGTTCTCGTAGAAAACTTCTTTTGAGATACCTCCATATTGGGAGCGGACATGGCAAAAGAATATAATTTTTGATCAGGTCCGCTCTCGCTGTGTGGCAAATCAGTGGCTCAACTTCTCTAGTCAGAGAGGGTAAGGAAAGAAAGATTGTGTAAAAAGAGGACAAGTGGATGATTAGTTAATTTCTCTTTTGAACTATTTTCAGAATCAGGTACAGGGTGAGCGGGAATCTATGAAAACATTACAGCGATCAATACATTTGTATACAAATATCGATTCAAAAATCCATTTATCAATTATTTCATTCGGGTATTCTAACACGTGACAACAAGAACACAGACTACACGGCTATTTGGCTGGTATATATTAAGTATTCTCCCTCTACACGTGGTCACTGCTTAACCAAATCTCTCTCTCTCTTTGTTCTAATTTTTTCTATACGATGAATAATTAAGGATATTTTCCAGTATGATTAATTGTACGTAGTGAATTCACCCTAAAAGACTATGAGTTATTTTATATTCCGCTATGTAAAATATTGTGATAATCCATAAGCATCAAACTAAGAGCGCGAACTAATGAACTAAAATGGTCTAATTAGTTGATTCTCCAAGTTTTCTTGGCTCCGGTTTTCCAACTATAATGGCCTAACCGGGCACACAAAGCGAGCTTCAATTAAAACTAGTTCGATAGCCAAACAGAAAAGGAAATAAAAGTGGGAACAGTTCAAATCATACTGCAAAAAGGGCGCTTGGATAATAAATAATTTTATCTTGTGCCATCATAATATTTTGATCGGTTGACTGCATGCCGTTGATATAATAAGTGCAGTTATTTCGCCGACATTACGCACATTGCTCATCTAGCTTTTATTATCGTCAAGGTATGTTTATTTACGACGTTTATATATAAGTGAACTATTTTTACAACAGATAATTATTGATGAATAAATAAGTTATAATCGAAGACGTGTAGTGATGGGTTTTTACAATGTTTCCGTATTAAATGGAGACATATTTTTTTTCTGCATTTAAGAAAATATATACCAGCGGTGGCGAACCTTTTTGAGCCTGAGTGCCGAAATTGTTTTTTTCTCAATATAATAATATGTCGCGTGCCACATGCAATGGAAACAAAAAATGCATCAAATGTTTGTGTAACTTCAGATTTTTAATGTAAACGGGGCATTAATACGTCGAAAATTTTAATTATGTTCTTATTAATGGAAAAATAAATAAATAAATTAAAAATTCACTAATTTAAAAAAACCATGTAGAACCCTCAAAACTTCATTATTAGTGAGATTTTTGTTGTTGGATGCTAGATGCCAAATGTTTTAAAACGGGTTCGTAGTTGGTAACTTTTAATAGAATACAAGAAGTACTACTTACGTCTGTTAGTCTAATTTTTATGCCTGATTCAATAAAGTTCATTGAAGAAAATAATGATTCACAGAAATAAGTCGATGAAAATTTTTTTAAAATGACCATTGCTACTTTTTGTCATCATTGTTTTTGAATATTTTATATATTTATTTTGAATTTTTTGTACATTATTTTTAAAACTTTTTGGTATTATCACTTTTATTTTTTTCTCTTCATAATAAAACATTCACGTGCCATGCAAAATTGTCTCGCGTGCCACTTGAGAGACGCGTGCCATAGGTTCGCCATCCCTGTACTATACCAAAAATAGATTAGTTTTTTTAAGAAAATTACTTCAAGATAACGGCTATTGGGTATGTCACAGTTGCAGTATTACGTATAGCTTAGTTTAAGCAGCTGGATTCATAAAAAATGTACATAGCATTTTTATGCAAGGTATCATCAAATCTAATAATATGCTGTCACATTAATCGGTACTTTACAAATATTTGGAGTAATAAGATACCCAACATAGAGCGAAAGTGTGTTTTAGATTACATTATAATTTTCTTATTTAATACAATCTAATTTTAGTTACTCTTCACTTTATGTTGATCGTTTGTTACCTTAGACAATATTCAAATTTTTCAAATCTCGGAAACCAATTAAGGATGAAGGATGACGGACAGGACGGGTGAGTGCCGCTCAGGTGAATATCTTAGACAGCGAATAAGCATAGAAATCCAACGTGGCAATGCTGTCGCCGTTACGCTCGAGGTATCCAGGGGGATGCAAGAATTTTTTTTCATTCTGGGCGATTACTAAACATTAAAAATTACCACAAAAAAAAATTTTTATATTATGTTATTTTAGTAAATTGTATTTTTATTGACTAATAAAAAAATGTATTAAATTAAAAAAAATTAACAAATACGAAATCAAGATTTTAATGTATTTTATATCGGTACGATAAATTTCAGAAACATAAAAAAAAAATTTCTGTTAAAAATAATGAAATTAAGCATTCAACATTACGGTTTTGAAGAATAAAAATAAGAAAACAATGATTTTAAGGCATCATTCTGGTACATAATATAAAAATTGCGTTCGATAAAAAGATACAAAATATTATTTCGCCATTCTTGCATCAATCTTCCAAAATTCAAGGCGGCCGAACAGTTTGCGGAACTTTTCAATCAAAATAATTAGTTTAATATAATAATGAAGCATTCGTTAGAGAAAAACAATAACTATTTTGTTTATTTATTTGGTAAATCATTTTCAATTTCAAGAAAATTTTCGATTTCAAAAAATTATGTGTTCTAACTATTCATTGATAAGGAATGAACTTGGATATATTGATATTTTGATTGAAACATTGTCTTGCTTAATAATATTACGTAGAAATATACCCATTCAAATCCATTTTTGTAGTTACGGTATTTTCACGTTTTTCATGACTAATCTATCATAAGAAAATCATATTATTTTTATAGTTATACTAATAGAATATCATTTCGCGAAGATTTGACAGTTAACATTCAAGTGAATAATAAAAGTAAATATTCAATGAAAATATTTTTTTGTCTTACTTATGCAAAGTTTTAGTATCTATTGAATATTTTAAATATTTGTTTATGACATTATTGTAAGTAGTTTGAAATTTTCTTTGCGTATTACTGAGTGACTGAATTTTCAACCAAATGTAGTGAATAAGGTCGAGGGATTTAATAAATTAAAGATTATGAAATTCGTAAAGTATAAATATGACTTAACGTTATGTTAATCTAAATCATATATTTATGAGAGACTTTCTCAGGGTCATTTGGCTAGCCCCTGTATATTACATAATTAATAGTTAAAATTTTATCTTTTGAAGACGTTTAACCGTCTTATTAAGTAAAGCCGCGACTACCTTGCTTAGGGAAATGGTATCCCTTCAGAGCGGTTTCGGTAACCGACTCTAATGCATCATGGTATAAATGTAACCGCTAAACTAGTGAACTGGTATAAGTGCGTACATTACCGATACTCAGTGGCGTAGTCAGACAAAAGCCAATGAATATTTTCAAATAGTTCGTTTTTTTCCGAATAAATTTCATGTAAAAATTTGAATAACTGTGAAAGTAATAATTGATCTATACGTAATGTAAAATTGATTATTGTTCCATCTTGTAAAATAACAGAGATATTTTGACGAACCTTAAAAAATGTATACTTTCAATGTGTTTATGACTTATATAATATTATTAGAAAAGGTCATTCTCAGCTCCATACAACTATTATACATGATGTGTGTTCATTTTTTGTTTGATGTTAGTTTTCATTAAAAATAAAACAATTTACAATAAATTACGCATAATTTAAGATATTGATTATTAATTTCGATATCGCATAAAAATTTTTAACGATTCAAATTTGATTAAATATATGCATACTTAAATTTCAATGTCTATTTAAAGTGATTTTGACTTCTTCATATCTGCAAACGCGTTATTAATCGTTGATGTACAAGCAGTTTATTGTTTAAAATATTCATTATTTCAAACAAATATTATATAATTCAATAGAAACACTTCGTAGAACAGCTATTGACCGTCTACGCTCAGGCATTTAACTTGATACCATATAAATATACCGATTTACGTGATTTTATAGTATATAATCTAGGATAGTGGGGAAATAACTAAGTGTAGTAACCATTTTGCTTGCTCTACCTTTATAGAGACACGATGACGATTTAAAACGATTTATGGTCGTAATCAAACCCCCTTCGGGATGCCACTGCCAGCAGCAGTTAATTCTAGAATATTCCATCGCTCTTAGAGAAGGTACTTAAGTGGAATTGTATTCGGTCTCTCGGTCCCAATGCAATGATATTTCAAGCGGCTACAGTGTGTTCGTAATTTGGCTTACGCGATAACGAAAGGCACGGTGTTCAGTAACATTTTAATCGTACATTTTTTAAATTTTCTATTTTAAAATTTTCAATAACATCTATGAACTTCAACACGAAAAGAATGTAAATATACGAAGCAATGACAAGCACGCTTTGAAAATATTCAATATTTAAGTAGCCAATAGGTTTTGCTTACTTAGTGAGCATTTTCAACTGATACAGCCTAGACTTCTATCAATATTATCGACACTAGAACGTGACGATTAAAAATTATATCGCTTGCGAAACGACGTTAACCAGGAAGTTGTTCGAATAACCACTCTGGCTACTGTGGCTTTTATAGGAAATTCATGAAACAACTAATCGAACATAGTCTCGTAATTGTAAGCTATAGAAGAAGACAAAGCAGATATAAAGAAAACAAAATTTATTGAAAATCAAATTGTAAGCCTAATTTTAAGCGTTCTAATTTGATATTTAAAGCACCCTTAGTCGATATCTTAAATTGAACGTAATTATGCAGAGAGTAGCCAGTTCACAAAAATAAAATTATTGAAATATAGTCTAGATTAGGTGCGTGAAGGTTTGCTCCAGGTTTTGCTGAAAATACCCTGACTGCAAAAAAGATATTAATTGAATAACACACTATGGAAATATTGTTTTGATCATATAAGCCAGGCACTAGGGTAACAGTCACAGCAATATATTTAAAATGAAAATAAACTATGATTGATCTAATATTCTATATAAAACAGTCAGTCAGTTGGCCATATTCCACATTTCATAGAAATAAGATTCAATGGTCGTTATATCAATTAATAATAACCCAGAGCTGCGATTTTCCTACAATTCTAATATGATCGCGAAAGTGCCATTATTGTAGGTTGGCTAAATTCTGTAGAATTACATACAACTGTTAGCCTAATTATTTAGAAAATCCATTAAGCATTTTTTAAATATTGTAGAATGTAAACATTTTTTAGTGTTTCTTCAAATAATAGCAAAGTTATTTATTATAAATGTAAAATGCTGATTTGTGTATTGTGTGATTGGTAAATATTGTTTTAACTATTAGAGATCAAGTAATAAAAGCTTTTTAGTAGACATTAAATGATATTGTGCTTTGCTCTCCGTTAAAAAAATAAGGTGAGAGTATTACTATCCCATTTATTAAAATTATTAAGAATACTATTTTGTGAAATATTATATATAGCATGTGTATTTTGTAAAACATATCAACTTAAATAAATAAATAAATTTCTGCCATGTCATATGTATCGATCATGTAAGCTTATGAGTAAAATATAATATTTATTTGTGGTTTTTTTTTATATTTCAGAACAAAATAATATTTTTTGTGCCTCATATAAAAACATTAATTTTCTTCCACTTGATTCATTTCATTTAAAGGTTTGACTCTTTAAGATCACCGTGCACATTTTAAGTAAGTACAATCTCTGAGGGAATTTTATATGAAGCTCACAAGCCAAAGTAAGTGCACAGTTCATTCAATTAATTTTGATGAATGAAAAGACTTATGCGCCACTGCACTATTCCACTATTTAATAATACGGCTGTATTTAGTGATACACTGGAAGCTTTATTGTGCACACAATTCCACTAATGAGGACTTGAACGGAAATAATTAGTTACTGATACTGAATTTAATGAGTTAATTATCAAAATTATTATTTTAAATTTTCAAATCATCTTATACGTATTTTAAAGGATCACATTTCGTCGTTTCTACTGCAAAACCACTTATCAGAATATTGGCCATTGTTCAGGAGGAAGCAAAAAACATCATATAACTTAAAAGAAGCAAAATGTTATATTTTTGTTAATAATAGATATTTTTATTGCAAGTGAAACAAGGGAAGAGAAGTAATTACTTATATTACCATCACTTTAAAAGTTTTAGAATTCCTGGAATAGAACGCGTAATGAAAAAAGAAAAATTAATAAGTGTTTTGAAATATTCAAATTAGAGCCTTCCTGTTGGTCTCTCATTTACACTCTCATTTTGTCAGGGGATGTAGAAAATTGTTTTTAATACAATGGCATTCAAAACTTAATTTCATATTTTTTTTCTGATAAGTGGTTTTGTCATGGAAGCGAAGATTTCCTGTTTTTACTCGAATCCGGGAAATATTAGCCATAAATTATTTCCAAATGTGACTATTCCCATTTTGGTACCATTGTTTAGAAAGAAAAATATATATATTTTTTCTTGGTAAGTAAACAAAGTAATTGATTTTAGGACTGAGCTTGATATAATTTGCTTGTCAGATATCTTAAGTTTCCGCTATTCAAATATTGATTTTATTCAAGTTGGGATAACAAAACAAAATCATGAGCGTAAATAAAATATGTAAATACGCGAATATTAACGTTGTTAAACCACAAAGGTTAGTTGTAAATTTGTAGTGTGTCAACAAATATCACAATGAGTACTGATAAGAGCCTCATTCACCAATGCGAAGGCACTAGGAAAGATAAAAATATATTTACCATATTTTGTTTTAGATATAGGAAGTCAAATATTATGATGAATTGGGCACTGTAGAGAGTTCGAACTTTCGACGTGAACTATCCACATTATTTGAGGCTGGTGTAAGATGTGAAGAACAGAGAACAGGGGTTAATGGCTAATATATGAATTCAATAAAAAGTAGTCATCGAAGAAAACAAATCTCATCCTGGGATATTTCGAAGAAGAACTTCACATTCACAAAACATAAAATAGCTGGCATTAAATTCTTTCTCTTTGTGTTTGATTTTCTTTTAAAAAAATATGATTTGGTGATAAACAAATATTTTTCTACGGTCTTATCACTATTACATCATCAATTCTGTTGAATATAAAAATGTGTTACATAAAATAAAAGACAGTGCCAAAATAAGGAATGAATATTTCCACAAGAAATGTTTATCTCTTCATAAAGTTTTTATTATGAGACTTCTAAATTGCAATTAAGGAATTAACATAAATTTCGTTTTTGCTATAAAAAATGCGCTTCATAAAAAGAAATCTGCGAATTTATCTTTTTTATTATTAAACCTTTTGTTCAAAACCAGTTTCCTGTTAAAAATATATAATTCACAAGAGAGAGAGAAATATAATGGAGATATTTTTTCTGGGCATTTCACGCACATTGCCACAAATTACATTCCCCAGTCCGTTCTAATCAGCGGGGTCAAAGTGAAATCGCGCGAACACAATCCTAATTTAGAGTCCGAGGAGATAAACAAAGGCGTGATTTTGTCACACCCCGGGCTGTGAGTTGCCAGTTGCCGGTTGTGAGATGCGATCCGACCCCGCTCGCTCCACTGCTGGCTTATTAAACTCATAATCGACATATAAGACGCCGTATCTGAACATTACAATACTTTATAGGTCGCGCGCAGTAATTCTAAATCTGTGAGCTTTTGGTAGTTTTATGTTTTAACTTAATATAATATTAACTCTTAAGGAAAAGCTTGATTAAAAAACAAGAATTATTGGTATTGTTTTTTTTAAACGATGTAAGTCACCAATGTATGGAGCATATTAATATAAAACTGTTGTAAGTTAATTGATCTTTTGACAAGGTACTGAAAGAAGGAAAATTATGGTTAGGTTTCAGCAACGAATAGGGAAGGGAGTGGGTAGGCATTGAAGGCTTAAGACCATCACTTAGATTTATGTATTCGGAAAATAAAAACCGTTGACCTCGTAAACGAGAAGGAAGGCATCTCAACAGACTTGACCTTTAAGACGTTTTTATTTAGATATTGATTTTTAAATACATTTTTTACATTCGCCTTTACTTACATTAAGCTTTAGATAGATTAAATATGAATAATATCGCGAATAATGAGAGGTATTTTTAATAAATGACCGTGGAGTACACTGTCTTCTGAAGATTGGTGGAATTTAGATATCGTTTAACCTTATATTCGTAAATATTTTGTATTGAGTTGTATAATGATTTTATTCACTTACGACACCAAATCCTTCACTCTGAAATTATTTCACTACATAATATGCAATAGTATATATGTGTCACGTAGAATAGTAATGGTGTAACTCCAGTTTTGAAGTTTTGAGAAAATCAAGGTTTTGTAAAATGTTCTTAGGATCAAATAACAGCCATTAATAACTGTTTGTCAATCAACTGAAGTCTGTCCGGATACTTTACTCCTAATCTGATATTGGAGATTCTTCACTGTTATTCTAAAAAATATTGTTTAATATGGGAATATAAAAACAAAAGACAGTTTTTTAAAGAAATTATGAGTATATATGGAGGTGTACCATTATTAAACTAATAGATTAACATCTTTTGAACGTGTTTGAGGTATATACTCATTTTTCATAATTTTGAATTTACACCATTAATTACTATTCTAAGTGACACATATTATAGTCAGTAGAAATAAAATAGAAACAAAACATGGCAATTAATCGATTTACTTAATTTTTATGGTATTTGGATTTAATTATTTATTAAATTTGAACGTCACGTATAATGTATTATAAACTTTACATAAAAATAAGCCACAATTTAAAAAATAAAACAGTTTTTTTTACAATATTCAAAACGATCAACTGGTGTTCACGATGAATGAAACCGGTTTTGATAATTATAAAAAATTTATAACTTGTTTAAAATAATGTGTTGTATTTTTATAAACTAAAAAGAAATCATAATACATTCATAAATGCAGAAACTTTTCGGAGTTTTAATATTTGTAATATAAGTTTGAGGATATAACTATCTTGAAATATTGTAATGAGGTATAATTTATATCAATTTACATACCATCGATATTCAACAACTCACTGTGCACAGATTTATGAGGTTTATTTTTGACCAATTTTTTTTGCATATCGTCTATGCAATACAAAAAAATATATGTCACAGTATTTGCGCAGCAGTGATTTTTAGCGTTGATAATGTGATGCTGGGTTTTTGTATTGTCTCTGCTTTTTGATGGGACTTCCTCTTCGTTAGGCGAGTAATCGGACTTGAATCAGGGACATTTTGATTAGAGTGCTTGGAAATATGGCTTGTCACGCATGGAATGGCGAAAAAATGTGTTATTTTAATACTACCGGGTCTTAACGGATTGACGATCACCTGACTTTATTGCTTAATACAAAAGATCAGACAAGTATTTATTTTTTGTCATGAAAAACGATTGTATTAACGAGATCATACTTTTCAAATCATTGGTTTTTCTGCCGAATGAAAAACAAGAATTAACTTCGTCATGTATGGTATAATCGTTATACTATAACCTACTATGGGCTTTGGACTTCAGCGTGCGTCTTCTATCTACACAACACGTAGGTGAAAGGATTTACCTGGCATTAGTTTAATAATATTTAATGCCATATAACCGAGGCCAGTTTTGCTCAGCAAGGAAAAAGTCTTATCAAATTAAAATTGCTTCTTGTTTAACGAAACCCGTTCTGATCGTGATATTTGTTGTGAAATAAGCATGTTGACAAATTGTGCAAAAAGTACTATATAGCTGTTTTTATTTACGACTTTTCACCGAAGTTAATTGATAGTTAAAACCATTCATGGAGTTAATAATATTAACATGCGGTTTTCTTTTTGAGTTTACTTAGAATTGTATCTATTTTTCGTAAAATTTAATACGTTTTTTAAATTGAAAATTTATAAAAAAATATCTGACATTACAACTTACAGCTGATGCGCCAAATAGTTTGATAATTAGAAAATCATACGAGATAAACTCGATGAGAATTTTTACAAATTTAAATTTCAAAAATCTAATGTTGCCATTGACATTGTTGGGGCTTGAACCAGAACCCACCTAATCGCTAGGGCAAAGCTCTTACCACTAGACCACAAAGGCTGACAATTATATAACCACGGTATTGCATTTCCGACTGTGGATTGAACAAAGATATCGAAAAAAAAGATAGCCACTCTTACAGTGAAAGTTGGCTTAAATATTTTTTTTGCAGGGGGGTGCCAAGTCATAAAATCGATTCGCTAGTGGGTTTTAATACAAATTTAAAAATATGTCTGATTCTAACGTTGAATGTTGACGTAATAAAACCACAGGGCGGATGATGATGATGGTGATGTCGGTACTGCAGTCCGGAGTTGATGTTACACTGTCGGATAGTGGTGAGAGACTGATGATCTCTTTTCTATGTTGATCTCTCGTTTTATTGCGTTTTCCAAATATAGCATTTTATGACTCTCACGTTTGCAGACAGTCTCCTTTTACAATCACGCATTTAATTATCTTAGCACTCAGTAGTATCACATTTCGCAGCTACTGTTGTGTGAAACGATGACTTGATAAAAGTGTCATTTTATTGAAACTTTTTCTTTACACACAATTATAATTTTCGCTGATCTAAGACGAAACATTTTCTCAGATCTCACATTTTGTAAAACCACGGAGTCAAGTATCCCTACACAGCACCCAATAAACCTCGTTGATTACAATATGAAAAAATCGAACATCAGAGTCTCATCTGATTTATGTCAAATAATGTATGCATAACAAAGTCACGCCATGCATTAATAGGTGGCTTTAAGGCCGTTTGATAGACTCAGCTCCCTATAGCAAAGCAGGAGAGCCATATTATACCCATCTATATGTTTCCTCTAGCAATTTTACTATGCTAATAAAAACGCCCCCTGAATAGGTAATTTTCGACATTATACTCACCCTTCGCCTACTTCATGACGAGATTTCATATTATTTGTGTTTGTGAGACACTGTATGGGATTTTTTTATAATATAATGTAAAATTTTTTGATTGTTGTGTAAATATTGATACCAAATCAATATTCTCTTCAAATATTTATTTCTATGAAATGAAAATATTTCACGAGTGATTAAAATTAAAATTGGAAACTTTGTTATTCCACTTGTTGTGAGACCCGTTTGAAAATTTTCTCTACGGCATAAATAGTTAAGGTTCAAAAATGAGTGATTTAATATTCTGGGAATTCAATAAAGGCTTTAACAGCAATCATTTTTTTTAGTAAATAACGTTTTGAATAGAATGAGAAGCTCCCACTATAAAAAATATTTCTTTTGGGATCCCAAAAATGTTGGGTTGATTCCTGAAGTACACGAAAACATTTTCTACCTTAATTTTTTTGTATGATCAACAATTAGTGATTTTAATCAAAATCTATGTCCAAAATGTATTTTAAGATTCATTGAGTCTGAAGATCAATTAATCATACTAAGTGTCACATATAGTTATACCACCAGTGGAATTACATGATTGTCAATCTTATTTTTTTTATGACAATGAATAAACTTAAAATAATTGCCTAATTCGTGTATAGGAAATAATTTTCTGTTTCATTATTTATAGTACTATTCTATCACAGGTTGACTTATGAAATGCAATACGTTTCTCGCGGTAAATCACCAACACTTTTCACAAAGTACTGCAAAGGGGCTGCGTTGCCGATATAATATCTTTCTAGCTACGCCTCCACTGCCCTCTATAGCCTTCCTTTGCACGATGCGTTGGAGTTATTCGTATTCCTCACAGCGACAAATGTGTCTGAAGTATGCAACGTTTCTGCATTGTAAGACAGTTATAGGATCTCTTGACTTGTTGGAACATATCCATATTCCTTTAATATCACGTAAACGTTTAAATATAACCAATAAAATATGGAAATTTATATGGTAATAAAAACATTAAATTGATAACTTTGTTACTCATTGGTTGTGTTAATAGGTGTGACACTAGTTTCGCTTGTTTGAGATGCGTCTTCAGACTGAAGATGTAATCAATTCTGGAGGGTAAAATTATTCTAAAAACTCGTTTGATTTCAAAGATTTTATATCATTTCTTACTGAAGAAGCTTCTCGAAAAACCAAAACAAGTAGTGACACAGCCAGTACAAAAACAAATTGATCAATTATGAAAATCTAATTCAATCCTGTAGCCGAGCCGTAGAAGACTGTTGAGCTTTAGTCCATTCGGTTGTCGAGTCGTAGGCTGTAATAGTCGCGAAACAAGAACTTCCAAAGTTGATTTTTTGATAGGTTTATAGATTTATATTCAAAGGAACGGATGTTAATGATGTTTTCATATATTTCAATCAACTCAATATTCGATCCTGTAAAAAAGAGTATAGAAGTGACTAGTTTAATACAGATCCTTACACAAACTCATACTGTTCCGTCTGTTGAGATAGAATAATTGGTTGAAACATAACCAGTCCCCAATATAAGAAAAAAACACTGAAAAAAGAATACCCAGCAAACTCAATTGACTGAAATTATCCGCCTACTTTGTTTTTAAAGGCAGTAAAATATTTATGATCAATTCTGGAGAGCATAAATTTTCTGAAAACACTGGCTATTCTGTTTTAATTTCAAAGATTTTATGCCTTGATGTTATTATTTTTATACAGTTGATAGCCGAGGTGGAAAATCTTTGAAATTAAATATTTCTCGCTGTTGTATATTTTAATGAATATAATGTTCCTCACAAAGAACACTCATGATCGCTGATGTTTCATTAAGTATTACAGAAATTTGTTTGATCCGGTGAGAGGGTTTCGTATTACGGAAGATCATATTTTATAGACGCGAAAGATGGATTTAATCTACTTTTATATTATTAGATGGATGATCACAATAGGTAAGGAAAACCTTTATGAAAGGTCGGACCCACGTGATATTTATTCACGTGTCAGAACTATTGATTCAACGCCTCTCGCAATTTTATTATAATCCATTTTATTTGTTCTGCGGAATCATAGGTGTTGTTTGCGTTAGTGGCGTAACTAAAATATCAGATTTGGTTGTAAAATGTATTAAAACAAACCACTTATTTCGAAATTTTATATTAAAATTAATACTGATTTTTCTCAGCGAGAAAGGATTATTTACTAATCACAATTGGTCGTGGCAATATTTAGTTCATATAAACTAATTTGCGTCGGTCATATAAAACGCTCGAGAAGTCCGGCCGATCAATATATTACCGATGGTAGATATTGATTTAAGAAGTGAATTTATCCTGTAAATTTCTTTCCTTCTTTTAAAAATCCTGTTCATTTTTTTCCATAGCATAGTTGTCTAATGCACATTGGTTTGATGTCAGCAATAATGCCAAATATTGCCATGTCCCTTTTTTTGAAAATAAAAAATTATATACAAAACTTACGTAGAATAAGAACTGTAAATTGTGTTTATTATTTCCGTTCATTATAACGGTTTTTAAACCCAAACATATAGACAGTTTTTTTTTATATGACGTATAAGTATTAAAAGTATTACATCTGACAATTGCCAATACGCCAGATTTTTTTTCGTGTCAACTCAAGGAGAAAAGACATCACGAACATGGGGAAAAGATCTTATTTTCAAATTTACCTTGCCGAGACTGAAACCACCTTATCTTAACGGTAAAGTTCTTACCGCTAGATCACAAAAACAAATATACAATTAATACCCTTGAGTGTAGTATTTGCTAAATTATTTTTTTTTAGTTTCTCTCTTATCTTGCTTGAATTAATTATGTTATATGTATTATTAAGGCCATCATTTTCTTTTCTCCCTGTATCAATTCTTTCTTTCTTCTTCCAGACAAAGGACCTACATAGTGAGAGCGTCAGAGATTCCTGTAGATCTTCGCGTAATTTCATCGTAGCCTGGCGTTTACTTTTTCAATATGAGGCGTTATTCCAACTTATTGCTCATCGTCGTTGTGTGAGCAAAGGACATTCTTTCCAGAATAAATTTCTTCATTAGAACCAATTTAGTTTATTTATTGTTGTCTTATAAAAAGGCATTCATTGATTTGAAAAATATCATGGTATTATATTCATTACAACTTCGAGACTTGACCTATCAAATAATAAACAAAGAAAACCATTTATAAAATGAAATAAATTTAAAAAAATTAGCATTAAGTTATTTATGAAGATACAAATGCGACAAATATATTTTATTTACAAGTGTACAAAATCAATAATCCAAATTTAATACTGAAATTCCATCAAGCACCCTCAGTCGATGTCTTAAATTAGAAAGATTTTATTTATTTCCATTTCAAATGTGGAACACCTAATGGATAATCGCAAATACCTACATGCTCGTCATTTCTTTTCATACATTTAAAGGTTATGAAAGAAGGATGTGGATGTGTACTAGCTAAAGATAAGTAGTTAGCTAGTCGCTCTCTCTATGTCCCTTTTAAATTGTCAGATAAGGGGTGTGTGAGAAGGAATGATTTAGAAAAGTATACAAATCCATTGAAAAATCAGCTTGTAAAAGTTTTTTCGCAACCGATATAGACGAAAGGTCTAATGCGTTTACCATTCAGTTTTAAACCGACAATAAATTAGTCTTATTAACTATGTAACTAAATCTCTTATATTATACACATATTATTATGCGTCTTGGAAATGAATAGCAGGTGGTTGGGTAGAATATAGACTAACTTTTTTTGATTATATTATGTATAAAATATTGGTTATAAATTGTGATCTGTGTCAAGACAAGTTTCAAAGATTTCTATTTTGTCTTATTTTACTGGTAGGCGTGTTTTCGAATTATTATTTTTACCTAAATGAAACAGACTCAACGGATTTCACAACACAGTGGATTAAAAGAAATTGATGAATATAAAACCAATACTCTTCACACGAAAGTGTGGCTTCGTATTGCACATCATAGCTTATCGACATCGTTAGTAGCGCCACTGGTTGAGTGTTACATTTCTTCAAGCATCCCGGGGTATTAATTTAATTTCAATAGAGCTAGCTCATTCGGCTAGAGCTAAAATTATTTGGAGCGAGTAGGTACTAACTGAACTGTTTCAACAGAAGATGTATTTGAGACCATTGCCTTTAGTTATTGATTGATAATTACGAGCAGAAGTATAAATATCGTTGTTTCAATTTAGGACTCACGTACTTCTTAGGACGAACGGGTTATATAATTTAGACAGAAGATGAAGCGAGGCGTGTCTTCGCGCATGTGATAATTTTGGATTTCAAAAATTGTTTTATTTTGACAGGGTTCAAGGGTAAAGTAGTCTGACTGCATCTTTTTGAAAACATATTTCATAAAGAGATGAAAACAAAACAATTTTAATACAAGGGAACTTGTTATTTTTTTAGTAGTTTAAAATATATGATATAATAATTATTATATACTAGTGAGTACCCGGCATGCGTTGCAATGCCACTCAAAGAAAGAAAAGGTTTGTGTTTTAATTCTGTTTATTGAACTGCTTTTGGATAAGAGGTCTGCACAGGCCGAAATTTCATAGACTTACCCGGTTCGAGCCCATCATCTTCAGGTCTGGCCCGACCCGAACCCGAGTTTCAATATCACACTTGTTATAACACAATATTTTTGTTTTTCGTCTGGTGTTTACACGAATAAATCAGAAGGTTTTTCCTAGATGTCGCTGTATGTACGTATTTGATTCTTTTTTTCAATTTTAGATTTTCTTCAGAACCCTTCACGGGTGTGTGCACAACAACTCACCGAAGTTTCATCGAAATCGTATGAATGGTAAAGGAAAGCGTAAAGGACAAACAAACATTTATTTTATATAATATTTCCCGGCATGATCGCAATAAGTCCTTCCTGAAAGTTTCGTCGCGATCGGTTGATTAGTTTAGGAGCCTATAAGATCCGGACAAACCAACAAAACAACAAACAGACATTCATTTTTATATATATAGACTACAGTAAAATTAAAAACTCACGGATTAACAAGTGATATATAAATTAAAGTACATCATAAGCATATATAACGATCACTTGAAAAGTATCCATATTAACATTTTACATCCCCAGTTATGACCGTTTATTAAATAAAGATTTTGTTAAAATAAATGGATTATTTATAAAAAAATATTCCCTTTACCAATTCCATAATTTTATGAAATGATTATGACGGCTTCACTCATCGCAAGTATGTTCAACTGATCTATTTGATTTATTGAAATCGGTTGTGATAATTTCATAAAATTGTATTATTGTACAAAAATGTTTTTAATATTCATCAATATGATACCTTCCGCCAAGAATTGTCATTTAATACATTACAAGTAAATAAAAGAACTATTGTTTTGAGGACAACATTGTGATAAAATTATGACATAAATCAGTCCAATACATCACGTGTGCACGTTTGTGCGTTACTTAAAAACTTGGTATAACTCCATTATTATAAAGTCAAACAATGCATAGAATTAAGTAAGATAATATTACGTAAGATTATCTTTACTGTTGATAGTATATATTTATACGTATTAGGGCTTCGCGTATATCTATAATATTAGTTCTGACGATGGTGCGATGGGGAAAAAGCTATGCAATATTATAAACACTTTTGTGATCCTAGTGTGTTTGACCAACAAGCATTAATTATATTAATTTTCACTTTTGTATTATAAAGATTTTCATACATTAACATGAATTATTTTAAACCATTTCTATTCACTTATAGATGTATTATGATACAAAAACCAAATGTCTGTTAATCTATTTACCATCTTCAAGGTAAAAAATATTTCCTATCTCTGATACATTTTAGTTTTTTGCGAAAGGTTTTAAGTTTCATATCATCAAAAGGCAGAGCAGTAAAAAAATATGTTGTTCTGAAGTTTTCCCTAAAGGTAGCGTATGAACGTGGTACGCGCAGATACATTATATAATAAAAAGATTTGTATGCCGATTCTCTTCGTCTATCGTGGTTTACATGTTCTGGTGCTTACTGAAGAGGTTTGCGTAATTATTTGTGTTTGAAGTAAACAATTTGTAATAAAACAGATACACAACATAACAATTGAAGCTTTTTGGCCCGATTCGAAGCCATATATATAACGTTAACACGGTATAACATAACCATAGTGTTTTTTTGCTTTAAATCAAATGATATGTATGTATATTTATATTTTATTCAACGGTTTTACGAAACATTCTTGGATTGATGTAAGTGTACTAAATGCTAGAAAGTAAACAATATTAAAAGTTGAAAAAAAGATATTAAACTATTACGAGTTCAAACACAATCATAATTAATGTTAATGTGTTTCAAAATTTTACACAGTTTATTCTAATTACATGTAAAACTGTAAAGATGTAACTTATGAGGAAAAAATTCTTTTAAATCTAGCGATTTCATAATTATAATAAAATTGAATTATGAAAATACTTTTTTTTACGATCATTATTTAAATAAAAAATGCCCAGATAGTCTAATATGCAATTGCATGTGTGAAGTTTGAAGAACGATGAATTTTATTTAGTAAACTTGTACTAAACATGTATATTCTTCTTATTGAACCGTATCCGCTCTTTATATGGATAATATGGCCACCATGGATGGCTTCTCCAGGATTCGCTATCACCCGTCCATCTTTTTACTTTCCATGACATGCCAGTTTCGTTCTGTTCCACCAAGTACATCCTATGGATAGTACCTGACCTTTACCGCTGTGCTGATGTAGTTTTTAGTGAATAATATTCGCGTTGGTTCAAGATTTTATATATGTCTGTTTATGTGTAGGGGCGTTAATGTTGCATTTATTGTTGATGTGTGTTTACGTGAGTAATGTTAAGTTTGAAAGTGAATATTCTATCATAAAAACAAATTTTTATAAAAATTACAGATAGAAAAAACACAACTCAAATAATAATAACATAATATTTAATAATTATGAAGGTATCTTCATACGAATTCATTTAAAGAACGAAATGGGTGCTTTTTTGGAAGCACACAAGTAAAATTGTGATAATTTAATTTTATTTTTATTTACGTTATGTGGTGTAATTATTTGCTATTTAAACTATAATAAACTATGGCTTTATATAATGGAAGATACAATAACAAGGTGCGTATATTGTATTTTAACTGATGGGATTTATCTATTTACATTCCACCTGATACAAAACTAATAAACTGAAACTTGTGCAGAGCACTAACAGAACCCACACGTTTAACAAACCCTACTTCTATACATTTCTGGAAAATCAAGTAATAAAAAAAATGTTCTGCTCTTGGCAAAATGCTCTATTAAAAATACCCTGTAAATAGGGACATATTTTTTAAAATTATTATTTCATAAAAACAAAAATATATACCAGATATCCATCACATTGATTAAATTTAGTTATTTTATTGTTTTTGAAATACCTATATAAATATGTTAATTTTTAATTATTTTTTCCATGTTATAAGTATTGTTAAGTTTTTGTTGCTTTGTCTTCTCTTAATTTGAAAAACTATTTCTGTTCCCTTGGTGTCGTCACGATAAACGATTTTCACTCTTTATAATAATTTTATGACTACACTTAATCTGTCTGCGGTTTAATGGTCAACTTGAATGCGTTCAGCATCGCTTTCAATGTTCGGTTTTCATTAATCCACTCTGATTCTTCATTGAATAAAATTCTACAAAATAGGATGTTGCCTTTCTAAAAAAATATACCAAACTATAGAAAATAGCTTAAATATCTTAACAGGTGTCCTATATTAAAAAAAATCGATAACTTTTTCAGCAATCATTTCTTTTTACTATCGAAACTTTTAAATGTAAATGCAACAAGATTTATTCCTTATAATAGGTTGATAATGTTTTGTCCAGGGTATAATACGACTATTCGTTTTATAACTAATTATACGCCAGTGTTTTCAAACAAAGGTGTAAACGCACCTTCGTGGGTGTTTTAAAAGCTCGGTAGACATTTTTTCTATTTTTAACATTTATGGTGAATTACTGAAATTTGAGGAGGCGATTGAGACATTCGTATTGCTATGATACAATCAGTAATCTCTGTCAATTATTTCTAGATGGGTGCCATTTCTTTGCGTCAGTGTATCTGAGACTCTTCTGCATTGATATCAGTTTTATACTAGACCGATTAGCTAGTTACTACGCTATTCTCTGGTACTTTTTTCTATTTTCTTCTATATTTACTCTTTCTAGTCAAGAGGGGTTGAGCGACTGATTAACAACCAGTTTTTGTATAAAACCCTCCAAAAACAACTGAAAAAACACTCTTTCGGTATCAATTAAATACAAAATGTGATTTAAGAAAGTGTCAATAAAATAAAATTATCCTTGATAGAATATTTCTTTTAAACTTTTTGTTGAAGTATCCTGGAAAGCTGTCTTCAACACTTATTTTTTGATAAAATCCCAACAATAAAATGGTGTCCCGCGCAGTTCTCGACACCAACTTCCGGGTCCTTTGACACAGAAATCTTTTTTTTAATTCGGCACATCGCGGATCAAAGGGTCTCTGCAAACAGGGTGAGAAATTTTTGAGGTCTGACCTTTTTCAAAATCCAAATAATTACAGGCCGACAGGTCCCAAAAGGACGCCGTTTTAATTAACTCCGTAATTATTCGTTTTTTGACACATTATTTGGCCATTGTTTTGTGAAAAATTGGCAACTCCATATTGATAGAATGGTGGCGCTTCATAATACGACGTAGGGAAAAAAATATGGTGACGCAGACACTTTTTTACAACGAATTTTAATTTTATGTTTTAATTTTAAGCTTTTTAACATGAAAACCCTTTCTAGATGACAATCGATCACAATTAGCTTGAAGTAATTGCAATTATAATTTCAACACATTTTTGATTAATTTTCTCGTCCGAGTTGTCATCGTCGACCTCATGCCCATGCCTCATGCTGATACCCATGGGTTCGAATCACATTATGGACACTTTTATAATTGATTTATGAATTCAATTTCAAGGGCATGGCTGTCTGTAATGTCTATATTGTCATCCAACCACCCGATAAAAAAGACCTGCATTTATTGGGACACTAACTATTTCAATTTTTGGTTAGTAAATTTAATAAGCGGTCAGTAACTAATTCGATAAATGGTCAGTGTACACGTGAAAGTTAATAAAATTAGCGGTCAGTTATTTATATGAAATGTTCAGTTACTAAATAAAACCTAACCTAATCTGACCATTCGGCAATTATTTACTGACCAAACATAATTATTAACTGAGCATTTACCGAATCAGTTACTTAACAAATAACTGGTTGCCATAAAAAAGGGGAATAGATGACGAATTATCTTATCCTAGTCCTATTCTTCCTCGTTGGCTTACTCGAGTTCTTCTGCATTAATATTAGTTTTACTTTGAGAGTGATTAGCTAATTGCAAACCCTTATAAATCCCTAGCCTATCCATAAAACTGAAAAAGAAGAAAGAGTTCTCCAAGAGTTCCACTAGTTCTCGTGGAAAAACTTCTCTTAAGATGCTCAATTTAGTGTCCTTGTGATCCTCATTGAATGAAGACATGGCTTAAAAAAACACAATCAGCTTTCTTTAGGAAATTAAATTAAATATAAAAAAGGATGATTTTAATAATTGAACTATACAAAATTTATTTGGCAATACAGAAATCGCTAATCAGTTATTTATTTTTAATTTTAGATTATTCACAAAATCTATAGAATAATCAAACCGAAGAAAAAAATGCCACTTTCTTAGATATAGGTCAAGACTGGTATACTGGTTTATCTCTTCGAAAAAAAGAGAAGTTGAGCAACTGAGTAAGAAGCAGTTCTCATAGAAAAATTCTGCTAAGATACCTCCATTAGGAAGTCATATGCACCACGTAGGGAGCGGACATGGAAAAAAATATTATGTGCTTAGGAGATCAGTTTAAATTTAAGTCTAAACAATTTGACACAATGCTGAATTTAAAATCAATTTCAGAAAAATCTACGCGAACGTAATAACTTGAGTAAAAATGGTTGTTTTGAAGTTGAGTAGCTATAAGTAGTGGAATTGAAACTGTTTGTATGCGCGGCACCCATTGCATTCAGCGCTTCTCATATAAAGAGCCGTATTGATTTTAGCGCGCTTCGAACATAAAAGGTTTAACTCTGCAACGAGTGTGTTTCAATAGATTCAAACATTGCAGTGCACAACGGGGCTCCGTAATATTGAAAGATTTCGCAAAGAAATATTTTTTGTATATTTATTATTTTGGGATGACTAACAAGATTTTTGATTCGTTGCAATCGTCCATCGTTACGAAAACATACCGAGTTCCATTCTCGAAGGTGGTCATGCCCCCTAATCCATCAATTTATTTTATTTGACGCCCAACTGTTTGATTTTGTCAAAAAAAAATTGCGTTGCTAACTATCAATTATTCTTTACAGAAAAGCATATGTAAAAATAAAAACATTATTTTGTACTTCTTTCGTTGAAAATGTTTGTTTTGATTGAATCTAACGTAATCAATTCGAGAGAAGAAACAAAATATCTATTCATTCAATAGTCAACTTTTGTTCCAAAACTTAAAAAAATATTAAACTAAATATGTAATGGTTGTATTATAAAAAGCATAATGAAATATTCGTAGAAAAGAAAAAGTATCTCAAACTATTTCGTAAATATTTGTGTTAATTTCTATTTGCGCTATTTCGACATAATTTCATCGGCTTGAGTTTTTTATTAATTTGAAATAAAAATAAAATCTCCGTAGCCGAATGCGCTTCAGTTCTTACCAGCCACGGGGTCAAGGACTCGAGCTTCCGAATGGGCACTTCCACAGATTGACTTTACAATCGATGGGTTTTTATAGATAACTAGTGAGTACCCTGAATGCGTTGCAATGCCACTCAAAGAAAGAAAGTGTTTGTATTTTAATTCTGTTTATCGAATTGCTTTTGGATACACAATATTTTTTGTTTTTCCGTCTTGTGCGTATAAAAATAAATCAGAAAGTTTTCCAAGACGTCTATTTGTACAAATTTGATTCTTTATTTTAGATTTTAGATGTATCTGGATTGTGAGATTGATTTTTATATATAATAAGACCTACTGTAAGTGAAAAATTAAAAAGTTCTGAGTCGGGCTCGGGCCCGGCCGTGCCTGATTGTACTATGCCAATGTTCTTTGAGAAAGTGTAAGCAATAACTTGACAAAGTTTTATCGGAATCGGATCAACGGACGGCAGTTCATAAGATACGAACAAACCCACATTGATTTTTTTTTATTAGATTATTTGACTCTGATTCTAAAAATGGGTGTCGAAACAGCAAATAACTTACTACTGGCCTATTTATAGCCCGTTCCTTCTATCCTTTCACTCTATGAAAGGAAGAATTGAGTGAATGATTCATAACACATTTTGTTGAAAATAAAACCGGTAGTATTAAATTGTTCTTCATCATAAATATTACACAGTCCACTGAAGAGACACAGACCAAATTCATGGCAAATACAATTCTACTGCAGCATTTATTTATTAATAACAATGTGTTGTTTCATATCATGTTGTTATTATATAAAGCGAAACAAATGTTTTCCGTTTTTGCCTATGGCGTACGCCACATGTTTCAGTTATAGTCGATTAATTTTTAACGCCTATAAATTGTTTTCAATGGCCTATACTTGCCATATTAAAAGCCAGTCTACGGGGATAATGCCTAGATTATATCACTTGATTGCCTTATAATATGGAAAATGTGAAATATGGATGGGTTTTTCAGTTATTCCTAGTGGTTATGGGCGTATATGTTGCAACCGAAAGTTATTGGAGTCATTCTAATACGGTGGCTAAGTCAGTAAGAACTTCATAAGATATAATATAAAATAGACATCACGTGATTGTTGAAGTGTAACGAATTTTAAACTTATTGAAATATTATATGACACAAATAATTATTAACGTAAGTGCTTTGAAAGAGAGTTTTATTGTAACCACTTTATAATTATCAATATTTGATGGAGTTTGTCATATTGAGTCCTTCTGTATTCGCGAAAGCTTTAAAAAACTGAAGTGGAAAATATATAAAAAAAAATAAAACACAATTTGTTTGTTATGAGCGAAACCGGTCCTGATGCAACATTTATATATTGAAATGCTACGTCATACTCCAAAGAACATAACTTTCCTTTCCAGAACGGTTTTATAAGATGGGAAGAGATTTGAACGTCCCGATATAATGCCTTTTGAACACAAATCCATAAATAAGCCAAGTTATAATAAGTGTCCCTTTGAAGAGCGTCCGAAAGAGCAACTTGGCAGCCATCTTCTATGTGATCCGAAAAAGTGGCATATAAACTTTTAAAAATAGTAAAGATATTTATATTTATCGTCTGTTCCACGTTACTATAAAGACCAAAGTTGACTTTGTCCAATGTATTCAATGAAAGCCACAATAAAATTAGTGTTTTTTAATGTACTAATTTTATATTCGATAGATATTAACTAGAGATAAAGATATCAATGAATGATGTTGAGTGGATTTGATACTTCCGTCTTTTAAAGCAATATAACCATAGAATGTTACATTTAATATTAAAATTACCCTCTTAATAAAATCTACACGAAGCATTTTACACTCACCAAGAATAATGAATTCATTTGACAATACTGGCAGGTGTGTCAATGTGCGTTCGGTTTTCCCGCCGAAAAATTAATTCCAGTGTTTACACACGCGAGATGAAAATAATCGTCACACAATTTTCCCTATTTTAAGGGACTTTTAAAAATATGAAACCAGTCGCATCGATCACTCGTTATTGCCCCGTTAGGGTAAATGGAAATTGATGGAGTGATTTTACTTTATTTCATGGGCCATGTTTAATTTTCAAATTATAAAATTGGAAAATCAGATTTATGGTGAAATTTTTGCTCGTGAATTACACTGCGTTAATGTTTATATGACTTTTTGAAAACTTCGTATGGAATTTTAAACTGTATCTATACATACCTGATAATTCATTATTTTAAAAATGCTGTCATTTTATGAGTAATATTTATTATTATAACTTAAAAAACTACTAACTTACAGTAGTGGATAAAAAACGTTTATTTATTACAACTTCAATTACAAACAATTGGCGTAGTAAATTAATACTGGAATTTTTTGTAGCATACATTTAATGTTTGAAATATTTGGAAAGATTACCTTTATCTGGTTATTTAAGTTTTTAAGGATATTAGCTGGAAAATGTTGTATCTTAAAAAAGTATTTTTCAGTATATTCGGAGATAAGAGCTTTGTAGTATACACTGATGATATAATACAATTAATATAATGTGTATGAAATATAAATATTCACCATTCTATAAACATAGCACAGTACATACATTTACAAGTAACAATAAATTATCTTATAGTGAGTAAGAAAAATCGTTAAAAGACTAATGCGGATTTGATAGAAAGAGAGTTGCCATTTTTTATTATTAAGATTTTCAGAAGATTTACAAAAAAAAAATTATTGTTTATTTTAATGTTTTAATCGGTCACTATTAAACGTCAAATAAAACTGCGACCCCGTGTCGATAAATATCGGTAATGCAGTCTTCGGTAATATTTATTTTTATAAAAACTAGCGACTCTTAGATATTTTTTGATTTCGTTTTTATCTAAATTAATTTTCCCAACGGTTCGAAAGCCTTTAGCTTTTACGCTAGTCCTAACCGGAATCATATTTGAATATAACTTTGTATAATTTAAGACATCGACTGAGGGTGCTTGATGGAATTTCAATATCAAATTTGGATTATTGAGATTTTGTACACTTCCATGTATTTTGTCACTAACGACCCGGGTTTCGCCTTTCGGCATCTTCAGGCATTCGAGCACACGGATGGACTCGAACTGAGAGACAGTAAACAGTGTCTAACGTTTATATAGAAGATACAAATGCGACAAATATTATTTACGAGGTAAGATATTATACGTCTGAGAGCCACACTGATACCTGAGTTAAAATTTCGGGAATCTCCCTAATCCTTATTTTGTAAACACCATATTAACAGAGTGGCGAATTGCCGCTTTTCAACTTCTTTTAGAAATACCAGTGATTTTACAATTATAATAGTATTGTGGGTTTTGACGGGATGTAATTCGACGAATGGGTAAATATATACAATCATTCCACATTTAGTGACATCTGTTAGGTGTTTCAACGTATAGGATATAATAGCGGAGAATTAGGAAGTTCACCTGCTCATTCAAAATTGGCAAGGAATTTAACTGGGCTCTATTAATTTCCAAAATTTCTTGATAAATTATTATTCGGCGAAACCCGGGTCGTTAGTGACAAAATACATGGAAGTGTACAAAATCTCAATAATCCAAATTTTATAACTTTGTAGTTTAAAAAAATGAATATCACCAAACGAAATTTTGTGAATTAAGGTAACCACGTATTTATAAGTATTCAAATCAAGCAATCTGGTGGATTGTAGAAATGAATATGAGAGTATAATATTGATTATTGACCTTTGTGGTATAATTTAACTTTACACCTCAGTGATGCAGCACCTCAATCGTTTGTTTTTATATCCAGTCGTTATAAACCAACATTGCAGCTCACGACGATGTGCAATTTCTAATTTAGAAATTGTGTGAAAAAAACCGAGAAGAAATAAATGATTAACTACAATAGTTGTGTTCGGAACATTTTATAACAAATGAAGTTACAGATCATGCGATGATGATTTCATTTGAAAATCTAAATATTTTCAGTTTCATTTGATAGCATTACAATCATTGAAGTGAGAGAGTAGGTACACGAACAACAACATCATCTGTCTCGCCGCCGCTCGAGGGATGACGGTGTAGGAGAGCGGGGAGAAGCGGGGTGCGGGCTTCAACACACTTCAAGGCCCGCGTCCTGGGACAAGGACAAACAAAGGAGAAAACAACGGCTCCTTCGTCTTCCATTAAAACCCCGGTCGTTTATCCGTATACTCTTCTGGTTTATTGCAATTAGTTACAGTTACACAAGACATTAGACACAACAGAATTACATACTTTTAATTTAAACTGTGTAAGTGGTTTTATAGTAATCGATGGAATAAGCCGCTGCCGCGACCTTCCCCGGGAACGGTCGGGACTCCACTAACTCTGGCAGGATCGCAGGCCCTTCCCCCCACTTCAAACTGCAAATCAACAACATCAACCAACAAATACGACCCCTCCCTTAACGCCTCAGGAGGGGTATTACATTCTTAAATTTTCATTAATAGGAAGAGTCTGCAGATTGGTTTTGAAGACCCTGTCCGCCCCATAAGTACGGGGTGGTGTCAGAAGTTATAAGGGTACAGAAAATTGGCCGCAAATTTATCGCTCAAGATTGGAAGTGATTTTAATGGTAAGTAGAGTTTTTATGTTCTACTATAAAACTACTATTTTAGTAACTGCGGTGTTTCCCCTCAAATTTAATTGCACGTAAATCTCTATAACCAATAGCATATTCACGTATTTTATACAGATAATATACGTAATGCGTGGCCAATTAGTATACGGACCATTTTAGACTGTAGAATATTTTGGTGTCATTAAAAAGTGAGGGTATCATTAAAAATGCTGATACCATAAATTACGTACGCCTAAAATATGACAGTATCTTTCACCGGGAAAATATGAGGATCAACATTTTTAATTAAATGCAAATAAAACGATGTTGTATTGCTAATAGTTATAGATACAGCTTCTATCGTATGACAGAAAGATCTTGACAACTCTTCACCGAAAAAAAATGTTTTCAATAATTAGTTATTTATAAAAAAATATTAATTTCAATTATTATTTTTATTTACCAACACAATAAATCGGTGCTTTCCAGGTCTAAATTATTAATCCTGGGTTCAGTGTGACAGCCGCAGTTAATATCAATCGAGTTTATCACTTGAGCACCTAATAACCTCAGTGGAGGGTAGGGCTGGTTTGGGTTGGGCTACCCTGGACTGGTTTCCAGTTAACTGCGTTCGTAGTTTTGATATATTGTTTTGGATTTGAACATCTGCGACTAATTTAAGCACGCCACCTGACGGCCCCGGCTTAATAACACTTCGCTATCTCTACCCTGGCTTACTAACTCGTTTTCATCGGGAAAGTTGATTCAGATCAAGTGTGGAATTTTTGTTTAACCCTCAGACAGTGAGGAAAGCGTGACAATCGGCGTATCTGATTGCTAGCGATTTAAAGTTTACGTACAAACGCTGTTGCGCGGTGTACATTACATTACTTTGCGTAATTTATTTATTCTTTTATCTTAAAAACTAGACAAAGAGTCTATGATAGGGGTTTTCGTTTATGGAAATTGGTTCTTTGTATGAAATTAGTCTATGAATATAAAATACTTCCAAATTGTGTGTAAAGATGTTATAATAGGGGTCAAAAGTATTAACAGTCATGGACAATTTTGCGATCCATATAGTTTTGGTCGATAATTTTTCCGATTCTCTATTCTGCGTTATATCGATAATCTGTAGAAAATGAGGATAGTAACTATCCAAAAACACTTTCCGTATATTTAAATGTACATACTGATTTTGGAAAACAATGGATATTGTATTTATGTAAACTTCTGTAATGTTTTCCCTTGACACTATACAAGAATTATTTTCAGAAATTCATGTGAACTGATGTTTTGTATAAAAATCTTTAGATAACTCAATAATTTAATAGTTGTTGATCCTGGTAAAACGTTGATTCCTCATCGTACCTTTTCATAAAAAAATAAAAGTCACTGTAAAGCACAATGAGCAGAATAATGACGACTTTTCAGATAATCGATTTTTTATATTGTATCGTTGAGAGATCACTTGAAAACTAAACCAACAAAAACCTATTATGCTGAATTGTCACAATTTTTTAGTACTTATTTATCGTATTTATTAGAACCGGTATTAGTTATTATTTTATCCTATTGATGACTGTTTACTTAAGAAACTCTTTCCGTCTTTAACACATTGAGCCGTTTGAACCCTGACCGTATCGAAATATTACGACACTATTTAAAACGTGTGTATTAAAATCGCAAAATGGGTAAATTGAATAACCTTATTATCTATAATGAAATATACATATTTGTTACTGTAAGAATATATATAATCATTATTTAGACAAACGTGCTTTAAAAATAATACAGGGTTCAGTGAGTGAGTGCAACCATACAATCGTATTGTGAACAGATATCATTAGAAGGCGTCCCGTGAGAAAAATGATTTTTAATCTATCTAATCTCGCACTAGTGAGTTTAGATGCGATGACTGTGCGTATAAAGTCAATGAAAATTTATTACATCAACGATGTTTTGGCCTCAAAATTGATGTAACCCTCAAAATTGAAATTGTTCAGAAAAGAGTGAAAACATTATATTGTGAGTTGCGTTATGAACATTTGAAATGAAATTCTGTAAGTTCTCATGTTTGCAGATACATACTTATATGTAGAAACTGTTGATATAATAGTGGCTTACATCAAGTGGCTGGGCCAAAATTTTTAAACCTAAAACCAATGTAAAATGATCAGTTTAAAAGTGCTCAGTTTATTTTTATAATTTACATCATTTGGTCGAGGTCTGCTCTGTCGTCTTTAAAATGAGATCCAATCATTTACTCATTATCATAATGTTTGACGGTTTCATGAATTGGCCAAAGCATCGTCGATATTATATAACTATGTTAGTAAAATTTTAAAAAATCATGAGAAATAAAATAACAATGTACGCATTTATCTATTGCATTCGTTTTTCTACAGTCGGATATTTTTTTAGGCTCTTTAAAACTAAAAGTGTGATTAAATTTTACTTAAAAGATGACTTAAGTTATAACGATGTCATTTTGATTAATGCAGGTGACTTGAACTTGTACGTGCGTCTTTATCTCTGTTCCGCTCAGTAAGCTTACTACAGCGTAGTTACTTAATCGTTTACTTACATACAAGTTCTAGTAACTAGAAGAACATGCAAATACTTGACTAATATTTGTGGAAACTAACGACAAATATTATGTGAAGTACTATAGAAATCTATTGAGAAACGTACGACTATATTTATTCGACTGTACAATTAGTAGAACGTCTATGTCTGTTGGCTTATTTTGTTTTTATTATCCTTGGCCATATGGGAGCCAGCAGTTCGCTCTTTTAACCCTTTATCGGGAAAATTAGTTTTTTTTCCGAAATCAACTGCGAACTATATTATTTCGCATTATATATTGTGTATTGAACAATAATTTTGCCATACAAATAAAAAATACTTACATTTCGGAAAGAAACTATTATTTGCTGGGGTTATTTATTGAAAAAAATACCTTAAATCGATAAATAAATGCGTATTGAAAAATTATTTAAATAGATTTTCTCTCAACACGCAATATGACCATCAAAAATATGATTTGCAAAATCAAATGTTTTCCACAAATACTGTTCCGGCTGTAGCCGCGAATGCACAATGGTCGATTTATCAACAACTTAAGATTAATAATTGTTTGCGAGTGATTGGTGCACACTCGAGTTCTATGGTAAATAAATACACTAGACTTTATCGATATCGTCTTTACGTATTAAGATTGACATTTCTATAGACACCGTATGAATTATAGCCCTTAAAGGAAGTGGTCGATATATCGACCGTTCTTTTCCGCTTTGCCCTATAAAGAGTTAAAGCCATACGACCAAAAGAGAGCAAAAAGTTTTAAATATGATTATGTTTAAATTTTCAAAAAAGGTAACTAGTGAAAGTTTCGGTAGTGACACTGAGAAAAATATTTTTAGCAAAATTATCATCAAGAAAAAAGATGGTGCTACAAGTCAAACAGTGCCATTACTGTTTGTAAGTATCATTCTTCAAGGGACCTCTGTAAAATTTTGGCTAACTGTGACGCTCAGTAATGTTTGACGTCCATGTGAAGCGGTCATGTTTACAATATTTGTTACAACAAAGGGAAACAGTCTCGATTTACAAAAACTTTTTACACATTATAAACATTTTTTAAAGAATATAATTACTACGCAGTTCAAAACCGAGTTGGATGAAGACATGGAAAATCGTAGACGGAGATGATGAGGAATGATATTCATTATACTGTAACTTCCAAGGGATCTTCATTGGTTTTCTGCGTACACACTGGCATCAAAAGCTGGCGAAGATAAAATGGAAATAGCACTCCAAGAAAATCTTACGAGTTTATTTGTAAAATTATTGGAGAGCCTAAGAACTGTTTTTCGCTAACTATACTACTAGAGTATAATCCCTTAATTAAAATCAGATTAATTTTCAATTCCTGAAACAAATGAAAAAAGATACATCAGTTTTGGGTGTATTGAAATTTTCCAATTTAATACTAATAATTTATTGTTTCAGAGCACTCATCTCGTCGCTTACTTGTATTATAGTATACGTACGTGATGTAATAATCTCGAAGCCTCGGGTTGTTTACGTAATCAAAATAACATTTAACGTTCTAAAAACAAGACTAAATTGTAATTATTATTTTTCCGCATGCGAGGTGAATTTAATCTCGAATCTTTTTGAAGATTCTGGAAACCTTTTAATTTTGTCCGCTCGCAGATTTTTTTTTTTTGAAAATGCTGTCAACATTTATTTAATTGCCGGAAAATATTCACAAGATCTCATCACAAAATAAAATGTTAATAATCATCAGATGGTTTTTATCACGGTTTATATATAAGGTACAAAGTAATAAATGAATAAAAAAACAAACAGAAGTAGCATTTTTTACTATTTTTATAAGCTGACAGATTAACTATTATAATACAAAATAAATATGTTATTTAAGATCGGTTCCGGTTTTTTTGAGAAAAACAAATGATGAAACAATGTAGGATTCAAATAAGATTGTTTAAATTGAATTTATTTATCTTCTACTCTGGATGAAGGAGTATTTCATCATTTTTTGAAAAATACTCCCTTGGTGAGTGAAGCTTAGCCATATAACGACACTCCCTATGTACCTATGTGTGATCCTATATCTGCAAACATGAGAATTTATAGTAGAGAATTTCAAAAATTCATAACGCAACTTGCAAAGTAACGACTGCATGTATCTTCTTCAAAATTGGGAGAGCGCTAATATTTTAAATCTAATTTTCCCTGTCGTTTGATGCCTATCCATGAACTGAATGCGTAGACAAAGAAAATGCAAAAGACATATAAAATAACATATTTAGATTATACGTAGGGAGTTTCGATAATGTTTAATTGTAGAAAACGAACAATTAATTAAATTTTATTTTTAATAATATCCAGGTAATAATAAATTTAAATAATAGCTCTTCGTATGTTTAATTAAAAACAGTGTAAGTTTTTCACCTTAAATTGGTGTATATTTATTTCCGACAGGAAGGTAAGACGATATTGAAATATTCGGCGACGTAAAAAACAGGTAGGCATCTCGGTCAGTTGTCAAATTATCCCCACCTCACCCTGTTTATGATATCTGGTGATATCTTCGCAACTCGTCGCGCACTTACTTACCGACTCTCCTTGCTTCCGAATATTAAATGTCTGTAGACAGAACTGGTAGGGGATGGAGGGGTGAATCGTGAGCCAGGGGACGGAAAGATCTCTTATCCAGTGGTTGTTGGAGTAATTTTTTCTCTAAATATTAATTGACATTGAAAGCGTAATCTCTGTGGCTTCATAAGTAATTCCGCGGTAAATATGACACCAGGAAATCATTTTATAAAACGTCTAATAAAACGAAAAAGCGAGTGTTTCAAGTTAAAAAATGTAATTAATTTGCTTAAAATAAATGAAAAAATGCAATAAAGAATGTTTACATAATATTGAAATGTATGTGTATATATATATGAAAAAACTTATTACAGATTTTAATGATTAGATGCAACAATGCAATCGCAAAATCTTATGTGTAATACATACATATGAATACATAGTTATACTTTTAAGGTACTAAAGATTTTATTTAATAAATATTTCGTGTCTTTTATTAGTAACATATTAAACATACAACATTTAGTAGTGCTATCGTGTTTGATACCGTATCTAAGCTTTTTCACCTTTCAGGAATAGCACCTTTTAATATGAAAATTGTGACATATATATATTGAGAAGAAAAAAAATGATTTCATTATTTAACTGAACTAGTTATTCAAAAACTCAAATTTCTTCATACTTTAAATATTTGGAAAAATAAAAAGCACTTTCTAGAGTATATTTTTTTAAAATTAGGAATTGAATAACTGGGATAAAATAAACAGACTGTATTTTTAGTAAATTTTGTTGAGATTTTGTACATTTCCTTGTATTTCGTCACAAACGTCCCGGGTTTCGCCGTTCGGCAACTTCATGCATTCGAGCACAGGAATGAACTCGAACTGACAGAGAGTAAATAGTTTATATATAAGATAAAATACGACAAATTATTATCACTATGTCTAGAAATTACATCGAAATCTGGATTAATCCCAACACTGACAACAATAACCCTAAATACTAGTTTGGGAAACAGACGCATTATGGGTGGAATGGAGGGTTTTAAAATGCAATTCGTTCACTTGGTAATCCATAAAGGGGATAATATAGGTATAAACAAAAATAATATTTTATCAACGTATTTGAAATGCTGACTTCGATACTCTAAAGATAATTAATTTCAATTCACAAGACTCATAGTTATGAAAATGGCTTATTTAACATTTATTAAAATTCATAAATATTTTAGAAGTTAGAGATCGATCAAACATAAATTAAGTATGCTTATTCGCTAATCGAAGTCGGTCTTGGCTCTAGTTTTATTATTTTTATTCTATACTTCATTTCGAAACGAATTTTTACAAGTCCACCTGTTGTTAATATTTAATTTTGAATTATTGAAAGCATGCTGTTAATTTCAATTTGTATATCGTTCTCAAATGGCAAATGTAAATTACTTTAAGTAATTACCCAGAAGTCTAATAATCTCGATGCTATCTAAAAGAAGTGATTGAGAGGCGGTGGTCTGACGATAGGGGTGGGTGTCGCTGCGAGAGGGTGCGCTACGATAACTTGTAGTAGGCAGGGGTCGCCCAATTGGTGCAGATTCACAACCAGCGGTCTAGCAAAAAATCCATACACTGTTTTACGGACGCGGCGAGAGATAGAAATTTGTGTCTGAAGAAATCTCTATGAATAACCTGAGGTTACTATGAATTCATTTTGACGGGAAATAATGAGATTCCTTTAACATACCAGTCACAAACTATTACAGAAGAATGGTATTATTTTTTTAATCGAGACTTCATTATCTATTATCAGAGACCGAGCCAACCGAAGTTAATCTATTAATGTGATTATAAAAGAGTTTTATTTGAATGCAATGAGAATTATCAAATTATTCGATATGTACGATTGAAGATTTTGAGAGATTACGCATTTTATCATTACAATACATACAGTATTTTTTGGCATTTATTTTACTATAGTATATACACTTTTGAAACATTATCTCAAGCGGCAAACTATAGCTCTTAAAAATGTGAAGCTTAATAGATGCAGTAAATTCATTTTATCAATTGAAAACACTTCACAACAAACACATATCACTTAAATACCTGTAAAACTTAAATTTTATGCACTTCGACAAGTAAAGCCATTTTAAAACTGTCTTTTCCAGTACGTCCAAATTCTTAAAAGCTTTCAAAAGATTCAACTCAATCATATACAGGAAATAACGATAATAGAATGCACTCAAAATATAAGTATATTTACAGAATATTATAAAAACATTAAAGTTACTAAAACCTAATAGTCGTATAAATGACGTCATAGTTGATTTCATAATTAGTGGAAGAAATATTGTCTTATAATTTATTTTCATTGAACAAAACATTTAATAATAGTTACAATCTTCTAATTACAGTTTGAATACTAAAAGTGTATTACAATATTTTTTATCGGTAAAAATTATTAGAGTATTTAGTTCTACACGAATTATTTAATACAGTTGATGTCTACTAGTAATGAAAAAAAAATCAAGTTTTATCGTGCAATTCTTGTTGAACTGTTTTTTTATCCATTTCAATAGAATTTTAGCAAGAAAATCACAATTTAATCAGTACATATTTTTGATTTATCGACTGAATTGGCATTTACTTGGTAGAACTCCATTATAATAGGATAAAATATCAAAGTGTTTAGTTCTAAAAATTCTGTAGAACTAAATACTTTGATATATTATCCCATCATTAATATTTTTGATCATTGAATTGTTTATTTTTCATCACATATTTTATAAAATTGGAAAATTATTGAGTTATTAATTTAGACCAAAATACACTTGAACTTAATTAATACTTATTTTAACGTTCCGTTATTATTCACTTGTTAATGGAAATAGAAAAAATGCGGCTAATAATTGAATTGTCAAAAGAAAATCGTGGTTCTTGAGGAACAGAGACGTTCACGTTGTTAATGTTTGTATATAAAATATTTTAACGCATAGCTGAAAAATAACATATGTACATATAAATTGAGTTGCTGATTTATGATACTTAATGGTAATGTGTTGAATTCAAAAAGAAAGCAAGATGGAAAAATGTTGCGAAATAGATCCCTATACAATACTTCTGCTTGGTGATTTATTTTTTCACTCTGCATATTTATAAAAACCCTTTTACTGTATAATGATTTTTGAATCTAACAGTATATTATTAAAGTCATAGTTTCGTGTGTTTTAGTTTTAAATATTTTAATCTGTTTGCCAATACGCAAATTATTTTAAAGTCTTTAATGAGCTAAGGAAGATTCAAATAACACAAGGTAATTTGAGACTAAATCCAAAAAAGTTGTTATATAATAAATACAGCGATTATTAATTTTTTCACATTTTCACGATAAAAACGTTATTTAATATTTTAGATACATTATGTTCAAATATGTTATTAAACATTCTCAATATATAATTGCTACAGATGAGATGCAGTGTTGATTTGGTAATAAGTTAATTCCTGAAAGTCAAGCTTTTTATAAAAATATATTATAAAATGAAAGTCATGTAGAAAATCGTTTTAAATGAGTATAATAGTTTTGTTCTGTTAATTATATTTCAAAATAATAATAATACAGTATTATTACTTACTATAACTATTAGAGGTCTAATTATTATTTTTTATTTTAATGCACGTCTTAAGCGAATGTGCTAACATTATTAAGTGTCCTAAAATTATTGAAAAGATGCAGTTGTAAAAGGTCGACATGTCTTTTAGTTCTATCGGTACTGGAATCAAACCCTTCGCTGAGTAATTTGAATTTGTTGATTTTAATTAAAAGACACATTTTTTACACAAGAGTACACATGTATTTGGAAGGTGTTAATCGGTTTCTAGCGTATATGCTCTTTCAAATCGGAGATTAGAAAAAGCCATTGGACACACAATTATTTTTCAAACATGTACTGATAAAATATAATATATACATGTTTAAATTTATGTTTTATATTTCGTATCTCAAATTATTTAAGCCACAGTGAATTCAAGACTGTGTTTTCTCAAATGTTAAATAATGTGAACATATTTTTATAGAGTAAGCAGTAATCCACTGCGATTAATATTATTGCCAAAGATTAATATAAGTGAGAAAGTTCTTTTATCAGCTGTTCATTACAAACGCAAATGTTTTAACTTAACCCGTATCATCTGTATAATAATGCGATGCTCAATTAAAACTGCTACACCAATAAAACATGTACTGCATTATCAGTTTAATGTGAATGTAGATTGTAAAATAGGCGTTCAAGTAAATAGCTACTTAATACACATGATAGTCTTTTATACGATACGAAGCTAAGTCAACCGTGCCTTTGAATTTACATATTTTAAATGTAAAACAGGTAGATTATATTCTGTGTAGGTGCGAAGATAGTAATCAAGATCCTTTAATATATTGAATATAATCACGAAGTTAGGCAATATGGAATAACTGCGTGAGCGTTACAATACTTAAAAGTTTTGTCAGTTTGAGTTCAGAATCGCTGATTCCGCTAACTATCCACAAGTATTTATGTATCTACCACTACCGACGCCATCTTTGGAAGACTCCCTACAACATGGACTTCTATGTTCACTGCGCTTTGCTCAGTTATTTTATTGCGAGAGGAAGGATGCACATTTTTTTGTTTTTGTTTTTGACAGTAGATTGAATGTCAACTATTTTAGTATACTATTTAAAAATGGAAGTTTAATGATTATCCAATTTTATGCTTAACTTGCTATCATTTGTTTTTAGTTTTGTCACATTTTCATTAACCGAAATCTCAACGGATATATAAATATTTTTTTAAAATTTAATTAATGGGTTATCTATTTTAAACGAACGTTGCTACTGGTATTTTATATATAATATACCGGTCTTTAGGCGTAGATGTAGACGTTTTATTATTATCACATACACATCAGGCGCGTGCGGTGGCTTTATCACTTTCTCACTCAATCACATGAAAAGTGAAGGTGCAAGCGTGATGCAAGGGCATACGGCGCATACTCTTGTATCCTTCTTGCTCATACCCGAAATTAGGTAGTGCGATAGAGATAGTGATAAGTCCACCGCACGCCGATGATACACATGTACGTACGAAATTTTTTCAAGCGTTCGCTGTGTATATAAACAAGTTCCGACGTGACGCAAATTTCGAGGCAAACAAACAACAATCAGTCCGTCAGTATGGCAAAACAACAGCTATATTAGACATTAAGTATTTCAATTTCAATACCGTCATGTATAACGGGCGTTGTCACTAGTACTATTATAGATACGGAACGAAATGGAGATTAAGTTAATACTATAAAGTATAGTGTTGCCTTTTTTAATATGTTATTTATCAAGGATATGCTAATAATAAGGTCCCGAGATGATAAATAAGATTAAAGCAAAGAGTCGTTTGTGTAAAAATATTTTTGTAAAAAGAGTTCTTTACTAAATGCTTCATTAGATGCTATGAGTACTTGACCATCATTAATTAAACGACTTCAGATTAAATTAAATATATATTTTTTAAATTTTCACTTTAATAACACAGTTTTTGAAATTAATCTAATTACGCACAATTCAATTCAATAAAATTTACAATGGCATGTCGGGTATTAATATTTTTAATGACTATACATTATAGAAACGCAGCTTCTAGTTTATTTAAAATACTTTATGCAATACGTAGAGCTATCGCGTAGAAGTCGTAGAGGGCTGAAAGCACAAACTGAATCGGCGTGATTGTAGATCTGCCACCCTAAAAACATCGCCTCGGAAAACATTTAGATCAGTCTATTGGAAACTTCCAAGCAGAACGGACACTTCTGCAGCGTTGTCTTGCAACTTCCCACGCTTTCCGCGATATATTTTAATCCTATCTATAAAATACAACTTTAAATAAAAAATGCGTAATAAATGAATTGATTTTTATTTATTTAAAAATGATAACTATGAAATATACTTATTTTGTGATGCTTTTTGTGACAAATTTGTGTGATGATTTTGATTTTTGTTATTATTTTATTCAAGTACGTTAGTGCAGTATATTATGGTATTCTTAAAACGAAGAGGAAAATAAATTAAATATTTTACGCATCGTCGTCTTTCTTATTAAGGTAGGTAAAATTCTATATTACTATTGTATTGTTTACACATGATTAATAATTATTATTTTCGTTAAGTCAGTTGTTATTATTATTGTAGCGAGTATTTGTTTAGCAAATTTAGTAAACAATGCAATGTTGTTTAACGGGATGGCAAACAGCTTTTGTTTGCTTAATCGTAGCTGAAATATTTTAATGTTACTTGGCTTTATTTAATTCAACAATCCCGCCATTTGGTATTTACAGTAATTTCGGATGTATTTATTTTTAATTTAAGACATCGACTGAAATTTCAATATTTTGTCACTAACGACCCGGTTCAGTTCGAGTCCATTCGTGTGCTCGAATGCCTGAAGATGCCGAAAGGCGAAACCCGGGTCGTTAGTGACAAAATACATGGAAGTGTACAAAATCATCCAAATTTAATTTTATATTTATTTTTGTTGAACACAATCATAATAAAATATAAGTCACTATTTTGATAAATTTTCTTTTGAGTTTTACACTGCTTGAAACTTTAAACATATAATAAACAAATAATTCATTCAAATTTGCATTCTCCAAGAAACAATATTACTCAGTTGAAAATGCTCACTAGCTGAGTGAAACCAATTCTGGTAATATTAAAAAACTGTTATACTTAAACGTCTGCTTCATTTTTGTTTAGTATTAAAAATCTTTTCACCAACAATATTGGTAGTTGATAACATTCAAAATATGAAAAAAATAATGGATTTTTTCATTATCGCAAATAGTAATTGATAATGGTGATGCAGTAATTATTTAATACTTGCTTAAAAGTTCGTGTTAAAACATTCAATACGCATATATTTGTTCACGCAATTGTTTTAATAGAAAAATAGTTTAGTAATAGCAATTTTTTTATTCATAACACGCATGTCATTTATTATCCACATGTTTCTACTTTTAAATATTTATTTCAATATAATACTCAATACTTTTATACAGATGACCATCGATACACTTCCAGATATTTAATATACATATAAACATTAAATCGATTCTTGATTTCATGATACTTAGCAATTAAGAAAGATAATTAATTAATTCATGTTATGGAATAACAAGTTGTTAATCATTTTTACAGCCCATTTTTCATGTTCAGATTATTAGACGAAAGTTATTCGAAGAGTTCGAATTCATAATATTCATCCATTAATAAAAATGCTGTTGCCATTATTATTTCATCTCTTTTAATTCAGCCACTAACTGAGGCGCCGTTTTTTTAACCATCTTATAGCCGATGAAAAATTAGACAACATAACTTTCAAACTTTTCAATTCAATAGAATGATATCACTTTTAGTGTGTTAACGGGCAATTCTTGGTGGAAAGGCATTTCTTTTTAAATAAAACATTATTTGTTTTGTACTAATTTCACATTTTTACAATAATCACGAGCATTATAAACTGATATATTTTTTGCCTTACTTAGAGTGAAAAAATAGCACCGACAAATCTCATGGAATGCCTAGATTTTTTGATGTCCCAAACTGGAGTTTATTTTTGTGGTCGATGACATTTAACTCTTTTCATTAAAGGTGACAATTGTTTGCTTTACGTTGATTACGTTGAGTATGTGTGGTTAAAAAGTCTAAAAAAACCTAAACATAGTAACTATTATTAAAGCTGTCGAAAATTTGAGGAAAATTATTATCAATTAAAAATAAAATAACACAACTTAATATTAAAAAGAGTTGATATTTTTTACTCTACACCGAGTGAATACATATTATAGTAAAAAAGCAAAAAATACTAAATTCTAGATAAACTCCGGAAATTGAAATATTTTTAGATGTCCCAAATTGGGCTTGAGCCAAATATCGCTTGGATATGCATGTTACCACTGCGCTGCTATGGCTAAGAAATCTTCAGGTGTCACCTATTTTTTGCCCGTTAATGTTGGTAATTGAATAAAACACTATTTAATCGTTGTAAAGACCCTGCAATACGATTTCGATAGTATCGTTAGCTATTATTTATCAAACAGGGGGATGCAGTTTATATACTGACTGTGCAATGAAAAAATACACATTAATCACTGGATATAACGCAGATAAATGGTTTTCCACTGACGGTATATCAGATAAAACGCTCTTGTGAAATATAGAAATAGACTTGTTTTGCACTTCTATTTCATATGAATAACAGAACAATATGGTTCTCGCGTATTATTCTAGCTGTATAAAAACGTTTCGGATTAAGAAATCTAATAAATAACACGCATGATGAAGTATCTTTAAATCAAAAGTCAACTTCCAACCATGGTGATTTATATTATAATATATCAGTTTACGAATACTGCAAAATATACTAAATAAATTTTTACGAGAGGTATTAAATTTTTAAAAACTCACACTTTTGAGTGAAATTACCAATGTCTGTCTTTTTTATTGCCTTTTCGGTTCGTGGTTTATCGATGTTTATGCCTATATAAGATAACTGGAAAAGTATTTACATGATATAATATGAACAAAAATTTAAAAAAAAAAATATGATCAACCAGTGCAATAACAAAGTTATCAATTTCAATTTTATATTGAAAAAGCATTTCCGAAAAGTAATCGCCAAATCTAGAATCTGGATAGAGACTGATAAACCGATCTTTTATTGATTATTATTCTTTGTTCCTCCTCTGCAACTGGCGATGAATTCGTTTCATCTTTAAAGATAGATTATATTCGATTTTTTTAATAGCGAGTATCTTCATTGCCTTATCTGCAGTCGAGAGATAAGAGCTCCACTTAAAAATCAGGAGTCGTGGTATTCAAGTCCGATTATGGCGGGTATCATTTTTTTTATTATTATTGATAGTAGTTAAAATTTGAGATGTTCGGTACATATTATTATGGATTGTTTTCTACTCGATTGACTTTTTTAATATTCTCTTTGAGATTATTTCGAATGCTTTAAATTTTCAAAGTAGCTGGCGCATTCGAAAAATGATAAATGATTCGACAATTAAAATATGATGACTTTTCAATTTCCAATATTCAACCAATACTGACTGCTATATTTACTTTCTATTTTTTTTACAGAAACATAAAATAAAACAATTGCAAAAAACAAGTTTTATGAAAAAATAAACAAGTGAAAGAGACATGTGAGTAAGAAGCAATGATTTAAGAGATAATAAGCTTAAAACTGCTGCGCACAATGAACACGTGTCCCCATTATATGTTTTAACGACAAAGAAGACATATTATCGAAATGTATACTCAAAATGTTAGATAACGCAAACGCTCCTCTGTGGGTTTTATGAATATATAAGCAAACTCAACTGGAAACAAACAATTAAAACCGGAGCGGTATATGTAATTATTTTTATTAATTATTTAGATATCACTTGCAAATACTTGTATACGATGAGAAATCAATCACGGATTTCGAAGGACAACAGAAACAAAATGTGTAATTTTATAAAGAATACAACTCTTTTGATAAGAATTGTTTATTATTCATCATAAATAAAATTTTTGAATTGGATATTGACACGTTCGCAACGGGGTATATATGACCAAAATACGCGCAGCGGTGGGGTTGATTCGCAGGAAATTGACAATAGGTCATGGAAAGAATAGCATGAAACTGGCCAACCGATAATTACGCGAAAACAAGTTTGGATGTTCTCCTAAAGGAGCGATATGTGCGAGTTGCACTATTTTCAATGGTTAATACTTTTAACAATGTTCTCTTACCAAGCGGTGGCAGAAGTTAGTTTATTGAGGACCGGTTGTTACTCAGTACCCAAACCTCTATGTTCAAATAGGGTAAAGTTATAAGTTTGGAATAAGGAAAGGAGTAGCAGTCTGGTTATCATTTTATTTGCACCCTTTATGACATAAATTATCTCCATATAAAATTTTCATATTAAAAACGAAGTGTTGAATAACATCGTCGCTATAGACTCTTACGTCTTGTCCGGCAAATAGTGCAATGGGCAACGTCGTTGACTTCAGCTACGGATCTCACGAGCTCGAATCCCAGTACGGACAGTTTCATAAATTGATTTGAAAAATTACCTCTAATGAGAGAGCGACTGGTTGTGTCTTAATCCTCTTCTTAAATCTTTACCCTCTGGCATGATAAAACAAATATACTATCCACTGTAAATATGGTAAACTACCAAAGTAATGAGATTAAAGTAAAGTTTTTGAAAGACTGAAACTTCAATGTACATACAAGTTGATTTTTATCAACATTTCTCACATCTACTTAATTAACGAAGTTTTTTTTACATGTAAAAAAAAAAACATTATTGGGTACACACATAAACGAAAAGAACAAAAGTATAACAAACTCTTATAAATAAAAAAACTCATCATAAATTAAATATATTTTTACGTATTCCAGTCAAATGGTAGTTGTAACGAGATTTACATTTTAGGCTCACGATATATTCTTTTTAAAAAAATAACGATTTTTTACAGATCGAACATCAATAATAATATTAAATGAGTCAGGCTTTACGGTTGTCTGAAGCTCTATGCAATTTCCGAAATGCCTAAAGATTTAATCAAATGATTTTCAGTTCCATTATCGCGATCAGCGGTTCGGTACACCTCGACTCGCCGCTGGACATGGACCAGGAATATCGATTACGTTACAATACAGAAATGAATAAACTAGCGATTCGTTAAGGATGGTTTGAATCTGACTATACAATTAGATATATATTATCACAGTAATTAATGTAACTGTATACCATGTGAATACTTATCGCACCCAAAGTAAACTGCGGTCGTATGTCTGAAATTGTCTTTTTTGAGATATGTTAAAGCCCTCTGTAGTTACAAGCCATGCTGTACGGTCCATCAGTGGGTATTTTTACAGGCTAGTGGTTCATTACATTTAATTTGAAGTCATTAAATCGACAAGAGACAGTGTATATCTGCAACTATATCAGAAATACCTATTTTAATATCATCACTATTTTTTTTTGTTTAATTAAGGTGAATTCTAGCATATTCTAATAATATGAAATAATATGTATTAAATTAATGTAATGTAATGTTGCATTGTAACATGAATAAAGATGTTTACTTACTTTGAAAGAGTATAATCATGAAACCTAGTGGAGTCAATGATGGTAATTAATCAACCATTCAAAATGTGTTTTTTGCGATAAATTACGATTTTAATAAATCAATCCTGCCACATATCCTATTCGTGCTATTCACTAGATATATTATGACGACTACTACATACTTTATTGCGACGATTTAATTATTAATTAACTTACATATGATGGTTTTGGATGGATCGTGAATTAAATAATGATTATGCTAAAGAATCTCAGATTAAACTCACAATAAATCTTTTCAAATATATGTCATATTCGACGAAAAACGGAATTAAGAGTCAATCACCATACAATTTGTTGGTAGAGACTCGGACTCCTAGAGCTACTCCTTAATTTTCTTACAGCCCTGCTTGTAGCTTAAGGTTGCTTTGGCTATGGATATAGTTAGGTTAATGATTTTTTGCTCCATTTTATAAAAAAATCAACATATCTTGTCAAAGAAAAAGCATTAAACTCATTGCATAGCATTTTAAAACATAAATTGTCTCCATTTTTATTTACTTCAAAGAAACAACTACAATTTTAAGGAGACCATGTTTTCACAATAAAAACAAACAAAAGTTGATGCACTCATATTTTATTTTGTTTTATTTACGGCAAATTTTTGAAACCTTCCCCCTGCAAAATCACAAATTCAGACTTACAGCTGTATTTTCCTTGGGGTGCGATATTCAATATGAAAAGGTAAAAGTTAAATACCATATATTCAAAATTTTTAGAGGAGGAAAAACCTTATTGTATAATTATAATTATTTTAAGAGAAAAGCATTAGTTATTTAATTTTTGAAATTATCATTTTTTGACCACTCTACGTTTTAAACTCTTAAATTTTGGATTCTCAGTAATTTGGACGCCTAATGGAGTTTGGACCTGATCATTATAACATGTGGACGTAGAACATATGAATTGTGTTTTATTTAGAAAAAAAAATGCCTTTCCACCAAGAAAACACATTAAAGGTGCCTAATGAAATAATTAAATATAAATTGTGTTGAGAGAATTGACTGTTATTAAGTTCAAGAATCTCTCTTTTTGGGAATGTGTAAGAATATAATGATCCATCAAAGGAATTGCTTAGTAGGTATCTTATGAAGTCTCGCAATGTCCCCTTTTTTAGAATCAGATAGATGATAGGTAGGAGATACCATGCTTTTGAACAAAAATCCATTAAGAGATTGGAGAGTTAATTGATGAAATTGTCTCTTCTGGAATTCTAGCTCCTGCACACCACAACCGAATAAGTCAAACGTCCATGAGTGTTAGCCACTTTACTACAGCGCTGAAATTATCAATATTATATGTTATTTATTAGGACTATATTGAAGGATGGTTAAATGAAATTGTGGGTTATGTTGTATTATCTTTCTAAATATTTGAAAGATTATAAAATAATGTACAACACTTGACTTCTGTGGTGTGAATCTTGTGTTGTATATTGCAATACAAAAACATAAATTTCAAACACGCCATTCAAACACAGTCGTTGAATATCACACGACCACAAATTATTATTTACATTGCCATTTTTTTCTGTTCGATTTACTTCATTTTGAACATAACGCTTGATCGTAGAAGCAAGATATGAAACGTTAAAATAAAGCAGAAATTTTATTTTTCAGAGTAAAAAGGTTTTTTAAAAATAGAATAGTATTTTAACAAAAAACCACAAGTAAAATGTCATATAAATTTAACTCATTTGTCAAAGAAAATCGACACTACAATGCAATGCTAAGTATCAGTTTATTTGAAAAATCATCTACATTGACTGGTAATATAATATAATATTATTTAAGTAATTATCCGTTCCGCTTAGAGAGAGAGAGTTTGCTGCGTTACAGATATACAGATACATTTTAAAGGTGTTAGTTGTCAATTCTTGGTGGAAAGGCATTGTATTTTAAAAAATAAAACACAATGTGTTCGTACTACTTCCACATGTTTATAATGATCAGAGCCGGTTTCACTCATCCCGAGCATTATCAACTGATTAAGTAACTATTTACTTGAACGCCTATTTTACAATCTACATTCACTTTAAACTGATAATGCAGTACATGTTTTATTAGTGTAGCAGTTTTAATTGAGCATCGCATTATTATACAGAATACGGATTGAGTTAAAACATTTGCGTTTGTAATGAACAGCTGATAAAAGAACTTTCTCACTTATATTAATTTTAAAAAATAAAACACAATTCATTTGTACTACTTCCACATATTTTTAATGATCAGCATTATCAACTGATCAGTTGATAATGCTCGTGATGAGCGAAAACGGTTCTGATCATTATAAACATGTGGAAGTAGTACAAATAAATTGTGTTTTATTTTTTAAAATATACGGATACATCAAGACAAATATATATTATAATATAACAACCTGATGATTTATTTTTAAAACTGCTGCAGGTTTCATTCTCAAGGGTTGTATCTGACAATAAAAATGAATATGATGGAAACCAGTCATACTATAAACAACTATTAATTTTACAGAAACATCAATGAATGTCTAAATAAATTTATAAATATAAGGAATTGTTGGTAGCGATTAATTTCATAACCCAATTAACAAATCAGAAATGTGCTGAAACTGGAAAAAGTTTTATTGAAATGCCAGTTGGATCCTTTACAAATAAAATATCGTTTTCCTAGGCGACGTTAATGATCTTTTTTATAACGTTTGTTTGTTAGCCATTTGCTTATCTTTCATTCCGAGTAGGAGACGGTTTTCCTAATTTATTTAAAAGATGAGTTTAATGATTCGCAAATCGTATATTTTTCCACGCCAGGCGACAATCTCTTTAAATCGTATGCTAAAAGTGCCATAAATTAAAAAAGTAGGGTATCCACCTAAACGTTGTAATCATGGCCCATTTTCTTTTAGCAGAGTTTTTAAAATTCCTCTCTTTTAAAACGATAAATTTCTGGCTTTTCATGTACCGTTTTTCATTCAGTTTTATAGTTTTTTCTTCGTATATTTCCATTATTTTAAGCGAGTTATCGTAAATTTCTTATCCTTCATATACATCTATTTAGATGTCAGTTTATTTTTGACTATCATAACTAAATTCTTTATAAAAATATCCGTTTTAGAAATTTAAATTTAAAAAGAAAGTATATTATTTTATGTGTGTATAAAAAAGCATTTAAAATATTGATTTCACAATTTCATATTATGATCATGACCTTTTTTGCTTGGCGAATGCATATTTTAGACTAGTAGAATTAGTAGTATAAATTAAGTTTTAATTTTAAAAATTTATGGCTTTTTCACCAAGAATTGACAGTGCTACTCAAACGGTGGTCTGTGGACTGGTAGCGATAAATGGGGCACCGATAGATGGTCCGTGGTAAGTAAATACAAAGTTAGAGATAAGAATAAAGTCACAATGTTGCTCATCTTTTCTCCAATTTTTATAACACACATGATAAAGTCTCTGAAGAGATTGAAAGCGGAATTCTCAAATCTGTATGAGTTTGCACTAAGAATTTTTTAACCGCTTACATCTATTAGTTTTAATTATTATCTATCAGGTGTATCATTTAATTAAACGGAATCTGGATAAGCTATCTAATATCACGTATTACGTAAAAAGTCGGTTCCTGTGTTACAATAATAAATTTACAGCGGCCCGCACACTTTAAAATTTTGAGTAGTACTGCACTAGTACACTTTCATTATTTTGGAAGTGAAATCAGATGGTAAAAAATACCAATTATTTACAATTAAAAATTAATCAACGAATAGTGATATATTTTAATATCATAGAATAAGTACATAGTGCAGCCAACAATATTTAAATAGTATTTCACGATAGTTTACAATATTTCAAAGCGTTAAACTTACCAGTAATATACGGAGGGTGCATATTATTGATGCAAAACGCACATACTATATTGTTTCAAATTATCCGAAACCGCAATATTATTCAATGTTATATTGCCAGATGTGGCGAGATATTACCGCAGTGGTGCCCGCTATTTTCGTGACGAGATCTCATTTTGAAAAAGAAAATTTACTTAATTAAAATAAAAAAATCTGTTATCAAATTATTGTGCCGAAAAAATACAAATTCGTATGTACTGATTTAAATCTGATTAGAAAAATAAGTTACCTGAGATAATATACATGGATCATATTTAAAAAAAATAAAACACAATTCATTTGTACTACTTCCACATATTTATAATGATCAGGACCGGTTTCGCTCATGGCGAGCATTATCAACAAACATAACAGGTTTATTTATATAAAATTGAGTGTAAAAATGAAGGTATATAAAACTGATGGTTCATGAACTAAGACAAGAAAATACTGATTAGCAAATTAAACATAAATCAAATATAAGAGTCTACAATTAAAATGTTTTGGAATGTCTTTCCACCAAGAATTGTCAGTTAACACCTTAAAAGTGATATATGGATCACTTTAAATTCTAAACGTTTTATATTCGATAGTTCACAGTCTCTAGATAGCTGTTTATTATTGACGTTAAATTTATTGATTATTTGATTTTTTTAAGATTTCAGAACAAAACTGGTCCCTTGTTTTGAATATAGTTTTCAAAATGTTAAGTGTTTTTTGATTGAATTGGCATTTACTTGGTAGAACTCCATTACAACCGGATAAAATAGAATATAAAAAACGATAAAATATGAAAGTATTAAGTTTTATACAATTTTATTAGGTAGTTGATAGCTATTTCGGCTTGACGCCTTAAGCTGAAAGAACTACCTAATAAAACTTTGTAGAACTATATACTTTGATATTTTATTCTATTAAAATTGTTCCCATCACGAATAATATTTAATGATGTTCGATATAACTATTGATACACTCTATGATATACTCTATCTAATTATAATATAAATTGACAATCTCGCAGTTCTTCGAATATTCATTTTGATTCAACTCATATTTAAAAATAAAATATATTTTATTTAAATTTGAATTGTTGAGATTTTGTACATTGTACATGTTTTTCATCACTATGACTAACTGTAAGTAACTCATTCTATATAATTTAAAATGCATTACAATGGAAAATGTTGTTAAACATTCTATCATAAAACATCTTTCAGGAAACAAACACAGAGGCTGACGATAATTTTGCGAGTAGCTCAAAACTGTTATAGAGGAAAGTTTTGTGAAACAGAGTATCCGAAATGAGAAGTAGGTCAAACGAAATAATTTGCAGAACAAATATGTACATTTTCCATATTTGATAACTCATTAGCGTCGCTATTGGAAGTTTTTTGCAACATAACATATAACATTTTACATTTATTTTATATCAGTTTGTATAATAATACAATGTGCTGCACTTTTACTAACACAGGAAAGTTGTTGACTATTGAAAGTGTTTTCCGGCTGCTTTTTGTTAGTGTTTTCCTGTAGCCTTTCAGAAGGTTCAAAACGACCCTCATCTATCTAGTCTAGACATAGACAAAATCATTTATTTAATGCAATATCTACTACCACCATCACTGGTCCAGGATTGTAAGATGTTCTTTAATTTGGTCTCCAACCTTCCATTGGAAAAGTACCAAGAGATGAAAATTTGTCATTCGTATTTTTTAATCTTCTCAACTTCTAATGTTGAGAATCTCTAATGAATAATTTTTAAGGAAATTAAAATTTGATGACTGTCCCATTGCACTTGATCGATTAAGTTTAATGGGAAATACAGATTTTTTAAAATTTTACAATGCAATACGAATTTCCTTCTAGTAACCGCCGAAACGAGAGAAAATAATAATCAAATACGTTGAATTTATTTTGAGACTACACTTTTTTTTGTCATTATATTTTAGATTAATTGAAATTTTACTTTGTTGGTTATTTTTTAGCGTCCTCTCTGGCACTTATCTTCCAAATCAGGTATTGGTTTTTTTCAAAAACTTTGCGTGGGTCGAAAATTCAAATTCAGTTCTAAATTTCTTGTTGATCAGAACGTTTCAAAGTTATAGAAGATGTCTATATCATATTTTATTTACAGTGTATTTTCTCTTGAAATTAATATGAGTAAGTTTATTAAGAAAAATATTTTTAACACCGAAATTTATTGAAATAAAAAATCAAGAATTGCCGTCAAATTATCAATTATATGTAAAGTCATAATTTTCCGATTTATGAAGCATCAATGTTTATGTTTTTTTAATGAAAAATATGCCTAAGCACTAGACTTCTGGCTACAGCATGGAAGCTCTTTGAACATTACAAAATCTTCTTCAACATTTTTAAAACTAAAAAAAAAACAAATCAATATAAGATAAGTAACGAGCACAAACAGCAGCCTGTAAGTTTTTTTACACTATCTTAACCCTCCCTGTAGAGATATTGAACGGATGTATGACAATAAATTTTCGAATCTAACGGATCTCAAGCGTTCTACTTTCAGTACGGACAGCTTAATAAATTTATTTTTCAATAGGTAATGAATTTTTGTTCGAAGGCATGAATGTTTGTTTCTAAAATTTCTTCCCACGCATAAGATCCTATAAATGGGACGTAGCTAGAGCGATTTGTAGCCTCTAGTCCTGTCTCAGCGCTGTGTAAATAGTTAAAAAAATAGTTGATCTATTTATTATTCCATGTTCACCAGGGTTGCTACAACGACACTTTTTTTTTTTATTAATAATTTACATTTTCTGAAAACATGCTATTTTTTCTGCATAAAGCGAAAGTCTGTCCCTCAACTATTTTTTTAGTAACAGAAAATATTTTTCTCAAAACAACATTATATGAGAATTGGTTTAAATGTATACGTCTCATTGGAAATCACTCCATATTTGATGGGTTATTAGCATATTGATGAAAACGTGGAATGATTATTAAATAGGAAAAAGCTCTCGTGATGTGCATTATCAATCGCTTTTCCGTGGCTTAAAGTTCTACATTGGGTATTTAAATTTATGATCGTTGTTTACAAGCGAAGATTTTTTATTCCAAAGTATGTCAAGAATTTTAATCAAAATATTTAAATGAACACAAAACATTCTTCTTTTTAGAATCGTAGCTCAAGCGCAGATCGTTCTACGATTCAGTTTCGATTGGCGTAGATTCATGTGACAAAACCGGCTATTTGTGTGTACTATTGTGTATCAAAAACTGCCGTCTCATCTTTTATATTATACCATTTCCAAATATGTTGTAACTACATGTGAAATTATCTCTATCTTTATCAATAACCTGTCAAATATGTCAGTTTTTCACTCAGTCATACCATGCTATTATTCGTTATAGAAGAAATAACATGATAAAATATAGACTTATCAATAATCCTTCATAAACAGACAATCGAAAAATATTAATGCTTTGTGATATAGTCATTTATTTAACAAGTTATGTATTATATGGAACGTAAAGATTTCTTTATACTATTTTTTAATAATGTGGGTTGTTGAAATATTAAAAACTAGTTGTATTTTATTTTACGTGATCATTTTACTGCATTATTTAGACAGCGTTTTCGGATTAGACTGAAATCAATGAGTTTACTGGTTGTGAATTAAAATAGTTAAATATATTTGATGTTTGAATTATATCAAATTGCTAGATACTGTGAATATAGTGATTAACATCCCGATATTTGCATTGTTCATCGCTTGAATGAAACCAATCAAACGTTTCGTCAAGTACCTTCAGCTGATAGAATCTATTATTATCCCTTGTTTTATGTAACTATTTCTGTCACAAAAAGAATATCAGTAAATATTTTTTTAGATCTTACGATGAATTTTATTTTTTAAATCGTTATTACGCCATAGAAAGTGGCCATTAAATCAATAAAACAACCAATATGAAATATAAATTACTGTCATTAGGTCAGTTTTCATATTATTTTCAATATGATAATAAAACGGATTACTGATATTGATATGTTCCTCACGTGTCTTATGATTGATTGTTAAATTATTTTTATAGTTAATGGGGATATTTAAAAAGCTAAGGCAAAAAGTATTCTTTTTTTTTATTCTTGAGAAAATTTAGTTTCATCAAAAAACATTTGACTTTTGAATTCTTTCAGAAAACTCAAGAAGAATATATTTACTTTAAGAAAAAAGACAAAAAACCCATATTCTAAATTACAAACATAAAATTTAATAATATTGTATTTGCCCTTGAATCTTGATACAAAGCGTGATTCTAACCGTTTGAGTGTCACACGTGTCAATTAAATAATTATACTTAAAAATTCATATTTACAACATAAACTATTTTTACTTTTCTTGTTTAATAACGTAGTATAAATTTTTATGAAAATGTCTAAAATATTTTTTGTATAAATTTTGTTTAGAGAAACGAAATCTTACAAGTTTTAATAAAAAAATATTTTGAAAAATAAACTTCTGTTTTGGGGAACTGTAAATGCTTTACAACACACTTTTTTAATTTTCGAAAAGAACGAAGCTATTTTCCTTATTCCAATTTTCTCGCAGGAAATTCAATGATAAAACTTTGCCTACAAAGCAGTGTTAAATTTTTCTCATTTGGATTTTCCTAAGCACCCGTATTTTTTCATCAATATAGCGTGCAGAAAGACTGATACGTATTGAAATCGAGACCAATCCCTTTACGCCTGTGTTAAGTTGTTCATTTCAATCCATTTCAAAGGTAGCTTTTTGTATATAAAACATGTTTACCAATCTCTCTCCTACTTATCAGCGTGTAAAGATAAAAGTGCTAACTCACTGCGGCGTGTGCTTTAGAAGTGAAATGCATTAATTTTCTTACACACAAGAAAGACATAAAATTCACTTGTTAATACGTTAAATTTAAAATGGTTTCGTTGGATAAATATCGTAATCCAGAAAGCTCTTGATAATCCTTGCATGCATTTAATTTATGTTATCGATATGTTTGTAGCAGTGTGTAAAAATATGTTTTCAAAACTCATAGAAACCCTTCAGATTGCGGAGAAAAAATATTTCAGCTACAGAGCAAGATTAAATGAACATTAATGAAAGTAAATTAATTGAAATATCTGTATTTTTTGGCATATTAAAAAATAAACAAAGTCTTGGAAATATCGATACAATTATAGGAATCAAATCGGAACCGTGAGTCAAGTGATTCGAGGTTTCCATATAATATGAGTGATACAGATATCTTTTCTATTGTCTAGTGTTTAGTTAGACAGAATATGAAGAAGATAACAATCAAAACAAAGAAGAAATTATTAATTCAATCATAAGACGGCACTGACTTCTATTGACATTTTTTTGGAGTAAAAAGTAAGTATGCGAATAACAGTTTTGGAAACAAATATTCTTAAAAATCTCGTGACAATGTCTCGCAGGTATCAGGCTGTTAAAGTAAATGGAGACAGCTGATCCAGATTTTTGCAGTGTTCCAAAATGATTGCGATCGTCTTTCTTCTTTTTATTTTTACCATGTTCGCTCCCAATGTGGAGCATACGGCCTCCTGATGGAGGTATCTCAACATGAAAGTCGCGATCCTCAGGTATGATAAAATACGACGAAACAAAATATATTCATACTATTATAATTCGACAAAACTTGCTCCGGTCCACCTGCTAGTGGATTGTATGGTATTTGTTTATATATATACATATATGTATGGTTTTACTTACTTGTTACTTATAGTTAATCGAGTTTTATTGCTCTCAATATTCTGAATAAGAAACAATCAGAGAAAAATAAGCCATTCTTTCAATGTTAATTTTAATAATATATATTATTAACATGAGATTAATATGCGAAATTGATATCAAAACACTGTATGTTAAGAAGTGAGTAAATAGGGATACGAAGCATAAAAACTTAAATAATAAGGTGAAAAATTGTTGAAAAGAAACCGCTAGAACTATGGCCGACGTAGTTTTCAACTAAATATATAAATAGTTTCTTGTTGAACTAAATAATTTGCTATTTGAATGATGTAAAAGTAGCGTTTATATGTAATAATACCAATCAACAAATACTCATTTTGAATACAAAAATAAATTTTATTTAAAAAAAACAATGAAAAGGTTCACGTGGGGATTCAAATTGGCGATTACAGAATAAAAGAACAAGCATTCCTTCTCGGACACAGCAAGGGTCGCCGGTGTTATGCGAAAAAGGTATTTTATTTCTCCGTCCGATCAGTCAACTGCCAAACTATATCAGCACACTTATATGTAGGAAGCACTCTCCCGTCGTATAGGTAGACTCATATAAATTGTGACGAGGCATCGTTTTTCGGTAATGAGATTTTCGCTCTTTGTTGAAACTGAAATGGATTCCTAACAAAATTGTCTTCGGTAGGTAGATACACACACAAAGGCGGTTTAAAATATTAAGGCAGTGGGATGAATATGTGAAAAATATTGTTTACTCGTTGAAATAAAAGGAGAATTATTGAAAACACGTGTACAAATAAATTAATTTTTCAGGATAGGTATAATTTTGAATATGGGTAAGTTTATGCGATTTAATAAAATCTTATATAGCCGTTTGATTAGGGATTAAAAGTTGAGCTTAATAAAATAGTCGTATGTTTTTTATGCTGATCACATTTTCATTTAAGTATCTACCTTTTTCGTAGCATTTCTTTTTAAATTTTATCCCCAAGCACAATTAAGGCATCATAAAGTATTCTTGTGGAAATATTAAGTCACATTTTTACATTAGGTAACCAAAAGGTATAAAAATAATTATGATTAATAATTTAAGATTCGAGTCTATTCGTGCGATCGAATGCCTGAAGATGTCGAAAGGCGAAACCCGGGTCGTTAGTGACAAAATACATGGAAGTGTACAAAATCTCAATAATTCAAATTTGACATTGATATTCCATCAAGCACCCTCAGTCGACGTCTTAAATTATGTCAATTCGAGTCCATTCGTGCGCTTGAATGCCTGAAGATGCCGAATGGCGAAACCCGTGTCATTAGTGACAAAACACTTGGAGGTGTACAAAATCTCAATAATTCAAATTTGTACAAAATCTCAATAATTATGATATTATTTGCTGTCAATTTTTAGTCTAAAAACATTATATTTATTCAGTGTTTATATTTATCAAGTGTTTGTCAAATTTACTTTAGGTGAAAACCCAATTTAAAATAATACGTTTCATCTATATTAACAGAACACTTGGATCATGGTCCTTGGATATTGTTTTTTTTTAAATTAGACGTTACATACTAGAAAATAAAGCGTGGTAAAGTCTCACAGCTTGTACAAATAAATAATATATTGAGACCTTGGAATCACCCGTTCTATTTACAACATTATTTACCGAAAAAATCTGCTATTAAGACTCCCAACAGGTCAATAGTTTCTTTCGGCAAAAATGTTTTTTACAATAGAAGAATAGCGAAAGTAAAAAATGAAAATTGATATTGTACTCACTAATAATCAGTTTTCACAAGAATTTAAAAGTCAAATGTATTATAATTTAATATATCTCGGTTTATCATGGAAAAGGGAGTGTATATATTACAGCCCTTTAGTAACAGGTACGCCCCTGTGCGGACGTACTTGGGACGGTGCGTATTTCGACACTGCTCTGGGGTTCCCAAAGGGAGCGGGCGCTAATTCGACAATTTCGTTGACAAGATGAAAAGAAGAAAAACTTGTAGAGAAATTCGCCTCTATTATTTCTTTCACTCACAGTGTGAGGTCGCGTGTTAACTGTTACGTTTCGCATACCAGTGACGAAATATATTTCGCTTGTGTGTGTAAATGCGATCAAAAGATGATTTGTTCTCATAAAAAAGACATAAATCTATAATATATAAATGGAGGGCTATCCCTATGATATCGCACAATTTATCAACTACTGCATGAATATTTCGGCCGTGTAATAAATAATTTTCCAATAGCTTAAGTACTTGTTTGACATAGCATTCAATACAATATTTCAATTAGAAGTAATTTCAGAATTGATTATACATATCCATAATCTATAACAAACTTCTTACAGGCAAAATTTGACACACAATAAACATTTATTATACTAATTTGGATTATTGAGATTTTGTACACTTCCATGTATTTTGTCACTAACGACCCGGGTTTCACCTTTCGGCATCTTCAGGCATTCGAGCACACAAATGGACTCAAACTGAAGATGCCGAAAGGCGAAACCCGGGTCGTTAGTGACAAAATACATGGAAGTGTACAAAATCTCAATAATCCAAATTTGATATTGAAATTCCATCAAGCACCCTCAGTCGATGTCTTAAATTATACTTAAATTTATTATACTGTTGTTATAAGTAAAAAAAATGCCAACAAACTGTTAATTTTGAGCAATGGGATACAAAGTGTGCTTTATTTTGTAGTTTATACGTATAAACATAACCAATTGAATTATTTATGGGTAACATTTGTATTTCTCACGTGTGAGGGTCGCGACCTGCATCTACCGCCACAATGCGACTTCCTTTGACGATTCTTCGGCATTCTCTCCTGCACTCCGCTGCTCTGAGGGTTGTCGGCAAGGAGAGGCCTGTGGCGTCCTCCAGCATGTTGGGGCCCTTACACGTCCCCTTCTGCCTTGGAACTTTCCTGCGACAACGAGACTCTCAAGATTGTCAGCAGGCTTGTGTGCGATATAGCCAAAAAAGCCAAGTAGCTATCTTGTACAAACGGTCGAGAGTCTATTCTAAATTTGCAGCTCTTTTCGGGATAGATGCGTTTGTGCACTCTACCTTCCGTGATATACGGACCATCCTTCTTCAACACCACATTTAAAATGCGTCTAGCCGCTTGTTGTCTTTTCGGTTTTTTATCTCCACGCCGTAAAGACGTACGGAGTGGACCGGCGATCGTACTATATGCATTTTGGTATGTCTGATTATTTCAACATTAATAATTGTATAACTAAGATTGGCATTACAGTTTATATTTCATTACTTTTTTTGCCGTTAGCTATAATTTAACATGTGCCGGAAGTATTGTTCTGACATCTTACAACTGTAAGAAACTTAAGCTTCAAAATAAAAATAAGAGTTAAAAATAGATAATGCTATTTCACAAGGCTGGTCTAAGACTTGCTGGTTGGATGGAAAATTTCAAATCTAGTAGTGTATAGATTTAAGCTAACGAAGATGGCTTTATTATTAAAATTAAACAAATGGAAGGTTAAAAATTAATATACTAGTAATATATAAATAGTTTGCCGCACATTCGAGTAACGTGCTTGCGTGCGAGCGGTGCGTCTACCATGTGGATTGCAATGTTTGCAGGCCGGCAACTCAAATATAATTTGATTAAATTTCATATATTATATTTGAAAAAAATTGTCATAAACCCGGCCTCGTTTCGTTTAATGCTAGATATAAGTAAGTTATCTACAAACAACAGTTTTAATATTCCTACTAGTATGCAATTTAGTTTTTTATGTTAGTTTTCTAGTAAAAAGTCATTTATCGAAAATGAGCTATATTTCAGTTATACAACCTCTATCGGCAGATAGGGTAAAGCAGAGGTGCCCAACCTTTTTTGTCTTGGGAGCTACTTTTCAATTCAAAATTTTCTCGAGATCGACTTCTAATGTGATTCCTATAGGAAATTTTATTTAAGGTTTTTTCCCTCCTTCAAACATAACAATTTTTTTAAATGCAAAATATTATTAAATAAGTGTGTGCATACAAAATAATTAAAATTTACTGTTCTCATATATTTTTAACATATTATTCATTATTATTTTTATTATACATATATTTCATTTTTTAGTAAAAAAAAAAGAACAATGCAAGAAATTATGCAGTTTTTTATTGATTCAAATACAATAATTCAAATGTTGAATTTAATGAGATATTTGACATTGTGTATTGTTGGCAATCTGCAGATAACCTGGTTGATAACCACTTGTTGTAAAGCGCATGCAGTCATCGAGGTGGTTATCTGTCAAACGTGTCCGATATTTGGATGTTATGTAATTCATATGAGAAAATGAAGGTTCGCAAAAATATGCACTTCCAAACCGTGATGAAATTTGGAGATAAACGAATCAAATCGAGCCAAATAGTCTGATCACCGGAATTTTACTTATAATCGTCAGTTGTAAATATAATATTAATAGAAAATGATACATTTTTTCAAAATTCACGAAAGTTTTTGGGATCGACAAAATTTTGCTTTGGGATCGACCGGTTAGGCATCCTTGGGGTAAACCAAGATGTGGATGAATAAACATAATATATCTTATGTTAAATGATTTTTTATAATGGGTTTTTAATTTTGAACAAAAAATTAAGTACAAGTTCCAGTGTGATGGTCAACGATCAAACTAAAATAAATAAAGTTTAATATCTTTAATGAAAGCAATTAAAAAGACTACCGATTAATATTTTTTATAAAATATTCATTATCAAAGAAAGAATATAGAATGATAAAGTGGTTACATAAATAATTATATTCTATAACTTTTGCGAACGTTAAATGCATTTGAATAAATAATTAAGGTGGCGAGCTTCTTTGAATAGTTTAATGTACATATATATACCTGAAGAAACTTGCTTACTTATGAATATCTTATCCTTGAAGGAGAAGTCTCGTTAAGGATATATTTAATTTAGATTGGAAGACAATGAATTAATCGAAATGAAGCTTACACATTAATATTGTTTAATAATTTGTTTTATTTTTTATGAAGCTTTGAATACTGACATAATTCTTTGCCTTAATGTGGTATTCGTACTTTCCGTCATATTTTTATGGGGTTGGGTAATCCATGGTGAAGCCAGTTGATGACTTCAACGTAGGCAAGTTTTTGCTATGAAGTTAACAACTTTACTGCATTGGTGTGAGACAAGGGTTCATATGGTACAATTTGTAATTAAAAATGCTACGTTGGACTAGCAAGCAATCCTTTGAAAAGCAACTTAAAAATAACAGATTCAATTTCAGTTTTTTTTTTTCAATAATTCTTAATCGCAAATCTTCTAACTTAACAATTTAAATATAATAAAACAAAGTTAAACTAAAAGTCAAATATTAGAGATCTTGATAGCAATTAATTAACGTTTTTTTGCCGTTATAGTTTAATCAGTCATGTATTGATTTGACGATTGATGTAAAAAAAAATGTTTACATAGTGGCCTGCCTTTTACTTGTTCCATCCATAGCAAATTTATTCAATCACGTTACTGAGTGGAATAATGACTTACGTACGGTTCAAAAATAACATTGAATTATCATTACATATATGTATTCTTTCAAATATCAATGCACTTGAAACTAAAACCAAACAAAAGGAATGTCGTTTGAGGCAACGATAAGTTAAATTAACGTAATTTAAATTACTCACGCTATTTAAAAGTAAGTAAGAACTGATTTTGAAATGCGATGATTTTTTTGTTAAATAATGCCTGTTTAGGACGTGGAACCCATGGACGCCAAATAATTCATTTTATAAGAAGGATCTTTGCAGGAACTTGTTTTGAGTATGTCGTTTAACCACCTTACAATATTTTTTCAGACAATTTGAGGACAGAATGATCGAGCAAGAAAAGTGTAGGTAGTTAGCCAATCGCTCTGTTTTAAGAATGGCTATCGGTGGATTGGTAGGAATTAAAAAATGCATACATTTTTTAGATTTGGATATAATATATATATAAAAATTTTATTTATGAAGATGTCTGTTCCCAAAAACCCACTATCTTAGGGTGATTAAAAGATATTTTTAGAAACCAACCTTACATAATTTATTATTAAATGACTTCATATATTTGTTTTATACTTTTTACAATTCATCTTTACTTAGAATTTTACAGAATTTGAAAAAACGTTTCATAATGACATAAAAAAATGCTGGTTTTATAATGTTTCGTAAAGATGTTTGAGAAGCGTTGTTTCTTTGTATTGTTTGGCCCGTTTGCTTTGATCCAAATTGTGTACGTCTTTGAAACAAACAGTAAGTACTTTGAACGCATTATTCGTAAAAATATTTTTACTTTGAAGAAGCCAGCAATGTGAAGATATTATTTATGCTCTCAAGTGTTGTAGCAAAATTTGGAGGATAATAGGTATAATAAACTGGAATAGTTATACGCAATACTCTTTTATATTATATAGAAAATTACGCGGCACACACTTCGTACAAGCCTATACGAAATTGCATTTCAGGATGTTATTTAAGACATTATTCTCGAAAGTCGCTAGTAAAATTGTTGTCAATAAGCTTATTTCCCATTCAGCCCAAGGGAATACTCTGTAATAATTTTCACTTGAGTTTTTGTATGCGCCAACTATACAAAACATACTCTATTTTATAAATAAAGGAAAAATTAAGATTTTTGATTCATTAATGAGAAAAATAAGTAATTGAAATTCGCATAAATATTTGTTTATTGATAAAATCTGGCTCGTTAGAGTGTAAAAAAAGATTTTTTTAAACAATTTCCCCTCCTAATGTGAAGCATATCAATATCAAGCATCCTAATAGAGGTATCACAATATAAGTTTTCTACGTGAACTCCTTGTTACACAGTTGCTCAACCTATCTTATTCTAAGCGAGTAGGGATAGAAGGATGGGGCAACAGGTCTATGGGTTAAATAATGAGAGGAATTATTATTAAGGAGAGAAAAAAGTACTACTATTGCTAAAAGAATATTTTATATAAGAAAAAAAATCTTTAGCAGAGACAAAGCAGATGGCTTAAAAATTCTACTCGGTTTTATCAATTACAATATTATTAATGTAAATATCAGTTTATAATTATAATTATCACTATCATAGGTCACTAAGCAATGTCTACTACAAAGTGTAAACAATATCTTTGTTCAATTAAAATCTCGATTGAAGACTCTGTGTTTTAATTTAAAGTGACTCTTCTATAAAATTTGAGTAAGCTATTATATTTGAAAGAAAAGGTTGTTAATTTTTAGTAACCACATGAAAATTTTATTTGGTAATATATAAATACATGCATGTATAATTTTTGAACATTCATTTAAAAGAGTTTTATCAGTAAAAACTTCTTTTCAAGATAGATGCAGCAATGAATAAAATACAAATGTTTGTACTATTAATAAAAATGATAAAATTTCAACGTCTGAATTATTTTATTGCACGATGTTTATTTCATGATGTTGATGTACAGATTGGAAATAATGAAAAATGATTGTTTTTGTAGTTATCATAATAGTGTTACTCCACAAAGAATTAAATCTAAAATCACTGCCGTATAATAAACAAGGCTAATGTCGTTATCTGTATTTTATATAAATTCTTTGCTAGACAAAGAAAAGTTTAAACGTATTTGGCTTGTTAGTGTCAACGGCGGTAAAGCATTCTAAAAAGCCAGACTTTCAGACATGTAGGAAAAAGTGTTTTGTCTTTTTATCCACCCACCAAGCACCCACAAGTTGAGTTTTTCCAGACTAGTCTAGTCTCTGGTCGGATGCATCACCAGAAGACGAAGTTTTTGAAAGTTTTTCACAGTCATGTTCTGTTCAGAATAGTTTTTTTTAGATACATATCCCTTCCCAAAAATTAAACACAATACATACGATACTCGAGAACTTTGAATCCACCATAAATTTAACGGTAATATTTGATCACATTTAAAAAAGAATTGAGTGAAATATGTTTTCTACGAAATTCTCCAGAGAAGCGTATATTTGGAATTTACAAAAGAAATTTATGTACATTTATTTTTTCACAAAAAACCTAAAGCTGAAATGGAAAAATTATGTACATACTAAAACATATTTCTGAAGTGGTAATCAAAATGAAAGTTATGAAGTTTGAAAACAAATACAACAAAAATTAGATTGAAATTTCAATGTTAAAAATTACATTAAAATAATGATTTTTAAATCACGCAGGGATTTGTTATTATCCCAATGGTGGGACATTTTTTAAAAATAATCTCATCTCATTTGTACGGTAAATTGAATTCAATTTTGATATTATCATTAATAATATTCATTTTAAACATCATACACTATTATAAACTCGATTCTGTAGATCTGTAGAATGTGAGATTATAGAAACTGTTTCTTACAAAAAAAAAAAAACATAAGGTAAAGATTAGGTAGCTGACCGCTTAAGAGAAAAATTCAACAAAAATAACGATTAACGTTTAGGTTTATACCGAATGATGACAAAGCAAGTGTATTCATAATGTACCAAATGTCTTAATTAATATGATACGGCAAAATTTTTTCAGTAGTTTTTCATAAAAAAAAATTGAATGTTCCAGTAATTGATCGTGTCTAATCAGACAGTTTCATGACAAACTTTCATCAGAGTTGCCTCAGAGCTTCCTGTAAGACCAATCTTGATTGAATCAAGTAGCATATGCTTACATTCACTGATATTTTTAACAATTCTCTCAAAGAATTCAAAATAAAATACTTACTGCATGAGATGTTATTTTCAAATGGCCGCTATGACACCCAATGACATATATGGTGATGTGTTAGTTCCTCAATCCAACAAAAGATGGTTTCACTTGTCTGAACTCTACAATTTAGAGCAATCCCGCGTCTACTTTTCTTATGTTGGGAACTTTTATTAAAAATAGGTCAACTACCAGGGCATTTACCTTATGTGAATAATTTGAACCGCACATTCGTTACCACTGTTCTATGAAAATGCTGAGTTAGAGGCACAAAAAATTGTTCATCACTGAATACACTTCTTGTGCAGATGCGTCAATTTCACGAATTGTCTTTTACAATTTTCATTTTGATAGAGGTTTACGTTTTTTTTAAGTTAAATAATTCAACTTAGAAAGGAAAGATATACCATTTTTTTTTTATTTGAGGAATATGGCTTAACGCCCCGTTATCAATAAGGATTTATTTTCATTGAAAAAAACGTCATAAACTTAATAAGTGTTTTAAAATGTGTGAAATAAGCCAAAAAGTATTTTTTATTTGTCTGACTGTCATTCTTCATAAAATGTAGTAAATATTCATTAAAAAAACACACGATACAATTTTTCATTTCCGTTGTATGAAAGAAAATAACTATTTTATCCCGTACATTAATACAAGCGTAATGACGTAATTTTTATAGCCTAGTTTGGCGCCAAATGTACATATCTTATAAAATGTTTGTTTACCGAATAGTTTGGCTGGTGTCCATGTTGATTCTGGACATGAATGGAACAAAATCGATCCTGGGGATTGAAAAAGTTGTTTTCAACAATCATTCTCCGGCAATAAATCGAGAAGTGTCTGTCGCGGATAACGGATTGCTTTGCGAATAAACTTGTCAGTTCAGTGTACTGTCGCTCGAGATGGATTGATTGGGCCTATACACTACCACTCCGTCGACCTAATAATATTCACTACGATCTAAGACTCAATGGCCCCGTTTGAATTATTATTTCATAATAGACTAGAATGCTGTTCCCATACAACTTTTCAATATTAAACTTGGCATGGTAAATTTCCTACTTTTTACTACCTTTCGTTACTCTTGATATTAAACCAATACGGAGTTGATAGATGGTTGTTGTCAGAAGTAGCCAACTTGTTTGGGGTCGCGGTGAAAATTTATTATAAATGAAAAAGGATGGAATGATTTTTCGTTTTGTAAAATTATTGTGAACGTAAATTTGAATGTTTATTTTTAACACGTCCTCTTCCAATGTGATGCGTACGGACTTCTAATAAAATGTCTCTAAAAAGCTGTTGGATAGTCAGTCAATCAACCTAATTATTCGGAGAGGGAAAAGAAATAACGATAGATCAGTAAGCTAGTCGCTGTTTTATGGATAGGTATGAAGCATTGCTGTATTTGTATATGGTGGTGTAAGCAGGATACTCTCTGTTGAAATTAAAATATTTAATATTATTTAAATATAAGATACAAACATATTGATTTGTTAAACATTTAATTTAACCAATATTTTTTCAATGAATAGTTGTATCATTTCCAAATAGTTGTTATTCTTACTTTTTTATCTGTATTTTTCATTTTACCTTTGTTAATCTACGGTACGGTAAATTGCCTTACGGGAATTTGATATAGATTATTTTTTATACGTTAAAAATACGAGTGCAATTATACAATAGTGTGCTACTGTATACCCTATGTGAATATTAGTACTACAGCACTGGTCTGAAAGTAGAGTATCATCTTTGAAAGAAAAGACATTAATTGATAGAACAACCTATTTCTTTTTATATAATTTAAGACATCGACTGAGGGTGCTTGATGGAATTTCAATATCAAATTTGGATTATTGAGATTTTGTACACTTCCATGTATTTTGTCACTAACGACCCGGGTTTCGTCTTTCGGCATCTTCAGGCATTCGAGCACACGAATGGACTCGAACTGAGAGACAGTAAACAGTGTCTAACGTTTATATAGAAGATACAAATGCGACAAATATTATTTACGAGCTAAGATATTATACGTCTGAGAGCCACACTGATACCTGAGTTAAAATTTCGGGAATCGCCCTAATCCTTATTTTGTAAACACTATATTAACAGAGTGGCGAATTGCCGCTTTTCAACTTCTTTTAGAAATACCAGTGATTTTACCAGTGATTTAGAATACCAGTGATTTTACAATTATACAATTATAATAGTATTGTGGGTTTTGACGGGATGTAATTCGACGAATGGGTAAATATATACAATCATTCCGCATTTATATATATTTTTACATATTTGTCGCATTTGTATCTTCTATATAAACGTTAGACACTGTTTACTGTCTCTCAGTTCGAGTCCATTCGTGTGCTCGAATGCCTGAAGATGCCGAAAGGCGAAACCCGGGTCGTTAGTGACAAAATACATGGAAGTGTACAAAATCTCAATAATCCAAATTTTCTATTCCTTTTTGATTTTCAAAATGTTTGCAATTGGAAAAGTTGCCTGTGGAATAACAAAGTTATCAACATCGATTTGATATTTAAACTGTTGTTATTATAATTTTCTTAGTAATATTCGTTAAGTATTATTATATTGGATTGCACTGGTATTAACCCGCTTAAATCAAGTTACACAAAAAAACAAAAAAAAAACCTGACGGACCTTAGTAATCCTTCAATATTAAGATGTTTTAAGGCGGCTACCATTAGGAAATAAATCTAAATGATGAACTGGTATAAAAAGTCGACAATGAATTGACGAAAATACGAAAAAAACATTCATTCTTTTTATCATTAATAATGTGAAATTTCAAACGAAATTTACAATTCTTTATCTAAATAGTGTTTAAATTTAAGACAATTCTTAGAATTAAGAAAGAAAAGATAAGTAAGAAAGTTTTTATTGAATACAAGTTGATCACTTCGACAGAGTGATAAAGTTTTAGATCTCGGTTTTAAGGTCCGGAGTCCGGAGTTAAACCTCGAACTGAACCACTGTCGTAATTACGGCTTAAGAAATAAAGATGGTGATGTGGATTAAGTTTTTATTAGATTAATGAATTTTTCACTGTTTCAGATACTTTCTATTTACATAACATATAAATGTGGTTACCATCGGGTTGTTTTAAATCTTAAATTCCTTTTTAAATACCGCCTTGAGTTTTCAAATACTGACCATCATCATTTTTAACCAAGATCAATAATATTTATGAATGTTTGATCTTATTTTTGCAATAATTTTGACTTACAATAAATATCACTAATACGAAAAATTGGCTTACAAGCAACTTACCCCATCTGAATGAACTACTGTTAAAGTTTATGAAAAGGATGTTGAGAAATTTTAACAAAACATTTCCTTATTGACAACAGTCGTGAAAAACAATTGAAAGTGAAACACACACTTTTTTGTTTGTTTTGGCAAACCACCAGCGCATGAGCGCTTGTGTGTAAAGCGCGGTTTTGTTTCGTAATGAACGTACACACAGACATATCACTGTTGATTATTTATTATTAATTATTATACAATAATTACTTTTTAAGATTGGGAATTCTACTATAACAAGTATATTCCAATTCGTCGATAAAATTATACTGATGACAATTTCTTAAAACGTCGTAAAAAAGGAAATTCGATTAGAATATTAAATATATATAAATACGAATATGTACGCCAACACGAATAATACGAAACAAGGAAAGACCAGTTCAGTTTAGTTTGGTTAAGAAAGGTCATCTAATATCGGAATGTACCAGATGCCTTCTCACCCTTATCAGGGTTGGAAATTGTCGGGATTTCGACATTCAAGACTGAGCCTCACGTATTCATTCTTGTCCACTTGTCGAAGAGTTAAGAAAGTAAGAAAAGAGTCAATACAAAGAAACAAAATGAAAATGTTTAGTTTATTTCTCCTTAAGAATTTACTCAGTTTTTGTATTATACACAATTTACCCGCAATCCTAATAGTTCCTCCAAATTTCCGTGAACATTTTGTGAGATAGAAGATTAATTACAACTTTTATTTATTTGAATTCGTTGATTATGTAATTCAACAAAAATATTGGTTTCATGGGAAATAATTATTTCATTGTCTTCATCGATGATAGTATTATATGTGAATCAAATTTAAAAATTGTGTTAAATTAAATATGACCACTACACTAACAACTATTTGATAGCCTAAAACCGTGTACAGATACCGTTCAAATAAAGTGATAGATATATTTTTGTACTTATTTTTAACTGACCATCGTTTATCTTGATTGGATTTATATTATACTAGAATGTACAAGGATTAACAAATATAATATTACCACTTCCTTCATAGAATAATAATTTTAAACTATTGTTATCATGAAAATAGTTAAAAAGTGTTAGTTCAATTTGACAACGATTTTATTAAAATCGTCGTTTCTTAAAAACTAACAAAGTGAAACCGTAAAGTAAATACTGAGTAACTGAAATCAACGAGAATTATGTCTAAAAACCGTACATACGCAATATAATGTTTCAATATGAAATTAAGTTATTAATCAGTGTTGATTCAACTAATCTCTTTTCTTTGTCACGCATTTATAAGGATTGCAGTTATTTTGGCATATTCAAATATTTTTTAAAGTCTTAACGCCCTTTTCGTTTCGTATTCAGATTTGCTTTTCGGTGCAGCAGAGCAGAATTATACTATGCCAATTTAAAGAAAAAAATTTTAAGGTTTTGCTTATTGGGTAAAAATAATGTTTTTATAAAATGTGAAACAGGTGTTTCTCATTATTAAATTTGTAGAAAAACAGTTTTAACGTAAGATTCCTACGCTTTGCAATTGTACAGAGGAAGTTTAAAAATAAACGTCAAAGATACAGAGAAACTTTGTTATTAATAATAATAGACTACGGATGTATCTATCACTCACTGTCAAACAACGGCGTCTCACGTTGATAAAGCGCACAATAGGCGCAACATACGTTTGTTGGGAAGTTATGTCAAAAGTTTAATAAAACAATGGTAAACGGTCGCTTTTTTATCTAGCGATTTTCATTGTGGATCACTAAACTCGCCAAGGTCTATCCAATAATCAAAGCGACGTTATCAACCGATGTTGTTTCAGTTGTGTATGTCTTTCTGATTGTCTTTGACAAGTTTAGTATTGTTTCTGCTGAAAATACTAAGGAGCAACACAATATAGCTCTTGCATTATCTCTTTGTTTAGATAATATTTGCCTGAAAACGATATAAACAAATTCGAGGATGGATGAGCTGTAACAGAAAGACAATATAATCTGTCTTTTTGAAGATTATTTTTTGATTCAGGTAGGTTTTGGTGTTTTTTCTATTTACAAAGCCAAATGAATTCTAACATTGTCAATTGATTACTTAAAAAGCCGTGTTATTTATAAAAATATGATAAATATACACACAATTTGTCAAAAAAATTTGTGAAATGAAAATTGTATTGTAAAATATGTATTTTAAATCAAACTAAATTCAAATGCATTTATTGATCAATAGTTAAAAATTTATCACAGATTTACACAAAACAAAAAATTTCAACTTCACGTTTTCTACCAGAACCACGTAAATAATATCTACATATCGTAAAGAAACTCTTTGTACAAAACTATTCAATAACATGTATTCAAAATCACTGAATTATAAACCGCTTTCTTACTTGCTGAATAATTAAAATATTAATTTATTGATAACAATAATTATTACTGTCTGGTATAAATCATTGTAGAATAATTATTTTACGAAGGTACAATAATAGCGAACATTTAATAAATATTTATAAAAATGCATGTTCCGTGTCTGGAGAGGATGTATTTTTAACTGACAATTAAGAAAATTCAGCCAAAGTTATTTCAACAAAAATGATTGTAAATTGAAACCGCTCTTCATTTTAAGCATTAATTGGCTCAAGATGTACGAACTTGCCTTTATTTTATTCCTATAATTAGTACAATATAATACCAACCAGTAAGATTTTTAGAGAGAAAATATCACGTTAACTCCATTTTGGTACGACAATCGATCACACAATACATAAAATCTTCTTAATTTTGTCCAACCATTTCTGCTTGTGGTGGATAAAAGTGGTTTTAGAGTAACTGCTTTTTATTCAGTTGTTTAACCTCTTCTACAAGGAGAGTAAAGATATATGGATGGTGCTCAGAAAGTAGTTAGAGGTTATCGCTTTCGCTGCTCCCCGCTAAAGACTCGGATGGATAAAAGAGAATGTAAAAATTACAATCAAGTACTTGAACTAAAATTCAAAAATCAATCTATGGAAATGTTAATACTGCGATTCAAAGCTGCCGACATCGTAACCGAATAGAAGAAAGTTAAAAGACTTAGACAACTCGGCTACATGACTAATACATTAAGTAGAACCTTATCATAAGAATAAAGGAAAATTTTTCATTGTTAAGTTGTCATAAAATGTGAAAAATCTTTGAAAATTTTAGTAATTAAAGTGACAACCATCAAAACATCAGCAACACAAAAGACCGCGTGTGGCGTTTGTTTAAACAAAACGTTTTTAATAACTATTGTGAAACGTAACAATGCATTGATATCATAAGATTTTCTTTCGTGATTAATTAGGAGTAGCAAAATCTTGGTTTTACAACTGGAACGACAAGATGGAAGATTTATAGGTGCACAAGTTTGAATGTTTATCGAAATATAAAATGGCGATTCGCCAAAATGAAGCACACATTTTGAAGAGCAATGAATGGAGCATTATTATTTTTATTATTTGGAAGTCGTACAAAAGCCGAATTGCTTTTGAGGCAAAAAAAGTTTCGACAAAATTTCATACAAATGGACGGGAAACTTGTCAGAAACATTCAATCGTGTGTACCTAAATACATACTAAGGTTTTTTTTCCTCTACGTCTTCTCTAGTGGAACAATACAACAAAGGAATTATTCTTTTCATGATACGCTAGATGAGCTTGTAAGTAGTGATGTTCCTCTAGCAGATTAAAATCAAATTTATCTACCGGTGTGAAGGAATTCTATTAAAAGCACATATTGTAAGAATATGTCACATCTCATTTGCAATAAACATTTTTTTACAAACTACAATATTGTCAGCTCCCAAAGTGGAACACATAGAATATATTTTAATGTTTAATTTAAATGAAACTATGAAACTAAGTAGTCCAACTTTTTTTAAGATCTTAAACATTGATGAGAAAAGATAGAAACAAGTGATGTACTCCGACGGAGAAAACCTGTATTAAAATAGAATCAAATCTTCATCTTTCAGAATACCTGGCATTACCTTTTTTTGTACGCATCTTTCGTAGCATTTAATACAATTTATACTAACTTAATCCATAATTGCCTGTCAATGATAAAATTATTTTTGAATGTTGTTTCGATTGGGTATTATTTTTTCAGCTTAATGATTTTTATGTATCAACCCTGAAAACTTTTGCTATATTTTAATAAATAAAATGATCTTAATCTGGTACTCCGTTTATGCAAGTTTTATATTTGTGACAATATCGAAAACCTTGGTTCACTAGTGAACGAATAAAATAATATGCAAAATTAACAAGAAACTTACCCTGGAGAATAAGCGTTATTTTCCAAGCATAATGTATTGTACTTCACACCCCCTGTGCCTTGGGAGAATCACGATTAAGATTTATTAAATACTTTTACATCTTGTTCTCATCTACTTCTAAAAACTGTTGTATCAATTCTAGGAAAAAATTCTCGCCGTATCAGTGAATCAATCTTAGACGGGAATAAAAAGAGAAAAGCGTTTGACGCAAAGCTATATCACCAGTCAGGCTTTTGGTGAAATCGCTTGCACTGTATGAGTGGTATTGGAAGAACAATAAAGAATAACGTTGGTTAAATGGAGATGATTTATGCTTGGGGTACATAATTTGAGAAGCACTTTGGATTATTGTAGACAGTTAGTAATTCACATGGGATTTTTATAATTTATGAAATATGTTGGCGTCCGTGGCGCAGTTGGTAGCGTCTAGCTACGGTTACGGATGTCTCGGGTTCGATTCCCGGTGCGGACGGTTTTCGTAGATTGACCTTTCAATCGATTTATGTATTTCTGTTCGTAGTCTGAGTTCTCCCTCCCACCCATCCTATCCCAACGCGGCGTAGCGAGAGCGATTAGTTAACCACTAGTCCTGTCCTAGCCCTATCCATCTATCTTTACTCTCATTTAAAAAAGAAAGATTGAGCAACAGAGTAACAAGCAGTTCTGTTAAGATACCTCCATTAGGAAACCATGTGCTCCACATTGGGAGCGGATATCGAAAAAAAAAATATTTGTCTATTGTATGGATTATATATTAAATTTTGTTAAGTAATATAATGATTTACGTTTGTGGAACAATTGAATCGATAATTTGTTTGTTTAAAGGAAGTAAATTTATTAAACTCGGAAAACAAAAAGACGATCACATCTTTTACATATATAAACAAATTGTAAACTTTTACGTCTTGTACCCATTTAAGAATCCTGCTTAACACAAACTTGGCTCTGTAAAATGATGTTTTTGTAGTTGGTTACTTCTGATTGAATAAAAACTAATTATATTGATTAATTACCTTATCAATTTGTCGAGTTACAGCCAAAGGTGCGGATATCAGTGATGATTTTTTAAGTTTCTAAAAACCGCTAAGATGAAAATTAACTCTTTTCTAACCTTATCATATTGAGCGACTTATTCACGACGAATTAAGACGAAAAATTAAACACAATCTTTTGAAATGTTATTTTATATTACAAATCTATCTGCTCCCGAGGCCGTGGTTTTGAAATAAGGAAATACAATCTTCTTTATATTTAATATGATTGATCTATCTTTAATAATATTATGTAAGTATTATTTTATTGTACTTAAAGACGATGTCGATATAATGTCACCTCCGTATGCATTACAGTTTTATGCACATTTGTCAATTAAAAAAGTATGTCAGTCAATTATAAAAATGTTTTCATCAATTCGATATGAAAAATATTGTACTGGAAGAAAAATATTTTACTGACTATGCATTATTTTATTAACAACCGGTTCACGCTTATCGTTGGAACATCACTACTCTTTAGTGGTAGCTGTGTCGATATTGTAATGGACTCTTATAAGCTCTGAAAATTTAGGAGTTGAAAACTTGCTTTTCAATAATAGCAGTAAAGCTAGCTTTATAAAGTGGCTTTCTGGAATATATTAGATGGCTATATGAAAATAAAATATTGAATTTCACTTGCAAATGTTAGTTGGGAATAAATATATTACATATCGGCGGTGTTTTGACCAGTTGATGTAACTCGCAAAATTGAAATTGTTCAGGAGAGGGTAAAAACTGTTTTATCGAAAACATTAAATTGGTGAGTTGCGTTATGAATCTTTGAAAAGCACTCGTGTAAATTATTACGTTTGCAGTTACGGCATTATACGTAGGGAGTGTCGATATAATAGTGGCTTACATCAAGTAGCCGGGTCAGAATTTTTAAACCTAAAACCATTGTGGAATGGTGTTTCCCTTCCTAAAAGTGATCAATTTATTTTTTTAATTTACGTCATTTGGCCGAGACCTGCTCTGTCGTCTTTAAAGTGAGATTCAATGATTAGTACTCGTTTTCGTTTGTTGAGAGTTACATCGATTGGCCAGAGCACAGTCGATTATATTCTATACCTAAACTTGTTAGATATATCTCTGCAACCTTTTTTGCCCGTAATGAATATCTTATACATGTGTGATTTTGAATAATATTACTTGTTTCGGTTTGAAATACTGTTTTTTAAGGTAAAGCCAAAAGTGGAGTGGCCACTAAATATTAAATAGTAGATAATGTTGCGAATAAAATTAATAATTTGAATGCTTGGCTTTTCTAATTTTTTATCTCGTAAATAATATTTGTCGTATTTGGATGTTCTATATAAACGTTGGACACTGTTTACTATCTGTCAATTCGAGTCCATTTGTGCGCTCGAATGCCTGAAGATGCCGAAAGGCAAAACCCGGGTCGTTAGTGACAAAATAAATGAAATTGTACTAAATCTCAATAATTAAAATTTGATATTGAAATTCCATCAAGCACCCTTAGTCGATGTTTTAAATTATTCTTAAATTAAATTAATAAGCAGTAAAATAATGTAACTATTAAATTAAAAATAGTAAAATGCATATCTCGTCTAGAAGAATATATCATTATTTTCCAACACTTTTACCCTCTGCGGCCCGTGAGAGTTAGGAAATGGATAAAATGGCCTTATTTCAAATAGGTTGTGCATCACTGGTATAGATTGTATAGAATATAGATGATGCCAGAAATACTGGCGGGTAACCAAACGCTCTGCATCCCGTTTTTAGATGTGGAGTCACATACCTATAATTTAAGACATCGACTGAGGGTGCTTGATGGAATTACAATATCAAATTTGAATTATTGAGATTTTGTACACTTCCATGTATTTTGTCACTAACGACCCAGGTTTCGCCTTTCGGCATCTTCAGGCATTCGAGCGCACGAATGGACTCGAACTGACAGACAGTAAACAGTGTCTAACGTATAGAAGATACAAATACGAAAAATATTATTTACGAGTTACTGTATCCTATACGTTGAAACACCCAACAGATGTCACTAAATGTGGAATGATTGTATATATTTACGCTTTCGTCGAATTGCATCCCGTTGAAACCCACAATGCTATTATATGGTAAGTCTAAAAGTAGTTGGAAAGCGGCAATTCGTCACTCTGTTAATGTGTTGTTTACAAAATAAGGATTAAGGCGATTCTCGAAATGTTAACTCAGGTATCAGTGTGGCTCCCAGACGTATAGTATTTGGTCTCGTAAATAATGTTTGTCGTATTTGTATCTTCTATATAAACGTTAGACACTGTTTACTGTCTGTCAGAAAGGCGAAGCCTGGGTCGTTAGTGACAAAATACATGGAAGTGTACAAAATCTCAATAATCCAAATTTGATATTGAAATTCCATCAAGCAACCTCAGTCGATGTCTTAAATTTGGTAATGTCATTTTCTTTAATTACTCAAGGGGTTGTGCTTGTAACATCATAAAAAATCATGTACTAGACGAGTCAATCATTAATATAACTTGATACAAAATTTCTATAATGAAGACTAGTTATTCGTTTCAATCGGCTTCTGTGGCTTTGAGGTTAAGTCCCAGCAAGGTTAATATCAAATATAGAGTTTTTCAGTTTAACATTTAAAATATTGGGCATCGGTGTCTGCGGTGTCTTTTGTTTTTAAGTATCGAGTCGTTTTATTGGATTGAAAATTTTCTAAATATTTGACGTATTGGCAATTTTTTAATGCAAAACTAAATATTTTTTCCATGTCCGCTCCCAATGTGGAGCATATGGTCTCCTAATGGAGGTATCTTAGCAGAATTTTTCTACGAGAACTGCTTGCTACTCAGTTACTCAACCTCTCATTTTTCGAAGAGAGTAGGGATAGAAGGATAGGGCTAGGACAGGACTAGTGGTTAGCTAATCGCTCTCGCTACTCCCCGTGAGGATGGGATGGGTGGAAGAGAGGACTCAGACTACGAACAGAAATCCATAAATCGATTGAAAGGTCAATCTATGAAAACCGTCCGCATCGGGAATTGAACCTGAGACATCCGTAACCGTAGCCAGCGACGCTACCAACTGCGCCATGGACGCCTAAATGTTAACTTAAAAAAAATCTTTTAAACGTGTACACAATTGACTCAAAGTCAACATAACCTAAAAAAAACTGATAAGAATAAATCCAAGAATAAAATGGTAGCATACATTCATAATTTAATTTATTTTTAAAGATAAGTCATTTCAATTTATTTCATCAGAACTTTCCACGCCCACGATTAAGTATGACAAATTGATTTGCCAAATTATTTTTCTTGCAAGAAGGAACGTTGGACTTATAAGAGGGGAGTGGATTATCATATCAAATTGATTAATGTGAAATTTTCCTTTAGTTTGTAACAAATGCTAAAGTAGGTTAACTAGAGCATTGGATTATCACTTTGAAAAAAAGTTGGCGCGGGTCGAATTGTTAATCATAATTCACGGTACCTGTGTAAATTACACAGGGTTGTAAATAATAATTTTTGATTATGTACACTCAGTTCGGAGTATTAAGCAACTTTCAAAATAAACTTTCACCTACGTCACAAGTTTAAAGTCAGCCAAATCAATTTTGATTGTCGGCCTCGCGAATGATAAATTGCTTGGCGAAATTTCCGCAAGCCCAAAAAGCAGGCCCGGCTGGGGGGCGTTAAGTGGTTTTCGTGGTTCATCCGGCCCAGACTTTTGCGAAAAACATTGCTATAACCGCGGATTATCGACAGTGGCGTCGCGTCGCGTCTTAGTTAGTTAGAGGGTCAGTAATTAACCACGAGTCCATTTTATATTGTTTTACTAATTCTTGACGTAAATAATATTATTTACTTTTCATTGTGAAATAGCACGACAATGCAGTTTTGGAAACAATTTTTTAAAACATAAAAAAATTGTTTATATCCTACTGTTAATTATTGATTTATAATATAAAGCATTTTAATTTAATATTGGAGCAACAAAAAATCAAACATATTTTAATTAATTTTATCAGAATGTCAATGTTTTTTTAGAAATACCAAGCACACATTACATTTGTTAAGTAAATAAATAATTTGAATATAATAGCAGCGTTATCTTCAACGATTGATACTGAGAAAAATATTTGTTACATCTGCTATTATTGCTAATGTCGATTACACAAAGATTGACAATATCTATTGATATAAGAATCAATTATTAGGTTTCACCGTGTATATGTGGTTTTAGTATTTTTATCACGCATTTGAATCTTTTCATCAATAAAAATTACCAACGCAATACGTGTAATAAATACGAATTCATTTTTCTATTCTGGTTATTTATATCGGGGAACGGACCGGGCAACGCCCTGTCACATTGGCGGTTATGGATTGACGTTGGAACTGGCTGGGTCACGTGCTTCGGATGTCTCCGGAGAGCCTTAATCTTGCTTACCTCTTCTTCCGACCTGTGGGATTCCGGCGTCCTGGAAGGCCATCGGGTACTATCCATAGGATCCTCGGCCGAGCTGAGGGTCTCTGGCATATCATGGAAGGAAGCAAAGCGATTGGCGGATGAGAGGGAATCATGGAGAGCCCACGTGGTAGCCATATGCTCCACATGTAGAGTGAATATAGAAGAAGAAGGTTTTTTATAATATTTGAGATTGGTGCCAAACTAAAAAATGATAATTAAACTATTGTTGAAATAAAAACAGACAAATCTCATTTTAAAATGTTTTTTAAAATCAGAACTTGTTATCATACGTGCTTTGTAATTAACCAATGTTTTCTTATGCTTATGTAAATATGGACACCTACTTAACTGATGTAGGTATTAAATAATCTTCAAATTTATTGATTAAATATTCATCAAATATCTCAAGCCTACGATCCGAAAAGATCTTGTAGGATTTTTTCATTGACACTTGAATTTAAATGTATAAGAACTATTACAATACCCTACAAAAAATAGCCCCTTCGCGGTAGGCACGTCATTGACTGGGCGTCCGTCTTGTCTGCTCGACGCTTGTTTTAAATCCAGGGCTGTCACAAAAATGGATAAAGGCTGTTTTATAATAATAAATTACCATCATTATCCATTATCTCTGTGGTGAAAGTTAAAATAACCAGTGTCAATATCACAAAGACAGTAGGTCAACGGCATGACCGAAGCCCGGGCGCCAGAATAAATGTTCACATCGGTTACAAAGCCTCCATTTGAGAGAAAAAAAAAATGAAATTAAGCCCTGTAATTTAATATGGTTTATGATGCTCCTAAAAGATTGTTATAAGAAAAATGGCGCGTCGGAAAACCGCTATGATTTTAAACGTAGATAGTTTAGCTTGTAAAAAACATAATACCATGCAGAAACAAAAACGATAATGTAATAATTGGAAATAGAAATTCAATTTTTGATGCTTAGCGAGTATAGAAATTATTTTCGATTCTACACGTACGTTTTCTTATTTATGTTATGTAGGAGACATCTTTTTATTTGTTTTGCGATTATTGTGTACGACTAGAAATGTTTTGTGTGTGCAGTATTACGGAAACATTTGTTGTTTATTTAAATATATCTATCTACACTACGCTTAAAAGTGAATAACTTTTATATTTAAAAGATTTCGGCAGAATCTTTTATTGTTCTTCATTAATACTAGACAACTGTCTAGCATATATAATTTCATGCGATTCTTATATGTAGTCAATCAACATTTTATAAGTCTACCTATAATTACTATGGAGCAAAATTGTTTGGCATTATCTCAACATATAGGTGGATCTATCAAAACATTTTAAAGTATATGGAACTGGTTTAATGTTCAATTTTCCAAAAAAAAAAACATTAATTGTGAAATTTATTTTCATCAATATTGCTGTCTGCTTTTTTTGGAAAAACAAATAAATCTGTTTCACGGCTCTAAATTTTAAAAGTTGTTTTATTGTATGTGATATTACGATTATAACCAAACGTTAGAGTCTTTTTTTCTTGAGTTGTTGGGAAAAATTTGACATATTTTAGAAAACCTTATTTTATATTTTATAAGTTGATCATCGTTTTGATGTCTCTATTTATTCAAAGTTATAGATTGAAATTATTTTATTCCGTCAATTTAACACATCAATGTAATAAAAGCTCATATATTTTATACTTTTCAAAAAGTAGTTAAGGCCTGATTCGGGTAGTTGTTTCAGACAGGCAAAGCATTAATACAAAATCGAAATCCTGGCTTAGAATACTACAATAGAAATGCTATTCATTGAACACCATTATTAGAAAGTTCGTAGTTTTGAAAGTTTAGCACTTCATTATGTGGCGTAACCCTTCTCTGACCCGCGGCGAATTTGCGCCCCTAATCAGGGCGGATCCCGCCCCTGTCAATAACATGCAGTGTTTTTGTTAAATTTCATGATAATATATGCAAAAATTTAATTCCGGTAGGTTTTAATTTAATCGATATATTCAAAAAATATAAAGTTACACAGACAAGTCGAAATATAAAATATTCAATCTGTTAAATCTCAACCAACGCTTCTTTTTGTTGATTTTTTTATCCTATTACCAATAAAAATTACGTTTAGTTGAAAGTTCATATCTTGAAGTTGAATTTCAGAATTTTTAAAAAAAATGTGTCTGTTATACTTTAACAAAAATACGTGGCAAAGATTAATTTAAAAGAAAGTAGATATAACATAAAAAAATTCGCAATAAGCTCCATAATGAGTCCATATCTCCCATATTGGGAGCGTGCATTATTTATAAAAACAAATAATTTTAATGGCTTGATGTACAAAATTAACAAACAAGTAACTCTTTGAAGAACCAATCCACCGTGTAAGTATAGATATAATTATTTTACTGAATTTTCACTACGCAATTTCAACATTTAAAATTTGACCTTTTTTATTTTTTGTACATTTAAAAACCGTTTCCAGGGCTAGACAAAAACATTAAATCTAATCTTTCATAACATGCGATATTTTCTAAAAATAGTGTAGTTTACGCTTGCTAATATAATACTGGCAAGCGTGGTATGTATTTTGATAGTTACGATGTTGACCCTTGTGCTAAATCAACTTTAAGCGCAATAGGTTTGCTTAATAGCCGTATCAAAAGACTTGAAAATGTTAACATTAGATATTTTCTAGTCATTATATACATTAAGTTTTCAGACTAATCTCTCACCATATAAAACTGCTTGCATTTATTGGGTCAGTGACTATTTCAATTTTTTGGGCAGTAAGAAATAATAAATGGTAAGTAACTAATTCAACAAATGGTGAGTACGTACTGGGTCAGTTAATAAAATAAACGTTTAGTAATTTATATAAAGTTCAGATATTTATATAAAACGGTCAGTTTTTAAACCTAGCTTAAATTTTACTTATTTGGTAATTCTTAACTGACCAAACATAGTAATTAACTGAACATTTATAGGGCTCATATATCATGAAATTACTGACCAAATAATTAGTGGTAAATAATGAATCTTGAAAAAAGCAGATTTAATTATTTTTTTTAATATTTACGTGCAACTCATTATGTAACGATTAATACGGGAAAATAAAGAGTCAGACATTCTCAGATTTCTTTACGGTGAATGTGTCTTAAATGATTTATAATGTAATTCGATAGCTCATCCACCTTCCGCTATATTTAAAAAAGGTTGCAGGTAGATTATGTAAGAAAAGCGAATTGATTAAGATACATTCAATCCACTCTAAAATTCCATGAAAAAATGGTAGTAAATTGTATCGAAAATGTTTGTTTCAATTTAATCAATGTCGAATAATCAATGTACTTTCATGACTTTGAGTAGTTCTAAAAATGTTTAATTTTTTACATTTCTAACACGATTATCTATTTGACATAGAATCTTAATTTCAGTAATTTTTTGAAAAGAAAAAACTCTTTTGTAAATTAAAATTTTTTATAAATTGACATTTTTTGCCAGAACGGGGACAGTATTCCAGTTTAGAATCAAGACCTAGCCACATTTTGTACTAACAACATGACGGTATATGCAAATTTCAATAACAATATATCATTTAAGACATCGACTGAGGGTGCTTGATGGAATTTCAATATCAAATTTGGATTATTGAGATTTTGTACACTTCCGTGTATTTTGTCACTAACGACCCGGGTTTCGGGTCAGTTTGAGTCCATTCGTGTGCTCGAATGCCTGAAGATGCCGAAAGGCGAAACCCGGGTCGTTAGTGACAAAATACATGGAAGTGTACAAAATCTCAATAATCCAAACAATATATCATTTTGATTGGCATATAAATAATTCATTATTGAAAACATGATTCTTTACAATAAAAAAGAGCTTTTTTAAGGATTCGTGAGTTATACCAAACTTGTGATAATATACAAAATTTACTTACTTTGTATAATTTCTTAAACAGTCTTTGTTTACTTTATCTGATTCAAACATATTTTTTAAAAGGTTATATTGATTAAAAGCAAGATATAACTAACTATAAGTCATCGATAAAAAATATTATTATTTGAATGTCAAAAAGATTATTCTTTATAATATACAAAAAAGAGACAGTATTTTGAAAAAAAATAATGCTTTAAATGCGATTATCTTAGAACTTAGTTTTATGACTTAATGCTTTCTGTCAGTAATACCCTAGATATGATAAACAGAAATAAAAAAAAAATGATTTCAAATTTGAATGGTTGAGATTTTGTACATTTTCATGTATTTTGTCACTAACGACCCGGGTTTCGCCTTTCGGCATCTTCACTCGTTCCCCACCCCTCTGTTCACTTGTAAGGTGGTGACTAGTCCAGATGTTAATTTCTTAGACACAGGGCAAATCTTATGTTTTATTTTATTTTGCATATAATCGTTATAAACTGTTTATTTGTGTTAGTTAAAGCTCATTCGTGTGCTCGAATGGCCGAAGATGCCGAAAGGCGAAACCCGGGTCGTTAGTGAAAAAATACTTGGAAATGTACAAAGTCTCAACAATTCAAATTTGATATTGAAATTCCATCAAGAACCCTGTCGAAAAAGAAGTCGATGTCTTAAATTATAAAAAAATGATATCAATTATTAGATTGACTTATCAAATAAAACAAAAAATCACTTAAATTAGACATCTATTCTAAATTATACATTTAAGGTTTTATTACTCTGACGAGAGGATATATGTGTGAAAAGCACTTTAATCGAAGCATACATTTTGGAGTAATCTGCCAATTTGTGTTAATTTTCATTGTAGAAACTAGATAATAAGCAAAACTATTCCATCTATTTTAACTATTTGGAAACTGAAAATGCTATAATTATATTATATGACAAACGGCTATAAGTATGACATAAAACTATTTAACATGTTCAGGCAAAGGTATAAATACCAAAACATAATATATTTGCCTATCGTTTACTGTGTATGTAAGTTTATGTAATTAAAAATCATGCATTTATGATATTAATACTAAATAAATTGTCACATTTACTACATGCATTTTAAATATATTCAATAAAGATATATTATGTAATATATATCCATATTTAATTTAACGCATAGGTTATATAAATATTAAATACCAACAATTTTTTTAAATACTACTCTGGTTTGAATTAAGATTTTTCGTTTCGTTTTTAAAATTCACATTTTTCATTTCTAAGTCAAAGGAAAACATTTTTAAAACAATTTGAAACGGTTATAAGTAACTGTTATAGGAACAAAAAATAAATTTATAAAACATTAAGACAAATTTGCAAGATCTTAGTACGTTTCGGTGTGCACACTACATGCAAAAGCTCTTGGAAAACAACGAGCCAACCGATAGAAAAACGTTCATTTTTCTAACTTAAAGGTTGGTTTAAACAACATGCCTGCTATGATAAGATATAGAACCCTTTTTGGCGCGAGGGTCTGAGCGCAGACACGCACTTCCTACGACAGGAAAAAACACAACAACAAATAAATTACAGTGTGGCAGTTTATATCAATGAGGTTACACTTAACTCACGCGATCTCTTTTATAAATAGAAAGTAATTAAAATAAAAACAACTTTTACGTGCCTCTTATTTTGTAAAATGCTAATTTCTCATGCCCCTTTCAAGAAAAATTTAAATTTTGTGCATGTTTTAAGTTTTTTTTAAAAATTATATAATAGTTGTTTTTATCTGTCTATTTTTTATAAAACTCTATTACAACCCATCTAAAGTGATTTCAATTTTATCTACAATCCAAAGTAAACAGAAGTCAATTAAAAAATATTCTTTCTGAACAATCGTTGTACAAGGTTGAAATATTTTTTATTTTTAATTCAACCATGTCCATATTTCAATTTGAGCAAGACGATTATTAAATGGACACTTTTATTAAGGCTTATTGTTAGAAAATCGTTTAACTTACTTTTTATAGGAAAAAAGAAAGACGCACTTGAATGCGACTAAATATTCTATTCGTGAGCAGTTTAGAGAAAATGTAAGAGTTGAAAATTATAAAATGCTAAATTTCTTCGGTAAATTACGCAAAAGTTTTAAATATTGCAATTTTAAGTGACTACTCGACGACAGCTACTGATACAATATAACTTAACCGACCTCAGACACCCACCACTGTTTCGCAGCCGTAAATTATTCACGTAGGCTTAAAAAACGGCAATCATATCATATTTTCACACCAGGCAATTCGTAACTTTCCACGGTTGTTTTGCTGCCAAGCTCTTTCAGTTTGGACGTTGAGTGATAGGTCATAATGTAAATGTGTACACCATAGGCTGATAATTAGATAAATTAGTCACACCTTCGTGTGTAACGGTGAGCCATATGGTATTGGATACAAAAATTAGGATTAAGAAAAAAAATAAGACTAGATCTTAATTCATAGATGCTCTTTGAGTACAAGCTGTCGTTATAACATCATATTTTAGTGCATAGCTACCAAGACATTTGAAAAGATTTAACGCTGCTAGTTAAGGGTCTAGTAAATTCGTAGCGAGTGATGTCGGTTACAATTTTGATTACACTTATAATAAAAAAATCGACGGAAAAAATCATATTTCAAGCTTTTTATTAATATTTATAAATTTAAAATAAAGACTTTCTAGACTGAAAATGTTCACATGTTTTCTATTCGCTCTCATACACCGTCAAATGCATCAATACTTTGTGATTCCTTTATAATCTTAAGACTTTCATTTTGAAATTTCAAATTAGAGAAGAGTGCTACAAATCCAAAAATAAAGATTCCAGTTTTACCAATTTTAGGTAGTCGACAAAACATATCGCGACACAAAAAAACTAAATCAGGCAATAGTTGATGATGGTGAAGAATTAGTGGAATTTCAATAAATTATAATTATTTCTCGAGATGGGAGGATGTTTATTGAAGTTGGCAGGAGCGTCGTTAATACAGCCATTGCAGAAATTCTTGACATACCTACCCAGTCAGCAATAATTCAAATGGATTAAGTTAGCATATTAAGTCAGATCATTTCATAGATTAACTCACTGACGAAGATATGAGCTTAACCATGTCATGACATAACTGTTATCTTATATGGTATAAGAGCTAATTAATTAATTCAACGGAAATGTTAATAATAACAGTTGAATGATAATAAAATCCTACAAACTACTAATTTACATATTTTTGGTAATACGTAATTTAATCCAAAGAATGTTTACCTTTTTTATTTTTTCAATTAACGTTTTTTCTTATATTTAATATTATTTAAATAATTCGTAGGGTTAGGTTACTTGTAAACTAATTACAGTGAGTTGTCTTATACATTAAATTAATCCTACGACAATGCGGCTGTGTCTGCAGTAGTTCAACTAAATTATCGTGTTAAAATGAAAATAGTTCCGTGAAGCCAATATTTGAAGTTGTAATAATAATTGCAGACTGGTTTTACGAAACTTTTACCAACTGATGTCGAGCTTTGTGGAAACTTTCATATCAGTACTACAATGTAAGTCTACTGAGCTGTATGCTTTATTCGTTTCATGGAGTACATTCCGGAGTATCATTAGCTTTGAGACAGTCACATTTAAAAAAATACATAATAATTAATAAAGGTTACTTTATATATATGTATAAGTTATTAATTCGATGTTTTAATACATCATATTTACATACCACTCCTGTAGTTGAGATGCCAATATCTGTCTTCCACACAATTGCACATTCAAGAGTTGGAGTATCTGAATAAAAACTCTGGTACATTGTTTTTCAATATATTTGTGAATCTTTATACAAAGTTATGGTGTCTGTGTCTTTCCCTATCTACCGGTGCTTTCCTAACACTTATCATTTATTCTCTACTATCATCGAATAAATTGATTGAGCGACTTACTTATAACTTCTATAGAGATTTCTAATTACAATTTATTTTTGTTACCCCGTCCACTCATATGGATTCCTAATAGTTTCTAAGAACGGTTTGTTACTCAGTCACTCAAACTTTTCTTTAGAGAGTAAGAATATATGGATATGAATAGAATAGCACTAGTGGTTAGCTTATCACTCTCGCTCTGTTTTTAGAATATAGGTGCGAGGAAGGATACCCTAGGAGTTCAAATGTTTTACACCGTGAGTGGAAATTTCTAAAAATATATATGATATCGTGCAAAGCTTGAAGAAATTATCATAATAACAGACACACGACTTTTTGCTAATAGTGACGCTTAGTGATACCATTCTTTACTTATTATTTTTCTTTAATATTGGCGTTGTGAATGTCCATTCTGATACATATTTTTCTGGTATTCATCCGTCACAAATATCTTGACGGTCACAATTGATAGCGCCTGCTGTGTCTGCCTGGCTGGTTATGTTGCAGGATTGAGATGGTGGTGCGCCGCACTGTCGTTGAAATCTGTCGATGTCTACTTGAACAACAAATATCTAACGCGTTTATTGTTTATTTGTCACTTCGTCTTACTCGTCACATTTCTGCGGCGTACATGACGCTTGGGAATATCAAGGTTTGGATCAATACTTTTTTTGGGATAGGTAGAATATCTCATAAATTACACAGTAACTCAAAACCTTTTTAGCGACATCAAAAAAGTTTTTAAATAAGTGTGTAGCAAAAACATTTATTGTATTGGGTGTTCCCTAAATGACGTTGCTACCTGTGTAAATCACTTATTATATCTGTATTGGGGCACATCTGGAGTTGACATTTCAATAATTTAAAACAAAAAAATCGGTCACAAAATTTACGATGGCTGAATTTTTACCTAGAGAACAATCAATTCAACATTGCAAAAAATGGCCTCTATGATCTCTAAAAACATTTGTGATGTGGTAGGTGATTCATTAGACGTCCATAAATGCTAAGGATGATTCAAAAAATTTCTAACGGAAAATTACGATACGAAAAATATTCCTGAATGTGGGAGATCAGCTAACATAGACCATGATGTCTTGACTGCAGAAATGGAAGCAAATCCTACTCAAACTATTCATCGGCCGGTTGAGAAACTCAATCAGTCTGATTCGGAATTGCATAGACACATCAAGAAGCTTGTGAAAGTTTGGAGGCGAGTTGTCCTTTTTCTCAAAATCCTAACACCTTGTGGATCCTTAGGCTGAATCACCTTTTTTCGATTATTTGATAATGTTTTTACCTCATCCACCTTATTATCCAGACCCTGTTCCTTTCGACTATAATTTATTTAAATCGATGCAACACTTTCTAGATGGAAAAAAAATAAAAATACAGACGACTTGAAAAGAGGATTATTGGAATATTTCGAATCAAAGCCAATAGCATTTTATATTAATGGAATTAAAAAAATGACCGAAAGGTGATTGAAGGTTATATCTATAGAAGAAAATTGTATTTTGAATCATAAAATTAAAGTAAGCACTTAAAAGTAATTTTTTGGTTTCATTAAAAAAGTGACATTCATTTAGGGAACATCATTAGGTAGTTAGATAATTTAATTGAATTAATCAAAATGTGTATAAGATGCCAGAATTAGGAAAATATGTAATTTTCATTTTCAGCTGGGCTCGATCCACTGCTTGATGAAGGCTCCCCCAGCTCCTTCCACTCTTCTCGGTTCCTAGCTTTATGCTGCCACATACGTCCACCAAACCTGACAAGTCCGACAATACAGCGAGTTTTAGACGCCCCTGAGGCCGCTTAGTGGCCCTCGGGTACCACTGAATGACTGAAGTTGTCCAGCGGTTGTCTGTTCACCGTGCGAAATGTCCGGCCGACCGCCAGTTCATCAATTTGGTGACCTCTATCACATCTCTCACTTTTGTTTGCTTCTTTTGCGGTCCTTACGCGCTATGCCCAACATGCACCTTTCCATGCCACATTGCGCCACTCTTAGTTTTTGGACCTCTCTTGTATTCAGAGTCCATGTTTCGTAGGCATACGTTAACACTGGTAGCACACATTGGTTGAACACTTTACGCTTCAGGCATAATGGAAGGCCGCTCTTGAAGATATTATTTAAGCCCCCGAATGCACTCCATGCTAGCTTGGCTCTCCGAGCGATCTCGCAATCTTTGCCTCCATCTACAGACATTTGCTGTCCGAGGTAGACATGTAGACATGTAGACAGGTAGACATGCTGTTGACCCCTTCGATTTTATTGCCGTTGATGAAGATTGCTTTTGGGTCAGCGAAGTGGTTTATCATAACTTTTGTCTTTGAGACATTAATCTAAAAAACTTAAAAGTTATTTTTGAGTTTCTGCGAAGACGAGAATCTAGTCTGCAAAGCGCAGGTAGATATTCCCCGTTGATGAGGATTCCTCTCCTCTCCCAGTCAATGCGTTTAAATATATCTTCTAGAGTGCATGTGAGAGAAGCTATGTCCGAAAACCCCTCGAAGAAAATATGTATTAGTGTATTATATGTCTTACAGTATAGAAAAATTAATTAGCCGTCCTATAACATGTATTTAAAAAAAGATAATTAATTATATCGAAAAATAAATATATGATTGTTTGATTCTTTTACTTCTTTAATACTTTACGCTGGTAACTTTTGAGCTTTACTAGAATTTAATATAATAATGATTTTGTATTGTGTGTAAACAACTAAAAATTGATTATAGTTTAATTATTTTTGTATATATTTGAGTTTTCTTCTTCCCTGATAATGATACGACATAAGTTACAACACTTTTATCAATTTTGAAAACATAATTTAAATGGAACACTGATATACTATGCTTTGAACTAGCACTATTTTTGTAAATGGCTAGCAATATAGTTATCAAAAGAAATATTTTCTTTCACCACAATGAACGAAGCCAGTAAGCTTCAAATATACATTATCCTATATTTCAACATTGTAGAAATAATGGCTGGTCTAATCCATATTCGTATTTATAAAAAAAAATGTAATAAAAGCATATATTTCAACCAAAATTACGGACATCAATTTGTTGTGTACAATAAACATGATAGCAAATTTGAAATAATGTCTCTTTCCCGTCATGAATTTAACTTGTTAACGACCGAAAAAAGCCATACACTCGAATGTTTTTTTTTTATTATTTTATGCTTAGTCCTCCTTAGAGAGATTTGATTATTATCAAATACTGATAAAATAAGTTCACTCAAAACTTCCATACAGAACATTGACTTGACAGTGTGACAAACATGCAAGTTATCATGATAAACCAAAACTGGGTCCCTGGTGCAATGGTGAATGACGTTGGCTTCGGTCGCGGATTTCAGGGGTTCGAATTCCAGTTTCGACAGTCGCGATTGATTTGTCAATAGATAACTGGATTTATTTTTGAAGGCATGGATGTGTATGATGTCTCGAATTCTCTTCAACCCTTCCGATCCTAAAAATGAGGCGTACTCTCTTCGAAAAAGAGAGGTAGATCAACTAAGTAAAAAGCAGTTCTCACAGAAAAACTTCTGTTGAGATACCTCCAGTAGGAGTCAATATGATCCAAATTGGGAACGGACATAGTTAAAAAGAAAAATGAAACGAAGTCTATCAAATATATATATACATATATATGTTTTTGGTGACATTGATTCATTTTTTCTTTGATTTTACTTCAGTATTGTAGAAAACGGCAATGTATTTAGTTACAAACATGTAGTATAATATTGTCTATGTGAGACTAGGAAAGCTTCCGGTTAGAAATCATTTTACAGTAAATTAAGCTCAAAAATAGGCAGATGTGCTGCATTTAGACAATTAATATTGTGATGCATACAAAACTTGAAAGATTTTTCGCCCAACCAACAGTATGATGAAGCAGCTACGCCGAGTTCATCATGTGGATGATCATAATCGGTCTTCCGGGACGATGAAATCCACCTGATTAGAACAGAAAACAGACTAAATTCGTTTTTTTGAGAAATCCACAGGATTTACATGAGCCAAGTCTATAATCGCGTGTTAATATTTGAAGTTATAAGGGCATTATAAAAGCTTTATGCGTGCCAGTCTCTGTGGTCCGACTATTGGTAAGAGCTATACTCTAGCGATCACAGGGGTCTAGACCAAAGTCTCGAAAAGCGAATATCAAATTTAATTTCTTTAATTAAACGTTTCAGATTTTGTGTATAGTTGTTTGTGACGCTTTTTCTCCTCGAGTTGAAATTAAATGATATTAAAGTATTTCATTGAGTTCAAAAATTTTACAATATTTGACAACCAAGCATAATAACCAAGCATATTTTATTCTTAAAACTTGTTCTTCGCGTCTGTCATTTGAGTCACCAGTTGCAAGAGCCGTTCGGCTGACCAATGCATTGCCAAGAGAGTTAGATATTTCCAGCACTAAACTCTGGGTATTGTTGGCCAAGTATTTGTTCATTGTCGATTAATAATGTCTTACTCTCTTTTTTACAAATAAATAACAAAGTATTATATCTGTATCTTTGACATTTTTAAGCCTATTTCTAAATCGTTAACCAATTTACCTTATAAGAATGCTAACGGTGTCCAGTAGCTGTGTTTGCTCCAGGTATTATATCAATCTTTTAGCTTAACTGCCAAAATCCGCATTTAAGTTTTATAAAAATAAAAAGGTTAAATTAAAATTTTGATTTTATCAAGGTTTGCTACGATTTGATAAATTATTACGTCAATCAATTTAGTTCAATTTTATTTCCATTATAAGAATTTGTTTAAATGTGTGTACGTGTTTTGCAAACGATGATATAAACTATTCATGGAACAATAATGGAATCGTTCCTATCAAAATAATAGGAAAACTTTTAAAAGTATCCGTGGTCGAGTGGTCAACGTCTTTGGCTTCTGTTACGGTGCTCATCGATTCGAATATCAGTACGGACAGTTTCATAAATTGATTAATGGACTTCTGCTCAAAGGCATAGATGTCTGCGATGTCTTAATTTCCCTTCCGTCTACCTGTCCTAAAAAATGGGTATAGCAAGAGTGATTAATTAATAACGAGTGATACCGTAATCCTTTCCTTCTATCCCTACTCTCTTCCAAAAAGAGGGGTTGAGCAACTGAGTAACAAGAAGTTATCGTAGAAAAGTCTTTTGTTGAGATCAACTCCGTTAGGATTCTATATCGACTGTGGAAAGGAAAAAGGACGTAACTCACACCGAAAAATATTGTGTATAACTCACACGAAAAGTCCTAATACACTATATTTATACATAAATATGACTGTAGAAAAGCAAGAAGACTTATCCCTCCGTTTTAATACACTTTTAGTTTGGGATATACATAACATTTTTGTGTGGGGGTTACGTCCTTTTTCCTTTCCACGGTCAATATGATCCACATTGAGATCGGGCGTGGTTTAAAAATGAAGTATTTTGAGAATTTTTTTACAGCCATTATTAACTTAAAAATAATATATGAAATTTGCTTTGAATGATATATTTTTGTATAATTTCAATGATATTATAATTATTTAACAGGTGGACTAAACATTTTCACGTTTAGTGAGAAAGCATTTATTCTTTTGTGCTATTCCTGTGTGAATAATATCTAAAAGACCTGTCGTAGCGTTCGCACCCACCGGCGTAGCAAAGCGTAGCACATCATAGCATATTGTGTATTTTACATACTTCATAGTAGTGGTGTTCGCGAAAATAAAATAAATGATTGCAGGAGGTTCGTCGGGAAAAATTTGTTTTCTCAACGATTATTCACTGTTAAACGCTTCGCCAGAATTACATTTAGACTACTTACTCAAGCATTTTTTAAAAACCGAGCTTAAAGCTTTAAACCCGAAAACAAACGTATAAATTTCAAGTAACATCATTGAACTACCTTGTAATTACAAACTGATCTTTTCCTTTCCTGACCACCATGGTTCGGTAAATTAGTTTTATAAGCACTTTCGTACTGTGGCTCGTAGTTAAAATCCCAAACTGGACATTTGTATATCGTTGGTTGACTGCCAAAAGTTTCCGTTGAGGTATTCTGGAGTTAGCTTTGAATTTTGTGTATATATGTAAATATATTTGACTCGGGAGAAGTTTCCATGCCTTCCAATATTGGATAAATCTACTGTAAAAAATGGGGCTTAGGATTACTTTCCAGGTATTCCCAATTACCCTATCCCTTACATTTTACTCTGTCTACAAAAAGAAAGCTAAGATGAGAAATTCACAACCGACCTTTTTCTTTGGATTTTTTGATTAATTTGCTGTTGTTTGTTTTATAATTTAATAAACTTCAATAATTTCGTACTTTATGATTTTCACTAATTCATAATTAATTATTATTTTATATAATGCGATTTCCTATATTCAGATTTGAAATATTTTATAATCCACTAAAATTACTACCCTTGAGATGCCTTTTTTACAATATTTATAAAATACCCAACATGCGTTGCCAATACCACTCAAAGAAAGAAAGGGTTTGTGTTTTAATTCTGTTTATTGAAGTGCTTTTGGATTAGAGGTCTGCACGGGCCAAAATTTTATAAAATTACCCGGTCCGAGCCCGTCATCTTCAGGCCCGGCCTGGCCCGGCCCGAGCCCGACTCTCAATATCACACTCAGTGGGGGATCCAGAGTAGCCATGGGGGCCATGGCTCCTTCCTGAGAAGAATTTATTTGACATTTAAAATGTTATGCTATTATTTTTAAAATACTTCTTATTTAAATAAATATATCGTAGTTATCTATCAATATCCATTTTTGTTCATGTTTTTTGACGACCCTTCCATCTATTTTTTAATGTATTATTTATATATCATAATTGTTTTCAAATTGAATGACCACTCCCTGGCACAATTTTTGGATCCGCTACTGATCACATTTGTTACACAAACCCGGCCCGAAGGCCAGCTTTATTTTTCTCAGCCTGAATGAAGCCCGATTTTTCATTACCTGGGCCCAGCCCGAGCCCGAATCTGAATTTTCTTTGGCCAGACCATCCGAGCACGACCCACGTGTTGGGCCCGTACATACCTCTATTTTGGATACACAGTACTTTTCCCGTTTGGTGTGTACACGAATAATTCAGAAGGTTTTTCCGGGATGTCGTTGTATGTATTCGATTTGATTCTTTTTTTGGATTTTAGATTAAAAAAAAATTCTTTAGAAACTACCATAGGTGTGCGCACAAAAATTCACCAAGTTTTGGTTGAAATCGGATGTATGGTAAAGGAATTCATAGAAGACAAACAAACAAATCTTCATTTTTATAAAAATATAGATACATTTGAAATAATTATATGGAAAATATTTGCTCTTGTACCCATTTGTAAAAGCGCACAATAATGTAAGGTCTTCTTTTTGCCATTTAAAAAATACACCATAAATACTCATGATCAACATTCCAAATGCTTAATGACTAATTGATAAAAAATAGTATTGATCTTCTCAGGACTTGAGTGCTTGCCACAGCACTAAAGTGTTAAATATATAGTTCCTGCAATATAATTACTACACACGGAAGCGATCACATAAAGAGAAGTCTTTTTGACTACATTCATGAATAATATTAGGGTGTGCCCTGCCTGATCTGAGATAAAACATCAATTCAGATTGTCTGTTTCCTTTGCTTCTAGGTTTTTTCCTTGTGCAGAATTTGTTGACTGGCAATGAGTTTGAGTGAAATATGAGCGCATTACTGTACTTTGTTTTGATTTTAAGACAAATGAGATATTATTGATAATTATAGAACCGTTACTGGTTGCTAAAGAGGTCTCTACATTTTTATTAAGATAGAGCAGACACAGTTTGACTCATCAAGTGAAAACAGGCATCCAGTATGCTTTGATCAGTGAAATCTAGAGCTGTTCGAATGACGTTCTATTATAATATACATACACATAGTATTGAATCGTTCTATTCCATGTTGGACGAAATAAAACTGAAAATTTTTCCATTATTTAATGTTTCCATTTTTATTAAAAACAGTTCAATCGCCACTAAAATATTTTAGGAACCAATGAACTCATTTTTTATTAAGAACAAAACTACAAAGACGATAATTAATATTCTTGATTTTATCTAGTTACAACGTCTTACGTGATTTTTTTTACAACGTTACTTTTTTGTCACACGTATTTTCACAATATATTGTAATATATTGTAAACGCTATTTTTTAGAGGTATAGAACTTTAAAATGAAATAAAACATTAAATAATCGTGGTTAGCCTCATTATATTGGATTTATTGAATAGTTAATTAAATATAATTAGCTCCGGCATGCGCTGGCTCGAAAAAACCGCAATCTCGAAATCCAATTTTCAAGCACTTTCTGAAGCAGCTGCGGCCGTATATCGGCGATAACGCGGTGCATGTTGGCTTCAAGGTCATTAAGTGTTGCTGGTTTATCGACGTAAACTTGCGACTTCACATACCCCCACAGAAAGAAGTCCAAATGTGTTTAATCACATGATCTCGGTGGCCAATTCACAGATCCATACTGCAAAATTGAAAGTACCATACTCATTGAAAGTTTCCTTTAGCAAATTGATTGTAGTATGCGCTGTATGGCATGTTACACCGTCTTGTTGAAAAAGAAGCTCGTTTACATTATGGCCATTCAATTTTGGAACGGAAAAATCATAGATCTATAGCGCTTTCCGTTGACAGTAACGTTCTGACCGGCACCGTCTTTGAAAAAATATGAACCAATGATTCCACCAGCCCATAAAGTACACCACACTGTTAATTTTTGTGGATGTGACGACGTTTCAAAAATGACTTGCAGATTTTCTTAGCTCCAAATCTGGCAATTTTGTTTATTGACGAAGCCATTCAACCAGAAATGAGCCTCATCGCTGAATAAAAATTTTCAGTAAAAGTCAGGATCAGATGTAATTTTTGTTTCGCCCCATTCACACGATGGTCAAGCAGTGTGTTTATGGTGAAATGGCAAACAAAAATAAGCACAAATCAGCTGTCAGCTGTCAAATTGGCGTTCACAGGAAAAAGTGCTGCCAGTTTAAAGAACAAAGCTCTAAAAAAACACCCTATATTTCCAGTCAATGATTTTATCTTAATGGTTAAGAATACATACCGTATATATTATTGAGTTCCTACGGTGTCTTGTTTATTATATTTCGTTTACATTTTTTTTATAAAACAATGGTCAATAAAAACAAATGTATTTTCATATTATACCTTAAGGAATTGGCACGATGAAGACTTATGATCTTTTAACCCACGCTCTTTTGGTAATATTTTTTTAAGGAGCGAGTTGTATTATTACCCCAAATGTGAAGAAATCATAAAAACATTGGCCAAGAATTTTAGAAAGTAATCTGACATTAACTTACACTAGAGCTTTTTTACGAATGGATTGCGTCACAGAGCTTTAACGTTTTTTTCCCCTCTTTTCTGTTTCACACGTCCCGTACAAAAAAACATTTTTCCCGTCACACATTACATTAAATTACATAAGATCTGATGACCAGTTAAACAAAAGATTTGTAATTTGTACCCTCGTAAAAAAGCAACGTGTCGGACATTCGTGGGTCGGGAATGAAAAAAAATGTCTAGCGCTTTGTAGAATCCTCGCGGACCACCCGGGGATGTAGGAAACCATTTTTCATCCTCGCCAAGTGAGTTATATTATTGTGGAAAGTTACGCATCACTACTCTTCTTTTATGTTTGTGGAATTACAGGAATTTATGTCATAAACAAGAAATTGGGTTGGTTTAATAGAATCGTTTGAACAGAAACATTAAATAAAACTTTTTACTTTGCGTGTTGTATATTCCAATATATATCAACTACCTAAAACAATTTATAGAACTAAATACTTTGTAATAGGATAAAATAACAATGTATTTAGTTCTTCAAAATTTTTATCAGGTTATTGATATATTTCGGTTTTACGCCATCGTCAGAACTACTATGTTATTTTAACCTATTATAATGGAATTCTACCAACTAAATGTCAATTCAATCAATGGAATAATATTGTTTAATGTTCATCAATAAATTATAGTTCTTAGACTTAGTGGTAAAAGTAATTTTCTTTTTTCTTAATTAGTGGTTATAATAATTCTTTCTTTATATATAAACAATACGACATTTTTACTAACTGTCAGTATGAGTTCATCCGTGCACTTGAATTCCCGAAGAAGCGGAAAAGGTAAACCCTTTTTTTTGAAAGAAATTTATGCAAGACTCAAAAATAATATTTTTAAACTGCATATATAGTTAATATTGAAGTAATTTGTGAGTTTTTATTTAAACGAGGAAAAAAAATCTTTCCTTATCATTGATTATTACCCAATCTTTAAAAATAATCCTTGAATCGATTTTAAGACATCCAGTATTTAAGATCAATCAAGTGTTTCTCTAGCAGTTTTAAAGAAGAAAAATTTAAACTTTTGTTAATGTTGATTTCCAATAGATAATTTGTATTTCTCTTAAGGTTTTGAAGCTCTCATTTGTAAAAAATTAAACGAAATCTATTTAGTAAAATATTCTTTGAATAATTCAAAAAAAACTTTTCCAGTAAAGTTCATCAGTAGTTATTATTGAAAGTGACTTCTAATGAGAATAATAATGATTATTCTTCGAACTTTCAAAGAAGAATATAAGTAAATGAATATCGGAGTAATTGCTTAATTTGTATTTCATGAAAATTGTTGCAAATAAAAAATCTTCAAAATAAAAAAACACACACACCAAGATTAATTCTACCAAATTCTATAAAGTCTCACATATTGGTCTATTTAACTTCCAAAGAACATAAACGGTTTTAGTTTGAGTAAATATTTTAAAATACGGACATTTATATCGAACTTATATAAATCCCTAACATGCGTAGGGCTCAGTCACATGTGTAGTGTTTTCTAAGAAAACGTAATTCAAAAATCATATTTTTACAAATCATAGCTCAAAAACTTATTTTTTTCCGTCACTAGAATTGTAATACTTTGCGCATGTTATAGGCCTATCGGGCTAATGGTGACAGATGAAAATATCACCGTGAACCGTACCTCATGTAACACCAAAAAAATATAGTCCGTCAATTAATAATATTACAGTTCACCTAAAATTTCACGATAATATAGTATGTTTATAACTTGAGTAATAAAATCAAAAACGTTGTGGTTTCATTGGTTGTTTGACTAAGTGGTGCAATGGCTTGACGTTTATGACTCCCCATTTATAATCGTCCATTACTGTCATAAATAATTTAATTTTTCGGCCAACCGTCGATAGATATAAATTTTTCATTCCCTTTATAAATGTGTCACTTAGAATAGGTGTAACTACAAAATTACGAAAAATGAGTTTATGCTTCAAACACGTTCAAAAGATGTTTTTCTGGTAGTTAAATAATAGTGCACCTCCATATATACTCCTAATTTCTTTAAAAAACTGTCTTTTGTTTTTATATTCCCATATGTAAAGATATTTTTCAGAAAAACAGTGAAATACCTTCAATATCAGAATAAGAGTGAAGCGTCCGGACAGACTTCACTACTACACTAACGTTTAAGTTCTTCAGTTGATTGACAAACAGTTATTAATAGTTGTTATTTGATCCTAAGAACATTTTACAAAACCTTGATTTTCTCAAAACTTTAAAACTGGAGTTACACCATTACTATTCTAAGTGACACACATATGGAAGTTTTTAATCATTCAAAATTAACAGTGTATAGGAAAAAGTGATAGTTGTCAAAACCTTTTGAAATTCAAATCAAATATTATTAAATTTAATGAAACAATAGACACCATAGTTATTTACCTAATACCGACCCTTATTATAATTTTTTTATGTTTTTCAACTATTGTTGATATCAATAAATGTTTCGAATCCTGTAGCTTACACGGTATGTATCCTGTAAATAGAGCTTTATATATTGCTAATTATGCAATGTTTAAACATACATTTATGCTAATTTTATACAACGGTATAAAAAAATATGATAATTCTTATTACTCAAAAAACAACACTGTATTTTTAACTGTTAAATATATTCAAAATAAAAGCAATCTAGGGGAGAATAAGTAAGCCAAGCTGGCTGTAGTAAGTTGTGTTAAAAATATGCGTCATCGATTAACAAACCAAAAGTGTTTTATAGAATGGCGAAATACTGTGGCAATTCTGTGCCGTTATTAAGTAAATAACTTTTCTCTCTCGGTGTTATCTGGAAGCGTGGTTTTACCCATCGACCACACCGTTTTAACAAAAGGAAATTAACATGGCGGCCTATCTCTCTTTGCCCTCTCGGACTTCAGACAGGGTTGCTATGTTAGCGAGAAAAAACGCGGAAACACGGCGCAGGATAAATGCACCGATTTCAACTGTTTTTGGAATAGTGATTAATAATTTCAACTGTCATAGTTTCATGATTAAAAGTGGGAAAGTTTTTCTGTTAACAATTAAATAAATACAACACATATTAAAAATAATTATAATTTAGTACTATTCATTGTAAATACTATTCGTTGTAAATACATAAACAGATATACGAATATAAATTTACTTGATACTAACTGCTTAATTTTATTAAAACTTTAAAGTCTATTCCTATTGAGACAGAATATCAGCGATGTGTGAAAAAATATTCACAGAGAAATAATAACTTTTCTAACTTCATAAGTAGTTTTAAACTTACTGCAAAACTATATCTTGAGCAATGGAATATAAACTGTGTTTTAACTTATAGAAAACTCGATTTATCAATTCTTAAATGATTGATTCAGTTAACGATATAATAATGATTCGAAATTCAATAAAAATAGAAAATACGTATGTAAAAATCATGTTTCATTTATTACATATCTTTATTGTTGAGGGCAGTATCAAATAATACAATGTTTCTTATTAGTTCGAGTCATTGTGGGTATATTTGGTTCGTTTATTTTTTCTTTTGAAAATGGTTTTTAATTTTTCCATTAAAAAAACCTTTGTGAAAAATGCTTTGTTACATTCACAGCACTCAATAATAAGCGTCGAAATAAATAAAATACATCTGCTAAATACAAAAGTCTCATCTTGTTTAAAGCACAGAAACCAAATTACTTCCCCCCAATCCGGGAAAGCCCCTTTGCACTTTTCTAGGACGCTGGCATCACCGACCGTAACGGCAGGCACTAAAAAGGAAAGGGGAAAGGAGGCGAGGTAGGGAGGACTACCCAGTCCAGTGGCACATTCATAACTCATCCGAAGGGTGACGCTAATGTGCGTTGGCCTTAAACTGCAGTGTGAGCGGGCCTTTGGGAATGATTCATCCTCACTCACATTGGGTGGAGAATCTTTACACGAGTGTTCTTTCAGATTTATATGAATCAGAGTAATTTTAGAGATATCTCGCAGGTATTTTTTGTTCTAGTACCATGAGTAGACCTTTACGCGTAAGATGTATCGTATTGTGTAGCATTTTAATATAAATGTAAATTCAATTCTAATATTTCATTTACAATTAACAAGCATCAATGAAAGAATAAAAAAATGTGAGATAAAAATGTTAAGTTTATCAATCACTTGTTAATTATCAGCCGTAATTTACTCTTTCCCGTGATTGTGAGCCCAATTTAATTTTACTGAAATAAACGTTGGACTATTTCAAAAATAACTATTTTTAAAATAATTTTATGGTGAAGAATTGAATCATCTTTTATAATATACTTATATTATAATGCCAGGCTGTAGTCGTTATTTGTTGCTGAATTTAAATATATTTTTGCTAAGCAGTATATTTTCAACATTACTACTGCACTTCTTGACTGCAGAAACACAATGATAAAAAATAGACTTACTCTCATTTAGCTGTCTTTAAGCCATTCATATTTCAAACAAATTCGTCATGAGTCAATATCACTTACATTGGGTTTGTTAGCGGTGAAAAATTTCTTCGTTAAATTTACTTTTTTATGAATTAATATAAATAAGCAGTTTTAAATCAACTACCACACTGAGAAGTACGTTTGATCAGTATATTATATTTGATAACATTTTAATTATATTAAAATTTTATTTTAGAACGGATCTGTAGCTTTAGGAATCTAATATTTTTTATTAAAAATATATTCTTTTGAAATTCAATAATTCATTTTTAATTAAAACCGTTTTATTAGTCAATAAAAATACAATTTACTAAAATAACATAATATTAAAATTTTTTTGTAGTAATTTTTAATGTTTAGTAATCGCCCAGAATGAAAAAAATTTATTCAAATGGTACGCACTAAAAACTTGATTCAAATATTTTATTTGCAATAGTAATTAAAAAAGACTAAACTAATAAAAATCTATTTATCATTCTCAATTACAAAATACAGCAAATACCTTAATCAGTAATTCTGCAAATAATAAAAATTCTAGCATTCAATTACTCATCTAAATGTTTGTGTTAAAGAGGGATTTTATGCTTTGAATAGCTAATAGCCATAAAAATATTTCATTAACCATTTAAACCGAAGAGTAACCTACCTTTCAATTATTTGAACCCTTTTTCATTTACATAACTCAAAATATTCCCTGATTAGGCCATGTCAAACATTCCAAACTTTTGGATCGCAAGATGGATAAAAACATCGTATATTTAGAGCTTTTCGAGTGGATTTGATACCTAAAAGCACTGAATAAATTATTATTTGAGATATTCAAACAGTTTTCAAACTTCTTTGTGTTCAAATAATTTTAATAAAATGTAAACTTTTTATGTCGAAGCTAGTGATTGGCTGAATACATCCCTATGTTGAACAATTGGTGAAATCCTACTCATTACAGATGGTTTCTTCAACCATCTGGGACGTGTGGAATTTCCACCTCTTCTCCTTTTAGCCTTGACCACACGCCGCGGTCTGGACTACAGTGTGTCAATGCTGTTTTTTTCACATCGGTCTTATGAGACGACGAGACTTTTTTGTAAATTTTCCTCTATTATGCAAGTGTTAGGGTAAATATTTTTTCTGTTTTACTGTATTGTGTATTTTATAATTTTCCAGTAAATAGCGCATTGACGTAAGCTGTAATGTTATATGTTATCATAGAACATAATTAAATTTATAAATTAACCCTTTTTTCTAATGAAATGTTCTTTCAGGACGAAAAATCGACAAAATCGTGATTGTCTCTCGACAAGTTTTCAATAAAATATTTGTTACAATTACAAATCCATACGTACTAAATTAAAAGCAGATTTCATTGAAAGATACAAAATTTTATTTGAAGCTTAGCACATTTCCACCAAATAAAATGCGAGTTTTTCGTAAAAACAGGTTAACCCCATTTCGGTACTTTAATGTATAATGCTTTGCAACAAATTATGTAAAGGAATTTTCCAATTTATAGTCACCTCTCTGCCATTTTTCATGCGTACACTATACATGTATATTTTCGTATGTATTCTGTAAATAAAATTCAGCACTTAACGTAAAAAAATACCTATCCGATGCGATTTTTCCTGAAGGAAAAAATCTTTTTTCAATATAGAGAACATTACGTTAACATCTGTTAGGGCTCACACGATGCTCATCAATTATTCGGGGCAAACGATTGATTTTCGATGTAAGATTTTCTCGAATTTTAGTTTGTATGACACACAATTAAGGATACCTTTCAACCTTAGTAATACAATTGTGCTTAGTATACAATAAATTTAGTTTTTTTCATGTCACAGATTCAAAAAAATGTACAATGCTTTCTGGGTGTGTGGTCATAATTAATAAAATTTAAATTGTATCTAGAGCTTAATTATACAATATAATATGTATAAATAACACCTAGTTTTTAATGCTATCGAAAGTTTGTAATTAAGTTTACCCAATTTCATTAAAAAAAAAAGACACGGGAAAGAAAATAGCGAGTAGTGAAATATAAACAGGTCTATGATATTTTAAAAAATAAAACACAATTCATTTGTACTACTTCCACATATTTATAATGATCAGGACCGGTTTCGCTCATCACGAGCACTATCAAATGAATTGTGTTTTATTTTTTAAAATATAATGTCTTTCCACCAAGAATTGACAGTTAACACATTAAAAAAAATTCTATGATAGCAGTAGGACTCAAGAAATGTTTATAAAATTCTAGCAGAAGTAAACGGTGGCCAATCAGGTCAAGGTGCAAAACGATTCCTTCACAATTTATTTTTAGCGACTATTTAAGTGATACTCTTTTATCTAAATTTATATTATGATCAGCACCGTATCGCCCATAGAAATCAATATCAACCGTTTTGTTTGTTTAAATAAAATACCTTTCCACCAAGAATTGGCATATATATATATAAGATACATTTTTTTTAAATATAAGCGTGAATCTTATTACATTATTGAATTATAGATTGAAATTATTTGTCTTGTTTTTAAGTATGAATATTATTTTAATATTATAAATTAAATATTTTTTATTTGAAATCGTTCAAACTCGTTAACATAAAACCGGTTCACACCAAATTAAAATTTTGATTTCAAACCGATAGATGTAGCTTTTTATTTAACACTATTACTTTCAACTAAATCAGTGTCAGAAAACGACAACAATATGTCGAGTTTTCTTTGACATCGTTGAAAATGAAACTGTAAATTAATTTTAAAATTTATAATATGGTGGAGTCCCGATTTTAAGGATCCATCAAAAAATTGATGAAGGCGAGAAAACGATCAGTCCAGGATTATTTAACATTGTTATTATTTTCAGGGGCTATTAAATTATAGTTCCCACTTTATACCGAATAATTCAAAATTTTGTTGTCTGCGATTTAAATTTGTATTTAAAATTTGCCGTTAAGTAATAAATTAAATCAAATAAACTCTGTAAGCATCTGTGGAATATTCAAGAGTCATTCTAAATCCTATCATACTACATATGAATAGTAAATGTATCATACCATATTATCCCTGTCCATTTTGATACCTGTGAATTCATCATAATAATACTTATACCAACCCTAGTTAATCTACAAGATCAATGATCCTCTTAATTCGTACATCTGCATCAGAACAATATTGCCTGAACTAGATTTACAATATGGCCTCTTCTACAATATGCCTCCACTGATTTTAGCGAACGCAAACCAAAGTATCAGGTTATATACTGTTCACAACAATGCAAGCCATAAAACATTTACAACCCCTCAACCCCTTTCAGTTTTGAACCCTTCATATATACGACGGTCTTCAATATGAAGCTGCTGATAACTTTTCAAGGGATTCTCGCTGGCTTTATACATTTTATTTATAACATCGATGAATAAACACAATGTGTGCTTTAAAGTGTTGAATTTTTACGGCGCCATTGTAATAAAAGTTTAAGTAAATCAAAATATACGACATGGTAATGTTTTTTATTTCCATGTCCACAATGTGGAGCATATGGCCTTCTAACGGAAGTATCTCAACAGAAGTTTTTATTCAAGAGCTGCTAGTTGCTTAACCTCTCTTTTTCGAAGAGAGTAAGAATCGAAGGATAGAAGTAGGACAGGACTAGTGGTTAGCTAATCGCTCTCGCAACGCCCCAGTTTTGGGAAGCGATGATGCCGATGACCACTGCACCACGGACCTGGAAATGCTGTAGTGTTGATTAAAATTTAAATATCGACCATATTTGACGAATGATGGATGGGTTAATAAACTGAGACGTCTTCAAATTTGCAGTAAGTAACATTTTATAATTTACACCAAAAAATCGTTAAACAATTTTCTCTTTTGGAGATGTCACCGTTGGAAAATCTAAAGTTTTTCACTCAATCTTAATAAAAAAAATTGGATAGGCAAGGTTGAAGTCCGCTATTATTGACTAACGCATACAATTGAATTATTTTGGTATTTTAACAACGCTCAGGTCTGTACGCGAGTGATCAACGACTTCCTCTTTGGTTGCAGTATGCACGGGTACCAATTTCAATACGACAACGTCTTTCTTTCATTTATTTACATTTATGGATTCGCATTTGACGGTATAGTTGTGTGTATTAAAAAACTGCTTCCCACCCACCCGATCCATATAAACGGATCGTTGCGAGCATAATTAGATAACAACTAGTTCATATCTTAGTCCAATCCACCTATCCTCGCTCTCTCCAAAAGATATAGACTGACGGGTTTAATAACAATTCAAGTCCTCGAAGAACCACTTTTTTAAGATAAGTTCCATTAGGAGTCCGTTTGAATGGAAATGATATTCATTAAAAATAATCTTAAATATTATGTGACATATTTCTCTAGGGGTTGAATTTAGTTATGACCTAGACGTCGCATTTGGTTAACAGATTAGTAATACAAATTAAAAATATGGCTAATCCAATTTATTTTAGGAAAAGTTTTTAAATTGAGTTATATCATTCCAAGCTTACAAATTTAACAACAAAAAAATTTATGTTGCACATTAATTCATATTTTTACCACCAGGAGCCACCTTTGGTTAGCTGAAAAATATTAATATTATTATCATGTTATTATAACAGCACCTTTTTCCATGTAGTGGGTCAATTTTAGACCGATGGGCAAACTTACCCAAATTGATGGTACTTGGTAATTGAATCAGCAAATAAATAATTAAGCACGAAAATTCGTTTGACCTTGCAATGATTAATTTAATTTAAACGGTTCCCTCACATTTGTTTACTAGTTAATATGATAGGTAAAATTAACTCGACTGTAATTGAATGCCCAAAAGATCGAAGTAGCGTTCATAAATCCAGAAAAACCTGACAATAAATTGGGATAATTCAATCCGTCAGATTGGCAACAAGTAAGCATTATTATTATTATGCTCGATTCAAGATGGCTGCCGAGCGCGGGAACAAATGATTTGGCGCCATTATTTTACAGCGTCGGGTTGGCATTGTGACGATTGCTCATTGTGCTTCTGTTAAATGAAAACGCACGGCTTGATAATATATTCAGGTTCGGTGGATTTCCATTTTCGCTAAAAAGAAGAATACTTCCCCAAGGATAAGTGTAGAAATGTACAGTCTATGGTTGTATTATGTTTATTCTCATTTTAAATACTGCATTACGGAGTTTTGTTTTTATGATTTTATTTTCAAATTGAATAAAAAGCATTTTTACTGTTGACATCTTTTGGTGTATTTTATGGTTATACCATTATGTGTGACATTGAATTCTGAATACATTTATTGGTAATTTACTCACTGTATAGTTTTTTCAACGCTTTTTGACCTTCTTGTCAGACGTAATATTTTTGCTCCGTTTCAATTTTAAATGTGACTGCATTAATAAATTTAGTAGACAAATTACAACTAACATAATATGCAGAACCAGATTATTATTTTGATGAAATCATTTTTTTTATAAACCTTTCCGTTTTCATGCTAAAAAATCCCTTCGGATGTCATGCAGTCACATTGCGTTACCATGTGGGTTTTGTCATATAAACGCATTTATCAAGCGAAATGACAATTTCAAAGACTGAAATATGGTTTTATGTAGCACTAATGAATTATTTTACGTCATACTTTGTGTGTAAAATCTGAAATATATATTAAACTATGCGAAATTATCGAAAGACGCAAGAATCTAAATTATTCATATCAGAACAGGCTCGAGACGCGTTTCAGTGTCGTTTGAAACAAAACGGTACGGTCATGCATCTCGGGTCGTTACTATACTATACCATACTGTAATGTTGTCTTTTTCGATGGTAAAATCGACGAGGTTTTCAAATTATGATTAATTATACAAAGAAGACGTAAACTAGGATGTATTTTTAATTTTTAATTATATGTAGAACTATTTTATTTACAAATAGCAAAATTTTCAATTAATTATATAACCTATTTCACAGATAATTTTAAGATTTAAAGGCCGCAGTAACGCAATGTTACACCATGAGTACGGGAGGGTTAACTGACATGAAAAAGTGCAGATCTGTTGTAAAACTATGCGAAGAGACGCTTATTTGAATTTGAATCCAATTTACTTACATTTTATAAACTATCACAGACTAAAATTTTAAAACAGCTTCCATGAAGAAAATTGAAATATTGTCATACAATGTTTTATCGTCAAATTAAAAAAAATCGGGTATTTAATAAAACTATGTACAGAAGGCAAATAGTTGAATCGAATAAAACATCACAAATATATTACACCATAACCCTGACGTTTATTTAGAAGAAATAAAGAAGGTTCAAAATAATTGTTATATATTTTTTTATGGTTTAATTATGTTCAATAATTTATTGCTTTAAAACAATTGATTTTTATATAATTTAAGACATCGACTGATTCGAGTCCATTCGTGTGCTCGAATGCCTGAAGATGCCGAAAGGCGAAACCCGGGTCGTTAGTGACAAAATACATGGAAGTGTACAAAATCTCAATAATCCAAATTTAATTGATTTTTAGTTTATTGCTTAAGAATAATTTGTGATTCAAGTAAACTATGCTATTTGAAATTAATGTTATAAGTATCTGCGATAGTAATTATTGTTGTAGGGTTATGAAATAAATCTTCCAGAAATACCCTTATATCTTATATCTACGGGAGAGCAAGGAACCGACAAAAAACAGGTTTATGATCAAGAGATATCCCAACGCAAACAGAACATTAATAAACCGTACTGACACTAAATTAATTGAAGAAGAACAATCCAGCTACTTAGTTTTGATGTTCTCTTGTCTAACTGTAGCGTTTATTGTCCATAAATTGCTTGACCAAGAATTACCAGTCTAGTAATTGTGATACTAGTATAAATAGTCTATGTTTTATTTTGATTCATATAGCTGAGCGGCATATTAAATGTGCATATTTGTATGATATATATTTGCTCACATCAAACAACATTGTGTTATAAAGTTACTTGACCGTTTTATCTTCTTTTTCTTCACGAGAATAAAATAACATTTTATTGAATCTGTATATCTAGCTATTTTTTTACTGTAAGTTTTCGCATTGTAATGTATTTATGTCTCAATTCATTTATTTTTAACAACCGTTTTAAAAAAGTCGTTGATTTGAAAACCTAAGAGACATTTGTTTCAATCCTTCAAAATATTTTTAATGTGTGTCAGCAGTCAGGGTATGGAAAATATTAGCTCGTCTTTAGAATTATTTTTGAAATTAATAGGCATAATATTGTATCAGACAAAAGAATTTACAAATGTTTCAAAAGCTCTACTTACTCTTCAAAGAAACTCACATAATATGATTTTTCGTACAGATACTTCTTATTGGTAAAACACTTGAAGCCCAGTTGTGTTTAACCAACACAGATTTATCAAAAGCATCATGACAGTAAAAAAAAACACATTCAAGTCGGAATAACGTTATAGTAAGTCAGGAAACATTATTTCTATAAATTATTATGTAAAAATTTAACTGTGCGCGTTCCGTGAGAGGTTGAAGGAAGGATACAATCGAATTGTTTTATGTGCAATGTGAAATAAGGATCGGTTGGTTATGTAAGAGGTATATCTATTTCTCAATCCATTTATTTGATTTCTCGGAGGGGGCACGTTTCCAACAGAGAACGATCCGAAGGCTTACAGTACCCCTTCTAGTTATGAAAATTCAACGTCCAAAGACTATCTAGAAACTTCTGCATTATGTTGTACATGTAATTGGATGAAGTAATTATTAATAACGTTATTCAGATGAAAGTTTGTTATAGTGATGATAGTAATATATTTAGTTATATATTATGATATAACAGTACACGAGTGAAGTGTGGATAAACTTCAAGACTCTCATGAATAGTATTCTATTGATTTCACTGCCGAATTGAATACTGCTGACTCCTTATGTAAATATCGAGAGACACATTACAAGAGGGAAGGAAACTTAATACATAACTCATTAGAAGATGTTACGCTAAATTTTTAAGCAACTAATTGATTTTATTCAAATGCATAAAGGTCTGTGGGGCTTTCATTCCTTATCCAAAACCAAAAACGACAGTAGAAAGAGCAATAACCTATCGAAAAGTATATTCCTAGCCTTATTCTTGTATTATTACCATATCCGAAGAGAGAGAGGTAAGCAATTGATTTAAAACCATTCCGCGTGAAAAAACTTCCGTTAAGATAAAAATTGTATATAAAAAAATGGCATAACAGTTAATACTTGCAAATGCGTCAGGTATTTTGAAATTCAATGAGAATTTTTTAGATACTCGAGATTAAATCACGAACACCTATGTCCTAGATCTAAAATGATGAATGGAAAAATCTTCTTTGAAAAAATTTGATATCGAACTTTTGTAAAGCTCTTTCTACTAGACCATGGGTCGTCAATCCGAATCATGCATTTTAACACAGAAGGTGTTTAACAATGATTCTTTATAGGTCAGTTGCTGATCATCAACCTTTCAGACAGGGCATAGAAAAAATGATTAGTGCCCATACGCACTGGCGGCTAGCCGCATTATCGCACGCCTATCATATTTTATACCTAAACCACCGAGATGCAGTGCGTATGGTGCAGGCGTTTTACATATAAAATACGATAAGCTCGGCTAGCCGCTCAGCGCGTATAGGAAATTAGAAGTGCACTACTAGTTACGTAGCTCTTAACACTCTTTGTTTCGTTTTCAAATACTAGACGGACATGTTAAATAATTACATTTTTTACTTGTTTTACAAAAATGCAATTTTAATAACACATTCTTTTCTGAATTTGACAAAATGATTATTCTAAAATAAACAGTACTACCGATGAAAGAAAAGCGGACGATGGTTATAATATCAAGTTTACTTTATCCGGAAATAAATTTATGAAGCACAATGCGCGGGAAAGTTAGGTCGATTTATTTTCGAAGTTGAATGTCAACAATATAAAAATTCTTGGAATCAATCGACGGTAATGTTAAATTGTTATTGGAAGTATTTTTTGATCTTACATTATTCAAAAAAACTTGTTATATCGAAAAGATATAGAAATGTAGAATACTTATATGAATAATTCCCAACTCGTGACGCAAATGTCAGTATTTTTCTTATAGTAATGGGAGAAGTTTTTTTATCGAAAAATCCAACAGAATAAATTTATTATAACATTTAAACGTGATACGAAAAATCGCCTTATTTGTTTACCTTGCCCCATATGAAATTATTATCATTACCTTTGACTATACCCATATGTAAGAAGCTAGCAGCAGAAATAGATGTCTCACACGCAAACAGTGCGAGAAATGTTCCTCAAAATTTGGACGGTTATTTCGGTTAATATTCTTAATTAGGTTTCATTTGGTAAAGACCCAGAGTCGTAAAAGCAATACCGTTTACCGAAAAACCGGTAAAGTTGCAACAAATCCGTTTTGATCAGTACCGGTAAATTAATCGCAATGATAATAAAAACGTCGGGTCAGTAGTGCAGTGGTCAACACCGTTGGTTTCAGTCACGGATCTCACGGGCTTGAATCACGGTACGGACAGTTTCATAAATTGATTTTTCAATCGATTTATGAAATTCTTTTTTTTTTTTAAATAAAACACAATTCATTTGTACTACTTCCACATATTTATAATGATCAGGACCGGTTTCGCTCATCACGAGCATTATCAACTGATAAAAATACAAATATAGCAGGCTTATTTATATAAAATTGAGTGTAAAAATGAAGGTATATAAAACTGATGGTTCATGAACTAAGATACTGTAAAACACTGATTAGCAAACAAATTATAAATAAATCAAATAAAAGAGTCTACAATTAAAATGTTATGGACCTCTTGCAAATCATTAAATACTAATCTGAAATCACAAATATAGCTACATTAAAAGTCCATTTAGCTGAACAAAATTTTTAATGACATTACTAATGTAATATACAATAATGAATCAGGAAAATTATAAGAAAAAAATAGTGAAAGTTAAAAGTAATCAAATATTAAGTATGTAATTAATATGAACAATAAACAGCCATCTTAAGTGGAGAAAGCAGAGCAGCTATGAGTATCCATTACATTTTTAATATCTTTGTTTTTATATTTTTTATATTTTTGTTTTTCAGATATTAAAAATTTTATGGAAACATTTATTTCATATTTTGTGTCATGGATGAAATCGATGAAATAGATGAAAAATCAATGAATCAAATTATATATAAAAAAATAGGTCTTTTTTACCGCACTTTTTTCTTCCTGCGAGCATATAAATTAAATTTGATTTTTTTTCAAACGACATCCGAATTGATTATTTTATATGCCACTTGTTTTCTTTTATACTATATGGAGCATTTTTTTTTTTGCATATTTTCCCAAAGTAGTTGAATATAAAAAAAGCTTTTCAATGTTAATTGGACTGTCAGAAAGTCTTTTACACGTTTTCCTAAGTCAGGACCTTGATGTGCCAAAAACAGCCTTCACAGAACCTTTCTTTCTGTGCGAGAATCCTCTAAATCCTATTTATTATCACTCAAAATTGAACGATTTAGTGGAATTCTGTCGGCAAAGCGAGTCCTGATCCTTGAACTTATATCCTATTGGATAAAAAGATACTGTTATAGAAGTATACCATTTACCTTTTTTACGTATGTAAAAGAAAGAACACATGCGTTGCTTAGAAAGCGTTGAACTATATATACTGACATACAACCTGGTTGTTTATTGACAGTATTGTGTGTGTACTTGTATGATAAACTTGAATACGTTAGCTATAAACCAGGGCCACCAATCGCATTGTTTACAATAATCTTGGCCTCTCAATCTTGTTGCTACTTTGCAATCGGTTTTGCTTCAATTCCTGACGTCGTCAAATTAAAAATGTTGATTTAAGGTCATGGGTAACAACAAATGGTAATAACCTTTCGTGGTATAGATGATTTTGAGTCTTGAGCGATTATAATTTCAGAAATATTTCCCCTTTTAAATATTTTCAACTCAAATAAAATTTCGATTGTTTGCTGATGATATAAAGTTGGTCCCCATAAGCAGTGATTTCTGAAAATATGATAAAAGTTCAGTATCAGTGCGAAAAAAACTGTACGTTTGACTCACAATAATTTCGCATAATAACACTTATTTTTGAAACTATCCCATGAGTGTGTTTCTAGGAAGTGCTTCGGAACGACGAGAAAATATATCGTGCAGCCATACTTCATTCGTACAAAAAGTTGATTCTCGTGTTATATGCTTTAATCATACGACAAAATAAATGAAATTTATTATTATAGAATAATTATATTGAAAGAGTATTTGTATAAATTAAAATCGTTAGATTTTGTATCATTCGTGTAACGTGCAAAATACAATATAAGACATATTCAAGTTCACTCACTTTTAAGGTGTTAACTGTCAATCCCTGGTTGAAAAGCATTATATTTAAAAAAATAAAACACAATTTAATCATTATAAACATTAGAAAAAGTACAAACAAATAGTGTTTTATTCTTTAAAATATTCATGGAAAGTTCGAGTAAACGGAATGAATTAATCTATTATTTTATTGAATTTTAAACTTTGATTTATGTTTTATGAAACATTTTATGACTAATTCAAAATTAAAATTAGTGTGGCAAGTATAACCTACGGTATGTATATTTCAAAGGTTTTTTTAAAAGAAATTCCGACATGATGTTACAAAATAACCTCAATGGAGGCAGAATTTAATTTAGCTTTGTGAAAATTTGACTTCCTCTGTAGTACAAAAGCATTAAAGTGAAAAAAAGCCTTACTTACTAGCTTTATACCTACGAGGGCAAAAAGAAATATCGGGATATTGTTGAGTTTGCTAAGGCCTAAACAACAATTCGTATTCATGTTTCGAGAGCATGAATACATTTTACAAGGAGCGGAACAATATCACATTAAGGGCGATCTCTATAATATTTTTGAATTTGTATCATGGCACAAATACATGTATTAACATGAAAAACATGCTTACAATGGTAATGGGGCTGACGGGTATCGTAACTAAAAGTTTCAATGTACAGGCTGTTTATTCATTCACGATATTCAAGTGATTATGTGAACATGCGTGTAAATATTTATAAATATATCGAATGTTCGAAAAATTAACTCTTAAATGACATCAATAGACTCATTCTCCAAATAAACAACATTTGGTATTACCATTCGTAATTTAGGAATCGTTTATTATGTAACTGTATTATTACAGAGATTTAATTTAAGAATAGATCTGTCGCCGACCTACTGCGGTCGACGGCGAAATTATTGTTGTCCGTCCGAGTGTGAGATAGTCCGTTTTCTTTGACAGTATTGCTTGTTCTGTCCATATCTAGGCTTCTGATCTTGTATTGTCATGTTGAATGGGTTGCCATTGGTATTGATTCGTTCCCCACAATAATATGAGGGCAGCCATTTAGCTTACACATTAATTATTCAGTATACTATATTCATTTTTTTAAATAAAAAAAAATCGTTTGTACTATTTCCACATGATCAAGACCAGTTTCGCTCATCGCGAGCATTATCAACTGATAAAGATACAAACATAACAGGCCTATTTATATAAAATTAAGTGTTAAAAATTAAGGTGTATAAAACAATTGGTTCATAAAATAATACAATAAATTACTGATTATCAAATAAATTATACATAAACCATATAAAATAGTCTACAATTAAAATGTTAAGGACCTCTTACAAATCAATTAATACTAATCTGAAATCACAAATTTATCTACATCAAAAGTCCATTAACTGAGCAAAAAAATTTAATGACATTACTGATGCATTAAGCAAATAGCCGATTGGGAAAATTTTAAGAAGAACATGTGGAGAGTAAGCATGTGGAAGTAGTACAAATGAATTGTGTTTTATTTTTTAAAATATAATGTCTTTCCACCAAGAATTGACAGTTAACACATTAAAAGTGATACTGTATTCAGTTGCTTTTTATTGAAATGTTTTTAATTATTGAAATGGATTATTCAATACACTTTTTAAGTATCAAATAGTTAACTTCATATCAACTTCACTAAGTGATATGATTCATCCATCTTTCTTTTTTCACCAAGGCTCAGATTGTCTGGGAGGTCAATATTTTCGTGTAGCTGAGATAAAATAAATGTGATAAGGTTAAAAAAATTAACGTTTTAAGTTTGACAAGAAATATCTTATATAAATTATGGATATTTCATAACTGTACATGGGACTTATTTTGAGCGCCCACATTAAGACATTTTTAAACTTATCGTTTCATTTTGTGTTGGTATTGGTTTACTATTCAAATGAAAAACAGATATTACGTCTGTTAATATTCATGGGTTTGCAAGCATGACAGTAATTTTGAAGTAACACGCTTCTTGATGGTTGCACCGAAAATATTCGTATGAATTTTCTTTGACAATTTACACGGGATTTTCCCTTTGCAACATGAAATTTCTGCGGGTAATTTCAATTTCATGATTTTCAGTACAATATTGTACGGTCGGTTATTTTCATTACAATCAGAAATATATTTAACGGTAGGTAACCTTATATTACAGTAAATTATTCACCGGTTATAAATTACAAACCATTAAATTCTAAAAATCGCTTGGAAGACTATTTTTGCCCATTGACGGAAAATGTTATCACTAGCGTCATGGTGAAATAGTTGATAGATTATTTAGTCAATCTACGCATAAAACACATTATTGAAACGAAACTTTATGTTTAAAATACACATTTACTCCTCTGAAGTATATTATTGAAGTTGTCTTCTCACGGTGACGAACGGAAAGGTTATTTTACATAGTTCCACGAAACATTGAGAGAAATGTATTTAATAAAGAAAAAGCTAATATATTTATAATCTCGTATACTCCAGAAAAAATATCACGATGAATAATGTATTTTCCTTTGTAAATATTTTTTTGAAATACAGTAATATTTTATTATTAGATTCTGTATGTTTCATTTTAAATATTAATAAAAAAACGAAAACACGTAAACAACAACATTTTATTAAAAAAATATTTGAATTTTTTTGAGTATCTTTATATTACAATAACACTAAATGTTTATTGGTGTATCAATTTTGTATCATGAAACACGTCTGCGGCGTAGATGTAAAGATTTACCAAAACTCTTAATTCATATTATTGTTGTATCGGATGTTTTTATTAAAATGTAATAAACAAATACTTAACACAAGGACTTCAAAAAAATATTAAATATGTATGGTGTATCTATTTCGAGGCGAAGATTAGGATTTTCAATTTGACAAATCATTGAGCAAAGGAGGAAGAAAAACCCTTTGAAGATATTTTCAGATCAAATTGACCAAGTTAATTTATAAAACACCCCGTGCGTGAAAGTTTCAAAAGAAAAAGTAAAAGGACTGACTGACATTTCGATTGATCGTTGAAGTGTTTACACCAAACTACAAAGGCTTGGAATTTCTCACTAATAATCGTTTCTCACGAAAAGTAAAAAGGGGAATTGTTGACGGTGGTTTGGTAGACGAATAACAGAATCGTTCCTTTATATCACCGGCAATTCGTTATTAAGCTCTTGTCTCGTTAAAAAATAGATAAATACAATGAATTTGTCAGCATATAATTTGGTATAATCATTGATGACGGTATTTTTTCCAATTCCACTTCCTTCTCGGGGCATAATATTATCACTACACGACGCCTCTCTTTCAACCACAAACGCTTTTGCTTGTACCCAAGACATTTCACCATTTTGTAGCTTCACCAAGTAAATTCTATAGATAATCATCAACGGTCTATCATCCAGTATAAATAGACACGTCTCATGCTCCTTTAATGATTCCTAGCACATGTCTTATTGAAGTTCATTATCGTTTTTCCATTTTTGGACGTTATAAGAGGCTGGTAAGTCCGCTCCGAACTCCTGACAAGCCAAAGTCACTGTAGCCCTAGTGTACGCTATAAGCATCTGTTTTTGATGGTCAGTATGCGGTTATCCTTTTATCCTAGCTTTTGTGAGTGTCATGACTCGCAACTGACAAAAATAGTTTAAAAATAATATGATATCAGGCATTTCGAAGTCTGGTCTTAACCTACTGACTGCTAACGTCTCAACTGTTGAGACGGCAGATTTTAGTGTGTTGATTGCTCAAAAATATACGAGTTTTAACAGTACAAAACTTTTGTTTACAAGCTAATTATTATATTAAAGTATAACCTGATGTATCCTGATAATCTGCATAAGTTTGGTTAACACCAACACTACTGAATTAATTTTTGAAATATTAGGTATTGGAATATCCTTTACACGGCTCAGCAGGAAATGGATTAATCCCAAAACTCTGAGGACCAAAGATTCCTTCTCTATATTTATACTCTATAAGTCGATACGTTGTATAAATAGTCAAGCTATGAAACACATTGAAACCTGTTCTCTTAATCATTCTTATTTTTATTTTCGATTCGATTAATTTGATTGATACTATTTTACAGTATTATTCAAAAATTAAATGTTTTCTTATTGCAGAGAAAACTTAAAACTATTATTACCACTGGGTAAAACCACACGTACATTAGATATAAGGGTATCAGAACATTTAGCTGCCTTTAGATTAAAAAAAGAAACTTCGACATTCGCAAATCACTTGCTAATGGAGAACCATACGTTTAATGCGGATGATGGGGTTAAACTGTTGCATAAAAACATGGGGGATCATAAATTATTTTATCAGGAAATTTTAGAAATTAATAGAGGCCAGTTATACTCCTTACCAATCTTGAATGAGCAGCTGAACCTTCCTAATTCTCCGCTATTATATCCGATACGTTGAAACACCTAACAGATTTCACTAAATGTGGAATGATTGTATATAATTTACCCATTCGTCGAATTGCATCCCGTCAAAACCCACAATACTGTTGTAATTGTGAAATCACTGGTATTTCTAAGGGAAGTTGAAAGGCGGCAATTCGCCACTTTGGTAATATGGTGTTTACAAAATAAGGATTAGGACGATTTCCGAAATTTTAACTCAGGTATCGGTGTGGCTCTCAGACGTATAATGCATTGCCTCGTAAATGATATTTGTCGCATTTGTATCTTCTATATAAGCGTTAGACACTGTTTACTGTCTCTCAGTTCGAGTCCATTCGTGTGCTCGAATGCCTGAAGATGCCGAAAGGCGAAACCCGGGTCGTTAGTGACAAAATACATGGAAGTGTACAAAATCTCAATAATCCAAATTTATTATTACCACGCTTTTAAAAGAAATAGATGTTTAAGTTTGAATAAGATTCCGTTTAACGAGTGTATTTCCAACTAACTTACTTGCTTAAAAAAAAACAGTCGTAAAATATATGAAACAACGTACAGCTTTTTAATATGCAATGTACTTGTTTTATTCAAGAGATTTTAGCACACAACAGTAGCTGAAAGATACGTAAAAATGTTGATAATAAAGAAAAAAATAGTTATTTACTATATGCATTAATCATCTGTGAGATATTGTCAGAGGATGAAATTAAAATGCAAATCTAGCAACACGAACCACACCGCAATATTAAAAAAAACCGACAATCTGTAACGTGACACAGGAAATAGTGGAAAAATTCAATTTAAAATATCAATCATGTGAATAAATATATGACCTTCAACGTAAAATATTGTACTTGGTCCCGATAAAAGTTAGTGTATTATAAAAAATATACCCTGGCTTTAACGAAATGACAGTTTGACTGATCGCCCTAGGTATTTGCAGATTATTAAAAAATATTGAGATTTTTTTAATATTGTAGTTTTTTTATTGAATGGACTGAACGTTTTGCTACACAGGGATCGTATAATGAATAAATCCAAACAGATGGGAATTTATTTTGCTCTTGTGGTAATGAAAAAATCTTTATTAAACTTCATATTCTTTATACTTCCCATTGTATAACATTGAATATCATTACCATATTGGATGCTTTCATCCTGTCAACGAATATCTCTGAAAGAGTTTTTAAACTTACATTTTTAATGGATATTCCACAACCACAGGGGAAGTCTGCTTTCAATTTTTTGTCATTTCATACATTTTGTTACTCCATGTCACTCAGTTTTTTCTTGTATGTATATATATATATTGTATATTATGGTTGAGCATTATGACTGATGTACTTCAACTAAGAGGACATGGTAAAAAAACTTCAGCTAAACAATCTCTATGGCAGAGTAGTAACGTTTTAGTGCATCCGTGTAAATTGTAAATCTGCTAACATTAGCTTATAGATTTTTGTAATGTTATATACTGATAATTTGGAATCCTCATTTGTGATTCCTCTTTGAAAAAGGTGGATATTTGTCTGCCTTAAATTTATTCTCCCTTAAATGTTTTCTGCAGACATGGTTCCCATAACCATATTTGGATTAGTAATAATTTAAAAATACATCCCTTACTGACGAACAGAATAATAAAGACAAGACCTAATTAAAATAAAAAATGATTAGAAATGTTGACTATTTAATTCAAAACTAGTATTTAGTCTACTGGTGTAGTTGATAAGAATTCCATGGAGTGTTCATAGTTTAAAAAAAATCCTTTGACCATCAATAATATGTTTTTGATTTAATTTGTATTTCCTTGGTAAAACTCTATTACAATATAGCCATAGTTCTGACGATGGTGTCAAGCCAAAATAGCTATACACTAACTAAAAAAATTTTCTAGAACTGAACACTTTGACATTTTATCCTATTACCAATAATATGAGTATTTTTTTGCAGGATTGTTTTATTTTATGAATTTGTACCAAGATTTTAGATGTACCACAACCCGAAGTGTTTTATGTAGTTTTTATCCGAAACTTTCCCCAGAAGATAAGGCTTTTATTGCTCTGCGCTCAGCACTTAGAATTCGTAACCTTAGCTATAGTAAATGGAATGCATATGAGAAACCAACGAAAATATGTATGCGTGCAACACTGAGACTAGCAACAGAAGAGAGGTTCAATTTTTTAATTAGAGACACTTAGGATGTAAAGATGCATGTATAGTATTACAAGTAAAGACAGGAAAAGAATGAAAAATAAAACAGGTTGGGGTTGAAACTATTCTGTATATTTCGGAACGTATCTTGATTTATTATTGCACGGTTATTAATATGCTAAATTAAAAGAAATTTAAAAATTCAATACTTAAATTTTCATTATACTACGATGCATAAAATACGTATTAAATAAATCCTTACAATAGTTTTCAAAAAATTAAACAGTATTGATTTATCTTCCACTAACTGAATATACTGGCCCGAACTAGTAAAGGTTGGCCAAAGTTACTTCTTGGTGTGTGAACAACGTCAAAAAACTGAAATGGCTATAGGGAAGATTATGTTTCACTCGTTTCACACATTTTGGGACACCTTTTTAGTCACCTCGTGGCATCACGGACGTGTTTCCAATAAATGTGATTAGATGTACGAATATTATAACGAGCGACAAACAAGACACAATATTAGTAACTATTGCGTTCCCTGTTCGTTTTCATAGAAAAAAGTTTTCACGTCATAATAACACATATTTCGTTACGTCTGTTTGGCGGCGCCAATGACCAAAAACGAAAAAGGGAGAAATAGTGTAACATCGATTTCTACTCAACCATTTTATTTTTTGTGTGTCTTCCTCTAATCATATTAAAAACATAAAAAAATAGTGATCTCTTTTATTTCGGTGAATAAAAAATAATAAGTTAATTATAATCCCATCGTAGAATTTTGTGGTTTGTTTGTGAAATGTTGAAATCTCATTTTCTCGGAATTATTGTACGCGCAACCTAAATTATTTCAACTAAAGGTAAAGCTATGTAAACAGAAAACTTTTGGGAAATTTAAAATACTCAATTTTGTCAAAACCTTTTGCCCTTACCGTGACACGATAGTAAACATTCGATGATTTAAAGAAGTTTCAAGTCAACAACATCGAATTTTCGCACCGCTATAATACCAAATGATAGGTACCAGGAAATGGGAATTAGATCTCAATACTTAATTAAAGGTGTTGTCTTATTTAATTACATTTCATTGTGTTTTGTCTTTGGTTGGTAACTTTAAGCCTTAGTCAAATTAAAAATAACAAGTTTGTCATTTAATACTCGTCAGATATTTTGACGACAGAATATAAACAATGCTATTATGAAAATGATAATCTTGATATTGTAAAAGAGGTAAGAAAATCGTAGCGGTTTTCGCAGTTGAAATTAAGCAAATTTTGTTGTTTCAATACTAATTTATATTGTCTTAAATTCTGCAGTACAAGAGAAACAAACACTACGTTATCATTTATTAATAAACATTTTATAGAGAAAATTACAAATATCGTGGCTTTTTCATCAGTGTTGTCAAACGAACGCTTTTATAACCATCATTTTACCGTTATACTATAGTTTTGACAAAATCAATGACGATACAGGAGGGTAACAAGTATTTTCATATACATAAATAAATATCACAGTTTATTGAAAGTTGTAGTCTTTAGATTATTTTAATATAATTAAAGTGTTTAATGTTTGAGGCGATATTCCGGTTACTCGTGTTTTTAATTTTCTGTACAAGATGACATATTTCTTCAATTTATCAGTGTCAAAATTACTTTATATTAGGTGAATAGATAGACTTCCAAGTAAATCAATAATAATTGTCTAAGGTCTAGTTAAGCTCACATAATTTGACAATACTTTATTAAAGATGTCTCTTTTTCGTTTTGAATATTGTATACGTACAACAGTTTTTATTTTTTTCATCTTCAAAAACTGACTTCACCCAATATTAGAAGGTGATTAAATAAAGTAATCAGTTACTGAAAAAAGTGATAAAATTATCCGAGCGTTTCTTTTGTTTTCATTCTGCATATTTTCACTTCACACTTTTGCATGTTTCAGTTGCCAGTCCCATTTAAGCATTTCTGTCATGTCGGAGCATTCACGAACCCACCGCTCATTTTGACGGATCAAAAAGTACCACGAGAAAAGGATTTTCGAAGTAATAAGGTTAACTGCAGGCCCATAAGAGAGCATGTTTTATTGTTGAAGACGCGTTGAAGAAAAAAATGACATTTCAACTTTAGTGATCGCTGGAGTGTTTCGTTGTAAGGCAACACAAAAGGCCGGAAAATTTCCACTAATAATCCTCTCCGTTCTTCCTCGCTCCTTCATTCGCTTCTTATTTCTTTCGCCATCTTATTTCTTAATAATAAATCTTTGGGACGCGTTCAGCTTTCCTTGTACACCGCGTGCCAAAAGCATTAGCGCTCAGCTCATTATGCATTTATTTATTATTGCCGTAAATTATTGCTCTTTACATTTTCGCGGCGGCATTTTATTCCGTGAAAAATGAAGATGCCATGGCAGATAAAAAAGGATAATATACGGACAGGGCCGTAATCACGTCTACTATACGACATTAAATATATACTCAAAGCACCTTTAGAAAAATATTTAAATAATTATTCAGAAAACATGTCGCGTCATACCAAAGCTACAAAATTTTATTAGTAAATAATATTTTAAAAATCATGAAAATCTTCCTACACTTGTGAGTTTAATACTTTATTGAAAATGTTTTTTAAATTCATTAAAGGTTTTATTGAGAATCTTATATAGAAATAAATCAATTGACGTAATATCAAATACGTTTATAATCCAGTGAGTAAAAAAAAAGAAAGAAGCAATTATTACTTGTAGTAAAAGACGAAAGTAGCAAAATTACATGTTAGTCAATGTAGGCGTCCAACGAAATAAAAATGGCAGACACGGGCATTTTTTAAATATTTTAACTTTTTACAACACTATTACATTAATTTATATCAATACAATATTACGCATTATTATATGATTTAAAATACGAAAAGCATAATAATATATTTGTGATAAATTCGTAACAAAACTAAAAACCATGCGTCCATATTATCAAAGAACTTCTTTATTAATTGAAAGCATTTCTAGCACAAAGTTGGTTAACCTACCGCCACTCATTTATAATTAGACAGCTATTTTCATGACTGCTTTAACAGCTTCGGAACGATAAATGGAAATCAAATGAAAATTAATTTATCAAATGAACATATATATCATATAACCAAAGTAGTATAAATATAGTGGGAACTGGAGACAATTATTAGAAAACGTAATTATGTGAATGAATCATTATTCAAGTCAATGACTATAATGTATGCTTAATTGTTTTCTGGCGCAATTTAATGAAGGCAACAAATTAAATGATCACAATTTAAATCAATTTTTGGTTAGAATTCGAATCAACTTTTGGTCAGAATACAAATATGAACGGTTTGAATAAAATTACTATACGGTAAGAATAAAATGTTAGGTTAGATTAGTTAGGTTAGGCTAGAAATATTGACCATAAATTATTTATCCTGCCCTCTGTAATTCTGGCCGATACATTATGACCATTTAATATCAATTCTGACCAATGTTTTAAAAATTATGACCGAAACTGAACTAAAATTCTGACCAGAAAATTGCAAGCCTTTAATAAATGTAGTGTGTATAATTATATTATTACAACGGCAATAGATTTTTAGTAATTATTAATCAAATCGAGCGGTAAAAAAACCAGTAAAGACAGGTCTTACAGTAATGTGAAATAATGCATGTATTTACATAATGAATACACTAAGCCCTTTGTTTGAGTTACCAGCTTTGATACATAAAATGGTCGGTTGCATGAATTTATTCAGCCCTTATCTTCTTGCCCCGCCCCTGTAATTGAAATTGCTGTGGTGAATTCAAATGGGGCAATAATGGGAATTATCCCACTCAAGTGTGTAATATCTCAGTATAATAAAAATCCAGCGTTGAAATGTCCACTTTAGTTTGGATGATGGTGGATGGCCTACATCGCAAATGTTCCATAAAGAAAGCAGCTTATTGTAATCGTCAACAGCTACAATTTTAAAAGTAGTAAAATGCCAATTAATTATTTGATACAGCGTTATCTCTGATTTTATTACATGCCGTTTTCGCACAAATTTATTTTCAGTCAATTGATCTGTTAAAACGCTGACTATGGCTAAGAATAGATCAACTTCAACTATAAAGAGTCGAGAATTATGTGACATATATATTAGTTATCTCAAATACATCAATAAGTGAATTAAACTCGTCGCATTCTTGCTAAAATAAAACGAATAAAATGAAGAAGCTGAAAAATATTTAATGTTCGACTTTGCATGCAAAATGGCTGCGTCCAGTCTTCAACACCGTCAACACGCACACAAGCAAGCGCGTAGCCGAATAAGTATCTGAAATACATAGGGCTGATGATTAATGCTGCGTATCCGTAGTCCAAAAGTGATATTCGAAAGACTGAATATCGAGAGCTAATTTCAAAAATACATTTACTTGTGTTCTACTTGACATTTTCAATACCTGTTGCCTAATTTCTCTAATTAAAGGTTTGAACTATTTTTTAAAGCATATATTTACAAGTGTTTTATTTTGATTTGGCGGAAATACGAGATAAAGTCTTGGACATGTAAACATGTCCAGCGCGTTCATCGGGCCTACTGATAAACATGTGTGTTTGAAACTACACATTTTTCTCACGAATCTGATTAAACATAAAAAAAAAAAAAATGTTTATACCAGGAAAGATTTAACAAGTTTTGACGTACTGACGAAGTTTCGATGAATTATGTAACGTGATAGTTTATCTTATGACTAGAGTTATTATATCGCCTTTCTATTTGGGAAGAAATTAGTACTTTAAAATAAAACGCTATTTGTTTGTATTACTTTCGCATGATTATAGTGATGAGAACCGGTTTCGCTCATCGTGAGCATTATTAAGTTAATACAAATTGCCTTTCTACGAAGAATTGACAGTTATTGCGTATCAGCCATATATGTTTACAATAAAATTAACATTGTCAGTATTTTACTATACGAATCTGTATTATTTATTTTCCTTATTAATTATTTTTCATAACTTTTTTTATGTTAACATTTTGGTTCTTTTCTTATTATTATTCTAGAATGCTTTTATTTTTCAGTCTTAATGTTTAAAACTGTTTGATTATATGACGTATTAAAATATGAGTAAATGTAAGTAATAAAATTAATTCTGTACATTAAAAGCTTATTCATAAAGATACAAAAATGAAAAATAGAAATTATCTTGTTTATACAAACATTTTATATTCATGTAATAAATTAATATTTACGGAACAATAATAATTTAGATCATAAATTAGTCTCATAGATAGAAAAACTTTTTCAACACACTTTTAAAGCCGTATTTATTTGTATCTCCCGGTCACCCAGTTGCAAAAAAAACACTTCTAAGATTATTTATCATTTTTTAAATATAAATCATCGTTTAGTTTGAGCCACCCCGCACTTGTTATGGTCCAACGGTTTCAAGTGTATTTTTGAACAAAGCCTCGGAAGGCAACACAAAAAATAAATCTTACGGTAGGGTGGGGCTCAGAAATGCCTGCTTCACCGGCCTACGAATTTATTTTAATTAAGCAAAACACTCCTCTTTTCAGCATTACTAACTGTTTATCTATTTAATTATATTAACAAGCAAAAATTCATGTTGTATTAAAGGTGTTCTTTATAAATATGAAATGGGTCGAACACTCGACGAGAATATTTTCATTTTTTAATGAGAGCCTAATGGCCAAATTACCTAGCACCCTATTTTCGATAAATTTGTATTAAATAACTTGCTTTATTCTAGCTATTATTGAAGTAAAATTTAGTTGGTGAAAAAGTATTTTTTTATCAAATCAAATGTCGGTATTTCATTATTCTCAATTATAAACTCAACGAAATATATTTGTGTATGTTTAATTAAGAACATGAATGTCAAAACTTTTGGCTTTTAAGTATCACTTTCAGTGAAAAAAAATGTCACAAGCCACAAAGAAATCATTTTAGTTATAGTACATAATATTTGAATATTTTTCATTCTCAAATAAAACGTTGGCATCATAAAACTATTTGGATTTTTGACGTTGTTTTAGTGGAACTAATGAATGTCTGGTTCGATGGAAGTGGTTGCATGATGACGTTTCTATTTTTTTGCGTCCGCAATACTAGCAGTTGACTATCACATTTGCAGCCAAATATGACTCGCTACGCCGCAAAATACATGAAAAACGGCACGAAAACATACACAGTTAATTTGCGATAATAATGATTTTCCGCATCTCACAGAATTCTTATATATTGCAAAATAAAAATTATAATGTTCAGTGTAGTAATACCAAGACAGGTAAATAGGGTGCTATATAAAGGACGTCCGTAGATGAGGTGGTGATCTGGTAAAGAAAATCGGAAAAAACGTGACATTCGCCTAAAAATAGAGCAAAATTGAGAAAAATTAAACAATCCAGAAAGACTTTGTGCCATATTATGAAGTATTAGGTTGTCGACTCTGGTATTAAATGAGTGCGTGTGAAAAGTATTTGTATTTAAATGAAAAAAAAATAGAAATAATGGAACACATTTATTTTGCAAATTTGGATTATTGAGATTTTGTACACTTCCATGTATTTTGTCACTAACGACCCGGGTTTCACCTTTCGGCATCTTCAGGCATTCGAGCGCACGAATGGACTCAAACTGACAGACAGTAAACAGTGTCTAACAGTACAAAACAGTGCAAAATCTCAATAATGCAAATTTGATATTGAAATTCCACCAAGCACCTTCAGTCAATGTCTTAAATTACATTTATTTTGCTTTTAAATATACGTGTTTTATGTATTGAATATGTTTTTTTTTCAACCATATTCACTTTGAATGTGGATCATATATGCTCTTTATGTAAGACCTCAAAAGGAGCACCTCCTATTTTGAGAGAAAGCCGGCGAGAATCTATGTTTCCATATTTATAACAGTGACCCGATGCTGAAATGGCTATCGATGATATTTGAAAATCCTTGAAGAATTAAAAACATAGCTTATTTTAGTTGAAAAACATGTTTGAATTTAGTTTTGAAATCGAAATTAATTGCCCATTATCGGTTCCCCGCCGGGTTGGGTTGCTTTGGTTAAAAACCCACGCAATGACTTTCTGTTTCTATCTGCGATGGGTTGCAAAATTCCTTACTTCCGCCTTAATTGATAGTCATAGCGTTGAGTGTTCTGAACAATATTTCCTTTGTATGAAAATATTTCAATTTTGCATGAATACAAGTTTTCATATAAATGGTAAATGTCGGAAAACATGACGTCTTTAGTTATACAATTGTATATCGGTAGATTTTGCTTGTCCCAGTTGTGTCAGGTTTTGTGATACTCGGTTGGTTGTGCTGGTTAAAGATTCGATTTCTGGAATAAACACACCATACGTTGATATTTCAATCATTGTTTTAAATTTGTATTCAAAGGCATGGATGGACTTTCAGTAAATATAGCAGGAAGAACTGTATGTATCAATCAAAAGATTTGCGCGTTCAATTCCTATAACGCTTAACATTTAAAGTAGATTTTATCTATTAAACACTGAGTATGGGGGTATCTGGTGCCTTTTCTCTTCAATTAGATATCCGATTATTTGTGTTTTGTGAAAACAAAATACCTAGCCAATTCGTAATTTGCTGTAAACCTGAATATGGCTATAAGTTACTTCATAAATCCTTGTCAATTTTGGTTACTTACATGATATCAACAAAAGTTATACACCATTTTTCTGCGCTTTGATATAAAATTAATCTGTAATACATAATAATAGAAACTCCTTTTAATTTTTGTGATACTGTAACACAAAATTAAGTGTTTTTTTAATATGTCACTCGTAAAATATAATTCAATACTTTATATTCATAAATATCTTGTAATATAAATATACCTATCGTGAGAACCGGGTGCAAGGTATTGCCAAAATTGAATTCCAACGTACGTTTACTTCCACGAAGTAAACGTCAAAGAGTGTTTGGTATAGTGGCAGAAAACACAATATATCAATGCTTCGTTGGATCACTACCTAAAGTGACGTGATTTATAAACACATATAAGTATTTACACAAGTGGAGGGTTCATGTATACACACCATTGGAGTACAACCTTTGTAACAGCAGGGTCCGCATAGAGAGTAAAAGTTTTACGGAAAATTTTGTATTCTCTCCCGAGTCTTGAAAAACTTTAAATGTATTGGGCATGTTTTAAATGTAATAATTACATACCAGATTATTTAATGACTCTGAATTACATGCACACTTTCGAGATAATAAAAGAACTTTGTTTCCGCGCTTGTGAGATCACTGACACTGCATGATAGCAGCAAGTTTCTTGTACTTAATGTTTGTATTCAGAAACCACCTTTGTAGTTAAATTTTTATACTGCGGATATCATTGTTCAAGTGATTTCTGTGCTTTTTCGGAAGACACTTCAAGAAACCAGTTAAAATTCAAAGAGCGCACTCCTGATAGTGAAATCATATGTAATAGTTCTGAAAATCGAACAACTCATGTTGCTTTCGACTCTATTGATATAAATGTGCTGGTAAGGTGTTGGGTTGTTTAATGTGACCGGTATACTTCTGGCTGGAATCATTTTGGACAAACATTTATTTCGTCCTCGATAAACATAACCAAAGTTTATATAATAATGAAGTTCTCAACGATCGATAAAATTATATACCATATCTGAAGTAATTAATGTTATATTGGGCCTCATGCCACTTACGAGCTGCTAGTAGTGTATCACTGATAACACCAGGGGGCAAGCGTTAACAAGACGCAAAGTACAAATGCTCAGACAAGGTGGCCAAGAACTTTTCACGTGTTTCATTACGTTACATCTGTTTTGATTGAACGCATTAGGTTTATAATTGTCTACGTACTACCCAATTGCACTTTGCTATCCTGAGAGCTTTTAAGCTATCTCTACATTTCTCATGATGTACTGAATTTATTTTTGATATTCGTTATCCACGGTTTAATATACGTACTTAATTTCTTTAAAGTTTGTGGTAACGATTTTCTACTCTGGATTCTTGATAGTACCATAGTTTTCGTTCGCTGAATTAATCTGTAGACTCAGCGATCAGGTGGGTTCTGGTTCAAGTCCCAGCAAGGTCAATATTAAAATTATTTTTTTTAAATTCAAATTTGTGATCTTGGACATGAGTGACTTACAAAAATTCTCATCGAGTTTGTCTCATATGATTTTCCAATTTCCAAAATATTTGGCGCATTGTCTGACAGCTGTAATTACAGATATTTTTTTTTTAATATTTAAACAATAACAAAATATATGTACTGCTTCAACCTTTTCAATCACTTGTGGGAAAATGTGATTTTTTCTAAATATTTAATGTCAAGATTTTTATTTTATTTTGTGTTGTAGGAAGTAGTCGTGAATACAAAGTTATTAATACTTTAATGGTATTAACCCTCGATTGTTTTTGGTATGAGATATATAAACTCTGTTCCGTTAGTGTGTGATAATTATCCACTAACAAAAAAAAAAGATTAATAATTATACAAAATATAAACTCTGTAAAATACTCATCGATGATACAATTTTAAGTAGGTATCTTAATTCATTCGGAGTAAATGTGTTGATTTTTTATAGAGTAACGCGTGATCTTATTGTACAGTTCCTAATTGAAACATATTTTTTACCATGTCGACTCCCAATGTGGAGCATATGGCTTCCTAATTGAGGTATCTTAGCAGAAGTTTTTTCTACGAGAACTACTTGTTACTCAGTTGCTGAATATCTCTTTTTTCAAAGAGGATAGGGCTAGGATAGGAGTAGTGGATGGCCTACCTCTCTCGCTACACCCGGTTTTAGGATGGGGTAGGTAGAAAGGAATTCTAGACATCACGACATCCATGCCTACGAACAGAAATCCATAAATCGATTTAAAAATCTATTTATGAAACTGTCCGTAACGGGATTTTAACCCGAGACATCCGTAACCGTAGCCAATGAGGTTAACCACTACACTACGTAGACGACAAACTATGTTTAACATTACATTAATATTATGTTCATTGTCTCTGATATTGGCATGATTTTCTAAAATTGAAAGGTGTGTTGTTAAAGATTTGGTCAGCGTTCACGGGACAAATGTTTATAACACTGTTACCATAGTAAGTAAACCCATAAAATATTCATCAATAATAATTAAATTTCATTATTTTTATCTATTGTATAATTGTAAAATTCGTTCAGGATATTCAAGATGAAGGTATTGTTTTACTTATGTAGTTAAGTAGAGCGCTATCCATTAAGACACGTTTTGTTCTATAAAACGCACGCTGTATGATTTATTTCTTTCGTAATACACGTCCGACGAAAAAAGCCAGCCGGAAAATAAAGTTGAACAAATTTTTCCGTTTTACACTTTCCATGCAAACTTGTTTTTAGTTCAAAAGTTTAAATTACCTACTCCCCTTAATATAGTGCCTTAAAAGTTAAACTTTAAAGAGTTTTCTCGTTTTTCTAAAGTTATAACACTTACGTCTGGAATATATTTCATATAAAATATATTATGCAATCATCATCAATCAAGATTTATTCATTATTTTATTGACTATTATTTTTCTTCTTAGCCTTCTTCGACCATATCTGCTCTCTATGTAGGGTATATCTTCACCCCGGGACACCTCCTACCTCCTCTTTTACATATTTTTTTACTGAAAGCTAAAACCTATGTTTAATCTCATCATCCTCTAGCTGTCATAATTATTTAGACGTGGTTTTCTGCACATATGTCACAATAATACAGTGAATACGACCAAACCAAGATATATTAAGCTGTTCGGGGCGTTAACGGTAACAGTTTCTTAGTATATTTGTATGAGTAACAATTTAAATACCACTTCAGGTATAATTCTTGGCATCTAAATTGTTAAAACATTCCCAGCATATTCAAAAACAAATATCACCATATTAATATTATCAAAATGTTTTAGCTTGCATTTTATATGATATAGATTAGTCGATAATGCTCTCGAAGAGCGACACTGGTCTGATCATCATAAAAAAATGTTAAAAAATTAAAAAGAAGTTGTTAAAAAGATTGTGTTTTATTTCTTCAAACATATGATATTAAGAGTAACACTATAAAAGTCAGGTTCATAAGATATATTGTTTGCTTATTACTACAATTTATAGTAAATATTTTTATTTGGAGCTCAACCAAAAGGAAACCTCGGGTTATTTGGTGAAAATGTAAAAAAATATGGCTAAGTTCATGCGGTAGATATAAGATATAATAAATTTTAGAAATTTTAGCTTCAAGTATTTTAATCATTCCTTGTTTTTTTTTTGGCTTCCATTAGTGCAATGAATCCTCGACGCTTCCCGATTAAAAAGTCCTTAAATTGAGCAGACGCATAAAGAAAAAAGAATAGAATATAAAAATAATGTCTCAAGCATTTTTACGACCCCCTAATGTCTCAATGAATAGAAGTCTCCCCGATTTTTTTTAATAACTCTAGATTTTTTCGGTTTCCTCTTCACCGTATTTTGCATTTAAAGTACTGTCTGAAGTGTTTTTATACTCCGTAAACGACAAGGAATATTTTTTTGATTATTTTTTGATTTTCTCTGTGTATTTTGGTAAATTATTTTTTTTCGGGGAGTACTTGCTTTTGTGTGACATATTCTTTATTTTTATTTCCATTTATTTTTTAAAACGTACTCTTATTGATAACATGTCAGGCCTGAATAGACATTGCCATTATTATGTAACATGTGTACAAATGTATTAATTATATTTTTGGATAATATGATGTGATTTTCATACCATAGTTTGATGTTATCAAACTGTTCAATTAATTTAATTTGTTTTTTATTTCTTTTCAGATAAATAGCCTTCTAGAAAGATACATTATAAGTGTAATGAAATCTAATCAGTAACTATCCGTCATAATTCTTCAGTGCATATTATGCGCACGTGAAAGTAATTCCACTACTATAAAGAAAGGATCATTGAATCAAAAAAAGAACATCTGATCAAAAGAATACTGAGTGATTATGGGTACACAACAATCCCACAAAACAATAATAAATGGAATTTAATATCCTTTCAGTGTTGAAGATAAATAGAAAAGCTCATTTATTAGTGTATTTTTAATAATCGTGCAGTACTTCTAAAACTGATAAATAGTCAGAGCTCTTTATAAGTGTTAACGAGAAAAAAATGTGCTGTTATTTTTGTAAAGCGATGTGACGTCATGACAGCAGAAAAGCTATCTAATGCAATAGCGGAAGCAGCAGAGACAAGAGCGGTTTCCGGGATTATCCGGAAACGACAAGCCTCCAGGTTAAGATGGAGGCCAACTTCCGTTTGGTACATGGCGCTTGTCCTTCTTGCTCTAATGATGACGGGTAAGTCTATAGATCTTTGCTCTCTTTATTTTAATCCTAACAGCCCTTTTCTAAAGAAATATGCATGAGAGTTTCACTTAACGAAAAATCTTTGTTTGAGTGTTTTAATGTTAGAGGGAAAACAGCTCTCATTAAATTGCGTCGTAAATCAATGTTAATTTAAATTTTAAAAAATTCGTTACGCATGTAGTTTTTTGTGGAATTGAATTTTATTGTCTTTTCAATAATTTTACGAAATTTAAAATAAACTAAATATAACTGTTCCAGTAACAAAATTACATTGCCTAAAAGTTGAAATGATATTATTGAGTAATATTTTACAAATTATTACTTTATTCGTTAACTAGTTTTATTAAATTTATCGATTTATTCAGCATTTACTAAGTATACTGTGTAAAAAAAGTACCATAACTATTATATTGTAATTGGGAGCCATTTCGGCTTCACGGCATCGTCACAACAACAACTATGTTGGCTAATAATACTTTATAACAAAATAACAACTGAACTTGTACTGTATAATGACAAATCAGAAAATATGCATTACTGTAGCATAACGTATAATGCAAACTGCTCATAGAAAATCTGTTGCCAATGTGAACTGTCAAATTAAAAATGTCATCAGCGTAGCACATTTTTTACATGTAATGTCATACGTAATAATATTCACAAATACTCGACATAAGCAACACCAGGTGACAATATGTTGTTTTCGTTCTGAAATTTAATATTTATTTAAGCCGTTTTACACTCTTACAACATTATTTTACAGCCAAAAAATTATAATGAGATACGTCATGTATAGACCAACGAAACGAAAAACCTGGTGCTATTGTTTTGAACGGTATATACATATAATTTACCATGACCGTTCCCAGTGTATGGCCTCCTAATGGAGGTATCTCAACAGAAGTTATTCTACGAGATCTACTTGATAATCAACCTCTCGAACCTTTTTCGAAGAGAGTGGGGATAGAAGGATAGGTACAGGACAGCACTAGAACTATGCCCTGTTTTTAGAATCGAATGGGTGGGGAGAGTATTAGACATCACATTCATGACTACGAACCATAAATCCATAAATCGATTTAAAAATCAATTTATGAAACTGTCCGTACCGAACCCGAGACATCCCTAACCGTAGATAATGTCGTTAACCACCGCACCACTGACCCCATCAATTATTACATCACATATTCTTTGGCTTTTACGTTGGTTCTTGTATTTTGTTTGAAAAAACGTCACAAAACAAATATCTTGTAGAATCAGTATGAAGTGTATTGCTAGACATATTACTTCTGTTAATGGAAATAGAAAACCGACACTAGTTATACTATATCACCCATGTAGACCAGCGTTCCTCAACCTTTTTACACCTGCGGACCGGTAAAAAAAGGAAAATTTTTTCGCGGACCACTAATACTGAAATAAAAATCGTGACAGATGGAAATAACTATAACTAACAAATATACATATGAAATTCTTGGAAATATATTTAGGTAGGGTTTTGCATCTGCGTTCACTATACAATAGCAAATTTTTCCGTTCTCCTTGAGTGTACCTGAGAAGATTTATGACTGTCGATTCTGATAAAACCAGCGACCATCGTGTCGCATCATCTTACCAATTACTATTATTTAACAATAACCAAAAATACAAGTAAACCTGCAGGGGTAAAAAATCTTATATTTAGTATTTTTCATGGTGAATTTCTTAAAATGTGGCGTACAGTTCACGGCCCGGTGGAAAGTCTCTGTGGCCTAGCATTGGGCTGTGAACCACCGGTTGGGAAACACTGAGGAAGACCATACATATAAAGTAATAGCTATCAAAAGAACATTGTTTTGATAACGATAATGAAGACTTACGAGATTTTTTTGAATAAACTCATAATTAATCTAGAGTCTAGATCATAGGTACCAAAACTTATTTCCCCCGTAGACCCCTTGTTTTCCGTGCCCCCCCCCCCACCCCAAGATGAACTACTGAAGTTTTCTATACTTTTTAAATACAAGTGTGAACACAATGCTGCTCACTGTGATAGGTGTTTTTTTGTATAGTGAGTAATTGTAAAAAAAAAATTAATAAATTACATAAATACATAAATTTATGTATATTATATGAAAATATCACTATTATTTAAGCGTTTAAGCTCGCCCGTGCACCGATACAGACAATAATTATCATACACCGCGATACTAATATCAAAAAGTGGGGCATCTTCATTATTTTATGAAGTACGGGTTTTTGATGGAATATGCTCGAGTTGCCGAAGAATGGGTGCGGGGACGGAAGACTCGCACCGTGAATCTTGATTGGAACTGCCAATTTCACAGTATTTCGTTTTCTGCGTGCGGGTGCGGGTCCAGCGATCTGACCACACGGGCGACATCTGTCTAAATAAAAGCGATATTTTTCAAGGAAAAAAGACAGAAGGATTAATTTTATAATGAAATAAAAATACACGAATGTTTAATTTTGATTAATAGTAAAATATAATCCAAATGAACATTTTCTTTTATTTTTAATCATCCGCAGCACCCTCAGATATCGTATCCACAAGCCACCACTGGTTATAATACAAACGTCAAATACATCCAACCCTGAGCGTCAGTATCTTGTTAGTAATGATTCTGAGCATCTGGTATCTTGCTTTTGTTTTGCATTTTTGCATTGAAATTCTTTTCTTCCATAATGAGATATTTTAATTACATTTAAATTTAATTTCTGTAAACCCTAAAATAATAATTGATTCACGTGAATTAAAATGCTGGAAAAATCTTCTCACTTTTAACTCGAAGCTGTGATAATATTCTTAGCATCTTAACATGGGTGTTACCCAAAATGTTTCTGGAACCCTGATCGTATAGTTTCATTGTTAATTATAATGTTTCTGTGTACGAGAGTAGTTGAACTGTCTTGTAAAAGTCAGAGTTCACTAAAGAACTTGACCTACTCTTTTTATTTGCGGTTTTTCATTCGGCCAGTAATTGAATGGCAATCGAATAAACAAATGGATAAATGATGGAAATCAAATTTTAATGAACACGAAAATAAACTTTACGGTTTTAAACTTGAAACTCTATTTGAGGAGAGAATTTTCCTTTATTTTGAAGTGCACACTTCTTCCAATATTGTTTAATGGCTTTTGAATTGGCAGCTGTTTTAAAATTAGTGAAAATAAAACAAAAAATTATTGTTTTCACCAACCGATTACTTTTAGTACGATAGTTTAAGTAAAACAAAATTAATTCTCATGAGTTAGCTTGATAAACTTATTTTTTGAGTTGTTCTAGTGCTTCAAATTTGATATTATTCATAATTTTCATTAATTGGATTATTTTTTGTCATTTGATGCACTCATAAATCACCCTTTCAATAGTATTATATCATTCAGATTAAATATATCCTGGAAAGTAAGAATAGCAGCAATATTGTTAAAATGTACAGAAAACGAAATTTAAGATTAAAACACTAAAATTTAATGCTATTTATTCAAATTTTTTTATTTACCGGTATGAGTCGATCTATATAACTATTAGCGTCCTATAAATTCAAAACCATGAGAATCATTTGAGGGTGTAGAGACTCTATATTAATTTCCCACATTTATTTTAATTTAGTAATTTCTTAATAAAGATAAAATCCGCTGAGTGGTTTTTAACCGTAAAATAATGAAGAAACCCCCTTACGAATACTGATGATGGATGTTCAGCAAGCAAAATTCTTTTCAGTTAATATCCCTAATGTGGTTTTAAGCTTACCTTTTCCGGCCACTGACAGGTTTTCAAAGACTTTTACCTGAAGGTTGCATGCACAATGTATTCTTTACTTTCTCCTAAGGCATCCATATTCAAGAAACAGGCTTAGATGAAGAAATATTTTGAAATTGTAAGTCATTTTACGATGATGTTTTGAAAAAATATTATTCTGATCACAGTCAGCGTACTTAGTATTTAAGTTTCAATCCCTAATTTTCAGAGTTATGGATTTGTGATTACGAAGATTTAATTTAATACAGGCACTTACTAGTTGATTCACCTCATTAAAGCAATACTAATTACTTCAGACGTAATTGAGTAATATTAATTAAGAGTCATGGACACGTGTGTACAAATCATGATAGCGATGGTTTAAATTTCTAGTGAAAGCTTTCACCTTTACCGCCATGGCTTATTTTGTAGACGTATGTTTTCAATATGTTTACTTAATTTATTGTAGGTCCAGTTATTTAAAAATTCTTCTCTCATATTGGAGCAAAGGTATCTTAGTGGTATATTTTGATAAAATGTGTTAAAATATAACCGTTTGTATGTCAGTTGTTCAACCGCAATCTTCAGGGACGATAAGAAGAGAAGGATTGAGTGAAACAATTATAAGTTAATCGTTCAGACTTTGCGAAAAGGTTAAAAGAGTGGGAAGGAATGAAAATTCAAAATCATTCATGCATTAGAATAAAAATTATGGCTTAAAAATGTTTTATCATGGGATTCAAAATATAAAAAAATTTAACGACTGTAAAGTAGTGATAATATAGATGAAAGACTTCCGTAATGTATGTTAAAAAGCATTATATAATTCTACAATAGCGATAATAATAGAATGAATAGATGTTTTTCTATGATATTGCGTAATATACTATATGTATAGTTTATTACTATGGATGTTAGCTATAAAATGTATTTCTTTTTAGGAGCGAAAGTAAAAAATTCCATACACCCAAAAAATATCATTCTCCAGCTACAAAAAATAATTGAAAAGAACTGTGCAATTTATTTGACGCCAAATTCGTCAACCCTATGCCGCTGTAACGCTAACCCACTACTTTTCTGCATAACAACGGAATTGAATAATCATTAAGTGACGTGGGAAGCTTTCAGAACAAAACGACATCAAAAAAAATGTCTCTAAACATTTATAAATATACATAAATCAAGTGAATTGGTCAGGTGTTTTATTATATTACGTTTAGTAGTGTAGCTAGTAATGTTTGTCTAATGCCTAAATAAATCTAGATTTAATAAAATTAGATATTATTAATACGTAATATCAAACGTTTGACCTGTCTACAAAATAGCAGATTTTTTGTGTGTCACCTTGTGTATTTGATGGATTAATCTTCCTTTGAAAGTAAAGTTAACAAGCAATTATAAAACCGATTCGATAACATAAATGATAAATAAATATAAACGTAATTCTTTCAATATGAATTAAATTGGTCGCAAATACTGAAGCTTAGTATTTTAATAAAGTGCTTACATTTAAGAAAGGGTACATATTTTTTAAGATGACTTTACGTGGCCACATTTATTCCTACAATGTTGACAATTATTTCAGTTAAATTCTGTTATGCATAAGCAAATATGATTTATGAGATGATAAGTATTTTTTGTAACAATTTTTGTATCAAAATGGAAGCATATGGGCTTCAAATGAAGCTTATCTCAACAGAAGTTGTTCTACGAAAACTGCTTGTTATTCAGTCGCTCATCCTCTGTTTTTTAGAGAGTGAGGCTAGATCAGGACGTGTGGTAAGCTGGAACACACGTTCAGAAACTGACGTAATCGTTAGCACTGGCGCGCCCGCCTTGTAACTACACTGCGTGCTCCGACGGACCTCTCTTGCCTGTTATTGTAGTAATTTTGTTTGTACCTAGGAAGTGACTTCTAAACGAAAAGGTTTAAGCGATAGCGATCTTCTTGAATAATGAATCTATGAAGATCTAGATTAACGCCTTGTATTCGAAGCATGTTGGCCGAAGGCGTTGAACATAAGAAGGGTCGTGTTTTTGGTGTATCGATCATATTTCAGATACAACTTCATAGTTACAATCAACCTATTCATAATTATCCTAGATGAACTATAAAAAAATGATTATTACGATTATAACAAATTAAGCAATGATATAAATAATGGACGTAATTAAAGTACAACATTTCAGATGTATACGTTTTTTTAGAAGGGAGTTGACGTTTCAATTTATGATATTCATATTGTGTCGTTATGTCGTCAGTAGAAAGTGTCAATTTAAGCCGATACTACTATTATTTCAAAACAGATATGCGATGGTTTAACCTTTCGTGGAACATTAAAGCTTTAAAAACAAAAATAAATGTCAACAAAATGTGTTAGTGTTACATAATTTCAAACATAACGCGATTTTGGACGTTAAATGCTTTGAACAGATATATTTACAGCCATATTTTCTTTTACCTCGCTTCTAAAATGAATTGGCTCGATTTTTAACCATTTTGCTCGAAAAAGTAGGCGTTATAACAAATATATCAAAATTTTGATGCCTGCGTATCGCGGATGACCCGAAGACAAGCAAGAAAGGGGGATACCATTAAAAATTATGGCATTTACGCACGCCTTCAAACTTGTACCTAATGGTTCGAGAATTTCGTTTTCCCAATAACACGACCTTAAGAGTCGATATTTTTTATGGCCATAAAATTTTTACAATCTTATCGTGATAAAAAAAGACTTTACGTCTCTTGTTTCAACACTTTCGGCTTAAGAATTGGGCGTTTTCATTGTCAAGATATAAATTTGGTGTTTTTCTTACAAATAACTTCAATATTTTGTCGTATTTGAACGTAAAGATATATATTTATGTGTTATTTCAATTTTATCTCTACTCACAGAACAAAATCTTTGCAATAAATCTTAGTATATAGTTAAAATGCCATAACTCTCAATGTATACGAATGACACATTTGCTTACAAATTATTGTTATCAATAAATTTATAATATATTGTGATAGCAGACTTAAATGTTTTCGATCATCAATTCAGACTGTAATTGAATCATTAATTACATAAAGACTTCAGTTGTAAACTTTGGCTTAAAATTCGTTACATCTTTTTGGATCACATGTTGTTCTTAATTATCAGTTTAAACTTTACTGTTCATTTGAAAGGAATTAAAAAAAAAATCGTAATTTATTTAGACTGCTTCTGTAAACTTACGAAATGACCACGTAAGCCTTGAATCTTAACCCTCTGTGTATATTTCGTATTCACTTTGCAACAAAATAATTCAAAAATAAGTCAGTGTGACCTTAGAAAGTTTTTCGTATGGCACTTTTATGACGACTTGTGTTCGTGATGAAATTGGGGCATCCAATTAACCGGAGGTAATTACTAACCGGTTTTCGGTATTTTTTTTGACAAAATAACCGGTTTAAACCGAAATACCTCATTTCATTATTTTCGAAAAAAATCCTTTATAAGTTTTGAAATTTATATTAGTATAATGTTAAATGTAATCAAAATCAATATATCTTTAAATTTATCACTTACAAGGAAAAAGAAATCACATAAAGACATGAAAATATGTAACGTATTTTAGGTTATAAATCTTAGAATTGATTACTTTTGAATATATTACAAATAATAAATATTCTAGTCAACAATCTCTTCAAGATTTTTACGGATGATTTCTCACATTTACAATAACAGCTATTTTATAACATGTGCCTTAAATATCACAAAAAGTTTAAGAATATTTGTGTCTTTTGACAATGTCATGTAATTGCTTATCGTGTAAAATCATTTCTGTCCATAACTTCGACAACTTTGTGACACAGGTGATTATTCAACAACATATACATTTTTCCTTCTGAAATTTTAAAATAGTGTAAGTAAAAAAATTTAAAAAATACGCTTAATTATATGAGTTTATTATAATGGCTTAAGATAAACCATTGCACGAATTATACCGTTACATTTAATTTTAAGTAAATATTATGCTATGTGAATACGTGAGTTGACATAATATTGTATATCTCTTCTAAACAGTATATGTAGCTAAGCTAAAATAGGTTTAAGTACAGTTCTGACGATGGCGTTTAGCCAAAATAGCTATCAACTATCTAATAAAAGATTGTATAACAAAATACTTTGATATTTTATCCTACTATAATGGAGTTCTGTCAATTCAATCAATAACTTATAAGACTTCGTTTTGATTGCCAGAAACAAATATTTTGGTTCTTTTGCGACTGCCAAATATTTAATCTGCATAAAACAGTTTGTGTTCGAACGCATGGCATATCTGTGATGTCTCAATTACCTCCCACCTCTCTGTCCAAAAAAGACAGGTTCATTGACTGAGTAGCACCCGTTCTTGTAGAAAAACTTCAATTGAGACAAGGGCCATTAGGAATCTATATGCTCCACATTTGAGGCGAACAAGGCTACAAAGAAATCTGAAATTTTTGTGTTAAAATGGCAAAATTGTAATGTAAGTAAGCAACGTGACGGAGAATTAATTTCTTCTATTCGTATAAGCAATTAATTAATATACCTCTTGTGCTTAAAAAGACAGCATAAATATTATACATACGTATATATTATTCTAAATTGAAAACAATTTCAGTAGTCAATGATAACTGTAATAATATTTTATGTTAAAAGTGTGTATAAAAAACCATGGATTAACTATAGAAAATACGTAATTTGCGACGCTTTTCACTCAAATTAACACATGTATTCATTCTGTCTCATTTGTTACAATTATTCATAACTGCTTCGTAACGTAATGAATAATAATACATCCCGACATATTATTCAGATAGAAATATGAATTAGCGTCAAAGCCTGCGTCGGCTATATTTTAGTTACCTACAGAGTCTGAAGGACAAAAAGTAAATTAATTTTATTGTTTCGTCAAATTCTTGAGAAGAAATTATTACTTGGCAAAAGAGCTTTGATGAAAGAAACAGTATGAAGTGAGTTTCAGAACAATGGGCTCTAACTACTAATAATTTTCAGGGGTGTACAGATGTTGGCCCAATGAAATTTTTTTCATACGCTCACAAACTGGAACGTATGACAGACAATAGGCGTTTCAACAGGGGTGTATTTATAGAAAGTTCACCTTTAAAACACGGGGTAAATATGAAAGAAAAGTAATAGAAGACTTATTTGATTTTCTCAAGGATTCAACAGTACTATATATTTTTTTATATATTAAAAAAAATGATAAGTTTGATATTGCATTGGATTGTATATGTACTACTTCCACATTCTTTTTCAGCCATCAGGAATGGTTTTGCTCATCGTGAGTATTATCAACTGAACAATTCACAAAGTATTTTATGTTTTAAAAAGGGTTATAAATAATTGCACTTTGTGTTAGATAGTAATCACTTGGTACACTTCAACTTTCATTTCGATGGTTTGCACTTTGGATTAGATAGTATTAACTTAGTACACTCAAACTTTGATTTTAATAGTTTCTACTTAGTCACGGATTCTTTTAACAAAGTGAGTTAATTTAAGACATCGACTGAGGGTGCTTGATGGAATTTCAATATCAAATTTGGATTATTGAGATTTTGTACACTTCCATGTATTTTGTCACTAACGACCCGGGTTTCGCCTTTCGGCATCTTCAGGCATTCGAGCTCACGAATGGACTCGAACTGACAGACAGTACAAAATTGTTTAAGTTACAAGATTGTTTACAAAATAAGGATTAAGGAAATTCTCGAAATGTTAACTCAGGTATCAGTGTGGCTCTCAGACGTAGAATATCTTACCTCGTAAATAATATTTGTCGTATTTGTATCTTCTATATAAACGTTAGACACTGTTTACTGTCTGTCTGAAACCCGGGTCGTTAGTGACAAAATTCATGGAAGTGTACAAAATCTCAATAATCCAAATTTGAAAGTGAGTTAAGTTGTAGTAGGTTATGTTAAGTTTGATCTGGTTTGGTTTGTGTAATGTATTCTAATCCGTGGAGCAAAGACAATATAGGCGGCCTAATATAGGGTGGAAGAATAAGCGAAATTTAATTACAGCTTCGTGCAACTATCGATTTCACAGTATGAGTATTTATATCGAGTGAACACTATTTTATCTTCAATGTTAAAACATATTTTATTATGTGCGATCACTTTATTTTTAGTGAAAGAATTTATTTTTGTTATAAGTGAAAACTATTTTTATGAAAGTGAATATGATCTAAACAAAAGTGCATTTAATTGTAAGCCTTTTTAAAATAGTTAAAGAAATTCCACCAAGAATTAAACCTACAAAAAAGCTTGCAATTTTGACGGAAAAAATCAAATTTCTTCTTCTACTTTAACCTGGATTATATTAGTACATCCAATGACACCATGATCGTTCCCCCGGAAGAGCTAAAATGACGACAGAGTTTACTGGTCATTAGTTATATCAACCAATTTGAGTTCAGTTGCAGTACGGCATGGTTACCACATTATTCAAGAGTAGCTTTGTATCAGACATACATTTGTCATAACGCGTTCATATTCATATTGTTTCTTTTTCAATATAATAAGCGGCTACCCATTTTTACATTTCTTGCAACTTTAATGTTCTAGCCTATACTCCACATTCTGCAATCGTGCTTTTTTACCGAGCCAAGTTTAAGTAGCGGCTTAAAATTATATGAAAAAGTCGTGTTTTTACCGGTTGCACACAAGACGTGTTTTTTAAGAGGTATGGAACTTTAAAATGAAATAAAACATTAAATAATCGTGGTTATGTTTATTGAACGCCATTAGCTTTTAAAAAATATTTTGAGCATGTGAGCGCCACGGCTGGCTTGAAGAAAGCGCAATCTCAAAGTCCAATTTTCAAGCACTTTCTGAAGCAGCTGCGGCCGGATATCGCGGTGATAACGCGGCGCATGTTGCTTTCAAGGTCATTAAGCGTTGCTGGTTTATCGACGTAGACTTGCGACTTCGCATACCCTCACAGAAAGAAGTCCAAGTGTGTTAAATTTCATGATCTCGGTGGCCAATTCAAAGGTCATTATGCGCTCATTGAAGGTTTCCTTCAGCAAATTGATTGTGGCGTGCGCTGTATGACATGTTGCACTGTCTTGTGGAAACCAAAGCTCGTTTACATTATGGCCGTTCAATTTTGGAACGAAAAAATTAGCAACCATAGATCTATAGCGCTCTCCATTCACATTAACGTTCTGGCCGGCATCGTGTTTGAAAAGATATGGAAAAATGATTTCACCAACCTATAAAACATACCGAACTATTAATTTATGTAGATGTAACGGTGTTACGAAAATGGCTCGTGAATTTTCGTCGCTCCAAATTCTGCAATTTTGTTTATTGACGAAGCCATTCAACCAGAAATAAGCCTCATCGCTGAACGAAATTTTTCGGTAAAAGTCAGGATCAGATGCAATTTTTGTTTCACCCTATTCACCGTAGTTGAGCCGCACACGATGGTCAAACGGTCTGTTCGTGATGAAATGGCAAACAAAATTGAGCACAAATCAGCTGTTAGTTGTCAAATTGGCGGTCACTGGAAAAAGTGCTGCCAGTTTAAAAAACACCTGTATATGTATATGGTGATCACTGAATGGCCAGCAAACAAGCATTATCACATATTACTTCAGAATGTGTATCTTCTGATTGTGAAATGCCACTTAATTATAAGTTTTAATTAACCGCATTATTCTTATAAAGTATAGTAAATTGCATGATGGTAATTACTTTTTAAATATTTCTATGGCGTGCTCTGCTAAGAATGTAAATAATGATTTTACAAAGACTTTTAAATGAGTTTCCTGGAAGCCTGATACGTGGTTATCGCTTCGGTTATTGATTACATTTTACGCAAACGAGAGTTAGGAAAGAAAAAGAAGGTATTACAAGTTGATGCATAATGGATATTGGATTTAATCAATTTATTCACTAATGTCGTAACCGAGTAGGTATTGGTTTTGAACTGTCGTTTTATTTAGTTGTACAGCCAAGGGATAGATTCTCAGAATATAAACATTTATATTTTGATTATTCATTTTCAATTTTCTAATTTTTGAACACGTCGATCATTTAAAAATGATCGCGATGAGTAAACACAGTCCTGATTTTGTTTTATTTTTATACATATAATGTCTTTCCTCCAAGAACTGCCAGCTAACAGTATAAAATTATTTATTCAGTTTTTTTTAGATTTGTATCCAGCGTGTATTAGTGTTTTGAACCTTTGTACTTTGCTTAACTCTTATCCTCTTTTACCCTCTGCAAAAAGAGTGGTCGAGCGACTGACGCACCACTTCTGCTGGGATATCCAGTTAGGAGTCCATATCCTTCTTCGTGCTTATATTATTTTTTTATTTTATGTAGTTCATTTATTCATTAAGCTTTTTGGTTAACGATATTTAAAAATTAGTTCGTAAATGTAGGTAACTAGTATAATTTTGTTGGTGTGTAGGTATAAGATATTTTAAATATGAAACCATTGGTACCTGCCGTTATCTATTGTTACTTGGTTCACTTGCCTAGAATATACACTATACCTCCACATCCAAACATATCAATCCTTAAAAATCAATAACGTTTGCTTAGTTCGCGTTGAAGACCATCCCGGTCCATAGCCGACTGTACAATCGATTTTTTTCTTTCCAACGAGATATCATTTTCAACCTGTCTGACATTTAAATAAAAATACAATCAATACTACGTTAATAAGTAATAAATAATTGCGGACCAAGTGAATATTAAAATAAAATTAACGTAAGAACAATTTTCTCTTATCAACTTTCAAAAACCACAATTATTTCTTAGTATTTAGGACAGTGGTGCTCAACCCATGGCCTTAAATAACATTTATTGCGTTCTACAGACGAAAATTTAGATTTCCAACGCAGATTTTCAAAATTGACCAGTGAGAATGTTATTGTTATTTATTGCGATGGCAACTCCGTTTAACTCATTCTTTGCTAACAGAACGCGGCGCGCGTTAACGGTATTTAACAACTGTATAGCAATCGATACGACATTAATATCTAAGTAATTAATTCAGGGATGAATTAGTTAATATTCTCAATAAAACAAAAATTATGTGCCATACTGTTTGCAATGCGGTTGTCGTATATTCTAAGAATATAGTTTTTATAAGACGCATTTTAGCGTTAATTTTCCACAAAAATGTGTGCGCTGCGCTTTGTGCAAGTCTTTTCGGAAGCAATTCCATGCGGCTTACTTACATATTATAAACACGTAATGCTGTGCAGATAAGAGCCGCAGTATCTGGTTTGTAGTTTTTAAATAAAAAATAAAACTGTGTTTATCTAGACTCATAAGACATTATATTATTATCCTTAAAATTTTTTTACAATAGGATAGTTGATAAACTGTTCAACATGTTAAATAAGTTGTGCATCACTGATTTAGGATAAAAAAGAAGTTAAGTATGTATAAATAAAATAAAAAAAGTTTATACATCCATATAAATAACTTTATTTAAGCGCTAAATTTCCTTTTCTTTTCACTCGTAGCATAAAAATAGCATATTATTTTATTACCGCAGAGCACATTGCGAGTAGATGATAAATCTGCTTTCTCACCGTTTTTACGTGTCAAATTTGATAGTATAATATAATATCTTCTTTGCTTAGCGATATTAATATACAAAAACTGACGTGGATTTGTTGGATTATCTTTGAAGTTAAGCTGTAAAACGCATAAATTCTACTCTCTTGTTATCAGTTATAATTTATTTCAACTTCTTTGTGTAATAATTTTAAGTATTTTATTTGGTGGTTTTAACCGATTCTTGAAATATTTTTTAAATACATTATTAAAATAAACAACGAATTTTAATAAATTAAAGAAAGATAACACTTATTGCTGTGAAATTATTGTAAAAATATATGATACCGGCTATTCAGTTTGAATATGTTTTTCCTTCAAAAAGTATTTTGTTCGCTTAGAACCATTTTTTTGGTTAACTATCTATTTACCAAATTTAAATTGTTGAAATTTTGTACATTTCCATGAATTTCGTCACTAACGACTATCAGCATCTTCAGGCATTCGGGCAACTCAAACTGACGAAATACATGGAAATGTACAAAATCTCAAGAATTCAAATTTGATATTGAAATTCCATCAAGCACTCTCAGTTGAAATCTTAAATTATTTATATATGTTGATGGATTAATAAAAGTATATATTAATTTACTTTGCATGAATTATAATTTTGTTTACCCTGAAAATTCTATACGAACGACAATGATGTCTTTATACAATAAATTATTTGTAAACCTATTTACTAACTGTCAACATTCTCTTTAAAAGAACAATATTGCAACATAGATGAAACAAAATATTTATAATCGTTTATTAGTGGCACTCAAATATTAAATATCAATTTATTCAAACAAGTAGTGTCTCTACTCTACGTTTACTTTTAATTACCTTATAACCTGTTTAAAAAAATAAAACGTTTTCACCTGGCCAATATTTGCTATCTTAACTGTAAATTTATTTCAAATTATTATCACAGAATGGCTCTTAAGCGGTGTTTTGTCAGCTTTGTTTGATACTCATTCACCACACGTTAGAATCCTTAAAAAGTTTTAAAATACCCTTTCTCGTTACAAAACCTTACGATGTGTAATAAAATACCTATAACCTTAAGTTTCTTATCTGCGACTGACAGATTGCTGCCATTTTTCTATTTATTTGGCGCCTAACTTCGCGCATTACGTAAATTATACTTTTTAAAAGATATGTAACACATTTCAAAGACGTTTTGTAGTGTTAATACAAATTGTGGTAAAGCTTCAACTATATTAGAAATAAAACAGAATTTTATTTCATGTTACAAAAACAAAATGAGTGGGAAATATATTATGATAATTACAAAAAAAATATATGATAACTTCTACGGTGGAAACTATTTACATGAAAAGATATCGCGGGCAAATTGCTAACTTCATCGTACTTTTAATGCATTTAAAATACAGGTTTTTATTGTGTGAGAAGACTGATAATAAATCATTGATACAAGCATACACTTTGTATAATCATTTTAATAAAGCAAGTATAGCAAATTATTTCGATTCACAAAAAATATTAAATTAGGTTGAGAACAATTTTGAAATCACGTCATAAACAGATTTGTAGTTCTAAATACACTGTACATCCGTAAATTTTTCGCCATCAGAAAAAGAGTCCAGTACGCATTGTAAAATTTATTTTCAACCAATATATTATTATTGTTTATATTAAAAATCCGCTTTAAGTTTAAAAGAATCAAACCTTGTATAAATATATAATATACTGTTTGCTTATCAATACACAGTTTTAACGTAAAACGAATACAAATGGATAATTTACCTTTGAGCAGACTAGTTCAAAGCAATTTTCTAGATGAATTATTATATGAACTGTCAAAATAAGATAATGAATATACACATAGATAATAATTTCATTTGGCATCTGAAAATGAATGTCATTTATTATATTTCCGTAACAAAAAGCGACATTGAGACATTTTGTTTTAAGCTCACATTTATTCAATATTTTTAAACGAAACAAAGAATAATTTAATTGAAGGGATCATCATCATTGTATTGCTAAATGAAAAGTTACCATTAAAATTCATGGCTGCATATTCAGCCGAATAAGTGACTGACTAATTTCGGAGTTTTGTATATTTTTTGTAAATTTGTTTTCTTTTAAGAACAAAGTGCACAAAATATAATAAACTAATATAATAAGCATTTTGACAAAAAGAAAAATCAAATTTTGATCTCTCGTACGATAATTTTTATATTGTAGCAAGATTCTCCGTGAGTTGAATTTTTACCGTTACCATAAACATTGCAGGTCAGGTAGCCAATTGGTAATCATATAATAAAAACTGTTTTTGTCGATGACCGTTACCAACTTAATTTTCATCCTCTCAGTAATAGTCATGGAATCGAATTCCCGAATGAAAACTTTTATACATCGATGTGTAATTCAAATGCATGGATATATGCGACGATCCAACATCTGCACCTTTCTAATTTCTTTATAACTAGAGAGATTATAACATAAGAATCTATCCCTACTCTCTTTGAGAAAGAGAGGTTGAACAACTGAGTTTCAATCAGTTTCGTATGGAAACTTCTGTTACGACACTTTCATTAGGAGAAATTATAATAAGTGACAAAAGAGATTGAAGACTGACTTAAAAACATTAAATGTTAAACACATGTTTTCGAAACTGTTTGGTAGTTTATATAACAACAAAATCCACCATCAAGTAATAGAAATATCCCGAAAATTCAGTTACTCGAGTGGCAAGCGGTTACCAAAGATATCTTTAATATGTTCATTTATTCTGATTTTAATTTGACTGTTGTGTTTATGTAATCTTTTATCTCATGATATTGGCTGTTTTATTAAAGAATTAATAACCTTTTCAGAAAGATTCCAGACAATTTTTTCATATCAGTAAAATTCTTTCAGAAGAAAAATTGAAAAAAAACCAAATTTAAAATGACGAACATAGGTACTTTTTCAAAGGATCCTTTCAATTTCGATCCGACATGACACTCGTCTAATTTATTTTATAATACGCAAACTGGTATATTTATTTGATATATCGTCTACCTAAAATGTAAAACTCGTAATATAACAAACTTCTTCGAGAGAACATAAAAACAAAGTCTATTAACTTTGAATTTTTTATAAAAACTTTAAACTATTAAACATTTTTTTTTGTGTTTTTGTACTTAAATAAATTAGTTTTCTTTGCACAGATACAAATATATTTTGTGTTTTATTTTGACTTGGTTGTTGAAATTTCAAAATAATGCGGTTTACATTACATGATTGTCAATCACTTAACTAAGGGATGGTTTGTTTCGGAAAGTTTTCAGGATCGAGTTTCAAATAGTGGGTGGTTTGGGAAGTATAAAAACATCACAGATAACCATGTCCCTGGATACAGTTACATAGATCGATTGAAAAATCAATATTTGAATGATATCATTCGAGGATATGAACACTATACCCGGCAAGCGTGTAAAACAAAACCCAAGAATATTCATTGACAACTCGGCTGTGGAGCCAGCATATTTGACGTCATTAAATTATCTTCTTTGCTTTCTAAAAAAATTGGAATTTAAAAAAGAAATAATATTTTATGAAATAGTATTTAAATGTAATATATTTTTAGTATTACTGAAGTTACGAGCTTTACTCACATAATGCTGAAAATATTTATTTTACTGGGTGATGTCCTCATGAAAGGAAAATGTCCTTGTATTGATGTCTGTTGAGAGAGAAAAATAGAATTCTTGCGTTAGATAATGATATAGATATAAATTAGAATTCTGTTCACGCGGCGATTATATAGGCTGGCGTCATGGTCGAGGGACAAAGGACGAGGCACTGGCCCCCAGAGGGTAGAATTAATCCCAGTAGCGTGACTTACAATATATTTAGTGATACATAATGAAATAAACGTACATTTCAATTGTTAAATTACTTAATTAATATCGGAGGAAACCAATGGGGTAAGGAATTCCACGTAAATGGCGTCAACTGTCAATTCGTCTTAGAAAGACATCAAAAATAATATATAATAAACTACAATTATTATTTCATTGCTTCTTCTATATATTTTGCAATTATTACATTGATTGAATACAATTGAGCAATTTCATCTGTTTGATAAACCTTCTAATAACTCAAAAATATTTTTTAAATTCGGTTATAGATGAAAATCTTCGTTCGCTGAGTGAATCCAGTCCTGATCATATTATATTGTTATGAAATGAATGCTACAAAATATGTTTTGACAAATTGTTAGCTAGAGTATTATGACAAACTAACTTGTACTGCGTTTTTTTAATTTTAACACAGTCAATATAATGTTGATTTTTGATTACCCATATAAGAACAACTATTGGTATAATGTTTATTTAAATTTAGCGAAGTTACGTAGAAAGCAGACAGTCCAAACAAATCATTAATAGATTACCACTAAATGCTTTTGAAAATTAATAATTAAATGCATAAACAGATCAAGTGAATCTGAATTTTTGAACATAGTGCACTCTCACAATATTAATTCATAAATACCTAATTTGATTTTAAATAAGTGTAGTCAAAGGTAGTTTATTTTTCGTGCTACCTCTATATGTCATTTTTAATTTAGTGGTACAATTTTTTAATAAACTTTAGTATAGAAATAATCTGATTCAGGTATAAAAGGTAGGTAAGTAAGTTCAACAGCCGACTGTTGTCTTAGCTGACTGTCTGTTTTACTCGACCTATGTAAGTGGCGCATAAATGTGTCTTCTCTGCAGACAAATAAATAAATAAAACATGAGTCGAAGCAATCTATAAAATGTTTAGCTTCAGTAAATCACCAACTTAAAAGATTCTCCCATGTATAACAATGGAGATGTGCGCTACTGCTGGACGCAATCAACCGTGAAAGAAAAATAATCTGCGAGATCTGGATTCTGACTTCGGGCGAAAATATTTATTTTTCATACCTTAAGAATTTTTTTCATATCTCACCTATTATTGTGGGTCAAATCTTTCTCAGATGAAAAACAATATTAAAATACCACTGTATTGATATCCAGGTGCTGACAAATAACAACTTATTTAATTTGGTAGATTCTTTATTATATTACAATAATATACTAATAATTTTAGGACACTAACAACATATTATGAGATTTATTTCCCCATAGACCACAATATAAGTAAGTATCTGAAAAAGGATTAGCTAATGTGACACATTTACGAAAACATTTTTAATGATATCTAGTCACTTGTTTTTATAAATTCATAATAATAAATACTATTCGGATAAATTCCAAAATCAAACTAAAATTTTTACAGAAATGTCGTAGCGAAATTCTGTGAACTGATGGATGAATAATACCTTTTTATTCAAATTTAGACAATAAATAAAAATGTTTAAAATATTCTGACATAACTTCTTTATCAAAGAAGATTAACAAAGAAAAGCAGACCGATTAGATTAATATACGTAATTAAAACGTTATCGGTGACAGTCGTAGAATCGTCGCCATCTTTTTCTTAATTGTGCGCCTAACTTCACTCGTCACGAGAAATTATTTATTCTTTTGTTCTGGCAAAACAACACGTACAAGTTAGACTCCACCTGCTTCTAAACTTAGTTAACTTCAACTGGGGTAACCAAACGTCTTTACGCGGCCATATGTCAACACACAATAAGATAACAAGTAACCCTCAAAAAATACGAAAATGATCTCATTTTAACGACGACAGATCATGTCTCGGTCAAATTATGTAAATTATAAAAGTAAATTGCTCACTTTTTGGAACGGAACCATCTTTTTATATTGGTTTTAGGTTTAAAAATTCTGATCCAACCACTTGATGTAAGCCACTATTATATTAACCCTCCTTACGTAATATCCCTTATCTGCAAACATGAGAATTTACAGGAGTGCATTTCAAAGATTCATAACGCAACCCATAATATAATGTTTTTGATAACAACAGTTTTTTCTCTCTCCTGAACAATTACAATTTTGAATGTTACATCAGTTGGCCAAAACAACGTCAATATTTTCACGAAGTAATGATGTTCTAGTCAATTTATTGGATATTTAAATTATTGTCACGTGTCATGTCATGCGAAATAAAAATATGATGAATTTATTTCATACATTACAAACTGTCTCATTGTACTTTTTCACAATACCACAAATTGCTTTATATTTATAATTTAAGACATCGACTGAGGGTGCTTGATGGAATTTCAATATTAAATTTGGATTATTGAGATTTTGTACACTTCCATGTATCTCAGTTCGAGTCCATTCGTGTGCTCGAATGCCTGAAGATGCCGAAAGGCGAAACCCGGGTCGTTAGTGACAAAATACATGGAAGTGTACAAAATCTCAATAATCCAAATTTAATGCTTTATATTTGTTACTATTGTTTTCTTTAACGAGCGGATGTGACTTTTCAGATTATTTACAAAACTTTAACTACACTTAGATAGAATGTTTTATTGCTTGGATTGGCATTTACTTAGAAGACCTCCATTATTATACGATAAAAAAATAATGAATTTAGTTTTACAAGAATCTTTAAAACGAAATAAATTTCTATTTTTTTACTTCATCATAAAATATATAACTTCATATAAAAATAAAAATCACAAACAGAGTTTTTTTACATAAATAATTTATTATTGTAATGTTCATCGATTTTTTATATTCTAATGAGATCAATTATTAAAATATTTTTGTACCGTAATTGGAAAATCGTTCGTCACCCTACTACCTAATTAGACTTGTAAAACTTACGAAATTTACATTTTCGAATCAAGAAATGACGACTGTGGAAATTTAATTGTAACATACTAGACGGCACGCCATAAAAGAGCGCTATGATGTAAAAGTTTTTTATTTGTCTCTTCATTGTCAAGATATTTAATTTATAAAAGTGATTTAAAAATGTTGTTTTTTGTAGTTGTGATAATAATACACGCGGAAACGTTAATAGAGTTGTTTGAAAATTAATTGTTTGCTCATATTTTTCATTATTATAGCACTCATATGCTCTTAACCCTTGCCTTCAAAGTTATACTTAACATACTGTTATGAGCAGGAGCACTCAAGGATTGGTGATATAAATTTTAGTGGTTACAATTCAAATAACACGATTCCACTGCGTGCCTTCGTAAATATAAAAAGATTTTTGGCACAATTTTCAATGGAGAATGGATGTTTTCGAACGTTTCCAACTTCGGTGTAGGCAATCTCATGTTTACATTGTACTCGTGTTATTGATTGTGTAAAAAGAAGCACTCAAAAGAAAATTTATTTTGATAAATTATGAATAATATTTTTAGCATCCACGCGTATTTATTTACGTTTCTTTCACCCTTAGCGTTATGCATAGGGCATCCAATCCGGAGGAACCCTTTTTACGATCCCGGGATTTAGTGATTCAGAATTTCACAATCCTGGGATTCCGGGATTTTTCAATGAGTGTAATTTCATGTGTTTAATATTACATTTAAAATTGTTGCTTCAATTGGAATGTATATATATATGATTTAATTCGAGTGCACGGATGCCTGAAGATGTCGAAAGGCGAAACCCGAGTCGTTAGTGACAAAATACATGGAAGTGTACGAAATCTCAATAATTCAAATTTAATATCAGGCACCCTCAGTCAATGTCTTAAATTATAGATTTAATATTAATTTTGAATCAGCCAGTCATTCGCAAAAAGAGATAAAAAAATTTAAAAAAAAATAATTATAAAAATATTTACTGCATTATTAATGTAGGTTTTATTAGATGGTATCGAAAAGATGACATCTCCTTCAATTCGACTTGAAAATATTATCCTCCATCTCTTGAAGAAGCGGTCCAAATTTTTCCTCCATTTCAAATTGGTTAAGAATAGCTGTTGACGAAGTATGAGAAGAAGGGAGACCACAATACATCTATATTAATTATATAAGTATTATGAAAAATACTTCCATGAAAAAAGCGAGGTGCACGTAATAAATCAGAAAGTTTTCCCGAAATCCCGGAATTTATATATTGAGACAATCCCGGGATTGGAAGCCCTAGTTATACAACTCTGAAAAAAATATTTGCCTAGTAATTTGTGTAATTCACGTTGAGTATATCATTCAATAAACATCTTCAAAATCTGGGAAAATGTATACACGTATATTCTTTGCTACCAAAGTATCGATTTAAATTTTAATTGAAAGCTAATTTTACTGATATGTTTATATAGCTACATATAAAAAAGCAACATTTACTCCTAAAGATATTCAATATCCAACAACCTTGATTTTTAATATTCATAACAACAGTTTTCAAGTATCGCTTATAATCAAATAAGATAACTTGTCTCTAAAATTGTGATGTAAATTAATTTACAACCTTTTCTATTCACACTTCAGGTAGGAGTTTTTCGTTGCGTTTTCGATATAACAGATAAAAAAATAAGATGGCAGGTTATGTAAAATGTATTATTAAAATATTCGAGATTATTTGGCAGCGACACAAGCGAAAAGTAGTAGGCTGAGTTAATTTTATTTGTTAATCAAATTTCAATTCAAAAAAAAATCCAAAAGTCGGCGTCCATGGTGCAGTTGGTAGCGTCGCTGGCTACGGTTACGGATGTCTCGGGTTCAATTCCCGGTGCGGACGGTTTTCATAGATTTACCTCTCAATCCATTTATGGATTTCTGTTCGAGTCCTCTCTTCCAACCATCCCATCCTCACGGGGCGTAGTTAGAGCGATTAGCTAACCACAAGTCCTATCCTAGCCCTATCCTTCTATCCCTACTATCTTCGAAAAAATGGAGGTTGAGCAACTGAGTAGCAAGCAGTTCTAGTAGAAAAATTCTGTTAATATTCCTCCATTAGGATACCATATGCTCCACATTGGGACCAGACATGGAAAAAAAATTCATAACAGATAAGTAATAATGTACATTAAACACAAATTCTGATACTAAAATTGGTAATTTTGACTATTTTTTAATTGAACTGGAACGAATACAAAGCTTGCATATATACACCCCATATAAATATTGTCTGATCAAATCCAGTCGAGTAATCCTTTGTTTAATCAGTTACCCACAAAGACACGGCTAAATATGCGTGACAAGTTAATTTTTTGTATTTTTGGCTCGCAGTATTACAATAAAACCCACCTTTGTCGTTAATTCTTATCTGAGATAGCCAACGATGCTTTTTATATTTTTCGTGTCGTATTTTTTTCACCTAAAGCTCGGTAAAATCACGTCCGCTTCGTACGAAAACTGACAAGGAAACCACATTAGGAGAATAAATAGCGATACTTATATTTGATTGTTGGCAACACGGAATATATTATTCTGTTTTTTAAGAGGTTTTTTTATGCTTTGTCATCGCGCTTAAGCACAGATAATACCTGCTCGCATAGAATAGGGGAAACGTAAAAAAATATTTAAAACTGTAATTGACAATATATAAACTTCACGTAATTTTATTTCAACGATGCCCGCTCCCAATATAGAGTATCACAATAACGAGTTGTTGGAGAATACTGATATTCTGTAATCCAACATCTCTTTTTTTTAAGTGTAAGAATATTTATCGCTTATCATTTTATCTAAGCCTCATTTTTAGTATCGTATGTTTGAGTGCAAATGTATACATCACTGACATCTATACCATTTGATAAATTCATTATTCGATAGAAAAACGAATTGATGAAAATAAGAAATTTCTGTGTAAAAAATACTCTGATTTTTATATGACAGCCTCGACCAAGTGGCAAAGCTCTAAAGTTTCCATAACAACTTCCAATCACGGGTTAAAATCCCAAAATGGACATTAACATATTCAATGGTTTTTGAATTTACAACCAAAGGAATGTTTATGATATTTGTTCGAATTTCATTCACTTTTTTAATCATGAAAATGGTATATAGAAAAAGGGGATTATATAAAAACACTTTTCTCAAACTATATTTTTTAGTGTTATATAAATTCTGAATATAATATTTTTAAACATTTTTTTGGCATTACAGTTAATAAAAGCCAAGATATTTTTAAAAGTAAATGAGATAATCTTGACAAAAATTTGTGATATCACTCAAGATCAGCTTGAAGAGAAAAGACACCACAAACACCCATGAACATGATTTCAAATGCTAGATTGAAAAAATCTAAATTTGATATTTACCTTGAATCACTAGCTATCTTACCTCAAGAGTAATGTTCTTTTTACAAGACCACAGAAGCCATCTGTTTTTACCCTCTTAAATAAAGTAGATTGAGCGAGTAATTGACGAGCGTTTCTAGTATAAATGTTGCATTGGTTGATACATGATTAAGTATATTCAGTACAGCTCACTGAAATGTAATAGATAATTCATGGATTTTCTTTTATTTAGCTCCTCAATATTTGAATCAAACGTTGACACGTACTTTTTAACTTAGTTAGACGATATCAAAGATTTAAAATAGTTGTGTTGAATTTAAAAAATGTAGTTGGAGATTGAACCCGAAACATGTAAACGACATGACTAACTTAACCCAAGGTTCAACGGTCAATTCATCGGTGCGTATTTTGGAACGCATTAGACTGTGAAGGGTTTAAGGATAATATACATTTAACGTTCCAAATTTCTCAGCAGTAAAATGATTTAATTCAATATTTCATCATTACGATTATCGTACATTAAATTCGTATTTTTTATAGCTTAATTATAAAAAAATATATTTAATTCACTTCGGTTTTTTTTTAATATTAAAATATATATTTTTCTTGATTTATATGTATATCTGTAACACAGCACACATACACGCACTCTCTCTCTCTTTATCAGTGTATGCGCAGATAGAGAGAAAGTGTGTTTGATAAAATAAATTATAAATAATTTTATACACACTATCTCTGATCGTTCGTATCAAGCGTATTGTGTGAATGCTTGCTGACAGGTGGCACTAGCACCTGGTAATTATTTATAGCTATGTTCGCAATAATTTTAATTTTAATCAATATAATAGTTATTATCCTAGATAAAAACTTTCCCTGGGAGAGTTAAAAATAAAACAAACAATTTTGTGGAAAGTTATTATTATATCGTCATCACGACATCTTCTGATCTAAAACTATTTTTTTCTGGCAATCAAATTACAGTCAAAAGCTTAGACTGTCATTTGATTTTTTGTTGACAGTGAAGCGAACACGGTTTGTTTATGTATTTATAAATTAAATATGTGGATGACATTTCTAATTTTCAATTTAAAAGAAAAAAAATGTAAATAAAGAAAATGACACGTGTAGGTTTTTTTTTAATAGAACTCCGTGTCGTATTTTTGGCTTTTGTGTCTAATTTAAACTACATTTTTTTTTTTTTTTCATTAAGCTGTCGGTATGTACGCGATATTGTGCTAGCTATGCGGACGCTTTTAAAGAGCGCTGAATTTCAATGTAAAGTAAGCGCATCGATTTAACACTCTCCATGCCCAGCCGTAAAACACAATTTCAAATAAAAAGTTGTTTCCGTACTGAAGACTTTACTGTCAATTTATTATTAATGAAATTCGTTCTTATTTGATGTGCTAAGCATACAAGATGGGTCATGAAAGTATTCAAAAATGTAGCATAAATTTTTTCAACGTCTACTCTGGTGTAATAATACATAAGTTTTCAGACAACTAATGGTCGGTTTTTGAATTAACGTCTGCGATTTCTTTATATTAACTTTATAATTAAGACCAGAATCCTTTGAGCATAATTATTTCTTTGTAAATAAGCACTCCATTTAAGAAAACTGAAAAGTTACAAACAGAGTCAAACTTTGTACAAATAACAAACAGAAGTATTTCCGTTGGAAACTTTAAAGTAGGTAATATCATTTAAAATGTTTTATGAAATTAACAAAGTTTTGAACTATGTATAATATTTAACTTTTCAGGCAAGGATATTGTACGAAAACTCATTAAACGCTTGTCGCTTAGATATGGATTAAAACACCAATATTTTCAACGTAAATTACTGATACCCATCCTTCCTTGTTACTATGCTCACATTATTACATGATATAAGTGGCTTATGTAAATTTTCTAGGCATCTTAAACACCGAGTTCCATCGTAAATTTTCACCTGTTAGTTCCACGACTAAGTCTACGTAATCAGTGAGCGTGTCTACGATTCCACAAAGTTCCGCCAGGCGTCGGAAGCCCGGCTTCGTTTTGCTTTACGGTATCCGCTTCCGGCCGAGCACTTGCTTAAACCACCACGCGATGGCGCCATTCACTGTCACTTCAAACTCGCATTCTCAGCGTTAACTAATTACAAGAGCAGTTTTAATTTTAAAATTATACTAAGCTTGGTGTACGATTTTAAATTGAAACGAGTGAAAAACATACTAGTGTACGCATAACCATATCCCGGCTTGGTTTATACATCCCATATCAGTTAACACGGTTTCCGAAAACGAACCATCCATTTCTACATGAGCTTTGCGAGCTTTAACTTCTCAGTGTGTTGGTGAGTAATGTAAGACGTATGATGTCCCTATTTTTAAATAATTTTATTATTGTTGAAGGATTTTCATTAGCAAATAATTGTGTCATAAACAGATCGATTACTCCGATTTTTTTTTAAATACCGATGTAAATGTTTCAAACGAAAAAAAAATTTTCACATTTTGATAATTCAAAAGCAACTGAATTTTATTTTGTACTAATTAAGAAATAAGTTAAGATGAAAGTTATTAAATGCATAATTAACAATAAGATTTATGGCTCCTCACTTTTAACTGTATTTTTCTCGAGATTCCCCTCTTCCAAAGAAGAATTTAGTAACATCTAAATGAATAGACCATGCACAATTTGGAAAATAATACACTGCTGAACATCGATATTTTTTGTTGATAATAATATTATAATACTATTATTTGGCCACTAGCGTTTAGCTGTTTAGCTTTTATTCCATATTTCATATATAAATATTCCGTTTATATTCCCATAATTGATATATATTCTATTAATATCGCATGTTGTGTTTCGATGATTCCCTATCAGGTATTCCTATTAGACACCTTTCAAACTTGGCAGTAGTAGTTAATGAAACAAAGCACCCATAAACTTAATATACCCTTGCCAGTAATGGTGAAAGTGTACCCTAATAGCTTGTAAGTATTGTTAAACGTGGTTTTTAATATTATAATTAAATTTATAACAAGCGTCGTTAAGGGTGAATTAAGTTCTAAATTGATGTTTAATTTTCACTAATTGCTTTCCATAGAGCAGCCTCCGTTTTATTTGCTACCTTTCAACATGAACAATTTATAAAACCATTAGCGTAATCGGTGTAACGAAGGAATTATTACGTTGTCGACAAACTTTCAATGATAGATGTGACCGATCGGTATTCGATATAACTCCAAATCGTCTCTGCTCAGACTTCAATACAGTACAGCTCTAATTAATCAACGTACTAAAAATGTGTGGTAGAGTCGTAAGTATTTACAACGGAAAACACCAGGGCGAGTTACGTCACCAACTATCTTTTGTTTTATTTAACACTTTTTATCATTGAACTGATGTCGTGTTACAGGATGTTTTTTTCTGTGTGACGGTGTGTCCCTTAGGTTTATTTTTTTTCTACTGTGTTTATCGATTTTATTTTGTCCGCTTTAATCCACAGCGTAAATACAGAAGTGATTCTGCATAGTCGTCAATTGTCTTAAGTATGGTATTGACGCAAGCTGCTATATCACGTAAAAATGTATACATTAAAAATAAAATAAAATGAGAAGACTTTATTCATTGTAAAAAATAAAAGAAATTACCTGGAAAATATCAGAATTGAAAAACTCAGAACTCCAGTTCATTATAATGTTATCAGGTGATAATGCTCGCGATGATCGAAGCTGGTCATAATCATTATAAACATGTGGAAGTAGTACAATCAAATTGTGCTTTATTTTTAAAACATAATAATATATTTACCTCAACCCATAAACGTTTGAATACAGTCGGTTATCATCAAAATAAAAATAATGCACTACTATATTACGAAATACGCCATAATAACTAATAATAAATATCAAGATTAAACCAACAAAAGGCATTATATTAGTAAATCAAGTTTTAAGATAATCCCATTTAATTTTTTTTAAATACTTTCTCTCCAAAGTACAATAATTGCTTTTTTTTTAAAAATAGTTTTTGTAAATTATAAAGAATAATCTTTTTGACATATAAATTACAAGATTTGGTATCGATAAGCTTTAGTAATATCGTGCTTTTTGCCAGAATAAAAAACAACAATTCAACTTAATATTGTTTTTTTTTTCAAAGCCACTTGAATGTAGTATATTATATATATAATATAGCATATTATGCTAATACTTTATGCGTTCTGTCAGTATACCCACGATATGTAGCTCAGTGCTCTGCAACCGGTGTGCGCGAGACCATCCCAGGTATGCCGCGGCGCAGTGCGTCCAAAATGTATTATAAAAAATTGTTAAGATCGCCTTTGATATTATTACCATTAAGAAAATATTGTATTATTTTGATATTTATTAGAATAATTGTTTTAGTATTTGCAAGAATATTGGATTTAAAATGATGGGACTAAAATGGAATTTGTCTCGTGTGTAAAACAAAAATATCCTACTGTAGAAATTACACATAGCTGCATACATTGGGAAGCATTGATGATTATGTTGAATAATTTACTAGTGGAATTATTAGAAACAATAAACCAATGTATCAAAATATAATACACATTAACGAACAAGAGCCTTTAATTGACATTTTTTTAGAATATCAATTCAAGATTGTTTTAATAAGAAATACTTTAGCTGTCCCGAGGCAAAGTTTTAGAAAGATTATTTGAACTTCGCTATGTGGTTTTTATTTTTTATTCAACCAAAAAATGCCTAAAAATCATCAACTCTTTCAAAATAGTGCACGGGTCCAGACCGTTGCCTTCGGTTACGGTTGTCTCGGGTTCAAGTCCCGGTTCATACAAATCCACTGAATATCTTGTTCTAAATTGGATTCACAATTTTTAATTTGTTTTTATGTACAATATTATGCACATAAAAAATAAGCAACTAATGTATTGTACATAAATAATTTTGTATTTGTTGTGTCGGCGTCCGTGGCGCAGTTGGTTTCGTCGCTGGCTATGGTTACGGATGTCTCGGGTTCAATTCCCGGTGCGGACGGTTTTCATAGATTGATCTTTCAATCGATTTATGGATTTCTGTTCGTAGTCTGAGTCCTCCCTCCCACCAATCCCATCCTCACGGGGCGTAACGAGAGCGATTAGCTAACCAATAGTCCTGTCATAGCCATATCCTTCTATCCCTACTCTCTTCGAAAAAGAAAAGAGGGGTTGAGCAACTGAGTGACAAGCAGTTCTCGTAGAAAAAATTCTGTCAAGATACCTCCATTAGGTGACCATATGCTCCACATTGGGAGCGGACATGGAATTTTTTTTTAAATGAATTATGGATATTTCAACATTCTTGAAAAACCAGCCTGTGGCACTAAATGACAAGATTGTAAAAATATAGTACTTACATATTTTGTAAGAAATAACATTTATATTTAAATGATAGTTTTTTTATGAAATTAGTATATTTTGGTGTGTGGTGTGCCGCGAAATATTAATGAGTACTTAGGTGTGCCGTTGGTGAGAAAAGATTTCGGATCACTGATGTAGCCGATGGTGGAGAGTAAAACGGTGCGCGACATGATGATATGAAGATTCAGTATTCAAAGTATGTAGCAGATGGAGAGTAATCTCCAGAGTAAGACTATGAAAAAATACTAGGCTTACCGAACTCTGTATTTCAATAAATAATAGCTCACAAAGAGTGAGTACATTTCAACTTATAGAAGCATTAAATTACGCATGATAATTTTTTCAAGCAAACCTAAATGAGCTCCCGAGACACTTCTCGCAATCACTTGACATCTTTTGACTCTGTTATGATACGGGATACACCCAGTAAGGCGAGCTATAAGTCTGTAGTTTGTGTCGGCGGTCACAACATTGGAAAGGTACAGATTTGCTGGGCCTAATAAATTTTCTGAAATGAGGAATACTATATACTCAAAGTTATAATCCAGGTTAAGATGAAAGACAACAATGGCATAGATGTTGATAAGTGAGGAAACTTTCAGGTCACTGGTGCTTTCATTGAGCTAGCCACTACTTTATGAAGGTGAACTAAAGTTAGTATTCATAATTTTCAAGGACGTTTATACGTTTCGTAATCTTCACCATTTAAACATAGAATTTAGCTTTAATATTTCACCCTTGTAGGACTGGTTCCACGAATATTCTTTGTAACTTTTATGCTATGATACAATACTTTAGATTCATTATTTTTTTAACCCCTCCAACTGTAAGTTATGCTATATATCTATTATTTAATTTTGTAAAACTGAGATTTAGGGCGTTCGGCTAACCAATATACTAGTGAACATTTTTCACATGTTTGTGGAGACATGGTATATAGCCGTTTTAGCATCACATCCACAACATAAATTGTATGCACATTTTTTGGGACGTCTGTGTAATATAATGTTATATAATATGTAACATAATATAATAATATAATAAATAAATAAATAATATGTACAGAACTAAAAATGTTGGGTTATAGTAATGATGACACAATTATTAACTTTAGTATATTATAGGATGTGTAGATATTTAGATGTTTTTGTTCGAAGCATTAGATCTTTTTGTGGAGTATATTTTACTGAAACAAGTATTTCATCCTCGGAGAGTCAATCCTGCTTGATTCTTCTTCCGACCTGTGGGATTCCGGCGTCCTGGATCCCATAGGATGTACTCGGCAGAGCTGAGAGACTCTGTCATATGATGGGAGGAAGCAAAGCGATTGGCGAGTGACAGGGAGTCATGGAAACGTCGTGTGATAGCCATATGCTTCACATAAGAAGTGAATATGGAAGTAGAAGTATTTAATCGTTCCTTATATTACTTCGAATAGATTACATACTGGCATGTTTAATTCAGTGCATGAATAAAACTCAACAGCATCGGTCACTCGGCTACAGAAATGATTTTTAGGTTTTTAATATTATTTAAGGGAACTTGATATATATATTATATCCCATCAAAAAACCCATCCTAAAAATGAGGCACAACAAGAGAAATTCGCTAACTAATATTCATGTCCTTGCTCCATCCTTATATCCTTTCTCTCTCAAAAAAAAAAAAATGAATGGGTTAAATTACTCAATTACTTTTGTTAAGATTCTCCATTAAGACATTAATGAATGCTAGGGAAAAATATTGAAATTATACATTTTTCCTATGTTCGCTCCCAACGTGGTGCACATCGTCTACAAATGGTGATATCTAAACAGAATTTTTCTATGAGAACTGCTTGTTACTCAGTTACTTAACCTCTCTTTTTTCGAAGACAGTAAGGATAGAAGGATAGGGTTAGGACAGGACTAGGGAGGGAGTTTTAGACATCACAAACACTCAGACTACGAACAGAAATCCATACATCGACTGAAAGATCAATTTAAGAAACTGTCCGCACCGGGAATTTCAACCCGAGACATCCGTAGCCGTAGCCAATGACGTTACCAACTGCTCTACGGACGCCATACACGTGAATAATTTGGTTTAAGAAAAAAAAAATATTTTCAAAGAATAGTCAAGATACAGTATCATTTTATTGAAAAGGTGGAAATAAAAAAAAGTTAGATCCACTCTTATTGACATAATATATTATCATTAACTTGCCATTCTAGAAGATGACCCAAACTTTCTTTGAAATATTTTATATTCTTTTCCTCGTACAGAATCCTATTCGTTCATATTGATCTGAAAAACTTTGTTATTGAAATCCCTTTTTTAAAAACTTTTTGTTTTTCAATTCTGCGTATACAAAATTGCCGACTTTTGGTTCTGAATTAAATTTTCACTTTATTTCGTTCAAAACTTTGGTTTCATTTAAATTTTCTTCGAAGTTTGACGCAAACATTTAAATGCTTCCGGAATAAAATATATATCTTGCAATAGTAGTTATAAATAACATTTTGTAAATTACCCCGAGATAATTATTCTAACAAGTTTTACTTGTTCATAAATGTCTTATATTAAAATTTATGTATTCGTTTTTTTTACAAAAATTTGTTGTTTTGTTTAAAAAAGTATTTTTAATTGTATCGTGATATTTTATTTAACTTTTTAAAGTAAGATTTTATTTTGTAATTTTTTGTCGACATTCATTAACGTAACTTTATTGAGACATTTTGCCTAATACTTGACATATTCGTATACAAAAATATTTTTTATTAATTAATAATATTTCTTTACATAAAAAGCAAAGAAAATTATTACCCATCGTGGCTATTTTTAATTTAAACCGATGAACGATTTTTTAATTTAAATTTAAAAAAAAAAATCTTTTAAATGCGGTCTAAGCTAAAAGAATACCCGTACTAATATATAAACTACCCACCCTTGTATAATTATAATCATTTAAACAGTGTTCTGTCAATTTTTTACAAAGTAAATAAAACACAGTTTTTAGTAGTCACTTTGTGTAAGAATTCTGATAATATTTAAGATAAAGTACTTCGAATTGTGTTTCATTTTTATAAATATATCAGATCTTAATTAAGAGTTTTTTTCTGGCTAAATGTCAAATGAAAATAGGCGAAAATATCATTAAAGGTTGACTTCATCGCTAATTTTTCGAAAATTATTTTCGAATCCACAATTCGAAAAGTAATCTAAAAATAAATTACGAATTTTTAACAGAATAATTAAGGACTTCATTGTGTTAGAAAATGTTAAGTACGTAAAAGTTTTTTCGAGATATTATTTAAAGCACTTTTAGTAGTAGTAACAGGCAATCTAAATTTATTCAGAAAAAAATAAATTTAATTCTTCTTACAGAAATCTCATTTATATAAATGATGCTTCTATTATCAGTTGTGTAAAATAAAACATGAATTTGCTTTAATATTTTTTTGGGTTTAAAAAAGATCTACAGTTATAACATGAAATCAAAGAAAAAAACATACTTACGTATTCAAAGCTTCCTCACAAACATAAAGCTATGCTCTTTTTCGGAATCGAAAGTGGATAATTATTTCTGTTTCAGGATTTACATGAATATGAATCATTAAGGAATTATTTATTACGTAGATTTGGGACATCTCACTCGCTACAGGCTCTCTCCATGTAGATGTGTGTTTACATCCCCAATAAATACATCACTACTCACAATATTAAAAAAAACGTGAAGTTTCATTTCTGACATAACTAACATGAATCGAATAATATGAAAAAAAGTTTACGTTATAGTAGATACATTATGTGATTTTATCAAATTTAAGGTTTTCTATCAATGTTATGTAAAAATCGCGAGAAGGGAAAATGATCACGGGACATTTGGATTTGAAATAAGAGTGGTGGGTATTTATTAAATATATTGAAAACATAGAAATACGACCTAATCAGACATTGAATCAGAATCTCTTTATTACTAATATTTACTGGCAGTCTTTTAACTTGTGTTGCATCAAAATGAGTATTTCAAAACAGTTATTTTCTAAAGAACTTTTGATTGTATACTTATTTACATATAGATTTCATTTGTATGTTGCTTACGCCGTGTAAACAGTGCAAGTGACAGCACGACTTTCTCCGTAATGCACCGAACATATTAACGCTTAGCATATATATAAATAAAAAACTACTCAGCATAAAACTGTAAAAGTTAGTTTATTGGGCATTAAACAACATAATTTTTAAAAATGTACGTATGTGTATGTGAAACGTAGCTCTTCGTGAGTGCGGTTAGCTATAGAAACGTGGACGTGAGAGCATATCGCTATAATAATAAATCTAGCACAACCGACACGGGGTGAATTTTAATGTATAGAAATTTAGCATTCAAAAAACAAAGCACAATTTTTGTTTACGTCTCATTATCAAAATACTCATCGTTTGCTGGGGTTGTTAACTTTAAAGAGACGCCAAACCCACATGAAATGTTTTTAGGTAAATCCAGGATAAGAGTTGAAGTATTTTTGAAATACTTTGTATATTGGGTTCTCTAAAAAATCACAAGCATATCATTTTTTCGTTACCATGATTGCATCAAAGCGAGTGCTACGGAGAAAGTTTATTCTTATTAAATTAAATAGTCGTGTAGTCGATATAGATCAATCCTGGATATATATATCCATCCAGTAATTTAAGCTCGAAATAATTCGAATGAAAATTAAACAGCACTATACCTGCGACATGAAGATAATACAAAAGAGACATAGTAACATGGAGAATATAATTTGAATACGGTTTAAAAAACTTCATTGTATAATTAGGATTTGAGAATGGTGCATTAGTAAAAAACGGTTGTTATGGAAACTTTGATTTTATAATGGATAAAATTAATCATATTATTTCATGTAAACAATGATTACTTTCTTGTCCAATAACAACAAAAATATCTTTTTTGTTGAATGCATCCACGATTAATCTTTTTTTAGTCATATTTTTCATCAACATATTGTTTTCTTCTGGACTTTTTGGATTGTCATACCTGATAAACCTAGACACTTTTTAGGCGTACCGATACGTTTCTAAACAAGATCAATTTTCAGATCTTCAGAATTCCTAACGATTCTTCAGTGTCTACGATGTCTATATAATAAAGTTGATGACCAGTGACCACGCAACAATATTACCTATAGATTTATTGCTGTGTCACTTACCCTCCATATTAATATACTAATATACAATGGAAGAACTAGATATAATACATAGTGGACTATGTCTTTCCATTGGTGTAATCACAGTAAAAATAAAGATTTTTTAACACAATCAACAGTAGATATATTTTTATTAAATATGTTTAACAGAAAATATTACCCCAAGTAAAATACGCAAAACTAATTTCGATGAATTATTTTTTTAAGAACACTAAACCGAATGAGTTAGTCTTTTTTTATTACTGACGTCGTTTTATAGATAGAGGCTTTTTGATTCGAACATCAAAATAAAAGAACGGTCCACGAAGCGGTATTTCATGCAAAAACAAATAAATATTATTTCAAGGCAAGCGAAATTTGTGTTCTTGATTGTATTATTTATTGCGAGGTAGCTAAGAGCGTAGGCGGAGGAGGATTCGAATCCGGCCATGGAGTATTTTTAAGCAAATTTAATATTAATTGAAGGAACTCAAAAACAATGGAGATTACTTAACTTGTTTTGAAAGCTTTCAAAAAAATCTCAATTCGTTGAATAAAAAAAAAACAATGAATATTCTCTTCTTTTCTTAATGTAAGCCACGAATCATGATTCAAATTGCATAATTTATATTATTCAACGGGAAATTTTCAAACTTTATTACTCAAAGCTTCAAAACACAGTTTAGAAATGTATTTTCACGTCATGCCCTTTTATTTTAATCTTTGAGATGGACGTCAGGATTACGCAATATTTTTTTTTCATAAAAGTAATGTATTGTTTTTTTATTTTACACTGTGTCTAGACACCAAAGTACTAAAACATGATAATAACATTTTTTTCAAATGCCCAGACGTTTGAATGTACTACATATAAATTGAAAATTTAACGGTGTTTATAGCGTTACCTAGAGTTATTAAAAGGCTTAAATGTTTTGATTGAAGTTTTATTCTGTTCAATTAACTATAAAACTATAGTGAAAATTTCGTAATATATACAACATTTATAGAATAAACAGGCGCTCATTTCCGATGGATGTTTCTAGGAATTTTGTATATTTTTATAAAGTAAACAACAGTTATCGAAATCTTGTTTTTGTCATGAAATATTTCTGTAGCTTGGTAGTAAAGCATTCGCGTAGCCATTAAATGGTCGTAAAGTCAATCTGTAATAATTATCAGTTTGTCTCTCAGTTCGAGTCCATTCGTGTGCTCGAATGCCTGAAGATGCCGAAAGGCTAACCCGGGTCGTTAGTGACAAAATACATGGAAGTGTACAAAATCTCAATAATCCAAATTTGATATTGAAATTCCATCAAGCACCCTCAGTCGATGTCTTAAATTATATCAGTTATGTTATTTTTTTAATTTTTACTGTAACTTAACGCTTAAATAGAAGAATAAAAATAATAATACGATATTAAATAATCACATTAATGTCGTTATCTGTCGATTTTTGGCGGAAAGTCATTATATTTATAAAAATAAAATACAATTTTGTTCTACTACTTTCACAATTTTATAAAATGATTCGGACCAGTTTCGCAAATTTGTGAAGCTCATCCTTGTTATTATATAAAACTGAGAAATTAGTATAAGTAAGTGTGCTTTATTTTAATAAATATTGTAACACTTTACATAACTAAAGCTAAATCTGTAAGTTAACCAATTAATTTTTGTGTTTCAGACAGAGGAATGGATGTAAGTGTATAAGTTGTAGGCTAATCGCTTTTTCCACTACAAAATTTGGAAGGTAGAAATTGATGAAAACTTTACAGAACCTTTCAATATAAATTAATAAATATATTGATTGTCTTACCTGTATCACTTACCGGCGTTGACATTAGTAATAATTTATTTTAATTATTTTGACAAGTATGGTCTTGCTTATTTAATGAAAACAAATGTTTATTCTATCAACAATAATGATTTGTATCGTTAACTTATCTGCAATAAATAATTTAAAATATATAAGAGAGTTTTTATTCATATACGAATAGTTTCAAAACTTTTGACCGCTTTTTATAAATTCTTTCATATAAAGCTATCGGATTGTTCAATTGTCCGAGATAGATATGCTTCTTCGAGATTATTAAGCAATATGTTTCCGGAGTATTTTATGATTCTTTTACAAGGCAAGTATAAAAAAATATTATATGAAGTATTTGTTTCGGCTGAGAGAATCAGTTAGTATAAAATCGATTTCCATGTCGTAAAACATTTTGCTAGGGTAGTCCCCTTGAGGAATTTTCCCCCATGGGGTTTTTGCTGTTACGAGGTTTCCCCCGACATACCAGCGGACCCTTGAACCATCCCTAGGTAAATATAGTTTCTCTTATGACATGGGGCACGTTATCGAATCAACCATCCCTACCGTCACTTTAAATTATATAAAATGTATCTTAAATTAAGATTCCGGGAGGTTTATTTTACTGTAAAACAAATAGGGCAATAACATTTTAGGCTGTTAACCCTGATATATCACGTTTTTTATGTGAGGTAATTGAAACATTTAAAACCAAATAAAACACGGTCAATTTCTGTAACAAACATCACTTCAAACGTTGAAGTTGTTTGGACACTTTATTTTTGTGTCATACAACAAATATTATTATAAAATATCAACAGAAATCAATCAATTGCAAGTGATAGCGTACATACCTAAAGTATAAATGATATTTCTATGGCTTACATTTTATGACATATTTTAGCATAAGTCATATTTTGTTGAAACAAGATATTAGCCTCAAAGTAATATATAAGATCTACTATGTTGATGGGTAAAAGTGTTTATGCCATCGAAAACTAAAAAAGTGAAATATATGGTGTGTGAGAAACAGTGTATTTGCTCATGCTAACTAAACCTTATAACAATCATAAGTTTCCAAATATTTTCCTAACTCATCTAGATATCGCGGTTTTTCCCTAAAATCGGTAAATTTTATTTGTGACGGTTAGTGTAATCAATAGTTCTTAGTAGACTTGAACGTAAAGATACATTATATTAGCTGAGCTAAAGACTACGTAGATGTATGTGATATTTCATCATCATTAATACTCTCGAAATGAAATGGTAGAATGCAACGAAAACGCTGTTATTAATATTCAATTCTTAAGCTCAACATAATGGTAATTTAGTCGCTAAGTTTTGATAGAAGATGGCGTCAAGAATTGTAGGAGAACTGTATGTTTTTATGCATTTTTATTAAAAAAAAATTTATCTGCAAATTTATTCTACAATAAAACCTGGATATAATTTGAAACAACTAGTTTCAATCGACCAATAACCAACACCGCAGTGTGATGTTTTGTTTTCCCAGAAAAATTACTTTAAGTGAGTAAATCGACAACGACTTAAAAATAACACGAAGAGTAAAAATAGCAGAAATTTGCGTATTTCATCATCTTCGACTTCCGTCGATCAGTTATTGACATGTTTGTTCTTTTTTATGAAACTAGATTTTGTGATGTTTAGGGTTGTTCATCTTGCGTAAAAGGGTCAACTGATTGTCAATAGATGTGAGGACAGAATATCATAAGTAGATGAAATATGTAAGCATAAAATTTGATTTCTGTTTACGTAAAAGAATATTCCTAAAACATGGAAAATTCTGAATAAACAAGATAGCTATTTGAATCTACCAATTTGAAACCGTATGCAAAAAATATCTTACCTACTCGCTAAACACACAGTACGCTAAATCTATTGTGTTGTCTGTCAATAATACGGTTTTTATACTATTTTCAAAATTGATTTGTGTACTTTATCTCTAAAATTGATTTGTGTACTGTATCTTTCAAATGACCTTACTTTTTTATAAATTAGTGTTGAAAGATCACAGTGCGTTTTTAATGTTAAATTAAATTGATTGCATTAGATTTTTTGTAGCTAAATACGTGAGAATTAAAAGCTCCACTTCGCTATTACGAGACGTCAAATATTTGGAAAGCTAATTACTGTCTATCCGACTAGTAGGTAGGTATTTAATTTAAAAATAACTATAAAGAAAATTTGAGATGCTGTACGGAAATTTGTAAAAATATGTGAAAACTATTAAATCTCATAATAACATTGCAACGTTCGTATAATGAGTGGGTGTATAATTATTGTCACCGTTACGACTAAAAATAGTATCAACAAAATTCAGCTTAAACAGGAATTAAATTAAGAGGTAATTGGGGATCTAAACAACTATGTCTGCATTGTTATTAAAAAGCTTAAAACTGAAAATTTTAGCAAAGCTTTGAGACGAAGTTAAAACAAAGGCTCAAAGCTTATAATTTGTATAGTTATTTTATTAGAATTTTTGAGGTGACCTCAATTTAATTTTTTTATCTGTAAAATCACGTTTAAATTTGTGTCATCCATATGAACAGGATTTTTAAAATGAGATTTACCTAAAGATTTATTATATTTCATTAAAAAACATATTTTTATAATTCTAGACAGACATTTAGAAGGAAAAGTAATTAACAAAAAAAAATATTAAAATATACATCACAGACAATTTTATTTCAAACCTAATGTGAACCATTTATCAAAATGCTGAAGACGGTCAAAAGTAAATTATTCAAATTCTAGGAAAGTAATATTTGTGAATACGGTATTTTTTTTAAATTTAAAAAAGTAAATATTCATCTAAGCACATAATAAGATTTGAAATGGAATTTAGATAACGAATATTTTCATGAAGAAACTTTATTTTATTTTTCGAATGTAGAAAAAATACTTTAAAAAACCGGTTATTGGATAATAAATCAATAATAAAACTTAATCAACCTTGTATGTTTGTATTTGCTGTGTCTATTTTAGCAAATTATTAAAAAAAATTAACGTTTTTTATTTGTTATACTGCTGTTGAAGCCTTTATATGTGATTTATATTTTGATCTAGATAACACATCATAGTGGAATTGTTTGATTGCTTATATAGGGAGCTCTAGGGAAATATTTTTGTAGTTTACTTGTTTATTTTCTAGATATTATTTAATCAGTCTAGTGTTTTACATTAAAAATTTACTTACTTAAATTTAGAATAGATTTTCATGTGCGACAGTAGGCTTACTGTACTGAATACACAAACTGTACTTATGTTCAAAGAAAGCACTAAGAGAATGTGGTTTCAAAAGGTTGCTGAAATGTGAGCATTCATTTCAGCGGGTTAATGCAACATTTCTTTTCCACAACCATACATACAAAGCAAAAAGAAAAACATCTCGGTTACAATAATTTTCTCTGACTAAAAGAATTTCCGGAAAAATATGCAACACGTAGATCAGATATTATTTATTACATTCGGGAAACATACGAAAGAGACATTTTATAAAAATTGCGTTCCCTGTACAAGATTTTCATTAGCGTTATTACTCAAAAGCACGATCTGCGGGAGATTCAAGATATAAAGTATCAAGCATTTTTTTGTTTATTTTTTTAACTAAGGTGGAAACATTTTTGTACAAAATATGATTTATTTGCACTAATGAAGTAAATTTCATTCCATTACACGTTGAAATTAATTATGCGGTTATGGTTGGGTAGATAAGACATGATGACGAAATTATAGATTATCTTAATTAATGGCAGATTCTTATTTTTGGGATACAATATCCAAAAAGTACGATTCCAAATCATATGTGACTAAGCTAGATATACACCAATCTTTCAAATTGATATTTGTAAAGCAATTAAATCATTACAATCTACAAAATAGATCATCTGTCGATTGTCTACGTTGACAATAAATTAATTAAATGAAACATGTATGGTCACTTTATGTTCTCTTATTTTCAATAGACTCGGATATAACGTTCGAATAATTTGAAACTGGAGTTTAACACCCTTGAATGGGTTTCTTAAATGAGGCTTCTTCTGGAAATCGCAATTCACACAGGGCTATCGTTATTTTGAAAATTATTGCAACAATTGGTGAATCACACAAAAAATTGTTGAAGTATTGTCGACTCCATACTATGTTTAATTAAATACAGATAATGAATATTTACCAACATAATTCAAATTTCTATGAGTTTAATGAAAACCAAATATTCAAAAAGATTATATCATCAACTTGATTATTAGATTGATGTTATCATTAAAAATAGTCTGAAAATAAAGCAGAAATGCAAATGCCAACACTTCTTAATTTAATTGAATCCCTGTTATTTAACAATAAAACGTCTTCATAGAATATAACATTTTACAAACGTTAAAATTAAAACCAACATCCCATAACAAATATGTGTGTGGAACTAGATATCCTTTCATTGTAATTATTTCTACTCGATGATAATTAAATAAATAATTGTCTTATGACAAGAACCGACTTATCTTCATTTTAAGTGCGTATCTAAAATGCTCTTCCATCACTTTGACATGTTATAATATTATTTTGGACGTGTCGGCAACCTAATACACACAATAAAACGAATGGAATTTAGTGTGACTAACGAAGTATAAGTTGATAAAATCTTTTACAATAAAACATAAGATAAAACCTTTTGACTCGTTTATTTATTGACTCGAGCTGGTATCAGCACTTCGATCATCGATACCCATTAAATCCTTTATCTGGCTGGTAACGATATTCGCGTAACAAGGATTTATGAACTCATAGATAATTCAGAGGGAGAGAGGTTAATATAATTTTAACAACGAGAAACTTCATTGTAAGTTGATAATTTAAATAACTGTAAATCAGTATTTTCATTGAGTATTAAATATACATAAATAGGTTTATAAATCGTTATAATTATTTTTTTTAACAGAGAATCTTTGTTATAATATATAACACTATCATCTTAAATTTTAGAATAAATGCTTTTTATTTTACTTAATATAATACTTGAGTACCCTAGCAACCAAAGTCGGACAAACACAACATCCCACGAGAGTCATGTTTTTATTTTTTGTGGTAGTGCAAGTGATGATCTTTTGAAGAAACTCATTAAAAATATCAGAATTCAATGGTTGCATATAGATTTTTGAGTTTAAAGTTCGTAAATAGTTTCAAAAGCGGACACTAAACATCCATTTTCGCGAAATCAGTGGATATATGTCCCCTTATTTCAATCCACACATTGACCAATCACAGAGCTAGAATTTACTTTAAAGTGTCATGGCTGCTGGGCTTGGTGAAGTGTGGAATATATATGAAATGAAAAATCACCTCTGCTGTACATTTTCATAAATGGCTTATGTCCGTCTTTGATACAATGTACTCACTTGTCGAGTGTTGCTAACTGTAGTTTAATAATTATGATAATTTGAATATAAACACGATTTGTTTGTTGTTGATAAAAGCTCAAAATTCAAAGTAATTATTTCAGGATTGTAAAATACGATCAGAGGCACTATCTTTTGAAGAAAGTGTTTTTTTCAATTGAAAATTTTATGAATCAAAAATGCTCTTTCATGAAATGAAAGAGTCTTTGAGTATACAATAAATTGTGTTATATTGTACGTAAACTTTCTTTAATTTACGTGAGCAATATTGATAAATAAAATCATATGTCGTAAATCTATACTATAACTAAACAAACTATTTCATGTTAGGGTTTTCTGCCTCAAAAAAGATCGCGCACAACTATTGTGTAAAATATAATAATTATTAAGTATCAGCTTTGAATGTTCCTTGCGATAGTGATATATAAAGGTAATAGCTATAAATTAGTAAAGAGGATAATAAAAGCATAATTTTATAGAGGCTATAATTTATAATTATTTTATCACTAATAGGATCTTGACAGTACCACTTTGTTTGATCATGTTACAAATTTATTCGTAACTAAATTGATAATTTATTTATTAATTATTCATCAAATAGTTAACGCTAGCAACTTGGTATTTCTTGTCTCAAACAGTAAACTATAATACTTTTTATATGTCTGTCATCCAGATACTAGAAATCAATAAATAAATTTTGTTAATAACTATTTTTATTGGCACTCTTCTTATCTGCACAGTTTCCGTAAACTAGCTTCACCATTTTAAATATAACATAATAGCTTCAAAATCCTTGAAACTTTCCGTGTCCACCACGCTTACTTCATGGTGACATTCTACAAAAGGCTTCTATGGAACGAGATTACTTTCAACGTTCGCAAAATCGCTTGGCTCAAGGATCACTAAGGCGATGTCAATTTCCCTATGCAACCCATCTTATATTCCAGATATTTTTCTAATGGAACAAGTGTCCACTACAATATCAAAAAGAAAATCAATGCGTCAGGTAATACTCAGATGAAATTAATGAATAGATTTGTACGGAACACCCACGATTAATATTTGTACTGGGTTTTCTTAATAGTTTTCCATTCAAAGCCTTAAGCTGACAGATTATTCGTTCAATTTGGCACTTAGCTAGAATACGTGTGGGATAGAGCTATAATAACTAAAATATGTCTATACGCTCCCTAGAAATAAAAATACCCAGGAAAATAAGAGATCATTTTGCAGGCCCCACATACATTCAATATGTAATTATAGGTTAGAAAAATAAACAAAATGGTGGTTAAGACTCTATTGTTGAGGAGATGGATAGAAAGTTTACCACACTTTACAGGACTTGGGATAAAAGAGACTAAAAATTCTCTAGCGCCTAAGAAGCCATGCTCCATCACTATCAAAATACCGTAATATAATTTGGACTCACGTATATTTTATTTTGAAAGCCACATATCGTTGGCTTCAGTTGAAAAGTACGTTACTTAGTATCGGTTACTTTGTGAAAAATCATTTAAGTCTAAAAATAAATTTGATCACTTAAGGCTTTAGACCTATCGTCATTCCATTTTTTATAAGTGATCAATAACTGAAATAAAACTAAACATTTTCTCAAACGTTTTATTATTTTTTGAAATAATTGGACCGATATGAATAATGGTTTTGAATATGACGTATTTTTTAATATATTTCATATCCGAATATAATCCAAGGAATGTTTAAATTTCACGAAAATAATTTTAGATCTCTTTTTACATAACTAGAATTGGTTAATTATACACATGACTCCATTCTTAATTTAGAATACCTCCCCAAAATGCTAATTGGTTACCTTTTGCGTAAGTCCACTCAATGTTGGGTAGGGATTTATTCCCTCGTAATATAAAATATGATATAGCATAAAAAAATAATTAACTCGTGTAACCTTGTTTCGGAAACCTGTGAAATATTGCTTACTCCATGCTTTATTTAAAATTTTGATTAACACATTTTCCTGGAAAAAACAATAATTTTCCACACTGATAAACACACTGACGCATAACATTCTTCGGAACCATGTATTTTTCAGTTAAAATGCTTTAAGTAGTCATTGATTTAGGGATTATAAATAGTTGCACTTTGTGTTAGATAGTTTTCACTTTGAATTATATAGTATCTCAAGTACACTCAAACTTTGATATAGTTTCCACTTAGTCACGGATACTTTTAATACTAAGTGACAACTATTTAATCGTAAGCCTGATATTTAATATAGTCATAATACAAAAAACGTCTTCAAATGGTTGTCATTCCTATCATCTTTATCAATACTTAGTTACTTAATATTTTGTTGACACTAAAAGCTTTACGTAGAAAAATCCTTCCAATATAGATGATTTCGCTTAATTTCACTACCGGTTAATTGGGGTACCCGCTTATTTTGGTCACATCTCATGAAACGTCAACCAAATTATGCAAATAGCAACAAATTACATCGCTTAATTGGGGCAGTAAATTTGAGATCACGGTATAAATTGTTATATTTCAAACATAAAACACATTTTTTTTTGTACACATCCACACGTTTTTAATGATCAGGACCTATTTGCTCATCACGAGCATTATCAACTGATAAAAATACAATCATCACAGGGCTATTTACATAAAATTGAATGTTAACAATTACAAGGCACATAAAACAGTTGGTTCATGAACTAATACAAGAATTTACAGGTAATCAAACAAATTATATGTATTCACAAAATTAAATAGTCTACAATTAAAATGTTAAGGACCTCTTACAAATTAATAAATACTCATCTGAAATCAAAAATTAAGCTTTTTTTTAAATAGTTTAACTAATGCGTAAATATTCAGTGTAAATAAAGTGATGTACTGTTATATATAACCTCAAAAAAATAATGTAATATTTACAAAAAATTTAAGATGTGATCTCAATTAAAACGGCATTTCAATTCCACCTTGCGTTATTTTTAATCAGATCATATATTTTTAAATATCTTATGGTCGTTATGTATGTAGAATTCTACCGTTTCGGATTCAGTTATCGCTAGCCCGCCTCTCGTGTGTGACGTATGTGTTCATTTGATTTTTACCTTTTTTACTTTGAAAAGCGATTAGCTAACTACTAGTCCTGTCCTAGCCCTATCTTTCTATTCCTACTCTCTACGAAATAGCGACTGAGTAACGAGCAGTTGTCGTAAAAAACTTCTGTTGAAATGTCTCCATTAGGAAATCATATGCTCCAGATTTGGAACGGAAATGGTAATAAAAATGTATTTATATATTTATTAAAATAAAACACAACTTTTTGTACTAATACCACTTTTTTTGTAACGATCAAGACCTCTTTAGCGTGACTATTATCAACTAATTTTGTAATGTATTATTCTCCTGGCTATATGATGTATGAATCAATCTTTTTTTTAAATAAATTATCCATTGCATATTTTTTCATTGAATTCGATCAATTTGGCCAATATCTCAAAGCAAAACCGACCGTATCAGTGTTGAATTTAACAGTGTATCTTATGATTATGCATATCAATGCAAATCCTTAATTGCTAAGACTTGGATATTGAAATATTAAGGACCAAGAAGAACGTATTCTTTGGGTGTTTGTATTCGTAAATGCGACCGAAGAATTCAACTTTTCTGTGTTGGGTGGTTGCTCTAATTCCTCATGGTTTATTGGTTGGAGACATCTCCATAAGTGATCTGATCAGACATAGATTTATCTTCTTGGATATAAATTCTGTGGTCGATGAACTAGATCTACATTTGTGGTTTTCAAAAAATTCCAGGATTGACGAAAAGGTAATAGAACACTTAAGAGTTTTTATCATTGGGTAAATGATTTTTTCGTACGAACGCTTAAATTGAAATGTTTGTATAGATAATGTTAAATATAAAACATTTATGCACATTAATATTGAACACCCTCGACCATTTGTATATATTTTTTTTATTTATCATGAAAAACATGTCGGTACTATTAGGGAACCAGGAGTTTATATTCTTTTATAAGCCAACCCTTCAGTTAATACTGTATAACTAACCTTTTCGGTTTATTTTTTTAGCAGACAGAAATTTCATTCGGATTCTGTTATTAGATTAACAACAGCAAATTTGGGACAAATCCGTCGACCAGTAAGACAAGCTTAAAATAACACAAAAACAGATTTCGTATATTCGAAATACTTCTAATATTGTCTGTTATTAGAAAAGGTATAATTAGTTTTAATGGAAGAGTTTTTGGAAAACTAATTCATTTAAAATATAAATGTCGTCAAAACAAAATAAACTTTCTAAAAGAAGCTTTCATAATGTAACATCAATTTGTTGTGTTTTTCCTCTAAAACGTGCCAAGTACTAACTCGCATTGAAGCCATATAAAAGTTTAAATAAAAAAGTTGAAGTTGTTTTTAGTAAATCTATTCATAAAGTTAATAAGTATGTGATAATTAAGTTTTTACTATTGTTGCTATAAGTAGGTAAATATTTTTGATATCAACTCTTCCAAACTCAAAAACTATAGATAATTCTAGACCATAATTTAAGACATCGACTGGGGGTGCTTGATGGAATTTCAATATCAAATTTGGATTATTGAGATTTTGTACACTTCCATGTATTTTGTCACTAACAACCCGGGATTCGCCTTTCGGCATCTTCAGGCATTCGAGCACACGAATGGACTCGAGTCTGGTCAGTTCGAGTCCATTCGTGTGCTCGAATGCCTGAAGATGCCGAAAGGCGAAACCCGGGTCGTTAGTGACAAAATACATGGAAGTGTACAAAATCTCAATAATCTAAATTTCAAATTTAATTCTAGACCATATTAATAATTCAATAAATCTTATTAAGAAAAGAATGTTTTAAAAAATAAAACATACAATAATGCTCGTGATGAGCGAAACCGGTCCTGATCATTATAAATATGTGGAAGTAGTACAAATGAATTGTGTTTTATTTGTTAAAATATAATGTCTTTCCACCAAGAATTGACAGTTAACACCTTAAAAGTGAAAGAATGTTTGTATATATTAAAGCAAATTTATAAACATTTCCCAATAAAATAAATTCTAAATCTCTATGAAGTAGTCGTTAAACCTTAAATCTTAACGAAATCATACAAAATAGCTATGTTACAATATAACTTTTTCCGTCTGCGAATTTACATAATAATAAGGTGAAGAGGATACTTCTCTATCTAAAAATAATTTGATCTCTTTCACTATCCTAGTTTTTAATAAGTTTTCATATCTGCTTTGGGTTACGTACGCTCGGCTTTCCACATAAAAGACTTCAAAAAAGACCTCTGGATATTTGCTGAGAAGCCTCTCGTAATCCTAAACTGTGGGGTTTTATTAATTTAAGTTTTCGTTTCTGAGAATTATGTTGAATAGTGAAATACTTCATAGGTTTGTATCAAATTCATTTAAGTGAGATACATGAGACGCCTTTCTTAAATTCCTTTACGAAACGTTCAAAGTAATCGTTATAAAACACCGAATTACAATATATTAGTACCGCAAGGAGACCGTTACCAAAATAACATACAGATTAATATGTTTATGTGATAAAGAATATTTTGAAAGGTTTTAACGAAACACAATGCTAAAACTATATATTTCGATATGGATAAATATTAACAACCACAACATAAAATCATATTACATTTTAATTTAATATAATTTTTCTGATTTTAGATCACTACAAACTATAACTTTGCTTAAGAAGCCAGGATTATCAAAAAACGGTAACCGGTAGTAAACAAGATTTGACAACAGCGTCACGAAAAGTGCACATTGGTAATAATACGTAGCCACACAATTTTATAATGAAACTGTTCTCGAAAGTCAGTTAATGACTGGGAAAATTATAATTAACGCTTTGAATTGAACAATTTTTGCAACTGAACACCCACAATCATAATTCATTAAGGGTTTTTCTTAAGTATTTCTATATTCAAAGTTTTCGACGTAAATAAAGTGTGTACCCACCTCAGACATTAAAATACCCAGGTAACGGAGAGCACGGTTCGCACGGTTGTAGTAGATAACTGTTAAAGAGAAAAGAATATTTGTATTAGATTTGTTGAAAATCAAAAAACTTACCATCTGCCAAGTGAATGTCTATTGAGTCAGTATGAAAACATTTTTAATCAAGCGGTTTTAGTTAACATCTGTCTTCTAATTATCGTTGATTTCATTTTAATATGTAAGATAAGTAAAATAAATTAAACAATATTATTCCTGCCACCTAGTTTGGCATGCACTTTAGTCTAGTCCGCACGCGTTTGAGGAATTTGCGGACCTTTTTTATTTAAATTCCTCCCTCAGTTCAATCATTAGCATCCCAGTTCTCCTTCATCCCTACCAGCTATTACATTCCAAAGCATCCCTACCTACCCTGCCTACCTTTCCCTTAAAATACGTAATATAATGAGAGTTATAGCTACCGAGTTAGTGATATCGCATATAAGTCAGCCTGTGATGCAAAAAGCTTAAAATATTATTTTTTACAAATAAATCTGTAGACATTGACTCCATAACACAAACTGTATGTCAATATTACCAATTATTTTGAAGTATTGAAGCTTAATAAGTTTCCGTTCAGTAAGAGGTATTTGAAATGAACATTATTTTTATATAAAGTTTTGGTAGATTGAATTGCATAAAATCCGATGTCTATTTATTTTGTTCAAGTTATATTCTTATATTCATTGCTTTGTTAAAGATCAATTTTCCTTTATTATGCAGTTACTTTTCACTTTTCATTTAGTATTAAAAACAAAGTCCACAACGGTCATATCAATTATTAATACAATATAATTTAAGACATCGACTGAGGGTGCTTGATGGAATTTCAATATTAAATTTGGATTATTGAGATTTTGTACACTTCCATGTATTTTGTCACTAACGACCCGGGTTTCGCCTTTCGGCATCTTCAGGCATTCGAGCACACGAATGGACTCGAACTGAGAGACAGTAAACAGTGTCTAACGCTTATATAGAAGATACAAATGCGACAAATATCATTTACGAGGCAATACATTATACATCTGAGAGCCACACCGATACCTTCTTTTGTAAACACCATATTAACAGAGTGGCGAATTGCCGAAGGCAAATTGCCGCTTTTCAACTTCTTTTAGAAATACCAGTGATTTTACAATTATAATAGTATTGTGGGTTTTGACGGGATGTAATTCGACGAATGGGTAAATATATACAATCATTCCACATTTAGTGACATCTGTTAGGTGTTTCAACGAATGTCGAAGTTTCTAAACTTCGACATTCGCAAATCACTTGCTAATGGAGAACCATACGTTTAATGCGGATGATGGAGTTAAACTGTTGCATAAAAACATGGGGGATCATAAATTATTTTATCAGGAAATTTTAGAAATTAATAGAGCCCAGTTAAACTCCTTACCAATCTTGAATGAGCAGCTGAACCTTCCTAATTCTCCGCTATTATATCCGATACGTTGAAACACCTAACAGATGTCACTAAATGTGGAATGATTGTATATATTTACCCATTCGTCGAATTACATCCCGTCAAAACCCACAATACTATTATAATTGTAAAATCACTGGTATTTCTAAAAGAAGTTGAGCAGCGGCAATGCGCCTTCGGCAATTCGCCACTCTGTTAATATGGTGTTTACAAAATAAGGATTAGGGCGATTTCCGAAATTTTAACTCAGGTATCGGTGTGGCTCTCAGACGTATAATGTATTGCCTCGTAAATGATATTTGTCGCATTTGTATCTTCTATATAAGCGTTAGAAACTGTTTACTGTCTCTCAGTTCGAGTCCATTCGTGTGCTCGAATGCCTGAAGATGCCGAAAGGCGAAACCCGGGTCGTTAGTGACAAAATACATGGAAGTGTACAAAATCTCAATAATCCAAAATTAATACAATAATTTGTCATTTATATTATATTTATCAATGTGGTTTAGTATTTACACTTTTTATTTTTATGCAACGTTCTACCATCTCAAGTTCAAATAATAAAAATGATTATTAATTATTTAACTTTATAATTAAAAACTGCAAGAACATGGAATGAGAATGTTGAAAATCATCGTTACATTAAACTTAGATAGAAAAAAATCCAATTAACTGCAGAAACAAGGAACTAATTAAAGCAATTAACAGGCTCTTTATTATTTTGGTATCTTTATAATACATAAATTGCAACATATGATAGACCTATAAATCGCTATTGTAAGACAACAGTTTGATGAGTTACATTCATTTTTATGGACTGATTTATTTATTTTGTCTATTCTTCTGTCATCAAAATTCGATATGAAACGTTTTCATTTGTCGATAGAGATTCAAAAATATAACAAAAAAAATCTTTAACAAACAAAAACACTTTATACACAAGTACAAAAATTTTCTCCTGCGTGGTCCATAGTCAACCTCTAACGGTTATATTAATAAAAAAATGCTGCTTTTTGTTAAAGTGTCATATCTTATCCTTGTTATAACCACTTGGATTCACCCCTCCTTAATTTCTATCAAATATATTTTTATAGAAAACTCTATTGTCAGAATTTACTAAGGGTAAAAAATATGGAGTATAATCGAGCGTCGTTTTGGCTTTCTTCAAATGTTTGTTGGGAAAAGAATATATTCCTTCTATTTTAAACTTAAATTTATGTGGTTGTATCCATTGCAAAGATTCCAAATCTTTGTAATTTCCTGAGGCATTTTTCATTCAAACATGATAAATGTTTAACAACTTATTCTTTTATAGGTTTTGCATAGTAAATCATTTTTCGTATTACACTATCGATGAATCTATGTTTTTTAGAATCTTATAAATATATGTAAATTCACTTTGTCAGTATTTTTAATAAAAACATATTTATATATTTTTATTCGAGACTTTTATTCGATAACATATTCAATCATCGATAAAGAAAACGTCTAAACGTCAAAATCGTAATTTTAAAACTACTGAATCTTTATATTATAAGAGTATTCAACATTATACCCACCGTCACCCGCTAATGACATAAAATCCGTTATAATAGACGTTATTATGAGCTTGAAAATACTCCCACTCCGTTTAATGTATTATGTGGTTATCAATTTAGGTTTTATATTTATTTCACCCAAATTAGAATCAATAATATTATTCAAGTATTTTTTTTAAATTAATTTTTAAAAAGACACGTCTATATTAAAGCAGCAGAAAATTTCAATTGAGATACGAATTTCTTAGAGCTGCTGAAATTACTTTTTCAAAGTCTAACAGAAGCGTATTTAATGTATAAACATATTATTGAACAGGGCTACGCTAAATTCAGTCTCAAAAATATTAAATTTATCGAAATAATGTTAAAAACAAACTTTTGTCAATTCTATAAATTATTATAACAATACATTTCGAAATTCAGTAACTACAATTTCATTGGGATAAAATTCATTAAACTTTACACTGTTTATGAAAACATTTATCATGTAAAGAGATTGCAGAGTTTCGGAATATACGACTAAAGTTTAACACGATAGTTTAAATTCGGAAAACTACTTAGCACTATTTTAAATCCACTGGCTATTTACTATTAACTATCTTAGAGAACTTTACAGTCAGAGATGAGAAAATTTATTCTAATGCAAAATTGATTTTTAACATTTAACGAAAATTAAATCTCAAACATGTCATATAAATATTTCGTTCTAAAAGACAGTCTTCTTAACAAAAAATTTTAGTATTTTATATTAAAATGAACACTTTTTATGGTTTTGTCATATTGCCATTTTGAGTAGATGACCACCAAATGGTGTCTCCAAGATTATCTGTCTCCCGCCAGCCACGCCTCCCATGGCTTCGCCAAGTGCATTTAATGAATAGTCATCGGCGGCCTACTAGAGTTTACGGAATCTACGCTGTTAGAAGAAGAAACAGTGCAGGGCTTTCTTGGGGCATACGCAGCACATAATTCAAACCAGGTCCACCGCAGATTTTTGATTTGAGTGCCAAAAATAGTTGTTTACTGTACCATAAATTAAATACGAATATCATTTCGATCTAAATCATATTTGTAAACCATAGTAATGTATTTAGTTGTTTCTTATTGTCAAATATTGTTATTAAATATGATTAAACATTTTTTTTGTCACCTAGATATTATTATTATATCTTAGAACACACCGTCGTTGTTCTGGAACAAAAAATTAAATCGAAAAAATGAAATATTGAGTTAATTATACCAAAATGTTAAAAGTCTACCGTATGGAAGAACACACTTTTTTTTATAAATTTTACTTTTACTCAAAAACAGTTTTGTACAAACAAACAAAATGAAAAACATACAGCTTTTCACACATCCAATTACTAAAAACTTGTATTTTTCAGTTAGTATCTTCTTCCAGAACAACGACGATGATATAGAGAAAAGAATTCATACTAAAATTATTGATTCTGTTTATTTATTTATTTTTTCCATGTCCGCTCCCAATGTGGATCATATGGTCTCCTAATGGAGGTATCTTAACAGAATGTTTTCTACGAGACCTGCTTGTCACTCAGTTGCTCAACCTCTCTTTTCTTTTTCGAAGAGAGTAGGGATAGAAGGATAGGGCTATGACAGGACTAGTGGTTAGCTAATCGCTCTCGTTACGCCCCGTGAGGACGGGATTGGTGGGAGGGAGGACTCAGACTACGAACAGAAATCCATAAATCGATTGAAAGATCAATCTATGAAAAACTGTCCGCACCGGGAATTGAACCCGAGACATTCGTAACCGTAGCCAGCGACGGAACCAACTGCGCCACGGACGCCGACGAAATGTTTATTTAGTTCAATGAATATGTCATTTATCTAATAAAATAAATCTAAGATTTAGTTGCAGTTGTAGAAGGAATAAAAAATATTTAATGTAATAATAATATTTACATATAATTAAGCGATTTACCGTAATGGCAAACTATGAATTTGTTCATTATTGGTTATAAGGTCACTATGCGTGTTACTACGAGGATTAAACTATTATCTTTAATGTAAATAGATTATTATTTTCGTAGCTATAAATTATTATTTACAAGAATTTTATAGAAGATTAATAAGAGATGATTTGTCATTAGGGGTTAAAATTGATTATTTTTCTATCAAAAAGATTTACTCGAATATTTATGTTATTTGGAAAAATACCAACTACTGTATATGTCACAGTAAAGTCTCGTTTGAGTCGAGATTCTTAGTATAGTGGTATCAAACTTCTACTGAAACATCAAGACCTCATTAGGAATCTCCAAAACAACAATTCCCTTTTGCCAATACGTTCACAGAAATATATGATGTTGTTTTGTGACCCTTGTCGATATTACTACGCCGAATCGATTATTTTTAACAAGAAGATTAATCCACTCCATGGAAAGTTTAGAGAAATATTACATATTAATGACGATATTAAAAAAATAGCGTAAAAATTGTAAATATTTTACTTCACATTAAATACCATAAGCAGTGGTTCGTAACCGGTGCTCTGTGTTCCGAGAATTTGTTTTAAGTGCTACGCGGAATAACGATTTGTGAAAAATGGAAGTTATTTGCGATCTCTAAATTCATTCGCCACATTTAATACATCGGCTAGTAAATAAATAAATAATGATTACTCATTAACTTCCACAAGGTCGGCAATTTTTGTTAATGTTTTCAGCATCATGGTCGTGTGACTACGGTTTCCAAAGATTGACCAATACCAAAATTCAAATCGCAGACGAAGAATTGATAAATAGCTAATATCAACACTCCCTACACGTTCTCTTAAGTGCCACATGCGTGATTATACGTATTTTGCATTTTCATTGCCAACGCACTCAGTTCTATAGGTAGGTATCAAAAAACATTGGTAAAAGTACCTACTTCACCGTTTTTTCGTAAAGTATAAACACGTAACTAGCCACTTACACAAATGTCTTCACCTGAAATCCGAAGTTTAATGTCATATCTGTAATATTTCAAAAACTATACACTCTTCAGCAAAACTTTATATGAAACAAGAAAATTTTCATTTAGTTATTCCTTATACTGCTTAAAAAGTTTTTTTTTTTATTTTTTCTGAACTATTCAATCATTGGCCAATAATTTTCTCGTAACGCGAGTTGTGGCACGCATTGTAGCACTTATCGTGAACCTTTGTGTTGTATATAAATATAATCAATTCAGCTGCCTGTTCAAAAGGATAGGTTCCCGGAATTATTATTAATTTTGCTAGACGTTAAAAAATTCTTATTTGTTGGTGAATGAATAAGCTTCTAGTTAGGCATAATAGGCACTGTTTCGCCCACTTATGCTATCATTAGAAGCTTCTGTTGTATTTTACAAGCATGAAACAAATATTGCCAACAGAATGGCCTTACAAATAATATCAGTGACGTGCTGTTTGCAGACTCTACTAAGCATCGCATACTTTCATCGGCATTAACTTATTTTGTTGTCAATTAAGTGAAGTTTTTGCAAAAACCTAATGTGCACAAGAATGACACGTTTTGTGCATATTCCTTTTACTAAAGACTGAAAGTTGACGAAGCTTATAGCTGTAAAAATGAAAATATTTTTTTTTTCCTTTAAAGAATCAAGCGCCGCGGGTGAATTTTTGAACATAAAGTTTATTTAATTTAAGACATCGACTGAGGGTGCTTGATGGAATTTCAATATTAAATTTGGATTATTGAGATTTTGTACACTTCCATGTACCTTGCAATGGGAAGTTGTTTGTCACCACTATTAGCAGAATTTTACATGAACCATTTAGAAAACCTTATTTTCAGCAATAAAACAGAAGTTAGAAACGTAGTTTATTGGTTCCGTTACGTAGATGACATCCTTTGTCTATTCAATGGAACTGAGAGACAAGTTTCTAACCTTCATAATTTTCTTAACTCACTAGATGATAAAATTCAATTCACTTTAGAAGTAGGGGGCAAGAATATAAATTTCCTTGACCTTAATATTGATATTAAAAACTCCATTCATGAATTTAAAATTTACCGAAAACAGACGTTTTCAGAAGCCACGATCCATTTTAAGTCAGACCATCCTTTCTCATATAAATTGGCTGCTTTCCATTCTCAGGTTCACAGATTAGTCACTATACCTCTAAATAAATTTAATTTTGAAAACGAACTAAACATTATTAAACAAATTGCCATTAATAATGGCTATGAGGCGTCTCTTATAGATAGTCTTGTATCAAAAAAACAACGTAAATTAGCAGAAAAGATGCTATATTTCGGGAACTTGTCTAAAGACATAGACCGCCCTAGAATCTGGCATAGAATAAGTTATTTAGGTTGCACAAGCTTTAAAATTAAAAAACAACTCGCTGATAGTGTTAGACCGGCGTTCTATTGCAAAAACTCTCTAGGCAAATTACTTATTAACAATAAAGATAGAGTAAACTTTAAGAACAAATCTGGTATTTATAAATTACAATGCAATGATTGCCAACATTTCTATGTGGGTAAAACCACACGTACATTAGATATAAGGGTATCAGAACATTTAGCTGCCTTTAGATTAAAAAAAGAAACTTCGACATTCGCAAATCACTTGCTAATGGAGAACCATACGTTTAATGCGGATGATGGGGTTAAACTGTTGCATAAAAACATGGGGGATCATAAATTATTTTATCAGGAAATTTTAGAAATTAATAGAGGCCAGTTATACTCCTTACCAATCTTGAATGAGCAACTGAACCTTCCTAATTCTCCGCTATTATATCCGATACGTTGAAACACCTAACAGATTTCACTAAATGTGGAATGATTGTATATATTTACCCATTCGTCGAATTACATCCCGTCAAAACCCACAATACTATTATAATTGTAAAATCACTGGTATTTCTAAAAGAAGTTGAAAAGCGGCAACCGCCTTCGGCAATCGCCACTCTGGTAATATGGTGTTTACAAAATAAGGATTACGACGATTTCCGAAATTTTAACTCAGGTATCGGTGTGGCTCTCAGACGTATAATGTATTGCCTCGTAAATGATATTTGTCGCATTTGTATCTTCTATATAAGCGTTAGAAACTGTTTACTGTCTCTCAGTTCGAGTCCATTCGTGTGCTCGAATGCCTGAAGATGCCGAAAGGCGAAACCCGGGTCGTTAGTGACAAAATACATGGAAGTGTACAAAATCTCAATAATCCAAATTTAATATTGAAATTCCATCAAGCACCCTCAGTCGATGTCTTAAATTAAACATTATTAAACAAATTGCCATTAATAATGGCTATGAGGCGTCTCTTATAGATAGTCTTGTATCAAAAAAACAACGTAAATTTAGCAGAAAAGATGCTATATTTCGGGAACTTGTCTAAAGACATAGACCGCCCTAGAATCTGGCATAGAATAAGTTATTTAGGTTGCACAAGCTTTAAAATTAAAAAACAACTCGCTGATAGTGTTAGACCGGCGTTCTATTGCAAAAACTCTCTAGGCAAATTACTTATTAACAATAAAGATAGAGTAAACTTTAAGAACAAATCTGGTATTTATAAATTACAATGCAATGATTGCCAACATTTCTATGTGGGTAAAACCACACGTACATTAGATATAAGGGTATCAGAACATTTAGCTGCCTTTAGATTAAAAAAAAGAAACTTCGACATTCGCAAATCACTTGCTAATGGAGAACCATACGTTTAATGCGGATGATGGGGTTAAACTGTTGCATAAAAACATGGGGGATCATAAATTATTTTATCAGGAAATTTTAGAAATTAATAGAGGCCAGTTATACTCCTTACCAATCTTGAATGAGCAGCTGAACCTTCCTAATTCTCCGCTATTATATCCGATACGTTGAAACACCTAACAGATTTCACTAAATGTGGAATGATTGTATATATTTACCCATTCGTCGAATTACATCCCGTCAAAACCCACAATACTATTATAATTGTAAAATCACTGGTATTTCTAAAAGAAGTTGAAAAGCGGCAATCGCCTTCGGCAATTTGCCACTCTGGTAATATGGTGTTTACAAAATAAGGATTAGGACGATTTCCGAAATTTTAACTCAGGTATCGGTGTGGCTCTCAGACGTATAATGTATTGCCTCGTAAATGATATTTGTCGCATTTGTATCTTCTATATAAGCGTTAGAAACTGTTTACTGTCTCTCAGTTCGAGTCCATTCGTGTGCTCGAATGCCTGAAGATGCCGAAAGGCGAAACCCGGGTCGTTAGTGACAAAATACATGGAAGTGTACAAAATCTCAATAATCCAAATTTAATAAAGTTTATTATAAAATTCAATATTTACAAACTGTTAAGTAGGCAGGAATCAATTGGATCTAGAGATAGTGACTTTCTAACTATTAGTATCTTTCTAACCACAAGTTTCTATTGACAACTCATTTGCATTAAATAATCGATAAATTGTTTCTTTTGATGGGAGCGGACATGAAAAAAAAAATATACAATGTTAAATTTTGTATGTACACCAATGCCAGTCGTTATCTCGAAAGGTGTGTAGTGTAATATACAGCGCTCCCTTTGTATACAAATACCTTCTCAGAGGGAAGAAATTTCTATTCTTGCTATCAGACTTTGCACACAATTGGCCAAAGTGTATATATCATGATTAATCACGGTAGAAACACTTGGATAACAGGGAGCATATATATATTTCGTAAGCACCCGGTAGGCATTGCTATCCAAGAAACGTAAAGTAATGGATTAAAGGAATAACTATAACTAAGAGGTTCAATTTGAAATGATTTGTGATTTATTTCGTACAATACGATAAGCGCTTACAACTAATAGGTATATTCATGTTTTATTGTAAAAAGCCGGTGGTGAGCAACGCGTCTAGAAATTATGTTATATCTTATTACCTGTATGATATAGCGAATTGCCAGCATCTGTAATGAAATGGGTGAAATGATTATTCATTCAAATTTACTGCTAGATAGTTTATTACAATCAAAATTGATTAAGTCTGTTTCATTCGATTTGACAAAAAATACTATTTTTAATCGTCGTTGTTTTATATTTCATCCCAATTCTTATCTAGATCGTTATGATAGTCTATATAAAAAACCGTAGATACGTCACGTTATTTGAAAGAAAGACAAGAGTGGATTTCTGTAATATCTGACATTCCCTGACCATCGTAGCATGTTAGACAGTTATTTCAGCTAAGCGTCATTTGGCGATTCGTATAGGGTATTAAATAAACATGTATCGATGGCCGAGTTCCATAGGGCCCTTATTTGAAAATTTGATGTTTTGTATTAAGTTAACCATTATATTCAAACACCGCTCTTCTACAGTTCCACAAAAAAAGTATAGCTTGTAAAATGTATAGGTTTTCTCTCAAAAGGCAGATATTTGCGCATAGAAATCAGTAAAATGAAATAATTTCTCAGTTACGTATACATACATATCGACATATCGTATTGTAGAAATACATTTTTGTGAATCGTGGCGTTCCATAGAGAAAAAACCTTTAATCCTAACCTATTGACCACCTATTTGAATAAAAAAGTCATACAAATATTAAACCATCACTCTTTTACGGACCAGTTTAGACGAGTCAAAACTTTGAACGGACATATCTCAAAACTACCAATTTCTAACTGTATCACTATGGAACTAGGCCATCGATATATCTGTGTCCTCGATACTCGATATTCTTTATACCTAGATCATAAAACAAGATCCTAACCATAAATTGAACTGAAATCGACTCCTTATTACACATATGTTACAGTGGCATAACTCTTTCACTCGTTCATGGTTCACATTGTTTCATAATCTTCTGTTATCATTTATCAAAATGCGTGGGTATTACATGTGTGTCGGGAGACAGAAACATTAACCCTTTTTAGTATTTCCGAAATATACACAGGTGAAATAACTAGCATATACGCTGAGGCCACGCCCAAATGATAACGTCAAAAACGGCGTCCTATTCTCATATAAAAAGGTAGTAGAGAAAATATAATAACATATTACATAGTTATAGTACCAAATATGTAAACGTATTATAAATAAATTCTGAATAAGTGTACGAGAAATATAATATGTTGCTTAAATAATGTACTATTAGGGCATCCAATCCCGGACCGTTTTTACGATCCCGGGATTTTGAAAATCAGAATTTCTCAATCCCGGGATACCGGGATTGGTCAATAAGTGTAATTTAATGTGTTAAATTGTGCATTTACAATTTTTTTCTATTATTGCTTCAATCGGAATATGGCATTGGAATGTCTTTCTTTTGTTGATTTAAAATCAGACAGTTATTAACAATGTTTTTTAAAAAAAAAAACGTTATCATCAAAATAGTTTTATCTTTTATTTATTGCAATATTATAGTAGACCTTACCAAATGGTAACCAAAAAGAGGACATATCCTTCAATTCGATTTTCAAATATTGTATCCTATTCATTTAACAAAAGGTCCTAATTTTTTCTCCATTTCAAAATGGTTAAGAACGGCTGTTACGAAATATGGGAAAAAGGGAGACTACAATAAATTTATATTAATTTTATAAGTATTATAAAAACTATGTACATGAACAAAGCGAGGTACATGTTGTAGTTAATCGAGAAGTTTTCATTTGGTGTAAGAATTATTTTTATCATTTACAATGAATTAGATAATTGTTCGGGTTCCCGGGATTGGAAGCCCTATATACTATTTTATTTTTAATTGGATAAAGCAATGTAAGCTTAGAAATTTAATACAATACATTTATAAACTGACGATTAGTTTGAACTTGCTAGTCACTCGTATCAATATGAGGCCATAGTACTGATTTTAAATAACCCATATTTTATCAAGAAAGAGCACATATAAATCATTCACATTACTTTTCGCTAATTTTATCAAAATATTATTCAACGATCTAATGCAAATTTTGTTATTATTCATGGACTAAGTTTTCGTAGAGTCGTGTAGATTGTACGATAATAAGGAAGCAAACGGTTTGTTACGCAGTTCAATCAATTCATACATCATTATAGAAATATTTATATTTTATTGAAATCTCATTAAAATATATAATTAAACCATTTTACATTGAATTTCTGTGTAATCTCAAAAATAGTAAAATATCGAACGTTTTAGTAAAACGGCACTACAATACACGGTTCATTTTCAATACGATAATAAAATATATCTACGCCGTACATGCATCAATATTCGAAAAAGATAAAATATTGATGTTTGTTTAAAAAACAATTGAGTTTATGTTGACCCAGAATAAATGAGAGGTCTAGTATCATAACTCATAATCTCCAGCATATCGATGGCCTAATGTTATAAACCCGTATCTGATATTTTTGACGGAAATGATTTCATAACCCGTATATAGTTTATTTAAAATAATACACAGTATTTAATTTTTATAATAATTATAAACCAACTTTTGATTGTGAGCGTTTGGGGTTTCTATTTGACATTTGTCTTAGAAGAACATGCATGTCTTGTGTTGATCGTATGCCGTTTCTGGAATTAAAAATATTAAAATTAGTTTTACTCAAAACTTTTGCAAGCTTACGCCTGTAGTACCTGCATATAAAAATTAACATAACTCCAATGAACAAAATTATAATCACACTTTTTCAAATACATACAGTTTTACAATAATTTAAGACATCGACTGAGGGTGCTTGATGGAATTTCAATATCAAATTTGGATTATTGAGATTTTGTACACTTCCATGTATTTTGTCACTAACGACCCGGGTCGTTAGTGACAAAATACATGGAAGTGTACAAAATCTCAATAATCCAAATTTTACAATAATTGTTAATCACAAAGATGTAATTTTGATTACTGTGTTCTTTTATTTACTTGGGAGTCTTGGGACGCTATATAAGTTATCAATATTTAAGTGCAAATGGTTATAGACTTAAACGTTGGTATAACTTCGTTTTGCTATGAAGGGTTTGAATTTTTGATTGGGGTGTACAGAGAGCAGTTAAATTATAACTATTACTTTTTTATCATTCTACCTTTAATTACTATGAAGAGAGAGTTTAAGCAATTGAAGTACTCATTCTCGTTAAATACTCTGTTTACTTGCTGCCTTAGTGATTGAGGTCATCCACATCGGTAATGGATGTTATTTATATTCATAATATGTTATTAAAGAAGTTGTGACCATATTAAGTTAAGCGAGAATAATATTAAATAGAAATAAGACAATACGTGATTAGAACAATGTTTTGAATAGTTTATCATCCAAGAATTCTGAAGAAACCGAAGTACAATGCGAGGCTTTTCAGAAATATTTCTTTAGACTAAAAAAAGAAATATTTGCGATTGCTGGAAGTGTTCAAAAGAAGAACGTGCAATAACGCTCGAAAACACACGTTCCACACATCGAAATCATAGGTTTGGCCACAAAGTGTTTTCCGAGGTGTTGCCAACCACTTAACCTTAAACTGAAACATTATTTACTATGACGCAAAAATAATTATCTATCGGCGTCTCGATGATTTGATCATGTTGGAGATTGTCTCAGTAAGGATATATGTAATATTTAACAGAATGATGAGATCGCTAATATTTTGTATCCAATATAAACGGATTGTTAACTATCACAAAATGTAACAGCACTAGGACGAAATCCACCATTAACTTTTTCTTTAGACCAACATTTCTAGTAAGGTACAGAGTAATTTTTTGGATCTACAAAACTGCTCTCAATTATGTGGTGGTTTGAGTGTCGATCATAAATACAAATATCACCTTATTGCATATCCTGGATGCTGATAACCAGTCTTTCGCTCCTCCCCCCCCCCCCTTCAACCAGGCTTTTTCACTTTTTATCAAATTAAAGTCAAGAAACAAATTAAGATGAATGTTGAGAATGACATTATACATTGTAGATTGTACTCTAAATTAGAAAGATATTTTCAAGATGCTAGTGCAAAAATCCCATTAAATAAGTATAATAAAAAAATTATATGCTGTATAATATTTTTAGCCAGCTTTATGCAATGGGTTGGGAACGCGTGTTCCATAGCAACTTTTGGAATACTAACCTTCAGTCTATACTCAGAAAAACATTACATAAACCCAGCAGTAAAGTAGAAAATATTCACCTTTTTCCTACATCCACTACAACATAAAGCCTTACTCCAAGTGATGCGGGGCTAAAACAATCGATCCACTCTGAAAACTATTAATCAACATGAGTAGAAATGTGAAATACGGAAAAAATAAAAAATACGAAAATCGATTGGATATATTCCACATGGATACATCCCAAGACGTTTACTAATAACACCAATCAATATATCCTGCAAAATAAACAAACTCTATGCTTTTACACATCTCTTACTTTGTATGTAGCTGGAAGCTTTCCTCGGATATCGCTGCGATGGGAAAGTTTTTGTGGAAATTTTCCAGCCAACGATAGGTAGGTAGTTAGCTTTCCGAGCGATATACCAACCCAGTCAAACTTTCGCTTCGGTGGATCTTCGCTAAATGTATTAAAACATATCCGAATGAATTCACCCGATACTTTGGATCTCGGATAAGAGAGACATATCTCCTCGCCTGGTAAATAACAAATATCTTATACAGCGGAGTAAAACTGGTTATTCATTATACGTTTTTAATTTATGATTAAAGTTATTTATGAGAATATTCTTCGACGGCAACATACACAAGTTTTAACTAATTAAATCAGGTTTCACCATAAACTTAATTGTTTTCTGAGTTTATGAATGAATCAACAACTGACTCCATTGAATGGATTCATTAAAATAAGTGTCATATGAGTAGCTGAGTAGCCAAACACGCTCCCGAAAGTTTTTAGAGTTTTGAGTAAATCACGAAAAACTGTTATGGGCGGTATGACAGTTTTAGGTATAATTATTATTAATGAAGTAAATGCCAATTCAATCAATATAAATTTAGTTATGTTGTGTCTTCCGGTGTATAAGGAAAAGTCAAATATTTTTTTACACTGTCGTTTTCTCTCCGTCTAAAACAAGGATCGAAATCGTGTAAAAAAACGACATTTTTAAGTTTGGAAAAAATTTAGACTTTCAATTGAAAAATTGATAGATCTATCGATAGAGCACATAGGTACGTACATTAAGTACTTATCTACTATACAATCTCAATATTTAATTGTCTTGAACCCTTGGTCAATAGACGGAAGTCTAATACGTTACCAGTCAACTGCTGCTATCTGAACTTAAGTCATATATTTGAATCTTTTTTTATTTAGTGAGTTCGTGGAATCTTGTAGATGACAGCAAAAATAATTTATTGTGTTCTATTATTATCTCTTGAAACAATTATTTACATATATTAATTCACATCCTACAACTTTCAGAACCATTTTCGCTTAACGGTCGAATGTTGTCAACAGTTTGAAAACGTCATTACACGTTTAAACTTATTGTTGATTCATATGAGTTAAAAAACATTGTTCGTTTGCATTTGAATAATTTAAGATGCCCAAAAGCTGGCCATTACTGGCACAGATAAAATAAAAAAAAAACTGTTGGTTTGGTTTTATTTACAAAATAAAATGACCTTCCACGAAGAGTTTACCATTAGCCTAAAGTTAATGTAAAAAAAATATTCTTGCTCCATGACAATTGATTATTATTAAAATGGTACAGCGCGTAAGTGAAAAAAAAATGCGTAGCAATGCTTTAAAAAATGAATATTATTAAAAACGCTTCATTTTACGCTATGGTGCTGATATCAAATGTCATACCTAACACTGGTAATCTATAATTAAATAAGCTGATAAAAGTGTTACTGAAATATAACAATTCGTAAATTTTATTCAAAAAAAATCATCTGACAATAACTTGCGGCAACGCGATTATGCTGTCATGGCACATACAGTATTAGTTTTGTGAACTGAAACACTCGTACGTAAAAAACGCTTAGTCATTCATAAAACTGACAAGACAAGTTAGCAGCGCCGGCATTATATTTTATAAAGCAGAAAATTCTCCAAATAAAAGTAAAAGACGATGAGAGAAGGTATCAGAAAAGAAGACAACTAACTTTACTAAATTTCTTTTACATTGATCGGGTTATTATAAGATGATTTATCTAACGTTGAACGAAATAAGATTGGCTGTATTATATACCGTTTCCCGAATAAAAGAGATAGTGAATGTCCATCGTTATTATATTACTGCTACTAGCTTGTTAATTAATTTGATTAATTATTAATAACATTGGTAGTCGATTTTGATTTTGTGTTATTTCAGTTTATAATGCTTGCTATGAGTGAAGCCGAAAATTATAAATAATAAAATGATACATAATAAAATACGATAATTTTATTTCGCACTAGTGAGTACCCGACATGCGTTGCAATGCCACTCAAAGAAAGAAAGGGTTTGTGTTTTTGGAATTTTTGTATACAGAATATTTTTAGCCGTCTGGTGCGTACACGAATAAATCAGAAGGTTATTCCTAGATTTCGCTGTTTTATGTATTTGTTTTTTTTTTAGATTTTATTTTTTTTCTTCAAAACGTTCACGAGTCTGTGCAAAACAACTTACCAAAGTTTCGTCGAAATCGGATGAATTTTAAAGGAATGCATAGAGAACAAACATTCATTTTTGTATATATAGACTAAAAATTCGTAAAAAATTTTTGAATTGTACATGATTCAAGATCAATTCTTGGATATAATTTATGCTCATATGCATCCATAAACTGGATATCAAGTATTGAAAAATTTAGTCGTGTATATGTTGTATGATCTGCGCAATAAACATATTTTTTAATGTTATCTTTTAATCTAGGATATAGGTATCACAATTTTTTGCATACATTCTTAATAATGCTGTACAAAGAAATTTACATGCGCTATGAAAGCTGTGTTTATGCTAAAGCTTTAGGATAGTATGTCCGTAAACAAATAAATTAATTCCGTAAAAGGCTTAATGAAATATGAGGCAAACAAGGATCTGTTTACACTGTGCAACATGCTGGTTGGTATAATACATTTTATATGCATTAAGGGTAATAACACAATACGTTAATGCCATATTCGGTAGACTATCTAAACATGTAACTTTGAAATAATAACGGATTATTGATTTTTAGCAACATCGATTGCGTTTATCTTTCCTGTGTAGCAAATAATTATTAATAATAACAGAAATACGCAATGTTTTTGGTTTTTCATTTCGTGTTACTAAAAGCTAATTAAAATAATGTGTTTTATTGCAACGAAGAATTATGTAATGTGTCATATGTATTTTTTTATGTAGTTCACGACAGCATTCGTTTTTGCGATATGTCTTCCGCGAATTTTCCTTTAAGGAATTTGATGTTTGGATGTATTCTTTAACCCGATGAACGCCATGGACATGCTTACATGTTTAAGACTTTAAGAGTTTAAACCTTTAGGTAGAGAAATTAAGATTTAATTAATAGACGAATTTTAGATTTGAACTGCCGATGTATTACACTTACTTTTGTGGCTACGCACTTGCTTGTGTGCGTGTTTGCGGTGTATATGAAGACTGGCCGCGGCCATTTTTCTTACAAAGTCGAAGCAAACTTACAAATACTTTTCAGCTTCTTCATTTTCTTAGATTTATTTTAGCGAGAATGCGACGAGTTTAGCTTACCTCTTGATATATTTGACATAACTAGTATATATTTTACTTAATTCTCCATTTTTTACTGTTGAAATTCGATCTAGTTGTAGCCATTATTTTGTCAACTCATATATTATACATATATATCTATAAACAATCTGAAAGTAACATATTTTCATTTGTCAAAGTTCTGCATTATAACCTATAAAATACGGTTATGAATTATATAATTTATAAAACGTAATTATTATATTAATTTGTGAAATAAGATTAATTTTTATTCATAATACACATTTAATATAATTTATCATAAATACACATTTAAAATCAATTTACAATCACTACAGGCAATCAGGCAAATAAATCACCATAAAATATAAAAATGAATTGTAATTACTAATAATGATATTATAAAAATGTGTGTTTAGTACAATTGCATACGAAATGTAAATGAATCCAGATATCTTTCTCGATAGTAACGATCCTTTCAACTTTGAACGAGATTTATTTTTTATAATTAAGTAAACTACATTTCAGCATTCCGTTGTATTTAAATACATTATTTAATTGTTGGTATAAAAAACGTTGCAAGTAGCTTAATATATTCCAAAAATATCAAGTCGCTTTTGTTTGTGTTGTGATGAAATGTTCAAAGAAGGACGTTTGCAGAAGTGGGCTACCTTTCTACGGCAGTAATTTTTTATGCCCTTCAAAAAATAAGTGCGTAATTTACCGAGACATAAATTAAGGTAAACTTGCTGGAGAAATTCGCCACGAGTACAGATTTTTACAACCGCTAATGAAAGTGTTCCGAATTTAAAGACTACCTTGGGTATCTCATTCGGTATGTTTTTCCCAACCTTTTGCACCAAGGATATTTTTACTTTACCTTTTATAATATGATAAAATTTACTTTTCACATTAGTCAAGAATACTTTTGTTACATTTTATCATCTAACGTAGTCAAGTGGCAAACGCTTTTAAATTCCACGTTGCAGTCAGTGACTCACCCATGCTGGAAAGTTTTATATTTTAAATATAACATTTAAATTGATAAATTTGTTATTACACAGGTTGTGATACTAATTGTGACACGTTGTTTGTGCCTCTGAGAAGCATGTTCAGAATGACTGTCGTAAGATCGTTGTTTTTATAAATGACTAAACTAATGACACTAACAAAGAATTAAAATAAAGTAAACAACTTTAGCATTATTTAAACAATTTTGGTTATAGACAAATTTCATATGAGCGTGAATGAGTTTAGATAAATACTGATTTATATTTTTTGAAATAGTATTCTCTCGGTAGACTTATTTGCCAATTTTTGAGATACACGAGTTAAAATTCTTTGTTATTTTAACAAGTCGTACGATAGTCATCTCATTTAAAACTGTTTCTAAAAGAACAAACCCAATCATTAGCCGCTTATTTCTGGTGTCATGTTAGAGAACCAACACTATATAAGAAGAACATTTAATTAAGAAGGAGTTTATGTAAAATTCCAGTAGCTACACAAAAATGACGCTAGGTAAATTTCCAGTAATGTCAACATGACGCTAACAAAATCACGGTTTGATGTTTAAAAATTATCTCAGCCCATTTGAGAAACATCTTTTAAAAACAAACTCTAGTATACAAAGAATTCCCTCCCCCCAGCGTACTGTCCCATGTCCCACCATCGCACCAGCTGGAGTCTGGTTAAGGTCCCCCTGGGGGGACAGCCCGACGCCAGGCGATAAAGCGAACAGGGCAATAAAAAAAATACTGATTTCTCACAAAACGCCCGATGACTTCCAGCCATGTAGAGCAACTTTATACTCTGTTTGTTTATTTTTTGGGTTGTTTATCGCCAGACTAAGTTTTCGCTTCGGAAGATTGAAGACCAATTCAAATCAATACCTTTCCATTAAGAGTTTTCAATAAAAAATTATCGAGCGCCACACTTACTTGAGTTTCCTCTTAGATATGCTATATTTTACAAGAAGACTCTACTGTTAGAAGGGAATAAATATTTTTCTAAGCTTCGCGGTTTAATCATGCAACCTGTTTTAATTGTGGTACATAGAACAAAAAAAACTAAAGTTTCTCTAGATTTCCGCGAAACACCAAAAATAAAAAAAAAGTTATACACAGAAATTAATACATGTTATGTTTTTCATTTAATAAATATACATTATAAAATAATTGTATGCGAGGGCAGAGTTTTTGATATAAGAGTCAAAGTATTATTATTCTATATATTATTATTTTTCCATGTCCGCTCCCAATGTGGAGCATATGATCTCCTAATGGAGGTATCTTAACAGAATTTTTCTACGAGAACCGCTTGTTACTCAAATGCTCAACCTTTTTTTTTCGAAGAGAGTAGAGATAGAAGGATAGGGCTAGGGCTAGGACAGGACTAGTGGTTAGCTAATCGCTCTCGCCACGCCCCGTGAGGATGAGATGGGTGGGAGGGAGGAGTCAGACTACGAACAGGAACGACACATTCGGAACCGTAGCCAGCGACGCTACCAACTGCGCCACGGACGCCGACAATATATTATATAATCAATATATCTTTTTAACATCATCGATCTAACTATTCTACGTTATTATGGATTGCGTTTTAACTTGTATAATAGCAGACCGTGATTTTTTTATTAGCCAACTATCCAAAGTTGCTAGAATGAACATATAAAATTATTTCTGTAATCATCAATAATTAAATTTAAGCAAATTTTTTTTATCATTTTTATTAATTACCAGCGTACTCGCTTATTGAAAATTAGGCATTTGAAAATATTCCTAATCTTAATATCTAAGTCTCTTAAAAAATATAGGTTCATTGAGCCACTCGTTAAATACTACTAAAAACTCGATTCAAAAACCTAATAACTGTAATATTCTATAATTGTTACCAATGTTTGAGAAATTTTGTTGTCTGTCACTTTAGATTAATCTAAAAAGAATTTAAATTAATCAAGAAAAGGTTATTTTTGACAATTAATAATGCGAAAACCTATGCTCATGATTTAAAATGAAATATTTTTTCTAAAAGACCATCTCATGTTTTACATTAATGACGCTAATGTGTGCTTCTCATTTTTTTTTCCGCACGGTTTTAAATTTAACTAAATAGACAAAATCTTTCAAATTGTTCGCAGTTTTTTTTTGATTTGTTTTTTTAAATCAACACAAAATTTTACGTTGCGTGAAAATAGAAAAACATAACACAATAAAGGGGCGTCTTGATACGTTAGCGAATCCTATACAATATTGTCTCCTGAAGGACAAAAGTGCCATCTTATTTTCGCTGTGTCATCTCATTGCAGTGTTGGCACCCATTATTCGAGCCTATACCACTCTGCGAAAAGTGCCTCGCCTCCCAATTTCGCAAACCTTATTGAGTGTGAAGGAGAAAGCGATTCGAATAAAACATTTTCAATATTTTTCTGCGTAAGACAGAAAGAATTTTTAACGCTGTGAAAATCGTGTACAAAATAGGCCCAATTTTTTTTGTCTCATAATATTATTCAGACCATCATACATAGCACAAAATCAACAACTACTGTTCCTAATTTATTCTTTTATGTTTTATTTAAGAGACTTTAAGCCCGCTCATATTCACGGTCAATTCATAGAGCGATAATAAACATTAATATAACACATCGTAAGTGTGTTGATAAAGCTTACGAAAAGTATCACGATTATATACATTTATATGTAGAAAGTATGAAAAATTAATAACTTAAGCGCCAACGAAATACTTCTGATGTTTATGAGTAACTAATTTGTGTGACTATCTAGCGAAAAAAATTACTCGTTGTTCAATTTCTATTGGATTCTCTGCAATTCAGTTGTTTTTTCTTTGTGAATGATTTACACAGATAGGTGTTAGAGTGGTAAGAAAATGATTCAGTATGATTCCAATATTTCCATAGATTTCTAGATGCGAACTAGTTTACTACAAAGGCTATGTCGTATGGATTAGTTCGCTGGCAAGCGACTCATGTTAAACATTAGAAGGCTTGAAAAGAATTATTGCCAGACTTGACTTCAGCACAATTTCTTTTCTTATCTAGTTGATCCATTAATTTTATGATTAAAATTCCAACGTAGCAGTCAATCATTTGGTTAAAGCTTTATATAAGCTGTTAAGTTATATTATATTTATATCGTTATTTTTAAACATTACAATTTTATATAAATAAAAGGTAACACACGTGTCATGAACTATTTGCACAATAGACAATCCAACTTATTAGACAGGTTGCATATAGCAAGTGCAATTTGAAACAATACGAAATTGCTTTCGTGAAACCATTGATTCAGGATCGAGTGAGTGAGTACCCGGCATGCGTTGCAATGCTACTAAAAGAAAGAAAGGGTTTGTGTTTTAATTCTGTTTATTGGAGTGCTTTTGGATTAGAAATCTGCACGGGCCGAAATGTCATAAAATTACCCTGTCATAGTCCAACATCTTCAGGAGCGGTCCGGCCCGAGCCCGAGTCTCAATATCACACTTGTAACCCTAACCCGAACCGCAGCCCAGATTTATTTTTCTCAGCCCGAAAAAAGCCCGATTTAATTTTTAATATAGTAATTCATTTATTTTTTCAAACAATATATGCTATTGTTTCCATATTTCTAACGATATTCATTGTACATGTGAAATAAATTATTTAAGTTATAAAAACTATTGCCTTATGGCTGGCTCATGAGCCGAACATAGTACGAAATATTTTTCGTAAATTTGAACTCTTTACTAGAATCTGAATTGTCTTTACCCGCCCGAGCCCAGCATACGGGTCCGGCTGGTTAAAGGTCCGCGGGCCAAGCCCGGGTCCGTGCAGACCTCTATTTTGGATAAACAATATTTTTTTTGTTTTTTCGTCTGGTTCAGAGATGTCGCTAGTTGTACGTATTTTGATTCTGTCTTTAATATTTTTTTTTTAGATTTATGATTTGAAATTTTTTTCTCCAGAAACCTTCACGAGTTTCCTCACAACAACTCACCATAGTTTCATCGAAATCAGACGAATGGTTAAGGAATGCATAGAAGACAAACACACAAATCTTCATTTTTATATATGTGTTACTACTTTTCAAAAAAAAACATATCCAAAATGGACGTACTCGAGAAAAACGTCAGGCAAAAAGAAAGACGTCACAGTGTTGGAAGATTATAAGAATACTGATTAACTTATATACCCATTTTTGTATACAGAAATATTAAAAGCCGACCTGGTTGGTTTTAAATAGCAATTGACAAAAAAAGCGAAAATACCTAAACCTAGACACATAAATATATAGATAGATTCAAAATATTGATTTGTAATCCAAATAAATGGACAAATTAATGTAAATTGCAGTAATTTTCCTACAATATCCATTCTTCTTAATAATGTGACGTATACCGATCGGAAAATAACTAATCTTGCTACCGACTATCTCTCTATTTAACCCTTACTTAAAGAGATGTCTAGCATTTACCGTCTCATTAAATTGTTTACTGTGAATTTACTTCAATGAGAGTACATACGTCTCACTTAGAAGCAAACAATATGAACCAATGTCATTATCCTTCTATTTGGATTGTAATTGTGCTAATCGTATACTAGTTTAAGGGCAATTACTGCCAGACTTTTTGTCAATCTAGATTCAAGATATTATCTCAAATTTGCAGACTTTGAGGCATCGCTAGATTACTTAAATCCCTTTTAGACAAAGTAAAACAATACCATTCTCAATGATATACTTTATGTTAAGCTCACAGACAATATAGCATTTACAATATTGAAAGCTTTAAAGGAATAAGTATTATAGATATGTATTTAAATGTTTAGTTTTTATTGTTCGTTGATACATATAAGTTAAAGCAACAATTTGTGATAATCATTCAATGTTTTAACATCGTTTTTCTTTCTCTGAACACTCAAAATTTAATATTAATAATTATATTTAATTAAAAGTAAGTAACGGTCTCATGTTTAATCCTCCTTTTGATTAATTGTTTGCTGCGATTTATTTCCCGTTAACTTTCTCACCGGTATATCCCATTTTTGTGTTCAAAATCTTAGGAAATCATCTTTAATTAAGACTTAAAGGCGATACATATTATACTTATGGGCGTCACTTAAAGTTTGTTTAAATGTTTTAAAACAATTTCTGTAGATGAGTTCTAATTGTATTTGTATGGTATATTATTTTTGATTTAATTTAATTCTTCTTTAAAATATAGATTATTACATTCAGTTGTCCGAAGCTTTGCATAATAAATAATCAATAACAAAGGTTACAATTAATAGAGGTTATAATAATAATTTATCATTAGTATATTTATTGTTATATATTATATGGGATTCAGCTTTTAATAAATATATATTTGAATTCTTAGTATAATTTGTACAAAAGATAAAAAATATAAATAGATATATAATAAATATCAACGAAACGAGTCGATGGATAATTTTAAGCCAAACGATTCATCAAAATCTCCATTTTGTTCCTCGCGTCTATTTTATGACGCACACTGAATATTTATAGTCCATCCCCAACCCCTACGGTCAATCAGACACCGAAAACATCATTCCAATATATGTATATAAAAAATAGATCCTCGTGACGTAGTTAGCCTCCCGGCACGGGAGGGTGTAGCCGGTTTAACGGTCCGACATAAAAAATAATGGCGCGTAACGCATTTGGCGCGCTGAGAACGCAAACGGGAACGCTAGCGCCACATTGAATTTGCGGTAAAGGGGGTTCGCGCGCCCGCCGATTGATGGTGATTAGAGTAGGCAGGCGCGTTCGGAATGATCCTGAGAGAAAACAGATCTCTTTCGCATCGGAAATAGTTTTGATGGCTTTTCGGATAGTTCACCTTTGGATTAGATCAATATGCGATAGCTTTACGCGGAACCTATCTCATGGTAGAGTGTTTTAATGCTTAATTTACAAGCGAGAATTAATGCACCAATACATAAAAATTCAATAAATCATATACATATCTCAAATTCAATAAGTTAGGAATCAGCAACAATCAGAAAATTTTTGAAAAACTTTCATTGCGTTGACCTATTGCTCAATTTTTTAAGTCATCTTTCTGTAGCCGTATTTAAATATATTTTTTTTGTATCTTTATTTCTTCCTACGCAGTATATAGATTTATAATGAAACATTTCATCAAAAGATGTTTTGATGACAATTGATTCTAGTGAACTGATTCGGGTGCACAACCTCGTTTTCCAGAGATAGTAAAGATAATGTTTTATTAAAAAATATATGGCATTACGGCTTATGCCAACACACCAAATTTTTGTAAGTCAATCGAGATCAGATCATAGAGTAATGACACCATATACGGCATATTATATCACCAATATCTCAAAAATTAAATTGAAAAAATCTTAATTTGATACTGACCTTGCCCTGTCACCATATCCACCCGATTGCTAGTGGAAAGCTCTTACCACTAGACCTGAGAGGCCGACAAAATAATGATTGGGTTTGGAAAATACTGGTTGTTAGTCGATTGCCTTCATGTCCAGTTTTGACGATGTGATAGGAAGAGAGGAGCTGCTGAGTAATAAAAAGGTCTTAATCATATATGTTTTTGGATATAAATCTCTATGAAACATCCTATCGAGGATTCATGCCTTGACCATGCAACCTATTAGGACGAAAGTCTAAATTTATGTACCAATTGACTAATTCACAATATCGGTACGCAACAATTAAAGATACAGTAATAATTATCACCACCAACAAGATAGCCTCATTAAAATTCGTTTATTAATTATTACTTTCATAAAAAATAAATGTAATTATTAAGTTCCAGAATCATTATATTGCCGTCCTAAATAAAAGATCATCTAACGGTAAAAGGCATATTTTGACTGATAAAGCATACACAGTGATATTAAATCCACATTTTTTTCGACAAATTTTTTTGAAACGCAATCAATAAAATGTTGTTTTTTAATTGTGTTAAAGCTGAAAAGTTTATTGAACTTGCGAAAATTCATTTTTGAAGAGAATCGTTGTTCAAATCATAACCTGCCATTGTCTGCTATAGTTAATTTGTGGTTAATAAATAAACCTAATTTTGATTCGTAGATATGCATTAGGTAAAAAAAAACTGCATACAAATATAAATTTCGTCACAATACATATTTGAAGAACCAATTCTAGAAGCGATAGAAGAAGGCTGAAGAGACTTTATTATAATTTTAATTCATTACATTCAACTGCTAGATTATTTAAAAAAAGCATAAAAAATGTATAAAACTTATTGAAAATAGGTTTATACTTTATATCCCTCCTTCTGACGTATTTCGATCACATGGTTTCGTAAGAAAGTTACTTGAATTTTTCAAATTCTAAACTTCTCGAAAATTCGATAGAAAGAATAAATTCAAACCTTTCTGAGAATTATTGGGATTCACTTCGTAATATTGTTGATTTGTAAAGTTTGAAGTGTTAAATACTTTAGAATTCATTAAGTATTTTCCAATATTGTAATAACTTTCCACGTTGAAATATGAGTTCACGTGCTCAAATAAGGGAACGGGCAAGATAACGTAACAGCATGACAAAATTAAATATATGGCAACAATATGATACGATTTATGATTTGTTGTTCAATAGCATGTATGTCTGTGATGTTCTTATTCCTTTCCTCCCACATTCGATGCCATCCCAAAAAGGGCATTCAGAGAACCATAAATTAACCACCAGCCCTTTTCTAACCTCACAAGTGTATCTGCACCATCTGAAAAGAAAGTTTGTGCAACTGTTAACATGTTACTTTTAATCGGCAAAGATAAAAAAGTCGGTCAAAAAATCATTAGTTTATTATTATTTCAATTCTGAATATTTTATTGTCAAATATAAACATTCAAACGAAAAAAATGATAAGTGTGTCTTAAATTGAAACTAAATGTCAATAATTTATAACAAAAGAAAAATTCCGATAGTTAAATTCATAGTTTTTGCAGCATACGTGTATTTTTCCAAGCATTTGGCAACCCTGCCGATTCCGTGCAAAATAGTAATATAATTTCGCGCCAAAACTATATTTCACAAATTAGATTAGAGCCAACTGCGAAGACCTAAAATGAAGTCCCCATTATATCCGGAATCCGCTTATTCCGAGCGTACCGGAAAAGGTTAAAATCACAAATTAATTTGCCCCTTGGGAGCTGTGCTGTGTCCGAAAGGTGGTGTTTATTTGCGGACCTTTGTAATCAAATGTATACACAAGTGAGTTTGGAAATTTTCGCTTAACTTGTATTTCGGCAATCAGAGGGTTAACTCGAGAAGACTTTAAGATTTTTTTTCAATAGTTGTAAATTTTATAAAGTAATATGTCGTATGGCTCTTTGCGTTCGTATTTCCAACAACTTCGCAAACTTAATAACGGTGTATTCCGCTTAATAAAACTCATTTTGTCTATACCCACTGAATGCTCGTCTGTACAGCGGCACGCAGCATGCAGTGTTCTGATATTGTTTACTTTTAACACATGATTCAAATGTATACTTTTGTTAATTCATTATGTTTTTAAACGTGTTTACTTGTCTCGCTTCGGTATCAAACACGCTCACGTAATAATCATAGAAAACTCCTATCACTAATTAACAGTCGAACGTAAAGATTGTATTTTTACTATTTCCCGTCTATGTGTACCTACTGAAATTATCTTGAGCCTGCCAAGTGAGTTTTCAGGTGGGAATAAACTAAATTAAATTTTTCTCTTTCCCATCTCTAGCCAAGTACTGTCGTATTAAAGATTCTGTTAAATTTAGGCTTTAAAAAAGGAAAAAAATTAAGATTAACTAGTGATGATAGATGCAAATAAAAGTGTTCAATTCTTATCAGGTATAATAATTATTGTTTTTCATGTAATTTTATATATGAAAAGTTTACCTTGTCTTGCTCATTCTCTCCCCGACTTTTGAGTGTGACTTTAAGGCTCGTACAGATTACCTTTTGCCCGATGGTTGCATGGACAATATATTTTTTACTTTTATTATAAATGATTATTAACGATACTCAAAGAAACGTAATTTTAACTGTAGTATGTTACAATAGTCATCTACTTTACAACAAATCTCATGAATCGTCGAAATTAACTAGTTACAATATATGCTTTTGTACTACAATTCGCTTTGAATCTCTAGCACGTAATTGTGTAACGGGTCTTATAATGATAGAATGTATAATTTACTGTGAAAGACAGTTAACTGATGGTAATTGAAATAATTTTAGGTATAATTCGATCAAAGATCAATAGAAATCAACAAAAGATCGTTATTTCGCATTCAACTTGGAAAAAAATCCAATTCTTCCTACAGTAGCTCTAACTTATAAAGAATAACTTATATTTACGAATGTCTATCTTCAAAATGTAATATAGAGACTATTCATGGCAATATTTGACTGAAGTTCTGTGTAGTTCAGTAGTTTATCTTCGACTATTTCGTCAAAATTTTTCAGAATTTCATTGAATATTAATTTCAAACCTATTATTCAGTTACACGAATTATTGATCGTGCAAAATCAATGGTTACGGCTCCACCAAGGCGATCGGTAATTTGATTATAATATGAATGAAAAACATATTAATTTAAAATATCAATCACCATTCGCATAAAAAGCATTTTATATCCCGGAAGTCTGATTAATAATATTACACTTCTTTGATCGCCACTTACCGCATCATAAACCCGAAGGTTTATCGTTATTTTTAACAACATCAGACCATTTGGCTTACTATGCTAGTTAACATACAGTGACGCCCGTTATTGAGAATCTATTTGACGATTAAAATCAAATAATACTGTCTTTGTTTTCAGTATTTTATAACTGTATACATTATTACGTTTATTCGATATTTCATTACATACAAAAAATACGATTTTATAGATAAAGTTGTTAAAAGTAATGTGTCCGAAAATTTATAATAAATAAGCACATATTTATGTTTTCGCAAGAACATAATATACTTAAATTAACGAAAATATCAAAATCGTTTTATATTCTTTTTAATATTTTTTATATCAATAATGATCACGTTGTTTATTTCAAAGTATAGCTTTTTTCATATAATTCATGTTAATTTTAAAGCCGACCAAATAAATGCATCATGTAAATCTTTAACAAATGCTTTACTTCAATAATCGGGAACAGCGGAGTTTTATTATTATTGAAATATTTTATGTTTACCAATTTCAATTGCTGCAAGATAAACATATTTTTTTTCAAATAGAAAAGCAAAAATATTACTACTATAATACATAGAAAAACGATCGAGAGTTTCTATTGTCGAGGATAAACTATTCTTAGTATTCGCAGACTTTATGAAGGTTAAATTGTTTATTTTTTAAGAACAATTACTATACGTTTCATTTATATTCTCTTTATAAGTAATTTATTCACATACTTCCAAGCATACAAAGAACAATAATTGAACCACTCTACTTGACAGCGTAAGCCCGGAAACCACAGACCGTAATCTTTTGACTACTACAATCGATTTTTTGTGTATTTTTCTTTATAAATATAATACAATATACCACATTTATTTCACTTAAAAAAGTCGTGACTATTTATTGCGAACAAATTTTTATACCAGAGGTAAAATCGTTTGGCTCCTTCACTGCATGCGGAAATTTTCTCTTCAAAATAAAGGCACATTTGGTTTTCGTTATTAGACAACTTTAACTCGTTATCCACTTGTGAAAACGGCCTAATCACCGCCATTTACAAATAATACAATTTGGCTTATGTTATTAAAATTCAGAAATTGGATTACACATATATTAACATACACATTTAAGTTTCAAAATGGGTATAGAAGTTCCTTAACTAGACCAATTAGAAAACGCTTTTATATATAATGACTTCATCTGTATAATAAAATAACAAATTTATATTTTAAATGCATATTTCCGTGCCTAATATTATCGTTTAGGTTTTCGTACGTTAAGAAAGTTATAAAATTTGTTAATTATTTTTCTTTTTCAAAAATAACGTGCTTAGTTAACTAAATCGTTTATGTCGACACAGCTAATGTATGTTTAGATAGGATTCTGACGGCTCAACATTTTACCAGACTGAGATTAAACTTCTGTAAGTGTACACGCGGTAAAAACCCCACACATCGATAGGAGGGGCCCCAGGTTCAATTCATATCAAAGTAAAATATTAAATGTTGATTTTTTAATTTGAAATGTGTCTTGGGTGATGTTTTTATATGCTTATTAATCTAAAGCTCAAGTGTATCCAATAATATGTAATGCGTTAAAAAAATTAATATAAGGAACATTCAAAAAAAACATAATCATTTTTTTTTAAATAATATTTGTATACTTTCAAAATGTTTTATTTTATTATTTTAAAATCAAATGGTGGTTACAGGTAATATCACATTATAAATGCTAAGCTATTATTTTCAGTTAGAAATGTTTCCCAAATGCACCGATGGACAGCAGTTGGATGCTGGGAGAGATCTTTCGGCATGTGTAGTTGTTTTTTTTTAAAGATAACCTGTCATCAAGACTAATTGAAAGTCCACTCGTATATGTTGATTTATTTTTTGAATCAATAAGTTTCCTTTCCAGGGGAGGGATACGCGGTTAACTGTTTACAAAACTAAATTATATGTCACTTTTAAGGTGTTAACTGTCAATTCTTGGTGGAAAGACATCATATTTAAAAAAATAAAACTAATCAACTGATGAATGATCAGTTGATAATGCTCGTTATGAGCGAAACCGGTCCTGATAATTATTAACATGTGGAAGTAAGTAGTACAAAAAATTGTGATTTATTTTTTAAAATAAATTATATGTACGAAACTTTCTAAATCAAGTCTTTCTATAAATCATTTTTAGTATGTTTATAAAACTTGAATATCTAATTATATTTTTCTTTATTCAGGTATGTATTCGATGAAATTTCTTTCAATTGCATTCTGTCTACAACTATCAATGAGGTAAGCAGTCAAATTTACAAGTACTCATTTGTAGTACGTTACATTTTAATATAATTTTTCTTAGTTTTAACTTTTGATTAAAATTATTTATATCTAACCTAACAACTGGCATGGATTCATAAATATTGTAATAGACTGTATAATCGACATACAAAAATATACAATAATAATTATAGATGACATAATTCAAAGCAATTTTTTATATTTTTATGGTCTCTTCATTCACTTCAAGATGTAACTCGGAATTTGTAAAAAAATATATGGTTCAAATGTACAAATACGATTAATGAAATAGTTTTAATTAATAAAAGTTTTTGCTTTTACACATTTTTTTTATTATAATGTATTATAAAATGTAGTTAGAAAAAAATTAAAATTTTCCAACAGCATATCAAAACTATCCCCACAGATATATTTTTTCTTTATTTTCCTGAAAGTAAGGTAGTAAATAGCTTGACATAATTGTGTTCGTGAGATAAAAATTGACGAAAAACTTTAACTCGTATTGAATCATCCTGTAAATATCGAAATGATTTTTGATTGGAATGTTTCGTTTCTTATTTTAATAAATTTATTCAGCCTTCGGTTATTCAACGGGCCATAAGCTAGTCTTACGTATATTATAATCCTTTGGACGCTTTCCTCTATAATAGATGCCAACCTTTTAAGCTGAGAAATAATTTATGTGCTGATGTTTATCATTAAGCGTCTTAAATTTTCTGTTTTCATCATTATCGAATAAACCAGCGATCGCCAATTAGTGGTCCACAAAAAAAATTGGCGTTCTTTAGAATATTGGAACCAAGAATCCATAAACATGCATAGGTATATGCAACAAAAAAATATCACAAATATTTAATTCAGTTTAATTAAAAATACATTATTACATTTTTATGACCGTTATTTTATAAATGTGTGTACTGTTTTTCAAATAAAACATGTTAAGGGTCCGTGATATTCAAAAGATTGGCGACCGCTGAACTAAGCCATCGACGTCTGCTTTGGGCGTAACTTTGTCCGCTCGTGAATCAAATCTTATTTCAATATTTAATTCGCGTAATTATGTGTTACTTCTGATCCATGGTCGAGTGGTTAACGTTGGTTTAGGTTACGTTGCTCACGAGTTCAGTTTTGTAAATTGATTTTTCAAGACTTTTTACAGTAAGACATTGATGTTTGTGATATTTAAAATTCCATCCGATCGAAAACAAGGCGTACAGAAAGTGATTAGCTAACCACTTTTCTTATCCTAGCCCTTCCTTTCTATCCCTACTCTATTCGAGAAATAGAGTTTAAGCTGTTGTGTTTTGGAAAAATATAAATAATTAAAATGTGTAATGCAATGAAATTAAATGAAGTGAAGTGACTTATCAGCGGGAAGGGGAGGAATCACAAATTATGAAAAAATGGAAAGCTCAGCGGAGAACTAGGATTAAGTTATCACAGGGAAGTGGATAAGGTTTGCCAATCTCGGTACACTTTACTTTGTTCTGTAAGTAGAAATATATGTGGTAATAAAATTTTGGTCGCCAGGCGTGAAGATACACGCCAAATGAAAAAATAATAATAACGAAAATACGGTTACCGTTAAAAACACATTTAATAGGGATGCGGAAACCGTAGATGCACAGAATTTACATTATGAACAAATAAAACAGAAATTACACGACGAAACAATATTTATGAACAGATGGTTACACTTAAACAGGAAAACTATTATAATATATAAATATAAAATTACGACCTTGGATGATAAACCATCTCGGCGGCGAACTCGGATGTCCGAGGCCAATCTCCAAGCGCGTTACCGGCACGTCCTACTCGTTCCACATCCTGGCGCGTAAGCAAGGTTTAACGCAATTCTTGGCGAGGCTTCCCCTTCGTCTCCTACCAACGACGCAGCGAGGTGCGTATCGCCGATAGGTGACGATTGTAATGTTGCGACGAAATCGTAACAAATCAAATGAGTAACATGCAGTCCTCGTCAAAAAAGTTGGGGAGTTACCTAGAAAAAGTCACAACTTCTCAGGAGGGACAAAACAAAACATTATTGTCTTACTTCTTAACTGAAAAAAAAGAAATTCGCGTTCAATCATTCTACAACTTGCTTCTGTAAGTTTGTATCTTGACTTGCTTGGAAAAAGTTGAGTAGTTCGTGAACATTATTATAAATTTATTCTACAACATTGTGATACGTGTTTTAAGTAATTCCTTGAATTTTTGATGTTACCAGGTATATTTTCAGATACGTGTGCGTATTCAAATTCTGCCATTTTTAAGCAAATAAACAAAAATGACAAAAAATTAAATACGTGTTTGTCATTAAATAGCCAACGATATTATGCTCCACATTGGAAGCGCACAAGGTCGAACATTTTTTCCATGTCCTCTCACAACGTGGAGCATACGTCTTCTAATGGAGATATCTCTACATATTTTTTCTATGAGAATTGTTTGTTACTCAGTTCCTCAATCTCTCTTTTTTCAAAGAGAGTAGGAATAGAAGGATAGGGCTAGGACAGGACTAGTGGTTAGCTAATCGCTCTCGCTACACCCAGTGAGGATCGGATAGGTTGGTGATTAGGGAGTTTTAGATATCACAAACACTCAGACTACAAAAAAAAACCCATAAATCGATTGAGATTTATGAAAACTATCCGCACCGAGATTTGAATCCGAGACGTCTGTAGCTGTAGCCAACGACGCTACCGGCTGCGTCACAGACGCCGACATGTTTAACTGATATATATCAATTTTTTTGTTTTTACCAAAATTTAATATATCGGTCATTACATTTTACAATATAACAAACATAACACAAATATATAATAATGTTTGATTGGGAATATTTTACTTGTTTAATTCAAAGTTTTGAAATGTATCAAATATTTGAAGAACTTTACATTCTTGCCACTACCTTTAAATCTTCTCGCGGGTCACTGACTTGCGAGCATCTCCGCCATTGTTATGAATGTATTTTTTATAATCCATCTGAAATCATGGTAATGGATTAATAATTCGTTGAATTACAACAGATCATGCCGATTCAAACAGTATAGTTTAAACAGTCGAATAACTCCCTTGTCCATTATAGATAGCAAACATCAATATAACAGCCCTCCATATTTTACTTTGGCCAGTATTTTATTAACCCCATATAAATGCCATTCCATTTACTTTTATTGGTGTTTATTATTCGATGTACTACTCACAACAATGTAGTACTTTAGATTAGGGCGTGGATACACAGGGGGGCTTAATTAAACACTTTTATATCGTAAATACCAGTTTATACTCAATCCGACAAATACATCGTTGAGTTAAAGTGAAAAGTATAATTATTGAGCAATGAATGTGAATCTGATTATAGAATTAAATTTCCAAACAGTTTTTTTCTGGATTGCTTTCGGTTAATATATTTTGAAAGAGAATTTTAATTTCAATGAATTTTGGTGTTTGCCGAATGATAGAGTTTAAGCTATAGAGTAAAGAGCAACGTTTAAGCCTTTGGCATAAGTATTCAAACAAACTGTTTGAAAAAAAAATGTAGTATAGCTTAAAAAAGGTTTTGGGAGAAAAAAAAGAAGACCTCTATTAAAAACCTTTTAACCGTTAAAATGCTGTGTTATAACTTCATAATATGCTTCTAGACTGGGCGTAAGCATAATATTTTGTTCTTCAATGTGAGAAAAGAATTTCTGATTTACATACTAATTTTCTTTAATGCATTCTACGTATTACACTATTATGAATATCAAATTATATTAATAATTAGCAATTTAGGTATCGAGTGGTCAACTTCGTTGGCTTCTGTTACTGATGTCATGGGTTAAAATCCCAGTACGAACAGTTTTAAAAATTCTTTTTTTAACGACAAATATTTATTTTCATTTTTATAGCCATAGGTTTTGTCAAATTTTAGTCTTTAGTAAAATTAATGTTCTAGGATCCGCGGTGCAGTGGTCAATGTCGTTGGCTTCGGTTGCGGATGTGTCGGGCTCAAATCCTGGTATGAACAGATCCATAAATTGATTTTTCAATCGATTTATGGATTTCTCTTCGTAGGCATGAATGTTTGTGATGTCTCGAATTCCCTCCCAACCATCCTATACTAAAAACGGCGCGTAGCAAAAGAAATTAGCCAACCACTGCTTCTGTCCCAGCCTCATCTTTCTATTCATACTCTCTCTTAAAAGAGAGGATGAGCAGCTAAGTAACAAACATATTTCGTACAAAAACTTCTGTTGATGTACCTTCATTAAGAGTCCGTATGATCCACATTGGAAACATCATGGATAAAAACTATACAAACTATTTTGAAGCGTACATGTTAAATGATTTTACCATATTAATTTAATCATTAAAATATAATACGGTATTTGTAAGAGAATGCTATTTTTTTAGGGGTGGAATAATTATAAATACTTTTATTAAACAAATGTGCAAAAAGGGATTCTTAATTCTGCACGTGAGCTGAAAACTTTAATCCCTCGCCCCTACTCGATGTTGTAGTTGCAGTTTTGTAAGCCACTGGACATGGTTGAGAGAGGAAAGCTCACAATAATCCCAGCGGGAATCGACCCGGTGCGGCGGTGGCAACGCGTGAGATTTACTCAGTCGGCCCATTGTTGTTTGCGGGTTGTATTTTTGCGAGGGTTTGTGCATTTAAAGCACTGGTTTTAGAGTAAATTTAGGTAACGCGTGGAAAATCGTTTTAATTGTCAAATTAAAACTTTAGACTATTGAATACCAACCGGCTTATACAAGTGGACATTTTAATTTCGTACGCTTCATTATACTAAAACAATTTCAGTTTGTAATTGAGCTCTATCATCATCAGAAGCTACTATTTTCACCTATTACAATGCCGAATGATGTATTTAATAAATTTTGTGATTAAGTCGTATTTAGCAGTGTTCTCTTACCATCCAACATCTACGGACCGACAAAAAAATATAGCTGTGTGAGTACAAAGGATAGTGTATAGAATTTCGGTAGACCGACACCGTCCACGGACCATCGATTGGGAAACACTGTTATCTACAACACTTATAGAATCTAATATATTTAAGTTGTTATACGGGAACTGCTTGTTACTAAGACGCCAAACTTCTCTTTTTAGAAAGTATAGGACTAGTAGTTAGTTAATCGTTATCGCTGCACACCGTTTTAGGAACGGGTGGTTAGGAAGAATTTCAGACGTCACAGACTTCCATACTTTCGAACAAAAATCCATAAGTCGATTGAAACATCAATTAATTAAACTTACCGTACAGGTATTCAATTCCGTGAACTCGGCAACCGAAACCAACGTCAATGACCACTCAGCTACAGTCCCTACAGTATTGTATGAAATACATATGAAATATTATTTATGAGTTACTGTTTTCATTATTTATTATTACATCATACCACTTGAGCTTAGGCTAACCAATATTTAACTTAGAAATAGTAAATTTTACGTCTATGTTTTTCGGTTTTAATGATTTCCTTAATGTTACGGCATTCATCACATACAATTTTATTATAACGTTTTTTATGTATTTTTTTGTCTATTTTAATTACAAAATATTGTTTTTCACAAGCCACTAATGAAGTGGGAGACCCCCTTTTCCCGTTTCGTTATATGAAGCTTTCAGCAGGGAAAAGTATAATTAGGCAAATTATGAAGTAAAAAAAGGCTTTTTGTGTAGGTGGGTAGAATTTATACGAAAAATGAAATTCAGCTCGATAAACACACATCAAAATTAATTAAGCTATACAATTTACATAAATTTGTCTAAAATGATATTCAATATGTGACATATATATCGGATAAAAACACACAATATCTTTCAGATACCTATGTTTTGTTTTGTTATGTATTTATTCAATAGATCTCAATAGAGGGTAAACTCTTTTTTGTGGAAAGCAATGATAAGTTAACTGTAATTTCATAAGTCGTATTCAAGAAAATTTAATTAGATACAATTAACTTTGTTTCTCTTAATTCCTTTTTTATTTATTACAATTAAGATTCATTTTATGTATTCAAGACTATTTGTGTTTTTTTTTGAATTTTGCAATGTCAAATATTTCGATTTTTTTTAAAATACGATCTGTATTTCGTGCAAATATCTCTAAATCTAGTATCAACAAAGAATATATACGATAAAATCTTTTAGTTGCGAAAGCTTTAACTCTGGGTTTACAAACCAATCAATGCGTTTGAGGTATTCGAATCATTTTTATCAGAGTTGTCGATCTAATTTCTCATTTGAGGCAAATTCAACTTGTACGTAACCCCGCATGTTACATGTAACGCGAAGAAAAATCGTCCAATCAGAGCGGTTTTTATTGAACCTATTAACCCAGGATTAATTGATAGTATCTCGATTGGATTCGAACCCAGAACCTCTAATCATTCCACAAATCACGCTGCGGAACTCAAGCCACAAAACGATTTTCTATTTTAACCTTTTCCACAGAAAATAAATGGAAACTCGCAATTTTCGTCGGTAGATTTTACTGTACGGAACGTTGGAAAAATATTCATATTGCTTTTCACGTATAAACAGAATCATTTACTTACATGAAATTTTTGAAAACACGTTTTTTCTTCAATTTTATATCGAATAGACAAATATTTTCATATCTTATATCGTGTTGTATAAACATTTGATTTTATTTAAGTATTTTGTGTATTTAAATATGTTTTTAAACTATTCTTTTTTAATTCATTTTTTTTGAAAACAAGTTCTCTCCCAATGTGGAGCACGTGGACTTTTAATGGAGCATCCCAACAAACATTGTTTTATGAGAACTATAAGTAATTCAATCGCTTTCAGAAAGGGTAAGTATAGATGGACGGTACCAAGAACGTTCAAGTAGTCTACTAATTGCTCTTTCTATAATATGTCTCTTTTTTTACGATCAGATATAAGTTGAGTAAGAAGGAATATAAACATTACAGGCATCGATACTTTTAACCTCGAATTCATAAACCAATTAAAATATCAATAGACCCCGTATCTCCCAAAAGTGTGAACTACACGACTACGGTAACAGCTTCACAACCGATTTGCTACAACGTACTGTCAACAATTATGCTTAAATATGTTCTAAAATTAATTAGGTCTTGTGACTTTTAAACTCAATGTTTATAAAATTCACTCTTAAACATTCAATTCTTGATGGAAAGGCATTTCGTATATATATATATATCAATAAGGCGCAAGGACCATCACTCAAAGGTCCAAGTTAGGGTTTGACTGCCGAGTGTTTCTCGCATGAACTGCTGTATGTCAAGGGCGATGGATGCCTTAACATTGTTCATCATCGCCGATGATCAACAATACACTCAAAATATTGAATATAGCCAAGTTTTACAATAACCGGATAAATAGGAACAAGTAATTATAAAGAATAAAGAATGACTTTGAATCTATCCCAGGAGAAGCCAGGTAATAAATACTATCTTTATGATACGTAGCAGAAAATGCCATGTATCAATCTGATTGTCCGTCTGTCACAAACGGTTTACAGTTGCGAAGTAAAATTTGTATTTTCACGCTATTTTTAACTCATGGACTATGTTTTGTGGGTGTTACACGAGGTGTGGTCCACAGTGATATTTTCAACTAATAAATTTAAAGCTTAGTTAGCTGCAAAATAATGCCAATGTCTTAATTAGAAAATATAAGCCGCATGTATTTCGGGCTAAGCCGGGTAATAAATACTAGTATATCGGCGTCCGTGGCGCAGTTGGTAGCGTCACTGGCTACAATAACGGATGTCTCGGGTTCAATTCCCGGTGCGGAAAATTTTCATAGATTGATCTTTTAATCGATTTATGGATTTCTGTTCGTAGTCTGAGTCCTCCCTCCCACCAATCCTATCCTCACGGGGCGTAACGAGAGCGATTAGCTAACCACTAGTCCTGTCATAGCCCTATCCTTCTATCCCTACTCTCTTCGAAAAAGAAAAGAGAGGTTAAGCAACGGAGTGACAAGCAGTTCTCGTAGAAAAAATTCTGTCAAGATACCTCCATTAGGAGACCATATGCTCCACAATGGGAGCGGACATGGAAAAAAATATATATATATAAAATCAATTAGTAACATTACTAATTCCACAATTTTATAAAATAATTTTTACGGGTTTCACTCATTTCGAGTGTTTTTATCTGATGTTATAATATCTATTTTTAAAATTTGGAACTAATTTAAGCCAATTCAAAAAATAAAAAAATATTTAACACAGAAAATAGAATAATTTTCAAATATTTTGTATGTAATTATTTTAAAAAAAATGCTAAAACAAATTTCAACACTGAATACTACGGTATTTTATCATTATTTTGTAATTTAGTAGAATTGTTAGTACACTGTTGAATACAAACAAACAAAAATGAATAAGTCAAATGTTAAAGGGGATACATTTTTGCCTTTTAGATTTAATGATAGTTGCATCTTAATATAAAGCCCTTGAATGGGAAAATATTAATCCCCTAAGGTGAATAAATCTCTCCCTCTTTCCAAAAAATATTCTGGGTACGCTCCTGATCGATATCAGTTGCAACTCATACATAATAAATACATAAACTTCACGCTTTTGCCCCTGGATGGCGTTGTCAGACACACTGTTTATTTTAAACAAAATAAAAAAAACTCCTCCACCACCAGCGCGTGTATTTGAGTACTTTTGTCACACGCATAACCGATGATATGTGAATTTATTTAATGTATTTGTAAAAAAATATTCGGTACGCTTTTACAATAAAATTTACAGATATTTCATATTGTTTCACAGTAGGAATATTTGCATAAAAATATCAAGAACCAGGATTATGGTCGAGTGGATAACGCTCTTTGGAAGTTCCTCTTCTTCTTCTGATCGATTCGCCGAACGAACACGTTCAATCGATTGATGGATTTGTGTTCAAGAACATGGACGTATGTGAAGTTTACAGTTCCTCTTACAGGACGGTTGAGAGGAAATATATCCCGAAAACGAGACTTACTATTTGCGTAACTCTATCCGAAGAGATAGTTTGATAAAGTGACTTACAATCAATCAGTCGCTGAGCTACTTTTTTTGAGATGCTCAAGTAAAAGCCCACATGCGTCAAATTTACGGTTTTTTACGGAAAATGTCTGGTGTATCTTATTATTTATTTTTCAAATTTGGTTTCAGTTTGACAAATATAATCAATGGTCTTAAAAAACAACTAAATCATTTATTCCGAGCTTTATTTTATTTTTAAATTATAATTCTAAAAACGTATTTTCGTTATTCTACGAACTTTAACGAAATTATATTTTTTTTTTGTATCAACGATAAAATTGTTTTAAACGTTTTTATTATTCGTTTATATTAACGTAAAAGCAGTTTACTATAACGAGCAAAACTTTTTAACTTAAGATAAACATAAATATAAGCTAAAAACACTGAGTTCTAGATCTTAAGATTGTTAAAAGACTGCGTGAATATACATTTTAAACGATTAAAATACAAATTTAATATAATTAAATATTTCAGAATGCTTATACATACTAAATTGCGTACACCTTAAAGGAATATTAGGCTTAATAATATCAAGTATTATAATATTATTTCTACTCTAAATGTGAACCAAACATAAATTTGGTCTTCTTATCTCAGCGCCTCGGGCCTTCAGAGAGTTTTCCCACTTAAAAACGTTGAATAAAGGTTATATTTTCGTTGATATTCTCCCCAATTTCATCCATGATTTTGTTTTAACCTCTTAAGACTCACTCATATCTCGTCATTGAATTCAATACATAGCATTATTGGGAAACGTGTGACATAAATTATTTGTATAATAATATTCCCTTACCACAACTTTTATTATTTGTATTATTATATAAACGTTTTAACTAGGTAAATGTTTTACTCGAGTCATCATATTATATTTAAATAAAGTCGTAATCTATGAAAAAATAATAAAAACACTAACTATTAGGTTTCGTTCTCTATAGTATAATAGACTTTACTTCAAATGGGACAATATTGTTTGTTTTTCAATAGTTTAACTTTACTTTCAAATTATTAACCATATCGATCAAATATAACACATGATTTGAATCGCATACTCGATGTTCATTTGTTTTTGATATTTGATAGTTCTCTAAAAATTTTTAACTTATTAAATATTCTTTAAACAGCGTGGCGTCATTTTTCTACCAAAACTGAAGCAAAACACTATTTACCCTATCTTAAATGACAGCCGCAATTATGTTCTATAATTAAAAGTTGAAAAATAGCTATCTTAATCTCACTGATAAAGAAAGGAATGTGGCATAAAATATTTTATATAGCTAGCTATATATCGTGAAACAGCTCTTAAGTTTTTAACATTTATGGAAACTGTATTCAATATGGGAGTATTCAAAACACAGTTAATTTATAATTACAAAGTTAAAACTTAGAACTTACGCTTATTTGACATATATATTTATGATAACTTGATTTATTTCTCTGTTCTTATTTCTATTTTCAACACATTACAATACATTAGTTTAAAAAAGACAGTATTCAGTATAACTACTTTACAGGTAGAGATTTTGCAAACATTTGAAAACTGCAGTGAATAATAATCACTGGTTTCTCAAAGAACACATATATGCTAAAAGAGTCACGATCCTCGCTCAAGTGCAATCAGATGTGAAGTAAAAGACACAAATCCACATTTATCACATGAATTGACTGACTAAGTAAAATATAGAAGAGTGTAAAGCTAGTAGAAAGAAATGAAATGAAATTTATTTATTTTAAATAGACGCAAAGTATATTCTTGGACTTTAAAACTACCGTCCCGTTGTCACCAAATGAAGATTAAGAATTGACTGAAAATGTTTTTCGTCCAATCAACATTGACGGTGTGGCTCAAGTTAAAAATAAACAAGTGAATGACAGATGATCCCATAATATGGGATAAATTTGGTTTTATAGTAAATAGAATGAATTTGAATTTAAAAACTGTTAGTTAGATTAGTGTGCTAATATAAAACCTGCCTAATACTTCTTCATAAAATAAGCTTATCTGAAGCAAATCTAACTTATTATTTTACGAAATTTTAAACCTTGTCGTAAAATTTATTCACCTACGTTCATGTTGAGTGAAAACAACATTTACAACTCATGTGTGACATTAATGTAGTTTTTTACGAGTGGAAATCATACTTTAAAGAAGGTGTAAATTGTGATGTAAAAAGTTTTGAGAATGAAGATCATTTTACATTTTCAGTGTCGAAAGTAATATTTTCTGTGATGTTTTTCAACTTATTTTCACATGACACAATAACTTAAGTAGACAGAATTTGTATTGTGCTTGTTAAATGATCAACTGTCATCTTACATTCAAAAACATTCGCATCTAGTCCTAAATTTGGATTCCCAGCTGAAAATTTTTATGTTCTGATTTTAATTACTATATTATATTTATTGATTTTTTGTGACGTTTATTATGCTTTCTAATATACCCACCTATTAAAAACTGTAGTACTTTGAGTCCTGGCTATTTTTAATTCCCTTCAAAAATGAATGCTTAAAGAAATATCCACGAACAATTTATAAATTATTAAAATACTATTTTTTTCGTAACAGTTTCGTCTTCAATAGAAGTACGGTTATTATATTAATTCGTTAAAAACAATTTTCTACTTTATATCGATGAAATTACTGGGTTTCTTGTCCTTTTAATTAACTTAGAAATAAAAATTAAATCAACATTGAACAATATATATTACTCACAAAGAAAGTGTAACAATAATAAATCAACCAACAACGCTAAAAAATATTTATATTCGAATTTTAAAAATGTTCTTTTACAAAAAAAAAAAAAACAAGTAGACACTGCCAGTACATTTACATTAAGAGTTTGAATTATGTAATAAAAAATGTAAAATAGAGATGCGAGAAACATCATAACATTATAATATTCTCCGTCGATACGAAGAGGAAATTTCATAAAATACTTCCGCGACATGAACGTGTCAGGCAAAGTTTAAAAACACCCTCAATCCCGTCCTCGTCTGGGAAGGAAAACAACTTAAATAAAATTTGAGTTAATTTTAGGCAAGTAGGTAAGTGCGCCATTGAAACTTTCAGCTTGTGCGGGAAATAGTTGAAGTATTGCTTAATCGTTCTGCAGAGCGGAAGTCTGCAGCTTTACATACCTGGAAAGTTAAGAAATTAGTGTAAACGATATCATCCCTCCTGCAAGTTCTACATCTTGCGTTAAGAAATTTAATATTTATAAAATGTGCCTCGAAAATCACAACAACCTACGACAAAAGCTATGGTAACATCTGTTCATTACATTTTAATTAGTATTTAAAAATAATTCTTTATGACGTCAAAGATAAGTATTATTTAGTTTAATATTATTAAAAGCCTTTAACGCATGTAGGTTTTCGTCTTCAGTATTTATGCAATCAACAGCTTGGATCCCTAAAATACGTTAATTTCCAATGCATTGAATTATTTGTAACGAAGTTTTCCTGAACGTTGAACTGACGACTAGTTATTCACTAACTACAACGTTATATCGATGCCGTGTGTTTACAAATAGTTTTATTTAAATGTCTTTAGTTGAAATGCTACATTATAAGTTCATTAGTTCCAAATTAGGAGGAGACATGACAAAAAAAAATTCTTTTCTGATTGAATGTCTTTTGAATCAGAATTGCTCATACAGTCAAAAAATAAACATGTACTTTTATATTATTAAATAATGATTTTCGATATATTCTTCATTGTTTTTACAATAAACCTTTCCCGCGAATAGTTTGTAATTGAAAGTAATGATATTTTGAACAACTTTATTTTACTTGAAATCTAAACTGTGATAGGATAGTAGACATAAAAGCAATAGAACATTAATAACGAAGCTGTACGATTATCTGAAGGATTAAAAGTATTGTGTGAAGAAATAATCCAATGTAACTTTTACAATAAGATGAGCTATTTGGCCATCAAATGCGCTTTCTTCTCCAACAAACTGTATTCATTATCAATCATTTTTATTGCGTTCTAAAATCTGATTTATATGACAAAAATAACGAATAAAAACAGCCTTAAAGTCATCGATATAGTATATTAATTCGTGGACAATCGTGTATGTGTTGTCTATAGACATCCGCGAGATAAAGCAGTTCAATATATAGTTTTTAAATAAAACATAATATAATTAAAAATTAACGACGTATGTAATAAAAAATCTGCTTGTTTTACTATCTATCATATTGCAGACTGTCAAGTTTTTATGAGTAGTCAATATAAGTATCAAAGTAAAAATAATAAATTATAACCTGATACTTTTTATTGGTGCTTAAAAGCACCTTCAAACTATCCCAGCACAATAATACTCAATCAACTATCAAACATTGAAGCAGTTTTCACAATAAAGAGACTTTTATGATTCTAATTGAAAACAATATTTTAAATTACATATAGTTAATTAATACTTCACAATTTCATTATTTGTCTCTAACAATTACATATCTATAATTTAAGACATCGACTGAGGGTGCTTGATGGAATTTCAATATCAAATTTGGATTATTGAGATTTCTTGAGATACCTCTAAATAAATTTAATTTTGAAAACGAACTAAACATTATTAAACAAATTGCCATTAATAATGGCTATGAGGCGTCTCTTATAGATAGTCTTGTATCAAAAAAACAACGTAAATTTAGCAGAAAAGATGCTATATTTCGGGAACTTGTCTAAAGACATAGACCACCCTAGAATCTGGCATAGAATTAGTTATTTAGGTTGCACAAGCTTTAAAATTAAAAAACAACTCGCTGATAGTGTTAGACCGGCGTTCTATTGCAAAAACTCTCTAGGCAAATTACTTATTAACAATAAAGATAGAGTAAACTTTAAGAACAAATCTGGTATTTATAAATTACAATGCAATGATTGCCAACATTTCTATGTGGGTAAAACCACACGTACATTAGATATAAGGGTATCAGAACATTTAGCTGCCTTTAGATTAAAAAAGAAACTTCGACATTCGCAAATCACTTGCTAATGGAGAACCATACGTTTAATGCGGATGATGGGGTTAAACTGTTGCATGAAAACATGGGGGATCATAAATTATTTTATCAAGAAATTTTGGAAATTAATAGAGCCCAGTTAAACTCCTTGCCAATCTTGAATGAGCAGCTGAACCTTCCTAATTCTCCGCTATTATATCCGATACGTTGAAACACCTAACAGATGTCACTAAATGTGGAATGATTGTATATATTTACCCATTCGTCGAATTACATCCCGTCAAAACCCACAATACTATTATAATTGTAAAATCACTGGTATTTCTAAAAGAAGTTGAAAAGCGGCAATTCGCCACTCTGTTAATATGGTGTTTACAAAATAAGGATTAGGGAGATTCCCGAAATTTTAACTCAGGTATCAGTGTGGCTCTCAGACGTATAATATCTTACCTCGTAAATAATATTTGTCGCATTTGTATCTTCTATATAAACGTTAGACACTGTTTACTGTCTCTCAGTTCGAGTCCATCCGTGTGCTCGAATGCCTGAAGATGCCGAAAGGCGAAACCCGGGTCGTTAGTGACAAAATACATAGAAGTGTACACAATCTCAATAATCCAAATCCAAAATTACATATCTATTGTCTTATAAGCTGTAATTTGGAATTAAATTAGCACTAAGGGTGAAACACTATTAATTTTTAGTATTCTCAAAGCATATCCACTACAAATGCAGCTCATATGGTCATCGGGTGTCGTCTTCAAGATTCATTGTCAATTGTAAATCGCTTGTGATGTGAAGCATTTCATGGTTTTTCACGGGGTTATGAAATCTATCGCTAAAAAATATAATATCCACATGAATAAATATGATAGGTTTATTTTATATCACATACGTCTTGATATTACTTAAACGAAAAACGTTGTTTTTCTGAATTTATTGACCCTATTTATAATATCGATGCCCTGATTTCCGATGAAAAGGTCCATTTTACCCACGTTCATTGTTTATAATCGAGATTCCGGGATGCAGCAGAGTCAAGGGCGGACAGGCTCCACTTAGATTGACTGTATGGAGTGGGTTCGGGTCTGCCTCATCAAATACGTGCCCTGCCTACGTATTGGCAGGTAGCTGCTGGGGAGGGGGGGGGTGAATTTTATTCACACGGGGCTCGCAATATTTCTCTTCTTTTAAAATGGTCCATAAAATAGAATAACATGTTATTCCTAAAATATTGACATCTTAAATTGAAATAAATTGAATCACCTTATAATAGTATTGTAATATATATTTGTCCTAATTTTCTTTGTCCGTCTATAACGCAATATGCAGACAAGTAGTGTGTGTGTGTGTGAATGAACGTTGACAAATGGCACTACCATCTGGTGTATAATACTACTGTTTTAAAATGTTTAAAGAATTATTATTACATTAGTATTTATTACTGGGCTTCGCCCAAGATAGATTCAAACTATTTTTTATTCATTACACGTACATACCAAGCTAGCTTTCTACAAAACCACAAATATGTAACTCTCTACTAGAATATGACAGCTTATGTATCACGCTTCTATAAATAGAATAGGTGGATATAATGCCCGGCGTCACCCTGGTTGTATTAAACTTCACTGGACACCGAAAATACAAATATTTGTGTCTGCGTTTTTATTGCGCTATATTGGTGCTAGCTAATATTGAAAGTTCTAAGTTGAATGTTAAAAATACCCCGTTGATTGTACCTTTTGTAATACCCACAAAATATAGTCCATCCACAGTTAATAATAGCGTTAAAAGTTGAAACAAGACAGTTGACCTAGAAATGGCAGCCATAATGATGTGAAAATGTCATGTCGCTACTCCCAAAATTCACAATAAATTTAAAATTTATGACATAAAAGCAATTTCGCTTAACTCTTATAAATATACATTTTTTTAGAGTAACTTCTTATGTACTAACACACAAATATGAAAACAATAGCTTGAATATACAAACCTCACCAATAAATAAATTCATTACGTTTTTACGCTCCCATATATTACTCGATTGAAAGATCAATCTATGAAAACCGTCCGCACCGGGAATTGAACCCGAGACAAATTTATGGATTTCTGTTCGTAGTATGAGTCTTTCCTCCCACCAATCCCATCCTCACGGGGCGTAACGAGAGCGATTAGCTAACCACTAGTCCTGTCATAGCCCTATCCTTCTATCCCTACTCTCTTCGAAAAAGAAAAGAGAGATTGAGCAACTGAGTGACAAGCAGTTCTCGTAGAAAAAATTCTGTCAAGATACCTCCATTAGGAGACCATATGCTCCACATTGGGAGCGGACATGGAAAATATATATATATATATTACTAGTATAACCGCACCCGTCATGGATGACGGTATTGAAATTGAAATACGGAATGTCTTAATTAGCTATTACGTCGGAACTGTGCGCGCGTGTGCATTGCATAACATTTTATTTTATATACACACTGCGAACGCTTAGGTCATGATAGAATTTCATACCTACGTGTGATATGTGATAATAATAAAACCTCTACAGAGCGATCTGGGCTATTATAATATATAAGATAACGTTCCGCGTTCGCAGTTACACGTAATATATTATACCCACTCTAAACTCCCAGCATCATACTATATATTCCTTTTTTAGTTTCGCAAATATTATATTATTAAAAAACTTTGATATAAATATCTACTTAAATTCCAATTACAAAAATATTTTTTATTTTAATTAGAAGCTTTCGTAGAATTTACTTAATTAGTTATAATTAAGACGCAATACAATAATGAAGTAATTAGTATACTAGATAGACACCGCAAGTCGTAGATAGTCTACGCCATAAAGTCTCGTAAAGGAATCTCTTAATACTTTACCTTTTAAGTTGTTAACTGTCAATTCTTGGTGGAAAGACATTATATTTTAAAAAATAAAACACAAGTCATTTGTACTACTTTCATATATTTGTAATTATCAGGACCGGTTTCGCTCATCACGAGCATTATCAACTGATACAAACATAACCGTCTTATTTATATAAAATTGAGTGTAAAAATGAAGGTATATAAAACTGATGGTTCATGAACTAAGACAAGAAAATACTGATTAGAAAACAAATTATACATCAATCAAATAAAAGAGTCTACAATTAAAATGTTATCGACCTCTTACAAATCAATAAATTCTAATGTGAAATCACAAATATAGCTACATTAAAAGTCCATTTAGCTGAGCAAAAATTTTTAATGACATTACTAATGCAATAAGCAATAATGAATCATAAAAATTATAAGAATAAATTAGTGAACGAGTTTTAGCTTTTCACTATAAATCTTGAGCCATTAATAATGTAAACTATACGTCAAAAATACTCTATATCTATGTGAGACGTTTCAAAACCCAGTAGACCAGTGTTTTAGTCACTAAGCCGTAGCGATCGGTAATGTTGTAGAATCCCGACCTATAAAATAAACGTTGAGATGACTATGTTCATTATGTAAGTTTAAAACTTGTTTGGAATAAGCTGGTGGTATTTTTGTGGGAGGTGAGGGAGAATAATAGATGTTGTAATGTAGGGGTGCCATATTTTAGTTAGCGTTAATTAAATTACGTTCAACAAGTTTTATATCACTGGAAAAAGAGGGCGATTTTTAATTGTTTTTTTAATATAGTGTATCCAGGTTAGTATATTAATTACACCTTTGTTTGACGTGTAAGAATGCACGGTGCTTCAGACTTTTGTAATGGTTTGTTAGTTTAATGAAATATCACCTAAACAGTAAGATATTTCGTGACACTTCGTACTCTTATATAGAATCTTGTAATAAGTGTTTTTGATTTCGTAAAAATATCTCTATTAAAAGACAAACGCATCATTTTAAATACCAACAAGAAAAAAATACTAAGACTAATAAAGTCATGCAGTAAAACCAAAAAGCATATCGCTCATTTACTGCAAAAATGACGAAAATTTTTCATAAAACTTTACTACTTTATTACTCTACCAAATGTGCTGGTATGAGTTACTTACATCGTATTGCTACAGAGTTATTTTAATCTTAAAATATCTAAATGATACTGTGTTTCTTCAAAGAGTTTTCAACTATTTTCTATGGGATTTTATTCTGAGAAAATGAGAACTTTTTTCTCTCTTTTCTCTTCCTAACTTTTCCTATTTCTAGAGATTGTCACGACTGTTACATTTTTTACAGCAATTTACGATTACCATTTAAAACTATTTTAAGACACACCCCGAATTCAAAGACATCAAAATATTGTAAGTTAAAACGTGCGTTTTATAATCTACGAAATACTGTATTGTAATGAAGTCACAAGAATTATAAGGATTCACTTATTCTTCAAAATTTAATACTTTCCATGAAATAAGCGGTATTTATAATTCTACAATGAATATTCTTAATAAAAGTAGTATTTTAGTCACTGACAATTGCGGTTTGCATGATTAACTCGTGAAATGATTCCTTTCAACTTATATTTCTATACTGTACCGATTTCCAAACATTCAGTTCAACGTGTTTTTTCTTTTTCTTTCTGCATGAATTCATTTGGAAAAATCACGACTTGCATTTAATATTTAATATTTTATTTATGAATAAGATGTCTCTTTCTCTTCATTCAACAGTAATATAATATATCGTCTTTCGAATGACAATTTTTCTATTAATTACTTACTTAATAAGATCATAAATAAACGAATTATACATCGAGAAAGTTTCAAATGTCGAGTTCGTTCATCATAAATTGTGTTCCTTTTCTGAACCAAATTCATCCTGTCTTGGTCGAGCATCCATAGCAAAAATAGTGATTTTGTTGTCCACAATATACGACATTCGATTGAAAAAAAACTGTTAAATATTGAGTGTATTCCGAGCGGTATAAAATAGCTGGTACATTAAAAGATGATTATTGCTTTGCGTTGTTGTATCAAAATATTGAGGATATTATAAATGTATAATAAAAGTAAAATATATATTATTTCGACTTAAAAACAAGTATTAAGATAGGGTAACAGTTGCTTTGACGGTGTTAATAACTATTGTAAAAATAAAATTGTTAGATTTGAAATTTTATCTGTAAATTCTATACCAAAATCAGAACATTCGATTTCAGTTGTTGATATATTATAAGCAAAAACATAGATATTAAAGGATTACAATTTTTATGATCTCAATACACATTGGTCGGATAACAACTGTGCCCTGAATATTTTAAACAAAAGCATCCAGCAGACATGTTTGACATTTATTACCTACTGTGTGATTCGAGCTTTGTTGATACATCGTAAACTATACCCGTACAAAACAAAAAGCCTGAAAAACTCTCGCGCAGCTGAAGTATCAAAAAAAAATAGGGCTGCCTGTCAAAGAGTGGCAGAAAATTTTTCGATTTATGTGCGCAATTTCAAAGCCCCGTATACGTTACTTTTCTAAGAGTAGTTTATACTATGATCTCTGCTTTTTATGTCAAATACGTACGACGTTACTAAGGATTTGAATAGTAAGCTCCGTCTCGTATAAATTATGTTTTTTTTTATCGTATCCGAGAGAATTCTGTCCTGTTATTGAAGTGATAGATTATGAGATAAACTCGTTACATCATGTATCTTTGATTAGAAATCATTTTATTTCTGTAGCTTTATCATTTACTAGCGTAAGTAGCGAAGATAAATTACCTCAATTTTATTAAAAAGTTATATGTGAAACATTTCTTTCAATATTTAAAATTTTTCTCAAGATGATTCTCAAAGAAGTGAACCACTTGTCACAAATAGTTTAATAATGTAAAAAATAGATCAATATATCCTCAGTCATGAATCTAAATCTCATATCTCTAAAAAATAATGCTTGACTGAGAGAGAAAAATGTAAATAATTAATTTATAGTTAGTTCTCTATAATAACTTCTAATCCTCATCAAACATGCGTATGTGTATGTAATAATAAGTTGCTTGTGTATTATCACATTTTTTGTTTTCGAAATGAAAGAAAACATTGATTTTTTTGATGCAGAATAAATGTAATGTTTGCAGACTATATTACAATTTTTTATATCCAATATTTAAAATACAGTGGAAGTAGAAAAATTGACTTGTTGATATTTTGAATGATGTCACTTCGAGTTCATTCGTATGCTCGGATCGTCGTTAGTGACGAAATAAATTGAAATATACAAAATCTCAACAATTCAAATTTTTAAATTGAAATTCCATTAAGCACACTCAGTCGATGTGTTAAATTACAGTGGTAGTAAATAAACATATTAATTAGATGGAACTAGATGAATGCTAAAATCTATTTGTCAGAACAGTATTTCAATCTATGCAAAGAACACTATTTAAGAATATAAATATGTGCATTTGAAATAATTTTTTGCATTTTTTTCTGTAAAAGTACTGAATTTTTTAATTTAAAATTTGATTTCGTGACAGAAAAAACTTGTACCCAGCGTAATTAAATGAAAACAAGAATTAAACTGTACATATCGATATTTTTACGCTTTACTTGTTCATTATAACTTTTATAGAATTGTTATAGAATGTGAAAAATATTGAAAATTTGTTTTGCGTTCTATACTTAATATTTATATTTACATAAAATTTATACGTTACAACTGTAACGACACATTTTTCTTTCTGCGTCATTTTCGTTTGTTTTTTTCTTTAAATATATTACGCCAACTCGAGTCCTGTTGTTTCTCGAGTATCAACACAACGCCTTCTCATCCTAAAGTAGGCATAAACACACATGTAGTAGACTATCTAGTTTTTTACGTCAAATACATGCGTTATAAACATTGCAGTGGCACAGCCCTATCCGGTGAGTTGTATGTTTGTTCCAAAAGCGGAAAGTAGTCGGTTTTAACATTCTTCACGCCGAAACGACCTAACCCTCGCGTGACGTTTGGGGGTTAGAATATTATTACTCGGCTAAGCAAACGATTACTTCACGGCTGTCGGAACTATCAACTATTTCAAGGGGTGTAATATATACTTATGTTGAGCCTCAGAATTACAGACGAATTGAATTTCAATGTAAAAAAACATTTCAAATTACACGCATTAGACGATTCTACGTATCATTTTATTATTTAATTGGTTTTAGTCCTTTCATTTTCCGTAGCTCAACCACCTACATTATCGCTTTTTTATATTTCAACTTCCTGTATTTGTAACAATAGAAACTCTGGATAGCGATCACAAGTTTCCAGTTGGATCCTTGTCGAGGCATCTATAAAATGTTGATTTTTTACCTCGTATTCAAAACTTTGGCATGTTTTTTGCCGAGTTCACTCAAATGTGTATTTAATAAATGTAAAATTACTTAAACAAATGATATAATGATAATCTTCATATTGCTATACTACAATCTTTGATAATGAAACGTGTAATTGTTACGAAACGAAGGGAAATAGTTTCCAATCATTATACGGCGTTAAAACATATAAATAATACATTTTAAAAAATATTTAAAACATTCTATACACAGTATTTGCTTATAAATTATTATTCGTTATGAAATTGGTTAGTTAAATACCTTATAACTATCGCACAAAACATTAGTTGTTTTGAAATACTATTTTTATATAATTTTTTGATAGAGTTGAAAAACTTGTATTCAAATTGTTTTATAACACAGGGGGGCAGGGTTTCTAAAAATTCTTATCTTATTATCTGAGATAGACTGTCGACAGCTCTATTAACGAAAATGATTTATTGATCTAATTATCTGTATAAAAGTATGTTGAAATCAGTTTTGAATATAACTAGAAAAAAGCGTACTTTTGCTTTCTTTTTGGCAAAAATTTCATTTCTGTCGTCCACCTTCGAAATATGTTAATCTGAAATGATAAAATTGAACTAAACATTATTCTATTTTATAGATCGCAGAAGCAAAATGATTCAATATATTTATGTATTTTATTCATTTTACGATATTTTTTCTTATGACGTATATTTCTATTTTGTTAAGTATTCTGTTGTACTATTGCATTGTATCTTGATTTATTCTAAACTATATATTACATAACTCAGTCAAATAAATATATAGACGAAAGCTTTTAAGCCATGTTTATGAAATATTTGAGGTAAATTTTTTTATTATTCAGAAATCCGTGATGTTTCAAATCTCAAGAATAAAAATAGCGAAAATATCTGAAAAATATTCTAAGCATTAAAAAAAGTAAAAGGTAACTTATAATAATAATGTTTAATCACTATTTTTATATAAAACTAAAAACATCAGCAATAATATCTTCCTCTCAAAAACATATTAAATGATAAAATAATATTATTATAAATTTAAGTAGGTCTGTGAAATCCATATAACTTTATTATTTACGACTGTACTGTTTTTTTTTATTATTCTGGCATTTTTACATGAAAATATAATGATTAAGGTCCTGACACCACCATTGAAAAAACGTAATTTGAGTTATTTATACCGAAATTTTACTTGTCAGGATTCCTTGCAATATTTTTTTTATAACACGTATAGAAAAACATTCAGAAATACATGTTTCATACATTTTAAGTGGAATAAAATATTTTCTTAAATTTTATAATTATGGTAGATTTGAGTACATTTATTGCTCAACGGTATTCGAACAATGTATTTATTATTACATTTTATGTCATTGACAGAAATATTTAAAATAGATGTCTTCGATTTATTTATGTGTCAAACACTTTACAAGTGACGATTCATAGTGGAAAGACATTATTTACAAAAGCAAAACATTTTTAACCGATTTAGTTCATCCCTATGATGGTAAAAAAAAGATGAATTTAATTTTATAGGATTAGTCGGTAACTTTGTAGAAATTCTGTTTCATATGTATTAAATTGTTGGTATAAAATAAATGAATATGGAAAACGTAAACACTCAATGAATCCTTTACTAGGATTGTAACTAGAACATCCAATACCGGACCCTTTTTATGATCCCGGGATTGGTCTTATAGCGTAATTTCGTGTTTTAAATCATTGTATATTTAAAAACAAATCTGTGTCCACTATTACTTCAACTGGAATATATTTATATATTCAGCATTGGTGATGGATTTTTCATTAATTGAGAAACTTTTATTAGTAAATGAAATTGATATTTTTATGCAAAAAAAATATTAAATACGTTGTTATCAAAATTGACTGTTCCTGTCGACGGAAGTTACGAAATATGAGAAGGAGGTAGAACACAACGCATATATTTATTAATTATGTAAGTATCATAACAAAGTATGTACATAAACAAACCGAGGTACACGTTATAGTTAATCAGGAAATATTGAATTTCAAATATGAATTATTTTTTAACATTTACAGTGCATTCCCGGAATTGATATTTATACAATACCGGGATTACGGGCCCTTATTGAAACATTTCTTCATTTCCACTTTGATCAGCTCTGGACATTTTATTAAATTGTGGGCCAAAAATAGTTGAACTGGTTTTGTTTAAATAAAAATAAGCAACTTTAAGTTTTGTATACTTATGAGATAGCCAAAAGTATGTAATTTAATTATCATACTTTTAGCTATCAATGATATTTTTAATTGATTAGCAAATCATTTTCAGTGAAACTGGACTTATAATTCAACATTAAACATTGTATTCCTATATTTTTTTCGATAAAATTTAATTAGTTTCACAAAATCTATAGCTAATAGGTTAATTGATGATGTTTTCAAATAGAATGAATGGAATTTTCTATTGTTTGAACTGCTTATAGCGCCTCACGTAATTCTGAAATACTTATCACGTACAAGTATAATGAAAATGAGCTCTTATTTTCACGGCATGTATTAAAGCAGAAGAACAAAAACCTTTACAACCTATGCAGGTATCCTATGTTATTCCAGACAGTGACAGAACATGTATTTTTTTAAATATATTTAAAAAAAAAATGTAATAAAGCTGACGTGCCGCTTGTAGATGATGTATTAAAACAGTATTTTTTAAATTGTTCTAAAAACGACGACTAATTTTCTACTGTATTATGTTGACCTCACTACATTACGGTGGCCTCGCCAAGGCACAGAGTAACCGTATATTGTGCTTTGAAAACAGATGCTTGCGGCGAATACTAGAAGTATGGTGGTTTGATTTTGTCAGGAACTCGGTGGTAAGAGAGCGGACGGACCAGCCCATTATTACGTCCAAAATAAAAAAGCGACAATAGAAATGGCTTTTACACGTGCTGCAAATGTCCCAGGGGACTCTGAATCCAGCCTGTCACTTCTACCAACCAGATGGATTCCGTCGCCCTGAAAGGCCGCTGATGAACATCTACAGGATGTATTCGGCGAAGCTACCGAACACTGGAATGACCTGAGAGGAAACGAAGAGACTGGCGGGGGACAGAAAAGCTTGTAGGAACCGCATGATGGTCATATTCTCCGAATAGGAAGCGAATATGGTTAAAAAAAATACATATGAAGACAGATACATTCAATATGAAATGTAATTCACGCACATTTTCATTCTGATGTTACGAAAAATTTTTTCAGAGATGACTTTGTCCAGTACAAATGTGGAGCAATGAGAATTATAATGAAACATCTCAACAAAACTGTCTATGAGTCAGTTGCTTAACTTCGTCCAAGAGAGTTAAAAAGGAAAGGTAAAATAAGGATAGTTCAAGAATAGGATAATATATCAAAGTATTTAGTTCTACAAAATTTTATTAGGTAATTGATAGCTATTTCGGCTTAACGCCATCGTCAGAATTATCGATAATTTGATATGTTATCCTATTATAATGGAGTTCTGTCGAGTAAATGCCAATTCAATCAATAAAGTTTAGTAGTTAACTAAGCACTCTCTCTACGCCTCTAACTGATTGAAATGATGGGCGGGGGGGGGGGATTGAAATCATAACAAACATCCATGCATTTTTTAATTTATTTTATATTGAAAATATTTTAAGCATCTAACAGCTCTATCGTTGTAAAAGTGTGATAACTGCGTGATTATAATATAAAATTAATATTTAAAATAGGATTAAAAAAAACTTAAATGATAAATAATGTATTCGTCATAACGAGATAGTATTTACTTTTACTCATTATAGTAAATTCTTAAGTACGCCTTTGAATTTCAGCATACTATTTATTGTGTTGATTTTATCCCAGATGTATTCTGCGCACAATCATATAATAACGCAGGAACCCGGAGATATTTCATTGTATACTCATATAAATTCGCAAAGAATATTACGACAGACATAGGATTGTTTGTATTCAAATATTTTCATCAACTCTTCCTCCTCCTGACATCGAATTAATGTATGTTTGTGAATAGCACCGATAGGAAACAATAACTTTAATTTTGCTAAGCAACTAGGTAAAATAAGAAATACTTTCTCCATTCGTAAATCTTTATTTTCTAAAAGGATTTTCATTTAAAACATTGTTATATTCAGTTGTTTTTCAATCAAAGAATGTCCATGCTAAAATGAATATTACAAGCATAATCGTTTGTTTGTTTTCGACGAAAAAAACTACTTAATTATAATTTCGCTACCTTACTTTGAAAAGGTTCTAATTGCACTTGACCATATTTTGGGACACGAGCGTTTGAAGTTTTGACAGATCATAATTTTTATTTTGAAGGAAAAAATATATTTATATAAATAAATATTTTACTTGTTTTTTACATAACTTATTTTAACTGTAACTTTTATATTAGAAAATAATAAGTATCTAAAGCTTTAATTAGAACTGAAAACAGTATTTTGTTTGAAAAGGTTTTATCGGACATTTCAATTGTATCAAACAACGTGTTCTGATTTTTGAGATATTTATTAATATTATATATCATCATGACTTGTTGAACCATATGAGTTATTCACAATATTATAATACAACAGAATAATAATACATATATACTTTGAACGTTTGAACGAACTCGGCTAACTTTCGTCGATGACCACATCGATAGAACAATAGAAGTAAAGGGTAAAACACACCAACCATCGAGCGAAAATTGTTCGACATGACGTTTAAACCTTTTCAAAAAAACTGTGATGTGCACGTTTTTTTGTGAGATGACAATAATTAGTTATATCGATTCATAGAACCGTATAAAACAAATTTATGAAAAAAAAATGTGTGGATAGATTTCCGAAATACTGCTAACTCCCTCATAGAACAATATATGACTCTGAAATCAACGTATATGTGGCTAATACAACATTTTCTAATCAAAAAGTCATTTTAGGACAAAATGTCTGTTAGAACCTTTTCAAAGTAAAGTAACAATTTGTTTCTCTTCTTTTCTGAAGCTTCTTCTTCAAATTAACAATTCTTAAATTTAAAAAAATAAAACACAATTCATTTGTACTACTTTCACATATTTATAATGATCAGGACTGGTTTCGCTCATCACGAGCATTATCAACTGATGCTAGTGATGAGCTAAACTGCTGGCATGCTGGCATGAATATACATAATTTTACTCAAACATTATTAATATTCAATACTCAAATAGTTTTCAGCGAGACCCTAGTGGTCAATGTGAAAATATAACAGACATCTATGACTATAGAAACCAATTCATAAGTTGACTGAAAAAATATGTAGGAATGGTTCTACTTGAGGACTCGTACCCTTGACTGGGAAAACCGATTTGACGAACAACGTTACAGAGCTTACCATTCAGCCACATTGATCGGCTAAAATTGAAATGAATTTATTGTACAAAAATAATAAAAATACCCAATTGATTTGACACATCGAATTTCGACTTATCTGTCAAATAAGTCTATGATTTGTTTTGTTACAATAACCACACAACACAGTGATTATTAAACCAGTCTTCCTTATTGTTTTTGTTTCCATATAGATGATTTATAGATTTATTTACAACCATTCCTGATAAAATACTCTAGTTTTCATGTAAGATGATAAAAAGATTTCTCTTATTTTTCACGGTTAAGATTTAAATTTAAATGCTAAATCATTTCAAAATATTTTATTATGATTAAATTCGACAAGATTGCTTTGAAGTTTGTTTGTCTTCCGAAGATTTATTTTGAACTTAGAGATGTCTTTTGTCTTTTACAAGTGAAGTAAACTTTGGGTATTTAGATAGTATATTATAAACACACTCAAAATGATTATAATAGTGAAGTTTCTCGAAAGCGCTTGGAGTACTCTTGAATCTTTATTTAAAACACAAGTTTTAATTTGTACTTCGCTCAAAATTCGTAATCGTGATCCCTTCCACTGGTGCAGTATCAAAACTGCAGTGCTGTAGAAGAATTCTAATTAAATTCCGAATTACCGACAATTGCTTCCTTCGCCGAGCGAATACAATACATGTCACGTCGCGTCAGTCGGTATTAGGTGTCTCTCTAAAACCGTTATTTGGTAACCGGAAAAACCGTTCCCCGGTAAAGCGGTACCGTTTTCCGTTCCACGCAAACGAGAACCAATTTGTTAGTGGAAATCCCCGCGATTTGCAGAGCTGGTGCTGCCGCTATCGTTGCTACGGAGATTCGCAAACTTTTATCGCTCGGGGAATAACGGAATGATTTCATCAAATGAAAAGTACAAACTTTTTCCTCAAACAATATTGTAAATGTCATGTAGATGGTTAAACTGTTTATAGCAAAAATACTTTTCAATCAAAAGAGACAAACTTATAAACCATATACTGAACTTTTGTTTTTTAGTTTACGGTTTTAACAGAAATATTGTACCAGCAAAAAATCAAACGATAAATAATTTTATTTCTGATATTTTACCTGCGTTACGTATTAATTAGTAAATGCATAATAAAAGACATGGAGTGTATTCATTATTAACATTTGTTTGTGGTTTGAAACCTGAAGCCAAAACGCAACAAACAGGCTAAGTAAAATCAATAAGAAAACGCAAGTAAGGGAAAGAAAAAGATTTCTGGCACAAATCATAGTACACAAAGAATATTCATTACAGAGGTATAAACAATAAATAAGAAATAATTGGATGGTATCTTTCTTGTTTTTATTTATTACTTTATTCGAATCAATTTTATTAAATTATTTTTCAATAGCATTTTTAGTCAATGGTTATTTGTATATTGACAAACGCCATATTAAAAACATATCAATTTCGTTTTCTACTTTGATACAAAAATAAATATAATATCTACTTTATTTTAATTAAAATGTTACTCGCATATAAAAAGGCTACTTAACGCATCTCCAATAACGGCAATTACATGCAAAATAATAAGACCGATGTTTTTTGTTAGTTTTGACGCAACATTTTTTGCATACATTTTTTTTTGTAAAATCCCTCAATCTTTTCAAAGCTTTTCAAAATGAGATGAAGGCAATATTTATTTCATTCTGTTTACTGAATAAATGTAATATTACATTATTTATAAAAAAATATATCAAATAGACAATTTTAATACAGCATTTCGAGTTGCTATATTCATTATATTTTGGAAACAACAAAGTATTTAATAATATACCGGAGATTGGTACTATTCAAGCATGAATACGTGCTTTTTCCGCAGTAATTATTTTCCATTGCCAAAGTAGACATGTGTGTGATGTGATATAAACTTTATTTGTTGGTAATATTTTGTCAATTTGCTTGTATAAAAAACGTTTTCTGAGTTTCGAAGTTTCCCGCTAAGGGAATAGCCGAATTGAATAGATGTGATCAAGCGAAGCCTACAGCTCTTTTTCACAACTTCCTCGCAAAGTAAAGTTGTAGTGGAATGGCAGATTAACTACTCATACCACATACTGCTATATCCGAATATAATTATTTATACGTAAAGATTTTCTTTCGAACTATCATTTTTACTACATTGTTTTCATTTTCATTCTGGTTAATATTTATTATTCATTCAGTTAGCTTATGTATTCAATCTCCTTATGTTTATTGTACATCGCAATTATCGAACCAGTTCATTACAGGATTGAAATTTAATCAGAATTGTCCATACTGACTTGGCATTCACAAAATTGTGACCATTTTAAATCCTTATACCGTACTCCTTAAAGGTGACGATCTTCAAGCAGTAAATTATCATATGATACGGAAACAATGACTTTAGTTTGTTTTATTTTTGATTATTTGATAATCCTTATCAATCCAACATAAATATTGTTTATTTACGCTTTATTTAAAACTATTGAAGTAAAGCTGCAAGAAAACAATTGGTGGTTAAGTAATCTTAATAAGTAAATAGTAGCATGACGTAACATACAGCACAAAACTGACATTTAATAATAATATATTATATGTCCTATATAAATTTTGAATTTGGTGCTATAGATCAATCATGGTCATCTGCGCAAAACGTGATTAAGTACCATTTCTTGAGATAAAAGTCTTTTTCTTGAATACGAAATTCTTTTCAAAAACCACCAATTTTAGCAATTCTATAGCATGAATGAGAGCTGATGCAGGGTCTAAAATTACATCAGTTCCCTCAACACCAATTATTTTGCTAAGCATATGTCCAAATCGTAATAATCTCATAATGGTACCGTTTGATTTGAAGCAATTCAAATTTAAATAATTGTATTCATTTTTGTAATGTTAAAATCAAATAACTCATCAAAAATTATATTAGATATAATATAATGACTTTATATTTATATTTTAATGTTACAAGTATTGAGAACATCATTTTTTCCTTAATGTTATAATTCTAAGATGTTCTAAATTGTAATTGCTATGCAAATTCCTGGTCCGTCGTACCTTTAATAACCATAGCATGCAAACGAATCGCGTGTTAAAAGTACGCCGTTTCCATGAGTGATAGTTTCATCGAGATATCGAAATAAATTAAATTATATATCAAGACAGAATACAATCTGTTGAGAATTCTCGAGCCGAGTGTTGAGGAGTATCTCTTAGAAAGCAAACGCTTGTGAGCCCTAAAGCCCGCAAAAATTACGTTTCCCGCTCAAATAGAAGAACGTGAGTTCTTTTTGGCGGGAAAAATTAGACACTGAGCATTTTAGCTACCCACTTTCTACGCCATTGTTCAAATTTGGGTCACCATTTTGTGTACGCATTTGATACTAAATACCACTTCTAGTTTGCCGAACTGAAAACCATTTTTCATGTCTTAAATGAATATTCACTATTAAACGTTGTTTCTCTAATAGCATACTCATTTTTAAACATACAATTTTGTTTTTTATACCGCGTCTCTATAATACCCAATATAAAGTGTTGGACTTCGATGGGACTACTTACGTTTAAGTATTTCAGATATTTCAACGAAGAAGTCAATTTCTGAACGTGTTGAGAATGAAAAACTGGAATCTTGCGAAAATAATAATGGGGTAATGATAGAACAGGTTGTAAGCCAATCAATTTAATGGGCACGGTAGGAACGTTAAAAATAATAGCAAATAGTGATTTCATTTTGGTAGAAATTCATTTATTTTGTAAATCAATATTTTAATTAATTTGTTCAGGTAGTAAAGCTTTGTATAGAAGGACAGTAGCGAGATTATAAAATGTGCTTGCAACTTAAATAAGCTTTATAACAAATCCTCGTGAATCTAAATAATAAGTCATTTGGGATAGTAAAAAGGTGGCCAACCATTGGTCTAGAATTTTACACTCCTAAGAACCGATCACTGTTAAGACATCAGCTGGAATATCTTATATCTTACTATAATAAATATAAATTTTAACATACAAATAAAATTTAAATTTGGATTATTGAGATTTTGTACACTTCCATGTATTTTGTCACTAACGACCCGGGTTTCGCCTTTCGGCATCTTCAGGCATTCGAGCACACGAATGGACTCGAACTGAGAGACAGTAAACAGTGTCTAACGCTTATATAGAAGATACAAATGCGACAAATATCATTTACGAGGCAATACATTATACGTCTGAGAGCCACACCGATACCTGAGTTAAAATTTCGGAAATCGCCCTAATCCTTATTTTGTAAACACCATATTAACAGAGTGGCGAATTGCCGAAGGCGAATTGCCGCTTTTCAACTTTTTTTTTAGAAATACCAGTGATTTTACTATTTTAATAGTATTGTGGGTTTTGACGGGATGTAATTCGACGAATGGGTAAATATATACAATCATTCCACATTTAGTGACATCTGTTAGGTGTTTCAACGTATCGGATATAATAGCGGAGAATTAGGAAGGTTCAGCTGCTCATTCAAGATTGCCTGAAGATGCCGAAAGGCGAAACCCGGGTCGTTAGTGACAAAATACATGGAAGTGTACAAAATCTCAATAATCCAAATTTAATATTGAAATTCCATCAAGCACCCTCAGTCGATGTCTTAAATTATACAAATAAAAAGTTAAAATATTATGCTCGACAAAATAAATATATATTTGTATACACAAAATCATAGTAAAATAAAATGAAAAAAAATAAAACTCATAAACACTGAATATGTCCACATCACAATGCAATACATTCAGCTGGACAGCCCTTGCAATTGACATTTTTTATAACCGACATAGAGTTTAAGAAACAGTGATAATATAAAATATTATTTTTCTGTAGCTATAATTGTTTGATTACTCTCGCCGAAAAAGTGAAGTTAAGCGACTGAATAACAATCACTTTTAATGAGACAAGATCCATTAGACGTCCATATGTTCCATATTGGGGATTGGCATAATTAAAAAAAAAGATCAAGCAATTTACTTTTAACGGTTTTTTTAAAAATAGTTTTTCGATTCATTATTATTTTATATAAATCCCTTTTTGTGATTTGCACAATCTTACGGAAGCCAATTCTGATGTGTAAATACAATGTAGAATATAAATTTTACGCGTGTTTTTATTATTATATCGTAAACAAATATGTTATTTATATAAATATGATATTCACTTTATTTCTTTTCCCGATAACTCATCACCAATTTCCATTCTGTTTGAACTGAAGTTTTAGCAAAACTTAATTCATGTAAAAATGGTTATTTAGATTGTCTTAAGTGGCTGGCGTCTCTCAATTTTCTTTAATGGCTGCCGGATCCTAGTTGATATATATTTATTGACCTCAGTTTAGAAAGTAATTTCACTTTAATGGTTGATTTGTGTTAATTTTACGTTTTTAGAATGCTAAAAGGGAGATCTATTTTATTGCTCTCAATAAAAACGGGATCTTTCAGAAGTGTGGATAACTTATCTAGATATTAAGAGCTTTGAATAATGCTTTCCAGATATATGGATGGGATAACTTTTCCGGCATTTTCTTTAATACGATTCTGTATTTTATAAAATAACATGGAATGATAAAAGTATCTCTGGAAGTAATATGAATTTCAAGAATATTTTTATAAATATTAATGTTGTCACACTTACGTGAAATTAACGATGAAATCCGGATGTGATATCGTTAGAACTCGGTTGACATCTATCCCCTTTTAATTAGGTTATTAGTGTTTTTTGGAGAAATAATCTTACTACAACATCATCCGAGTTATATATATAAGAAGCCGGTTCCGACTTAAAGCCCAGTGGTCAGCGTTGTACTCTGACTCAAACATTTTTTTTAATTGATTTTTCTATCGATTAAAGGGTTTTCGAAGTCATAGTTTTATGTGATATCTGAAGTTCCCTTATACATTTCATCCGACTTAATAGCGAGGTGCTCTCCTTGAGATTAACTTCACTAAGAGTCCAAATTCTCTACATTTGGAGTGGTTTTAAATATATGTGTATATTGAAAGGATGGCAGAAATATAAAAAATAGCATATTCGAAATTCGATTTTTTTTCAAATTGTAAATATTACTTTTACTCCGGCAAGTCAAACGTATAATTTCGAGCCAGTGTAGGTCTCATTATTTTGGAGTCAGATAATGTATATGTCTTCAACTCAATATAAGTATATTTACACATAACGTGCAACGTGAGTTAAGTTGTATTATCTGAATAAATTCTCTACTTTATTTTTTATCTATAAACGAAAAACAGAACATTCTTAATAGCGGCATGCAGCAATCTTTTGACCAAACTCATAGCAAGATCGATGATTGTGTGTTGTTAACTTTATGAAAAACATTCAATTCATATAACCGGGGAAGTGGTTGGAGATATTAAGTATACTATATATCCACGGTAGCACTAAGGTTTAATCTAGTCCGCGTTGAATCTAAAGAGGAATCGAGAATATTCCGCTCACCATAATGATGTTGCAAATTTGCCGAATGTCTCAATGTTGGCCTTGGTTGAAATCAAGTCAGCGTGGCCTATTGGACCCGTATGAGGACGGACCACAGTAAACAGCTCTGTTCGGTCGGCACTCATCTCTGGGCAGTCCCACAGAACGTGGTTAGCGTGCTGATGGTTGTGTCCACAAATACAATCCGGCCTTTCAACCTGCAGATAGGAAAATCATATATTTGTACAGCAGTGATGCATTTTTCCTCAAGTAAAATTATATAAAGTAATAAAAATGCTAGCAACCAGGTTTTGTTAACTAGTGACACTCTTTATAAAACTAAAATCAGTTGCATTTCATTATGGAAAAAGGTTTATTCGTTACAGTTTACTTAATTTAAACAGTTCTAATAACTGTATTTAGTTGAAGCCGTGTGTACACATTTTAGTAAAGTTCATTAGTAACTGAATACGGTGAGACACCGCAACCTGAATCGCTTAATAATATACCTCGATGCAGTTTACGAATACATGCTGATGAAGCAAGCGCATAACTTTCACATAAAGTTACTTATAAACAGTGGCGAAAGAACATACCTAACTACTTAATATTTACTTGAAATCACTACTTCTTCTTGAGTCGACAAGAACTACGTTTTTGTAGTTGTTCCTATTATTAATCATTTGAAGAATTCTTCAACTCTTCACGTGCTTTTAATGGGCCATATTTTCCCTGTACCAGACTCTCTCTTTTAGTTGCTTTTATTGTAGGTGTACGAAAAAATTCCAATCCATTTCTCTATACATTGACTAGTTCACCAAAGCTATAGTATTGAGACCCTTGTAGATATTACAAAGTAAGAAATTAGACGAAACAATTTTCCCGCTTACATATAATTCGTCGTCAAAATTAACTTAACATTTCCAAAACAAAAAAAAATGTTTTCTTATGTGCTTCGTGGCATAGGAGAAGCTGCCTTAAATTTTATTTAAATGATATTTGCATATAATTTTCTTTAGCAAAAAGCTTGACAAGAAGTGAGTTACGGATTGTTTTTTTTTTCTAAAAAAAAGCCCTGGTCATATTATTTGAACATGTTTCATTCATTACTGATATAACTCTAATATCATTGTGTTATTTTTTTATACTACATGAATACAAAACGTAAAGTGTGAAGTGGTGAATGTCGAGTTTAGCTTATTAAAATTTAAAAAAATCCTTTATAAAGAGTAGAATTACTCAGTCAGTCCCGTCTCGGACCGGTCATCGATGCTAACAAGGGTATCGCATTTTACTGCTGTGCTGTTTTGTATGAAAAGTGAGTAGATTTCGACTGCATACTGTATGGAATGTACTAAACAGGTTTCATGTCTCAATATTTGTATCAACGAAGAGTAATTCACATTGTTGTGTTGGCAATAAAATTGCAGCGAACGCTGTTATCTTTGTGCCACATTTTGTTTGATGGACTTTAGTTCATTTTTAAAAGGCGTTCGCCGCATGTGCTGAATCGTCATTTACGGTTTATGGCATCGGTCTCAAATTGTCTCCGTTCGATTCCGGATAAACAAATATTTATTGGAAAACAAACCGGAAGCGTCTTTCGCTTCCGGTTCGCTGAGATAACTACAGCTGAGACTAGCGTATGTTATAGCAGCGCCGGATCAAGACTTTGATTAAATAATAGTATCAATACATCCCTATACATATACTATGATATTTACGTACAAAAAAAATGTATGTCAAATAATCAATTCATTAATCTATCTATCTATTATACATAAAAACGAAGATTTGTTTGTTTGTTTGTCCTCCATGCATTCCTTTACCATTCATCCAATTTCGATCAAACTTTGGTGAGTTGTTGTGTGCACACCCGTGAAGAAAAAAAATTAAAAAAATGAATCAAATACGTACAACAAGCGACATCTCTGAACCAGACGGAAAAACAAAAAATATTGCATAAAAATTCCAAAAGCACTTCAATAAACAGAACTAAAACACTAACCCTTTCTTTCTTTGTATGGCATTGCAACGCATGCCGGGTACTCACTAGTAGTAAATAAAACGAATCGTGATCTATTGAAATAGTACGCAGTTTTTTTTTCCTTCAATTCCTTATGTTTTATCTTTTATTGATGACATTTCAGCATTACTTTGCTATGGTTACCTTTTATTATAGTGAAAAACGTTTTGAATTTGTTATCTGGTTTTATGCAAAATGCATGACGGATTAAAAAAAAATGTTTTTTAAAGCAAAGGATACATTGATCATAATGAACAGATATGATCTTTTCTTATAAATAGAGACTTAATGTTACTAAAAAGTAGATATTAATTGAACTGAAAGTTTTCAAAATTGCGTATACAAAAGCATCACGGAGATTTGTGATGTTTAATTATTAATGTAAATATTTTTGTTTTAATCTGTACTTTACTCTATGAAAATATTCAATATTGATTTCTATTGTGATTACATAATGTGATATGAGCGTTATTCGAATGAATAAAGACTTCAAAACTCTTTCAAAGATATTCGGACCTGGGTCGTGTTTTGTGTCGTCTCTCTGTCGTCGTATCGCTGCAATAACGGTTTAACCCTCTGTTACGACGCAATACGGAAAGATATTCCAATCGAGGTTGGCGGACTTCATCCACGCAGATTGCAACAGTAATGTCGTAAACGGAACACTGCTTTTCCAGTAAACATGTTTGCTGCTAAAACCTGTACGCTCCAGCGCACTGCATCGTAACTTTTTTCTTATATAAATATGCTAAAAATGGACATATTTTTCTATTCTATTCTATTCTTATGTGTAGAGAAAAATGCATTTATGAAATTAAGACTAAGAGTAAAAATATTTCCAAATATTCTATTCAAATATTTTTTGCACTACAAACATAATAAAATATATTTTGTTGAAATTAAATTACATACACCAATAGTGTAATTGTTCATTTGATAATCGTCAACAACACCACTCCCAATTCACAGCATATGAATCTCTAATGAAGTGTCACAGTTGAAGTACTTATTCAAACCTTTTTTAGAGAGTTAAATGATATAGATATGTTGCTATTAACAAATTGAGTAGCAAATCGCTCTTCCTATTTAAACCTAATTTTAAAAATCGGATAGTTTGTAGAGATATATAAATATAAGAGACATTCTTGTTTTTGAACGAAAAATCATAAATAAAAAAAGCATTCATAAGCGTTCAACACTAGGTATCAGAATTGACATCCACTCACATTAATTTGTATTGTTAATATATTCCACACGCCGGCACCATATTACATTTCAAAGACGAATTTTGTTTATTTTCTACAATATATCAAATTAAAAGACGAACAAAACACTGCCAGACCGATTCGCTGCGGCTAAAACTATTTAACTTATGACACAATAATATATATTATATAATAATGTAATAATAAATTACAATACATCGTTTAACATAATACATACATTTCAAAAAGTAAATTATTGCCACGCGCTCTTAAAATGTGTTGCATGGGCTCGTCGAGAATAATAACGGGAAATACCAAAGATAGCATGATTGATCGGGGCCTGAAAAATATTTGTCTGGGACTAATTTTTTTACGTCAGATATTCCCACTTAAAAAGTAAAAATAAGAGTTTTACAATAAAAAGGGGCTGCTATCGGTGAGTGAGATCTTAGAATAAATTCGTAGATAAATATTCCTTTAGACAATTTTATTATCGTACTGATAATATTGTTTGAATTATAAATAACACCAACTTCAAATGTAGTTTATACGACTTTTCATATGTGCTACAAAGTATGGAGCCTTACTCTAGTATGTTAAGAACTAGCGAAACGTAAAGTGTGCGAAAGACATCTGAATTACTGAATAGTTTCGTTTGTCTTATGACAATCCCGAAAAGTTTACTATAAAGAAAAATAAAAGAGATTGTGTAAGAGTGACATGATAAGATAAACTGAAAATTGAATAATGTAGTATATTGCGTGTATTTGGTTATATATTAATTAAAGGAATATGAATCTTAAGATAGGATTACTTTTAATATTCTTCTCAAATAGGCGATACGTATTTCACGCCTAGTAATAACTACCAATGTAATAACAAAGTTATCAATTTTAATTTTATATAGGGAATTTAAATGAATTTCCAAAATGTTACCGTCAAATCCATTGAAAATATGAAAAGCTTACACAATTCACAATTGTACGTACTCAAATATAAACCACTTAAAAAGTAAATGGAAATTGACGGAAATGTCTAACATATTGTAGCAGTTATAATCAGATCTAATTTAAGTAAAAGGCGGTGGAGTTAAGTATTTCTTGTCAACATGGAATTTTGAAAATGGCTATAATGATTTCAATAATACTATGTATTAATAAATGGAAACCACAAACGTTCTGTCCGAGGTGTATTAGTCAACGTCTTTGACTTCGATCTCGGGTTCAAATCGGCAGTTTTATAAATTGATAAAAAATCGATTTATGGATTTCTATTCGTAGACTAGGATGTTTCTGATATCTAGAACTCTCGGGGAGTAGCGAGAGCCATTAGCGAACTATGCGCTTTGTTTTATCATATCTTTTCTATCCCTACTCTCTCCGAAAAAAATGACTAAGGAGCTGAGTAACACTCAGTTTTTGTAGAACCTCCATTATGACTCCATATGTTCCACGTTGCGAGCGGACATGGTATAAAAATGGAAAATTACAACATTAGCGATACATAATATCCAACATGGCAGGTAAATCAAGCCCCCCAGTCTGTTAGATCTTAGACAACATGAGCTGCTTAGATTTCGTGTATCACCTAAGAAGATTGCGACTTCGAAAGTAATATAAAATTGTCAAGTGGACAACGAGTGTAGCTCCGTCATTTTAATCCATGTCCGCTCCCAATATGGAGCATATGGTCTCCTAATGGAGGTATCTAAAGAGAATTTTTCTACGAGAACTGCTTGTTACTCAGTTGCTCAACCTCTCTTTTTTTTTCGAAGAGAGTAGGGGTAGAAGGATAGGGCTAGGACAGGACTAGTGGTTAGCTAATTGCTCTCGCTACGCCCCGTGAGGATAGGATGGGTGGGAGAGAGGACTCAGACTACGAACAGAAATTCATAAATCGATTGAAAGATCAATTTATGAAAACAGTCCGCACCGGGAATTGAACCCGAGACATCCGTAACCGTAGCCAGCGACGCTACCAACTGCGCCACGGACGCCGCCATTTTTTACGGACGGGAAAAGAGAAGATTTCTAATGCATTATCATATTGCATCTTATCGATGAATGGTTTAGCATAATGGAGAACGAGTAAATAAACCAATGCATTGACTTAATATGGATAAGCAAAATATTTTGCATATTCTTTTAATGATGATATAGTAGAAATAAAACTCAATCCGTAGAACTCCTTCTACAATTACATATCTAGTGCGGCTTTATTTAGTGAGACAGCTGTTTCAAACGATAGTTTTCGTCTGGAAAATGCTCAAATGCTACGTGAAACCGTTCCAAGTCTCGTAAATTACTCTTTTCTTATAAAAATATTTTTTTTAGTTCTTTTGTAGAACTTCATGTTTGACGAAATAGATTATTTTATAATTGTAACCAAACTTATATTATTTTGTTGTATATTATATGCATCAAATTACACCGGTGTAGTTTCGTTCTATGAAACATTCCTAGTTACACTATCTCCATTGACATTCCTTGTATGATTTTAGCTAAAATTATTATCTAAACACCCTATACATAGTGTTCTGAACTCAAGAACCATTTAGTAAGAGTCACCTTCCCAGCATCTTAGGATAACCTCAATCAAATCAATTAATAATAAATTCTCTTAAGGTAAAATTTATGTAGATTCGAATAATTAATTTACAAGATGTCTGACGAATGTCTGTATTTTGAAATATTCTTACTCCCAAAATACAAATTTAATGAGTCAAAATAACTGTTATTCAGATTACGTATTCATGTCGGGCGTGAACAATATGGAAATCACATTCCTATTCCTTTGTTTATTATGCAATAATTTGTATTTACTTCGTTATGTCATTCAATATTATACTTGCACGGTGTTTTTTCTTTTCGTGGAATTGCAGCAGTTATATCATGAAGGTTCTCATAAAGTTATCTCATGAGGATTCTTCGTGTAAACCATTATCGTAGATCACCTGTTTTCACTAGACATACAGTCTCCAGGTGACTTAATTTTTATTATAAACGAGAGTCACCCATTTGCTTCTACGAAAGTTTTGGATTCATTTCAAATCTCATGCTTTTTCACTCTATCACTACTATCAATATCAGTCAGAGTGCAGAAACAAATTATGCACAGAAACTTTAATTATAATTGAATCGCCAATCATTTTGCAGTCACATGAATCTAATGGACGCATCGCAGGGAGCGATCGGTTCATTTCCCATCTGTTTTCCTCATTCAAATTTTCTTTATTAACAACCATATCTTTTAAGACATCGACTGAGGGTGCTTGATGGAATTTCAATATCAAATTTGAATTATTGAGATTTTGTACATTTCCATTTACGTCAATTCGAGTCCATTCGTCTGCTCGAATACCTGAAGATGCTAAAAGGCGAATCCCGGATCGTTAGTGACAAAATACATTAAAATGTACAAAATCTCAATAATTCAAACCATATCCTACTTTTATTATGGCTGCAAACTAATTTTTTAATTTTTTATTTCCAAAACAATAACATTATTTTATTTTGACTTGGTTATAGTGAGCAATATTAATTTATTTTAAACTAATTTACACAATCTCTGATAAGATATTCTATGGTGGCAAGTCTTCCTCGTTGTCATTCATGAACCATTAATGACGACGGAAATTCAAGTATTCTTTTTATTTAGTTTTATAATATTTAACGTAGAATAAAAATAATTTTATATGAATGGCAGTAGATTATTTGGATTAAAAAACAGTGTTATAACGAAATGCATACTTTTTTAATAACTTATACAATAACCTCGAAATTTTAAACGTTTTATTAATTGAAAATAGTGCTGTATGTAAAGTTTAACGCAAAATAATTTGTACAAACACTCAAGCATACGATTTTAATTTCTTTAATCTTGAATTTTATCTTACAATTATTATAAAAATAGAGCTTAGAAGGTCTTTACACTCTCATACGCAAAATTCTATTCTATTTAATATTTCTATAATATTTCTCACGATTAGTAAGACAATCTAACTCATATAAATATCTTGTATTTCCCTATAAATGGGAATCAATCCGTAAAAAAATTAAAAACATAGTTTTCAATATTCACTGAACATTTTTCAAATATTTGAACTTTGAACGAATTGTTGCTTAGATTTCTAAAAATGAAAGGACTTTTAGCTAGTCACTCTCACTACGTCTCGTTTTTAGAATCAAATGGGTAAGAAGGTAATGCTTTAATAGACATCCTTATCTTTGAGCGAAAATTCGTAAATTGATTGAAAAACCATTTAATAACACATATTAACTTAAATGAGATTTATTTAAAGCCACTCCGGAAGAAACGACATCGGAAACACTCATGTTCAGGTTTTCAAATATCTACATTGAAAAAATCTCAATTAGACACTGATTTTGCCGGGACTTGATCCCAGACCCACCCTATGTCTAGGGTAGAGTTCTTATCACTAAACCACAGACGCTGACTTCAGAGAAAGGACACACAAGAGCGTTGACCGATAAGCTACATGACCATCAAGCAGTCATATTCGTGAAAAAATGATTCTATTCAAAATACACAAGTTTTGTATTGTTTATTAATATTTCTCATTAAATATTATACTTACACATGTTATTAAATTAAGACATGGTGTCAAGCGTTCATATTTCAGTATGGCCCTCATATTTTTTCCGCAAAATTTCCAATACGCGTTGCGACACTTTGTCACTACTAGAAGGCATATATCTTTCGCTAAGCATTTTATCGGCCCAATATATCTTTATTTACGTATTTTATATCCGTGTTCCGATATCCACTAATCTTGTACGATATTCCGGTGTCAAACTAAAACATAAAACGTTTTTATTGAATCTAACGCAGCTTTTTTGTGGTAAAAAAAAACTACTTCGGCCGATAAGAAAAGATATTTACTACATCAGAACAGAAGAAATATTTTTGCTATTTTGAATATCGACTTTTTACTATGAATGATTTTTCTCCCGTGCCTGTACTTAGTCCCCACTTATTTCCGAGAATAACTCACTAATGCGAACTGCAATTTCCTGCATAACCATTGTTCATATTCATCAGTGCATATTTATGTTCTTTTTATCTCCTAAGATTTAATTAATGTTAAATATGATGTTTAATTAAAAAAAAATTTGAATTCATCGTTACCTTTCTTTGAAAAGGTTCTAATCGCACTTGAAAATGTTTTGAGATACGAACGTTTGATGTTTTGACTGATCATATTTTGTATTCTGGAGGAAAAAATGTATTTTTAAATAATGATATATAAATATTTTACTTGTTTTTTAAATATTTTATTTAAACTTAAGCCTTTATACTAGAAAATAATTAGTATCTAAAGCTTTAATTAGAACTGACAACAATAGTTTGTTTGAAAAGGTTTTATCGGACATTTCAATTTTATCAAACAAAATGTTCTGATTTTTTAGATATTTATTAATATTATATTTTATCATGACTTGCTGAACCATATAAGCTTACAATAATATTATAATACAACAAAATAATAACACATATATACTTTGAATGTTTGAACGAACTCAGCTAACTTTCGTCAATGACCACATCGATAGAATAGAAGTAAAGAGTAAAACACACACCAACCATCGAGCGAAAAATGGAAGACATGAAGTTAAAACTTTCTCAAAAAAACTGTGATGCGTATGTTTTTTCTGTGAGATGTTAATAATTTGTTATATCGATTCATAGAACCGTATAAAAGAAATTTATAAAAAAAAATGTGTCGGTAAAACTCTTTAGAATACTGCTAACTCCCTCATTGAACAATATATGACTCTGAAATCAACGTATTTATATGGTAAATTGTGGCTAATACAACATTTTCCAATCAAAAGGTCATTTTAGGCCAAAATGTCAGTTAGAACCTTTTCAAACTATTGTAACATCACAAGAAATTTGCATTGTTTGGTCAAAAAATTATGTTCAATGATGTATTTATCTATGTTTATTTATTAATCGATAGAAACGTTAAATGACGTGCCATGACGTTTTGACAGAACAAGGTTTGGTAAGGCGATCTAGCTGTCAATGAAAGGAAATCGACAAAAGCAAAGCAAAGCTGTGCAGTTATTATTAGAATATCTTCTGAGAAATATGACCCTATCAAACCAAAAATAAGAATCAAAGGTAGGTACGCAACGAAGAAAGGTCTTTATTTCCTAAACATTTTCTTGAGTAAAATAAAATAATCTGCTCACGCTTCGGTGGTAGATTGCGTCGATGATAAATCAGCGCCTAATTTCAAAATTTATAAAATGCAAAAGATGTATCACGTAATATCCCATCCCCTTATATCCTCTAATGGAACGGTAAAACACAAATATTATTTCGTTTTTAAAATGATACTCATATGTATGTGAAAATTTCGTCAGTAAAAAATAAATATTTTATTGTATTTACATAATCAATGCAAGTTTTATTTCATTCATCATGTTGTCTTCAGTTTAATTTGTGACTCGCTGACAAAACATAATTTTCTAGGGATGGGATTTTTGAAAATGAGTAGAAAATTATGTAGTTAAAAAACAAATAAAAAATTTTATACCTTGTGATTCGTTGACAAAATATATTTCTTTTCTGAAAGATCTAAGAATACTCATAGAGCCTCAATGTCGCAAATATTGAAATGCTTTTAATTTATTTCCTCGCAATTGTGCTACTAGCTGTGAAAGAAGTTTTTCGAAAATGAAATTAATAAAAAAACAATTTAATATCAACAGTGAGCAATTTGGGATTAAAAATACTTTCAATATCACACCAACTGGCAGATAAAATAGACTTCGATAATGTTGCTGACGATTTTGCTAAGAACAAAGCGAGTAAAAATAAATTTGTTATAATTTTTTTTAAATATTATTTTAGGAAAATCTGCAGAATATCTTATTCTAAATCGATACACAATTTTGAATTCGTTTTTATTTAGAATATACACATATTAATGAATTGTACATAAATAGTTTTATAATTCCATATTAATAAAAAATATAAAATTTATTTAAATGACGTATAGATTTTTTGGCATATTTGAAAAACAAACCTGCGGGACTCTACAAATTTAATATTGAATATAAAACTTGTAAATGACAATATTGTAAAAAAATGAGCACTGATAATCATACAATTACATTATAATATATTATAATCTCTACAATAACATCCTTGTAATACGTTTAGTATACAGTTTTAAATAAAAAATGAGCTCTACGTATATACGGTTGTCTAGATAGGACTTTGCTCGCATCGTTTGTAATACTGTCGAGGGCGAATCTTCCTGTTTTTCACCCTAGAGACTGTCCCATTTGTAAAAAGATTCACTTCGTACTTAGACAAAAAACACAATTGAATCATATTGATAACTTTACTAGGTACTCTTATCAAGTTTGTAAGATACCATTAAATGACGGAAATTTGTTGAAAAGTCATCCGACGTTGTATCCATAAAAAAACTAACAATTAAGTGTTTACTTCGGACGTAAAAATTTCCCTAACTTGTAGAATTCATTATCAAATAAATACTTGTTATTATTATTTCATTTCGTTAAAGCTCAATAAAAAATATAAAAAAATAACAAACGCCTGAAAAACACCCTCCACTTTTTTATTTCCCATGGTCAATTCTCATTTTTAACTACGCTAAAGAGGCAAATTTAGCACGGTTTTTCATTACCATTTTAAGAAATTCTGATCTTTACAGAAACTGGAAAGAAACTAGAAAAAGTTTACGACTAATATTTTCACCAGCCGTGTAAAAAAAATATGTAATTCTAATCAGCCATTAGCTAAAAATATCAAAAACTTTGTCATTCCATAACAGTGCTTATAAATTAGGGCACTCTCGTATTTTCATGTTCGATATTAATTGTGAGATAAAATTTCAAAATTAAATAATTTTAAAAGCGTAGTATTGCGTGTTAGCAAAAAAATGTGTTGAACCTGATATAATATGATATATTACAAGCTTTAATAAAAAATGTACAAATTTCATCATGTAATAAATTCCTCTTTTAATAATTCTTCACTCTACTTTCGCAGAATAAATTTTGTTCATGAATATGACGGGACGATTCAGTTAAGTTATAATTAAATTTTATTGTTATGATTTATGAACAAAATGCTCTTGACATTTTTTGGTTAATTAATCAAAATTTTAACAAAACATCGTCGAGTTTTCGAAACTCGTGCTTTTTGCATATTATTAACAGCGTAGCAATACAACGTTGAAGTTTTTGCAATGCAAATACTCGGAATCTAAAATCAATAAGAAAATTAAATCATTTTATTATTTAAACATACAAAGCCATTGTCTTCTGTGACTTTCAAACTTTACTGAAATATTTTTTTACATTGAATCAAAACAGTTTATTCCAAAAATCTCATTAAAATAAACTGTACAGATGTTTAGTTTATAACGTTTTAAATATGAAAAAACTATTAAAAATATTAATCTATCGAGCAATTTCCGACTACGTTTACTTAAAAAAGTTATAAACGGTATTCGTCTAAGCTCAATTCCTGTTAGAAAACCTGACTAAAAACTTTGAAATTATAGCAACACGCTTATCATCATCATAGATATGGTTGGTGAAAAATATGGACGATTTTTTTGTAAAAATGTGAACCCTGAAGCTTAACGCAAAAACAATGCACGTATTCTAAAATAAAATTTTCAAACGAATGCTTGACCCAGTATGGGAAACCTAAGGATAGCGTATCCGTACAAATACTGAGCTCTTTGCCAAGTCCCGCATTACCACCGTGATGAGGGCCCAAAGTCTCGTATAGGCAGGACACGTGGTAAGAAGCGATTCCTCCAGATCATAGGGTCTTGAATGATTTCGACAAGGACCTGACCTCCAGACCACCCTATGTAGAGATGAGCGGAGATGACCAATGTGTTTTGCTGGAAAGAAAATAATCTGAGATAAGATGTTTGCAAATCGATTGTGCAGTCGAAATTAAATCATGTAATCAAGCATTTGTTGCTGATTATAATTCGCAAATATTCATTTCATATACGATTATATTATTGCATATGAAGAAATCGCCGAGCTATTTTGTCTCGAGTTTCATGTCACCCATTTTCCATGGTGGTACGAAATTACAATTTAATAAGATTACCAAACATTAAATATATGATTTTCTACACACCACGAATATCATACAAACATTAACCTAGTATAATTTAAGATATAATTTAAGACATCGACTGAGGGTGCTTGATGGAATTTCAATATTAAATTTGGATTATTGAGATTTTGTACACTTCCATGTATTTTGTCACTAACGACCCGGGTTTCGCCTTTCGGCATCTTCAGGCATTCGAGCACACGAATGGACTCGAACTGAGAGACAGTAAACAGTGTCTAACGCTTATATAGAAGATACAAATTAATAGAAATTAATTAATAAGAAATAATTAGAAATTAATAGAGGCCAGTTATACTCCTTACCAATCTTGAATGAGCAGCTGAACCTTCCTAATTCTCCGCTATTATATCCGATACGTTGAAACACTATTAAAATAGTAAAATCACTGGTATTTCTAAAAAAAAAGTTGAAAAGCGGCAATTCGCCTTCGGCAATTCGCCACTCTGTTAATATGGTGTTTACAAAATAAGGATTAGGGCGATTTCCGAAATTTTAACTCAGGTATCGGTGTGGCTCTCAGACGTATAATGTATTGCCTCGTAAATGATATTTGTCGCATTTGTATCTTCTATATAAGCGTTAGACACTGTTTACTGTCTCTCAGTTCGAGTCCATTCGTGTGCTCGAATGCCTGAAGATGCCGAAAGGCGAAACCCGGGTCGTTAGTGACAAAATACATGGAAGTGTACAAAATCTCAATAATCCAAAAATTAACCTAGTACCTCGAACGCGAGCTTTCCTAGTAAAATGGTTTACAAAATAAAGTTTAAGATCTGTCTGAAAGAGATTACAGTATAATACTGAGCTTATGTGAAATGTGGCGCGTGTTTCATCATCATTATGAACCGCTATCTATCCACTGCAGTATAAAATTCTTGAGTACTTACCCCATCCACCATTCCTTCTGTACCCGCCAATGGCGTACATTATTCATATCTGCGGTCGATAAATATCTGAATTTCATAAAGTCAGTAAAATAATGTATTTATAAACCATATACATCTGACTGAATCTCTTGTTGCTTGAAGTGAAGGAAGTAAGCAGTTGGCTTTTTATTGGATTTGTTATTAACCATATATTAATATGCTAACGATTTATTTGAAATTTTGACTATATTTTCATGTCCTAATATATACATACAAAATGAATGTATGTTTGTTTGTTTGTCCTCTGTGCGATCTTTTACCACTCATCTGATTTCAATGGAACTTTGGGGAGTTATTGTAGGCACACTCGAGAAGGTTTCTGAAAAAAACTAAATCTATTATCTAAAAAAAAGTATCAAATACGTACATACAGTGACATCTAGGAAAAACCTTCTGATTTATTCGTGTACGCACACGGAAAATTATTGTGTATCTGAAATAGAGGTGCAAACTTAATACTTTACTGCCGGCATTTAATTTTCAGGAAAATGATTCGGGCTACGTTCGAGTCATGAGTCAGCCATAAGGCAATACTATTCATAACTGAAATAATTTATTTCACATGCGATATGAATTTCGGTGGAAATATGGTAACAATAAAATATATTGTTTTAAAAGTATAAATGAATTTCTATATTTAAAAAAACGGGCTTTTTTCGGGCTGAAAAAAAAATCTGGTCTTCGGATCGGGTTCGGTTAAACAGTTTGATATTGAGGCTCGGGCTCGGACGGGGTGATTTCAATAACAGACTTAAATGCAAACACTTTCTTTCTCTTGTATGTACTTTCATTGTATATACAATACATGACATATACAACGATGACCGAAAACATTAACAACTCTTTTCGATGTCATGAACGCTACTGATGTGCTTTATAGGATCCCATTCATCTCGCATTTAACAATCACAATAATAAAAAGCCTACCTGTCGTCAGGCAGCTGTCACCGTTTCGTCTAAAACCGGTTATCAGACACCCCGGATATCCACCCACCCACCACCCTCCACCCGCCGGTTTTTCCACCCCATTTCACCCCGCTTGTGATGCAATTTCCTTTGTCCAATTGGGCTTAAAGTTGGATAAGGAGAATTGACAGCCAATCTATATAGCAGTGGGGGGATACGAACACTTTTCCCTCAGCTCAGTGGTTCACAAATTGGGGTTCATATCCCCCGGGGGCTCTTCTGAGGGATGCAGTGACATAATAATTAATTGATGGCAAATTGCTTTCCGAGCATCGATTTCAGAATATTTGATTTGTGTGGATGAGGAATCTGCTTGAAACTATTTCCTGTTTATGAAGATTCAATTCCAAACATACTGTGAACAGACTTCTTTGTGAATAATATTGCTATATCAATCACTTCAGTTCCATTTGATAAAAACTCTGGAAAATTGAAATGGATCTTAAACAAATATTTTTTAATTAACTGTAAACTAACATTTTCTTTGGTATTAATAAAAACATTTAAAAAATATGTATTCAGCATGAAGACAGCCTCATTATTAATGAAACAAAAATTAACAAAGGCGTAACTCCTTATTTCATAAGAGATAAATTATTAAAAAGCACAGTATAAAATTAAAATCATAGAAAATACTCGTAGTGAAAAGTAGATTGAAATCAATGTCTAGTATAAGATTGTGAAAGTACTGATTTTACTTATTTATATTCACTAACCGTTTTTATATTATGGTGTTAAGGTTTTTGTTTAATTAATAACATTAAATTTTTATCAGTTATATCCAATCTTATAACTCTTAAGACCGGAGAAACGAGTAAGTTGAACTTAACTAAACCTACCGATGCCCTTTAGACAACAAGCTAGACTATCTACTTTACTAGGATCGTTTGTATAAACCAATTTATTACTTATTTTCATTTACCTAACAGGTAAAAAATGAAAAAACATTGCGTTATTTTTTCAGAGTATTAAAAACATTTTAATACTTCATCGCTGATATAAAACAAATAACTTTTGTTCTTCTTTGACGCGGCACCTCTAAAATTCTCTGTCACCCGCCAATCACATTGCTGACAACCATGATACTATGCTAGCATCATTTAGTTCCGTTGATTTCACCATACTGATAGTAGACAAGAGCGTCCAGGACGCCGGAATCCTACCAATCATAAGAAAAGGTTTTGTGTAGACATCTTCAGCACGCCATTATATCAAATATTATGTTAATATATTTACATAAAAACATAATTCAATCATGAACTCTAAATTCATATTGATATACAATAACCCATTGTTATAGTTCTGTATTTCCTCGATTATAAAACGCATTTTTTTCCCTCTATTTGGTTTCACTATACTCTGGATGTGTTTTATAATCACTGTCAAAAATGCAGTAGACGTGACAATCGCCAAAATTATAAAAAGGTAGTTGGACTATCAGCTTACTAGAAGAAAAATTTGCAGAAAATAGTGAAATACTCTATTCTGTTGATGCAAATGCTGTATCAGTTATATCCATGATGAGACAGAAGACGACATATGTCAGGAAAACGCAGGTAACAACGATAAAATCTGAGCGTGAATCACAACATGTTCAATACTCAGATGAGTTAATGTCATTGTATATCTTAGCTTGGTATAAATTGTCCATTATTTTTGTATTAATGGTAATTAAAAATATGAATACATCTCATATTCGAGGAAACGCACCGTAAATAATATCGAAAATTAAATATGAATAACCTTTTTTGGGTTCAAAGATTGAGCACCGCAGCGTGTTTCGTAAACAACTTATTCGCCAAACATTCTTCACTTATACTTATTTCGTATATTTTCTTCTTTTGAACTGGCAACATTTTATTATTTCGTACACCATCGAGTTTTTTTGACAATGCGAAAAGTAAAAGGGGGTGTGAGCTATTTTATTGCAAATACTATAAGCTGAATTATACAAACAATATTTCACGCGGAATTTCTCAAGAATTTTCGCAGAAAAAAAATATTTGAAATGAAATACTAACTTTCGCATTCGTGATTTTTTCCTTCGTAAATACAAATAAGCAAGTGATTACAGTGAAGATTCGTAAATTTTCACTTTTGCTGTTTGTTGATATATATTGTCATGTTATTTGACGTTTTGGATTTACATGGCCGCTTATTTTATTTTTGTCATATTATTGGATTGTAAAACTTTATATTAAAGTAAATATTCAAATTTTTTTAATACTTTTATATAAAATAGTACGGAATTGATTTATTTTAGTAATGGCTAAAACCAATATGCTAAATTAATTGCCTTCTAATTTTAACGAGATAATTGACCATTAGAAAAATTCATTTAGGTTTAATTTATATTTTTATTTATAACCGCTCCCAAAATGAAGCATTTCAACAGAAGGTATTTAGCGAGAACTATCACTGACAACAAGTCGGTATATATTGATAGATGGCTATGCTATAATGATTTGGTTGGTAAAAAGAAAACTAATCGTTATCCATACGAATTTTTCTTCAGGATCAAATACGGTAGATATTCAAGTGTCCATTTAGGATTCAGGCACTTGACCACACAACCGAATCGGAAGAACGTTTTTAATCAGTCCGCTATGAAACAATTGTACGCACATCGTTCGAGCTACATTAAAAAATTAAATATCACTTATCTGAAATAATACCAATAAATATTTAATAAAATATTAATCGTTATGTGAAAGTTCTCTATTAAAATCAATAAAAAATGTTAATTATTTAATCCGCTACTAAACAGATTACGTTATCAATTAAAAGTTAGGATGTTGTAAATTACTCATATTCATATTAAATATTTAATTTAGATTAACATTAGTGATTATTCCCAAACTGTATTAAGAAATTGAATGGGTGTTATTACAAAGCTGTGTTGACTGTATGAAAAATGCTTGAATAACAAAACACTTGTTAATTCATCTATTTAAACCTTGTTAATCGTTAAATTTAACGATTTCCAGACACCATTTTGTTTTTTCATTCAAACTGGTATAAACAATTATTTATATCTGTATTGCACTAATAAAAGACTTTCATAAATTGATTACATGTCAAAAAACTTAAAATAACATTATGAACTTTAATTTCATGTCTTATTGACAAGATACATTAACAAAGTGATGATAATTCTAAAAACGATTCATAATTATACCAAAATTATCGTAAATAAATGGCAGTGGGCTTAAATTATTTTCAACTTCAATAGTCTATTAGTTTATTTGTAACTTTTATAATAATATTTCAAACTTACCGACAAAGCAATACTATCCGTTTCATGAACAGGGAAGTTTGGATATTGTCTATTTATCAATAATGAATTACAGTGTTTCCACACGTACGGGATTTGAACCCGGGTTTCAAATAAATGTGCGCGACGTCAGCATCTACGCCACTGCCTGGTTATCTGTTACTATGCGCCATGAATTTGCTATAGGCTTTGTCAGTTACTGAAAACATTTTCCAACATATTCAGTATTATATACAATATAAAACACGATGTTTAAAATTTCGTTCTTCTCTTTGTTATTACTGCATCTTTCCATTTCCTTTATCGTGTGTCACATACAGATTTTATTTAGATTAATAAATGTTGTCATTTCAGCTTTCAAATCTATCCTTGTGTCTTTATAAATTGATAAACTTTAGATACCGTAGAAGTCGTTCACCGGAAGGATAAGTTGAGAGAGTGACATCATTTAAAGATAAATATTATTATTGAATGCTATTTTTACAATTACTTGTGTAATTATTGTTGATAATATCTAGACAAAAACATTTTTTAAAACTTTTCCAACTAACATATTTTTTATTATACTATTCCACGATATGGTAACCTGTGTAGGGTTGGTTAGGCACCAGTGGCTTACTAAAGCAGTGCTCTACCATTTTTTGGGTAAATTGATTCATCTAAACTCAAACGCTGTATTTGATTTTGATTTTGATAATGACCATTAACAAAAATAAACAGATAATTGCCACCAAATCGTTTTTCTAATCTTAACAAAACTCCAATTATCAGTTGATATCTCGGTATTTAATTGGGTGTTAATGTAATGAAAAATACAAAAATAGAGACACTGAGAAAAATCGGTTGACAATCAACAACTATAGTTAAAATATTTGTATGTACTTTAAGCCAGATTGGAAGTAGAAATGACTGAAATCATCATATTTGTAACTCTATGTTCTAGATTTATTACTAATTTAAACAAACTAGTTAAATTCATCCTAGATTACATGGATAGCTAAATATTTACTTAATATGCAATATCTAAATATAATAAATAAAGGCCCACGGTACTTTGTTCTAAGTTCAATTTCATCCCAAAATCAATATATAGCTTATATAATATTTTGTCCGTGAGATAATAAAAAAGATATTTTTATTTCTTTTTTGAACAATGTTTGAGAGCAACTGATGCAGACCACGTGCGCACTTTTCTTTCTAAGGGCCTCCTTTCATAGTTTCCCTTTGTTGTAAACGTGACTAGATATTATGAGTTGTCTACATGAAGTATAACGTTATGCAACAATTTGACGAAATATTGTTCGAGCTTTATAGCCAATATTTAACAATAACTAAAAAACATCTCAAGAATATGTATACTAAAAAATAATTATATTAAACCTTATATTGAATGTAAACCAGTAAGATAGATCTAGTAACGTTAATCTAAGACATGGTATCCATTACTTTTAGAAAACTGTTATTATAGTATGATCAAAAAATACATATTTTAAATTTGAGTAGTTCAAATTTTATACACTTCCATAAGTTTTATCACTGATGACTTGGGCTTAGCTTTTCGGCATCTTCAGTTATTCAGTAAGTGCATAGATGAAATCAAACGAACTAACATTTCGAGTGAAAATTTGAAGGAATCAAATTTGATATTAAAATGCCACCAAGCACTCTCAGTCGATATCTTAAATCATATATTTTAAACAATTCTTCATATTCAAATAATTATCGATGGTACAATAAACTGCTGAAGTTAAAATAAAATAATAATTGAAAACGATTAAAACCAGAAACTGAAATGACATGCGGAAATCGTGTTATTCTTTTCTATCTGCTTCTTCGTATATTTTGCATGTATTGATTTTTTTAATCTGCACCGTCATATTAATATTTTAATAAACACTAAAATGTATACATATAGCAGCTAAAATACCTCCACTATTTTATTTTACAGTTTAAAATAGTACCATGGACTCCTATTGTATATTTGAGATGGAAACTTCCGCGAGGGTGCTTGTTTTAAATACAGATGCGATAACTGCATACATTACGGGTGGTGAATACCTATTTATTACGTTAAATGTTAAACTATACGCATAATTCGTAGGAAATGTTTGTTTCGTAATCTTTCAATCCATGTGTCTGTCTCACTGTTTTGTGTTTTATAGAAAGGGGATGTCCTGAAAATCAATACTGCTGACCAGACGAAATGGACGTGTCAAACTTCATTTTGTAGCCCTCCTCCAGAATGTATTATATCATTACTTACCCGCTACAAGAACCGGTCGTAAAATTATATTACGGTAACTTGAAACAGCGGATCAATATAATACAGAAAGACAATATCAATAATGTTGTTTTATTCTCACATTTTTCTTATATGATTATAAACAGTAGTAAGATATTTTCTTTCCAATGTACAATATATTTCAGTAACGATCATAACTGATTTTCCAAATTGTATTCATAATTGAAAGAAATATTTAATCTACTTCTTTTTACTCGATGCAAACTTCACTGTCGGAGCTCTATAGTTATAATTGAGTGTATTTTAGCCAAATGATGTAACCCTCAAAATTGAAACTGTTCAAGATAGAGTAAAAACTGCTTGTATCGAAAACATTATATGATGAGTTGTGTTATGAATCTTTGAAATGCGCATCTGTAAATTCTCACATTTTGTTTTGCGATAAATCTGATCATAGCTCACCAATGAAAGGGTAATTATAAGGCTTACAAATAAACACACTTTTGTTTAAATCATATTCACTTGCATAAAAATAGTTTTCACTTTTATTCTTTATTAAAATAAAGTTTTAACATAGACAACCATATGCACTATAATCATTTTCAGCGAGGGTGCAGCAAGATTATTGAATGGTGCCTTTAATGAAAAACAATTTTTGGTAAATTTGAAGACTAAAAATAAAGTGATCACACATAATAAAAAATATTTTAACATTGAAGAAATATATTACACTTACGAAAAAATATTTCCACGTAGATAAAATAGTTTTCACTCAATATAAATACTCACACTTTGAAATCGATAGTTGCACGAAGCTGTAATGAAATGTCACTTACTCTTCTACTCTATTTTAGACTTCGTTTCACAAACCAAACCAGACCAACCCTAACATAATCTACTACAACTTAACTCACTTTGTTAAAAGAATCCGTGACTTAGTGGAAACTATTAAAATCAAAGTTTGAGTGTACTAAGTTAATACTATCAAATCCAAAGTGCAAACTATCAAAATAAAAGTTCAAGTGTACCAAGTGAATACTATCTAACACAAAGTGAAATTATTTATAACGATAATAATATTAGGTGTCAGTAAACCCAAGGAAATAAAATTTTATATATTTCATATAGATAAAGAGCAAATTCAAAACTATGTACGAGTTGTTTCAGAAATTTTATTTAGTTTGGTATCAGTTAATCCGTTTTAATAATTTTATATGTATAAAAAAATTCAAAGGTGAATGTTGCGTCCCCGTAAAAATATTAAACGTTGCTCAAAGAACGTAAATACGGGAATCGAGTTATAAGATTCAAAAAGCTAAATATTCGACTTCCCGTTTAATGTTCTATTTTTAAATGTTGCTAGATTTATTTGCGAATTTTACGTTCATTGAATTGGTTTTGTTTACAGCTTGAAAAAGTAAATATTTTTGTATGAAACTTAAAACACGCCATTTTTATAAAATGACAATAGCCTTTTCATTTCAGCGTTTTCCCTTTACAAGTATATATGGAACATCTGCATTTTAGTCAAGTGAAGAAAATAGAATATCAAATTTTATTAATTTAATTGTCACACAAGATTCCTTTTATTTATTGTAATTACCAAAATATTTGTTTTCTGTCTCTATTTTATTATAAAACATTAATTACTTAAGCATTTCTGCTATGTCATTAATCAGTCACTTTGAATATCTCAGTAAATAATGGTGACATGCGTCAAGGACTATCATTTGAATTGCGGATAAATTAATTTGCTTAATACAACGAATTTCAATTTATGAAATAACTCAATAGTATATGGTTTAAACATATTTCCACATGAACGGTGTCAACCGTCAAAAGAATACCGTTGAAAGTATGTGTATTTTTAAAAAATAAACGATGCGTTCTAGTAATTATTCTACAACGATCAAGGCTGCTTTCACTCATCACTTAAAAATAATTCCTCATTTTTATTCAGCGTTTCTGAACAGGAAAGTTTTTAATTTTTACCATTTAAGCGAAACCAAAATCTTAGTGGTCGCTGTACTTAGTTATCTCTGTCAATTCTTGTGAAATGAATGTGTTTTTTTCTTTTATGCCAATGTATTCTAGTTTGTCTGCATTTAAATCCGTTTAAATAAATTGGCTCTTATTGCATGAAATACATTTAAGCAATCGTGTTATTTTTAAATTACTTTTTTGTTTGAGGGGTGGTGTTGAATATTTTTGTGGTAAAGGGGGTGATGACTTCAATAAAGCTTAGTTTTTCTGCTACAAATACGTATTTTTTCTCTTTGAAAAGTATCAACAGACTAAATTTATCTGCAGATTTTTGTCTATAACGTAAACAATAATTCTAATTATTAAAAATTCGAAACAATTATATACAAGGCATCTATTACTTCGAACAAAAGCCGTAATCAATTGAAATATCAATTAATGAAATTGCCCGTACCGAGATTCAAACGTGTGGATACCGCAACCAAAACGAACGACGCTCACTACTCAGCTACAAGCCAGTGTTTTTAAATTACCATTTTATTTAATTGATACATGCTTATGCTTGAATTTCTATTTAACTAAATCATTGTGCGATATATTATATAACGAGTAGATTCATTTTCCAACATTACATACGAATATATTTATTATTTTCTCGTTATATACTTTACTTATTTATCATTATGTTTAAAAACTCAAATTACTTCACGGACAACTACGGTTGACGTTTTGGCTATCCCTATTTCACACGAATCAAAATTCACAATCTCACAGTTACTAACTTTCACGTAATAATAATAATTAATACTGCTAATGAATTACTCTACACTTCCCTCAATTATCCTGATATTACTTTATACGATTCTTTTGTTACTTGTATCAAATAAACGCTAAGCTGACATAAGGTCCTTAGATGTATAGTTGAGATAAAATTTACCCGGAGACAGTTTGATTACCCTTAACTATTTCATTTGTCGTCAGCCATAATATTCCTGAAGAAAAATAAAATAGTTGTGGGTTAATTGTGTAACATTATTATCTAAAAATCTGGTTTACTTCCTGGTTCATTCATTTTCTTTTCAGTTGTTGGTTTGTATATTATGTAATATATATTATAACATTTTAAACAGATTATTCAACCTGTATTCTATGCAAGTTAATTATAAATTACATTCCCATAGATACTGAATATAATATAGAAAGTTAATTATGCATAATGTCTAATTCTTTGATATATTATTGTTCTCAATACACGGCACAATAAATTTAAGCGTACGAGAGAGTCCATTATTCCCCTGAGGTCACCCTTTTAAAGGTCCAAAATTTCCACCCGAACGACGGTCTTCAATTTCAAAAAGTCACCCCGATAATGGGAATAAAGTTTATATGTAAAATTTTCAGGATACCTTTATATCTGGTGGGTAACAGTTACGATCCAAACAGTGATAAATAATTTATTCCTACTAGCCAGTAAAAAATCTAACATTTTTTGAATATTTAATAAAGTTTTTGAAAGGAATTAGTTATAACATGTTTATTTTCTCTAAAATTGGAACGCTAAAGCACGTGATCAATAAAATTATTGTACGACACCCTTCAAAATATTAACGAATTTATTTTATATACAACGTGTCAAAATGTATTGATAGCTCTTTCGGCATTATTCCATTGCTTGGAATATGCTTTCTTAATCACCTCGGTATAGCTAACTTAGAAAGCACACACGTAATCTCAAGTTTACTATCTTAACTATGTACTTAAACTTAATAAGTTTGATTTAAGAAGTTTTTAAAATCTACATGTCTTAAATTAATAACTTCGGCCATTAAATGATCATAAGAAAATATGTCATTTAGTTATTTTGACACGCAAATACGAGCTAAAATTGTAGTGCGGTATACGTTTTTATTTGAATTACTTCTTTAACACAGGAACACTTATTTGTAACTTGATTTAAATAATTAAGAAATGCTGTTTTGATGTTATAAACATTTAAAAAATCTTTTAAAATACTGCCTGATTCAAAATGACAAGTATGTTATATACGGTTTTTATAATAGTGAAAAAGAATTTTCCTTGGACCAAAAAAATGTCTTTTTATAAACATTGTTTTCTAAACTAATACTCACTTTAATTCGACGGAAAATAAAAAAAAATGTTTGCTACTTGTTTTGTCAATATTTATCAGTATTATTATATTAAAAGCATTAAGATATTCTAAGTTGTAAGGAAGCACTAAGAAAACTATTCTAATTGATGATGTTGGACATAAAATAACATATTGTCAATAGTAAAGTTAATAATTTAAATATAACACGATTGAACTTTACTAACGCTTTAATTAAATTACCGCCACAGAAAGATAGATCAGTGTTTGTTTAGGTGGGCTTAAAGAACTCATTAGCTTAATTTTGTGGGTTGCCATTACAAAAATAACATCCATTATTAATCAGTCATTACAAACAACACTCGCTGATTTCGACGTTTAACGATAGCATTTATAAATTCATGAATACTTAAGCCAAGTTTATTAATAACAATGAAAATGTATATTGTATTACAAATTATGATTTTAGGAAATAACGGCGAGTAGTAATTGGTGTCTATTTAATAAAGTTTTCAGAACTTTTTGAAACCAATACCATTAATATTATTTATAAACTTGATAATCAATACATGCTTAGTCAAATTTCAAGGATTCATTGGAAAATTATTTAAGGTAGACGGTCAAATTTTTCTTATCTGACTAAAATAGCTTTAATATACCGCGAGATAATTTTAAACGGCGAGTTTATAATTTATAGGAGAAGATTACAAAATTAAAATATACATAATCTTAGCTTCTCTTTAAAATTAAGGCTTTTCATCCATTTACTTTTAGTTAAAGATAAAAATTAGTGCTTATTATAAATTCATTGTTGAAAATAATTTTCAACAAAAATGGATGCATGGCAAACCTTATATTGACTTGCTGGATTTTATGTTTGAATATATAATATTATATTTAAGTCACAGATGATACAGTTATCAATATTACGGAATTTACTTTTTACGACTGATGTTACTACTTGAAATATATATAAAAATATATTTTTCATTTAGTATTACAAACACGATATATCTTATTTAGGTATGCCTTAGTCGGAGGTTTCCACCACGCATAAAAAAACATATTTTATTTTTTGATAATATTTTTTTCTAATTTAATACATCGACTGGAAAGCGGCAATTTGGCACTCTGTTAATGCGTTTGTTTACGCAATAACGATTACGGCGATTCTCGAAATGTTAACTCAGGTATCAGTGTGGTTCCTAGACTCTTAATATTTTATCTCGTAAATAATATTTGTATCTTCTATATAAACGTTAGACACTGTTTACTGTCTGTCAATTCGTGTCCACTCGTGCGCTCGAATGCCTGAAGATACCGAAAGGCGAAACCCGGGTCGTTAATGACAAAATACATGGAAGTGTATAATATCTCAATAATTCAAATGTTGTTTTCATTTCATTATCTTGCAATATTTAATACCAATAAGAGTATGCAATAGCTTCTTCGTAATTCGGTTATTAACAGCCATTTTCAAAATATACCTCATGCGCTATTGAAAACAATTCATTGACGAATTTTAATGGTATTAGATACTAACTTCAAAAAATAAGATGTCTTATTTAAGTCATTACTATTGGCTATTATTATATTAATATAATATTTACACAGTCGTAATGGAGAATCAGCTTTCTTGATAAAAAGAAAATCTCTTTGATAGGATGTTTAATTATCAGGAACTTAATAGTCTATTTGAAACTATAAAATAAAACCATTCAATAAACCAAGTAAAATAACAAAAATAATAGAGTGGGCAATAAAAATGATGCTGACATTTTAAATATCTATTTTATTATTCCCTTCTTTTCAAAGGTATGCCGGCAGTAACTGATATTATGAAATAATGATTGTCCATATTGTAATTTACTGAATTAGCTGTCTGTTTATTAAAGTACTCAATCGATGGTAAAATAGTTTTAGTATTGTTTATTATCGGTCACGTCCTTGGCGCAGTTGGTAGCGTCATTGGCTAAGGCTACGGATGTCTTGAGTTCAATTCCCGGTGCGGACGGTTTTTATAAATTGATCTTTCAATCGATTTCTGTTCGTAGTCTGAGTGTTTGTGATGTCTAAAAACCCTCCTCGCACCCATCCAATCCTCACGGGACGTTGCGAGAGCGATCAGCTAACCACTAGTCCTGTCCAAGACCTATCCTTCTACCCCTACTCTCTTCGAAAAAAGAGAGGTTGAGCAACTGAGTAACAAGCAGTTCTTCATAAAAAAATTCTGTAAAGATACTTCCATTAGGAGATCATACGCTCCACATTGGGAGCGGACATGGAAAAAAAATTACATACATCCGGGCCTATAGGCGAGTAATCAATATCGTCCTCTTCAGTAGCGGTATCTATATGAGGAAAACCCAGTACGGACACTTTCATAAAAAAAAAATTGTAATCGATTTTTTAATTTATGTTAATATAAAGGCATGATTTATGTTATAAATACTAATTTATATTATATTATTTATGAAATAATTTATGTTGATATAGGCCGCGTGGATGTTTGAGATGTCTTCATTTCGTCCCAAGCAGCCGAACCCAAAAACGGCAACGATTTCACTTCTAGTTCTATACTAGCCTTATCCATATTTCTTTACTCTTTCCAAAATAGATAACTAAATAACAATCAGTTCTGAAAGAACAAGCTATGTTCAAATACTCTAGTAGTCCACATGCTCCACATTAGGAGCAGACGTGATTGGGAAAGATTTTGATTGATACGCTTAGCCGATATGTATAAAATCATCAATTTTTCTGTTGTAAATGCGTTAGAGTACTTAATGTTGTACCCACCACCGCAGCGTAACAACGTTATACATGTTTCAAATGTTTGTCAGGAATGTCCGAAGAGAAATTCTTCAAGACTTGGTTACATGCACTCTAGTATGCAAGAAGAAGGAAGAAAGTGGATCAACGTGTTTAATAATTGCGTTCCAATCACTTTCCACAGAACACCGTGAACTATTTGAATACCTTATAATTTATCAAAGATGTAACCCAGTTGACATGACCGACGGGACTAACGGATGCTCCTGATCTTCTTAATCATTTTTTCCCGCTTATTGTCCATTTCTGGACATTCCCAAATAATGTGTTCACCATCCTGAATCATATTGCCACATTTACATAGCGGACTATCTACCAAGCTGGTAGAACTTGGCAGCGAAATGAACATGGTAACATAAAATGGCTGGTCCAGAAATCACGAGAAATCAAATCATTCTCCACTTTATTTGGAAAGAATTCATAAGTTTGCCTGCCCTTAGAAGAATATTTATCCAATCGATTCTGTCAAATCCGCCTTGAAGCGTCCATCGCCACACAACGAAATGCAATTTTATGGACTCTAATTTTATTGATTTAGTGCAACTGGTCATGTGCCGTAATAAAATAAATAAATTCACAATTTGTATGATAGAGTTTTTTTTCATTATCTTTGATCAACACGACGTGTGATGTATGATATCGTATCAAACATTTGTGCTCAGTTCGTATTCTAGGCCACCACAAAAATTTGCTTCTTAACCCTTCCGTACTCATGGTGTAACAATGCGTTACTTCGGCTTTTAAACCTTTAAATTATCTGGGAAATAGGTCATACAAAAAATTGAAAATTTTGCTATCTGTAAATAGAATAGTTTTACATATAATTAAAAATTAAAAATACACTATAGTTTACGTCTTCTTTGTATAATTAATCATAATTTGAAAACTTCGTCTATTTATTCTTTGAAAAAGACATCATTACAGTATAGTATAGGTTTAAATATAGTTTAGTTACAATTAGTATAGCATAGTTACGATCTGAGATGCACGACCGTACCTTATGCAACCGTATTGTTTCAAACGGCACTGAAACACGTCTCAAGCCTGTTCTGCTATGAAGAATTTCGATTCTTGCGTTTTTCGATAATTTCGCATGGTTTTGTATCTATTTAAGGTTTTACACACAAAATATGACGTAAAATAATTACTTAATACTACATAAAACATATTCCACTGTTTGAAATTGTCATTTCGCTTTATAAATGCGTTTATATGACAAAACCCACACGGTAACGCAATTTGACTGCATGAGATCCGAAGGGATTTTTAGCATGAATACGGGAAGGTTAATGTTGCGGCACATACAAAATACATTTTTTTATTTAATAGAATACCGGTGAACATAATAAATTTTATCAAACCAAAAATTACATCTGTAAAAAAACTTGTTTACATCGGCAAAAACTGTCTATAAATCTTACTTATTTTTTAGACAACGGTAAGAAAAAATATTTATTGTTGACCATAGGACAGAATACCTCTCTTGGCGGGTATTTTATTGTAGCCAGTGGCGTTCGTTTCTGTAACGGATATTGAGCCATGCGATATTATGTCTCATAAATTGAGCTTATTTATGGGGTATCAAATCGATTTTAAAATCACCTCCTCCGGGGAATTGTGTTACGCAAAATGGAAGCCATAAAACACGAATCCGAGTTGATAATTATGGCGTTATTGGTGAACACTGTCGCCCGGAAATATGCTTAGGGGATTATTGACTTAATTTCTTGTCTCAGGCATGTTTTCATGTTCTATTAATACACTATTAATTTGTGCTGGGGTCGTTTAATTTCAAAACCTTCTGTCTTGCGAATTTAATATTATAATTTCGATTTACGTCGCCTATATACATCATAGATGTGTTATTGTTTTACTTTTAAAATATTTAAATCTTCAACGCGTTTGTAATGAAATAGTGAAAAAGGACATTTATGTTTGTTTGTCCTAAATGGAAGGATTGAAATGACAAAAAAAAATTGAGTTGACTAATTTTCCGAATTTTGTAGATATATAGTATTGCATTTCATTAGTAAAATAAAATCAACTATAAGTTAGAATAATTAATGTATTGCTGGTGCTAGCTAGAAGCTTACATCCTTCATTAATCGTTATCCATTCGTAACTTGTAACATTTATAGTCTTTATATTGCAGATTATAAAATTTAAGATGAGATAGGTATACATTTAGTAACGGCTAAATAAGTTACTTAGTCAACCTCACAAATGATAAGAAGACGAAGATAAGTTTATGAGTAGAATTGTTTTTAGTTAATTACTCTTGCTAAGCCATCTTCTCTAATACTGTGTTACCATACACTATGATAACTTCACAACCAATCATGCATTTTGATACAAGCTCAAAATTTCGATCGAAAAATCACTTTTTTCAAATAACTGCTCGATCGCGGAAACGCATTACTGTAAAAGACTTGACTATGGCTTAATGTATATGATAATAACATAATCACTAATAAAAGTAATTTTCAGACTCTACGATATAGGAGCTTGAGTGTATTAACTAACAACCTCTTCTTTTTAAATGACTTCACTACATATTTTTAGGAACTCATTTACTCCACACTGGGAGAAAACGTGGCTTAAAACACTAAGAGTATACAAAACGTATCGAGGTAATTTTGTTGATTGGAGAAATTTCAAAGAATTCCATTCTGATCGGATAACAATAAACAAAGTATTTAAGCCTAGGATTTTATTCAATCAGTACAACACTTTCATTGACAGTATTTCTTTTTGATTGAGAAATTCATGAAATATTTTCTCTAGTTATTCAGTAATAAATACATACCGGGAAGTTTATAACGATTTCACGAAAATCCCTTTTTAATGAAATACCAGTTAGTTAGCGACGTTGCCTTTTGCCCTGAGCACAGCGCTTTTTATATTTTTTAACAAATAGATTACATCTCTTTTCGTTACTCTTTAATGGAGTTTTTTAAAACTATTTTTTTTTAATTTATTCGATTATAACAAAATGCCAATATAACAGAATTTTTACAGTCGGATTACACTTTTAAATGATTCAATATTTTTGATACAAATTTATAAATCCTGATAGAAGAGAGACCAACAAGAGGACTTTTATATATGCTATCTACTTACTTTTAATATCAATACTGGTACCTACCAATAAACTTGTTTCATCCTGTCCACCCTTACCACGTATTGACTGAGTTTAAGTTTATACGTGCACTTCAATTGCCAAAGATGCCGAAAGGAGAACCTCGGGTCGTTATTAACAAAAAGTATAGAAATGTACATACATTTGAACGATTCAAATTTGATATTGAAATTCTATTAAGCACCCTCAGTCGATATCTTAAATCTTACTAGAGTATTTGGAAAGGGGTATTCAATTCTCATTCTAATAATATTTGTACCCTTTTAGTTTCTTTCCCAATGTACTATTTTGAATGTATTCCAACACAGCTGAAAGCTCTAGATCTTCAATATTTAATATTATAATAAATTAATTAATTAAATACGGTTCGTCTTATTTATAAACGATTGATTGATTTGTTTGAATACGTGCCCAATAGTAATTGTAAATTAACCCACTTTTTTTGTAATGGTTTTCCAGTAATTAATATTTTAATCAAAGACAAAACCCATACAAATTAATTTAAGTAAGGATTATAAAACAATGTTTCATTTCAAATAACTTCTTAACTAAGCAATCAAAATCTTCCATTGCAACTAAAATGGAACAAAGCTTCAAAAAAATATTCAAATCCAGGTTGAACTTGACGCAAAAATTTACGTGAGACCTAACTATCATATAGCTTTTGTAATAGTTACAGGTCGTTTAACCAACCGTTAAAACTTCACGTAGAAACGAATTTTTCGGGACGTATCGTCAATTTGAACACATTGTAGTGGTTCATCAATTTTACTTGTAGTGAACTTAAACTATATTTCTTCTGTCAAACGTAAACATACAAAGACTATATTCCTTTTTTCACTAGCAATTAAATCACCTAACCCGCAGATAGGGAAAGCATATCAAAACTATTGTATGTCTCATTGCGACACACAGGTTATTGCAGAAATCAAATAAATAATCATTCAAATTTGAGTATGGTCTGGTTTACTAACCCTCTCACACAGACCTCTACTTTCACATCCGTTTTTTATACGACAGAATCGAATGGGAGAGCAATCATTAAGCATATCTACAGCTCTTTACCTTAACTGGGAGTGTCTCAAGAGCAACTAAGCTAGACTTGGTGGCATGCACTTAAGTGTACAGAATATGTATTCCTCTACGCAATGTTTCTATTAAAGAGTCCATGTCTTTTCTCACTCTGTATAACGCCGCAATTTTTGAATGGCTGAGTAATTTGCCTTTTACCCGTCCTATTTGGCGAGGTCGATCGGTCCAATGGATAGTTACATCGACTTAATACCTGCTTGGCCAATTCATATAACGTTTTTTAAAGTTTCCTTTTAATTTCAACTCTTGTGTCATTTCATTATCATCTTCTGACAAATCAATTCAATATTAATTTATACTATTGATTGAATTGGCATTTACTTGATAGAACTCCATTATAATAGGATTAAATAACAAAGTATTTAATTCTACAAATTTTTTTTAACAGGTAGATGATAGCTATTTCGGCTTTATAAAAAATGTTGTAGAACTAAATACTTTGTTATTTAATCCTATTATTAATTTACACATTGATTTAAAAATAAACACAATTATATGTGTACCCCTGTACATCATATAATTGTGTTTACTTTCGTTACTGACCAATGATGTAAATAACTATATCAATGATATCTTGAACAAATGATTAATGCTTCAATGTACTTGTTAAAGTTTTGCTTCTCTTTATAAAGCCCCACTTTCTCGAAATAAACCCGTTATGTTCTTCGAGTTATCTTCGTTTACACATATCAAACATATGATCAACAACGATGTTATTTAAACTCTTAAGTACACTCCGCGTCACTTATGTCTTTCAAATTCCTCGCTTCCCAGACTAAACTTCGTCCGAAGATGTTGCCAGAAGTTATCCAAAAACTTTTTGAGAGCACTTCTACCGACTCGTTAGTTAGTTCCGAGTTTCGCCGTTGCGTCCCCGTGGTGCTGGGGGCGTTGGATGCGACTCACTAGCCCAGCGACGCCATTTTAAAAACATACTGTAATAATGCCTATTTGTCATCATATTATTTATTATGTCATTATAAAACTAATTTAAATATTACTTTCAGTATAAACTTAAAATCGTTGATGAGTTTTTTTAACAAACACAAGATTGACAGCTGTTTTCAAACTCATCCTTGTCGATGAAAAAAGCGTGTTTATTATTTTGTATTCGAAAATGGCATTTTAATTTCACATTAATTATTAAATAATTTAAATAAAGTCAACAGCATAATTTGAATGCAAGTTGATTTTGAAGTAAAAACAGTTTCATTTATTCAGTCACAGTTGTTAACATATGTACCTCTTATCTATCATTCATAATAATATATTAGATATAAAATAAATATTGTTAATTATTTGATAACATTGTCTCGATTATACATAAACGAAATTAATTTTTTTGAAAATCTCAATAATTCAAATTTTATATTAAAATTCCATCAAGCACTCTCAGTCGATGTCTTAAATTACAAATTAAATTGTTGACAATTGAAATTTTAAGAACCTCTTACATATCAATAACCACTAATATAAGGTTCATTTGTCAATTCCTAATTTAATATTTCATTAATTGTTATTAAATTATTGTACAATTTTCCCAATTGCTATTTCTGTTAATTCATTATTTTAATTAATTATTTATAAACTCATTATATATGTCTCACATAATTGACGTTGATTGTGATTTAATTTTTGATTTTGGATTAGTAGTAATTGATTTGTAAGATCTCCTTAACATTTTAATTGCAGACTATTTAATTTCGTTTAGATATAGTTTGTATGATTATCTGTAAATTCTTGTAACAGCGTGTGTACAAACTGTTTGATATACCTTGTAATTATTAACATTAAATTTCACATAAATAGCCTTGTTCAGATATATATTTAATCAATTGATAATGCTCGCGATTAGCGAAAACAGTCATAAACATTTTAAAAATGTGGAAGTAGTACAAAACAAATTGTGTGGTATTTTTTTAAATATAATCCTTTTTCACCAATAATTCACAGTTAGCACATTAAAAAAAATATTCACAATCTACCCGTCTTTCAATACCCTTAAAAATGAGGTAAAAAACTTATTTACTGAGAGGTATATATTACTATTAGAAGTGTATATATATCGTATAATAAAAGGTTTTCGAAAGATATGTGTATGCTGAATCAATACCAGTTTATCTGACATAACGTATTCACCAAAATCTATATTATCCCCGACAGTCAAAACGATTTGCTGTTTATTAATAGAATTTAAAATAAAACGTGAATTTGCATCAGTGAGTTTCGATCCAGGAAGCCTTATATCGCAAACCAAACGTTAACAACTTTGAAAAGCTCTCGTAATTTGTTATGACGAGGGTGAAGGATTCTACCCATATTGTGATAGAGTGTGTGCACGCTGAGCTACAACGGAGCTACGACGCAGCTACGAAGTTTACATCAAGGGTTTATATTGTCACTTCAATAATAACCGCAACCGCACTAACAATATTAAATTACATAAACTAGGGTTTAAGAATAGATGATCACACTGGTGTAATAGTAACGCTTTATGCTTCCCTACTTCAGTACGTGGTATGAACCCCCAGCTGGACATGTCAACATCATTACAATCCATATTGCATCATCATATCCAATACATTATTTTCGACAAATAACGAAAACAATCTAAGGAAAGAACATCACTTACCGGGTCCTCACAGTGTCCAAAAGGAATGTTGTTTTTTTTCAGTTGTATATTTAAATCCTTGTTCATGATTATTTATGATATATTTTCTCCTTGAGTATCTGCTATAACAATACATAAATTTACCTCAAGCGAAATAAAAATTTAAATGTTTGTTATTGTATTGGAAATATTAAACTTTTCAAATGTTTTCACAATTTCAGTACCATTCCCATTTTTTATATTAAAAAAACTTTCTCTACCAATGATACCAATGATGCAATTATAATATATTAAATATAACGAATATACTATATTGAATTATTGTTGCATACGTATGAACACAACCAATTCTTTCTTATATTGATATAGTTTTTGCATAAAAAACTATACAAACTTAAAAGAAAGATTTACTATTGTGATTACTGCTGAAAATAATAATCGGTCAGATGTTAAAAAATAGATAAAACTTTTGCTTACCATTTCAGCTCCCAATGTAGAGCATATGACATCCTAATGGAGGACCTCAACACAACCTTTTTCTACGAGAAAAGCTTGTCATTCAGTTGCTCAACTTCTCTCATTCTATCCTTAGTATCGAAAAAAAAAGAATTTAAACATATGTAAAGATTAATGCTAATTATTTATTTTACAATAATCTTTCTTTTACTTTTAAGGTGTTAACTGTCAATTCTTGGTGGAAAGACATTATATTTTTAAAAATAAAACACAATTCGTTTGTACTACTTCCACATATTTATAATGATCAGAACCGGTTTCGCTCATCACGAGCATTATCAACTGAACTCAGTTGATAATGCTCGTGATGAGCGAAACCGGTCCTGATCATTATAAATATGTGGAAGTAGTACAAACGAATTGTGTTTTATTTTAAAATAAAAAAAAAAATCTTTTTTTTTTAATTTTGACATTACAGAAAATAATTTCCAACGCGTCAAATAATTTTAAGAGATAGATAAATCATTCAACTTCAAACTGAGGAGAAGAGACGTCATAAACATCCACGTTTTAATTGAAATTCCAAATCTCCAAATTTCCATTCAAATTTTATTGAAAAAATCTAAATTTGACCTAGCTGGGATTTGAACCCAGCTAATCGCTAGGTAAAAGCGTTTACTGCTAGGCCACTAAGCCAGCGATGTATGTTGTCATATTGTCGTTCATTTTATTATAGTTACCAAATTTTCCAGTTCTTGCGTTTGGTATAGTGAATCATTTCAAATTATCTACTCCAGTTCTCTCTATACGACCACACTAATGAAAAGTGTTCATAGACACAGTGTACATTGTAGATATACATGTTTCCCTATCAAAGCTCTTCAATATCTACATTCCTATTAGAGCCCGGCCTGTGTGATGGGGGGTTACATGACCGACCGTAGGGAATTACTTCACCGGACGCTCGGCTAGTAAGTAGGCCTCTATGTTTGCGGCGAATGCTATAGTTACGCTTACCATTCACTCCGCCAACTGTGGCCGCTCGCACTTACGAATACTTTAATCCCAACGGAGCCATTTAATTTTTTTAAATTGAGGCATATACCATTGTATACTTTTCGATCGCAGATCGCGAATATTTATGTTTTTTTTTCAGCTCTAACTAAACTTTTAAATAATAGAGCACTGAATACATAGCCGGCATTCGTTACTCCGAGTTAAATTTAATTCGTTTGACCCAACCCTTTTTCAAATGGGATTTCAAGCGCTTAGCTAATAGTCAGTGCTAAGAATAGATACCAGAGTAAACTCACTCGTAATCGCATTCCGTAGTGATACGACTTCTTCAGCAGATACAAATATTACAACACTAATGTGCTAACAAACTTTATTCTTCAATCAATATGTATTTATATTCTGTATCGTATATTAAAAAATATTGAATCTTTTAATTATTTTCGTTTGCTTTATACACGTATTGAAAATATATATTTGTATCTGACTGGAGATATTCTATAGATTTGGACCTACTCAATTTAGCGGCCCAATTTGACAATCGATTTTCTTACTTTTATTCCAATATATGATATAATCTAAGTATGTCTTTCCACTTTGTCTGGTCCTGAAATCAGAATGAAGATCTAACTACTGGTTTTATCCACCCAGAGAAAACATGAAGCCGATTTTTTGAAGGTCTGATTTCTTAAGAAAAATAATCAAATATTAAATATTAATCACTTTTAAAGCGCTAATTGTCAATTGTTGGTGGAAAGGTATTATATTTAAAAAAAATAAAACACAAGTTTTTTGTACTACTTCCACATGTTTATAATGATCAGGACCGGTTTCGCTCATCACGATCATTATCAACTGATGAATGCCGATAAATAAATATTAAATCAGAAAATAAATAAAGCTTGTGAGGCCAGGTCTACGGTAGTTGCCTCTTTTACTTTCTCTACTCTTCTGTATGGGTCTGCATCTTTCTACCCTTACTTTTTCTTTGAAATGACTTTCAAAAAATGACAGATAAGAGTGATAGATAAATCAAGCTAGGTTTTCAATTTAAAATAAAAGAGTTAATTTATTTAATGATTTCGTGGTTGCATGATCATGGCCCTTTCCTGAAATGAAAACACCTATGAATGAATGATTTCCCGCTATAACAAATTCTATATACCAAGTAATAACGGTTTAATATCTCACATAAACTATTGTAAAGATGCAACCGCCGCTTTGATAAAATAAACAACAATTAAAATAAATATCAAGACTCTATTTACGTAAATGAGGAAATAAAAAAAATCTGATTGCTATAAAAAAAGTATATTGATTTAGACAACTTCATCACTATGTGAGAGTATGCTTAACTCAAAATTACGTAGTTCGAAACAATAACCACGCATTTTACTGCCCTTTATGACTGTACTGTCGCTAGGTTAATAAGACGGCAAAGAAAACTTTATTAGATAGTTTGTATATTTAAGTTTCACAAAGTTTACTTCGTTGTTTCAACGTTTCTGAAGTTGTACGAACGTGTGTTTATATTATTTGCTACTTTAGAAATTTGTGTATGTTCCGCTTAAGTTATTATAATGTAATATCATACTAAAGTAGTGATTTTTGAGAACGATAGATAATATTACAATCCGCTTTATCGACAACTTGTGATTAAATATATTATACAGTTTTAACAATTTAATATTTCCTTTTTTATTCAAACGTTAACCAAGTGACACCGAATTTATTTTATTTAATAATCCTTCTGATATTCAATACAGTTAAATGTGTTAATTAAATGATCAATCAACGAAAAACTAATCAACGCATATCTCATATTGTTAATTTAAACAAAATAACAGAAGGCGATGTAACACGAGAGTCAAAATGCATAATGATAAAAAATCATTTAAATTTGTATGTTTAAAATTAGATTACGCTACATTTTCATATTCCTTAGAAATATTGTGGGTAAATTTTACTTTTCTTAACCTAACTAGCTTAGCTAACCACTAGTCGTGTTCTAGCCCTAGCTCTCTATCCCAACTCTCTTCGAAAAAAAAGAGAGGTTGAGCAAGTGAGTAACAAGCAGTTCTCCATTAGGAGACCATATGCTCCACGTTGGGAGCGGACATGGAAAACATTAAACTGTATTTAAAATAAAACTTTACCATAATAATCAAATGAAAATGGTTGGAAGACGTAAATGCTTGCGTAACTTCGGGATTTCCCTGTATTTTATGAAAATAATGAATAATCTTTTTTATATATTTTATAATTATTAATGATAATAATTTACGTATGTTACAGATGATAGTTATTGTATATTTGAGATAATAGTTAATGGTTTTTAAAGTATCAATTTTTTAATTGATCCCAATTAATTTAAACTCTCAAATATTCAGCGCGGCAAATTTTAAAAATCGGCGCAAAAATAATTTAACGGCTATTTCATTCCAAAATACGCAATTTGGATTCATTCAGTCAATTTTGAATGGAGAGCATATTATTTAATTTAATTAATAATGCAAACATTGCATTTATGATCAAAATCAAATATTCAGCTAATTGATAATTGAATTCTACAAAATATCTGATGTTGTATTATTTTAAGCTTTTATAATATGATCCTTCTATAAATAATATAACAATTGAAGGCCAAATAAATGTCCAACAATAAATGCTTTGTGAGGATATGAATACTCAAATTCCTTATTATTAAGCATTATCAATTTCTTTCAATGTATTATTAGCTAATATAGTAATAGATATCTGTATTTTTCAAAAATGTATCAATCGATTTGTTGATGAGTCTCAGTTTATGATAATTCTTAGTGTTGTCAGTTTTATTGAAGTTCTCACAAAACGTCAGTAAGACGAAAGATGCTCGCTGTGATTATCAAAAAAAAAACTGAAACATATACTGAATTTAAGAATTGGTAATAATATGTACTGAGGGTTTGGCTGAAAATCAGTTCAAAGCAAAAACGTTGAACATAAATTATTGGGTTGCATACTGGTTATACATTCATAGATGTTACATGTGAAATTTTATCCAATGAAAATGAAAGCTGAAACATGTGATTTTCTTTATTTACGTTACAGTGGATGATATATAATTCAATTTTAATTTTAATACTGCGTGAAGGTATATTACAATCAATCTAAAGTGAGTTTTTTTTTCTATTTTCAGGTCAATCAGTAACTGCAAAGGAAGAAAAAAGTCGACAAATCACAGAAACGCCGTCTTTTCCAAAGCAAAAAGAAAACGAAAAAAGTGATCCCAAAAGTAAAACAAAAGACAAAGTCGACGTTCATTACGTTAAAACTCCAAATATTTCAAATATAGATACGTCCAGTATGATATCTTATGATTTTAATAATAATAAAAATAAATATAATGTAGAGAAAAATATTGATTATAAAGTAGAGTCTACGTCTAAGCCATTTGATATTGAAACAGAGATATACAAAGTTTATTCTAGTAATCCTCAAACCCCATATACTGTTGATAGTAAAGAAACATATTATAAAAGTAGTAAAGAACATGAAAGAAATAGCAAAGATGAACATGAAAAGACGCCCATTACGTACACTCATTACAGAGACACATTTATGGATACATTAACGTACAAAATTGCTGGTAAACATAATAACCACGTCACAAATCAACCAGAGGATGTTTATCAAACATCTTCAGGTTATGAAGCGTCTTTTGATGAAAGCAAAAACAAAATACAGGCTGAATTGTATGAAATTGAAGATGGGGACACGTTAGTTGATGGTATGGGAAATATTCTAATATTTCTTGGAGACAATTCAAGTGAAAATGAAACTACAACTGGAACTAATGATAAGACAGTACCTATGAATAATGAACTAACATTTTCAACGACGGATTCTAATATTAAAAACTTGAGTACAATAAATACAGGCAATATTGACGAATCTAGATCCGTTATCAATGAAACTTTAAGGTTATCTTTAAAATTTGATAATACAAAAAAAAACATAAGCTCTGAAACCAAAAATTCTCAAAGTAATACGGTAAGTACAATGCCGAATGTTTTTGCAACGCATCGTTCAAAATTGGTCAAAAATGTGGAATCCAAAGAGTCAAAAAAACATGTGAAAGATGTGGACATGGATTATCAAGGAGATATGCCGTTTGAGAGACTTCCTCGTCTAGAAATCATCGCTGATGAAGTATTGTCGGAGCTGAACGTCAAACAGATCTTAGAGTGTAACCTACCGAGCAATGCCACGATGACTTCTTGGTTCAAAGATGGAAAGGTATTTTATGTTTCTAAAATTTAAATATTTTGTTCCTAATATACATATTTTTCAAACTAATTTCATTTAGATTACAGCATTACAGAGAAAAAAATAATTAAAAAATACGAATGAGATAAAAAGAAACAAACAGTCATTTTCATTTGCAAAAATATTTTAAATTATTACTCTTAATGAAGTTTTTGATATTTTAATAATAATTTAAAAGTAAGACGGCAGTGTTCAAAACTATAATAAAATATAACATTTAATTTTAGTACAAATTCGATTGAAAAAAAGTTCCATCTACAAATGCAAAGTATTTGATCGATTAAATAGGTATTGACTTGGTGGAACTTTATTTTAATAGGTTAAAAATAGTAAAGCATTTTATGTTTTTTATTAAAAGCCTCTCTTTCTCTCTCTTCAAATGTAATATGTTTTTCATTATACCGGCCTTTTGGCCAAGTCGTAAACGCTATTGGCTTCGATTTCGCTGCTCATGGATTGGATACTAAGTACGGACAGTTTCATTAATTTACTTTCAATCGATTTATTGAAGAGTTCGAGAGCATAGATATCTGTGATGTCCGAAATTCCCTCACACCCATCCAATTCCGAAACAAAACGTATTTGAGAGATAAGCTAGCCAGTAGTTCTTTACTATCTCTAACCTAACTTTTTCCAAAAGAAGGTTGAGCAACTGAGTAACCAGCAGTTCTTGTAAAGCAATTTCAGTCGATTTATGGATCAGTGTTAAAAGCCATGGATGTATTTGATATCTAAAGTTCCCTCCTACCCATCCAATCTTAAAAACGGAGCATCGCGAAAACGATTATCTAAACCAGTGCTCCGCAACCGGTGTGACGCAACACACTGGTACGCCGCGAGATGATCCTTGGTGTGCCGCGGCCCAATGTGTCAAAAATGAGAAAAAATTGAGTAGTGGAACTTAGAACAAGTCGGTTGCTAAATCTCTGATTATGTCATTCTCGCTGAAAGAATTTTTTTATTGTTTTGACTTTAAATGAAATAATTGTTAAAATTGTGTTTGTATGAATGGTGTTACGGCATTGATGGTTAATAAAAAGGGATTTATCTCGTGTGTAAGACAAAAAAATCCTACCATAAAAATTACACTTTTCTGCATATATAGGGAAGTATTGATGGCGAAATACTTCCTAGTGGAATTATTACAAACAATGAACGAATATATTAACATAATACACATTGTCAAATCAAACAAAAAAATGGGTAGTACTTTTATCCACTTAAATTACCTTTATTAATTTTTAGTAGTTGAGCATATTTTTTTTTGCTTTCTTTATAATTTGTAATTTTCAAAAAAAGGGTCCCATCATTTTGATAATGCAAAAGAGTTTAATTGGCTTTTATTAAAAAATATATTAGCCACTATTTCAAATTCATCAAATAAAATTAATTCATTAATTTATCAAAATTAATTTATTGTAAGATTTGGTTATTAAATTTGTATATTTTGAATTGTGCCGCGAAATATTTACGAGTGCTTAGGTGTGCCGTGTGTGAGAAAAGGTTGCGGAGCACTAATCTAAACACTAGTCTTATTTTATCTTTTAATCTTCGCTCTCTTCGAAAAAATAACGCTTGAGCAACTTATTAACAAACATCTCCGTTGGGAGAGGAACTGGTTTTTAAAAAAATTAAGAAAACATTTACTTAGACAATATATACATAATGACGAATTTTCACCATGTCATTTTCCTTAGAGATATGTATACTCAATATATTTAGGCGCATGCATTTCCTTCATACACAGTAATAAGTTGGCTTTTACATATTATATAAAGCTATAACAATTCGCAATTTTATTTACATAATAAAACGATCAACCACGCTTATGGATGGCATCTCCGATCGCTGTAAATTTTGGATAGGCTCTGCGTATATCTTAATTGTTTCTTAATCTTTAGGAATAAATTCAGATTATGTTAGACAAGAATAATCCGCAGGCAGTGCCGTATTTAGTCAGATAAATTAGGTAGTTAAAAGCACTAATTTGAAGTAAGTAGCTCTTAATTTATCATATAGTGTTTAAAAGATTTCGTTATTGATAATAATGTTGTAACTTGCGATAAATTATAGTCGTTCCTTCAATATTTATACGTTTTCTATTGATCACTAACATTATAAAATAAAAAACTAGTTTTTACTGTTGGTTTTTTAGATGTACTGTTTAACCGTTTTCAACGCGATAAACTATTTCATTAATTTAAATAATCATACAACAGATTTTTCAGTATTCAATGGATCAGACAGTATTTTCAATCTTTACCCAAGATGGAGCATAACGATACCCTACTGGTAGAAATTGGTATGTAACATATTGACAGTTCTGTCTACTTTTAAGAAATTTCAGTTATGGTTGAGTATGGCAATATTTCCAACGAGACGATAGTACCCTCACTAGCGGCCAAATTAAATTGGTACATCTATAGTAACAATTTTTATATTTCTACAATAACTAACCGTTTTAACCATCAGAGTTTTTTTTCAATATTCGAAGAGTATATACTTATTAAAATATTTACTAAATCCGTTCGAAAAATAAAGCACGTATACCAAAAACAAGTGTTTTAACCGAAGGTTTTTGGTGAGAACCGCTTTTAAATCAGTCACCCAGCTTCCCTTTTTAGAGAGGGTAGGGTTAAAAGACTGAGGTTAGAAGAAGACTATTAGTTAAATAAAAGCACTATCTACGCCTCTTTTTCTGTTAGGTATGAATTCAAATGCGTGTTATTAAATGCCTTTTTATTAAGATTGTAATGTAGGAATATATCCAATATATCAAATGATCGCAAACCGATTAAAAAATCAATTTTAAATTTTTACCACTGGGTTACCAGTAATTTCCATTAATAATAACATTATTATACAATATAAAGGTACATCGATTTCGTATGTGTTATTAGGAACTATTTTTTATCTATACCTGTCGTTTTCTAGTCCCATCTATTCACTCCGTCTCCTAAAATGTCAGGTTGAGTGATTGAATTCAACCAGTTCCCATAAAATAACTTCTGCTTAGATTTTAGATGCTCGATTAGGATTCCATAATATATGATCTACTTTGGTGGTTGAAAAAATTATGTTTTCATAAATATAAACAATTACACTGAAAATATTTTGTTTTCTAAATGATCTGTTTAAATTTTCTCATGTGGGCTTTAAAATGTGGCATGTAAATTGGTTGCAAACTGGAGAATTCCAATTCTTAGTTTTATATACATAGAAACATAATATTTATACTTGTTACTTTACTATAATAGATGCTATGAAAGAGTGAGTGTGTAAAGATGAGCGTAAGTGTTGAATGAATTCTTAACGCACAGTACATACACACACTTTTTTATATGTCTGCTCATCAAGCGTATTGAGCAAATGCTGATAGTTGACATTGCCACCTGGTTATATATAAAATAGTGATCAAACGTTTTACACTCGCCTGCAAAAAAGAAGTGTTTTTACTGATTAAATTATACATTAGATTAATATTTTCGTTAGTTTGTTGTTATGATATACACAAAATTAGGGTTTATATGACTTCCTTTCAGCTGTCAATTGACTCTTGAAAACGCCACTGGACTGTCCTTATTAGTGATGAAACGACGGCTTCTTATCGAAAATTCCTGGATCTAATTCGTCGTGGAATTGCGCTTTTGGAGTTTAGTAATTCGGTTGATCCTGAACATACCCGGGTTCGACTCCCGCAGGGATGATGCTTGATAGGGGAGTGTTTAAGCTGTCTTACGCAGCTTTACTGCTAAACGGTTGTTTAAAATGCCAGGCGTTTCCAATCTCACAAAAAAAACACACGCGCTTACTTTTTTTCTCCACTTTTGTGAAATGTAGTACAGGTTATTTTGGAATCGATTTAAATTTACGAAGGTATACGATCAAAAGAAAATTCTTTGACATTTTGATACGTGATTGCAAATGGAAAGGAAATTTATATCATACTTTGAGAATCGAATTAAATCTGAGAAGGTATCAACATAAAATAATTTGACATTTAATAACTGGTTTGTAGATTCAAAAAAACATTCTTAAAATTATCTTAAAACATCAAATGGTTCTCTTCGGTCAGAACTAAGGCTTCCAACCCGGTTACCCGGTTTATCGCGGGTTTTGGTCAGAACCAAGTGTCATTTATTCAATACACGCATATTGACAGTGCCGCTTAACGGTTGCAAGTCATGGCGCTTAAGGAAACAAAGGGCAATCGTATAATGTGCTTCTACAACAGATGCTTGCTGTAAATTTTATGAGTTCGGTGGTTTGTCTTTGTCAGGAACTCGGAGGAAAGTGAACAGACTAGCCAGTCTCCTATTAGACCGAAATAATGAAAAAAGCAACGATGAACCTAGTTTGTACATTTTTGCTGTTGTTGCTTTTAACATCTGTCAATTATTGTTGGAATGGCACTATATATTTAAAATAAAACACAATTTGTTAAATTTATCGTAGCTTGCAGATAAATCTATATAGGAGCAATAAAAATATTAATTATTATTTTAATTATATTACCAGCAAACAAAGATATCAAAATATAATATTATAAGAAAAAAAGACGATTACGATTATTAATATTATTATGGAGATGAAACAAAGTTCAAGAGCGGATATAATATGAACGGAAGAGATTCCATATTGTTGGTAAACCATTATTTTGAACACGGTTTCTTGAACTGTAAATAATGTTCAATACACCGTAGGAATAACGTCAACTAGGCATATATTAGTGTCAAAGAATGACTTCTCTGGCACCAGACACTAAAATAAATAAAAATATTTTCATTTAAATAAATAATAACACCAATTTAATATGTACTTAAAACTTACAATTATCAACTAATATAATTAAAACCTGTCTACAACCATAGAGCTAAAATTTTATTTATTGAGAGGTTTGAATTTTTGTGATCATTCAATAAAGAAATGTATTTTTCATAAATTAAAATTATCACTGGTTGTGCCAATCGATAAACATGGATAGACGAATGGGTTAGGAAAGGACTTATCGTATGCATTATAGCTTTTTCTGCGCCTCGTTTTCAGGATTTCTTAGAATGTGTGAGAGAGGATAAAAATAATAACACCAGGACGAGAATCTACGGTGACTAAATGATTCTAATATTAGATACCTTAAACAGGAATAGAATTGAAAAAATTGTCAAACAGCTACTCAGTGTCCATCTTTATTTTTTACTTTATAAAAATATATTATATATTCATAAACAAAACACACTGAAATATTACTTGGAAACATTACACTTGACTGTCTAATATTGAAAGTAATCCTGTATTACACAACTACAAAATTTAACCCAATCAAATGTACATTCATTATTTTAATAAGTAATGATTGATCGCAATATTAACCTTTTTTTAAATCGTTAGTTGGGGAAAAGTTTTTAGGGTATATTCACGATAAGAATCGAGTTTCAACAAATCTTTATACTCCCAAAGGTACTTAACGTTTACCAACCGCCACCCGCTGTGGATTTATAACCCATTATTCTGTGCGTATTTTGTAAGCCAGCAGTATAAAACGCTTTAATAGATAATTAATGTTTAATAGATTACCAGAAGCTCTTTGTGAATCATTTAAGATAGTATTGCAAAAAATAAACACAATTTAGAATTGTAAAGCTTCTATCAGTTGAAATCTACTTGGTGTCATTATAATTTATATTAGAAACAATATTCAAGCAAATATTACGTTATATTGTGTAACTTGTTATGCCACATACATTTTTCGTATTTTCCAAGTGACGTTGAGCTCATTTTTTTCAGTCCTATTTACAGAATACATTTATTGGGCCCGTGGTGCAGTGGTGCAGTGATGCAGTGGTTAACGTCTTTGGCTTCGGTTACGGATGTCTCGGGTTCGAATCCCGGTACAGACATTTTCATAAATTGATTTTTAAATCGATTTATATCGAAGGTATTGATTTTTGTGATAACTAAAATTCCCCGGCATCCATCCCATTCTAAAAACGGAATAGTGAGTGTAGCGAGAGCGATTAGCTAACCACTAGTGCTTTCCTACACCTATCCTTTTATACCTACTCTCTTCGAAAAAGAAATGTTAAGCAGTTCTCGTATAACAACTTTCGTTGAGATACTTCTATTAGGAGTCCATATGCTCCACACTGGGAGCGGACATGGGAAAATAATTACAGAAAATAGTCGTTATTATATTTTGAGTAAAAGTGGTGTCTCTGAAAATAACTATCAGTTATTCTGTAGTCAAAATAATTGTGTTCTATTAATTGAGCTATTGATTATTCAAATAATCAGTTAGTTATGCATATTGGGAACCGTGTTAAGATACGCCGTATTACATGAAATCTTTTTCTATTTCTTTGATTCAGTTACTTGGAGCAAAATAACACGTACAGGGTAATTAATTGTCTCATTCGAAAGTGTACATTTATTTTGGAATACTCAATATTTGCCAAATGTAAAAAAAGGTGTGGCGCAAAAGTTGGAACTCTCTGTTGTGTTGAGCATTAAGCGGAATTAAGTTGCAAGGCGCGACGTTTTAATGTTTCGCTTTTTGGGATTTTAACCCCTTAATTACGCCAGAGGCTCTCACGACTAACATGTATATAACTACACGGTATATACCGAATGAAAATTGTGCGTTGCTTACCCTGCGAATCGCTTTTCCATTATAACAGCGATTTTCAAAATATGTCGATTCCAGCAAATATAAAAAAAACATCGGAATTTCCATTCAATCAACACAGTTAGTATCAGAAAATAAATAATCACGCTCTCACTTAGTCATTCAACTGGTGCGACCTTTTTTTATTGAAGCGTCTACGTTACGTCAGATGTGAATGCATTTTGTCATTTAAAAATGCTCACAAGGCCGGTTCTGATCATTTCTTAAACGAAACGTACAAAGAAATGTGTTTTTATAACTTCACGCTTTTCCACCAAGAATTGATAGATAACACCATAACATATAAATTCATTTATATGTTGTTTCATATATTTCATGACACATGTCTGTTGTTATGGGTATATCTTTATTAAGAAATTTGATTCAAATAATTACACAATCTAATTCAAAGTTTGTAACAGAAGATTTGTATTTTGATGATTAAGATCGATATGTTTCAATTAAAAAGAACAGTGAATTCACTCTTTAAAATGGTATTCGGAAGCACTCATTTTGTTCCGACACGTCTTGTTAATTACATATTAGAATATAATAAGATTATTTTCTTGTTAGTATATTTCTGTTACATTCAAATATCTAATTGTACATCATATTGCGTTATTTTAACACGAGTTTTCAATCAGACATTCATTTGCTTTCTGCGACTCCTCAGCTGTAAATCTCATAAACCCATAAGCTCTGCATAATTATTTTTATTTGTTTATGCAATGAGTAAGCGGTAAATATATTATTATTTGTTTTAGCAATAGTTGCTAAATTTTGTTTTACATCGCAAATAATTAACATTAAATTTATATTTAAATCCAATGTTTGATATAATAGGAGATACAACTTCACATTTTTTTGCCGAATATACTGATTTTTAATGAAAAATCACTGCGAGATATGAATTAATCACGAATAACTATAATTTTTTTATAAATATTTAGTCCTTCTTTACGTCTATTTTGACAGTATAACTGATATTAGGGATTGCAATACCGGAAGAATATATAATAATATTAATTAACGGTATTGCGATAGAGAAAAACCAAGAAAGCACGGTCACTGTTGATCGCAATACCAAACGAAAAAATCAGTATGGGCGTTTTAATGTCTCATATTGAGAACATTAATTCAAAAAATATTGTATACTTTATTCATAGCAGAAAGATGTAAAATTTTATTTTTATGGTATCTTTGAATTAAAAAATAACATGAAAAAAGGCTTGCTGAAATCTGTAAATTTGAGCACAAATTTTTTCAGAAGCTAATTCGTTCCGAACAATTGAATTAAATTAAATGTGTGGTTGATTCATAACATTTAAATTTTGATTTTACATTATTTTCATTACATGAAACTGGAATTTAGATATTTTAAATACAGATATTCAGCATTGAAAAAGTAGTCTTAATACCGGAATCCCGGTAATACTGATATTGCAAACCCTAAATGATACAGTGAAATATTTTTAGCCATATAAATATGTCACTGTGATGTGTCAACTATACTTGACACATTAATGAATTTCATGTAATGCTATCAATAATATCACTACATCTGCGTTTAAATATATTATTTAATGTGATTGTATTATTTCATGAAAATATTAAAACAAACCAAAACAAAGAATTAGTCCTTTACAACATTTTGGTCATATTTATACAATACGGTAAACAACATACAATATAATATGTTTAACAAACACAAATGGCTCTGCGGTTACGGTTACCTATGTATCCATGAAAGGGGTATCCAAAAACAAGGGTTGTAAGAATTGAATCTGGAATGTATTTATTATGATTATGTATTTATGATGTCATTGTACAACATAAAACTCCGATAATTACCGTCTAAGGATATATGGAGAATTAAAAGGTACGAATTTTCTTGCTACAACTTCATGTAATAACAGATTTTCATTTAATTATGATACGGTAAAAATAGCGATGTAGTCAGCTGTACAAGGATTGTCAAATAATATTTATAGTAATTTCAATCATCGCGCTATTGCCAGAATTCTCACAGTTTTGGCGTATAGTTTTGACAATGGCGTATTGTCAAAAGAGCTATCATAATTATTTGTAAATACGCTGAATCTTAATACACTGCTATTTATACTCTATAATAAAAAGTTCTATTAAGCGTATATTTGGAATTTAGCTAATTCAATATATATGTATTCAATAGCGTTCCTTCCATAGCGTCCTCACTGTGTGAATAAGCCACACGTACTATATAATTATGTAACTACGTAATTACAGAGTAGAGTGGCCAAGAATTTCTTTTTAAGAAATATAGAAATGCGCCCGCAAACTTTTAATATATGTGACACATATAAAAATATATCCATTAAAATAATTTACTCAACAAATAACTTGAGTTTACTCCGACATAAAACCTTTTTGTATTAAATTCAAGGTGTGCATTAACAAATAATTATTGCTGGAAGACACTGAGTTATTGTCTTGTTATAAATTGATAATTTAATATGTATTAATTTCAAAACGTTGTGTTTTACTAGTACCACTTTTCAACCAAACTTTATTTATTATTCATGTTATACTTCTTGGAAGTGCATGAGTTTGATGAACATACTCCCACTAGACACTGTTTACTTGGAAAGTTAAACACGATGAATAAAATTATAAAGCCAAACTGAAACAAATGATGGCCTGAATCAATAAATGGTTGGTTACTTATTTGAAGTAAAAACATTATTCAAAGAATACCACCTTTGTATGTTTCACATACAACTTGATTTAGCTAAGCTGATTTAGTATTGAAAATCAAAGATAAAAATAAACACTATAAAATTAAGTGAAAAAATATGTTGGTTGACATTTCATTGCCTGTATGTGTATACATAAATACACTATTTTTACAGTCACCTTCTGTAGCGTAAAAAGTAACAATTAAAGCTTCACACCAAACTGAATAAAAAACGATACCATTTTAAGCATGATGAGTTTCAAAGATATGCTCATCCAGAATATTTTAATTTTGCATAACCACGCTTTTGAAAACTGTGGAAAAACATTTATTTTGTTAGCCAGAACCACACAGTTTAATTGCACGGAATTACTTCATTATTATTTTTGCGTTCTCGTAATACGTTATTTTTTATTAAGTACTTCCTCCACTGTTTGTTTTCGTTTAACGTTTTTTTGGGAGGCAGCCGCTGTTAAAATAATTACTCTGAAAAGACATTACGGGGGAAAATAGAGACGGCGGATTCAAAATGTTTAGAGTAAGGATTATAACTTGTAATAACTAGAGATTTAGGATTAACCCTACTTAATGTGTAATATGTGCTGTCTTCACGAGTTTTAATTATGTAAATGTTTATGTTTCGTATTCAAAAATAAAATAATTTCAAAATAATTCTCCTTAAAACAATTTATTCTAGGTACTGCTAATTGTTTTTAATTATTAATTTAATGTTGTTTTTTGAATCTCAACCAAACAGCTTAAAAATATATTCTTTGCAAGCTCTTCATAAACAAAAAGATATTTTGTGTCTACTTAATAGATTTTGTACTATACTATTCGCTGTAGATAAGTGGTTACGCTACAGAACTTTCGTCTTACTCGGTTGTTAAATGGGCCATTACTCGAAAGTGTATTGCTTTATCCGAGATTATAATACTCATATATATTAAGATTGACTGTAGCATTTTTTCAACCAAACCCATTCCTATTATGGAGTTGTTCAACAAGACCTACGTTGTTCAACAAGACCTACGGGTTACTCAATTGCTCAACCTCTCTTTTTCGAAAAGAGTATGAATAGAAGAAATGAATTAGGACAGAACAAGCAGTTAGCTAATAACTCTCGTTGTTCAGCATTAGATGGGTGGAAGAGAATTTCGCCTACGAACCCAAATCCATTAATTGATCAACAAATCTAACTATGAAAGTTTCTGAGAAAACTGGGATTCAAACCCGTTAACACCGACCACACGGCTACAGGTCCAACGTTTACCATTTTTCATGATACATATCGAAATACTTAAAAGAATCACAAATTTTGAGTTTACATTTCGAATGAATTTGATTTAAAAAAATATTTTAACCATTGGTATATAATAAATAACCGGTTTTTTTCAACTACGTTTTTCCTCAATAGTTTTCCCACAAATGGACTCCTAATGAAGGATAATAACAGAATGTCTGGGACAAAAACTTTTCGGTTCATATGGATACAGCCTTTATTTTTTCTTTATTAGGAAAGAAAACGCCCTCTTGTGGGCGTTTTTATATGTTAAGCATTTAAGGGTGCTGCATAAATCCTAGAGGGCTTTTACATCATTGCATATTGCGATCAGTCATCTCTGTCAATCCTTGTAAGGCAGATGCGTTCATTTCTTTGCTTCAGTGTATTTGAGTTCTTCTTTAATAAACCCAGGCTAATAAAAATTGGCCCATATTCAATAAATACATCATATACGCTGTTTTAGAGAATTTATGTAACCCTCACAGTTGATATTGTTCAGGAGAGAGTCGAAACTGCTTTTATTGAAAACATTATATAGTGAGTTGCGTGACGAATCTTTGAAATGCACTCCTGTAAGTTCTCATGTTTGAAGATACGGGATTACACATAGAGAGTGTCGATATTATTATATATAGCCACTATTGTGGCTTAGATGTTTACCTTCCAAAAAGTGGTCAATTTACTTTTCTAATTTACATCATTTAGCCGAGACCTGCTCTGTCAACTTTAAAATGAGATCCAATCATTAACATCAATTGGCCAAAACACCATCCATATATTTGTCACTTAGAATAGTAATGGCGTAACTCCAGTTGTGAAGTTTTGAGAAAATTAAGGTTTTGCGAAATGTTTGTAGGATCAAATAACAACCATTAATAACTGTTTGTCAATCAACTGAATAACTTAAACGTTAGTGTAGTAGTGAAGTCTGTCCGGATACTTTACTCCTAATCTGATATTGGAGATTCTTCACTGTTATTCTTACACACACGTGACAGCTTAAAATTAATAAATAACATCATCATTTTGTTTTTTCAATAGCTGATGCTGTCTTCTCCTGTCGAGTCCGCCCCATTCCCCGCGGATCTGGTCATCTACAAAGGAAGTGACCTAGTGATTCCGCACGTGGCGAAGGAGCACGACGGCTCTTACACGTGCCGAGGGGAGAATAAAGATGGAGGAATTATTGACGGCGAGCCCATCAAACTTATCGTATTAGGTGAGTGGTTCTTTGCTCTTTTCACTTTGTATTGATATTCCAAGATGTTTTTGTAACTAATTTTCGTGAAATACGTGCTTAAAATACTAGATGTAATAATACTGCTCGTGTAAGGGTTAAAACGAATATGGGGAGGGGAAGTAGAGTTAATATAGATTTTAGTTCAAAAACGTGTATAAAGCTACTGTAAATAAAAAAATAATTAAACATTGTTTCAAACTTAGATATCTCCATTGAATTAAAACCCAAAATAGTTGCCAATGAAAATTGAAGAACAACGTAGTTCGAGATATAGTCTTAACGAAACAATACCAGTGTTGAATAAACTTACATAATTTTTCTCGCTTCGAGTGCTTTTATTAGTCGCAATGGATTTGGCAAACTGTAATTGAAAATGACACGGGGAGAAGCGTCTGTTTGGTCAATGCAGTATTGAGCTTACATCTATTGATAAGACATCCAAAACAGTACGGGAATCGAAATAATTTAAAAAACCCAATTTCTTTAGAAAAAAAGTACTATCAAAAATTTTATATCTCTATTTGTTTATCAATTTCAGAAACACCATCCAGTCCCGAATTCCTCATTTCTGGAAACCCATTACCGGAATCAGGAGTGATTACGTTTAAAGAAGGCGTTATACTAAATGCCACGTGCAGAGTTGTTGGGGGAAGACCAGCACCGCGATTGGCTTTTCTCCATCAAAGAGAAGGTTTCCAGGTTTTCGCCAAGAACGCGCCTGTAATTGAAGTTGAAAATATCAAAGTTTCCAATGGTAAGTGAGAAAAATATGACTTTTAATAAAAATATCTAGCGTAATTAATATCAGTTAATTTGTTTAGTTGTATATTTATTTATTTATATGTTTGTAAGGTAAAAAGCGCATACACTGACAACTGACAACTCATGGAATTCGACCTATTTTTTTCCACTGTTCAAATAAAACCGGAGTCGTTGTAAAAAAATGAGACTCCGACAATGTCCCACAATCCGACTTCAACGACATTTTGAAAAATATTACATTGAATTCATTTTTTCAACAATTTTTTACATTTCTTGGTTTTAACATCCATGGCAAAATTGGGAAAAATTCAAAAAGTGGTATTTATCAGCACAAATAAAAGTTAAGTGAGAGTATTGTGTGGAGTTTCACCAAAATTCGATAAAAAGACAGATAGGAATACGTGGCCCCTAAGATTTGCATATATTCATTCTCAACACTGACACAGGGATCTTATACATCAATTTTTGTACAACTAAAACTAAAATAAATGCGAAGATTTCATTTGGTGACGTCGTCACAACCACGAGCCTAATAACCTTTACGTTAAGCCAGTCATTATCAAATTTGTTAAAACACAACGCCTACGCTGGGCCGGACATATATCAGGCATAGATAAGTGGAAATCCACTAAACGCCTTACACTTTCTACTTCTGGGCGAAAGTGAAACGTTGTTAGACCTAACGAATTTTTCAAAATCTGGACTCTATCAGCAAATTGTTTTTTTTTTAATTTTTAAACTTGTGCATACGAAATTTTACGAAAAAATCTGGCATTTATAAATTACAGTGTAGTGACTTCCAGCATTGGCTCTTTACATAGAGAAAACCACACCTACGTTAGATGTAAGAATATCCGAACATTTAGGTGCTTTTAGATTTAAAAAAGATACATCAACACTTGGCAACCATTTGATTCCGAAGAACCACTCGTTCAGTTTGGATGTAGGAGTTAAAATTTTACATCTTAACATGAAGGAATATAAATTGTTTTACCAGGAAGTTTTGGAAATAAATAGAGCACAATTAAATAGGTTATCAATTCTGTTCACACACCTCAATCTCCCTAACTTCTCTGTATTGTTTCCTTTACGTGATATGATTTCGTGAAATAATCATATATTACTCCAGTAATCAAAACAATGGAATTCTCATAATAATACGTCATCTGATATTCACCGCAACTAAACCCACCAATTTAAAATCTATGCTATATTTTGTACGGCTTTTTAATTGGTTCTTGGTCTTCTGCAATTGCTAAGTATTATGAGTTTTCTAATCGTCTAAGCGACTGTTTTCCAATTAAGTTTAAAAGTCATTATTATCAAATCAGTATTAAAATCAATTCAAATATCAATGTCTTAATATTAAATTATGTCATATATAAGCTATTTACTAACTGTTACTTCGAGTTCATTCGTGTAATCGAATTCCTGAAGATGCTGAAAGGCAAAACATGGGTCATTAGTGACGAAATCACGGAAATGTACAAAATTTGGACAATTCAAATATGATATTGATCGATATCTTAAATAATAAAAATTATTTTTTATTTAAAGTATTTACAACGCCAGCAATTCTATAATCATATTTACGCTAGGTCCTATTAGAACTAATTTTGCCTGAAATTATTGTCCAAATTGCCGTACTGAATTTATACGGAATTATAAATATCATCTATTGGAAATTAAAATAACACCCCTTAATAATTAATCGTTAACATTAAGCGTGCATGCAATAGCTTAGAGGCAGTAACTCTCAATTTAATTTGCTTCGGAAAAGGTTTCAAGCCGAATTGGACATTTCAAATTGTTATGCTTTTTTTCCAAAACCATAAACAACAATATTGTAGTTTATTACATTATGTATCGTCCCCGTTTTGTCAAAACGTGTTAAGTCGACAAATTCGTCATATAAAAAATATTGCTTTTTAAAGCTGTATCGGCCAGCAAAAAAACAAATTAATTGAAATTAATTGTCTCGTAAAAAAGGAATTGGTAGTGTATAATTATTTTTTGAAATTTATTTTTTGTTTAAATCATTGTATAGTTAAATGTGATAGACGCGAATATAAAATGTCGTATTTCTGAGATCCAGTGTTCCCAACTTAACGTGTTTTGGAAACACGATGACAAAACATTTCAAAATTTTCATTGATTTTGTACGGCGTAGTAACTAATGTGTAACCATCGTAGCGTTTTAATATATTATTTAATTATTTTACCCTTAAAAATGATTGCCTAAATTTTTACAATTCTTTCTGACAATTCACAAGACATTCAAATAGCACGACGTCCTATGGAAAGCAATTGGAACTCAATTTCTAAAACTTCTTTCATAAACATATTTTTTATTATTTAAATTTCTGCACAGTAGAGTGTATGCAACCAAGTCTTGAGGAGTAGATTCCCTGTAAGAAGAGTGTGAAGCCGTAGCTAGTGGCGATGAGTGCAAAAATATGTTTGGCCATTCGTTGCTTACCTCATTCAAACAGGCACTCTTCGCCATTATCACACACACTAGTCCATAAATATTACGATGGCTTAATGATTTTCATTTTACAGAATAATATATATTAATTTTGAATTTGGAAAAATAAATATTAAATTTCTCATAAATGATTCGAATAACATATTTTGTTAATTTGCTTTGAATAATAACAGTGTACATTTTTAGATTACTATTTCATTTATGTAACGCAAAACCCGACAAAAGCAAATATAGCAATTATTGTATTTCATTACGAAATTTATTTAATTTTAACGTTTTTTTCTATTCCCAAGAAATATATTCTCTCAATAATATAAAGTTGAAATGCCTACTTGGACTCAACTTTTAGTAATCTATCAAACACACAATTACCGAAAACACAATTTTACTGATAGGTGCACAATAATACAAGACCTTTTCCCTTTTAATATTGAGAAAGTGATCTAATTACTTAGCACAACAATGTTTTCAAAGAATTGATTGTTTTCAATACAATGGCAGAACACAAAAGTAAGGAATATAAAAACATGAACCATCCCAAATCAGTTATTTTTTTATATTTAACTTATTTACTATGATGTAGCTTTGGTGAATCTTAAAATATACGGCATAAGAGAGCTGTAGTTTTAAATTGTATTTATTCGTATTCATAATAGATTAAATAATATAATATAATTAACTATCAGCGCCAACTAAAGAAGTCTTCTGAATGTTATAACTTAAATATAAATGTTTATAAAATGTTTTTAATGGAAAATAAAGAAAAATTACATTAAATTATAATTTAAGACATCGACTGAGGATGCTTGATGGAATTTCAATATCAAATTTGGATTATTGAGATTTTGTACACTTCCATGTATTTTGTCACTAACGACCCGGGTTTCACCTTTCGGCATCTTCAGGCATTCGAGCACACGAATGGACTCGAACTGAGAGACAGTAAACAGTGTCTAACGTTTATATAGAAGATACAAATGCGACAAATATTATTTACGAGGTAAGATATTATACATCTGAGAGCCACACTGATACCTGAGTTAAAATTTCTGGAATCACCCTAATCCTTATTTTGTAAACACCATATTAACAGAGTGGCGAATTTCCGCTTTTCAACTTCTTTTAGAAATACCAGTGATTTTACAATTATAATAGTATTGTGGGTTTTGACGGGATGTAATTCGACGAATGGGTAAATATATACAATCATTCCACATTTAGTGACATCTGTTAGGTGTTTCAACGTATATATAATAGCGGAGAATTAGGAAGGTTCAGCTGCTCATTCAAAATTGGCAAGGAATTTAACTGGGCTCTATTAATTTCCAAAATTTCTTGATAAAATAATCCCCCATGTTTTTATGCAACAGTTTAACCCCATCATCCGCATTAAACGAATGGTTCTCCATTAGCAATTGATTTGCGAATGTCAAAGTTTCTTTTTTTAATCTAAAGGCAGCTAAATGTTCTGATACCCTTATATCAGAAATACATTCCACAAAAAACAAATTCTTTCACTAAAAATAAAGTGATCCCACATAATGAATTATATTTTAACATTTAAGAAATATATTACACTTACGAAAAAATATTTTCACATAAATAAAATAGTTTTCACTCAATATAAAATACTCACACTTTGAAAAAGATAGTTGCACGAAGCTACATTAGACTACATTACAAAAACCAAACCAGGCCAACCCTAACATAACCTACTACAACTTAAATTTAAATTTGGATTATTGAGATTTTGTACACTTCCATGTATTTTGTCACTAACGACCCGGGTTTCGCCTTTCGGCATCTTCAGGCATTCGAGCACACGAATGGACTCGGACTCAGTTCGAGTCCATTCGTGTGCTCGAATGCCTGAAGATGCCGAAAGGCGAAACCCGGGTCGTTAGTGACAAAATACATGGAAGTGTACAAAATCTCAATAATCCAAATTTAATATTGAAATTCCATCAAGCACCCTCAGTCGATGTCTTAAATTATCTTAAATTACTACAACTTAGCTTACTTTGTTAAAAGAACCCGTGACTAAGTGGAAACTACTGAAATCAAAATATTGAGTGTATTAAGTTAATACTGTCTAATCCAAAGTGCAAACTATCGAAATAAAAGTTCAAGTGTACCACGTGAATACTATCTAACACAAAGTGCAATTATTTTGCCCTTATTTTAAATGCCAGCTATAATTTTAATTTGGATTATTGATCCAAATTTGATATTGAAATTCCATCAAGCACCCTCAGTCGATGTCTTAAATTATGCCAGCTATAATTGCTACTATGTCCGCTCTCAGTGTGAAACATAATATCGACAGTCCCCACTTATAATCCCGTATCTGCAAAAAAAAGGATTTTACAGGAGAGCATTTTAAAGATTCATATCGTAATTGCAGAGTAACGACTACATATATGCTCTTCAAAATTGGGACAGTGCTGCTATTTTCAATCTAATTTTCCCTGCTGTTTAATGCCTACCCGTAGAACTGATTGCCTAGACAACGAAAATGAAAAAGACATGTAATCACATATTTTGCACTTACGTGAGCATGCGTAGTGAGTGTTGATAGAAATGGACTCATACTGAAACATCGCAGCAAAAATAATATTCGACATATACTTGCAAGTCACTCAACTCTCCTCTTTTCAAAGGTGAAGAAAGAAATATGAAGTTAGAAAAAGACTAGCATTTATAAAAATAAAATATTTTCTTTTTAGCTACTTCCACAGTTTAATGAAATAATCAAGACCGATTTCGCTCATCGCGATCATTAAAATTGTGGAGTAGTTGGAAAAAAATGTGCTTTATTTTTATTATGTTACCGCCTCTCCACCAACAATTGACAGCCAATAGTGATTAAAGTATCAGAAGGTACTCTCTCTGGTCTCCGTTTTCAGGGTCAAATAAAGTGAATGTAAAAACTACAGACATCTTTTCTTTTGGGTGCAAATCCATAAATCAATTGAATAATAGATTAATGAACGTATCTATTCCAGGATATGAACTTGCGATTGATGTAGTGTGCTAAATGATAGTGATTGTCATAATTATAAATTCTCAATAAGGTTTAATTTCAAAATACAATAGATTTTGATTTTATTATTTAATTTAATAATTGAATGTTACGCTATAACGATAATATGTAGTTAATATATATGGATTATCAATAAAGACTGACTGTCAAGATGTATAAAAACATACGACGACATCTTTTGATTTATTCTGAAATAAAAACAAACAAATCATATTAAAATGGGGGGTATTTTATGAAAACCAACACTTTTCTACGGTGCTCTGAAAATAATGGCCGAGATTTTCGCTTGATTATTCGCCTAACGAAGTGAAGCTCTCATGATCAAAAGGCAAAACAATACAAGAGGCTTACATCGGATTATCAACGCAAAAGTCCGGACAATTAAGTAACGCCTACAAACCCTATTAGACCCCTTTCGCATAGGCGTGCTCCACTGACAATTTGTGCCTTATAAAAGAAACATTTTACAGTGTAAATTTAGTAAGCAAACACAGACAAGTTTTTTTAAATTTTAATTAACCGAGCTAAAATATACAAAAGTATTTTAAATGAACAAACTTACATACAATAATGAACTATTCTTTTGAGCATTGTTGTGATTTAATTTTGTCAGATTCTTGTTATTCGCAATATATATTATTGTTTAATATTGTCTATATGTATGACATTTTTGTCCTACCGAGCTTAAAAGGTAAAGCATAAACCTCGTAAATACGTTACATATTAAATTTTTACATCCTTATTTATTGCTGTAGCTTAAAGAGTTATGAGGTTTACTGACTGACCAAAGATAGTTTTTTAGAATGGTATTTATTTCTTTCAAAAATTATTGATATAAATAAGATTTCAAACCGTCTTCTTCAGACGAAGAACATGGTTAGTCCAAGATTGAAACACAATGTAATAAACGAACCAAATCTTTGATAACCGTGACCAAGTGGCAACGCTCAAAAGCTTAAATCTGAACAATAAATATTCTCCTGCGCGATCATTCCCTGAAATATAGGTTGCGATACTGATTAACAACCAGTTCTCTTTTCATATTGCACTAATACCTTATCGAATCTGCAGGTATACATTTTCATAATATAAATTGATTTTTCAATTGATTTCAAATGAATTTGTATTCTTATCCCTTTCTGAAATCAAGACGAGAGAAACAAGAAGAGAGACGGTAAATAGTATTTACCGAACTACTCCCTACCTTCTTTACCATCCCCGAAAAGAAAGATAGCGTTTGATGAACAGTCAATTTTTTTTTTAAATTCAATCAATTTTTCAGTCAATTTTTATTACAATATATGCTATATTTTATTACACCAGCTTTTTTATTGTTTCAATTTCAAAAAAGAACTATTTTAACCAACACCTTTGTCATATTGGTAATTTTATTCTCCCGTAACGTGCCTTGAAATTAGACCCATTGTTTCAACATCTGAGCGCTACTGACGTCAGGCCCAGATAGACCCCGTTAGACCCCGAGGTCGAAACGAAATCACGCCTTTGTCTATGTCCTGTGACACTAAATTAGGATTGTGTTCATGCGATTTCACTTTGACCCACTGCTGCTGATTAAGCCCCAGCATGAGTACTTTTACAATATGTTTACTCCCAAACCGAGTTGGCTCAATTTGGAACACAATATCTAGCCACTCAATTCCAGGTTTATTCATATATAACTTTATCATATCACCATTATAATATGGAAGCCAACACTATCTGTAAATTATTACATTAAAACTTAAGAACGGTGCAACAGTAGTAAACCAGATTCCTTCCGTATAAACAATACTTAAATTAAAGAAGGTGTTAAGGTATATCTCATAACAGAACAGCAGTGGTCGACAAGCAGTCGACTTTTTTTAAATAAAGTTTTAAATAAACGAAGTCAAAAAATATCATCACAAAGCTCACTTCTAGTATAAAAACAAATTGAAGTTACGAATTACCTCGAAAAAGTACTTTTTTCCTTAAAAATTATATCGATTTTTTTTTACTAACATCAACTTTCTTTAACGTCATGTAACTTTGACATATTCTATACCTCACAGGTTGTCTACCATTCGACACGATAAGTTAAGACACAAATATAATCTGAAAGCACCTCAGTATTGGTCATCGGGTAACAAATTGTACACGGTGCTAGTTTCACGTGAATTCATTATCTCAGTTCAATATTTGTATAGCACGGAGCTTTGCACCATCCGCAACGGCCGTAGCGTCTGTAGCATTGGCCGAGCGGCGAGTCGATTCGCGCCACTCGCCAATCTCACGCAGATATCATTATGGCACCGCAGCCATTTTTTTCACAAGCAATTAATAATAATTGCATATGATGATCTAGCCGGTATTTACTGGCTAGATCATCATATCATCTGTATTTACAGATCGGCTTCACTTTTGGTCTGACATGGATAATTTCACTGTAATTTCTGTGCCATCATTACTTTTAACATATATATGCTTCTGCTCAGAATAAATAACTTCCCCACTATTTATTCGTCTTTTGATGTAACTACGCTTGCACTTCTCATCTCATGTTACAATGCAAAATAAAGTTCATTATACACGTAGTTACCAAAAATCATTGACATAGTGTCTCCTATAAAAACAACGTCATTATAAAAACACTATGAAACTTCATTTGATGAGTAGCTCTTGAATATGTTTATTTTGGGTACCCCTGTTTACACAAAGGATATGGTCGAGAACTGAAAACTTTTAACAGTTATGACCAATGATCTTAATTCACAAAACAGAAAGACCAATATGGCTTCAGCGCGATTCAAATACTGCGCTGCTAGCATAACGACATTCAACTAGTAACTGATTCTGTTCTTAAGCAAATGGTATATTATGCAAAGCTCTATAAACTAAAATTTTACAGAAGAGCAAATAAACATTTAAAACGTTTTTGCGTTTTTATATTTACGAAAATAGAAACAGTTACACCTAACACAATTGACACCATTGCGATATCTATCTATATATATAAAAATGAATGTCTGTTTGTTGGTTTGTTGGTTTGTCCGGATCTTATAGGCTCCTAAACTACTCAACCGATCGCGACGAAACTTTCAGGAAGGACTTATTGTGATCATGCCGGGAAATATTATATAAAATAAATGTTTGTTTGTCCTTTACGCGTTCCTTTACCATTCATACGATTTCGATGAAACTTCGGTGAGTTGTTGTGCACACACCCGTGAAGGGTTCTGAAGAAAAAAAAATTGAAAATCTAAAATTGAAAAAAGAATCAAATACGTACATACAGCGACATCTAGGAAAAACCTCTGATTTATTCGTGTACGCACCAGACGAAAAACAAAAATATTGTGTTATAACAAGTGTGATATTAAAACTCGGGTTCGGGTCGGGCCAGACCTGAAGATGATGGGTTCGAACCGGGTAAGTCTATGAAATTTCGGCCTGTGCAGACCTCTAATCCAAAAGCAGTTCAATAAACAGAATTAAAACACAAACCCTTTCTTTCTTTGAGTGGCATTGCAACACATGCTGGGTACTCACTAGTATATAAATATAAATAGTTTGTTGGTTTAAGGATGAACAAAATAAGTTTGAACCTCATTGTCAGTATTATCAAACATTGCAAATTGCACTAATAATTCAAATAAAATAAATCAAATTCTGTCAAACTTTTGTTCAAATCAGTAAAATTATTAAATAATATCGAATTCTTTTTACCGCAGGTGCATATTCAACAGCGAGTCTACTTCTTCGTCGGCCTCATCACAATTCAACCTTGAACTGTGTCATGAGTCATCCAACGCTGGCCAGCTCTCTCTACTCATCTGTGAAACTCAACATTGAATGTAAGTTATTTTATGTTATAATAGTTGATCGAGTGGATCGGGTTCACTTATTATTTAATTGAATATTCGTTATTTCATATTGATTTTTAATTAAAAAGGTCTGCAGATTTGTGTGTAATTACTATATTGATGATAATTGATATTAGATACTAGTGAAAACATAATTGTTATTCATTTCTACTATATAATATAATATATATCGTTATTGTACTCTATTTATTTGAATCCAAACCAATTTCAAGCAATTCCAAAGAGAAATATATATATATATACATTCAAGCTCTTCTAGCTTGGCTGTTAAGAAGTAAGTTCAACATTGAAATGTAGCAATCTGATCTAGGATGGTGATCACATCCTGTGGGAATTGTTCAAGACGATACAACCGGATCTGTCAGCACAGTCGGTCATACCGACTTGGTTGCTTCTACGATAAATTAAAAGGTATAAGTGTTCACAGTGTCTAATAGAGAGCGAGTCGATGTCAAGTGATAAAAGTACTTTCGTATCCTAGTTTACTGTTTGTAGGAGGATTTTTCTCGGACATGATATTTGAAACAAGAATACCGTTTTTATATCCTACAATACATTATATAATAGTATAACAAAGCTTTTGTAAATAATTATTTATCTACATGAATGGTTGCAATTTGAAATGTCGATATAATATAATATAATACTATAGACAACAGCCGACTGATCTAATTATGTGAACCCGTCTGTCTGCGTTAGATTGGATTCGACTATTGTTTTGAAAAAGTAAAACCAATTTTGTTATAAAGACATTTTCGTCCTGTAAAACACTAAGCGCGTGATAGGCATAACGCTGTGAGATAAAATCTCCCCAAGTAGTTTTTTCTTCGGTGTGAAATTTCTTCTCTTAAACACATTTTCTTATGCATTATGAATCTAAAACCGAGTTTTCTTTCTCGCCTACGCTTTATTAACATCCTCGCAAATTTGTAACACTGTCCATAATATTACTCGAGACGTTTTTCCCCTAACGCATATTCTTATTCCCATATTGACGGCGTGCCCCGATGTCCTCGTTTTTCCCCTTATGTAATACCGGGTTTTCCGTAATAGTTTTTCACATCATAATTCTCAAACATTTTTATAAATAAGGTAACAGGATTATACTTAGTGACACACTTTCGATTTGATTTAAAGATACATTACAATTTTGTTTGTATTTAACATGTTTTATGCATTAAATTATGACTGAATTTTATGTTTAAAGTAATTAAAAATGTGTTGTTCTTGTTTAATAATGGTAGCAATAAAACTCTAACAACAGTGATTTTTATTAATGATAAAAATCATGCAACGAAATTTTAACAGATTCTTAGTTAATAATCAGTAATATTTCTTGATTTAGTTTTCTAAGTAAATTATTTACGTTTAATTTGAGAATAACGAATTTAGTGAAACAATAAGTCATCGTAGACACTTCTGGCCTTATATCTATCCCCCAAATTAAACTGTATTACCTAAGTGACACCTCAATGAACTGAGACTTTTTTACATACTGACATTTACAATTACTATTTTACTTATTAAATTTGCGAAAGTATTTTTTTATCGATAAATACTGTATTCTTCGTTAGAATTCTATTATGTGAGGAAAGGCGAAATTTCTCAATACTTTTCACCTGTCCTACGACTTTTGCATGCAATTTTTCTGAAATGGCAATTGGTCATATTTTCTTACAAAAAAATGTAATTCTAATCTTAAATACAAAAGATATGCATAAAAGGTAGTAATATAAAATTGAAGTTGATAGTTTTGTTATTACACTGGCTTTGTTACTAAAAGTGTTACTTACACGCATCTCATAATTTTATATTAAAAATGAATATTCACTAAGTTACCACCGAATCCGTCGAAAATATGAAAGGTGATTAAACTACATATCACAAAACAAACAAAAAAGTTCACGTAATGAGATTTCGATATAAACTAGAAATAAACAAGACGCATATTATTTAGATGAAATCATTGAGAAGAGATACACAGTAATGTCACAGATATATTATGACCGTCCTGTGTAATACGTAAATGCAATTTGTATGGAAAAATCGAAATCGCTTCGTCTCCGCCCGTTCGCTGGAAAATCTTCTTATAATGCCATCCCCCGATAACAGATGTGTCCTGAGCCATAGATTACTTCAATAAAAAATATATATCAGGTATCGACAGGTCTCGGTATTGGAAACATTATATTTTCTCGTTCGACACGATATTTTACAATGTATTTTTCACCCCGCCACATGTTTTTGCGCCTTTTACACACCTATATGATGATGGGAAATAGAATCGATAATAAATTAAGCAATTTCATCCATTGAATCGACATTTACATTTTAGAACTGCATTTTAATAAAGCATTTAGTTTCACAAGACCAAAGTGGGTAACATAGTTGATAGCGTCTTTGGGACCTCGCTATCGTCATAATTATAGTTCTGCAATTCAAGAAATGTTTCTTTTTCTCTAATTGCTTTAACAAATGTTAAATACGAAGAAAATCAAATACAGATATTTCAATCAGTAGACATAATATATTTTGTGGTATTGAATCGGTACTAACTGCATTTTCCGTCTGCATGTTTGCATTTCAAGATATTTGCAGAGTTGCAATTGGCAATAGTTCCTGAAATAGATTTCAATATTACAATAATTCTTTTCAACTAAATACTTTGTTTTTCAACTTCATCAAATAGAGTTCTACTTATTTGATGTCAATTTAATCACAGAGATTAAGTTTATATTCGACAACAACAAAACTTCTCAGCCGAGTATTACCTTCCACCATCGTCTGACCTTCAAGTAAAGTGATAAACACACCGAAAGAGTGCGAGAAAGTGGTGTTTGTCGCTCGTAAATCTAAATCCAAAATAAAGCACGTGCTTAAAGCATTAAGAATAGTGGGGTTCCAATGAAATCTATATGTTATTTTGGGTTTATGTTACATTTTATTTGTTTAATACAATTAATGGTTTAATAAGTTGAAGTATAAAATTTAACCGATTCTAAAACAACGTCAAGATATATATAAAAATAATGGATCGCTTATCTCTATTAAATATCGAATCAGATTACAAAAAATTTGATATTTCAAAAAAAAGTAGAAGAAACAGGTTGCAATTAAATTGAAGTTTGCACAAATAAGTAGCTGTGTGTAAATTCTGATTCATTTTGATTGCAGATAAAGCAGATTTGCTGAAAAAAGTTATAGATATTGTTCAATGTTTTATTTCGCAGCATATTAAACAGTAATTTCACATTGTATTATACAGTAAATCCACATAAAATATCTATTTTATCCGAAATTTGTATAAGAAGTGAAGATGTATTACAAGAGTGATTACAAACATTTATTCAGCGCCATTTGTTTTTAAAACATCTCAACAAGACATTCCCGTTTTCTTTCTCTGCTGCAAAGTTTGATATTAATATGATAATATTACATAAATCATTTGATTACGATAAATATTTGTATACATGTTGAATATGTTTATACTGCATATTTATTGGAGTTACTTTTTGGAATTCAATTTTAGGAAAAAAAACTCTTCGTACAATTTAATTAAAATGGTTGACAAATAAGAATCTTATTATTTTTAATAAAAATAACTCAGTCTAGATGGCTAACTGTCTTGGTTCATTCTGTACAACTAAAGAATGCTTCACTCGTAACATACAATAATTGCACCTATCCATCGATTTGCATAGTAGATTCAATACTTAAAAACATTTAAATGTTCGATACTATCGTGAGTGTGTGAAATGAAAGATGGGTTCTTAAAAAAATGTTCATTTATTTAATATATCGTGGTATTGTGGCAGAAGGTGTTAAGTCACTTTAAACTTCGACTTTTAAGAGAATCATGAAATTTACGTCTTCCTATTAACAAACCTTAATTATTATCTGCTACGCTAACTACTCATGAGATTTGTTTAATCATTTACAAATTCGATTTAATTTTCAGTAATTATTTTTTATAGGAATATTAATTATAGTTTTTTGTCACTGAGAAAGAAATTTACTGAATTTATATTGATCTCTTTAAATGAAGTAAAAAATACATGGACTAAGCTTGTTTTTTTCAGACGATAAACCTTCCCTTAACTTAAAAATTATTACTTATCAGTAGCCCAAGAATGTGTTCAATTGACAAAATTGTAATATCGTAATTCCGGAAAACTTTCCTTATAACATATTTTATTTAATAAAACACTACTTGTATATGCAGAGTTGAGGTCTGCACGGGCCAAAATTTTATGAGATTACCCGGCCTGAGCCCGTTCACTTCAGGCCCGACCCAGCCCGAGCCCGAGTCTTAATACCACACTTGTTACCCGAGCCCGACCCGAAGCGTAAATTTAAATATTTTAGCCAGAAAAAAACCCGATTTAAAAAAAATTTAAAAAATGATTGAAACTCATTTTTAATGAATCTTTTGTATTTTTTATAATGAATTTTTCGGCACACGGAACAGTCGATTATCTAAAACGAATAGAAAGCAGATACTGAATAATATCACACTTTATTCATTTACGAACTATTTAAACTTACGTGATGATTAAATGAACAAAGCATTGTTTCACGGATCAATAACAATTTTATGACCTCAGTTGCAGGTTACCAAAATATAAAATGATGTCTCCATACTTATCAAATAAAATACTTTATTGTGTGCAATGATATTCGAAGCGTAATAAATTATTTTATTTATTCCCTTTTTGTTATCAACTTTATTTAGTTATCAAGAGTACTCATGATCCGAATATAGTCTGAAATATTTTTCTGAAGAACAAATCCCTTAGGCCCGGCCCGAGCCCGAATATCAATTGTCTCTACCCGCCCGAACCCGGCCCACGGGCCAAGCCCGGGCCCGTGCAGACCTCTAATGCAGAGTGAACGCTAAATAGAACATCGTATTTGGTGAGCGAGTATATTCTCTTTTGACGTTTTGTTTTAAATGTGCTTTTCGTGAAGAGACATATTATTAAATAAGAAAAATTGCTGACGCGTAGATGTACATAAAATGAAATATTCTTCACATTTTTCTTCCTCTATTATTTATTTTTAGGAAAACTCAGCCTTTCTAGGAAGGCTTCAGAATGACATTTGAAACAAATAAATCAAAAACGTTTTTTTCATATTACCCTGATATACAATATAAATATTTTTATGTAAATAGATAACAATATTTATTTAGTTCTATATTTACTAAAAATACAATATGGTTGTTCTGGATGTCCTGGATGCTTCCATTTTCCTTTGACAGTTTCTATTTTCAATTTTTAGTGCAAAAATAATATTTTTAATTAAATAAGACAGCATTCATTTATCGCCAATGTAAATAAACAAGTGAACACAGTTTTATTTCTTCATCATTAATTATTTTGTCGGAAATAAAATACGAAATCATGTTGATTTCCATAAATAAATAACAATTTCACAATACATTAACTGTGAGAAGAATTAGGCTTCTGAAAAACAGTTATTAAGCTCTTTTAAGGTGTTGACTGTCAATTCTTGGTGGAAAGACATTATATTTAAAAAAATAAAACACAATTCATTTGTACTACTTCCACATATCTATAATGATCAGGACCGGTTTCGTTCATCACGAGCATTATCAACTGATAAAAATACAAACATAACAGGCATTTTTATATAAAATTGAATCTAAAAATGAAGGTATATAAAACTGATGGTTCATGAACTAAGACAAGAAAATACTGATTAGCAAACAAATTATACATAAATCAAATAAAAGAGCCTACAATTAAAATTCTCCTCTTGCAAATCATTAAATACTAATCTGAAATCACAAATATAGCTACATTAAACGTCCATTTAGCTGAACAAAATTTTTAAAGACATTACTAATGTTATATACGATAATGAATCAGGAAAATTATAAGAAAAAATTAGTGAACTATTTAAAAATAATCAAATATTAAGTATGTAATTAATATGAACAATAAACAGCCATCTTAAGTGGAGAAAGCAGAGCAGCTATGAGTATCCATTAAATTTTTAATATCTGAAAAACATCTTTATTTGATTTATGTATAATTTGTTTGCTAATCAGTATTTTCTTGCCTTAGTTCATGAACCATCAGTTTTATATACCTTCATTTTTACATTCAATTTTATATAAATAAGCCTGTTATGTTTGTATTTTTATCAGTTGATAATGCTCGTGATGAGCGAAACCGGTCCTGATCATTATAAATATGTGGAAGTAGTACAAATGAATTGTGTTTTATTTAAAAAAAAAAAGTTATTAAGCTATTCTTTCTTTAATTTTTGTATAGTTTTCCGCATGATTTTATTGTTGATGATAAGTGTTTTTTTGTATTTCGAAATAATTAGTCTCCTTACCCATAAAACATAGAGTTCTTTTATAATTATTTGTATGTGTAATGAGAAAATTAATTAAGACAGTGTGAATATGTTTTCTACGCTGAATTCTTTGCATGTATAATAATTTATACTTTCAAATTCATTTCATCAATATCGATCAGAAACTATTCAAAAGCTTTTTCGTTTTACTTCCCCTTAACATTGAAGACACGGATTATAAACGTATCGCAATAGAATTAACTGTTTTTATTTTTTTTTAATTAATAGTAAGTAATAAATTGAAACAAAGTATCATACACAATACCATAAAAAAAAGAACTTAAAACAACCTTAAAAAACTTAAATGCTCTCACCCCTAACCATGGCCTAGTACAACGCTACTGACCTCATACTATAAAAAACTTTCATAACATTTTTTAAATCTCATTCTATCAAGTAGATACAATATCAAACATGTAACTAATTATATCCGTTTATTATAAGATAGATTTTATTAAATATTTCCCCTTTTAACTCTATAAATACGGAAGCTTAGTGAATTATACGTATACGTCTATACTACACATGCAATCACAATACATAATAATAATGTAATTGAATACCCTTTATACCCCTAATAACGCGAGTTCTCTGAAATTCGATTTGCAAGCAACGGGTTAATTATGTGCAGGTCCACACTAAGACGATAATCACACAAAAAATCTTTAGAATGTAGATCTTATTTGAATACGTATTCTACAGAATATATTTATTACTTAAATATTTCTAATAATTTATTGGAAATGTTTATCCTCACAAAACATGGCCTTATTTTACAATTATTGTATCATACAGTATTATTATTTTAATTGCTTTTTTGATATGCTACTTATATTATGTACTGCCAAAGGGAAAGTCTGTCGGCTCCGTGGCGCAGTTGGTAACATCGTTGACTACGGTTACGGATGTCTCCCGTTCAATTCCCGGTACGGACAGTTTCATAAATTGATCTTTTTCGATTTATCGACTTCTGTTCGCAGTCTGAGTGTTTGTGAGGTCTAAAACTCCCTTTCACCCATCTGATCCTCAAAAACGGGGAGCAGCGAGAGCGATTAGCTAACCACTAGTCCTGTGCAAGCCTTATCCTTCTTTCCCTACTCTCTTCAAAAAAGACAGGTTGAGCAACTGAGTATCAAGCAGTTCTCATAGAAAACTTCTGTTGAGATACCTCCATTAGTTGGCTATATGCTTCACTTTAGGAGCGGACATAGAGAAAAAGACAAAGACGGACTAATAATATCACGTTTATAAATGATATGTTGGTATTGTTTACATATATATTCAACAATTTCCACTCACAATGTGGATTATAGAAACTCTTCAAAACAACAATTCAAAAGAAGATTTTTAACTGATGTCACTAGTTAGTCAGTTACTCAATTTTTATTATTGGGTAAGGATGATTTTTTAAAAAGTAGCCAGTAAATTTCTAATTGCACTCTCTGCACCCTGCTGTAAAGATTTAGTGTGAATGAGAAGACAATAAAATACAGACATTCATGCCTATAAATAAAAATCCTTAAATCGGCTTAAAAATTAAGTATATGAAAGATTCTAGAGATTTCAAAATTTTACCTCAAAACCAAATACGATAAAAGTTCTTAAGCGTATACCTTCAGATAAATTGACCGGTTACTTTAGACAATATATTATATCTGTTAATTTTACCATCATTGGCATCTGAAAATCGAAAGTTGAGTAAGTATTACTATCCCCACTCAATCCGTCTACAAAATTTGAAAAATTAGGTAAAATGGTTAATTTGTTTTAGAATAATTTCTGCTGCGTAAAAAAACCATTTTTCATTCTCCATTCATTCATTCTTATTAATTCAAGAAGAGTCTAAGTAAATAAAAATAGTCTGGCACTATTAATCTCACAGAAGACCCTGGTAATTTTTAAAGGTTTCATTGGCGGTGCACTTTTAATAATTAATATTACCAAACGTGTTTGGCTTTGGTATCAATTATCTCAAAGGAAACGATCAACAAACTCATAACGATGCGTTGTGTATGGTGAGCCTTTTGATACGCAAATAATTCGTATACTAAGAAACATTTAGTAATATAAATTAAATGTAAACAATAATATTATACGTGTTTTGGTAAAACGATTTCTTTTTCATTTTTGAAATTTTTCACAAATAATTGAACTTCTATTAGTTTACATTTTATTCAACATTGTGTCGTTTTTTGACTTAATGTCGTGAAATTCTTGTTTGGAGTAACTCATATGATTTTTAAATTGTCAACGTTGTCTGAACGACGATTCCATATATTTTGTTCGCCAAAAATCGATTTACGATTTATAGCATCAGTACCAAAATAACTGCTGATGGATTTTATTTCTAGGCTACCATCTCAATTCAAGAAAACCGCATATATCCTTTGATAATGTGGTGAAACAGAACCCTGCGATACCGTATATCTTTAATAAAACGCCAGATGACGCTACCGGCTACCAATAATTTACGATTAGAATTTTGGCCGCGTAAATTTTTCCATATTTTCTGCATAAAAAAATGTTATGCTCCGCTGTAAATCAAACTGAGACAATAGGTTTTTTTATGAATGTATAAAATCTGCGATTTTCCATAAAATATGTAAGAATTATGGCGACTTGTGCGTTTTCGATTCCGCTGGATTACAAATTGTTCCTTATTTTTTGCATTTGCCATGAAAGAAGCACATTTTTTCTCGTCAATTTTGCGGGCTAAATAATATGCAAATATGACGCTCGCGTATAGTATGAGAATTCTATTATAATAGGAAGTAAACATTTTTTTATATTACGTATCTATGAATCCTATCATTTATGTCAAAGGACATGTAGAGCATTCAACTGCCATGTTTTTCCAAGTCTTTTTAATACGAACCATCTTTACTCGAACCCTTAGAACAAATAAAAAATAAGTTTTGAGAAAAAACGAGTGTATAATAGTAAATTAGTTAGTAGTAAAACTATTTACTTATGCTTGTAAACGCAATAATATTAACTTGTCGTGAAATTGATAAAAACAGATTTTTTCCATGCCCGCTCACAACGTGGAGCATATGGTTTTCTAATGTAGAAATCTCAACAGAATTTTTCTATGAGAACTGCTTTATACTCAGTTTCTCAGTGTCTTTTTTTTTAGAGAGAGTAGGGTTAGAAGGATAGGGCTAGGATAGGACTAGTGGTTAGTTAAACGCTCTCGTTACGCCCCGTTTTAGAGGATCGGATGGGTGGAAAGGAGGAGTTTTAGACATCACAAACATGAATGGCTACGAACAGAAATCAATAAATATTTGAAAGATCAATTTATGAAACTGTCCGCACCGGGAATTGAACGCGAGATATCCTTAGCAGTAGCCAACGACGATACCAACTGCGCCAGGGACGCCGACAAATTTAGATATTTAGGAGAAGCTTAGTGGTCGATATGATGTCTGTACAAAATGGTTAGAGAACAAAATGATTTGAACAAAAAAATACACATACTTGTAGAATTTAAGCTCTAATGAAATTCCTCCAATACATTATTATGTTCATAACTTTAATTTACAAACTATTTGCCTTTGTTATATTGTCTTAGCCACCAAAATGTTGTAGTACCTAGTCCAAAATGAATAATTGCATGTGATGTTGTTATTTTATAGAGAACACTCAGGATTACAATTTCATTTAAAAATAAAACTATCAAACATTAAAACAAGTACATTTAATTTGAAGTCACTTCACACACATGCCTTTGAATACAAATATATTTGTCGATTAAAAAATCATTGTAAATATTGATGATTATCAAATTTGGATTATTGAGATTATGTACACTTCCATGTATTTATTCACTAACGACCCGGGTTTCGCCTTTCGGCATCTTCAGGCATTCGAGCACACGAATGGACTCGAACTGACCCGGGTCGTTAGTGACAAAATACATGGAAGTGTACAAAATCTCAATAATCCAAATTTGATATTGAAATTCCATCAAGCACCCTCAGTCGATGTCTTAAATTATATCTTAAATTGATGATTATATTCATGGAATCAAACCGTTGGCCACACAGAAGGTAGACAACATCAACAGCATAAGCCACTCAGCTATGGGACCGTCCATTTTGTATTTACTCAAGCTATTTTTTTATATACAGAATTCACACGTTAGAAAATTTTGTTTCTAGATTTTGACTGTAGCTACATAAATTCGTCGCTGTTCTCGAAGAAGACACTAACTGAAAAATACTAGTTTTGAGTAATTGGTTTTTGAAGTTTGTCAAGTGTTTGAAATACTGTACCTTTTTCATTTTGTTTGTTTGTACAATACTGTTTTTAAATAAAGGTATAATTTATAAAAATAAATGTAGAGTTTGAAATAAGGAACATTTTGGTATAACTAACTCAATATGTCATTTTTCGATTTAGTGTTTTCTCCCAGAACAGCTACGAAATATTAATTCATAAAATGAAAAAAAAACATCACCTTCCTTTTTTCAAATCGAATATTGGCTTTAATCAAATATATAACGCAAGAGTGATTTGTGTGTTGAAGCAGAAAATCGTATTCTATGTGGTTGGTCACGTGAAAATTTTATTTTAAAATTTAATTACCTTTTAAGAAAGAAAATGGCAATCGTTTATTTTTGGCAGTTTGGGCTTGTATATATAAACTTCTTTTTTAAAAAAATACTTCAAAAATTAAAGATAAACTAGATATGATAGGACAACAGGAGGTCACGCACAATGTATAAAAAATGGCGACAAATTCACACTTTTACCTAATATTTTTTGAGTAATGTTAAGCTGATCTTAACTACAACTATGTATGTCTTTCATCCAATGAGATTCTAAAAAAATATATCACATAGCGTGACTTCTTATTACAATCTATATTTGTCGCGATTAAATTCTGTGTGCGAAAGGAAATGGGAGCTAAGTCGCGTTAATTGAAAAACGAGTTTAATATTCTAAAATACATACTTGCATATGATATAAAATGGAGAAGTCGAGCCAATGCTACCAAATTGGTAAAATTCATTTAGAAACATCAAATTTCATACAAATGAAAATCTTGTTATGGCTCGACTAAAAAGTACCAATTTTAAACTTAACGCTCTCTACCTTTCGCACACAGAATCTATCTGCCTGTAACGCAACATATTCTTTCTTTGTCTGCGCATGTGCACGCATTGAGAGAATATTGACAGGTAGCATTGACATCAGGTAATTTCTAGATGAAATCCGTTTTCTTACAAACATGAGTATACAATAACTTTTCTGAACATGTTACCTAGAATTTTCATAACCCCACGCATTCACAAAAATTTCAATGATGGCTCATATGCTCCAACTTTTTCCGTATAGAACCAGTTTAAGTAAAAACATCACGTATTTGTTATCTTTATTCAATTAGTGCCGATCATGTTGTATATCTGTGTCGTGGACATCCGCAGCAAAAGTTTGCCCTGCGATTTAAGCTAAACTACATTAGAAGTCTTTCTTGTTGCAGACCAACTTTCTGATTTTGCTACAAAGAGTTTTAAACTCGTTACAACTATGCGATACAATCAATACAATGCGATAAAAAAAAACATTGATACAATGAGAAATGTTAATACTATAGGAATACCGACAACCCTAACTTAATACGATCAACATGAACCACAAATCAAAAGAATTATATCGAAACCGTGTTATGATAAAACAGAAGATTCCACTACATTATATAAATTAAGATACGTAAAAGGGAAAATAAATATTATTCAATTATTTATAGTGATTTGAAGAGTCCTTATCGAAACCTTAGTTCCAAAGTCCAACTAGTCAAAAAATTTCAGTTTTGACGAAGTATGAATAAATGCTTTTAATACCGATCTACCGGTTCCAAAATTTAGCAAGTTGTAATCTGTGGTTTTTTTAGAATGGATATACATTAGATCTAAAATGTAGCAGCTACAAAAATCGTGTAAAAAAAATATATGAAATACCTATTATAAATAAAAACATATTTTTTAGATTATTCTAGAATTTCATTAAAATATACAAAAATTTGATCTACATTAAAAGATTAATCTTGTTTCCTAATTATCTCATGCATCATTTTGAGTTGTTACGCTTTGGAACTGAGGTATCGATATACACTTTTTTAAAAGTAGAGTATAATAAGTTTTGTTAGTAACCATATACTTTATGAGGGATATCCAATTAAGATGTGCTCGCTATATGAAAAACGTGTTACATCTTTTCTGCCATTTTTTCACCATACTTTATTAAAACCGTATTCTCAAAGTACGGTTTTATAGGAAGGTTGCCTGTATAAAAAAAAACTCCCAATAAGACATTCATTTTGCATTTAAAACTTTAGCGATAAAAAAATATATAACTTTCTCCGTTGCTTCATTGTATTTATTAAACAATCGTTAAATAGGATAGGATGGTTTAAAAGCCTAATCTCTCGTGTCCTTAAATAGAAATGCATATAAGTATAATGAAAACACGAATTTTTTTTTATTTAGGAACCTCTTTAATATCTGTTTATATAAAAATGAATGAACGTTTGTTTGTTTGTTCTCTATGCGTTCCTATACCATTCACCCGATTTCGATGAAGCTTTGAGTAGTTGTTATGCGCACACCCGTGAAAGTTTCTAAAGAGAAAAAAATAAATTCTAAAATCTAAAAAAATCTTTAAAAAAAAGAATCAAATATATATACAGCTACATATCCTTCAGATTTATTTGTGTAAGCACCAGACGGAAAACACAAATCTTGTCTATCCAAAACAGAGGTCTGCACGGGTAAAAACAATTCAGATTCGGGTTTGGGCCGGGACAGGGTAAGGAATTCAAATTTACGAAAAATATTTCGTACTATGTTCGAGTCATGAGGCAGCCATAAAACAATAGTATTCATAACATAAATAATTTATTTCACATGTGTTATGAATATCGTTGGAAACATGGAAAGAATAACATAGTTATATTGTTTGAAAAGTAATCGGGCTTTTTTCGGGCTGAACAAAATAAATCTGGGCTTCGGGTCGGATTCGGGTAACAAGTGTGATATTAAGACTCAGACTAGGGCCGGAACAGGCCTGAAGATTATGGGCTCGGACCGGATAATTTTATGAAATTTCGACCCCCGCAAATCTCTAATCGAAAACCACTTCAATAAACAGAATTAAAACACAAACCCTCTTTATTTGAGTGGCATTGCAACGCGTGCCGGATACTCACTAGTATATTACAAATTATCAGTAATATCATAGCTACCATACGAGTATCTCCCAATTGGTGTATAATTTATTTTAATAATACATATAATGTGTACTGTGTGTTATAAAGGCACTTCAGACTTGTTAATCTAATTAAAGTTTGCAAGTCGACTCATGGCAGTGCATTAGCGAATTTATATAATTAAAGTTTCCTTCATGCATGTTACATTACGTGATTATGAATCACTTATCAATATTACTACCGTATTTTTACATTATAATATTGGATAAAACTGCATCAATTTAATATATGATGTATTCCCGAAATGGCTGTTATATTGGATAATAAAAAATATACATAGGTATTTTTAACACGTTAGAGATGTATTATTGAAATGAGCTCGCATATGCATTAGGTAAATAACATATTGAATATGTGCTTCGACAAATTTTCAAAAAAAAGACAGTATCTGAATTTAATCTATATATTTAAAAATGAATGTTTGTTTGTTTGTCCCGTATGCATTTCTTTACCATTCATCCGATTGCAATGAAACTTTGGTGACCTTTTGTGCAGAAGGTTTCCGAAAAAAAATCTAAAAATAACATAAGAAATGATCATTATTTCAGTTCGTGTGTGACATAACAAGTGGTGTTAACTGTTAAATTCCAATTGTTGGTATTAAATGGAAAATTTAAACGAGAAGATGTACTGTTGCCACGCATCTCAATAATTCCAACAGATATGCCAGTCGAATTCAAATGTCTTCAGTTTCGGGTGTGACTTGCATTTGCAATGACCATCAACAAAGCACAGGGACAATCGCTACAAGTGTGTGAACTACATTTGGAAAATCCGTGCTTCTCACATCTATAGCTGTATGTGGCCTGCTCACTCGTCAGAAAAACTTTTGATTTAAATCAAAGCGGAAAAACAAAATATTGTGCATCGGAAAGCCTTTCAATAAACAGAATTTAAATAAAAACACTTTGTTTCTTTGAGTGGCATTGTAACGCATGCCGGGTACTCACATTAATTGCAATCTGTTTTACGAACGAATAAACACTTTTGATTACAGGCGGCACAATCCAATCCTATTTTAACTGACGATTTCAATGTAATAATATTATTAAAATGAAACAATCGATGGGTGACAAAGTAATCCGAATGTAACGTGTGGTAGCCATTACAAAGCATATATTACTAAAGAAGAATTTTTATTCGTACCTTGATTAGTAGATTATATTTCAACTTCCAGGAATCGTAAAAGTATATAATGAGAGTAATAAAAAAAATGTTATTTTATACGATGCCTATACGCTATAGTGCTACGCTAGTAAAACAGTATCGTTGAAATAAATATCACAATTCAAACAGTTCACAGTGATATATAGTTAAGTTTTTGAATAAAGAATATATCCTTTTTTATGTCTTTTTAAATAAATACAATGCTATTATAATATTAAAATTGACCACTCAGTTATTCCATTGTCTGCATTACTAATAATGTAACGCATTTCGCTTCTTTAAGATGCATCTTTAGACTAACTATATCGCAAGGTTACTTATCTCTAAGGTAAACAATGATTAAAATTCTTAAATTAAAAATGGGTAGGGTGGGTTTGTTTCCCTACTGGACGTGGGAGGGAGTAAGACTAATAGTATGGTAGTACTAATTGCACATTAATTACTAGTATTTGGAGGTGAAAATCCCAAGGGAAAAAAAATTAGGAGTGCTGAGTCACCTGTCCTATTTAAAATGGTATTTACTAATAATCGATTACAAAATGTACAATATATAAGTGACATATTTTAGTTTTAATAATTAAATTACTCTGTTTCGTGAATTACCTATTTGAAAAAATAATTCTTCAATAATCATTCATCGGTAAGCATCGTTGAAATTATTATAATAATTAAAACCATCTTAAAATTAATTTTTTTAAATTGGTATAACAGGGATAAATAACCTTGTCATATAAAATTAAAATAAAAAGTCTAAATGTAATATAATATTTTTACATTCATTACAAGTATTATAGTTTGAAATATTACCAAAAAGCTGACTGTTTATCAAAATTATTTGTCCCATATAATAATACTGCTAATCGTCAGCAATCTAAAACCGCTTTGCCACATTTTGAAGACTGACCGCAATCTGAGCTTTGAACACTTCATCTGAGTGAAATAAACCTTTCTGAGTTATCCGTCTTCATCCAGAAAAATAGTTCAAAATGCCTAGAAAAGCCAGTCACGCTCCTATTTTTGTGGTCTATTCCCATGCGGTCGCTTCAGATCTTTCTGCGTGTGGCTTGAAAATATTCCAGCACATATAATGCAGACACTTACTTGAATAAATCTAGAAAAAAACAGATATTCGGTTCTCACGTCGTCAAAATGTTTCAAAACGAATATTCTAAAATAATAAATCCAATATAGTTGTCTTACCGAATAATAACTATTTTATACAACAGTATATTATATGGCTGTGTATCGAAAAGACCATTTTAATAGCACAGGATCCCAACCAGTGGGTTGCAAAGTGTTTTCTGACAGGGTTCGCTATAACATAATAGTGCTTGAGCTACTGCCGTTACTGGGATACTAAACGCTGTATCCGACAACGGATCTGAGTTCACACCTTACGTATATTCCACAGCTTAACAACGTCAAAAAGTTTCAAATTTTGCCAGAAATGTCCGATGAACTTTGTAATGGCTTGTAACACGGACTTAAGTGTACGAAAGAAAAAAAAAATTTGTTTCATTATCACCAAAAGAGCTTCTATTAATTAAGATACACTCGGTCAACGTAGGGCGTCGTGAATATTTTGAACGCCTCCTTAACATTCCATGTATTATATTATATGACAATACAATTATTTTTTTTTCAAATAAAACACAATATTTCTGAACTACTTCCACATGTTTATAATGATCAGGTCCGGTTTCGCTCATCACGATCATTATCAACGGAGTATAATATTTGTATATTCGTAACGCACCACACACATTCTGTATGTCACTGCAGGCGCAGATTATGTGCGTAAGTTTAAGTGTAAAGTGAGTTTTTATCGCACAATACACATACACTATCTTACTCTTTACACATTTTTCACATCGAGCGTACTGAGCGAATGCCTGCAGTTGGCATAACCACCTAGTAATAATTTCTACATTAAATAATGATCTGAGAAAAAACTCACCATAATACCAAACTAATTATTAATCAGTGTCAATGATTTTATATATTATATTTTATTTCGTATTTGCCAGCCTAATTTTCAGAATATTTATAATCCAGCGAAGCTTGAAAAGCTATACGGCAAAGCGGCTGATGTCGATCATGTAATGGCTGCACGCAAGTGACTTGCGTAGCGTAATCGCTATTGTAGATGGGTCTTCTGCGGGTAAGAAACCGCCACCCGCAATCTTGGGACGCGAACCCAGAATTTCCATACAGAAGATGTGTTTTACATACATTAAGCGGTGCGCGAGAAAGCTCCGCGGCAAAGTGGATGAATAAATTTCACAAACTACTGAAATATTTTGACATCGAATTAGTCGAGAACAAAAGAGGAATGCGATATGACATAGTTTTTGCGGGGATAAAATAACATGTAGAACTTTCAGTAGATATGCTAACAAACTAGTTTTCTCCGTGTCGTAGATTACTTATTACATTTGTTACAAAAGCCATATTTTATGTTTGATATTAATATTGGTTCAATTCACTTTTAATTTGTCAACTGTCAATTCTTGTTGGAAAGGCATTATATTTAAAAAATCAAACTAATCATCTACTGATACTCATCTCCAGTAGTATCGTGCATTATGAACGAAACCGGTTCTGGCCATAATGAAAAATAAAAATAAATCAATTGTTTATTAATTTTTCCGCAATGAATCAACAATGATAAACATAGTATGTATTGTTATGCCGGACATACAATGCGCACAGTAGCACAGAATAGCTGTGTCGTGAATGGGCACATTAGATGGTCATATTTATGTGACATGTCGTTGACAAAGTTGAGTGTGATAATTACTGTATTATAGTCATTATTTCATTCTTCAGAATATATGATTCTTTAAACATAGCTTGCATGACAGGTAATGAAAAAAATCCAACCATCAGTCTGCTGTAACTTCAAACATGAAGCAAGCAAAATTTTATGTAATATACGACAATCGGACAATTTATTAAACACTGTACATTGAAGTCAATCTTGATCGTTTTTCCTACGGTCCATATAATCTTGACATCTGACACACTGCATAAGAATGTCAAAGAGAAAATCTAGCCTATCATTCTTGTTTCAATCTTTCTTTCTCAATCGTTTATTTATGTCTTGCTGTTCAAAATATTATCAAAACAAAAACAAAAAATAAGATGAAACTATTTACGAAACATGTATGATAAAACTTTGACGTAATATTATAATATAAAACCGAAAGACTTTCTACAAACAGATAAGATTATATGTGTGATTGAAGTATACCTTTTTTTAAATTTCAACTGTCAAAATGTCCGATCCATTCACTATAATGAAATATTACAAGATGTATTTATTTCTATTTGACTATAAGTATAAAGATTATTCAAAAATTACTTACATAACTTAAATTCCTCCTTTCAGACGAGACATAGTTTATATTGAAATACGTCGAAAAATCACTCTTCTGCTACAAATAATTCAGCGATGAAGTAATGAAATTACTTTGAAAATATTTAAAATACAAATAAACAACTTATTCGAAATCAGTTTGATTATTTAATTCTTTATTCAGTCAGACACGTGGCTATAAAATTTTACTTATATATTTGTCAAGAAACAATTGAGTCTCTTTATATTTTTGGTAGATTTGGCGGTGAGAGGTGAAACACTTATCACTTATATCTTCGCAACGTGCGCAATTGCAGAGATATCAATTTTAATTATTGTTAAGTAAGTCTGTTCGGTTAATTATTTTATCATGGTGTGAATTGAAAGAATCTGGAACATATTGAAAGTCGAACTTAATCTTTGGATTTTATTGAATGATAAGTCGACAGTTACAGTTAAAATATAATATAATTTAAGATAATTTAAGACATCGACTGAGGGTGCTTGATGGAATTTCAATATCAAATTTGGATTATTGAGATTTTGTACACTTCCATGTATTTTGTCACCAACGACCCGGGTTTCACCTTTCGGCATCTTCAGGCATTCGAGCACACGAATGGACTCGAACTGACTAAATTATCTTAACTTAAACTAAGTAACACTTGATATTAAATGTTTCATTTCCGAAATAAACATTTTTGGCAACTATTCATTCAAAACCATCTAAATTGTAGTGATATAATTATAAGTGAGTTCGAACTCAGTTCGAGTCCATTCGTGTGCTCGAATGCCTGAAGATGCCGAAAGGCGAAACCCGGGTCGTTGGTGACGAAATACATGGAAGTGTACAAAATCTCAATAATCCAAATTTAAAATATAATAGTTTATTAGTGGAAGTTTTTTAAGATATCTTTTGTCCACGTGTAATAAATCCCTTCTTTTCAAAATTTACTGTTGTATTTCTGGAAGTATTCCGTATTCATCGAGCAGTGGATTATCAACTCAGTACTGCACATAAGAGTTATGATGCCAATCGACAGATCAACCGAAACTGTCAAACCCACTCCGTGTAAGTTTCCCCAGAGCAGGGACTCTAAACTTGTCGCTTCGCAGCACCTTAGGGAGTTGTCCCACTTGAAATCGCGGCTCGATAGTCATATTACGTCTACTTAGAATTTACCTACAATATATTTTACCAACACGCTTGTCAAACGTCGAAACTATTCATTTTAATATATCAGTAACATAAATAGAAGTTTAATTTACAATTTAAACTTTTTTATCAGACATTATAATACATTATGTAGACTCTCAAATAAAACATATAAATAGTGTTGACTAAACGTGCAGATTATAATATAATTATATAGCGTTTTTCCGGACCATGTATTTCAGGCAAAAAAAAATCAGGAGTTGATTTTTCACATCTACCAGTAAAGTTAAAATGTTTCCGGTCAATGGGTAATGGAATCAAATCATCATTTTTTTCGAAATAGTCAGCGTTGATTCGATACATTTTTTAGAGATGTTAAGTAATCTTTCTGTAGTATTAAATGTTCCATGACTCTTTCCTTAAAATTTACTTACTTTAACATGTTTGGACTGGAAAATTTTGGAGCTTATTGCGCATGATAAATCAATTTCTCTTCATTCTCTGCATTCGTATTTCCGTATACTGTATTCATTAAGTATTGGAAATATTTTTTTTTCGATCAATAATTCACATTAAACGACATGATTCGTTTTAACAATACTTTTAAACATTGTGTAGTACACACAATTAAATTAATAAGAAAGAATTGGTGAATTTAAAACTGATATTCTACTGATTTAATTGTCGTAACTAAATAAGGTATACAAAGTGAAACGGTAAAACAAACAAACAAACAAACAAGACGCGAGTGTGCCAAATTATTTTACGACAAATTCTTCAAAACAACAAATAACGTTTCAGGCAAAGAGTACTTGTTTCATATTTCGCATAATATATGTTTAAATATCACCGAAGACATTGGCCACCGCTGTGAATTGTGGAGGTGCATGCCGGGGAGTCTGGCCTCCTCCGTCTAATTTGTATGCGCACCGCGGTGACTCCACTTTGTCAAGGATTTGATTTCTGACACGACACTCTCCACGTTTTCCTTTTTGGCCACTTTCTATGCTGGGGGCGCCGAGGTGAAGATTGCCATACACTTTTGAGGGAAACCCCATCATATGGGCTAAGCACTCGTGCATATTGACTATGTATGCGGATTCCTATTTTAACATTTGCAATAAGAGTGGCGTAAATATTTACCGAAAATCACACGCCAATCTGATTGTAATACGTGATGTGTGGGATCCTAGATATCCAACCACTGAATGAATAAAAAAAGAAGTAAGATCTGTACCTGAAAACACATTTCTTTTTTTTTTATTTAAGACATCGACTGAGGATGCTTAATGGAACTTCAATATCAAATTTGAGTTATTGAGATTTTGTACACTTCCATGTATTTTGTCACTAACGACCCGGGTTTCGCCTTTCGGCATCTTTAGGCATTCCAGCGCACGAATACAGTTCAATTTCATTCGTGCGCTGGAATGCCTGAAGATGCCGAAAGGCGAAACCCGGGTCATTAGTGACAAAATACATGGAAGTGTACAAAATCTCAATAACTCAAATTTTACATATTTTTTGGTCTATTATTATTAGATCACTGACTTACTGCATAATAAGGTATACATAAAAAATTTACATATCAACAAGAATTATAAACTTAAGTTTAAAAAAAAAATTAACAATTCTTGTTCAACTAAATATTTAAATATTTTCATTTTAATATAATGCAGTTCTACTCATAGAAATTCCAATTCAACCACTAAATACATTTACGGCTAGTAACTCAATTAATAAATGGTCAGTAACTATTTATAAAAGCGATCAGTAAAAAATCATTACCGGTCAGTAAATAATTATTTTGGTTTAGTTTTATTAGGTTAAGTAACCAGTTGAAATAATTTATTTTTATGTTTCTGACAATTCACTTAACTAACTGATCAAAAAATCAATTAGTGACCAAAAACTGTCTATTTTATTAATGCTAGATATTCCTTTTAAATTAAATTACTGAACAAAATTATTCATTTTTTGCATTATATTTTTCTACAATTTATTCTAAGAAAACATTTGTGGTAATCATACAATTTTAAAACGTTGCAAATTTCATTCCCAGGGCAGAAGCTTTTTCAAAATATACTACGCGATTACGTACCTGGGGCGCCGCAGAATATTCGAATTCCAGGCAATCTTAATTCAACACGGTAATATGCAGGTTCACAATAATAACACATACATAAACATGTATTTTGGAAGTGTTATTCACGGTATAAACACATTGTGTCGATTTTATTAGTTTCTAAGAATGATTGCTGTTCAATTGGTTTAACCCTTAAATGCATGCAAGACTATGAAAAGTACAAACTTTTGTTTTTTTTTTTGCAAAGCAGAAATAGATTTTACAATTTATTATCATATTTAATAGTATAATACATATCAATATTCCATTTTTTTATCAGATATTGTGGTGACAAGAGGTTGTTGGCTTTGATTTGCAATCAAACAGAGCATTTCGGAGTTTTTGAAATTCTTGATTTTAGGAAATGTTCAAATTCATTTTTAACAACACTTTTTTCAAATTAACAGCTATAAAATGTCAACATTGTTTAATTTTATTACAATTATAATATCCTGAAAATACTGTGTAAGTATCATATTTTATGTAGCTAATGTATGGTGGCATTTACAAAGTACAAAGTGTTTTTGGGTGAAAATATACCAAAAAAACTATTTAATATTTTTTGATTATTTTTATTGTAATCACACATATCTATTGCATATAAACGTATTTTTTTTATTTAAAAGTAGAAAATTATGCATTTAATGGTTAAAGATATAAATGTATTACACCGACATTCAATACTATACGTATGAATTTATTTATAAGACACATATTGTTTAATCCAAATGTTTTAACGAATCATATTAGTCTTCATATTATTTAATTCGCATTGACTTTATGGATCTAAAATGATTTAATTCTATAATATTTGGTATATCGACAATTTACTGGTACAACATGCTCATCCGTCACATTTATTAGTATTTGTTTAGCACGCCGTCCAACAAAATGTATTTGATAAAGGTGCCGTGAAAGATGTTGAATACCACTGATACATACAAGCAAAAATTGCAACAAACTCTGAAAGTCTTAATTAAATCGTATAAAACTTCCACGATCTTAAGCGATACCTCACCTTTTTGCGGAATTAGTTTGTCAGACTGCAACGCTTGGCAGATTAAAATTACATCAACTTTAGTATAACTACCATACTACCAGAAGCCACTATTTTTAATAAATAAAGAGTTTGGAAACCTCGAATACATTTTTTTCAACTCTATCCACTTCGTATGTGATCTTCAATTGAAGTTGTGTAACTAGAACTTGTTTTTAATCAGTATATCAACCTTTCTCTTCAAATAAGGAACGGATAGAAAGATGGTGCTATAGAAGAACCAGTAAGGTAAATCTACTGATAGTTGACCATATACCAGTAGTTGATCTTTTTTCAATAAAAGTGCCCGAAATAAGAAACTTAGACGCCGGATTACTCCAAATTGTAGAGTTCGAACACATCAGCATATATACCATTGGGGTGTCATAGCTTACTTTTGAAAACAACACCTTATGCAGTAAGTATTTTATTTTGAATTTCTTAAGAGAGTTGTCAATGATATCAGTGAATGTAAGCATGTGCTACTTGATTCAACCAAGAGTAGTCTTACGGGAAGCTCTGAGGTAACTCTGATGAAAGGTTGTCATGAAACTCTCTGATTAGACATGATCAACTACTGCAACTTTCAATTTTTTAGATGGTCAACTACTGACACATTAACATGGTTGTTAAAAATTAAACACACTTCTTTCCTTTCCTAGTTTTTATCTTATGATATTAATTAAGACATTTGATCCATTGTGAATACATTTGCTTTGTCATCATTCGGTAAAAGGAGTCAACTACTGGTAAGTTTACCTTATTTGGATAATCGTTTTCTCTACGATATAATTATCAGATTCGGATAAACAGAAATAGAGATCATATCTAAATTTTCGTTCAGTAGAAAATTTTGATTATTATAATACTTAATATAATAATTACTGTGACCACACGTCTACTAGCATTAGTTAGCTTACGGGTAAAAAGTTGGCAAAATATATCAAACTTTTTGAGAGAGACATACCTCCTCAGACAGTTCTCTAAATTTACTTATCTTTCAGACGCTTTCAGCTGTAGAAATTTTGATCATGAATATTTATGTTAGTAGCTTTAAATAAATGGATTTTGTAGACATTACTTGACGCCAAGCGAATAACATGTGTACGTTGCGGTGTTAAAGTTATCTTATAGCAATATTTGGTCTGAAATTAGTTTTCCTGAGTAATATTTAAAACGTGCTCGCATAACTAAACTAAAGTTTAACTCGGTTATGAATCTGTCGACAGGTTGGTTGATGGATAAAGGATGTAATTATTAAATTTCATATATCATAAAAAACCATTACAGACAGTCAAATGTGCTGACAATAATATGTTTAGTAAAATAAATTAAGCGGATCATTAATTAATCCGTCATACTTTATTTATTTATGGCCAAAGGAATGAACAATAGCTTTGCTTTACATAATTGTCAAATAAATAAAAAAAAATTACAATATTTTATAAATATATTGTATGAAAAATGATTTAAATCGATATATTGCACTTTTACTTTACTTATTTTGGTCTCGTTTTATATTCTGAAAAGTTTTAACTGTCATGTTATATTTATAACGTCGCCTCAGGTAAACAAGGTTCCATCTGCCGTTTTTTTAAAAATCATTTTAAAATGTAGTTTTATTTGAATTAAAAATACGGTTCTATCTGCATTTAAAAAACCTTACAATTGTCCGTCAGTCCATCAAAATTCAAATTATAAAAATGTCCTATTTGAAAATGTTACAGTGCATCAAGATTCAATCTGAATTTATAATTAGAAATACCGCGTGTAGGAAATCGCACAGTCTTAAAAATGGTCGTCTCTTTCATTCACGTATGTGGCTCCATAAGTGTATTTCATTCGAAAAGTTACACTTTCTGAAATCTAAAATTGCTTCTCCTGAACAGTTTTAGTTTTTGTAGATATAACGTTGTTTACCCAAGGCGACGATATGTCTCGACAGTAAGTGTATTAATATTATATCATTGATTTTGTTCCCAGAATATCTGAAATCTCATTTTTTTACAATACAAGTTTTTGATAACAGTCATTATTTGTATATGATGCATTCATTGCGTTGCGACTCAGATCAAGGAATATAACCAAAGAAAACATTAAAAATTAACTTCACTTAATAATCTGTCTGAATCATCAACGTAATTTTTAAAGCACGTAGAAGATATATATTTTATTTAATTCGTCAATAAATAACTTGGCAAACTAAGCATTTTCTATTATAATGCTGAACAATATGGTTTCGATAAGGAATCCGATTAAAATGGAGTTGATTTTGAATATTAAAGTCTACTTTCATAAGATAAATATTTTCAATGTACATATAATATTTATGTCAATCGACTCAACGATACGTCTTTTTGTGGAATCACACCAAGCCATATATATAACGGCATACCTTTATATATTAAATTTCTTGTATATATTTACATAAGTCTATTAATTGCTAGAATAAGGACCGAAACAATCTGAATAACTTACCTTAAATATACCCAACCGCTCCTTACCTGGTCACATCCTCTGGGAATGTCCAGTAACGAAAAGTGAAAGGGTAAAATTGCTCCAGATTTTGAGACTAATGGTTGGATAAAATTTAAGGGAACTCTAGTCACATTAAAATAAATCATGACATCCTCTAAAAAGTGAAATAAATTTCTGTTAATAATAATTTTTGATCGAAAGACATTGTATTCATGCAAATAAAATAAACTCTACATTTTATAATATGATCACAACACGCTGCACTCAGCGAGTTAGATATTATCATGGTTTTATCAGTTTAAAATTCTCAAATCCGAGCGAAATCTATTTTGATGATACTTTAAAAAATCATTCACCGTTATGATATGTATGAATTTTATTTTGGGAAGGCACCGTGTTATAGTCGATGGTAATTGCCCGACGATTCCCTTGAGTATAAAACCTGTAGCTGTTTCGAGTAGTTGTGTAATTACCAGCACGGTTTCTTCCCAAGATAACATCCATACACAGTATAAAGTCGTTGAGTAATTCTGCCGCGTTATGGCAAAAGTTGAAATGTCCGTTTTTCATATTGAGTTAATTCTTACAATACAATATTTGTCACCATGCGGTGGCAATTTTCGGTATGCTAGTCATTATAGAAATTATGCACTTAATTAGAACTTTTGATTACTTACCAACTTTCAGATTGTTTCCCCTGTAAGCTGACGTAAAGTTGACATATCAACTTCTGCCATAATGCCACAGAATTATTATTACAAATTGTGTTTTGTTTTTATATGAATCAAATCGTGCATGCATTGAAATCAGTTGGGAAATTCCTGGCTATTAATTGAAATTTAATAGCCTGCAATACAAAGTTAACAGAGATGTGAGCATTTTGTGAAACCATTGCCTATGGCGGTAAATACGACGTCAAGTATTACAAGAGCAATCTGTTAATTAATGAACTTTCAATAACTTTCAGGGTACCCGAATTCCTAGTAATAAACATTACCGCTGTACAACCACTGTATCAACAAAACCGCGATATCAATTACTATTCATCATCATTCCAACAACTCTGAGTGGATAATTACTATTGATTCAAATTGAATATTCGAATATCCGTGCTGGCAACTATTTTAGTATGTGTCAACAACCAATAAGTTTTTTTTTACACAGTAGATACATTCCTACGCAAAACCGTTTAAAAATACATAATATATATGGATAAATTGAAGGTGTGTTCCCTAACTTTAAAAAACTGTGTATGATGAATAAAAGGAACTACATAGAATTCTAAAAATCGTCCAAAAATAGTAATAATGAAACCTAATTAACAAATTCTACAAAATTTACTCAGGCACACATACTTTCTTAAATTAAGGAATAAACAAATTTCTTTTAATAACAAGAAACATCAAAATTCTTATTCAGTAACTATGCATCGTTACTTGATAATAACAGTCATGTTTATGATCGACTGGTCAAAAATTTCTTCCATCACTTTTATCACAAGTCAGAAATGTTTAACACGTCTAATGTGGTTGAATCCAATGAAGGTTTTAATATTCAATATACTAATATTTGTTTTCAGCGAACATTTCGAATCTTTAGTAATAACCATCTGTAATATATTTTTGTATCTGCCGCTTACTATCCGGATACAGTAATACTTACAACGGACAATCTGTTAATAAATACGTTAAAAATCTGTCATCCACTCAAACGATCATATTATGTACGTATAGCGCTTCCAGCTCACTGCAAATGAACTTGTGTGTTTTTGTATTGAAATCAACAAATACAATAGATCATGCTTTCTAAAAAATAAAATAAAAAAATATTTTACGCTTATTTCAATTCGTCACCGTTAAAAAATTATATTTGAAAATTTTAGCCTTAAAAATGGCGTACCCATTCCTTTGCTTAAAACAAAACCTTTAATGATAATTTCTGATCGTTTTATTGAAATAGATAGTCAAAACCGTTCACGTTTCCAGAAATTAGTTTCCGTAATTAATATCCAAAACGTGACCCTAAAGATAGATTATAATATTATACAAGGTGGTATAAAATTTCTGACCCCTCGCAGTTTCGAGGTGATTGTTTTAGGCTTGAAAATGTCCCTGAGTCTGTTGCCTCTGTTACTTTGTCACTGTAGATATTATTGTATATAATATTCTTTTTGACATTTTTAATTGTTACATTCTCCTCAATAAAATGCTGTTGTTTCTCATAAAGCAACATTTATTGGAAGAATCAATAGTGTCTGTTGATGTAGTTTTTAAATATTCGATCCGTTTTTTTTTAATAAAAGTGAAACAAATATCTTCCAGTAAATACAATGTCGGCTCCGTAGCATAGTTGGTAGAGTCGTTGGCTACTGTTACGAATGTGTCGGATTCAAGTCCAGGTGCGGACAGTTTCATGAATAGATTTTTCAATCGATTTATGGGTTTTTGTTCGTAGTCATGAATGCTTGTGATGTCTAAAAACCTCCTCCCTCCCTCCCACGCACCCGATCCTCAAATACGGGGCGTAACGAGTGCAATTAACTAACCACTAGTCCTATCCATCTATCCCTACTGTCTTCAAAAAAAAGAGGGGTTGAGCGACTGAGTAACAAGCAGTTCTCATAGAAAACTTCTGTTAAGATATCTCCATTAGGAGGCCATATGCTCCATGTTGGGAGCGGACATGGTAAAAAAAATACACTAAACACTTTTCGACATAGAAGCTTCTAAATTATTTTATTGAAAATTCCAGAAAAACTTCACTTTCATGAAGCAATCGAACTTAGATAAAACAGTTTCTCATAAAGTTAAACAAACATTATATCTTTTTCTTTTGTCTTTGGAAATATACACTCTTTATTCGCTGCAAGCGGCCACTACACGGTTTCCCTAAGATTCTGGGTCTCTTACCGTCATCTTTGCTTCTTCCCAAGTCATAACAGCGCCCTGAAGCTCCATCGAGTACATCCAATTGATAGTTATCAACAGTCGTCCAGGAAAACGAAATCTATCTGGTCGGAATAATTATTTATTACATATATTAATTAATTACAAAACGCCCAGTCTCTTTTAAGACACTATCTTCAAGATTCATCATATTGTCTTACCCAAATAGAGATAAATCACCAAGAACAAACAATACCATGAAAATCAGTGAAAAGAGGTTTTATGTTAAATGATATCTAACGAACAAACCGTCGATTAATTAATATTTTTTCGAAAGGTGTTTTTTTCATCTTACTTTTAAGATTAAGCGGTAATAAAGGGTTTCAATATAATTTTAATTTTTCAAATGATTTTCACTATTGAAACAAAGTATTCCTAATAGAAAAACATATAAAAGTTACATCTTGAAGTAGCTTTCCTGCAAAATTTAAGAAATGTTAGTTAACCTAGCTCTGCGTTCAGCTGCCGAAACAAAGCTTTAGTTTAAATATTATACAGTAACAAACATGTTTTTTCAATTTTTTTAACTAATAATATGCGCATAAACCACACGATAAAACGAAATAAATTGTTTAATAAATTAATAATGACTTTGAAATTTCTAGCTTATGTCATTTTCAAATCACTCAAGGTCAATTTTAAAAAAGTCATTGGCGAACAACTTGAGCTGAAAAGACATCACTACACCCATTTCCAGGATCTGAAATCAACATTCGATATTGAATATGTAATAGTTTAAACCTGGCTAACGAGTACTCTTTGATCACTTCTTATTTTCGTTTTATGTTTAAAAGTTAAAAAGTTTTATAACAATAAGAAACAATAGCTTCAGAGTTTTTACAAATAGAGTCATTTACTTTGTTTTTATTTAACTCATTTGAAAAAATCTTTATGAAACACATGAAGGACATACATTAATAAAATGAATTGTCTTTTTTTTCTTTAATGCAGAACAGAAGATGCAGTTGGATTTAGGGCACGGTGTTTTGGGTTACATGACGGACAGCAGGACAGATACCTATGACATTTGATATTCAGTAAACCAATTATTATTACCAAACTTTTGGACAAGATTTGAAATTCGAGAAATCACGTGTCAACTATGGACATTATAAAGGGCGACATTGGCTTAGGATTATAAGGTCAATGAAATGTCAACTGTACTAATTTTATTTATTTATATATCAATATCAATTACTATTGTTTAATTACCAGTAAATTCTTGTCATAGTTCATAAATCAACTGTTTTATATACCTTGTATTTGTTAACATCAAATTTTATATAAATAGCACTGTTATTTTTTTTTTTTATCAGTTGATAATGCTCATGATAAGCGAAACCGGTAGTGATCTTTATAAGCATGTGGAAGTAGTACAAAAAAATTTTGTTTTATTTTTAAAATATAATGCCTTTCCAACAAGAATTGAAAGTTAACTCCTTAAAAGTAATTACTATTAGACCGATCTAAGCTTTATTATCCATTTTTAATCCATGTCCACTCCTAGTATGGACTCCAAATGATTATTCGTTTGTTCAATCTTGAAGATACGGATAGAAGGAAAGAAAAATAGAACGAACGGCTAGTTAATCACTCTCGCTACGCCTTATTTCTTAGGATCGCGAAGGTACGAGAGAGTTTAAGACATCACCAACATCCATGCCTTCAAACACAAATCGATTAATGGAACTGTCCACACTGGGATTCAAACCCGTGAGCACCGTAACCGACACCAATACCGTAAATCACTCGGCTAAAGACCTCTGAATTTTTATTAGAATATTCAATGAGATTCATATCGATTACTATATAATTGATCAGACCAATCTTTCAAAAAGTATATGTAAATAAATTAGAATTTATCAAAGTACCGTATAAATCAAAAAACGATAACATATGTATGGACTTTATGTGGCTTAGCGCATTAAATCATTAGTCAACACGCGTGAAAAGTGCTACAGCTATGGTTTCGTACTTGTCATATATTATGGTTCACGAGCGATGACTCTCAGTTTTAAACATGTAAATACATATAGCCTTGACAGATTGTTTCTATTAATTTTCACAATTTATCGGATTTTTTATTGTGTTGCATCTGGCGGCTTTAATTAAGATTTAAAAAATTAACAAATGGACAGTGCCATATCCGAATATTGGTTTACTACTGAATTTCACAATTAAATGTTCAAATCACTAAATGGACACGTGCTTTTTTTCATATGGAAATAAGGAGTTGTGTTCATACCTTTTACCAATTTCTTCTGCACTCCTGAGTGCAGAGAGAACGCTTACCTAACTACTTATTCTTTCCAATCGTATCTTTACACTATCTCATGAGAAAAATTAGGTGACTGACTTACAATTAGTTATCGTTAAACAATTTCTGTTGAGATATTTCATTATAAATCTTTGTTACTGAACAATGTATGAGCACATTACTAAATCAAAAGAGAAAAAAATATATCAAAATGAAAAATGAAAAATTTAATTGGCACTCACATTATTTTTGTTCCATTAATCTTTCAGCATAAAGAGGACAAGTCAATAGGCTATTTTTAGTATTGTAGAAAGTGCGTAGTTAAACCTTCCTCATGAATTGGATACGGTCTCTGAGATGTCCAAAAGTCAGGTTTCACGGTGTTATCTTTCGAGAGGCAGCGCAAACGTTATTTGGCGTCTAAACGAATCAAGAAGCGCCATTCCACTCCCTCGATATGAGACCCTGCGGACCCCACATCGTGGGTCGACTGTAAACCGTTTAAATTTACTGCTCCGGCCCCTTGCGGCCTGTCACGACAGGACCGGCCCGCCGCGCTGTAACGCCTATGGCTAGAATAGAAAATTCGCCTATTTGCATAGTAAAAAACGACATTTTACGCACGAATTCAGAGAGACATTTTTATGTAAGTTTAGTGCTTTTGTTGAGGATAGTGGCCTTATTTTTTTTATTCTCGGCTTAGGTAGACAGTAAAACTGTCATTTAACGACCTTATACTGTTAGTGTAATAACATTTTTTTTCCATTCGATAAAGTAAGTACAAGTATATACGATACACCGTTTCCTCATACATGCGCGATGGATGATTGGCCTTGCCCTTGACACAAAATCTACTTCAACTAAAATAAGATAGTATCGTCATAACGTTGCAATCCGAATTGGGTATTGGCATTCAACAATAACTCTTATTCTTCTATCCTCATGCGGTGTCGGTTTTCCACAAACTTGCTGCATGCATACAGCAGTCGTCAACAACGTCGTCTAGTCAACGAAATCTTAGTTTTCTCCAGTACTTGATCAATATAGATTTCCACTAGCATCACATCACCGTATAACCCGGTGACTTCAGAGTAGGGCAACCAATTAACCGGAGATAATTTCTAACCAATTCTCGGTGTTTTTTTGACAAATTAACCGGTTAACCGGCTTAAACCAAAATACCTAATTTCATTATTTTCAAAGAAATCTCTTTTTTTTTTTTAAATTTTTATTTTTTTTAAATCTCAATAGTAAACTATTCAAAAATAAAAACAAAAGTGATTAATAATAAAACTTTTTTAAAAAATATTAGCACATAAATTGGAAATAAACATAAACGCTTAGATTAAAGCAGAACAGAATAAAAAAAAATGGTAACTTATACAAACCATACAAATGTAGCTTATACACACGGAGCACAAATAAAACGAAATAGACAATAATATCGAATCAAAATCGAAACAGAATGTACATTTTTCTTCTAAAACGCGTTGAATTTTAAAAATAGTGTAAATACAAGAATTTTAAATTAAAAAAACGCGTGAAATAAACCTGGTTTCGGTTTTCTTCAAAACACGCCCTAAACCGGTTAACCGGTTTCTGTTTAAGCCGGGTTGGAAGCTCTATTTCAGAGATTACATTTACTACAAATCCTAATAATTGAAACTGAATATGTACTGCACTTTTTAAATAATTATGTCTTATAATGGGACAGATGACAATATTATATAAAGATAATTGTGATACTAATAAACGGTTTTTCTTAAAATACTAGTATAACTTTACCCGTCATAGATGACGGTATTGAAATTGAAATACGTAATGTCTAAAGTAGCTAGTATGTCGGAACTGTGTGTGCATTGGATAACGCTTTTTTTTTTTCATGTCCGCTCCCAATGTGGATCATATGGTCTCCTAATGTAGGTATCTTAACAGAATTTTTCTACGAGAACTGCTTGTTACTCAGTTGCTCAACCTCTCTTTTTTCGAAGTGAGTAGAGATAGAAGGATAGGGCTATGACAGGACTAGTGGTTAGCTAATCGCTCTCGCTACGCGGACTCAGACTACGAACAGAAATCCATAAATCGATTGAAAGATCGATCCATGAAGACCGTCCGAACCGGGAATTGAACCCGAGACATCCGTAACCGTAGCCAGCGACGCTACCAACTGCGCCACGGACGCGAACGCTTAGGTCATGAGAAAATTTTATGATTACATATGATATGTGATTATAATAAAACCTCTAGAGAGAGGTCTGGGTTATTATGTATAAGATGCTATTATTTGATAATTTAATTTAGTTTAGGTATGAATGGATAAGGCTAGGGACATCCTGACTACAATATAAGATTATCATTTTTATGAAAGCTTTTAGTGTTACCTAATACATTTAGTATTAGATAACACGATAGATCGAGTAGTCAACGTCGTTGACTTCGGTTGTGGTGCTCACGGGCTCGAATCCTAGTGAATTTGATTTTTCAATCGATTTATAAATTTCTGTTCAAAAGCATGGATGTCTATGCTGACTTAAATAACCTACCACTAATCGGATCCCATAAACAAGAAGCACTGGGAGTGATAAGCTAACCTCTATTCGAAAAAGAAAGGTTGAGAATTGAGTAACAAGCGGTTCTTCTGGAAAACTTCTATTGAGATACTTCCATTAAGAGGCCATATCTCCACATTGGAAGCGGACATGGTAAATTTTTTTTTTTAATAATCTGTCTTAAGTATATATACATATTTTTTTATCCATGTCCGCTCCCAACGTGGAGAATATGGCCTCCTAATGGAGGTATCTCAACCGAATTATTCTATGATAACTGCTTGTCACTCAGTTGCTCAACCTCTCTTTTTTGAGGAGAGTAGGGATAGAAGGATACTGCTAGGACAGGACTAGTGGTTAGCTAATCGCTCTCGCTACGCCCCGTGAGGATCGGATGGGTGGGATGGAGTTTTAGACATCAACACTCAGATTACGATCAGAAATCCATAAATCGATTGAAAGAACAATTTATGAAGCTGGGGAAGGCGAAGTCATCTTAAATTATATCAATAATGTATAGTATACCATGTTAAAAGTATTATTTCAATTAAAACAGATCATTCTCTGTGTATTAAATATAATATTAAAAGATCTCATACGATAAAGGTGGCTGCGAATTCGTTCGTGAAATTTCTGTAAATTTCCGCATACGAACCTATTGGCCACGTAGTTCCTTAGTGTGGGAAACGCCTTAAATCTATTAAAGATTAAAGGGTAGAACACTGTTCAACTACGATTACACATCTATAGCACCGTTTTCATGTATTATTTCTTTCAACAACGATTTGCGAATATGAAAAGTATGCATGGTTTCTTTTCTTGCAATAATGCATGCATGCCACCTTAATAATAAATTCTAATATATATATATTAAGCCAATTTGGTTTGAGGCAAAAAGGGCCAACTCTTTTTTTCTTTATAAGTTGTTAATAAAGAAGCTAGCTAAATGAGGTATATTCATAATATTTACGTACACCAAGTGTCATAGCAGAAATGATTAATAATCAGAACTCACATATTTCATAAAGATGGAAATTATGCATTTTAAACATAACCTTTACACATATTCATCGTGGACGTGAGTGACAAATATCATTGTTGAATTTGTTTAAAATCTTGTAGTCGCTTTACATACGTATATTTTAAATTTTTATGTCATACTAGTGAGTACCCGGCATGCGTTGCAATGCCACTAAAAGAAAGAAAGGATTTGTGTTTTAATTCTGTTTTTTGAAATGGTTTTTGATTAGAAGTCTGCTCGAGCCGAAATTTTGTAAAATTATCCGGTTCGAGCCCGTCATCTTGAGGCCTGACCCGGTCCGAGTCTGAGTCTCAATATCACACTGGTTACCCGAACCCGACCCGAAGACCTGATTTATTTTTCTCAGCCCAAAAAAGAACCAATTTATTTTTAAATATAGTGATTCATTTAAACTTTTCAAACAGTACATATTATTGTTTCCATATTTCCAACGATATTCATAGCACAAATGAAATAAATTATTTAAGTTAAGAATATTTCTCTATGGCTGACTCATGACCAAAACATAGTAATAGTATAAATAAGAATTTTTTTCAGGAACGTCGCTGTTTGTACATATTTGGTTCATTTTTTTAGTTTTTATTTTAAATTTTAGATTTCCATTTTTTTTTCTTCAGAAACCTTCACGGGTGCGCTTACAACTATTCACCTAAGTTTCATCGAAATCGGATCGAAGGAACACACAGAGGACAAACAAACAAAAATTCATTTTTATATATATATATAGATGGATAACAAAAGCAATAAATCACATGTTTGAAATGTGGATAAAATTATGTGTCATAACATTGAAACCCCGGCTTAACATACCCAGAATTCGCATTTTCCCGCTATTTGCGTGTAATTTATGCAGTCGCGTTTATTTTTTATACAATTTACCTCTGTAACATTTTTTAATAAATTAAATTTATATAAATGAATTACTAGCATTGATGACGTACTAGACGCACCTTGAAATCAATTATTAATACGGAGTATTACAAAAACATTCTAAAAATATGTACAAAAGCAATTTGCGTTTTTTTTTCAATGAAAAATATTTTAAATCTTATTAATATTTCAATCCACCTTTACCCTGTTTTTATATTTTTGATGGTCTTTTCAAAAACGTGTAATTGGGGCAGCAATTTATATTCAAATTTTAACTTGAGTGTTCGAATTTTTGATATTGGCATCGAAGTAAAAAAACTTTAGCACTAGGTTACACTGGTCATAAAAATTGCAACAATAGTAATTATTGATAAATAAATAATTGACTATACTCCTTTTTTGCCATATCGTTGCGCCACTGTTTCAACGTGACTTGAATGTTGCAAAAAATATATTAATTATTATGTAAGGGGTGAGACGCGTCATTAAAATTATTATTATTACGACATTCGGCGTCCGTCATTAATTTAATAGCTAAGGGAGCCACAAAAATATGTAAATCTTCATTCGGTGAACGCTGGATACATTTTGAGCAGAATTCTTCTTACAGCGCGATTACCGATTTTATCTTGCGCCCTCACGCCACCTCTAATCTATAACTTTAAATGCCTAATCATTAATCTTGTCCATTAAATTTGAATAAACCAAGAAACGAATTACTTTTTTAGTAAATCGATTATCTACAAAAAAACTCTTGGGCTCTGACAATGTTTTGTCATGGAAATTGATGATTAAATACCGTAAAATATTGTAAAAATTATTTGTTCAACATTAAAAAATCAGCAGTTATATGAAATTGTTTACTTTATTTGTTTGCATGCCGACCGTAAAAGCACAGTAATAAAATTCATCTTCTTTGTATTTACAGTTATAAAATTTGAATCCAATGGAACAAAATTAACAACCTCAAAAGTGTAAGACATAATATTTACAATAATTGTTAAAAATTGAAATATTTATTTTCAGTCCTCTATTAACTATCTCCTAAAATATTGTATTGGAATTTCGTTTGATACTGTTTGAATTTGGATATGACTATTAAATAACATAAATGATTAATTTCCCATGGATATGAGCACTGTTGCAATGCACACCTTGATTAAAACACAAGTGTTGACTTTTTACAGGATCCGCTTCATAGCTTTCATTTTTTCGATAGGGTTCTCTAGTTTTCCACGCCCAAATTTTCATAAATTCGACTCCCATACATAGATTACCCATACATAAATTACGGCGTCAACCAACACTTATTTTGCCAACTGACTTTCATAACTTAAATTACACTACTCTATTCGCGGCTACTAACGATCCATGATGTTTAAATAAGATTAAACTGTGACAACGTATTAAGGCCGACAAATATTGTCAAGTACATTTTATTGATATCGTTTTCGGCATCACGTCAATTTTGATCAACATATTTTTGATTGATCATGTAAATTTATTTAGAAGAGATTTATCTGGATCTTTGAAATATCTCAAATTTCGATGAAGTCACGTATAACATTAAAAATTGACACTACCTTTGAAATCCCAATGAAAGCTTTGCCAGAATAATCATAAACAAGTGATTTTTTTTACACAATGCGTGGGATTTTATAAAAAATCATTTATTTTCACATTCGAGAGTCCGTGCACCTTTCGTATATAATGTACATATTCTTATTATTTTCAAACAATGTATTGTAAAGCCCTAAGTGTCTTCCCGCATAGGTAAACATTTATATTATATTCCACACTGCCCCATCAGAGGAATAATTTAACAAGGGATTTTATGGCTTGGCTTTACATGCCACCTTTAGTTAATGGTAAACTTAGTCATGTGGACGTTGTAACTTATACTAATTTATTTCAAATATTTTTGATTACATATTCAAACTGCATGTATTAAAACAAAAATTGAGAAATATTTCATAACTAAAGCATGTCTATCTCTCAGTATAGATTATGTGATATCTTGTTATCAAATCAGTGATTATAATATATATATATATTTATCAAACTATATTTTAAAATAAGCCAATTTAATACGATACAGTTTTTAATTTTATTCTGAGATTCTTCTTAAACCAGCAATATTTTTATTTATATCTCGATCAAAAATCAAGAGAGTTACATCAACCATGAATTCAAAGTATACGTTGAATACATGAAAAATATAATTCTGTCATCTTTACACAGTGTTGAAAATTATTCGTGAATTTTACTCTTTAAGCCACATTAGATTTAATTGAAATTGTATTTGTATGTATCCATAGACGAGCTTCTGAACTACAATTCAGTTTAACGTAGATAAATTAATTGCTTAATAATATAATGCAAAATTACAGGTAATACTAAAACGTCATTCATAGTCATAGAAAATATGTTTAAAAAGAAAAACTCAAACAGAATAAAGCATGGAATAAACATTCTTACAACAATAAGAATTCAAATAACAAAAAATAATCATTTAAAATTAATAAACAAAGCTCATCGTCGAATATATCAATCTCTACGAACAATATATTGATTAGTCAAATATTTTGACAAAAATAGTACATTATAATAATTATGCAAACAATACTTTATAAAACTTTTAAGTTGTGCCACCTTTTTCAAAAATATTGTTGACTTTGTTTGACACAGGATTACCGTCCGAAATAATTTACATAAAGTCATTCCCAAGCAAAAGAGAGTTATGATAATTTTTAGACTTGCGATCACCCTATATAGACGGGTTCGGGTGCCTTAATAGGTTGTAATTTTTACGAGCATCTTTATGGGAAATATCCTTTGTGTTATGCTCCGTAAATTGTGTCAACATTTACTGGAATTACGTACATTAATGTACTGTCCCTTTAGTCACTTATTCTTTTGGTCAGAACTCATATATAACGGACAATTTTCGCTGTCTTATAAATATGACACTATTTTCAACTTATAGGAACGATGGGTACAGAATTCAATGGTTATTTGGGGAAAAATCCTTTTTTGATATACAATTAAAATTGCTTGGTTCAGCATTGTGTCACGAGCACAAGTGCACCTGTAGGAGGTTGGTGGACCGCATGGGAGCTTCACGGATTGAGCTGTCAGAAGAGCGCCGGAAGACACAGTCGGCACTCTGCCATTAACGACCTGATCGGCCGCTCTCTGGTTTCATCGGGGGTCCCATCGAGACTGGAACCTCTGGGGGTTTGCCGCCAGGATGGCAGGAGGCCCGACGGCATTACGATGACACCCTGGAGAGAGGGGCGATGCATGGTCTGGGATGCCACTGTGGTGGACACGATCGCGGCATCTCACGTGAATAAGTCCGCTGAGTCGTCGGGCTCAGCGGCTCTCACGGCTGAAACCTCCAAATGCAGAAAATACGACTGTCTCTCGCCAAATTTCATTTTCTGTCCATTGGGTTTTGAGACGTTCGGTCCCTGGGGACCCTCGGCTTTGAGGAAGGTGGCGGAAATTGGTCGAAGGATGACGGACAGGACGGGTGTGTGCCGCGCAAGTGAATACCTTAGACAGCGAAAAAGCATAGAAATCCAACGTGGCAATGCTGTCGCCGTTATGGGTACGCTCGAGGTATCCAGGGGGATGCAAGAATTTTTTTTCATTCTAGGCGATTACTAAACATTAAAAATTACTACAAAAAATATTAAAGAATACATGTAACTTGAAATTTATGGTGCTTATGTAAAATTAAATATAATGTTTTCTTGTAAATTAAAATTTACATTCATATCCGTTATTCCACTAGTGTAACGAAGTTTTACCCGTGCTTCGCTTTTTTGAGAAGCACCTTCTGACTAAGTATGTCGTAAAAATGTATCTGCATGTAATGTATATGCATCTCGTAAGCTTTGATTCTAAACCCGTAATAATTGAATCTATTGGAAGCTAAGAATGGATGCTCGTTTTAATTATTCATATAACCAGTAGCTATATTTATTTTTTGATAACATTAAGACGACTTTCAGTAATAACTTATTATTGAATAAAGTATTGCATAAGAAAGACTACAATACACTCTAAATTAACTGTGAATCCCCTTCACACTTAATTTCTATCAAGCTTAATAGCAAAAAAAAATATACAGATACACCTATGCCATATATTTAGTCATATAAAGGATACATATGTCTCATTTAGCAGCACACTTAATTATAAAGATATAAAATATTATCAGTGTACCAATATTAAGTTTATATTAACACATATAATAGTTCAATATAATCAAAATTACTATACACTTATAAATATATTGCAATCAGGGTCTAATTGCACTTGAATAGTTAAAAGGAATTATCCAGTTTTTATTCATTCGATACCGTCCTTCTTGATATTGAGTATTCTTCTTTGTGGATGGTCGAATTGTATATTATATATTGTTTCTTAAAATATTTTTTATTTGAACTTTCCTTGTCACTTTATTTAAAATTAAGCTTTCCAAAACAATTCTTTTTTCAAAAAGATGTGCGTAAGAATTATAGGCACAGATAAAATACAGAGTAATGTTATATATAACTCTGTACAACCCGCATGTACGCAATCTTCTATCGTCTATTTTTCATCTACAGTGATAGGGTAACTAGTAGAACGGACGGGTGGCATTTGTTCAAACCATACGAGAATAAACATAAGGGTCGTTTGTAAGGTATGTGAGTTGAATAATTACCACATTTACCTTTTTCAATAAACCATTTTTAAAAAATGCTCATTTCGTAATGCATTGACAAATGTTTTGATTAATTAGTAAGTTTAATTGAAAACGTTTTTTTAGTGAAACCATTGCATACAATTTACGAATTTTTTTATTTTCTATGTTTTGATTTTATTCTGTAATAAAGGTTATATTATGGGATATACTTTAGTTGGGGCGTATAAGCCATGGGTGAATCAAAATATTTACTCTCATTTCTTATCTGCGATATGGTTAAATATTCCATAATTATATTAACACTTAGATGCACTTAAGTGCAAGTAGATGTTTCTATAAAAAGGGCATCATATCGTCCAACAGTACGATAGCGTATATGACATAATTAGATCCAGTGAAAGACTACGGAACTGCTTAAAATAGCTTTCCAACAAAGATTTACAGTGAAAAATATTTCTTAAATTATTGACGAATTTCATTCTAATTTTTTGGTAGGTTTCTCTTTCCAAAGCAATATAAAACCAACAAAGTCTCTACAACGATTTTTTGCGTAAATAATGTTCTTATTCTATTATCTGTGCTTATTTCTTTGGATTCCAATTGTCAGAATTGATATGGTGTAGCTTATTAATTTTTTTAATTAATGAGATCTTGTACCTCTCTTAATATAGGTTTCACGCGCTCTTATACAGATGCGGTACATCATCTGACAAGCTGGCTTCATAAAGATCCCCTACATGGAATATTTTAGGTATATTTTTCTTGAATCGATACGAAAAATAGTTATTTTTATATCGAATATCATCTCAATTATTAACGGTATATATCCAACTGAGAAATATGATAAAAGGAGTGATCAAAACTCTTCTATTTCTTTTTAAATTATATCTGATTGATCGACTCTAAATATAAATCTAATCATAGGTTTCATAAAATAAAGCTTATATTCTAGTATACTCAAACTATTTTTAGTCCTAATCGGAATAACAGTCTAGGTTTAAAATCCTCAAACGGACACAGGTATACATTGAGTTTCCAATGAATTAAGGACATGAATGTTTTGATATGAAAATTTCATATGTTATTACACACTCTGAAAACGGAGAGTAAGGAAAACGATTAATTAACAATTTATATTTTCCAAACTCCATCGTGACATTCTTACCTCCAAAAAGACAGGTATCCAGTTCCGTTAAAAAAATATATTGTGGTTAAGAACTCCACATTGAGAGTGGATATGACAAAATATGTTTGTAAATTTTAATAAAATCAATTGTTTACAATATTATCTTTATTTTATATCAAAATGAACGATCAAGGTTTAAAAAATTATCAGATTTTATTTTTGTACAAGCATTTAAAATCAGATAATTTCGCATTTTTATTCACCCTCCGCCGGAGCAATGGGTCCAGCCTACGTGGTGTTATCCGTGTTATCTCTCAAGAAAAGCTGCTCAATATGAAGAAGCCCAGAGTGAGCAAACACATTTGCAAATCACTGCTTCTTTTACGACCGAATAAAGTTTCCCGGAGCAGGGTTATTGCATCAAGACTTCGCGCCGAGTTAATATCTTTCACTCACGCAATTGGTGATGTTGGTATTCTTTATAGGTTAGTAAAGCTTATATCACATTTGTTTGATTTGAAAGACATTCGTTAGCTATCAAGATCTATTCTGACAACCTTTCACGTCGTCAGCTACAAGGGCTGTGGTAGTTTTATTTATTACTTTTTATATAATACTGGTTACATTGAATCCGTAAACCAGTTTTAGGATTGTACGACATCAACTATAGCAAAATTAAAAATCATATACCATACGATAAATACACACCTCATCACATGATTATTAAATCAATGATTTGATTTTGAAAGTTGTTTGAAAAATATGTTTAAATAGCTACAATGCGAAAAGTCACTTTACCTGTACCAGCGAGCTAAAGCTGTACTCGAAAGAAAAATAGCGTTATGTCTAAAATCGGTAGTAGTGTATTCAGATAAGCCTAAACAACATTTTCGTCATAAGAAATATTCTGAAAAAATATGGTTTTTCATTATAAAAATTACTAATTCAACGGCGTTGATTTGATTGGTCCCTTTTCTCTTTTCTAGGCGTGCATTTTATAATAGTTATTTTTTATATATTTCGGATCATTAATATTTACATATCATGCAGTTTTTCTATGTCAAACATTAAAAAACGGATATAAAAATATTATGATTTTGAGGTAATGCTTTTCCCTCACAAAGCAAAGAATGATATAATATTTAGTTAGTATCCACCCTAGCAATAAATTAACCAAAATATCGTCAGACCGCTCCGCAGGTTCTACATAGCTTAAGTATTGTTTTTATTTCCGAATCGTTATTTTTTTAATGTGCATGTTGAATAAATAATTGGCAGAAGACATAATTCCAAAAAAACAACCACTCTACTGAAATTTAAGCCTGTTCAGATATCCAGCTACTTACTTTAGTTTAATGAACTGAATATCAGTATAAATATATCCATAAAGCATTATTTCGAATGTAGTTTAATTTTTTTTTTATCTAGCAATACCTATTCATTTGAAAGTACAAAATGAAATACCCTAATGGCTTATATAGGACATTTTTTAACACGCTAACTATATAGCAATTAAATTTGATTATAATTTAAAATATTTTAACCACTTTGAGTAGCAATTTTACGGTATAATTCTTTGATCACCTTTACAATCCATTTTAAATTACTAGTACCAAGTGCGCTTGACAAAGAGGAAGTGTGTGTATCTGCGTGTGCTGTGTTGTGCATACCTTTGTTGTTACAGTCAAATAAATCGAAATACATATATTTTATTTTGTGGTATAATATATTGTAGCTTTAAAGTTTTCTTTATCACCCCTGACTGTAAAAGAAGTTCCCCAAGCTCGTCAGCCATTCTTATCTATCCCCCCATATCTTTTTAGTGTCTTTTTATTTTGAAAGATCGTCTTGTGCATCGCAAAAGAAAATAATATTCATCCTCAACACTTCTACGAGGCATATAGTTAACCCCAAATAAAAAAAAATGTAGCCATACAGTATTTAGTTAGAATAAATTTACATACATAACTAAAAATTCACTCTGTCTTTTGCTCTGTTATATTGTTCATTATTCTTCGATAATTTAATTAAAATGTTTACTATGATATTAATATGTCAGTTTAATTCACAATAGACTATCATTTTAATGTATGTAAATTTTACGACGGTTTTATCAATTTTCATTCAAAATGTTATTACACTGTTATTGTTTATTTTCATTTTAATATTCGCTATTCGCAGCGTGTAACATTGTTTTAATTAAAAAAATACTTTATTGTTATGGAATTTCTACTCTATATTAAAAAAAACTATTCAATTTTATCAATATTGAATCAAAAATATCATAATTTTACTTTTAATTAAAAATATGACACGAATCCATTTCAAAATTTTCAAGTTTTATTTTAATAAATAAAAATTAGAAGTAATGTTGTTTTATAAATAAATAATCTTTATTCAAAATTATTGCAAGAAAATTTTAAAATTTTAATTGCAAGAATTACCAAATACAAAATTGGTATGGAGTTTCCTTTAATACGGTTTCCGGTGACACGCTCCTGAAAATCGTGCTATCGGAAAATAGGGGGAACTGTATGATATGTCTTTAACTGTCATCGTGACAGGTCTCGTGATGCATTTTCTATATTCACTTCGAACACATGGGACGACAATAGCAGGCTTTATACTAAGGCATTTCGACGCGCGATAGAGTGGTTTGTGTACTTTAAAACGAGAAAGAATACCAAGTTGGTTGCCCCACCTCCACTCGTTATGTGTATGCAGCCGCTGCTTCACGACCGCCTTCCATAACGCAATAACGATCAAGAAAATAAACGAATTTACTCCTTAATATTCTTGGCCCAATGCAGCGGCCCACGCACTGTTGTGCGTAAGAAAAGAAAAGATAATAAAAAAAAAAGAATATGTTACTTGCTCAGCCACTTAGCTTAAGCGATATTTAAGTATCATGTGTATCCGTATACTGAGAATCCGCCGTAGCGCTAGATTTAATCTACTCTGCGTTGAATCTAAAGAGGAATCAAGAATATCCCGCTCCCCATATGATGTTGCAAATTTATCGAATGCCTCAAAGTTGGCCTTGGTTGAGATCAAGTCAGCGTGGCCTATAAGAGAGTGTGACGTTCTAGTTTTACAGCGAGTTCTAGTGTTAACGCATACAAACCACCGAATCGCGCGTGGTAACGCCTGTGTATAAAGCCGGCTTATTATAACGAGAGCTTGGCGACTTCAATTTACTCCCAATTGATATGGATTTTCAGTGAGCCATATTTTAATTTACTATTAAATTAATCATATTTATATTTTAGATTATTTTCCTAAGGTATTCTCTGAAGGTGTTTGATGCATTTTCAATATTAAATAACGTCCGGGGTTTCGCCTTTCGGCATCTTCGGAATTAACAAAAACATTATCAAGTTAAATTTGGATTATTGAGATTTTGTACACTTCCATGTATTTTGTCACTAACGACCCGGGTTTCCAGTCAGTTCGAGTCCATTCGTGTGCTCGAATGCCTGAAGATGCCAGAAAGGCGAAACCCGGGTCGTTTGTGACAAAATACATGGAAGTGTACAAAATCTCAATAATCCAAATTTGATATTGAAATTCCATCAAGCACCCTCAGTCGATGTCTTAAATTATTATCAAGTTAGTTTAGGAACTATATTGATCTGAATTGATTTCAATACTGGTTTGATATTAACTACGTGTAAAACTGTCTCAAATTGATTGCTATTTATTTTCTTTCACATCACTTTAAATTTTTTTTTTAGTAATATATTTTTTTATCATTGTTTGTACATTTTAAGTTGAATTCTTTTTTCGCATCAAATTGGTAAATCTTTTGTTTTGTTTTTCTTTTGTGTGTGATAAATAAGGTTTATTCGACGTGTGCGACCCAGCTTTCTTGTCGAAGGCTATCAATAATTTACTCTATCTTAATACTGTGTCTAGCATCTCTATAAGTGTGACCAATCGCGAATATTGTTTATGGCAACCAATTCTAGGCCTATTCACAGTTACCATCGTAATAAATCTTATTTCTTCCATAGCTGCTTAATTTACAAACATGTTTACTTTCTTTACAACTGGAAACAATTAATTACTATTACAAAAGGTTGACCTCTCTCTGAAAAGAGGAATTAAGTTGCTTACTTAAACTTGTGTTTATCTTTGAATCACCAGATTTTAAACGAAGAATCCCGTAATTAATTGTATTCAAATCGTGAAGATAATATTGGCGTTGCTCTGTAAGAAAGACACCAAGCTAACTGAAAAGTACTAGTTTTAAATATTTGCTCTTTAAAGTTTTTCAAATGTTTGGAATGCCATAGCTTTTCGATTTAGTTTGTTTGTATCAAACTGTTTTTAATCAAAAGTATAATTTATAAAAAATAAGTTTGTTACAGTAGAGTTCTAAATAAGAAATATTTTGATGTAATTAATTCAATATGTAATTTTTTCGATTTTGTGTTTTCTTTCAGAACAGCGACAATATTAACCTCAAAAGCATAAGTATTACACTGAAAATTTAGTATATAATAGCCCAGACCAATCTGTAAGCGTTTTATTATTATCACATATCACATGTAGGTATTTTATTCAATGCACACTCACACACCCAACAATACACACAGCTCCGACGTGACGCAAATCCGAGGCAAACAAACAAAAATAGCAATAGCATCAGTCCTTCAATATGGAAATAAATAAATACGAAACTATTTCATGAAAATTGGTGTGCAAAAATGTTTTTGCCATGAAGTTCTTTAAGCATTTCGATTTAAACACACACAACAATACATTTATTTATTACTAGCTGCTTTAGACATTCAGTATTTCCATTTCAATACCGTCATCTATGACGAGTGTCACCATTAGTTAAAAAATGTTTTTTCGTTTTCAAAATTTTGTCAGACTCACGGCTTATAAAAACAATTGAACAACATATATCAGTTATAAATTAAATCTGAGTTAGTAGCCTTACATAAAAATAAAGATTTGTGATATTAAGTCGTATTTCTGATTGAAATGAAATACTCGAAGAAAAATAACGTAGCATATCTTGAATGGTTTTTGATTTCAATTAAAATAAGTACAACATGTTTATTTGGTGTCGCTTTCAATTTGTTTTATACTATTTTTGTTATGACATAATAATTGTTCTTTTCATGTCCGTGCTAAAGGAAAACAGCCGGTATAAAATAATTCACCATATTTATTAGACCGTAAAACAATGAAAAGAGAATTAGATGTTCATCTAGCATGAATGTTGTGTCCCAAGATTGCCAAGATATTACTTTCGAAAGACGTTACTTTAGAAAGCATAATCTTATTTGGATCATTTTTCACAGTTGGGTTACGAGACGATTTATTACTGAATTCAATACAATTTATAGACACAGTATGTTCAACTACTTTCGACTTACTGAATCGCTAATGGCGGACGCTGTTTACAGTGGCTTTTAGTTCGCCCCATTGCATCCAAACTACCATTTACGTTCAACATTGCCCGACGCGGATTCGAACTCTGGCTCCCCGCGCATATATCCGTCTGCTTTTAACTGCGCCGATACCATTACAGAGGGGGATTTATATGAACGGTCCTAGATCGCCTTATCCAGGGCCGGTTTAAGGGATCCAGCTGGATCACACTCCAAGCGGTTTATCGATGGGAGAAAGGCTTCCGCGAGAGCTCGCTGTGTGACATATTGCGACCTATTACAATTGTAACTCCGCTAAATATCAAACTACATAGGTCTAAGAAAGTTTTTCAACATGCTTAAATACAGGAAAAAATAATCAACCATCATAGAATATGTAACCGTTATGCTGAAGAAAAACTTATTGAATCTGAATATAATGATAACATCGAGAACTGTGTATGATTTTTTTGCAAATATATTATAAAAAGAGTAAAGTTTTGTTTTTATATTGATGCAATGCCAGTTGTAAAATAAAATAATATCGAAGAAGTGGGTTAATATATTATTTACTGAACGCGAGATTGGCGACCGTCCTGAGGTGAATATGCACAAATTCGTATTAGTTTTTTTTTTGCTTCTGAGAATTTAAAAATAATAGTAATTTATTTGGTATTTCAGTAGTTCTCCTATTACCGTGAGAATACGATATACATATATATATTGATATATCTTATATCTAACACAGTATAATGCAAGCACACTCGTAATAAAATCTAGAATCGTTTAAAATATAAATATGTCTATAATATATTAAAAAAAGATCTGATATTATCACTTTTCATTTGCAAAACAATATTTAATATGTATCGTATACGGAGCATCAATTTATTGGCTAAAAATAATTCAAGAGAAAAATCTCACACTCTTCAACTTTCGGGTTAAAATATACAATATCAAATTGAAAGATTTTTCAAACTAACAATTAGGTGTGCTTAAAACCTAAATTACACAAAAAAAACATAAATATTATATTCTTCATATCTCTGACGCCGTCTACCAAATGTAACAGTTAGGTGTTAATTGGTTTTCACTTTATAACATGAAGCAGACTGATAAATCACACATAAACCTTATTCCACAATAACCGTGATATAATACTTTATCGAATCGTGTGTATTTAATAACATTATAAAGTTTTCGAGATTGGCTTTTAGCCAGAATTAAGTAGGCACTAAACACATAATAAAATCAAAGTTTGACTTGGCTGTAGTTTGAAAAGCCCTGGGGCCTAGTTGATGCCCTGGTTTGTTCTAAAGCATTACAAATTGCCACTCTACAACTGTGGGACAAACAGTTTCAGTAATTGCAAAAGACTTCACCCGTTATGTTATTAGTTGATCTACACATTTATATATAACCAATGGAAAGAAAACAATGTACTAAACTATTAAATTTATATTCAGCTTTTTCCTGCAATATTGGTCCTGTTAATTAGACTAATAAAAAGAAAAGGATACGGTTTCTCAAATTTTTTAGTCTAGATAAGGAATAGAATAGAAAGCACTTGTTACATCTTAAATTTTTCAGACTAAGGATATTAAAACAATTATATAATAGAATAAAACAATCATAATTTTTCGATACAGTCACCGTTTTTAATGAGTAATTAATTTTCTTATACCACTAAAAAAATATTTGAATTTCTGTCCTTGAAACCGACTTCTTCCAACATGATTGGGTCTGAAACTCTTTAGTATCACTTTTTAAAGTATCACTGATTTCAGGTTTTTTTTCTAGAATTATTTATTTTTCCAGCTACAATATACAGAATAAAAAGTTATTAATACTTATGTCAAACGAACGTGATTACGTAAAACTAATTTTTTTATAATACTATTTTTGTGCGTATTTATTGTGAAGATGTTTATCCAGTTAGCAAAAATGGGTACTTCAGTCAATAAAGTTTGATAGCAAGTGTTCCGAGGGTGTTTCATTCCCATGGGTGATCCCACATTGAACGAAAGTACCTTCCCAACAATACAATACAACTTGTGATACGGGACAATAAAGAAAGATTCATAAGTGGTGAACTCGATCCCAGTTGGTTTAATATAATTAAACCTACCTTTCTATTGTTTCGATCAGCATTTGTTTGGAAGAGTGCCACCAGATTCACAATATTTTTGAATAACATTGGTACGTGATTCATTTAAATATTATGTATGACATCACGGCACCATCAAAGCATGCACATAATAATTCGTGTTGAACAAAATACTACGTTATTTTACTTTTATATTTTATTTTTACCGTTCAATGGATTGTTAGAAATAATATTAAAAAAAAATCTGAATTTTAATTGGTTAAATTCAAAAAAACTGCGAGCATACTAAAGAAACATGTATTCTTGCGTTATCTATTGAGAAAAATAGCTTTTTTGCTATATAAAAAGCAAATTTATTGTTTACTTATGGTTTCAATATTTTTAATATTCATTTTTTGTTTTTTTTTATCATGTGAACTCCCAACGTGGAGCATATGACCTCCTAATGGAGGTATCTCAACAAAAATGAAGATTTCTATGAGAACTGCATGTTATTCAGTTGCCCAACCTTTCTTTTTTCGGAAAGAGATTAGGAATAGAAGAATAGGGCTAGGACAGGACTAGTGGTTAGTTAATCCCTCTCGCTAGGGGAGAGGGAATTTTAGACATCGCAAACATTCATGACTACGAACAGAAATCCATAAATCGGTTGAAAGATCCATCTATGAAACTGTCATCACCGGGAATTGTCTCCGAGACATCCGTAACCGTAGCCAATGATGTTACCAACTGCACCACGGACGCTGACATTTTTGAAGTATTACCATATTATAATAACGATTTATACTGAAACCGTTATTGTCAGTTTAATTTTCAGATTGAAGGTGGTCTTGCAAGTTCTTATAAATGAATGCTCACTTGAAATCTGTAATGGAAAAATCATTTAGTTGTTAATCGACTTGGTTCCACTATGTCACTAAGTGTGACATGTGTTTTTCTTTTTGAGATGCATCGTTAATCTTTGTAGTGGGAAATGACTCAAAGGTTACGGTTAATACCTCTAATATAAATAAAAATAAAACGATACATTTTGTCTTCAGGATACTTCTTAATAAAACGTAACGCAACATTTTTCAATATTATATTTTCACGAAGTAACCTAACTTCTGACAAAAAAATATGTTGTCAAAAATTGTTAATACAGTACTCGCCTTTTGTTGTTCCATACTATAGTGGGAAGAGGAGCTACACGTTAGCTCCTATCAGTAGAACAAGCCAATTGCTTTCATACATATCTACTATTCAAGCATTTACTATCTCGAGATTGTAGATACTTACGAATTTTCTTCTGTCTGCTACTATTCCACCAAAATAAAAACACGGCTGCACACAGCAAAATGAATACTTCGCAGCAACTGTTCTACTGCCTTAAGCTTTGAAAGTGAGCAGCGTTTATGAGAAAAATGTGGAATTATTTTACATCACCTGTTTAAGTGTAAACACATAAAACCTTCTACTATATTTGCAAGGTTTAATGAGAACTTTTTGCTTTTTAATATTCTTTGTCGGCTACGGATGTCTCGGGTTCAATTCCCGGTGCGAACAGTTTCATAAATCGATTTATGGATATCTGTTCGTATTCTGGGTGTTTGTGATGTCTAAAACTCCCTCCACCCATCCGACCCTCACGGAACATAGCGAGAGCGATCATCTAACCACTAGTCCTGTCCTAGCTCTGTTATTCTATCCCTACTCTCTTCGAAAAAAGAGAGGTTGATGAACTGAGTATCAAGCAGTTCTCATAGAACAATTCTGTTTAGATACGTCCATTAAGAGACCATATCGTCGCTGTTCTGGAACGAAAACACTAAATTGAAAAAATGACAAATGAGTTAGTTATACCTAAAATGTCCCTTATTTCAAACTCTACCGTATGAAAGAACACACTTATTTTTATAAACTACACATTTACTTAAAAACAACTTTGTACAAACAAACCAAAATAAAAAGGTATATCATTTCAAACATTTGACAAACTTCAAAGTCCAATTACTCCAAAACTAGTGTTTTTCAGTTAATGTCTCCTCCGTAGGTCTATATTTAAGTTATTCTTCTAATTCTTCTGGAACGTTCAGAATAAGAGATCGGATTCACTATTTCCGTCATTACTAACACTCATTAGAAAAATGCCATTATAGCAGTATGAATCAAACGAAATACGTGAGAATACAGAACATGTAACTGTTTTCAGAAAAAAACTTATTTTGCCCTTCATATTATAATTTGAAAGCCTAATCTCGATTAATTTAATCACATCTTACTTAAAAATTATATAAAAATAACTTTCTATACTGTGAATGTAGGAATCAATGTAGTGTAATTGTAGCATTAAATACAAACGTTCGTTGGTAAATTTTTGAAGATTTGAGAATATCCTAGAGACGATCAATACTTAAAAGATAGTTTACTTTTAAGGTGTTAACTGTCAATTCTTGGTGGAAAGACATTATATTTTATAAAGGAAGCACAATTTGTTTGAACTACTTCCACATATCTACAATGATCAGGACTAGTTTTGCTCATCACGAGCATTATTAACAGAAAAAAATACAATCATAACAAGGATTTTTACGTAGATAGTTTACCTTCAAAAAAATAAAATAAACTTACACTAATACTTGGTTGGACGGATATTTACTTGGAAGACCTATCTATATTATAATAAAAAAAGTATTACAAATTTAACTTGGCCGCTAGTGAGGGTGCCATCGTAACGTTAGGAATGTTGCCATAGTCAACCAGAACTGAAATTTAAATAAATTCCAAAACTGATATTTTAGCGAGGTTATTAAAAGTAGACAAGATATGTATTTTGCATAAAAAGACTCTTGGAGAAATTAATTCTAGACTGACAATTCTATTTCCAAATTCAGCGGCGGCCAAATAATGCTGGTAAAACTATAGTTGAAAGCTTCGTCGTCACTGTATCATTATATTTATATATAGTTCCAACTTTTTCACGATTATCGCAGTTGACAAAATATCATTATTTTTCAATTTCAATCGTATCTCACGCAAATGAATTAACACAGTTTGTCGCCGCTCGTGAGAATAGCTCTATGCAGGTCTACTGGAGTGACGTGAAGCTTCTGGCGTTTACTTGGTTTGCGTTAGGCATTTTCCACATTTAGTATGAATTGTCCCGGCGGCCTCGGTAATTGGATGTTAGAAGGGGTAATACGTTCGTCGTACATGCCCCCGGAGGCCAACCAATCCGCGCCGTGTCCTCTCCGGTGATTGCCTTACTTCGGTAATTGATGGGGCAGACAGACATGCCGAGTGTTTGTCGCCGATACAGGTATGTCTTTGACAATCACCGGAGAAATGGCTTGCGTTAAACAATACTCAATAAGGAGTATCAACACAATGCAATTGATTAAATTTTATAATAAAAAATAAGATAATTGAATTACATCATAATTTATGTACAATTGTTTTTATTATAGTATATGACAATTTTCCAAACATTTTTCATTAATTTTCTTTCGCTTTTCTCTACCGTAAATATCACGAATAAATTAATTTTTCAACCAATTTATGGATTTCTGTTCGAAGGCTTGGAACCACTAGTCGTGCCCTATTCCTATCCTTCTATCTCTACTCTCATCGAAAAACAAGAGAAATATGTTAAGGAACTAAGTAACAAGCAGTTATTGTATTGGGAGAGGACAATATTAAATTATATATTATATAAAATATTAAAAACTGTTTAATAATTATTTTGTCTTCCAATTCCAATTTTTGGGTCCGATTCCCGGTGCGGACGGTTTTCATAGATTGATCTTTCAATCGATTTATGAATTTCTGTTCGTAATCTGAGTCCTCCCTCCCACCCATCGCATCTTCACGGGTCGTAGCGAGAGCGATTAGCTAACCACTAGTCCTGTCATAGCCCTATCCATCTATCCCTACTCTCTTCGAAAAAAAATAGAGGTTGAGTAACTGAGTAACAAGCAGTTCTCGTAGTGTTAAGATACCTCCATTAGGAGACCATATGCTCGACATTGAGAGCGGACATGGAAAAAAAATTGTCTTAGTCTTAATTGACAAAACAAAAAATTAAATTTCATATAAAAATGTAAACACTTCTTATTTGCTATCAATCAATAATTATCGTACCCTATTTAGATTGATCTTTACGCCTAAAAGCAATTAAAATAACATCATAGTGTAACTTTTGCCATTCTTGAACCAAAGTTTCCGATGTAATTAATATACAGTGCGCGTCCTAGTGTTACAGGTACCCCCCGAAACTGCGTTAATTTGTATGGAAATTTGTCAATTTCCACGCCTTTGTGCTGGGTACACTGTATCTATGCATATTATTGTATTAATTCTCGTCTGCCGACCTAATTTCTCAGTTCTGTGATGTTTGATATTTGACTGGCATTACGTATTCTTAATTATGAATTCTCATCGATACTAAGGCGTCTTTAATGACCTTACCGTGATTAACAACTGTTATTTGTAATATAATTTTGATCCTTCATATTATTCGGTCAAATCACATTCAGGTAAAATACAACTTTGTGCAGATAACTTATTAAAGTTTAAAAAAACTTTCATTCAGCTCGCGTGTTCATCCGATATATTTTATATCGTCCCAATTCCGGCAAAAACTCTTGTGTCAAAGTCGTATTTTGAGTTATTTATATCAAAATTTTCAAGCTACAATCGCCTGGCAAAAGGGACAAATTTTATGTATCTTGAAAATCATCTATAACCGGATTAACATGCATTTATTTCTCGACAGTTATTATAATATTTATGTTCATAATTTTTGAACGAAACTTTTGTTTAGTGTCATCTTATATATAATAGCCCAGACCGGTCTGTAGGCGTTTTATTATTATCAGATATGGGTATGAAATTTTTTCATGACGCGTTCGTATATAAAATAAAATTGTATGCAATGCACATACACACACACACCCAACAATACGCTCAGTTTCGACGTGACGCGAATTCCGAGGCAAAAAAACAAAAATAACAATCAGTCCGTCAGTATGGGAACTAAAGAACAGCGGTTTTTACGATTATGTGTTGAGCGACAGCAAAGATGGAGAGCGAGGCAAACTCCGAAATCTTCAAATTCCCGGCGTGATTCTGATACCGAGGCACACAGACAACAAGCTGCAAAATCCCGACGTGCCGTTAACGTGGAAGCTCGAACTGAAAAAGCTCGAACATTCAGTATTTCAATTTCAATACCGTCATCTATGATGGGCGTCCCACTAGTAAAAACGTAATAATAACTGTTAAGATGTGAATATGAATGATGCTTGCAATAAGATTAAATTTTTCAATAAATATTAGTGTTATATTTACCACTTAAAATATTTAATTTTTGCATGTTTTTACATTTCTTTCAAAAATCTTCGCTCTCACTATGGATCGTGTGGATTTTTGACGGATCACCTCAAAAGAAGCTGTCTCTTATTGGCATACAATTAAATGCACTTTTGTTTAGATGATATTCACTTTCGTAAAGATAGTTTTCACTTATAACAAATACGTTCCACAAAAAACAAATTATTAAATTATACTAAAAATAAAGTGATGCCACATAATAAAATATATTTAAACATTGAAGAAATATGTTGCACTTGACAAAATAGTTTTCATTCAATATAAATACTCACACTTTGAAATCGATAGTTTCACAACGCTGTAATGAAATGTCACTTATTCTTTACTACTTGCAACATAGGATTTTCCACCATAGACTAGTTTACTTGTCGCAACTCTATATTAGGCCGCCTGTATAGTCTTTGTGTGGGGAAAACATTTAAGAAAAAACCCCATACGAGAATGATTGTCTTTGGATCATTAACAAAAGTTCAATTCTTAACCAGAATTGCTCGTAATGTTGGCGTAAGTTTGAAGAACTTACTTAGCTTTTTATAGACTTGCCCAGTCCCTAACTAAAATGTTCGAGCCTGGCACGTTACATTAAGATTTATCTCTTAGGGCGACTTATTGAAGACCGGTGTGGCCGTCGGCCTCTTCCGCATCCACCTCCGCTAGAAAAGAATTTCCTGTAAGTTATTGGAGGCTTTAAGTTGGAGCTTAAATTATTGAATTTTCTCTGCTTTGAGAGTTGGGGCGAGGTGAGGCCCCTGCTTCAATCTCTGCATGAAGCTGGCGCGGTGTAGACTTAGGGTCTCTAGAATGTCGGGGCCTTTGTACCAAGCATGTAGGTATCGTGTGTTACTACCTTACACAAAGTGCAATTATTTATAACCCTTTCTTATTTACCCGCTCAAGCTTTACTTTTGTGGAGGAGATGTGGATACAACTGATACAAAGATGGAGCTAGGCAAAAACTAGAAGTAATAGTTAGCTACTCGCTCTCATTAAAGATTAGGTTTGGATGAGTGGGACGGAATGTAAATATCACAGTTATCCATATCTTCGAACACAAATCCATGATTCGATTGAAAAATCAATTTATGAAGTTTAAAATTAATTTTGATTTCAGTGAATTTGTTTGATTTGTCAGATAATAGGTGCTTGAAATTATAGTTTGAATTACATACTCTTATAACTACATTTTTGACGTAACGTTTTTTTTCCAAAACAGAAACGATATATTAATATATGTAACCGAAAACAAATTCTCCGGGCCGAGTATCTCAATTTCTTTTGCCGTAATGACGAAACAAGCGTTAGAAAGTTTTCGTGCGGCTAGTACAACGGATAGATACTGCTACCTACTTCAGAGTTGTTTTGGAGGCAACAAATGCTACCGCCACTGTTTCCCGATCAAAACTTCATTAGAGGTCGTAATTCATTTGTACAGCCCCACTTATAACTACCCAATGCCTTGAAACATAAAGCCGAGTGGATTATCTCGCTACAGACGATGCATGAATATTCACGGAAATTGTTATCGTTCATAAGCCGATAAGGCGCTTCCCAAATTTGATTGACAAAAGTTGTTTTGACGAGTTAACCATCGTTATTTTTTTAGTTCTTTTATCATTTTTTTTACATTCGAAAATGATTGGTTTTTATTGGCACATCGAAATGAAATATTTACCAAAATTATTATTGATAACTAACAAGAAAGTATTGTTTTACATTCTGAACAATTAGATAGATCAAGAAATTCAGTTTTCTGCTAATTTTATTAATCGTCTTGATTTTACTCATTTGTGTAATCACATAGTTCAAATGTGTATAAGGAGAGTTGTATTATAAATTGAAATAATTACAGAAGTTAGGTATCTCTTAAAAATGATGCAAAAAAACGTTTAATTCTGATTTGTGTGATTGTGCCAAAATTTAAAGCTTAATTATTTTAGCACTAGATGACTTACGTTGTGAATTGAACATAATAACAAAGATTTCTTAAAAACAAAACGATATATACTCAATAAATATAATTATTTGTAAAAATCATTCAAATTTTTTCTCTCACTGTGTTTATGAATATGTACATAAAATTATGAATGTCAGTGATGCTTTTATCTCTTTTCACACAACTTATCCAACCCTGAAACCGGAGTATAGTGAAAACATTAAACTAACAACTAGTGCTTTCCTAATCTTATCGTTCGACTGTTACTTTCTGGTGAAAAGACAGGTTGAGCGACTGACTTGAACAGTTCCCGGTAAATACCATGTACTGAAATATTTCATTAGAAATCGATAATAATTATTAAAAAAAGAACGAAGATTACCAATGAATATAAATTTACTACTCTACTTTGATTTAATCGGTAATCGATGTCCACAGATTCGGAACTATCAAAAACTAGCGTCCATGTTTTGGAATACAAAAGTTTTAAAAAATATCATTAAGCTTTAAAATAAAATTGTGATGGTAAAGATTTTCAACGAACAAAAAAATTTGCATAGTATTATATAAATATTTTTTTCCATGTCCGCTCCCAACGTGGAGCATATTGCATCCTAATTGAGGTATCTCGACAGGATTTTTTACGAGAACTGCTTGTTAGTCAGTTGCTCAACCTCTTTTTTTCTAAGAGAGTATGGATAGAAGGATAGTGTCATATATAAAGAGATTTAAATATATAGAAAAATGTCATATTTAAAAAAGACAGAGACAAAGAATATAAAAAACACGGGTATTTAGATCGAACGATAAATAATGTCAATATAAAAAAGAATTGAAAAAACGCGCATAGATCGAATCGAAATGATTTTACGTTAAATTTAGATGAATAATTAAGATGAAGCAAAACAGTACAGTGGAAGCAAAATGGTTTACCTCCACTTCGCACTATATGCTATCATCATTAATTTAAAAGAAACTAGCTCGTCGGAAGGCAAGATTTTACAACAATAATCTCGCGGCGTGGGATGTAAGAACCCTTCTGCAATTAACAGAGATATTAGAAAGTTTATATGACAAAAAGTGCCCTAAGTAAAAAGGTTAAAGAAACACGAGTATTTAGAAAACTATAAATAAATATAAATGCATGGGCGCCAGTCTGAAAACAGATTTTCAGACGAAAATTAATTTTAATAAATAAATGCTAAGAATTGTGATAAATTAAATTTTAATATACAACAATGAATTATCACAAATTAATACAAAAAGTTAGAGTTACCTCGTGTTTAACAAAAAAATAAGATTTTACATTTAAATGTTGCAATATGCACAACATATGGAATGACCATAGCTTAAGTTAATACAATAAAAAATAACAAAAGAAATATAAATATGATACTGATAGAGATGTTGTTGCTCCATCAGGATCGGATGACTTCCATCAGTGCGCTGCTCGTTTGGGTAGCCCTTGGAGGACCACCTCTGCGGTTGAACGCCAGACCTGAAGTCTCTTATAAATTTCGTCGCTTCTATTCTGGCTTAATTATTATTCAATTTGAAATGACCTTATTGGTTCTTTCTTGTCCACCACGGCACGACTTGATTGGTTAAGTCGCGCCTCCGCAATTAACACAAAATTGCCATTGCGTGGACTTCCAATTATTAAATTTTACTTGGAATACATAATCCAAACAATTCCATAAATATATATATAATTTGTAATGTGCTACATTACAATAGGGCTAGGATAGGACTCGTGGTTAGCTAATCGCTCTCGCTAACCCCCGTGAGGATCGGATGGGAGGGAGGAAGTTGTCGGCGTCCGTGGCGCAGTTGGTAGCGTCGATGGCTACGGCTCGGCTTCAATTCCCGGTGCGGACGGTTTTCGTAAATTGATCTTTCAATCGATTTCTGTTCGTAGTCTGAGTGTTTATGAGTATAAATATACTGGATAAAAAACAGCATGTTTTTTTAATATCGCAAACTATACATTTACATAATATTGTCTATCTCTTCTATACAGTATATATAGCCAATACGAATTGTTGAAATTTTGTATATTTCCATGTATTTCGTCACTAATGAATGACCCGAGTTTCGTCTTTTGGCATCTTCAAAAATTCATGTGTTCGAATGCCTGAAGATGCCGAAAGGCGAAACCCGCGTGCTAAGTAACGAAATACATAGAAATTTACAAAATTTTATATTGAAATTCCATCAAGCACCCTCACTCGATATCTTTGATTGTATATATAGGTAAGTTGATAAAAATATTATGATATTTGAATACGTGAGATGACATAATATTGTATATCTATTCTAAACAGTATATAGCTAAGCTAAAATAAGTTGAAGTGTAGTATAGAGTATAGACGATGGCGTTAAGCCGAAACAGCTATCAACTACCTAATCAAATTTTGCATAACTAAATACTATGATATTTTATCCTATTATAATGGAATTCTACCAAGTGAATACCAATTCAATCAATCAATAAAATTGTTTTCAAACACCTTGGACTTTTAACATTATGTGTTCATACAGAAAGTTTGATTCCAGGATTCATTTCAGATATACCAATTCATCAATAATATGTGAGAATACCCGAATCGAAGAGAGGCGAGTGGCTGGTTATCGATGTCCTGGAAGGGCTGGGATCTCAAACAAACACCATTTCAAATCCGGTTCAGCACTTATTTATTTTAATCGAAGATGCAGTGGTTGTAAACACAAAAATAATCTTAACACCTACAATTGATTCTACATTTACATTTACTTAACAACTGAATTTACTTTAAGCTATAATGCAAGTGACACGACAAACGATTTTAAATTAAGTCCAATTTCAAAACAAACACAAACAATCCACAACATCCACGGTGCCGACCACGCTCGCCGGCAGCTCCCCTCCACTCGAACGCTGATAGTTGACTCTGGTAAAATAAGAAATCGGACTCCTGCACCGTCTGTGTCACCCCTTGCGATCACCCTTTGCGACAGTTGGGTCGATTTCTCCGAATCATTGTCATTACCGATGTGCGTTCTTAGTTCCGGACTCTAATAAAACTTACACTTAACAAAAAAACCAGGGTGTGTCATATGTTACACATTATTTTTTTAGAAAATGCAAGATATTATTATAATAACGTCAAACAAATACAGTTTTTGGAATAAATCTTGGAATACACTTAATTACGACGGAATTAAAATTAAGAAAACGAATTGAGTAATGCATGTAAAATAGTAGTAAATAGATTACATTATTTAAAAAATTATCAGTGGTATTCTCCCTATAGTTGAAGAGAAGACTGCTTTTTGTCAGAATGAAATTAAACTCATTCATTGTTCAGGTTCAATTATAAATTTCAAACAACAGGCCTAAGAGTGCTTGTGACAACTCTAACTTTCATTTTAAACAAACTTGTCACCATGCGGCTGGGAGTTAACTCGAATACAATTTTAACCTATGTGAATTTCATACATACAGGCTGCGTGATGGTGATTATTTCAAACGTTTTAGAAATTTCCGTACGCCTAACTGCCGGTTCCAATTATTCCTGCTACTACTCTAGGAGTCTAGTTCAAACTAAGACACTTTCGTATACGTATACATTCGACGATATTATTACAGGTTAACGCTTTAAATTAACTGCCACTGGTCGACTTGCCCGATATTGAATAGTAAACCTGTGATAATTACCTGAGTTAATGTTTCACCCAATACGAGATGTTTCGAATACCAAAATTTACCTGCTAATGTGATATCGGCGAAGACCGCAATTGGCAATCATTTAGATCAGGCCTGGGCAAGGTTTTCGGGCGAAACGAACCGTATTTTGTTTTGAAAATGGACATCAGGCCGCCAAGTAAAACATATTAACTTTAATTTAACTTTAATGAAATGAAGAAGATATTCATTTTAAAAACCATAATTTTATGAAACCAATAGAAATTTTAAGAATAAAAATAGATAACTTTATTATTCCAGTGATTGTGTAACTAAAGGTAACACGTGTTACACATACATACAACAAAAGTGGAATAAAATAGTTATAATATTCAATTTAAAATTACCGCTAAATTAATATTACGATCTTTTTTTATTTAAAATGATATTATTTTTCGATATATTGTCAGATGCAAATTTTCTTTAATTTTAAGATTCTAAAAACTGATTAACAATGTTTGTCGGTGATGTTTGAATGTTTATTTAGATTCATTATCCAAAAATTTTGTTCACTAATAGAATTTAATCAAAAATACGAAGCATTTTTCCGGTCAAATCTCGAACAATTGCAAATATATTTCAATATCCAGCTACACAAGTGATGATGATTATATTTATAATGTACCGAAGAATAGAATTTTTCTGCTACCTGTAAATACAACATGGCCATAGAGATGCTGTTAACATGAGTGTGATATTGACTGGGGTACAATCGAAATATATTCTTACGAGTATAAGTAAATTTAGTTGTCTACTATGGTTGTCACCACAAGATTTCCTACGGAATGATATAGCTTCTCTTTTTTATTACACAAAATTTAATGTCTTCGTAGGGTGTTTTAAATTTAAATTGAGCCGAATTATCACGTTTAGCTTATATTTTCATAATACCTGAATGTAATTTTATCTTGAATTATTCTTTTGGATAGTTTAATAAAAACCTTTATTTAATGCAGAGCATTTTCTTTGCCGATTTTTTTCCGGAATAACATTCATCATAATGTTATTACCATTTACTAAAAATTTCCTGCTTCCTTTACATTTTCGCTAATTCATTTTTGTTTTGCTATTCTCTGCGCATTATCCTCCCATAACAAATTGCGTGAACATTTTTTATTTCATTTGTATTTTCCTCTTTATATTAAACAAAAAAAATGTATTTATTATGTTTCTACGACAGTCGGTGACAGGTTTCTACAGTAAGATTCCTAAAACCCTGGATTGAAATACATACAACCCTGTTTATATAATATATAGGGTGGCCGTTATAGAAATTGGACACTTAAGGAAGTACTTTCCTTTAACAGTGTATAAGTCAAAAAAAATAAGTATGTAGGAAACATGTAATATATGTAGAGATGAGGAATTTAATGACCTTCAAGCAAATGAACGCAACTGTAACAAAAACAAAAGGTTTTTTTAGATATTTGTATTAGACTGAAAAATATGGAAAAACATAGTAATTGGACACATTTACTTTTTAGGTTAGTTGTTGTACCACTATTTAATTCTCAATGAATATTGACAGCTTGTAGTCTCTCACGCTTTTCTGAGACGTTTCGTTATGAAATTCACCAAACTTTTATAAAGTAAATGTCACTAAAATATCATTGTTTCACATACACGTTTTTTCACGATTTTGACCTGACGTCACATACGAATGAAATTTTCTCAGTATTGTCATCTAGTAGAGGATAATTAAAGCTGCAGTTACATAGAGATAGAAAGACTAGACATATTTGTCTTCACATCAAGAATAATGCTTAGCTACTCTTATTTTATCTAATATAACTATCGCCGTCCAAGTACTATAGCAGTCACCCTATTATGGTTTGAATTGTTGAGATGTTGTATATTTCCATGTATTTTGACACTAACGACCTGGGCTTCGCCTTTCGACATCTTCAGGCATTTGAGCACACGAATGGACTTGAATTGACAGACAGAAAAAGTTTCCAACGTACAGATACAAATACGACAAAATATTATTTAAAGACAAAATATTATAAGTCTTGGACCCACACTGATACCTGAGTTAAAATTCCGAGATTAGCCTTAATCTTTGTTGGGAAAACAAACGCATTAACAAAGTAATGTTAATGTACATGAAAATGAAAAAATCTCAAAAATTCAAATTTGATATTGAAATTCTATCAAGCACCCTCAGTCGATGTCTTAAATTATATTGTATCGATTGTATAGATCAAACTACAGCATAAAATCTAGTATGAAGCCTAGAAAGAGTATTATAATACTTTTGAATGACAAATAATTATTGGCTCATTAACATTACGTAAATATTTCATAAATAGTCAGTAAGAAATAATAAATGGTTAGTAATTAATCAAAATGGTCAGCACCATATAATCTCAAGTTTATTTGCAATCATTTATCTTGTATAGAATTTTCCAATCATTTTTTTAGTGAGTGCTGAGATAATATTGACATATGGCACTAACACCAGGATAAGAAGATAAGACTATTACAGAAGTAGTGGTTAGCTAATCACTCTTGCTATGCTCCAATTTTAGGATTGAATGGGTAAGAAGGACTTTTGGCATTATAGACATCAATTGAAAAATCAGTTTATGAAACTGTCCGTACCGTGAACAAAGACATTGATCACTCTGCTATAGACCCGGTTTATAAGTCTCATTAAAACTATTTCAAGATAAACTCTGACAAAAATATACATTGGAAGTTTTCGTTGTTGAAGAAAAAGTTTTAAATCTTTCCACTGCTGCACCCCGTGAAATCCAGTTCCAGTGTATTAAAGTCTTAAACAAGTTCCAAACAGTTTCCCATTTTCTATTCAGTGTCTTTATTAATTGTTCGGTGCGAATTTAGTGTGGCTGCCCGTAATCAATTTCCAGTTTTAATACAATACTCTGCTCTTTTATAGTATTCGAAACTGACTCATTTAACTTTATAGGCTGTATAAATTTCATACAGCTTTGTTGAATTTTAACTACGCGACAAGGGGTCGTGAGAGTGAGAGCCGCAAATCTTTTAATCGTTTTTTTACTATTATTATACCGACCTATTTTAGATAATGACGGTTTCAAAAGGTATCTTACTTTAGGTGTATCGATTTTTAAGTCACCTGCTTCCATTTTGAAGTACACTCGGCTTACTTTTTGTACGGGGGTACCTTCTCCGGAACAACAAACAAAAAATGACGCGTCAAACATGGGAGATACGATTACATACTTATAATTTCAAAAAAACAAATCTTTTATAATATTTCACCATAAGCTACACATAAATGGTAATAAATTATTAACGATTTTCAGTTAGATTAAATTTATTAACCAGTTCAGAGCTTTAAATTAATCAGTGTCCAGCATTCTGATAATAACACGATATAATAATTATTTTGTGATATTTTTAATACCATTACAAAACAAAACAATAGTTTAAAAAACCTTAGACTACGTTATCATGATAACCAGATGTTTATGACTATTTGTCGTTAAATCAAAACCTTTCGAGTCAGATAAATTAATGATGAAATGAACTTTTCTTTTAATACAATTGAAACAAATACTTAACAAACATACTATAGCAAATAATTTTAATTGCACCATATTTTTATTTGAATGCCGAATCACTTAAAATAAAATTATAGAAAAAGCACAGACAAACCCACAATGTACATCTCAAGTAAGATTTACGATTGAAAAGCAAAAATTTCGTATCTTACCAAGCTATTAATTGAACCTAAGACCTTGCTGATTGTTTATTAAAACTCTAATGCAACTATACGACGAATTTTGTTTGTGTAACTAAAAAGACCTGTGCACATCAGAGAGACCAATACCTTAATGCAACCTTATATTTTAATTGAATAACACTATACAAGTATTAAACCCAGGTCAGTGAATACGAACTGTATCGAGAAAATCCGCAGCGTCAGCCACTGGGCCACAACAGTTTAATTCTTTAAATATTGTGTGAAACTGGCTTAACTGATTAGCTATTTCGCATCCTGCGGTTTATTAAAAATTGATATTACTCTAATTTTCAATTAATTAAGTAGATATTTTGTTTCCTTAGTCAAATAATAAAACAAGGAAGAACGTTTTATCTACGTATATATATTAAGATTTAGAGGATTAAGTGATTGTAATATTATCGTATTTGAAACTATTTTTCTTGGTGCTAAATTCTAAGCCCCTAATTAAATGACATATCCTTGCGTGTATTTTCTCGACTGTCGTTTACTTTAGACGTACTAGTTTTGCGTAATTAAGGTTCCTAATCTCGAGTTTAATACTCCTGCACCACGATACACTGACACTTTTACGACTTAATAAGTTCAGATAGCGGGTGCTTTATTATTAATGGCATAAACGCGGACGCTTTGTGGCACACTCTGTATACATCCCACCCTCACCCGATTTCCTGAAAAGCGAACAATGCTCGACAACAATAATACAATAAATATAGATACTTGATTAGCAAGCTTTGTTTCAAATAGTATTAATAATCGGCAATCAGTTTGGGTCATTGTTTTGCTCGAAAGGCCATTATACAATATGGCAAATTAACACAGCGTGGCGAATAGTTGTGGTTAATAGACCGATTTCGACCATTTTTTTAATCAAAAACTTTGTTTCGTTGCTGTAACTAGAAAAACTACTCATAAATAAAAACAATTATAGATATCTAAAATATTCATCCATCAAGAAGAATACTAAGAAGCCCGTGGCCAATGCAATGTACAATTTTTATATCTTGGAATAACTCTTACCAGAGCTCACTCGAGGTCTTGTTTGATTGGGCATTCTATCAGAAAACCCAGGACACCTGTAAAAATAATAGTGATAGGTAAATGCACAAGACAGAGAAACCATGACGGTGCATCGCAGTGGTAAGAGGAGGCTTTGAGTATGGCTGGATCTTTAAATGTTGATATCTTAGATATTGAGTAACAGCATTACATCGTATAATTATTATAATATGTAATACTAACTACTTAGTCACGTATTCGATTCTTTAGTCTATTAAACTCCATTTTTTATTAACTGTAAATAATGGCAAGTATAATAATTCTGCCGATTGATTGACTTTTTACTGTATTATAATCGAAGGTGTTTTGGTCAATTGATGTAACCTTCATAATTGAAATTGTTGTAAATTCTCATGTATGCAGATACGGAATTATACGTAGGGAGTGTCGATATAATAGTGGCTTACATCAAGTGGGGGTCAGAATTTTTATACCTAAAACCAATGTAAAATGATGTTTCCTTACCAAAGACTGGTTAATTTATTTTTTTAATTTACATCATTTGGCTGAGACCTGCTGTGTAGTCTTTAAAACGAGATCCAATCATTAACTTATTTTCGTATTTTTGAGGGTTACATAAATTGGCCAAAACGCCATCGATATTGTATAATATAATATTATTATACCATATCCTTTGTTTCAGTTATGTTTAGGCAACCATTGTGCGATGATTCCACTAATCTCACACTAAGCCAGCAAAGCAAAGCAAAGGATAATAGGCAGCTTTCATCAGAAATGCAATTATATGCTCTGACCGTCTTATTACCATTGCATATAAATACTATCATTCTAATAATATCCCACGACACATAATTATAATGTTTTATTATAGAATTCAACTCATTCTCTCACCAAGAGTTTTTGATTCTATAGCAGTGTTTCAAATTAACATTCCATGGAACCTTTGCGGTTTTTCAAATTAAGATTAAAGGTTTCGAAAGATCAATGATGTTTACATTTATTTCCTATTCTTTAAACATATTTATCAATTTCCATTCTGTTTTATAAAATATAAAAGAGTTCATTTTTTTAAATTATTGGAGAAGCTATATTTTATAGTTTTATAAGTACGTTTCTTAGCCAGGAATACTCCAATTAATATTATTCGTTTAAAATTTCATTACAATTGTTCTCTCCCAGCGAGGCAGCAAACCAATCCTCAGCATACTACTGTAACATTGTATAATCAATTCGAAAATTAATGGCACGTTTCAATTGAAATACAGAATTGCAGTAAAGATTAGATGTTTTAACTTAATACATCAAATTTTGATTTGTGTATTTTTATTTATTGTATTACATATGCAATTGATATTTTCTATATACATTGTATACGTGGTGATTATTTTAGGGTTATAAATAATTGCACTTTGTGTTAGGTAGTATTCACTTGGTACACTTGCACTTTTGTTTCGATAGTTTGCACTGTGTATAAGATAGTATTAACTTAGTACACTCAAACTTTGATTTTAATAGTTTTCACTTCGAAACGGATTCTTTTAACAAAGTACCACAGACTAATTTTGATAGCTTGACTTTGAAACGGATTATTTTAATTTTATATGTTATGGACATTGAAATAAATTATATTAACATATCGCATGTCCACTTAGAACCCTGCTTCTTCATAAATACCACTCCTATAATATACTAGTGAATAAATTCTAATGAGTGGAGCAAAGACTATACAGGCGGCCTAATATAGAGTTGCGACAAGTAAACTAGTCTATGGTGGAAAATCCTATGTTGCAAGTAGTAAAGAATAAGTGACATTTCATTACAGCGTTGTGAAACTATCGATTTCAAAGTGTTAAAACTATTTTGTCTAGTGCAAAATATTTCTTCAATGTTTAAATATATTTTATTATGTGGCATCACATTATTTTTAGTGAAATTGTGTGGATTGTATTTGTTATAAGTGAAAACTATCTTTACGAAAGTGAATATCATCTAAACAAAAGTGCATTTAATTGTAAGCAATTATTTTACATCACCAAAATAAGGGGTTATTAATTTTTATAACGAACCAATAAAACGATTAACATTTTGTTTTAAACGAGCTGTTGGGACTGCAGTGGGATTTGATTATACCGAAGTGCGAAATGACCATTTCAAAGTGCGACCTATCCAATTAATATTGTGAAATATCCTAAAACTTTTTTGCACCATTTAAACATTAATGAATTATATGTTGAGCTTTTTATTTGTTCTTGGTGAAAATTACTTCTATTACGATCATTATTGTGAGTGGCTTATAAAACTGGCTTTAATTCAAAGCTTCTTCCATTAATGTATAATAAACACAGTGATTTTTTTTAAATACTGCCTCGTTAAGCGCAATCGTATTTTGTTTTTCTAGCGAATTAAAAATACTCAGAATTGTTCTGTAATTAGAAAAAAACTTATACTTATCTCTTTAAATATTTCCTAGAAAATGGTTTTAATCAGTGATATCGTACTAATAGAGCAAGGAATAATTCTAAGATGTGATAACGAATTGAAGATGACTTAATTAAAATTACTATAACTTTCAATGATGCAGCTTAAATATTTTAATCTTATAAATGATGTGTGCTTTTATACAGTCATAAAGAAGTAAATTTAACCACTAAAATAAATAATGCTGTTTGTGGGACTGTTCAAAGATATGTTGGCTTATTTATTTTTAAATTTAAATACGGTACCAGATTAACAGTAGAAAAACTGAATACAAAATACCTAAATGATTTATTGAAATATTATAGACATCCGTCGTTTGCAAACAAACTAATTTAAACGTCCTAATCTTTTCCTCTCGTCACGAATAACTTGCTCACCTACTCTTTTTAATAGCAATAAGAAAACGAATGGCTCGCAGAGAATTCAATTAGAATTTAACTTCAATTCAGTTATTTGCCAATGGCAGGCAGAACGAGAAAGCAAATGTCTCATAGATAATCCAATCAGAATTAAACCGCGAGTCATTTGTTCTCGTCACGCAGTGATACGACTCGAATGAATGAATTGAAGTGTTTTATCGACTTTAAGAGTTCGATGTACGCCTTATTGGGACGCTTACAATACAAATGATATGTATGCACATAGCCCAAACCTTGTAAATGTAAAGTAATAACTCGCGCCTACTAGTGACATACGCCTTTTGTATCTCAATATACGCCAGAAAAGTTAACTTATTACACGTCGAAGAATTCATGAGAAATATTATTTTATAAAAAACCATGGATCTTATAAAAAGCTATGTACCTTTGAAACCCACGTCTTAAAATACAATATGTGCCAAATACTCTTTTACATCACGGGCGTAAAAATAAAGAAAATCAACTTTGGTACGTAGATACATGGACAGTGATATCGAACCTTTAACTACGGGTAGATTAGAACTCAATTTAAAACTCTAATCGCTGATCAAACTTTAAAAAAGTACAAATATAATTTATTCTATAAAACTATTATTTCACTGAATAGATATAATAAAAACTATCAATAGAATTATATCTTCACTCTGCCGGAATCTTTTTCTGGATTTTTTGACAGATTTAATATTGATTATAGAAACGATCTTTTCACAAACATTAAATTCAAAATATTACCAAAACTACATTTTCAAATTTTACATGACATCAAATGTACCGTGAATAGTATTCGTGGGTCCACATGTCATCGGTTCATCATCACTGTACTAGGCTTTTCTTTATACGCGAGGGCGTTTACACAGGGTGTTTACCCAGTGGCGATAATATTTACTTTCCTCGTCAACTTTCATAAATAATAATATTTCGTACACTTTATATGGAATGTTTACAATAAAGTACTATTTCTTTCGCATATATCTTATTTTATGTAAATTGTATTTTGAAAGTTATAACCACTAAAAAAAGTGAAATTAATTATTTGCCAGGTAATCAATTTATTTCTTGGTAAAAAAACGATGTAAAACGATTATGTCATATAAAAAATTGTCATTTTGTTTCAATTATGATCTTTGTCATCGTTATTATTTTTAATATCACTGATTTAAATCGATCGTTTATTTTTAGAATAAAAATAACACTTTTGGTTGGTATTGAAAATGAATTTCCATAAAATAACTTTTTAAATTTTGCCGGTTGAGCTCATAAAACGTAAAATAATGAAAGATATTGTTTCTAAAAATCCATAATATTATGGTTAAGTGAGCTCGTTTTTGGGTTTATTTCATATATTTTCTCAATTTTCGAACTTTGGATGCATTTTTTAGGTATTACATGTACGAAACTTATTACTTGGTCTTCACGGTATCATAAGAAATATTCTGATATTGTTGGACGATCATTTCGTTGGAATAATTTCAACTAAAAATCAACGTAACATAAATTTTATAAAAAACAAAACTCAAAAATAAAAAGCGTAATCTTAGATGAAATGTTAACAGAAATAATCAACAATTATAAAAACATATTCTTTAGTTTACGCAAGACTTTTTCTTTATTGTTTTTCCCATTCTTGCCGTCGGATGAATATTTTTAGTTGGATAGTATTTAGGTAGAATACATACAGGAAAAATTGGCCAGAAAACCCATAACCATCATTGCATATTTACAGTTTCATTATATAAATCAAGTTAAATATGAAAAAAACATTCAAAATGTCACTAATGTTTTGGAAACTGTGCTGCCTAATGAAGATCTCAAATATTTTTAATCGACTGAATATTTTGCACATAACATTAACCAATGTGGCGGAACAATATTGAACACCTGTTCTGCATAGCCTCGGGATGATAGCTGTCACCCCGTGATCGTATAAGATTTATCTAATCGTTGCTTTTACGACAGTCAGTAATCAATCGGTTAATCATGACCGGATGTAAGCGCCATTGTTGTCAATCCAGATTGATTGTTGACGAAAAATTTAATGGCGTCGAACATAGATAGCCCTGTTTATTTGCCGAGCCGAACGTATGAATACGCGGTGTGTGCATACAATTGCAATTCCAGACCAATATATCAGAGCTGTCGCCGGGAACGAAGTGTGTCGGGGACGCGCTATGCGACTCGCGAGCGGGCGACAAATTTATGGAATCCCCCATTCTATCTCCCTCGTAATGTCATGATAATGCTGCCATATGCGAAAAAGTAGTAATAATAATAATATATTATAGGATATGATCACATTACATTTTGTACCTGTGAGTGATTTTGGCCATAAATTTCCAACGGTTCGATTGCTATGTGCATTTGCGTAATACATTTTTACATCGAATTTTCTTAGAAAGACAATCTCTTTTCACATATCTCAGTCAGCAGATTCATTGAGTGAAATCTATATATATAAAAATGAATCTTTGTTTGTTTGTCACTTATGCAGTCCTATACCATTCATCTCATTTCGATGAAACGTTGGTGAGTTGTTGTGCGCAGACCCGTTAAGGTTTCTAAAAAATTTTGAAAATTTAAATCTAAAAAAATAAACAAATACGTTCAAATACCGACATGTCGGAAAACCTTCTGATTTATTCGTGTACGCACCAGACGGAACGAAAAATGTTTTGTATCCAAAAGCACTTCAATAAACAGAAATAAAACATTTTCTTTCTTAGAGTGGCATTGCAACGCATGCCGGGTACTCACTAGTCTTTTATAAAAGTACGTATCTTTTTTTAATGACAATATTTATTGTCTGTATTTTATTTAAATTTAATCTACTATCGACAGAATGTTTCTTCACCACCTCGATTGTCCAAGGCTGTGTATCAAAAATATGGTAAGATCGGTAAACTAAGAGAAGAACGTTTCAGAACGCGGTTAGCTAACTGCTATTTATCCCAAGACAACTTCAATTAAATAAAACTACTACTGAACTACCGTTACCTTTTAATAACTTCTGTGCATTCATCCTGATTAGAAAATTAATGCGCAAATATGAATGACATAAATAATACGTTAAAATTACATCTAGCAACCGAGACTAATATAATATTCCCCTTACGTAAATATTTCTATCTAGCTAAAAGTTGTAATGTGTAATTAGTATAGACTTATTTTTTATATCCTTCACCATATGTAACTGTATATTAAATAATCATATTAAAACACCAAGACGCGATAACAAATGTAAACGTGTTATATTTATTAAAAATAAATTATTTATATTTTGTCTTAAGGACATTCAACTTTTAATTCAAATTCCCACGTTTATGGGCATAGCTAAAATAAACACTGTCTTTTTCTCGCTATATTCAGAACAAGCCAAGTGGAAAAATATTTCCTCTTGTTTTAACCATTTGACTTCAAAACTTGTGTTGCAGCGTTTCTGCAAATAAACCGGTAAAACTATTAACAGGTAGTGGCGTTTATTTTTGTAGCAAATAATCCTATAATGAATCGGCAACAAAGCCATGTTTACGGAGTAAACATTTCCATGAATGATACTCAACACTTTCGCATCCTCCAATTCAAACATTTTTAAAACAGGTGCATCATAGATCAAATATAACAGAACTTCATTCTGACATGACACATCTGAGAATTATATAACAATACACGAATATGAAAATTGTATTTCAATTCAAACATTCTTCACATCATTTCAAAAATAAATCTGTTCGTGTCAGCCATTCAAATCTCAATATATAACGATAAAAAAGTAGATGGGTTGGCATAAAAGTTATTCTCTTTTTCGCCTTCGTTAGTCAATTGAACAATTTTTTGTGGTGAAATACTAAAAAATGTTCTATAAGTTATGTGTTTACTGTACGAATTGAAAGATACATTAAAAAACAGATAAACAACATTTGTACCAGTAAGATTAGATCTCTTGTAATCTTATACAACTTGAAATTAATGTCTTCTAGCCATTTTATAAACAGTGTTCTTCTTTTTAACTTGTTATGATCAATCATTCATGTAACTTTTTATAATAATAATAGTCCTCAAAAAAGGTACCATAAGATTTTTTCACCAAATGTAGTTAATTACCTTATTTTTGCAAATTATAAGTAAACTGTACTGTTGTAATTCCCTTCCGTATTTTTGTTTAAACTGTTTAATTATATAATGATTATTGTGTAAATCAGTGATTCCCAAAGTGTTCCTACGGACCCCCAGGGGTCCTTGTAACCGCTGAGGGGGTCTGTGGCAAATTAAAAATAATTTGGGGGTGCGTGGACAGCATCGGGGGGTCCGCAAAAGGTTTAATATAAAAAAATATGTGATACATTTTTGTTATTAAGAAAGTTTGAATATATAGCAATACCAAATTTGAGTTATTGAGTCTGGAGAACTGGTCAGTTCGAGTTCATTCGTGCGCTCGAATGCTTGAAGAGGCCGAAAGGCGAAACCCGGTTCGTTAGTGACAAAATACATGTGAGTGTACAAAATCTCAATAACTCAAATTTGATATGGAAACTCCATTAAGCACCCTCAGTCGATGTCTTAAATAGCAATACATATATTGGTTGCAATTTGTTGGGTGTTGGGTCCATTCTGCAAGCAGACCCACAAATTCAGATGTATCCATACTAATACGGGAGCAATTTGTTGGTTTATCCACAAATGAGGAGCGGGACCAATGTTTGAACAAGATACCACAAATTTTGATTACAAAAACAGATAACAATTTTATATCCTGCATTGTGGATCACTGTAGAGAGGCTGTTGATTGTTTTCCCATCTTTCTATTTAGTAGAACGTGGATTTAGTGCAGTTATGAACCTTATCATACTTTAAATATCAAAACGTTTTATTTATATTTTACTTCACCATTTACCATTCAAGATATCAAAATTAAATTTACATATTTTTTATTATGCAATTACGTAGAGTTATTTTACTCAGGCGGTTCATAGTCAGGTTTTTACTTTAAGAAAGAGTCCAAGGGCATTGTGAGGTTGGGTACCACTGGTGTAAATGAACAAACAAATTGCTAATAGAATTGACTTCATATTTTTTCATCAAACCCACCATAACGATTTGCAATCCAAGTCATTTGTCCTCCATTCACAGTTTTCCATCTGGAAACTCTCACTAAGGCATAGAAACATGTATAATTAATAGCTCTGTGCGATTCATAGCCACATATTTCCAAAACTGAACTTCATAAAAATGCTTTTGATTTTAATGTAGGTGATCATTAGTTTTGATCATATTTTTTTTAGAACAACACGCAATGAGGTAATGTGTGTATATCTGCTTATTATTTTTCTGTTCGTACATACATAAAATGCCAAATGCCTACATACTCGGAACAGTTTCTCGAGATTGTGCTTATGGTGATTTTGTTTTCGACCGACATAGTTCAGACTAAAAATCAAGTATAATCATTGTAAATGTTTACATTATATATAGCTAAAGCTCTATTACAATAAAAGTTATTTAAATAAAAGTATTTGAAAAAAAAAGAGAAATTCTATTTCTATTGTATATTAAATTAAAAATGTAATTGTCCACTATTTTTGCAACTTAGCTTTGAAACTTAATAACGAGCACTTAAAGGTTTTACTATATTAAATGTCAAGTATTCAATTAACTTAATTCTAAAAACTGTCGCATCTATTCTCTGTTCCGGAATATTATGGTCCGAATGGGTTAGTTGGACATGTATAGCAAGTAACGACATCTAACGATTTCATATTGTAACGGTTAAATGAAAATTGCTTACATTTTGTGCCAAAAACCGGCGCTGCTGTTGTGCAAATGACCCGCGACAGAAGAACCTAACGTGCCTTAATTTAAATTAATTGGAACAATTTATTTTAAGTTTACATTTCACATTTTTCTATCTATTAGGCTTAGGGCTGTACAAACATACTACAGTATAATTTATTTACAGTTTATTTTACACACACTGGTTTTTCAACTATTTTATTTTAACATAATTTCTTTTTCTTTTTGTTGTTTCAGATACTCCAAGATTTGGCATCAGTCGTTTTCCAGGGTTTGGCATACCACTTGCAGAGGGAGCAAATGCGTTCTTAAAATGTGATGTTGACAGTAATCCACCAGCCATGCCAATATGGTTTAAAGATGACAAAGAACCACCGGTAAGGTCAAAATTAATTTATTTTTCGTCTTCAATATTGGCTATACAAATAAAATTAATAAAACACAAATGTCACAGAAATAATGTGCACACAATTTAATAGCTGATAAGACCCAAAATGTTCATAAAATTTCACCGTATTTTGAAATATTACACATAAAAAATAACATTTTATCCTTTATACTGTCATACGCAAGCCTTGTCGGGTCCGCAGTACAGTGGTCAACGTCGTTGTCTGCAATTACGAATGTCTAGGGTTCAAGTCGCGATCCTGAAAAATGAGGCGTAGCAAGAGCGATTAGCCAATCACAATTCCTGTCCTTTCCAAATCCTTCTATCCCTACTCTCTTTGAAAGAAAGGTTGAGCAACTGAGTAACAAGCAGTTCTCGTAGAAAGCGTATGTTGAGACACCCCATTAGGAGGCCATAAGCTACACATTGCGAGCATTCATGGTAAAAAAGCTCTTATAGAATATAATCCGGAGAGATAAGTGTAGTATTACAAATGACTAAAGAAACATTTTGGTAACTGAATTATTCTTGTTTCCATTGGTTTAATATTATATTAAAACTCATTTTCTTCAATTATTTACCCTATGACGTATGTAGTAAATGAAAAGTTCACAAATAAAACACAACAAGTCCTGGAATCGACTGTCAAGTCCAGTATTTATATGTATTTTTATTTTTATATGCTTTCATACCTTTATTTATCACAGAAAACCACAGCAATTGTACCAGGAAAATAAGTCAAGTTCTATTGCTGAAAATTAAGACATTGCTTCTGTTCAAAAGTAGGTATTGATGAAAATAGTTTCTTTAGAATTCAAAGTCTACATCATTCCTGTTTTAATACACTGCTATCGTGCGAAAAACTAGACTTGTATAGCGCTTCCCGGTTACGTTTTTTTCTTTATTTAGCTGAAAAACAAAACAACGCTACAATGATCAATTGCTTTTCATCGTCTCCGAAGAATAGTTGACAACTTTATATCGCTTCCATTTCTCAACTGTCAATCTAAAAACAGTGAACTCTGCCCATTATGACATTACAATTTCATACAATCCTTATCCCAAAGTTAACTTGGAAATAATATTCTTAACAAGAAATTCATTAATAAAAACCATAAGATGGGAGAGTCTTTAACTTTGTATTATAAATATATTTTACAATAAAATACGATCAAACAAAAATGTGATATTTTGTCAACGAATCAAACGTCTACGTTATTTAAACGTACTTCTTGTTTTCCAATGGCGGCATTTTGATTTGAATAATGATAATTTGATACAATATTCCATCTTTGTCCTTTTCGCTCATTATAATGTTTTCAAAGAATATCGTATTTTGATTGTTAACTTTAATGTTTTTTATTTAATTTAAACCAATAATTAATGTAATTTAAACGAAACGAAATGCTTTGATTCCATGAACGGAGAAGTGAAATTCTTTTGAATTCATGTACGCCAGCCAATTCTTTTTTTTTGTAAATTCGAACACAGGGAGGAAAAACCTGAGTAGTAATTAATAAAACAAAGGGAATCTTCAAAAATACCAAGAGTAATAAATACTGAATACAACCATGAATAGTAAAGAACATTTCAGTGCTGGAACGTAGTTGACTTCAGTTGCGGCTCTCACGGGCTCGAATCAAAGTACGAACATTTTCATAAACTGAATTTATGGATTACTATTCAAGGAATGGATGTGTGATGTCTAAATTCCCCCCACCCATCCGATTTTAAAAACCACAATTGCTGTTCTATTCTTATCGTTATTTACATTTTTTTTCCATGTCCGTTCCCAATGTGGAGCATATGGTCTCCTAATGGAGGTATCTTGACAGAATTTTTTCTACGAGAACTGCTTGTCACTCAGTTGCTCGAACCTCTCTTTTCTTTTTCGAAGAGAGTAGGGATAGAAGGATAGGGCTATGACAGGACTAGTGGTTAGCTAATCACTCTCGTTACGCCCCGTGAGGATGGGATTGGTGGGAGGGAGGACTCAGACTACGAACAGAAATCCATAAATCGATTGAAAGATCAATCTATGAAAACCGTCCGCACCGGGAATTGAACCCGAGACATCCGTAACCGTAGCCAGCGACGAAACCAACTGCGCCACGGACGCCGACTGTTTTCGAAAAGAGAAGTTGAGCAACTGAATAACAAGCAGTTATGGTAGAAAAAGTTTTGTTGAGATAAGCTGCAATATGAGTCAATATGCTACACATTGAGATCGTACATGGTTAATAAATACTATGTCTTGGATAATTGCTACCCGGACACTCCTGGCAATCATTTAAAAGCGTTACTGCTGCTGTGTTATGTGATACAGTATAGCGGGCTTTAAATTCTTAATGGATAATTGATAGCTGATGATATAAATTTGGGTTATCAATTTTATCACTTATATTGTACAACACACGAGCTAGGCCTACTGTTATGTTGCTGATTTGAGATATTTTTATAACCAATACTTCAATAATGAATACATCAGTCTTGGACTGATTGGCCAGGATTGGAAAATTGGAAAACACAGAAAAAACCAAAAATTATAAATAAATAAATTAACCTTGTTTCATATTTGCCTTATAGATATTTTTCTCTCCAATATTTTATTTCAAAAACTTTCAGAAACAAAATTCCAAATTAAACAAGATGCTTTTTGACATAAAAAACATTCTGTGTTTAGTATTGTTTACTTTAATAAAAATATTGTGTCTACTATCTTATTATTACACGCAAATAAGATATAATGTTGTAGATTTTCTTAATTTCTAAGCGAAATATCTTTTGGCACAAAATTTTCATTTCCACCTTCTTATGTAAAATTGTATTTGTCTAGTTACAAGATTTTCGCTATACGTCGACGATATAATATTATATATTTCCAAAATAATATAATTCCATACCGTGCTAATTACAAACTGAAATCTCAACTTAAAATCTTGGCTTTTGTTCATTACATTTCAAGCTATACAATAATAGAGAAACTAACTTCATTGCTAGAAGTGTCTTTGTTACACATTTCATGCTTCCTAAAGCTTTAGTACTACTTACAGTAGTAATCATGTTAGCTGAACTATGATAAAAAAAGACTATGTTAATAATATAATTATCAATAAACTGTCAATTTTCGATGACGTCTATCAACAATGTTTGTATCCGAAATATATAAGTGTATTGCTTACAGGTGTACTCTACCTATTGACTAAAAAAACATCTTAAACAGCCAAAAATATTTGCCAGGCATTTAAAAATCTTTACTACTTCAATCTTGTGTTCCAAAAAAAATTACATACATTATTTTCTCAACTTAATCTAATCGACTACCGAAATCCCGTGATAAGATGATTCGATAAAAAGAAATAAATTGTTTCTTTCGCATTTTAGGTGATATCACATATTCGAATGATATTTGGAATTCTTCAATAACGACAAAGATTGAAAAAGTATTTTTTTGAAACGTTATCCCGATTATACCAATACTAAAACGTAAGCAAAGTATATTTTAAAATAAGGTTGTCGTAATTCTTTCTTTTTTATAAAAAAACGTTTCAAAAGTTTCTACCGATACTTATTTTTGTTCATATGTTGGTATTTACGAATGAGCGTTTTATTTTTATGCATAATATTATAATAAAACATGCCAATATAATACAAGATATTTTATAATTTAAAATATCGACTAAGCGTGCTAGATGGAACTGATTTGAAATTTGCACACTTCCATAAGTTTTGCCGCTGGCAAAAATAAATAAATCTTAGACTTACAAGTAATAATAAATCTTAATTTTTTTAATAGTTTTTTTTTATAAATAAACTATACAAACTGTTTGCTAACTGACAGTTCGAGCTCATGCATGACTTGAATGCCTGAAAACATAAAATGTCGAAAACCGAGTCGTTAGTGACAAAACGTATGGAAGTATACAGAATTTAAACGACTCAAGCAATATTATTGAAAATGAAACTGAAATTGATAACTTTGTATCTCCACTGGTTGCTGTAATAATAAATTTATCGATTTTATTTGTACATTAGAAATGAATTGGCATTCACTTGGTAGAACTCCATTATAATAAGATAAAATAACAAGTATTTTCTACAAAATTGTATTGGATAGTTGATAGTTGTTTTGGCTTAAGGCCATCGTCAGAACTATGCTGAAACTTATTTTAGCTTAGTTATATATCGTCCCTTCCACGGCAAACCCACTTATCAGTATATTTGCCATTGTTTTAGGACAAGTAAAAAACATCATATAGCTTAAAAAATCAAAATGTTATATTTTTGTTAATAATACATATTTTTATTGCAAGTTTCCATGAAATAAAGGAAGAGAAGTCATTATTTATATTACTATCACTTAAAAAATTCTATAATTTCTGAAAATGAACATAATGGAAAGATAAAAACTAATCAGTGTTTTGAAATATTTTATTCACCAGGTGATATAGAATAAAGGAAGGTTTTGCCGTGGAGGCGACGATATACCGTTTAGAAGCGATAGACAATATCATGTCATCTCACTTATTCAAACATCATAATGTTTATTTAAAATTAAAATATTTAACGTACTAATTGTGTTTTCGGAAAAGGGGCTTACATGGTTTTATTACCACGTAAGCTCCTTTTCGTAATAACTCGGATTCATAATATTTAAATAATACCACCATTAATTAAACTAATTAAAATTACAGTTACGTCCATTCCATTGTGTATTACAATAGCTAAAGATCGCCCCATACGATAAAGGCTACAAACCAAGACCGTGTATAATATGTATGTTTTTGTAAGAGAGTACGACTCAAGTTGAAAAGCATCAGTAGTGAAGATTGCATTGCAACTGCTCTTCTTCTTTGGGGATTTGCCAAATTGTCTTTTGTGCGAAGGGTGTACATATAAGTAAAGCTACCCAAAAAGAAACAAGCAGCATCCGAGCCGGGTGTACATATAATTCTAGCGATGGCTAGACGCTGTAGACAGACAGGCACATAGAGCTGAAATGGCTTCAGACCGATCCCAATCGGTTTTGGCACCGGACCGAGATGGGGTATTAGCAACCCTTGGATTATGAAAATCGTTCAGTTTTAATTGCAAAACTTGCTTACACGTGAATGGCACACGCTTTATTCGATTTCCCCTTTAATTACTTGCTGCACCGCACTCTTTAGCTTTTTTTTAATATATTTGTTTACTTCAAAATGCTTATTATAATTAAATCGCATTTTTAAACCATTTATTTTCCCGATGTGGATCATACGAATTCCTAATGGAGTATTCCAATAGAATAAGTGTAGTAAAAAAAACTATAATAAATCGTAAAAAACTAATAAAGCATACGAAAATATATATTCTATAAACATGGTCGTTCTCAATGGGGTATTTCAACAAAACGTTTTTAGCCATATCTGTTTGTAACGTCTTCAGCCTATCTATTTGTAGAGGCTAATAGTTAACTGATGGTGTAGTAAAGTAAGGTAATCGCTTTCATCTATGCAACTCATTCAGGAATTCGAACTCTTGACCACGCAATCGGGTAAGACGAAAGCACAAGAGAGTTCACCAGTTGGTTACTACAATTATCTATGCATCTTAATAGCATATCTTCAGCCGGCTACTCTATCATCATATATATTTAGGTCATTTGTAAGACAGTTTACTGCAAAATACACGGTCTGAGTGTGAATGCGTCCTTCAATCTTTAAATAAATATTTTCATATATTCAAGTATAGTAAAGGTATAACAAATATAGTAATAGAACTACTTATAGTTCTAGTCTGAGAAGCTCTGCCATCTGTCCTATCAAGGTGTTTCTTTTTACAGCATTATAACAATGTCGTACTATATATAAGCAAATAGGTTATCTGATGCTAGACAACAATGAGCAATGATTTCAATCTAGACATTTTAAATAACGAAAAAAATTATACAATTATTTTAAAATATATTAATGGCCCTAATAAATAATGGATTCATCGTAAATGTCTAGTTCGTACGCATGGTTTCTATTCATCAAGCCGAATAAAAACTATGCAAAACCTTCTGCTTAATTAATTAAATTCAATGAATGGGTCAAATCATAGCACTCTATGACGTATTAATATCAAAAAAATATCCAAAATAATTGAAGTTAAAAAGGTTCAAGACATGTGAACAATAAAAACCGTACTTTTCGTCTCCTGTCGAGATTTCACTTTGCTTTTGTAGCTGGAACATTTATTTCGCAATCAGACGAGAATCTACTGTTACGATTTTTCCGCAAAACCAAGTTATCAACAACAATTAAAAGAAAAGAAAACAAAGCCACTATACAACGTAATTAATTATCAATTTCTATTATACAGAAACCACACATAGTATTGCTACTGTTGTTAAATGAAAACCGATGTATTAGGTTTATCTGAAAAACAATAGAACAAATGTATATCCTGAAACAAAAAATGTTCTATTAATTAAAGTAAATATTTTTTTTTCATTAAAATTATTACTTTGTTACGATATCATAAATATTGACAGTGTTTTGGGCAATTGATGTAACCCTAAAAGAATACGAAAACTAATAAATGATTAATCTCATTTTAAAGACGACAGAGCAGGTCTCGGCCAAATGATGTAAATTTTAAAAATAAATTGACCACTTTTTGGAAGGGAAACATCATTTTACATTGGTTTAAGGTTTAAAAATGCTGACCCGATCACTTGATGTAAACCACTATTATTTCGACACTCCCTACGTATAATTCTGTATCTGCAGACATGAACATTTACAAAAGTACATTTAAAAGACTCATAACGCAACTTATCATTTAATATTTTCAGTTTTTATTCTCTCTTGAACAATTTCAATTTTGAGGGTTACATCAACTGGCCAAAACATCGAGTCAAAACTACAAGTCAAACTTATTAATAAACAGAATTCTTTTTATTTACTAATTTAATAACCGAATTAGTAATTGTTTTACTAGAAAACTACTTTCACATTATAGCAAAACATTACACCGAAGAGTTTGCAATCATTTATATTTAGCAAACCTTCAATCGATCAAAAAATGTGAAACGAACATTATTCCATATTTTTATTCTACTGCAGAAGAGTTAAGAGTATACAAAACGCAATTTTGATGAAAAAATTTCATCCAACCTTCTGTTCAATCAAATGCTAACAACTGTTGACATCATCATAATATAAATTAGTCTTTACTGTATGGAATTTAACTTTACTTAAAAAAGTGTATTATTGAGATCCGAGATTCAATGTTTTTATATAAATATTTTTGCTTAAATCTAACAAGACGGGAGATTAGTTAAGTAACGGTATAAAGAAAAGCTCCAGTCCACATCGTCCAAAAAACGAAACTTGTATTACAAAACTTTTCCATTGATTAAAAAATCGTGGTGAATCTTCTAAATATATATTTTTCTATTTATTCTTAACGAACACATTGCTTATTTTCAACCGTTATTTTTCTTTTTGACAGGTGGCCCAATCGGAAGATGGATTCCTAAACTTCACATCACTGAGACGGGACCATTCTGGCTGGTACAAATGCACTGCCAATCACACTACAGGTTTATTCTCATCCATCGGATACTTCCTAAGCGTCAGATGTAAGTAACTAACTATGCTAACTTTCCCAAAATACACATACCTATTTTTTGAATTCATGAGGCTCATTTTTAAATGTCTCAAGTTCAGAAATATCTCTTCGATCACATGCAATATATTTGCTGATAATGTCAAAAGATTGCGGAAATACCATAGATAATGTCAGTCTTTGTTGCAGACGATACTATGGAAGTCACCAGAGAGCCTGATGACGGGGAGAAACCGACGGAGGGAATAGTCGAAGTCGCTCTGGGTGGCGCCATACAGCTGCAATGTCCTACAGGTAAAAAGATCACATATAATTGTACACCAATTATGATAATAATAATGTAAACATAACCTTTCCTCACAAATGTATACGTATTCAAAAACTGGACAAACATTGTAAATAATTCCTAATTGATTCAAATTTGTGCTTTGTGAAATACGGTTTGAAAATAGTAAGCAGAGCAAAGAAACAAATGATTCACCACTCAATCTGAATCAAAAATATATGGGTTTTATGAGAACTATATGTATTTAGTCCGGGTCAACATTTAAATGAATTTTAACAATTTTAAAATATGTGTTTCATTATTTTATGATATGACAAGTATTTAATATTAAAGTTGAGTAATATGTCAGAAAGACAGACTCATATCCATAGTCAGCACACAAGAGATCGAATGGAACGCAGATGTAAAATTCCACAATTACTATCTATCCTTTGTCAGTTTAGTCATATAACATGTTTAAATAATTGAAAGATCAATTTTTTAATCGGTTTATCTTAGATGTATTAATATTTTGACAAACAGGAACGATACTCATGTTTTATTTTTGAAATTAACAATAAATTATTTCACATTTTCATCACGCAGGGAGCGTAGGGTGCTGGGGCCACTTATCTGGAGGCGAGTGGTCCGGTGCTGGTGCCACAGCACCACACGGAGCCCTGTCCCTTCAAGGGTTACTCTACCAGCAGGCAGGAAGATATCGTTGTGAAGGTATGTCAGCTGCCACAAGGGGGCGATTGGAGGTGCTAAGAGAGGCCACTGTGGTCGTTACGGGTGAGTCCATATAACAACATCCATCAATATAAAGACGATATAATATATAACACTTTTAAGATCAAGAATGTGAATGGTTATTGTTGATGGTGGTTTCGCCAATATATATTATAATCATTTCTCTACTTCCACGATAAATTTTCAATTATTATCTTTCTTTTGTGCAAACATCAGGACAACTTATCGATCGGTATTAGTCTGTGAAACCTAATTTATTATTACGTAAGCCCGATACCTTCACATGTTTATAAGATATTATTTCTTTAAATTACTTATTCAAAATTTATTACTATTTCAAATCAACGAAAATAATAGGTAGGCTTTTACATGTTTAACGTTTTTCGTGATAGTAAACACATTTATTGGCCGTCAATATATACATATTTGTACTAGTGGAAAAAATATGGGATATTACTTAACAACAACATCAAAAAAGTAATCAACGTACACAACACGTGAACCGAAACGCAGAACTGCGAGTACATGCGCAGTCGTTGTGTTAATGTATAAGTACATATATTGAAAGAAGCTTTATAATGTTCTGTTCACTTCCGACGTTAATCGTGGAAAAATAAAGGGCAACAAACACTTGGTATTAAAATGTACTAATATTTAACAAGGAAAATATAGGTAGGGGAAAAAACATGACTGTATAGGGCATACAACAACTTGGACGTATTTTCAGGCTTATATCACAATTTTTATCTATGAAATCAATTCATAGTTTTTTTAATGCATTTTAACACATTCCGTTGAATAATTTACCAAGTAATATTTTTCGAAACACAACAAGGACATCAGATTTAAATACAATACATCGAATTCAAGTTTGAAGATACTTTAGCTGAAACTACCAAAATAATACTGACACACTGATGTTAATTACAGTCATCCGTCACGTCAATGAATCACTTGTGCCACGCGCTGGCGCAATATTCGCGTCATGATAAATTCTATTTTACCAACAGAAAAAACACGAGGCAATATTTTCTCCCCTTTTAAAGCGCTAATTTAAAACGGCTACAAAAAAGACCAATGGGCTCTTTTTAATTCGATTATTCGACGAAGCCTATTAAAAAAATTCGATAATCTTAGCCAATTATGTGAGTTAATCAATTTAACCTGCAGCACAAGGAAGATCAAATCGAAAACTCAACACTCAACTTATTAGTTAGTAATTAAATTACTTTGGAAATTTAGCTAAAGCTCTCCGGAGACAAGAGCCAATGAAAAATAAGACTTGACACATTTCCGATAAAATCAAAAACTCTTTTGGAACACACTTAAAAGGAAGAATGTTCTCCACTAACACTTTGATTCGCTCAAATCCAACGACACTATATTTTAGATTAGTATCTAAGCCAGCTATGTCCAACACGCGGCCCGCGGCATGTTTGAATTCAAACGTGAATTTTATCACAAATATATCTTCGAAGATAAATTGCCGAAATTAAAAAAGCTGGCAATGACATTACAGCTGCATTTGGGACCACTTACCACTGCGAGTCTTTCTTTTCAAAATTGAAAATAGTGAAAAAGAAGTGTCACAACAGATTGGCTGATGAAAACTTGACAAATCAACTGCGATGTGCCCACCATATACCGGTAATATTTTATTTGGCCCACCAAACGATTTCCGTTGGACAACGCTGATCTAAGCTTTCAATTAGGATTTTGAAGTGAAAACCTTTTTACAATATTATTATGCTGGTTTCAATATTTAAAAAAATGTTTAAAGTAAATAATTGCTTCACTTCTATTATTAATACTTTGTATGATTTAGTCACCAATTAGAAATGGCATTTTTTTCCAATAAAAGGCTTGCATAAGAACAAGCAATAAAATTAAAGTAGTAATATAATTAAAGCATTTAAAAAAAACAGCCTAAATATTATAATATAAAAAATATTTTTATAATCTTACAAAATGATTGTATGTGTATCATCAACGAATAGATTCATTTCCTTACAACCAAAAATTGTTTTCATGATGATGTGTTTAAATATTTTCGAATAAAAACGGCACACAACTCTTTATGCACAGTGGATAAATTCCACGGACTTCCGTACAAAAAACCCAGTGTTAAAAAAGATATACTGTACGGGGAAAAATTAAAAATATACTCCACTGCTTAATAAGGATATTATCATTTATTTTTACACGATAATATTTTAAGTAGCATATTAATTGCATACTAAACATATTTAAAATTTAAGTAACTTTCAATTTAAATTATATTAGTTATAAACAAAATACTTATTCCGTTCAACTTTCTGAAACTCACAAGATATCTGGTTTATTTTTTGATATAGTTATTTAAACACAATAAGTGTAATGTTTTAACATATTTTTAGAACGTGTTATTTCGAAATCGCTCAAAGAGAGAATAAGATATATATCAAAATATCATTTTCATCAAAACGAATTTACGAGGAAACAACTCTGTGACGACGTTTTTTTCTCTTCATAATGTTTTTTTTTTTATTTGAATTAATAATTATCATTTTCATTAATAACTCCCGAAAATTCATCCTTGGAGTCACAAGGTCATATATAGGGGACTGTAAAATTATCGGAATAAATGTTACGTATCAATACACGAAATACACGAGTGAAATAATAAATCGTAAACCTGTCAACAGCTGAACTTAAATAGTCTCGGTGGAGAGGAAATTTCGTTTCACGTCAGCCGGGAAACCTATGAAAAACAAATATGACAACCTGCGACAAACTGGACACTTTCTCGCCTGACTGAGCAGGTCGTAAGATTTTCGTCCGCATAACATACATGAATATAGTGTGTAAAGTGTTTCTCAAAAGTTACGGTATACAATTTCTTTTTTTGTTTCTCAAATAAAAATGGGTCATATTAATTTGACAACGTGAGTGGATTTAAACTGGACATTTTACATGGTTAATCCGTAGTTATTTAGTCATTTGCGCCTCCAATGTGGAGGAGGTATGGACTCTTAATGGAGTATATTAACAGAAGTAGTCTACCGAGAGTTTGTTGTAAATCAGATGCTCCAACTATCTCTTTGGAGGAGATAGGAAAAAATGATGGAGTAAAGAAATACGACGGTTGAAAATGTAATGTAAATCTATACCTGTAGATACAAACTCTAAATTCAAATAACAAATCATTGTCTAAACGTTTTCTGCCAGAGATTAAAATTTCAAAAGATTAAAAAAAATTATTACAAATAATATGGTTTATATCGTCGTTGTTCGGGTACAAGACACTAACTGAAAAATACTAGTTTTTAGTAATTGTATTTTGAAGTTTTTCAAATGATTAAAATGCTATAACTTTTTCATTTAGTTCATGTGTAATAAGTTTGCAATAAGTTTGGTATAACTAACTCAATATGTCATATTATAACAACAACTTTTTTCAACACCTAAGCTTTGTAAGTTATCTTTAATAATGAACGTCAATCGATTAATCTACAACCATTCTCCGTGTTTTAAATTATTAATAAATCAGGATTCCTTATTTTTTACTTAGCGAAAAAACATAGTCAATATTTTTCCATTTATATATCTGTCATAAAATTCTTTGGTATATGTTCTATTTCAACTCAAAGTAGTTTTTATATTCATATGTATAAAAATATTTGTACAATTCTAATACATATCGAAGAAAATCATCGTCAGTTTTTATACACATTGTATGTGAAATTATAAAGCCCTCAGGGGAGGCGTGAAAAATGGTATCGCCGGCTGATTTTCTTTTCCTAATCCTGTAAAAAATCGCTTTCGGAAAAAATTCACAGAACCGCTCTTCCTTGCTTACTATATTTTTATTTTTTGTACATTTCCGAGAGCGCGAAGACAGCTGGCCTCCCGACGATTGAATTTTCAAAGTCAAAAAAAACTTTACTGTGATTTATTTTGAAAATTTTTCTTCGACAAGTCTAACTCGATGTTATAATGACCAAAAGGCTTATCTGTAATACCACCTTACACAAGATTGTTTTAGATACTTTATCTGTACTGTCATTATAATATATCTGTATAATTATGAAGCATGATAACGATTTGTGAGTAGGTTCTTTCCATATCCGCGAATAATGTAGAGCATGTGGATTTTTGATAAAAATTTCATGTTTTAACAAAAGTTATATTTTTTTGAATTCCCTATCATACTACATATATTTGAAATGTGTTTATTGGCCCTGTGTAATTACAGATATTTTAACATTTTGGAATTGATCTGCCACCAACCATTGCGGTCGAAGGCGAGTGAGAAATTATTGTTTTAATTGTTAAAGAGTTGAGTAGACGTGTTCTGTAGCTATCTCTGCTGTCGAGTGTTGTTAGCTCGTCGGTGTTGTCCGTCGTATTTATTCATCTCCTCACAATACTTTGAAGAGAAACTTACAAACTGCATTAATTTCTGAAAGAACTAAATAAAAACCACTAAAATCATCAGATGACTCTTGGGTGGCCCTCTACCTCTTTAGCGTCTCTTGACCAAGGTTGGGGAACCTTTTGTAGTGAATGGCCCGATTCGTTAATCTTAAATCAAAAAACTACTCAACATAAGGTATTTTCCGAGTTTCGGTTGCAAGTGAGTCGCTTAATCTCTCTTTTCAGAGAGGGTAAAGTTGTTAGAAATTCAGTTAGAAAAGGTCTAGATATTGACTAATCTCCTTCTCTACGCACCATTTTGTTATAAGGTGGATGATCTAAAAACATTAAAAATTAATAAATCTATATACATAAATGTCCATTCGGGGCAACGAACCGTTAATAGCACCTTATCATTGTCACAGAACCCATAAAACGACATCAATAATAATATTAAAATTATTATTGATCTATTTATAATACCAGAATCCGCTTTCAATGATTTCATATAATATTGCATATGTTATCTGCCATATTTATTCATGAAATATTCAATGTAAGCATATCCTCATTCAATTTAACGTTGAATTTTTATTTTTAAAATCGATCCCAATTTCTTTACTCTCTCCACCATTTCGAGATGACAGACGATTTTGTGATAACGCCTGTTTCAATAATATCCGTTTCCGGATCAAAAGAAATAATATCGAATTGGCATTCCCGGGATATTCCGGAACTTCGTCGGCGTTAATTCTCTTTGCTCTCCTTTTCAAACATAATATAACGGTGTTGCCAATATTTCCTGTTTATCGTTTTTCCTTCGCGAAATTTTGGCACTCTAAATATTTAAATGTCACACTCGATTTTCATTTTAATTACTTTTCTTGTGAATCATAATAATCATCAAATATTTATTTATGCTTTATTAAAGATATTTTTCACATAATTAATTTGTTCAGCGATAGCTACATATCCGATAAATTAGTTGGTAACTGATAGATTTGAAATAAATATAAAACAAATCATAAGATTTTTAAAAAATAAACTAATGTACAAAATGTTTTTTAAAAATTCATGTTATATTTATAAGAAAGTCGTAATTTTGTATCTTAGTCTTGATTGCTCTCGTACAAGGAATTAAATGTTAAAATTGTATCTCTTCATAGCTGGAGGAAAACTACACAAGAAAGAAATAAGTGAATGAATGAGGATATCAAAGCAATGAGTTTTAGTAGGTATAAAGAAGAAAAACATTTTGTACTTTTAAATGTGTCACTTTTTGTGTATTACATAGTTTAATATGAGACACCCTCAAACATTAAATAATGGCTGTTTATTTTCATACTCAATGACACGAAATCAAAATTGTAATTACATCTACAAAAAATCTTTAATGATTCAATCAACGCTGTCGACTATAATGCTTGATATATCGATCTGCTAATATTACAATTTATATTTTTATTTTAAGAACTTTTAGTTTGATAAGTTTTTTGGTTCATACCACGGGTTGCATCACTTCAGGTGTGATGGATGAGTATTTGTATTTGAGATCTTTACAATTCAGTAAATTGATGTTTGTTGAAAATGTTCGACGAAAATCTCAAAAGTTTTCATTTGTCTGCTGAAAAAATCGGAGTTTAGTATTATGTAGGATGAGTAAAAATTCATCTTTGAATACGCCTGTCTTTAAATATCCATTCGCCGATCATAAAATATACTCGCAAAATCCACGAATAAGAAATTCGTAACGTAATTTGAAAGAAAAATTCAGCGTGGAAATATCGAAATCGGAAAAGTGAATTTCTCAAGTCTCTCGGATTGATGAAAAAATCTCGTCGGTAAATAAAAACCGCAGAGGCGAATAAAATGTAGGCGGGTTGGATAATAATAATTATTTTTACGAATAATTTATCTCGGTTCGCATAAAATGCATAATTTTTCATTTTCGTCGTTAATTTTCGAATAATAGTAGAATGTACGTAATTTTTTAGATTCCATTTAATATTTAAATTTGTCTTAATAATTCATCATTCATTAAAATGTATTGCTAATGACGCGGCCGTATAAAAGGGGAGAGTTTTTTGAAGTGTTGCCTCACCCTTGGTAAAAATTGTAAACGCATTATATTATATTCAAATACGGTTATCATTTAGTTAAGTAATAACAAAAATCAAGATATGGTGAAAATGCTTGAATACAAAAAAAAAATACATTTAATATTTCAGTTGTAATAGCCTCGCTTACTTGAACCGTATATTATGCGGCACTGGCTTATTTGGAACACATATGTTTTTAATAGTGACAGACTGAACTATATCAAAAGATTTATACGGTTGCAAATCTATACAACAACGATATTTGTTAACTTTGCTTGTTCTCAATAATGACCACACTTAGTCAAAGACAAAGTCATTGCATCACTCTCCCTTTTCAGAGATTTTAAGGATAAAAATGATGTTAAGAGAGGACTCGATTACTGAGATTGGAAAGATAAGAAGATCATAAAAGGTTACATTAATTCACATCGTAGTATAAAAATATGTAATTTAAGACTGAGGGTGCTTGATGGTATTTCAATATCAAATTTGAGTAATTGAGATTTTGTACATTTCCATGTATTTTGTCACTAACGACCCGGGTTTCGCCTTTCGGCATCTTCAGGATGCACGGAAATGTACAAAATCTCAATAACTCAAATAAAACTATGTATTTATTCGAGAATTTAAGCTCTGTAAAGTGAAATTTTTAAGTCCATTTGTAACTTATTTTTACTCTATTTTCGATAAAGAGAATTTTAATTGTAAATACTTTGACGTTAACAGTTGGTTTAATCAATCGTTCAACATATTATTATTAAGGATATACATCAATATGTATTTAACTTAAATAGTATATTTGTATATTTGAAACAGTACTAGAATAAGCTGAAAACTTCATTTGATCAAAATTTTATATTTTAAAAAATCATCTTTAATTAACTCAAACTAAGTCGTATAATTAGGCAGTTTTTTGAATAATTACAATAATAACACAGACGTTGACAAAATTTACATCCCGTAATTTCCTGTGACGATATGACGAAGTGAATTTTGATTACATAAAGGAAAATCTGTTGGTATCCACCTCATTAAAATTATTATTAACATGTTTCTGTAATACATAATAATATATATACTCCTAGGAAATATTTTGTAGTATGTTTGTAAATTAATATACAAAAACTTTCGATCATACTTACACAAATGTATCAAGATAGTATGTAATATCATACAATAGTAGTTAATCCAACAATGATTTTCGATGAAAATTACGGTTTTTAAGAGATATTTTTATGTTATCGATTTGTCCGGAATACATTCTTCTTATTTTTTTTTTAAATTATGTGTATTGATAAATTAGGCAAATTTGATTGATTATGTAATTCAATATTTAATTGATAAATAAATTTAAGGTCACATTTCTAAAATATCAATCAGAAAATTTTTTCTCCTCTGTATAATTATAATGTAATTACATCACCATTAAAATTATTTTGAAGTTTTCACTAACAATATTTATAATCGCGTCGTAGCATTTTTTATTTAACAGGCGTAGAAAGATCGTAGCCATCGACTGTCTAAAATTGTCGTTTATTTATTTTAATATTTTCATACATATGTCATATTCCATATTTATATTTGGCGAAGTAAAGATTTTATAGCAAATAATCCACTTTAAAATCTATATTAAAATATACTTAACGGGTGATGATCTCGAATACATTAAATGAAGTAATTTTACCGTAAGCAGGATATTCTATGTTACAATTACATTTTGTGTAGTTATTATTTCAAAAATAATGTCGATTATTTGTATATCAATATTCTCGTTTTACAACATGTAAATAATAGTATTTTACGATATCCATTTTCAATATTGAATAAGCTTTTTATGAATTTATATATTACTAGTGAGTACCCGGCATGCGTTGCAGTGCCACTCAAAGAAAGAAAGGGTTTGTGTTTTAATTCTGTTTATTGAACTGCTTTTGGATTAGAGGTCTGCACAGGCCGAAATTTCATATACTTACTGCCGGTTCGAGGCCATCATCTTCAAGTCTGGCCCGACCCGAACCCGAGTTTCAATTTCACACTTGTTATAACACAATATTTTTGTTTTTCGTCTGGTGCGTACACGAATAAATCTGAAGGTTTTTCCTATATGTCGCTGTATATACGTATTTGATTATTTTTTTCAAATTTTAGATTTTCAATTTTTTTCTTCAGAACCCTTTACGGATGTGTGCACAACAACTCACCGAAGTTTCATCGAAATCGTATGAATGGTAAAGGAACGCGTAAAGGACAAAACAAACATTTATTTTATATAATATTTCCCGGCATGATCATAACCTTCCTGAAAGTTTCGTCGCGATCGGTTGAGTAGCTTAGGAGCCTATAAGATTCGGACAAACCAACAAACCAACAAACAGACATTCATTTATATATATATATAGATAATGTGATATTATTTACTCATTATATGTACATTGTCGGAGTCCGTGGCGCAGTTGGTAGCGTCGCTGACTACGGTTACGGATGTCTCGGGTTCGATTCCCGATGCGGACGGTTTTCATACATTGACTATTCAATCGATTTATGGATTTCTGTTCGTAGTCTGAGTCCTCCCTTCCACCCATCCCATCCTCACGGGGAGTAGCGAGAGCGATTAGCTAACCACTAGTCCTGTCCTAGCCCTATCCTTCTATCCCTACTCTCTTCAAAAAAAGATAGGTTGAGCAACTGAGTAACAAGCAGTTCTCGTAGAAAAATTCTGTTAAGATACCTCCATTAGGAGACCATACGCTCCACATTGGGAGCGGACATGGAAAAAAAAATGTACATTACGTTTTTATAACTATTTATTATGTATTCGAATAATTTTAGTCATGTTAATTTTTGACAGCCACTTTTTGACCAATATTTTAAGTTGGTGTACATGTTAAAATATGCTAAGAGTGTCTACATCTTTTCCTCTATGTAACAGACAAGCTTAAATTGAGCTCGGATATATAAGACTATAAAACCACACTTGTTTCCTGAATAAAAACCGTCAAACTAACGGATGCGATATTTGGCCTGGTCCTTCAAGAGGCTTAGGAACATTATCCGCCAAATATTTTATTTGGAAATACTTTTGTTGCTTGAGACAAACGCATAGTAGTGTATTTATTTCAAAAGGCATTATAAGATACAGTTCCGACAATAGTGTGAAGTCGAAATAGCTGTTAACTATATAGTATAGTTGTTGTATAACTAAAAATCTTCGCCATCTTGATTTATATTCTACCCCAATCTTCATCCATACCATCGATTCACATAACATTTTATAACTCATTTTCTAATTTTGTCGAAACGTTTGGTGTATTTTCATCTTAAATTTTCTAGTCTTTTGGACATTTGGTAAGAATATTTCTCTTATTTACCGTTTCAGTAATAGTTGACTCCATTAGAATACTTCTTAAATAGCCAACATATTTTTCATCAAAATAATGTTACTACGTGAATAATTCTCCTATAATTTGAGCAAAGATCCGATTTTTATAAAATTATTAATTGTTCTTCGAGTGTATGTCTCTGGCGATAATCGAGCGAACAAAAACTACATCCCAAACTTAGCTCCATATTTATAAAGTTTTGAAAACTTTGGGAAAAATAATGCTCTTTTAGTTTTGTACTGTGGGGCGTAATTTCCGCTAAGAAACACAATCTACTGTTTTTAGATTTTTCTCATAAATATTTTTTACAGAGGCTTTCAACTGATTGTAGATGGTATTATACTATTTTTTAAACAATAAAGTTATATTTTAAGCACTTTTAACAAAACTGTCTTTGTATATCAATATTTTATTTTTTATGTCGATATTTAAACATACGTTTTTATTTTTGCCAACCAACAAGTGTAATGATAGATATAAACAAATATTTTCTCATGTGATCGACACGAGAAGTGTATTACTTTATTAATAAAAATAATATTGTAATATATTTACAATGGTTTATTTTTTAAATGTCAAAAATAAATATTATATTTTTTACTATCCCGAATGAAACTTTATTTTTTTAATTTTATACGCATTTTATCTCATGACAACATGTCTATTAAAAATTCAAAAGAAATTTACTCACGCATTTTATAATCAATTAGTCATATTCATAATTCACTAACCTGTTGATTGGTGGTGTGTTGTTTTCCAAACATACGACATAATTAGTCGATTGAGTGCACAGTTGAAAACTCCTGCACGCGTGGTTTAAAAGGAGAGCTTTTGATCTGGTAACCCCCGAGGTGCGACGGATGTCCGTAGCTTTGTTTTAAACTAGAAGTGACGCAAGACCAGCCAAAACAAACGTCAACTTAACTTTGAAACAATCCCGGACAACCGGTCTTAAATCTTCGCCCAACCTGCATGCAATATTTCATCAAATTATCGTAAAGTTTGCGTGAAAGACATGAATTCAGTCAATACTAAATTTTAAATAGAAAATTCATTTGTCATCGTCATAACTGTATACTTGTGTCCACTTAGATAATACACTAATATCAAAAGAATATGTTGATCGAATACTCATTTACTTTGTAGCACACGATTATTATAGGGTAACTGGGATCAAAAATATTGTTGACAGCTTTATCGGCAACGGGTCATAACTTACTATTATACATTTTGTTTTAGTTAAAAACAATTTAGTTATGATAAAACTACTTTTAAATATTCTAGGAAAAATACATTGAACAAATTAATTTTATAATAAAATTTATTTACAATTTCACGTATATCAAAGAAATAAATTACATTTATTTTTCTTCAAGAAAATAAATTTTTTTTTTATTGAAACAAAACTAATACAAAAACATTTACAAACAGTCGTTTAAAACATATCTATTGGGAATAAATAGTTAAGTCGCAATGCTTTCGCGATAAGCTTGATAAAAAAAAAATCAAGAATCAAAAGACTTCATCAAAACAAGCCTAGAACATAGGTTTGTAAATAGACCCAGGTTGTGCATTTCGGCATATTCATGCCATCAAAAACTAAATCTCGTCTGAGCACCTGAATCGGCTGAACAGCAATTCCAATCGCTAATGAAAGATGTCAATTTTAAAACGGGAAGAACATCTAGTCTAAAAAAACTCTTTTCATTTTATAAATAAACATTAAACTCTTAGAAGCATGTCCCCTGGGTACGTTTTTCTGCAATATAGGTACGATTTTTGCCTTTAGTGCAAATATAAATTCCAATATATTTTATTTTTCGTCGTTTTTGGAAGAAAACATGGAAAATAAATCTTTGTTTCGAATTGCGTGTGACACTCATCTGAAATTCTATTGTATTTCGTATTCATATATACTTTATCATTTACTAAAAATATTTTTAAAAGTGTGACTTAAAACGCCTAATATAAATCTTCCTTATATTTCTAACTTTTTCAGTCTCTTGAAATAATAACTTAATTTTAGAGTTTCGCTTTACATATTTCGAACTTGTATGCTAGTGTTGTTTGTATTCGACAAAATTTCTATGGTTACATTTCCCCTGTTTGGACATACCTAGTATTTAAAATTTATTAATATATAAAGTTGGTAGCCGCATTTCGATGTCACGGGTCGACTTGTTCACAGTTTTCTTGTGTTTATTTTAGTTTGCCAAGTTTTTGACAAGTTTTTGACATTTCCATGACATGTTTGCCGCGCATGGCAGTATGTGTAATCCATACAAACAGAATGTCTGCTTTAGGCAGTGGTGTAGACAGCCGTGGGGGTTGGCTAAACTACGCTTGTTTGAGAACAGTTTTAAATTTATTACATTCAGAATCTGAAATGTCAACGCTAAAGGAAATCTTGAAATAGCTCTCGGTATTAAAAGTTTTCGTACTTATACCGAAATAAAATTACAGTCAAAGCGATAAAATGTTTCGAATAATAATTTCTAAACCTTATTGACGTAAGTACAATGAATTTTTGCGAACAACCTTAGTCAAGTTGACTATACAAAATGCGATCACTGACTTTACAACCACCGTTCATAAAGACAATAAAAATCAGAGATCCTATGCAGCGCTGCACAAGACAGATCTTTTAATTTGCACAGCTGCCTTTAGAAAATAAAAAAAAATATAGAAGAAGCCATAGAAGCAAGACACCGTATTTAAAAAAATTATCGTGTTGATATTTTATCAAATATATTTGGAAATAATAAAATTTAATTTAAGAAATAATTAATTAAACGTGTCATTGATATTTACAAAATGGCGCAAGATATTTTTATTTTAATAGTCCTTGACAATATCTTTTCCCTATATGGAGCATATGGCAACCACGCGGCAATCTATTAGATCTCAAAGCTCGAATATACTGCCTTCATCAGGTGTCATAATGCGCCTCTGTAAAACAACACCTAAAAAATGAAAGTGCAGACCAAATAGCATAAGGTTGTTGTTAAGTACAGCTATGTGCCACAAAAAAACTCTGATAAATTAATATTATGTATTTTGTGATAATTTGTAGGCGGGCCCACGGTATTCCCTCCGAACCGCACAGTACTGGTAGCAGAGGGTGAAAGTGCCATTTTCTCTGCTGAATTCTGCGCCAACCCTCCTGCCACCAGAGTGCTATGGATTTCGGCTGATCGCATTATCAAGCTGGGAGAATATGCAGGCCAAATAATCGCCCATAATGCAACGGTAAAAAATTCCACACACTTCAGACTGTAAATAATAAATTGACAGCTTTATGTTTAGATGATACCCCATACACATCCATTGCTGTTTTTGCATTTGAATGACATTCTCAAACGCACGATTCGCTGTCAGCAAAAAATCTCAAGAAATTGAAAACTTCAAATATTACAATGCAAATTGCAATACTGATTTACATGGTTTTGGTTTTACATTGCCCTCATTTCTTATAATTCCATCTTGCCTTCTCGGCATGTTGAATGATTGACTCACTATCACTCGTCTCGATAATAAATACCTTCTGTTGAAATACTCATATAATTTTATTGATTTTGCAGAATTCAACATCACAAGACTGCAGCATTGCAACGCTAACGATTGAATCAGCAGGCCTGCAGCATAGTGGAGAGTATTCTTTACTGGCGAGAAATTCTCAGGGATCCACAGAAGCAGTTTTCCTTTTGGCCGTGACAGGATCCAGGAAGGTTTCTAAGTCTTCTGAAGTGAACATCATAGACTGGTTGGCATCAATCGGCAGCTACGGGATTCGTCCAATCATTTGTAAAAGTATCCTAGTACTCAACTTGGGAGCTATGAGTTTGTTTACAGGAACTTTCTTTTCAATTTCATAAAAAAATCATTCGTTATACCTTCATTAATATCAATAAAATTTTTATTTTCTATTATATTTAAAGTGTAAAGTTTTAAGTGTAAAACCGCTTAAATACTAAGCAATATTTTCTTACCAATATTTTATTTCAAATGAGTTCAAGTTTTACTTTAAATAAGTTTTAACAATTCTGAAGAATATGATAGTATTATACTTATCATGTAATTAAGAAGTATTTTATTATTTCAAGCCTCTTAGATTTTTTTATGGCGAATTCTTATCGTAGTAAACTTTTTAATTATCACTTTTCGGTGAATCATATTTTTATGAAAAAGCATATTTAACATTATTTACATTCTGGTAAAACTACAAAATAAAATATGTAATCTATTAGGAAATCTGTACTCTCTTGAATGTTGAAATATTTAATGTAATATTAAATGATTGTACATATATATTTGTTTATTTTAATGTACCTGTATGTGAATAATAAATAATGATGAAAATGCAGTTTTAAAATATTTAAGGAAAATACTGAATTTGAACAATATTGTTTTTTGTTACTTACAAAACTCGAAGAGATAAATTTGGTTATGAGTATAACATTTATAAGTGTGATACCAAAAACCCTATAGGTAAACATATAAGTACCCTGCCCTGCACCTATCAATATATATAATATTCTCATAATGTACTTGATTATTCCATTGATAAGAATAAGGAAAATAAACAATACAATTTATATAAACCTTTATTTTAATAATTTATATTCTACAAGATTTACACTATTTGCAGAAAAATTTTAATTTAACCAGAGGGTGTACGCTACTATTGTGAAAACAGCACATGATATACGGCATATACAACATACCCCCTTATACAGCCTGGATTACAACATAAATAAATCATACTATATAATATCAGTTGTCAACATCTAACCAAAGATTAAATAGCACTATACATTAAAAACAGATATTTCACTGTTAACTTTTTCTCTGTGGACAAAACTGATTTTGGCATGTTTACCTGCCCATCACAGCCGAAGGATTAATAATGTAATGATCTTATCTAGAATTGACTATTTTTGAAAGTACATAAATTAATTTCTATTGGATAACTTAAAGAAAGAATACAACCACTGTATCTGTTCGTTATAAGACAAGCTTTAGGTTAGTTTTTCATTTGTTCATATCAGTTACTTAACCAATATTGTTCAAATACAGTCAGGCATTTCGCTTCTTCTAGTTTTTAACCAGTTTTAGCTGTGATAAATGTTCAGTAAGCTTAATTATAACTATAACAAACATAAAAAAATGCTCTGTATTAAAATAGTATTAAATGTATCACTATAATAATATAAATAAAAAAATAAGAATTTCAAAGCAGGAAACACCAAATAATATATTATTTCTAGAATAAGAAAAAATGTATCTTTAATTTGTATACTATACCTATAGACAAACAAAAAACATCATTAGGTTGGATAAAAATTCATGCTGACCGAAAGAATAATTTGAAAATAACTTAAAAGCCTATATTATTATCAAAAACTATGGTGATTATAATATTATTGAGAAAAAATAACACTCTAAGGTAGACATTATTTCACATTAAAATTATTTGTATGTGTCCATGGTAGTTATTCTATTTCATCTTCAAGATAGTAAATTACTAACATAATGGGAGAAAATGTTTTTTCGATAATAGTATTAAATCTTTATATTTATTATATTCTTCATCAACAATTACCAACTTTGCTCACATTTCAATACCACCGAACATGATTAGCCATCTTATCTTATCATTATTTCAGTGTTATAAATATTTCATAAATACTATTCTCACCATCTATATCCAAATGGTTAACCAAATTTGTCTGGACCCAACAATTAGCTTAACCAATAGATAATCATTTACCATAGAAATATGGTTCTTGAATAAACTAAAAAATTTTGTTGGCCTAATTGCTCTGTTTCTGGATATAAAAAAACTTTTTTTTTGTACCTACACATATTTTTCTTCCTGTATAATTATACTATCTAAATGTTTACAAGAATAAAATAAAATTACACTAACACTCTCTAGATTTAAAACGTCAAATGTGTAGCAAAGGTTTACTATCTTGCTGTGTGATCAAACAGGTATGTGTAAATAATAAAATGTTACTTAAATGATACATAAAATTTGTAATAACTTTGTTGTAAATGCCATTAAAATAAACAAAGAAATAAAATCGTCTTTTCATTTCTTGTATACATGTTTCTATATATGAACATTACAATGATGTGATCAAACTGTGAGCTTCATTCATCAAAAAGCCAAGACCAGCTATTAGTAAGTATGCCACTACCACATCATCTGCTGCAAAATATCAGTAAGCCACATATTTTCTCATTTTTAAACAAATTCAAATGAACTATTAATATTTTTCTTTACAGTCTACGTAAACAAGAACAGAAAAACTATTGAGCTAAGTATTAGTGGAGCAAGTGAGCAATGATCAGCTATACTCACCACCAAACATTATTATAATATCTAGCATCTGCAAAAATAATTAAGAAGCATTTATGAATATTTTACGTTAGAAAGCATTTAAACTGAAAACACAAAAACCTTTCTAGACACTATGAAAACGCATATATATACAATAAATAGGTGGTTAAAATTTTGTACAAATCTACTACGTAATTATGAGAGTCGCTGAACACGCTCCTGGCGATTTTTCAAATAAATACGTCTTTAATGTATTTATGTGCTCTATCGATATATATCTATCAACTTTTCCAGTTGTAAGACTAAAATGTCTTCCTATTTCGTCTCCTGCTCGAAATTCAAAATTTTTCCAAGCTTGAAAATGTAGTTTTCTTACACAATCTCGATCCTTGTTTTACACGGTAGACACACCCCGAGAAAATGAAAGAGTAAAAGAATATTTTATTTTTCTTTATACACCGGAAGACACAAAACAACTCAAATTATACTTAAAACTATCATACTGCCCATAACAGTTTTTCGTGATTTACACAAAACCCTAAACACCTTTGGGATCCTGTTTAGCAACTCATGTAATCACAAAATTTTTTTATCAAAGCCTGATTGAATGAATATACCACAAAGTTCTCTATTCAAATCAATAATAAGTACCTACCTGCAACCAAATAATAAATCTTTGAAATTAGATAAACAAGAAATAAAGAGATATAAATTTTTGTCTAATACAAATTTATTAAATGAGCAAAATGTTTGCATCTTCCCCACTTTTATATCCGAATCATTAACCTGTGCATAATATGAATTATATCAATAAATTTATTTTTATAATCAAACTTGTAACACTTGATTCTGGTCTTTTTAAATTTGTTTTTCAGATATTTTTTTGGATGCTCCTGGCTGATCTTCGTTTTCCATTTACCATGACTGTTTAGTGTTAATGTTAATTACGTATTTAATAGTTCATTATATTTAAATGGTTTACAATTTTTTAAAATCTCCCAATCTGGTATTTTGCTGAATATTTAAGCATTAATTTACACTCATTAAAATTTTGCTTAGTTAATAGATTTTCAATGTAGCTTTATTTTTATTTCAGATTAGTATTTATTGATTTGTAAGAGGTTCTTAACATTTGAATTGTAGACTATTTGATTTTGTTTATATTTAATTTGTTTAATTATTTGTTAATTTTTTCTTAGTTCAAGGATCAACTGTTTTATACACCTTGTAATTGTTAACATTTAATTATATATCAATAACCTGATGTCGGTTGTATTTCTATCAGTTGATAATGCTCGTGATGAGTAAAATGGGTCCTGATCATTTTAAACATGTGAAAGTAGTACCGTAAACTGGGGTTATTTCACCCACCAAGTATAATGCCGCCTAATAAAAAACATTTTGTTTATATGGCTTTAACTTATTTTAACACTTGGTTGGACAAGATATTTTTTATAAATTTATTCTTAAATCATTATGTAGTCGATCACACTTAACCTTTTAAGCAAATATAATGTCTCGTAAGTTATTGAAAGACTTTCACACACCAATTACAAAAATGATGTTTTATATAATTAACTTAATTAATTTTATATAATTATGATAACTTACGAGAAATTTCAGATGATAAAAGCATAAGAAAATAATATTCAATATTGAACGTCGGGTATAAATTTTAAAGTACCTACGTATTTAATGTTATATTATAATATATACTTATAATATAAGTATCACCGGCGTGCGGTGGACTTATCACTATCTTTATCGCTCAACCTAATTTGGGTATGAGCAAGAAGGATACAAGAGCATGCGCCGCATGCCCTTGCATCTCGCTTGCACCTTCACTTTTTATTGTGTTGAAATTTGATAAAGCTTTTTAAAAAGATCAAAACGTAAATAAAATCATTCACTAGATAAATAAGAAGGAACGGATGATAATATTAACATTCATAAATTTGAATAATTCATATTTTTATAAATGTCTTTTCCAAAATTTCATTCAAAAAACATAGACGATTACAGAGAATAAAAACACATGACTTTATTGTCAATGGTAACAAAATTGTGTCAAAATTGGCAGCTCTGCTTATAAAAACATGGTGGATTGTTTTGCCAACAAGGCAGTGTCATGTCAAAATAGACTATATGTTTATAAATTTTTGCCGATTTATTGCTTTCAAGATATGTTTGTAACTTAACGGCTCTTTCGACGTGCAAAATAACAAAGAAAACAATCTAAAATGTCGTGGTTGAATTTAAATCAAAGCATCGCCAGTATCAAAGGTCAAATTACGAATTTCGCAAATGAAGTTCTATCCGATGGTATTGTAGTTGACACCGACCCATTTACTGAGTTGACTGACGCTAATCGTAGGATAAATGAGTTACAAAACTTGTGTGCTAGTCAAGATGTCGAGGTAAACAATTCCCAAAACTTCCATCACTAAATCATACCTTACATTTCATACATCGTTAATAACCTGATATTTGAACTGTCATTAAAGTTAGGTTAGGAATTTGTAATTTTGTATGATCTCACTAATATTAATCGATGTCACGAACGATGACAATTAACCTATTTTATTCAAAAACATGATTCAATCAAACCAAATTTCCATTATGTATATATGTCGTAAGCATAAATTGCATTAAAATGTATGTTTTATCTATTGATTGCTTAAATGACAACAACGTTTGTACAAAAGTTTCTGTGTATCCTACTTATACAGGAATGATTATTATTTAATGAGCACTTGTATAAATATAACAAATCAATATTTGAAGTAAAATTATACATTACTGGTTTACTACTAAATACCATAATTTTGAATAGTCTCCTTTACTCTCAAAATCGAATAGTTTGTTTTGTCCAAAATAATAATTAACTGCGAATACCATTATAAAATTATTAATTAAGATAAGAGAGAGAGTGAATCAATACAACAAAAGCTTCTTTTTGACTTGACTGGTGATTTTTTATTTTGATTATTTATGGTTCGTACATGGTGAATGGTATCTATGAAATAATAAAAAAAGAAAAATATTATTGCAGTCACGTGCCACTCCAACCAGACCAAAATAAATCTCTCAAACGTCCCACAACAAAATTTAGAATATTCTAACTGCAATTTTAATTTCCTGCGTAGATACTGTAAAAACTTATACATTATACTGTAGCATTTGGCCTTTTTAACTTGCACAATTGTGTAATCTATATTTTGCATTCATTAATTTTAAGAAATATCCGTTTGCCTTTATTATCTTTCAGGCTTGGTAGTTACACTTCATCAAAATTCAACTACTTTTTTGTAATTTTAATCAACTTGCCCAATGATTTCAACCCACTTTAAAAAGAATATGTAATTAAGTACAAAACATAGTTCAAATATTAAATTAACAAAATAATAATTACTTTCAGCACTTTAATATTTTCTATACACCTAGTAAACCGTATAATTAAACTTCAAAATCTATGAAAAACAAGAAACTAATAGCTAATTAAACTAAATTTGTCCAAATGGTGAGGAAGTATCGGTAAAAATTATTATTATTTAACATTTGTGAATAATAACTGTAACAATAGTTCCACCATGTTCACCTTAATGTGGGGCTTATAGATTCCATTGGTGCATCTCAAGTTGATTATACAGGAATTGGTTGTAATTCAAATGCTTGATCTCACATTTTACTCACAAAACTTGTCAATTTAACATGTTACTGTTCAAAAGGTTAACTTTAATATTGAATTCATAGATGGCCGAGGGCTTATTGTTGATAAGTGTTATTCAAAAAATAATATCTGAATAATCAATGTTATCAATAAGATATCATATTGTCATGTCAACATCTCTTAGTACCACCATATACGTTGTATGGATTTTATTAAAAGTTAATTGATTCTTACCTAGGCAGATTCCAATAAAATTGTTTGAATGTTTCATTGCATGAACACAATAAGCAATATTGTATCAAACATTCATCAGAAAACACATTTATTTGGAAGACATAATTTTTCTTACATATTTTGCTCAATAGATGTCACTTAAACATCACTTTTTACAGAACGGGGTATGAAAAATATTTTGTGGAAAACAAAATCTATATGTATAAAGTAATACATCATAAAAGTTATTAAATATAGTTTTGAAATAAAATTACAATTGGAAGATATGATCAATATATTTCACATGACATTAATTTTAAATATAATTGCACATTCCTTTAAATACTATCTTCAGAATTATATATTATATTTTAAAAAATAAAACACAATTATATTTTAAAATACAAAACACAATTTGTTTGTACCACTCTACATGTTTATAATTATCAGGACCGGTTTCGCTCATCACGAACATTTTCAACTGAATCATCAGTTGATAATGCTCATGATGAGCGAAACGGGTCCTGATCATTATAAACATGAGGAAGTAGTACAAACAAATTGTATTTTGTATTTTAAAATATAATGCCTTTCCACCAAGAATTGACAGTTAACACCTTAAAAGTAATTATATATTACTAATGTATTACCAATGAATATTTTTTAATGAAGCACTATTAAATTCATGTTCCTCTTTAGGGATTACGTGGAATGTATCTATGAAATAACAGACAAATTGGTACATTCACATTCAGTATTGTGGTTAATTTGTTTGTTATAATTAATTTGCTACACCAATAATAAATTACATGCCCTGACCATCAGAAAGAACATTTCACATTGTCTTATTTAATCTATTAAATAGGTTTACTTGATAGATATCTATTATGACTGAGTAAGAAAATTGCCATGTATTTTATTCTGCAAATAAGTTTTGTCAAATAGTTTCTATACCTACATCCATATAGCAGCTACACCATCGTCAAGACTATAATTTTTCTTGTTTATAAATATTAACCTATAAAAAATGAAAAGTATCACCATACTAATTTATTTTATAAATTGCTTAAAAACTTGATCAATTCATTTTTGTTAAGTTGTTTTTCTTCTGTCTGTACCATAGGCAATCGTTTCTTTATCTGCTGCAACTCCGAACAAAGATTATTGATGGTCGAATAGAGGTCAAATCTGTCTCTAAAATTTCTGAACCATGATCTGTCCTCTTCTGCCTAGACCTCACTTACCTGAAATCTTTCATTAATTGATAATATGCAGGAATTGATACTTCTCTAGGTGTCCAAATATGTGGACAAAATATAATTTGAGTTAATCTGATGAGTATGAGATATGAAATAATCTGCAAATTGCAAATTTATTATTGTTAATTGCATAAAAATACTTCTTCGTATCTGGTTCACATATATCACATCACGTTTACCACAAGACAGTTTATAAATGCCACTTCTATAAAATTTATAAATTTATTCAAAGTAACACTCGTTCGCTCCCAAATTCTCATATTGATTTCCACTGAGATATTACTATCTCGGTTTACAAGAGAACCAAGGTAGGCAAAACTGTCAACTATGTCAGATTTGTTGTCTCCGATGTCCAATTTAGACGCTATTTCATGTAGTGTGTTAACAAAGACAGCCATATATTTTTTTGTTGCCTCATTCATTGATTTTACCTTAACTGTTCTTCAATTTACTCCCGAAGTTATATTTTGATAATACATTCTATTTACGTATATACTAAAATGTCTGTAATATGTACTATAATTGTATGCTGGTTTATCAAGTTTTATAAATATGATATGAAACCCATTTGCATCACATTTTCGAGTGCTCTGTACACATTGTGTCCACCTCATATAAATATCTGATTATATTCGACACTTTTCATTGATCTACTTATAAAATATGTTGTTATTTTTACTGATAAGCTCTCTAATCGAGATAAAGGGGTGAAAATGTGGATAATTCTCACCAACCATATATCTAGGATTCAAGGGCTACAGAAGTTGTTACAGTTTTTAAAAGGACATGACATATGGAATGTAAATATATTATTGTTACTTCTCAGTCAAAAAGCATAAAATATTTTATTGTACTACTGGCACATCCATTGGAAACTATGAAATGTAATAAAAAAAAAGAACAATCAACAATACAGATAGGTTATAATATAGCAATTTATTTAGATATACAAGATTATCAAGATGTTGATTTCGGTATCACGCCACCATCAGAAAAATAGTGTTATACATTGTTATTTTTTATTTGCTTTTGACAAGTGATTCTATTGAATATAATAAAAACGAAAATATACTTCAGATCATCTGAGCTCAATATAATATTTCAGAATGCGTGAAATAGCTATTAAAAATGTGAAACATTTTAATTCATCTGGACCTTAAAACATTCTTTTTCTAACCTTACTGTTATTGAGTTATACCAAGTAAATATTAATTCAATCAAAAAATTTGTATGTCACTTTCGATTTTAAGAGGCTATCAAATGATGATATTATGGGGACTGCTGTGTCCTGGCAATGGCGTGAAGAAGCATTTTTTTGTAATTATTGTGGAACTAAACACTTTGATATTTGTACCTTGTTATAATTGAAATATACCAAGTAAATGACAATTCAATTAATAATAGCTGATCGCTTAAAGATAATATATTATACATTCAAGTCAGAAAGGTTTATTGTAAATATTTATACTATATTAATGGAGATATTAACAATAATGATTTGATTCCAGAGCTGCTATCAAGAGTGCATGAAAATTTAAGTATTGTGGCGTGATAGCGAAATATCTATCAGCAATAATAAATAATTGATGTGGAACTATATGTATTATATTGAATTGCTGTTTTTTTACACTATTAATATAGCATTCTGTTGAAATACGTGTGTCGTCAACAATCTTTTGGTGCATATAATACACAAAAAAACGTTCTACTAGCTAGATAATAAAATGATTATTATAGAAGATATCAAGGGAGAATCCAATCAAGTTTTTGATGTACTTTAGATTTGATTTTGAATTGAAAATCAAATTCCAGTGTATAAATTATATTTTCTTTACTATATTGACCGTTGAAATATGCTCATGGAGAGAGCATAGGAATCTTAGTATATGCTTTAGTATTTTACAACAAAAGTTGTAGTTAACATGTTTTTGCCTTCGTTTTTTTTTGTCAATATTAATAGACTTCTGACTCATATGTAAGAAATATTATTAAGACAACACAATTTGATTTCTTTTTCAGATTACTACATTACGCAGACAAAACACAGAATTCCAACAGAAGTTAACAAGTGCTGCACCAAAGGTAAGATAATATTTTTAAAACTTGTGTCGGTATCAATATTTTTTAACAACACTTACGATACAACCATCCATCTCCATTAGCCCTTGTCAATGGTAAAATCCCCACACCCTTCATAGTTTCTATTATATGTATTCGACAATTAAGTTATTAGAATCAATGTATTATAGATACATCGGCGTCTGTGGTGCAGTGGGTAGCGTCGTGGGCTACGGCTATGGATGTCTGGGTTCAATTCCCAGTGAGGACAGTTTTCATAAATTGATATTTCAATCGATTTATGGATTTCTGTTCGTAGTCTGAGTGTTTGTGTTGTCTAAAACTCTCTCATCCACTCATCCGATCCTCACGGGGCGTAGCGAGAGCGATTAGCTAACCACTAGGCCTGTCCTAGTCCTATCCTTATATCCCTACTCCCTTCGATAAAGAGAGGTTGAGCAACTGAGTAACAAACAGTTCTCATTGAAAAATTCTGTTGAGATATCTCCATTAGGAGACCATATGCTTCACGTTGGGAGCGGACATGGAAGAAAAAATAGATAAATTTGTAAGATGCGTTTTGTCGGAAGATGCTTCACGAAACATCAAATTTGTGTCACATGTAGTTATAGTAGTAATACTACTGAGTGGTATTGATTGAATTGGAATTTTCTTGGCAGAACTTCATTACAATAAGTTAAAAAACACCAATGTTTTGAGTTCCACACGAATTATAAAATAAAGTTTATAAGTATTTCGACATCGCCCCATTGTCAGACGTAATAATAGATGCCATAGTTCTGAAGATGGCGTAATGCTGAAATAGCTTTAAACTTCAGTGGAACACAGATTTAACGCTTTAAAATCACCTCAAAAAAACAATGAATGCAGGACTGTATAACACTGTTCTTATTTACCGGGACTATAAAAAATGTCGGCGTCCGTGGCGCAGTTGGTTTCGTCGCTGGCTACGGTTACGGATGTCTCGGGTTCAATTCCCGGTGCGGACGGTTTTCATAGTTTGATCTTTCAATCGATTTATGGATTTCTGTTCGTAGTCTGAGTCCTCCCTCCCACCAATCCCATCCTCACGGGCCGTAACTAGAGCGATTAGCTAACCACTAGTCCTGTCATAGCCCTATCCTTCTATCCCTACTCTCTTTGAAAAAGAAAAGAGAGGTTGAGCAACTGAGTGACAAGCAGTTCTCGTAGAAAAAATTCTGTCAAGATACCTCCATTAGGAGACCATATGCTCAACATTGGGAGCGGACATGGAAAAAAAAAAAAAAAAAGACGATAAATGCAGGAAAACGATGAATGCGATAGGTCGGGGCACCAATGTTTATTTTATTGTTTCTTTTTTTAATATGTTGTTATTTAATTTACCATATCCACTTCCAATATGATATTCAACATAAATTCGTGTTACGATCATACTGGAGGCTCAGAGTACAAATGTGCAGATATAAAACCAATGGCTCCCCATCAAAACTGCATGAAAAGACGTACACAAATTGAAGTTGCGCCACTGAGCGTTTGTAAAGTTCATGGCGAACTTGTGACGTTAAGAATTCGAAACAATTTAATCATTCATTGTTCGAACACTTAAGTATTGTGAAGTTTAACATATTTAGGGGGTAAGTGAACGGCTAGTGTGCGATACAAGCAGGAACGATCATTATTGTTTCCGCGTTGATAATGCCTACTTAGATGATAGCGCGGTCACAGACCCTGGCTTCGCTCGACGGAGCTGGGAACCGGTGCGACTCCGGGTCCTGCACACGTAGCAGCGCTCGCAGCTCGCGAGATAAGGGTCTCTCTTATCGCGCGACAGAGTTCGTATTGCATGGGGGCTACAAAGCACCGAACGCGCTTTGTCGAAAATGATGGGCCGCTCAATCCGCGGTGCGCAACAATAGAAACATCAGCCTAAACTGCCACGGTGCCTAAAGTACAATTATCGTATCTATAGTTTAGAAATGTGATACAAATAGTTCTGTATTTTCTTGTTTGTTTATCTGGCAAGACGTTATGTAAAACGTCGCGAAAAAATACTAGATTTAAAAAGTTCAAATATAAGATCAAAAAACGTTATTAGTTTATTTAGAGTAATTTTGTAAGTCATGTCTTGTGTGAAAGTCGCCAAACTGAAGATGTTTCAAATAAAATAAACGATTACTTCAATGTACTGTTAAACACTTTATTCAATTTTAATTTGTTAACTGTCAATTCTTGGTGGTAAGGCAAAGGATTGAATTTTAAAAAATAAAACACAATCTGTTTCTACTACTTCCACATGTTTATAATTATCAACTGACAAAAATACAATCATAACAGGTATATTTATATAAAACTGAATTTTAACAATTAAACGGTATACAAAACAGTTGGTTCATGAACTACTCTTCACGTTTGTTGACTTCACAGTTCTCTTTTTGTTTTCGCTCGTAGATGACCCAATCGTTACATTACAAAAAACGACCGCGTTCCTCGTCTTGAAATTCCGCGTAGTTTTGCGATAACGCTTCTATTAATGGCGGCAAAACTAGCCGGAAATTGTGGTAAACCGGAATTTTAGTTTTTTGAAAATAAAATGTCGCTTGTACATAAAACACGCGTTACTGAATTGCTTCAAGATTATTAATTACTTCACCAACTGTAGTACAAACGTGAGAGAGTTGATAGTATCAACTAATTCTTATCGTTTGAATTGTGTTTTACTTCGTCTATTATTGTAGTTTTTGTCGTAACTATCCTTACTTACGAGTACTCTGCTATTAGCTATCCTTATCACTTACAATGTGCAATTAAAATTATAAATAGTCTTGAACTATAAAAAAATCTATTGTTCATTTTGATGAAGTTGAATAGTTTAAAAATTGCACTATATAGAGGCTGTTTTGGCCAATTGATGTAACCTTCAAAAATCACGAAAATGAGTTAATGGTTGGATCTTGGATCTCATTTTAAAGACGGCAGAGCAGGTCTCGGCCAAATGATCTAAATTAGAAAAATAAATTGACCACTTTTTGGAAGGGAAACATTTTACATTGGTTTTAGATCTAAATTCTGACCTTGTCACTTTATGTAAGCCACTATTATATCGACACGCTTTATGTATAATACCGTATCTGCAAGCATATGAAGTTCATAAGTGCATTTCAAAGATTCATAACGCAACTCACCATATAATGTTTTCGATAAAAACAGTTTTTACTCTCTCCTGAACAACAATTTTGAGGGTTACATTAATTGGCCGAAACACGGTCGATATTTAGTTCTACTAAAATTGTCCAATAATATTGACACCAACGCCATCTTAACAAAAAATGGAAAAAGCTTTTTTGAACATCCAAAAAATCAAACAAAATAGTCAAAAATGAGGTGGAAGAAATACTATTCAAGATGGCCCTAAACCTAAGAAACATTTTAATATCATCACAGTGACAATTGGTGTCTCGAATATCTCTTTTGACAAAATAGATATTTTGACCGAGTTTGGTTTTTTCCCTAAACGCATAAAAATAAATCATTATGAAAAATATTTATTTATAACAAAACTATTTTTTAAAAACCCTTCAACATCAGATTATGTTTAGTGGAGGATGCCCTACACATCGTCCACCGCGATATTTTACAATGAGCATGCATCGGGCATCCCATCACCTGCTTTTTTTATCGATTGCATTACTTTGAAAATATACAAATGTGCTGTGTACGAATCACACACACTTCTCTATAGTAAAATATTCACTGATAAGGAAACGGTTATTCTCAAAACGTGCCGTTGTTCTGTGTTCCTCCATAACCGCCTTATCATTCGAGGTGTTCACTGTCAATTCCTGATGGAAAGGCAACTAGGGCGCTTGTTCCTAAAGTCGGCCGTCGTCAGTAGTCGGCCTTTTGAGCTTAAAACTTAAATAATAGTGGATATATTTTAAAAAAAAACAAGGTAGTCTATACTGACCTATATGATGCAATACGCAATTTAAAAAAGCACATTTTTTCTTCGCAAGTTTCGACAAATTCATGTTGTATGGGGATCGTTAAAAAATATACTTTATATTGTCATGCTTTGCATCATTATGTTTTTTATTGTTCTGTCTACTATCAGTAGATTATTTCGCGATATTCATAAAGTTCCATAGCGATGGCCGAACACTGGATTTTGAGGTCCGACCACTGGGACAATAGGCATTCTTTTTGTAAACTTTTATAATTTACGCTTGGCACAATATAAACAATTTTATTTTAAGTTGCTTACATTGCTTAATCCCTGTTTAATGGAATAACAGCGAAAAAAATATGTATTTATCATTCATTGACTCAAAATCCCTTTTGAAAGTACACCTGTCGCTTAACTGGCTGAGCACTGGCGAAACGACCCAATATTTATAAAAAATAAAACAGTTTTTTGTCATACTTCCACAAGTTTTTATAAGGATCAGGGGTGGATTCGCTCATCACGAGCATTTTCATTAGTGGAAAATGCTTGCGATAGCCGAAACTGATACTGATTATTACAAAAATTGTGGTATTAGAACTAAGTCTTTCTTCATCGTCTTGAAAACATTTATAGTAGCCGCTTTTCTGTTAGAAATTTGGAGAAGTTTGACTATACTGGTGCTCCAAAAAATGTATTCTCACAATCAAATTAATAAGAAAACAGGTGTCCATCGAATTTTGAAGCACTAGCATTAAATGAGGAGTTTTATTCCCAAGAAGGTGTGTCGTGACTCGTGACACCCCCAGGCTTTCATCATGCTGTAGAAGTCTACCTCGCTGAGAAACGACCAGCCAGTATTCGTAAGGCGTTTATTGTTTCCTTACACCAAAAACATTTGTAATTTGAAAATACACACCTAGAATACGTGCGGTAAAACAATATAACGACTTATTTTATTCTATCTCTAGCAATAAATTAGCAAAAAAAAACTGATAGCCCACTTCTTAGGCATGACATAACTTCAGAAGAAATTAAAATATTTTGAGAACTTCCCGCCGTTCCTTCTATAATACATAATCCACTTTATCTGTGTGGCTTATGTTTACTTTAGTCATATCTCCACTTAGGCAAGATAAGCTATATTTATTAGCTAAGCATTATACTTGTATGCACATACATAGAAAGTGTTTGATATTACAATTCGAACAAATATGTTTTTTTTCTATGAATTCAATAATATAATAATAGTAGAGATGACAAGGATAACCAAATACCGTTCCTACAATCGAGACATCCGCACGGATACTCGATTGAGAACAATCAGAAGTAACATCGTTTCCATATTATTCGAAAGAGTAAGAAGTTAAAGCTTAACAATCAGAAGACATGATTGAAAGGTTTCAAGATGTATCAGTGTACACTAGGGCATAACATTTTCCGTGACAATACTAATTACACCCTCTGACTACGCAAGGGAAAATAGAGGGCAACAGAGAATCAGGTAGAGAGATTCTCAAAGATATCACTGGTCCAGACCAGAGAGAAGTGCTGTAATTTGCTCACCAAGTTTCCATAAAAGACTTCACCAATACAAGAAGAATTTTATTTAATTATTATACCAACTTACTTAATTTCAGCTTATCTTCGCTGCTCTGACCGAAACTCGTACCTATTTTAGTCACGTCTTATCGTTGTAATATGTGAAGGTTAGTGATTACTAATAATATCGATGTTTCGGTATTTCATATTAAATAGCAGTATTAGAAAAATAGGTTCCAATTACACTATACTCTTTTTTTACACGGTGTTTTACCAGTGGTGCACAACCTATTTGAAAGATGGGCCAGTTTATCCATTTTCTAATCTTTCACGGGCCGCAGAGGGTAAAAGTGTTGGAACATAATGATATACTATGCTAGACAAGTTATACATTTTATTATTTTTAATTTAATAGTTATATCATTTTGTTATTTTTTGGGTCGCGTTTGTGCATCACTGGTGTATACGTTTAAGAAAAGATAATACAATATATCGTTGCCGTTCTGGAAGAAAACACTAAATCGAAAAAATGACATATTGGTTTAGTTATACCAAAATGTTTCTTATTTCAAACTCTACCGTATGACAGAACACACTCATTTTTATAAATTATGGTTTTTTTTAAAAACAGTTTTGTACAACAAACAAACAAAATGAAAAACGTATGGCATTTCAAGCATTTGGCAAACTTCAAAGTCCAAACTAGTATTTTCCAGTTAGTGTCTTCTTCGAGAACAACAACGATATGTCGTACTGGCTTTCGCTACTGTAAAGAATAGGTAGAATTGTTAAGTCCTACACCGTATGCAATTCCATGACGTTTTTGGAACATCAATAACGAATAGCGGATTCGTTCTTTTTTTGGGCGTGCTATTTAAAACCCGTGTGAGTGTACTTTGACAATTAATATAAAATATTCGTAGACAAGTTTGTTTTCAACAATACCTTTAATATTAGTGTAGTATAGTGTTTCTTAGAATCGAACTATTATCACATTAAATTAAAGACTATTTCATCAGTATGTCAATCTTGATCCACAGAAAAAGCTATCTCAGATTCAACATTTTTTTTCATCAATAAAATGTAATACCAGTATTCTTTATTTTCTAAATAAGTATTTCGCTATTAGACAAACAATCTTAATGCCGGGATCCCGAATTTATTTGGCAATCGCTTTATTTCAATCCCTAGTGGTGGTGTGATCTTTATTTGAAACTGAACTTCGTTTTGAATATCATTCAAAATTTGCAAACACATAATTGGATGTGAAATAGATATATAGAGCCTAATAGAGCACTATTGTTAAGTTAGTTATAAAGGCAGCTGCTATAACAACCATCCCAGCTATAATAGTTATACGTTACACTGATAAGAATCCTTATCGGGATCATTGTTATAGGTGCTAATAGATACTTTATATATTATATTTGTTTTTATTGATTTTATTTTTTGTTACCTTTTGGTCGCTTTCATTTATAAATGACGTCATATTTAATTGCTTTAACTGCACTAACATCGATGACGTTTTTAAGAATAATAAAATTTACAATCTATAGAGGGATCTTGGGTATAAATGTTTATGTTATTTCTTCTCGAGTTGATTGTTGATCAAGTCCAGTCTCAAATTGTATTGAAATCCAATATATATCATTGTCAATTTACTTCAGTGACAAATGTTTCTGATTTTTTAAATAAATCATGTCCGAAAAAAAGAAACATGTAATCAGAAATAATAACTGTAGAATCGGTGAATTTTCCTTTCAACGAATGCGGCATGGTGAACTTTCCAGTGGGTGAATTTTCCGGATATCCCTTATAAGTATGCCTTCTGTGCCCTCAACGAGTGACAACCGTTGTCGTAAAAATGATTTGTCATATTTAACAAAGCAATGTTATTTAAGACATTGACTGAGGGTGCTTGATGGAATTTTAATATAAAATTTGAATTGTTGAGATTTTGTACATCTCCATGTATTGTGTCACTATCGACCCGGGTTTCGCCTTTCGGCATCTTCAGGCATTCGAACATGCTTAAAACTAAACTCAAAATCGAAACTCTGAGCTCGGACTGACTCAAAATGACTACAAAATCTCAACAATTCAAATTCAAATTTGCAATCAATGTCAATTGTATATAAAAAAGAGATCCACAAAGCTACTACCGAATCTATCTAAAAAAAAATGCTTTGTTTCGTTTAATTCGTTCATCTGTTAAGCATATCGACGGTGTTTTTACCAATTGATGTAACCCTCATAAAATACGAAAATGAGTAAATCATTGGATCTCATTTTAAAGACGACAGAGCAGGTCTCGTCCAAATGATGTAAATTATAAAATTAAATTGACCACTTTTTCGAAGGGAAACATCATTTTACATTTAGGTTTAAAAATTCTCACCCGGCCACTTGATATAAGCGATTATTATATCGACACTCCCTACGTATAATCCCGTATCTGCAAACATGAGAATTTAGAGAAGTGTATTTCAAAGATTCATAACTCACGATACAATGTTTTCGATAAAAACAGTTTTTACTCTCTCCTGAACAATTTCAACTTTGAGGGTTACATCAGTTGGCCAAAAACCGTCTATATTAATTATTTCAAGAACTAACGGCCGATACGGTCTAACGGTAATAGTTTTACCCCATCGCTCAGATAGGTTAAGTGTCAAATCCCGGCAAGGCAAATAAATATCGAAATGAGATTTTTTCAATTTAACAATTGAGATCAATTTTAGATTGCCTGCATCTCGTCTGACCCACCGTTGAGGTCTTGTAGGAATTTCATCGCTGAATTTAATTTATTGTCAAAATCATCCGAAAATTATTTTCATTATCATACTCTTTCATAAAGATTATTACTACTAAGTAAGTCGTTTACTGTACACGCGGTAGAAGGAGTTATATTACAAATCCTACTTTGGAGAAATTGAGTTTAAGCTTTTTTTGGATTTTCTTTTGTTATTGGTATACGTTTCAGTACTTTTTGCTGATCGTAAATATATATCGCGATTTCAGTAAAAATTCCATGAAGAATATCTTAAAACTCAATTTACTCAAAACGTAGCATTTTTTGTAACATAACCCTTTCATCTACTAATCCTTTCAATTCTCTGTTCTTATTTATTTATAGTGTTGGCGAATATATTTTCCAACATGAAAAAACCTTGGGTATTGATTTCTCGTATTCCATGAATCGATAAAACGGCGATATGTTTTATTTTTAGGTGCAGTCAAAAATGTTCAAAACCTTTTTCTTTTTTTGTTATTTTGCAAATTCACATTGCTATCAATTTGCACATATCTGTCTTCGTTCAATTCCATATTTCGCGAATTATTATTAATATATATATATATATACACAAGTATTTATATTACTTATTTTAACACTTTTCTTTTCCTTTTGGGCATACTTTTTGTAAAACTCACTAAATGAAGTCTCACAGTTTTAAATTTTATAATTTTTAATGATGGATAATATTCCACTCAATATTTTGATTTTTTACAAATTTTACGATTCGCATGACAAGTTATTATTTGTAAAATTTATATTATAACAAATGTACACACGCTAAGCAAATATAACACGGATTGGGTGTTTATGACGACATGGCGGATTATTTTAGTAAGGAGCGGTTGCAAACTATTATTTTTCCGTTGCTTTTCATTAAGACGTCAAAACATAGCATTTTCATTTTCAGGTTAAATGTTGAGAGTTGAAAGTTGAAAATAGCGCAGTTGAATTAACAATTGCAGCCAGAATGACGTGTAAAAATTTCACGTCGCTAGTGTGCGCGGTTTGACCGACAGACATACAAACATACATATTTCTACATGTATTTTGTGCTATATAGTAGAGATATGTTGAAACCCAATGAAGCTTACTTCTACCGCGGTCAAACATGATACGACTTAATTATGCAAAAATACACTGTATATCGATCTTGTATGTACTTTCCGATCCTGAAAATTGGGTCTACTAGGTTGTCGAAATGATTTTTCATTTGTATTTCTTGGCGGCATTGGATGTATTTGATGTTGCAGCTAAGCTCTTTTCGACAATTCTGTATATTTGTATCCATTTGTAATGCATGGGATCTTTTCTCTAACACTTTTACTGCGCCCTTTAATTATGCACATAACCTTAGAAACGCAATCTGATTATTGATTCATTATTACTAATATCGCTATGGGGATTTTATCTAATTTGGCGTTATCTAACAATATATAAGGACCCCCATACGATAATACCCACTCATATACGGACAAAAAACACCTGAATTATACAGCTTTATCCGTTATTCTTTTGTTTTACAATTAATTGTTCCATTCTTTTGTTTTTTGCTATCGCCATCTTGTTCTCGATATTTGAAAATTATACCGTCAATCTGACATCTTTCATCAGTTCTTTTCTTATAGTTCTATTCTAGATCTTTCTTAACAATCCAAGTCGTAATTTGTATTACTATAACACACAATTTTAGTGCTTTATAGTATAGAAGATAAACTGATGTCATAAACCGTAAGTAAAAAATACTTTTTTATATAATAGAAACTAATTATACAGTTGCTTGCTGAAAAGCTTTGCTTAAAATGTTTCATTAATTCTGTTACACCGATATACGCTTTAAAGATGGGTGCTTATGTTGTATAAATATGACGGTGTATATCGTATTACATTGTTTTTAATCCGAAAAGGCCCTGTCCTCTGTAAAATGTTTACGAAACTGCTTGAAATTGATACTAAATTTATCTGATACTCTAATTTTACACAGTACAATTGTGAATGGAATTAGTACTGAAAAACTTTACCACCTAACATCTAATCAAATGCAATGAGTCAAATCATTTCCTGTCAGCTTAGTGTCTCTCGTAAACATTTTTCTCAAATATAGACAGCTCGCGAATTATGACTATGATATCAAATTGTTAAACAATTCTTGTCATATTTTCTATGGATTCGGCGGTAACTTTGTGGTAGTTCATTTTTAATATAAAATTAAAATTGATGCATAACTTAGTTATTCCACTTACAAATAGAATAAAACTATGGTTTTTAATACAAAATTAAAATTGATAACCTAGTTATTCCACTTACAAATGGAATAAAACCCACCCCCACCCTTTTTTTAATGTAAGAATTAGAATCATTGTTTACCTTAGAAATAAATAACCTTGCGATATGGTTAGTCTGAAGATGCTTCTTAAAGAGGCGAAACGCGTCACGTTAGTGATAAACCAACTGGAATAACTAAGTTATCAATTTTAATTTTATATTAATTTTTGTCGAGTATCATAAGATAGTTTTTGAACATAGTTCATTTCAGAATATGAGCGTTTTCGGATTTTTGATAAGAAATTAATCGAAAGAACCATGAGACACGAAAGTCTATAAACGCTTTATACTACCATAAACGAAACTAAAAAATAACTTTCCTAAATAATTACTCATTGAAACCTTATATCTTTTATTATTTCGATGTCACTGTAATATAATGAACTTCCACAAAGTTACCGCCGAATCCAAAGAAGAAAAAAAATTATATTTATTTTACTAATTTCGTAGAACTTGCTCATTTCAGGTAATGTTAAATGATAATTATTATTATTCAAGGATTCCTTTGAAAAAATAGTCAATCCTTATCTAGTATCTTAATCCAACAACATTTTTGTTGTATATAGATTGATAGTAATTATAATTTATCACACGTGTTATTTAAAATGACATATTGTAGCTTTCACTTAGTGATTTAAGATTTATAAACTGGTTGAAATAGTATTTACTCTATAATTTTTTTTTTTTTCCATATCCGCTCCCAATGTGGAGCATATGGTCTCCTAATGGAGGTATCTTGACAGATTTTTTTCTACGAGAACTGCTTGTCACTCAGTTGCTCAACCTCTCTTTTTCTTTTTCGAAGAGAGTAGGGATAGAAGGATAGGGCTATGACAGGACTAGTGATTAGCTAATCGCTCTCGTTACGCCCCGTGAGGATGGGAATGGTGGGAGGGAGGACTCAGACTACGGACAGAAATCCATAAATCGATTGAAAAATCAATGTATGAAAACCGTCCGCACCGGGAATTGAACCCGAGACATCCGTAACCGTAGCCAGCGACGAAACCAGCTGCGCCATGGACGCCGACTCTATAATAATAGGGTTAAAATAACAAAGAATTCAGTTCCACAAGAATTTTATCAGATTGTTGATAGCTATTGTTCTGACGATTGCATGATACCGAAATAGCTATAAAAAATCTAATAAAATTCTTGTAGAACTGAAGATTCATAAACATTTTACATTGTGTTGGTGTTGATGATTCGTTAAATAATTATCAAAAGATCCCTGTGTATCTACTACTTACCTTTTATGGAAGCAATGTTTTGATCCGTCCAATGCATTTTGAAATATCTTCAAACCGTTTAACTATACACAGCGACAATTCTGAATTGCGGCCATAATATATCGATTGGAAAATAAAAAATAGAATTTTTCCGTCACTGTTACCTATATCTCATCCTTTTCTTCCTTCAAGAAAGAAGAGCCTTTGAATAGTACCGTGGCTCAATTATTACGATTTCAACCACAGACCAAGATATAACTAGAGTAATGATTTAATATTTGTAGTGTAGAACTCCTGTCAGTTTTTTGCCAGAACGACACAATATATATTTTGAGTAAGGCTTTCGTCCGGCGAGCTGATGATGATGGGGAGGTCTCTCAGGTACACTCAAACAAATCACCAAATCGACAAAAAATCTTTTTTTTTGCCGATTTTTGCCCACCCTTGGCGCAGAGTTATAGTGGTTGAAGCCGTCGGGGCATATGTAGATTAATACACAATGCGTGTTTTTTTATCAATTCAGACTTTTTTTTATTTAGAATCGAAACCGCAATCTTGGTTTAAACGCAGGAAATCATTTTATTACACATATTATCAACTTATTTCATAATACTGTATCGCGATATTTGCCTACATCTCTTGAGTATTAGGTCATTATTAAATTTGTATTCGCTGGGATAAACCGAGCACACTTCCCGCCGATTAAGGGTGGGTATTTTCGCTTTCAATATGATAATATAATTTAAGTATAATTTAAGAAGTAGTTGGAAAGCGGCAATTCGCCACTCTGTTAATGTGTTGTTTACAAAATAAGGATTAAGGCGATTCTCGAAATGTTAACTCAGGTATCAGTGTGGATCGTAGACGTATAATATTTGTCGTATTTGTATCTTCTATATAAACGTTAGACACTGTTTACTGTCTGTCAGTTCGACTCCATTCGTGCGTTCGAATGCCTGAAGATGCCGAAATGCGAAACCCGGGTCGTGAGTGACAAAATACATGGAAGTGTACAAAATCTCAATAATCCAAATATGATGATATAAGATGTAAGACACATTATACAACACAGTATTTTTTTTTAATTTTTCCATAAACGCACTAGTTTCTAGATTATTTATAACGTAAATTTGAAAGGTTTTATCATTACAAATATAAATTTACATCTGTTGAAAAGAGTATGCCATGTACTTTAATTTACAAATGAATAAATATTTCAGAATTTCTTTTGTCATTTATTTTAAATTATACTGCTACACCTTTATCAAGATGTATTTAAACAAAAAAAAAACAACATTGGAACGTAAATTCAGTTTAATAAATCATATAATATAGGCTTTGAAATTGCTCTACATCGTTGACTTTCCATTTACAGTGTATTTTATTAATATATATATATCAACTCTGGAAAGGAAAAAGGACGTAACCCACGACAAAAAATATTGTGTATTACTCACACAAAATTTGTTAATACAGTATATTTATATACCTCTATATACTTACTTCATCGGCTATAGAAAGACAAAAGGACGTATCCCTCTGTCTTTTCAAAATATGTTTTTTTCGATAATAACAATGTATTACACATTTTGTGTGGGCGGCTATACACAATATTTTTTGTGAGTGTGTTACGTCCTTTTTCCTTTCCATAGTAGATATATATATATAATATATAGACATATCAAAAGCTCTTCTGTTTCGACTGTGAATATAAGAAAAATACAACGGCTTAATACATACATTAAACTGAGAAATAATCAATACTGTCTTGAACGCAAAATAATGTAAGAGAGTCATATCGACACTCCGTACGAATAATCACGTAAATGCGTAAACGTCTTTACCTAAGGCCCAATGTCGTATTTGTAATATTTCAAAAACTATACACTTTTCAGCAAAACTTTATGTAAAATAAAAAACTAGATTTAAAATAATAGCACTGTGCAAAATTTAAAGAAGAAATATGCAGCCGTTACTTTGCAACTGCGTTTTGAATCTCCGAGACTCTCTCCTGTAAAATGTCATCTTTGCAAATACGGGATTACACGTAAGGAGTATCGATATTGACAGATTTCATTGGATAGAACGATTTGGCAGTTTCTTCCTAGTGGACAGTCATAGGAATGGATAATATAATATAGTTATCAGCAGAATAAAATATTATTTTATTACTTATATATATTATAACATATCATTTAGATCAGCGGTCGCCAACCGGTGGTCAGTAAAATTGTAACGGTAAAATAAACTTGTCCATGAACTTATTTTAAACACACAGCAACAAATACTGCTCTTATCAACTTGTCATAATTAAACAAGTGTTAATACTGATTCATAACAAAAAAATGTATCTTTTATGATTACTATTTTATAAATGTCTGTATATTTTTAAGAAAAAGTAATACTTGTATCTCCAAGACTCGCGAGATTCATATATGTGAGTCTAGTTATTAGATTGTTTTCAATAGTGAATATTGTAAGCACACTATGTCAATTCCATTCCTACAATACATGGTTACTAAGAATCGTCAGCGGTATTCGATACATTTAAGGATAATTGTAATAAAGCGGTAATTTCCGCGTCATTTTTTTTCCATAATTTTCCTCTTCCACTGTTGTCTGTATCATATATACGCTTCTTGATTGTTTGTCTTAAAGACGATCATACTTACAGACAAAGAACGTCCAATACACATTCTCTATCACTCACTGTGCCATTCTGACCCGATAATTCGCAAGTTGTGAATAGGATAATAAATAATTTGTGTTATTTCGCTTATTACATGAACATTTTTTAGTCCGAATAACATGTTATCAAATTATAATTCAATATCCACTCGGCTGCTAGAAATCTTACTAACCCTATCCGGGTATTAAAATGTGCACGTAAAATAAGTGAAGAAGATTTTATAATGTCAATAGTATGTTTGATATTTTGTAAAGTATGAAAATACTGCGATACCGAGATGATGGTTTAACTTTCTGAAAGTTGTTGAATTAACCATACTAATTATGCCATGAAATTTAATAGACTATTTTAGTTAATACACGATGAATCTAACGTTTAATGATTTTTGAACTCTTCAAATACGATAATATGTAGATTAAATTATTTTGTACCGTTTGACTTATATGAAAGTCTCATTCTTTGTCGACCCAGCGGGTCTCATTTTAGATTCAAATTTATGTGATTTTAAACGCTTTTGTTCCTTATAAATAAATCTACATAATGTAAAAAAATCAAACGGAAGACGACATAAACCCAGGTCAGTATATTTTGCTTTCTAGAATATTTTTTTTTTTGTGTTTTCTGTCCGTTTTTTTTTTTGTAGCAATTTAATTTATTCTCAGGTATATTTTCACTGGGACCTATGGTGTTATTAATTCTGCCATCGGTGTGCTCTATTGACACGTTCGGGACGAATAATTATTTATTTAACTTGCCACGTCCAATAATATAAACATATATATATATATATATCGATTATATCTAGATGTTATTGTTTACTGGTAATCGTTCATTATCTAGTTCTCCGAATAGTTGAACATCATATTAACGCATAGATTTAAATCGTTATAGAAAAAATACTACAAATACATGGCACTAGTGTTCTAAATTAACTTTCTAAAGCAACAATCCTTGAGATTAAACATTTAAATTTGGCGCGTTTGATATATTGATCTGAAAGTGATGATCTTTAGTTCATCGCGAAGTATAATTCCATTTATTGAAAAATGCTATTTTTTGGTAGCAAACTTTTTAAGGGCTGTAAATCCGTGACATATGTAATACCATAAGGAGTTAACTTGTTAACATCTTTTCTTATCTACATTTGTTCTATTTTTCAGCGGACTTAGTTAGAGGTATTGTTGCTGTACCAATTACCCTCAGATAACAAGGTCCTCCCTTACAAAAAAACAATACATTCATTGTTGATATGAATTCAAATATTTCATAACATCTGCGAAAAACTAAATTAAAGCTTCCGTTTTAAAAACTATTTGGGACAAAATGTAATCTTCTATAGCTTCAACTTACCATAAATACAGATGTTAAATAGGTTTGTTCATATACGACGAATGCTTCGCAAAGATGACCTATTAACGCATATAATAATTATCTGTGCTCTTAAAACCCCACCTCAATGTGTAAGATTTGTTGACGAACACGCCAAAAACAAATAAGGATATTTATGAACCTAGATAATAGTTTCTTTAGTCGTATTTATAAAAGGCAGGCTATATCCGACATAAACCGTCCCTTTATAAATATTTCTATTTCCATCGAATCAGTCTGCGTATTTATTTATTTTCTTCCCATAATAAGTTTTGTGTTCGATGTTCTCGACCACATTATTCACATCTCAATACATTTTCTTCGTACATCTCAATAAGATCTTCAGTAATCATTTCGACGCCATATAACTGCACAAGCTTGGTATGCAACATCGTTCGATATTGCATCACGCGTAATTTTGATTTTCTCTTTTCGTAAAATACGTTGTTGTTTTCGTTGCTCCACGTATGTTGATCATCCTGTAGTTTCATACACTATTTAAGACAGGATGTTTGACACTCACTAAACATTAATTGTTGTTTGTTTTTTTTTTCTTTTCGTAAATTCACATATTTCCGAAAATGCCTTTTTTAATTTTATTTGTTCCATTCTACACGTTCGATAATTATACCGAACGATTATTGACTACTTAGGCCCGCGACGCCAGTATGAAATTATGAGATATCGGTAGACGAATTGTTACTGCATATAATATGTTTTATATCTTGTCATACTCGGTAAATAAAATCATTTTCAAGTTTATTATTATTTAAATCTAGAAATGTATTTATATGTGTATCATTTTAAAACGCCAAAATTCAAAAAAATATACTTTCTTCTTCATACGAATGACAAAGAAATGCGCTTCTATTTACTCGTGCACCATGTCCCAATTTTTAACGTAGCTATTTATGTTCAGTTGTTAAAAAAATTTGAAGCAAAAACTGTACACCGATTACATCTCGTCTTAAATTATACAAGAAGCCACACTTGGCAACACCGGCGTTGAATTTGCAAAATCCTGGAATCGAAAAAAAATACCGTGAGAGCAATTCTAAATGTGACTCTAACATGTGAGATAACAGTTATATTGGGTTAAAAATTGTTAAATAAACATAAAATTTTTGCGTGTAGTTTTTTTCATGGAATTCCCCTCCTGATAACAATACACATTCATATTGTATCAATATAAAATTTATATAATGCATAAATTGTCGCTAAACGTGCTAAAAAAAATTGCACGATGCAAGAATCGATGTCTGGATTATTTAACACAAATGTGAAGAAATTTTGTTTTTATTATCCTTTATTTTTCCTTCCCGTCTTCAAAAATGTATTTACCATAAAGCTCTTGATCGCATTATTTGTAAAACCTAGTTTGTTATACATATCTGATAAACACTATCGGTTACAAATTTAAACTCTTATCTATATTTCTCACGCATTTGAAAGTCGACTGTTTTCGTGGTACTTTTAATTTTATATTATACAAGTTGTATCTTTTAAGATTGAATTGATGTGAATTGTTACGTCGTCCCAGAAGTTATACTAAAGTTATTTTACAATATGTCACAATCTTTTGTACGAATAACGAACATTTGATTTAATGTTTTAAAGATATCTCTCAGACAACCTGTAATTGCTTAGCAATAGGAATATAATGGATTATATTATGATTTGTTTTTGGGGCACCTCACGGTGTTTTCTGACACTAAAATTGTGAACTCATCCAAATATAATAGATGTATATTTTATTTAACGCTTTAAACAATATTAAATCAATATTATCCTAATATCTATGATGCTTTCCAATGAAATATGATAATTATATAATAAATAATTGATGACATACCTAAAGATCGTTGTAAATTTAAACTTATTAACATTAGCCGAATTTCCAATAACTATTGTTTACTGCTCTTCGGTAATCAATAACTTTGTGAAAAAAGTAACGAAGAGAAATGTTTGTATCAATTTATGAATTATGTATAACTTGTGTGGCCTACCTATTAACTCGGAGAAATTGTAAAGCGGTGCATATCGTCTTAAGCGGAAATGACACTTTGCCTTACTAAAAAAACAACTGATCCAGACCTCGTAACCTCTCCATATCCGGCCGAGGCAGGGCTTACAATACTGATATTGGAAAAATCAATAACGATACACGCGCCAAAATAATACATATTGCAATACTGTTGAATGTTTTACAATGTAAAAATCTTGCTGTATCCAACTATAGATAAAAAATTGTAAATTTAACAAAGATTTATTTGAAATGAATTTAAATAAACTAACTAGGATTGTTAGATAGAACAAAAATACAATTTTATGATGGAAAAAAAATCTACATTTCACAATCGGCGTAATATACACAATACTTCTCTACGTTCGACCAAAATTTGTAGGTGAATGATCGGTTTTGATTTTATCTATAATGGTTATTGTCCATGACGCTATTTTCGATGAATAAACATAGTAATGATTATTTTAATCAAAGAATCTTCAACAGAAATTCATATTACTCAAATCCTTTTTATATCACTGCTGCACATATGCAATCTGCTCTTTGACAAAACAACCAAATATATGACGGGTTAAAAAGACTAACCGGTTTTCGGTTTTTTCTGACGAAAAACCGGTTAACCGGTTTAAACCGAAATATACGTTTTAACTATTTTCCAAAAACCAGTTTTGGTACCATGATGTAATAGTGTAACGATTGAAAAACAAGGTATTTTTCTTCATAAAATTTACTAATATGAACTAATAGGTATGTATTATAACAGAGATTCTCAAGCCCGTGCCGGCGGACATGGCGACCGCTCACCGATTTGTGTGCGCTCGGCGCTCACAAATTTATCGCGGCAATTCTATAGAAATCGGTGTAAAATTACCGTGACAGATTATTTATTACTTCAATTTCATTTTCTCAACTTTATAAAATACTCATTTGATAAAAATGTTATTCGAACTCATTTGTCTGCATAAGTCGAAATGTTTATGTTGTCTGGCTGCTCTGATAAACACTGGATGCATCTTTATGATTGTTTACTGACAGGAATATCATCAAGCTCTCCTTATTATGAAGCACTGGCCAATGAAATGCAATGCCAAAGATCATACTGACTTTGAGAATGATATAATAATTTTTAGTATATTTAATATATTTTGATAATTGATATAATAATGTACTTAAAGGCTGGGAGCCCCTGTATTATTATTATACAAGTGAATTAAATATTCACCAACACAAATACAAAATACAACGCACCATAACAAAATATTTAATCAGACGCAAAATACAATTGGTAATAATTCAATTATTATGTTAACGCATTGATGAAACATATACACACAATGCAAATGCAGAAAAGACAAATGCATTCATGATAATTGCGCACGGAGTAAAAAGAATACATATTTTGTATGTATTGTATTTTAAAGAAAAATAAAAATATGCTAAAATTTTATATACTTAAATAGGAATGAATATTAAATAATGTGTTACGTTTTCAATGTAGTAAATACTATTATTTTATTAATTAGTAATCTTGATAATTTATAATCTAAATTATTTTTATTTCATTATTATGTAACTTAGAGTATATTATTACAAAAACAAAATAAACTAATTTACTCTCAAATAATAACTGACATAAAATTTCAATTTTGCCTTTACATCAAATCATTAATGTCACTTTCATTCAAAACATTTTTTCATTGAATGTATAAATACCTATATTATTTTATATGAATTGAGTGGTCAACGTCGTTGGCTTCGGTTGAGGTCATAAAATGATTTTTAAATCTATTGATAGATTTCTATTCGAAAATACAGTTGCCTCCTATGTCTAAAACTCCCTCCCGCATATCCAATTCTGTAAAAGGAGATGTAACGGGAGCGATTAGCTAACCACTAGTCCTGCCCTATCCTTGTATTCCTGCTCTTTTCGAAAAAGAGAGGCTGAGCAACTGATTAATAAAGAATTTTCGTAGAAACAATTTATGTTGCGATAAACTCCATTAAGAGTCCATATGCTCCACATTATGGTTTTATTTATATATAATTGTTACTGTATGCATATAGCTTTGGCGCAATAATTGTAGTGTGTGTATTATATAGAACCAAAAATAAGTATTTAAACAGAGACCATAATAATTATTAATGTGTATATTATCATATTTATCATAGGTACTATGATTGTATATTCCAAGAACATTATTTCGCAATTTTAAACCATTTTTTCTTTATTGTTTAAAAACTCTAATGCACTTTGCATCTCGTGTTTCGTTAAACTACGAATATTTGTGAGACATTATTATTATTGTTCCTTTCGCACTACAAGAGATTAAGTCTAAAGTAAAGGTTACTAAGAAAACGATTTATGACAAACGATTTATGATTTATGACACTTATTGTCGGAAATACCAACAAACATGCTTTACAATTGAATTTTTGTGTTTCCGTTGACTTTATGGATATGTGTTTGTTTATTTAAACTTTTTATTTTCCCAATAGATAATAAAACAAACTATCCCGTTTGGCTTAGAAATCACTATACCTTTTTTTTACACAACTTTCTCGATTTTTTTATTGGGTAGCAGTTATGTTAGATGTTGACTCAACATTAAAAAACATCTAACAACGAAAAATCCTTCTAAAAATATTTAAGTTAATGTAATGGGTGTCGACGTCTGTGGCGCAGTTGGTAACGTCGTTGGCTACGGTTACGGATGTCTCGGGATTAAGCCCCTGAGCAGAGAGTACCATAAATCAATTTCTGTTCGAAGGAATGGGTGTATGTGGTGTCTAAAATTCTCACCAGTACGATCCTAAAAAAGTGGCGTACTGAGAGCGCTACTCCTGTCCTAGCCCTATCTTACTATCCTTACTATCTTCGAAAAGAGAGGTTGAACAACTGAGTAACAAGCAGTTTTCGTATAAAACTTCTGTTGAGATACTCCATTATAAGGTCATATGCTTCACACTGGGAAGCGGACATGGTAAAAGAAAATGCGAAATATAAGATAAGATAAGCAATATTATATTCCTCGTTATAAATATTTTTTTACAATACCAAGCTTAGGTAGTAATCAGATCTTTCTAATAAAAATCAGAAGTAATCGTGAAAAATTAGAAAAAAATTGATTATAAATATATATATATTTTTTATAATAGTACCTACAAGGGGTTTTCCAAATTTTATTTGCATCTTAATTTGTATGTAACGTCAAATCGATTTAAAAAATGATTGTTGTTCATAATTTTATATATTGCAGGAACTAGATAATTGAACAATATTTATATTTTTAAATAACTGATAACTCTACATATGAATAGACGTATTAAACCCTATTATATTTAATATGGAAAGAGAAATTTCTAGAAACCCCGGTTAACCGAGGAAAATAAACCGGTTTTTGGTTTTTTTCAAAGCAGCCAATAAACCGGTTAACCGGTTTCGGTTTAAACCGGTTTGGAAGCCCTAGTTACAATGCACACGCATCATAAAACAATACTTAATAAAATGCAATTCACGAAAATTTGAAAATGTATTCCTTGGTGTAATTAAGTGCGCAAGGTTTTTTAATATTTTCTCCAACACCGTTATTTGTAAATCCTTTACGTAATACATTAGAATCTGTCCTTTTATTTTTTCGTTTCACCGTATGAGTTAGGACAAGTTAAAAAAAACGTTTTTACGTCAATATGAAGTCTTCGACCCTAGACTTCTTTGGTTCTGAACACTTCTTATCATTTATTTTTTTGTAAAAAAATATTGCGTTGTTGTTCAAACATCCTGCCATGTCGCCGGAACCCACATTACAATATTCTTCACAGCGACAAACGTTTTTACAGATAATATACATATTTGTAACTTAGTATATGGCATTTTAAGCATTTAAACTAACGATTCGTTTATTTATTCCGCTATTTCCTTGAAAACTAATTCCACTGAGTATATAATGTGAAAAATCATTATATACTCACGGAAAATGAGTCACGCCCAAATCGAACACATCTAATCAATTACCCTCAACAATTCGTTTATTCGAGTTGTATCACTGCTTAGCAAAAATAAAATAAGTCGCGGTTCAATTCTAACTGTATTCTCAGCGAGTTATTTTTTTCTCCCTCAGCCTGCTTGTGACGAAGCAGTGTGAGAGTGGGAAAAAATAACTTGTGATTCAATCCAATTGGATTCTCCGCGAGGCATTTGTTTTCTCACTGCCTTTTTTCTGAAACCGTTGTGAAATCACGACGATTAGTCGTTTAGATTTGATGTTTTGTGATTGACGTATGCCTAGTACCACTTTTAAAGTGTCGACTGTCAATTCTTGGTGGAAAGGCATTATCATTATTAAAATAAAACACAATTTGTTAAGTATTACTACCACATTTTAATAACGATCAGGACCGCGGACCGCTTTCAACTTGATGATGCTCATAGTTAGTAAAACTGGTCCTGATCATTATTAAAATTTGGAAGTAGCCCAAAACAAATTGCGTTTTATTCTTGAAAAAATAGCATGTCTAGAAGATACACACTTTCTTCGCTTAAATGTGAAAGTTCTTAACGGCTGAACTGGATAAAAATATTACGAAGAAATTGTTTTTCATTTTTTATTAATCCGCTTTTTGAGTTGTTTGTACTATTTGTTTTACCTGGATGCATAATGTATACAAATATCTTCGAATAAATATCTACAACAATATTTAAGACTCAAAATGCTCAAAAATTTAATACACAGAACTTGCCGCGCAGAAAATATCTTACAATTCATTATCTATCATTTTAACTCCTGCAAAGTAGAGTGCATGCAACCAAGTCTCGAGGAATTTCTCCTCGGACATTCCTGGCAAACATTTGAAACACGCATGAAGTTTTTACGCTGCGGAATACATCCTGTAGAGTGTGAATCCGTAGCGGGTGGTGGTGGGTACAACGTTGCGTACCCTAGGGCATTTAAAAAAATCATTATCTTCAATTACTCATTCAATCGTCTCTCCAATCAGTCTAATCAACATGTTCAACTATCAGGTAAATAAGCCAAGTATTTAGTTCCACAATAACTATGTGATTTTGTTGATAGCTATCACGCAGTGGCGGCCGGTGACAAGAATATTAGGGAGTGCAAAAAAGACTCACCTATTTATACAAGAAATCCATCCTCCGATTCTTGGATTTTGAAAACACTTCAATAACACGAACATTAAAATCCGATATTGACGATACCAATTGTTTCTCTACACTTAACATCGCAAGAGCATTTAGTCTGTCTTGAGTCATGGTATTTCTCAAAAATGACTTGATCCTTTTTAATGTTGAGAAACAACGCTCACTTTCCACTGAAGTCATCGGTATTGTACAAATAATCTGTAATAACTTAACACTTTCACTAAATACTTCGATTAAATTATTGTTTGTAAAAAGTTGAAGTATGGACAATGCTCCATCGGTGACGTAAAAATCTTCCCTACTGTATATGACAGTTAATTCATTTTTAAGCTTTAGTTTGTCAATGAAATCGTAAGTTGATGTTGCAATATTAAAGTCCGCTAAAGGAAAACTTTTGTGATAATCCGAAAATTTTTCGCTAAAAAACAATTTAGCTGCTACTAAATGATCATGGTATGCGAAACGATCTTTCGTTTGATTCACTAAAGTATCGCATACTTCATTACAAATGACATAATGGGGTAAGTCATTTGGTCTACGTCTTTTTGTAGGTTGGACTAGTGACATTTGGGTATTTTCTCGGATATTCTGAATAGAACGCGTAAAACTTTCGATATTCTTATTTATCTCCAAAACATCTTTCGACCTAGATTGAAGTTGCATAAAAAGTATATCACAGTGTGGCATAACTTTTGCAAAGAAATCTAGCCAGTAATTGAAATGATCTTCGTTTAAATATCGAAACAGCATTCCAGCTTGATTGATGGTATCAGCGTCTAAATTTACGGTTTCTAAGATGTGCTCCATACACTCTTTCAACTGCTCGCGATAAGTGTGCACGACAGTCACTGTTCTTATATTAAAATTCCACCTAGTTATTGGTGCTGAAGGTATTCTTCTATGAACTATTTCTTTTAAAATGTCAGCTCTCTTCGCAGATCTCGAAAAAAATGATGGAAAAGATCGTAAATTTGCAAAAAGTTCCGAACCATAGTGTTGGCTGAAGCACTTCTCTCCATTATCAAATTCAATTGATGTGCATAACAATGTATGAAATGTGCGTATGGATACGAAGCTTTTATCAAAGCCTGCACACCACCTAATCGCCCACTCATCACTGCTGCACCATCATAACTCTGCCCGATTAATTGTGCTGGTTTAATGTCGAGAAATTCCAGTTCCTTCAAAATTTCAGATGCAATACCTACCGCAGTATGATCTTTTGGGATAATAAATTTCCAGAAACGTTCATGTATCTTCCCGCGCAATTCGTACCGTATTACCAAAACGAGTTGTTGCGTAGTGGCTATGTCAGTTGTTTCGTCCGCCTGGATAGCGATATATTTGCTCTGCGATATTTCATTTTTAATTTCGTTGCGACACACCTCCAAAATTGAATCTAAAATGTCATTTTGAATTGTTTTTGAAGTTCCCTTGAAAACACTGCTGCTCTCTAAGTGCTGTTTCATTGCGATGTCAATCTCTGAGACGAAATCAATAAGCCCTCGATAGACACCTGGATTATGGGAATCTGCAGTTTCATCGTGTCCCCTTAAAGCTAATTCAAATGCACCACAGAACTTCACACAGTCAATTAACCTTGATAAAATATATCGATTTTTATCTACACGCTCATTAATTTGTTTCACTGACGCACGATACCCAGCATCCAATTGGGAACGAATATCTAACGATCCCAATACCGCAAGTTGCATTTCATTTAAAATGTGATTTTGAGAGCTACCGTGTTTCTTTATTTTGAATGATAGGTGAACCAGGTCCTTAATTCCACTCTCAGTCCAGTTAGATTCACCTCCAAACAACAGACACGGAAAACAGAATACTGTATTAAAACTAGTACAGCCACATAGCCATGGTGTTTTTTTATACGTTTCTACATTAAATTTCCGAGTAAACACTTTATTATTAAGCGTACACTTCTGAAATAAATTTAAGCTTGGCATAGGACGACCTGCTGCTTTAATTTCCAGCCTTTTCGAAAAATCCCGACGATTTTCTTTAATGTATGAGACAGAATATGCACTATTCATTATTGAAGCACGTAAATATTAGACGTATGTTAAAGAAAGTAAATAAATTTGATGGTATGCGTTTCTTTGTGGCAGGCTCAATACACTAGAGGGCCTTTCGACGCACGAACTAAACATATGCGACAGGTCTCTGCGAGTTTGAATACTTCGGGAACAGTCGTCATAATTCGGCAATACTGGTGCAATGATCCTGAATAACTAAAAACTTCGTATGAAAGTCGAATGTGTGACACAGATGACGTCACAAAAAAAAAAAGTTTCCTACGGAATCCCTTCCACTTAGGGAGCGCTGAACCAAAATTGCACCGCCTCGACGTATTATTATTAGTATTTTTCTGGCGCGGAATACGAGGTAGCATTGTGTGAATCATCGCTTGATGCAATATTTTTTACGGGGAACACGCGGGAAATTTTAAAATGAGTGAATTGCTATGTTTGTATAATATCGCTTATTACTTGAATGAATAATAATAACTTGAATATGGGAGTACATAGCACCATTTGCTCCTTTGCAAGAGCCGTCCCTGCTATCACGGCATCGTCACAACTATCTCCTGTGATGCCGAAAATTATATGAACTGAAAACTCTCTATTGTAAGGGAGTTAAACCAAGAAAATTCCAATCAAATCAATACACTTTCAACATGCTTTATGTATACTTAAATAGCAAATTATATCTTGAAAGAAGTTCTCTAGATATTATAATATGTAATAACCGCTTCCTATAAAATTTAAATGACTTCATTTTAAATGTCAAAATTAATCTGAAACGAGTTTTACTATCGGTATAATTATTTATATACACCAGCCGTGGCCAACATGTTGTGTTTTTATAGGAAAAATTTTATAGACAAAATCATTTTATAAATAGTTTTTAAAATTTTCACAAATTTCTTGAACAATATAGAAAAGTGGAATGAATTTTTAGACCTTAAAATTATCGCAAGATAATAAAAATGTTATACTATTTTTAAATTTTAGCATGCATTTTAATATAACGCCCTAAAGATTGTACCACACTCGTCGGCAACCTTTTTACCAAACATTCACCATATCTTAATTTTACCAGGGGGGCTCACAGCCCGAATTTTTTTCTCTCCTAAAAAATGCTTCGGGACGCTTTGGTGTTCGCGAGCCCTTAGTAGCCAACCGCTGCTCTATATTAATAAAAAAATTGTGTCTTGGCATCCTCCACAAAATATTGCAGGACAGTAGCGCTGGAAAACTCTGAATCAAGAGTAAAAACAACTAAAGAGAAAGGTACTTCAACAATAAGACTTTTTTTAAACCTGACGATTCACTACATTATGAGATGAGATTAGAAGTGTAATCGATTGAATTCAAATGGCTCTGCGATCGACCTGTAGCCCGTCCCTGCTATTTATTTCCCTGTCGTTTGTATCCGCTGACATGGTGTAATGAAAAATTGACTCATCCATCATTATATAAACTCCAATTGAACAATGTCAATATTCTCGTACCCAATGATGATTTTTATTGTATGATAATATTTACATTAATCTTTCTACTTTATGTATAGCAGAGATAACTAATTAGCTGATACATACATTTTGTCAGTGTATCATTCTTATTCTTAGAAGAAAGTGGTGTATACTTAATATTTTTCCGATGTTAGACACCGACAAAGTGTAGGTAGTATAATTTTAGCTTTTTCCAAACTATCCATACTATTATATCAAAATATGACTCTTCCGCTCATTATAAATTTTAATTATTATTCACTTTACCCGAGGTCGGCAACCTGTGGTTCGCGAGCCACATCTGACTCTTTGGTCAATTCGCGTCGTTCCTTCTTTGCCAAATTCACAATTCAGCATTTTTATAAAAAAAAATCACAATTCTTATTTTGATTTTGTCTGTGTTTTATAATTGTTTAACTGGATGTATACATACAAATAAAGTGTATTTTCGAGAAAGGTGTTGTTTATTTATTTCTATTGTATTTGATAGCAGAAAATTTTATTATGAATCAAAATTTTCATACCTTACTTATCATTGTTTAAAATCACATAATATTTTCAATCCATTATTGTACCGTTTATTTTTCTAGAAAAAAAAACATACGGCTTAAACAGACACCCCCTCACCCGCATCGGTCAGCTATATCAAGAACCTCTTTTAAATATTTACATTACTTTTATTCAGTAAATCTTCTCCTCGTAATAAATTATAAATACATAAAAAGTCATTATGAAAATATTTTTTTGGCTCCCCAAAGAATTCTAAACCTTTTTGCTAGTCACATTTGGCTCTTTTGATCCAAGAGGTTGTCGACCCCTGAACTATACAGTCTTAATAAAAAAATACATGTTTCGAGTAGTCCGCATTCGTTTTTTAATTGAAAAGTGATAACTTTATTATTCCACTGGTTGTGTTACTCGTGACACGTGTTTGTGCTTCTTTAAGAAGGATCTTCAGACTTACGGGATTCTCTTTTTCATCTTTGCAATTATAAGATTCACTTAATTTGAAGTATGTTTTGTTTGAATTTATAAATTTTCTGCACTAAATGTTAATAATTTAATTTTAGAATATGATAATATTAAAATATAATACGCATATAGTTTTAAGTGATGCGAATTATTGGTAACAGGAAGTTCAACTTTTCGTATTACCGACTGTGAACTCGTTGGTAAATAATTTATAGCGATCCAATAATAGATTTATAAATATTTATTAGCTTAAAATGCCTTATAGATTTGTCAATTCGTCTAGTATTGTAATTTTCAGCCACGCGATAAATACTTAACAAAGAAACGCTGTTTTTCTTTGAGCGCAAAATATGTGCAATCGAGAATTTCGACTGCACTTTTTCGCTCTGCATTTCTGCATAGGAAGCAGAAGTAAAAAAGAAGAAAAAACTGCAGCACAGACATGATTGCACTCTTGTGCAATAAACAACGATCTATCACATAAAAATGTAAAATTATGGCATCATATTAGTACATGCGCCCCCGGTGACAGCAAATTGCATGCATGTATGTATTTTACCTATTACGATGATGCTAACCCTCCCACCACGTGGTCGCTTTTCGATCATAAGTAAACCTGCATATCTCAATGGTATCGATGCAAATAAAACATGTCCACAATTTTTATTGTTCATACAATCAGGGCTGTCCAAACGAAGTTGAAGTCGTAGTGATTTTTGTGAATTCAATTCCTTATTTTAAAAAAATATTTTATGAGCATGTTTGATTTAATTTTTGCTAACCTTATATTTTATTTACACGTATACCATATTCAAGATCGATCAATATAAATTCAGGAAATCGCGGCATGGATGTAAATATTTTGCTCACTCCGACGACGTATTTATGCAATTTAATTTCGAAAAAGAAAACAATCAATAATTAATAACACCACGTAAGCTCCTTTTCTATAAACAAAATTAGTACCTTAAATGATTTAATTTTCAATAAATATGATTTTTGAATACGTGAAATGACATAGTATTGTCTATCTATTCTAAACAGTATATATAACTAAGCTAAAATAAGTTTAAGTGTAGTTCTGACGATGGCGTCATGCCGAAATAGCTGTCAACTACCCAATAAAATTCTGTAGAACTAAATACGTTGCTATTTTATCCTATGAATACAATCAAGATAGGAAGTTTTTAAAATTCTTTAATTCCGATATGTTCCAATCGAATTTTGAGTCGGTATTTTTTTCCAAATAATGCCAGAGCTCTACCAGACATAAAATTGTATAAAAATATTTTCATAAACCTTGAAATACTTTTTATATTTGCATAGGATTTGTGCTCAAAACTTTTAATTCATTTTTAAGTATATATGCAAATATTATATCTATATACACATGAGAAGCGTCGTTTTTTAGACTAATAAAGATAACTATGATATACATTTACAAAAAAATACTTATGTTAACCTATTCAACAATAATTATAGGGAACGTGGTATTTACGATACCTCACTTGTCTGAATTTGGAATCTGTACACTAAACACTTCTACGGCTTCTGACTTTACAATATCAATTAGTATTATATTATCCCGGATCGAAGTGTTACATGCCAACATTCGCTGAATACGCAGACAGAAAGAGTGTGTGTGCTATACGTAACAGGCGGAAACATAAATCAAGACAAATTTATAGTGTAATTTAAAGAATATTTCAAATATATCTCATAAAATGAATAGTTGTTGCAGCTCTGCGTTAGACCAAGAACATGAGGTGGTAATTCTATACGTCTGCCGTTATTACTGGAAGGCGTTCATGTTATATCCAACGAAACGATATACATATTTTAACTTCAGTTGGCAATATAATACAAAAAAATATCGTATACTGTATTACCAATAAATTTTCAACGGAATTTTAAAAAATCTTTCAAACTTAATTATAGTTAATTCATTTCTAAAACATCGTTTATGTTCTACAAATCATAATTACAAAAATAAACAATCTGTTATCAAGTGTATTTTTATCATAGTTTTTATAACTACTACTCACTAGCGTTTAGTCATAGTCTAGTAATCGCCCATAAAGATAACGCTTACAATACTCTTAATTGCTTAATAATGATATCAACTTAAGTTTGCAGTGGAGTTCTTTTACACCTTGATACCGGGAAACGTAACTTCAGAATCATGAGCAAGAAAACAATAAATTAATAGCACAAAGTATAGTAGACGACAGAAAAATATTCATGATATCCCGCCCTTTTTAACGTGCACTACTTCCTAGAAGTCAAATCATACCGTATCGAAAGGGTTAATTTTCAGGAAGCAGTTTCCATAATGAGCCGCGAGAGTTGCTTCAGTCAACAGTTGTCCTTTGGCCCGAGCGGTCGCCTTTTTGTCCGCTCAAAAGGCAAACGTTCTTTTTGTAATTCTATTTTTAAATAATAATAGTACACACTCATTGTGCAAACGTAACCATTTACCGCCGATGCAGAAATTAGTACCAAAGTCCGCGACAAGTTTTTTACCTTCGAATATTCGCTTGTATCGTATTTCATTTTGTATGCGGTAATATTTCATGTAAGTAGAAATTTTACTTTAAATCAGTAGTAGCTATAGAATTTCAAATACGAATTATCTTCACTATTTCATTTTTTAACAATTTTACGCAGTGCTGCACTTACCGGGTTAGTATATCCTTGCAACAACTGAATACTGCGCTAAAACTAGATATGCCAGACCGTCAATAAAAAATTTTTATCCTACTTACAGAGTATTTAACCTTAGATTCATTATTAATATAATCAGATTTAATATATTTTTAATCATTCCAATAATCACCGTATTCAGTAAATACTCTTCAATATTTCACGTGCGGACAATAAATGCTTACTGTACAAAGATTACAATTTGTACATGTACTTTAGATCTAAATGTTATAAAACATGTATTGCATTGTATTTCAAATAATTTTATAAATAAATAACTCGATTACAATTAAAAAGAAACGCTTAGCATACAAGTTTGGTGGCAATATACACATTAGGTAACTCACATTAATGTGTTAGAATAAATATTACGTAAATTGAATTAAATTCGGATTATTTATCAAAACAAACACTGTCTTTGTCTTCCCAGTAACTTTTAAATGAAATGTATTTTTATTAGGCGGGAATCGGCCATATTTGATTGCGAATTTCGATACGTGACGAAAAACTGATTTAGTGTGTGCTCAAATTGGCGCCAATTTCACGGCCGTATGAAGAAAACACCTGAAAAGAAAACCAAAGTTATTGGTAAGTTTTTTAATTGCATATGTCGGCATATATTTCTCTGCGAATTGTCCACCATTTTCTTTTCATTAACCTGAATTCGTACTAGAAATTAAACATATGCAATCGTACGCCATCAAATCGCGCATTATAGACGTGATCGCATTTTCATAAACAATAAATTACCACATGTGTTTGCAATTAAATACAATATGATACTCATCTTTCAATATCCTTTACTTTTATCCACTTGTTAATAGATTATAATATCTGTTTGATTTTTATCATTGTTTTTCTTTCAAAGAAAACACCGCATTTCATTGTTATCCTCTTATCTTTTGTCGTACCAGTTTAAAAACTTGTACATCTTTCATTATCATGTCATACACTTGGTTTGCAGACACAACGCTCGGTAAAATGATATCATTTTTCACATTGTCGGCTTCAATTTCAACCACGTGGAAGGTTATAAACTCGATGGGCTTCAAAGGGTTAAAAATATATGCGCATAGTAAATTCTATTTTATTTCGGTTGGCAACATGTATTCTTAAGTTTTAATAATAACGTATCGTCACTGGACATATTTGTCCCATGTGAGGATTTTGGTCAAAATGAGCTATAAATGTTGCTCGAATAGTAAATTTTTTCTTCATGAGAATTCATTTAAAAATAATTATGGTGAAATTAAATGTATACCATGTGAGACGTTGCCACATTTAATATGGCAGTGACACAATTTTAATTTGAAATTCAATGTATAGAATATGAGCAAAAATAATAACTATTCTTAAAAATTATATGATTAGTAGAATCATAAAATAAATAAATCATATTAAAATAGATAGTTTAAAAATTGCTACCTCTTTCGTTATTTTTTTTTTTTTTGAACAGTTTTTTTCGATTATCATGTAGTTTTAGTCACATAGGACAAACTAAGCGTTCAACGACGATATACAGTTAATTCTTTTCGAATAGGTCTGTTATTCGAGTGAAAACACAACATGACCACCGTTGAAAGTTAAGAAAATTTCGTTTTTGGATTAGAACTCTATTATTTACGTTATTTGTTGATAATTAATATTAAACACAACCATCTTATTATACTTATAAACTCAAACATCTTATACAAACAAGTTGATGGCTCCCAAAAATCCCGATTTGAATACTTTCTTTGTCAATTTACGTCCAGGCTGTATCAAAAATTCAACATCTGAAGCATAGGTGGGCAACACGTCGATCGTTTATGATATATATGTATTATTTACTATTTGAAATGAGGACGTTAGCTTATTTTTGTTGTCTTGTTGTTTTCGTCGTTTGATTTAATAATAATATGAAAATTCATCATGAACTGATAAATATTATTAGATAAATCGATAAAATAATGTATTTACTATACCGAAAATATTACCATTGGTCCGATACTATTTTTTTTTTTGAATTTAAATTGGAAAATTTTACATTTAGAAAAATTTTACATAGATATTGCTGTATGTCCACAAAAAAATGTTTTTTCTACAACATAAATCGTCTGAACTATAATTACATACAAACTAATATACTGAATTTTGAAAAATATTTATTATAAAACGATTTATTCGGTGTAAGTCAAAAACCGAATGATTACTTTTGACTAGATGTGTAAGTTTTTTTAATAACTAAAAATTGTTAACCGAGTAATAAACAAAAAAAAACATGCCGATTAAAGAAATCTCATGGACTTTATCCTATGTTCACTTTCAATTTCCTAAAAAATGTTATACGTATTATAATGAATTCACGATAATTTCAAAATCCAAAAACGTGTACTTTTGTCGGCAATACTGGATGTGGAAATTGGAAAGTTTCTATTCAGCTACAGGGGTTTTAAGACTTAGGTCGGTGGAGGTGATACTGTTTGTTTTCTTCGACTGTCTCAGAAAGTCCAACCCTCGCGTGGTTATGCCGTCAAAAAAATAGTTTTTCTTCACGTTAAACAATGATCGATCATTATGTCAAAATATATTCTTCTACTGTTGCAAAAGTATAATATATAAATGCCATAAAACAATTTTGAAGTCTTACCACTTTCACAATTACCTGCATAATTTGTGAACATCGTGGAGGCACACCTATTTGCAAATACACGTGATTCCTTTTTTACACGTCGAAAACGAGTAAATTATTTGTCTACTTCGATTGTCTTGATTTAACACGTCTACAAAAAATATAAGAAAAATAATTATCACCTTTATCTATTGTCAGAAAACGACAATGAATTAATATTTTTTTTTCATACTCTAATCAAAATCGAAAACCGTATTATATAGCGTGTAACTTTTAAAACGAACATAATGTTATTTTTTAAAAATCTATTAAATTAATTGATACAACCTATCTTTCATTATTGTATCACTGCCTTTACTCGGGCTTCTTGACATGGCGGTCCATGAAACGTACCCCCGTGTCCTCAGCATCACTCCATGTTATTGGTGCAGCAAATTGATTATATTATTTATCTATATACAATGAATTATAAATGTATGTTTTCATAAGACCATTTGAAAAATTCGAAATTATAACAACGCGGTGATAAACGGCCATATTTGCTCTACTAACAAAGCATCGTATGACTTAACATTTCTTCATCATATGTAGGTATGTGGATCTTTTAAGATCATTGTAAACACTTCTCAAATCGTGAGAAAATGCGTAAAATACGTAGACAGGAACTTCAAAGACTTTATTGTTCGCATGAATTACACCGATTTATTTTTCTCGGTGAAAAACGAAATTTAAAATACACAGAAAAACATGTTGAATATCACAGCTTCTCAAACACAGATAGCCATTTGTCGTCTCATAGCTGTTTGTTTGACTGTTTGATTTGGATATGCCTTTTTGTTTGCACGCCCGCCTTGGTTCTCCGCGTGCTTTTTTCTATATTTTTTTGTTTATATGCGATAGTCTCCTTTGGATACATACCGGTGTAGATTTACGATATAGCAGTCATTGTCAAAATATTTCTTTGCAGATCTTATATCTAGACGTGTACTATTCTTATTTTAATCAGTCCGATCATTTATTTAGTCGCATTCCGATTCGTTATAATATGGACTAACTTTTCTGTGTGCCGTTTTAGTTGATGTTTTTAAACTGGCGGTTGAGGGTGGGGAGGGTGGGGCTTCAGAATTCAAATACTAATAAAAAATACTTAGACAAAACAAATTTGCAGGATTCTATAACAAGGAAGCAATACATCATATATACAACTTTTAAAAACATGTTAACTTGACGTTGATTTTATTATTTTTAAAATATGGGAGACAGCCTTTATTGTAAATATCACAGGCTATTTTCAAATCGGCATTTTCCATCTGAAATATTCTCATATGTATCATTTATCAAACGCCTATTTAAGATAAAATTAAAGGCTAAACAAGCTTAAATATATATTTACAAACCTATTGCTTGCGATAATTAAAATTTAATTTTCATAAGATGTTCCATTCAACTTCATCGACGTTTAAATACATTCTTGTTTCTCTCATAATATAATTATTTATTTTATATTATAATATAATATACGCTCAAACTGTAGTATTGCAAAGTGATCAATGTTTTCCATCTCATCGCTGTCAATTATGTTTGGGAAACGCTGCATGTATAGTGCACAAACCGAGTTAGGCCGATTGTAATAAGAGCCGGCGGAAATGTACGAAGGTGTTGTGTGTCGTCAATTAACACACCTTTTGGGTCATTTCAGTGAAGTTCCTGCGATGACCCACTGGCAGGGTTGAAACAAAATATAAAATTTCATTCGTAACCAAACGTTTCTCACTTTCCTATCTTAACCTTGGTATGGCTACAAATTCACGACATTTTCCTAAACCCATAGCGATTGTTTGTGCGTCAGTTGAAGAAATCGCCACAATACTACATAAACCGCCAAGATCGCAAGTTTCTTAAGGGTTGTGTCAGATACATATATCTATATCCATTGAATTGTGTCAATTTTTAGGGCATATTGAGACCATGATTTAGGGATGAAAAGCGTTGCATAATCGAATTAAAATAAATGACTGTATTGGTTTGAAAGAAGCTTAACTATAGATATACCAATTTAACTTAGCCGCTAGTGAGGGTGCCACCGTCACGTTAGGAATACTATACTCAACCAGAACTGATTTTTCAATTAATTCCAAAACTGATATATTAGCGACGGTTATTAAAAGTAGACAAGATATTTATTTTGCATAAAATGACAATTTAAGAAATTTATTCTAGACTCTAGTTCCCAATTCGGCGGCGGCCAAATGATGTTGGTAACACTATAATTGAATACAAGGGGTTCAGTATTCAACTTTTTTCTAGATATCAATGACCTTTTTTTCATGAGTATTTACTCAGTGGATACGTGGGCAGCGCGTTGTGAATTATTTTTTATCATATTTATTATTTAAGACGGTTAATTGCCGGCATTTAAAATACAATGAGTAATAACTCAATTTATTTTTACTTAATATTCACTTTTAAGGCGTTAACTGTCTATTCTTGGTGGACAGGCGGTATACTTTCAAATAAAACACAATTTGTTCACGATGATCAAGGCCGGTTTCGCACATTATAAAAATGTGGAAATAGTACAAAACAAATTGTAATTTATTTTAAAAAATTGTATATAAATACGTTCTAATCGGAGTCGACAAAAATCGTTATTTTGCATTCGGTTATCCGTATTGCCCACCTTTGAACTTTAATTTATAATAAAATCTCCCTAATCTTCTCATTACTAAGAATAACGTAGCTAGGGAATTGTTTCAAATGATTACTTTCATAAGATACATTAAACATCTTATCCTATATGTATATAGTAGTTTAAAAAACTTGCCATCGTCATAACGTGGTGTGTCATTCAACAATTTAAGTATGATGTCGACATTTTCCTGTTAATAATAATTATTAATAATATCGTTTTCCTGTTGGGCTTGTTTTAAACACTTTTCTTCGAAAATATTAAGACGTACTATTTATTTAGCCTACTCCCTTGCGATCTATACAAACTTGGGTAGTTATGTAAATTCCGGAGAAACGTGCTACAGAAATTGGCGCCTATTTAGTTTCCGTCGCCCCAATGCTTCATATTTGTTGTTTTTTGTAATACTATCTCAAATATAATATCTTTCCATTCGAGTGGCACATATTTGTTTATTAATATCACACATGCATTTTAAATGCATACCTATTATCGCATATTATGGTGAATTTGATCCAGTCGTCTTGCATTGCAATTTGCTAATATTGTTAGCCGTCACTCGGTGTTATTTGATTCTTTTTTTTTTATGATGACAAGTCGAAAGAGCAGAAGGTAAAACAACACAATTCACACTAAAAGCTTGCTACCATAATGTATTATTCTAATCATGCTCGTATTAGTTTTACACGAATGTGTTTTAGTTTTTAATTATATCTATTTTTTTAAATTTGCATCCCGTTTAACACTTTTATATCTTAAATTATACCGGTCCGTCGCCGTAGCTGAGTGGGCTTTCTTTCCACTTGACCGAAACGGCATTTTCGTACATTGATTTGTGTCCAAAGGCATTAATGTTACTTTCCCACCCACCCTTTCCAATTCTTAAGAAGAAAGGGTAGAGAGAGTGAGCGATTAGCTTATCTCTCATCCTGCTATCGTTACTTTCTCTAACAAGAGAGTTTGAGCGACTGACTAAGCTCAGTTCTGCCAAACATATTTGTTTAAGTGCTCAATTATAAGATCCTATTTACATAGGGCTGCCAGTCGTCGCGGTATTCAAAGTTTGTCCCGGTTTCAAGCCTCTTGTCTCGGAGTCCCGAAGGTAGCTTTCGGGACAGCCAAAAATCTCGGTTTTAGATAACCTAGCATGGGTCAGAAATACCGAGTCCCCGCAGTTACGAAGTTGCAACAAATGCAAAAATAAAACAAAACTTGTGTAATATCGTAGTCATCAACGGTCAATTTAAAACGTGAGAAAAACTTTCTTTTACTTGCTACAAAGAACTATAATACGGAATAAACTATGGGAATACTAATTTATGTAAGGAAGGACATTAAATTTAATTCATCAAGTGTTCTCTATCACTTTTAAGGTGTTAATTGTCAATTCTCGGTGGAAAGGCATTATATTTTACTCTATCATTATCGTTAATTTTTGTCTATATGTCCCAATTAATTATTATTTATTTGATCACAAAATCAGCGAATAAATCATTTGTAAAATTTAAATAATCTGGGTAAAATAAAAAAACAGTCTAGCAAGCAAATCATCAAATACGATTGCGGATAGTATATGGGAGGCGGAGTCAATTCAAATCAAATGTCCGGTTGAGATGTCAATAAATCAGGCAGCCCTATATATACATTGGGAGCGAACATAGCTGAAATCTTTCGAATAATTCAGATCTCAGGTTGCGTATTAAGTCAATATTTATAAATTCCTGCGATCATTACTTTTTCATGAAATTAATATTTAAAAAAAATAAGAAATACCACGTGGTAGTGAAATTTATATGAAAAATAAGTTACCGCAAAGTAACAGGCCAATACATCGTACGATATAGTAAATATTATAATTGAGTAAATACGCTTCATACGCGCCTAAGTCACACAATTTTGAACAAGCATTTTTAGTTTATAACGATTATTTTTGAGCGTCCGTGGCGCAGTTGGTAGCGTCGTGGGCTACGGCTACGGATGTCTCGGGTTCAATTCCCGGTGCGAACAGTTTTCATAAATAGATGTTTCAATCGATTTATGGATTTCTATTCGTAGTCTGAGTGTTTCTGTTGCCTAAAACTCCCTCCTCACCCATCCATCCGATCCTCACGGGGCGTAGCGAGAGCGATTAGCTTACCACTTGTCCTGTCCTATCCCTACTCTCTTCGATAAATTAGACGTTGAGCAACCGAGTAACAAACAGTTGTCATAGAAAAATTCTGTTGAGATACCTCCATTAGGAGACGATTATGCTCCACGTTGGGTGCGGACATCGAAAAAAATTATAAAAAAATGTTGAAATATCGCAGAAAGTGTCTTATCCACTGCAAATGGGCACAAATCATTGTAAAGAAAAACTAAAATTTTAATTTTTACAATACTGAAATACTTTTACAATAAATCAACAAACTTTTGTGTTATATTTAAGAAAAACAGGAATTTAATTTGGACTTTGGCACTTTTGAAAAAACTTCAATGATCAACTCAACTTTTCAACGACAAAAATAGACTTTTGTTTGATTGTTCTGAGCACAAAATATTCCCCTGCTTACATAGAATCGATTGCCGCCAAAATCTTTAAAAAAGTATACGGTGGACGGTGCATCATGTTATTAATTTATCGACTCATATGTAACGCTGTTTCCGCAAAGACACTCGATGACCCCTACTTGGTAGGCCTAGAGAAACAACTTTGGGCGCCAAAGAGGCTTTGGGATAGTTTCAAATTTCTATCGTTTTATGAAATTTATTTACTTCATAAATTATTACGTGCGTGTGTTTCATTTGTGTTTTTTATTCCGGCACTCTGCGGTTTCGCTGATTGACTCTCGTTTTGAATAACCGCACGGCGGATGTTGGAGTATTGTTGTTTTATTTCTTTTTAATTTCAGTCTCACTGTTCGACGCGCTTGTATGTGTGTGTACATTACGATTATTATTTTTACTACCGCTACTTTTCTGATAATATTAATCAGATTAGTTGAACGGCGCACAAAGGAAACAGCTGTAATAATCGAAATCTGTAGCGAAACGCCTCCAGGAACGCACACCGAATGTCACACAATATTATAATGGAACATTCGCTTTGAATCTGCCATTATAATATATTATACATTCACACAAATCGAAGATGGAACACTACTTTTCTTTTCGAAGACTGACAATCGAAGTTTTGAATTTCGAACTTGCCTTTTTATAATTACGCAATGTTAGAGTTTTTAAATGAACATATCTAATCTGCTTTGCTTTGCGGCTTATAATTCCATTCAATCAAATATTTAAAATAAGAACACTGCTTTCCTTTTCGAAGAGTGACAGAACTAATCATATTTCGAACAAAGCTTATTCAAAAATATGCAAAACCAACAATACCAATTTCAAACGCCATGAAAATAAAAACATGAATTCTGCTTTAATTTATCTGCTTATAATTTCATGCTATCAACATTACTTATTCACACAAATCAAAATTGGAACTCTGCGTTACATTTCAAAGAGTGCAGTCGGAATTAAAATTTGAATTTCGAACTCGACTTTTCACAACAATATTTTGGAAATTTTTGGATTTAAAAACGTACCAGTGTTCTTTATCGGTTTATAATGTCATGTAATCAAAATGAATGTATTTCTTTCGTAGTTTGGTTAGCAACACTACTCTTTTACGACCAATGGCTGCGTTGAAAAAATCATAATGCATTTCATGAAGATCTATTATTTAATCCACTCTTTTTCTAGCTATCACATTATGCTTACTGTGTCGAGGACGTCGCGTGTCGCTAATTCACCACCAGCTTACTTAACCGTTTTTTTTTTTATTCACAAAGTGCATCGCCGCCATTTAAGTACTTAGTCCTATAATATAGTCGTGTAGGTACGCTTTCAAAACACGTCAATCCCATTTAGTTTTTAAATCGGTTTTACTCCATTTCAATATTTTTGTTTGCGTTTCATTGATTTTTTAAACCATGTCCACTGCCTTTGGCGCAAATGGATTCCTAATATTTGAACAGAAGTTGTTAAACGAGAACTGGTTGTAAATCAATCGCTCAATCTCTGCTCAGACTGCGTAATAAAAGAAAGATCTGTACAATAAGTGTCTAGCAGTTAGCTTATCGCTCACAGACATCCGTACCTTTGGGTACAAACACTACATACCTGACAAATTAATACACGAAAGTTTCGATTCAGGGAAACAAACCATTGATCACGTAATCGAGTGGATAAAATCCCAAATAATAATTACAGGTTATTTATTATAACGTTCGTTTTAATCATGTGCGGCTAGAAATACGACAGGTCAGGAAGAACATTTTAATAATAATAAGTTGTTTCGGGTTATAAATAATTGCACTTTGTGTGAGACAATATTCACTTGGTACACTTGAACTTTTATTTCGATAGTTTACACTTTGTGTTAGATATTATTAACATAGTACACTCAAACTTTGATTTTAATAGTTTCCACTTAGTCATGGATTCTTTTAATAAAGTGAGTTAAGTTGTAGTAGGTTATGTTAGGGTTGGTCTAATGTGGTTTGTGTAATGTATTCTAATGCGTGGAGCAATGACAATATAGGCGCCCTAATATAGGATAGAAGAATAAGTGACATTTCCTTACAGCTTCGTACAATAATCGATTTCAAAGTATTTATTTTGAGTGAATACTATTTTATCTATTTGAAAATATTATTTCGTAAGTGTAATATATTTCTTCAATGTTAAAATATGTTTTATTATGTGGGATTATTTTATTTTTAGTGAAATAATTTGTTTTTTGTGGAATGTATTCGTTATAAGTGAAAAGTGTTTTTATGAAATGAATTTGATCTAAACAAAAGTGCATTTAATTATAAGCCTGAGTTTTCGAAAGATTATAATAAATGTATGTATATATATATTTATATTTTTTGTGAAATTATTTTTATCTTCGGTAGGTAAATATTACACATAATATATAACAGAAAGAAATCAATAACAATTTAAAAAATTTTAATAATTCAAATATGTTTTCACTTGGCAAACATCCCACCTTATTATTGAGGTATGTATCTGTCAAGTGCTGTCTGTAGCTACAGTATTCAATTAGAACTCAGCTAATGTATTCGTCATGAATGCTTGGTATGCGAAGGGTAGCCAGATGTATGAAATGCGACAACGGGACGTTTTCTAAATCACTTACAGTTAAATTAAGCGTTTCTCTGTAGCATTTGTTTGTAGTGTTGTTAAATTTTCAAAAAAAATGCTATTTACGGTACAACAGTTATATAAAATATATTCTTTATAATATATCTTTATTAAATAGCGTTTATAACAAAAAAACCTCGTGTCTGTGTAGCTTGCGACACATACACATTTTTTTCATCAGTGCTAAAGATTTTCTAAAGTATTAATACTGTAGTATAGTATTATCGACATGTCTGACCACCTTAGTACATCGTAGGTATCAATTACATCGTCCTTCATAGATAATTATTTAATTTTACCATTTCTCAATCTCCGTCAAATCCTGAGAAAAGGTCGCGGATAGAGGGCTATTGCTTTAGCAACCTTTTTCAATCGACCCCCTTTCTAAAAGTCAAGCAAAAGACCTACAACCAGTACTCGCGAAGTATTAAATTGTCAAGTTGAATCACTCTACAATAAAAGTCATCATTGTTTGAATTTACTCATTCGTTTACGAATCGGGTGTATATAAGTGATCGATTGTATATTCACGAAAATGTAAGAATTGGCAAACTTCTTTAATGGCACCCCGAGTCGGATTGCAAAACAGTTTATGACGTATCCCACGATTGTGCTTTAGGCGTTGCATCTGAAACCGTAGATCGAGTTGCATCGAATATAATATGTCAATTATTTGGTCGAAAATAAACAATGTTGCAATTATGTTTTTTTTATACTCCAAAAGAAACACAAATAAAAATTTAAAAATCGAAATGAAAAAACTGCTTACTACATTAATCTAAGTTATAACTGGTAAAGTAAATGAAAAAAAACATTTTAAAGGATAATTTTGTGACTAACTTCACTTAACCGTTTTAATAACTGAAATCTACCTTAAATCAAATGACAATAATATTATAATCGTCGCTATAGTGACAGAAGGCGTTAAGTCAAAAAACCTTGTTTTGAGATAATCAACTTTAAAGAAAATCATGAAATTTAAGTCTTTCTGTTTACATACCTTCACCATTATTTATTAAACTGACCACTTTATAAGATTCGTTAATCATTTACGATGTTGATTAAACTATTAGTAATATTAATTATATTTTTTACCACTAATAACTATGAAATTGACTTAATTCATATTGATTTCTTCAAATTACGTAAAAGAAATATACTGAATATGGCTGAGCTTCGTTTTTCAGACGATAGACTGTCTTAAAATTTTCTACTTATCGCCGTCTGTTTGGCAACGTTATATTTCTTAACAAATAATATACAAGTATTATATTTTAGACTCGACTATTGCAAACATAATAATTAACGACGTATTTATAGCTTTATAAATTTTAACTCTGACGATGTTTAGCAATAGAATAGATGCATCTCTAAACGGTTTTCTTGCATATACCACTTTTACCATATACGACTTTTTAATGTCTTATGATATAAAATTGTGTGTAATGGTTTAATATTTATCTAAACTTTGATAACCGACATGATCAAAATAAAGATTTATGTCATAATCACTTATATGGGACGTATATTTGTGTCAAATGAATGATTCACTGTGTTATAATATAAATAAAGTGACATAATGCCATGCGGCAGAAAAATGCAGCTGCAGAGACTGCACTAACACTTAAACAAACGTTCACTGATTCTAGTGTATAATTACAATATTACTTACCTACCTGTATAGAAGTGTGATGTCCTCAGCGAGCTATGCTGCATTGGAGTATACAAATGAGGAAAAAATGCATCTCAAACAGTTTATTGAAGGTTGAGCTTGTAATATAACAATCGTTAGCTGCAGTCAAACTAGACAATGGGCAAATAAATAGATGCAATTTTATTGCCCCCGCGGCCTTTCGACGTACAAAAATTGACTATTTTTTAAAAAGGTATGGAATATGCAATGGTGGGCGACAAATACCTTATATCTATCTGTACCGGTATAAACAGTATAGTCACTAATGAAAACATGAATGATGTCAATTATCAAGTTTCTTATAACCAGAGAAACGCTCCAGTCAGGCCAAAGTCTGTAAATGCACGATCGTTATTTTTTTAGGACTCTAAGTAGGACGAGGAAAACAACTAGATCGCCAGTCGCGACTCAAAACAAACTCGAAGGGTGGTGGATACAGTGTTATCTTTTAACAGGGCTTTAAACACTGACGGATATACCTGTAATAATTGTTTTGCTTTACATGATTCGTCGTAGCTGTAGGAATTGATTGATCTTAAACAACCAATTTTACACAATGTATTCATTTACATGCTAGAAAATTGTAGAGCAATTCGGCATTCTAGATATTGTGTTTATAATTACGTTATAATAATACACACATACGGCTGTATACTATGTGTAACGTTTAGTTCTGTAACTGTAAATTAATATAATATAAATCTTTCAGTACGTCAAAGAAAAAATGGCTAATAAGAAATACTGTCGTAATCTAATATTAATAGTGAGATTGTGGCTTCGTGTCAACGTTCCTCACTTACTGTTACTCAACATTAAAAAATATGCACTTCGTACCTAGCCGATTTCTAATACCCGTACATCATATGAATAGATACACCTTCAAACAACCTATTGATACTTTTGACAAATCTATAGTTTAACAGCTATCTATATCCATGCCCGTTCATTCAACGCAGTATTCACCGTTCATTGCAAACCGAGAAGTAAGCGTATTGAAAAGCGAAACCTTGCCATTATAATAATTAATATTGCCCGTATCGTTAAAAAAATAGCCAACTGTCTGTCATGAAAAGAAAAAACCTCTATCCTAAGAAGAATCTGCGTTGAATGCATCGTTTGTTGCAATAATTGACAATTTGCTGACAATTATTGTTAGTTATTAGAGGTTATTCTACAATCAATAAAATTACGATTTTTAATAATAAAAAAAACATGCTAATAAAGAGTAATTCGCATTATATTACTCAAAAAGACTTTTACGTGTTCATGTATTGCATTCTTGTGAATTGAAATTAATTCACAAATTCCTTTTTATTATCAGTCAAAGTAAGCTGTTTACGATGCTAATATTTTAATTTTTAAACAAAGAAATTTGTGTATATATATCTCTCATAAATTTAAAATACAAAAATAGCTACAATTAAGTATTTACTCCAATTTGAGGTGATTCTAACCATTCGAAAGGTAAAACTCATTAAGTGACATACGGGTAAAAATTGAATTATTCGATTACCTAGCGTTATTGAAATTGTCTCTAAGTTACGATATATAACTGTTGGCTGGCATTATCGCTCCTATTTAAATTTAGCTTACTGTCAACTAATGAGTTTTACCTTTAAGCTGACGTATTCATAACGATATGATTACTTACAGTACTTGTCGCTTGGCCACACCGCATAGAATATATTCCGATGTTTATTTACTGCTACAACAGTGTTGAAGAATTGAGCTAACAACAATTTCAATGATAGCCATAAACAACAATACTGTTCGATAATAATCGAAGTATAAATTACTTTATTGTAATCGCCTTGCCGCCAAGCGTGCCCTCGCGACCCGCTCAACGATTTTATTAACCTCTTCGCAACCCTTCAATGTTTTGGCGGTACCATTAAAACTCGGTACGCTGAGCGCCGTTTCCAATACACATATTGCTTTATCATCATGCTAACCAAATGTTAATTAATATGAAAATGAAAGTTTTTTTTATTATTTATATTCGATACTCCCTACGTATAATCCCGTATCTGCAAACTTGATATTTTACAGAAGAGCGTCTCAAAGATCCAAAACGCAGTTGCAAAGTAACGACTGTATCTATCTTCTTAAAAATTGGTACAGTGCTATTATTTTTAATCCAGTTTATTATTTTACATGAAGTTTTGCTGAAAAGTTTACAGTTTTTGAAATATTACAGATACGACATTGTATTTTGGATTTTAGGTAAAGATCTTTCATATAAGTGGGTAGTTACGTGTTTATACTTGACGAAAAAACGGTGAAGTAGGTATTTTTCCCAATGTTGTTTCATACCTACCTATAGAACAGAGTGCGTAGACAACGAAAATTCAAAAGACGTATAATCACGTATGTGACACTTATTATAAGTAAGGAGTGTCGATTTATCAACACTATTCTCAGAGAAATTACTCATTAAACTGTTAATCTTTTTTTTATTATTGGAATATGAAAAGTAGGAGGAAAGAAAGATCATTGTTACATTGACTCATTTTTTAAATAAAGTGGAAAAATTTGTACCTCCATTGTTTTATTGTAGCTCAAAATTAAAATTTGTCTTGCATGTCCTTGTGGAATGATCAACGTCCGCAGACAACGATCTTCCTTAGTCGAATGTTTGCAACAATGCTCTTTCAACTAGTTCACTCTTTTTCTCTAGGCTCAGAGTTCGAACAGCGATTTTTGTTATTTTTTTCTTAGTATGCTATTTTATAGCCAATTCCGCACAAGATAGCATCATCGACTCATTTTGCGATTTGGGTGGACAAGGATCATTCTTTCCGCCTGCCCTGCATAATATGTCTTTTTTGAAAATCAAAAAAAGGACAACCTGAATCATACATATTATGCCAAATATAATACGCAAACTCATTCAAAAATGAAGTTCGATGACGAAGTCGGCAGTTTTAAATTGACTTAAACTTTTTGTTTACCTACACCGCGTAACTTGTTACTTGTTTATTTAAATTTTAATTGAATTTGTACCCGACTTAAGCAATCAGGATAGTGACTTTATCTGAATCCTGTACTGTACCGAGTTCGTGCGATGGTTTTTAAATTAATCGTGTTTTAAGACTTTTTTTCTCACCGAGTGATTTTCTAATGTTCACTTTTTTCTTGCCTCACAATGTTTTACTGAAAAGCATCGTGTTATTTATATTGATTTTTATGTTGTTTACCACGTAGCCATTTCTAAGTGTTAATAAGAATTGTTTTCGTATTAAAGGTCTTTGAATATGATACGATCAGAAAATAGACTTAATTTTTATTTCGATTTAGGATACAAATTTAAATTATTCGACACATAAATACTTCTAATAGTCTTATTTGATCCGTCACGCTTTGTTTATCAGTAGCAACAAAGAGTCGCTTAAATTCCAACGAAATAAATTGATATGTTAAGTAAGTAAGTGCCATATGGTTCTGAACAATTATGGATAAGTATTTTTGGCAATTATTCCATTATCGACTTTTTTTTCACCATGTCCTGGTTCACAATAGTACCAATGTAGAGCATACAAACTCCTAATGAAGCTTATCCCAAAACTATTCCACGGAAACTGCTCAGTCGCACATCCTCAATCACGCTTCCCACTCTCTATTTTTTTGGATCTCATGACTAGGATGGAATTCATACACTACAGACCATCCATGTCTTGTCCACATAAATTGATAAATCGGTTGAAAAAACAATCTATGAAACTGTTTACTGGTGTCAATTTCAATTTTGAGGGTTACATCAATTGGCGAAAACACTGTCGAATTATCAATCATATTCGAAAATATTGAAACAACATCTGAGGACGAGCCAAAATTTTGTATACAAATACATCCAATAGAATTCTAAATTTTCTTTCCAGTAAATAATGAAATAAGCTGTCGGCATATGGCAGTGTATATATCGCGTATTTATTTAGAATACAATTTAAAAGTTAAACTGTAAAATCTCAGTTCCCATTGTACATTTGACATCGTTTATTTAGTACCCATAAATAGTTATGTCAACAATGGACGTATTGAGAGGCTTTCGCCATAATATTAAATATTTTATTTGTTTTCATTTCAACAAGAGCGATTTGATTCACTCGATTTATAGAAAACCAAGTCGCAAGTGTTGCCTTCATTAAATTGCTTATATCGATTATTTTAAATAATCAGCGACCATTGTTACGATGACCTGCGAGAACACTACAAATGGCGAGCGTTGTATTTATTTTCAAATAGCATTATAGTAACTAACGTTAGAAATATCTTGTTTACAATTAAAATAATTTAGTTGCATATGAATTGTATGATATAGTTAATAACTATTTTGGCATCGCATCATCGTCGGATCTATTTCCAGCGTTATATTTTGCAATTATTATATAACTAAATCAAATTTGGATTATTGAGATTTTGTACAAAATGTATTTTGTCACTAACGACCCGGGTTTCGCCTTTCGGCATCTTCAGGCATTCGAGCACACGAATGGACTCGAACTGAACATTCGTGTGCTCGAATGCCTGAAGATGCCGAAAGGCGAAACCCGGGTCGTTAGTGACAAAATACATGGAAGTGTACAAAATCTCAATAATCCAAATTTGATATTGAAATTCCATCAAGCACCCTCAGTCGATGTCTTAAATTATATAAATTAAACTTAAATTATCTTAAATTATATAACTAAATATTTACTATGTTTTTTTAACTTATTATAATGGAGTTCCGTCAAGTGAATGCCTAATTTATCAATCCTTTTTAAAGTTTTAACCCTCAATTCTTATTGGATAGGCATTATATTTTGTAAAATATAATTAATCAATATTAAATATTCACATACCAGTATCATCACAATATAAGTTTTATTTTTTCTAGGATTCTATCATAATGCGTAGGTTATAGCTTTAGGTTTCACGCTTGTCCATACGCTGTAGTCATTATTTGAGTATAAAATCGAATCGACTCAGTATCGAATCATTGCGCACACTTGCCATAAATATTTATTTATTCTTAACGACTGTGAGAAATCCACCAAAACAGATTTGTACTAGCGCCTTCGACTCTTAAGATAAATGTTGCATGAAAGGCGAAAATTCTCCCCTACATCCTGACTGCAATATAAGTATATCACTTTTATGATCGTGGTCAGTGGTCGACGGCATTGGCTTCGGTTGCGATGCTCACGAGTTCGACTACTAGTACGAACTATTTCAAATCTCTTCGAAGGCATGGATGTCGATGATGACTAAAATACCCTCGCACTCATCGGATCCTATCAACGGGGCACAGTGAGAGCGATTAGCTAAGAAAAAAATTCCTACCCTAACCCTATCGTTCTATCCATATTCCATTCGAAAAAGACAGGTTGAACAACTGAGAAATTAGCAGTTCACGTGAAAAAACATCTCAATAGAAAAACTCCATTAGGAGTCGATATGATCTACCTTGGGAGCGGACATGGTTTAAAAAAAATCGGTGCTATCTTTAAACAACCTGCCCTGGCTAATAATGGGGCTTAATTTAAGACATCGACTGAGGGTGCTTGATGGAATTTCAATATCAAATTTGGATTATTGAGATTTTGTACACTTCCATGTATTTTGTCACTAACGAGCCGGGTTTCGCCATTCGACATCTTCAGGCATTCGAGCACACGAATGGACTCGAACTGACGGACAGTATTTGTTTCTTCTATATAAACGTTAGACACTGTTTACTGTCTATCAGTTCGAGTCCATTCGTGTGCTCGAATGCCTGAAGATGCCGAAAGGCGAAACCCGGGTCGTTAGTGACAAAATACATGGAAGTGTACAAAATCTCAATAATCCAAATGGGGCTTAACTTTAATTCCAACCCAAAATGAGACACTTACATGTTCGTATTTTGAAATTACGTTGAAACGTCTGATAATTTATTTATTTTTTATTCCGCTAGCCCGCATCGAAGTCGAAACTCTCCACCGGGCTCCAATTCTCCACTGGATATATATATATGCGTTTAATATATTCCTATTTTAACCTTTATTCCTGCCAGAATATATTACCATCGACAAGTAAACTTTATAAACGTATCTGTTCTGCATAATACGGGTGACATACACATGTTTCTGACATACTGTGCGACAGAGATACAGCACCACACCAATAATCACTAATACTTACAGAGTATTATTATATTTAAGTGTTTTTTTTTTTTTTTGAAAAATATTCGCAACTGTTTATCTTTTACATAATTTTGAACTGCACTGTTTGTTGTGATTCAAATATTTTTTACTGAGTCAGTACATAAATCTTATCATTGCAGAAAAAATATTAGGTATAAAACGATTGCATTTATTAGAATATGCTATAAAGCAGGGGTCAAATGCAATAAAACGATTTTGCCAACTTCTGTTAGAATATGATTGCAATAAACTTTGTGATAATTGATTGAAATGATACAAAATTGTATTTTAATTTTTCTCCGTTCTATATCTATATTATTAATTTTCATATTTTTGTTTGGTATTTATTATATTGAATAAATATTAGGAGGTGCCATGAATCGCAAAATGGCACCTCACTAAAGCACAGGGTAACCGTATACTGTGTTTCGAAAACAGATACTTGCGACGAATACTAGGGGTACGGTGGTTTGACTTTGTTAGGAACTCAGAGGTAAGAGAGAGGATGGACCTGCCCATTATTGCGTCTAAAATAAAAAAGCGACGATGGACCTGGCTTGGACAGGTGCTGCGGATGTCCCAGGGGAGCCTAAACCATGCCTGTCTTCTACCAACCGAATGGATTCCGTCGCCTTGAAAGGCCGCTGATGACCATCCATAGGGTGTACTTGACGGAGCTACGGGACACTGAGATGACCTGGGAGAAAGTAAGAAGACTGGCGAGAAACAAATAATCTTGAAGGAACCGTGTATTAGCCATATGCTCAGAATAGGAAGCGGATATGGTTTAAAAAACTGTTAACTGTAAATTCTTGGTGGAAAGGCATTATATTTAAAAAAGATATATTATAACTTGTCCTAGATATTATACATTTTACGTATATTTAGGTATTTTTATATACATATTATTATCTGTGTGAACTATACTTAGGCGCTGTCACGGGAAAGGAGTCTAAATATGTTTTATCATATTTTAGGCACCTAGATCAATTCCTATTTGCCATCCCTGGTATTGCGCACATTGATCCAATCGCCGCTTAAGCAAATCGATTTAAAAATTACAACATAATAGGGGTCGCATTCGTTGCCTTTTCAAAACCATCAGTTACATCGGACGTATTCGATTTGACATGCAGCGCTGTACCCACTCTCTGGATTATTACTATTTGTTTTCAGTGTGCACCTACATCGGGCACTTTACACGATTCGTACGTGACCGAATCTAACAAGTTCTCAACATACTGCCGTACTTATATCCTTAGAGTAAAACAGCCATAGTCGGCTTAGCCCAAATAAAAAATATTGTTTTAATTAGTTGAATAAATAAGGCAAAAAATGACATGCAGGTTTTCTTTTCTCCAAGAATCATCAAATATAGTTGATCACTACATCGACATCACGCTATCGACTAAGGTGGAAGATAAAGACAATATTATGTGAAACTACTCTCTCTATCATATCGCACCCCTAGTTTTAGACTATGACAAGTAAAAAAATGGTATTCTAAGATAAGTGGAGTTTAATATTCAAACCCTCTCAACTAAATCTGAAAATGTATATACAAAGCCAATTTTCTTTCTCAATGTTTATCAGGGTGTCTACTTTTGGATGAAATAATTTTTAAATTTGAAATGTAATAGTCCAAAATTAGACTATTTCGACATGCATACAATATTATTATTATAAACTAAAAGGAAGCAGCATTAAATTTCTTAAATATAATGTTCATATCATGTAAAACTATAAATAACGTTTTAATTAGAAATTATTGTTTTATTTTTAATCTATTTTTATATTAAACGTATTCTTCAAATCTTTTTGATCACTATTGTGCACAATTACGCCGTTTTCGTTTATAGTCATTATTTTTTTCTTATTATTCCCGAACTATGACAATTCAAGATGTCGTAGTCTAAAACTCAATAAGACTATAGAAAGTCAAGTCTTTAAATATCACTCACTACAATTTCTAAAAATTTAAGACTATTCATTCTGTCGTGTATTTCCGTAGAATTCATTTAGATCTGTGATAGTCTTTGACCGGGTAAATAATGATATTTTCAACCTTCTGCATCATTAACTCAAAATGTAAATTTTTTGACTTGTAACAGTTTCAAACTAGGAGTGCAATATATAGTTTATTTTAGCGTAATTTATAAATTAATATGATCTATTTTAAGATCTCCTTCGAAAAAGATTTATTTAACGCATAATAATGTAAATATCTTCCGCTGTGGCTTTGGGAGAGGCTAACTTATTAATTAAATTGACATTTACTTGATATAATCCCTTTATAAAGAAGAAAACGCACAAGCAGTGGAGATGGTTGTATGCAGTATATACACGGTTATTATTTCTTAGTTAAATTGATTTATATGTACTACGTACTATTTTTTTGCTTTAAAAATTTAATTGTCATCCGCTTTATGCTTCCGCCCGGTAAACGGTGTTGAGGGGAAACTAAATGGTTTTAAACTACCCATATAAATGCTTTGATTTTATTTACTGTTTTAAATATACATAGGGTGACTGCTATAGTAATTGGACACTTAAGGAAGTACTTTCCTTTAACAGTATATAAGTCAAAAAAAAATAAGTATGTAGGAAACATGTAAGATATGTAGAGATGGTGAATTTAATGAGCTTCAAGGAAATGAACACAACAGTAATAAAAACAAAAGGTTTGTTTAGATATTTGTATTAGACTGAAAAATATGAAAAAACAGTAATTGGACACATTTACGTTTTAGGTTAGTTGTTGTACCATTATTTAAATCTCAATGAATATTGCCAGCTTGTAGTCTCTCGTAACGCTTTCCCGAGAAGTTTCTTTATGAAATTCACGAAACTTTTATAAAGTAAATGTCACTAAAATATCACTGTTTCTTAAAGGGTCTGCTAACACAAACACGTTTTTTCATGATTTTGACCTGACATCACATACGAATGAAGTTTTATCAGTATTGTCATCTAGTAGTGGATAATGAAATCTGCAGTTACATAGAGATAGAAAGACTAGATATATTTGTTTCTTTCAAACCAACAAGAATGCTTAGCTACTCTTATTTTGAACATTTAAAGTTCATCATTTAAAAACATTTCACTTCGAAAGTAAAATATCAACGTTCCAACAAGAAAAACTTACCCGGATTATGCTATTATTGAAAAATAGTTTGCTAATTCGTAAAACTGAAAATATTTGACATACGACAACACTGTCATCAAGTATGCCCAATACTCCAGTGGTGTCGAGCGACTATTTTTTGAGCTGAAATTATTATTAAGCCATAATAGGGATTCGATGTAGGATGATTTTTTGTTTTATTTTATAGAATGAGTAATGATAAAGAAAATTAATAAAGCTTATTTTTAAAACTATTGTATTCGATGGATTCGGTGGTAACTTTATGAAAATTCATTTTTAACATAAAATGAAAATTGATAACTTAGTTACTCCACTGGTTTTGTTACTAATTTAACGCGTTTCGCTTCTATAAGAAGCATCTTCAGACTAACTGATTTGATATCATTTGCTCTATTATATCTGATGAACTAATATATTATTTTCAAACTCGGATCACGGAGCGGACAAATTCAAAAAAATCCTCGGGATAAAACAAAACAAATTGCAGCATTACTACTACAAAATGGGTTTTATATAAATAAACGTGTTTTCCGGCAATATTTAATTCATAGCCAACACAATTCAACAGATATCAACACAAAGTGATCGTTGAATCCATCGATCATATTGTTCACATATACATTTTTCATTATATCGTATCTATTTCCACCAAAGGGTTGACATATTGTATTTCATTTAGTACTTAATAAAATCTCAAATCGACTGTAGTAAATAAAACTGCCTACTAAAATCAACAGTAGTAATTGTTTGGAAAACGCTAAGGAAAGTTGCACCGGTGTTGTTCATATATTTTTACGGTTGTAGCATTGTGAACCTGGTGTCTCCCTATTTTGAATTTCAGATTTACGTTAATCTATCGGACTTCGGCACCCGCCTATCGACTGTTTTTTTTTTTTTAATGTGGCGTTTTTGTGGCATTTGTCGCACGTGTCACTTTTCTTGGCAGTAAGTTCTATCAAGGGACGGACGTGAACGATTCAAAGGTGAATGTCGTAAAGTGAAATTCGGATTCAAAAAACGAAATATACGACAAGAAAATATTAAATGGGTGAACGCAGGAAATGTCGAAAATATTTCTAATTGCTTACTTATTTTATATTAAGTTCAACATAGATTAAACCATGTCCGCAGCAAAGAAACGCAATACGTTACCAACTGAGCGATAGAGGCCGACTGTAACAACGTGATTTAACATAATATATTTATAAATGAATAATCACTACACATTCCTTTTCAGTGTTTTTCTCTTTCTAAATTTTGTTTTTTTTTTAATCCTCGGCTTCTCTTCACACAATCAAGTTATCCAATAACGTTGAGCGAAACCGGTTATGCTCTCAATCAATCTATAAACATCAGTTGACGAATAATTCGCAGTAAACATCATATAAATATATTATTATGTAATCTACTTGTTACTATGGTATTAAATTTATTGTTGTAATTTTGATTGCGACTCGCGTGTGCGCCCGCTCATTTCTTTTGTGATGCAATTCGTCACATATGTTCTTGGAAAATTTGCCGCTAGCTGCATGCATATATTATTATGTACTAAATAATTGTTTTTTCCTATTCATACACGCTTTGTCAAATGACTTTTCGTAATATATACTTTTCACAGTCGCATTGTCTGCTAGATGTTTCACGCTTCTATGTTGATACGCAAATGCATTACAAAGCGCGAAACGAGCGGCCTTTGATCGGAAACTTTCACAACACCGCCGTCTTTCGTCTTTGACTACTCCTTACTGAATCTTCATAATCCTTCATCGTCACTTTGTTAATACCAACTGTTTATTGATAATAACGCATTTCTGTGATAGCAGTAAATATCATCAATATATTCATCGGATATTTCATAATGTAATAATTATATACACCCAATTTTCCTTTTGCTCAGGGGATACGTTCCATTGACCACATTGCAAAAAAACGTACAAAAAAGTGTACACAAAAAAACGATTTCTAAAACTAAAATTTTTTCGTTTTTATTTACGTACAATAAATAAAAACGAAAATCTACATATAAATGACATCAAGCATTGACATGGTTTTCAATTTTAATAAAATGAATTATTAAAAAAATGGATTATTCAGTCTTCAGTTTTCTGATAATAACGATATATTATATCTTATTATTTTTTCAATATTTTTATAGCCTTTTTAAAAAAAATTTAACGCCGATTTTTTCGACCGTGTTTCGATTACGCACCACAAACGCGCGTTGGAAATCTGGCGTATTGAAAAACGAATGGCGTGCACCGAGTTATTCATTCTTTATTATTCGTGTTCTTCTTTCGATCAGCTGACAATCATTCTTCACAAAACTATTTAATGCACACATCCAAAATTTCTAGATTCGCGTATCCATTCTGAACTATAACATGAAATAAAATTTTACAAAAATCGCTAAACTTATAATGAGCGGCAAATTTTTTTGTCATGATTAAGTATGTACAGTTTTTTCATTATCATAGTCATGATATTGCATTCTCTACACTCATTGGAATTCTTTTTTTATACATATTTGATTACGATATATGTATAGAATACAAGTTTGTCAAATTGTATGCAAGAACTCTGTACTTCGTACAGCACTTATTAATATGAGAAGGAGTGAGCCATCATTATTTTTGTTTTAATTTCAATACAATGATTTAGCGCAACTTCTACAAACTTACTATTTAAGTAACAAAACAATGTAGCGGAAGGTGTATGAATGTACCCAATTTTTAAATCTCCTTTGTTTTTAATATCGACGTGAAATTTATATGGAGGATACACTGCACACGTATTCGTGTTTGCGAACGCATTATCGTGAGTTTTACTACGACAGTCAGATAATACAACATGTGGTACCTTCACTTGAACTAAAAACTGGCCCATCGGAATGTCAAGTGCAAACAGAACAACCTATGTATATTTATTTATAAACAAACAATCTGAATAAGTATCAACAAATATGTGCCTATCTAAAAAAGATACTCAAGTCTGAATGTAACATGACATGACACTTCAATAAAAAAATTTAAGCTGTTTTAATTATTCCCGCTAACTTTAGATCGTGTTTCAAAATAAAAGTTAACTTATTTTTTCTCTTGTTTTTAGATACCTGGCAGTAGTAATGGACTTCTTGGAGCAGATCCAGCTGTCGACGAAGAGGGATCGAACTGGTTCTGGGATCCGCCCGAAGAAAAAGGTGGAGGGACAGCGAACTCCAACAGATATGAATCCCGAAAGGACGAGAACAAGAGACTTCTGCAGCATATCGAGAATCTTCAGACCGAGTTATCCAACATGAAAAACAAATATGAAAGTGAAACTAAAGATGACAGCCCTGATGTTGATAATCTTAGTACACTGAATGAAAAAATACATTTGCTAACTGAAGAAAATAAAAATCTCACTTCAAGCATAGACGATTTGGATAACCAAAACCAAATTGCGATGGAGAAAATGATTAACATCAAAAAGGATCTTCAAGCTAACTATGATACACTTCTCAGGGAACATGAAGCACTTAAAAGTGAAATCACGAAATTTCAATCGAAGCTGAACCAATGCGCTGAAGAAAGAGAGCTAGATTTGAAAGAATTGAATGAAGTCAATGAAAAATTATCTTCAGACTTGGATACACTTCATCACAAATATGAAAATCTTGAAAAGGTCCATTGGTTGTTAAAGGAGAACGCTGAACACTTCCAGGAAGAAAACATGGAGCTGAGCGAAGAAAATTTCAACCTACAAGAAAAATGCACGAAGCTTCAACATGATTTAGAAGAATTGCATAAGAGTAATAAATCGGTTGATGAAAGTCAGGACAATAATAATCATGTGCCAAACGAAAAATATAAAGAATTGGAAGAAAAGTTCTTCACACTGGAGAAGAAATTTGCCGAAAGTGGTGTTCCCAATAAAGCAATTCAATTGGGTGAGAGTTTTCATGATTCAAAAGCACAAGAAGTGATTGAAAAACTTAAGTTTGAAATTGTTGAATTGCAAAATAAATTGAACACTAATGAAGAAATCAAAAGATTAAACCTAGAGATAGATCATTTGAAACAAGAAGTGGAATCTTTATCTGTTGACTGTGTTCAAAATAAAATTGAATTAGAAATCAGCAAAAGTATGAAAAATCTTTTGGATAAATACATCACCTTCAATTTACCTGATGTTAAAAAAATTACAACTCATTCGCAAGATGAATTGGTAAGCTATATTGAAATCTGTTTAAAAACTTTTGCAGAATACAAAAGCCGAAATGATACATTGGAAATACGCGTTGCAGACAATTCTAGAGTTATTAATAATCTGCAATTGAGTATAGACGAAATGAACTCAGAAATGGATATCCTCAATGGAGACCTCTCTCATTATGAGCATGAATGTTCAGAATTGAAAAAGAATAATGATTTTTTGATTGCAGAGTTAAGGACATTGAAAAATGTCTCAAAGCTTGAACCCATTCTGGAACAAAATGAAGAAAATGTTGAAAAACTCCAATCTGATTTAGAAGACTGCAGTAACCTAAATAAGAGTTTTGAAGCAGAATTAGAAAGGAATGGAGTTGAAAAACAATGTATAATTAGCGAAAGGGATGGTCTTAAAATGGAAATAGATACATTAAAAAAGCTATTGCAAAAAACTAAAAATGAATTAGATAATTTAAATACCAATTCGAATGACAATCAAGACATGAAAACTTCTGAATTGCAACAAATATTATCTATTACCCAAAATGATCTTGAAAAAATCAAAACTCAACTTTGCTCTGTCTCTTCCGAAAATGAAAAGTGTAAGATAGATCTAAGTATCATTGATAATGAAAAGATTTTGCTCATGAGAGAGGTCAGTGAATTGAAAGGTGAACTGCAAACTAAATCCATCATAGAAGACTTTGCAAAGAAGGTGGAAGCGGAAAAGGCTGACCTTGAAAAAAAACTAAGCCATCTCAGTGAAGTTGAAATGAGTGTGGAACTTTTGAACAAAGAGAATGAAGTGCTCAAATCGAGAATGGAAGATTTGAAAGCGGAAGCGACGACCACTCTCACTGAACGCGAAAGTCATCAGAATGAACTCAAATTAGAATGCAATGAAGCTGAGGCTCAAATAAAAAAACTGAGTCTCACGCTTAGTTTGTTGCAAGAAGACAAGCAAACATTAAAAAATGAATTGTTCAATAATAGTGAGGAGTTACTCACTGCTGCTCGAAATGAGGCCGTATTAAAGTTTGATCTGGAGAATGTGACAAAAGAATATCAAGAATTCAAAAATAAAGCTGGAATAATTGAATGCGACTTGAGACATAATATTGCTCGTCTGGAAGAAGTTCTCATTCAAACTAAAGCTGATTTCAACAAACAAATTGAAAGATCAATGAGGTCTATGGAAGCGTCAGATGAAAATTCAAGCTTAAAAAATATGCATTTAAATGACGAACTGCATTCGGTTAACGATAAATTAAAAAAAAAGACATTACAATTAGAGCAAGCAATCGAGGAGGGAAGTGTAAACGAGTGTACTGTAAAAGATACAGAAGGTTGCATCCAATCTATAGATTTATCAAGCAGCTTGGCTCATAGAGATAACCTTAAAAATTCTAAAACAAGTTCTTTCGAAGAAGAGCAACAAATGGCTCTTGAAAGCAGACTACACGAAATGGAAAAGGAGAAGTCTGATTTGACTGCTAGATTTATTGGCTTGGACGATTCTTCAAAAGAACAGTTGAAGAAGATACAAAATTTGGAAGTGATGAAATCCGAATTGGAGAATCAAATAACATTGCTATCTTCTGAAAAAACTGACCTTATCAATCTCGTTACCCAAAAGCATCAAGAAAGTCTGAATTACCATGCCGAAATACAAAGACTGAGCGCATTGCTTATGGTTGAAAATGAGAGGCATAAAGAATTGGAAAGGGTGCATGAAGAATCTAAATCGAACCTGCTGCGACATATTCAAAACCACGAATGCAGCAATTGTGCTGCTATTGCTGGGAAGTTAAAGGAAAACGAAGAAAGGTGCTATCACTACGAAAATAAATTGCGAGAATTCGAGAATTCCGGAGTGAATGCTGAGCAAATGGAGAAATTGAGAGAAAAGAACCAATTTTTGGTCGAAAAATGTGATGTTTTAGGCAAAAATCTGCTCCTTGAGCAGAGCAATGCCAAACAGATTGTTCAGGAAAAAATTCAGGTAGCCATTTTTTAATGTATTCATATTTTATATTGACTTCCCTTTTCTTCTTAAAATCTTTTCAATCTAAATCTAAAAATTTCTTCTATATTTGTAGGTATCTGAGCGAGAACAATCCCTTTGTAAAGAAGTAGAAAGACTTCGAGCTCATCTATTGGAAGTGGAGGAGGCCCACACTCGAGAATTGGTGGTATCTGATCAAAAATGCCAAGAGCTTCAAGTTCAACTTGCTGTGGCGGAGGATAAAGCCAAACACTCCAGTACTGTTTACACTTCTAATAGGTAACCCATCAATTGGTTTTGTCATTCAATGACCTTTTTTACTGATATTATATTTGTATTTCGCGTAAATTATTGTTTTCAGCAGCATTAAATAATTTTTCAGGCAGAAAAAGAGTAGCGTATTTACCTAATATTTTTTTGTCTATTTAGTATACGGGCCAATCAAGAAGTCGAAACACTCCGCACTCAAATCAAATTGGTCGAGAGACAGCGAGATGATATCCAATCGCATCTAGGTGAATCAGAAGATAGAAACAGTAAAAATCTTGCAGCCCTCACAAATTTACAATGGGTTCTGGAACAATTTCAAATGGGTAAGATCTCTATTTCCTATAATGAATTAGTCACTTTTTAAAAATATCGTGCTCTGTTAATTTTTTTTTAATGATTTGTATTATGGCTATACCTTCTTACTTTCGCTACTTTTCACAAAGTGCATTCCTAATTTTTAATATAGATAAGGAGCGAGATGGAGAAGCTCTTGCTGGAAAAGGCCGCAGAGACCTCGAGGAATCCAATGCTGAAATTATGAGGTTGGTGCAAAATATTGAAGAACTCGAGAGGAAGCTTGAGGAATCAAATGGAGGTCTCAGAGCAGCAGCCAGGCTCTCTTCGCAGCTCGATGCCAAGACTGCGCAACTCGTAGAAGCTAAAGATCAAGGTTTGAGCGTTGTGGTTGCTTTAAATTATTTGATAGCTCATAAATAATGTTTATTAGATATTTTTAATGTTGATTGCAGTAGAATTTATTTTATTACTTTTTGCATAACAAGTTGTAATCAATCAACACAAAATACTCAGTCAAATTTGGCCAATCTACCTCAGTACTCTTCATGTATTGAATAGTTATTGTTCATTCCTTCTTTCAATACACCGTGAAGTGGCTTAATTCGGACTTTAAAGTTCTTCTTTGACTGGGTTTAATTAATTAGGATGATTATTTTAATATCCATTCCTGCTGAAACTATTTAAATACTCATAGTTTACTGTTAATCCATATTTCCATTGCAATTAGAAGTTTTATTTGAGTTTATATAGTATTTGCTTTGTCTCTAACAATATTATCTTCTGGTGAAATATAAGGTATTCATTACCATTTATATTAATTGACTAATAATGTTTACTTATGGATTGGACAAAGAAAACTTCATTTGATTTTCTCCAATGCACTTGCTCTGCATGCATTCACTACTGATATCTCGATTCATTTTGAAATCAATTGATTTGAATTGCAATAATATCAAAATTTGTTTTGTTAGAAATATAGTTTTTTCTTAATGCATTTGCTGAAATCCATTAGCACACACCACCCGACTTTCTTTCCACCATATAGCAAAATTTAAACATAAATTACAATCATATGTTTAGAGGCTTATATTTTTTTTTAGTCAATTATCATAATTAGCTTAATGCAGTCCAAACATGGCCATCTCTATTGAATGCCAATTCAAGATAACTAAAAATATTTTCTTTACACCCATACACTGGAGGATTTGTGCGTATTTTTTAAATGCTGTATCTGTTTGAATTCATATGCATAATTTTAATATTTCCATTATATTCATATCGACAAAAAATGTTTTATTGTTTGGACATGGCCGCGTTTGATCTGCTCTACCTCATTTATTATTAGAAGTAATATTTTATATTCACTTCTGAAATATCTAAATATCTTTTTCGGTAAAAAAAAAAATGAAGTTTTTCGTAAAGCCATCGCAAGTTGCACAAAACCCTTCGTAGTTTATCTTCCAAATTTGGTGATTCAACTAAATATCAGCTGGTAATTCTGGGTTTGCATATTGTTACTATCTCAGAATTCCATCTGGTATATGAGTCGAGTGGCCACAATTACTCAATCACTTGTCCACACCACTAATCGACCATCAAATGACATGGCACTACTAATTATTTTCCATTTTGTTTTTTTTGTGTTACACGGCTTAGGGGTACTAAGAAAATATATACTGATATATTTATTATCTAGATATAAGTTGATTTCGTAATTATTAAAATTCTCTATAAGAGAGATTGATAATGATCATTAGACAATCAATCGTTCAGCTACAAATTTTAAAAATTATCAAGCCCATCTTTTGCTGACTTCGGCTCGTCATTAAAATATATTCAAATATTATTTTCACTCTTATAAAATGTATATTGTATCACAATTTATATTAATGTTTTAAATTGATATTTTACATTTCAAATTGTTATCAAGTAGCATTCATCTAAAAAATATGTCGAATTTTTGATCTAGTCATTTTTTTTAATTTTTCAACAAAATATCGTATTCTTCTAAACACAATACAACCAACTGTGTCTGCATGTTGTTTACAAATATAAATTGAAAATGTATTGTTTTTTATACAGTACTTAATTTTTTTTTGTCTTTTTGTTGTAATGTTTTTTGTAGCTCATCTAACCTTTGTATGCTTTCTGTTACCATGGTGTTTGTATCACTACACCTTAAATATTCACACAACACATTCTCTTTTTGCACTTAGCTTTTTGTGATTTTTTCTAACACATTTTGTTTTTTTATATTAATTTCTTAATCAAGCATCTTGTGGACTTTTGTCTACATGACAATTTTTAGTTGATATTTATGTTTATTCGTTCCATTTTTTATTTTATTATGCTAGTGTTGTTGTTTGTTACAATTATTATATGTTTTATATCAATACCTTCCCACAAACCTAATTAATTTTTAAATATCTTTTTCTATGTGTATGCTATGATATTTCTATAAGTATCTTTAGTATACATAAATTGTCTTGTTAGATAAATTCATATCATGCCAACTTTGCCAAGCTTTGTGAGGTGGCATTTTTTTTGAACTGTGAAATTAAGAGTCCAAATATCTTTAAATCAGTCCCTAATATCTCAATGTTATTACTCAAACTTTAGCAATGGATATACTTATAATGCTTAATTTTCAACTTCTAAAAGAATAATATGAAATGATATTTTATCCAATTTATTTATAAAAAAAATGTTACATAATTAGGGTTGTGGTGTAGAAAACTCGTAACCCACACTATAGCTGAAATCGATTTTTAGCCTATATTCCAAACATTTTACATTTCGTTATTCAAATTTATCTATTTAAATTTAATTAAAAATAATCTTGGTAATCTACTTAAATCATAGTCATACATATTCAGGTAAAGTACATTTAATACAATACATAGAAAGACTAAAAGCTGATACATTAGAAACAACACAGATTGCTTATATATGAAAACAAACTTAAACTGTGATTATACTGCATTACAGATCTAATTGTGGATTGCTAACTTTCTACACCCTCAAATGACCTAATTGATTTTTTTTTTTTATTTTACATTTATTCTGTATTCTTTTATCTTGGGAGGTATCGAAATATATTGTTTAATGCACCACATTGTTTGAAAACAGTATTGTTATGTACCATGTCTACTCAGCATGCATATCAAACACACGAGTGCATCAAACACAAGTGAATGAAGTCAAACAAAAAAAAAAACATCCGCGGTAGATGGTGTAATCTCATTTGGTAACTGTGAGGTATTTCGGTGGTCGGATATTCCCGACTCATTCTACTGCTCATTTTGCCATATGGGGTTTGACTTTCTTCCGCTGTCAGTACAGCCAACTGTTGTGTGCTTCGCTTTTTGCCCGTTCGTCGTAATGACACCAGCAATGTCAATGTTCCTGTATTGGCGACACTGTTTCTTTTTATTTTTGTTCTGTTCCAAGGGATTTAAAGTATGTCCATTTATCATTATAACAAACCAAATATAAAAACCAAACTACATCATCACATATAATAAAGTTTTTCATTATATTACAATTATAACTTTTTCTACAAATAATTATATTCCGTCAAACCTATCTTAACACTAGTGTACTGAATTGTCATTTAGTTCAATTGTTTTAAAACAATATAGATTTAAAGAAAAATGTTTATTTATAATGTGTTACTTATTTTTACACTGAAAACAAGGAATGTGAATAAACTTTATAAAGGAATGCAACATATCGTTGCCTTGGGTAAACATGGTTCCATCTGCTGTTTTTTCACAAAATCACTTTTTAATACAGTTTTATTCGCATTCAAAATACGGTTCTATCTGCATTTAAAAACCTTCATATTAGAAAAATATTCCTTCTGAAAAACATACAAATTTTACAGTGAATCAAGGTTCCATCTGCATACATAATTAGAAATACCGCGTGAAGGAAATCACAGTCTTTAAAGCGGTTGTCTCTTTCATTCACGTATTTGGATGCATGACGGAGTATTTCATTCAAAAAATTACATTTTCTGAAATCTTAAATTGCTCCTGAACAGTTTTAGTTTTTGCAGATAGAACCTTGTTTACCCGAGGTGACATTATGGCATTGCTGTGAATTTGACATTGTAGGGGTCAATGGGTTAACAAAACAATTCCAATTGTACATTATTATCAAACACAATGGACATACTTTCATCCCTTAATAAATATTGTTACGAGTTATATGTGATCTTCTGTGTCCGTTTTAGATTAATATTTTAACAATTCTTTTTTTATAATGTTTTTTTTATATCTATAAAATATATCAGCCTTTCAATTCAATAAAAACATTGTATTCATATGAAATAGCTTATAATTTTTAGTGGTTTCTTAAACATTAAAATTTATCTTTAATTAGTAAAGTCAATTTGAATATCAATTTTGGTTTTTGTGACTTGACAAACATACTGAAACATTTACCAATAGTTACCAAGTTTGTTCAATTTATGATGTTTGAAAAATAGAAGTGTTTAACGACTTTTATATTTATCCTCCTAATTTCATTACAATGTTTCCTCAATCCAACATCTCTCTTGGAAGCCATCATAAATAGTATTTTATGATTCACAACTGAACAAACTTTATTCAAATGAGTCTTGCAAATTTTTTTAGCTTGAATAACATTTAATATACATTTTAGTTTGCTTAGTGACTTAAACTTTGACTTCCTCCCTCCTTTTTGTGTTTGAAACATTATCTGGACATTTTTATTTATTGTTTTTCTAGTCAATTTTATCAACTCATTTAAATATGTCTGATATTTTCGAAATAAACCCTAATATTTCTGAAATAAGATTTTTAAGAACTGCCTAATTAAAGCACACCATTTTTACTCCATATAACAAATAAATATTGAAAGCGGATGTTATGCAAAACTTGCATTCATCGAAATATAATAAATATTAGATTTATTTTGAAAATAGTAGAATTTCTTCAATCATTATTTTGTAGTTTTTACACACCTGGTTATGTTTATTGTTTTTTGAATGATTTTTTTAATGCAATTTCATTTTGATATTATTTCTTTACAGCATGTGAATGAAAATATGTTTTTTTTTTTTAATTTGCATTTTTCGTGAGCAGCAGCATTTTTGATCGCATCAAAAATCCAATAAAGCCGCTTAGGTTCTGAGTATTACTTCAGGTACTGGTTTTTTTTGTTGTCAATATGAAAAGCATAGACTGTGACCTAGTCGTGGAACAATTTGCTACCATAATTCCAACAAGATGACAAGATTTTTGTTAATCATTTTGATTCAAATGTTTACTGCAATATCATTTACACAAACACTTGATCTATCACAAGGCACATTATCATTGTGTATATCAAACTGATATTTTCAAAAACTTTATTTACCTTAACAGATATACGGTGTGTATTTGAATCATTGTTTTTGCTGTTTTTTACTGGGTGCATTTGACCCATGTATTAGCGTTAGCAGTCAATTGTTTCTTTATATGCATCTCCAGTGCTTGTTTAATACTTTGAATCTGGGATCTGGCTAACGCATCTTTAGCAGCTCCGCTGGAATGATTGTTATTTAGTGCATCTAAAGGTTTTATTTTTGTTATCTTTTACATACTATAATTTACTAAGTTTTACCTAGTTAAAGATTACCTGTTGTCTGCTTTTAGAAGTTGAATCATAATAAAATAAACCCCAAAAATTATATTTGTAATTAAGTTTTATATTTCCCTAAATTATTATCAATCAACTATTTTAGACGTATCGTATTCCAAAAAAACACTTCTTAAACATGTTCATTCTATCATCTTTCTTTTTCAATAAATTAGTTACACATTAATACAATAATTTCTAGAAGAATTCTTGCCCAGAGCACACATAAACCGTACTATTTTTCTTTCAACAGTTCACAATTTAGAGCAGGAAGTTGCGCAATGGAAAAGAAAGCACTCTGAATCGGTCACTTCGCAAGAAGACAAAGTCGACCGAAGACTTGTCGGCAATTTAGTCACATCCTATGTGAGAGCGGCGAGAGGTCCCGCTGAACGAAACCAAGCGCTTAGGCTTCTCTCATCAGTCCTCGGGCTTAAATTACTGGAAGAAGACCAAATTTCTGCTGCCGCTAACAACATACCGCCCGGAAAACTTGCAAGTGAATTTGTCAGATTTCTCGAACGAGAATCTGCTGGTAAGTCATTTAAATATGATAATTTAATACCTTTTTTATGTGGACCTGATTTATGCTTGCTCGATTTTGGTTTCTACTTAATAAAATGAAACTATGGAAACAGATCATTTTGTAATTCTTCAGTTTGACTTAAGCATTCTTTATACATGAGATTTGCATTGGAAAAATATAATTTGTATAACATATAAAGCTTACATAATAATTCTTAAATTATGCTTTCCTTGTAATTGAGATTTCCTCAAATCAGTAATAATAATTTACAGGTCCACCCCCGCTGGCAACATCATATCACAGCCAGTCTCAACCTCATCCGGCTAGTCCATCTTCAATTAATCAAGCAGCTCGATCCAATATACAACAATCGACGAATGCTTCCCCGCTAGGTTCACGTACATCGACCGGTTCACCGCAATCAAATTCTCTCAGTTCACCGGGTGCATTGAGAACTTCCCCTTCTGTAGGAAATAACGCTCTAATGAACGCTGCGGCTCCTTCTCCGGTGGTGCCTATTTCATTGGATAATCCGATTCTTGCTTCAGCTAGCGCTGTAGTCTTAACTTCCGCACCAAGTTTTGGACTTTTTATGCCGATCACCAGTCCGGATGTTGGAGTGAATCAGACTAGAAATTCAGAAGGAGCCATTTTGAAGAATGTTTTAAAGGATACATAAGGAGTCGATAGATTTAAAGAACTTTTCCGTGATGAATTGGCATTTGATTTGTGTATTATTTAACATCGTATAATCACTCTTTAGAAGTCTTAGAATAATATGGACGACTTTGATAAAAACTAATGATAATTAATAACATAGTGACAGTGTTGCATAATCATAAGGCATAGAATGACCTGATCTCTCTCACTATTGTTTATTAACTTTCTGTTATGCATTGATCATATTTGCAGCTCTTTCCATCACAACGTTCCATGTCTCCTTCCACCCAATAATGATGATGCTAAGATTTCATGAATGTCAAATGAAAGGTGCAATCCATATTTGCGATGCTAATTAATATACTTCGTGCCGTAATTATGTATTCAGCATGATTTTTGTGCACATATTTTTTTTATTTCATAGTTAGTTTTAGTATGAAGATGGATATTTTCTATTATTTTTTTAGTATCTATTTTTAAAATTCATGAAATATATATTTCTTTATAATACTTAGCCAGTAAGGCACAATGCAATAATGTATTCATTTTTACAATTCAGTTATTGAGATTTTATTTACTAACTCTTAAACCGCGGAAAGGGACCATTTGGACCTCACCTTTTTTGTTGCTCTTGTACTCAGTAAATAGACACGATATGTGCTCTGATATTTGATCCAAATCTTTAATTGTACAATGATTGTACAATGATTTCATTTGTGCCGTTCAAATTTATTTTAATAATAATAATAATTAAATTGAACGATGAAGGGATGTTAAAAAGTTAAATGTTTCGTACAATCCCATGGCATTATTGAACATGGGTACAAATATGTGTTTCTGTAATTTCACCAAAAGATTCAAAAAAAAAATTTAAACTGCCTTCAAAATCACTGTTGTTTTCAGATGAAACATGAAGTAATTTGATTTTACTTAATTATTTATATTATTAAAAGATATTACATCAGGCCTTTTTCTCGGTAATTTTTATTTTGTTTATTGTTTAAATAAAGCAACACCATGCACCTATTCTGGGAAGTATAAATTATTTTATAAGAAGGATATTTATTCAATATAATCATGAAAAATATAACCCATGTCATTATCATTCAACAATTCTGATTAACATTTTCTTGGGTATCGCAAAATTCATCCCATGTTCTTATGTAAGCATGTCACCCAGAACCATTACCTTAATTACCACTACATTGAAAAATAATCTGGCCATATTCTGGTCACAAAATTTGCATTAAAAAATCTACTTTTGAATAAAGCACAGCACGATTTTATGTATGTGAACTTTGATTTTAGATCTGAATTGTTTGGGTAATTTTAGAAACAAGATTGAATTTTGAAATTTTACCATGGCTTTGTCTGTATGTTTGGGAATGGTTACGAAGTAATTTTTCGTGATATTTTTGATACAGTAGTTCCATCTCATAAACAAAATATCAAATATAATATTGTAAAAATAGAAAATGCTAGAAAAAAAATTGATGCAATTGCTTCATCAACCATGTGAATGAATATCAGTAAATTTCATTTAAATATCAAAAGTATTTAATACAATACTGAGAAGATCTCCAATTATTAAAACTGCGCAAATAGTTAGTTAATGCCTTTATCATAATTATACATTCTCATTCAAAAATGTGTTACTAATATCCATTGATTGATTGATGATTTTTAAAAATAATTGATTTAGTAATATTATTGATGAAAGAAATCATGCATTTTTTTGAAGGAGTAATTTTCTTGTTATAAAATATTTATTATAAAAATGTGTAAATTTTTGGTTTACGGGAATAATTGCTTGAAATATCTATCAATTAAATTTATTCAATACTGATAAATAATCTTCCATAAAATTCAATATCTTTTTTTATTTGTTTGCGTGTAAGACAACAAATACTATCGATTTTAGAATTTATTCTATTTCCATCAGCTTTATTTTCTATACAACTTAGATGATAGAATATTGCTTTTGATAAAAATAAGTTAATAAATGAAAAATTTAATTCCACTATTTTATGTAATATATTTAAAATCAAATCCAGCTTAATGTTGTACATATACCTCCTTATTTATTTATTCAATAAAAAAACTATCCACAAATACTTGTTAAAGTTGTTATAATGATAATTCCTACAATATTATAGACGATTCGTTTTTGAACCATCAGCTTATAAATTTTTATCAATGATTCCTATTTAGCAAAGTAGGTAAAATATTTGCACTTTTTCTAATCCGTGTTAGATAATATGATGAGCTAATTTTTTATATTGTGTATTTACAATTTGTACAAAAAATCAACAAATGGAAATGTTTTATAATGTTTATTTTTTCTGTATATACCAGCTATTATGATTATTAAATAAATGAACTCCAATAATCTAAGTTATGTTTATTTTGATAAAGTATAACTAGAGCATCGTAAGCACTTGTGCTTTGAACACGGCTCCCATGTCCATATGAAAGTTGTTGTCACACGTCTGGTCACAGGAAACAACTTCACGCGATTTTACAATCGAAAATTCTACTGGGTGGCTTGTATTGTTCATACCTAGTCTTAACAACACAAAAAACTTCAATTTACAAAGCTGAGGTTCTGTCATAACTAGAGTTTCCGACAAAAATTTAATAAATGCGCGTTCTAGCGTGATTGAATTATAATATTTTGGTAAAACATTTTTGGCAGTTAAATTGAAAGGCGTCATTTTTTTCATGTTTCTAAACTGTTCCTGTGTGTAGTTAATATTCATAATTACAATGTTTAGATATCTTTAGATAAATGATTTTTTTTTCTAAATTATTTTGCACGTAGGCGCTCTACATCGTGATTTGGTGGTGTGTATGGTTTAAAACATGAAAAAGTGTGTATAACGTTCTCGCTTTAAAGCATACACACCACCCGATCGCATGTGACTGCGCCCGTGGGTGAAGCCTGCTATTAGGCAGGGATACATTTCGCATGCACTGGAAGCTTTACTTTATTTAAATTTACTCAGTGGCTTATTTCTCATTTTAACTATAAACATGCTTACGAGTGGGATGACAAATATTTGAAGAAAACAGTAGATTCGGATAAAGTTTGTGACGAGACAGCAATAGCGACTGAATAAAGTTGTGCGTTATTCAGAGCGAGATCTCAAATGTTCAATAAAAACAAATGGGGTAATATTTGTCACTGGACAACAATAGTGGATAAACGCAGTCATACTTACTTCTGAGCGGGATGACAAAAGCAATCAGTCAGGGTAATATTTGTGACAAGACCATATTATTTAACCGTTGAATGGAGCTAAACAATAGAACGGGGAATGATGAATGCGGGATTACTTAACCTTATTCTTATCGATGGTTTGGCTGATACTATTAAATATGAACGATACGTGCAGAAAAACAATGAATGCACGAATTCGTAGATCGGGGGTTCAATAAAATAGTTTTTAGTTAAAGAAGTTCAATAAATGTTTTTAGTTATTTCAAAAAATAATTTTATGGAAAACTGACAACTGCTGATTCAAGTTTTAATTACAATCCCAGCGTCCATATTTCATGCCAACAAAGTTATACATACAGGGACCATTTTGAAAATTCTCTCTTGGTAAAAAAAAAATATAAAGAATATTAAATTTGGATTATTGAGATTTTATACACTTCCATGTATTTTGTCACTAACGACCCGGGTTTCGCCTTTCGGCATCTTCAGGCATTCGAGCACACGAATGGACTCGAACTGACAGACAGTAAACAGTGTCTAACGTTAACATTGAAGATACAAATACGACAAATATTATTTACGAGGTAAAATATTATACGTCTGAGAGCCACACTGATACCTGAGTTAAAATTTCGAGAATTGCCTTAATCCTTATTTTGTAAACACCACATTTACAGAGTGGCGAATTGTCGCTTTCCAACTTCTTATGGAATTACCAGTGATTTTACAATTATAATAGCATTGTGGGTTTCGGCGGGATGCAATTCGACGAAAGGGTAAATATATCCATAAGAAGTTGGAAAGCGACAATTCGCCACTCTGTAAATGTGGTGTTTACAAAATAAGGATTAAGGCAATTCTCGAAATTTTAACTCAGGTATGAGTGTGGCTCTCAGACGTATAATATTTTACCTCGTAAATAATATTTGTCGTATTTGTATCTTCTATGTAAACGTTAGACACTGTTTACTGTCTGTCAGTTCGAGTCCATTCGTGTGCTCGAATGCCTGAAGATGCCGAAAGGCGAAACCCGGGTCGTTAGTGACAAAATACATGGAAGTGTACAAAATCTCAATAATCTAAATTTGATATTGAAATTCCATCAAGCACCCTCAGTCGATGTCTTAAATTATGAAGAACATTTTTTGAAGCTTTATTCATAAAGTAATAAAATGGGTAAAGATTTCTGTTTTTCTCGTTGGACATAACTAAACTACCAAAGAATAGTATTTTCAAAGGAAAGTATTTTTTCATTTTGATTTTTACATAATAAAGTAAGGTAAAAATGTACAGGTAGTTGACCTTTCAATAAAAGTGCCCAAAATAAGAAACGTAGATGCGGGATTGCTCTAAATTGTAAAGACCTGACATGCGAAACCATCTTTTGTCGGATTGAGGAACTAACACCATATATGTAATTGAGGTGTCATAGCGGCCATTTGAAAACAATACCTCATGCAAATTTGGATTATTGAGATTTTGCACACTTCCATGTATTTTGTCACTAACGACCCAGGTTTCGCCTTTCGGCATCTTAAGGCATTCGAGCACACAAATTCGTCAGTTCGAGTCCATTCGGAAAGGCGAAACCATCCATCAAGCACCCTCAGTCGATGTCTTAAATTATATAAATAATACCTTATGCATTAAGTATTTTATTTTGAATTTCAGAGAGAATGGCTTAGGATATCAGTGAATGTAAGCATGTGCTACTTGATTCAACCAAGAGTAATCTTACAGAAAGCTCTGAGGCTACTCTGATGAAAGGTTGTCATGAAACCCTCTGTTTTGACATGGTCAACTACTGAAACTTTCAATTTTTTAGATGATCAACTACTGACACATTAACATGGTTGTTAAAAATTGAACACAATTTTTTGAAACAGACCCTTTCCTAAGTTTTGTCTAATCATATTAGTTAAGACATTTGATCCATTACAAATACACTTGCTCTGTCATGATTCGGTCGAATGTTAAATGTTGGTCGTTATTTAACATTACAATGATTAAAAAAATTTTGGGAGCCAAATCTGTCCATTAATTTTGTAAACCTTTGTCATAATTTTAGACCTTCATTTTAATTACGGGTACACTAAATAAAACTCGATTTCATACTTAATAAATATTTTATTTATTGATAAAAAATAATATGAATGTAAGGTATCCATAAATATTAAATTTTAAATCTGTTATCGTAGCATTAACAGGGTTTTGGACGAACGCTAAAGTCGCTAAGGTCGCTTTTTAAATTCCTGAAACCTGCTGAGAAATGCTTCCTTCATATTTAAAATGATTTTTTTGAAATAATGTTTGTCAATAGAGCACTTATTTTTTTGGCAACGCTTCAGCAATCTCGAAAAGTGAAACAATATTTGCCTTTCAAAATCTTGAGCAAAAATGGATAATTTGTTTTCAAATGAAATGACTTCTTCTAACATCGAAAAAATTGTGCTTGCTTTCCCTTGTAGTTTATAATTAAGCTGATTTATATGAGACGTAACGTCTACCATGAAATAAAAGTTTTGTATCCACTGATCGTCGGTTAGTTCTGGATAGTGAACAGTCTTCTCAAGGAGAATTGCTTTGATTTCTAGTAATATTGACGCAAAACGTTTTAAAACGTTCCCTCTTGATAACCAACGAACATTGTTATAAAGCAGAAGATCAGCGTCCTCTGGAAATGTCTGCACACAAAGTGCTTCTTGATGAATGATGCAATGGTAAGCAAGTATTTTTTTCTTTCAAAATAGCAACAAACCCTTCTCTTACACTGGTCATACTTTTGGACTCGTCTGTTGAAATCGACATAACTTTATCGAGAGGAATATGATGTTCATCCATACACTCAATCACAGCATTTGCGATATCCTCACCGACGGGATATTTAGTACTAAATGACGCGTGTTTAGCTTTAAAGTGCCTCTCTAATTTTGACTTCTTGTTATGCGCAAATTGTTCCTTACAATTAAGACATGTCGGATGGCCATTTGAGTTTTGAACAAACGCGAGAGTTTCGGTCCACTCAACTTTAAATTCACGGTTTTCATCTTCCGTTTTTCTTTGCTTCTTTTTGGTAGCCATGTCAAATAGGGCACTTATAAAAATATTCCAAATTATATTTTTTTCAAAAGCCACCAATACAAAATTATTTTCATTTTCAAATTGATGTCAAAAATATCTGTTGGATGTGCAGCTGGATGGAAAAATACAACAACTTTAGGCTATTTATTTATTGTTTTTTTTTTAAACGGCCTATTTTCATAAATAGCCCAACTTCATTCTTCAAGAAGGTACCATTGTAACACACGCGCGACTTGCAGACACGATAAGCTCCGACCACTGTATACAAGACTGTTCGCAATGCAACTGGCACGGGGACTACTGGCCAATGCTAACCAGACTTGTTGAAACTAGCGAGTCTCCTCCGCACCGTGTACCTCGCAGTCACCTGACTGTCGATACACTAGGTGCGACTTGCGCGCCTACTCAGAATATTTTTATTATTTATTTTATTTTTTATGCCAGAGCCGCACTTAAGGAGCCAAAGAGCCGCATGCGGCTCCGGAGAGGCACTTTGCAGACCCCTGCTTTAGCCCAACACAAAATATTTACGGAAACGTTCCTGTTTTCATGTATAAAGTAAAATTTGGTGAGACACACATTTATATGTGCACCTGGACTCAATATGTTGAAAAATATCATATTGAACAGTTACTTCCCAATTTTCCGGGATTTTTCCAGATTTTTTCACGTCACTTCGAAATTCCCGGGTTTTTGCAGCACTAATAATGACTAATATTATATAGAAGATTAAGAGCTTCATTTGGCAACACATACAAATATCTTTGATCCCTTTTTTAGTACTTATAGTAGTCTATGGATTCACTCCATAGATAATATACTAATAATTCACTCATAGACCATAATTGCAGCCGTCGGGTGTCAAAAATTGAATAATACGTCGATACAACTTACGCTCGCGTACAATCGTTGTTTTCAACTAATTGTAAAAATTGTAATAACGCTCGTGATTAGTTAAGCCTTAAAATTTCAACGAGATTTCACTATTCTTATAAGTTTAAATAAAATATTTGTAAGTGATCCTTTGTGAGCTAAAGTTCAGTGAGTGTGCGATGACCTCTGTTTTGTTCATCGACTAAAACGATCAAGGATACATTTTTTCAAATGGAAATGCCTTCTATAAATAGTGTAATTACTCTATAAAATTTTTAAATTGGAATTTCAATCTAAAATCACTTCATAACTGGACAAATGGATTGTTTTGTTCTCGATTCACCAAACAAATGATGTAAGCCGTGCTGTCATTTTGCGTAATTTGTAATTCTATTTTTAAATATATTAGGACGCAAAAACATTGTGGGTGTATGTCATATTGCAGAAAAAAACAACAGACTCCTTTAAGTCCATTTTGAAGTTCAAACTTACTTTGACGAATTTTCAGTGATACATACTTGCACAATCGATCTGCTGTCAAATACAAGACATTCGACAAACGAGTTTTTCTGCATCGGTTTGTAAATATTATTCTTGGAATAAATTGTGAATCACGTTCAATAAAGTCATGACGTACCAATTTTTGAAAAAATAGTAATTCGGAAAATCATTTTCATTTGAGGAAATTAACTCATTCAACATTTCAATGTAATAGAGATAACACACGATATATCAATGTTACCTACCTTGCAGATCGCAAGAAAATTAATGATTTCCACATTTAAAATATATACTGCTACTCTCCTCATTTTAATCAAATCATAATAGCATTACATTATCATGGTGCTTTCTACCTTTCTTAAAACAATATTTTTATTTTTTTATAATTTAATGATTTTCAGTATTTACTATCACGCGAAGATTATTCCTAGCTTGGTTCCATTACAAAACTTAATCGCCTATAAAAAATATTGGGCACCACAGCTATTAGCATCTAAAAATATTTATAATTACTCCATTTGGGATGCTGACTTTACACCAAATTTTTTTTTTTATTTTTTATGATGCTTCTGGTATTGTTCTCATCCTTTATTAAGCTCAATCTGTGACTCTTGGTATTTGAGTGCATAACTTGTTGTTTAGTTACTGATGCCAAGAATTTATCTACTTAAATTTTCCGTTTTGAATACTGCAATATCAACAAAGAAGGTATTTTGGTTACATCTATTATGAAACTTAAATGGTATCAATATAGCACTTTTTAAAGGTGGGCTAAAACCAAGTAATTAACATAGAAATATTGCACTGCTAAAAAACGTGCCCTGTCTGTTGTATTCTTTGAATTTACAGTGAAATTCACCTACAAAGTCTCAAAGAAATTTCACTGTCAACCATTTGAGTGCTGATAATTATTATTATTTATTTATAAAAGAGTGCCATCATGCCCCTTTATCACTCTAATCGTTAAATTCAGTTATACTTACGCGATTAAAATATTTTGTTTGTGTTTTAAAATTGTAGAATTTTCAAGTGGTAAACAGAAATACTTCCTTAATTCAGTTGATAATCAAATTTAAATCGTTGAGATTTTGTACATTTCCATGTATTTTGTCACTAATGACCAGGGTCTCGCCTTTCAGCATCTTGAGTACACGAATGAGCTCGAACTAACTTTGTTACTGACAAAATACATTTGATATTGAAATTCCATCAAGCACCCTCAGTCGATGTCTTAAATTATATCAGTTGATAATGCTCGTGATGAGCGAAACCGGTCCTGATCATTATAAACATGTAGAAATCGTAAAAAGAATCACATAGGGAATCTAAAAACATGCAAATATTAGATCACTCAAATATAGTATATTTGTAAATTGAAAATATTTCATTTTTACTCCTATTGTCTATTTCTATAACTAAATTGCTGTAACCGAGTTTGATATATTTTACATACCGTTTCAAAAAAAGTGTATTCACTTATGTATAGTTTTTAATAAGTGAAACTATGTAAAGAGTAGCTAATAAGGATTTTCTCCAAATCAAGAATTTTGTGCGCACATATTTCAATGGTAATTGTTATTACATAAGTACATTGGAAAAAAAGCATCTGTATTCTCGTGATAGTTGGACACAGCAAATTTCATTTGCACTGCATACTTATTTAAAAAAATTCTAGTTTCCATTCTGCATCATCAGCAGTTACTGTGTACAAAACACAAAATAAAAATAATTGAATGTTGTGGTTTTTTGCTGCAACTGATTACTGATAAAAGCGTAATTTTAATATAATATATATCTCAAAATTCACTTCCTCTCAATTGTGATAACAATTAATTTCACAGTAAAAATAAACACAATATTTACGTGAGTGGTAACGCTCTAAGTTTCCGTTTTATAATTCAAGGTTCAATTCCGCAAATGAATAAACTCAAATATATTATTTCCAACGAAAAAAAAAATTTCCAATGACAAAGCACTTTATTTTTTCAATTCAAAATTTGAGATCACGAGTGTGGGTATTTGTAATGTCTTGTCTCCTTGTCTCCTTGTTTAGTTTAATTTATTTGTTTAACTCGAATGATTCAAATATATCTATGGCGTAATCAATCAACCCATATTGCATTTCTTTTTTAAATTCGTGACTCATATTTTTCAATTTTTTCTAGTGATCAATTTTCCAAAGCATCATGTTATACGAAGCAAGCAGTAATCGTAGACTGAAAAACACTTTAGTTTTGTACAAATAGTCACATTAGTAAGACAGAGTCTTTCATTGCGACAATCAAACCACAATGGCCTTCGTTTGGACAAGGCTGCAGAGAGTCAACAAACGTGCAGCGAAGTTCCAGTATACGGCTTCATATCATCGAATAGATTTGGAGACTACTTCAAAATGGTGAGTGTAACACAGAGAAAACCCGGAATGTATATTACCCTGCCATTTACATGATATTTCTGCTCTCTTGTCTTAGAACTTTTAAAACACCGTTTGGCATATTTTTTATTATACTTGTGGTGCAAAAATTAAATTTAACAGAATTCAGCAATCAATGACTCTTCTGTAGCAAAATAACACAATCAATTCATATTATAAGTGACATTCTCAAGAAAGCGTATGATCATGTTGGCTTCTGCATTTTGCTTATCTTCAATGTGACCCGTTACTTCTTTGAGTAAAGATATTTTACCAGTACAATACGAAACTAATCTTAGCAGTATATTACTATTATCATTGAATAGCAATCTTTCTTATCGAATAACACTTATAAAGATAAGTTTCAACTCAAGGTAAGGTAATCTGGTATTCGATAAGATACAAATCACAATAAAAACCGTGGAAAATTTGTTGATGGTTAACCCATTTTCCCTGCATCGATATTCTTCTCAAATTTATAATAAGTTTTACACCAATTTTCCCACCAAACTTAGTTATAAAATGTCAAAAATATTTGTAAATAGAAATGCCTTGTTTTCAAAAGTGCCAGGTATAAAGCTGCATGATTCATAAATAGAAATAAAAAAACAATCCAAATATTCCACCGACACTGTCAAATACTCTCAGTTGAAAATATAATATGTATATGAATAGTTTTTTAAGCAAGAGAAAATAATACACCAAAATCTTAATTTTGCCTTTCACATTCATGACACATTCTTCGTTAATTGTGCACAAATTTTAATTATATATATCATTCTGCGAATTTTATCTTAATTATTCGTCATCCGAGAATTTGTATTTTTTTAAATAAAGTAATTAATATATTTATAAAAAAAGCGCATTCGCAAAAGTGAATTCATAATTGATTGTATCAGGCTTCTTATCAATGTGTCAATTAACAATATTTAAATATTTGCACCCCTAATACTCAACTGTGATAAGTGTGAAATATACATTTTAAGTCAATACGATTCCAATATAGAGCTATAAGTAGCACAGTTTTTTTAATACTTCCACAAAAAAAATAATTTCAAGCTGCATTTTTTTACATATTTTTAATAAAATGTTGGATACTTATTTTTACCACTTTAAAGGTGTTTACTGTTAATTCTTGTTGGAAAGGCATTATATTTCGCTCATTATAAAAATGTTGAAGTACTACAAAACAAATTGTTAATACATTAAATAGTTATATAGAATTAAATTAAAGTCCATCTTTTTTAAATTTTCTTTTTTAAAATTAAAAATTAATTGGATATTTGACCCTGTTTTTGTGATACCAATGCATCAATGACTGGTTCGAGAATAGTGGTTGCAATTTTCAGCGAATTTTTGCTTCCAATTTTTGTATTATTTATTCTCCGGAAACAATTGCTCAAAAAAATACAAACTCCTAAAAAGTGATTTGTGTTGAACCGCAGGCTACACAAGCCTGCTGTAGAAAGTGGCAGAATCTGTCAATAAAAAATATCTTATATTATTAGGTGTCAATTAATTTTTGTGTCAGTGAATTAAGCATGTGAAAAATTGATAAGCGAAAGAATTGTTAATGTACTCTTTATGTATTTTTTTTTAACAATTTCCAACCCTAATCTTCCCTGTTTTTATCATTATCAATTTTTGTCCTATAATTTTATGGTTTCTTGAATTTTTCATTCTTTCAGGAAACCGAACAAATTAAGTTTGGTATGGTCAAGAAGATCTCGGCGAGTTGTTGCGGATCCTCTCGACTGGGAACCTTCCATGAAAGAACCTTTGAAGTAAGTTGAACATTTTTCTGGCTGATACCCAATACCTGATCATTGTGATCAATATACTAAACGTACAGAATATACCTCAATAATAATAGAAAACACTGTCATGCTTATTAGTCCTGAATTGAATGATACAAAGCAGTTTTTTTTTCAGCCAGAGTTGGTCATTGTGAGATTATATTAGATCAAAAAATGTATGCTATTTTTAATCACACTTATGCCTACTACAATTTGCATTATGCTTGTGTATTTTGATTTTGTTTGCCACTATATGCAGTTGTTTGAAGTGAAACGGATATATTCACATACCTCAAAAAGAGTAGAATATTGTATATTATTCAAGTGCATATATAGTGTGTCATTGCCTTAAAACTAAAATCCACTACGTTTATTTCAATAGTGGATTTTCTTAGAGTTCCTTTATTATGTTTTTATTCTTAAGTATATATTATGGCTACCCAAACAAATTCTTTTACAATACATAATTAAATGATTAATAAATGTTAAAAATTTTATTTGAACATTGAAATAAAACACAACATTTTATGAACTTTTAAAAGATTTTTTACCCAGTAGCCGTTTTTCTGCACTTAGTGGATTTTAACTGTAAGCCGTCGATATGATTCATTTTGCACTATTTTATTGACAATCCAATGTTTATAAATTATAAATTGAATTTTATTTGAATACATAAAAACCATTCATAATTCGCGAATGTGAGCACATTTTTTTACAGAAGCAATTGAATAAATAAAAAAACATATTTTTAGTGAACTAGGCAATCACTCTGTGGAAATTCATTTTCAATGTAAAAGTTAAATTGATAACTTTTTTGTACCACTTATTGTTCATAAGTGGAACAACAAAGATTAAATTAAATTTCTTTAATAAAAATGTCTATCAGAAAAAGGAAAGTAAACATACTTCAAAGTAATTGATAATAATATATTTCTTTGTGTTGAACACAAAATATTAATGGGGCTTACCGTCTGAATACATAAAATATAAATATTGAATTGAAATGTAATGTAATGTAATACATATTCAAGTGAGCCTTGCAATAAATAACAACATAGCAAGATATAGGTCAAAGGCCACTTACCATGTATTCAATTTCTCACTCTCCCGTATCATGTATGTGTGTTTCATTTCTTTAAATCAATTCATTTGCTACTATGCTGTGATTGCCTTGTACACTATGTGATAAAAGAATATTGTTGTAAATACGTTAATACATTTTTCTAAATAAATAAAATATTTTACAGACCCAATTCAGTCCTCCGCAATAATCGTGTTTCAATACTCTATGCAGCATCCCAAAATTTTTAGGTCTTTCATTCATAGAGAATTTTTCTCGATCCAGTTCTATGGAATGAATTAAAAGTATCATTAATGTCATTACTAGAAATACAACTGAAGGTTCTAAAAATAAATAATTCTGATATGAAAGTAAATAGCTAGCACTTGTTCCTTAAATCATAATCTTCGTGTCGATAAACATTCTCATTTTGCAGTTACGAGCTTTGCTTTGGCTGATAATTCAAATCAAATTAGATACATTTATACAACCTATTAACATCTTTTGGCAAGATCCAAAATCACTCGCACTGATAACATGCCATAATGATATCGACGGTGTTTTGGCCAATTGATGTAACCCTCAAAATTGAAGTTGTTCAGGAGAGAGTCAAAACTGTTTTTTTATCGAAAACATTGTATGGTGAGTTGCGTTATGAATCTTTGAAATACACTCCTGTAAATTCTAATGTTTGCGGATACGGCATTATATGTTGGTAATGTTGATATAATAGTGGCTTAAATCAAGTGGCCGCGTCAGAATTTTTAAACCTAAAATCAATGTAAAATGATGTTTTCCTTCCAAAAATGGTCAATTTATTTTTCTAATTTACATCATTTGGCTGAGACTTGCTCTGTCGTCTTTAAAATAAGATAAAATCATTAACTAATTTTCATATTTTTTGAGGGTTTCATCAATTGACCAAAACAGTCAATATATTGACTACTGAAACTAGTCAATCATACATGTAGCAGTTGACAGTCCAATGATATTGTCCATGCATTTTGCAGGGACACAGCCACTATTGGTGCAAATGAATTAATATGATTCTGAAAATTTCAAATATTTGATGTTTTTTTAAAATGCATTGTTTTATCCAATATATTATTTATATGGCTGTTGAGAGTTGATATTTGAATCGATTTATTGATATCTGATTATATATTCCCTAGTGTGTTCAACATTGTACCCAACACAATTCGCTATGGCTCACCCTATTACAGGGTGTGTTCCGCAGCATAAAAATGTCATTCATGCTTCAATGTTTTGCCTGGAATGCTTTAGGAAAAATTCATTAAGACTTTTTTCTTTAGATCATTTTTATGATCATTCCCTAAAGATGTGATCCTAAATTATATCACCGCATTTATATGTCGGCCTATCTATAAAAGGATATGGTTATTATTGGTTTTGGTTATATGCTCCAATTTGAGATTGCATTTACTTAAACTGCAAACCATCACAATACAGTGGTAGCTGCTACCGATAGTGTGAGGCAGTGATGTATTTGACTCTCGCAAACAAGTATATCCCTGAAAGGTCCGAATGCCATTGCCGGCTTAAAGTTTCCATTGCAAAAAACGAATTACATACCGTAGCGTTATCTGATACTATTTCTTGTGGTTGATATTTTATTAGTTATTTTCCGTTCAGTAGTGGTATTTACGTTTTATAATGTGAGCATGAGTGTTTTTTTCAATATGATTGTATGTGTGAGTTATTGTTTTATGATTTTAAAACAGTTGATTGTTTAGACAGATGTCTGTCTCAACAAATTTAATTGTTGATCAATAGAAATACTCGTTCATATTATGAACCGACTGCTCTTGTTTTTTACGTTCTGTTTTCAATGGTTATTTTATATCAGTCCATGCAATTAGTATTAACAAAAATAAAATTATTTTAATTAATCAATTCTTTATTCTTCAGAGGCAATGTGATATGGGCAGTTCCTGATAATCACACGATTGCCGTCACTCTCTTCAGAGATCAGAGAACTAATGAACTTGAGGACAAAGACTGGATATTCATTCTTGAAGATGTGAGTTCCACTTTCATACTCATCCGATGATGTGTAAAAGTTGGTTATGATATTAATCACAATCTAATTTTCCTACCAGTTTTCCTAATTTATTGTACTTTTATTACAATTTACGTTGCTTAATCCTGAAATGTTATTTTATATTACTTTTGAACTCGGTCAGGTGTCGTCAACGGGTAGAAGAAGACGTATCGCACAAGCAGCTGTCAACCTACGACCCCTGGCCTCCATAGGACCATCACAAAAGTGTCTGTCTTTGCAATTAAGACCAACAACAGCAAAGGTGGGTTCCTCAATATGGTTTTCATGTTTGATTTATAAATTTATTATGTTAACACTATGATATATAAGAAAACTTTACCCTCTCCCTGCCCTGCGACCTAACGTGATCCTCTCACACCCAAAATTTCAAGATTTCATGAGGCAGTGATAACATTTAAATTGAATTTTACCGTGATAACATGAAAACAGAATACAATTTTATGCGAAAATTCTTTTCTTTGCCAAATATCAGGTGATATGTGAATACAGGGTGGGCATGCTGGGTCGAACTCGTGATCTTGTGTAAAGAGGCTGGGCACCGAATAGTTTAATTAAATATTTTTCTAAAGTGAATCTCCACAGGCAGCATGAAAATTTTCAACCACTTTACCTAAATTTTCCTTAAATATTCATCATGCTTGCAGAAGGTTGAAGACACTATTTAATCATCTTATGCAAAAGTTTAATAAAACCCTTCTTTTACACATAATGCAATACTGTATATTTAAAAATTTTCAGATTGTTTCTGCTTCTCTGGAAGTGACAATAAGTTCAGTGCTACTCAGGGAAGGAAGTGCAGCGTGAGTATTGAAATTTTTGATATTTTTAACAAAATGAATAAATCGAGACTATTTGATTGTATATGGCAGAGGTCGGCTTCTTTTTTGCTGGAAGGGCATTCAAAATAGCTGGCTTTATGACAAAGAGCACTTCATCTTAATTTTGCTAGAGAGGGGGTGGGGTCGATACGTTTTCCTCTTGCATTCTCTATCGAACATGATATATTCTATTTGGTAAACATTTTTAGAGATGAAGATATGCAGTCGATGGCATCCATGATGTCAGTGAATAATAATTCAGACATTGGGCATTTAGAAGACTTTGAAGAGGACGATTGTAGCTTATCAGAAAACTCAGCCAGTATGAAACAGGTGAATATTAACAAATAATTTTCTGAAGGCCAAAGATGCTTCTCAAAGACGCGCAGTAGCAGCGAAATAACAAAGCCATCAATTTTATATTGAAAATGAACTTCCACAAAGTTGCCTTAAATAATACCTTCAAATTTGGAATATTACATAATCATTTTACTTAGTGTTGTACATTTTAGTTATTTCATTTATAAAATTGAAGATCCAACAATCTTACAATCATGGGGCATTAAAAACACCTGCTACAAATGTCACATGATTTTCTTTTTATATCCCCTTTCAACTGATATATATAAAAAGATTTTTTTATTTTGACTTAACTAATTTATTTTAGTTCTAATTCAATTATGCATCGATTATTATAGATGCTCGACCTGACGCAGCAAATGGACATGATGACTTCCAGCCTTGCTAACACACCGGGCAGTTGTGCATCTCTCGCATCCACACCTATTGCTCCGATTCCTTATGATTTGCCGACAACAGAAGATCATCAAAGCAATTACGAACAACACTTGGCCAGGAAAAGTCAATGCCTAGATAAATTCACTGATTATGGCGTCACACTGAGTGACCCACAGCGGACATCCTTAGGACCCAGTGCATCATACAAAGATTACGTCGCAAAACGAGATAATCTTAAACCACTTGAACTGAAAACCAATCTAAATGATTATAAATATTCAGGTATTTAATCCTTTATGATTAATAGTCTAGAGCAGAGTTGACGAACTAAGGGCATGCTTGACAGAAGTGGCGCTTACGAATATTTTGCAGGCAAAAACCAGATAAGATTAAATTAATACAAAAAATTTCTGCAGTTCTTTAACCACTTCACGGTCGCTCGCTCACCCGTGATAGAAAATTGACAAATGCGGTACGTTCGCTCGCTCACCGGTGATAGAAACCACTTGGCGTTATGTTCGCTTTCAATCGTATATGATAGAACCATCAAAAAAATACTAGGGATACGTATTCCTATTTCAATGACCTACACGAAGCTACATATGTTCTAAATGCTGTAGAAAGCGATCGAAAAAAATGTTAAAATAGAGTCGTAGTTGTTTTGTGTAATATTTTTATGGCGTTCTGCGATAATTAGACCGAACTCATAAATTGTGAATGGACACAGTTTTAGTTTCTTTACAATTGCTATTCTATTGTTCTCGAGCTTTCGAATTGCATTATTATCCTTCTATTGTCCTAGAGTGTTGGGTAAATGAAGTGAATTTCGGCATTTCGGCGTAAAAGGATTTGTACAAATGCATTCAACCGTACCTAACATTACAGTAATAAAATTTAGTAACCATTTATCATTGTACTGCATCTCTCGAATATTATTATACTATTTATTTCATCATTACTAGAAGAAAATCCACATGTTTGACAACAATTTAATTTACTAAATGTATTAAATTACGGTATTCTATTCATTTTCAAAATTGTTTTTCAACCTGTTTCACAATAAATAATTAAAAATATTAATACACATTGTTTTTAAATGATCCATAGACCGTTAAAATGCAATAAAAAAACCGACCGTGAAGTGGTTAATAAAAAAATGCCATTATAGTTAATAGGGGAATACGCTAGATATCTCAAACGTTTTATATCAACATCAAATCACAACAGAGACACCTGTCATTCTCATCTCAAGTGTTAAGTTTAAAAAATAAACATTTATACTCGCCAAAAACCTTTTGAATACTAGGTTGAGCTATTAGGGGTAAGCTACAGAGGTCATTAAATTAAATGCGTCATTTCACTATACTTTAAGAATAAATTGAAAACAAACTCCATATATTATTTAAGATATTATTTTCTGATACCCTCACATTGATTTGAAAAAAAAATCATCGTATTATTAATTCAAATTACTACAACTTCAAAATATAATATTTGATTCCTATCATTATTTTAGGAGATAATGCGAGTGAATCGGTTACACCGATTATAGACGTCAGCAACCGTGACCCGCAAACAATGCTAACAGTCCGAAGATCATCATCAGGTGATGTCGGAAAAGAGGTGACCCCCGCTCAAGATCTTTTAGAATGGTGTAGAGAAGTAACAAAGGACTATAAAGATTGTGATGTTACCGATCTCTCGACTAGCTGGAAAGACGGCGTAGCATTCTGCGCAATCATTCATCACTTCAGGCCAGATCTTATGTTAGTTCAAGTATTCATACTCACTTTGCTGAGCTTGTCGCCAAATGTTTCAACATCGTCAGATTTGATTGCGGTGGTTACGGTACAAATGCTTTCATAAATTGATTTTTCAATTGAATTATGGATTTGTGTCCGAAGGCATGGATCTCTAAATTTCCTCCCACACATGTGATCCTAAAAACAAGGCATAGCGAGAGCGATTTGCTAACCACTTGTCCTGTCCTCGCCTTACCGTTTTATCATTACTCTCTCTGAAAAAGAGAGGTTGACAGAACAAGTAATAAAAAGTTCTCTTAGATCAAATTCTGTTGAGATAAGCTCAATTAAGCGTCAATATGCTTTACATTAGGAACCATATGGTTATTAAAAAACTAGAATAGCCTAAACAGTACTTATTTTTGCTTTTAAGGCTTAACAGTCAACTCTTTTTGGGAAGGCATTATATTTTAAAAATAAAACACAGTTTGTTTATACTACTTCCACATGTTTATAATGTTTTAAAAAAATATGTTGTAATATTATAAGAGCATGTAAAATTAAAATAAATATTGAAAACTGGATTTATAGACAAGCACGAAACAATATACATTAATAAAAATTACCAATAAAATATTTATTTTTTTAATATGCCATAATTAATGCACCTAAGAAGTTATTAATATTCAAAAATCACATTTTGCACTAATCACATTTTTGTCAATTGCGTTATTAACCAACTTATACCACTGCGGTGACGATATAGTTTATAAACATAACAAACTGGAAATGTTGAAATCATTGAAAATTCAATTGACATACTTTACATAAGAGATGTGATTTAGGTTGTTATAATCAACTTTACTTTAAAATCTCTTTGTAGTGAAATATCATCAGTAACACGATCAGATCCAGAAGAAAATATCAAACGCGCATTGAGAGCCTCTTCACAGCTAGGCGTACCTGGAATATTACACTCGAGTGAATTTCGCAGTTCTAGGGGGCCTGACAGACTTGCATTACTCACATATCTACATCAACTTAGAGCACTGTTTACGCATTGTCAATTGAGACTGGATAAAATAGGCAAGTCTATTTTGCAAGGCCCCTTTTATCTATTTAAGAAATACTTAACGTTTACAAGAATATCAATCTGCTCTAAGTTCAATCAATTAATTCTAAGTTTCTTTTTCAGGCCAAACAGCAGAAGAATCATCATACACTATCGGCCGATTTAATACTGATAAAGACACTGATATATCGGTTGAACTGTTTTCTCAAGAAATCCTTTCTATGCGGCAAAAAAGGATGGAAGCTCAACCAGCAACTAACAGAACATCTCTGAGGTTAGTAATTATTATTTATTTTTGGGGATACAACTATTTGAGCATTAGACACACCAAATGTTGCGATCCTTAACATTGTGATCACCAACTAATTTTATGCAAGCTGTTGAGAAAACGATTCTTTATTTTTAATATGAAAAGACCAACACCGGTCACAATAGCAAATACAACAAGTCTTCTTTGCCGGTCATCAGTGACCCATCTGATGATTAACGTGTGCCTATCTCATTACAAATACTTGAAATGTTTATATTTTTTTAAATCTCAAAAAATATTTTTCCTTAACTCAAAACAAGTTGAAAATATTATTTTAAAAAGCTATCCAGTCTATGATGAAACGTGTAGGCACATTACTTTAAGACCAAATTTTTTTTTCAACAATGCGTTGTATATGAAGTAGAGGTCTGCACGGGCCCGGGCTTGGCCCGTGGGCCTCTACCCTGCCCGGCCTGTGGGCTGGGTTCAGGCGGGTAGTGACAATTGATATTCGGGCTCGGGCCGGGCCTGGATAAGGGATTTGTTCATCAGAAAAATATTTCGGACTATGTTCGGATAATGAGTACTCTTAATAACTAAATACTGCTGATAACAAAAAGGCAATAAATAAAATAATTTATTACGTTTCGAATATCATTAGACACAATATAGTCTTTTATTTGATAAGTATGGAGACATCATTTTATATTTTGGTAACCTGAAACTGAGCTTATAAAATTGTTATTGATCCGTGAAACAATGCTTTGTTCATTTAATCATCACCGATAGTAAGTTTAAATAGTTTGTAAATGAATAAAGTGTGATATTATTCAGTATCTGCTTTCTATTCGTTTTAAATAGTCAACTGTTCCAAAAAATTCATTATAAAAAAATACAAAAGATTCGGTAAAAATGAGTTTCAACAATATAAAGAAAATGTTGAAAAGTGATGTGAGTTTCTGTGGTGATGTGTGGAAACATTGTGAAATGATTCATGATTCTGTGAAATAATAGATTTTTCTACATGTGAAAAAGTTGAGTAGGTACGTTAATCAATTTTATGCTTCTGTATTTTTTTTCAAATTGGGTTTTTTTCGTGCTGAGATATATAAATTTAGGGCTTGGGTAACAAATTTCGGCCCCTCAGGCCAGGTGGACCGGTCGGATAATTTCATCAAATTTCGGCCCCTGCAGACCTCTAATATGAAGGGTCAAAACCCTTAAAAATTATATATTAGTTGAAAAATCAAGATTGTAATGTTAAGCTGACAATTCGAATTGTGAATCACTGCATGGAGGCCTTCAGCGCTAGTCACTAGACTGCTATAGGCAATTGGCATAACACTTTTAAATTCCTCATTTACTTGTTCCTCAACTCATGCATAATTTTCACACTCAAGCAAAAACTTTTCTCCTCATTTGTCTTCAGCTCACAAGAATCAGTAGACTCTCAGCATTCCCAAGACAGATCGTCAATCACTTTATCAGGTAAACCAGGACATAATTCCCCGGATAAAACTTCACTTTCTGGGCTTGAAAGCAATCTGCAGAAGGATAAATCACCAATTGGAGGCATGAGGGATGTTAAAGGAATGATTTTAGCATCTAAAAACATCTTAGGAAAGGTGTTATCTCCAACGAAAGAAAAAATATCAAATATGCGATCACCTTTTGATAGGTTTGTCTTAATTTTAATAACTTCTACTATTTTATTATGTTAGTCAAATTAATTTTTGTTCTAATTATTTCTTAAAAAATTTATAATCCCTAAATTTCTTAGTATATTTCTAATTTACTTGATCCTTTTTAATGTTTTTAAAATTGTAGGTTTAGAGACCAATCTGTTGAATCCAAAAATCAACCGAAACCTACTGAAGTGGAGTCCAAAAATGTTAGAAAAGAACCCAATCCAAAAAATTCTGATACGGTTCCTGCCATGGTTACGCCCACTGTCCGAGAAGCGTGGCCTGTCAAACTGATGACCAGAAAACAATTAACTGATCCATTCGCATCCGATGAAGAAGATGATGAGATACAAGACGTTTTGACAGTTCGTGTCGATGACAGTAAGCAGTCTTCTCTGTGTAAACCTATATTACTGCTTTCCTTCAACAGTGATTTAATAGCAGGGAACCATCCATTTTGTTTCAATTTATATCAAATCAATAACTATCGTCTTTCAGGTAAATCGAAACAGCCTACTTTAGAAATGAAAGAGGAAAAGATCACAGAAATCAAAACTGAAGAAATGAGCCATCCGCTTGCACCAATCAACAAAGAAAGAGACACATCAATATCCCCTCTGTCACCGATTGAATGCCTTCCTAAACCTACACAGGTATTTATATCATTGTCTCTCCGGCAGGGTTCATGTTTTCTTTGATGCTTCTTTTTATGTTTTTGTTGTTTTTATTCATGTAAATGTCCTTTTTTGATTTTCATTTTGATTTCATTGAGTTCAAGCCTTTTCATCATTATTCAAATAGTAATAGTTTTAGAATGTCAAACATAGGTGTCATCTCCACTTGCATATTTTTATATTTTAGAAATATTTCAATATAAAAAATTGCAAAATATTACCATTGTAGGTTTATTCTTTGCTTGTTTACATATCATATTATTTACTTTAGTCTATGGTAACACGATATACGAGTTTTAAGCGAAATGCGTACTGCAACAAAATAGCATTCAAAAAATCCATTTTTTTTTAAGTATTTCAATAGTTTTATTTTAGTTGTATAGAGAAAGATAGAGGATTTTTAATGTCTACAATTTAAAAGTTTGTATCGACGATGACGTAATATCTGACAAAATGAAACAGTTTTTAACACGAACGGTTAAAAACACAATCATCGATAAATTGCACTGGTCAATTTTATCTGTTTCACTTTGTGCATTGTAACTACAATGCACAAAGTGAAACTATTTTGGTTACTTATTTTTTCATTTGCATTTTATTTTTCTCTAATTATTTATCACCCTCACTATGTGATAATTTAATTTAGTTATTATTAAACATTAATTTAGTGATCCACAGTGAATTAAAAATTAGTTTGCATACCCTCGTCATTTTTAAATATGTCATAGTTTTCACTCACTGCAAAATCATCCCAACTGCTTGTTTGTGATTGATTTTATAAAAATGCATGAACCTTTGTTCATTTACAGAAAAACATATTTAATTAAAATGAACTTAATCAATTATAAACTATATTTTCTGCCGAAAATCACCTTGGTATCCGAAGTTGATATTGAATGAACAAGATTTCATGCGTTACATTTTTTAGAACTACCAATCATTTTGGGTTTGTTAGATTACATACTAAAATTATCAATCCATAGAAAAAATTTGTAGTTTTTTAGTTGATAACTAAAAACTTAAAACCAGCTGAAAAGTTTGCACCCTTTAACTTCATTAATTGTAAAAAAACAACAAACTGGAATGAATTCCTGGTAACCCAACCAGCAATTGCTGTCCCGCCATGATGAGCTGAAAGAGCGAGCGAGACAGCTACTGGAAGCCGCCAGACGGGAGGCAAGAGAAAAGGATGCGGGTATTTCTGATAGTTCCGCCCCTCCTGAAGTAACAACCAATAGCAACAACTCGGTAAAGGAACAAAATGGCGGTAGTGTTGTCAGCCCACACAAGGTTTGAATAAAGAGTGATTTTTGTTATTTTTTAGTTTATTTTATGACTGCTGTGTGGTCTCGCTTTTCATCCCGGTGTCGAGTAATTTACGCTAGCACTTTTAATAATTTTCAATTATTTTGGCTTCTTAATTTCACCATTCTAAAATCAGATTATCATTTTATTTAAATGGTATTCTGTTTACGACCAGGGGTCAGTATTATCCATATTGTTTAGCTTTTTAGCTTAAATGTACTGTCATCTGCTATTATGTGTCTGGTACAAAAGTTTGTCAATCAAAGCTAAAATTTCTTTCAATCGATTGAAATATTTATTTCAGAATTTATGATGTTTAAAAAATGTTTGTACATTACTTCTTTTACGTCATATTAATTAAAGTGATAAAAGATTCAAAATTCATGTTATCTTTGTTCAAGAAAATAAAACTCGACTTACTTTTTGAAAGTCCTTTTTTTTTAAATCATAATTTAAACATAAGGTGTATAGCCAAATTATTTACTTTATTAAATTTTTTCTTCCATGCATCTTGTATAAATGATGATTTTATTGTATAATATAGAGTGCTGAGGATGCTAGACAAGCACAATTAAGGGAAAGAGCCCGGAAACTGATCGCTGATGCCAGAGCTGGCCTAGTTACAAGGTATTACTTTGCCCTCTCTATTTTCTTATTAATAAACATGAGAAAAATTGATAGTTTATCATCCTGCTCTGAATCGATACAATATCCAAACAAAGCTCGGTATCTTATTGTATATTTCTTATTGTGGAGCATACGGCTTCCTAATGGATATCTCAACAGTAGTTTTCTATGTGAACTGCTTGTTACTCAGTTGCTCAACCTCCCTTTTTCGAAGAAAGTAGGGATAGAAGGATTGGGCTAGGACAGGACTAGTAGTTAGCTAATCGCTATTTCTACACCCTGTGTTGGAGGATATATTTATACATCACATACATTCTTGTCTACAAACAAAAATCAATTTATGAAACTGTCTGTGCTGGGATTAGAACTCGTGAGATCCGTAACCGAAGCCAACGACGTTGACCGCTGCACCAAATATATGTCCTCAAAAATATTATTTGAATTTCAGTCCAACTTCTCCGGGAAGCCGCGGTGGAACCGTTGAAATATTGACAGCTGCGCAAGCATTAGCTGAACAGCAAATGGCCACCGGTAATTATTAATCACAGAATCAATTTTTAACAATTCTTGAACGCTAAGAGTTTTTACCGTTAGACTACACAGGTTAACTAATGCAATTAATAAGCAATATAGTGCATAAATAATATGTATGTGAATATCACTCAAATATTAGCAACTTGACATATGTTATTTTCAATCTTCTAGGTACGACAAATTCAACAAAAGGTGGATCTTTGGAAAACAGTCCGGCTAGAAGTATACATTCTGAGAGTAATACCAACTCTGATTCTGAAAATAATATTCTCAAGAGAGGCGGTAAGAATTCAAAAATTTGGCAACAAATTTATTGTACCGTTTTGATATTTAACGTTCGACATAAATTTATATTAATATCACAAAAAATAATATTATGACATCTTTTTCAGAATCACCAGAAAATAACGGTAATATTACGCCACTCAGAAGAAGTTTTGAAGGTGGAGTAATCAAATCCAGTTCTCCTCTACAATCTTTCGCGAACACTGATAGGAAAAGTCCGAACAAAGAATCATTCATCACAAGAGGAGTAAGTTCATTTCACATTCCCCCACATATCTTATACAAATACATAATTATCCTTTTTTTAAATATCGTCATGCGCATACGCGTCATATTTACATACAAAATTATTCCGTCAGTGGGTGACGTGCTAATCTTTGGTGTTGTTTCTAATTTTTTAGTTTGGAAAGGACATGAATAACTACATCTTAAGTGAGATGGAAGCATTGGAAAGAGAACAAACCGCCGTTGATCAGCAAGCAGCTGTTTTAGAAAAAGAATTGAGAGCTGTTATGGAGAGTGGTCAATCTGAAGCTGTTAGTTTATATATTTTACAATTCTTATTCATGAATAAATCAGGTATTGCATTTTGCTCCAGCATAAATCACTATAATTTTTCATTTTTATTGTTTTAGGAAGAGAATGCTTTGATGGCCCGATGGTTTACCCTAGTCAACAAGAAGAATGCTCTACTGCGAAGGCAGATGCAACTGAATATACTGTAAAATTTTTTTATTGATATAACTGAAAAATTATTTACTTACATCTCTTAATGTTATCGATGTTAACACATTACAGTCCGCAAATTTCACCTTGAACTTTACCTGAAGTCCGGGCCGATTTCGAAAAAAACATAGAAAAAAATATGTACTCAATAAAATTCTAATAACTCCTAAACCAATAAACGCATTGCTGTGTAATTTTGAGGACATGTTCAATATGTTTCTCCACATATATCTAAAAGATAAAATCAGAGATTCTCAAACTTTTGATCGTGCATCAATAAAATAAATACGAAAATTTGTCATCCCAAAATTATAAAAAATATAAAAATCTAAACATAAAATAGAAGATAAAATTCTCAAAATATTTAGATCGTCTTTATGTAATATATGGTTCTAAATTTCAAAATATAAAAATAATCTGGACAGGTGTTGCCAACCTTTTTTACTATTTTTTTTTGCGTGGAGATAAAATTCTCAAAATATTTACATAGTCTGTATCTAATATATGATTCTAAATTCCAAAATATAAAAATAATCTGGACAGGGGTTGCCAACCCCTTTTACTTAATTTTTTTATTGCGTTGAGATAAAATTCTCAAAATATTTTCGTCGTCTTTATCTAATATATGGTTCTAAATTCCAAAATATAAAAATAATCTGGACAGGGATTGTCCACCCTTTTTACTACATTTTTTTATTGCGTAGAGATAAAATTCTCAAAATATTTACATCGTCTGTATCTAATATATGATTCTAAATTCAAAAATATAAAAATAATCTGGACAGGGGTGCCAACCCTTTTTACTAAATTTTTTTATTGCGTTGAGATAAAATTCTCAAAATATTTTCGTCGTCTTTATCTAATATATGGTTCTAAATTCCAAAATATAAAAATAATCTGGACAGGGATTGTCCACCCTTTTTACTACATTTTTTTATTGCGTAGAGATAAAATTCTCAAAATATTTACATCGTCTGTATCTAATATATGATTCTAAATTCCAAAATATAAAAATAATCTGTACAGGGGTTGCCAATCCTTTTTACCAAAATTTTCAATATCAGGATCCTCGGTTTCTGCAGCATCCGTGTTGTCCAACCATGCTTTTGCAGTTTCCAATAAGAAATCTTTGAATTTTATTTTCTTTGATGTATTTAAATTTTTGTAGACAATAAAACTATCAAAAAGTGCACAGTTAAATAAATAAAAAACCACCTTCTTGGTCCACTTCTTGGTTTTCCGCAATATCGGATAATAAGACAAGTATTGATCAGCTAGATCAACCCCCTTCATTGAATGATTGTAATCTACTATGCAACGGGGTTTTTTTTATTGGAATTCCAGTTTTGCGATCATTTTTGCCGATATCCACTAATTCAGCATTATGAATAGCGGAAATCATCCGAATATCCCTCTTTTTTACGGTTTTCCATAACTGAACTAAAATTTCTCCTTTCCGCTGGTTGCGAGACGTGCGGTTTTTAAGGAATCTGGGATTCCTCTATTTTTCCGTATTCAAAAATGCCGAAATCCCGTTCATTGGTACATTTATTTTTTTTACGAAATTGAAAGTCAGTTATGCATCTTTGTGAATGAAATTTAATTCAAACAGAAATATATACAAAATTTGTTTGAATTAAAAAAACTGCGTATTTTTGTAAGCCAAGTTCTCTATTTATTATAACCCAATTCATAACTCATGAATTATGAATCAATTACATAAAAATGTATCATAATATATTATGTATATTCTTCATATAGTATTTTTGCGTACAGAAAAAAATTGTCCTTTTGATTTTACTACCATCATTAAAAAAAAAAAAAATATTTTCATTGTTTGAATATCGATTGCCATCTGTGATATTTTTTGAATATTTATACCAGCATTATCGCATAAATTATGAATATTTTCGGAAATCAAATACATGTAGAAACATCTCCTAACCAAATTTAAAATCAATATCACGAGGAAATGACCTTTTTTTTACCTAAAGTTACGTCGAAAATAACACGCGTAAACGCGGGAACGGACTGAACGCAAAGTTTCGATATCCCGCGAAAACGCGTGAACGGACTGTAATGTGTTAATATGATATATAAAACTAAAGCTCGTGGATTATTTATCGATATTGCAGTAAACAAGAAAGTGAATTGGAACAGCGGCACGCAGCAGTGGATGGCGAGCTTCGCGAACTCTTAGGAGTAGAAGAGTGGCGAAAATCTGAAGGCCAGAGAGGAAAAGAAGCCACTTTACTTTTAGAACTTCTAACTGTTGTCAATGCCAGAGATCAGTTGGTTCATCATATGCATGAACACGAACAAGCGTAAGTCTCTTAATGTGTCATTTTATCTATAGATGATGTACATCTTTTGATCATTCTTTTTTATAAAAATAATGGATATTATGTCTTTGAATTTGAGTGTAAATAAATGTATCATATATGCTGTTTACTATATCATTTTGTTTTGCAATTACAGAATTGAAGACGATGATGAAATAGAAAGAAATCTCTCGAATGTTGAACTGCAACGCAAAAACAACTGTTCAATACAGTGAACACTTTCAAAGTACGCATTGGTTATTTTGATAATAGTTCAAGACTATGACAACCTTCATTATTTCCCCCTTTTACCGTGTGAAAAGGTATTCTTAACAGAATTTTGTGAAATGATATTATAATAATCGTCATCTTCATGAATCGTATCGTGTTGAATTACACAACATATTGACCCATACTTTGACAAAGGGCTTCAATTTGGTCATTTATATTCGAAATGATTATATTTATTGGCATTGAAAGCGACTAATGTCGAGCAAATTCATTGTCATTGGTCAATACTTGACTCATTATATAACTATTTTGACAGAAACAAGTAATATTTGATTCTTTACTAGGAGAATAAATGGGAGCTTTATAAATTGATAATCTGTACTTTTATGAGCTGGTAATGTCATGAAAATATTGTAAATATTAAAACAACTCCTTAAATTCATATTTTTAGTATTGGTTATATTTCATAATATTAATTTAATTCATACTCATCTGACGACAGAACTGTTTCTTAAAATTGTAATATTCGAGTAGGTATTTTATGTGTATATTGTGTTAAGTAGCATTCTGCACGAGTGCACATAGTTATTGTGGCCAACCTGTGAATTTTTAAAAGGTCAGCCGGTAAAGAATATTGTGCATTATCTTTATAGATGTATATCTTTTAGATGAAGTCGAGAGTAAATAAAACATTCATCCGTTATCAACTCTCATATAAAATTATTCATAGCTATTTATGTTCATTCTCAAAATATAACCAAAAATCAAAATAAACCCTTAGCAGTATTTAATGCTTGTATATGTATATTATTATAATTAGGTCTCAGATAATTACTAATAATCTATAATTGAAAACTACATTTCTACAAAATGAGTATAGTTTAATTTAAAGAGTTTTCGGTTTGTAATGCTCCAAACAGTTCACCCGACTCTTTCAATAATATGTTGTGTGATAAAAATAAATAATGCTGTAAAATTTTACATTGCTTGTTATGAAAATTAATTTAATTACTAAATATTTCAATCTTGCTTTGCGTCAAAAATATTTGATAGTAATAGAATAAGAGTAGTCATACAATGTTTCAAGATTCATTTACAAATGAATGGATTTTGATTATTTAAAAGAATTGATTGTAGACTTTTGTACAACCTTTTCAATATATTTATGAAGAAGGAGACGCTTGAAAATGGATTATATTTTAATTAATAATGTAACAATCAAAATCGAAATGTGCAATCGTAATCTTAAGTTATTTATTGTATATCGAAGTGAATTTCGTGTCCCTTAAATCGTTTAAATGTATTCTACCAGCCTTTATTTATCGAAAGACGTACTACTTACAATCAATGATTAGTCAGTGTGTAAAGGTGCTTCGTGTGTTTGATGTTGTGATGTATCTAAATTAACATTTTGAACATATCCATAAGTTTGCTTGTTCCAATAAAGTCATTTGCTGTCGATGTTATCAACCCACAATCTTAAATATCTCTCATGGATTCATCATATTATACTTTTGGGCAAGTGGTCAGCATCTCAGGAAAGCATATTTAAGGTGGCTGCCGCAAATCCTTTTTCAATATTCAGGAACCGCATGATATCTATTCAAATTATGCAAACACTGAAGCATTGTGACAAATATCCAGTGAATAGCTATACAAAGCTCAAGGTAAACAGTGATATTTCTATTCTTCGTCTCACCTGTTAAACGGTATCGTCGTCCCGCCCGTGTCTCTTGATTTGGATATGTTTTTATTTTACATTATGCTTCCCAACTTTCTCATCCAGGAAAATTAAAGTAGTGACGATCTATAAGGCATTCAGGGTGCCTGTTTTAATTTAAAAGTTACCAACCACTGCTTTATGACTATTTCAAATTTACAACTATATATGGATATAACACAATCACATTGTCTATGCAATGTAGTGGTGTTACTTGTGTATGTGTTGTCAAACAAGCCAATGATTGTTTTCTATCGAAATAATATATCGACCGTCCGCTGTTAATTATTGCTCTTTAGATGTCCAGATAGGTAGTCATAGAATGACACAAAATATTTTGTTGTAGAAGATATTAGCCATTCTTAACATTATCTATTAAATCAAAACATTTTTTTTAACTTAATGAGATAATAAAATCAATTATTTATAGCCCTAATCCACATTTTATTGAAATATCTGGACCCAACTTTGCTTAGTCCTAATGTTTAACTAAAATACGAAATATGGTTCTATATTAAAAAAAATTGTTCATTATAAATCTAATAATGTCTTTTTACTCTGGATTTAAAGTAAACAATACTAAACCAATAAAATAATTACTCCAACCAACAAGATTAGTTTTTAAATAATTATGTGTAATAATCAAAGTACTTTCTATGTTGTAGAGTCTCAGTTCTTCACATTTAAATTAGTAGTAAAGTTATTTCTATATTACATACTGTATGCATATTTTCATTTTATTTTTCTAAACCAAAACAACGATTAGTATCTTCTAGATACAGAATAAATTGTTTGCTAGACGAAAATGAGCTTGGTTGTTTCATGTGAAGTGTTTTTCCTTTTACTTAAATAAATTTTGTGTAATATTTTCATATAATATGCTATTTTAGTCATTTTATTTTCATTATAAGCAAGCAAATACATGTCTCTTACAATCCTCAATAATTTATTTAGGCAAATGTTGCTATTGTTCCTATGCTTATTCATATTTTTTTATACATTTTATAAATTATTATATATATTTTTGTTTAAAAACTATAGTTATTATGATTTATTTCAGAAAATGCCTTCAAACAACTCTATTGGATCCGTATACCGAATGCTTGTATAGACTATTTATTTTGATTTATTAATCAAAAGTTTTAATGAAATGATCGCATACTATAATATGAAGCATTCGGATTATAAAATCTAGATTAATAGAGTAAGATATTGAAACAACATCCAGGCCCCATTATTTATAAGATAATTTGATTTGCAATCTATAGAAACAAAGTGTTGACTCGTAACTTTTATGTTAATATATTTTTATTTATATGTATTATAGCTAGCTAGTATTGAGCTTAAATGATAATAATATTAGTGTTTAGTGTTATTCTTTTAATGTGTATTATGTATGTGCCATTATGCTATTATTTCGAGCACGGATCAATAAATATGTTCAGAGTACATGTCGAACAAACAATTGCACCTAACGTATTTGCTTGAGGAACTGAAGAAATTTTTTTTCTCGTGATTCGCCGAAATTTTCTGCAGTTTGCAAATAGTTAACGTTGATTTTAAAATGCCAATACAAAATTATTCATACGTATTTCTGTTCTGTCTATCCGTTTAAATATTTTCAAATATGGATTTATATTATAGTATTTAAAAACAATAAACAGAAATTTTCTTTTTTTTATTTTGAATTAACTAAATGTTTTTTCAATCTTTTACTACTATCCATCCGAGCAATACCGAAGAATCCAACTGCTACAATATAAATAAAAAAAATTATTCCTGTATTGGTTCACAAAATATTTCTTCTATTTTTACGGTCCGCGTGTGTAAAAAAGTTGAGAAACACTGTTATACGAGATGTTTCAGAGTAGTAAGACCTGATAAGTATGTGGTACCCACATTTTACACAAGAGGATAAAAAAGTTCTTTGCAGAAGTGAAACGTTAGTGTGATATGTTTTTCCAATCAAGACTCTTGATGATATATTTCTGCGTTTTTAAGTGATGGTCAATAATTGCATAGCTTTAATTTTGTGTAATCGCTTGTGTGTTTTATGAAGTAAGTACATGAACAGAAAAAATATCTATAACCTTAAGAGTGATAATAATTACGACTGAAACATTCTAGAAAGCATTCATAGTTTTCATAATATTTATTTACTGGCCATGAATTTATGGACACTCACGAAATATCAAATGTTTAGCTTAAAACATTGATGAAACGAAAAGGCTTCAAATATTTGAATAGCTGATTGGTCAGCAATAGATGCATAGTTATAGTCGCTCATCAATAAATAATATTCAACCATATCCAAGTAATAAAAAAAAAAGATTATTTAGAGCGAAGGAAGGTTCAAATGTTTACACGTAGATTATTATAAATAAATGTTTTGTAGAACTTGAAAGAGACGCCACGAACAAATTTAATATGAATGTTACATATTACTAGAAACTACAATCACGGACTGTTCCCATTTTAACTTTACCCTAATAAATAAATATTTAAGTAGCAGAATACTCTTGTCACAATTATTTGTGCTTGCTAGAAGTGATTATTTTTAATCATGGAACTGTTTGTGTTTAATGTGTTCATTAAAAAGAGCCACTGTGCCAGTTTGTGTCGTGATCATTTAAGTATTGTATTAACCCAATACAGGATGGGTATCAACCAACAGTAATTAATAATAGTGCCACATGATTTTTCCAATGATCTTTAAAATAAATATTTGGTCTTGTTATAAATATTCTTTTTAGTAAAATTCCATCAGTTAACTGTGTAATAAGTTTTTGAGTAACCCATCATTTGCATTTGATCGATTGTGTTTTTTTTTGTTGTGGAATAATAACTATTTGCAATTTATCCAATCTAAACTACGAAAATTGATTTCTTTATTGCCTTTTAATAATCTGTGTACAATAACGATGACACCTTTGTACGTTTACTTAAAGTTCATCCGATTAAATTGTTTACCTATCGACAACTTTTTTAATATAAATTAATAAACATTATTGTAATATAGAATAGTTTCATTTAAAACTGTGACTTGAATATTAATCAATATTTTCAATGTTAAAAGTAACCAAGTGATCTAAAACCAAATTACTTTATTTATTTATTACCCAAAATGTTTGAAAGTTTGAAATTGCAGATATTTACAGTCAGGTGCAGGGATTATTTCAGACATTACAGTATGTATCCCAATATCTATGCCTGATTTACTGAGAATATCTAAATAGGTAAACTAATCACCTACCATTCTTGGAAATGACTAATGTATATCAATCCAGGTCTTGTAATTAGTTCTTGATAAGACTCTATTGATGTAATATTGTAAGGTTATTGTAATCATCAAAAGATTTCCCAGTATGATATTTGGAAAAATATTTATTAATCTACAAAAAAAAACATTACTATTCAACAATACATATAACCCATATCAGTCAGTCTTATTTCATGTAAGAAATGAATATTTATTCATCCATTTGCCTCTACAGATTTTTTGCACAGCATACTTATCTTCTGAGCGCTTACCCAGCAATGATTTTCCATTACCTTTGATCTATTTCATAGAGAGAATAAATTTAATTAAGTCCAATAAAATTTTCTTTCGTCCCATGAATGCACAATATATATAATTATTTCTCTAATCACAACCAGTCCAATCCAACAGCAGAATAAAAAATTGTCCTAACATATAAATATTTTACTGCATTTAAAAAAAAAACAATTTAAGGAAGTCAATCTTCACATACAGTTAAATAAGACTGAATCGAGTAATAATAAACATTTTTCCAAATAGTCCTGTCAATGTTTAGAAATGAATTGGGCCTTATATTTATTTTTAAGTGGTTTAAAAAACTTTGTTACATATTTGACAAATAAATCATCAAGCCATCTTGCCTGAACTGTTTTCACCTTAGGTTTAAGGTCTATCTTTATAAGATGTGAAAGATTACATATTGTTTAAAGTTACCCCCATTGTTCACATTTGTTTTTTCTGACGATTACTCTGATGATACTCTTGTCATTCATTGAAAATTTTACCTACTCAATCAGAAAACACCGATGAATTTTTTAATACAATTTCAAAAAATTTACCTGAGCTAGAAATGCACTGAATGCATGACAAGAGTACAGCAAATGTGTTACTAAATTACTGCATTTTGGGGATCACTTGTTGCTTTCCATGTACATTACATGTAATGTGCTTAATTGATGTATAAATTGGTTGCGTGAATGTATGTTTCTTCTAAAATATACATCTTTTGTAAAAAAATGAATAAAAATCATTGATTTTATTTATCTAATTTTCTCATATTGTTTTTATTCTAGATAAGATTTGTGTCCAAAAGCTTAAAAACCGTGATATTAAAATTCGTTCCCACCAATCTATTATATTTGAATAACAACCAGTTTTCGTAAAACAACTTCTGCTAACATGTTCCATTAATAGTCCATAAACTCGACAATTCGAAGCAGACATTGGTATATATTGATAAAATTGGCGTTTACTTGGTAGATCTCCCATTTTAATAAAAAAACCCTTATTATATTGATGTACTTAAGAAGTGATAACTAAACTAATATTACTAAATAATATTAACACAATTTTTAGTATGCAAAACTTTATTTGCAATTTCAACAAAATTTTACTTAACTGGACATCAGTTGAATAGAATTAAATCACATTTTATTTTAGTGAAATTTCTTTGGTCCCTTGAAATACATGTATGTATTTATTTTTGGTAATAATCTATTTGCAGTTGGAAGTATTGGTGTTTAATTTTAGCTTACAAATAGTTCATCAAAACAAATATCTTACGTCAACAGAGTCAAATCACACAAAATAAAAAGAAAATTGGTATGATTCAGATCTGAAATGTTAGACTAACGTGTCAACTGTTAAGATGTCTGATTGCAGCGTGTTGGTAGTTGATATTCAAAAATATAAGAGTGTTAACCGTGTTAAAACTTTCTTAAAATATAGCCCGATTTGTCTTAATAATCCCCACAAGTTTGTTTAACACCAAAACAACTGAATTAATTTTTGAAATACACGGTCTTGTAATATCCTTTACACGGCTTAACAGGAATCAGGAACAGGGTGAAGATTTCTGTTGGAAAAAAAGTAATTCTACAAAAAAATATTCAATTAGGAACCATTGTGTAAGCCCATCTTGTCTACTACTGGATGAGTCTTCATGTGAACTTTCAAGCCATGGTTGGTGGAACATCTATAGTCACACACCGCACAACAGTGTGGTCTCTCGCCAGTATGTTTCCTATTGTGGACTTTCATTCTGGTAGTGGTCACGCACGAGTAATCACATATGTCACATTGAAAGGGCTTGACTCCGGTGTGATATCGCTCGTGAGACTTTAGGTAGGATTTGCAAGATGACCGATAATCACAATGACTGCACTGGAACGGCTTTTCTTTGTCGTGTATTCTGGCATGTTGTGTCAGGGTGCTCGGTTTACTTGTAGAATAATTACACTGACCACAAGAATATGCTTTAAATCCATGAATTGATGATTTATGCTTAATAAGCGCCTTTTGATTCAAAGATACATGCGAACATTCGTCACAGTTGTAAGGTATAGGTTTCAATAATTCGTGATCATTTATTGAATTTTGTTCATTTAGAATAGAGGCAATTTTTTGCGGCTGTCCATCTGATACAATTTCTTGACTCATTGTTTTCACATGGCAGTTTATTTGCTTCTGTTTAGTTTTATTGTGGGTCTCGATATGTATCTGAAAGATAGACATTTTAAAATAAGCAGTTGAATATAAAATTTTCACTTTTGTTTGGAACGCTACAATATTAATCAATCGCACTGCTAATAAATAATTTTAATTGTGAGTTATGTAAAACTTAATTAAACAATCATCTGTTTGTCAAATACGCCTGATAAATACTACCGCAAAGGGTTAAAGAAGTACTGTGAAATTTCACATTTCATAAATTACCTTGATATATGCTTTTCTCCGACATTTATAAGGGCAATGTGGACATGGATACTTTGCCTCGTTATGCTTGAGGACATGCTGAGCTAATCCGGACCGAGATGTACATCCCTGTCCACATGTGTCACACATAAATAGACGGGATCTAAATTTTTTCGGAGGTGGACGTTTCATTCTGAAAGAAGAAAATATTGTCAACATTTTGAAGATAAGACTTTCAATATCCTCCTCCATCTCTAGTATGAAATGATTTCATAACAATGATCGTGAACTTTTTGCTAAAACCACATTTTTATATTAGATAATCATTTTAAACAAAGTGAAAAAAAAAACATATTACATACCTGTGTCTGCCATCGAAATGACCTGACTTCAAAAATCTCATATTGCATGTGTGGCAGGCCGTTATTTTGACAGCATTTTGGTATGCATCTCTATGACGAGCAATAAATGATGACCATGATGAATCAAAGCCACATTCTGTACAGATACCACCTAAAAAAAGTAGATTAATTTTCACACAGATTCAGAAAAGTGATTTGAAAATAATAATGTAATTATAAATGATTAGAAGGTAATTTGAGTATCTAATATACCTTCTTCAGCAACCATAGATTCTTCAATTGTTTCAGCAATTATGTTTTGTCTCTGAATAAGTTGCAAATTGTTTGATGCGGTAGCAGTGATGTGATCATCGTCATCATGCGAATTAGATGAATCTGAACATGTCGGCTCGTCCTGCCAATTACTTACGGTATCTTCAACAGCGCGTTCTTCTATTTCCATAATATTATCAGCTAAAAAATAATTGTGTTCTGACACCGTCAATAAAAATTACCCTATATTGAAAATAAACAATTTTATTGATTTTAAATGTTTTATGTTTAAATACCTGTAACCGAGTCAATGTTCTTGATATCTTTTTGAAGATCAATTACACTTTTTTGCGCATTGTTTTCAAATTCCTGATTAGTTTTGTTTCTCCTTTTTATAGTGAAACTGCTGTAGTCACAAATTTCAGATACTGAAAAATAACCATTTTTATCATGGAATTCTGACTTCAGGTCATCTCCTGGATCCGATTTAATGCATACATTCTGTGTATTTCTTAGGTCTGCAAAATATTTGATTCAATTAAGTTAAATAAAATTCGTGATTTTGTGTTCTTATGCAATTTAAACAATAAAATAGAATATTAATACAAAATTTAAATTGACGACTTTGCTTGTGTTACTAATTGTGACACGGTTTAGGTTCTTTGAGAAGCATCTTCAGACTAACTGTATCGTAAGGTTATTTTTTTAAGATAATCATTGATTCTGAGAATCAACATTTAATTGAGAAATTGAGGGAATTCATACATTATTTGATACACGGCTAAAAATAATATTTATTAAAAAATTAGTTTACCATCATTCTTAGAAGTCTTTTCGTTCCACGTTGAGTCAGCATAAGGATCTACTTTGTAAGAAACTGTGTCAAAATCTGTTAAATTCTCTGAAGTAACTTCAGGTTTGTAGTATTTTTTCACATTAGGCTGTATTGTATCCAAGTTCCCAACCCAAAATGAAGTCGGACTTATGCCATCTGTGTTAGTTTCTATACTGTTAAAAATCTACAAATCGAAATTTTATGTTCAGTAGTACACCATAATTATTATAAAATAAATAAAATAGTACAAGATAGTTTTCATAGAACTACCGAATATAGATAAGTTATAGTTATCTTATGCATGATTTATTCCATAAACTATTACCTTCCAGAAATCAGAATCAGTAAATGTAACAGTTTCAAGTTTCTGATGAAGTTCATGTTCTTTATCTATAAGCAGCTTCAAGTAATCCACGTTGTCTAAATTTTGCTTAATAATTTCAATCAGCTTAGCAGTAGTACCGATTTGAGGGGTCAATTGACTTTTTAAATATTCTTCTAGCTGGAAAATTAGATAAAGTCGAGAAAAATATTTAAGCAACGCTTTAATTAGTTAAACTGAATGGTTCAACTAATTGAAAGAATATCCTTACATACATACTCTAAAATACTTGTGCACATTACCTTCAGTTCCATAAAAATAGATTTCAGTCTTTTAATTTCCAGTCTTAGTTGTAGCCTCTCTTTCAATTTTATTAGATTGACCCTTGCATGTTCCTTCATCAAACAAATATTTTCTATTTTGATATCTAATATTTCTTTTTTGAGATCTTCTATTGGTATATCGGGATGTATTTTAATTTTTCTTTTTGTTTTTGACTCATCAAAGTAAACATATTTTTCAAAATCGGTACTTTCAGAATCTGGAAGATTAGATACTACAGTATTAGAATAAGGCACATCATACAATATGTACTGCGTTATAGATGGATAAAAAATAATTATTTTACCCATTTAATGACTGGAATGAAAATTGAGTTGAATGCTGATATTATTTACAAAAGATAATTATTTTCATATACAATACTCCAATATGTTTAAAAGGAGGTCATATAGACAATATGATTGTGGCTTAATTGCTAATTAAGCAACATTTCCTAACTGCAAAAGGACATTTAGATAAAGCTTATTTCAGGAATATACAAATTATAATATCAATCATTTCATTTCTAAAACAAATGAATATTATACACGGAATTGAAACTAAATACCTAACTTTATTTGATAATTCATATTCTTCTTCTGTTCAATATTTTTTTAGCCAGCCATGTGTGAAAAACTTTGGTTTTACCTCATCACTAATACATATTTAAAGAAAATTATTTTCATATTTGCAATAATTAATGCATCTTCAATTTTTAGATGATGTTTACATAAAAAAACTAAAGGAAAAATTACCTGACTTGCAAAACACTTTCTTTCCTTTTTTATACTGGTATACCTTTTTCATATGAGGCGATCTGTTTAATTTATCAGCTATTTTTGCACAACGTAAAACTTTTGCTAATCGTTTTTCCTTAATTAATCTTCTTCTCACCTTTCTTTCACTTTTCGGCAATAAAAAAATATCTTTTTTTGATATATTATAATTAGTACCATTAAATATTTCCTGTTTTACACTGTTACTTTGTTGATCAATTACAGGATTGATACCAACATTTTTTTTAGTAGAATATTGAGAGAGAGGTATGTCATCATCACTTGAATAATTTAAAGTATGTTTTCTTTTGGTTCTTTTACCGTACCATGGGTACACAAAATTATTCTCCATCGCGTCTTGGGTTTCCTCCTCTTCACAAGTTACTTCCATTTTCAAAGTTTCAACAATGGAATCAAGTCTGTTTGAATTATTTACAGTGTTTTTATTCCCAATAGCTTTTTTATCCTTGTCCACTGATAAAACCTCAGGTAAACTATCACTCTCAGTGATTTCAATTTTTATTTCAAAAGACATATTTTCAGAAGTTTCTGAAAATTGCTTCTTGTTACAGTGAGTATTAGAAATCTGCCCTGGCTGTTCCATTTTAAAGGTGATTAATTCATGTTTTAATTTATTCAGACTAACGAATAATAATCTTTTAACTGCCTATAAATCATTTGTTTCTCTTGGTATGTATGAGGAACTTTTATTATTTATGTTGCTATCACTTTCGGACATCTGTAAGAAAAATCATGCAATATAGTTAGTATTGAACCACCATGGAAATTAGCAGAATTAAATAATTATAAATTACTAAAAATAAATGATAACTGTATAACTATAAAAATAAATGACATATTTTATTCTTATAATCATAAACAACAGTTACATGTGAAAGTAGCACCAGCAGAGTGTCTATCAACTCCAATATAACTTCTTAGCCTGGTGGATGGCCTGAAAATCTCCAGGGAAACTGTACTCGATGCATTACTTTAACGAGTCTGACCAATCAAAATGTATGTTAACGGATTTCAACCCATGGCAAATATAATAATCTAGTGTTCACTCAAAGATAAGATAACCCAGTGTTCACTCATAAGTTTATATTTTTAAATATATCCCAATGGGCATCATATCAATATATCATGTTAATCAGAATAGTCTGCGAGAAGACATTTACACAACACTAAATTTATGTATTTTTAAGAAGAGAAAAAATAAAACTTTATTTTCAAATTATATGTCACGACTTTTATGTCAAATGAACTTAGGTAAACTCTGTTCAGCATGTGTGGAGAATGGTTAACTTGTCTCGCGACATGATTTGTTTACAAAATATTTTTGAAAATAAATCATGTCGTATTCTATTGGTTTACTCTTAACATTATGAGTATATTGGTTTGTAATAAAATCATTCGCCTTTATTATGACAGGTTGACACTGTAAATATATTAATAAAACGATAAATAAACACTTATCACTCAAACAGAGTGTAAAGTTAGTTTTATTAACCCTCGGATCTATAAAACTATTGAATAAAATTATAAAAACAATATAAAGTACCTCTCGTTCTAACCAAATTTGATTTTTGACAGCTCGTGTTACCATAGATAATATACTAATAAGGGTCACCATCAACTGGGGCTATTTCTCATATCAAGTATAATTCCGCCTAATAAAAGTTGTTTTGTTTATATCAGCTACTTCCAACATTTATGCTACAACGCCTAGGAAAAAAATTTCTACGCCAGCCTACCTTTAAATTTTTTAATCGAAATTATAGTAAAGACACGTTTTAAATAATAAAAACTTTATTAAAAAAAAACTAATAAATATAATTAAGAGAATAATAACAAGATTTTGTGAGGAAGCTAGGATTTTGCCGTCCCCCATCATTTTTCCTCCAAAAATGATTTCATATTTGTAGTTGTGTTGGATTAAGAGTCTAATCTATCATTGAAATTATTTACAATTTATTTTAAATTTTAAACCTGATGGCCGTTATCGGCACAGAATTTTATGCATAAATATAATTTCTTGAAAAATATGTACTTTATTTTTGCAATTTGTCATTTACAAATGTTTTATCCCGCAATAGAGTCCCGCAGACAGGTTCTTGAAATATGTCAAAAAATCTAATCTTTAAAATATTTTTTATATTTATTACTTATATAACTCCGAGCCGGTATTACTTTGCCTACGTGTTTATACCAATGAAATGTAAAACGACAATATTTACTATATTAAATACTTGCAGGTAAATGTATATAACAATTTATTTTTTTTCCATGTCCGCTCCCAATGTGGAGCATATGGTCTCCTAATGGAGGTATCTTGACAGAATTTTTCTACGAGAACTGCTTGTCACTCAGTTGCTCAACCTCTCTTTTCTTTTTCGAAAAGTGGGAGAGTGGGGATAGAAGGATAGGGCTATGACAGGACTAGTGGTTAGCTAATCGCTCTCGTTACGCCCCGTGAGGATGGGATTGGTGGGAGGGAGGACTCAGACTACGAACAGAAATCCATAAATCGATTGAAAGATCAATCTATGAAAACCGTCCGCACCGGGAATTGAACCCGAGACATCCGTAACCGTAGCCAGCGACGAAACCAACTGCGCCACGGACGCCGACAATACAATATAACAATACAAACCACATAAAAATGAAGTACAAAAAATACAGTAAATACAAATAATTAACAACACACCTTAGAAAAACCAGGCGGAATAACCGCGTTTGACGGTAATGTGTTTACTATTTTATTCGGGTGCAACATTAAGTTAATAGGTATATTTTTAGTGCGCAATTGATGACAAAATTGTGATGGAGGCAATTAGACAATTATTATTGATTTTAAACATAGAAACTGAAATCATTTGGTGGAAAACATGATTTTAAAAACTTGTAACTTTCCCCAAACACCTAAGTTAATAATTAAATATTTTTACAAAAAATTGAAAACTATTCCATAGCAAATTTTGCAATACTTGTATTCGTAATATACTTTTCAATTCAATGTTTTGAGTCTATACAATATTATATAGAAAATATTTATGGTATTATTGTTCCTATATTCCCATAATTATTTTTCTACTTGATGTTGCTGAATGGAGAATAAAAAAGTTAACGCGGCAATACTGCATGCAACCTTTTTATCAGATTAAACCATAGATAACATACTTGCTAGGATTAAACGTCTGCAAGATAAATACACTAATAAACGACTGCTAGCCGCTGATATTTTGATACACCACATATCGCAATATCTTAATTATTATATTTCTATCGCTTTAACCAAATTTAACAATGCTGAACGGTGTAATTGATGCACTGACTGATATCGAGTAAGTGTTGATTCGGAATTCTTCCACTTATTACCAATAAATAATCTATATTGATAACTAAAATTCGTCGAGGCTTGAAAACCTATGAAATAGTAAAATGTACCTACGCAGTATAAATTTAATGTTAGGTATATTCTGATAATATGACGCTGTTTTCTGTGACATTTGATCTCTGTGAAAAGTCCCGACATGCAATACTCTTTATGGAATAACCGTGTGCTGCCGGCAAAAAATGTGCGGTTGATCACTGTTTTTCGTCTAAAACAAAATTTGTCGTATATAGTTTATGATGGTTGATACAAAAACCTAACCTAACTTAGCGCATCATTTTGTATAGTTTTCGGTGAAAAATATCATTTTTATGCCAAGACCCGAGTATCCATTATTTACCGGTTCCTCAAGAATTCAATTTAGTGATCTTGGGTCATTCAATAATCTCCACCATTTCCTTTTAAATTTAATGAGTGTAGGTCTCTAAATTATCAGTTACCTCGATTCTCACATTGCCTCTGAAAGATTTCATTATGAAACTCAGGAGTTTCCGATATTTTGACACTATCATAACTCTCGTGTCCCAAGCCATTGTTCCATTATTCATAAAATGGGTAGAATCTACGCACGAAAGTTCTATAGCATGTTCACAGAGATTATTACTGTTAAGCCAAAATTCATACAACACCTTACGCTCGTATTGTAAGTCCTGGAGATAAAAGTGAGATAGCTATTTTAAATAGTCATTTTTTGAACTCATCATTCCTTTCTTACACTTTCTGAAAAATACAAGACTGGCTGATAATTATTTCTCATAAAATATTTTGTTCTTAGAATTTTTTTATTATACATGTTGGGAAAGGTCAAAGTTATAAAAATAACAGATATTCGTAATTAGCTACGTTGCACATCATTACAACCAAATTTCATAGTACTTTATTTAAAATTACCTTCTGTATTCTCGAGAAAGCAAATAATAATTCTCTAGGCTGTGAATTGAAAATAGTGGTAAAATCACGGTGATTTAGAATGCAAGTGCTTTTTAATAATATTAGAGGTCTGCAGGGTCCTGGGCTTCCCGCCCCGGACTGGGCTCGGGCGGTTAAAGACAATTCAGATTCTGGCCCGGGTAAGAAATTTATTTTTCTGAAAAATATTTGGTACTATGTACGGGTCATGAATCAGTCATGCTGCAATACTATTAATAAATAGTTTATTTCAAATTTGGTATGAATATCTTTGGAAGCAATAGGATCTATTGTTGAGACAGTATGGAATCATCAGTAATATCTTTCAGGAACATGATGCTGAGAAACCCATACAATTTTATGAGCTAATTGTAGCTAAATCTGAAAAAATGTTATTCCTTTATTTTAACAGTAATATTATTCCTTTGTACATCTAAAAAATGTGTGAATATTCAGTATCTACTTGCCATTGGTTTTAAATGGCACACTTGATTGTGACAGATCGTTATTTATAAATATAATTCAATTTTTAAATTACCAGTTTTATAGAAAATCATATTTTATTGTATATTTAAAAAAAATCGGGTTTTTTTAGGGCTGAGAAAAATAATCCTACGTCGGGTTCAGGTAGAAATATGTTATTAAGACTCAGACTGGATAATTTTATCAAATTTTGGCTTGTGCAGTCATTTAATCTACAAATCTGAATATTTAGAGCTAATAGTAATAATGGTTTTACTATAATAATGATTTCTCATAAATTGAATGAAACTAAAAAATACATTTATCCGGGCTATTCAAATAAAATATTGAAAGCTGTATGTATCAGGGGTTAAGGAACGACTCCTAGTCAGTGAAAACTTTACAGGAGAGGGAAAAAACTTACCTACATACTATGTGTTTAATATGACATGAGATATTGATTATAACGTTTTTAAGAGTTTAATATTTATTTATTTATGAATTTTTAGATTCTGTAGTGGATGTCGATACCACCAAATATATTCATAATGCAGAAAAAACATATTTTGAACAATTTGTCATTTACGAGGTGTCATTTCTTAACCCTTAATATTTACTAATTATATATTTTTATCTTTGCAATGGTATAATGTAATCTTTTTTATTTTGTAGCTATACAGGACCTCTTCTAGAACCAGAGCAGCTCCAAAAAGCAATAGATGGTGGACCCAAATCGGTGGCCTACACTGAAATAGTTCATAGGCTCGCTGAAGAGTTGAGGCAGCTTTGTTCGCTTGAGGAGTCTGTCAGTCAAACAAATGACCCCGATGATGCCAGTTCTTTTGTTCTTGAACTCAGCTCATTTCTGAAAGAGCTGGGATGCCCTTACATGAACTTGATAACGGGTGAGATTTAGCTTATTATATTTATGAAAGACAAATACCGTGACTATTATTTTAGGCATCATATTGTTACAAGAAAATTTCAGGAAAATACATAAAACCTCTGCCTGACATACTCTACAACCCATTATAGAGAATCTCCCGTATGCCTTCTCAACTATGCCGGATTCTAGTCATGGACTTCGCCAGTAATTAATTGTAATCAAATTATAAACGCAAATCGATTCAATATTAAACACCAACTTATTCTATTATTGTATATTAACACTTTAGCTACCTGGCATAATTACATAAAACAATGACTTTCCAAAATGAAATTAATTTTACGTATTTTGTTATTCAAAACATCGAAACAACACAAAAATCAAAATTACAAAATGATCGATGTCTGTGAAATTCACCGTAAACATTTTATTTTAAATTACGAATTTGTTATTTCATATATATGTTACACCGAATGTGTGAAATTACTTATTTCACGAAAAGTGAAAAATTTTACCAAAATCATGAAATAATAATAATTAGTTATAATTTTAAATTTAGATCATTGAGATGGCATCAACTAATGCCATATCAAATTGCCAGTTGTTGTCAAATAACATTCAAAATCTGTTCATAACCTGCTCTCTAGAAACCCGGTACACTTCACTGTGAAGGACAAGTTCATCATATTCCAAATCTAACAATTCACAGTATTCTCTGAATCCTCTTGCTCTAATTTTATTCACAACCGGTAACATTACATGCTGCATATTTTAAAATACTTTATTTAAGTATTAATGTTTTACTCGATGATATATAAGGTGACAGGATATTCTTTTCACTCCTGGATATGTAAAATAAATCAACATCTTTACATCTTTTACGTTTTTAGAATATAAATATAGGGCTTGAATTGGACTGATCAATTTTAACCTCCAAATGTTCTATATCATAATTAGTGCAGATTTACTTGAATGGCATCACATTCGGCAAATTACTACAACTGTAACATATCCAATCAATGACACAAGCTAAATTTGATACCCTCGCAGCATGCGATCTGCGAAAATAACTATTAATAAAATTCGTACATTCGTAATATTATAGTTATAGATATTTTGGGCTTGGTAAATGGAAATGAACGTCATTGTACCTAATTATGCATTGATTGATATATTTTTATTTGATATTTGGTTTAGTTGCAGAATGTACCACCGGAGCGTTACTATTTTATAAAATATAACAAATAATTGCGAAAAACACCACTGGGGCGCTATGGCGCTACTATCTATGCTCAATCATCGAAATAAACAGAAAAATTTGTGCGGAATTCACGTACTCGGCAGATAATTTGCCGAATTCTTGAATGAGGCCATGGGCTTGGTTATTTCATGATTTAGGTAAAATTTTGCACTTTTCGTGAAATAAGTAATTTCACATATTCGGTGTAACACATATATATACTGCCATTGGCTAAAAAATTTGGAACCCAACATTAGCGCATCATATTTTTTTTTTGTATGCAAAGTAGACATGGCTGTATGACACCAATTGGCGGTCCCGGTAAATAACGGTTGGCGCGGTCATGACGCCAAATGGCGTTCCCGGTAACTAAGGTGTTAAGTGCTGTTAAGTACTATAAATAAAACTTATTAAATTAAAAGTGTGTTTTGTTTGGTTTAGAAGCTCATTCACCACACCTTTTCGGTCAGAAACAAAGTGAATATTTTGAATTCAACGTATATTCTGGTTTCAGGTCACATGTCATCACGTCTTCAGAGCCAGTCGGACAGATTGTTATTACTGGATTATCTCTTATCTGAACTCATGGCTGCTAGGATGGTCTACATCGATAAACCGCAGGAAACCGCTTTCATGGAAGTTACCATAGTAAGTTTACAGTCATCGTCTATTTCTTGCCGACCTCTGTGGTCTAGTTAGTATTGAGAGCTTTACTCTAGCGATCAGATAGATCTGAACTTACATCCCGAGGTCAAATTAATTTTTTTCAATGTAACATTTCAGATCTTAAGAATAGGTGTTGGTGATGTGTTTTCTCTTCAAGATGACGTCGAGTGACATTAAATATTCTCGTTGAGCTTATCTCATTTGATTGAAAAAAAATTTAAATATTTGACGCCTTGACTGTTCGCTGTAATGTCAAATATTTTAATCTTAACAATTAAAATCTCTCCAACTATGTTGAAGGAAGTGTCAAATTAATTAGCAGAAAACTGCATTTCATACAATTTTGTTTGATTATAAGAGATTCGTTAGATTTTTATTGATTTTCAGTAATAGCATAATGTAACAAAGTATTTAGTTCTACAAAATTTTTATTAGGTAGTTGATAGCTATTTCGGCTTTACGCCATCGTCAGAACTATCTAAATACTTTGTTATTTTATCCTATTATAATGGAGTTCTAAAATAAAGTAAATGCCAATTCAATCAATATATTTTCAATAATGTCTGTCATATTTTGTTACGAGAAAATATTTTTTCCAGCAAGAGACCCCCACAGCAAAAGATTTGAAAGACATATTGACTGCCTTAAAAATGACTGATCCCCCTGCTGGTGTGACAGCTAAATTGCTCTTTGAAAAACTCAAGGCTAAACTTCGGATTGTTCTACAACAAGAAGGTTGGTTTTATAATGACAAAATTAATCCTGCTTTCATTTTGCACCCCCATAGACAGTGCCTCTCGGAGAAAATGTGAGGGACAAAGCACAGTATAAGCAAATTCGACAGACTAACCTAAAGTATGGGCTATCCAGAAATTTTATGCCAAGTGCTGCCAGCCCATTTAGTCACTCTTGACTCATTGTTGATCGCAGAAAGTTTTTTTCATTTTTCACTACGCCAAAGGATCTTTCTCCTGCTACGCTAACAGGCATAGTTATAAAAATTGGAAGTGCAATAGCTGTATCGTGAAGAATATCTGAAGGCAAGACCCATGGCAACGGTACCTTCAACCCTCCTCCTATGTATGGGCCTGCCAATAGATAGTCTATTATATTTTGTGTTCTCAATGTAAATAAAATATTTTCATCTTGTTAATACGTCTTTCCTTTAGTTTAGTTATAAAACTAGCGTCGAGACGTCATCAGTTGCGTAGCCATCAAAGTATTGTCACAAGATGACATACAACATGATAATCAACGAAAACTGAATCAAATAGGTGCTTGGTTTTAATTTTTACGAAGTAGCTTAGAAGCCGTGAAGATTCTAGAAGAAGGAGAATGAATAGACTAATCAAAAGCGGTCTCGAAAAGAAATGATCTTCTTGTAGTTAGTTATTTATGGAAACTAGAAATAACACTTGCCTAGAGATATTCTCAATAGCTCAAGTGTCGCGGTCCCAAAGGAATGGGAATGAATGTGTATATTTTCCTTTCATCTCCTTGTGATTATGAATTTAAAAATGAAACCTAACGCCATTTAAGATTGTTCAGAGTTGAATAGTGTATGATTACATCACCACATGTTGAACATAACACTTGGACAGCTAGTGACATCTTCGAATAAGTGGCGCACGCTTCAGCTTTTTTTTAAATTTCCAGGTCCAAACTATGTTGGAAGGCCTCTTTATAACCAGTCTTTAACAGAAGCACAGTGGAAGGAGGTGGATGCCCAGCATAGAACACTATTAGATGACTATAAAAAAAGACGGGAGATGCTTATAACTCGCCTCGACTGCACTATTCAAAGCTTTGAAGTAAGAATTAATTATAATATTACTGTTAGACATAGCAATAAGCCTTCATACTCTTACACTTCAACAGGATTGTTTGTTTCCTTTTTTTAGATGCATTTAGAATACATTAATGAAATTCTTTGATTCATATCTTTTTCGTTCTTTCTTTTATATCTGTAACATTCAAATTATAAATGACATTTGTTTTGTAGTGGTCTGGTAGAGGAGTCGACAAAAGGGATCAAATCCAGACACTTTATCGACCTCTCAGAAATGCCATGAAGATCTCATCATCTGTCAAAGTGAGTGATTTCTTAGCTGCCAGGATCGGATTGCTGGCCATGAAGAAAACTTCCGATGCTGCCGTGAGAGTCAACACTAGAAGTCAAGTCAACAAAGTCGTTATAGGAAGAGTGAGACATTTTATTGACCAATATGTTGGCTTATATATGTGCAATGGAAAATTTCCATAGAGGTTTTTGATTTTTTGAGTTTCCTATTATACCAACATGAATATATTATAATAAAGCAGCATATTTTTATAACAATTCATTGTTAAATACAACATATATATATATATATATATATATATATATATATATATATATATATATATATATATATGACTCATGATTAACCATCATCATTGATATATTTATATAAAAAATATTATTGAAATCTTTGAATATTTTGTTTGGCAGGTTCCAGATCGTGGCGGCCGTCCTTCTGAACAGCAGCCGCCGCCTCCCGAAATGCCTTCTTGGCAACAACAAAGGACACAGGTTAACTTTCCAGTACCTTACGTCATCTCTCCATTTGTATTAATTTCTATTATAGAAATGCAGTTATATGTTTGCGGAAGTGTCGTCAACTTATGTTCATATCCATGCTGTACAGTTTTGTGACGTTTACTATTTTAATAAAATCATGGAACTAACATTAATTTACTTTTCAATATGTATCAGAAAAACCATCCAGCCTTAGCCTATACAGCAATAATAGCCTGACATTTATGTGTTTTAATTTTTTAAATATATGTTGTTTGCTTTATGCCTAATCAGGGTGGCGGCGGAGGGGGCAGAGGTGGAGGCGGAGGCGGAAGAGGTGGATCTGGATTTGGAGGAGGAGGTCAGAGAGTCCAAGGGGGGTGGAATTCGCAAGATAACAGGTGAGCATTCTCTTATTACTTCATTTATTACATTTAAAATTGTTAATAGTCCTAATGCAAAACACTTTGTGACACCATTTCACGTATAATAAACATATAATGTCACCATTTCACAGCCGTTATGACCCAACTGAAGCTTGTATCTCTAAAATAGTAAATCACCTCAATAAAGATTTCAAAGTAAAGGTTAAAAAAGTCTCTAATTTTAAAAAATAATGTCTTCTACTTCTTCGTGTGGGAGTAGTACAAATGAATTGTGTTTTATTTTTTTAAATATAATGTCTTTCCACCAAGAATTGACAGAATAGTTCGTATACCAATTTAAAAAAATTTTTGCGCAGGGGTGGAAACTCAAGTAGAGGAGGTAGAGGCCAAGGATACCAACAGGACAGCAGAGGGAATCCGGGATATCAACAGGATACTAATCGAGGGAATCAAGGTTACCAACAAGACAACAACCGAGGCGGTCACGGATATCAACAGGACACCAACAGAAGCAACCCGGGATACAGCGACAACCGAAGCAACCAAGGATATACAGACAACAGGAATAACCAAGGATATAACAACGATAACCGTAATAATTTCCGAGGAAATCAAAACTATCAGGATACAAATACAAATCAAGATAACTCAAACAATAGAGGCTACCAAAACAACTCGAGTAATAGAGGGAATTATAATCAAAATCAAGGTTATCAATCGCAGCAGAGTGGGAGCTACCAGTCTCAGCAAAGCGGTGGAAATAATTATCAAAACCAAGGGTTCCAGTCTAAGGGAAGATACCAAAATGAGCATGATGATAGGGCTGGCGGATATGAGAGCAGAGGCGGATCAGGAGGAGGACGAGGCAGATCTAGTTATAACAGGGGCGGAAGGAATTAACTTTACTGGGAAGTTCACGATGTATCACAGCACTTGGCTGATGTTTATATTGTCGAAGGTGTTTTCCCTAATATTTTTTGACAATGCCACCATGTATTGTCATATCGATTCTTCTCATTACTTAATGTATATAAATACATCTAAGAAATATCTTGCTTATGTCATGTACATAACTTAAAACTATTAACCATTTTTGATAGCTAACATTCACATGTGTGCAAGCCATTATGTTAATAACACTGATGAAAAAAAAATACAAATCTACATAACTGGGTGAAACACAAAGTTTCATTCTTTCAAGCATTGCCTCCAAAATATTTGACATTATATATTTGACCTAAATTTTGTGAAAAAACTTTCATAAGTTGTCACGCTTATGTTTCCTATAATTATAATGTTTTAATCTTGCCCAATCTTTTCCACTGCTTATAATCAGTTAACTATTACAATACAGAAATGATCGGCCCTTACGATGCTTTGGGAAAATTTATGAGATTAGTGCATCTTCGAAATCCTATCTTCTGTATTCAGAATCGAGATTGCATTATTTTTTTGCATTTAACCTACACTTTACACTTGTTCCACATGGTAACTATCTATATTTATCTATACCAAATATGGTAAAACCAAAATTCTGTCATAAAGTATTTTTGTACATTTACATTACAGGTCTTTTTCGATATATAAACATGCAGCCATAATTCATGCCTTTATTTTATTCAACAATGTCATGAAAATATACAAATAAAACATATTTTACAATAATTTTGGTTTTTGTGTTCTTCCTAATATTTGATGATCAGTTTTTTAAAGACCGGTTTCGCTCATCACGAGCATTATCAACTAATAAAAATACAAACATAACAGGCCTATTTATTTAAAATTGAGTATTACAATTAAGGTATATAAAACAGATGGTTCATGAACTAAGACAAGAAATTACTGATTATCAAACAAATTATACATAAATAAAAGTCTACAATTAAAATGTTATGGACCTCTTACAAATCAATAAATACTAATCTGAAATCACAAATATAGCTACATTAAAAGCCATTAACTGAGCAAACTAATTTTAATGCATTAAGCAAATAAATGATTTGGAAAATTAGTGAACCATTTCAAAACAATCAAATATTATGTACGTAATTAATATTAACAATAAAAAGCCATCTTAAGTGGATATTCGATCATTAAAAACATGTGGAAGTGGTACAAATGAATTGTGTTTTATTTTTTAAAATATAATGTCTTTCCACCAAGAATTGGCGACTACCTTAAAAGTGATTCCTAATATTTATTGTAAAATTTTAAAGAATTCATAAAAAATAAACAATCCGTGTAATGTTGATTCAAAATATAAATCACCTTATGACCTAATTCTATGTAACAGATTATTCTAATCTTAATAAAAACATGCAAAGAGGAATAACATTGCACTATAATTTATTATGAATCCATTATATTTTTGATTCATCAGTCCATAATTTTTACTATTATTTGTTGAAGTCTTCCTTTTATAGATATTATTTGATTATATATTTTTTTTTACATCCAATATCGAAATAACCAAGAGATTGGTCATTTTATTTATCTGTCTTAAACTGCTTGTAAACGGACATCAAAGATTGCACATGGCCGGCAAGATTTCATGATCCTATGATGCGGCAAATTTTCCGAGAATATTGTTGCGACAATGTTAGGGCAATTTGTATCTGGCAACTGATATTCTGCAGTAACCGTGAGTTAAAACTACAATGGCTGACATTCGTCGGATAATTTGACAGCTGTCACATTTTTCGCGTTGTATGATGAAACTTTGATTAATGGTGCACAGGATTCACGTATTTTCGCTGTTAAAGTGCAATTTCTGCAGTCCCGTTGCATTTAGAGAACATTTAATAGCGGCAAATACGCTTTTATTTCCCGTAATTCGCGTCTGAAATATTCAAAACTCAATTAAAATTACATAAATTTTATGATGAATTATGATACTTATACATGATTTTTAAAAGGTTACAATTATTATGAAATGAAATAATATTGACATTATAAAACTGACAAGCATCAATTTTATGCTGCATAAAATATTTGTTTAAGCAGTTTTTATTAGATTTACAATATAACTGAACTTTGCATTTTGCGCTATGTTTATATGGCATACATTCACCGCAAAGTGATTGAAAATATCATAGGTAGGTAGAAACGTGACATCGAGAATAAAGCCAACGTCTGTCGACAAACCTTAATTTGACAGATTTAGAATAAAGACGCACCCATCGAACAGAGCGAGAATGGAATAGATTTATCCTGTCAATATTGCCGAAATATCGATTGCGTTCGATTATCAAAATATCAAGCTTCCGGCAAGTATATGCAATACGATAATGTTGCGGTAAGAGTAACTTGATTTGATGTTTTATACACGAATACACACGGTCGGCAGCAAATTGCCGTGAAAAGTTGGTACCTAGTTTACAAACCGTATTAGCCATTTGTCGGCGTCCGTGGCGCAGTTGGTTTCGTCGCTGGCTACGGTTACGGATGTCTCGGGTTCAATTCCCGGTGCGGACGGTTTTCATAGATTGATCTTTCAATCGATTTATGGATTTCTGTTCGTAGTCTGAGTCCTCCCTCCCACCATTCCCATCCTCACGGAGCGTAACGAGAGCGATTAGCTAACCACTAGTCCTGTCATAGCCCTATCCTTCTGTCCCTACTCTCTTCGAAAAAGAAAAGAGAGGTTGAGCAACTGAGTGACAAGCAGTTCTCGTGGAAAAAATTCTGTCAAGATACCTCCATTATGAGACCATATGCTCCACATTGGGAGCGGACATGGAAAAAAAAATTAGCCATAAACATAGACAACACTGTTGCCATAAAATCATATACTATGTATTAGCAATGGTGTCCTAGAATTAAACGTGTTGTTCGAGACCCGTCCTGGAACATTGTTTTTTTAAAAAGTGTCGTGACTTTGACGAAAGAAATTTTTATTGTCGCCAAAACACTGCAATAAACATAATAGATCGTAATTCAATAAGCACATAATGACGTCTCAAATGCAAAATGGCGAATGTCATATTATCCAGCTCACCAAATACTTCTTACACCATGTTCAAGACCCAAGTTCTTTCGTTAATAATGAAATTTCTTGATATACATGTCATCATCAATATATTTGTGGGATTACCAAATACATGATGCAGATTTATTACAGTAATATCAGCATAAATTTATCCGTTTTGGATATTATAATTATCTTTGCAATGTTACTGAGGCTGGACTTACATTTATTCTTTTTCAATTTGTTACCCTACCAAATTTTACCAATATCTTGAGAAAATGTAGCCAGAACTTTTAAACTGGCATTTAGATAATTTATTGAGAATTGATTAATTTGTTTCTCAACATTGCGGTTTCGTCAAAAAGCAGGCTAAGTAATTTTTGTAGTTATCACTGGCAAAAGTTCCTTATAAACCATCCAAATTAGTGAAATTTTCCTGTTTCTGTTATTCCAATGTTTTCGATTTATTCTTTTTGATGAGGCTGTTACCGCTATTATAGCTCTATAAGTACATTTTATTCATTGTTCATTTCATGAACACCCACCATATTGTCCCTGTTCTAGAAGAAAACACTAAATCGAAAAAATGACATATTGAGCTAGTTATACCAATATGTTCCTTATTTAAAACTATCGTATGGAAGAGCACACTTAATTTTATAAATAATACTCTACTTAAAAACAGTTTTGCACAAACACATAAAATGAAAAATGTCGGGCATTTCAAACTTCAAAGTCCTACTACTCAAAACTAATATTTTTCAAATTTGGATTATTGAGATTTTGTACACTTCCATGTATTTTGTCAATAACGACCCGGGTTTCGCCTTTCGGCATCTTCAGGCATTCGAACTGACAGACAGTAAACAGTGTCTAACGTTTATATAGAAGATACAAATACGACATATTATTTACGAGGTAAAATATTATACGTCTGAGAGCCACACTGATACCTGAGTTAACATTTCGAGAATCGCCTTAATCCTTATTTTGTAAACAACACATTTTCCTTTTTTTTAATCTAAAGGCAGCTAAATGTTTAAAGATTAAAAAAAGAAACTTCGACATTCGCAAATCACTTGCTAATGAAGAACCATAAGTTTAATGCGGATGGTGTGGTTAAACTGTTGCATAAAAACATGGGGAATCATAAATTATTTTATCAAGAAATTTTGGAAATTAATAGAGCCCAGTTAAATTCCTTACCAATTCTGAATGAGCAGCTGAACCTAATTCCGAATTCTCCGTTATTATATCCTATACGTTGAAACACCTAACAGATGTCACTAAATGTGGAATGATTGTATATATTTACCCTTTCATAGAATTGCATCCCGTCGAAACCCACAATGGTATTATAATTGTAAAATCACTGGTAATTCTAAAAGTAGTTGGAAAGCGGAAATTCGCCACTCTGTTAATGTGTTGTTTACAAAATATGGATTAAGGCGATTCTCGAAATGTTAACTCAGGTATCAGTGTGGCTCTCAGATGTATAATATTTTACATCCTAAATAATATTTGTCGTATTTGTATCTTCTATATAAATGTTACGACACTTTTTACTGTCTGTCAGTTCGGGTCCATTCGTGTGCTCGAATGCCTGAAGATGCCGAAAGGCGAAACCCGGGTCGTTATTGACAAAATACATGGAAGTGTACAAAATCTCAATAATCCAAATTTGATATTGAAATTCCATCAAGCACCCTCAATGTCTTAAATAATATTTTTCAGTTAATGTCTTCTTCCAGAACAAGGATATATAAGACAGCTTGTCATAAGTTAAAATACAGTGATTTAATGTCAGTCCAAATCCTCTATAATACGGTTCAGGACTGTCATATTATTCCGAATGATTGGGTAAAAAGCTCATTTAGTGAGATGTCAGCGTTGTGACCTTTCCCCAATCACAATGCGTACTTTGTGACAAACCAATTCCATACAATTTACACAACTGTTCACATTCCGGATCCGATATTGGATGAAATTCTCATCTCGGGGATTTTATAAATTAGGAAGCAATGTCTGAAAATGTAAGCTTGTACAAAAACTGCAGTGATGTGTTGTAACCGTTATTATTTTCTTCATAAATTACAAATTCGCTGTACATGTAATGAAAATGACTCGTGAAAATATTTATTGATATTGTAAAATGTTTCATTTGGGCATAAATGTGTTTTGAGCATTTTGACCGCACCCATAAGCCATGCAAGCGTTTGATTCATCAACCATCAACATTAACCAAACAGTTCGTAATTAAAAAAAGTAGATAAGCTTTATTAAATAGTACATATTAACATAAAATGAGTACAGGAAAGCAATACACCGCTCCCTAAGTTCATTAACATTTTACAAAATATAGTGTAGTGTAGTACAGTGATTAAATAATATCAAGTATTTTGTATATTAAAAATTTAAAGTTTATATATTAAATTAATCCCACAACTTTGTCACACGAGCAAAATGCAATATTAAGGTTCCACCTTTCCAACAGAATCCAATGCCTCTTTTAATATGACAGTTGCACAAAGTTACTTTATTGTCAAAATTCTAACTTTTACAAGTATATGTAATAAACACATCTTCAGATACACATTAAAATAACATAATTCAGTACATAGCTCAGAGCTACATAAAAATGTTAAGAATATTTTATTCCAATTGCACACAATATCTCCATAATTTGACCACAAAGAGAAGTTCATTGGCATTCTCTACGGAACAAAGAAATGTTTATTCATACTATCATACAAAAGATGAACCTAAAACATTAATACTGCTGATAGTTAAAATTTTTCATTCTGTAGTCATTCATCCGAGTGCATTTGAAAATAAGCAGTCTTATTCAAAGTGTTCCACTGTATATCTTGATAATGTTGATGATTAGACAGAGAGCAATCTATGTTGCTTCTCCTACCCCCGCACATGATGAACGATGCTAACAGTTGCCGGCCCGTATCGGACACCCCTGCCAGGTGTCAGTTTCACACGTGCGAAGATTGTTGATGATGACGATGATGATGCTGTCTGATGATGTTAAAATTAATTTTGAGTCCCTTCTTATTGACGGTCTGTGGCTCTGAGTTTTTCTTCAACCGATTCCTGAGACGCCTCAGAGAGATCAGTGGCTTGAATGTACTTCTGCACTCCTACCAAAGACTTCTTGAGGGCGTCGAAAGAGCTGGATTTCAGGAAAATAATGAATTAGTACTAGAAGTTCAGAGCATATAGTAAATAAATGTAATATTAGTAATTAAATGTAAATTTCACTTTGTTTTCAGGGAAAAACAAAACACAAATATAATGACTTTTAAGGTGTTAACTGTCAATTCTTGGTGGAAGAAAGGCATTATATTTTCAAAATAAAATACAATTTGTTTTGCTCTATTTCCACATTTTTATAATGATCAGTTAACAATGTTCGTGATAAGCGAAGGAGGTCCTGATCATTACAAAAATGTGGAAGTAGTACAAAACAAATTATGTTTTCTAAATTTGGATTATTGAGATTTTGTACACTTCCATGTATTTTGTCACTAACGACCCGGGTTTCGCCTTTCGGCATCTTCAAGCATTCGAGCACACGAATGGACTCGAACTGAGTTCCTGAGCTCCTCAGTTCGAGTCCATTCGTGTGCTCGAATGCCTGAAGATGCCGAAAGGCGAAACCCGGGTCGTTAGTGACAAAATACATGGAAGTGTACAAAATCTCAATAATCCAAATTTGATATTGAAATTCCATCAAGCACCCTCAGTCGATGTCTTAAATTATGTTTTATTTAAAAGAAAAAATATTGTAGTTAAAATGTTTCAAGTGAAATCCAGTGAAGGTTATTTAGCTTAAATATATTAATAATCTTCAATACGGGGGTCTAAAACTAGACTTTTATAAGTATAACTAAACAATATACCAACCTAGAGTACAACATCTTCTTCTTGACTTTAGCGGTATCTGGGCACCATGACATAAGGAAAAGTTTCTGCTTCTTTGTACTTTCCGATGTTCCCTGGCACTGGTGCATGTACTCGAAGTCAAACAAACCATATCTAAAATAATGAAAAAAAGAACATTAATTATTTCAGATTTACATGGGATAAAGGTTAATCTTACAAAAATTCTTTGATTCGAGAAGTAGCACTTTAAATATGAATAACAATAGGTTTTGCCCAATTCCCACCTGCACTCCCCGGTTCCTCCCTTCTGGAGATCTTCAAGGAAAGACTCATATTCAGCGTTCCTGTCACCGATCACTTCAACATCAATCTGCTTCTCATCCTTGATGTAGAACACAACGTAGCGGTGCTTTTTGTCTTTCTTAATTCCTTCATAAGTCGTCTTGCAAATATCTGACACTGTTACTCCTGAAGCCTGAAATTAAAATAGATGGATAATTTATTAATACACAAAAATATAGAAGTTGGTCTAATTAATACTGGTAAAAAACTTTAAATTCACTATATAGAGCATTTAAGAAGCCATTCAGTAAATAAATCTGGCTGATATGTATTCTGGCACTCGGCCAGACATTTTCAGGTTTAAATGCATAATGCTATGACCTATAAATTACGTATTTTCAATATGAAATTTCGGTCATCGTAACTTATCTAGCATACATACCAACTTGGAAGTCAGAAGGTTCTGTGATTCCAGTTCGAAGGTGAGTTTAATTTTTTAAAAATATTGTCAATGATGACGATCAATGAAAAACGAAAGCCATAAAACCTGAACCGTTTGTACAAGTATACACATTTGACATAATACTAAAACTTAAAACAGACCCATATGTTAGAAATAGGGGCAGGTTATTTTATGTAAACTTTTAAATGGTTTTAAAATGATGATGGCGATGTCAGTACGCCATATTAGCAGGTAGTTTATTCATAGAGGACACATATTTTAATTGGTTACATTATGTTAAAATATAGGATAGCCATGAATCCAGAGTATATACTATATAACATAGAAATTTGAGGCCAGCAAGGTAAGACTTTGACTACAGAAAAAAAAATTTGCAACATAAGCAATAAGATCATGGTTTCATGTTGCGTCCAACCAAATGGTCAGGTTTAGTATGATACAATATTTATATAACTCGAGGTGAAAGATATTAATTTTAATTCTTTGTTTAACGAGTGAAGTTAAGCACTTATCAGCTGTCAGATCGAGTTCAGCTACGGTGATGATTTAGGCTCAAAGATACTGAAAGGCGAAACCCAGATCGTTAGGGACGACATATGGATGTGGAGAAGATTTTGAATACCTCAAACGATATAATTATCATTTGCGTCGTTAACCGGTTTTCTCTGTATATTATTTGAGTCTTTATGATGTACTTTTAATTCAAGTCAAAACCATAACTATCATTGTAATAATGTTGCGTCCGACTGATTGGTATGGTATAATACAAAACTGGGCAAATGATAATTGTTCATTATTCAAAGATTTAAGTAATCCATTACGATAAAACCTACTCTCATAAATGTGTGAAATTAGTATTATTAAAAAAGTTACTGTTGGAGAAGATTAGCTCCTACTAAATAAGCAAGAGAAGTGAGTAAGTAAGGGGAATGGGACAGAAGAGTGTACTACGAAACAAAACAGTGTTGGTCTGCATTCATGCAAAAATCAAAATGTATCACAACAGAAATTTATATTTCCAGTACGCAATCCCCACAAACCCCAAAATATCCGAGGCGGGGGTGAATAAGTGGAAACGGATGGAACCTTCATTTTCCTGGTTTGGAAGTCGAATCCTCAATATTTTAATGAGGAAAGGCAGTGGAACCTTCACCAGAATCAAACAAATACATGCGAATGAAAAGAGCTGTTAGGAGTCACAGTGCATCAGAAGCAGAAAAGACAAGCACAATAGAAAACTACAACATGACTCACATTGATGAATAAAACACAAACAATTAATTATGATTATTAATTCTACTCCAAAATCACATTTGAATCATTCAATTTTGGAACAATTCCTCATGTCTTGACCCAAGTTTTCCCTTTCGCCATATTCAGGTTAAGTATATATATTATCAGTGATGTAAGACTTAACGGCTGTCAGTTTGCGTCTTCAGACTTGAAAATCCGGGTAGAGGGGGAAAAACAGAAGGATTTGTAGAAAACACTTCAAATGGAATATTAAGTATTTTTGTAGTTGACCGGTTTTCCCTGTTTACCATTTGAGTGCCTTTTTCTATGGTGTAAATGTCACCATATTTTATTATAAAACAAAGCTACATTAGAAAGTTATAACGGTTAATTAATTTAATTAGAAAAAATAGTGATTGTTCATATTTTTCAAGGTCATATTTTTTAAATTCCAAGTGTTTAAACGGCGTCAAACTATTACAGACACATTGCGGAAGGTCGTGTAAATTGAATGATATTCTGTGACAATTAATAATGCTTATAAAGAAAACGCGTCAATGAAATCTAGGATCCGCTCATAACGAAAATTTTTCATCATGCAACTGTATTACAGGTTAACTAATAAAATCTAGCTTCAATAAAACGTAATGCATTCTTCAACAGTGGAAAATTAATTTTAACAGAAATGAGACATCCCAACAGCTGTTCACATATATCACTGAAATGACGTCATACATCCAGCACATAAATACACACACTAAACAGAAATTTAAACAAGAAGTCGGGATATCAAACGTAATGTTTATTATTATGTCCATTAGTCGATACAGTGTAGTGATTTGATTAATTTGTCAATCATAATTTTGAGTTTTCTACAATTAAAAAAAGAAATAGAGGAAGTGACTCATCACACTGGTTCCAGTGAAATAAAACTGCAGGTTTAATATTTTTTTTTGTATCATGAAAATATATAATTACGGTTGATTCTGAATACAAAAATTGGTAGAGAAAACTTAGGTAAATTAGCAAAACGGGTTTCTCCTCCAAGCACAAGAATTCCCGCGAACAAAACAGTTTTTTGATGTAACGAAAAAGTCAGCCCGTAAATGGGAATTCCGAAAGCCCAGTAGGTACACGCGAATAACAGATGAAGTGATTGAAAGTTTCGTAGTGTAAAGAAACTAAGTTATCTTAACTTACGTAAAAGGATCAACAATTCTAACTATGTATTGCTGGAGCTGCGGCAGTTTTTCAACCAACATTTCAAAATTATCCTATTTATACCTATCAACTTTTTACAATAATATTACGTTACGCATACGCTGTATGACAATAAAACATGCCAACTCAAATAACGAACGTGTTTCAGAAATTAGTTTAGATTATTCATAAAAATATTCTCATTTAACGATCGCGCATGAATAAGTCATTACATTTTCAAAACACTCACTTCAGGTACATTTTTTTAAACTTTGCGAGAGTAATTGAATTAGTCTTAGACTTTCTATGGGGAGCGAGATTTTCTTCTAAACTATATGAGACGTGATAGCAATAAGGATTAAAAAATATTTCAAAAAAACTGTTCAGTTTATCCAGGAGTTGAAAATCATTGGCAGTCACGACATACGAAAAATTTATTTAAAAACTGTTGTTTTCACGGCACCTTTTTTAAATACACTCCACTCTTTATTTACACTAAAAACGGTTTTGGTCCATTTTGAAGGCGTCAATTACACTGTACACGAACGTCGTACGAACTTACCATAGACGATTATGACATTTTTCAATAAACAAGCAAAATTATGTTGGCCCTCTTTATGGCATTGAATCTAAAATAAATATTTATTTCTTTACTATTTAAAAAAAAAAAAAAAAAAAAGAAAAATACTCATGTTATCACAGATGATAAAAACATTTGTTAAGCCTAAAAAAAATATGTTTGAATGTTTTAATTTATTGAAATAGTACTTTCAGACTCTATAAGGGTAAGTGTCTCTACCCTGGATCTCGAAATATACAGAATCTTAAAACTAAATTTATCTGATGGTATACACAATAATAAATATTATTTATTATATAACATAACAATAATTTTATGTTGTTTGTGCTGCATATTATTTAGTTGCTCGGTGTTTATAAACTTTGTAACGTAAATATGTGGAAATAAGAAGATAAAATAAAATGTTCCATAACTGAATACTTCGATATTGTATCCAATTATAATGGAGTTCCACCAAGTAAATGCCAATTCAATCGATAATTATATGGAACCAATCAATATTGAAGTAAAGCGCCAAAAGATCGTCAGATGTCTGTAACTGTACGTCTTTGATAAGATTATTTTGTGAAATTTGTTTTTTTTTATATATATAATAACAAAGCTGGGGGACTGAAATTCATTCAATGCAATTCTTGGAGATATAACCGTATTCTCATAAGCGAGAAAAGTATGATATTACGGGCGTTCGAAAATCCATATTGTTACGCAAATTACATGTCACAAAACACAAAAAATCAAATATTCAAACAAAAAACACAATACAATAACTCAGATCACCCTATGAAACCTTCAAAATCATAAAAAACTTTGATAAACCGCAAGAAAAGTAAGGTATTGCGTTCGCTCGAAAATCCATAGTTTACAATATATAAAACTGTTTGAACATGTTCATGTGACGTCATAGCAGTATCACGTGACTCGCGAAAAAGTTAAATATCGTCGAATATGAAGTCATAAACTGTTTTAAATATTTTATTTAGGTCGAAAAGGTACTTACAAATAGCCATAGATGGAATTGCAATACATGTTCAAGCCTATAAAAACATAAATATCCACGGACGATCATTGACGTCCACACTCCTCCACGGAAATTTCGCGCTCGTCCATACTCTCTTAAAGGTTAAAGATGTGGAAATGTACATTTTGAAAAGCACGAGATGCGCGGGAACATTTGAAATCGATAAATGGTGGTGCAGTTTTAGCCTTCACGTGCGAATCATTTTATTCTAAGATGAAATATGCATATAGAAATCGGCTTACTGATTCTCACCTAGATGGCGTATTGCTAGTAGCATGTAACAATCATTACCTGATTTGTCTGAAGTAGTCAAAATAATGTCACAAAATTAAAAATCACGCTAACTTTCAAGTAAAACGCTTGGATATAGATTTTATGTATAGGTATATTGCATCATGTTCCGGCGTAATGTAGCAAACACATGTATTCGGCCCTAGTAAAAAGGTTGAGTATGGCTGAATTGCATATAGGTTATCATTAAAGCGTTTCAGAATTCGGTGGAAAACTATCCTTTGGTAATTCTAGAGGCCTGCCGATCATTCTTCAATTTTGACGATACGCTTTATTCCATGGCATCGTTCGTCCACGATCTTGGTCTTACGGAACGTTGTTTATGGAGATTCTGAACAGTTCTATCTTCTTCAAACTTATTCGTCTGATGTCAAATCTAGTGGGCCAGTCACTTTGCATTTGTTTTCTAAATTGTCTTTTCCTACCGCGTTTTCGCACTACCAGTATAGTATTATAAACGTTCTTTGTTAAATACTAAGTCAGGTTTCAACCATTATTTCTCAATGGTTAAATCTAAAACAAAAAATGCAGCAAGTTACCAGCTAAATAACAAGTGTGACCAACTTGTTTGTTGTTGTGATCGACTTTTCTATTTGAACAGCAGTGGCGAACTATTTTAGTACCCTTTTTAAATATAAAACAATGGAATTCTAACCAACCACTAATAGATACACTATTGAGTCTTCAGGTATCTTCCACAAACCATTTATTGTGTTTAATACATAAATTTCGATAAAATAAATCAATGTTTATTACAAAACCCTAACGTTTTTCATAATGGCAATTTTTACCAATCTGTTTTTTTTGTCTAAAAATAACAGATTAGTGAGAAGACTGCGATCCGTTGAGTTGGTCTGTTTTGGTTAACAAAATATAGCGGACTATCTTAGATTACAGCATTTAATACAGGCTATGACGATTCCCAAATGGCGTTCCGCGAAATTGAAAAAATGCATATTTAATGTTAAAAATATCGAGGGTATGGTTATATCTAGAATCTAGAAGCAAGCAAGATTGGTTTTACAAATATGGTGTTTGTTGGTGTGTGCAGTGATGGCGGAAAAACACGTTTGACATATTTTATTCACTCCGAAACTAAATATAATTGGGAGATATTATCAATGGGTTCGGCGGTAACTTTCTGGAAATTCATTTTTAATATCATGTAAATTGATAACTTTGTTATTTCACTGTTAATATTATTAATTTGTGATACGTGTTTCTTTTAAGAACTATGAGAAGTTCGGAAGTCGGTGGATATTTAACTAGTTATTGGAGATGATCTTCGATGAGGATCGGCAATCCCACTAAAGGTCCAATTCTTATTCAGACAACAAAAATATTCATAAATGTGAGCATCTTTTTGAGTTTTGATGTCAAACAGCTAATATTATCCTGATTACACGTGACTCGCTAAATTTGTTTTTTTATTAATTTTTACGTACATAGCACATACATTTATATAACGCGCGAGTTCCTACTCACGCCGAGTAAAAATGGGATTGTAGGAAAACATTATTCTGTTGAGTTTCAGTGCAGCTCTAAGTGGAATTTTAGTAAGTTTCTATCAACGTATTTATTTAAAAAAAATTTTTTTCATCGGACTAATGAAGCACTTTGTAAAAAAAATAGACATTTACAAAGAGTACTTCTTCACGATTTGTTTTCTCTCTATTATTAAGAGTGACCTTAATCACCGATCCCGAAAATTGGCTAACAAACATGATTAGATGTAAATACACGCCTCGGCTTTCATACTCAGTAAAACGGCATAGGAAATTTATTTCTGGAAGCCATCCAGTTGCGGAGACTGAACTAAACATTACCGTCGCTAAAAATAGTTAACGCGTAGACACAAAAACAAACTGTGGTGAGAATGCCGACCGGTTGGATATAACCGTTTGAAAAGCATCCGTATCTATATCAGCTATCTCCGGTGTGCGGAATATTTCAAGGATATTATTATAGATAAGCAATTGAAAACAATGAGAATTGACTTATTTTATTGTGATTCATGCCATGATTTATTATGACATAATACTTATTATTATTATTGATACGACTCAATTATAGATTGAGGTATAGAGTATATATTCGGTTATCGCTAAATATAATATTATAATATGGTTACAGAAACCTATTATATTACACCGCAATTCTGCATTTTTGATGGAGTACATACCGTAAGCCGGAATATAACGCGATGTTACGAAACATATTTTTGTCAGTATTTGAATTACGACTGTTACATTCTGGCTAAAACGCTAATATATTCAAGAGACAACAATACTGATATTGCGATCACTTTAATGTGGTCGTTTCGGATTTAGTGAAAGGAAATTATATTATGAACCATCACTCAATTAAAATGCAAAAAATAAGAATAACTGTCACGATTATACATAATTAAAATATTAAAAGTACTTCTAGAACGTTCTGCAGCAACTACATATTCATTGAATAGGCAGGATTCAGCTGTGTACCTAAATGAAAGGTCATTATTTTTTCTTCGAAATCTGTTGAATAACATATGAAAAATTAACATTGATGAAGTCTCTGGAGACTTCGCGATACTTTCATTGACACATTCTACGAAAAAATATTAAAACGTTATAAAATGGTAAATTTAACGAATAAAGTATTTGTCCGATCATTCGTGTGCCATTCTGTATTTTTAGGACTTGAATGTCACTTAAAATGTTTTTTTCGTTTTTGAGTGCGTGATATTTCATACCTAGTGAGTGTTCTCGGTTCCACGATGTTTAAGAACCATTGATATGCAGCACATTTTTAGCGACATCCCCCGCAAGTAGAACATAATTATAGAGGTTTCGAAGCCTGGTTAAATGCCAACCACATTATTTTCTCTTCATATTACATAGCAGGGGTGGTCACAATTTTTTTCTAGGGCGACTAGTTGATAGAATTATTGACGGTGATCGACTGATATCGCTTGTAATTATATCATGAGAGAACAATAGAAAACTAATTTTAATTATTCACATTTGTATTTTAGAAACATAAAATAACGATATAAAAAAATGACCGATAATAATATTATTAGGTATTTCACTTCTAAACAAAAGTACACAATTCCTGTGTTATATCGAATATCATAAATATTATTTTTTTCCCATCCGAAACATTGCATTGTATATTTGCAGCAAATTTGTCGTACATATTGTTCTTGATATAAAGATACCGTTAGACGTAAGCACGCAGACAAATTAAGAATTGAAACGTCGAGTAGTTTTGACTCGTTCGAACAAGAAATAGTACAATATAAAATCGCGATCGACCAAAAATACCTTCGCGATCGACGCACTGGCCATCCCTGTTGTGTAGAGTAAGAGTTAAGGTGATTATAAAAGTCCGATGTTATCCACTCGTTAACCATCCCATAATTCATTAATGAATTGGATAAGTGAAAGGTGTTCAAATTCACCCACCGTTAAATAATCCCAAAAGTTTTAATTTTATGAATCTAATAATTGTTTGCATTGAAGGTTTTAGAAGTCTAAATGCAATTTAATATTAATCATACGTTTTAGTAACGAAGCATTTGCTTGGAGATTAAGTATAATAATTGTTTCAAGATCGACTGCTTGCTTCGTCAACTGAATCGTTTCTCGGAATTTTAATAATTTATCGGTGAAATTATGTGTATGAACATCGGAAAATATTCTGTAAATATTACAATCTGAGTAAATCAAAAATTTTAGGTAATATTCATTGCGTTTAATTGAGCGTTTTCAATCGAATAATACTATTAATATGTACAAACGTTACTTCAACAGTGTTGTATAAAATATTTTAATGTACCACCTCCTACACAAAATCGATAACAAATATTAATTTTACAAACTGTTTCACGTGAAACTTTTAACTTGTACGAAATCTTGTGTGTCGCGTATTTGTCTTAACTGACATTTTCCGCTGTTTTCATGAAAAAATACAAAACAAATTGGCTGTTTAAATTCAAGCAGTGATTCAAGACATTCATTTTAAATCAATGCATCCACTAAATTTAACGATACCATCTTTATTAGGGATGCGAGGTCGAAGTAATTGCGTGGTGATATTTTGTTCTTATTTTGTATTTGCTTTACAAATATGCAATTTAATGGGAATTATTAAAAACGGTAAAAATTGCAGGGTTTTTATAAATCATACATCAGCTGATCTTAATCAGTGCTGACAATATAAAGAAAAATAGTATAAAAACGTTCGGACGATTGTCGATTGTTTTTACTGTGGCGGATATGACTGCCGTCTGGAACCAAATTCTACCTACAAAGCGGGGGGCATTGTCCTGGCTAATACTCTTGCACAATTGACTTTAAAAAAATGAATACGGTACATACAAATGCAGTCACTTTCAATATATTTTTAACGGATCATTGATATAGTTGTGAGATCGCAATCGCGATATGAAACTCTCATCTTTCCAATGGAATCTAGCTATATCTAACGATAATATTATTAATAAAAGATGAATACATAACTGGTATTTTTTTAAATGTATGAAATGTTTAATTCGTATACGCTAATTGGTGATTTCATTGTTAGATGCCGAAACTACTTATATGCATTAATTAACGAATAAAATGGTTACAACTTAAGCCGCATAACAAGATTTTTTTAAATTATTTATATAAATATTAATTTTATATAAAATCATCGATTCCCGGATTTCAATATTTTTTTCATTGCAATAAATTGACATGAGCACTACGTAAATAGGTATATTACTTACACATTATATACCAAACTATTTTGAACATAATTATAGGATAACGACTGTCAATGAAACCTTATCTGTAACTGATTTTCCCTCTGAATTCAACAAAATATGTTAAAATATAGATAAATACTTCATGCGAGGGTAAATGGCACTTGTAATTATGTACGAGTAATGTCATTCATTTGTACTTATTTTTTGCAGGTTGAATGACGAGCAATGACTAACGTTTCAAATATTCTTTTCCTTTCGTTGATAACATGACAAGGCCGCAAATGAATCAGACATTGGATACAGAAAACGGATGCACTATAAGTTTCGAATTGCACAAATTGTAACTAGATGCAGTTTGGCAAATGAAAGCAGTTGAAAATTAGTGCAATTTTATCTTCCGGTGGAATATTTTTAGAGAAAATATTTCAACTTATGGAATAAATTTGTATAGTACAGAATTTCTCGCACTTGTATTTATGTTTTTAGTGACTTTAATAGTATTTGTATCAGTTTTGGTTAAAAATATGACACGGATTGTCAAAAAAGGCGTTGCAGAAGTAGGTACCCACACGAGGAGACCTGAAATTCTACACCGGTGTCTTTTATGGAGTATTTTTTAAATAATATCACAATTAATAGATAGCATACTGGTACACGATTGATAACAGGATTGAACATAACCATTTGACGTTGAAATTACACGAGTACGTCCTCTCTTGAGTCCATATAAAACCATGCAAATTCGAACGGGTGTGCAAATAATATGGCGACGCCGGTAAGGGCGATTCATTGGAAGCACGTATAACAATTAATGCAATAAGCATACTTGAAGCAATTGTAATGAAAGCAGCAGATAACTCAACACAATATTAGGGTGTGTAAATTTACCATTTTAGGATGACAATACTTGTATTATCACTAGATGTTAATTCACGACCGTAGCTCACGATTACAGACACTTAAAACTGGCTTTCACAAGTTGTAGTTGGCAATCATGGGCAGATAATGCACTTCTTGCTGTTGGTAAAATGTATTATTTTTACAGTGCGCAAGCGCAAATTTTATTTTAAAATGTAGTTATTTATTGGTTTTACTTGAATAAAATTATCAATTGAGGGATTGAAGAATACTATTTATAAAAAAAATATTTTACTGTTTACATAAGATGTTTAATCAATGCTTTGAATAGAACCTACACTACCAGTTAATTACTTTCAACACTTCCGTGCGATGTCGGTTACTATTTTTATATGTTCCTACCTTTTATAATCATACTCGTTGAGAGAATTTCGATATCGCCAATTTATTTTTAAATCCGTAATCGTGCGTAAATATTTCAGTTTTTCATTATTTTAATAATATATTCCTTATGAGTCATTTAATAGATACCATTTTCAACCAATCACGTATCAAGATTTATCATATGCCCAAATATGGTTTGCCGGAAGTTCATAAGACTTTGAGTCAAATGAGAGGGAATATTTAAAATTTCTATTATAGAAATGGAATAAAATTAATATGCAATAATACTTTTTTTCTAAATATAGAGTGAAGTAAGAAGAGAAGGGTGTTATTAATTGACTTAAAATAAAAAATGAAAAAAGATTTCATGGTTTAAGTAAATACAATTTTGAAAATTTTAAATAATGATTATTGCAAATCCATATTATCTACACAAGGAGCGAAAATGGTTTCAATATTAAATTTACACTGTTCCCTGTTTAAAGCTATTACAAATCATGAATTCTAAGTTAATGTTCTTAGTGCATAAAGAAAATATTTATATCAATTTTTATTTAAGAGATAAAATGAAAATATCAAGCAAGCCTAAGTATTTTATGACAACAGTTTTTTAAAGCTGTGTCTGCTCTTAATGTGAAGCATATAGCCTAATGAAGGTATCTCAACAGAAATTTTTCTACCACGATTGCTTGTTACTCAACCTCTCTTTTTCGAAGAAAATAGGGATAGAAGGATAGGGCTGGGCAGGACTAGTGGTTAGGTAATAGCTCTCACGACTCCTCATGTTTAGGATCGAATGGGTGGGAGAGGATTTTGGACATCACAAACATCTATGCTTTTTTAACAGAAATAAATCTATAGAATAATCAATTTATGAAACAGTTATGTAAAAAAAGCAACAGTTATAATAGTAACAAAAAAATATTGACGAATTTTGGGTCAAAAACACAATTCAATAGTTCTTACCTACAAAAAAAGAAGGCAGTTAATTCATATCAGGGCTTTTTTTTAGAAAAAAAAGGTGCCGGAACTCACTTCCTGTCGAGCTTTTTACTAAAGAAAATTATATTCAAATAAAATTTAAGGCAGCTTTTCTTATGCCTCGAAGAAATTTGTTTCGACTAATTTCTTGCATTAAAAATACCATGAAAAAAGGTACCGAAACGCCGTTCCACCGCGTTACATGGCAAAAAAAGCCCTGCATTTCATAGTTTCTTTTTTTATGTTTCGTCTTAACAAAATCTTAAGAAATGATATTACTATTGAGATACTGTTGCATAAGTGCTTCTAATTCCAGGTTCAAACTGTGGTTTTATTGCCTCCTTTTCAATCAGACCCTTAGACTTTTCAGATCCACAAAATTACAACATGCAGAATGGAACACGACATTGACAGATTCGTTGGGATACTTTGTCTATTGAAAGGCAAAACCACACATTTTCTCTGTATGTAAATTGGCGAACAGTGATAAGCAAAGTTTTGACTCCCGATTCCTGGACCAGTCCACACACGTAAGTCATGTGTTAATGTTGCACATAAGTCGAATTATAAGGCATTCAAAACATTTACTGCATTCTATGGAGAACAAGTAAATCTCAATTCATAGAAGATCTTTTTGATCCTCTTTTTCTATTTGTATAGTATTGTGCATACAACAAAGGTTCAGATATTCCTGGTAAAAATTAGCAACAGAATTAATATTAAATTTGGATTATTGAGATTTTGTACACTTCCATGTATTTTGTCAATAACGACCCGGGTTTCGCCTTTCGGCATCTTCAGGCATTCGAGCACACGAATGGACTCGAACTGAGAGACAGTAAACAGTGTCTAACGCTTATATAGAAGATACAAATGCGACAAATATCATTTACGAGGCAATACATTATACGTCTGAGAGCCACACCGATACCTGAGTTAAAATTTCGGAAATCGCCCTAATCCTTATTTTGTAAACACCATATTAACAGAGTGGCGAATTGCCGCTTTTCAACTTCTTTTAGAAATACCAGTGATTTTACAATTATAATAGTATTGTGGGTTTTGACGGGATGTAATTCGACGAATGGGTAAATATATACAATCATTCCACATTTAGTGACATCTGTTAGGTGTTTCAACGTATCGGATATAATAGCGGAGAATTAGGAAGGTTCAGCTGCTCATTCAAGATTGGTAAGGAGTTTAACTGGGCTCTATTAATTTCTAAAATTTCCTGATAAAATAATTTATGATCCCCCATGTTTTTATGCAACAGTTTAACCCCATCATCCGCATTAAATTATAGAATTATAGATCTTAAATTATAGAATTAATATTGTTATGCTGCATAATATACCATGAAATGGTGTAAAGCTGTCGCAGGTGTGACGCAGAGTACGGTAAAGAAAGTGATATTGCTGTGGAAAATTAATACCCAGTTTTATTTCGTTGTAAACTGAAAATTTTGCATCCCCAAAAATTTATGTTGAATTAGTAATATCCTAGGGTAGGATATACTTTGAAATGCTGCTGTATTTTATAATTTTAATTATATCCATGTATTGTCTGTGAGAAATACAATATTCATTAATTTTAGAGATGTGGCGATTAGACCTAAGCTACAATCTATCATACAACACTACATTTCAAATAAATATGATTCTACATAATGCCATTCAGCTGTGTTTTTCTTTTCCATCATGTTTATTTTCTGAATGCACATTCCTTATTATTTCATTGCAACCCTTGACAATGAGACATACAAAGGGTTCAGTGTTTGGTGATTACCACCAATAATGTCAATACTTTTATTTTTCACTCAGTTCTGCTATATTCAATACTTTTGTATTGTATCTGAATTATATTTTTTGTGGCACTTTGGATAAGCTCTCATGCCAAATATAAATGTTTAAAGAGTATAAAAATAATTAAACAATAGCCCCTGTTTACATCATTATTCAACAAAACTAAAATCTTTCAAATCAAACAAGATTCTTGAATCTTGATTCTATCATTACTTCTTCCATATTTGGTATTAATTTGCAATCAGCTTAATCTGCTGATAGAGGGATTAATAAAAACAACAACATTAATATTTTTAGACAATTTATTCACATCATATTTCAATAAAATAATGATGAGTAACATGTTACATCAATCAATAAAAGAAAAATATTTTTGATTTTTAAAGTCTTTTAAAGCATTTCATCATTCAAAATCATCATTCTTCGGTTAAATGTGCTGTTTGATGCATAATGCATTAAATCATAAAATAAAATCATTGTTGCTTGAAAAAATAAATGTAGACAGCTTAAAACTTGCCAGTATATTTATAATACTTATTGTAATTGTCATACAATCTTTGAAACATAATTCTACTCGAATCTGTCATATTTCTCATTATGAAGCCAATCGAATGTGTGTCGAGTAATTGGAGCAATGAATATGCGCAGTTTTGCAAGTGGAATTTGACAGCTGGACAGACAGGGGTCTTTTGGAAATTCCCCACTATATCGGCAACCAAGTAGGATGATATTCTCGCAAGATCCTGTCTCTGTTTCATCACCATAGTTTGCGTAAGTCTGTAATAAATAATATTGTATCATTTCCATGACGAAAATGGGACGGACATAAATTAAAATAAGTGTTAATCATGAAAAGTGCATGCCTGTTACTGCATTCATAAATTGGGCAAACTGTTAGTGGAGTGCGTGAATTGGGCATTGTATGGAATTCTTGAACTGTCAACACGACAGTGGAAAAAGTAATTTAGATACGGATGTCAAATTTAGCTTGATTTATATATTTTATAAACGCGACAGTCCCGGATTTCGGTTGTGTCATGAATTGGACATGTCAAGTAATTTTGCTGAATGCGATACCATTTTTTTGGTTCATATCATTAGCGAAAACATCATTTTTGAATCGAATATGTTAAATAAATCTGCACCAACTGTGGTGTTAAGAATTACTTGACCTTCAGTCAGTTCTGTTTTTGTATTAGTAAACAGGTAAAAGATTTTTTTACACATCCAAGATTGCAAAAAAATATCCGGTCACCTTATTTATTATTGGTGAAGGCAATTTCACGGATTCGGTGTATCATATTATTGCAGATTTCAAATAATAAGTATTTAAAGAGTATGAACAAGTGTGAAACCTGTTTTCATTGGTTAGCAAAACACAAACCAGACAGTAATATGGAGAATAGTGAACAGAGGATTAAATGCGAGATATCAATGGAATTTGACGTTATCATTATTGATTGGTTGAGCACTGAGGTTAGTTACCATATTCCGATTACTCTTCTTGTACAAAATGTGCATAATGGTATGTAATTGATGTATAGTAATAAAAAAAATATATCTTACTTTTCAATACTAAGTGCGAGAGAAACTAATTTTTCTATCTCAATATTATTTGTTATTTTCTCTGAATTGGATCGTATGCTAAGATTTTTGATTAGTTTTCGGTAAATCTGCATGAAGCATGGCCATCTAAAAAGAAAATATTAATATTCATTACAATTACAACATTACACATGGGGCATGTGTTCATAAAATGTATGATAAAAAAATAAGCATATAATAAAAAAACTCTAAATGTGCCCTTTGAGTCATCTATTATCTATTGCCATTCACATACTTTTTATTAAATTATTATTATTTCTTCAGAGGTGAATACTTAACATATCTATCAGAGTTTTTTGGCACATTATCTTTTATTATTTATAATTTAAGACATCGACTGAGGGTGCTTGATGGAATTTTAATAACAAAATCTCAATAATTCAAATTTACTTTTATTATTTGTTTGAAATGAACAATTGGATTTTGTTAATATTTGGAAACAAATCTGTAGCCATATAATATTGAGCTTAAATAATTGATACTAAATTTATTTCTGTTCGACCCCTTTCCTGGAATCAATGTCAATAGAGAACCACATGCCGACAGATGTATGCAATAAATATCTAGGGCCAAATTGGAAGTAAAAGCCTATAGACAATTATTTGATGCATTTTTAAATATGCGTTTTAAAATTCTAAAAAATTATTAACTATATAATTGAATAACAAGTAATTTTCTTCATAGATTGACCCAAAACAAAGTTTAGATATTTTTATTTGCAATAATAGGAGAAATAATCAAAATATACAAAAAATATAATTAAAAAAAATATAACCCTTTGAGATTAAGAACTAACAAATTTATCATCTATATATAATACAAATAACAATTTAGATAGAGGGATATAATATAATTTAAGACATCAACTGAGGGTGCTTGATGGAATTTCGAATATCAAATTTAAATTGTTGAGATTTTGTACATTTCCATTTATTTTGTCACTAACGACCCGGGTTTCGCCTTTCAGCATCTTCAGGCATTCGAGCATACAAATGGACTCGAATTGAGAGTAAATTCGAGCCCATTCGTGTGCTCGAATGCCTGAAGATGTCGAAAGGTGAAACCAGTGTCGTTATTGACAAAATACATGGAAATGTACAAAATCTCAACAATTCAAATTTGACAAGGATATAAGCTTTACATACCTGTCTTGTAGTAGTTCTGATCGATGAAGAAGAATAGAATTGATAAGAAGAGTACATTTCTCAAATGTTATGCAAAATATTCTTAACGACTCTTGATTTCCATAACTTTGGCTCATTTGCACATCAAAGTTAATTATCACAGGCATTTGCAATAAAATGTCAATTATTGAATGAGACAAGACCATCTGAAAAAAGATAAAATTTTTCAATGAATGACAATATGAGGTAGATTGCAGCAATAATAGTACCTCATAAATACATTCGTTAAGTTAGCACTATACAAACCTTTTTAGTTCCAACAAATTCAGTCATAACATCAAAATAACTTTTGGCAACTTCAACATTTTTGGTAGTCAACGCTATGGCTTCTCTTTTCTCAGATTTCCCATCAACGAATCCTTCGTCAGCATCAGCCGTTTGCGAATCCCCAACATCCTGTGCGGCCGTACTGGAGTTGTTTCTGAGCCAGAAGAAGAAGTGCCAACACATCTGTTTCACCAAATTAGAGCGAGCTTCATTCTTTACGGCAATTTTGAAGTTTGAGTTGAGAAAGCATGACCATACTTTTCTGGTCATTTGTGTAGAGGTTATATTTGGCTTCAACTGTTAACAGTTCAATGATCAATCAATTATTATTCATGTAAATAATTCTGAGAAATTTCAAGCTATTTGAAAATATTTTTCAAATCAAAGAATAGGTTGAGATATTTGTTGTAAACAAAATATATAAATAAAAAATGGCAAACCTGCGATGTAAAGTTTAGTAGCTGCTTAGTCATGACTTGGCTTATGAACTTGGGTTCGCAGATTTCAAAGATGAGTTTTATATTCTCTTGATTTGAATTAGAAATCTCAATCCAATCACTCCCCGATCTTTTACCATCATTTTCCATAAAATCTAACGTAGCCTTCCAAGCCTTCAAGTGGAATTCTTTTTGATCTTTAAAATAAGCTTCATTTCTCAAGGCGACATTCAATAAGGCGCAGGCTCCTTTTGCATGCTGAGAGCATACATCCGTGTCTGATAATGCAGCAAGCTGTTGAAAGAGAAGAGATACTACATAAAACAGAATATCTACAAATGATACTTTTAATATGTAATAATTACATTTTACTACAATATTTTTTTTATCTCATCTTACTGAGGAAAAACCTTCACTATGCCTAATTACAAACGATATAGCTGAAAAGTTTCTGGTAGTAACACTCAAAAGAAAGTAAATAATTGATTTAAATAATAAGTGACTATTCTATGGCAATGAAAAATTAGAGAAAATCCTCATCTTCAAAGAACTGACAATAAGCAATGGTTGATCAACATAAAATCAACAAAATATTTATAAATAGAAATATAAAGCACTTACAGCAAAAGTTGTAAGAAATCCAATTCCTCTAGCCAAAGTCTTTGAAGTGTTCGACTCTTCTTTATTATTGATATCAGAGTCTATGTTTAAAATAATAGCATATGATTCAAGTACATTTAAAAACGCTAATGCTGTGTCATTCTTTGTACTTTCATTCAATGTAGTTCTGATGTAACTTCCTAAAGAAGTTTTCAGAGGCTCATCCACATCCATCTTCATTTCATCATTGGATTCAACATTGTCACTAGTTTCAAGTGACTTTTTATCAATGGATTTCCATTTCACAGAATTAAAAACAGTATGAACCGTGTCGACAATTTTTTTCTGGTATTTCATAACTGGTACTTTTATTTCGCTGGGCAAATTTCCCTTCTTCATATTAGCCAAATGTATAAGCAGCACGGACAATATTTGAAAATGTCCATGCGAGAGCTTTTCAACATGACCGGCAGACTCAGTACTTTCCACGGCCAGACAAGACTCAATTAGATACTTGATGACACATTTTAAACTCTTAATATTTTCCTTTGTGACAGTTCTATCGAAGATAAACTTCAGTACTTTAAATGCTATGTTATATTTTCCTCCAGAGAATGTAGTCAACTCGAAGAGTTTATTTTCTGTGCATTGGAAGAGATAATTCGGCGGGAAAACATGAATCAGATTCGGCGCCTTGTATGAAAGCTCGAATATTCTTAAACTTATTCTGTCGCACTTCGATTCAATGTCGTCAAATATAATTGAATATTCTTCATTTTCATTTTGATGAGTCGCCAGCTTCATCAAAAATACTGAAAAAAGAGTTGCTACCTGATAATTTTCCTTTAGATATTCAATGGGTATCTCATGAAGCAAATCTAAAATTTTAATAACTTTTTCAATGTTATTCGAAGTTTTTAAAATATGGCAGTCATTCAGAGTGTCACTATATACACTTATATCTTCAACATTCTCAGTAAAAAATTCTTTTAAATCAAAATTTTCAACATCTGAAGCTTCAAAAATGGATTTGTAGTTTTTCAGCACCCTCGATTTGTCATATAATCGCCATAGACTTCTATTACATTCAATTACAATAGCTGAAAGCAAATCTTGATTGTTTTTCACACTATCCATTTTTAAAATATTAATTGATTGTTGCTCATTTTCAGCCATGCTCGTATCTTCTAAAATCTTCAAGACGATTTTTGACGAAGCCATTTTTATCTCGGATGTGTTTAAATTAGAAAACAAAATGTGAGTGTTGTAATCTGTCGACATCAGGGATAACCACAGGCCGTCTAAGTTTTCAAAGGTATGTCTTCGTGTATTTTCTTTAATTTCCACAGATTCAGGCATAACATTAAAAAGATCATAAGTCGTTATCTTTTGCAATATCAGACAGTTCTAAAAACAAAAAACGCATTTGGTGAATGTTAAGTAAAAATACATTGATCTTTTTTTTTGTAACTAAGTCTGGCCTCAATATGGAGCATATCGATGGTATACTGATAGAATGCATTAAGTCAGTTCCTGATGATTTTCTGTGTTAAATGTCAACATGTTTGCAATTTAACGCTCTACATGCTGGTAGAATGCATAGTTATAGGATATAATGGCTTTGAAAAAAAATGGAATTAAGTCATATTGCCATTTTTCGACTGTGGCAAAAATCATAATATAACTATAAGTCATCGATAACAAATCTTTGTATGCCAAAAAGATTTTTCTTTATAATGTAGAAAAAATCTTTTTAATGTGAAAAAAAGAAAAAAAAAAAAAAACAATTATTCGCTGGAGAGTACTTTGAAAAAATAGTGCTTTAAATGCAATTATCTCAGAACATGTTTTAATGATTTAAAGCATTCTGCCATATACCCTCGATAAGCACTTTTAATGGAGTTTATCACAACAGTTGTTCACAAGAACTGTGTGTTACTCAGTCACCCAACCTCTCCTTTTTGGAGAGCTAGAATAGAAGGATAGGGTTAGGAAAGGACTAGTGGTTAGCCAATCGCTTTTGTGACACTTTGTTTATGAGATCGAACAGGTGAGAGAGAATTTAGATATAACAGACACCCATGCCTTCCAACACAAATCCATATAAACTGATTGAGAGATCAATTTATGAAACTGTCCGTACTGGGATTCAAACCTGTGAACACCGCAATCAAAACCAACAACCATTACCATTTGGCTACAGGTCTGGCAAAAAATTACAAATCTACAGATGTTAAACACTAAACATTGATGATTAGAAATTTTAGCTGTCAAAGAAGTAACAATAAAAATGGATTCAAAAAATCAAGTTCATATTATTTATTCAGCATTTTATGAAATGCAGTTAGTATATTCTCATTCAAATAATAAAGAAAATTGAAATTCACATACCAACATAGATGTACATTTTTCATCATCATTCTTTGTCACCAATTTGAAAATACCCTTCCATTGCTTGCTGCTTAAGTAAGAATGCAGCATAGAGACGTTAGATACACTTTCATTTTGAACACCTGTCTTCTCATTATTAGCCATAAGACGAACATTCATATCATAGTACGGTTGATACCTCAGAAGAAGCAGTTTCAGTTGGCCATAGCTATGGCACAATTTCAGGAACGCAAACAGCAATCTGTTGTTCTACAATAGAATAACAAACGATGATAAAATCTTTTGACATAGTACAGTCATTAACATGTTTCTGCGGATGAATAAACTTTCCTAAAACAACCAATATTCCCTTGCGACTGGCTCACATCCAGGAAACAAGAAAAATTTTCGCTAGCAATCATGTAAGATTCAAAAAATAATTCATTTCAGTCCTAAATTTTAAGCCAAATATAGAAACTTCCTCACTGGCAAGTCACTTTGGTTCTATTTTATAGATGAATTAACCTATCTGGAAATGTTCAAAACAAAAACGATAAAGTATGCTCTGCCAGTGAAGAAATTAAGTGAAATTGAAAATAGAAATTCTGGGGAGGCTTTTGAATAATTTATAATCTCAAAGTATGATGAATTTTAACAGTGAGGAAATATTATTTTCATACAATCTTACATATCAGGCTGATTATTATTATTTAGAACAGGCACGGGAAAGTTATTGAAATGGAAGATCCTATCTTTTTGCAGGTGCAATTTAACATATGTTAGCGAATTCATCATATTTTCCAAGATTGCACTGCAAGCTGTAAGCTGCTAATATTTCTATATGTGGCAGGTTAATATGTTAAAAAGCTTACTTACATAAGGCAGAGTGAGAATGGCAGCTCCATATTTAGTCAGAAGTTCTGAACCAAAGTTTTCAAAAATCTCAACAAATCCTTGAACTACTGCTTCAGGAATATTTTGATCTGCCATTTTGTTGTGATCCATACATGAAGAGATCCATGATGATAATATTTCAACCAGTAAAACTACACTCGGAGCTACAAAAAAATAGTAGAATTAAACACTCTTAACGTATAACAGCATATTGCTTCATTATCATGAATAGAATAGTTTAGAGTAAGTGTTAATGCTAGTAACTTACGATTTGCTTGATTGTCGAGCTGTAAAATTCCATACTCATTTAAATACTTCAAGAGTATTTTGAACAATTCAATGTTCTGCCATGATGTCAATGTTGAGCCGAGCTTTCCAAATACATTACAAAATTCTTCAGAAATGATGTCTTCGGAAAGAATTATTTTGTTGCTCACTTTAAGCGAATCTTCACCATTTTCCAATAGATTCTTCTGTTTAAGAATTAATTTTTCTTGTACTCTATCAATCGATTCGAGTTTTGTTTTAAGTTTAGGCAATACTTTCAATATAAATTCTGCACCTCTGCTGAGCTTAAAGTGAATTTCAATTGTAGCAATCATAACAGATATATATAATGAATATAAATTATTACTGTCATCACAAATTGATCCAGTTTTTTTCTCAATCATTATCGCTGGTAGTATTTTATCCAGATTTGTTTCTATAATGGCAGGATCCAATTTGAATGCTTGATTTATAATCAAAAGCGAGTCAGTATTAGCTGTCGAATCGTCCAGCAGAATGTTCAAAATTACCTCTTGTAAATATTTTATAAAACCCTTAATAGATTCAGACTGTGTCGTTTCATTTGATATAAATGCATGTTTAGAATTTAAATTGACATTATATTCAGATAAATACTTCAAGTTCTGTAGGTATACATGCTTTATCATGTTGTCTGATAAGTTAATTGCAGATACATCGCCTTGTATTTGAACATAGTCTTGTCTGATCCCAAGACATTGCGTCAAAAGTACATTAAACATGAAGACCAAGGAATCATGTGATGCACAGGAGTAAATAAACAATTTTATGTAGTTGGTGATGAATGAGCACTTTTTGTCTGTTTCGTTATCATATTTCATCAGCACATCTATAATTTTTACAACAGGACGAAGGGATTCTCCTTTTTCTTCAATGAGGGTTGACAGATTCGACCCACTTAAAATGGTAGTGAGATAGCTTTTATAAACTGCAAGGGAAGCGGTTGGGAATAAAATAAACTGACACGCACTCAAGGCTTTCAGTGATAACTTCTGGTCATTTGACATCTCCAAAATAATATTCAAAAGATTGGTCTCAATGAATGAGTCGACGAGCAATGCTTTCTTGCTAAAACTCTTTGTAAAGTTCTGCAAGTCATTGAGAGCCCTTCTCGAAAACACCACATAAATATGCAGATCATTTTCAATCGATTTAAATGTATTTTTTGGTGCAGCAACAATCTTTTTATTTGGTTGCATACATTTGCATGAAATGTTTTTCAAGACGAGTTGTAGAAATGTAAAATACTCATCAATAAACTGCTGGAAATGCGGGGTCATAGTTGTATTTTCAATCAAAATTAAACAGCATTCAAGTAAATGGATATTTTCTTCATAAAACTCGAACTCATAGGTATCGGAAGACGGTTTACTTCCGAGTGTGTTCTCAACAAGCAAATTTGACAGGATCTGAAATTATTAAATTAAATATGTTGTATACACATAATTAACACCTAACCCTCTACATTCTGAAGGAGGTTGAAAATTATAATTGCAAGTTTTCATTTTATTACTTATTTCAAGATTGATGGTACATTTTTAACTATTGATTCTCATCCACATCAAAGAGGTAAGTTTCAAAATATGTAGCCAGTGAAAAGTTTGCAGGCTTTAAATTGAAGTTGCACCATTGTTTGTAACAATATTAGAGAAAATCAAATACACATTTATCTCTCCTTCACTCCACCATGTTATTGCATTGTTTCATTTTCTACCAGCACACAATATTTCTCAGTTATTTCAATTTGAGTAGGTGAGAGGTGAATGTGCATACGACTCTTTCCTAAATACTGAATCCGTAGGTTTCATGACGATGTATCAACAACAAAAAAATTACTGATACGCCAACAAACATACCTTGATGAGGTTTGATTTGGAAATAGATGTAAATTTTTTGAAGTTTAAGGAATTTTTCAAACACGTCTTCAGAGATAGAATAACCGCCGGACTTTGTTGTTCTTCTCCGGATTGTTCTAAGTTTGAACAAATCCATTGTATGACTGTTTCTTCTCTATTTACTGCCGGGAAAAACGGTGATGACAGCACATTTTCGGCCAAACGTAACCGTTTTGATAAAGGTTGATCATCGACCTCCAGCCGGCGCTTTAGTTCTGAAAATGAATCAGTCGTGAATACTTATGCTGTATAACAATAGCCGTGACAATACACTTCCATGCTTCAAATCAGTGTTTTGAAAGGAATGTGAGGTTATGTTTGTCATGTTCTATACACATCAGACGTAAATAAGATCCTAAATCTAGTATAGAAAACTGTAGTAAAAACAACTACTTCTGTTAAAATAAGTGTGTAATTTTTACTCAAGTTTTAAGGTAGTGAGATAAGTTCATGTATTTACCAGCGCTAAGTGACATTTTTGACACAATATTATAAAATAATCCAGCATTTGAATCGAAACCATAGACTAATAATTTATTACTTTATACATAGACTTATATATTATAATGTCTATGATTAAAACCATAGACTACTGAAGAAATGAACAGTTTTGCACAAGTACCTACTCTTACTACGCGCCGTTAATATGGTCGGATTGGTCGAAGGGAATTTATTAGTCTATGCTTGTATGACATTAATGTCTCTGGTTTCAATGGCTGACAAACAGAACGGAGTGTAAAACTACACTTACTTATTTTAATTGTCTATTCTTTTTTGAGGAACATGTCTTTATCCAGGTTAGAAGTTTTAAATATTATTTTTGTACTTCCATTTGATTGAATTGCGTTGAATATAGTTATTATTCGCTTGATATAAGCTATCATATCAATATTGGGTTCTATTTGAATTTCCAAAGAAGTGTCAAAATGTGAAGCATTTTGTTTTCTATGATTGTCACAACATTGTGATGAAGCTTGTTGTAATTAAAGATTAAGATTGTTTACTTAAATTAACTTATAATATTTATTGTGTGAATAGCATTCTACCAGCTCCTACTCAGGAAATATGGGATAGAGATGATGAGAGGAGATCTCAGATGGGCAAAAAGATTGGAAGTGCATTAGTTGTCACTCAGACTAATGTCCCACCTTATGGTAAACGGAAGGGATGGATTCCTCGGACTGAAGACGATTTCGGAGGTAATTGCGTATTTTTCTGTGAATTACAAGGGTAAATATAATCTATAACATGTTACTCTTTCCTGCCTCTATTATTTGTAACTCTGTAATTGTTTTAAACTGCTCAGCGATTAAACTACTCTTCCTACCATTTACGTATGCATTTTTTCAGTGTATACAGTTTACAATAAACAATTTGTGATTAACTTGTACAACTGTCTCATTGTTGTTGGCAGTATAAAAATATTGACTAGGTAACTGTCATGTATTCAAATACGCATTCCTTCTCCAGGGGACTCTAGGAATCTAAATTTCGTAGTATTATTGATCATTGTAAGCTAGTAACATGATAAATTGGAACCCAAAAGGGAAGAATAACCGCTTCTGTTGCAACGTAGATGCCTGTGATGTTTGAATCCCTCCCACCTCTCCGATCTTTAAAAATGGCATAGCAAAAGCGATTGGTTAACCACTTGTTCTGTCCTTAAGTAATTAATGATGCTCCATCTTACTGAAAATCTGCATGCCACTGGTTGTATTAATATGATTTTATATCTTAATCTAGAGTTTCAGGGCCTGAAAAATGTTTAATTAATGTGGTATTTTTACTATGTAATCTCGTTTTTCTATTTGCAGATGGCGGAGCATTTCCAGAGATACAAGTGGCCCAGCATCCTCTTGGAATGGGCCTCAAAGGGAAAGATACGAGTGGTAACGGTGGAGGAAGGGGAGGTGTGTTGGCCGTTAGATTGGATGACCAGGGACGAGTGAAATATGATGCCATCGCGAGGCAAGGCCACTCCAAAGATAAGGTTCTGATAGCCTTTGGTGCACCCAACAATAATAGAAATCTTATAACTCGTTGACAATATAAAATAATGTTTAAAATTTTATTTTACAGATAATATATTCCAAACTCTCAGATCTATTACCTGCGGAGGTGTTGGCTGAGGATGATCCGTCTCTAGAAAAGCCTGATGATGAAGAGTTGAATGAGACCACTGAAAAAACTCGTTTGGCTTTAGAGAAATTGACGCAAACAAAAATATCAGCAGCTATGCCTGTCAGATGTGTGGAAAAGAGTGTTGGTATTCTTAATTTATAATATTCCACAGTGATTTTGTTTGTGAGTTTATATAATACACATTGATTACTTAGTTTGTTTTTCAAACTTCAGAATTGTTGAAATTCGTATCACTCAAATAATAAATCAATATTTAAATAATCGGTCAGAAAATTTTATAGTTGCTAATAAATGATGATTTCATTTATCTTGTCCTGAATGAATTAAGGATGAGGTTTCAATCTAATATTTTAAAAGCGAAACAAATGCTATTTCCACCAATCATCAGAAGTGTCTACTTGTTTCTCGTAATTTAAAATTGTTTTACATTTTTTCTTTGCATCAAATGGCTGAACTTTACTTATTAACTGATTATTCATTCTTCAATGTCGTTCAAATTTTATGATTTTGATTGTACTTTTTTTGAAAAAAGACTTAAGTGTTAACAATCACTAATTTTATATGTTGCCAACAAATATGTGTATAAATGGTTGGTGTATAATTCTTTTTAACACATTTATCTCTTTTTTATCGGTAATTTTATATTTATTGATCTAACTGATTGCATTAGTGAATATGTACACCATTGTCCTTTTGAATTTTAAAGATATTATTTGATGAAATTTCTAGGCTCCAGCCCAGTACATTCGTTACACTCCAGCACAGCAAGGAGCTGCATTCAATTCAGGAGCAAAGCAGAGGGTCATCAGGTTTATAACATTTTATGTATTATTCCCATTGTAGTATTTGCACCAACGATTGCAACGATTATTCTGAAAATTAAAATGAATTTTCAAATATTTTTGATTAAAAAGATTCTGATCTCTTAAATGAAACCATATTATGTTCTGCCAAAGTTTATACTAACCGTGCTGCAAAGTCACAATTTTTATTGTTGTTACTTTGAATGGAGTAATAATCAAATAAATTTGGACAAAATGTCGTAAACAATAACTACAATTTCTGAATGTAGTGTTTAAATTATCTTAGGATGGTAGAGGCTCAAGTTGATCCGATGGAACCTCCTCGCTTTGCAATCAACAAGAAGATTCCTCGAGGAGCACCTTCTCCTCCTGCTCCTGTCTTACACTCTCCACCACGAAGAGTTTCTGTTCGGCAACAAAGAGACTGGAAGATACCCCCATGCGTCAGTCATTGGAAGAATTCAAAAGGTTTATAATTTATAGATCGATTGATCAAACTTACATTCAATCATATCTAAGACTGAAATAACAATGCTTACCATTATTTATATAATAATCTTCAAGGTTACACCATTCCTCTGGATAAAAGGTTGGCAGCCGACGGTAGAGGTCTGCAGCAGGTACACATAAATGAAAACTTTTCAAAGTTGGCCGAAGCTCTATATATTGCTGACAGGTTTGTAGGCTGCTGTACTAATCAATTCTTAAGATTTTTAGTCATATATTCAATTATCTTGTTGAGTGAGTGAAGTTTTATATGTATATTTATATTTACAGAAAAGCACGTGAAGCCGTAGAAGCGAGAGCACAATTGGAAAGGAAATTAGCTCAAAGAGAAAAGGAAAAGAAAGAAGATCACCTCCGTATGATGGCTCAGAAAGCCAGAGATCACAGGAATGGTCAGTTATCTAAATATATAAAAATGGATGTATGTTTGTTTGTCCTCTATGCGTTCCTTTACCATTCATTCAATTTCGATGAAACCCGTGAAGGTTTCTGAAAAAAAATCAAATACGTACATACAGCGACATCTCGGAAAAAGCCTTCTGATTTATTCATGTACTCAGTATCCAGAATAGAGGTCTGCACGGCCCGGGCTTGGTCCGTGCAGACTTTATACTGCAGGCATTTAATTTTCAGAAAAATATTTTGGACTCTGTTCGGGTCATGAGTCAGCCATAGGGCAATACTATTCTTAACTGAAATAATTTATGAATTTCAGTGGAAATATGGTAACAATAAGATATATTGTTTGAAAAGTATAAACGAATTTCTATATTGAAAAAATCAGGCTCTTTTCGGGCAGAAAAAAAATAAATCTAGTTTTCGGGTTGGGTTCGGGTAACAAGTGTGATATTGAGGCTGGGGCTCGGGCCAGGCTGGGCCTGAAGATGTCAGGCACAGACGGGGTAATTTTATAAATTTTCGACCCGTGCAGACCTCTAATCCATAAGCATTTCAATAAACAAAATTAAAACATAAAATTTTCTTTCTTTGAGTGGCATTGCAACGCATGCTGAGAAGTCACTAGTAATTTATAAAAACTTTTACCATCATCGTGAACATAACGGTTTGATGATGAATCTTTTAGTAACAATAAAACATGCAATTTGTTTAACCTTATCCTTACAGCTGGGTGCTGATCATGGGTACTTATTTTTACCTTTTCATGTAATTGCATGAGTATTTTTGATGTTTCCAGGTATCAGAACATTAGGTGACGGAGCTGGTGAATTAGATATGGTTGGCCCATCTGAAGGTCCAGATGGTGAAGTGATTGGAGAAGAAGAAAGGGAGAGATTGAGAGTTGACCGACATAGAGAAAGACAGCGAGATAGAAATATGGCCAGGGCAGCTCCAGACAAGAGGTCATTCAGAATAGATTTTTTGTCAATTATTGTTTTCTCCATTTCAAAATGTGTCATACTTTTTTCACTGTAAATACAGCTTTTTGACTAATGTAAGCTTTTAATTTAATTAACATTAAGCTATGAAAAAATAAACATGTTTCTCAATTTGGATTTCAAAAAGCTATTTTATGACATGAAGCAAATTAGTTTTTGGGTATAAACATTTATGAAAATATATTCATTATTGAATTCCAGATCAAAATTGGTGAAGGATCGCGAAAGAGACATCTCCGAACAGATTGCACTGGGTATGCCAGCCAAAAGTAATGCTGGAGGGGAAGGACTATTTGACCAAAGACTATTCAACACATCCAAGGGGATGGATTCTGGTAATTCTTTAATAAGTTGTAAATCATCAAGATTTAATGTGTTCGCAAAATTAATGATTATATTAAATTTGGATTATTGAGATTTTGTACACTTCCATGTATTTTGTCACTAACGACCCGGGTTTCGCCTTTCGGCATCTTCAGGCATTCGAGCACACAATATCTCAAAACAAACTCATGTACAAAATCTCAATAATCCAAATTTAATAAGTTGTAAATCATCAAGATTTAATGTGTTCGCAAAATTAATGATTATATTAAATTTGGATTATTGAGATTTTGTACACTTCCATGTATTTTGTCACTAACGACCCGGGTTTCGCCTTTCGGCATCTTCAGGCATTCGAGCACACAATATCTCAAAACAAACTCATGTACAAAATCTCAATAATCCAAATTTAATATTGAAATTCCATCAAGCACCCTCAGTCGATGTCTTAAATTATATCTTAAATTATAGACATCGACTGAGGGTGCTTGATGGAACTTCAATATCAAATTTGAGTTATTGAGATTTTGTACACTTCCATGTATTCCACTAGTGTACAAAATCTCAATAACTCAAATTTGTTATGTTTAATTGATAATTCTTATTTATTTCCAAGGATTTGGTGATGATGAGGCATATAATGTATATGACAAGCCTTGGCGTGAGCAAAATTCCCTTGGAAATCACCTCTACAGACCAACGAAGAATGTGGATAAGGATAATTATGGTGGGGATTTGGAGACCATTATCAAAACTAATCGGTAATAATAAGAGTATTTATTATATAAAATTTTTTATATCTCCGATTCATATTACTTCTGCCCTTGGAATATTTCTTTATAACACTACCCATAATATTGTGAATATTTTCAGCTTCGTCCCTGATAAAGAGTTTTCCGGTGCAGAGAAATGGTCTGGCCAAGCTCAGAGATCAGGACCAGTTCAGTTTGAAAAAGATGGCAATCATCGAGAACAGAGTGAACCGCAGGTTTGTCAATCATTTAGCTGTGGTTAGCAATTCCGATTGAATATTCAAATATATTCAACTCATTTTTGATATTCAGATATACGAATTGATAAATTATTGGAATATAATTAGTTCACAGTATTAATGTATATTTAACCACTGACTTTCCAAAAAATGTCATTCGCTGTTTTTGTTTATTTAAACACCACAATACTCACCAAGACACGTGTTGACAACTAGTATGTGTTAACAATTAACAGCTAACAACCGCGGACTCATATTTAAGTCCTACGTCATACATTCCATTCTATTGAAAAACTACTGGGTTATAATTGAGTTTAATTTCAACTGTCAACGAGAGATGGTGGTATACACATCAACGCATTATTTAACAAAACATAAACAATATTTTTGTCCATGTCCTGTCCCGGGTTGAGTTGTAATATCTGCAACAGGGATGATATGAGAAGCAGCGATTTTTTTAATAGATTTAAGTTTTTTTTTTACTACACCACATAAGTATGCAACCCAAAAATATAGAACCACTGCTCAAACAGCATTAATTTATATGGCGAAGTATCTGGAAGCCACCAAATCAAATTTGGTTAAGATATCTCAATTGGTTTACAAATTATACCGAATTTAGTGAAATGACAGTTTTTTGCGAAAGTGCGAAAAAATATGCAGTCATTAAGCTGTTAATGTGTTCCCAGAAATACGAATACGATATTATTATCATGTGTATATTACATAATTAAATTCATATATTTTATTCAAATACTAAAAGATTTTGATAGTCAATATTTGGATATTTGGAATTTGGAAAGTTGTACATTGGCATTGATTTTATTTTTATGTAAGTGCTGTAATCTAGTTTTTTTTCACTTATAGCCAACCAACAACCGCGCCGATGCTGATTTTGATCCTTTCGGTCTGGATCGTTTCTTGACAGAAGCCAAAAGGGCCGATAGAGTTGGCAGCAATCCAAGCGGTAGTGCTCAATCTGGTCCACCCAGATCGGGGAAAAGGGATCATCATGGAGACTCACACGGGCAATACGGTCCTAAGAAAACTAGAAGGGATTAATTATGCGTTTAGTGAATTAGTATGTAAGTGATGAATGATCGTTTCATAAATTTTTTATTCATACATGAAATATTGTAATTATGAAAAATTATATCTGTTTTTAACTTTTGCTTTCGAATGTGGTAGCATCAAAGTTTTCTTCATTAGAGTACCATTTTTATGGTGGCACACTATTAGGTCTTGTATTTTTTTTAACTGACATTTCAAACTTAATAGCTTTATATGCTATAAGTGGAATCTCGATCTATTATTCTCGCATTCATTTTTTTTCTGAGAGGCTTTTATTAAATGATGAATTGAGGTAGCAAAAATTCATAATTAATTACCATCAGAATGCAAGGATTGGTAGACAATACTTCTTTGACGGAATCGTACTGCGAAAATCCATTGCCAATCTTCTGTTCTGCAATTATTTGAATAATTTGGTTGCTCTTGATGTTTAATCCTCATTTTGCCCATATTGATATAATATTCTTGGAGTTGGTTGTAGATTTACTAAATAAAGTTTTGATGGGTATTAAATACTTGGAAGTAAATCACTATCTATGTATTATTTGGCTAGATGTTATATTTTTTTAATACCATGTGAAGTTCTACCAACATAAATAAAACAAAAACAGTGTAAAATTTCAGATAGTTGGTGTGGTAAAGTACAAACGAAATTATGTATAAAAATAGACAAAAATAAAACATTCAATATTATATCACATGATTTTTATTCATACATTCTTCCAATAGTGTGTTTCAGATCGTCACTGTAAGAAGATGAGAAGATATCCCAGCAAAAAATATGTTACACAGTTTCATTATTTTTTTATATTTACAAGTATTTACAAAGCCATCTTACAATTAAAGTACCATTAAATTTTAAACTGTAGAGCCTGAATAATTAAAATCACAATTTAAAATGTAACCAATAGATAAATATTAAAACATGACAATTTAGACACATAATTTAAAAAAATTCGTATTCATTCCATGCAAGATAAGAAGCCAAAATTTATTCATTGCACATATTGAATAAGATAGTTGTTGAAAAAAGTTTTCGCATTCATTTTGTGGGCACAATTTTAGTTTTATTTATGTCACCATCTGACCATAACACAAATATTTCTGTGGACGAAAGGAAAAGGGAGTTAAGTCAAGTTAAATATTCTAAAATAACTACAATACATACTTGCATATTATATAAAAAGGAAGAGTCGAATCAATGCTGTTAAAATGGTAAAATTGATGTTAAAACATTAAAATTTCATACAAATGCAAATCTTGTTTCGGCTCTCCTGAAAAGTACCAATTTTAGACTTAACGCCTTTTTTTCTTTTGCACACTGATTTATCTATTATATTATTGCACATATAAAGTGCTAATGACCGCAATCAATAGTAACCATACGAAATTATTCTCATTGAGCCAGGGGCAGTGTCAGATTGACAGATCTGTGAAGTGTGGCGAGATTATCTTTAAAATCGACTTCTGGATATATGCACATAATTTTTTTAAATATGATTTTTATTCAGGTGAAAATCATCATTTTTTTTAAAAATTGATTCAGGCTAGTAGGTCAAAAAGTAACAAAATAATACCCATTTAAACAAAACATAAACCAAATGTACACATAGTTCACTATAGTACACTAATAAATAAATTTCATATTAAATGATTGCTTCTAACTATCCAGGACCCACAAATATGACATCTTTTGTATACCAAAACATTCAAATTATTAATATATTTTTAGCTCGGTTACAAATTGATATGGTTTTTGGTTAAATATATAAAATTGCAATTAGGTATTTTTTATAGTCTTGAAATGAATATCATCATACAATTGGACCGGTTATATATTTTTCCATTGAAGTGATTTATGCATATTTCAAATAATATCAAAACATTGTATCGATAAACAGTAATAATTTTTGATGGAAACGATTCCCAATTTCAATTTTCTCCCTTACGTGACTAAGATTTTAAAAACTTTAAATACATCAATATTCAAATAAGGAACTAATTTTAAAGAAAATGTATAAGTTTATGGAAACATTATTAAAATATACTGTATGCAATAATGGACGAGTGATTGATTATAAGGAGATGAAAAAGCCATGAATAGTATCATACTATTCACAGCTTTTTGATAAAATGTTATGTTAGTGTGTGTGCATTCTATAGCTGAAAATAGTATACTCTTAAAAATGAGGAATATTAAGATAGTGCCAGATTGAGCTTTGCTACTGCATACTGAGAGAAAACTCTTGAATATTATTAATGATAAACCCTTTTACTTCCATAGAGCCAATATTAGGGGCTGTGGAAGTTTTTTCCAGTTTTCATATACAAATCAGTACGAAATTTAATTATTATTAGACAGAATAAACTTCAAAGAATTTGTAATAATGTATGCTATATGTAAGCAATGTATTAATACAATAATAGAACGGTTGCCACAGACACAACACATAGACAATAAATATCATTTCATAAAATTGCGAATGCACATCTTAAAACAATACAATGAACTGTTAAATTTATTTGCTATTTCGCCGAACCATAAAGAAATTCTCTCCAATAAGGAGATGGCACCAGCATATAAATATTGCACTGCTTATGAGGAATAAATTTTCATATCAAATTACGAAATAAAAATTCATAAATAAAATTTGTGTGAACTAATCCACTACAAATCGCAAAGTTATTATGAACGAAAATTATGTTTTTCTTCCTAATGCAACATTATTAAAAAATGCAGCATATTAACAATCTGGTTGGTGAATTTACTTAGTATATATATTTACGAACATTTCTAATACCTATAATAATTGATAAAAGTTTGCTTAATATTTATCAAGTTAATAGATTTACTGTAAACGTTCATCAATATTTAAATGTGCTGCAATATAAAAACATAGCATAAGGTACGAATTAATATTGCTTTAAGTTGATATTGTACTAAAATACAGTTATCCATACATGCAGTAGAGAAAGAAATCTTAAGTAACGTTGCTGGGGTAAAATTAACGAGGAAAATTGTAAATAAGATTGTGGAGCCTGTGAACCTGGAAAATGTTAATACATGAGAAAGCAGTCTCTGGAGATCCTTTAGCTGGGGTCAAATAAGGGTATGGCTCATTGACAATTATTAAATTAACTCTTAATATTCATGAATTAATATTGAAAGTTATACTCATTGATAACAACTCAAATATGACAGCGTCACCGGCATACTTGGAGGTCACTAGAATTAGAGGCCAAGCAATAACTACGATACTGAAACTAGTAGCAATTTTTCACCCCTATGTGAATTAAACTTGAGACAGCTTTAGATTCTTGGTGTACACATCAAGACAGATGATTGGCCATCTGACATAGCTGTATTAATATTTGACAAAATGTGGAATGTTTGGGATTTAGAGCTGTCCATGATAAGAAGCATATGCCATTTATTCAATGCATGTATTCGAATAATGCTACCGTACAGTAGTAAGCAATGACACATTGACTTAAGCTCTGAGTGATCAAACTAACTAAAGAATTGACAGTTAACACATTAAAAGTGATCATTCTAAGATATAAACACAAGTGTTTGTTGCCACTACGGTGGTTTGAGGTTTCGAAGTCAGTAACGAGAGAATGGAATTTGCAGTCAAAATTAAAATGCTGAGGATGCTTCCAAAATGTTGGACCTTGCTTGTTTTTTTACTGATTCAAATGATTATCCACAGGTGTTTTTTTTTTAGAGCAATGGGATTCTGGCATAACTATGGTAGAAAATAGAGAATGCTGTGTAGTTTTTTTAAATTATTTTATTCTCATATAACAAAAGTAGTGATTTGCAAATAAAGCATAATGAGAATTAAGTGTCCAGTTAATTTACAATAATTTTAGATGTCAATTTAAAAAAGTAGTTTATTATTTGGTGCAGTGGTTTGAGGTTGTAGTAGAAAAGTGATGTGAAAAAATTTAAGCTCGATAAAAACTGTGCCATTTTTGGACCCAAAAGGTTTCAAATTATTTACAAAACATTAAACAGTTCTGGAACGGTGTTCAGAATAATATATTGAATACATTTTTGAATAAACGGTTACACACCATTTCAGCTAATCAGAAGAAATATACCTACTCGGTTGCATGGTCAAGGCTTTGTATCTCCAATGGATAGTTTCCTAAGGAATGGATGTCAGTGATGTTCTCATTTAATCCAGAATATGACATGTCGAGGTCGATTAGCTAATTACTAGTCGTACCTTAACCCCATTCTTCTTTCATGACCCTCTATTATCGACATTTTGAACAGGTAAACATGAACAGGAACAGTTAAAAATCTACTATACTCAAAAGACAACATGAGCGAACCAACCTTCAGGTGACAATTATAGGTAAATTTCACTGTCTCTATTATGTTTTATTGCACAGTTTTTAACAAAAATCGAGGCTTCCTAACATTAAAATTGTTGTGGTCTTATGTTAATTGTAATAGTGACGAGATTAGATTGCAATTATCAAAACATTACAAATTCCTGTTTCATGAGCTGTGCTGATTAATACTGTTGTGAAAGACATTTCTGTACTTTTAGGCCGTAACACTAGTGTCAATGTATGAACCAGAACGAGGAAAAGCGGGCAATATCTCGGATTAGAATATGGGTGTAACCATCAATCATTCAAAACTTATATTATCCTTATATAATAAAAAGATGTTGCCTTAATTAAAAGTCAAATGCAAGAAAACTTAATGAAAAAAGAAACAAAATTATTACATACACACCAGCTATAATAGTCACAGTGTAATCTAATTACATTTACAAGTATCACATTAGAATATTATATTATCATACTATAATAGTAGTAATATTTTTAATACTAGATTATACTCATACTTTTGAGAGTAAGAGTTTTGCATTTTCTCTGAGTAAGTCAACAATCGAAAGAAATATTCTAAACTATACAATACTCTAATCATAGCATGTTCTATTTATACAGAATTTACTAATTATATGAAATAAATCGGCATTTATTGGCACTGGAAAGATGTTAAAATCTTAATATGATTACTGACATTTGCTCTACATGCAGGATTTTAATGTCTTTCCAGTGCCAATAAATGCCGATTTATATCATTGATATTCATGCAGAAGAACTCAGATAAATTGATGCAAAGAAATGAACGCGTTCGTCTTACAAGGATTGGTAGAGATTACTGATTACATCGCCCACTCGTTAAGAAACACTGCTTACAATGAAATTTGATGAGAATTAACTGTTGCATGTTTACATGCTCTTCGCATTTGAGACTTGATTCAGTTACATTCCCATAGGAGTGAAAAGATTTAGGATCGATATTTCGAGGAAATCTTGAAAAAATTACTGTCTAACAAAACTGCAAAAATACACTTATAGAACATTTCCATGACCTTAGTATTAGTATACTGTAATTCACCTGCGAAGTAAAAAATACAATGGAATATGAAAATATACTGGTCTTTACAATCTCATAACATATTAATTAATAGTGTGAAAGTGTTCGCTAATTCAAAACTACACACTACTATTAAATTAACTCTCTTACCCAAACCTTTTTAAAGATTATTATTATAAATCTTACAAATTATTAAATTTACAAGCGTCAAGTTCATAGACAGTGACAGTTCAGTTGAATGTTTCCTTTTCTATAAGTCTGATTGGAAAAATAATTTATTATGCCCTTATCTAAATCAAACGCTTTTTCGGCTTATTAATACATACTATATATTTGAACAATGAAATCATAAAAACTCGTTCTTGTAAACGTCATATTACTGCTGACATACTTCAATATCCTCGATAAATATATTTGCCGTAACAGAAAACCGGCAAAGAACTGCATGTTTTATTCATAACCTAGATGAGAAAAATTTTCTCCGTAAGAAACGTTTCATATTCCATCAATTCAATAATGGATACTTACTATATATTATTAGGCTTCAATTTTCAACCTTACTTACTTTAACAGCTAACTATATCATCATATATACATAATACAAATAAATATGATTGTAGACTATTCGTAATTTGTGGATTCCTAAGAACAGTATTCGTTCATAGACAGATCACATGTAATATTTAACCTATATGCATAGTTCTGCAAAAATTTCAGCCAATTGGCAAGATTTACAAAATATGCCTAATTTGGCAAAAATATGCAGAATTTAACAACAGATATTATGAAGTCTTATTCATTATTTATATATATATCAAAGTATTGACTAGACATCTTACGGTGGCCCGTAATAATTAAATTACAAAAAGTTTATATTTGCATAATTTAGTTGAAATTTAAAATAAAACTGACATTAAAAAATTGTTTCAAAGAGAAACTGTATTTAATATGGCAATACTGGACAAAGATAAAGACGAAATTGAATGGCAGCATAAGAAAAATGTTAACTTTGGTAATATACAGTAAGTTTATTCAAAGGTCTCAGAAAAAATCAGCTGGAAATAAACCACTGATCATTTCCAAGCATCCAGTGATGAAGTGAAAAAAATTCAGTGATCTAAAATAAGTTTTGATTGAACAAAGTTACAATAATCAACATCATGATTCAACAACGCTCTGCTCTACAGCGCTGAAATGGATTATTCTACTAAAATGCAACCGAGCTTTACTATGCTCAATAGAAATTTTCAACATCGAAAACATTAATAAAGGTTTACTCTTGGATTCAAGGCATATTTATGCTTAATCTTTCTTAGAAATACCTATTATTGCTTATTATTTACGTTTACAACTGGAAATAAATACATGGGGATTTCAAGAACCTAATTTCATTGCTGAAATTCATCAAAAAATAATTTAAAACTGAGATTCCGTGCCATATTTAAATATTTTATTGAAATCAGACATTGAAAGCAGCATTTTGATTACGCAGTTATCTTCTGATGATGATTCAAACACAATATGGAAACAAAATGACTGCCAACAGAGTTGTAGTTAGGTCTCATGATAATTCATACTATTCTAATAAAGTGAAACATAATTCAATGGCAATAATCGAGATTCATTTATGACTTCATAAAAAATTAAATAATGACTAAAAATATTTACAACAGTTTAACGATCATTGAATAAATTCATTACAGTAATAATATATGCTATAACACAATGATAGATGTAGCACATTTTTAAATACTCAATTTTTGCAATTAATATTGTTTATAGCAGTAAAATATTAAGAGTAAATAGGAATCATAAATATTTGTAACAGTGACTTTTTACAACATACAAAAACACTGTATTAAAAAAAACTAACCACACCAGTTATTTCATAATACTCACAATATTATAAAAAATGGAAAATATTTCAGACCAGTGTGCCGACATAAAAATATCTCGGCTTGGAAGAAAATTATTAATAATGCCAATCACCAATAGAATGTTGGTTCAGGTTATCGGTGATGAAGTGGGGGTATGGGGGATATTTGAATTTAATTCGCTTTCATTATGAGTAATATCTCATAGATGCAGATGATTGTCAGAATACCAAATATAGCTTAACTGTTTCGTCTCAACTTTTTGCCAATGTTTCACTGGCAAAACAATTCTGGTTCAATTCCAGAATTTTCCCATATTCCACAAGATATTTAGCTAGTGATATATTGATTTAAGGTTACAAGTTTCTATCATAGTTATAGAAACTTCAAAACCATATTTATCTTGTTGATCCAAAAAATTTTGAAGTATAAGTATTTCTCGAGTTATTGGATAGGAAGTAAACTTTTCTCAGTAATATGCTTTGTGCTCTGTCTGTGACATATTTCTTCAATTCATTGCACATTCATTTTAGATGTCGTCGGATAAGGTACATTTCTAGTTTGGAAAGGAACATCCTGATAGTTACTCTCATATCGCATGTTTATCACGGTCATTATGAATACAACACATAATGTTGTGATATTAACATGTTATGCAAGGTCTCAAGCCATTGACAAGATTGATATCCACAATCATCAATGCAAGCGAATCTGCAATCCAAGAAAAGGAAAACTATCATACTTTTAGCTTATTCTTTCAATCCACTCCGTTGTTATTGTGACATTTGACAGACTTTGTACCAAATTCATGCAAGATATCAAAAGCCATATCAATATCGTTCCGTGTGATCCCTAACGCTCTCACAACGCTGTCCTTCGAATAGCCCTCGCTGACCAGCCGAGCGATGTAGTCGAGATTTATATTCTCATACGGCACGTTGACCGAAGAACTCTCATCCAATTTCTGGCCCATTTGATTGTGGGTTAAGGGATTGATACGCGAAGTTTCATGATCGGAGTTTTGTGATTTCTGAGGCAGCTGCTGTCTCTTAATCGACATGACCACTCCTTGACTATTCAGAGTGACATTCTCGTACTGGCAGAGAAAATTTTTTGGATTCGAGTCTTGACTGTTTTTATTTTCTTCATTGGGCGGCGGACTGAGAAACGGTTTGTTGACAATATTTTTGCGCACGTCTCCTTCATTGACTTGGGTCGGCGAACTGTTTTGAACTTTTGCAGGATGCATTTGTCGATTTTGAGATACTTGCGGTAACGTGTTGCAGGAATTTTTGATTTGTCTATGCACGGCCGCATCGAAATCATTGAGGTTAACTAAAGATTCATTTTGAAACTGACTTCCTATATGCATTCTTTGATTGGGAATCTCAACCGCCTTTTGGTTGATTTTATTTTGTTCTACATTACAATTTTTTAAGGGCAACTGCCTTGTTTGAGGGGTAATATTTGATTGCACAACGGTGTTTCCCATAACGACAGGTTTGATAAAGATCCTCGGATCTTGCACTGGAACAGCTGATCTATGAATAGGTAACACTTCATATCTCGTGTCGATCAGGCCGGATATAGTCTCTGTTGATCCGAGAATAACTGAGCTGAGACTGTTCTCACCAGTGGCCGCGTTTCCGAGACTAAATTTCCTATCAGTGTCGGTTTGATTTTGTTGATCATTTTGATCATTAAAATGTCTAAAATCAAATACAGTACCAGATATGATACTCTGCCCTAAGGGATATTTACTTAAATCTTCTGAACTGCGGCTGGTGGATATACAAGGTCTAACAACGTCCAGTAGATTATGGCCGTTCTGTCTGCAAGTGTTACTTTGCATGTTGATTTGGAATGATAAATTAATCATACTAGTTGCATTACTCAGAGGACTTCTGTTTCCTCCATTTTGCAGAATATCATTATCGTTTCGCAATACGGCGGGTCCTGAAGAAGGAGGTTCTCTCGGTTGTTTACAGTGTCCATTGAAAGGCTTGCGAAACGCTGCCGAATTTGGAGAATTTAATGAATCCATTATAGTTTTTGAACCATCAGGACTCGGAGATACCGATTTTCTCGGCGGTAGAGGGGGAGCTGTGAGATCTTGAACCCTTTTTGGAGTCAGCACTGACTTTCCCAATAATTGTTCACTTGTTCTACAGTTAGACATTAAATCGAGAGTCTGTCTCGGGGTAGTTCCCGTCAGTTCTCCGTAAGTATTTTCAGTCGATGGGGTCACCGTATTTAAGTTTCGAACACTCGTCGACGGCAACGGTAACGGAGGCTGTGATTGGTTGGTCGCTTTATGAGCGGGAACCGCTGGAACGCTGCTTCCCGGCTGAATGTTTGATCGTGAGCTGGTAGGAAGTTGCGGCGGAACTAACGGAGGAGAACTTTTATGAGCTGGTATTGCGGGAACGTTATTATTGCTTATGTTTATTGTTGGCTTGTGCGCAGGAACTATCGGAGGAGAGGTGCTGCTCTGCGATTGCATCGGAGGAGTAGGGGTCACCGAACGCGATTGACTCGCTTTCCTTATAGGTCGGGGTGAGGCCAACGGGCTGTGAGGAATGTCTTCTGAACGCTGATGTTTAATGAGAGCCTGGATGCAGCTGGTTGCAGCATTGAACTCTTGACAGTCCTGTAATAAGAATATATTCATAAAGATATGGTAGAATTAAAAAAAAAAAAAATAATTTTAACAGCTTCCATATTTCGTAATATGGATCTAAGACATTTCTTGTACAATATATATTATTGAGTGCAGTTAGATTTCTTTTCAATTACCATTTATATGTTATTAGGTATTCTCTTCAGACCATATTAGAAATCGAAGCTTAGCCAATAAATAAATGCTTTAATTAAAATAAATTAGTTTATTGATAGGTGATATTTTTGAAAATAACAACTACCAGACAAAGAATAGAGGAATTGTACATGTACTGGAATTTTTATTGATTTTTTCCGAAAAAGATGCTTTTTTACACTCATCACCTTATTTTTATACACATTTCATTTCTCCAAAACACAATAAACACATTCAAAAACAAGCCAAGCACATAAAATTAAAAATGAAGTAAAATGTACATACCTCTATTAGAAACGCTTGGATGCTCAGGATAAGTTATGGTATTTCAGCGAAAAAATAATGATAAGCCTGTAGAGGCTTACTGATCGGGCTTTCAAAATGATAAGTAGGTAATAACTTTCTAATAATTTCAACAGTTAAAATTGAAATTAATTTATGTAAATATTTATTTTGGTACTGCTGAATGATTATAAATTTACTGTAATAAAGTGCAATTGAATTAAAAGAAAAAAAATTGTAAATGTACCATCCAATTTTTGTCAAAATGTTTGTTGATGACAACATTTGGAGTTTATTCAATGGGAGTGTAAAATTATGGTATTTGTTTTATTTGTGGTATGTATTTTATACAAGCATGGATTCTAATTTACGAGTTTGTGATGTCTATATCTCACTCTGAAGCTATCAAGCAAATATATCCACCTCTTTCTACTATAATAATAGCCACAATTTGGCAGTTATCAAGTGTTGTGGTGACTTCCATTCCAACCTCATTATGTTTTAAAATTGACCGATCTTTGTAAATGCAACACACGAAAACAAATGAATCAGGCCTGTTGTTCCTAATCTGACATAACTTAACCCATTCTTAGGGTATTGACGCCATGAACTTGATTAATACAAATACAACTTCTGTTTATTGGAAAACACACAACTTGTATGATATAATAAACAAGTACCAAAGGTATCATAAACCTTGCACTTGTTAAATTAATTACAGAACCCTTACTATTAAATGCACTTTTGTTTAGATCATATTCACTTTCATAAAAAATAGTTTTCACTTATAACAAATACATTCCACAAAAAACAAATTCTTTCATTAAAAATTAAGTGATCCTACATAATAAAATATATTTTAACATTGAAGAAATATATTACAATTATAAAAAATATTTTCAAATAGATAAAATAGTTTTCACTCAATATAAATACACACACTTTGAAATTGATAGTTGCTCGAAGATGTAATGAAATCTCACGAATCCTTCTACCCTATATTAGGCCGCCTATATTGTCTTTGCTCCACGCATTAGAATACATTACACAAACCAAACCAGACCAACCGTAACATAACCTATTACAACTTAACTCGCTTTGTTAAGAGAATCCATGACTAAGTGGAAACTATTAAAATCAAAGTTTGAGTGTACTATCTAATCCAAAGTATCAGTTGAAAGTATCAAGTGTATCAATTGAATACCATCCAACGCAGTGTAATTATTTATAACCCTTTATTTATCGCCGAGTTTAGACTGCGCCAACAGCCTCGCAGCACCAAAGTATAGACAGAATTTTCTTTGTTTATCATATGATAAAGAAAGTTTGTGCTGATAATTTCTAGCTTTTAACAAATCGGCATTCTGGGACTATGAGGTGTTAAATATCCGTGACAATCAGCAGAAGTGGAATATATCACTAATGTGGTATTTTACAGGAGAAGAATTATTAACAAATCTTACTAGTTGATACCTTACAATTTGCTTGATTTTTCCGGCAAAAACATAGACGTCACTCAGCAAGAGGATAGGTATACGTCACTGATCCAAACTGCATCACATTGTTCTACCCTACATGCGAATTTGGGTAGAGGTATATACCTCAAAGTCAAATAACTTCAGTTTTTCTGTATGTTTTTGATATACCAAAACAAAATATCGAAACGAGTATGAGATTCTTTTTCTCATGACTTGCATTTGTTCTTCTGAATAGAAGGATCAAAATCTTACAACATCTACTTACATAACTCATTTTCGGAATTTTGTTGACAAATACCACTTCACCTGTTGGCCATGGATATGACATTGATTTTTGATCAAGATTTGTAATTTATATTCAATAGCTGTAATAGTGTAAAGAAAATGATGTCATTTGATACCAGTAAACATTTGCTGCATAATAATTTTTTTCATAAATGATAAAAAGGGAAACACAGATTATTAAAAAAAAGTTTACTTTAAAAATATTTAATTTACGTATTAAAATATTGTAATTAATTCATAGAGATTGTATAATATATAATATCGAATTGAACATTGATAACTTTGGAAGAACGTATACTTAGGTGATAAGTCATAAAATTAAAAAATATATTTTACATAATGTAGAAAAATTAATATTATGAATATTTTTTAATTCTATTGGATGGATAAAGTGGAAGGCCGATGTTGACAGCGAACATACAATTCCAACGAATAAGGAATCTTCCGAAGTAAAGAACCTATTTCGGATTTGTAAATCAATACATTTTTGAATGTTTACTTAGAGAATAAGTAAATATCAACATCATTATAAATGAATTCCGAGATTCAAAATTCGGATTGATAAAAATCCCTTACATATTTTAAAAGTATCCTAAGCTAATTAATTAAATATTGACTACCTGAAAGCAATAAATTAAATAAACAGCAGTCTTGTAAAATAAGTATTAGCTACATAAAAAAATTAACAGTACAAAAAAATTACAGGGAACGAATATTTATCATTTATTATGGAAGTCTTTTCAAAACTGAGTAGGTCTATCAATCCCATCCAATTTAAGTATTTGGAGATCTTTCATAAAAATGAACAAAAATAATATCAACATAAAATAAATAAGTCACTTTATTACGTCATATTACGTCATCAATAATAACGTTCTAGACATGTAAAAATGCACGAAATATTCTTATATAAAAGAAATGTAGAAAAATAATTACACACGGCATTTTACAGTTACCTAAACTTAAAAGAATAAGCGTTCGGTTGTGTTTTAAGCCCATCAGCTTTACAAATATTAATAATTAACGTATACTTGATCAAACAGTGTGGAATATATGTATCATATAGTTTCGAAGTAACCAGTTTTTCAATTTAAGAAATGAGGGCAGAAACCATTGTATTATTTTTAAGTGTGTAGCACAGTTGAAAATATTGATAGAGCCGTTTAGATTAAAAAAAACTGTTTTCAGCCATGCGGTGGTGTGGGGTGGTGCTGAAAAGAGAAAAAAAAAGATATGCAGGAGCAAGCAGGCACAAAACGGAGAAAAAACAGACAAACAAATAATGCAAACAAAATCGTGATGCAAGCTAAATTGAAAAACACACAATAATAATTATTTATAAGAACATGGATAGTTATTGCACAAATATGTGTATGTGTGTGTTAAAACCTAAATGAAAATTATTTTAAATGTTGCAAAATATAAAAAAAGTATATCTCGAAGATTTAAAATGATAACAGCTATAAAATTTTAAATTAAAATTTTGATCAATATCAGCAGCTGATGTTGCTTATAATTTTATATTCATAATTCATGTAACTATCGTGGTTCTAAAAGTAATCATTATTGAAAAAATCTAGTGCATGGAAACCATTGGAAGAGAATATGAAATACAAAACCGGTCACAGACAGAATAAAGAATGCACAGAATAATAAAAAATGTGGAAACCGAATCAATGCAACTTAGTGAATGTTTTGTGATAGCACAAACTGCTTTTATTATTTGCTTGTCTCTCCAGAAATAAATCTGAAACGTGGAGGTATCTCCTCCCTTTCTTACCTTTAATATACTATAATCGGTAACATATTAAATACATATCAATGACACCATTTTCTTTATTCAACTGACACCTATCAATCGGTAGCGTGATTTGAAGCAATAAAATGCACCAAAAAATATTTTGTATTTCATATATTCTTCAAAACATTAATAAAAAAATAAGTTTTGAATGGACGACTGCTTTGAAAATTCTTAATAATATTAAAAATTACATTCAGATATTGCGTGGTAACTAATCAACGTAAAAATGGCTATATCTATATGCAAAGGAAATTATATAATTTGACCAACGGAAATACATATAAATAAACCTTTACTGAATTGCAGAAATCGTAGCACTAGGCATTCTATGCGTAGTGGGCCATACAAAAATACGAATCGGGCTTTAGTTTGTCCAGGCCTGATATGGACTAATAATTATGGTATTGAAAAAGCGACAACAGAACATATTCAAGCTCACTTTTACACAATTCAAGAATTAGAATTTAATTTATAAAATTTTGATATAGTTAAAACCCCTTTCGGTCAAATTAGTTCAATTCATTATCGCATCAAATAGGAAAAATTTGTAAATCTTCATGGTCGGATAAGTTAAATACCATTATATTTGTGTATCAACAGGGTTTTAGATCGAGGGTCTTACAATTTCTTGGCGGCAAACACAAATTACTGTAAACATTTATTCTAACGCGTGTAATTTGTAGGCATGCAATGTTTTATATATAATAAATACGTATAATAAATCTCAAAATATTTGAAATTTTCTCAGTAAAATTGAAATACACCTATCATGCTAACTTGTACACTTTATGACTTTTGAAACAATTTAACTAAGATAATGCCCTTCTTGCCTGTGCAGCCAAATGATAATTAGATTTCTATAATTTTTTTCAGGAGCTTAATTTCCACCGATGGTGAGTTTCTTATTTGTCATAGTTTTACAAGTCAGCATATGGCAGTAAAACGTTTATCACAATTGCCTATAAAACTTAAAAAATATGGTTCTTGTCATGCATAACGGATCTGAGACTTGCAACGACACATTTATTTCTTAATAATTAGATAAAATAACACACCTCTAAGTCGTCAAAGTCATCAGAGAGTCCATTAAAGTTGGCCAAAGATATTGGTTGTGAAGATTTGGAGTGTGAAGAAGTCCCCGACGAAGATGATGATCCTTGTGTATCGTCACGAGAACCTGCCGATGAACAGCGAGCACTTTGAGATTGTGACGAATGGTGACCGTTTTGTGATGTCGGAGTTATGGGCACTTGATCACATGATCCTAAATCAATGATAAAAAAAATTGCAACTTATAGAATAGTTTTGTTATACAGGCCCCGTAGGTCAGGATCCAGGTATATCACATGTCACAATTAACATAAGAAGACTTCTCAAGGCTCAAATGATAATCGTTTATTGCTAAGTCTTTTAACACATTTTGTATGTTCGAGCAAAGTAGATTAACACAGTAAAACGTGAAACGTTGACTATAAATAAAGTTAACAAAGGGTTAAGCCGTAGCGGTTAACCCTCGTAACGATCAAAGTTGTAGGTATCTGAAAATGTATCAGATGTTCGGAGGATGTTGAATCCATAAAGCGGTATTAGGTGAAAACTGATCAAACAGCGGAGGCAGTGTTCCGTCAGAAGATAGTTTCACTAAGCTGGTATCCGTAGGACTTTATTAATCGGGAACCGATCTAACTGAGGATGCAGTGCTCCAGCAGATATGGTTTCGATTGCTAGGTATCTGTAAGATTTTACTAATCGGGAACCGATCTAACTGAGGATGCAGTGCTCCAGTAGAGATGGTTTTGATTGCTTCGTATCCATGGGATTTTACAAATTGGCAACCGATCTAACTGAGGATGCAGCGTCCAGCAGAGATGGTTTCGATTGATGGGTATCTGTAGGATTTTATTAATCGGCAACCGATCCAACTGAGGATGCAGTTTCCAGCAGAGATGGTTTCGATAAGAATGAATCTGGAGGATTACCAAAATGGCCAGGAAGTTTAGACACCAGAGGAAATCTAGTAGTCAATAGCTTCCAAGCAGAGTGACGTTTGTTTGAAGAGATAGTGCTTGACCAGAGTGAACGTGCGATGGCAGGTGAATTCAATGTGGCCATAGTGGAAGTTAAGTGTGTTCATTTTAAGTCTTCATCATGGAAAACTTAAAAAATTTAAATACATTATATAATTAATGGCACTAATTGTCGGAACAACATATTTTACAATTGAGTTTTTGTATTATTTTAAAGTCTTAGTAAAACAGGGTTATTTTTAGCAAGTGTTCATAATCCTCTCCATCCCGTTTGGGTTTAAAACCATCATCACTTTTGGTTTAAACACAACTTTCTCTAAATAGTTTTTTTTTTTTAAATAGAACACAATTCATTTGTACTACTTCCAAATATTTATAATGATCAGGACCGGTTTCGCTCATCACATACATCTTTATACATCGGAATTCCTGGAGATACCATATTTCACAAACGATTCCGATGCCTAAAGAGAATTTTGATTTAGAATTAAACACAATTAAGCAAATTGCACGGAACAACAGTTATGATACAAATTTAGTTGATTGGATTATTTTTAAGAAAACTAAAAAAATTGCTTCATTAAATGTTAGCTCTGGCTTGATTGTTGACGAGCCCGTTATCAAAAAACGGTGGGTAAAATTAAGTTTCTTAAGATAAAAAAACTTTATAATGTCACCTTTTGTAATACTCAAAACTTAAGTAGGATGGATGTTAGTAAATACTAAAGATAAAGTTAATATTTTGAACCAAAGTGGTATTTATCTATTAAATTGTAATTCCTGCGAAGTTCGATATATTCGACAAACAGGAAGGTTTTTTAATATTAGAATCAAGGAACATCTAGCTTGTGCTAAAAAAGGAGATAATTTGTCCACATTTGGTAACCATTTGTTTCTAAATAAATATACGTTTGACATAACAGAAAATTTCAAAATCCTGCACTTAAATAACAAATCTTTAAAATTAGATAAACAAGAGATTTTAGAAATAAATACATTTAAATTTTTGCCCAATTCAAATTTATTGAATGAGCAAACCGTCTTTGCATCTTCTCCTTTGTTATGTCCGATTCATTAATTTGTACTATACCTGAAAGGTTATTTTTAACTTGTAAGAATTGATTCTGTCTCTGTAATTTTTGTTTTACAGATATAAAAAAAATTAAATGGATACTCATAGCTGCTCTGCTTTCTCCACTTAAGATGGTTGTTTATTGTTAATATTAATTACATACTTAATATTTGATTGTTTTTAAATGGTTCACTAATTTTTTCTTATAATTTTCCTGATTCATTATTGCTTATTGCATTAGTAATGTCAGTACAATTTTTTGCTCAGCTAATGGACATTTAATGTAGCTATATTTGTGGTTTTAGATTAGTATTTATTGATTTGTAAGAGGTCCATAACATTTTAATTGTAGACTCTTTAATTTGATTTATGTATAATTTGTTTGCTAATCAGTATTTTCTTGTCTTAGTTCATGAACCATCAGTTTTGTATACCTTCATTTTTACACTAAATTTTATATAAATAAGTCTGTTATGTTTGTATTTTTATCAGTTGATAATGCTCGTCATGAGCGAAACCAGTCCTGATCATTATAAATATGTGGAAGTAGTACAAACGAATTGTGTTTTATTTTAAAAAATATAATGTCTTTCCAACAAGAATTGCCAGTTAACCTTTCAAATATGTTTAAGTATATGCAATGGGTAAAGATACGTTTTATATCATTGCAACAGCGAAAATGATGATGAGTATGAATGAGATTTAGTCTTAATAAATCATAAATATACACTGTATTAAATGTTACCTAAAATAAAATATGTTTCATGTTAACAGTAGTTGTTTTTTCTGTAGAAACTTGTTTAAATTAATTAAAATTTAATAATCAACTGCAGATGTGTACTCATGTTGCGTGTGCACTGGACAAATGCGGTAAGCTCATACTGGAAAGAGTTGCCCGCTTAATGCTCATTCACCGCGTCTGCATAGCCTCCCGTGCCCGTGCGTTTACTGCGGCCATATGTATGACAAGAGAATTTCGCTCCTCTGAAAGGTCCCGTGTGAAGCTACCCGCTTAAAACAAGACGCGCGAAGCCCTGTTCCCGTCTATTCACTACGGCCACAGCAAAGGCGTGCTATGCATTTCAGCATGCAAGAGTCTTGCCGGCCCCGCCTCCGCGCTTCCACTCTGTCCGAGCACATAGGGTATATACAAAATTTCAAGAACGCAGTACATGCGCCTTTTAATAAACAACAAAGGCGCCATCTATTATTTATAGCAAAAAGGTTTTAAATGGCAATTAAATAATATTATTATTAATACTAGCCAGCGACATCTATATGAAATTATCGCACACTATAAACTTACTTATATTGAAGAATATAATTTTATACATTACAATTTCTATAACGAATGTATCATATGTATTTACAATTGAATAAGGGTGATATTTGTAAGAAAAGAGACTTTGAACAACTCTTATGCGGGAAACATCATTAGATAATTGAGAGACAATAAATTGCTCACCTCCATCTGTGCTGGTATTACTCGAGGAAGCCGATGAGTGATGTTTATATCGGGCGATCTTTTGTCCTTTGGGGTCAAATGCGTCCACAACTATCTGTTCGGTTCCCTTTATTTCCGCCCGACAGAATGGACAACCTTGACCTTCAGAATCCTTCAAAACAAAAATAAATGTAACTAACAAAGCACGATGAGATATAATTTATTATATCTATTATGTTAAATATGTGGAAGTAGTACAAACAAATTGTGTTTTACTTTTTTAAAATATAGTGTCTTTCCACCAAAAATTGACAGTTAACACCTTAAAAATAATTTATTATCTTGAGCGTCAAGAGACACATTTGAAGCTTATTATAATCAGTATTGATACTTACAATTTGCCAAGCCGTTAAGCAGGGAGTGCAAAGGAGATGGCCGCAGGGTTCTATTCTGATGTCTTTATCATTTTCTGCGCAAATCTTACACAATTGGAATGTGCTGCCTAAAATTAAAAATTAGTAAAATTTTACATGTTGTTATTCAATTTCTATGTTTGAGTCACAGTTTAGTGAAATATTTATTTTTTGTACACTAACAAGAAGTGATATGAGAAGTTAATATTGTTTTACTAACCCATTTCACAATAGAGTTCATATTGCTCCAGTGTGACTTCAATATGGTCTTCACTGGGAGACTGCACTGCACAACTGAGGTCCGGGTTTACATCTCGGCCATCAGGGTACAGGTAGCTAAAAAAAAAGTGAATTTGTCACATTTCAGAAACGGTTACTTTAAACATATTGTACATTATATTTTAATTTATTTGAAACGGTATACTTACAATCCCTCTCTGTATCCATCAAGTAAAGCCTGACATAGACTTTTGTTCTGGGGGATCGTTTGAAGAATCTCTCCATCTGCCGTAACATAACCTATTGCCCACTGACCCAGTCGTGTACATGACAATCTGAAAATATTTCAATATTTGGTGAAATTAAAAGTAGAATAACTAGAAAAATATTAATTACTTCTAGAAAGCTTTCAATATATTTGTCACACAAATACAAAGGCTACTGTTGGAAGCCTTAATGGAGAAATCACGTGAGGTGAAATAGTTGCGCCTACCACCGCTGTGAACAGTGTGTTGTGCTTATTCAATAATGGAAATTATACCAACCTAAAGACGTAACTCCCCGCCTTGCTTATGTACTTATGTAGTCTGGCTTTTACTTCATCGTATGTGAGGAAGGCTACATAGCCGGGATGGGTGACGGCTAAAATTTGCCAATTCTGAACTAGTGTGCCCCATGGTTGAAATAATCTAAAACACACGAATGAAATATTAGTACTATACGCGTGACAATTACAATATAAATTGAATACATGGTACAGATGACTATAGGTTACATATGCTGATGAGAAATAGGTATTTATTTATTTTCAATGATTTAAAAACAAAGTATAATCTATGAAAGCTTTCATTAGGAGATTTGAACCCTCAACAGTGCAACCGAGTAGAATGAAAAGTCAAGACCATTAAACATTTGGTTACAGGAATGGTAAATACAAAATACCTTGTAAATACATCGAATTCAAAATTGGAAATGTAATCATTGCAGGTTAAGTCTATAGTTGTCTTTAAGGCCATCGTTTCCAGACCAGGTGTGATCGGGTGCACCAAGTTTAACTGCTGACGAAAGTGCTTCCACGGGACGAGAGTGCTGAAACAAAAGTAAAGAAAAAATAAGAAAACAGTTTGTCAATTAAAATCGCAGTTAAGTAATTATTGTGGAGTGTGTTTGCACTGTTTATAGCAGCCATACTCAACCTTTTTTAAGCGGGCCACATACATGTTTGATACATTATGCAAGGTTCAACAAATTACACTATGTCTCATAATAATTAAAATAATGTATAAAATAAAGCTCAAAACCACAAAATATACAAGTGTTTATTAAGAAATTAGTATGATTTTTCATGTTTTTTATTTTAGACAAATCAGGTTATGAAGAGGAAGAAGTAGGTTTTTCTCTCATTTTGAGAAAATCGTTACTCGTTTTCCGTCACTAAAAAATATGAAACGTCGAAATAAAAAAAATTTCTTTAAATAATTGCACTCTCAAAGTATTTGTTTACACTATTGCACTTTTATTTAAATGGAAATAGTAAAGTTTTCAAGCCTGTCTAGCAGAGTTGACACCTGTTTTTCAGAAATGCTTTTATTTGCTCTTTGCCGTGACTAGATAAGGGTTTATTGTATTAAATATAGTCTAAGGAAATAATGAGTGTGGTGTCGAGGCAGACGACAGAAACCGACTCAATCACATTGGAAAGTAATAAAAACATATCCCCGAAAAACTATTACTATTGATTACGCTTATTAATATTTTTGAGATTTATTTGTTATAAGACGTATATAATAGAATTTTTTGATGATCTATTTAAAAAAATATATATATTCAGTGTAATTCTACTTTAAATATCAGTCAGAAAAAATGCGAGAAAACGAACTCTTTGGTACATTTCAAAAATCTTTATAGAATCGTTATATTCAATTCCCTTCGCATCACTTTTTTAAAAATACTTTGTTTTACGATTTTGTCTCAGACATCAAATCTCGATAAACTATAATAAAGCCTAATATAGTCACGGCGTAAAGTAAATAAAAGGATTTCTGAAGAAACGTGTCAACTCGTTGATAGAAAGGTTTGAAAACTTAACTATTTCAATTTAAATAAAAGTGTAGTAGTGTAAACAAATACTTTGAGAGTGAAATTATTAGAATATTTTCTTTTATTTCGACGTTTCATATTTTTCAGGCGACGGAAAACGAGTAACGATTTTAGCGAAATGAGGATAAAATTTACTTATCCTACTTAACTACTACATGCATAAATTTTGGCGGGCAGGGCCGTAGGTTGAGTATGGCTGGTTTATAGCATACAATGTAGACACGAATATAATTAGAGCTGTCAATTTTGTTCACAGAAAATGCGAGCTTTACACGGATATATTGTCAAATCAAAAATCTGAACTACAATAAAACTTGTGGTAGATAGGTATACATTTTTATCATGCAAGAGGAACTTAAACATAGAAAATAAGTGATTCTATTAAATAAAATTTCAAGTGTTAATTTTGCAGTTGAGATTCTTAAAACTGCTTATAAACGTTCATCAGCGATGCTTGACCATAGGAGTTTTTAACAAGATTCGTGACAGAGAAGGTTTGTTCACATAACATGTAAGTTGACGCAAATTTCAGAAATACAAATAAATTTCGGGCCGGAGTTTGCAAGCGCCAGGTTTACATGAACATTCGGCCAATTCAAAATAAAATGTTTAACAGTGTTTAAAAATTACAATAAGAGTAAAAATAATTCGTAAAGGGGTGAATCCGGAAACAGATTGGGAACGACTGGGTTAGGACATCGATTTGCGGGCAACACCTGTCTCATGGCTCCATTAAACGTCAATCCTCCAAGCTAGCGGTAAACACCGTCGCGACCGACAAAAGAAAAAAACAAACGTAATAATATAATAAGTATTAGCATAATATTTATTATTATCTGGTTTATGACAGGCGCAGATAAAATTAGAGTAGGTATTGCGTGTATATTTATATATTATATCGACGTTGTTCTGGAAGAGACACTAACTGAAAAATACTAGTTTCGAGTAATTGGGCTCTGAAGTTTTTTTAAAGGTTTGAAATGACATTTTTCATTTAGTTTATTTGTACAAAACTGTTTTTGAGTAAAAGTATAATTTATAAAAATAAGTGTGTTCTTTCACACGGTAGAGTTCGAAATAAGGAACATTTTGGTATTATTTAAATAATTTAAGACATCGACTGAGGGTGCTTGATGGAATTTCAATATCAAATTTGAATTATTGAGATTTTGTACATGTGTACAAATACATGGAAGTGTAAAAAATCTGAATAATTCAAATTTGGTTTTGGTATTACTAACTCAATATCTCATTTTTTCGATTTAGTGTTTTCTTCCAGAACAACGACGATATCGCCATTCAAATCTTGCAGGTAAAGAAATCATTCTTGCATTATTGATAGTAGGTATAACAAATGTATAATGCAAACTCAGGATATTTCGTAAAAACAATCTAATCATCAAACTGTAATTACTGCACGTATAACTTTTATTGAAACTGAAATAAATTTCAGATAAATGTTTGCATAATACCTTTACGATAAATAATTATTTAAATATTGTGTACATCATTTCCGAATTCACCGGGCCTCTACTAACCGAGTGGTCAGCGTAGTTCTCTGTGGTTGTGGTGTCCACAGGCTCGAACCCCAGTATGGATATTTCAATTGATTTATATTTTTGTTCGAAGACATGGATATGTGTGATGTATAAAAATTCTCATCTTATCATAAAAACGGGACGAAGCTAGAGCGATTAGCTAACTACACATGTCCTTGCCCTATCAGAGAAAACATCAGTTCTCGTAGAGCAACCACATTGGGAGCGGAAATGGTATAAACAAAAAAGGCATTTCTATTAGAATACATGATTATGTGTATTATATTTTAATTTTGCAGCCGATTACTAAGGCATAATGTTGAATGATACTTTTCGACTATGTTTAATAAAATGAAATTTAATTAGAAGAAATACATTGTGATAAATATAATTTATCAACCCTTCGCGGGAGATCGAGTCTGTAGGGTTCGGTTCAACGGCCCTATGTCTAAACGGAAGCAGCGAATACAAGTTGTCGATAAATAGTGTGCGTGCTGTATGTCTATGGTGAGAATGTGTGCGAGAGGGCAATATGCAGTATGTAGTTGCAAAAAACAACTGGTAAGACACGATGCCGTCCAACGGTTCTCAAGACGTTTTGTCAAAATATAAAACAATTATTAATTAGTACAACAGTTGTACAATAAATATTTTTCCGGATACGGAGGATAAAATTATTCTATATGCAGATTATCTCATTTCAATGTAACTCGACGTTAGTATAAAATTAAAATGACACCCTTTAATGTTCATTTTTCGTTTAACCTATTCCTTAATTAATTTATTACTATCGTAATAATACCGATCATTATTTTAAATGCAGTAACGTGAAAAAAGCATATTAAAAACAATAGATATGCACAGTATACAGTGGAACCTCGGTCTATCTTTCTCGTATTGACCGTTTTCCCGGATTTATCGTTATATTGTATAGTTCCGGCAAATAAGAACAGAGTTAAATAATCCCGCAATCCCTGTTATTCCTTAGAGAGACATTAAAATTGATAATGTGGTGTTCTACTGTATTTCAATGAAATGAGAAGAATATTATTTTTTAAACTAACCAGTGTCGAATAAATCGCGGTAGTTTATTAAAACTTAAAGTCACAAAATGAAAAAATGCAGATTTTTTATGAGGTAGCGATTTTTTAAATTGAATCAAACGTATTTATTCTTCATGAACAAAATTTCAAGACCATACCGTTAATAGTAGATACATATTTTACGTTGAGTTGTATGTATGTTCTTTTATGGTGTTAATTGTTAATCCTGATGGAAAGGTATTGTATTTATAAAAATAAGTGGTATGCAAAAGGGAGATGGCGGGTTTCGGACAGCTGATTTAGAAACGGTCGGTATTTTGATGCCAGACTTTTAGAGAAGCTGGTGAACGAAGCGAGCAGGTAAAGGGGTGGATTGAATACCTAAACGACGACAGGTGATCGAATGCGGTTCCGGGAAGTGAGTGCCGCATCGCAAATTATTGCAACAGCGCTGACCACTTGTTACTTTTTTTTACAAGAAGCAGGTGAAACGTTGAGCGCACACAAAATAAGCTTTTGGCTTTGAATTGTACGCCCGTAGTTTACTAATAATTAGGGTGGCAAGAAAGACATGCGATGCGCACTGTATGCGGGCGAACGGAATACGATAATTAGTCAGGACAAGTACATCTCTTTCGTCAATAGTTTCGTAATTAAATATAGCATAGGCAGTGGCGTCGACTATGTGTGCATAAGCTCACAGAGTCTGGCTGGATCTACTAAAATAAATCTAATTTATTTGACTTTTATTTTCGACTTACTTCAAAGTTTGATGTATCATGAAGGACAAGTGTCAAAACATTTACGTTAGGAACGAACCCACTACGCCACTGATCATAGCAGGTATAATGTTTCAACTAGATAGGGGTAGGTAACGTTGTAGTATTGATTTATCGTAACAAAAAAAAATACCTGCCAGAATAACGTGCTTTTTTGAGAAGATGTTACGCATTGTGATCGCAAATCAGGGTAGACTAACATGGTAAATACACAATACAAGCTCTAGTGTTTTTTCAATGATATATTCATCGATAATTTCAAAAAGAGGTGACATTGCACGTTTTCCCATTGTTTCATTTCATATTAATATATCGAGCGGTTTGCACAACTAATTATATTTAATCTCATCGCATTATGACGACCATCCATCGTGTCATTTATCACTGAGATTGTAGAGCTCTTTTGAATTATTTATGTGTGCTTTTATTAGAGTTGATTTGTCAATCACAACGCAACGCAGCTAATGTTATGATTAATTGATCCCTGCTCCTGCTTCCATTGAGAATTTTCCGACCTTTGCATACAATCATAAATGAACAGAGTGTGGCAGAGTATACAACGTCGCCGACAGACTGGCGATATGTACAGGGTATTCGTAGCATCGTTGTAAACAGTGACAAAAATAAATGTACATATTGCGGTTAAATTGAAAACATCGACAGGGTAAATTAATAAAAATGGGCTTTCATTCGTCCACTAGATTGAGAAGCTACCGCATCGAATCCCGGATTTATATATCTATATCTAAAGGCATGTGATGTTTATATTTCTTCGCATCTTCATATAAAATCCCAGTAATAGGGCGAAAAAAGAGAGCGATTAATGTCTGGTATTTTCTAGCCCCCATACTTATTTCTTTACACTCTATGACGAGACGTCGAGCGACAGACGCAATTCTGTTGAGATATTCCATTTAGAGTTATATGTCCCAAATTGGTAAAAGCCCGTTGAAATTGCCAGTCCTTCGATGTCCGAGAAAATGATAAGAGAATTTGATTGGTCTATGTTAAGCTGTATCTATTACGCGCGTTCTTATAAAGGATTTTCGGTGTAAACTAACTAGATCAAGATAATAAATACTAAACGATAACTTAGGTAAAGACACAATTAAATACTTAATAACACGTGTCGTGCGTTTGAAAATGTAAATTAATTTTATAAATGAGATTGCAATCTCTGGATCCCGAACATCACCTTTTCTCGTCCAAAGATACTCAGGATTAAAGACATGATATAACTTTTCAGTCTAAAATATGAAGTGGAAAAGATATCTTATACATTTACTGCTACGCCTTGATTAGATATCAAATGAAAAAAAAACGTTTTTTAAGACTGAATGTTGGATAACAAAAATTGATTGGTGTGGCCTTCCTCCTCTTCAATAGATTCGAAAGGATTGCTCAACCAAAACGCAACTTCTAATATTATATAATGTATATAAATATGTAGTGCACGGTCTTTTTTATAGTCTTAAAATAAATTAAAATTGTAAATCCCTGGATAAAAAAAATAAACTGGGATATCGTACTCCGATAATATGATTGAATTAAGATCACAATAAGAAATAAGTGTTTTCTATTATTATAGCAAAATTAGCAATATGAACTCACACGAATGTTTAGGCGTGTCGACATAAGATACAAGATAATATAATACGTTAAGTAAGATTACATACTTAATATGGAAATTTTAACTACCCAAAAATAGCTTCATTTATTAATTAAACCAATTAAATTAAAATTACGATAGATTCACAGACTAATGAATAGTCTGTAGATATACGATGTTATAGCCGCCGCTGATGTGAACCGGCCGGATGCTGAATCGCTGCTCGGCGATAACCGCTTCCTGTTTGCCGGCCATTTTGTTAAATTATTTTTACACTTTAAACGCAAAAGAGCTGCCATTAGCCAAATATTTGTTTTTTTTTCTTTACTATCGAGACCGGTAAGTTCCTACATCCAAAAAATAGGTAGACCGTTAACCCAACAATAATTACCGAGAAGGAACTCCCACAGTGTTTGCTTGTGGCTGAACGATCAAAGAGGTCGGTTCATAAGAGAACTTAAATCGGAATAATAATTTCATAATCATCGAAATAATATATACGTTTACCGAGGAACTAAAGCTATACAGCAAGTTCTTCTCAGATTTTCCATTAAAAAATATTTTTTTCCCACTGGTAGAATAGCTTGTTATTAGTCAATAAGTACATGTCCCATTGTTAAGAAGTGGGGTGAACGGGAGGGAACAGGCAGCCACGACCTTGATCTTTATTACATTTCTTGAATTGAACACTTTATGTAGGTATGCACGAGTTCAATTATTTGAGATTGAATCTATTCATTACGGAATTATGCACATCTTACTACTCTGCTGAAGCGGTTGACTTCCGTCCAATGGCAAATTACAAGACTTTCGAAGTTATATTTTACATTGGTGAAGAATTTGTCATTAATAAATTTACCATGCAATCCATTTAGTGGACGTAGTATAAGAGGATATAGTATATGGTATCATATAAGTTTTCATATAAATATTACCTCAGCCTATACCACGATGAAAATAGTAATTTATATTTAAACGTCTACCTAATATCGGATAATAAGATTCCATTGTTGCAAAGATAAGTAGCTACACGACTGACGATTCAAAAACAAATATTCAGGTATTTCTTTGATTAAACTTTCTTGGAATAAATAAATTGTCAAATGAAATTATACATAATGGATCGTTCTACAAAACATTTTGGTGGGTTTTAAAAAAATGTTTGGAAGCGCTTCTGTAGTAGAATAATATTGTGGAGTAGCTACTTTTTACCAGATAAACACAATTCGTAAACATACTTACTATCATCCGGAGTAGGAAAAAACAATATAAGCGTAATATGACACACATTCGCAGTGTTTTCCGAGATGGCAGGTTAGCGACGCGGCGGGTGGATACTAAGCGAAAGAAAGGAAGACAGAAGATCGATCGTTTGACCCACATCTCCGGTGAAAGGGAGCGGGACTCGAGTCGAACGAGAGAAACTTTTCACATAAAAGGACTGCGGGCAATAATTCATTCTTGCGAATAAGCCAGGCGGTATGTAAATGTTAGTAATATACCCATTTTGTATACTCTCCATCCAAATTTTATTCGCTGTTATCCGGCCATGTTTTGACAAAGGTGCAGTACGATGTTTTTCGTTAAAACGTGGGCATATATACATTCACACTGAACGGCCACGATAAATTATACACGACAAAAGACCATTTTACTGGTGGTTATCTTTTCCTTAATAAAGGTCGCTTCGGAATATTAAAAACATTCTCGCAATCCACGAAACAGCGTGCGAGAGGCTGTCGAGCTCGTGGTTCTGATTATTGTTTTCTGGCGCTACAGTCCGGAATGAACCTTGGCCACCTCAATTAGTCTCCTCCGCTCGGTCCTCCGTTCTCCTACGCCAATCGCTAACCTCCAGCACAGACCTGACATCCTAACGTCCAAGTTACTTTTTGCTAGAGCGAGTACAATACCATACAAAGTTTCATTAGGTATGAGATTTATACTGCTTGAAATGTTCATAGACACATCAATGGTTTCTCGTTTATGAATATTTGGCAAAATTATTGTCATTCTTCCCGCATGCAGTCTAGCTAAAAGATTCGGTTTGCTAAAGGCTTTGTGAAAAGCTGGAGTAGATACCGCGCTGAGTATGTAAGTATTTATAAAGAGATACAGTTCGAATTTTTTCCTATGATTCGGCAACCAAATGACCAAAAAATATGTGCTATAATCTTCCCCAGAATGCTGAAAACAATTATTTCTTAGTTACCGTGAGAATGGGCAACCATTTTCGTGTAGTACAACCACCATAAATACCGCCTATATCTTTTTGACCACGCTGTAAATGCATTTCGAAAGTAAAATGTACCATTTTTTTCATGAAACCAACCTACGCAATGGTAAAGTCTGCTTGTACCTATTCTCGCAATATAAATCAATCGCTTGGTGTGAATGACTTGATAATCTGCTTCAGCAACGAATCACATATTATAATATCATCATTCGCTGAAAACAGTCACCAAAGCGAGACAGTCGGTGCAGGATTCGGCGGACGTGCGATATTGCGAACGAGTCAAGATGCACGTAGGTATACCTCGTTCATGTAAATAAGAATTACATAAATGAAGCGCGTCACATTGAAGTCAAACGCGAAATCATGAATGGGAAATCGTGACGGCCATAATCTGACTCCGTTTTAGTGTTTGGCAGCTGTGCCAAGAGAATGTTAATTATCAAAATAGAATATGGACTATCGCAAAATGGCAATACGTCTATCCATAACATACTATGTTCACATTCGGGTATGGATATGCTGATTCATACTGCACACTGCGTATTCATAAATACACTTCAGATGTTATCTTTCAATTAGCTGTTGGGTGTAGATTAGGAGTAAATTCTCTGGAAACCCAACTCTTCAAATATCACCAGCACTATTGCCTTTGCTATAAATTTTGTGATTGAAAGGATAGAACTAGGTACGTTCTTATATTAAACTTTCATGCATAATTTTATTACGATTTAGAGCTGTTGCTGTTATATTTCAATATAAGTGACATTAATCGATATCGCGACGCTGTAGAATACTGCCGGGAGATATTTAAATTCAATTGCTAACGTTCTTGGTCCGATGCTGAGTTGCACTAGACTGATCTGCCATAAGCTTATAAAGAATGATATTATTGTGGCTTTCACGGCACCATAAAATACAAAACAATTGATGAAGAGTTATAGTATTTTGAATATTTATGTTAATCGTGTCGACGTATTGAATACATATTATGTTCGTAGATTTGTCTGCGTAGGCTTTAGGTAATTGTGGGTACACATCACGGGAGATGGCTATGGAAAGAGCTCTCAATCCGATTAGGGATAGCCGGAGCAACCTTCAACAATGCGGAAAGTCTGTGACTCACGGTTGTACTCGATCAGAACCAAGTGCCACCTCTTCAACGCGTGCGAGTCATGGCACTTCACCAAAACACAGGGTAACCGTATACTGTTCTTTGAAAACATATGCTTGCGGCGAATACTAACGGTAAGGTGGTTTGAATTTGTCAGGAACTTGGAGGTGAGAGAGAGGACGGACCAGCCTCTTATTCCGTCCAAAATAGAAAAGCAACGATGGACTTGATTTGGACATGTGCTGCGGATGCCCCAGAGGAGCCTGAGTCCTGCCTGTCTCTTTCGCCAACCGGATGGATTACGTCGCCCTGGAAGGCTGCTGATGACCATCCATAGGATGTATTCGCCGGAACTACGAGAATAAGCAAAAAGACTGACGGGGGACAGAGAATCTTGGAGGAACCGTGTGATGGCCATATGCTCCGGGTAGGGAGCGGATATGATCTAAAAAAAAGATTTGTTACTATTGCAAAGTTCTGCGACAAATTGTTTGTTGATTCGAAGTGCGGCTGTTAAAGAACAGTTCACCAAGCTTCAGTTATTTAATTAAAAATATCCCTTATTTTATAATTTAAAATAATCGCAAAAGGGTTCCCCTTTTTAAATACCAAATATCGTCCTACAGACTAATAAGAATGTATCCAGCCACGGCAAAACTAAAAACTTCGCAAGACTTTCATGTACATTTATTACATAAGAAAATATCCGTTAACTGATCGCCCTGTAAATATACGAGCTATGGATTTATTATCTACACAAGTAAGAATATTCACAATTCTAAAAAAGCTTTCAACCTGAAATATAATTAAGTTCTCTTGGATCTTTTTTGGTTGAGATATTCTTTTTGAACATCACACGCTTATCTGTGTGGAAAATAGCATGGTATGATAAAAAAGAAAAAAGGAAACAATTCATGGTGAAATAATACTTAAACGGTTTTTTTTATTTTATAAATTATCATTGTGCTATTGGAACTGTTGAAAAGATTTAACAGACATCATTTTAAGCAATATGCAAATTTAACTCGCAATTAGGAAATTATTCCGATAAATGAAAATAACTAAATAGTTCATGAAAAAGAATATTATTGAAAAAGAAAAAATATTGTGAATTAATTAATCCGCATGAATAACAATGAATTATTCAATATCGATTCCAGTGTTATTAAATGAAAAAGGGTTATATTCATTTTCAATAGTGTGTTGGCAGAAATGAAATTCGTATTTCAAGATTAGTTTACTCACTAAGCAAAACCGATCTGTTATTTCCAGGACTGCGTTGGAGTCGTAAAAAACGAGCGACTTCGATTTTTTTTATAAAATGCCTATAACATCTTCGTGTCCTGCAACATACATGTATATTATATGTATACAGTAGACTCCCCGATAACACAATTGTCGAAAACTCGTTTTTCATACTAATTTGCGAATGCTGCTTGATTACACGTTAAAATACTCCTGCGCCGCATGCTTAACCTATGATTTTGTATGATTATGGTAGCCCTGATAGCCCGCTTCCAGCTAGTTCTCCCCCTCTATGTTATCGGGCAGTCGTCTACTGTAATATGAAAAAATTGCCTATTTGTCGGATGGGTTGGTTGGTGTTAAATTTGAAGACCAAATAGACATAAATAGGAAAGGTTGGAAAAAAAACCTGATACAATTAGATTTATTTCAGTCGTCTGGTTATTTCATTGTACATATTTGAGATAAAATGTTTTGTAGTTATTGTAATATTTATTTTCCTATCCCTGGAGATGCAGTACTGCCAAGTTTAATTTCTTTGACCGACGATCCCTAAAGCCTTGGCCACGGTCTAACTATGTAACCCGTGGCCACGGTCAAGTCTTATTTTGTCCTCAGGCAGTGAGTGCAAAACTTTCACATACTGGTAGTAAAATGAAAATATCTTATCGTCCATATAGAACTCCGAATAATAAATTTGTACCGTATTGTATTTTTGTTTCTGTCGTGGAGGAACAGGTAATTTCAATGGAACGACAGTATCAGAGAGCAGAGATTAATCTATTGATTCGACACCGTCCACTGAATGACAAAACTGGATGTAGTTTTATTTAGAAATATAGTGGACAATAATTATGACCCACGCATTCAGCGCCTTGCATAACAGCTCAGATTGTGTAGATGACACCAGAAGGGAATCAATGAAATCGAATTGTAATTTAAACATGCGCGCATTGTAATATATATTATTCGTTTGGTGCATAAAAGTTATACTCGATGCACACAACGACAATAATTATTTCAATACTGCTACTCCCACATATTATTTACCAACGCTCATATGGATTTGGTAGACTACGTTCCATGTAGGTTCGCGCGAAAGGGGAAAGGAAATCTCATTTGTCTGCCATACAGTGCAAAGAACCCATTAATGTAACATAACTATACACAAACCGTCGGGTGTAAGAAATTAATTATTCAAATTGAATATGATTTTTGAAAACATATCCTTCGCTTACGGTGTAGAGTATTTGGACTCCTGACGCGAATATTTCAATCACCATATTTAACGGGTACTGGTTGCTATTTAGCTCAAGCTCAAATTGAAGAGAATTTTTAGTTGATCAGTTGCATAAATTTGCTCGTGGCTTTTTTCCGCTTTTGGCATTACTAGTGGCTAGTGGCTAGTGGGCCGTGGTTTGAAGACCCCTGATTTAAAGCATGCTCACAGGCAACAATTTAAAGATCCTTGAATAATTATTGTATGCACATTTAAAAAATTCAGGATAGGAAAGCGCGCTAAAAAATCTTAAAGAAAGCTAGAATATATTCCAAGTTGTCACGCTCGAACTTATGACGAGTTCAAATTAACAAATCAAAAAACATCTGCATAACCAGTTTTATATGAATATATTTGCCATTGTAAAAAAGCGCTCAATCAAACGACTAAATTACAAAAATAAACAATGCAACACAATACGTTTTGAGTTAATACTAAGAAATAATTCATTGGCTTTATAGTATGAACAAGAAAATTGCAGAAATACAATTTTTAATATTTGTATGTTCGAAGAATCCTTTACTATAAAAAAAAATATGATTCAATACTTGTAAGTGAATGCAAGCCATATATAATCCGCCAATAGTTTATAAGACTAATACTGATAGAATCCCAAGGGGAGTAGTAAATTAAAATCAGATTGAATGAAAATTCATGAATGAAATAACTGAGCACATTCTTTGACTGAGCAGAGTTCGCGGATCGGCATTGAATGAATGAAACTGCTCTAAAATAGACTGGGATGAGTCCTCTGTAAGGTCGAGCACACATACACAATCGGAGGAAAAAAAAAACGAAAAACTAACCCACACCTACAAATACTGGCGGGCTCTTACTTAAAAGTGTGCGCCAAGTGGGGCCGAGCCGCGAGCCAGACGCAATCAATGAACGGTAAACAAACGGAAGGCGGGAATAAAATTCGCGGAACAATACAGCCTTCTCACGATGAAAAATCGGTTAAAAATAATCGCGGAATTCCGGCAGCTTGAGGTGAGGGAGAATCAGTGATAATGACCACAATGGGCGGATAGCTCAAAATTCCTCGTACGAAAAATGGTGGGTGTGTTCGTTACGTTTTCAGAATAAAACACAAAAATAGAATAATTCAACCGAAATGGTCATATACCTAGGGAATAAGTGGCATACATTTTTGGAGAATTATATACAGTAAGTAAAACACTTGAGTAGGATAATGAATAAAAGAAAATATATAAACAGTAATGCAAACGATTTTGTATTGACTTAATTAAGAAGTACGATATCTACATCTTGATCGGTACGACCCGACCCTTCTACTCCACTAACCAATGAAGACTTTCCCAAATTTGCATGGTGAAATTGCGCATAACATGGACGAGTCGATGGAACAAGGACCTTCCGGATGCTATCTGCCATAATGACAGAAGACTGTTCGCTGATGTTAATTTTTTTCCATGTCCGCTCTCAATGTGGAGCATATGGTCTCCTGATGGAGGTACCTTAACAGAATTTTTCTACGAGAACTGCTTGTTACCCAGTTGCTCAACCTCTCTTTTTTCGAAGAGAGTAGGGATAGAAGGACAGGGCTATGACAGGACTAGTGGTTAACTAATCGCTCTTGCTACGCCACGTGAGGATGGGATGGGTGGGATTTAGGACTCAGACTACGAACAGAAATCCATAAATCGATTGAAAGATCAATCTATGAAAACCGTCCGCACCGGGAATCGAACCCGAGACACCCGTCACCGTAGCCAGCGACGCTACCAACTGCGCCACGAACGCCGACGTTAATTAGATAATATTTAATTGAATACTATATGATTTTCAAATTTTGTGAACTCTGATGGCCGACGACCTTAACTTATTCGAGTCAAGTGAAACCTGAGCTTAGTTTATTATTATAGAAGATTGCCCGAGAATACAGCAGTTGTGTTTCGAAATTAATAATCATGAATCCTAGATCCGCTTCCCCTTCCTCTGACTCATTTTATCTGACAGTACCCGAAAACTGGCTTTAATGATATTGTAAATAATAGGGTTAGTTAGATATATCGGCAAACTAGTTTTTCGGTTAATTTCCTAGAGGTTCTTAAATTTTGTAAACAAATTTACAGACATAATTTAAGACATCGACTGAGGGTGCTTGATGGAATTTCAACATCAAACTTGGATTATTGAGATTTTGTACACTTCCATGTATTTTGTCACTAACGACCCGGGTTTCGCCTTTCAGTTCGAGTCCATTCGTGTGCTCGAATGCCTGAAGATGCCGAAAGGCGAAACCCGGGTCGTTAGTGACAAAATACATGGAAGTGTACAAAATCTCAATAATCCAAGTTTAAATTTACAGACAATTTTTGGATGTTTTACCGGTAATATAATTAATAAAAAACTAATATAATGGAAAAGGCACATTCTTCAAGATAAAATATTCTTAAAACATTCGGAATACTACGAAAAATAAGCATTAAACAAATTCAAACTACCGAGGTTTGGATTGGATTAAATTCTACGGAAGAATAATAGTAAAAAAATACATTTATGAAGTTTAGATCAGAAACTGTCAGCGGATGTGATCCCGGGAAAACGGCAATTAAAAAGGCGTGAATTCCTCGGGAATTCCGTTCGCCGAGTCACCGCCGCTCAACGTTACTATTGACCCAACAGCGTTGTCTTAATTCGTAGGTCGAATAAATTTGCCATATCTCATGGTGACATCATAAAAAAAAGATCTAAATTATCCATAATACTCAACTAATCAGGGATTCTCATTTTTTTACTGTGCATAAAAAGTAGCCCACAAAGCCCGCGAATTATTTTTTTATCACAGATAACTATATTTATTTTCGTGTAAAGGTTTTCTAGTTATTAGCGGTAATCGGTTCAAGAGAAATGCCGCTAATACGAAAACTGCGAATATCAGATTAGATAAAAGCTTAGACCAGTGTTGACTTGGGGGAAAGCGCAGGGTGCGTTGGGAATTTTATTAACTAGGTAACTATGTAACTGAGAGCCAACTTGCCGTAAATGCAAAAATGGCATTTTGCAAAAGAAGCATTATAACATTTTGTCTCATATCTTTTTTGTTTTTCATCAAAAAAAATATATTTTTAAAGTTTGGGCATTCTTTAAAAATACATTTTTCTGATTTTATTTTACTTTAAAACCTTTGTTCGGCTGTATTCAAAGTTTTACAAATTTTAGGGCGGGCGTTTTGGCTAACTTTTTTTTTCAAAAATTCAAGTACAGTTAAAATAATAAAATACAATTCGGAAAATTAAATAAAAGTTACTCTTGGAGACCCATTGCGGGCGGGGAATGTCTGCATTTGCATCAATTCGACAATCTACTTAATCGACCACGTCATACGTCCTCATTCCTTACCTACATTTCATGAGAGCATGCAGTATTTCAATAATCAGTTTATTTGTATGACTTTTGGATATGTCGCCATCGAACGGATGGGGAATGTGAGTATATTATTGCATTTTGAATGGACGTTTGGAATATCTTCTGTCATTTTAGAGTGGGGAATGTTTGCGTATTTATAACATTGAGATTCATATATTATCTCATTTCGAATAATTAATTGGATATTTGGGTTTCATTTTGTCACTCCCATGTATTTTGTCACTAACGACCCGGGTTCCGCACGAATACAAAAAAAGTGCACAAAATCTCAATAATTCAAATTTCCAAATTAAGCGTATAGGTGTGTAGATATTAAAACTGAATTTAACTGACAAGTTGGCTCTCAGGTACCGAAATATTTTGAGCGTTTGGTGGCGTCACTGAAATTCGAGTGGACGATTGCATATTGCGATGATGTCGCCTGTAAATTTTTGTGAGATGGGCGCATTCATTGTTTGCGCCAGTATATCTCAGTTCTTCTGCATTAAACTCAAATGACCCGTTGTGAGAAAAACGAACAAAAGGGGAGATTTGGGCCAGTTTTAAACTAAGTTAGAAGATAATATCAAGAAACTAGCGCTGACATACGAACTTTAGGAATCTCATTAACAATTGTTGATTTTCTAATATTGTAAAATTTTCATATAATGATTTGTACTTTATACAGCTAGAAATAAATACATGTCTAAATAAATCTATCATTAACAATATATATAATGGATTGTAGGATTTATTTTTAAATTTCGTTGTTACTTTACGTTGGATTATTTTCTTGTGGTATAGAGGGCGATGGCTTCAATTAAGTTAAGAGACAGTGGCCTACACGATACGGCGACTGTAGCTTTGGCGATCAGATGGATAAAGAATAATATGTAATTGTTTAAAGTAAAAAAAAAAAAAATACTTTATCGTGTCGTGAGAAGTTTTAAAATGTAGATGTTTTCATTAGAGGCCATATAATTATGTTAATATATGATAAAACTCATTGTTTAAATATTACAATTGAATAATAAAGGAAAATGGTGCTAATATTTTGAAATAACCAATACAAATTGAGCTGCCAAACTATTTGATGCATGCCGAATGAATCGTTGACCCGCTGTAAATAATTACATAATATTTTATTATTGTATAATTGTGTTCTCAAATATAAGAAGAAGCATATTTTCTTTTGCCGACGGACGAAATTCACGTAAAAGTGAAACGTTTGAGAAAATGAGGATAATCTTCTTTTACCTCTCCGGAGTCAATCTGCTAGGTCAGTGCTCCGAAACAAGGCACACCTTAGTACTCATTAAGATTTCACGGCACACCGCAAGCCAAAATACTTAAATTTCATAAACAAAAATTACAATTTATTAATTCATTTTTATTTGATGACATTGAAATACTAGCATTAAATGTATTTTTTTAATAAAAGTCAGTTGAGCCTTTTTACCTTTTCAAGTGGTGGAAAACAACAATTTTTTTGAAAAAAAATGTGTATTTAATGCTCTAGTTTTAATGTGTATTATTTTAATACATAAGTTCATTGTTTGTATTAATTTCACAGGGAAATATTTCGCTATCAATGTTTCTCAATATATTCAGCAATGCGTAATTTCTACGATGGGATTTTTTGTTTTACACACGAGACAAACCGCATTTTATTCCTTACCACTGTTGCAGTGGCACTGTCAGTGTTTGCACCTAATACAACAATTTTTCCATTAAATATCAAAATAATGCAATATTTGTTTAAACGGAGATCTAGCCACCGAATGTTTATAATTTTTTTCTAATACAAAAATACTCGATTTTCTCTCATTTTGGACAAACTGTATCGCGGCACACCTTTGACGTGTCGCGTCGCACCGTAGAAAACTTCTCTTGAGATATTTTCATTAGGAGGCCATAAGCTTGAAGCATTGGGAACGGACATGGTAAAAAAATAAAATTCTTATAAGTAAAAGCCAATTCAATCAATGTATCAAAATTGCTTACGTATTATATGCACGTCATGCCTAAAAGATGAGATCTGGAGTATCTGGAATATTTTATACGATTGTTATTTAATTAAAAATAATACGATATATGTCTAGAATTGGAAGAGATTATATTATCATATTGACCCTACTGTTAAATAGGTTGTGCATCACTGATGTGAAGTCCATAGTGTTTTCACAAATAAATGGCTCCGCCATCGACCTGTTAGTCAGTCCTAATGCAGTCATTATCTCTTGCCAATTTGGAAATATTATTTAATCCTTTTGCAAACAAACGCATATACCTGTTTTCACATGATATTGGTACACACTATTTTTTTATGGAACTATGTAGTTGTTGCCCGTTGGGTGAAGATATTTATAGATACTTTTAATCGGTAGCTTGACAAGATAGCTGTAAATCACTAACTAGAATACACGGTGGATGGAAAATACATTCGATAACACCTCTCCGGAAAGTGAAACGAGCATCGTGTTAAAATTAAAAACCAAAAGATCCCTTTGACCTCTGGACAGGTGCTTAATCACTAAGATACCCGAGCTGTTTATAGCGAACTTATATAAATTAGGCAAGTAGAGCATTAGCGAAACGACTTCTATCTAGCAGCCATTTTTACATACAAAAAAACTTTAAATGACATATTGTGGCGTATAAATTCACTCGATTTTTAAAAAGGTTGACATTTACTTTGCAAAATGTTAAATACGACAATTCTGGCGAATGTGAACAGAATACGGTACAATATATTTATTATAATATGTATTTCAGTAGTTTTATTGTTCGCGATGTTACCTGGATTAGTGAAACAAAATTCGTTATACGGAACAAGTCTTTTTGAAATTGAAACATCTGATGCCGATATACCTTTTTTGGGATGACACGAAAATAACAAAGATACGGTATTACTTGCTTATTTTGTCTTATACACTATGGAACCTGTCTTATACATAGTACTAGCGAGTCGTCAGACGAATACTCAACAGATTTATCACGAAAAGCAGCTAATACACGCGTATCTTTTATTTAATTTTTAGGTAGTAAATGACAAATTATTAACCGTCCCAAAAATTACTCAATTTAGCATCTGAGTGAAGTGATTTGTCTGAAACTGAATGGGCACTCAACCTTCCTGCAGCAAGATTACATAATTACATAAGCAACCATTCACGCTGTTTACGTACTGAAAACATCAAAGTAAAATAAAGTTACCCGTTAAATTTACCAATATTATCTCTCGTAAAATATACTCATAGGCCCGTATTACTAGATGTCTTCGTGACCGGAAAAACATTATTCTCTGTGTTTGGTAGAGGGTAAACCTGAAGATTGGTTTCCTTGCTGTATTTAAAATCAGAAATATAAAATATATTTCCATCGACTTCCATCGGAACGAAGATCTTAAGCAAAGGTTACCATATGATAATACCGGATAATATGCGGCAACCCTATACACGAAACGACAATCATTAGAGTCAATTTGATTCTAGAGTAGGTATATCACAATAACGGAAATACAGTAAATTATAGTAGCAAAGCTCGGTCGATGGAAAATCGTCTAATCAATATTTTTGTAGCGAGGTACGCATACCAAAACAGCTTCAATAAAATTAGATTTCCAGCAAACGGTTTTTCGTTTTATTTCGGTTATAGCTTCATGGAATAATGAATGATATTAGTATACATAATATGTAATAGTCAATGGATAGCATCATTATTGATCACATTCAGGAAATTCACCGGTATTTATGTTGGATCTACGAAATTCATAATAAACGATTCCAGTTTTCAAGCAAATGAACAAGTATGTGTGATATATTTTGAGAGTAATGTACGTCACAATCTACGTGGCATTGAAATATGTGTGGAAGTTTAAACATGTATAAAAAAAGCGACGAAATAAATTTAATTAATACCATTCAACGGAGCATTGAAAAGAGATAGGTTCAGTTCGTCCCATTCCGTGCTGAACCTTTTCCTTTGTGACTCAATACCCTATAATTAATTATGAAGAGGTATAGAATTTATGACCAAAGGTGGAGTGCAGGTCGGGTTTTGGGATGTGTGGGTCATACCCTGAGGTAGTCCACCGGTACATAAAGAAGTAGCTTTATCATTCTAGAATCTCAGTTATTCAATTACTTAAAAATATGGTATACACTCAATTTACAGACCATAATTATACCTCACAAATGTCAAGGGGACTAATATGATAGTATTACATACATATTAGATATCAACTATATTTTTAGAGAAGTTCCTATCTAAGTTACCTAAATATGAAATTATTCAGTAAATATGAAAAAAGGGCTGTAGATAATTAAGTCCATTTTTCAATCAAAAAATTCCTAAGGAACGCCCTGATTCCTGAACTAGATCTCTAGGAAGAATGAACAAGCCACGATATAATAATTGTACAAAAAACAGAGCTCCGCTGTCAAACAGTGAAGTTTGTTGGTGTAACATTATTTAGTTCAGATAATCAGCCAAAGTATAGCTTAGGATTTAACATCGAATTTCAGAGATTCTTATCAAACCAGTTTGGTTATAAATTATCCTTGAAGCACGCTGAACATAAATTTGTACAGAAAAAGGATTCCGGATTCAAGGGAAGGAAAAATAATTATTAAAATTCAGGCAATGATACGACTTCAGGGTGTATATTATACATAGTTTCTCCGTTCCACTATTCGAGAATAAATTGAAAACGTACCGCCGCGGGACAATAAATAAAATCGTAACAGGGGAGCGTGAAGGGGCGGCAGCGGAAACGTAGCTTCCGGGAAAACTTCACCAGCGCGGCAGAAAACACGACGAGCATAGAGGATATGGCGTCAGAGCTTAATCCGTTCACTGGTAGAAATGTGATCAATAGTCATATTTTTACAATAAATATGGGTGCATTTTCAGAAAGGCAAAGAAAAAAGGCGGTTGATATAATCGAGAATATTCCACACTACGATAAATAATAATACACAAATTTAAAAATCTAGATTTAGACAAAGCACTCTTCTGTACGAGAAAAATTACTAAGAGTATTCAATGAGTCAACTTAAAAAACATTTGATTATTATTTTAGCTGGGTTTCTTGAACGTTGTCGACTTTCTTAAAGTTTTGTTATCACAGATTTATTAAATTATACATCTATGACTAAGTTTAAAATTAGAATTCCTATAATTATTATAATACAAGGATAACATTATATTATAATACAAGATAAAATTTAATCATAATGTTGGAATTATCATAACCAAGAAAATCGTTATTGAAAAAAATTAAAACGATTTCATGATAAATATGATAATTTCGGAGAAGTTTAATTTCCCCCGTGTTCGCTATCTATTTATACAATACAACACAGCAACGTGGTAACCCAAAGCACATGTATTATTAAGGTTGCATTTGAATTTACTTCAATTGTAGCACGAAATCGTTACCGAAAGGAGGGTAAATGACTTTGCGCTATTGCCCCAAGATTTAGAAATAATACATCAGGACTAGATGACTTCAAATTGGTTTTTAAAATGTGTGGTGGTACGTTTTTTAACGAATTGTTACGGAAATTCTATTAAATACAGCGTAAGAGCTGATGACTAATATGTTATAAATAAATATACTTCAACCGATTAACCAAGATTTTCACCTAATAGCACTAGTAATTAATTTTGTATGCAATAGTGTTATGGTAATTAGTACTATTATCGTTTGGGTCTTACCCCTTCCCCAAGTCCAGTAGATGGATACAATCCACCTTACCTTTCATTTTTAATTAAAGATTTAGAATCATTGTTTCCTTTAGAAATAAATACCCTTGCCAGATAGTTAGTCTGAGGATGCTTCTGAAAGAAGCGAAATGCGTGTCACATTTAGTAATAGAGCCAGTGAAATAGCTAAGCTATCAATTTTAATTTTATGTTAAAAATGAATTTCCACAAGGCTACAGCCGAATCTATCGAAAATATACTTTAACCGGTTCATGAGTGTTTGTGATGCTCCAATTTCATTCACTAAGCACTGTGTTTTTCGACGAGGACATAATTAAATAAGCAGCCTGCCCTTTTTATTCCGACAATTTCAGAGGTATTATTAAAATTACCTAAACTTCGCATAATATGTAAAGTCTACTGGGTAAATTATTTAAAATACTTTAGATTTAGATAGAGCACTTCCGTGTTGTAAGCCCAAAATCTCAGCGATTTCGAAAGGACCACCGTAATAGCTTTTTGCATTAATATTCCTGAAGTGGTGAGGCAGGGGTCGCATTAAAAGTTTTCCCAATATCTGGCGCCCGGTTCGAATGGGTGCCGGGAAAATGTTAACTTATTTAACACTACCGAGGATGGGCGACAGCTCTAATGTCTGACGAAGACATTCCGACGTTGATAAGGTCGTCCGCAACGTAATTAATTATCAAGATATCAAGTCAAAATATATATGCAAGTTTGAAAAATAAAACACAATTTGTTTTGTACTAAATACGTCCACTTTTTATAATTGTCAGGAGCGGTTTCGCTCATCACGAGTATTACTAACTGATATACATATTTAAATACCACTAGACGACCAGAAAACCCTTATCTTATTTACGGTAACACAGAAAAAAAACACGACAAGAGCAGAAACCTTCCAAAGCACAATTATCAAATTTATTTGGATTTATTTATTTATATAGACTGTCAAATTTGGATTATTGAGATTTTGTACACTTCCATGTATTTTGTCACTAACGACCCGGGTTTCGCCTTTCGGCATCTTCAGGCATTCGAGCACACGAATGGACTCGAACTGTCAGTTTGAGTCCATTCGTGTGCTCGAATGCCTGAAGATCCATTCGTGCGAATGCCTGGCCTTTAGTGACAAAATACATGGAAGTGTACAAAATCTCAATAATCCAAATTTTATATTGAAATTCCATCAAGCACCCTCAGTCGATGTCTTAAATTATATATAGACTGTGTTTATAGACTAAATAAAAAATGCTATTTACATTTTAGTATGTAAAGGTGTTTTTTTTAGAGGTTTGTTTTTTTAAATTGGTAGCACTTTTTCCAGTGACCGCCAATTTGACAGCCGACAGTCGATATGTGGTCAGTTTTGTTTGTCATTTCAGAATGAACAGACTTACGCCAGAACAACGCTTGTAAATTGTGCAAATTTATTTTGAAAACCGGGGTTCAGTTCGCGCAACTTTTCGTGCTCTATGTCCATCAGCGATGAGGCTCATTTCTGGTTGAATGGCTTCGCCAATAAACAAAATTGCCGGATTTGGAATGACGAAAATCCATAAGCCATTTTCGAAACGCCGTTACATCCACAAAAATTAACAGTTTGGTGTGCTTTATGGGATGGTGGAATTATTGGTTCATATTTTTTCAAAAACGACGCCGGCCAGAACCGTTACTGTGAATGAAGAGCGCTATAGATATATGGTTGCTAATTTTTTCGTTCCAAATTTGAATGGCCATAATGTAAATGAGCTTTGGTTTCAACAAGACGGTGCAATATGGCATACAGCTTAGGCCACAATCAATTTGCTAAAGGAAACTTTCAATAAGCGTATAATTTCGCGGAATGGACCAGTGAATTGGCCACCGAGATCATGTGATTTAACACCTTTGGACTTATTCCTGTGGAGGTGTGTGAAGTCGCAAGTCTACGTCGATAAACCAGCAACGCTTAGTGACCTTGAAGCCAACATTCACCGCGTGATCGCCGATATACGGCCGCAGCTGTTTTCAGAAAGTGTTTGAGAATTGGACTTTGAGATTGCGCTTTCTTCGAGCCAGCCGTGACGCCCACATGCCGGAAATCATTTTTAAAAGCTAATGGCATTTAACAAACTTTTCAATAAATCCAATATAATGAGCATAACCACGATTATTAAATGTTTTATTTCATTTTAAAGTTCTATACCTCTAAAAAAACACCCTACATATAGAGTAAAGGTGAATTTTAAATAAAGCGAGATCTCGTATGCTGACAGCACCTCTTTAAATGTCAAACCTGTCACCAGGATTCAATGTGTTATACAAATTTCTAAAGATTATTAAATTTGAAGATGATGTATTTAAGTGACAGATTGAGAAGATAATGTATTTTAGTGGCAGTTGTTTAAATACATAATCTCCAAAACCAATTAATCTAGAACACAGGACTTCGGGATAACTTTGCTAAGGAGTAAAGAGCTTTCACGCTGTTGGTATATATTTTATGTTTAGTAAATTTGCCATCATAATAGTACACAAAGCCTGTACACTGAGTGCTATATATAGTACAAGAGAAGGATAAGGAGACACAAATTGCGATTAAGAAACAACGCCGACTCAAGTATAATCAAGGATATTATTGCTTTTAATATTTTAATAATTTTAGTCATAAAAAAACAAAATTTTAGATCTTCATACAACATTTGAGAGCGTACATTATTGGGAACGCGAGACTGGATTCGCAGACTGGATACTGGATAGTATGAGTGGAATAAAGTATCTGCTCTTTGCTGATGATCTAAAATTGTTTTTAACCATCAAGAAGGAGTCTGATTGTGCTATTCTGCAACATAATATACTCGATTTTGAATTGGTCTATAAAAAACAAACTTGACTTCAACATTTCGAAATGCTTTTGCATTTCTTTCTCCCGCTCAAGATTTCCTATTGAATATAACTATGTGAGATCGAATAATACTTTACAACGTTTGTCTGAAATCGTTGATCTCGGTATAAAGTTTGACACTTCTTTCACATTTCATTCACATATTAATTCCATTGCTATGCGTGCTACCAAACTTCTTGGGTTTATAGTTAAGCAAAGAAAATCATTCGAAAACCCAACTGTGTTTCGCACTCTATATATTTCCTTGGTTCTCAGTACGCTTGAATATGGATCTATTATCTGTAGTCTATATGAGAATTTCTACAAGTTTGAAATTGGAGCGAATTCATAAGAAATTTCTACAATATTTCTATTTCAAAAAATTTAAATATTTTCCATTTAATAGTACTACTCAACCAAATTTCTTTTAGGAATGCTATCTTTTCACTCTCTTGAAGCACGAAGATCGTTTTCGATTCTAAAGCATTTCTCTCTTCTTCTTCGGGAACGAGTTTATAATCCTGAAATTCTCATGGCTATTAATTTGCATGCTCCCAATAGTTATCTACGTGGCCGAAACCATATCAAGGCAATTTTTATTCTTAAAATGTTCTTCGCGTCTGTCATTCGAGTCACCAATTACAAGAGCCGTTCGGATGATCAATGCACTGCCTAGAGAGCTGGATATTTTCAGCACTAAACTCTGGGTATTGTTCACCAAATATTTATTCCTAGTAAATTAATAATGTCTTGCTTTTTTTTGTATTTAATAATTTAAAAAAAAAGGTTTTTATTTTCATTATTTTTTCAATAGTTATTATTATTATTATTGTTTCTGTTGTTATGTTTGTGAAATGCATGGCGCATTGGCGTCAGCTGTAATGCCTTGCATTTCAATTTTTTTTAATTTACAATAAACAGTAATATCACGATAACTATCACATTTAACCGCAAAATATATTTTCTTGCCATTTCGTATTTGCTACAAATTATCCACTCGGATTTTATGGCTTCTGGTAACCATCAGTTGTTACTTATGTCTCTACACTGTTTCTTCGCATACCTATATTCCTTCCTCTTGGCAAATGGTGGATGGTTTGTAATCAGATACCGAAAACCTTTAAAATGCCTTAGTTCTGAAGGCGACGGCTAAACATATATTTAGAATTACATTTACCATTAAATTTGTACATCAGTACGACCAAAAATTATTAGGGTTTGAGATAAACAATGTTATAGAATAGGATTGATATACCAAAATAGGTACTGAAACCAAAACTATGACATTAACCATAGTATTTATTTCTTACAAAAATATATTGATTGCTTGGATACACAATATTATTTCAAACCAAAAATAATCAATAAAATGTCCCAAAAAAAAAACCAATAGTGAAATCACATTTCCTTACTGGCAATTAGAAGTCTGCACGGGTTTGGCACGCGGGCTTTTACCCGGCCCGGCGGCGGTAAATATCGGGCTCGTGCCGGGCCCGGGTAAGGTATTCAAATGTACGAAAAATATTTCGTACTATATTCGGGTCATGAGTCAGCCATAAGGCAATAGTATTCATAACATAAATAATTTATTCCACATGTGCTATGAATATCGTTGGAAATATGGAAACCATAACATATATTGTTTGAAAAGTATAAATGAATTACTATATTTCAAAAAAAATCGGACTTTTTCGGGCTGAGAAAAATATATCTGGGCGTCGGGTCGGGTTCGGGTAACAAGATTGTGATATTGAGGCTCGGACTGGGTAATTTTATGACATTCCCGGGCAATAGCCTGTTCCGTTACATGTATTTTTATTGTATACATCTGTAAGATGATAGAATTCTATAAAAGACGTCATCGGCTCAGTCGTACCAGTCCATTAATTGGTGATGTTTTAAGTCGCCAAGAAACTACCAAAAGAAGTTTTAAAAATTAGCAATGCGCATCTTAGTAATGCGACTACTTAACCGAAAAACATTCTCATTAAAACTAAGTTCGTGAAAGCTATAATAAAAAATAATGTAATTTCTTATCTTCAATGTAAATAAGTGGGTAACATTCAACACGCAACATTTTCTGTTATGCAACTGAGTCTAATCATAATAAAAATGATATTGGAAGTCCTGCGTAATGCACATATTGCAGTAACGACATCAATGAATCGATTATCATAAAATAATAAGTAAAACGTGCCAAGGCAACGCATATAAATTAAACAATCGTCCATTGTTTACGCTTACACCAGGTATGTGAACTTCTAAACAGCATTCGTAGATACCTACTGGTCCATAATTAAATAATATGTGCACGCATAGGAATGTAAAAAAATTGTGAAACAATATAATTGTTTGTAGTAAGACTATCATTACATATTTATCCAAAGATAAATATGTAATGATAGATTACTGATTTGTCTAATGCCTAAACTATTGGCGAACCCGTGAAGGATAAAAAAAAACACGAATTATAGGAAAGCAAATGTTACTTCAAGAAAAGTAAAAGATCAACATCCTTAATGTTTTAAATACATACAATGAAAATATATTAATCAATGATTTGATTGAAGGCATTGTTCTGCAATATAAATAAAGATGGATTTTAAAATTCCTTAAGTTTGATGGTATAATGAATATAAAGAAATTTGATATCAAGTGTTTAATCTGTAGAGAGGAATATAAATGTCACTTTTTTCATCAAATATAAATCGTGGTGTTTTTTTAATCCCGGGATAGATTATGAAATTCCCGAATGACCAGGATCGAAAAAAACAAAGCGGTATCCTATCCAGCATTTTTTCACGTATTAAACAATTTCAGCACATGGAAACTGTACAGGTTAATTTGTTGTGATAAAACTGAATTTAAAAACATGTTGGTTGAATACAGGACTGTGATTTTGCGACGTTTTGTAAGAAGAAAAATAAAGAACTATAGCGGACTCCCCAATAACACGGTAGGTAGAGGGCGAGCTATCTGGAAGCGGGCTATCGGAGCTGCAATACTCATACAAAATCAGAGGACGTGTTGTCAAGGAGCAGTCGCACATTTTAATGAACAACGAGTTGTCGGCAATCGTTTTATCGGGGGTTCTACATAAAATTTAGAAAGATTTAATTGTCGATAACAACGAGTTCGAGGAAATTTGTTACAGGAAAAATTTGTTACAGGAATAATTTGCATTTCAAAAGTTACTATTTAGATCCGTTCATAAACTATGTGGTTCTTTGCCTACCCTGCGCGGTTGGCCGTAAGGCAAAACTGATTGGTGTGCATTGAATTACATTATGGAGTTTGTCGCAGCTTATGCGATAGATACCCGACTTGTGTGTGCTTTGTGAAAATTGCTTTTTCTCATGGGAGTACTTAATACCTAGGCAGAATACGTGTACTGGTTGCATAATACACGCAAGAGAACCACTAACCGTGCATGCAATAGCGTAGTAATACAAAACCTTTTCTCTAGCACGGCACACAGTTTTCCACAAAATTCCTCCAGTCACTCCACGGGTATATACTATAATACAAAAATGGCATATATAGAAGGAACGTTAAGATATTATTAATGTTTAATTGATAAAGAAACTTGGTAAAGAACTATAAAAACATATTTCGTTGTTCGGATCGTTCAAATTTAATATTTAAATTCCGTTAAGCACCCTCAGTCGATATTATAAATTATATTTACTTGTATGGAAACCTTACGTATCACTAAGTGAATGCCATACCATAAACATAAAGACAAAATACATTTTTTCGATAAATGCCAATTTATGCATTTTTCTTTGTACTGTAAGTACGAATTATTCAAACTTACATATAATTATGAAAAAATGACTTAAGAGACTTAGTATTTAAAATTATCTTCATTTAGAGCAGACGCTAGAAGCAATGCATCGTTGCACACCTAGAATCGTCTCATGGTACACCAGTGTGCCACGGCACAGCGGTTGCGGAGCAATGTAAATAGCGGAGTTCCGCTTAGAATACTTATTCGACATTCAACTATTTTTTTATGAACGAATCAAGCGTTTTTGCTAGTATAAGATTAATTTCTTGAAATACGCGGCACGTCGAAAGTATATAAATTATATTTTTAACCATGTCCTCTTCCAATGGAGTATATCAACAGTTGTTGAAAGAAAGCTGATTTTTAATCAGGCGCTCAATCTTACCCTTCAGATATGGTAAGGATTTTAGATAAGATTAGGGAGTGGTTTCGGAATCAGATTTTAGACAAAAGCCCAACAGACATTTATGCCTATTATTATGAAAGTGGCGTAAGTCATGTTTCTTTCGTTTTGAGATATATAAAGGTTTGTGTTTTAATCTTTTAAGAAATATTTATACATTAAACAATACAGCGTTTCAAAACTTCTATAGTCGACTAGGTTTAAAATTTATTTTGACATACATTTTGCATGCAGCTTATAAAGAAATAATATATTTTCAGGTTCAAATGACTTAGACTATTTTCAAAATTAACAGAATGAATGCTCATTATGAGAGATTTAATGTTTTGTTTCACTATAAAAAAGTTTTTTTTGAGAATCATTATTCATTAACATTTTTAGTATTCAACGTTTCCAAGTTATTGATTTTAGTTAAACTTTCATTTTCAATTTTAAGAGATTTAAAATATTCCTGGTAATTTTGTGGAATATAAGGTAATACTAGAAAAAATAACAAAGTATTTGGTTCGACAAAATTTTAATCAGGTAGTTGATAGCTATTTCGGCTTCACGCCAACGTCAGATTCTATATATATTATTCAGATACCGCAGTCATATATTTACAAACCACATACAAATCAATTTAGTTATAAAAAAAATGTAATTGACATTTTTTTTGTTATTATCTCAAATATACATATGTATAATAGTTACCTGAACCACTATCTGATGATGACATAATGGTACGGAATCAAATCCAAGATTGCAAATAACGCAGAGTAAAAAATAATATCCCTACAACTGACTTAGTCAGTTATCAAATTGAACGAAAGTGGCATACCGTTGAATGTGACAACAATACGCTGCAAATAATGCTATAATTTCAGCATATTTTTTTATATTTTACATAGATTATATTATTTTACAAGGTGAACCGAAATAAATGAATAACTCATTTTTTTCAATTTCTTGACGTACGCCACTTTCATAATTATCGGCACATTTAATCACTTGACTAAGGTACCGACAATATTTAGCCTGATATATCCTTCGTACAGAATTACATAATGCGAATATGAATTAAAAATGAGTCTCTTGCAAGAAAATTATCGTCTTGTTTTGTTTTAAGAAACTTTCATTATTTGATGAAGTGTCACTGTAGGTTAAAAAAGAAAAAAGGCCGTCGCTGGAAGATTATGTTTCATTTGATCCGGTTGTCTTTGAAATTTAATTCACCACTATATACGAATGTAAAATATTTTGAGAAAATAAATTATACAGAAATTCTCTCGTGTTTACGTGGTTTTGGATGTACGCGTTTGGAAAATTTATAAAAAAAGAATCACATCAAATACCTATAAAAGAATGTAAAAGCATTACCAAGAAAAAATCTACATAATGAATTCTTCCTGCCCTATTTACCCACATTATATTTAAAAATACGTTAGTTTGATTTATAAAGATACTAGTATGCATTACCCAGCTTCGCCGGGGATAGAGTGTGGTAACATTTAGACGTTGGCGTTATATTGGTGCAAGCTTATGTTGAAAGCAGGGCCGTTGACCTAGAAATGGCAGTCAGAATGACATGTGCAAATTTCTCGTCGCTACTATACGTTTGGGTGGAGCTCTTGTGACAGACAGACAGACAAATTTACGTACGTATATAGGAGAGAAGATTAATTTTTGTGGAGATATTAATTTTGAAGTATGTAGTGAATCAACAAGAAGTTTGGAGAATCAATTCGCACCTTATTATTTATAATTAGAATTTTATTAATTTCTAATGACAGCGTTTGATTATATGTAGTCTATTATTTTTTGTATGAAGATATAGTTTTTTTGCAATACGCGAGTGCAATACGCATTTCCATTCGTACTTGGTATTTTAACACGGTTTTTCTTACGGGAAAAGTGGGGATTAGTCTGATTAAAATTATATTCGGTATGACCTGAATTGAAATATCGAGCAACCCTCATTGAGCTGTCATTGACTTAGTGCTGAAATTCCCGGAGATAATTAAATTGAAACTTTTTAGAACTTTCTTAATTGCGAAAGAGATATGGTTAATAAACTTCTCATCATGAAGTCAATTCATTGTATGTTATGACAGCTGTTATTTCTTTATAAATCAGACGAGTGTGTTTAAACAAAAACTACTGGGATCAGGGTTGCCAGATGTCCCGAGTTCAACAGGCAAAGCCCGAGTATAACAATACCTACTGAAAACCATACCAATCAATCTCGTGTAGTTTTTGTAGACAAAACAGTCCGGCAAACCTGTCAGCGCCAGCTGAATCCGTGTATTTGAATAGAATAATTATGTAATAATCAACAAAAATATATAAATATTTGTATACAATTGTGATGATTTTAGAAATTTCTTATCGATCAAAGTTGGTGAATATATTTTACAAGCCAAAACCTCCGAAAAATTATTTGCTATTGTTTCTATTAACACTCCCACTATTATTTTCACTGTATATTATATCGACTGTGTTTTGGCCAATTGATGAAACCATAAAAAAAATTCGATAATAAGTTAATGATTGGATCTCATTTTAAAGACGACAGAGCAGGTATCGGCCAAACGACGTGATTGTAAAAATAAATTGACCACTTTTTGGAAGTAAAACATCATTTCACATTGGTTTTAGGTTTAAAAATTCTGACCCGGCCGCTTGATGTAAGCCACTACTATATCGACAATTGCTACGTATAATCCCGTATTTGCAAACATGAGAATTTACAGGAGTGCATATCAAAGATTCATAACGCAACTCATCATAATAATGTTTTCGATAAAAACCGGTTTTACCCTCTCCTGAACAATTCTTATGTTCTACTTTTCTCCTTTTATGGGCAACTGTTTCGATCAGGGATTTCGGAAATCTGGCAACGCTAGATAGGGAAAGATAGTTGTTTATACAGCACATGGTTGATTGTAGCTCATATGAAACAGTAAACTGATACAAATGTATGCCATGGGCATATCGAGCATATAAATTAATGATCCCTGGTGATGATGTTCACTGTGACATAAGCGCATGTTGCCTTCGCATGGATAACTGCTCGCAAAGTGCGTCCAGTCAATCCAGTTTGACGATGAAAAGCCGATCGAACCCTTTGTGTTTAGGTTAGACCGGTGGCAAGAGAAGACTGACGACTGACCAAAATCGATAATACAGGCTTCGGCCACACGCACCGCCGCGGTTTCCTTAAATGGACGAGGTCCATGCCAACAGTCACGACTGATGGAACAACTGTCCAAACAGGTCAGCTGCGATTGCGAACGGTCAGATACGCTAACGTTTTGTCGCGAATTTACGTCCCGCTTTTCTCTATATCTCAAATGACGAAACGAATATCATCGCTTGATTGAATTGGCATTTAATTGATAGAACTCCATTATATCAATGAAATGGCAAAGTATTAATTTCCACATTTCTTTTGTATTTCGACTTTAATTTTAGTATTGACAAATTATTTGAACATATATTATTATTATCTATTCAAATTACACAAAATCATAACATTCAACCACTACCAATCTATTTTCAATATTGATCTTTTTCTATTGAAAACGTTTTTTATATATAAATATATCGACTGTGGAAAGGAAAAAGGACGTAACCAACATCAAAAAATAATGTGTATAATTCACACAATACAGTATATTTTTATATAAATATATAATATATCGACTGTAGAAAGAGACTGCAAAACTGAGTTTTTCAAAATATTTTTTTCGATAATCACAATGTATACAATTTAAATACACGTTTTGTTTGGGCTATACATAATATTTTTTGTGTGTGGGTTACGTCCTTTTTCCTTTCCACAGTCGATATATATATTTTTACCTGCACGTGGTTTTTTTCGTTCGGGTCAGTTACCGCTTTTGATGTAAATTGTAAAATATCCGGTATCTTTATTATATTTTCACAGTAATATAACAATTATACTAAAAAATGGTGTTGAAAAGACAAAACTGGTGACATAATATGACAAATCTATGTTACTTCAAATTATTGGTTCGAACGAGTCAATCATGAGTCATGGATTCTGATTTTTTCGAGATCCATTCAAGATATATCGAGTTAAGTGGGATGGGGTCTTGAAGAATTACGTAAAACTATTTCTTGGCAATGTAAATAGGTACAGTAAAACTTCGGTATAACGGACAAAATTTTCAGTCAAGCGTAAAATTTTTTCAGAACACCTGTTTCTCTCACGGTTCATAAACAATTTTCTGCGCGTTATTATGACTCGGCTATAGTAGTTTTAACGGGGGCCGACCGATTTTTCGACATACCTTAACGTCCTTGTGAATTTTTTTTGTATACCAGCATACTAATTTAAATTAAATAAACAAACATGAGTCGCATAAAATTTAGAGTGAGAAGTGTATGCCTTCCATATGTGAAACCTAGACAATATTATAAAACTGACTTACGGCGTTTACGGACAACCCCTCACCATCATTAGTTAGTTGTAATATGTAGGTTTCACTGTACATCCGATTTTTTTTGCACGGTCTAAGAAAACGGATAAATTATTTTTTTATACTGTTTTTTGCATTTACAGTTACAAAAACGAAAATTATTATGAAATACAGTGGTATACATAATATATTCAAAAACTTGTGAATATTAGAATCGTCGTTTTTGCCATTTGGTGAATTTTCAGAATGCAGGTGTTCATGACTCATGCACAGCTTATTATTTTTTTTATGCTGCTCTTTTACGTTTCAATTTTATTTCCCTCTTTAGTTTTTAATTATTTATGTCAGGTGTAGTTTAAATTTTAAATCACAAATCATGTCAATTTATTACATATAAATAAAAAATAATTTCCAATTATGTTTGAGTTTGAGAATTTAATATTTTGGGGTTTTTTAAAGTAATTTAACATATCTCCCATTTTTATTAGTGCACCGTAGCTTTTTTGAACTGTAGTCTCTGGGGCGTATTCCCCGTGCAAAAAGATAATCGGGTGTACATTTTTTGTCTTTACCGAAAAACGATCAAACACAAAAATGCACAGAACTTTATTACGACTGATGAAAATGACGTTTTGCATTCACTAGTTCGGTTTGTAACTTGTAGCTCTTTAGTTTTAGCTCCCAATTGGAGCATATGGCCACCTAATTGAGGTATCACAACAGAAGGTAACTGCTGTTACTTAGTTGCTCAACCTTCCCTTTCCGTAGAGATAGGAGAGGACTAGGAACATGATGTGATTAGCTAATCGCTCTCGCTACACCGTTTTTTTTTTTATAGGAAGGGAGAAATCGATAAAGTGATTGAAAAATCAATTTAATAAAACTGTCCGTACTGGGATTGGAGCCCGTGAGATCCGTAACCGAAGCCAACGACATTGGCCACGGACTCGAGAATTTGCTTGAATCCATGCTTGAAATTGATATGATATAGAAAATATGCTAGTTCTATTTTCAATATTCTGGGACTTCTTTGAATGCCCCTATTGTAGCTGTTTGCACTGAAATATTTAGTGAAACCGACCCTCTTTTGTTTGGAGACGAAAACAATTAAAATTAATTATTAACAAGTCGGCAGTCTTCCGAGTACAAAAAAATGTTTGAGTACAGTCGAAGTTAGCCAACACACCTTTTATTGGGTTGGCCAGAGGTTGGCAACGGTGACATAATATATCAAGTTTGTTTAATCTTGCTGCTGAAATTCAATGTCAGTGTAAGTGTAATATTATCATTACACATTTTTATAAATGAATAGGGAAGACTGGGACTGGGACTGGGGCTGATTGAAGAGTGTGTTGAACAATAAAACATGTGATATGAATCACAGTATTTTTTTTACATTTTTTTAAATTGATTAACTCCATCGTTATCAATAAAATAAAATGTATCATTTAAATTTTGTATAAAATAAATAAAGAATTAAGATTCGGATTTTATCGTCCTCGTTTTTATAATACGGGAAGAACGTAGCGAGCTGAAAATAGTAATTTATTCGAATTTGTTTGTGTAACATTCATGATACCAGGGTTCAGCGTTTGAGTTTTTGGGTGACAAACAGATACGAGAATTTTACAGTATATATATATATAGACAGTTATGTGTGGATATACACTGTTTTATGCCTACCACTGAGATTCAACAACTAAGTTGAGATAGTTCGTGCAGTATCTATTAATTTTATATACGGACTACATATCCAATAAATGAAAACGCTATATTTGCCAAGATGCTTAGCTATAGTTATGGGCGCGGCAGATATATCGTATACCAAGAGTTTGAAAGTTTCTTTCGTAACACAACATTACCACTCAGACGGTACATGCATCGAAATATCGTTACTGGTAAGAACAAAGTGAATATTTGAAGTCACTTTATTTTGCTTGATTTACGATGAGAAGAGTATTTGTCGCCAAGCGTGACTAGGATAACGACAAACGTGCGATATGAAAAAATACATATTAACTTGTAAAAGTGCCTTATTCATATTCTTGGCAGAACGTGCACATTTACGAGGAGATGTTTAAGAATATCAAATACAATTAATGGATTGGACATTCGTGAGAAATCTACGTCAAGGGATGAGCATCGGGCAATCTAATACAAATAATCCTGTTGACAAAGCCAGAGGAGGAAAATTTAATACCCCTAAGGGAATGAGGTAGCAATCTCTCGTCCGCCTTAACAGCCTGCTTCGTTGGTAAATCCCAACACAGAAAAACAATTTTCTTTTCCAAAGGCAAACATTTCCCCGGGAGGTGCCTGCATATAATATCCACGCTAAACGATAATAGCAACATTTTCTCGTATATATTACCCAAATAGACGTTTGTCTCGAAATAAATTGATTTACCCACTTACGTGAAACGTCGTGGTATGTTCTTTCGTACATTACATAGTAGAAAAAACTACTATGTAATGGCAAACGTCACATTATGATGAAACACAAACTCGGATTTCAACCTTGGTCTATTTTACAAAATTTCATTGGTTGTTCTGGTTATTGACATTGTCATAACTCGAAACAGGCAATCAAAATTCGTAAGTTAACACTATGGTGGAGATCAACAGTATATGTTTCGTTGTTCATTTCGTTACCTGAATTTTACCTGAAGTTACTGTGAGAAGCTCGAGTGATAATAATATTATGGTACACACTATAAAACAATGTTTCCATCCATGTTATCTATTTTCTCAGTTGTTGATAATAACACTTTTTTAATGGGTATCAAGTGGACTATCGGGCTTGGGTTGGGAAAACACAATTTCATTATATACAAGATGTTGTTAATAATCTACCAACGTGCCAAATTAGTATTCGAATAAAATAATTTAAAAAGGCATAATGGAATATGGATAATTTATAATACATTTCCATTGTGTTGTTCCTAAAAACTTCACTATACGGGATTAACAAAGTTTTCCTTTTTTATTTGAATTCAAACAAAAAAAACGTTCTAGATTATAGAATAAACGAAAACTTCACGCACAGTTTCTTCAAAATGATTGACAGGTGTTTGTATTTGTAAATTAAGGTTAAAATAATTTAAAGAGTGAGAAAAGTTTGATAACCACTCCTACGCACAGAATTCAAAGAAGCATTTTTTGATGGATTCAAAGAACTTGATTAATCCAAGCAATCAATATTTATCTCATTTCCTATCGACAAGGACTCACACCATTCCGTTTTTTTGTTTATTTATTACGAGGTATGCCTTTTTTAGGACGAGTGGAAAACAAACAGAGATAACATTGGAGTGAATGAATTTTCTGCGTAGCGGGTTGTTCTCATTCACATTCGTTTAATTTCCATTATAATGGAAAAACAATGTTCGCAGCGTCGCCATATCAGCAGGCAGAAAAAATATTATACTAACTTATTCGAATTTATGATATTCAGCGGCGGCGCCAGTAAACAGTGGGTATCTATTTCAGAATAAGTAGTAAAAAGAAAAAAATATGCTTTTGTAGCATGTTTTTCCCGATGGTATTATAAATACGTATTTGTGCGGTTGAAATAACAGCTTATAAACATCAATTGGTGTAAAAATAGCACTTTATCGGTGTGATTTCGCGAAAATTTGTCGTTAATGAGAAATAAGGGTAAGAACTTTTTAGAAATATTTCTTTTGTTAGATATTACTCTACCAGGCGCGTGCCGTGGATTTCTCTCGTTCTCGCTCAGTCATATGTAAACTGAATGGTGCGAGCGAGATAGAAAGGAATGCGGGTGCATGCTCTGGTATACTACTTACTCATACACAAGTGTGGTTGTGCGATAGAGATAGATATAAGTCCACTACATTCGATTCCAACGGTGGAAAACATACGCTGGTTCAGTTGTTATAGTTCAGTTGTTGTAGGTAGTAAAATTATAGGTATTGTGGGGAAACTAGATAAAATTTTTAATCATTGAAATTGCATATCGACTTCAGCAAGGCCAAAGGATGTAACCCTCAGCTTTTCAAAATATAATTTTTATATACAAATCAATACAGGAAACCCGTTGATCGCGGGGGATACATTTTGGTCATGGTCGCGATAAGAAAAATTTCGCGTTCTACGGGAGGATTAAAAAAAACAATTTAAAATATGGAAAAACACTTTATTACTTAACCAAACGATATTGATAACAAAATAAACGTCGTTCATGTAATAAAAGCAATATAACTCTGTTGCAAAAAAAGAATCTAGATTAATCTGCTTAGTCTGCCCGCGTTTAAGATGTAAAATTTGACGATAGCCGTCAAATAATCCGATACAACCACGCTTTACAGCTCACTCGCTCGTAATCTTCGTCGTTTTCTTCTTATAACTCCATGCATCAATTGTGAGAAAGGGCCTTTTCAATGATTTTGATACTTAAATTTCGCACAGGAATAAGTAGGTTCTGAGACGCCATTTTCTTGGTAAATAGTATGGCAGTCTATTTCCTGCAGGTCTTTATCAGTTAAGGGTTCACCGTGGGATTTTAACAATGCCTGAACATCATCATGACGATTCCTGGCACGTGCTAGTGGCACATCCAAACAAATTCCGGAAATATATTTAAAATCGATAGCGTTTTAACGAATCCGCACTCGCCGTGGTCGCGATGAACAAGGGTGACGTCCTTTCGCCTTTCTACAGTCGATATGAAATCAAACCTTTGACCCATATGACCAATGCAGAAACATTGCAAAACCGTTCCGATGAGGCAAAATCCGTTATCATTCTATTCAGCTTTTACTACGTTTGTCAAAGCGATATTGCCTGTAACTCAATGATAATAATTGGCACAATTACGTTTCAGTGATTGCAGCCTTCCTTGGATATTTGCGATTTTATTTGCTGCTTACTACGTCGCTCGTCCTCAATCTTTTTTTCCACTTATTAGTACGCAGTTATTTATCTCAATTATTTTTACAAAATATTTAAACGGCCAACTTGCAGTAAAAATTGATGTGTAATTAATACCGGTTGATAATTATAAAGTAGTAAATGAAATTTCTGAAGATAAATATTCAAGCAGAGTAATAAATTAAATAACCTTTGCGAGACTGTATTATTACATAATATGAATACAAGTGTTAACAACTATTAATGAGAGTCTAAAATTAACTGTACTCTTCCGGTCAATATCAATTTTAATATGCCTATCACCAACACTCTTCAGTTATATAGTATATTAGTATGCTTAGATGAATGCAGCGAATACAGGTTTGACACCGCGCAGGCATGTGAGGCGCGTACTTCTTTGAACACTATTATTTCATTGACATTCAATACCATTGATATTTTTAATCCTACATCTCTCCTTTGGTGATGGATATACTATTACACTATTGTAAGTTTTCTTACGGGAAAAGAGTGGGACAAACGAAACCTTTGTGTGAGAGATAGAAACAGATACAACAATTTATATTGTAAGTATGTAGTGTAATCGTGATCTGCCTTTCATTCGACCAGGTCCCGAAAAAAGCGTGTACTACATTATGAAAACAATATTGCATTGATCGTTCCGCTATTCATCGTTTTTACGTACTTGCCGATTCTTTAAAATGTGTTAATTATTTATTAGACGAAAGACCGGAATTTCGTAGACCAGTTTTATTAGCAAACGGCCCTTCTGTGATAATGCAGCGTCACAAACGTCTGCCCATGACAGTGGTCTCCTAACTCAACAAATAAGAGGCGAGGTCAATTTCTCATCTTTGAAACAATACTTAAATTTTCTCCGAAACAGCTGAAAATGTCACCACGACGGTTTGACAGCCGCTAGGTTTATTTTTGAATTATCTTATTTTAAAAGTTCTTTCCTTCCGTCAAACGATGTACATAATACATATCAAACGTACTGTTTCCAAGCAGAGTAAATTCTTTATTTCGATTTATATAATATAGGCATAAAGTTTTTTTTCCGCAGACTTACGGGTTCGAAAAGCAAAACAAGGCAAATTATTTGTATGTAAAATTTAATTAGGCACCAAGACTAAGTAGCCGTAGAAAAAAAAACATTATAATGGTTTTATAATTAAGTTGAAGTAGGTAATATTCTACTTATGGAATGTGGAACAACATTTTCGGCTGACTTTTCCTGGAAAACGTCTTTTATCTGTTACCTACTTTTATTTTCAGACGTAATTTTTTGAAGCAATATACTTAAATATACTGATTGTGTTAATGTTAATCTTATGTTATGTTATCGAAGAGCTGTGTGGAAAAATATTTTTTGAAACCTTCGGGTTCTGGATTCGCGAATTCAAAGTGATCGTTAAAATATACCAAATTGCTACCTATACATTTTTTTATCATTAATCGGCCCCATTGTGAGGCAGAGCAAGAATGACTTTTGAAACGTCGACCCATCGTTACCTTAGTTGAGCATTTTCCCAATTATATTTCATCGCGGAACCCTTTCTATTATGTACGAATATTTTAAGTGTATCATTAAATAAAATCTCGTTTCCAGGGCGCAAACCTATAAACTAAATGTATTTGTTTCTAGGGGAAGGTAACTGCAGCTTTTGTCTTATTTATTGTAACTCATTGAGGTAACCACCTAATTACTGAATTTGTTAGTGTTATTTGTATATATACATATAATATGCAACGTGGAAGTTCCATCGATATTTATGCAAGTATATCTACCTACTGACATTACCCCTTTTGTATGGACGAAATTTTACGCCCCGACCCTCTCAGTACTAGGTATCAGTCAAACTCTACCCATGTTACAATGTGATAATATGGTTAGGGTTAATTTCTTCAGCAACCAAATATTTGGGGATCAGATTGGATAATGACGTACGAATAAGTACCCTTGTTTTGTACAATTTGTTATTAAATCAAATTTAAACGAGTTCACTCACTATACATTTAAAACTCATCGCTAAAGTATATGCAGATCGGTCTTCCCTGAGGCAGTAATGTCAAGGTGACGTTTTTAAAAGTAGTATTCATTAGAAATAACTAACGTTTGCAAATAATGGCGATCCAATGGACAGATGACCAATTTAACAATTATTGTGATTTCTTTATTGTAATGAGCCTTCCTTTCCGGAAACCTTAATCTTGAAAGTCAATTTTAATAAGTCGACAGTACATACATGACAATAATATTTTTAATGTTGTAGGGATATTCGTAAAGCTCCGTCGTGACAGATGACAGTTATAATTGGTAAGTACATATATTATTCTCAGCAATGGTGTCAAATAAATACGTTTGTAAATACCTGTTTCCGAATTTCAACTTCCAAAAGTCAGCGGCGTCACTTTTGGTGATACGGAACTGGTCTCCAGCGAAGGTTCCATTAGGGAAAATGGCCTTCAGCTCACTCAACATATGACTGAAAACCAAACTCAACTTCGTTAAGTTCCTTCTGTAATGACTGTTCTCGTCAAACATTTTCTCCTTTCCTTCCTTAAATAGCTTAATGGCTTGCTTGCATTTACGCATAAGATTAATAATAAATATATTAAAATGCTCGTTTGAATTCAAAGCAGCCATGTTATCCTCATATTTAGAGTAAATAACCCTCAGTCTTTGATATGTGTCCGGAAGAATGTCTAGTATGAACGGTGGACTGTTTTTGAGGTTCATCTTTTGATGTTGACATAGTTTCACAACTTTGTCCATTAATTTCCATGTCTTGTCCAGCGTTCTTTTATCTGTAGCTAATTTAGGTGGACACACTGCGTCGGAGAACGCCCCGTGGAGCTTCGAAAATATTGAGGATATGTTTTTAGTTTGTTGGACACGACCCCTTGAGGCCGCCATTTTGCCCGAATAACACAATTAGAAAAACACAAAAAATCACTATCGCATCAAACACTGAATCCCACTTTAAACTAATCACTTAATTATAATACATTTTATTGTGCGTTTTCTCATTATTTTGCCGCGTAATAACATTCACAACTGTGTATATACGAATGATAAACAGTCGCGCACTGACACATCGCAGGCGCTGATACTGCTTGACAAATGCATGGATGACTGAATAGTTACCAGTACGATAAAGTCATTTCGAATTATTGTCTATGGAAAAAAAACGTTTCGTTGTCGAAAAAATTGTAAAATGTTGAAATTGATTCATTTTTATATAAAAATTACGATGTTCTTACATCAGCCAACTTTTATAATTTAAGACATCGACTGAGGTACATTTATAGAATTTCAATATCAAATACTTGGAAATGTACAAAATCTCAACAATTCAAATTTTATTAATGAATTAATGATAAATGTAAATTCCGCTTAAGCCGTAATACGGTATTATTACTTTTATTATTTATTTTGTAAAAAAATCATAATAATTCAAAAACATATATCAGTTTGAGCATAGAACCACTAAAAATAGTTATAGCGGGCTTTGGTCTGAGACGTTAGAGACATTTGACACGTTAGTACCAATCATTTATTTGACGCTGTAATATAATATATGATGTTTTAGTAGATAATTGGACTTTGACGTTTTTCAAATGTTTGAAGTGTAACAACTTTTTCATTTAGTTTGTTTCTACAAAACTGTTTTTGAGTAAAATTATAATTTCTAAAAATAATTACAGATGTATAGTTAAGTTCGAAGTAAAGAACATTTTGTTATAGCTTACTCAATATGCCATTTTTTAAATTAAGTGTTTTCTTTCATAACAGCAACGATATTTATGTTGAATTTATTTCCGTTTGTGTCTCAAAATATAAAAAGTGAAAACATACTTTATGGAAATAAATTGCAGTTAAAGTAAAACAAAAACAGAAATCAACCGTAAAAATATGAAAAGTAGCTTAAAAGATGAAATGTGGATAAGTTGTAATATCTATCATAAATAATATGCATTCTATTGAATTTAAAAGGTAATAACCAACAATAATTTACAAAGAAAAGGAACAAAATATTACTGCTTGGCAACCATAGACTGTTATACCTTTAGTTGGCAACAGTTGGCAACTTACGAAGCAGTTGCCCATAAAGTAATATACTATTACAGTTGCCAAATAGTAGTGAATACGTCTTCTCTTGGAAAAAAAATACTAATAATATGGGGAAACGTTATTATTGTGATTACTGTGATAAATCATTTATAGACACACCACAAGCAGTAAAAAAGCATAACATTGGATTAAACCATCAGAACTTTAAAAAGTCTCACTACGCTCAATTTAGAGGTTAGTTTTTAAACGATTGTACATTGTCCATCTTACAATTACTCTCCCTATATGCTGTCTGAACGGAGAATGCGACTCTCTTCCTCTAGCTAGAATATTTGTTTCACGTGTTGTATCCTAGTGATGATGATCAGTGGTTTACATGGATATCATACTCTTGAGGCATCCACAGGACTCCTTAATATGACACCTAGTAGTGGTGGCTCGTGGTTAATAATGCTGGGGCTAGCCTCAACAAAATTGTGACTGATAATATTTATATAACAGTTGTCATGTGGTTATATTGATTACACAAACTGACTTAAGTTTTAATATATAGACCCCCAATATTACTGATAGATGTGTTAAGTATCTATGAATCAAGAAATACTGATAATATTATAAAAATTATGGGCCTGACAAAAGGCTATGAATAGTGCGTCATACAACTGAAAGGCTTAGAAAATGTTAAAGAACCTCGATTATCCGGACTAATTGAGGATGAAGGTAGTCCGGATTTTGAGAAATCTGGAAACTGAAACTTTTCCTCACGCCTAATAATATGTATATCTCTAATTTTTATAAGGTAATATTATTTTAAATATAATTTATTAACTGTTTCAGATAAGCGCACAATATTGGCGGAAGAGAGTGCCAAAAATCCTTGTAATAGATTTCATACTGTTGGTCAGTGTCCCTTTGATTTGTCATGCAGATATACTCATTATACAAGAGATCAGTTGGAAGATATTAGATTTGAAGGTATGTATGGCTTTTAAACTGTGGCAAACGATGCCTCTTGATGTATAGAGAAGTTTTTTCTTAACACTCAGACATTCGGTCCCGCACTAATGCAGAAATTGTCACATTACGTTAACACCCGGGCCCGCGCTACTGCGTTTTTGCACAGTGCACGACGATTTGACATCTGTTAGCGCGAGACAGGCGGTTTAAGAATTATTTTTTTCGTTATACTAATCAAGACATTGTGATTCAAGTCTACGATTTTTTTTCTCGAGTTCTTATTATAATTAAGCTTGAAAATAACCCTTGAAATATGATATTTATTGCTTCAGAAAACTTTACATTAACAGGTCACAATTTTTTTTAAATCCTGTAGGCTGTTTAGTATCCCGGAATATTATGTAAATCTATTTTAATGTGGATATATCGTTTGAACAGTAGACATCTTCATTTCCTGCTATCGTGATTTATTTTCAGCATTTATCTTACCTGTCTGGTAAAATTACGTGTTTATAAATTAAAAAAAAACTGTTTTATGTGGTATTAGTTATATCATATAACAATCACTGGTAGTGTGAAATTTGATGCCTTGATGTTCGTAGTTCATTTGCCGCCTTTTTTAAAATAATAACTGCACACACATTTAGAGCAGTGATCGCCAAATGGTTGCTCGCGAGCTACTAGTAGCTCGCGTAAGATATTTCATCATCTATCGTTTCAAGAAGATGGCTCTTCATTAGAAATGGAATTGATAGAATTTCAATGTGATTTGTCGCTTAAGAGTGCTGCTTCGACTGTAAAATCTGTATTGCCTTTCCTCCCAACAGTAATGTATCCAATTTTAATTCGAACTGCGCTCAAAATGAAGGCATTGTTTTGTTCTAACTACTTATGTGAATCAACGTCTTCCACTATGAAAGTGGTTAAAAGTAAATATAGAAACAAAATCACAGATGTACATCTTGATAATTGCATTTGGATGGGAGTGACAAGGTACTCACCAAGAATTGAAAAAAATGTGAAGGAAATTGAATGCCATTCTTTTCATTAATTATTTTTACTTTTATTCACACTTATTACATGATATTATTATTTTGTTTATAAATAAATAATTAAAGTATGTATGTTATGTTTTATTTTAAGCCCAACGTCCTAATTTATTTTAGGTAATATAATAATATGAATGGCACGTTAAAGGACGATGATAAAAAATTATAAAGAACGAATATGTATGAAGTAGCTCACCAGACAATTTCTGAAAGTGGCTCACATCCTTAATGAGTTTGGAGACCACTGATTTAGAGTAATAACTCGTGCAGTTTTATTGCCCACTACTTGTCAAAAGGGATCACTGCAGTGCGGTTAGTCATTATTGTATTTCATATTTTTATTTTGCGACGTCATAAGTAGTGTCAAAATAAATGCAAAGATTCATTTGATTTTTCCTATATACTATTCTAATTTTACAACAAGTGCTTCTTTATTTTTATACGCAACATTATACGCCTCCCCACCTTTTGTAGTTGAAGGCATTACCTCAAACGGTTAAAAAGATATGATTTTTTTCGCAATATATTTGCAAATTCGACTCGCGCGCGAAATTTGCGGGATTACGTGTAAGTTTTGGGCAAAAACGCTGGGTGCCTGAGTGTTAACCTGAGTAGAGTTAGAGGAAGAAAAAGATAAAACTTTGATCGTTTTTTTTACCCAGCTGCTTTTAAAAAAAACCCGAAATGAAGAATGTTGGATATCCTGTATTATTATTAAAATATATTTTAGTATCGATATATATCGATTGAAGACTACACATTAGACACGCGTTGTTACATGAAATGAAATATGGTAGAGTTTTATACATGTGCTTTCATTTCACCTTATAGTATCATTTCAATAATTAATAGTTCAAAATAATACACAAATTGATACTAGAATTGCGTGAGACTGTAAATCATATCCTTTACAAAAATACATGTTCCGTAAGAATCTTCGTTCAATATGTTCAAATCTTTTCACTCGCCAAAAAATTTGGCAATATAGAATTCTCTTTGCACAAGGTAGTAAATTGTTCATTGATTATCTCTGATGGTGCCTTATGTGTAGTAATTTCAACTTTATCGTATTTTTGCATTCATTGTACACTCACAGAACTGTTGTATCAAATATTCTTCAAGGTTGCACTGCTCCAATTTCATTAAATTCATATTGTTTTTTGGGTAACGTCATTGTTCACTTTGTTCTCATATTAGAGTAGTACTATTGTATATAAAACTCACTGTGGTCAGAAAATGTGGTTTTCGATAAAATTGCTTTTGGTAAATGTAATATTTATTCACTATTTCTTATTTTCAGTTGAGCAAGAAGATCAAGCCTCCAGGAATATTATATCACCAGATGAAAGTCCAAATCTTTACTCGTGGTTCTCCAGTCGTCGGAAGCGAGGTTTAAATGATTCACCGAAACTTAGAGAAGTTTTCATGAAAATGTACTCCTCAAATGCTGATTTGACAGAATTGATGTCATGGCATTATCCAGATCAATTGAATAGAATCTACAATCTTCCACCCAGTATCAAAAAATTAAATATGGGAGATTTTCATCAAATTCATAAATCAGAAGAGTGGGGTTGATAATATTTATAGTTGCTATTTTATCTATTAAAAATTTTGTCTGTAGGAAACCTTACATGCACAAAATTAAAAGTACTTTTGATAGAACCAGTTTAACTGCTAATTACTCGTGTCCCGGATCGACATGATGTCAAACATTCTGCAATTGGGTATAGCATAAGGTTACGATCCTACGTTCATTACTCAATAGTATTAAGACTTCAAATTCTGCAATACCTGCCATTAATCCGATGGGTGAGTCAGGAAAATTAAATGAAACTTGTAAAAGTTTCAAATGAACCATATTAGTGAAGAAGCTTAAAGTATGATACAACTATACCAATTATGAAGGGATAATTTTAACCCTAAGATCAAAATAAAACACATGATTTTCTTTATTATTTATTTATTTATACTTTCAATAAAGCGGTATACTATAAATGGATTTGAAAATTGTTAGAAATAAAAATTCTTAATACAATAGGTAAACAATTCCAGAGTGCTTTTGTGTCGGCAGTCCTAAAGCAGTTCAATGGAGTCGACATTGAATTCTTCCGAAAGTAGAGAGGTTCATCAATCGGTAGTTTTGAAAATTTGTTTGTTTTCGTTGAACTTTGTATTTCTTGTGTCTGATGAATACTGAATTACCAGAATTAGTTCTGCGATATTTTAACCAATCATATTATTCATTCATGTGGCAGAAGAATAAGTGTGAAATTACTGACGACTATCTATACACCAACTTTGTGGCATCAAAATTGTTCAAACTTGGTAACTATTTATCAAATTGCGTAGGAATTTATTGACCAGAATTTTTAATTATATGTATAATAAAATGCAATAATGTTTCAGTTTAATGTTGATTGATGATTAGGATAATAATGTTAATATTTGGAATTTAAGTTATGCCAATACTAATCATTTATTTAATTAGCATTTGAATAATGTACTTAATATCTCACTATTTTATATGCCGTATATTGTATAATAAATAAAGTAATGAAGAATATTTAATGGTGAATATTATTTTTATTTATGAGCGACCCATTAGCAATGGTAGATCCAAGTGAGAGTTATTTCAACTATGGTAAATAATCTTCATATGGATAACACATCAATGAAAGATATTCCTAGACAACTTTTCATACAATTGCAGGTTCAATAGTGGCAATATAATGCTCATCAATATCAGCTATATTTATATTCCGCGAATAGGCAAAGAAGATGTTCAATCTGTACTAAAATGATATTCAAAAACAGTGTTTTTAAATGAATATTCACCAATTTATGCTGTCCTTTATAAATATTAGGCGTTTATGTTTGAATAATACTGACATTTGATTCTTTATATCAAAGCCAATGGATCGCTTTCAAGAATATTCAAATGTTAAATAACCTACAATTTCATTCAACATTTAAATTAAGTAAATGTAAGAGCTTTTTCCATAATAGTATTTCTTTTGCTCTTATTACAAAAGAGGGCATGATTAAAGAATTCATAAAATCAACTGTGTTTCGTTTAAACAATATATATAGTATCTAAATTTGCGTGACTAGTTTTATTCAAAATGAAAATATAGGTGCACAATTTAATCGATCGACACAAAATTTTAACTGGCAGAAAATTAAAAATTTGATGCCAAGCAATTTGTACATCATGAGTTGTGTAATGAGAGTTGGTATAAATAGGTTGCAGAGAAAATCAAAATGTCAGTAGTATCTAATATTAAATAATATCAGAATGAAGCTCCTTTTCACCTTTTGCCTGCTTCCGGCTTGTTTATTATGTAAGTATATATTTCTTTAATTTAAATATATAAATCTTTTATCAGTATTTTCTTTTCTCAGTTTCTTTCTCTACTATTATTTGGCTCTAAGACTTTCGTTTATTTAGTTAAATCCTTCATGTCAGAGATAAATTCTTACTCTTATTTAAATTAATTTTTGGTATATTTAATTGAGTATTGAAGATACAATACTGCCATCATAAGTAAGAAGAGAGCAAATGACAAATGGCATATTCAGAGCAATGCAACATAAATCATGATTTGGTAAACAAAGAAATCAACATTTTTTTTGTTAATAATGTTTCATTCCTTGGAAATTGCTAATTGCCGTTAAATGTACTTTTGACAGCAGAATAGTTAAAGGATAGTTTTTTTGATGTTAGCGTAATACTATCCAAGTAATCAAGAAAAATGAAGTGGAGTAGCCGCAGAATTTTGTGCAGTTAAATATTAGTGTTTCAAAAAAACTATTTCTTCAAATATGTCCAATAATATAAAACCTTGATTCGCCAGTAAATGTTTATGAATTTACATCTTGCGAATTGATGAAAAAACTATACACAGCAATAATATTGCTGTGTAGAGTTTCGTGAAAGATCATATTGTGTATAGTTCTAGGTTCAGGCCAATTAGTTGTACAAAAAACGACTCGCAGAATACTGTACTATAGGGCAACCAACTGGGGAAAAAAACTCTGGTGGCAAAATTTATAAAAGGGGAAAATATCATGTTTCCTTAATTTTTGCACACAAAAAGATATGCATTGCTACTCACCAATTTGCTTTCTTGGACGGTAATAAAGTTGCCATTATGGGAATAACAATGCTGTACTCAGTCTTTAAAAAACTAGCAGATTCAAATTATTTCAGTAACGAATTTGGAGAATTCTGTACCATACAGTTACCAACAGGAAATATAAATTTGATGGCAAACCAAACGGTGAAAAAGTCTTATGCTGTGACACTAGATACTGCACACAAAAAGATACAGAAGGAAACAGATCTTGATACTTTTTTATGAACAGTGGCACATAATCTTTTGGTGAAAATCATTTTTCATAAAAATAATGCAGAAAAAAATCTTGACAAAATATCGATTGGAATTGTCTCAAAAATGAATTTGAAGAATTCTGTACTGTGGAGCTATCAACAGGGAATATAAATTTGATAATGAAACTTCTTAATGGGAAAGAGATGGCATGCTTTGACTCTGGATACTGCACAAAAAAATATACAGAAGGAAACACATACAAATACTATCTCTTGAACAGTGATGTAGTCGCAATTGAGAGAATTGAAAGAATCAAAATTATCACCGTCAGTGAAGTGAATGATGGTGTCAACGCAGCACACAACAATCTTTTGGTAAACAGCATTTCCAAGAAAAACATCACTGGACTCGATCTTCATTGATTCATTTTATCTTTGGCCTAAAATATCACTATCAATGGCGGTTTGAATGAGGTTTTTATTATAATTAGATACAATATTTATTCAAAACGGATTAGTATTAATCAGATTTTGGAATTCAAGGTATGGAAACAATATTAATTTTAGTACAGGTTGAAATATAAATAATGCAGTAAATATCTGACTATTTTATATCGCATATTATGTTGTATAATAAATAAAGTAATGAAGAATATTTTATCATTAATATTACTATATTTATAAGCGACCCATTAGCAATGGTAGATCCAAATGGAAGTTACATCAACGTTGCTAAATAATTTTCTGATGTTATAAATGAAAAATATTTAATGATACTCTTCAATTTTAGCATGATACTTATATTTTGGTGGTCCACAATAACTATTTTCAGTAAATATGGTTCTGTGGTATGCGATTAAAAATGTTAGAGATACAAGTGAAATGATATTCTTTTGAATACAATGTTTTTATTGAATATTCTCGAATTGTTGTTGTTCTATATAATTTTTATGCCTTTATGTTTGAATAATAAAGATATTTTATTCTTTATACCAAAGCCAATAGATCGCTTTCAAGTTGCAAGTTCATTCAATATGTGTCTATATAATATTAAATATATTTCATTTTCAAAAAGGACAGTGGTTATTATTAATTTAAAATCATACAGATTTTAAATCCTTAACTAGTTTAAAGCTTATGTTAATGTTTTTATTTCAATTATTACATATTCCTTTAATATTTAATACAATTGAATACGCTTCAAAATTCGATGGAGCAATTTTCATGCTCACACAGCGAAAGCCCGTTGGCATAAGATTGATGTAATATATTTCTCAAATAATATTTTATAAACATCATCAATAATTATTTTACGAATATTTGATGTTTATGTTTATTATGTTTTATACTACTGGGCAATGTTGCAAAAAGTATAGAATCATCATCTCTCATATTGTACCTCGTTCTTTTTCTCTGATTTACACCATACCAGTGTTGAAAATCATTTAAGTTATTATTCATATAAACGAGCTGCTTTTTTGACTAAAATGTTGCGAATTGAATAATAATAGAGTTGTAATTTAGTTGATAAAATATTTATAAATTACACAATGTATTGAAATAAGTCTAAAACATTTTGCACAAGACAAATGAATTTTTGATTGATCACCATTAAAAAGATTCTACATTATATTCACTCACCGATTTCACTGAAAAATACATTGTACAACAATACACCATGAGATTTCGCTGATTTATTGATGTTTTGAGATTTTTACACTGCCTACATATTTTTTATTTTTCTCGTGCAATTACGATAATAGGTGCAGTATACTTGAATATCATTCTCTATTTACCAACACTATTTTACTATGCTTAACATGTGTTATGTTACTAATGATTACTTCTATTGGTTATTTATTCCTGTGGAATATTTTTATAAGTAAATTGACGCCATCACTAAAACGAAAAATATAACATAATTTATACATTACCCGTTCTTTTCACACTTGTTGAAACTTTGTTGCAATAATTACACCTTGAATAAAAAACAAACAAAATTTTTAACCCATTCTAGCTTTTAGTATTTAGTAAATGTTGTTAAGGAGAGAAACATAAATTATAGAATATATAATCTTTAATATAATTTCCATAAGTCTCTCAGTTATCAATTTCACTATCCAAATCTATCTTCATTTTAGCTTATTCATAATTGTAATCATAATAATTTTAACTTCAGTTGAGAGTTTTCCCATGTTTGGTAATTTTCATAGTTTCTAGTTATTAAAAGCATGTTTGTTACATAATGCTGAGTTGTTTCTGAATTTTGGGTGGCAGTAATATTAACAGTTTTGATCATTTCGAAGATATATTATATTGTTTACTGAATTTCACACATCACAAATAAATAATAATAAATTAATACAAAAGGTTGCTTGTATAAATCAATAGGTAAAATATAAAATATTGAGATAATACTATTACGGTTTTTTATAGGATCAAAGGTGGGCAAAGAATGATTTTTTGTTGACTTCTATTTAAATTCGATAGCAATAAACTTTGTGAAGGCAAAATGACATGATTATCATGAAATAATTTAGATGCTTTGCCCACCTGTGTTATATAACATACATTATTAAGTACAAATAATTGTTTTGCAGGCAGTGTCTACAAAATAATTAAATGCATCAGATCACACTATCTTGGAATAGTAATAGTAAAGGTGTAAATTAAATAAGGTTATATATAAAGTTAGAGTATTATAACATACATTATAAGCAATAATATTCGAAATGTTATTACATAATATTAAATCGGAACATATTTGAAGTAAAGTTGTTTCATTTAAATTGGTGATAAAATTGCACATTTATATTGGGTGATTATACATTATTATATTTATTGCAAATTATATTGAATACACATTAGTGACCAATAATTAACTCCTACCCAGCAACTTTGATCAAGAATTTGAAATTATTTACAACAACAGATCTGCAACAAACGAAATAATCTTCTATTTTGATAATTTACAATATCTATTTCAAGATGACACTGTTCAATTAATTATAAATGATGTATTTGAAAAAAGAACTCACTTATTTTATTATTTCCACATAAATTCATTTTAAATCAAAGCAAATGAAGTTATTAAAATATTGAGATAACATAATGGATATCTCCAGCATACTGTCTTAAATGCCTTAGAGCTGAGAATGGTTTGCAAAGATAAGTTACTGATATCTCCATCATTTATCAAAATAACAACATATTTAGATATTTTTATTCTACTTTATTAACCATTTCATAGATGTCGGTATGTTCCTATTTGAAAATTGAATACATTTTGTAATTGCTTCATGACCTTGGAAATATAATAACAATAAATTGTTTTGTCTGTGATGTGTTAAATTGACAGAATTTTAAATTACAATTATCAAAACAATATGACCTGCCCCTCTGCATGGTGTTAAACTTACTAAACAAACTATACATAAACAGAATTGCAGCATGTTTGTTCGATATTCAAGCAATATTTTAGAATCATAGGCTTAACCAAACAATAATATTTTGTAGTTAATTAAAGTTTATGTTTAGCTTATTAAATTTCATATTCATTACATTTATATTGGATCTTTTTAAAGATTGCTCCCTTATATTCAAATGAATTTGAGTAAAGTAGTATCATAAACAGATCATAATGGTTGTGATCCATACCTTAAGTTTGTTAGATAACTAGTTTGAAATTGTTTATCATTATTTATTATATTGAATTTTCCCATTTATGATAAGTAAGCAAAAAAATGAATATGTATTGCAATTCCATTGAAAGGCGACCAAAAAATAATTTCAGTTATAAAAAACTCCCACCATCATAGATCTATCCAACTGGTTGTGATACTATATGATTCAAATATACTTTTAAATAAATGTTATTTACTACATCATCAAAATACAAAATCCCAAATTTAAACATCCCATAGACAAAACCAATAATACAAGAGGTAATAATTTTTTTATATAATAATACAAGAATTGCTCTAAGTTGTCAACTTGGTCGTTGGCTGGCAGCCCTGTATGACATCTACATGCTCAGGGTGTCGCCAGCTCGACGACGTATCAAGGGATTATTATTATTCTTTTATTAATTGGATGTGTTCGCCACACTCTGGCAACACCTTCGCCACGCACACTCCTCTTCTAATGTATGGATTTATTGGTCCGTATCCTTGCGAACCTTGTGTCCGCGGAAAGAAGCTTGGATCTTTGTTGCTGCTTTGTTAAGCTCCGGGTCAGTCAGATCAATGTCCAATTCCTCAGCCTGGAATTAGAAAGAAATATTTTTGTATTTGAATAGTGTCGTATAATATATGAATAATTATTTTTGGAGTATATAATGTAAATGTTTCGTATCAGTTTATCAAAATGCTTTCTAATAATTGTTAAAAGAGAAAAATTAGTATTTGAATATTGCGAAAATATTTGTACAATTACTGTAATTGACAAAATCCAGATTAATAATTAATAGAAAACTTTTTCTTCATTAAATTAATTACTCTCAACTAAGGCGTCATATTTTATTTTGAAAAAAATTCAATTTCTATTAAATTAATCATAAAACATACATTTATTCTATGTAATGTTTGTCGGTGTCCGTGGCGTAGTTGGTAGCGTCGTTCGCTACGGTTACGGATGTCTTGGGTTCTATTCCCTGTGTGCATGGTTTTCATAAATTGATCTTTCAATCAATTTATGAATTTCGGTTCGTAGTTTGAATGTTTGTGATGTCTAAAACTCCCTCCTCACCCATCCATCCGATCCTCACTGGTCGTAGCGAGAGCGATTAGCTAACCAATAGTCCTGTCCTTACTCTATCCTTCTATCCCTGCTCTCTTCGAAAAAAGAAAGGTTGAGCGACTGAGTAACAAGCAGTTCTCATAGAAAAAATCTGTTAAGATACCTCCATTAGGAGACCATATGTTCCACATTGGGAGCAGACATGAAAAAAAAATGTTTTTCGATAGTTGAAAGTTAGGTACAATTTTTTGTATAACCGTGTTAACGCTAAAACATCAATATAAAAAATGGACCATTTTCTCGGACTGTGCAAAAATATTATCGGTTGTTAATATTACATAGATTATTTTTGATAAAGCATGGTTGCAATCTGATTCCCGCTGAGGGGCGACGCTTTACTTAGTGACATATTTGTGGGCCCTGTGTTATTTGCATGAATTATAGTTATCCTGAGAGCAGCTTCCAGAACGATCATTTACTCTTTTTTTATCCATAACCTAACCAGTCGTCCTAGCAGATTTCTGTAAATAATATTTGTTGTATAAGGTGAGCATTTCAACAAATAACGACTTTTTTTAAAGCATCTGATCATAAAATTGTGTTTTATACACATAGTTAAAAAAAAATACATCTTAAAAATTTAATTAAATCCATCATTGTATCGAGGAAAATAAAAGAATTATTTTTTGATATAGCTAAGCAGTAATTTTTTAGGAAATTCTTCCCTAACACTATTATTCTATCCCTACCCTCTCTAGTATGTTGAGCGGGTGACTGAAAAACAGTTTTCATCAACTGCATATTGCTGAAATAATCTATAAAGATTCCAAGTTTGATCTAAATATCCCTATTAAAAAAAATAACATTAATGCAGAGGTTATGAGACAAACTTAATGATGGGAGATGAATGGAAGTAATAAACGTAATAGACGAGGTGGTAATTAAAGATAGAGGAGTTTGTCTATGACAGGGGTGACATAATACAACAACGCTGAATAATGAATAATATTTTTTCTCAAAAGATGTCGGGCAAAAAAGATGGTTTTAAGCTATTTATTTTCGTTGATATTGAATATAGCTTTAATAATAAAATATGCGATTTTAATCGAGATAAACGAATTTGTTGCAACAAAGTTATATTCCATTGCTTAATGACGCCACTGGAGCCTTATCTTACATCCTATACTGTGGACCAGCGTTTCCTTAATGGGATTACGCGAAGAAGTTAAAAAGATTTAAAGAAATACTCATTTGAATCTGAAAATTGTGTAGGAAAGTTACTAAGACTTGAGACAAGCAAAATATTGACTGATTGAAAATGTATTTATAAGTCATGACTTAAATTTCCTGACGTAGATTTTTGGTGGCAATTTACACAAAGGAAGCCCCGAGTTGTAACGGTCGGTAATCAATGTACCGTAAGCATTCGCCAAAACGTCATTGTGTGAAAATGAATTTTGCCTATCTTTTTACCATCAAAAATAAATATGACCCCAGACATGCGTGTACAATAATTACTGTCGAAGACGAAATTATTCTCGTTTCATTAAGATAAAACGTACCATTTTTCCTGTCTCACACCGGTACCATTACAGGATGGCTGAATTTATTTATCGGTCAAGAAATACGATAAAACTGCCATTATTACATTCAATTCAAAGACTTTAAAAGATTTTTTCGTTGGTATTCCTTTTTTGTGATACACTGAACATATTTTGAGGGATACTGCTTTGTAAACCATGTAAAAAGATTTCGCAATCAAATATAATTGGGAAGCCTGTCATATTTAAAATTATTTGCTTCATTAATTAAACAAAAATCATCAAGTTTCCATTAATTAATCAAATATTTTCCAAAAAAATCTGTAGAAGTTACTATTGCATCGCCCAATTTAGGCTTTTGATATGCATTTAATTATGTATTTTAATTGAAGATATGCTATTATTGCATACATATTTTATGACTGAGAAGAGAATATTTTTTAATTGAAATATTTCATTGATCTACTGTAATATTTTTACTGAAACCATAAGGAAATGGCAAACGCGGAATTATAGCGAAAACTATTCACAATTTTCTTTAAAAAAGTGTTTTCTTTTTGACTGATACGTGAATTGAAGAATTTTGAACAGCTCGAGCGTTTACTAGTTACACTTGGTGCAATGAAAAGAATTTCATGACATCGATATTAACAAAAATAAAGTAGGAGAACACAATCGAAAATTAACCCAAAACTAGAGATTACGTGAAAAACATGATTTTCAGGATTCATTTAGAGTTGAAGAATCGTTTTCAGAATAAAAAGTTCACGTGGCGAAAAATTTAATATTTATAGGACTTAATACCTTCATTGTAAATTTGACGTTTTGATTTTTCAGTGAATAGAAGCTATTTTGAAAGATAATAACGAACAAAATAGTTACCTACATACTTTAAAATGAAAAAGAAAACATAGGTTACAGTAAATGAGTGTAGATTTCAAAATAGTAAAATTATGCTTTCAAAATTATTTATATACTAAGAGTTTTTTTTAAGTTTATATCGATCAAGTTAAAATTGATTTGTTGAGTGATGAAGTTATTAATTTTAAATCGAAAATTAATTTCCATGAAGTAACCGCAGAATCAATATTGACTTAAAAATAAATACAATAATGTCCATCGTGCATATTTTTGTATACGCCAGCGTTTCATCATTATATTTAGTTGCGAAACCCTTTTACATTTTCTATAAGACGGAATCTTTGAAATATGCTTAGAATCTCAATATATAAAATGAAAAAAAAAAATGAATAGCCGGTAAAATAAGCTTATTTCAAGTTCATTAAATTGAAAGTCACATGTTTCTGAGGTAAGGTAACTGAAAGATTTATCCTGAACGAATAGTGATTACCCATATTTCTCATATAATAACAATAATAGAAGCTGTAATGGTCACTTTTGAATAAAATTAATAAGATTCGTCCAACAGGGTTTTAAGTGTGATTAAAATATTATTTTTACCTTGAAGCCTGTATATGAAGATCAATGGTGCGGTTTTGAGCTACATTTTATATTCGAGTCACTTTTTCGACCATTGTTTTGGCGCCATCATTGCACCCATCAACACATTTGTCTATTACATTATTACAGTTTACTATTACTATGAAATATAATAAATTGCATAAGTGTTATGATACACTTTTGCAAATAAGCAAATCTTCTGCAATCCTTTAAACAAAATCATATTTTACTCGTATGCCTACAATATTTTAAAGTTTCAATGAGTTTCAATTTTCTCTGGGGTACTATTAATTTTATCTCTTTTTGAATCGCTGGTGTATACCTTATGGTAGTGTTAACTTTGCGATTTAATGACGCAGCTTATTACATTGTTGAAAAATAATTGATTTTTATTAATAAACTTTATTAAGTAATATGCTGGGTTGAACTATAACATTAAGCGTGAAATTAAATTGAAAAAATCAGCTGTTGATTTTTTCCAGTGGTTCCCAACCTTATTGTGGTCGGAGGCGCATACAAGATTAAAAAAACTAGTGGTGGGCGAAAGCGGGATTTCAAAAAGAACCAAACTGAGGTATACCGTGTTAAATTCTATACATACATACTAAATAGTAATAAATCGTTTGATTTATAGTTCTGTAACGGCATAAACAAAAAAATCTGGATTCAGTTTTTCGTTAGTTAATGGGAACAGGCAAATAGCTCCGCGGCCACAGGGTTGGAAAACTCTGCTTTAGCCGAACAAAACTAGACACAGCTATTAAAAAGCGCATTTTCAATCTGAAACTTATCACGGAAAATACAGTACAGTTACAATGAGGTTCTTTATTTCCGGCATTTTGTTATTACACGCCGTTGTTTTTTGTGTAAGTTATTTTATTTTTTACTAAATATGTTTGTTTCCAGTTACATCGTTGGCGAAGAAAAGGGAATAAAGTTATGTTTATTAGTTACTTGTGTTTCGTAATCATATACAAACAAACTAATTTCATTACATTGAAAACATTCAAAATATTTCATACCTGTTTTAAGTTGACGATTGTTTTCGGGAAATTTTATAATAAAGGTGACAAACACCTGTTTTGTTTTCACAATTTTATTTGACAAATATCAGCACAATATATAATCTATAAATGTAAGACGAAAACTGTTTAAAGTTACGGGTAAATCGATTTTGTTTCGTCTATCTAAGTATATTAAATAATTAATTTCAGACGGCGGAAGATGCTAAGTTTAAGCATACAGAAGATCAAGATCCCCTTGAGAACAATCTGAACACTTTCCACACGCAAAAGATCATATGCACAAAAGTGAGTTTCGCAAACGAGGGTAACAACTGTATCAAGGTGTATGAAGATGGACAGTTGACTGTACTATTGCCCACCTGGGAAGGACAATCAAAGCTGGATCTCAATAAGGAGTACTGCCTTTTAGGAAACAAAAACTGTGTCACAATTTCTGCCAGCGGAAAAGTACACGCTGTTCCCGACACTTGGGACCAAACAGCTTCTGGTATCGAATGGTGCACAGGGTACAATGAAAATTCTAAAGAAATTAATTGTCTTAAAGCGGGTGACGACAATACGATTCAATTATTACCGCAAACATGGGCATTCCCATTGTATTTGTAAAGTAAATAACACTTAGCCGATTTTTTCGATTCCATATTTAGTAATCAAGGTATAATTAAATTAATGTTTTCTACAAGAAGAAAAGAAAAACAGTTATTTTTACAGCGATTTTGGCTTGAAGTATCATTTTTTTACTGTAATTTGAATATTTTATTTGAAATTAATTAATTCAATAAATTTTAAAAAGAAAATTCGTTATTTTTCTATTCCTTTTCTGTTAATGCGTTTGTCGGGAAAATGACAGCTTAAGACAAAGAGTATGTAAACTTCGATATGTAAAGTTGATAAATGCCATGTCTCAGTAGTTCGTATTAGTGTCGTATAATTTGTGTAATTTCTGATAAATAAATATTTTAAGTAAAATATGTTGCCTGTTTTGCTTATAGACTCAGATTGTCTAGGACTTATGGTGATGTCCTGGGAGGGCCGATTTCAAATGCTGATGTTTCATTTTTACATTTGAGAGCTCAGCATCAAGGACTTTTCTCTTCCATTTGATCTTGTATAACTTTTTGAAATATTTCCTATTTATTTATAAACGAATTTCAATTAAATTTGAAAGATTTAAAAGACAACTAAAAATATGGATTACACTGCTACGTTTATTATTCCTACATAAGCGCAATATATATCATCTAGCTTGACCTATTGATTGAATAGAAATTTACCATAAACATACCTCTTGGTAGATATCCATTATATTAATACTATTAGTTTATACAATTTAATTAGTTGGAAAACGATTGTCAGATAATGTTTATAGTTATTTCGGAACCACGCTATTGTTCTGGCTCTTCATCAGTAGTCTTGACTGAGACATGCTGCTGGAATAGAAATAAAATATGCCAATCCTTGTAGAAATATAAGATTTATTTGTTTGAGCTATAACATACGGATATGTATACGCTCAAAGATGTTTCTTGGTCATGTATTCAGGTCACACAAAGATTGAGAGAATTACCTGGAAGTATTTCGGTTCTATTCCAAAGTTTAGTAGCAAATCAGTTCTATAAATATGAATAAAATACATCCAAACAAACCACAACACTGTGCTAACCACAGTCCTTGGGCCCCTGTTATGGAAGATTTTATTCGACGATTATAGATATTGCTTCAGCCTGCTTCAACTGCAGTATTTTTGCCAACGCAGGTGACCCTTTATTCTTGGTGAGTGTAAATAATCGTAGTGTGAGTATAGAAAAGGCAGCAAATGAAAAGATTTCATCTATTTTAGCTTAGGGTAACACCAACCAGATGTCATTCGCTCCCAAAAAACAATAGCTAATGTCCTCAAATGTGGCGTTTTTCGTAATCTTCCGTTTGGAAGGTATTTATGAGAGCTAAAAGCTACTGCTCTTAAAATCGTTAACGTCACCGTATACACCGGAATAGCTGAATACACCATTGGTACGTGGTATAAAAGATGTACTCATTTGCTCATTCAGAAAATCCTTTTAAGCGGGCAACGCAGAGCAATAGTCGAAACACAAGCATACATGCAATAAAGATGCATTGGCAGATCTAGCTGGTATACATTATTTATACCTGCACATGCAAGTTAGAGTTGCTACAGTGATGACGCATAAGGATCCTCAGGGAGGAGGGTACCTTTACTGCCTTTTCATCCACCAAACCCTTACATTCCTGAAGCAAACGCAGCACGCATTATATTACAAAATTACAATGCGGTGATATGATCCAGCATGCTGACCGCTTACTTTGGGAATGCCAAGACAACGAACTGGGAAAAGACGATCAGTCGGATATCTTGACCTTGTAGGTCTTGTCTCTAGGTCAAATCACAAGACTTTCAAAGAGTTCAAAGCGTACTATGTAGAGTCTAGATCATAAAATCTATTATTTTTCAATTTTAATGTGTTAACTGTCAATTCTTGGTGGAAAGGCAATACATTTTAAAAATATTTTTTATACAGGAGAGTAAGTTTATTTTTAAAATATAATGCCTTTCCACCAAGAATTGATAGTTAAAACCTTAAAAGTGATTAGTGAAGCGGGTACAGCTAAACTTACTGTCCTAAATAAAAAATATAAATTAAAACAGTGCATAGCGTCGCAACACACTTGGTAAAATAATAAAAAATAAAATCATAAAATCTCTTCCATATCATATTTTATTTGCTGCACACTGTAATACCTACAATCAATTCTTCAGAGGATTTTTTCATAGGAAATATTACAATTGTAACATACTATTGAAGATCGGTAAAAAATGAAATTAATTGATTGCCAAGTTTACTCTTGTTTCGACGTGTACAATTTTATATCACGAGTGATTGTATATCTATGAAGTGTAAATCGATTAACCATCTCAAGCCTAGTAATAGAAAAACTATAATATTTATATGCTATAAATATTATAGTCTTTTTAGTTATAGAATTGTGAAAAAGGTCACCGTCCACTGCCTTAGAGCATTACAACTCGGCCACGGTGATCGATTCAACTATTTTTTATTACTAATGGAGCTTCTTAGGAGAAGTTACGTGAAGTGAGTCGTCCTATCTCTCTCTTTGGAGAGGGTACGTAAAGGACAAGTTAGTAGCTCTCACTCTTTCTACATCACAGTGTTAGGATAAAAAGGAAGTGAGAGGCAGCGATGAAACAACACAGACATACAAATTTATAAAAAAATAAATGCGTCAAATATAATTCATAAGTTAACTCGGACCGATTATTATATTTGAAAATAGATTTTTTTTCCATGTCCGCTCCCAATGTGGAGCATATGGTCTCCTAATGGAAGTATCTTAACAGAATTTTTCGACGAGAACTGCTTGTTACTCAGTTGCTCAACCTCTCTTTTTTCGAAGAGAGTAGGGATAGAAGGATAGGGCTATGACAGGACTAGTGGTTGGCTAATCGCTCTCGCTACGCCCCCTGAGGATGGGATGGGTGGGAGGGAGGATTCAGACTACGAACAGAAATCCATAAATCGATTGAAAGATCAATCTATGATAACCGACGGCACCGGGAATTGAACCCGAGACATCCATAACTGTAGCCAGCGACGCTACCAACTGCGCCACGGACGCCGACGAATAGAATTACGACCTTTGTAAATCCTTTCGCGCGCTCATGGCGAGAAAAGTAGAAACGACAATCTTTTGTCTCTTATGTCAAAGTCCTACACATAAAGAGAAGGTTTTTAATAATTGCTCCTAATCGTTCAATTCGTTAATTTTTTCAAATTGGTTTCAAAATTTCAAAAGAATACTTTAACATTCTATTTTTAACGGTTCTTATGAAGAGGTCTGTTTTTCAAAAGACTTCTGCCAGTTTTTAAAAAGGGATTTAACATATCAAATTTGAATTATTGAGATTTTGTACACTTCCATGTATTTTTTCCACTAACGACCCGGGTTTCGCCTTTCGGCATCTTCAGGCATTCGAGCGCACGAATGGACTCGAATTGACAGACAGTACAGAGTGTCTAACGTTTATATGGGAGATACAAACACGACAAATATTATTTACGAGATAAAATATTATAAGTCTAGGATCCACACTGATACCTGAGTTAAAATTTCGAGAATCGCCTTAATCCTTATTGTGTAAGCAAACGCATTAACAGAGTGGCGAATTACCGCTTTCCAACTAATATTAGAATTACCAGTGATTTTACAATTATAATAGCATTGTGGGTTTCCACGGGATGCAATTCGACAAAAGGATAAATATATACAATCAGTGCACATTTAGTGACTTCTGTTAGGTGACCATGAGATGAATTTATTAAAATGGGAAAATCAATATATATATATTTTTTTTAACGAAATCATTCACGTATAGGAATACAGCAAAGGGGAGTTTGGGAAATTCAGCTGTTCGTTCAGAATTGGCAAGGCATTTAACTAGGTTTTATTGATTTCCAAAATTTCTTGATAAAATAAATTACGATCCCCCATATTTTGATGCAACAATTTAACCCCATCATACGCATTCAACGTATGGTTCTCCAATAACAAGTGATTTGCGAATGTCGAAGTATCTTTTTTTAATCTAAAAGCAGCTAAATGTTCTGATACTTTATATCTAATGTACGTGTGGTTTTATCCACATAGAAATGTTGGCAATCACTGCATTGTAATTTATAAATGCCAGATTTGTTCTTAAAGTGGACTATATTTTTATTGTTAATAAGTAATTTGCCTAACGAATTTTTGCAATAGAAGGCCGGTCTACTACGGTCTAACACTATCAGCGAGTTGTTTTTTAATGTTAAAGCGGGACTGTTCAGAGTTCAACAGACAAATCCCGAGTCCCACATTGCCTCTGAAAATGTCGACTTGTCGAATGTATTCAATATAAATATTTTAATAAATGTGATTCTTGCGAATTATTACATGACTATTTTGTTCACTTCTGTATTCATATGCATTTATTTACATACAATATAATTTAATTAAACTTATGTATTTTTTCTCGATGTCGGGTCTGTGGTGTAGTGGTCAACGTCGTTTGCTACGAATACGAATGTCTCAGGTACAGACAGTTTGAAAAATGATGTTTGAGATGTCTTAAATTCCCTCCCACCCATTCGATCATAAAAAAGGCGTAACGAGAGTGATTAGATAACCACCAGTCCTGTCCTAGCCCTATCCCTATTCTCTTTGAAAAAGAGAGGTTGAGCTGAGAAACAAGGAGGCCATATGCTGCACATTGGGAGCAACATGGTAACAAAAATCTTAAATTCTTCCTCAATTCTTTAACTTTTTTTTTGATAGTTAAAAATAATGAATGTCCTTATCTGTGATTTTGGAAATCTGGCAACCCCGCCACTCACTGTGGTATCCACTCCAGAGCAGCAGATTTGAGCGCATTGTCATGTTTTTTTACTTTAATGATATTTCGAAAATATGATAACTCACTGTGTAGTTTTATTTAATTATTCAACAATTTTAATATCGTCATCTCTGACGAATCAAAATAAATAATTTTATTAGCTAATAAAAGATTGTGGGTAAACGTCATACGTACAAGTTTTTCAATTTGAAAAAAACGCGTGTTTTCTTTGTGTGACATTATTAAATGTATTACTAGCGTAAAATTTGATTGAACAATGCATATTCTAGATGTTTTCAATTTGCTCGAGTGAGTTTTCAATTTCGAATAATTGAAATGATAAAAATATTACCGGTTTAATAACTGAACATGTAGTGATAACAAAATCGTCAATAAATATCGCGGTGAGCTTATTTTTCAAACCAGTTTAAGTTTGGATCTTAGCGGAAAAAACTCTATACTACAATGAAGTTTTTCGTATTTTTAGCCGTAACTGCGTTCCTGTTTTTGGAAATCGTAAGGATATTACTTTTAAAACCGTAATTATTTTTTATAAATTCAAAATTGATATTTGAACAAAAAAAATATAGTCCAACGATTCCAACAATGTAAAATTAAACCTTTACAGAAGTAACAGCACAGTTTGGAAGCAATAATATGTATAGTTTCATCTGTCTTTTTCCGAAAATGATATGGTAATTTGCTTGCTTAAATTAATATTAATTTTGAAAATGTAACATCTCTGATAATTTATCTACATAACCAGAATAACACTTCAAGGAACACTAGACTGATAGCTATAAGGACTTCAAAAACGGCAACTTAAACATACGCAATTTAAAAAAAATGAAAGTCTTAGGGACCCCTATCGATACAGGTCCTCTGAGATATTAAAGCCCTTTAATAAATGAAAATTTGAAATCTGCTGAATTTTTTCTAATTTAAAAATGAGACGATAAATATTATTGAATATTATTAATCAAAATCGACTGTAGAAAGAAAAAAGGACGTAACCCACAAACAAAAATTAGTGTGTATAGCCCACACTAAACTTGTATTAAGTTTTATACAATGTGATTATCGAAAAAAAATATTTTGAAAAGACGAAGAGATACGTATTTTTGCCTTTCTACTATCGATATATTATAAAAATATGTGTAAATGAATATAGCGGGTTACGTTGTTTTTCCTTTCCACAGTCGATATATATATGGTTTTAGAACTATCCAAGTCGCCGTTATAAAATAGCATCATGTTTGAGTCATTCTTTTGCGAATATGTATGCAAATTTTTACACTACAAGTTCACTTCTGAATAACGGTTACATTTAATTAAAAAAGTTTACCCCTAGATTCTCTCGGCTTATTCTGAATATTAATTGAAACAAATCACGTATACGGAATCGGATTTTCTCAATTTACATTTTGGACTACGCTTAAAAGTAAAATACTTATTCATTTTCACGAGGGAATATTAATTTGTTATTTTAAAAACATTTGTTTTCTTCCATGTCAATGGTAATAGAAAGCGTGACCTGGAAATTCTTTTCTCGGTGCTGTATTTTATCAAATTAATCGTAAGCTAATTGTCATACGGGATATGCCATAACAGTCAAATTTTAATACACTTTTATTACATTATAGAGAGAATCATTCGTTTTTATGTTACATTACTTGTATAGTTTGGTCATTTTCATTGTGAAAGTTTAAATAAAATCCTCTTCACGCTAAAACGTTGTCAATGAAGAGTTTTATTATTTTAAATTTGAAATGAATTTAATTACTATCCCTGATATTAAAAAGTGATTATATATTGAGCTGTTATCAAAAGGAGACTATAGATTAAAATCTCTTGTTTTCTATCGTATGAATTTAATTATCATTATGTAGGTAATATGTTTCACGAGATTTTTATATGAAATGAAATGTAAACAAAAAAAAATTTCTTCGTTTCAAAATGTAAATAACATTAGTATTTATGCATGTTAGCGGAGACCCCCTGTCGGGAGTAATTGAAATTTGATAATTGATTGTTTAACATGCATCTTATAGAAAAGGCGTCTCTACTAAGTAGTATTATATATAATTATGTTGATTAAAGCAACAGTCAATTTAAGATTTAAATAATAATCAATTGAATTTACAGGAAGCAGTTGATGTAAACGATGCCACGACCAATAACAACAATGACAAAACCAATAACAACAATGACAAAACTAATAACAACAATGCACAAGAACATGACGATAAAAATGAAGTAAATGTGATCAAAGATAGCCTTCAAGGTTTGAATCAAGTAGTCAACACCCTTCATGAGAGCTCAGTCGGCACCATTGGTATTACAGATTCCGGTCTGATAGTCGTGGATCTCCTAGATAAAGGAGTGTACGTTGGGAACGGTGACATTGGAGTTGTCGGGAAAGGAATCGTCGGCAAAAAGTTCGTCGGAAACGTTCTTGGATTAGGAAATTGCGTCACCGATACTTGTGGTGTCACTAAAAATCTCGGAAAGGTTAACCTGAGCGTCACCAAATTGGGCCAGAAACTCGTCGGATTCGTCAACCAGAAAGATGGAACCGTTGGAGTGGTCAGCTGTAAATCTTATCCCAATTGCTCAATCCATAATGTCGATAACACCATAAATGATATTGGCGTAACAAATGTTGTAAAGAAGAGTGTAGTAGAAAAGACAAATTAAATTAAAAATAAAATTTAAAATTATTGGTTATGCAAAGAATATACATATATATATATATTTAAACAAATCAAATATCTCGCGTCTATCTCATGGATATTCGCAGTTGTTATTCAATTGAGATAAGTGTTTTTCAAAACGCAGAAAGCTTTCACATACAATTCAGCAACTAAGCTGGACATTTATGTTTCAGGTTGATGCTGTACGCCAAAACCTGAATTTATAAATATAAATCCTCTGTGAAAACTATGCTAACGAAATTCTATGAATAATTAAACGATAATTACATAATGATGTTTTTATTTACCGTTTGTACCTGTTTAACTATATCATACAAAATGAAAGGCATTATATATTATTTAAAGTGATGACAGATGGTATGAAAAACCTTACTCATCGCTTCCAGTAAAATGATTATTTAAAAAACAGTACAGATTGCACTTCTGTTTTAATGGTTTAGACGTGGCTTAAGAAAACTGTTTTTTCAGCACTAGTAATATAAAACATTTTTATTGACTAAAAATACCAGCTGCGTGGTCGAGTGGTCAACTCTGTTGGCTTCGGTTGCATTGCTCATGGGCCCGAATCATGTCTCATGAATTGATTTCTGTTTTAAAAAAATGATGAATATCATGTCTGGAATTCCCTTTCACCTAGACCAGTGGTCGGCAAAGTGCGGCTCTTTGTCACCTTAAGTGAGGCTCTGGCACAAATATCCACGAGCAGGAGCGCAAATCTCTAAAGTTAAAAATTCTCTAAATAATACAGTAACAGTTTTGAAATTTTCTCCTTTTGGCATTGACATTAGTAACTTTGAAATACAATTGCTGGATTTAAAAAACAAGGAAATATAGAGCTCTAAACTTGAATGGTAGTTCACAATACAAGTGGTTTGCTTTGAAAGACCTGGAGAATCAAGACATGATCATGTTCAACGCCTGGAATAGTATTCCTGACTTTTATGATCAGCTGAAAAAACTCGCGTGTGCTGCTCTTTACCTTTTCGGTTCTACATATTCAACACATAAACAATCTTTTTCAAGCATGAATTTAGAAGAGTAAACTGGGAAATCGTCTTATCGATGAGAACCTAGAATCGTGCCTAAAATTAAAAACAACAAAATACAAACCTTACATATAAACAATACTTTTCAAAGGAGATTGTTCGCATTAAGTGTTTATCAGTCATTTTCATGATATAAATTTATGGATACCTTACTTTCACATTATTTTTTATCAATAAATAAAATCTTTATAAAGTATGAAATCAAGTTTTATTCAGTTTACCCATAATTTAACGAAGGTCTAAAATTATAATAAATATTTACTAAGTTAATAAACAGATTTGGCTCTTAAAGTTTTTTTTAATCGTTGTCATGTACATATTTGGCTCTTTGGCGAATAAATTTGCCGACCACTGACCTAGACTATCATAAAAACGGGGCGCTGGAAGAGATTAGCTGACCACTAGTCCTGTCCTAACCGTATCCTTATATACCTACTCTCTGGAGAGAAAAAGATAAGTGAACAGCTGACTATTAAGCAGTTTTCATAGAAAACTTATATTGAGTTTAACTCCATTAGGAATCCATATACTCCAAATTGAGAAAGTACATGGTTAAAAATAAATTAAGTTATATGATATTAATCTACCATTTTTATATTTTCATTGTACTCTTTTAATACGACTATTTACACACGATTGGCTTTGATCGTATTCTTTGAGTGTTATTATATAAATAACACACGAATATTAACTTTATTATGACACATTAGTTGTGTACTGGTGCCAATTTTAATCACAGATTCAATAAGTAAATAAAACAAACAATCATAGTATATTTCTTATAATGTATTTATTTAAAAAAATATCTAGAGAAATAAGATTTTTCATTTTAGAATTTTAAGGCATGCGCCGCATTTACTGTATGGACGGCGCGCCACTGGTAGACATCATGAAAGCACTACTATAACAGTGCTACCCAAACTCATGGGCCGTGAAATATTTAAGTAAAACTATAAATATTTTTTCCAATATTTACATAAGTAAATTTATGTGATAAAAACAAGTTAATTATTTTGGCCATACTTTTCCCTGCGAATTATCATATCAAAGATTAAGCCCGATATTGATATGTTATGTAAAATCTTTCAAACATATTCATTTCATTATATTGTTATGGTGACTTCACGCCAAGCATTATTTTATAAATAACAATTAAACAATAGATTGTGTACGCAACCTTCTGGCAGAAGTTCCCTGCGTTTGCCCTCAAGTCACTCTCAAAATTAAGTTAGGGACTGTGCATGTTGGTCATTATGTTTAAAATAACACTACGAACAATTTCCGATTAAAATTGAGCACCCTTACGAATACTGATTGTGGAGAACGAAACACACACGTTCCCCACAATCAGTATTCGTAAGGGATTTTTCTGTATTATTTTTCCCATTTGAAACTTTTAGCTGAAGTTGTCTATAGTGATATAATATTTAGCTAGAATACAAACAGAAAAAATGTATAAAGACTTAGTCTGTACCCACTCTAGAAATAACAACTTAGAACACGTTTAGCACGCTCCTCATAGTTTGAGTGCGAAGGAAAAAATTAGAAAAAATATTTATTTCGTGATACATATTATTATTATAATATATGTATAGTAGTAATTAATGTCAAATAAAGCTATAACTAAAATAATTTATTTTTCGTGGATTATTTTTTTTCATATTTTGGGGGTCGTAGTGTAAAAAAAGTTCAAGTAGCACTGTGCTATATGATATCGAGCGTTAGACTCCAAACTATATGCCCCACTTTGAGAATTAATGAGCACTTTTTACTTAAGAAGCAGGTATGGGAATACACAAAAGTTAACCAGTAGGTGAAAAATTCAGACGACGAGAGAACAAATAAGACGAGAAATCTTTTGAGAAAGTCTAGAAAATCTCAGAATGATGGTCTATAATGTCATCTATATTTTCTATATCGATGGTGTTTTGGCCAATTGATGTAACTCTCAAAAGTACGAAAATGATTGGATATCATTTTAAAGAAGACACAGCAGGTCTCGGACAAATGATGCAAATTAGATAAATAAACTGACCACTTTTTTCAAGACAATTACTTTTAAGATTCAAAATTCTGAACCGTCCACTTCATGTAAGCCACTATTATATCGATACTCCCTACGTATAATCTCGTATCTGCAAACATGCAAATCTACAGGTGTTTATTTCAAAGATTCATAAAGCAACTCACGTATAATGTTTTCGATAAAAACAGTTTTTACTCTCTCCTGAACAATTTCAATTTATAGGGTTACATCAATTGGCTAAAACACTGTGGAATTATGAAGAATGTCTATCATAACCGGCGACGGTTTCGCTGTAGAGCTCTTCCAGCTTGGCCAGTTAGTAGATAGATTAAATGCTAAATGTGGATTAAGGAGTCCATATATAATTTTTTATGGAAAACATGATTAAACATTCTCCTTTGGATGTTACAAAAAAAATATTCAATTATCAATTTCAAAAATTTCAATCCAGGTTCCTCCCTATTCCGCCTTTTTATGTCAATCGCTGGCTCCCAGCACGCGTTGGTCTGTTATAAGACCAACGCGTGCTGGGAGCCAGCGATTGACATAAAAAGGCGGAATAGGGAGGAACCTGGATTGAAATTTTTGAAATTGATACTTGAATTTTCCACATCCATCCAGAGCGGACTTATTATGCTCCGTTTTGCTCAGGAGTGTGAGACGTTAAAGACAGCGGTCGCCAACCGGTGGTCGGCGAAGTTCTTGCAGTAACGTCATTGGAACCAAGAATACGCAAACTTATTTCAAACACACAGCAACATATATTACACTAATTATGATAAAAATTTTATAATAAAAATTGTTACTTCTATCATTATTGTTTTATATTTTTAAACTACTGGTTTGAGAGACGTGTACTACATCAATGTTTGATATATTTCCAGCCCAGGGTAGGAATTGAGTGTTGAAAAATCTATACAATGGCTCACTAGTCACCAAAGAGAGCATTTGCGGTTTCTGATAGTCCTTAGAATTTGGCGTTGATTTCTCTAAATCATACGTTACAATAGGTCTTGTAAGAGGTAGAGTTTGAATTATTTCTACAGTCTATAGAAAGCATCTACTGCTTCGCTTGTATAACGTTCAATAAAATGTTCAAATATTTTTTTATTTTTTACCATGTCCGCTCCCAGTGTGGAGCATATGGCCTCTTAATGGAAGTATCTCAACAGAAGTTTTCTACGAGTTGATCAACCTCTCTTTTTCGAAGAGAATAGGGATAAAAAGATAGGGCTAGGACAGGACTAGTGGTGAGCTGATCGCTCTCACTATGCTTCGTTTTTCCCTATTGGTAAATTTTCACACTATTTATATGAAAACAATTGATTTTCCCACTAGAAACAGAAATATTATGCCTTCCTAATTCATCAATCAAGGATTGCCGGTGTGTTAAATATAAAGATGGTTTTACTGTATCCTTCTAACTGCTTCTACTAACACCTTTATATTATTATATTGGTAAATTACGAGGTAGAGAATATTGTCGAAAACCGTAACGGTCCCTGATATATATTTGAGAACGAATGTAAGTCCTCTTATTTGAGATGGTTGGTTTCCACTACCCTACTTTGTATTTAAACGTCATCAATGATTAGTGATTAAATGCTATTTTTTTCAACCACAATTTCATTTTCACTACTACCGTATTTTTCTGTAATCAGTTGACTGTTCATGGTAGTAATACAAATCAGATTGTGTTTTATTTTTTTTAAATATACGTAATGCCTTTCTACTAATAATTGACAGTATGAACACCGCATAATCTTTTTAAAAAACACTATTACATGGAATGCAACTTGATTCCTCAAAATCGCAGTCCAATGAAAAATCGTGTAAATCAATAGTATCATTTGTATGCAAAAACGAAGATTGGTGACCACTGAATTGTGAATTCGATTTCATTCTGTCTGGGGATGCCGAAAGGGGAAACCCAGGTCGTTAGTGTTGAAACGCATGGAAATGTACAAAATTTGAACGATTCAATTGATATATTATTATTATATATCTCCCATCCAGTATAAAACAACCATAAGTGTTAAAATTGTGATTTTCTGTTTTGAACGCAAAAATTTCCGTAGGATTCACATAATTGTAGTGTAAAAATATCACTACTGTTAGTCACTCCTATTCATTTTTGATGCTTAGTAAATTTAGCAAATTTTAAATATTTACGGTTAAAAAACAACATATTTTGCGATATTTTCAGATATATTTATTGGAATCAGTTTGAAACACATTATTTTACTGTGGAAACAAAAGAAAATGTCTTCATACCTGAGATATTTGATCTGAAAAGAGTATTTTAAATGGATGAAAAACTTCAAATGCGATTTTCTCAAAACTGTAAATTAACAGTTATAGTTGTTACTTGGTGGGCGATATATGTATTATGTGGGTGAGGGACACAAAGAATAACGTTTGCTTTGGAACTTAGTTCCCGAAACAAAAAGGAAGAAATTAGTTTGAAAAAGAAGTTTCCAATAATACCGATATGTATGTATATCCATAGTATAGATTCCATTTCACGGCAAATACGTCAAACCTCACGTAAGTTTTATGATAAACAAAATAAAGAAAATAAATCAAAATGGTTTCGATTGATTTTCGATGTAAATTTATAGAATTGGTGCAACGTATTATATTTTGAATATTTTCAACTTGTCGTAAAATGAATTATTCACAGTAAAACAGTTTCCAGCAATTTCAATAGTTATTACATAGACATGGCGAAGTATTAGTTTTTATATATATACACATGTTATCTGTATATGTGTTAAGTTTTCATTGAAAGATCATGGGTATATAAACTCAGCATTTCATTTGAAAAATATTGTGTGAAAATTCATCAGCAAAATGAAGTTCTTAATTGTGTGCTTGGCAATAACTCTTTCCCAGTTCAATGACTGCGTAAGTATGATAAATATAAAAATAACTTTAATTTCACACTTGGATATTCATTTTTTGTTTTGAAATTATATAATAGTTGGCCACTTTTCTTTCGTCCGCCATTTGTTAAGGATTACATTTTATATACTATATTTTAAATGATAATAGTTCTTCATTTATAACAGTGTTTCCCAAAGTGGTTCCAACAGATTCCCAGAGGTCTTTGTAACCGCTGAGGGGGTCTGTGGCAAATTAAAAATAATTTGGGGGTGTGTAGACAAATTCAGAGGGTTCGCGAAAGGTTTAATATAAAAAAATATTTGTGACACATTTTCATTATTATGAAAGTTGAAATGAATAGCAATAAATAAATTGGTAGCGATTTGTTGGGTGTTGGACCCATTTTCAAGCAGACGCACAAACTCAGATGAAGTCATACAAATACATACAGGAGTAATTTATTGAATTATTGACAGATGAGAAGCAACTAATAATGTTTGAACAAGGATACCAAAAATTCTGGTTACAAAAACAGATACCAATTTTATATTCTGCATTATGGGTCACTTGTACAGAGGTTATTGGTTGCTTCCAATCTTCCTATTTAGTAGACCGTGGATTTAGTGCAGTTATAAACTTCATCATACTCTAAGTATGTTTATTTACATTTTATTTTTAAATCACCATTTACCATTCAAGACATCAAAATTAAAATTATTTTTTTTCTATTATAAAGTTATGTAGAGTTATTTTACTTGGGGGTTCAAGGTTAGGTTTTTGCTTCAAGAAGAGGTCCATGGGCATAATATGTTTGGGAACCACTGATTTATAAGGACTCTTTCTTTGATAAATGTGTAGTAATCATTAATAATCATTATTTTGATAGAAAAATTTCCATTTGTTATAAGGTACATATATAGATTAGAAATAGTTTTTCAAAAAACGGGTATATTTCTACAGCTGGTTTTTATGCAAGTGTCATTTTATAGTAGGTAAAATATTATAAGAACCCATCGCCCAGACGAGTTGAATAAATATACGAATAAATATGTCATGATTTTTACCCATAATAAGATAGTATATAAAAAAATTGAAAACTAATAGAAAAATAATGCAGTAACTGTTAAGTCTCTTTTCACTTGATGCGAAGGTTTCCCGTCGTGTATACTTAATACATAGAACAGGTCTGGGTAAATTACGGCCCAATGAGTGTTTTTTGTGGTTCACTATGAGGTTAATAAATAATTTTGGTGAGAATCACAAATTTTTTTGTGTTGAAATTATTTTTCATGATAGCACATAATTTGTATGTAAAAATAGTATTTTAATTGCGCTCCGCCGTTAATTTTTAATTTTGAATGTTATAATAACTTTTAATTAAATTAATGAATATAGTTTTGTTCGATTTATATGATTTAGATTTTCGTTTTTTCTTGTAATTATTATTTTCTTGAATTTTAATATTATTTTGGGTTTAATTCATAGCTGTTGTTTTTTTATACGAATTAAAAATTTATAGAACGTATCGGTAATTTTTCATAGCAAGTTAAGCTTTTTGTGCGATTTTTTTATTTTCGTTTTTCTGTGTATGAAACGTATGCATCGCGTAATAAAGAATTTTCTATGTATGTATCCAAATTTTGTGGTTAAAAGTTAGTTAGAGATCTTCGATTAATCATGATTTCCTCGCGATGTGTGTTGCGTTATATTTTCTCGTATGCGTTTGTTTTACATATTTTTTTATTATTTGCAGGGAGCTTCTGTCGTCGGTGTGGTAACTATCAACGATAAGCCAGCGTTAGATATTCAAACAGCCACCAAGGTCTTTCAAAATATTCTAGAAAATGCCAAAGATGCAACAAGTCTAGCTGACGTTCTTCAATTAACTGATTCGACGTTCGCCAATCAGGCCATGCAGTATCTTATGTCTCATGTCGAAGTCAAAGAACTTGTCAATTTTGTCGTTCAGATTGCTAATGCAGCAAAACATACAGATATGGCCAAACATTTGCAATCTAGCTTACACAACAATTTGAAAGATACCGATTTCAAAAATTCGTTTGTTCTATATTTAAATAAACTTAAAAACTATTTAACTGAAATACTTAATGCTGCGAAAGAAACAAATGACAACACCGCTGCAAGCGTTTACTTAATGAATCCTTTGACAGATGATGCTTTGAAAATAACGTTACCCACTCAGGTCATAGACGTTGCCATGAATATTATCAACACAATGATCAATTATGTGAATAATAACAATTAAATTGGGTCTTGATATACTGAGATTTCGACCAATTCTATTGAATTTATTTGTTGTTATTTATGCTGACCAATATTCGCTCCACTATAAATAATTATTAAGTACCATTAAAATGTAAAGTGAGTGATACAAATAATTTTAGAATCCGTATTTCAAAATAAAATCTGTTAATAATAATTTCTTTTAACGATCGAAACTGTTAAAGTTCCCTAATATTGAAGGGATACTATTGCAATGATAACATGTCGGGTAGAAAATTATTATAATATGTTTATATATGAATGCTATATAGCAATGTTATATAATTAGTACTGTATTTATGATTATATTTTGAGAAATAACAAAATTAACCATTAAAAAAAATAGTCTGTTTCATTACTGTTAATATTACATTGGTATATACGAGGATATAAAAAGTCACCTTAATTATTAATCATCCACGCTTTGTTTGAAGTGATAATGAAAGAATATTATAAACATATATTTATATCGTCGTTTCCACGGCAAAACCACTTATCAGAAAAAAATGTGAAATTGATTTTTTAATGCCATTGTATCAAAAAGAATATTCTAAATCACCTGGCAAAAACATGTAAATGAGGGACCAATAGGAAGGCTATAATTTGAATATTTCAAAACACTCTTGAGTTTTTCTCTTTCCACTATGATATATTCCAGGAATTATAGAATTTTTAATGTGATGGTAATATAAGTAATGACAGTTCTACATTTGTTTCATGGAAACTGGCAATAAAAACACTTATTATTAATAAAGATATAACATCACAGCTTCTTTAAGCTACATGATGTTTTTTGCTGAACAATGGTAAATATTCTGATCAGTTTTTTGCCATGGAAGCGACGATATATATATTTTAAAATATATACACATTAAAAAAATACATATTAATAATAATGTTTATAACAATATGAAGAATTACAAAGATATAAGATGGCAATTGTCAAGGAAGTCAATCGAGTAAGTTTAGCCAATATCTACATCATGTTATAAAAAAAATGGTACTCGTCTGAGTTCAATCACATCCACGCGGAAAATGGCGACATCCGAAGCAATACCGTTGAACAACGTTAAAGCTCTTCTCAGTGGCGTGCTGAGTCTACACTTTGGAATAATAAAGAATACGTGACGACAGATTGAATAAGAAAAATTAATAATATTTATAATGTGTAGGTCTGGACATTGAGTGTAATATTTATTTTTTGAAAATCTACTTAAAAGCAGTTTATTTCTTGCATATGCTCAATATATTTTAGATAAAAAAATGTCGAAAATAAAATTAATATTGACGATGGCATTTCTATCGTAAATAAGCTTAATGCAGGGACGGCTCTTGTAAAGGAAAAAGGGTGCACTTTACTCCCACGTACATATTCAAGTAATAAGTGATATACATACATACATAACAATTCACCAATTTTAAATTCCCAGCTTGTTTCTCATTAAATAATATTGTAGGAAGTGATGATTCACAACAATGCTAAGCAAACACGAATTCTGCGGTAAGGCAATAATAATATGTTTGTGAAAGTCTGCATACGACCAGTAGGTGCGGTTCTCGTATTGCTCTCCATGGGTTTAAGGTATTTCGTATGAAAGATTAGTTTTTTGTGACGTCACGTGTTGCGCCCATTCGAGTTGTGTGGTATATTTTTGCATATTCGATATCAGAGCACCTCCTGCCGAATTATGACGAGCGTTCCCGACAGTATGAACAGAGTTGATCTTATGCAGGGCCTTCTTTGCCGTGTAACGCAGAGGAACGGCGTTAAGGCACATTTTTTCACGGTATTTTTAATGTAAGAAATTTGAGCTTTTTAAAGAGGCGAAACGCGTCACGTTATTGCAACGTCAGTGGAATTACAAAGTAACGATTTAAAATTTTATAATAAGCGTGAACCTTTTTTGCACTCCCTAATATTCTTGTCACCGGCAACCATTGGCTTAATGTGATAATGACTGTGTTGAATAAGGTGTCTGATATATTTTCGAAAAAATTAAAAGAAGAAAAAAAATATGGATAAGGATATACAATGAGAGAAAACTCAACTATATATTGTTAGTATGTTTAACTTATATTTTAAATATTAGCAAACCAATAAACTTAAAATGTTTTTGACATCACGTAATCTTTTGAAAAATTATTAAAAAAATTCAAAAATGTTTATAATGAAAGAACTACACTACTGCACGCGTAAGGAATGGTTATCAAATTAAACAAAATACTTTTCAATCGATTTATGGATTTGCGCCCAAAGACAAATGTGTTTGATCAATTATTTCTTTAACATTCACCCTCTATCCATTCCTGTCAACAGGGTGAAGAGAAAGCCACTGGTAACCTACTAGTCGTTTCCTGAACACATCCTTCTATCCGTACCCTCTAGAGGGTACACGACCAACTAACTTATAAGGAGAAAATATGAAAATATGGAGTATGAAAGCTGATCCAAGAAGCTCGATCATTTTTTTTTGAATCATTTATTTTACACGATGTTAAGATTATTTTATTATACAAAAGCAAACAGTGTTTCAAGTGACTTGTTTTCGATTCCAATAACTAATAATAGCGGATCGATTTAAAAACTTATAGTATCATCAATTTGGGTAAGTTTGCTCATCGGTCTAAGATTGGCCCACTACATGGAAAAAGGTTTGACCATAGAGAACTACGGTTTGACATTATGCTTTTATAATACCATGATAATACTATTGCCATATGAATATGTTTTAGTTAAGCAAATGTATTAAGTATCCCCTGGTGGTAAAATAAAATATCAGTTATAACAATAGATCTATTTTTTTGATTAATTTTCATCTCAAGACATTATCAAATTTCTATGTAGAACAATACCACACATAAATACAATGGCAAACCATAAAAATACAAAAATCCTCAGAACTGGGCCAAAGTTACAAAGATTGACCGTATACAAATTAATAATTAGAATCATTTCAAAATTTAATGCAAGAAGAGAATTTAACAAAATTAACAACCAGTGAGCGCGTTTTGAACGAAAGTACCATTGTACTATACTATAATTACAATTTGAGAAAAATTAAGTCGTGTCCCACTGTGTACCACGCCGAAGAAATAAAACTTTTTTAGTACCTTTGTCATTTTTTCACTCAACGTCGCTCAACCTCTATAGGGCTGGTACAGAACTAGTGGATAGGGAATAAGAAACGATTTTCAATTTGCCGAGACATCGGTTGAATATGTTGGATGTTTGTACTTATGAATTAAGAGAATCGTGAAAATCCTCTTCTGCTTCCTACGAAATCTTTCAAAAAATTGTCTATCGTCGCCAGTGAGTTAAGAGATTTTCTTTTGTAGTGTTATATTTTTTACATGATCCTACACTATAGATCAGGGTTTCCCAAACTATGTTCCGCGGAACACTGATGTTCGCAGAACGGAAATAGGTGTTCCGCAAAAACTTGACTTCATATTGATATTATATACCCAATAAAATAAACAAGGCGTTCCGTTCAAGTTCTAGGGTTTGCAGTGTTCCAACGCAAGAAAGCTTGCTATAGATAACATACCGATTTGGTGATATATTGTTAAGGTGCTATCCTGGGTTTTGTTCAAATCGTAATGATACCAGCAGAAACTATGCAAGTATGGTTTTATTTAACGACGATTAATTTTGATTGAATTGGAATTTAGTTGGTAGAATTCAATTTTCATAAGGTAAAAATATCAGAGTATTTAGAAGAAATACATAATTATAAGATTAAGTTGACAGCTATTTCGGTTTCACGCCATTGTCAGAATTATGTGTGAGCACATATTTGTTTATCAATATATACTGACTTAGAGAGGTAGACAATACGAGATTTAATTAGAAAAAAATATTGAAAGTTATAATTTCGGTTTAAGCTGTTACAGGAAAAAAAATATACGATATTTTAATACATTTTAGAAGCAACTACGTTCAAATTGTAATGATAAGGTGTAAATAAGGTGACCTTTTTATATTGGTTTAAGTAATCACGATGCATAAATATTAGTTTGGTCATTGAGAAGGGCATTTTCTTGATTACGTATAGTTACCTCTAATCTACCAAGAAAACCCAAGGAAAGGAAAACCTTGAAACGTGAATGAAAATTTGATGAATTTGTAGTAAAGCAGTATTTGACTATCCCACTAAAACCATTGTAAAATTGAAATTTATTTTTACTATAACAACAAATTTCTGATAAGAAACAAAAAATAAAGTAATCGAAAATCTCAATAAATTTAATTGTGATTATTTTCTACGCGTTGCATAAAATGAATTATTTCCAGTAAATTGATATGAATGAATTGATTTCATGGTTGAAATAACTAATCATTTTGAAAGGAATAAAAATTTGAGCACCTAAAATGTAATTTAATTTTATGGTTACTGTATTTATTTTAATCGAAACTTTATGATTAAACCCACACATGCACTGAAATACAACAACATCGTGTTTATAAATATGTCAAGTCAAAACTGAATTAATCAGAGTTGATTGATTATTGTATGGACCAAGTTAAAATAAAAAATTCAATAGAACCATGAATTTCATATTACTTTTTATGGCGTTTCCGCTGTTCCAGCTGCAAGGCTGCGTAAGTTCAATACAATATAATAAACATTGCATCACATTTATTTATTTTCTGATATTTCTGTCAGCTTTTAAAGTCAATAGTATACTATAATTTAAAATACGTCAGCGATGGTATGTTCATAGCCCTCGTGCACGTTTATACGTAACCATATAATAGTATCAAGGTTATTATAAATATTAAAGAAAATACAACGATATTAAATTCAAGAATAATGTCAAGTTAACCCATTTACTCACAGACAGTTTCACATAGTAGGGGTAGATGAGGAACATATCTCCTAAAATATTAATATCATATTTGTTTGTATCAAAGTACCATGGTGTTGAGGCGCATTGATATCCTTAACGGGACAGAATGATACACTTAATATAATTTGTTTTTACAATGTGAAAATGAAAATATTTCAACATACATGCACAAGAAAACAATATTATCAGTAAAATGAATGTTTGTTTGTCTTGTAAGTGTTCCTATGCCATTCCTCCGATTGAGATGAAACTTTGGTGAGTTGTGCGCTAAAATCTAAAATTCTGGAATGGGTAAAGTACTCCAATCGTGTCAACTCAATATATGGGACGAATATAGTATGGCGCACAAAAAAAATTGGACGCGCACGCCCGTGAAGGTTTCTGGATTGGTACAACCATCTTCTTCTTTATCTATTTTATATTCTTCTATTTGTAAATACACGAACCAGCACGCTCAATAGTTTAAAAGAATCTGCACGTTTTTTTTCAGTAAATTGTATTTATTGATTCGCTACCCTCTGGCCCCGTGCACTCTGGTCGACTTTGAGTCCTGTATTCATACGACTATGTCATATATAGTTTAAAGTTCGATTTTAATTAAAATATGAAATTAGGTTAGTAATCGCTGATCTTATTTACTCATTATCATTGAGACGACTTCGCTTTGTATTGATTTTGAAAGCTGGTCGTTCATGATAAATAGAGTTATTTAATTTCGGCATAACTATTTTGAGGAACTCAACTACCTTTTTCCTAACCTAATTGTATTTTTGCGAACATTATAATACTTAATATTCTGAAAGTTAAAAAAGTTTGAGCCAATTTTTTCGATTGAGTATAAATTTACATACCGACCAATGTTGCCCGAGAGGTTGTAAATGTTTTGCTACGATTTTTTGAAACAGAATTTTTTCTTTCCAAAAGTACGATTTCCGTCTATTATAAATATCAATTGATAAAAAACGATGATCAAGTGGTTATCTAACAATCAGTTTTTTTTACAATTATGAACCGAATAAAGACGTTTCGAGACAATAATACAAAAATTATATCATCATATACTTATGTACTATATATATATTATATGATAATGCCAGAAGCATTTATTTTTTACAGATGGCCCTACCTGTGTACACCATGAACACCGTGGACCCATTGAATGTAAATTTAAATAATGTTCAAAATCAGTGGCTTAACGATGAAGTTGATGTGAACAATTTAATTGCTACATATTTGAAAGACGATTCCTCGAATACGGTCATCAACAACAACAACCACTCCTGGAATACTATTATAAAACAACTCCTGGATAATAATGATTTCTACGATGTGTTGAACCATATTATTGATAGAATGGCTGCAGCTAAGCCTATTGGAAGGGACCTTTTACAGTTATTAGCGATTACCCTACAATCCATAAACAAGTATGCTTCTACAGGCAATCATGACATGTCATATGATGATACACATCATATAGCCACAGTATTGAAAACCATCCTTAATAATTCAGATAAATTTGATAATTACATGAAAGACAACGTTAACCAAGTAAAAATCAACATAAATGATCTTATTAATAAAGTTGTAGCACACTTGATGATGTCGGGGAATCTCGTTGACAAAGCTCTTGCACAAGTTTTGATGCAAGACCTCGCAGTGAATCAAATCACTAATTATTGATGATCAACGATAAAAATTATGTTTTAAATAACGCATTCTCAAAAGAATTCTGTAATGAACACACCTGTAAATACGTTATACGACGGGCGCACTCCTTGTTTAAGCGATCGCTGATTAAATAAATTAAATTATAAAATGTTGTCTTTTATGCTTTGTTGTCAAATTCATGGAAGAAGAACAGAATGTTTAGTGATGGCATATATTTTATAATTTGGTGTTGTATACAATAATTTATTTACAAAATGCTTCTCTAACAAACAGTAAGTGCTCCACTTAACGTCAATATTAAATGTGGATTTTATAAAATGGATTGAAGTATTGCGTGTATTTGGTGTCTTTTTTCTTAGAGTTGATATTAAGTGACTTAAAAATTCATATTGAAAATACTTGGAATATCAATAATTTTTTCATATATAATCTTATTATAAATAAAATTTGAAGCATACAAACATGTAAACAATTAAATACTTGTCATTTTTCTGATTTATCAAAAAAAAAATTTATGTTTGTAAAAAAAATGAAATTTAATGCAGGATAATTGTTTTATTTTTTTTATTACTCTATTTCAAATCAAAGAACTTTTAAAAATTGTGTCGTTTTTGTAAAATTAATATAACGAAAAAATGTGTATAGTATAGAGTAGAGTATGGCAACATTCCTAATGTGACGGTGGCATCTTCACTACCGGCCAAGTTAAATTGGTATATCTATAGTTAACAACTAAAACATATAACAATGCGACCACAGTGAAAAGGGCCAACTATTATATGAAGAGTTGCGTTGTAAAAGTAAACGACAATATCGCTACTGAAACACTGATGTAAAATTTACATGAATTACTACTAAAACTAAAATTAAAATTAATAACCGAAAGCCCATTTTATTTCGTTTTATACATCGTTTAAGTGATTTATTTCTGTTTAATCAATTTTTGCCGATGGATTTCAAGCAAGAAATTAAAAAAAAACAAGACTGGTGATACTGATAACCAGGGTTGTCGAGTCGGAGTTGGAGTCGCGAAGAACTGAACGACTCGGACTACTTTTTTTTTATACACAATTTTTTTGCGTGTATATATAATAATATATGTTTAAGGCTTTTTGATTTGCCAATATAGAATTAAAAAAAACGATATCCGAGCTGGAGTCCCGTTTTGTTTAAACGACTTCACAACCCTGCTAATAACTTAGGTATGATACTCAGATATAAAAGAAATGGTTACCTTTATAAGTAGTTATTTTCCTATCGTAGGTGTTTCACATAATATATATTATAAAATACAACTTATAATTTAGGTGTTTAAACCCTTTCAACAAAACAAGCTGTAACAAGACTTATTACTATATTCCAGTGGTGCTGAAATTTTTCATTTTCATTCAAAAAAATATTTTTTGGAATATGAATTTAGTAATATTACTAATGGCAACAATGCCATTTATTTTCTTCAACTGTGTAAGTAAACTATTATAGACACTATCTTAATGCTATAATTTATTTTAGATATATAATTGATTTCTTGCTATATTACTTACTGTATAAAGTCGGCGTCCGTGGCGCAGTTGGTTCGATTCACGGTGAGGACGGTTTTCATAGTTTGATCTTTCTATTGATTTATGGATTTCTATTCGTAGTCCTCCCTCCCACTCATCCAATCCTCACAGGACGTAGCGAGAGTGATTAGCTAACCACTAGTCCTGTCCTAGCCCTATCCTTCTATCCCTACTCTCTTCGAAAAAAGAGAGGTTGAGCAACTGAGTAACAAGCAGTTCTATATACTCTATATTCTATAACCATATGCTCCACATTGGGAGCGGACATAATATAATTATTTAACTTTGGGCTGTCAATTTAGTAATTTGGGCTAATTGATTTTTTTGCAACCATAGTCGCTGGCAATGTGAAGCATATGGACTCATAATAGAGCATCTCAAGATTGGTGTTTGTTACAAGTATTCAGTCGCTCAACATCTCTTTTTTGGAGGGAGTAAATGTAGAAGTATAAAGCTAAGACAAGACTGGTGGTTAGCTAATCACTCTCGCTATATTTCATTGTTAGCATCATATAACAGAAATTAATGCTTCTGAACACAAATTCATTTATTGAAAAATCAATGTTTGTCTGTTTGTTTGTCCCATTTGCGTTCCTTTATCATTCATCCGAATTCAATGAAAATTTGGTGAGTAAAAAAAGAATCAAATACGTACGAACAGCGACATTTCGGAAAACCTTCTGATTTATTCGTGTACGCACCAGATGGAAACAAAAAATATTGTGTATACAAAAGCACTTCAATAAACAGAATTAACACACAAACACTTTCTTTCTTTGAGTGGCATTGCAACGCATGCCGGGTACTCGCTAGTAGAATAAAAATTAAAATTGACAACATTGTTAATACTTTGCTCGTGTCACTATGTGTCACACATATTTTGCCTCTTTGGGAAGCACCTTCAGACAAACTCTATCGTACTTTTCAATTTTTAGTAGACATTTATTCAATTTTTTTATTGGGAGTACAGATAACGATTGGATAAAACTTCAAACGAATATTCTACAATACTGATAATGTGACGCATTGTGTGGGTGATTATAATACTTAGTTTGTAATTATTTCAGAATTCATATATCATTCAGCATAAAAGTACGGATTACATGAAAGAAATAAAAACATACGACACTTCTCAGGGAGACTTATTGAATGACGACGATTTCCACTCTAAACTAAATAGTTTTAATAAGACAAAGATGTCAGAGTTGGTTAACATCAATGTCGTATTTGATGAACTATTTTCCACGGTACTGAATGCTGATAATCCAGTGATAAAAGCACTTCCTCAACCTGAACAAGATGAAATAATCAAAGAAATTGATGATTTGCACATCAAAGTGAAAATGGTAACTCTAAATAAGTCTTTGTTGACATTCGGTTACGATGTAATGAAGTATTTTATAGATAAACTTACAAAAGATTGTCACCCTCTTATCAAGGGGATTATTGATTTATTAATTTAGATTGAAAAATAATATTACAAAATGAATTTATAGATCAGTGGTCGGCAACCAAAATTCACCGAAGTGCAACAAACAGGCATTATAAAGTAATGGAAATTGAATTTGTCACTGAAATTCGGCTAGTATAATAAAAAAAGACTATTTACAATAAGAACATACAACAAATACTGAATTTATATAAAATACAAACATGTATGACTTCTCTGTGGTTCAACTTGCGAAACTAACACTTCAAGCTTCTCGTAGGGACGAATATCGCTGGCAATGATCGACTTTGCAAAAACTAATAACTTATTTAAGAATAATAAATTTAATAAGAAATACCTTTATATTGCATAAATCAGCATTTCCTATGGCGTCTCATTACAAAACCTTTCGCGTGGCATAAGTTACCGACCACTGGTAAAGATGTCCAATCGAAACATGAAATATCATTACTGTACAATTGGTGTCTCGAATAATTAAAGAGAATTTGGATTCTGTTCAACTATTTTTTCTTAAGCTCGTATACATTAATCATTCTCCAAGGAATATAATGTTTAAAAGTTCCCAAAACCAGATTATGCTTTCAGTATGTTCGATATAATATATTCTATATGAAATAAATGTTTTGTAAAAAATGATACTTGGTGAACTAATGTAAATACTAAACAAGGTTTGTCAACTATCATAGCTAATTACATAGCGTCTCCATTTTGGCAATTCTGGTCAAGTTTTGATTCATAACATATTACTGTAATGTTGACGACAATTTTATTCTTAGATTGAAAATAACAAAACATACTTATACAATCGTCGCCATGTGGCAGAAGGCGATAAGACGAAAATCGGGTTTTGAGTTATGAATGCAGTGTGATATTCGGACGGTATATCGTACGAAAAAACAAGCTCAACTACATTCCATGTATTTTTTACGTCATTTGAAGAAATCAATATGAGTTAAGTCAATTTCTTTCACAGTTATTAATGGTAAAAATCTATAGTTAATATTGCTATAAAACGAATTATTAATAATCAAATCGAATTCGTAAATGATTAACGAATCTCATAAGGTTTTTAGTTAAATAAATAATGGTTAAAGTATGTTAATATCATGATTTTCATAAAAGATGATTTTCTAAAAACAAGGTTTTCAAGGCCTTCTATTCGGCCTTCTATTTCAAGGTCGGCTATTCCGACGACATATTATATTTTTAAAATCTGAATTATTTTTATTGTTTCCAATATTGTATAATTATTTAAATATTACTTAAATAAAAAACTCTTTAAAAATTAAATGGAATTCTTTTTTCTACCTACATGAACGTTATGAAACCATGTAGATTTTGCGAAGCGAGCTATTACTTTCCTGGATATTTTTATTTCTTATCCTTCCTCTTTCCCGCATGTATTCTAGATATATACTGTCTTATTTGATAAGCTTTCAGTGAATGTTATAAGTTGAGGAAACAATTAAGAAAAACCTCTTATGAATAGGTACTGATTGTGGATGATCAGTAAATGAAATAGATTAATTTATTCTCACCAGAAATTGTTTATAGAATGATTATAAACATTACAAATATACTTTAATATTCCTTTACTTGTTTTCGAGACTGGTTCGAAGGTAACCGTATATTCGTAGGTAAGGTAGCGTGCACAATCTATTCATTACTTTATCTTAAGGTATTCCCTATAGCAACATTGTGTTTATCGATGTTAAAGTCAGACCCCTGCGCTTATGAGCGTAATAGTTGGGTTGGAGCGGTTTCAATAATTTGAAGAGTATTAATTTCGACGCCGCAGAAATAGGGATATCCCAATGTATCCCTCGGAATTCCGTTCGGATCTAAAAAATGTTTGCCAATTTGTGGCTTCATATTTATAATTGAATTTGTCAATAGCGAAGAATTGTCACGAAGCAGCTTGAGCCGTTTCTTGAATCAGACATTAATATCGTCAACTAAGTCTTTCAGCAGTGTAAGGATGGCACTTTTCTGAAGAGATTTTTTCTGATGTTCCGATACATAGAGTTGGATAGAGTGAGCTTGATTTTTCCAGTCTTGTTTCTTGGTGGTATCTTTCTCTGATAATGTTGAGAAAGTACCCGGAAATCTTGTTGGAATCACAAACAAATCACTGACCACGCATGTTGGTGGTCAGGCTTCAATAACATCTCCAAACTCCAATGCAGTAATGAATTCAGGTATTTTAAAACATTAACAGATTGACAGACAGTCAAAATTTCGCAAAAAATCAATCGCTTAAATGGTTAATCTTGCTAATCTCTAACGTCTTATGGCGGAATGAAAAAATCAACAATAAAGAAAGGTTGCACAGTAACCGTTCTCCTACCAGTTGTGTGTCAGTTGAGAATTCAAAGTTGATGTAACATAACTTGGAAACGGAGCTTAAAAAGTTACAATCATCCGGATTTTCCAAAGCAAAATAAACTGTTAATTTCATGTTGCCAGGGCTCGTCGTTTAAAATCTTTTCTGCAACCGACAGATTTTAAAAGTGTGTCATATAATTATGTAATTAAATAAATATACACAGTCTTGTAGAAATTGATTATATTTCTTTATTAAAAAAAGGCAAGGGCTGATAGACATCGAAGTTGCTCAAGTAAATACTGGATAATAGAAAGGATTTGCTGGAAAGAAAAATTATATTATTTTTGTAAAATTGATTTCAAAATAATAGAACCATATGAAAATGGCTACGTTAAAATAAGTGATAATGGCAAAATAAGTGGCGATAAATTAAAATAACAATCGGAGGCATAAAATAATTTCACGTAAAGTTTCATCGATACTAAAGTCAGTATAAAAAGCCTCTTTGAAATACAATGGAACCATATTCAGTCTGACTTTACCATTGATCAGTCTAAGGAAATCAACATGAAATTCTTCGCCTTCTTCATCATTGCTTCGGCACAGTTCTTCAGTAGCGTGAGTATAACTTCAAGCATATATATTATAATCTTAAAATTTGTTAAATGTTTATATGCAACGTTGTAAATCACAATCCCTTTTTCGAGGTTAAATTCTTTTTCCATTTTTAAAAATCCTGATAATAGGTAATAATGAACACATTTTTTTGTGTCACGGCAGTTACTGGCAGAAAAAAATGTCATCCGAGATTTCCTGAAGATTGCAGATGAATAAAACTATCTATTTAAAATGTTTATTTTCTATTTGATCTGAAACCGGGTTGCTAGAAATAATTTTGCTCACGAACACAGTTTAGTATATACGATGGTACAGCATTATTGATAAGTAAAAAGATTTTTGTGCTATGATAATTAAAGTCAAGCAACTTGTTTTGTTGACGAAAGTGGAATCTTAATAATAATACATGAGAATTATCAAATCTGTCTATCGTTTTAATGACAAACTTGAACATGTGTTCGATGGATTCGGCGGTAAATTTATGTAAATTCATCTTTAATACAAAATTAAAAATTTGTTATTCCATCCGTGTTTCGCCCCTTTGAGAAGCATTTTTAGAAAAATCTTACGATATAGTTAGTTTGAACATATTTCTCAAAGATAATGGATGTATAACTTCAGACTAATGTGTTATCGACAGTTTTTAAATATGCTTCTCAAAGAAGTAAAATACGTATCACGTCTAGTAACACAACTGATGGAATAACAAAATTATGTTATTCCGATTGTCGTTATTTCGCATCTTTGAGAAGCATATTTCAACACTGTCAATGAAAGTTTAGCCTGAAGTTATACACTTGTTATAGGTTCTTATTTAGGCACGAATACATTCAAAGCCAAGTAGCAATGAATTTATTCTGAATTTAAACTAAGTTTCTATGAAGAAAGTGTTTAATGCATTGAATTATTTCTATTATAATCTAACTTAAACTTTTAAAGGCATAAGGTGTACAGATTTCGTAAATAAAGAAGCTTGTATTTGAAAGAAATAGTGATTTTTATTTATTGATTTGATTACAGGAATCAAAAGCTATAAACCATCAGCTTTACACCTTATTGAATACTGACCAATTGACCGCCAATGCGTTGATCAATAACAAGTTGAATAATGCCAATTTGAATTACAACAACTGGAATGATAATTTAAATAATAATTTGAATACTAACTTGAATACCAACTTGAATAAGTTATTGAATGTCGATGACTTGAACAATAACATAGCAGCAGTGAATACCAATGATTTGACCGTAATGGATTTCGTTAATACCATAAACAACGGTTTGGACAACGGTGCTTTGAATGGATGGACAATCCAAGATGTTGTGAATGACGCATCGACATTTGCATCTATCATTAATGACATCAACAACAATTTGAAAAATGATATCCAAATTGACAACACTAACAACTGGAACGCAATGGACATTGTCAACGACATTAACACCGTTTGGTCAGAGTATATCATGAACGGATTGACCTCCGTAGATCTTTTCAACAACATGAACAACGTTGTCAACAAAATGAACCAATTACTCAATATGAATATGAAAGATGTCCCAATGGTTCAAGACACACTCGTCAACCTCAATCAATTGAATAATCTTATTACTATGATTCAACAAAAGAACTTGAACGAAAATACAAACTCCGCTAATAATTATGTAGCCACCGACTATAACAACATGTATCTCGGAAATGGCGTCGTCGGAGTTGTTGGAAGCGGAACACTTGGCAAAAATGTGGTTAAGCACATGGTCAATGAAATCATCGATAATAACAACAACGTCGACATGAACGGTGGATATTTCGATCATAATACCAACACGATCATGACCAATGATATTGCTGACCTCAACAACAACATGAACAATGAAATTATCGACCTCAATAACTGATTTCTGCCAATGTCACGTTGCTTATATAATTAATTAACTTATTTCGTATCCATAATTTGGAAATGAAAATTTAAATAAAGAACGCTCAAATATTTCATTATTGCATGCATTTTTATTTGTTTTTTGTCACAATTTTTACTTGATTCACAAAACAGAGAAATATGCATAATTCCTGAAAAGCGCAAAACATTTGCTACATTCATGAATTAGCCAAATTATCTGTCATGATTATCAGTAATGTGAAGTAGGTAATCGAAAAGTATGCAAGTACTCATATTATTACACTTATCTATATATATAAACGAATGTTTGTTTGTTTGTTTGTCCCTTATGCGTTCCTATAAAATTCATCCGATTTTGATGAAACTTTGGTTAACTGTTGTGCGCACACCCGTGAAGGTTTCTAAAAATAAATCTAAAAAAAAATCAAATAGTACATCAGCGACATCTCGGAAAACATTCTGATTTATTCGTGTACGCGCCAGACGATAACAAAAAATATCCAAAAGCACTTCAATAAACAGAACTCAATCACAAACACTTTATTTATTAAAGTGGCATTGTAACGCATGCCGGGTACTCGCTAGTAAATAATAAATTTGTATCATAATGACATTTTTAACTGTCACGTTGACAGTTGAACATTTACGGATTCCGGATAAAAAAAATACATAAAAAAATGTACTTTAAACTTAAAACCATTGAATGGAAATTATATCCTGTCATTTGAGACATGGAAATAGCTAATGATACACACACATGAAGTTTATGATTAAATAGATAAAGTGTAATTTAAATCATACATTTAGCAAAGTGGTTCGCAGCCTATTTAACTTTATTATATTGATTATTTATCTATTTTCCGATTCTTCGCGAGTCACAGAGAGTAAATAATCTATGTATACTAATATATTTTAAGACCTGTTTAATTTCAATAAAGAAAACAGTAGCTCAAAAATATAATTGTCTGTGAAAAGAATTCGTAGGTGCGGCCATCTTACGAGGTGTGGACAATAACTCTTAAGAAAATCACATGTAAAAAATCTACAGATTACCTTTTCCAATTAAAATAGTCTTACTTGCCAAGGTATTGATATTTACAATACCGATCGATTTATTCGTCCAGTATTGCCAAACTTTTTTGGATGGTACCAATTAACAAGTCACGATGGAAACAAGAATTTTATGTATAAAAATAAAACACTTCTATTATTTATTCAAAAACTTTGTAATGTGAAAAAATAGTTCTGATCGTGAAATAACATTGTTTAAATACTATTTAGAATGATAAAATAATTAAAAAATAAGAAAACTTACTTGAAAAGTGCATCAAGAAAAGCTTTATGAAAGACTTATCGATACACTTGTTGTTAAATAGATTAAATAATGATGATAGCATGTCCATACCTGAAACAAAAAGAAAGTAACTTTGACTAATGATAATACATAACATATAATATAATACAATAATATTTTTCAATAAGTAATTGAGGAGTTTGGTGGAAGAACCACTTAACTCCCGAAATCTTATTCTGAGATATTCAGCGTTAAACATTTCAAAACACTTTTTTACTACTATACGATGTGTTTTTGATAAAATATGTGCCCATTATTCAGCTACTACAGAAAAAATATTGTTTTTATATGCCAGTAAAAAAATTAAAGTCTTGAAAATTATCCCATGTCTTAAGTTGTTATTCCATTCGGCAAAATGAAATTGAAAAAATGAGTTTTTTAAGTAAAAAGTAATAAGAAGGGATGATAAATGAAACATTTTAATAAAAAGTATTTAGTTATGAATTGTTGAGATTTTGTACATTTCCATGGATTTTGTCACTAACGACCCGGGTTTTGCCTTTCGGTATCTTCAGGCATTCGAGCACACGAATGGACTCGAATTGACAGACAGCAAACAATGTTTAACGTTTATATACAAGATACAAATACGACAAAATATTATTTATAAGATAAAATATTATAAGTCTAGGATCCACACTGATACCTGAGTTAAAATTCCGAGAATAGCATTAACCTTTGTTGGGAAAACAAACGCATTAACAAAATAGCGAATTGCCGGTGGCCAACTAATGTTAGAATTACCAGTGATTTTACAATTATAATAGCATTGTGGGTTTTTAAATGCAATTTGAAGAATGGATAAATATATACAATCATTACAAATGTGTATTAGTGAGGTCTGTTGGGTGGCTATGGGATGAATTTATAAATATGGGAATATCGATATTTTTCGAAAAGGATACAGCAACGGGCAGTTTGAAAGATTCAGCTGTTCTTTCAGAATTGGTAAGGAATTTAACTGGACTTTATTGATTTCCAAAATTTCTTGATAAAATAATTTTTCATCCCCCATGTTTTGATGCAACATTTTAACTCCAATATCAAGTGATTTGCGAATGTCGAAGAATATTTTTTTAATCTAAAAGCAGTTAAATGTTCTGATACTCTTATATCTAATGTACGTGTGGTTTTACCCACATAGAAATGTTGTACAAAATTTCAACAATTCAAATTTGATATTGAAATTTCATCAATCACCCTCATTAAATGTATTTAATTATTTAAAAAGTATTTAGTAAAATTTAAAATCTACATATTTCTTAAATTTATTCGTTTTAGAGACCATTAATAAGCCGTTTGGGACTTTCTTGTCTAAGCAGGCATATAAGGCAGAGAGCATCATTTATAATTTATAGTATAAAAGTCTGCAAATATTTGTTGGTATTGTATGATGCATGTTAATATTCAAAAACTTTATGCTTCAACAAAAAAAAAATCCAAACAAGAAAAGTGACGTTATAATATCACCAAAATGGCTGCATAACCTTAGGTGGAAGAGCAATTTGGGAGGTGCCCCAACTTAAATGTCTGTAGCATGCTCTATTAACTAAATACAGATATAATTTTTTGAGGGCCAGTAGCCAAGTTATGAACCTTGCTAAACACACGATAATCGGAAAAACCACAAACCAACCAACTTGTGATCGTCGCAGATATCATAATGCTTAATTTAGAATAATACTCTCGACCTTCGTACACCACGGTAATATTTTGGTTTAATAAGCGGTTGTTTCCTGTTAGTGTGTTAGCCATTATACAATTTCCTTATGGACATGTTTATTATTTCTTTTTCAATTTTAAACTTCTTTTCACTAAAAGATCAAGTTATGTATCAATTTTTTTATCCCTCAATCCTTTACTGCCTCCTCCTCAGCCAGATCCTTACATTCCTAAGGTCGATAAAATTGCAGTCATAAGACAATAATTGATGTCGCATTGCGGATGCGGCAGAATCGATAGGGATAATTTTTGCATGTTCATGCAAACTTACAAATTCTTTCCAAATACAAAATGGCGAATGAAATAACCAAATTCTGACTTTTAAATTTTGGACCAGTCAATTCATTACTAGCCATGGTCACTTCGCTGCCAAGCTGTTAATAAATAGATAGTTCAACATGGAAAGGCGGCAATGTGATTCAGAATGCTTATGACATCCTTTAGGAATGTCCAGACATGGACAATGAAGGGAAAAATTGATCCGTTGGTTATTTGTGTATTTGATGATTGTTGCGATCCCAACTGGGCGTAATTATCTTTACTATTTTTGATTTTCTATCTATTTTCGTAATACCGGTATTGATTTATCTTTCCGGTTTTGCTATGCCTAGTTTTAATTCTTAGGGAAAATGAGAAGCCTGTCATGTTATATATCATAACATAAAACATGTTAGAATGTATGTTCTGTACATTTGTCGTCAGCGAAAATTATTTGAGTTAAGTCACATTTAATACATTATGTAGGAGTCATTCAATGATTTGATTTTCGATATCTTCGGGCTTTACAAAGCCTTTTATCTTAAATTCGGTATGCGAATGAAGATTAACTGAATGATATTTATTTATCTAATAAAGAGTAAGTTTTTAAAAAATATACACGTAGAGAAAACGCAATTCTGAATTAACATTATTTACTCTTCCAATTTAAAGTACCCTGGTTCAATAAAACAAAAAATAATAATTAAAAAAAAAAAACATGCACTTCAATCAGTTTAAGATGTGTTTCCAAATTATTGTTAAAAGTAATTTTACCAGAAAATAATTATTTTGTAAAATTAAAAAAATTATAATTTCTAGATGCAAATGATTCGTATAAATAACAGAAAAACATGTTTTTCCTTATTGGAGAGCATCATCAGACTGAAAAAAAACCGAGAAATTATATGAACATATGACACATTTGTAATTGCTGGCTTATTCTTTTTTTATTTTTTCGTATTTTTTCGAAACACGTGTTTTTATGTTTTATGTTGGCATTGTAATGACAATTAATTTTTGAATATAAAATATTGAATTAAAACATCATCAGAAGGCTAAATTAAAAAAATGTTTTTATCAAAATAAATATGGTGGCTGTTCTTATTCAAAACCAACTACCCACGATATCGAAATATAAGTGCTTTAATAGTCACTCATTATTAATGACAAAATTAAGTAATACTTACTGATTATTTAAAGCTCTAATTAATTTATGTGAATTCTGGTCTTTTGATTTTACTTTTTTATTAAAATCATGCTAAAGATACGATGCGATAAATTAAAAAAAAATAATAGTACATTCAATACATCGAGATAATGATTGTCTATTATTATATTAAAAAATCTAGCTATGTGGTAGACATATTCTGTTTGGCAACTTTTGCAAGACAGAGATCTTATTATATCAAATGTAGTTTATCGTCAACAGTATCTTTGAAATCGAAAATTAAGGAATCCACTTCATTGAACCATTTAGATACTATGAAAGCGAATTCGGAGCCAATGGATTGAAATATTTTGACTGTAGCAATAAAAATGAGTATTTTGCTTTTCCAGGATTTCAAATTCGATATAATTTTCGCAAAGAAATCAAAAATGTGTCTACTATATTTTCTTTAACAGGAATTTTCGTCTGCCTAGCTTACAAAACGCAAAGAGATATATTCAAGATCGTAAGTTTTTCAAAAAGTGCCTAAACACAACATTTTTAAAATGTTAGTTCACACAACATTTTTAAAACGTTAGTACACATAATATTATATTTTCGAGAAAATGTGTACTGAGGGTTTTGTTTTGTAACAACAGTGTTGATAATTCCTATTTCTGATAAAATAAGCGGAAAATTAGCTTTTCCATATCAGAAATATCCATGGTAAATTCAAGTAATTGTTTTAAAAATTAAATAAAAAAAAAACGTATATATATATATACAATACGAATGTTTTTCAAATCATATTGGATTAGAGTTTTGAACTGTTCAGTCCATTTAACTTAATATCAAGATGAATTTCTCATCGATTTTGTTCTTAGCACTATTTCAATTTTTGAATTGCGTAAGTTATATTAATGTTTATATTTATAAGTTATTTAAAAACAAATATAAACTAATAAGCTAACTCCAAGCGTTGAATATTCATACTAAAGTAATCTCACAAAGTATTTTTAACAGATGTTTTCATCTACCCAAAATTAATCTAGCAACCAGACCTGTCAGAGTTCAAGTCTTGGCAAGATCAATATAAATTTGGTTTTTTCCGTTTTAATTTTAATGTGTGATGTCTTTTCTCCTTGCGTTAATCTTGAGTGACATTAAAAATTCTCACCGATTGTTTTTTAAAAATATCTGATATCTTGGCTATTATCAGCTGAAAAGCCAAATATTTTTGTATTGCAGGATATCGCAAAATACTGCGGTCATAATATTATAATATACATTGAATCTGACCATTGAGAATGAAAAAATTCTTTTGATTAATAACATAATGTTTCAATGAGTAACTGACACGTTGTTTATTTTTATGGAATAGTATAAAATTCCAATTAAAATCTCTAAATCACAGAAGTGTAACTGTAAAACCATCTTCCTGATTTGTACTGGTGGCAAAAAGGATTTAATATATTTTTTTAATATTCCTGCAGTGGATTCTTAAGAGTTTATTGTTATATGTTTGGATTGTTTTTTTATTCCTTAATTGATATTAAAATAATGAATATATTTGCATAACAGGACGGTGCCATTTTAAAAAACTTCAACAATGCCGCAGTTGCAACCAACTGGGTGGACATTGCTGACGATATCGTCGGTGTCAACGTGGTAGATACTTTGTTGAACGCTATCAAAAATAATGTTTACGTGGATAATAATGGCAATAATCTTTACGTTGGAAACGATAAAGTCGGAATCGTCGGTACCGGAAACGCAGGCAAGAAAATCATCAAAGATTGGCTTCAAGCCTTAACAGTCAATGCAATCAACAATATTGATACGCAAACCGGAAATTATAACACACTCAACTTAAATACCAACACAAACGACTACACCAATGACAATTTGTACAATAGTGATAATTTGAATACCAATGTTGACTGGAACACCAATGACAACTTGAATTTCAACGACGACTTGAACAACAACGCTAACTTGAACGACATTGCCAACTTGAACATTAATGACGACTGGAACAACAATGTCAACTTGAACACCAATGACAACTTGAACAACAATTACAACTTGAACAACAATGATAACTTGAACATTAATGACGACTGGAACAACAATGTCAACTTGAACACCAATGACAACTTGAACAACAATTACAACTTGAACAACAATGATAACTTGAACATTAATGACGACTGGAACAACAATGTCATTTTGAACAACAACGATAACAACGACAATTACAACTTGAACAACAATGACAACTTGAACTACGACGACAACAACAACAATTACAACTTGAACAACAATGACAACCTGGAACTACAATGACAACTTGAACAACAATTTCAACGGGTTCACCATCACTGACAGTTATCCAGACATGTACAATGCCGTACTGAATCACAAAGATGATACCGTTGGTAACTTGATGCACACTTTGAGCAATTTTGCTCTCTACAATTATAATGACCCAGCAACTATTCAAACTGTGATTCCAAATTTTAATGCATACCTTTTAGATGCCATCGCAAAGAACAATCATAACAATAATTACGACCAGTTGAATACGATCAATAATGATGCTTCTATCATAAAGGCATTCCATTTGCACTAATTATAATCCGATGCGAACGTCAATAATATTCCCAGCGTCACTGCTAAGCGCTGATAGTATTTTTGCGATGTGAAACATACAATATGACAAACAAGTTAATCACAATAAAACTGTCTGCATAATTATTTGTACTGAAATTGTTTAATCATCTACTTGTAAGATATTGTAACATCGAAAATAAAATATTTATGACAGATAAAACTGTGTTTAGTCAAACAACCAAATTTTGCTATGGTCCTTTTCCAAAAAGATATTATTTATTGTTTTGGATTTGAGGCTGAATGCTTCAAATGTTTAGCTAGTCACAACAATTATAAAAAAAAAAAGAGAATGTCATAATATAAGCTGGATAAGAATCTCAAATATGTATGCTTCTATAGCCGAATGGGAAGAGGTACTCGAGAAGAGCCACATTTGAGATCTTGGACAAAAGGTAATTGTGATATTATTTCCCATCGACTTGCATTGTTTTATGCGTCGTATGTTTATCTCAAAAGACTTTAAAGAGAAAAAATATATGGTGCAAGATATTGTTTATTAATTATACAACAACAAATCAATATATTATATTAAAATAAAAAATACTATTGAAATTTCATATTATTTAACTACTAGAATATAATATTATAACTAGTGGGAGTAAAAAATGTTCTTAAAATGCGACAGAGAGAGAGAGAGAGAGAGAAAGATAGACAGAGAGAGTGGCTCTGTTTGTGTGTGTTTGCTGTGTTGTACTGTGAGTTACATACATACAGATATACCCACCAAGAAAAATATAATATCGTAATGAAATTATGATCAGAAATTTAATAGTAGAGTTCAAACAATTGCAGAGTTTTTTTCAGATCTTCATGAAGTTACAAAAACTGGTGACATTTTTTTATTCATTTAAATATTAGGAATTAATTGAGGTGTGTTAACCTTCTCACTCAAGTTAGGTGCTGATGAAAAATATTAAATATCTGGTCTGCCAGCATCATCCTGAAAGTATTAATTAATTTTGATGAAATTTATTGTTTTCAAATTTACACTTTTCTTCAAAAAGCAGTTTCCATATACTGGAAGGCGTTATATCGATGTATATGAATAAATTCAGTGAGTTGAGATTATCTATGTCGGGTTTATAGCCGAGTGTGGTCTTTGAGCTTGACATAAAGATTATAGATTGGTTTTTCGATTATGTAACGATTTATGTATTCGTGTTCGATTACATATGTGTCAGTAATGTTTTAATTCCCTCCAGCTCATTCAATCATAAAAACTAGCGAGAACGATTAGATAACCACTAACTTCTGTATCCTAGAGGAATTATTTTAGTCTCTTCAAAACAGATTGGATGAGCGACTAAGTATCAAGCAGTTTTTATAGAAAACGTCTCTTGAGATGAGCTCCATTAGGAGTCCACATGCTCCAAAATAGGAGTGGACACGGTGGATATGTAGAAGTTTTATGGGTGAGTGAATAGGTTCAGATTCATCTATAAATAAGAAATATGGATATATGTGTTTTTACTAACATTCGAGTAATTTATAAAATTTAGCTTACTCAAATTTTGAAAACGTCTCCGTTGACAAACACATTTCTTATTATAATACTATTGAGAACGCCCGTCACAGATGACAGTATTGAAAGTGAAATACTGAATGTCTAAAGTAGCTGTTCTTTAGTTTCATACTGCTGGACTGATTTTTGTTTGTTTGACTCGGATTTTGCGTCACGTCGGAATTATGTGTATTGTTTATTAACACCACGGACGCTTTGATCATGAGAAAATTTCATACCTACATGTGTATGTGATAATAATAAATCGTCTACATCTCCGTCTACAGACCGGTCTGGGCTATTGTATATAAGATAGCGTTTAGATAATCGTTAAATGTATAAGTTGGATAGGACGATAAACAGAGACCTATTATATTTTTCCTACAAATTATCTCATCTGAACTGAAACACCTAACTCGATTTTACATACCAACTACCAAATACTATATTATATTATATATACACTATTATATTGCATACAATTGTTTTCCAAGCATACTTTAAATGCGTTTTTTTAATAATAGAAGTAGCGTTACTTCCTGTATTCATCAAGGATTATAATTCTGATTTTCTTGATAAATAGCTTGAGAAGATCAGAACCTGACGATTTCATGACGACAAGTTTACTGTTTGAGGGTTTATGTGTGACATATAGATTTCTATTATTTTTCATTTTACAATGAAGTATAAATCGAACCCGAAAGAGATTTTGTCATTGTTGTATGAAATAATCATTTAAAACAGAATATAAGTCATCTTGGGTGTAAATTTTTTGTCTGAAATAACTATGTATTTATTATACCAGTTTGACAAAAAGAGCATTTCATTTATCGATAATTATTCCTAATGCGGATTTAAAGGTAAGCAATCGTCCATGTCCTAACTTTATTTCTGTCAAATCGGCATAAATCCATCTATATTTTAATATTAAACGTATCTATGCAACTTAACATATTGAGGCCTGAAAATTAATCCTAAAAGCTCATGTTTTCATTTGCCGTTTACTCAGAACTAACAATAATTTGTTATCTACCAACTTCTACTAGTAGGGTAACGAATGTGATTCTAATTATTTTTGTATAATCTAAAAAAAGTTAGTGGTACTTAAACGTTAAAATATGCTCTAATAAATATAGTCGTCTACATAAAAATTATTATTACATTAAACAATTTTCAAAGTAAAAGAACTATAACTGGCTATATATTGGTTATGTTTGCTCTAACTTTATTGTACCGTGAAATTGATTGTTGTCACATGCTGTTAGCTCAGAGTGCAATGCTCGTTATATAAAAAATAATACTTAAGCGCAGCTTTGGAGATTGTTTTTAAAATATTCTGTAAAAATATCTTTTTTTCCCCCAAATTTTTTTTATAGGAATTACATTACTTTCATAATGTGAAAAAAAGTTTAAACACAGTAAAACAAATAGTCGACTCCATGGTGTATTGGTTAACGTTGTTAGCTATGGTTAAGAATGTTTTGGGTCCAAGCCCAGGTACGGACTGTTTCATCAATTGATTTGTGAATTTATGTTCGTAGGCATGAATGTTTGCGATAACTAAAATTCCCTCGCACCCATCCAATGGTAAAAACGGGGCGTAACGAAAGCACTAATGCTATCATAGTCCTATCTTTCTATCTCTACTCTTTTCGAAAAGAAAGGTTGAGCAACTGAATAAAAATCAGTTTTCATAGAAAAAACTTCTGTTGAGATACCTCCATTAGGAGGCCATATGCTCCACACTAAGAGCGGATATGGTAAAAAAATGGCATGTATTTATTGGGTCAGTAATTAATCATAATGGTAAGTAATCACGTGGTCATTTAATAAAATAAAGAGACAGTAATTTTTTTTGGTCAGTTATTTACTGCCCATGAAAAATGAATACATAAAATGGAATAACCTAACCCTAAAATTTTTATTGACCGTATCTTTAATATTTACTTACCATATTTATTTTTCTACTGACCGTTTTATGCATTTGTTACTGAACGTTTCTTTAATATTTCCTGACCATAAGTTGAATTAAAAACAGACTAAATAATTAGTTGGTAAAAAAAAATATTAAAAATTGGGAATTGGCAAGAATGTCAACCGAGTAAGTTCCGAGAAAATCTACTTCGATACATAAGAATAGTACTCGTCTCAACTCACTCTTGTTCATACGGAATATGTCGACATCCGAAGCGACAACGTTGAATATTTTAATGCTCTTCCAAGTTAACAAAAATATTAAAAAAAAAAAAATTTCAATTTTTCTTATTGTGTTTGTACAATATGAATAAAATAAGTTACGATCTTTGCGCTCTAGATTGAAAGTTTTTAAATAAAGAAAAAAGATAACAAGCTTAATTCATTATAAACTGATCTACAAATCGAGGAAGTCACAAAAAATGAAAGCTTTTGCAGCAATCTTTTTCTTCTTTGGAATATGCCTCCTTGGTGTAAAATGTGTAAGTAACATAAAATGTTACTGTATTCATTAATAAGTATAGCTTTTTTTCAAAACTGAAAATGATTCAGGGTTTTTTTGTCTTTATTTATAACATTTAAATTAATTAATAAAATGGTTTGAATGATTTAAAATAGAGTAAAAAATCATTGGGTCCACTAGAATAAATAAATAAGTTATCGATGTGAAGATAGTTGAATTTTGCAGAATAATAAATTGTCTGTAACAGTGTGGATTCAACGTTATTGTGATGTAATATTATAATATATTTATTTGTGTTTCAGAATATGAATATTATGATTGTCGGTGATGACCCAGTGTTGGATAGTGGTATGTCTGATTTTTTAAACGATGACTTTGAGGAATGGTTGCTCGGATTCTGCGACGAAAACATTGAAGCAAATCCCATAACTGACAACGAAGATGTAATCCTAAATAATTATAATTATTTTCCGAACAAAAATATAATTCAAACATCTACGTCGACAACCTGCATTAACGGAAAGTGTCATATTCATGAAAATAATCATTCGGAAAATTATCAATTCTCGGTGAACTGCCACAATAGTGATTGTGTTGTATGTATGCATGGCGTCTGTATGCAAGTAGACTGATTGTAAATTGATTATAATAAAGCCATAACAATAAATGTAAAGAGTAGTACATACAATAAATTATATTATTGAATTATTATTGATTGCGTTAGAGAAAAAATAAATTACCAAGAAATTTAACTATGTTGAATGAAATTCGATTCACGTATATTGAATAATGTATATGTGATGAACATTGTTATGGATTAATAAACGATAATTCCTACCGTATTGACTTTATTTTTTCAATCAAACCAAATGAAATTTTGGTCCAATTGCTGCCTTTGAGGCTACTCCCAAATTCCTCTAATGCAGGTTTGGGAAAACCTTGTGGGTAAAGGGCCACTTTAGCAATTCAAATTAACGGTAGGTCACAAGTAAAACATTCTCATTAGACACAAATTATTTATTATAATGAAAAAAGAATTTCAACACAAAAAAACTAATTCTATAAGAATCGATAACATATTTTGACTGGACAAGTTTGAAATGCCAGATTTACACTTATGGACAAAACCATCAGGACGCTAATCACGTACTGTGGGACTGACTCGATATGAATGCCAAAAGAGCAGAGCTTTTTGCTGCGGTACATCATCGTGTCATCAGGCCTGGTCCTGTTCAGGATTCGCATCCATAGATAATTTACAGATATATCCTCGTTTTGGTGATACATATTCCATTTTAAGAGTGAGATCAAATATTTTCAATTTTCAATACATATTATTCTTAGATGGGAACTGTCTATAGCATTTTACAGACACGGAAAGTATCAGTAATCTTTACAGAATAGATTGAAAGATTATTTAAAGTAGGTTATTACACATTTTTACAATTTTCAAAATAAATTCAGGGTTGCCAGTTTTTTGGCAATAAAAATACTCTGTCGTAGAATGATGTAGATGCAATAGAATCAACGATCAAAGGAAAGTATGGTTGACATTTAAGTATTAAGTAGGGATTATGATATATGAATACACAAATACCGCTATTTTATATGAAATACCGGTATTACGATATAAGTTACAAATAAAGGAAATAATACTCTAGGCCAATTGGTACCACAATCCCGCACGGATAACTCAAGAACGATATTAAAAAACACGTATAGTTTATTGTGTCATTGAATTTAAATATGGCATTAAGAAGACTATTTAGTTTATAAATGCTGGAATTCGTTCAATATTCATGATATCTTTGTGAAAATGAGTCTAGCAGGAGCAAAAACCTTCTCAGATTCAACGTATGTTGGACGAATATTTGTTAAATAATTGTATGCTAATTGAAAATATTTGCTACGAATGTTTTCAGATTCAAAACATATTATTTAAACGAATTTCATTTTCGATTTTAAATATCGAAATTCCAGTATAACGTATTTTCATAATCAGTATTTGGGTATTTAAAAAAACAGCTGAAGTATCGTGATCCCTGTTATGTAATCCCTAGTAACTATATACAAAACGTTTCAGTTAGCAAATATTACAAAAACAAATTACGTTCCGTTATATTAATATTCCAAATTAAATAAACGGAAAAAGAGCAATGTGAGTAGATGTTCTCTTCTTCTACATAATTCAATGCATTAATACATTGTGACTTCCTGTGAGTGATGTAGCAGATTTGTGAATGAAAATCATTATTATCAAAAACAATAAAACTTAATTAGAAAAATTAATTTTGCTTCGAAATAGCTACGCTTATACTAATAATACGCTATTCACCACGTGACTTCATTTGCGATTGATGTATCGTGTTATGAAATTGTTGTTTAGATATTGGATTGATTCATTGTTTGAAAAATTCTGAAACAAGACAGTCACTACAATGAAAGCTTTAGCAGCAATAACTTTCTTTATCGGGGTATTCTTCCTTGAATCTCAGTGTGTGAGTAACCTGTTGTTTTTTATTGTGTCCGTTTGATGGAAATTATTTATATTTGATCGGCTGTCTATTTCAAAATTACGAACACTTTCTTTTCAAAGTAATTGAGCTTAGAAAGTTGCGACGTAATTTTTTCACATAATATATTGGCTAAAAAATCAAGCATTAAAAATTCATCTTTGATGTCGTTTTACAAATATTTTATTGGAAGACTTAAATCTCAGTTTAATCGTTTTAATTAATTGGATTGATATATTTTATTTTCATAATCACTCTTTGCAGTTATATTTATACTGAATTAAAAGTGTCAGAAAATTTACAACACGTCATAATCTTTTTTTCGATTATTCCGATATTTTTTCTCTATTAACATCCCTGCTAGTTAAGCGAGTGCTTTAATATATCAACATTCAACTTAGTTGCTTAGTCCTAGGATTGCAATACTTCACAAATATACTATATATGTAAATAGATACAGGTATTTGGTATTTAATGCTGGTACAAAAACAGTAAAGATTACAATTGTTTAATACAAAAATGAGCGTCATCATATAATCAAAATTTCCGAACATTGAAATTATAAATGTGATCACGAATTCGATAATGGATGCAAACCAAGGCGTATCTGAGCACAAGGCACAATCGTAATGCGTGTTTGTGATAAATGAACTGTGTGTCTTCCGACGACATTATTAATTCGCCAAAAATGTTTAGGACAGGAAGTGGGCATCTTTCGATTACACTCTTTAACTTGTGCTAAAGTAAAAGCCAGCTACAGAAATTCCGGGATTGCAATACCCTTGTAAGGTCACGTTTCGACTGTTCCGACTGTGTGTAATGCAATCCAGGCATCCCGAATGACCACAGGGTAATAGCCATAGGCTGTAATCGGTTGAATTTAAGAATGCTGGCATGTCAAAGGAGGAAGCCAAACGGTTCGTGGGGGACAGAAAGCCTCGGGAAAGTCGCATGGTGAACATATGCTCCAGCAGATATAGTAAAAAAATACAATATGATTGAATATAATTTATGCCGACGCGTGTTCAGTACGTATGTACAAAATGTGCCAATTAAGTAATATTAAGTGTCAAGGTTCTCTTTTTCTGGTGTTAGAGTCCCTGGTGAACCTTGACCGCCTTAATAAGCCTTCTTCACTCAACTCAACCTTCCACCTTCCTATACTCTTCTTCTTCCGATTCTCTGACCACAAGTACTGGTAATCCTTGTGACACCTCATTCATCCAGCAAAGTCGCGGTGTCCTATCGCTCCATCTTTTCCTCGGTAGTGATAGATGTGGGAGCGTTTTGGTGACTTCCACTCATGCAAGCGTGATATATGTTCATTCCAGTGAGTTGTCGGGGTTGGATTACTTATGACCATCTTAAACTAAATGTGTTTTTCTTTCTTTAACAGCATGCTGTACTGCACGGAGTTCAAAATTGGCAAAGCGGACTTTATAACAATATTAAAGAGTTTTTAAAAACTGTCGATGAGCTCAACGGCTCAAACGTTTACAAGTCAATCGTGCTAAGCGGTGTCGACCAGATCATTGTTTCTGACGAGTTTTATAATCCCCTCACAAATTCCATTGAATCTGATACAATCAATATATGTATCAAAGGGGCATGTACTAAAGACACTGAAAGTTTGTCAAAGACCAAAGACACGATTTATTGCAATCACGGTAAATGTTGCTTTCATAATAGTAAATGTTAATAATCTGGTGTTTACGTTTAATGCAATTTGGGATTTTTTTTGAATTGCACATTGAAGTGGCTTGCAGAATCCAGTTTTATTTATTAAAAATTCTGTAAAAGTATAGATATACAGAATGTGAAAATAATATTTTAAAATACATAAAATATAATATCTCCCATACACGATTTCGCTCTTGCAGTTTACTCCTCAGAATATTTTATCCCTACCGTTATGTAGATCCGCTATGCCGTCCTCTTTATATTATGTTAGATATGGATAGTGGTATTCTTAAATGATGACCTATTATTCTTTTCAATAAACTATTCCTTGTCAATCAAACCAGCTGATTTTATATTGTAAAAAAACATAGCTTAAAACAAGCGTCTCTATTTTCCGGTTTCAAAATTATAATCTAAGTCATGTCCATGAGAAGCTTTTAAATGAAGCTTTATTAAAATTCTATGTGATACTCACCGAAATAGTCAATTTCCGATTTCAAGAATTGGTCCGTATGGATCCCACAATTATTAATCACTCATTATTGTGATCAATCATCCATTTACTGAAAAAACAAAATATTTATTTGTGAATCTTTCTGGGTGAAATTTGATGTTTTTATTGGCATCAATGTAAAACAATTGATTACGTAAGTTTGTATGATATTTAAATTTAATATTTAAAGAAAAGAAAAAATATGTCAATCGAATAAGAAATGTAACAACATTAAATTACATTTTGTGTTGTAATAATTGTGGAACCACAAATAACATAAAATACATTGTGCGTGATAAATTTTTTTATATGAATAAAAAAATATAATGCATTACAACGATTTTGCTTAATTCTTATATCTTAAGATTCCACGACCCGTTTCCAATCACGAAAATCCGAAAATAAACAACAATTATAATTTTTTCGAATATCCTTTATATTAATTAATTTATTTCTTTATTTTAAAAAAAATATTCAACCAATTGACTTGAACCACGTGGATTTATAATACATCATCAGTCGCAGGACTTCTCATTTTGGACAGTAAAGATAGACGGAGACTAGGGGGAGAGGAAGAAACTATGGTATTGGATACCATCAGGCTTCGGAAAATCTCCAACTGAAAAAGTAGCGCTCTGAGGAGCGGGTCAGATGGAAAAAAACGTTGGAGGAGGCCAAGACTCAACTTGAGCAGTAGCACCATAGAATAAGAATAAAGATTTAAAGATGTTACTAGGTGGGTTGGGAGGAATGTTAACATCATACAGCATATGGATACCTTATGGAGCACCATAACGGATGTGAATTAAAAATAACTGATTTTAAGTCAATCCTTTCAGAGAGGTTAAGAGAAAAGATAAAGTATTAGGAAGGGATTTGTAGTCCCACCCAGAATCAGAAACATGGTGAGTAGGATGGAATGAAAACATACAAATAAATGCATTACAATTTTACACCACCTAGTAACACAATCAGAGTAATAACAAAGTAATAAAATTTATTTATTTGTGTTGCAATATGTTCAGGAAATATAAAATTCTGTAAAAATAAATAAGGTCAAATAAGTAAGATTTTTAACAGTTTTAATAATGAATTCACACTTTACAGTGTGTTTGATAATTTAATCATAATTTATTATCGCATTTTGTTGCATGGCAACATATCGATATGGAAATTTCATTATTGATACAACCTATATGATGCATTTCACACTTATTATACTTTTGATTGATTTTTGGCATACTTTATTATTTCTCTATAGTTTATTATATTATTGTTCAGATTTAATAAGCCATTGAACAAGACTCATAAAATTAGAAAAGCCACAAGTGGAGTATTCAAGTATGCATTTTTTAAGAAGTTATATAATATTATATCGTGTACCTTATGAATATTGACTGAGGGTGCTTGATTGGTCGTCAATATCATATTTGAATTATGATCGATCCTGATGTTTGCCTACCAGCATCCTCAGGCATTTAAGCACACGGATTCAAAGGGATGTTATGAAAGTATGCTGGTCCTGCAGTTGAGTGGTCAACGCTCTTGGGCGTGATGATAATTTTAAGCGCCTCAGAGTTCTTTCCATGACGGCCAATCAAAAATTTTCTTTCGGTGACTGTTATTAAAAATGCTAATTTCGAAGTATTAAGCAATCTAAAAGACGTGTTATATTAGACATATAAAGTGTATTCTAAATTACGCATTTCAATTAATCTTCATCGTTCTTCCTGTGGTTTACGGAACCAAATAGTCTATCTCTCCATATTCTCTGACTTACTTTGAAGTTATTTATTTTATGCCGAAACCTTACATTTATTTCTTATCAATCGTTGCGACATTTGTATCCTATTATCGTAGATAAACGTGAATGGGATCATCTGGCTTCTATCAAGCAGTGTCAGAATCAAATGAACACGTTTGTCACATAATAAAAAAATGCTTATCGATAAGTGATCTGAAAACAAAATCAAAAACCCTGTTTATGAATATCACGAAATAGGCCCTATCCATCAACTTTCTATTTTACTGATTCCTATACAATCAACGCTGTAGTCAATGTCGTTGGCTAGGATTACGGATTAGGGATTCCAATCCCGGGATGCGGGATCCCGGTCAATTATTCAATTCTGTAATCCCGGAATTGTCTAAGTATCAATCCCGGAATTTACTGTAAATGCTAAAAAATAATTCACGTATAATTAAAACTTCCTGATTAACCACAATGTGTACCTCGATTTGTCCATGTACTTAGTTTTTTTGTAATACTTATATAGTACGACAAAGGAAAACCGCTTTTTAAATGGATGGAGGGCAACATTTTTGACAAGTGGATTTGAACGACATGGCTAATATTGCGATACTATCTGGTAAAACTTAGCTTAATAATGAAACAAATAAATAAAATATAAAACTATTTTGATCATTACGTTTTTTATTTATTTTTTCTTCTTTTTTTGTAAATGACTGTCTGATTTCCAATCAATAAAAAAACCATTTCAATTCTCAAAGAAAATACTTAATCATATATAACATTCCAATTGAGTTAATAATGGATACAAATTAAATTTAATTTTAAAATATGACACATGAAAGTACAATTAATGACCAATCCCGGGATCCCGGGATTGAGGACGTCTGAATCCCGAAATCCCGGGATCATAAAAACTGTCTGGCATTGGATGCCATATTACGGATTATCTCAAGTCCTTGTAAGGACAGTTTTATAAATTGATTTTTAATCGATTTATGTTCGTAGGCATGGATATTTTTGATGCATATTTAAAATTCGCTCTCATCCATCCGATCCAAAAAACAGGGGTAGCGAGAGTGATTAACTAACCACTAGTCCTGTCTTAGCCTTATCCGTATATCCATCTCTTCAAAATAAGGAGGTTGAGCAATTGAGTAACAAGCAGTTCTCGTAGAAAAATTCTGTTGAGAATTCCATTAGGAGGCCATATGCTCAACAATGGGAGCGGACATGGTAAAAAAATCAATTTCAGCTGATGTTGTCATAACAACGTGAAATGAAAATATTACACATTTCATATATAATTTTGATGGTGTCTCTTTGGGTAATGGCTGTTTTTTTTTTCATTATAATATAAAAACAATGTAAAATAATATGGTTCTGGGATGTTGTGCTCAAAAATAGGAGGCTACGTGTAGTCATTTACCGTGATACCATTGGAAGCAGGATCTGGTAAATATTGAATTTTAAATTTTGCATGATTTTTTCCTGGAACGATTGCTCCCAATAATTATGTGCCACAGCTTAAACGTTCACAAGAGTTTCATCGCTATAAGAAAAATATTAAAAAGTGCTCAACTCCACCGAGATAAGAAAAAAGAAAAGGCTTGAAAGGTGTCCTGCAACACGTAACCTTTAACTGTAAAAAACCATTAAGAATTTTAATATTCATAATTTGTGCGAATACTATTATTGTGACAGTACGTTTTTATATGTTTTCAGATTGAAATGCTTGTCTTCAACTATTTCCTTTCGTTAATGTTACATTACATAATTTCAAATACGAAATTTGGTGTGATAGTTGAGGTGTACTAACAATTATTTAAAAAAATGAGCTAGTGCTTAAGACACTAATGAGCCCTTTATAAAATAGATGGCTAGTGGTAGAGTATTATTGTCATGAATAGTTTTATCTATTTTGAAGTTTTCAAAATTCTAACTATCTAGATTAAAATTTATCAATTACACGAATTAAAACAATACATATCTCACGAAGCCTTTTGCTGAGCCTGAAGTTAAGTCGAAGAACACTTTTGTGTTGGAGTAACAATTCAAATATGTTCAAATTAGAATATACCTCAGACGAAAAAATCAGTATTAAAAGAGGTTTAGCTATTATTTAACCTTGCTGAGCAAAATTTTACTTGAGAAACTAGTATATTTTTACCGGAGTGTTAGTACTTAGCCAAAGGATTCAGATTATAATAATATGGCAGTATAATAATTTTATCAAAATAAATTGCAACTTTTGACGGAGATAAAATTATCAAAACATTGATTTGTCTTAAATTGCCACAATGCGAATGTAAATTTTAAACTGTATTTGAATTTTAATAATACATATTCATATTATACGAAGTAATCAAAAACTATGCTATTTATCATCGATTCAATTTGTTGATTATTTTTACGCTGACTGTATCACAAAAACAAATATTAAACATGCAAATCAATATTCGAATTATCCATGGAAATAATAATGACTATTTCAATCATTGACTTCTCACTTATATCAGATATGAAATTAAATTTCCTCAAGAACTATATAAGGATTAGAAATACTGTACAATAGTATAGTAGCATTCAGTCTTGGATCTCCAGCAGAACTCAAGAGTATATACTATTTAACAATGAATCACTTCTCTTTTTTCTTTCTGGTGGTAGCCAGCTTCTTAGGAGCTGAATGTTTCGTAAGTATTAAAAAACATATAAAATACCAACTTGTTTAGTAAAAAATAAATAAATTCAAAAAGTTTTAATTTTGAATTTGAATTGTTGAAATTTTGCAAATTTCTATGTGTTTCGTCACCAACGACCCGGGTTTCACCTCTCGACATCTTCAGGCATTCGAGCACACGAATGAACTCGAATCTCAACAATTCAAATTTGATATTGAAATTCCATCAAGCACCCTCAGTCGAAATCTTAAATTATAAAAGTTTATCAGTTATATATGTTTTAGTAATAGAAAAAATATTTGAGTTTTCAAAGATGTTCCAATAACAAATGCATAATATAGATCTCAAATTAAAATTGATAGTGAAGTATTTCATTCCACCAAAATTAGTTTTAAACTTTAACTAGATTTATTAAATGAAATAATAATGTACCTTCTTTAAATGTGTTATTATAATCTGTTTTTTCTTTTGTATAATTTAAATTATTTTTTATAAAATGTATCTATTCTTTTCTAATTTAAGGACAATAACATCAACTACCATTTCCCAAGTACTCACAATGTGCATGATAAGTTTTATAACGATGTTGGAATCGAACAAGTACTTTAACTCTTACAATGACGTTAACAAATTCTTCAACACGAATAATGGCGTTAACAAATTCTTTAACATGAATAATGGCTTTAACAAATTCTTCAATATGAATAATGGCCTTAACAAATTCTTCAACACGAATAATAATTTTAACAAATTCTTCAACATGAATAATGGCTTAAACAAATTCTTTAATAACAATAATAATTTTAACAAATTCTTCAACATGCACAATGGCTTCAACAAATTTTTCAATATGAACAATGATCTTAACAAATTCTTCAACATGAACAATGGCTTAAACAAATTCTTCAACACGAACAATGGTTTAAACAAATTTTTCAATAACAACAATGGCTTTAACAAATTCTTTAACATGCACAATGGCTTAAACAAATTTTTCAATAACAATTATGGCTTTAACAAATTCTTCAATAACAACAACGACCTTAACAAATTCTTCAACATGAATAATGCCAACAAATTCTTTAACATGAACAATGGCCTCAACAAGTTCTTCAACATGAATAATGGCTTAAACAAATTCTTCAATAACAATAACGTTAACAAATATTTCAACATGCACAACATGAACAATGACGTTAACAAATTCTTCAATATGGACAACACCAATAAATACTTCAACATGCATAACATGAACAATGATGTTAATAAATTCTTCAATATGGACCACAACAACAAATTCTACAACATGAACAATGATGTCAACAAATTCTTCAACATGAACCATGACGTCAACAAATACTTCAACATGCACAACATGAACAATGACATTAACAAATTCTTCAATATGGACAACATCAACAAATACTTCAACATGCACAACATGAACAATGATGTTAATAAGTTCTTCAATATGGACCACAACAACAAATTCTACAACATGAACAATGGTGTCAACAAATACTTCAACATGGACCACAACAACAAATTCTACAACATGAATCATGGCGTCAACAAAAACTTCAACTTGCACAACATGAACAATGACGTCAACAAATTATTCAATCTTAATAAAAATCTTGTCAATAATAAATTCTTCGGATTCTAGATATTAAAATCGGTAAAACCAGTGAAGTAAGTAATATACTCGCAATGTTCTTTACTGGGAAATGCTTGAAAGGAAAGACCGCATTAAAAATGTATGTAAATAAAAATACTATGTTTTTAATTTGTAATGATATTCAGTTTAATTTGATTATTTCAAGAATAAAATATTAACCAAAACATGTTGTTTTATTAAAAAAAGCTCACCAAAAATTAATTTGATTGTAAAAGAGTTTTATAATTTTGTTTAAAGACCTGCAATTTAACGGTTTTTGCGCATTTATAAATTTTATTTAAAAATCAGTTGAAAGAAAACTCTATATGTATTATTTTAGTATACAATACTATTTATTAAATCTGTACCCTAGTGCCTGACTAAAAATTCAGCTAAATTGACTTAATATTTCGGAAATAAAAACACTGTCAAATTGTCAACAGAAGAATTTAAAAATAATATCCTTATTGGTTATAACAGCATTTTAATTGCTAAAAATATTGTAGTGTGTATTGTAGTTTTTGTTTTGATTAGAATGATAAAAAGAAAAATGGTTATGAAGAGCTGAAAAATTAATTTTTGAGCAGTTAATTTACGTCTAAAAATTAATTTAATACCGTGAAACACTTTTTGAATAAAACGTTTGCTTTTGGACTGATCGAAGTCGTTGAGGTAAAAATTAAGATTACCAGTAAAGTGACGAAAATTCGGTAATTACCGGTAATTATTTTATCGTGAATTAAGCACAGTTGCAGGAATATTATTATGATATCAGTTTATTGTAGATTATTGTAGACTATTCGAAATGAAGAGTTTTGTTTCTGGTCTCTGGAAATATTGAAACACGCATCGTTATTGTTACTAATCATTCTGGTGCCATTGCAGATATCACTGATATCAAGATATATTATGTATACTATAAGAACTTACGTACTTGGGAACAAATCGTTCTTGTTTTATCGCAATAAAACAAATTTGTAAACATTGTTTTTATGAATACTTTTTTAGACAAAAAACATTTTTTTACAGCCATGGATAAAAAATATGTATGGAAATATTTTAATGAGGGAAAGATGACCCATGAGGAGAATTGTATGTATTTATATGACATTATTCACCTGACACGTATTTTAAATTATTTACGTTTCAATCTAGGATACCATTTGTAGTATAATTAGCCAACATAAAGTGTATTTTTTCATTTACCAGTAAATACCAGTAAACACAGCTTATAGGAGAAATTACTTACCGTTTACCGGTAATTGAAATTTGACGGTAAATTGTCCTGGTAAAAATTCTCAATCGATATATTGGACTCATGTCGGAAATAAATGCGATGGATGACGCTACGTTAAGGAAATTTGATTGTACCTTTAATACAAAGAATAATACAATGCGAAGAGTATTGTATATATATATATTATCTCAACTAACTCCAAAATATACTGTATTATTATTATTGGATATAAGAGAGCGGATTAACCAGCCCTTTATAGCGTCCAAAATGAAAAGTGGCGTTGGACCTGGCTTGGACATGAACTGCGGATGCTCGAAGAGATATTGAATTCCACCAGTCTGTTCTTCAAATAGGATTGTTTCCGTCGCCTCGGAATTTAAAGCCATTGAAAGTACTTGGTAGATCTCCGAGACGCAGGTAGAAAGCCAAAAGACTGGCTGGGGGACAGATAATATTTGAAACTAGTAACCGTACACGTCATAGATGACTGCATTGAAATTGAAATACTGACTGTCTAAATCAGCTAGTACGTCGGAACTGTGTGTGCATTGCATAACATTTTATTTTATATATATACAGCGCAAACGCTTAGGTCATGAGAAAATGTCATACCTACATGTGATATGTGATAATAATAAAACGTCAACAAAGCGGTCTGGGTTCATATGTAAGATATCGTGCTATGTAAACCATGTCCTCTCCCAATGTGAAACATATGGACTCCTATTGGAGGTATCTCAGAAGAAGCTATTTTACGAAAACTGCTTTTTACTCAGTTGCGTAACTTCATAAACATTTGTCAATTAAATACGAAGTTCGTTATATCCAGGATTAACATTAATGAATTTCGAATTTTATTTCCTGTCTGTTCAACTTTGTTTATTTTTATGCCCTTTTTCATCTTAAAGAGGGAGAAATATTATATTTATAATTTATGATTCATATCGCAAATAAATCTGATTTTGCATTATTATTTTACTGTTACTTTGATCTCCAAAAAGAGGTAAATTATCATTATTTTTTTAGTTCCTTTATAATATATATACTTGAGCAGTGAAGATAATCATTAATAAAGTCACTCCCTCTTGGTTTTGGTGGCATTCGACAGCAAAAGGTTTTAACTTATTATTTAACCTACATCCAATAAAATTTTGAATATTTAGGAACAAAAATGTCCTAAAATATTAAAACTCGTATGCATGTCGGGTTAAAACCAAAAAATCAAATATAATATGCGTTTCTTGCAAAATTAAAATTGGGCTTCAAGGCAAATGGTAAGCAAATTAACTTTAAAATAAATAAATTAAAAAAAAAACGATTAAAATAAAAAATAATCTTACTATGTGTGTAAAAGTGTGTTTCTATTTAAAAAAATAGATATTAAAAAACTTGGCGCTTGAAATGTTAGATACTTGACAGGATTCTCTTATATTTTAATTAAAACTTAAAATAGCTTTAGCTTTACATGGCTTTTATTATTTAAAGGCAAGACTACTTGTTTCGTTAGCTAGATGGCGTTGTAAGGAATCGTCAAATAATTACAAGAAGGCGCAAAGTAAATACATCTGGACGAGTTTGCTTGTCTTAGAGTTGTTGACCATATTATAATTTCTTATATCTGTTTTGGTTGGTTTACTATTTTTTTGTAAATATAAATTATTTATTACACAACCCTCGTTTGTCCACTTCTCTCAGTGCTTTAAGCTCTGCCCTGTCTGAACGTCATCGTCAGGATGAATTTATCGATGCCCGGATACAAAAATTATTATTTTAAATTTTACTTTATTGTAAACTATAAATTAATATTAGTAATTTTTTGTGTTTGTTCTAATTTTTTATCTACTTTTTGAATGATGTCAGCTACTCGCGTATAACAAATTTTCGCACATTCATTTGTAGGTTTAAATCAAGTATATTACGAATTGATACACTTTTAAGCGTTAGCGGCGTCTTGCTACCAAAATCTTTGCCAGTGGCTTACAACAAAAGTTCGTAATTTAAGGGGCTATAAAATAAAAGTGAAAAATAAAATTTATATTTTATTTTACATTGAAAGTTTTTATATTTTTATAAACACTGTATTTATAAATTCAGGTTGAAAAGGAAATGAGTTGGTTAAATGAAATATCTATTCTAATATCTATTAGGAATAATTTAACACATCATTTGAAGACATTGGAAATAGTCATTGTGATTTGTTCGCATAAGAGATTGCTTCTATCTTTTTATCTTATTTGTAGATAATCGGTTGGAACGGTGATTTTTCGGTATTTAAATAAACCGATAATATGTCATGTATGTATTTTAAACAGAAATTGGTATACTTATTGTAGCATAGTTATTGTCTGACCAACAATGTGTTGGTCTGTAAATAAAACCAAGTAAGTCAATGTTATGTGTAACCAAGCTTGTCATGACTCTGATAGGACCCTAACTAGCGCGGGAGAGTCGACAGCTTCAGATACCTCGGTGCACACATCCCTGAAGATGGTAAAGCAACACTATATATTTAACTCGATGCAGACCATCTGGGTCACGCTTGTACACGATTAATACAAAATGTTAAAAAAAAAAATCTGTGCTGCTTTGCGGTAGCGAGTCATGGCACCTAACAAAAAGACCTGTGAGCAACTGGGAGATTAGGGAACGGATCGGGCAACGCCCTGTCACATCGGCGGTCATGGAGAGACGTTGGAACTGGCTGGGTCACGTGCTGCAGATGCCTCAATCCTACTTGCCATTTTTTCCGACCTGTAGGATTCCGGCGTCCTGGAAGACCATCGGGTACTATCCATAGGATGTACTCGGCGGAGTTGAGGGAATTTGGCATGTCATGGGAGGAAGTAAAGCGATTGGCGGGGGTAGGGCACCCAATCTCGGACATTTTTTCAATCCCGACATCCTGGGATGTGTAAATGAAACCACGGAAAAAAATATTACAAATGCTCAAAAAACCGCGTGAAAAAGCTTTTGTAGTTCATACAAAATAGTAATATGGGTAGGTAAGTTCCTAAAAACGCATAAAAGAACATAATACATATTTATACGATGATTTTATTTATTTACAATCAAAATATGAACTAATGCAAAATAAAAATAATTATAAACTGAGCAGTCACATAAAAAAATGTTCGCTTATTATTTAAAATATGTATCTCTCATTCGATTTTTTTAAGTGCTGAGATTTTGAGTCTTGTTGTTTGTTGGATTGGAATAAATTTAACACGATGTCAATAATATTTTATTAAATTTATTACATTTACACAGAAAAGAGTTTTGTAAATACAAAGAGACCTGGTAGAGGTTTAAATTAATCAAATACTAGGTAGGTATATCACGAACACTCTTATTAATAAATAAAATTATTTTAATATGTGAATACAAATATTTTATATTCAGACATTTTAGAAGTCACTTAATTATGTGGTAAAATAAACACTTACTTATCTTGTAATTATGTTATTTTAAAATTATAAATGCTTGGATATTATATTATATTCATTTTATAAATTGAATTCATCTGAACATGAAAGCATTCAGAAAATCCACACTTTGTTTTTAATTCTCACTTTTTACACTCCATTTATTTTCCATCTCTCTCTCGCAAAAATTATTTCCAAACAGAATATTCATAGTAAATTGCGCGTTTATCGTCACCGAAAGTTTTTGTATTTTAAATTTTATTAAAGATAGTTTTAACTATTCAAAATTAAATTACAGTTAGATGTCAAAAACATCACCACACGGGCATGTGCAGGTGGTCGTATAAAAAATGATTCCAACTGTTGTTGTGGATAATGTCACAAAAAATAATAAATTCTCTGTTCCTGTCTATAGCGGATTCAAAATATGAGAGTAAGGAGAGCACAAAACAAACATATGTATACGTATGATTAGTAAAAAATGATGTACGTACATACATCAAAATAAGCTATGCCGGAAACTTTTTTATTTGTATAGTTCATCGGGTAAGGCAATTTAAATATGAATTAATTTTTGATATTTTTCAACGAATCGCGAAATCCCGGGATTGGTATTAATTAAATCCTGGGATTACAGGACTGATTAATTGCTCGGGATACCGGGATTCAGAGATCTCGGATCCCGGGATTGAAGGTCCTAGTGACGGGGAATCATGGAGGCGCCGCGTAGTAGCCACATGCTCCACATAGGGAGTGAATATGGTCGAAGAAGAAGAAGTTATTGCCTGTACTTAACTTTGAATTGCTATTTCCATGGGTTAGAAATTTTTTCCTACTGCACACAAAAATAAATATATTCAAATAAGATAAGAGTTTACTCAAAATATGTCAATATAATATATAAATTTCATTCGTGTTTTTTTCTCTAATATTTCTAGCGAGACGCATTAATTATTGTAATTATAGACTAATTTCCCGCATGTGTTTTGAGTTAGAATTTGTTGTTTAATATAAATAATATATAGTGGAACGCTAAATGATATTTTATATTAACCTTACCATACATCAATATTCACAAATAACTTTTGAGATTTTATCAAATCTTCGGGTATAGCAACATCGAAAAAGTGCCGAAAATATTCGAATAAATGATTGGAATCCCTAGTGGTCATAAATGGTTACGCGGGCCATCTAACTTCGTGACCGCGGTCGACGTTCAGAAAATCCTTAGAGGTTTTTTGCTTTTACATGCAACTGATTGCAAGTGGTCAATTTTGTTTATTGATTCTATGCCGAATTTAAATATAAAAGTACTATTTACAAGGGTGCTTGAGCTTTTAAATGATTTTGCAAGATCCCATTGGCACGCGCGCTTGATTATTTTTCAGTTTATTTCCTGTATACAAAAATATATCTTTAATAAACGTATCAATAATCTTTTCCACCCCATTAATTTCCACTTTATATTCGGTATGCCTTTCACGAAAGCAATCGCTTATCAAGTAAATTTACCGATTGTTCACGATATTTTTAATCATATAATAATTGAATTGTTTTCATTTCATTGAAAAAACATTAATTTTAAATTGAACCTTTTGTTAAACAAAATAAAATTTGTAGCGTTTGCAAAATATTGCGTCAGTAATATTATGTTTCCTTTAATTCCAGAAATGGACAACCTGAGTTATTATTAATGTATTTAAACTAAATAATAATACAATATCAATTTCACATAAATAAATTAATTACGAATTATTACGACCTAAAATGTAAAAAACATATGGCATAATAATTTTATATATAATTTTGACGTGTTAGCAGTCAATTCTTGGTGCAAATGCCATACATTGTGGAGTTAGTACAAATAGTGTGTTTAATTTTTGTAAACGTGACATATTTAAAAACGTATTAATCTCCTTGAATATTTCTCAAAGTGGATTTCACGAAAAAAACAAGAATTCCGCTGAGTATTAATGCGTCCTGGGCGTCCTGGTTAAAGCATCTGATTGGACTAAAATGAAATAGAAATTTGAATGCGGTTAATTTGAATCTAGAAAGATATGAAAATTCCAGTATCCACTATTGAATCAACTTTTCAGCGTTAAGAATTTTTTCAACTTGCGCTAGAGAAAATCTATTACTTACGTTAATATATTTATCAAGTCACTCTATAAAAAAAATATATTTAACTATCATTCGCTTAATAACACAAACCATGGCTGATTCTTTGTATTTTAGAATACAAATTTTCAATATTTTGACTTGGTCATTTTACAAAGCATGCTAACAATATATTATAAGATTAGTTACTCGAGAATTAGATAAAGAGTACGAGGGGAAACGAATAAATGCGGCGGACAACACCGACGAGCTAACAACACTTAACAAAATCTAAGATACCTATATAGCGTGGATACCATGCGAATACCGATAGACGGAAGCGGGCGATAGACAGAACGCGATCTAACGTCATAGAAGCTGGACTATCTAATTCTTCTGAAAAGGCAACAATAATTTCTCGACGCCGTCGACTGCACGGTTGGCGGCAAATCTATTCCAAAATGTTAAATTATCTGTAATTACGATAAGGCCAATAGACACATTCCAAAAAGTTTTTTTAACCATATCCGCTCCCTATTCGGAGCATATGGCCATCACATGGTTCCTCCAAGCTGCTCTGTCCCTCTTCAGTCTCCTCGCTTCCTCCCAGGTTTTCCTAGCGTCCCGTAGCTCCACCGAATACATCCTATGGATGGTCATCGGCGGCGTTCCAGGACGACGGAATCCATCTGGTTGGTAGAAAAGACAGGCAGGATTCGGGCTCCCCTGGGACATCCGCTGCACGTGTCCAAGCCAGGTCCATCGTCGCTTTTTTATTTTGGACGTAATGAGAGGCTAGTCCGTCCGCTCTATTACCTCCGAGTTCCTGACAAAATCAAACCACCGTACCCCTAGTATTCGCCGAAAACATCTGTTTTCAAAGCACAGTATACGGTTAACCTGTGCCTTGGTGAGGTGCCATGACTCGCAACCGTAAAGCAATACCGTCAGGATGCATGCGTTGAATAAGCGGCACTTGGTCTGACCGAGTACAACCGTGAGCCCCAGACTTTCCGCATTGAGTTAAAGGTTGGGAAATATGCAAGTGGATTCATGAAACATATTTCTAAAAAAATATGTGGCAAATAATATGAAGTGGATTCGAGGGCAAAAAGGCTGCTACAAATGCCATTAGTTGAAAACAACTGATGACCTTAGAAAACTGTGTCGAATTGACTAGTAGAAGGTTTGTGATAAAAATTGCATGCCAAACAGTAGTTGTTCAGAAGCAGAAGAGTAATCATGGCATTCTCTACAATGAAATTCGTTTTTTTGATAGTGGCGCTAATCGTCATCAGCGCAGATCATGAGGTGAGAGAACAAAGAATTTGGAATAATTAATGAACCTTAAACAATAGAATTTTTTACTTCTACAAGATTAATAGTTACACTTAAACTTCGCTTTATCGGTTTGCGTTCAAATAGACAGTCTGTAATATTATGTGTGGTTTTCGAATAAACGAAACACTCCCGACTCTTTCTTTTGTATCACTTTTGACTGCATATTTAACGTTAAATTAACCCTTTTACGTTATTAAATAGTTTAATGGCAGGGTTACGACAATGTGTTTTGGCGTGTGATAAAATTAAATGGACACACGGACATTTAATTTGCTTACTTTGTTTACACACAAATGAGCGTGGCTTAGCACATTTCAAAACATCGGCCGGCATGCGTTAAGACTGCTGCAGTTGTTTGAATCACGTGTTAATCATGCACATAACATTGTTGACTCTTGAATTTAAGCACGTGTAACAAAAACACATTTGAATGGAAATTTTATCCCTTAAATGCGATGCCCGTTATACCAAGGACGACGATAACATAAGCATGTACACAGGTACCTAATTATTTAATTTTATATTTGTCTTCATAGTAAAGTTTTCATTTGTTTCTAACTGTGATTATAGTGCATTCAGACAGCTTTGGATAAATATGTATATACGAATATATTTATTCTAATCCATTTGAGTATTACGATACTTAACAACTCTGCCCATGCAACGACTTGCACAACAAATGAATAACATCATGATATGGAGTCAATTTTAATAATACTAGTTGTTTGCATATCGATAAAATTTTATGCGTTTCCTAATTATCAATATATGTCAGTCATCTAGCCGAAGATTCAACTATCTTGTGCGTTTGTTTTATTTGATTGCGGGTTTTAGGGTTTATACATTTCACATATTGATTTTTCAAACGATCTATGAATTATTTACACTCACCTCATCCTTCTGTTTTCACCTAATTCGATGGGTCAAGTCGAGTGACCGAATTACAAATACTTTCCATAAAACGACTGAAATGCTCCTTTGTAAGTCCCTATGCTCTAAATTGGAAGTGGAAGTAGCATTAAAGATTAGTAAGTAACTTGTTGTATCTCATGGAATTTCCAAAAACATTATTTTTTAATAAATTTGCTAATTTGTTTTTAGGTAAATGCTCGATCTATACATGGCAGAGTTAAACGAGCCGCTGGAAAGTTGAACGGTGTTGAGGCTAAATCTAAAATCAATGCATCGATAAAAAAAGAAAATCACGAAAATAATTATGAAAATAACGATGATGCCACAAAAAACGTTAACAATAAAGATGAGGTTGCCACACAAGATGATACAAATGTAGATAATAGCGATATTAAAGAGACTACTAATAATGCTAACGAAAATAATGATAAATCCGATACTGAAAAGAATAATTATGACACTAATAATAATTCTGAAAATTTGTATGACAACAACAAAAATGATGACACAAATGTGTCTCTTGAAAATCTCAACGAAAACAACAGTATTGAAATAGTTGATGCCGACATCAATAATAAATTTATTAACAATGTGGAAGAGATTGAAATCTTTCCGAATGAGGAGACAAATGAATTACATTTAGTCGTCCATAGCCCAAAAACTGGTTTAGCGGACAAGAAGAAAGCTTTGAAACTGAAAGAAAATTGGATTGTGAAAAATATTATCATGCCAGGTTTGGCTCATGAATTAATGGTCGCAATGCTACTACCAAGTCACGTAACCGGTATAAATGCAATGAAATATACTCCAACGTATACTGGTTCTGTAGGGTATAATAATTATTATTAGTAATAATAATAATAAATAACCACGAAAAAATCCCTTGAGTTTGTTAATCAAACAATAAAAATACTTATAATAGAGTCAGCAACGTAATGTTGCAATAAGACAAAGATTATTTATAATACTTTATTTTCAATACAAGAGAATGATAATTGAGAAAAAAACAAATGTATAGTAATAAAATTTATTTAATTAAATTATTTATCTAATACATACATGTTTTCGTTTAAAAAATATTCAGCATTACGCTACTCTTTCTGATTATAATTGTATTCCTTTTGTGAAAATTGAATAAAAAATAAATGGATCTTTAATCCAAACAAATCCAAATTCATTGGTGTTTTCATTTATATGAATATAATAGATAGTAAATTAAATCAATTTGGGTAAGTTTGCCCGTCTGTCTAAGATTGGCCCACTACATGGAAAAAGTTGCTGTTATAATACCATGGTAATACTAATTCCATATGAATATATTTTATTTAAGCAAATGTATTGAGAAGCCCCCGCCCGGTGGTAAAAATATGAATTAATATGCAACACAATTTGTTTTATTGTTGAATTTATAAGCTGTCAGATTAGAATGATAAAACACAATTTATAAACTTTTCTTGAAATAAACCAAATACTGTATATTTATTTCTTGCTGATTTTTTTTTCTTAAAATGTTGGATTTTTAGTAATGACAGTGATTATTTGTGCCTTGGGTCAAAGTTCCCTGATTTGTATAAAAAATGTTGCCCACCTTGTTTTGTCTATATTTATGTATCAATTATAACAATAAATCTATTTATGTTAATTAAATTTCATCTTAAGATATTAATACATTTCCATGTAGAACAATATCCCACATAAATACAATGGCGAACCATGGAAATACAAAAACCCTTGGAATCGGGCCAAAGTTACCAAGATTGACCGTAAACTTAGTTATGTATATTTCATATGTATCCACTATAGTTACACAAAATTGGAATAAAATACCTCAGTAGCTGCTGGAAAATGTTGATCTGACGATAATAGCGTTTACTTATATAAAAAAGAAGTTATTGCAAGATGTTTTAAAGTGGTTAACCAGTGATTCCAAAAGATTTAGAAGACATTCAGTTATTTTACTACTTTGACGAAGATGAAACAATGGAATATTAAAAATATAGAATATTAAAAATGTTTCAGATAAATGTTAAAGCTTTTTTTCATCTTTCCAGCTTATGTTACATCCGATTGATTGGTTAAAATTATTATGAAAAAAATAATGCCGACACCGAGGGTCTCTCCAAAAAAAGGTGAATTTTTATTTCCATATTTTTTGTAAGAATTTTAAATATTCACTGAAATAGACCGCAAGGCTCACATTTTAAAAGTAGATCGCATGATAAAAAAGGTAATACTGGTATATACAGACGATGACAAAAGTAAGTGCGGCGCACAGGGGGTTACAGCCTTATTTTCAATTAAGTCTAAGCCATTGTCCTACTCAGTGGGTGTTATCAATTAATTTAGTTCGTCGCCTACCCTATATATTCCCACCTATGTATGTTTGACTGAATAAAGTGATACTAAACTTATAATTTTTGTTAAATAAAATAAAACAATATTTATAGTTACTATCCGGATGAAAAACTGAACTAGAATTAAGTGGTAGGTTTTACACAACTATTATCACCAATAAGTATGTATCTTTGTATGTAAATGATTATTAAAAACAATAGAATTCAAAGAACGAAACTGTTGTCTATATTACTTGGATAAACAATAAGATGATTAAACTGTGTCTTCCTTAGAAGTAGAGATTTCAAATTATTCGATTTTTTTATAAAAAGATCGAGTATACTTCATATTAGTTCTACAATATTCGATATAAATAGTTTTAATAATGTTATAGTAGAACAATACATCTATTAATATAAAATCTTTATTACGTATTTATATTATAGGTATATAGCATCGGCGTGCGGTGGTCTTATCGCTATCTCTATCGCACAACCTAATTTGAGTATGAGCAAGAAGGATACAAGAACATGCGCCGCACGCCCTTGCATCTCGCTTGCACCTTCTCTTTTCATGTGATTTCATGCGAGAAAGAGATAAAGCCACCGCACGCGCCTGGTATATAGGTACAAAGTACATGCACTATCCATCTGAGCATTGTACGCATTAAGCGAATTAAACGAACAGTGGAACAGTGAAAACGACCAGTGAAAAATTATATACAGTAGACCCCCCGATAACACGATTGCGAAAAACACGTTTTTCATTAAAATTTGCAACTGCTGTTTGATTACAGGTTAAAATACTCCTCTGCTCATTGCGTATGCTCTGATTTTGAACGAATATGGTAACCCCAATAGCCCGTTCCGAGATAGCTAGATTAGTTAAATTTTACTTATTTATATTCGAATAAGCTTTAATTAATTAGTGTAGACGTCAACACCGCAGAACGTTTATTATTACTCAAGAGTCATGGTGTAAGAAGTAAAAGGTGAGCTGGATAAAAGGTGACAGTCACCATTTTTGTATTTGTTGACGCCACTACGTGCTTAACCAATTACAATGATGTACTATGTTTACAACGGTGTTTTGGTGACAGTAAAAATTTGGTTCGTCAAAGTGACGTCACATATAATACAAAAACAACGATCCAGCTCACCTTGTACTTCTTACACCATGCTCTGGAGTATAGAATATGTAGAAAAAAGCACAATAATTATTATTTAAAGAGAAAAAGTAATTGTTTACGTAGTCGATAATTCTGCGTGCAGGTTGCTTCATATACAACACAATAGAAACCATACAAAGCTTTAAGATACAGGCGTATTAAAACATTTAAATGGCTTCTAGTTAAAAAACAAATCTCTTCGCAATACGGCTAATTCGATGTATACGAACTAATTATCATTTATAAAAAAATATGAGATTCTTAGCCATGTTAGTCGAGAAGCTAAACGTAAATACTATGTAATCTAATTCTCAGAGAATTCGTATTTATTTGCAATACAATTAACTACGAACACATAAATGTGGATGTAAGTTTTCATTAATTTATGTTGACAACAATTCTCAAAATATTTGGCTTTACAGAATATTGCCAATGATAGAAACATTTTTAAATGACCTGAGATGAGCTCATGAAGAATTCGATGAATTCCCTGAAATTAAATTGAGGAAAAATATATCACTTTTCACACTTAGGAGTTAAAATGGGTTTTAAAAAAATCTGTTTTAAACTTGGTCAGGTACTGTTTATTCGAATATTGGATATTTTATTCCCAAAGCGGAGCAGAGCTATCACTGTACTATATTAGTCTACATATATTAACAGTATTCTATACGTTTACTAATTAGTGACTAGATACTAATAATTTTTTTTTCATGCCCGCTCTCAGTGTGCAGCATATGGTCTCCTAATGGAGGTATCTTAACAGAATTTTTCTAGATTTTCGAACTGCTTGTTACTCAGTTGCTCAACCTATTTTTTTTCGAAGACAGTAGGGATAGAAGGATAAGGCTAGGACAGGACTAGTGGTTAGCTAATCGCTCTCGCTACGCCCCGTTAGGATAGGATGGGTGGAAGGGAGGACTCAGACCACGAACAGAAATCCATGAAAACCGTCCGCACCGGGAATTGAGCCCGAGACATCCGTAACCGTAGCCAGCGACGCTACCAGCTGCGCCACGGACGCCGACAAACATATAAATATTAAAAAAGCTTTATGAAAATAAAACACATTATTTAAATACCAATTGAACAACTTTTACTTAATAAAAAACCACCACCAATCACTAAGTATTGGATGTAATATTCTATTATGATCAAGACCAGCGAAACAGTAAGTTTTAACCGATCAAGAAAACATTTTTATTGCAATTTGATTCAAAGTTGAAAAACGATTGTATATCTTTCGTTTTATAATTACTGATGAAAAAGAATAGTTAATTAATAATGACAATTGTACTTCAATTATTTATTTAACTATTTAACCAAATTCAGAACATTGTTACAAATTGAAAATTTATTCATGTATCGGTGGAATTATAATCAAATTTTACGCACTTCACACACTAAGAATGTTTTTAATTAAATATGTAATACGGTTTTGCGGCGTAGGAAGACTGTGGCGCGTATTAAAATGTATCACGCTATTCTGTCAAGAATTAACAATAATCACAGCACCCAAAAATAATTAGTGTAAAAAAAATGTCAACACTTTTCTTTCAGCACGTCCAAACATGGATTATGTAAAAAGGATACAGCAAAGTGTCGACCGACTTGATGATGTGACAAAATAATGTGAACCTTGTGATGAAAAAGCTTCATTACAATTAATTTCCAATACCTTCGCATCAATAGCTGACAAGGGAAAGTATTAAAAAATATACAATAACAATAATAAAATTTTTACAGAAAACAATGTCTTCATATACACAGTAAATTTACTGAGAGATGTATAACGCAAATCAACATCCGACTGTGTACAGTCAATCAATCAATCTTCCTAGTGGAATTATCATTGACTCATGGGTAATATTATACTTTTTAGAGAGATTTATGACGCATGAACAATATTGATAGCTGGAAGAGTACAAGTATTAACGGAATTTGTAAAGTTGTATGAAAGAATACTTTTAAAAATATGCTTTTTTTCTGGTTTATCTCCTCTACTAATTAAAATCTCTGTTCTAGAAGGAAACACTAAATCGAAAAAATGACATATTGAATTAGTTATACCAAATGTTCCTTACTTCAAACTTTACCGAATGAAAGAATACAATTGTTTTTATAAATTACTAGTGAGTACCCGGCATGCATTGTAATGTCACTCAAAGATAGAAAGGTTTTGTGTTTTAATTTCCATGATCGAAGTTTTTTTGGGATCAGATCAGAGGTCTGCACGGGCTGAAATTTCACAAAATTACCAAATCCGAGCACGTCATCTTCAGACCTGGCCGGGCCCTAGCACGAATCTCAATATCACACTTGTTACCAGAACCCGACCCGAACCCCAGATTTACTTTTCTCAGCACGAAAAAAGCCCGATTTTAAAATATAATAGTTCATTTATACTTTTCAAACAATATATGTTGTTGTTTCCATTATTTCCAACAATATTCATGTGAAATAAATTATTCAAGTTATGAATACTATTGCCTTATGGATGACTCATGATCCGAAAGTACGAATAGTACGAAATATTTTTCTTAAATTTGAATTCCTTACCAAGTCCAAATCTAAATTGTCTTTACCCACCTGAGCCTGGCCCACGGGCCGGGCCAGGCGGAAACCCACGGGCCAAGACTCGTGCAGACCTCTATTTTGGATGTACAATACTTTTTTGTTTTTACGCCTGGTTTAGAAATGTCTCTAGTTGTACGTATTTGATTCTTTTTTAGATTTTTTTTTTTAATTTTGGATTTTAATTTTTTATCTTCAGAAACCTTCACGGGTGTGCGTACAACAACTCATCAAAGTTTGATCGAAATCAGATGAATGGTAAAGGAATGCATAGAGAACAAACAAAAAAACAAATCTTCATTTTTATATATATAGACTAGCCAGTACCCGGCATGCGTTGCAATGGCACTCAAAGAAAGAAAGTGTTTGTGTGTTTTATTGTGTTTATTGAAATGCTTTTGGATATACAATATTTTATATTCCGTCTGGTGCGTACAAGAATAAATCAGAAGGTTTTTCGAGATGTCACTGTTTTTAGGTTTTTGTTATTTAGATTTTAGATTCTTTTTCAGAAACCTTCACGGGTGTGCGCACAACAACTTACCAAAGTTTTATCGAAATCCGATGAATGGTAAAGGAACCCATGCGGGACGAACGAACAAACAAGCTGTCATTTATATATTTATAGATACTTTTATTTCAAAACAGTTTTGTACAAACACATAAAATGAAAAAGGCATTTCTAACATTTGACACACTTCAAAATCCAATTACTTAAAACTAGTATTTTTCAGTTAGTGTCATCTTCCACTACAATGAAGATATAAATAATGAATCCTACCATCAAATTTGAATTGTTGAGATTTTGTACGTTTTCATGTATTTTGTCACTAACGACCCGGGTTTCGCCTTTGATATTGACATTCCATCAAACACTCTCAGTCGATGTCTTAAGTTATAAAGAATTCTACCATATTAAGAATGAGTCGAAAGTTTCTAATTATACAACGTGTTTTAGAAAGATGCATGTAAATAATAAAATTTTGTTAAGGCGGCCTGGCGCTAGCGTTCTAATACGGTTAAATTTTTTTTCATTAAAATAGTTTATCCCAACTAAAACGGAATACTGAATTTTGAAAACTATAATATCCATTTGACTATTGCAATTTCATTCAATATATTGCATTATTGCAAGGAAAATTTCTTGTCGTTGTTACATAAAAAAATGCATTATATTTTAGGTGAAATAATATTACGAAAAAAACAGGTCAATGGTCAAATGCCCCACTGTCGCCTTAACCGTTATTTTTAAAAGACAGTTTGTGTACTATTATTATTAGGCCTCAATCAACTGAGACATTTTGAAAATTCTAGTCAGATAGATTTTATTTATTACACGAATGAACGAAGGAAAATCATGTAGGTATTATTTTCCTCTATTAACACTTCTTGAGCGGGCGCCCGGAACAATAGACTTTATCCTGTGGCGGGCGTTTTTCGTGATTAGCGCAAAAATATATTACTTTTTAAAATTGACACAACTTCTAAACGAAACAATATTTTCGATTGAAATTTTCAAGAACTCTCTGGACATCGTTTTATCAAAATAAGGAGTTTCAGTTGTTGGTTCTGTAGACCAATACTCGCCCCTTATATCCTTGCGAACTTGTCCCATCAAAAGAATAAGCCCCAGAAACTTTTTCATTTCTTTCAAAGTAATATTTTTCCACTTTGCCGATTTTTTACATAATTTATAATTATGGGAGTTTTGGTGGTAATATCTATTAGATTCGTTTACAAAAAATTCAAACAAATCATCACCGATATATAAATTTACCGCATCACTTACAGTTTGAGGACAATCGAAATTTGAATTCAAACAGCGGCGGCCTAAAAATGATTCCAAAACTGGAGGATTATCTAACGATGACCACTCATCCACATACTCGTCTGAGCTCGTCTCCGAATCAGAATCACTTGGAATAGTGCGACGGTGAAACGTTCTAGGTCTTGGTATTTGCTCATCATCACTCGATTCGTTGTCTGACAACTCTTCAATATCATTATTCCATGAGCAATCAGATAAATTGTCGGCATACACTTCATCGTCACTATCATTGGCTTGTGAAAACATATTTGTAGGGATAACGTCTTATCCAATGGTAATATTATATTCGAATAATAAAATACGAAACAGTATGTAAACAAAACAGCGCGAGCGATATGAAAAACAGATTGAAACGACACTTGAAACGACTCAAACTGAACTAGAGATTGAGGTATCGAAACAAATCTATACGACTGTTGATTTTCACCCCTTATAATCTAGCAAAGAAGTAGAATTAATGATAATTAGTTGCGGCGTTTTATTTCACGCCGATATACAAACCCGTGAAATGCCGTCTCCCGCCAACAACCGATAGTCAACAAAAACGACTTTTGCCGTGTCCCGCCTTCGACCGATAATCCGCGAAAAACGGCATTTGCCGTTTCCCGCTGTCAATGTGTTAATAGATGTCTTTGCCTCAGAATATGAAGCTTTTCTCAAATTCTTGAGCGATTCTAAAATGACGGTGTTTTTTTAACGAAATACAATCACTTTCAATGTTTGTTTTAATTGTAGCACCCACGATTAACTTTGCAAGTCATGATAAAAAACATAATCCACATATCGGTCTATGTTTTCATTTTATTCCTGTCATATTCTAGTGAGCGATCAAGGGTTTGAATCTCTGAAAGGAGACTTTCATACACAGATTTTGCAAAAGATTCATATTATAAATATGTATTAAAAAAAATGGATGTTTGTAATGTTTGTCATTACGTTTCACCCAAATTGTATATAAACTTGAACGCGGCGCTTGATATAGATTCCTTAAAAATACTTTTTTCTACGATTTTGCGTCAGACATCAAATCTCGATAACCTAAAATAAACCCTAATAAAGTAAATAAAAGCATTTCAGAAAAACAGGTGTCAACTCTTTGCTAGACAGGCTTGAAAACTTTACTATTTCCATTTAAATAAAAGTGCAATAGTTTAAAAAAATACTCTGAAAGTGAAATTATTAAAAGAAAAAAAAATATTTCGAAGTTTCATATTTTTTAGGCGACGGAAAAGGATTAACGATTTTCGCAAAATTCCTCTTAAGCAGATAAAACATTGATCGAGACACTATTGATTTTTTCAATGACATCATACGCCGTAATAAATTTTTCTTGTCGATTGTACATAAGCCAACCTTACACGATCAATCAGAATGACAATCCAATTAAATCATTCAGTTTGAGAGTACTTAACGTGGTATAGAATCACGGCCTTTATTCTTTCAATCACTACCATACGCTATCAATCTCAATGTCATTCTTGAACAAGATTGTCGATCCGATATATAGTGTAAGGTTCGCTATAGATCGAATAGAACATAATTTGAATTACAAACTTGATGTTCATTTGTTTTCAATATTTTATTAAAAGTGTTCCATGGCGTTTTTCTCGGCTATAAATCAAAGTATGGTAATGGTTCTTAGCTACATTCAGAACATAAAAAATGGGGAATGGGGTTTGATATAAAACGCTACACATAATCACGATAGAATTTGTATCGTGAAATACTACTCAAGATTTTATTACAACATAATGATTTTTGTATCCCCCCGGAGATTTCCTTAAAAAATTGCAAGATGTTTCATTCTATTTAAAATGACGTATGTTATAAGAATGAGATGATATTGATCTGCTGACCATATAGCATATGTAATTTGATTGCGAAAGTTTTCTTGTTCGTCGAATCGTGAAGAGGCTATTCCGCCACTGTGCCATTATACATACTAATAATTCAATAGGGTTGTCATTGTTACTGAAATAGAAAAGAAGCTGATGTATATGTAAATTCACCAAACTTTATACCAGGGGTCGTCAACCTTTTTATGCTTACCGCCCACCAACATCGCTATATTTCATTCCAGTATATGGGTGAAAAAATTGCAACAAAAAAAGAGTGCGTATACATAAACTGAAAAAAACAAGAGATTTTAAAAATCAAATTCAATAACTAATGATAACCTTGAGAGTAATGCTGTGTGACTAAACATTTTTTTTCTGGTTAAATTTTCTTTAAAAACAAACGAAAGTCTCCTCTTTCAGTGATTTTCAGACGATTTCTTTGTTTTATCATGATGTTATTTACGACACTGAAACCTGATACAACAAGATAAGATGTGGGAAAGGGTATTAAAATATCCTTCAATGTGTCTCGTCATATTTCAGTTGCAAAGACTCTTCTTGATAAATTATATCGACCTCATGCAAATTTGATGAAAAGATTTATCATCTAATATGTCTTTAAATTTAAAATGTCTTAGAATCTTATTTTCATATCAATTTTTTTGCTCGCAACTAAACCTTTCGATTTATTCTGGTGTTATAGCTTCTTTTATAGATAATAATTCAGGAAAATGATAAAATTCTCTCTTCAAAAGGTTACGATGGAGAAGGTCAAGTTTTCCTATAAATAAGAACACAGTGTTTTTACCATTAATAAGTGTTTTAGTGGCACCTTGAAACTGCAGGTTAATTTCATTATATCGTTTGGAAATATCTGCCAAATAAAAAGCTAAACTAAACTAAAAAAAAGTTTTCAATTATTCTTAAACTTCTCAGAAATTACAAGGATTATCGTTGTATTGAATAAAGGAAGAGGCGACAAATATTACCTGATACAAAACAGCTGCACATCTGTGAGCATTATCTAATCACTTTTTGCAAAAGATAAAGTAATCATATCAGCTTGCGTTCGGTTCCCAGGACGAAATTCTAAGAATTTGTAATTAAGCACGTGTTATTTTCTGAATGCAGCAATTAAAAAAGCATATTCGAACAAGATGTATTCAATCCATGGGTGAAGCTATGCCGAAAAACAAAAATTGTGAAGCAAAATTTTCAAAGATTTTGGAGTAAAAGCAAAATTCGCCCACCGCTCACCACGGAAGTCTTACCGCCCACTAGAGGGCGATACGCACTAGATTCACGACCTGTGCTTTGTACTTACAGCAGAGAAAACAAAATTTTAAGGTGAAGTAATTTTGGTGAATCGTTTTAAATTTATAAAATGGAAGAGACTGTAATTATTTGTATTTTTTATGTGTTAAAATATAATTTTGATTCAATAATTAAACTTTTTACGATTTACGCTTTAATTGCCGTCACGTAATATTCATGACGCCAATCTGAACAAAAAACAGATTTGAATTGCAAAAGTGCCCGAAACGAATTATGTATTTATCTGTTTAAATAACGAATTAAGAACTGCTAATGCCGGCATTAAGAGTTCAGACATTTATATATGACTGAGGTTAAGTGCACAATCTGAATGGGCTCGTGCAATCCCGTCTACGCAAACGTATTGAAGTTAAAATGTTTGACCGCGTAAAGCCAGCGATAATCTCGGCTTTTGTTGATGTACAGTTTAAAGTCAAGATATAATATAAAAAAACCATTTTACTTAAGACTTCCGCACTTCCAGTTTTTATATTTCTCACAGATCAGTCCGGTTTTGTGATAAAGAATTGTAAATTAGTATTTTGAGCATAGCTAGTTATTATATTACACAATTTAGTGTCTCCTATATGGAGCGTGAAGAAATATGTCAATCTTTCTAACTAAGGTCGCCATTTTATAATTTTAACACTCTAGCCACTGTAAACAATGTAGCAGCACTGTAGTTGTTCAGCAAGAAAATAATAAACATAATGTATTTTATTCCATGACACGAAAACCTCGGGTGAAAAATATCTGTATCTGTCAATTAATCAGGAAGATTTACGTTTTCTTTTATTTTTATAGCACATACAAATATGTATATATGACACATTTCACTAGATTCCCCTGTTAAAACAAATAAACATGGATATATTTTTAAGTAAAAAAAAAAGATGGAAATCTAAATATTTGAATGATTTCTGTTTATAGTATAATATTGTTTGCGATTACAAGTCTTGTTGCACAATTATAAAAAAGATAGTATAATCGTATCCATCATAGATGACGGTATTGAAATTGAATTTCTAATTAGCTAGTACGCCGGAACTGTGTGTGCATTGTATAACATTTTATTTTATATATACACCGCGATCGCTTAGGTCATGAGAAAGTTTCATACCTTCATGTGATAATAAAAAATGTCTACAGAGCAGTCTGGGCTATTATATATAAGATAATATTCGACTGCACTCAAATCACACAGCTCTAAAAGAAGTATCAAATTCAGTTAATACTATTAATTTATTCGATGATTATAATGTATATTTTGAATTATTACATTATAAGTCCTAGCATATCTTTGATTGTAACTTTATATCAGAATGAAATATTCATAATATTTTATGACAATGTTTATTTTCGCGTTAGAAAATATTGCAGTTAATGAACTGTACCTCGAGGTGTTTTCATATCGAAAGTAGATAGATGTTCGTATATCCGGATTTCAATGACGGGAGATAACCGAAAAACACACTTAGCGATATTGGAACTGAAACTAAATACAATGTGATGGCTTAAACGAAAATTCACTGTGAAAGTTTATTTTTCGTTTTACTATAAATATTTATAATCTTTACTACTTCAAAGATAATGGAATTGAAATTTTTTCAATACAGTTTTCCCATTAATTAAACCTTTAACATATTTAGAACAGATTTTTCTTTAATTTAAAAAAACATTTATTTGATAATGTTTGATAATTCACAGTGGTCTTATAGTAGCACAATTGAGTTTAGAAACATTATTATATTGTAGAAATATTTGTATATGTGTTATTAGTACAAAGAGTGGAGACTGGAGTGGGTTTTGAAATCTTTGTGCCATACGAGAAACTTCTTGCTGTTATGCAAAACTTGTCTTATGAAATGTAACAGTTCCTTACCTTAGCTGAGAGTTCGTCAACTTCCTTAGCGGTCGCTTGTTCTGCCTGCTTTCTCACCTGGTGTCCTCGGAAGGACGCCTGGATTTTGGTCGCCGCATGACAAAGCTCTAAAAAATAGAAAATAAAGGTAATTGAAAAACTTTTTATCTCATGACATCTGAATACAATAAAGGTTTAATAAAATGTAAGTTTTCATTTTAAAATTTTCATCAGTTTTTTACTCAGGATGATGTGACAACGTTAATACACTTTTAACGTAGTAATGTAGGCTCCGTGGCGCAGTTGGTTACGTCGATCAAGTCCCGGTGCGGACAGTTTCATAAATTGATCTTTAAATCGATTTATGGATTTCTATTCGTAGTCATGAATGTTTGTGATGTGTAAAACTCCCTCCCACTCATTCTATCCTCAAAAACGGAGCGTAGCGAGAGCGATTAGCTAACCATTAGAGCTGTCGTAGCACTATCCTTTTATCTCTACTTTCATCGAAAACTTCTGTTGAGATACCTCCATTAGGAGGTCATATGCTCCACGTTGGGAGTGGACATGGTAAAAAATTGTAGGTAGGTAAGAAAAGGTTTATTTCATGTATGAAGACGCATTTTTTTCTTGTTTTATTTTATATTAGCGATGGTCACAAAACTCATATTTAGATACTGGACGATGAATCTATTGTTGGCAGTCTACTATAACGAAATGGTCTAAATGTATAAAGTATTTTGTGCATTTACGCATATATATCAACGGTCAACATGTAGCCACATCCGCTGCATACACACAATGGTTGGTAGTGAAAAAACAAAATGGCCAAGTGGTCCACGCTCTTGAGATTATTCGGTTGAAGGGTCACCTAAGGAAGCTAAAAATGTTACTACTATCATATGTAATTTCTGTAAATTTTCTTGGCCAATCACTTGAAACGATTTTCGATTTTTATTCAAGTCGTAGGTTTTATTTATTTATCGTATCAGCAGCTTTTATAACAGACAAAAACAGTATTAATATTATTCATGGGCAAGAATTTCAGATATTGTTTCATAATTTCAGAATAATATACTTTTATAAGAATGTTGATTTTTCCGCCGTTGCGTAACATCTTTATCGGAAATGTCAGATGGAAGACATTTCATTCTTCCGTTGTCACTAGTATGAAACGTCACTATGGAAATTATTATAATAACCAAAATGGCACGATGCTGCTTTAAGACGAAAGATTTATATTTTATACAAGCTAGATAGCTCACAGCACAATTTTGAATGTTGTTATTTGATATTGATGTACTTTTGCCAGACGTGATATCATCCGTTATTCTGTCAAAGAATGACAAAGTTAAAAGAGGCAAGAGAAATTCGTATACAGTAAAACCTCAATACAAAAGAACGCTGGATTAAACAGACACATTTCCGCTCGAATTTTAAAATCGTTTAAACATGGTTTTTTGACATTCATAATTAAATAAAACTGACAGCTCACGTAAAATTTTCTGCGAATGATTAGCATAGTCGCAGCTGTTTTAATATGTCCAGGCTGATAGTTTGACTGACACTTAAATAAAAATAACATAATATTTTCAATTCAGTTATGGAAATTTCACTGACATAACCTACAGAAAATCTATCATTTATTTTCTCGATAAATAGAACAGTCAATGAAGAAAACTGCCTTTATTTTTATTATATAACTGACTTTTGGTTTTAGCGGATACTTGCGTGCATTAGTCGCGAAATTTTGAAAATAAATAAGTATTTTATAAATGAATTTCATACGATAATACAATCAATGAATTAAAAGGATCTTGTAAACAATCAATTTAATAATGTAAAGATGTATTCCAATTATTTCCGATATCGATTTGAAGTATATTTATAAACTCTTATTAGAGTATTTTAGGAAACGTGATTTAATGATGTCTGATTATAATTCAGACACTGAATCTCTCTCTTATGATGGTGTTCGAAAACGACTTGAAGGTAGTCAATCGCTCAATATGGTTTCCGTGACAGACTAATAAAAAAAATATCTTTTTTAAGACTAATATTAAATAATCTGCAAGTAAACTTGACACTTCATATTATTTAAATAAAATAAAAACAATCACTAAAAATATCTTCCATAGATTCGGCGTTAGGTTTGAGAATATTCATTTTTAGCTTAATTACACTTAATTAACTGTAATTTTTCTGCTGGTCGTGTTACACCTGTTTAACCTCTGTAAGAATAATTTTCAAACCAACTATATCGCAAAGTTATTTATATCTAAGGAAAAGAATGTTTCTAATTCTTAACTTAAAAATGAAGGGTAGGGTGAGATTATGTTCTTTCTACTGCACTTGGAGAGGTGGTTAGACAAATACGATAATTGTACTAAGGTGGTATGTCATTTATTTTTCATTTCATGTGAAACTTTTTAATTTTAGTAAAATAACATTTCCATTTGACATATTTTGTCTATGTACAATGATAAATGTATTGGTATTAAAGCTTATTGCCAATACACCAGATGAGCTCGATGAGATATTTTCAGTCGCTTGAGACTTCGAAGAGAAACGACATCATGAGCACATATAACTCAAATGTTTAATTAAACGTATCTAAAAATATTTGTTATTGGCTATGCCGAGGCTTAGAGCAGAAATGATGTGACGGCTAGGGTAAATCACTTACCACTAAACTACAGATAGAAACATCTTATAATATTTGATAATGAAATATTACAAATTATATTCTAAAATCGACAAAAAATTTAATATAAAATTTAAGTCAAAACTGTATGGTAATAATCGTGGATAGTTATCACAACAAACACTACTGAAAGCTCGTTACCAAACAGTTATTAGTTTTGAAACAAACAAGTTTTTCATAATGTTGATTTAGTCTTGAAATACACCGTTATTCTGAACAGTTGACTCGGCGCAATACGCAGACTGTCATTAATGGAATTCATGAATTCTGAATGTTTATTCAGGAGATTTTGTCCATCAGTTTCCGGTTGGAGTATTTGCAGAGAACTGCTTTATCGCTGCAGTATATCACTATTGATTCAATGGATGTTCTATGTTCCGCAATCGTAATAGATTTGTGTTACTCTACCTAGTATTCAGGCGCGTGAGGTAGCTTTATCTCTTTCTCGCTCAATCACATGAAAAGCGAAGGTGCAAGCGAGATGCAAGGGCATGCGGCGCATGCTCTTGTATCCTTCTTGCTCATACCCAAATTAGGTTGTGCTATAGAGTAGTGATAGGTTCACCGCACGCCGATGCTAGGATTATATATTTTCTGACAATACGGGAGATTGACCACGTCAAATTGAGTGAATAATTTGTTTTGGGTAAACGTTACGAATTATTTATGGTTATTAGAATATCAAGCATTTTTTCCTCATGTCAACACTCAATGTGAAGCATATGGTCTCCTAATGGAGGTATCTTAACAGAATTTTTCTATGAGAACTGCTTGTTACTCAATTGCTCAATCTCTCTTTTTTTCGAAGAGAGTAAGGATATAAAGATAGGGCTAGGACAGGACTAGTGGTTAGCTAATCGCTCTCGCTACGCCTTGTGAGGATCGGATGGGTGGGAGGGGTTTTTTTAGACATCACAAACACTTAGACTACGAACAGAAACTCATTAATCGATTGAATGATCAATTTATGAAAACCGTCTGCACCGGGAATTGAACCCGAGACATCCGTAACCGTTGCCAGCGACGCTACCAACTGCGCCACGGACGCCGACATCAAGCATTTATGCAATATTAATAAAAAAGATTTTTTTTTATCATTTAATTCCATAAGTTCATAGGGCCAGGATCGAAAAAATGTGTTTCGTTTTTATATTTCACCGAAAACTGACGGTTATCAAATAACAAAAATATATTTTATAATACATTATAAATCGATTGAGGGTACTTGATGAAACGTCCGAGTTTCGGCAGCTTCGAGCATTCGGTTTCTGAAGATGCCGAAAGGAAAAACTCAGGTCGTTAGTGACAAAGCTTATCGATTCAAATTGAACATATTTTTCAGAAATTTACTAAATATTTTCAATTTATACATGAAGAAAACTCATGCTTTCAAACCCATATCCATAGATCGATTGAAAAATCCATTTAGTAAGCTGTATATATTGAGATTTGAAGGCCTGGGTCTCAAGAGTATTAATTATTTTGAGTAATTTTTCAAGCAGATAATTCAAGAGCACTCATGTATAACCAAGAACTCTCTATAGTTTTGTATACAATAGTGTATATAACTGCCACCAGAAAGGCGATAACTCTGAGAGAAAACTTTAAAGTTTATACTCAGAAATCTCTTTCAACTTCGCCTGCTCTATCAACTCAAGTTAATGTTTATTTCATTTTGGAAACGTGATGGCGATTTAACCAGGCCAAGACGGAAGTCTCCCGTTTCATTATTCAAGAAATAATTCCGTATTCATGATTCCAAGAACAGCTGCTCCATTCTTGCGGCCGTACGTCGGTTGTTGCTCAGCACCCACAAATTGAGTGTTTTTCTCCGAGCACAATATAATTTACCGGTTCTTCTTACTTTTCTCTACAGCTACGCTAAAAATGTTTCGGCAATTTACATTACAAATGGAAAATAAACAATGGCGTGAAAAAGAATAATGGTCAATGATGGAAAAACCTATTTCCATTATAAATGAATTACTTACATTGCGTTCGGAAGCTTTTCCTTTGAATAGCTAGTCCTTTACAAGAAGTGTTAATCGTTTTATCGTATTATTTAAATAACCAAATAATACTTTCAACGGTGAAATGTCAATTATTCATATTCAATTTTGAACAATGAAATACAATATTGATTGTATTTATTCAACAATTTGAAATATCAAATTTGGATTATTGAGATTTTGTACACTTCCATGTATTTTGTCACTAACGACCAGGGTTTCGCCTTTCGGCATCTTCAGGCATTTGAGCACACAGAATGGACTCGAACTGACAGACAGTAAACAGTGTCAGTAAATATTATCAATTCATCACACTCATTCGTTGAGTTAAGCCGGATTTTATATTGAAATATACGATCATAGCAATAAATAAGGACACTTTATTTTCGTAACATTTAGACAAACGTTGTTGTGTATTTTAATAGGATTAAACTTAAAAACATATATTTACATGTAGAATGCAGAAGAATTTTATTAAATGCTTTGAAGTAGAAAATAAATTGATTTTCAAAACGCTGTATATGAGGGGTCTATTATCATAACTCAAAATCTCAAGCATACGCAAAAATGAGTTAAGAATGCAGTTTTGTTCTTCGTGCTCACACCTACCATTTAAATTATAAAATATCTTTATAATTTAAGACATCGACTGAGGGTGCTTGATGGAATTTCAATATCAAATTTGGATTATTGAGATTTTGTACACTTCCATGTATTTTGTCACTAACGACCCGGGTTTCGCTTTTCGGCATCTTGAAGATGCCAAAAGGCAAAACCCGGGTCGGTAGTGACAAAATACATGGAAGCGTACAAAATCTCAATAATCCAAATTTGATATCTTTATAAACTTACAAAATCTCATCTAAAATGAACGAGAAAATGTTGTTCATTTTCAAAACTGATATTCTCTAATGTCTTATAATTTTATAAACTAATAATCTCCATTCCAGAAACTGTTATGGCCACTAGTGTTTGTTTACATATCATGATAAAAGAGTTTGTGTCACAGTTTTATTTGAATCAAATTATACATTTGTACGTGTGGCATGAAAACAGTTTTTTTGGCTTTGGCAAAAACATACACTGATGGAGATTACGAGTTATGTTACTAAAGCCCTCATATAATGTATTATGATTTTTTATGAATAATAGTTTCACTTGTTTCTATTTGTTTTAGAAATACACTAAATCAAAAGGATAATGTAGAATTGTACCTAAAATTGCCGTTGAGATTGAAATACGTATATATTTTGTTCATATAATATAATATATAATTTCGAAAAAGTAAACACCCGATCCGTCTAAAGTTACGAAAAATTACGTTCATTAAAATGACTACAAAAAACCTAGAGTTGATTTATTTTATGCTGAAGCATAAAACTTTACTGTAAACATAACATTTGAAATGATTAAAGGAATGGCTATAGTCATTTATTTTGAATGTGATGACAAAACAAGTGAGGCGAAGAGATTATTTACAAAACAAAAACAAAAATAGCATTTTATTCATTTCACACACAACGAGGGCATAAAAAACGAAATATCATCTGTGACGTGTTTGTGTATCATTGTACGTGACCTACTTTCGTGTAATTTTATTGCCAAAATGGCATATCTTCGGGCGGATTTATTGCCAAAGGGGCAAATCTTGGCAGAGGGCAAGTGCGGCAGTAGCCCCACCAGAAAATATGACGAAAGAAAAAAACAAAGATAACCCCTGGGATAATAATGCCGGGTAAGCGAATTTTTTCAACCCTTGGTTTTTATGTTAAGCGTTGAATAATTTTCAATATTGTCATCTTTTTTGTATGTGAATGTTTTATTGTCTTCAAAATTGAAATATAATATGACCATACGAAATTCTAAGAAAAATCTACATGTTTTTAATTATAAATGAATGCGTGTATTAGACATTTAAAGCTACTATTTTTTCCGATATCCAATTTATTTATTGAGCACAAGGACGGCTCTTGTAAATGAGAAAATTGCACTGTACTCCCATTTACATATTTAAGTAATAAGCGATATAAATACAAATATAAAAATTCACCAATTTTAAATTCGCCGGTTGTTAATCATAAAAAAATATTGCAGGATGCGAATATTCACATAAATGCTTAGAGCACGTATTCCGCGCTAAAACAAAAATTATACGATTCTGAAAGGTTACCTTCGCTTAGGAGGTGCGGTTCTTGAATTGCTCGCCTTGGCTTTTAGGTATATCGTATACAAGTTTGGTTTTTTTTGACGTCATGTGTGTTGATGTTATTTGGTTTTTATGGGAGATCCTTACGCATATAAGAACAGTGCACCTCTTGCCGAATTATGACGAGCGTTTCCGAATGTCCGAGCAAACGTGGTCTTATACGGGGCCTTTTTTGGAATATAACGCAGTGGAACGGCGTTACAGCACCTTTTTTCACGGTATTTTTAATGTAAGAAATTAAACGACACAATTTTTGCGCTTACTTAATAGCTTACTTACTTACTCTATATTTATATAATATAATGCGTTGTCAAAATTAACTTTAGATTTCTAAATTAAAAAAAAATGTTAATTATTTTATGTTCTCCGTGGCACAGGAAAAGCTGCTTTAAATTTTATTTAAATGATATTTGAATAAAACTGTCTTTAGTAAAAAGCTTAACAAGAAGTGAGTTTCGGCACATTTTTTCTAATAAAAGCAGTGCGCATATTTTGAGTACTTACGTAGAAAGGGTCTGTATAAGTGATATTAGCATATTCACCAAGAAACGCATACCAACAAATTTATTTACTTTCTTGTTACATACATATAATATTTACGGGCTTAAATAATAAATACTGCATACATTAAAGAAAATCGTTGAGATTTTTCGAAAAGGCTGAAAATTAAAGCAACAGTTCGAGTATTTTTCTTAAATAAATTAGTATTCCAAAAATCTTTTCCTTAGTGGACATTAATATTGCAACATCTACATACGATTTAATTTACAAATAAAAGCTTAAAATGAATGAAAAAATGAATGTTTTTACGTCCCCAATGGATGCATTGTCCGTACTTCAACTTTTTAGAAAAATAACTTACTCGAAGTATTTAGTGAAAGAGTTATTACAGATTATTTGTACAATACCGATGAATTCAGTGGAAAGTGAGCGTTCCTTCTCTACTTTAAAAAGGATATAGTCATTTTTGAGAAATACTATGACTCACGATAGATTAAATGTTATTGCGATATTAAGTGTAGAGAAACAGTTGGTATTGTAAATAATATCGGACTTTGATGTTCGTGTTATTGAAGTGTTTTCGAAATCGGAGGATGAATTTCTTGCATATATAGGTGAACATTTTTTTGCACTCGATAATATTCTTGTCACCGGCCGCCACTGATTGAACATAAACAATATTGTGGTCTTATTATGGAGAAATATTTTAATGTGGATAAGCTGTTATCTTCACCCTCACCCACTTTTTCATTTTGTATAAATAAAGCTGTGTAAAACATAAGCGTTTGCAATTCCAGATTGAAAAAATTAAGTTAGTTAGCTACTATTATAAAGAGCTGAGAAGTTATTACAGCTGAGAAGAATTCGATTAAAAAATATTATATATTTCATTATGCGAGACGTATCATCATGCTATTTTAAAATTAATTACTTATACATAATGTTTATAAAGTTTATTATAAATAACATAAAAAAGAATTGTTTCTATCTGATACAACGGAAATTAACTAATACTACATACATGTTTGAATCTGTCTATGTCACAAGAACTTCTCGCAAACGGTGAAAAGTAGTTACGTTAAATTTTCATATGTCATTTTGGCTGACATTTCTAGGTGATCTGTGTTTTTTTAAACTTTCAACTATTAACTGATAGACTATATTTTGTGTGGGTAACGTGTGGTACGGTTTACGGTGTTATTATCAACTTTCAACATCCAAATTTCAACATTAAGTAAGATTTAATTGAATACTAGGTAGAGTTCACTATTTAATTTTTTAAAGTATAAATTATGAACAAATAGTTTTATTTGGTTGAAAGTCAGAAAAAAGTCAGGCCCGAACCGGAACCGAACCGATATTTATTTCGGTTTTTATTTCGATTTTTCATAAAAAAAATTTCAATATAATAAAAAACAGCTTTAATTAATAGGTTGTAGCCAACAATTTTAATTTAATTAATAAATTTTATTTTTATTAGTTGACAATACTCGCGATGAGCGAAACCAGCCCTGATCATTATAAAAATGTAGAAGTAGTATAAACAAATTGTGTTTTAAAAGTAATTTAAATACGAGTTATAAATAATTGCACCTTGTGTTAGATAGTATTCACTTGGTACATTTGAACTTTTATTTCGAAGGTTTGCTCTGTGAATTATATAGTATTAACGGAATCCACTCAATCTTACATATTAATAGTTTCCACTTCGTCACGGATTTTTTTAAATACAGTGAGTTAAGTTGTAGTAGGTTATGTTAGGGTTGGTCTGGTTTGGTTTGTGTAATGTATTCTAATGCGTGGAGAAAAGACAATTTAGGCAGGTAGTAAAGAATAAGTGACATTTCATTACAGCTTCATGCAAATATCGATTTCAAAGTGTGAGTATTTATATTAAGTGAAAACATTTTTTCGTGTAATATATTTCTTCAATGTTAAACTATATTTTATTATGTGAGATCACTTTATTTTTAGTGAAAGAATTTGGTTTTTTTGAAACTTATTTGTTTTATAAGTGAAAACTATTTTTATGAAAGTGAATATGAGCTAGGCAAAAGAGCATTTAATTGTAAGTCTTTAAACATGAGCTGAACCGAAAACCAAATACCGGAACTGAAGCGATATATTGTTTTCTACCGAACCGAAAAAACCGGAACAAAATAAATAACGGTTCGGGTCCCTGCATAAAAGTGACGATATAAAGACAGACGGAAATGTATAGCAGAATACATTGATTATTTCATATGTTTAAATGATAATTTTTAGCGATTTAAATAGAAAGAGCAATCAAAATGTGAAACAGTAAATTGAATAGAATAAGAGCTACATTCAGACATTGCTTCCAGATAAAGATGTTTAGAATTCAAGTTGTTCCATAAAAAGCGTAAGAGAAGAACATAAACTTTCATCACAGGAAAACAATTTCTTCTGGCAACGCCATCTTTCCAAAAAAAGAGGAAGTTTTCTTTTGAAAAAGTAAAGTAACTTACGGAATGCAGCCAAACTTCACTAACTGGTTGAGTTTGTTGAAGTTTTCGGATTTTGAAACATTTAATGAAATTATGAATATCTAGAAATTTTATATTATGCAAGGAAAAATAATCAATTTATTTAAATTACTGGTTTCTATTAAATTACTTATACAATAAGGATTTTCCACTATGACACTAATCCTTTTGTTTTATTTAAAATAAAATAAAGTGTATTTCACTATTTTAAAAAGCAATAGTCGAAAACATTTGGCGCACTTATTGAAGTTGCTCAACACTAATGATTAATGTTAACCTACACTTCCAATTGATGCCATATACTTTTTTTAAGCGCCTAAGTTAAAAATAGACGTTTGATATATTTTAATAAATTTCTTTGAACTTATATCGATTAACATCAAGTAAAATAAAGATGACAGCCTCTTTGTCACATCCGAGGCGCCTGTTTTAGTAAAAAAAAATATTTTATAACACTAGTTTTTACGTTTGATGAATGTTATCGAGATGTAACAAGATACTTTGAACATTTGAGATATAAGCCTAAATCTCAAGATTTCATAGTATAAAATTTGGATTATTGAGATTTTGTACACTTCCATGTATTTTGTCACTAACGACCCGGGTTTCGCCTTTCGGCATCTTCAGGCATTCGAGCACACGAATGGACTCGAACTGAGAGACAGTAAACAGTGTCTAACGTTTATATAGAAGATACAAATGCGACAAATATTATTTACGAGGTAAGATATTATACGTCTGAGAGCCACACTGATACCTGAGTTAAAATTTCGGGAATCTCCCTAATCCTTATTTTGTAAACACCATATTAACAGAGTGGCGAATTGCCGCTTTTCAACTTCTTTTAGAAATACCAGTGATTTTACAATTATAATAGTATTGTGGGTTTTGACGGGATGTAATTCGACGAATGGGTAAATATACACAATCATTCCACATTTAGTGACATCTGTTAGGTGTTGAGAATTAGGAAGGTTCAGCTGCTCATTCAATATCGGCAAGGAATTTAACTGGGCTCTATTAATTTCCAAAATTTCTTGATAAAATAATTTATGATCCCCCATGTTTTTATGCAACAGTTTAACCCCATTAAACGTATGGTTCTCCATTAGAAAGTGATTTGCGAATGTCGAAGTTTCTTTTTTAATCTAAAGGCAGCTAAATGTTCTGATACCCTTATATCTAACGTACGCGTGGTTTTACCCACATAGAAATGTTGGCAATCATTGCATTGTAATTTATAAATACCAGATTTGTTCTTGGAATACATGGAAGTGTACAAAATCTCAATAATCCAAATTTGATATTGAAATTCCATCAAGCACCCTCAGTCGATGTCTTAAATTCATAGTATAAATTTAGAATATTTAAGGCTATGATTATTACATTCAATAAATTCGATAGCAATTAACTGTTTATGAATACAAATGGAATAAAACATACATTTGAAGAGTATTAAAAATGTGTAATAAGACTACAATATATATAAAAACATAAGTACATTATATCTTACTTATACTTTGAAGTGTCTTAGACGCATAGGTAGTTTGGATGGTGTATGTCCCAAGGGCTAAGACCATTTTATACGACGATAGTTTCTCGTCAAACTTTCTGCTAACCCTCGGAGAGAGCGAGGTCACTCCTAGCGGCAAATTGCCGCTACGACCTCTCCAAACTTTTCAAGAAGCGTCTTCGACAAAAAATAAAATACGACTAAGGGCGGTTTTTATATGCTTTTATTCGTATGCGATACAGAATGGCTTCAAACTGACAATGTTAAGATTCATCATTTCGAAATGTATCAATTTATGGTTTTATTTACAATACGCATTATTTAAAGTTATGTGACAGGACTTTAACATTTAAATTAAACATTTATTTAATGTTATAAATGAATTGTAATCTATTTTATAAATTATATAATACAGTATTTTTAAATAATGATATATGGGGGCTATTAGGTTTCACCCCTTGGTGTAAATCTTGATAATCATTTTACTAAAATAATATTCTATAATTATTACATATCATTACAAATATTGCAACTGTTTTGTATATTAAATATAATAGTGACTAACTGAACAATAAATCAGTTAATACAAATAATTCTTAAATCAATAAGCTTTTTGGAATAAGTAAATGTTATCCATTTCCATTAATTTTCATCGGGCGAAAATTTGATGTATTTTTTTAAAGTAATTAAAGAAACAGTATAAAATATAAAATAAAAATAATGGTACTTTAAAATTTTCTATGGATTTTGAGGTAACTTTGTGGAAATTCATTTTTAATATAAAATTAAATTTGATTGCTTTGTTATTCCACGGGTTTTATCTCTTTAGGTAGACTGAAGATGGTTCTTGAATATGATCTGAAGGTGCTTCTTAAAGAGGCGAAACGCGTCACGTTTTTGATAAAACCAGCGAAATAACAAAGTTATCAATTTTAATTTTATATTAATGGTATTTAATGTGTTTTAATTGTATACCAATAAAAAAATTTAACTTACATAGAACTTTACACAGATTCAAAAAATAACGGTTAAACATAAATACTAGCTTAAAAATAAACACTTACCAATAGGAGCTTGTATTTTTGGTATTTCTTGTATTTGGCTCTATTTTTTATGGCATCAAATAAAGAGGATTTTTACTGTCGATAAAACAGGAATGCTCTCTGACAATTGATACGATCGTCTAGAGGTGTTTTCTCCGCGGATAAAAGGCTTTCTTTCTTTGTAAAAAAGAGGGTACCATTTCGAGTAATATTAAAATAACGATTTATTATTTTGATAACTTTATTACAATATTTCGCTGCGGTAGAATTTTGGTTTATAAAGTACCCACAAAACGTGGTAAAATATTTCGATTATTAGAAAAAATTAATATTTCATACAGCAAACTCGTAAAGACTTACTTTAAATGAAAACATAATGTTCAATATTCCTTTCGACATGATTTTTAAACCATATCCGCTCCCAATGTGGAGCATATGGACTTTATATGGAAATTATCTCAACAGAAGTTCGTTTCACTCAATTGCTCAACCTCTCTTTTTTCGAAGAAAGTAAGAATAAGGTAACAGCAAGATTATTGGTGAATTAATTGTGTCCGCTACGCTCCATCCGTACATCCGACAGTTTCATAAATTGGTTTTTCAATAAATTTATGGATTTCTGTTTTGGATGTAAGTGATGTTTAAAATTTTCTCCCAAACAGCTGATCCTCAAAATTGGACGTAGCGAGAGCGATTATCTAAGCACTAATCCTGTCTAAACCTTGTTCTTGTATACCTACTATCTTTGAAAAAGAGAGATTGATCAATTGTGTAACAAGCTGTTCTCATAGAAAACCTCTGTTGAGATACGCCATGAGAAGCCCATATGTTCCATACTTAGGGTGACTATTTACAATTCGACAACACGAATAAATCAAAGAACAAAACGAGACCAGCTATTCGTAAATTTTCATCTCAATTTCTGATTGAATTAAATGGATTTTTGAATAACTTCACTGAAGTGTAGTTGAATTTTGTACCACTATGAAAATGCAACGTTTTGATTACCGAGAAGTGACGTTATAAGCTTGGAATAAATAACATGTTTTCATTGATATATTTACTGTTTTTAATTTAACAAAACTAAAAATTAGTTTCAATCAAGTATAATATAATAAACTGCAACAAACATGTTAGAATGTTTAATTTAAGTAATTTTAATGCTGTATTTTCCAATTACAATGAAAACAACCCCAAGTAACGGAACGTAAATACTCTACGTGTGTGGAATGTACATGCAATGTCACAGGGGAATTCGGTTGGTTAGTTTCCTGTATGTCTGCACGCCGTAGACCCTCTACGCCGCGGCATAACGTAGAGCGGGTTTTCGCGTTGACTGAAAATTTTGGCTCGAGTCCAAGCGAACACGCCAGTTATGCACTTTGTGTTTGCTATACACTTTGAGCTCATCTTATCAGGATTCAAATAGAAATAAATCGGAAATTTTGGCATGGATTTAAAATTTAATAGTTTTTTAAAGATTTATTAAAGATTTGTTAAAAAAAAAGATCTTCTCAAGAAAGTAATGTTTAACAGTACAACATTATACTTATTTAATAAAAACATGGTAAAGATACAAATTGTTATTTTCAATGGCGATTGCATATACAATATTAAAAATAAAGAAAATTTTTTAAGATCAAGGAAGAATAGTAACTGCAAAGTGACGTTTTTTAGTGCATGGAAAATATGGATGAATTATTGTTTTTGTGTTTTGTTATATTCTAAAATTTTTTTTGGCGGAGATAGTTTATTTCTTATGCATCAGGCGTAATTCAACATGTGAGCAATTTTTTAAATTGATAAAAAATATTTAATGTCTCTATAATTTGATTTAAAAATAATCAAAATATTTACAATGGCGGGATGTAATAATTAGCTCAACGAGTGGCTATTATTTGAAATCAAATGTCCTCTCAGAATAAATCTATCATTTTCAAAGATTTTTTTATGTTTATTATAATAACCACACTGTTACGTGTGTATGTGATATTTATCAAAAATGAATACTTTAAGTTTTTGAGAATTATATTTATCTTTAAATTTATATCATTAAAAATAATTAGATTTTTTTTAATTAACAAATGATTTAAATCCACCAAGTTATTTGTATAATTGTCAAATAAACTCCATTTATACGAGTATATCCCGAGTGGACTGCGAGTGCGCTTATTAATAATTATACCTGCTATTGTGAGTCTCCAATCAGGAGGATTTCTGTGATTTGATAAACGGTTTTGCATAAAAGGCAATCGCTGCTGGAACCTTTTAAGATTGGTTGCGGACTTGTTTAGAAATAAGCGAAAATTTATATTTAATATGGCGATTATAAAGAACACTTTGAAGTTAGAAAAAAATACATTAAGCCTCACAGCCTCAAGTAAAAACCTATATAGTTATTTACATAATTACATGATAAAGTATTAAAAGTTACTGATTCTTAATTTTTTTTTTTAAATACGAAAATAGCAATTGCAGAGTTTCAATAATATATAATAAACTATCTGCTTATATAAGCTTGCACTAGCAATTGAGAGTATGTATATACATTTAAGGACATTAGCATAAAGCTATTTAATATACACAGCTCCTGTGGTCCACTTTAGTTTCCGCAGGCTTGCCTTAAATGGATGTGGGATGCACTTTAGAGCAGCCCACTTGCATTTAATATCATAAATCGTATGGTGTAAAAATATGTATGTAGTGTATTTGCTATATTATATTAACCAAGATTTTTACAAAAATGTTCTGACAAAAGTCTTTCATTGTACTAAAATATATAAATGATCATCTTTTGCCATCCTTCTTCCATATTCGGAGCATAGAGCCAACGCGGGCAAAAACTAATGGAATTTACACTACACAATAGAAAACAATGATTCGTTTAATTAGTTTTCAATTACAAAAACAATTAATTTAATACATAATAATATTTAATTTGATTTTAAATAGCGTCAAACATCATAATGACGCATTTTGTTTTCCTAAACACAAAATGCTACGGTGTTATTTTTTTCATTTGAAAATGCGGTGATTTGCGCCATCACTACAAATTAATTGAAGGCTTAGTAAATATGTACTTTTTTCTAAATGTAGAAAAACATATTGAATATTTCAAACGTCTTATAATACATTCATCATCTAGGTTATAGTGTAATGATTCGTATATCTTTACTAACGGAAATATTCGCCGCCCGTCATATTTCGAACATCATTTATTACACTGAGAATAGATTTTTATTTGAGAGAGTTATAGAGTAATTTAATTTTTTTCCAAAATAGCACTTCTTTGTAGATTGTTATGTGTATAATAAGTGAGTGTTTAGCGCAGAAATATGATCAAAGATTGTAACATATCTATGAAACCTTCATGAAGGAACACTTTATGCGGTTTAGTCACGTAGTAACTAACGATTCACGTACGGCGACTATTTGATATTTTGAAAACCAAAAGGTAGAAACGGTCGCAGACCACCTGGAAGATAGGAAAATAATGGCGAAGAACACTAAGACCCTGCCAGTTAGAAAATAAAGAGATTTACTACATAGTCGTTTAGCAATTTCTACCTTATCGCATAGTAAACAAGGACGGTGTTTATTTCTACTTAGGGGATTACGGCGGCCTCCATGTAATGTTTTCTAAGAGATGTGGCCACAGGAGATTTACTTTAATGTCCTTGGTTTAGCTCAATTGAATAAAACTTCACATTAAATGAAGCAAGTGTACTGAATATTAGCTGATTTTGTTTACCAAGATTTTATTGATGAAATCTTAAATATTTTGATTTCTTAATGTTATTTTTCGTAATTTACAAATTATGTTACATAAAATGGATATTGCTACAATTTTTGTTGGATAATGAAATACTTTGTATAATTATTTTTTTTTGCCATGTCCGCTCCCAATGTGGATCATATGGTCTTCTAATGAAGGATAGAGCTATGACAGAACTAGTGGTTAGCTAATCGCTCTCGCTACGCCCCGTGATGATGGAATGAGTGGGAGGGAGGACACAGACTACGAACAGAAATCCATAAATCGATTGAAAGATCAATACATGAAAACATTCCGCACCGGCAATTGAACCCTAGACATCCGTAACCGCAGCCCTTCTAAGTAATTCTATAAAAAGTGAACGCGGTTCAATGAATAAAGTTTTTTGTGAATTTTTTTATATAATGCAAAGCTTAAAATTTTTTCGAATAAATTAAATGTGAAAAAATTTAATTAGCATAATACACAGATAAAAAAACTATATATTGATTTTTGTATCGAATAAACATATCACAAAACATTCATTCAAATAAGTACCATTGAATATGTTAACCGTTTAAATGTTTAATTTCCTTATGTTTAAATGTTGTGCATACAAATTAAAAAATACTTATAACTTCAACTATGATACTTCGAAAAAACGTATCTATATTTGAGAAAAATATTGAAAAGGTAAAAAAATATTAATATACAACTTGACATCAATTCAAAAAGGGTTATAAATAATTGCACTTTTTGTTAGATAGTATTCACTTGGTACACTTGAACATTTATTTTGATAGTTTGCAATTTGTGTTAGATAGTATTCAGTTTGTACACTCGAACTTTTGTTTCGATAGTTTTGACTTTGGATTAGATAGTATTTACTTAGTACACTCAAACTTTGATTTTAATAGTTTTCACTTAGTCACGGATTCTTTTATCAAAGTGAGTTAAGTTGTGGTAGGTTATGTTAGGGTTGGTTTTGTTTGGTTTGTGTAATGTATTCTTATGCGTAGTGCAAGGACAATATAGGTGGTCTAATATAGGGTAGAGTTGCGACAAGTATTTTCATTCCATTACAGCTACGTGCAACTGTCGATTTCAAAGTGTAAGTATTTATATTTAGTGAAAACTATTTTATCTAAATATGTGAAAAAAAAATTTCGTAAGTGTCCCATATTTCTTCAATGTTAAAATATATTTTACTATGTGTGTCACTTTAGTTTTAGTGAAAGAATTTATTTTTTGTGGAATGTATCTATTATAAGTGAAAACTATTTTTATGAAAGTGAATATGATCTCAACAAAAGTGCATTTAATTGTAGTCTTTCAAAAATACATGATGTAAAATAATTAATCCACCTAGAATGCGATGGTTATCATTTTTCTCTACAATATTTTTCATTAAACGTATACCTAAACGCATTTCATAAGTTTACAGTTATTTTATTTGATGTCTGAACATTTACAAAATGTTTAATGAGCCTTTTATAATTACTGTAGAACACATTAAGGAGATTTGTATTTATTCGTTAATTAATCATAAAGTAACTCTCTCACATAGACGGTACATAGTTGCTAAATCTGTTTATATAGGTAATTATTTATGGCTGAAATTTGCTGGCATAGTGGTTAAATAAATCCATTTCTGCTAACTAGCGGCAGATGTGTGAGGTGTGCAAAATTTCTCACACAAACAACACTTAGTGAAATAATGGTTAATTACAGAGATGATAAACCTTTAACTAGTTGTTGGAAATATAGCCAGAAAGCCTATTACTAGTAAAAAAGATAGAGAAATAAAATATTTGCGTATCATATGACGCGTAAAAAGGGCGTCTTTAAATTGAAGTGTTTTATTGTAAATCCATAAAACAATACTTATTTTTAAAACTCTGCCTGCTTACTCCAAAAATGACGTTTCCCAACTAAACAGATTTCAAGAATAAATTCTAGTAGAGCCAGTATGGAACACAACTACAGTATTACGGATAAATTGTGCGATATTTTCATACAAAAATGAATCTCATATGCTGAAGTTTTCATTATTCAACAATATATAATTTTTGAATTTCAAAATACCATGATCACTTGTAACACGTTAGCAGTCACGACGATAATTGGTGGATTAAAAAAGTAGGAGATATTATTCAGTACAGGTGTATCGACAATATTTTTTAGAAACAGTGCGACAGAAAATATCTATTACATTTTATAAATAGTAACGGGGATGGCCTGGTTTTCATTTCAGATGTGAACCGAGCACAAATGATTCAGGATTACAATGAGATTTAATATTTAAAACCATAAATAACAACGTTAAAAAAATACACAGTAACTAGTTGATCTGTACGATTAACTGGTTTAATCCAGATTATTTACACAGCAATTCTTCCTTTAAAAAGCGCATATATTTAACATTATACAACTGCCAACTGTTTTAAATTAAATAATCTCCTTTGTTTAAAAAATATCTATTCTAATATTTTAAGCATTCTTTGCTTAGGTTTTATAATCACTTTCGAAAAGTGTTCTTGTTTAAAACTATATTGATATATTTTCTTTGTGTAAGTGTTTTATTCATGCGTAAAAACTAATCTGATACTTATATGCACGTAGACGCTATATTATTTTCAATATTAGTATATTATGTTATTATTATGTCGTCTCAAATTGACATTGTAATATTTTATTAATGTAATTATTTGTCTGTCTAGTTTCTCGTTTATATAACAACATTTGATGAAAAGAGGCAACGAATTGAATAATTATATTTTGTAGTATTTTAATGAAACTAAAGACAGCGTTAATTGTGTAATCCATTAACGTTACAACGTTGAGCTACCTGCATATTGATCTGCTGTTGAAAAATGCTATTCATCTCATAAGTATAAATTTATTTTATAATTAATACACACATAGCTTTGTGTAGTTTTACAAAAGAAAAAATACTAGAACTTTTTAGTGTTAGTATTCCTAAGCGGCAAAATAAAAAAAAAAGTTAAATTATCCCTTAGTTTATAATGCGGATGTTCGTTAGGGAAACTGACATTATACACAAAGTTTTCTAGCTCACAAACCGCAGGTATGCACCGAGTAGAACAAGCCCTGAGCACACACATTCTCCTGCCTATTAATTATGTTAATTATTTTCTAAGAGGCGCTCTACTTAGCCCCCGTTAATATATCCAGAGTACTAAAGGGAAAAATGAACTAGCACAAGCAAAATTCAACCTAGAAGAATAGTAACATTACACTATGAAAAGCTTCCTCACTTAATCGTACAAGAGAAATTTGTTTAAATAATGAATACGACTATTTCTTTCTGTATATTTTTTAAAAAATATATTATAAAAAAACACTTTTTACCCGTTGTCACCAATAATAAGATTCTATTATTATCAAAGGGGGTATTCTACAGTTTTCAATACAGATTTGTTTTAAAAGAGTATCTACGTGAAAAATTGTATTTTTAAGTCAGGTCAGCTCCCGATTGACTTCTTATGTAACATTTAAACAGAAGATGATACACAAGAACTCTTTGTAAGTCAGTAACTTAATATCTCCTTTGGGTGTATGTAATGATTTAATTCGCAGTTATATATTGAAGCTTAGATGAGATAGGTTGTAAAAGAATTATTTTTGAACTATGCAATTAAATAAGAAACCCTAATTAAAACTTCTTCATGCAGTTTTATTTTCAAAAGAAATTAAGTATAGCATATTATGCAGTGGTGTAGTGGGGCCAGGGTGAGCCAGAGCACCACTCTGGTACTTCTTTTCAAGCCAAGGCGCCGCCCTGCTATTTTTTTGAGCTGGAACTTACTTTTCGAGTATATTAAAAAATAATTACAACACTGATATTATGTTATTATAAATAAAGTGTACACAAATCAATTTATAAAAGTATTTTTCCGCATATTTGAACCCTTAACTATGATACTGAAAAGAATGGAAGCTATTGAATATTACTATTTGACTACAGAGCATCCGTATTAAAGTGATGTATATTAAAGTGTAATAGATATATTGTTATAAGACTGTTAGATTTTGTATCGTCCTCATGGAATGTTTTGATTGTTATTTAGATTGATCGAGATGTCTATTATTTGCATCCTGATTTATACTATTACCAACATATAAACCAAAACGAGTACTGTAAAACTTTTCCAGATTGTTTATTTAGCTAATAAAAATTAACTGAAGAAATATTGCAGAAAGCTTCATATTACTACGGTTCCGTTGTGTGTTGTTGCAAAAAAACTTGAAACATTACAACTTTCGATTTAGATATTTTATTTCATTCTGAAAATGCCAAAGGCTCATTTCCGAATCGGTGGATGTTTATTTACAGGGATTTTCAATAAAGAGTTTCGTGACATTATCAAATAAATTACCTATCGAAACGATCAGAAATCAATCTACCAGTTCAAATACGGCGTGCAATAAATTTAAAACGTCGATCCACACTTAAAACAGTAAATGCCAACTACTGGGTATTTGTTTAAAAAATAATTTTTAATCACAAATTATTTTACCATAATCCTAATTGAATGCGTTTCCATCACTGTTATATGTATCTTGAAGGCTGCTAGTTCTACTGTAGTGCTTCGATTCCTTCATTAAAGAGTGGATGCGTCTGAGCTGATTACGCGATGTTAAAATCTTTCGACGTATCCTTCGTTTCACATTGTACGTTAAATGTTTATATACGATTTTTTTATTCAATAAGGTTAGTTTGATCAATGCAAATTAACTGATAAGTAATATCTTCATTGTTAAAAGCCGATTACTGCATTTTTCAGCACATGCTTGGTTTAAGTGTAGAAGAGTAAAATAAATCTTAGCAACTTTTACTTGATTTCGAATGAGAGCTTATAAATTTGTTTGTATGATGGGATTTATTTAAAGCTTTTAACTGTTTTACCATTAACGTAGAATATTTACTGTTTTTATAGTCATGAGATATATTTCAGAATTAGAAAACATTTATTTTACTATTTATGTTCAAAAGCATAATTAATGACATCTCCATTATATGATATTCAACGGATTTGACATAACATTATTTTATACAAAATAGTTTCAAAAACAATCTTATTTTCATTAACCAGCAATACCTGTGATGTCAATAGTAATGCAGACCGCAGATATTCCACATTTTTTATCGAACATGTTGCTTTTGTATTTTGCTAAATTCCTCGAGGTTGCTTTCATATCGACTGTGAAAAAGAATAAGAACTAAATTGTATAGATTGTGATTATCGAAAAAAAATACTTGAGTACGTAATTCGTGAATAGTCAGAGTAATTTTGCTTTTATACAGTCAATATATAAAATTTTTATATATAAACACAGTGTATTACAGTGTTTTGTGTGACAATCTAATATGTTTTTTGGTGTGGGTTACGTTCTTTTTCCTTTCCACATCGATATAAAAATGATCTTTAAATGCGGTACAGAATTATAACAGATTGCAGCGTCCATTGTTTTACAGTAAGCGAACAGACTAATTTAAAACATAAATGATGAATTTGTAAAGACCATAGATATATGTTATCATTCAGAAATTAAAAATAGTAAATATAATAGTTGTTTAGATTTAATAAAAACGAAAACCAACACAAAAACGGTTAATTTTCTTTTATTGGTTTCTGTAGACTGTCTTCTTTCTGCATAAGCATCAATGATATAACCTAAAAGGTTTCGAATCACTCCTCATGGCTCGCAAATATTACGTACTCACCAACAAGTGGTGTGTTGGCGTTTCAGCACATTTAGGTTAGCCAGGCTGCCCAACCTCCGAATTGATGGTCGGATCGCGTGACTGCCAGACCGTGTGGAACCTTCATTTTCTACGATTTCACGATTTCCCTGGCAAACCTTCCGCTGGTTGGAAAATACCATTAGCGAAACTTTTGCCGATAGCAAGGCTGGGTCATTAAAGCAGTATTACGAATAAGGGATTGTAGTACCGGACGAAAAATGTTTATCAATACCGGTATTTCATGTTTTATATGAACCGGTCAGTGGTTACGGTGCTCACAGGCTCGAATGCCAGTACAGAAAATTTCATAAATTGATTTTTCCAATTCAAATTATGGAATTGTGTTCGAAGGCAAAGATGTTAGTGATGTCTGAAATTTTCTGCCCACACATCTGATCCTAAAAACGGAGCGCAGTAGGAGCGATGAGTGATGAGCTAATCACTAGTACTGTCTTATCTCTTTCCTTATATTCATACTTTCTTCGAAAATTAGTGGTTGGGTAACTGAGTTACAAGCAGCTTTCGTAGAAAAAAACTTCTGATGAGATGAGCTCAAGTTATATATAAATATTGCATGTGGACTTGGCTAAAAAATGTATTTTTAAATATCAGAATTACAAAAATACATAAAAAAATATAATAATAACTGCGGGCGATTAGCATTACAATACCGGTCAGTAAAAATGTTCAATATATGACAAGCATCATTAATCAAATTAAATAAATTAATCGAAAAATTTCAACAATGAAATTACAACTGTAATAGCAAATTCGATAATAATTACAATTTTTGCAAAGAATCAGTGTGTGGTTGAACACAAGACATAAAAAATGCTGCGCTCCTCAAACTTTGTATGTTGTACAAAAATCAATATATTTTCAATAATTCTTTTGAGTTTTATTTAATTCAATACCGGTATTTTGCAATTTCAATGTTTCGGTAACGGGATTCCGGTTTCGATAATACCGGTTTTTAAATCCCTAAAACAGATCCGGAGATAAACGTTTCTGCTTTCTAATAATATGGTCCCCCTGCAGCTACAGTAGCTATATGAAGCGTTATAAATTATGTCGAAAGCCGTTAGAACATAATTAAAGACGTATCAATGAAAAAATATATATTTATATCATTAAGTCAGACATCACTTATTGGACACAGAGAGTAAGGCAGTAAAACGGTTACTTGATAATTTAAATTACTTATTCGGAAAATTGTTATGACTAGTTACAAATAAATAAGACAAAATTAATATCTTCAAAAAAGAATAAATTATTATATAATATCACTTTCTTATTTTACTATTTTCTTACTTGAAAATATAATTTTGTTTCTGACTGTATTAAAGCTACATACAAGTTTTTTTACATTTTTCCAGGGTCTAACTTAATATGGGGTGTGCAATAAAACATATTAAATGTTTAACAACACTTGATTATCTCTGCATGTGTTAATTACAAAGCTTAAAATGGTCAAAGAAAACACATTAATTATTTTTGACAAAGATTGTTTTGTTTTAATCTGGCTTGCGTCAGATAGCGACATTGAATATATGTGTTTTTACAAGATTTAATAGAATTTTTTTCACGTACGAATAAAAATTAAATTTTTATTTGGAAATAGTATACGGTTATCCAGAGTTAAGGAATCCGTTTTATCTTTTATAAGTAGACCCAGGCCAATATCTCCCGTGCAAAAATAAAATCTGGTATAAGTTATAAAAAGTTTAAGAAGTGTGTTTAATGATGTAAAAACTTTGTTGCTAACGTAATTTTATACTTGGTATATTAATTTTATGTAAATTAAATAAAAGTTTCTGCTTGAAAAGCAGTTTATTTGAAATTTATTTTAACCAACCAGAGGAATGATAGTTTTTCCGTTTAATTAGAAACATAAAAGAAGCAATAAATCACGCAGTTAAATTAAAATTACTGTTGTTAAATTAATTCACCAAACGAATGATCGAATACAATTCCCAAATAAAAACTACTAGGCAGCATGACATATGCAAGAATAACTTTTCTTTTAAATAGTGGCCTTACGTAAAATTCTGTATAATTTCATGTAAAAATAATAATTCATGCGATGGTATGACTAAAAGTCATTAATTTGTAAAAGCACGTAATAAAACGTACTTACTTAAATCGAAATCGAGTGGCAAAGCGAATTTATGTGAAAAATACACTCTGAGGAAATTTTTGTGCCTATTAACATGAATCAAAAACTTTGAGGTAAATTAATAAAATAATTGTAGCTATAACAAGAGAGCTTTCGTGTTATTCGGTCTTAATGACTCAATCAATATTACTGAAAGCTCGTTTGAAACAGATACAATTTAAGAACCTTGACATAGATGTATTAATCAAGTTTGAAAGCCCTTTGAATTTGTTTCATAAAACCGCTTGGTGTATCAATCGTATCCAAGGTGATGTCATTAATCAGTCAAAAGGTAGTACGAACCGACCCAAAGAAATAACGTTATATGCTCTATCGTCTCAGTTAATTACTATGTATTAGTGTTTAGTTTACACTTCATAATTGGAGAGTTTTTACAAAAATGTGTCATTGATTATAAATACTGATAATCAAAACTTTGCATTTGATAATACAATTTCAAAAAACAGCGTAAATGAATACTCTATTAAAAGAATAAAAACCTTAAAAATCTTACAATTTCGCATTTAGTAACCAATTTATACATTGCAGTAGAACGTTCCAAAAATCAGTTTTATAACTAACAGAAAATGAGTCATGCCATAAAATGTAACCTTTTTGCAATGAAGAAATATAATTTTCACTGATCCAAATAATTTATACAATGCCTTTTCATAATCGGAATATCAGAAGTGTTTTTTACATTTGAATTGTAGTTTTATTTGTTAATAGAATAAATTTAGTGATTTTTCAGTTTCAACAGTTTGAATTAAGTAAGAATCATGGTAATATTGTTGTGAAAACATTAAATTAAAATATTTCATTATTTTTGTTTTGACAAACAGTCAATTTGGGTAACTTTAGCCCAGTTCTGAGGGGTTTTGTATTTTTATGGTTCGCCATTGCATTTATGTGTGGTATTGTCCTACATAGAAATGAACTAATGTCTTAAGATGAAAGTTAATTAACATAAGTAGATTTGTTGTTATAATTGATATATAAATATAGATAAAACAAGATGGGAAAATTTTTCATCTAATCCGCGTAACTTTGGCCCACGATACATATAATCACTGTCATTACTATAAATCCGTTGATTTTAAAGTTTTCGCTACTTTTTTTTATGCTTTCATATATTATGTACATAATTGAGATGGGAAAAAATATACAGCATTTGGTTTACAGAATAGTAATACAAGTTGAAAGTAGGGCTAATTTAATTAATTAAGTTTTCAAATTGTGTTTTATCATTCCGAACTGACAGATTACATATTCAACAATGATACAAAATATTTTGCACATACATTCATATTTTTACCACCAAAGACTATTCAATACCTTTACTTAACTAAAAAATATTCACATGGCGTTAGTTTTATCATGGTATTATAATAGCATATTTTTCCATGTAGTGGGCCAATCTTAGACCAGTGGGCAAACTTACCCAAATTGATGGTAACAGAATTTGTAAGATTTTTAAAGAGAAATAAAGCATTTAATACCCACGTCAATTTGAATCCGTAGAGTGTAAAGGCTTGATGCGTTAAGAATCTGAATTTTAATATCAAAGTAACTTTTATGAGAAGAACAAATGTATTTAATCTTACAATATAGGATGAAAGTAAGAAGTCTCGAGACAAATTCAACCGTAAAATTTTATGGCGGCATTGTATCTGACAATTTGTGGGATATAATGTTTCATAATATAATAATATGTAGATATCATAAGAAATAATACAAGAGGCAAGTCTAAGAGAAATATTACGGTTGGCGTTGAGTTTAGTACAATCAGAATATCGAAGAAAGGGTTGCGAATAGGTGTAATTTATTATTAGAACAGCGATACGCCCCCGCAGTCAGTAATGGATTTGCCAATGTTACAACAAAGAAATTTTTTATTTAAACCGTTCTGCATAATAACCTATAATTTAACGTACAAATAATCCTTCTGGAACTCATTTATAATGATGATAATTTTACCAAAATACAGATCAAAGTAAATATATATTATATTAATATTACATAAGATATACGTATTAATATTTTTTTACCATAGCCTCTCTCAGATGAAAGCATATAAACTTCCAATGAAAAGCTAGTTGCAGGTTAGCACTCCGTTAAGAGATCAGAAAGTTCCACGTTAAATTATTTACACGACCGTATAAAGTGTTAATTTTCAAATTTTACATTGTCTTGAACTTGGGAAGGGTGTATTTTATCATCTCGAGTCGATCTTGAGTGACCTTATATAATAATTTTCCGTGAGTATGTCTCAAGTAGATTTGAGCGTAAAGTTTACGTGATAAACTATACAGGTAGATATGTGAAGAAACTTACTCAAATGAATTTACTATATCTTATATTGACAATTAATATATATAGGAGTTAAATAAATGCAATAGTTTTTTGGATGATAACAACGTACCATTACCGCTAACCCCAACGTTTCAAATGTTTTTTCCTCTTTAAAACCATAGTATAAAAAAAACATGCGCTAAGATTTTAGAGGTCGATCATTTTAAAATGTAAATTTCGATATTAATGTCAGGATTTAGGTTTAATTCAAAATTAATTATATTGCACAGAATGATACAATAGTATCAAATTACAGAGTAGCAAGTTGGAAAGAATATAATAATGGTGCAGAATATAATAATAACGGGCAGCATTCGTGAGGAAACAAACTATTTAAATCAGATATTACATACATACAGAAACTGTTTAAACAAGGATTCGAAAATTACGCTAATGTATGAGGACGCTTGATCATGCAATTGATTTACTCAATTTGAGCTTTTATCTTAGTTGTGTTGCAAAATCCTTGAGAACATTGGTTGAAACGTTTCAGTTCCGTGAGACAAAGCAAAACTTGTTCCTGTCACAACAAATAAGTATTTGTACGAAAATCTGTTTCATTCAAAAGCTCGGAATTGATAGATTTTTAAATCGTTTGTTTGTTTTTATATAACTCTTGTCTTCACGGTTGGGTTGCTAATGAAATATTTATCAACCGAATGTGATTTTATATAAAAATAACTATTACATGATATTTCTTGACGTTATTGAAAATTCAAATGCACATTAATTTTCTTGAAGTAAACATGCAAAGCGGCTGAAAAAATAATGATCATATCTCTGATGAATTTCTCTTGGTTTTTAAAGTGCTTTGTAGAGTAATATATTCCTCAACAATAACGGAAATAATTCACTTCCATATCCAAGTAAATAAAATATTTTTTTTACCATGTCCGCTCCCAATGTCGATCATATGGACTCCTAAGGAAGGTTTCTCAAAAGAAAATTTTTCTATTACAAAAGCTTGTTACTCAAATGAAACATACTTTCATTTTATATTATGCATTTCCATTTCACGTTTTATGTATTTTTTTAAAATATGGAATTAGTACAAAAAATATTTTTTATTTTTTTAAATATCTTCTTGTATTGGTAAAGTTTACCCACATATTTAGCTAGATGAATTTAATATCTTTCTATGTTTTATCACATCTAATAACAGTTTATCGCAAACTATACTCTAAATTCAAAATTAAAATAACTCTAGTTCTCAAAGCCAATATATAGAGTTAATGAAATAATATGAACTGATAAGTTTTATGATAAAGCAACATTCAAGATGGAGAAGATTTCGATATTTCTGGTTGCACTTGGTACGAATCCCTACATCGGAAATTTTGTTTTTCATTTTTTTCTGATAATGCTGTCAATCTTCCTACAGCGATTGGATAAAAACTGTTTCATTTAATTAATTTTGTAACCTACTCTTTCTAAAAAAGAAGGTCTAGTGATAAGTAATAAGTATCATAAGTAATCTTTGCAAAAAACGCTAACTGTATTAATCTGTTACGAGTTGAAATATTTTACTTTGGCAAAAGACAGTCAAAAAGTAATACAGTATTAATAGAATATTCGATTATAATTTAAAAATAACTCAATTTTTTGAACCAAATCTGTTGCTTAGCAAGTCGAAAAAACTTTATATTTACGAAGTCATGTTTCGAGATTTTGACCGAAAAAGAACTTCTGACCTTACGTATTATAAAAAAAGAATACATTATAAAAATAACCTTCTTATAAAGCACTCTTTGAAGCAGTGGCGGCCGGTGACAGGAATATTAGGGAGTGCAAAAAAAGATTCACATATTTATGTAAGAAATCCATCCTCCACATATTGGATTTTGAAAGTACTATCAGACATATACGAAAATATAAGTCTGATATTGGCGATATCAACTGTTTCTCTTCACCAGGTTTTCCCAAACCTTTCCTGCGGATTAATTTCGACGGGCCACCTTTTTTCTTTTTTTTGGGTAGGTAATATCAATATGAATTTGAGTACGTCTTAATTTGTTGCAGCCCTAGCAGCATATACAACCATTCCAGGTTGTCGCGGATGATAGTTTGGGAAACCTTGTCTGTCTATAGTCGTGGTATTTCTCAAAATGAATTGATCCTTTTTAAATTTTAACACTCACTTTCGACGGAAGTCATCGATATTGTATAAATTATTTGTAATGGCTTAACGGTTTAGCTAAATACTACATGTATTTTTTATACGTGAAGAGTTGAAGTATAGACAGAGCTCCAACGACATCGTAAAAATCTTCTCTGCTGTATAAGACAGTTAGTTCAATTTAAGTTTAAATTCCTCGATGAAATCATATGTTAAGGTTACCGTATTAATGTCTGCAATTGGAATAATTCTGTATTAAACCGGAAATTTTTCGCATAAGTATTTTTTGGGGAAAGTAATTTGTAGAATTCAATATTGAAGAATATAAAAAAATATTAGAGGAAGGTGTATTACGAAACTGAACCAGATACACAGTTGAATATTATGGAATAAGTAAGGCCAGCCAGGTAAAAAACTCGAAACTATCCTATTTTAAATATTCAATTATATCTACTCGGTATTATACACGATCATAATTATAATTTTATGAATTGTATTCATCACTCCAAAAGTTATAATGGTAGGTAAATATTATTCTTATTGAAGAGCGTATAGTTAAAGAATCATATTGAAATTAAATGAGCTTACTACGCTTGTTCCACTGCTCTTTTTCATTCTTACAAATGACTGTTACAGGCTTGTAAACGCAAACGTCAAATCGCTTTCGGGTACGTTCGGGAATTTCCGCCAGGGGGATCAGTGCTCAAAAACAGTCCATACAAAATGCACCCGGCACGTAGTTCATACCATTGCAACGTCACAAATATGTCAAAATACATAGAACATTTCAGACGTCTAAGGAGTGCAAAAGAATTTATGCTCCTACCGCGTCATCGACCGACTTTCATGCGTATTCTGAATCGACGCAGAATACGTTTGCTAGTCGTGTTTATTGATCATCATTTCCTCCAATATTTTCCTATGGGAAACACGAGGAAAATTTAAGATTAGTGAATTGGTATAATTATTATATTTGAATATCGTTTATTAATGGAATATTTTGATGGAACTTATTGGAGTGCAGTGCACCCTTTGCTCCTTTACAAGAGCCGTCCCTGCTTTGAAGTTATTTAGGTAGCCCGTTGCCATAATAGCAAACATGTCATCTAATTCCTGTCCACAAAAACAACTCCGATCTATATATTCTACATATATCATCGTTGACTATTCATATAATAGAAGTAAGAGTTTTGCTGACAGGACGTTAAAACGTGATTAAATTTTTCAATTCAAAACAATATAGTGAAACAAAACTAGCAGTATAATTTTGTAAAATCAATATCACAGAAAACGTATCATTACTCATAATACCGGTTTTATAATGACAGCCACGTTTTATTGAATAAACTGTAGCACATACTTTTCAAATTGTTTAATATTAAAGATTAGCCAAAAGTTTAAAAAAAATGTGCTATACATTTTCGGTATATACCGTCAGAACTCACATTGAGTTGTTGTGCCTATCGTTATAGTAATGGTAATGCGATATTCGTTCTTTTTGTACATTGTTTTAAGTTGACAAATTGTAATAGTGATGGTCATATCTTTATGGATCTCTTTTTCACAGCATTAAGATTGAATGACGTGTTTCGACATTGACAAAATGTTTAACATTTCAAATTTAGTTATTCAAAATCAATATGAACTGTTTCATATGAACAAAAAACCGAAAATCTTATATTAACCTATTTTATAGTGGTTTGAAAATCGCTCCTAGAAGCTTTCCACTATTAATTGCTTGGAGGCAAAACACAACTTTAGACTCAGGCACCAAAGCGTTAACACATGTATGTATAAACACGTAATACCTCAGACCTTTTAGCGTGTTCAAAACCACTGACATTAGCCCCAACTCTTTCGGTCCCGAATGGTTAGAAAAATTACTTATAAAAAACGATTTTATGAATAGTTAACGTCGAAAACGCAATATCAAAACTCTATTATCGAGGTAAAATAAGTGTTATATATCCACTAAGAGCAATAATATTATTTGATATCTTAAAAGAAATTTTAACGGTTGATATATAAATGATAAATGTTTTTTGTCTTGATTGATTAATAGAATTTAAAATAGTATCGCTGTAAATCATAAAACGCTTACCAATAAAGCTGTAAGTAAAGCAGTGTTTCTTGATTTGAATAAAACAATCGCATTACAGATTAAACATTAAATGCCGCACACGACAAATGTATCTCAAAGGCATACATTGCCTTGACAACATTTTGTTAGAGTACATACAAGAAACGAAACCATATAAAAAAAAATATTTGCGGGACGTCTTTTGTTTTACTGCCATTAGATTTTTTGGAACAAATAAATAGTCCAATGTCATATTTTTAGTAATAAAAGAAAGGGATAACGAAATATTACCGAAAACAAAATCTTGGTCATTTTAAAGCGATTGAGAAATCATTAAGTTACGATTTTATTCAGCATCATGTCAGCAATATTCAATGAAAAATCCTAATTCAAGAAGATATAAAATAAAGTAAATGAGAATTGTTGTTATAGTTGAAAGTATACTCGTTTTAAATTCTGAAGCTTTTATTGCGAATGCTGTGCTTAAATCGTTAATACACGGTGGCTTTAACGCTGTACTAAAGAACGCATGGCATTAATAATGTATAGAATAACCTGATAATAGAGCCGCTTCATAAACATACCATAACACAATATTTCCTCGGCGATGTTTTAAAGTGAAGTCAACCGAAAAACGTTCAAAAAACAATTTTCTCTTCCGTATTGTTATACGTAAATAACATCCTTCTACGATCATCTTAATAATAATAATTAAGCAAACAACATCAAATCGCTTACAGACGCGATCTAAAACATACAAATATAGTCTTTATTTTAACTCAATCTTGCATAGATTTTATGTTAGTACAGAGCTGGTAGTATGTATTCTATATATATAAAATTGAATGTTTGTTTGTTTGCCCCTTATGCGTTCCTATACCATTCTTCCGATTTTTATGAAATTTTGGTAAGTTGTGCGGTCCCCTGTGAAGGTTTCTAAAAAAATTAAAAAATCTAAAACAAAGGATCAAATACGTACAAACAGCGACATCTTGGAAAAACCTGATTTATTCATGTACGAAACAAAATAAAAAATATTGTGTATCCAAAATTCACGGGTCTTTCCTCGGCCCTGCTTGTGGGCCAGGTTTGGGCGGGTAAATACAATTCAGATTCGGCCTCGAGCCAGGCCCGTATAAGGAATTTAATTTCCAGAAAAATATTTCGAACTATGTTCGGGTCATAGGTCAGTCATAAGGCAATACTATTCATAACTAAAATAATTTATTTCACATGTGTTATGAATATCGTTCGAAATGTGGAAACTATAACATGTATTGTTTGAAAAGTATAAATGAATTTGTATATTTAAAAAAAATCGCTGAGAGTGTAGTATTGAGACTCAGGTTCGGGCTGGGCTGGTCCTGAAGATGATGGGCTCGGACTGAGTAATTTTATGAAATTTCGGCCAGCGCAAACGTCTAATCCAAAAGCACTTAAATAAACAGATATTATCTAATTTTTTAATGAGGTAATTTAAAATGAAATTTAATTTAAAAAAATATCTATTATACTTCGTTGGCTTTGGTAGCAACGATCGTGGGTTCGAATCGCATTACCGACAGTTTCATAAATTGGTTGTCTATGATGTATAAATGACCTCCCTCCCATTTAATTTGATCCTAAAAATCTGGTGTAGGGAAAGCGATTATCTATTGTGTGACTGAGTTACATGCAGTTGTCTGTTTGGCTTAGATCCATTAGCTCCATTCACATATTGACACTCCCTACGAATCAAGTAAGTGCCAGATATGTGACTATTATGTCTTTTGAATTTTCATTGTCTACGCACTCAGTTATATGAGTAGGTATCAAACAACAAGGATAATTAGATTTAAAATTGTAGCACTGACACAATTTTGAAGAATGTACATGCAGTCGTTACTTTGCAATTGCGTTACGAATCTTTGAAATGCTCTACCGTAAAATCTCATGTTTGCAGATAAGGGATTATACGTAGGGAGTGTCGATATTATATTTTCAGGTAAGTATTAGTTATTCATGATATTTTAACTATTTTTCTGTGAAATATTTGTGAATTATACAGTGACCAATTATTATAAAAACAAATGAATGTATAAAAACGATAATATCAGCTAAAAACACTTTTGAATATTAAATGAAGCGTGTGTTCAATGTTTAAAATTGTTTTGTGTTTTCGGGTTTGTTGATAAAAACACATTACAATCTCTTGTACAGAAAATATTTATGTATTTACCCACTGATAAATTAGATAGGTATTCCATTTTTTGGAATACAAAATAAAATATTAAATTAAAAAATTGCGCTGAAACTAAATATCCTAGAAACAATAACGATATATTAGGATATTGTTTTCAAATTTGTCATAAAACGAAAATTTTATTATTTTTATCATGTAGGTTTAGAGTGGTTGCATCCAAGGCGTAGCTGCTACGACAGCGTAGCTCCTCTACGCAAAATATTCTTATGTTGATAATTAAAGAAGTCAATTACTACGGAAATGTAATTAAAAGGTATTTTATGTAAAACGCCTAATAGCCATGTTAAAACATACAGGAAAAGCAATAAAATTCTCCATCTGGCAAAGTGACGGTGACGTATTGTCAAAATAACCTTTCTGAACGTCAGAACGGTAAACCGTTAACCTGTCCAGCCTTCTCGCATGATGGGCCGTACCCAGCTTTTGCCTTTTGCTTATCAATCATCCGTATTGAATTATTTGCTATATTTAGACAACAGGGGTAGCGCCGCCCTGTTTTAGATATGCCGGAAGTGAGTTGTGGAATGGGAAATGAGCTCTGCACGAGCGAAGTTCAACGTTTAACCACTGTGCCGAGTTTAAATCAATAGTTTGATTAACTAAACTGGCAGGTTGCGGCTCACCGCAAATTCGTTCCAGATATTCACAATCTACAGAAAAGGGTTTTCCATTTACTATGTGCTTCTTAATTAAAAAAAAAGTATTTTGCCAAAACGATAACAACGTTGAGCTTTGAGTCGAAAATACTTTTTTGCTTTGTGGAAATTGATTGAATGTTTTGATAATGGAACAATATATTGTTTGAATATCGTGAATGAATGCATCTGAATTTTGGATGCGTGGTTTTATAGTTCCAACTTAAGAAACGAATTTTTATTTCATTTAGTAATTGCTCTAGTCAGATTAGTTCTTTTAGGACAGGGTGAAGAAAAGAAGGTAAGTGAAAGAAAAAATAGTAATAAGCTAATGCCTCTCTCGCTGGAACACCACACACATCCATTACTTTTGGATAAAAGTCCGTAAATTGATTGTATATTTGAAGCTTCTTAGTTGGCAATTCGTACTATTAATGGCAGTTATTGTGAATTACTGCTTGACAATCTAAGTGGGTATTCTGTCTGTTGTTATGTTTGAGGAGGTCAAAATTGCAGACATTAAACAATCAAAACTGAAAAGCAATTTTTTTAAACCAAAATTATCTACTTGAATATTTAAAGAAGAAGGATTGAAAATATTTTGTTACGAAAACACGTGATTTTTAGAAAAAGTTTTTTGGTGTTTATACAATATGTTTAAAAGCCTTTTTCAAGTTAAGCGAGTGTATTGTGTCCCAAAATAAAATAGTTTAAAACGCATGACGTGGGAAATTGTTTGGCAGTGTGATTCAATAGATTGGGCACAAAATTGACGTGATAGTGTATATAATGTACACTAGGGTTAGACAACAGATAAATTACCTCTTCCATAAACGAAGCGCTATATACCTATATACGTATACATTATATAATACTCTTTTGATCGGAAACATGTACATAAAGACAGAATTTTTTCGCTCATCAAAATGGCAGAGTAATAACGGTTCAGGATATTGTTCTTTTACGTTTAATGAAAATAAACTTAAATTTAAAAATGAATGTTTTTGTACATTAACTCTTAAAATGATTTATGGATATTTTTTCCAAAGGCAAGGCCGTTTTCATGCTTTCTTACCATTCCTAACCGAAAAACTTGATGCATTGTTCTCCCAAAGTCTTTTCATTGAGTAATCTCAAACTTTACATTAGACTGCACTATTGAGTGTTTCATAGATGATTTGGGATTAAAAATGGTTCAAAAATTGATTGATTAGGCATTTAATTGATACAACTTCATTATAATAAGGGTATTTATTTTAACAAGAATTACATGATACTTTTGCCTTATTACAGCTTTAAAATATTACACATTTTCGGTAAAACAAATATGTTGCTTAAATGGAGAAATGAAATTTGAAATCAGGTAAATGTACTAGTCGTTGACCATATACCCGTAGTTGAACCTTTTTCAATAAAAGTGCCAAAAATTAGAATTGAAGACGTGGAATTGGTCTAAATTGAAGAGTTCAGACAAGTAAAACCATCTTTGTCAGATTGACGAACTAGAACATCACCATATATGTCATCATTGAGGTGTCACAGTGGTCATTTGAAAACAACTCCTTATGCGGTAAGTATTTTATTTTGAATTTATTGATAGAATTGTTAAGGATATCAGTGAATGTAAGCATATGCTACTTGATTCAACCAAGAGTGATCTTACAGGAAACTCTGATGAAAGGTTGTTATGAAACTCTCTGATTAGACATGATCAAATACTGGAATTTTCAATTTGTTAGATGGTCAACTACTAAAACAACAAAGTGGTGGAACACAATATTTTTGTAACAAACTATTTCCTAATTTTTGTCTTATCATATGAGAGAGTACTAACGAAACGTCTCGCCGCTCAAGGGAGGAAGGTAAAGCAGCGGGGAGAAGCGGGGTGCGGTGGTCAACACGCTTCACAGCCCGAGTCCGAGGACAAAGGATCATTCAAAGGTTCCTTCGTCTTCCATTAAAACCCGGTCGTATTCAGTATACTTTCTCGTTTATTGCAGTTAGTTTATATAATTTCCTTGAAAACAGTTACACAAACAGATTTACACATTTTTAATTTAAAACTCTGTAAGTGGTTTTAATAGCAAGCGGTGGACTAAGCGCCGCTTCGCTGGCCGACGACTCCCTCTAGGAAAGGCCGAGAGGCAACTAATGCCTAGCAGGATCGCAAGCCCTTTGCCCACTTCTAACTATAAACAACGGCAACCAAACAAATATGACGAACTACTCTTGAACGCCTCCGGAGAGATATTACATTTTAAATTTGCCTTAATAGAAAGAGTCTGCAGATTGGTTTTGAAGACTCTGTCCGCCGCATAGGTACGATGCGGTGTCACATAATGATTAAGACATTTGTTTCATTATGAATACACTTTCTTTGTCATCAATCGGTCTAGTGCTAAACGTTGATCGTTATTTATGTTGAATTTGTCTCTTAAGCGGTCAACTATTGGTACGTTTACCTTAATATTTACATTACGTCATCCGGGTCTGTTCTGTTAAAATAGTAATTTTATAAAAGCAGTTAGTATAATAATTATGTGGCTAGTGTGTGGTGAAATATAACCATATATTGAACAGTAATATATATACGACATATAAAATGCTCGTGGTAGAATTAATAGGTGTCTGTTGTTGTTGTTGTTCATTATGTAAATTAAAAATATATATACTATGCTTATATTTATATGTCAGTGTAAAAAAACATTATCTTTTCCGAGGTGTTAGCGTGTAGCGCTCATTTAAAATTCAGCTACGAATAAAATCGATGCGTTCACCTGGCATCATTGTTGTGTCTCTTTTCCGCCTTTCACAAGAATAACACAACGTGTTACATTTAAAAAATGCTTTAGAAAAACATTTTGTATCGCTTTACTATTTGTATTTATTATTTAAATTTTAGACCATACTAACTGCGAAGTTGTCGTTGTGGTATGGTGTACCGATAAATGTTAAGATAAAGTGAGAACAGTGATAGCAATGTAATTTGAAAACACTCTTCGCTTTTTTCCCTACTCTGTTGCAAAGTCAACGATTCGAATCCCCGAATGAAAACTGTCGAATGTTAAAATAAAAAATGAACATACATCTTTTTTTAAATGGATTCGGTGATCCTCCTCGCATCTAGTGAAACACATAAATCCCATTATTAATTTCTCATTTACATATAAGCAAAGAATAAAAAATCATGTCTTTATTGTAATTTAAAATCGTACCAAAAAGTTTGTCTTGACATACTTCACATAAGAGCTAACGTATCGCATCTAGTAACATAGCCAGTAGAATAACAATTTTATCAGTTTTAATTTTACATCGGATACGAATGAAGTTTTTATTTCTTCTTACTATTCTGTATTATACGCTTTTTTCTGCAAGATATATAATATATCTTAAATAGTGAAGCTTAGAAACAGTTATTAGCTGGACTTATCACTATCTCTATCGCACAACCTAATTTGGATATGAGCAAGAAGGATGCAAGAGCATGCGCCGCATGCCCTTGCATCTTGCTTGCACCTTCACTTTTCATGTGATTGAGCGAGAAAGAGATAAAACCACCGCACGTGCCTTCTCTCTATCAGTAATTTCCAAACAATAAAAACATATATATCTTACCCTTCCGGAGAAATAACTCGAGTGAATGACTTCACGATGAACAGGTAGTGGACTCTAACGCAATATATCAACACGATAATTGACGATAATTACATAAATATGCGATAATAATTACAGAAATTAGTGATATACTGAAAAGGAAAAGAACAACAAAAATAATACGAGAGCCGATAATTGCATTACCATAATTTTGATAATGATGAACCATATGAGATAAATTGATATAATAATGAAAATATTATCGCAACATAAATGAGTATGATGTAAGGTGCAGAAATGGACACGGAAGAATAAATTCGAAATGAAGGGTTTATTCAGACGTCTGAAGAAGATCTTTCTTATAACGGAAAAAGAGTAAAGTTTATTTTGTTTTGCTTGACGTATGTAAAATAACAGTAACGGTAGATGGTAGAAGTGAAATGATTTGTTACTGTAGTGTTTATAATTTTTCTTGTATTACTATGAAAGAAAATATTAGATATTTCATCACTTTTTGTGGATTAAGCGTAATATATTAAAAACAATCATTATATATATAATTTTTTGAATCGTATAGATCATATTTTTAAATAAAAATGACAGCACTGACTCAAAGAGCAAAGATGTAAGTAATAATATACCAAAAACATTCGTATTTTGCATGTTTCAATAATATAATATTAGTCATCAAATATTATATGCACATTTGTTTTGAAATGCCATTTTATCAAGATTAAAAATAATCTATATCTCTCATAGATCACTTTTGCGTTATAATATTTTGAAAATACTATTATTTCTTATTAACTAAAGTTACCAAAACTATACGTTTTTATTTTGTATTCTGTGATTAATTTTACAAACAAAAAATACGTAATTGCGATAACCGAGGGGTATTAGAAACTACAGAAAATTATACATATTTTATATTTATATCCAAAAATATATATTATTTGAAAGGTATTAAAATTTACATTATAATGCATCGGAAAGATTGGGCTTGAATTTGTAACAAGTGGCGCGTCACATTCCTGATCGATTGAAGTTTTCTGAGAAAGACAAGACGATATGACAGTTATAAACTGCGTCTCCACAAAACGAAAACTGTGAACATATAAATAATTTATGTAATAATATAAATAGTGTAGTTGTACAGAATGCAATCAATCTTCAATAATGTCAAGCTGAGGTAAGGTCATATATGTAACCATACGATATAAACACAAAATGTAGAAAGTTGCGGCACTACGAGTTATTATTTAGAATGTAGAAATAGCAATCATTTAATCTTACGTTCTTTTAAATGAAGGATGTAACCAACTGACTTGCACTGTTTTATATATAATTTAATTCAAAGTTTATTTTAATAGTAACTAGAGTAATGTGATTGTTACCCGAGTTAACCTGACTTTATGATCTACGAAATATTTCTATAATATTTTATACAAAGAATATTTTTTTGTAGTCAGGTTGTTATCAGCAGAACGTAGAGTAAACCTTCACGCATCTGATTTATAATACATATTTTTTGGGCCTGTATTAATCGGGTCAGTAATTAATTCGATAAATGGTCAGAATACACGTGGTCAGTCAATAAAATAAACGGTCAGTAATTTATATAAAATGGTCAGTTATTAAATTAAACTTAACTTATTACTTTATCATTTTTACTTAGTTAACTTAACCTGACTTAAGCTAACCTTTCTTTAATATTAAACTGACCGTATCTTTAAAATTTACTAATCATTTTTATTTTTATACTGATCGTTTTATGCATTTCTCACTAACCGTTTCTTTAATATTTGCTGACCAAATAATTAGTTGCCTATTTTTTGTATGCTGGTTACTTCCTTTTCTTTGTCCCCAAAGCTTTTTCCATAATTTAATCAAAAATACTGGTTTATATAAAGCTTCATATCTTTAATCCTACAGATACGTTATTTATTATAAAACGAAATCATATACAGCCTTAATTTAAACTTAGGTTGTTAAACAAATCCCTCTAAAACCGATACAAAATGGTATGATTCGATTTTCCATCACATAATAAATTAATCTTGGGTATAATTAGTTCACTGGCCACGAAACTTGTTTGTATAACTAAACTAATAACAATATTGACAGACATCTGGGTATGCTAACCATTATCTGTGAAAAACATTTAATTTGCCTAAGGCAATTTATTTGGCAATAGAAAGAAATAAATTGAAAGGTAAATATTATAAATATTACATTATTCGACATAAAATTATGACACTAGTCGTCTAAGTTGTTGTAATAAATCAATCAAATGAATGATTAGCAACACTACAGAGTGTAGCTATTAGCGTTATAACCTGATGCTTATACTCAGACTTTATATTTTATGATCTAATTATGTATTCTAATTGACATTAATTGAATGTCTACTCATATATAAAAAAATGAATATTTGTTTGTTTGTCCTCTATGTCATCTACCATTCATCCGATTTCGATGAAACTTTGGTGAGTTGTTGTGCGCACACCCGTAAAGGTTTCTGAATGTCTGAAAAAAGAATAAAATACGTACAAACAGCGACATCTCAGAAAAATCTTCTGATTTATTCGTGTATGCACCAGCCGGAAAAATAAAAAGTAATGTGTATTCAAAAGCACTTCAGTAAACAGAATTTAAACACAAACCCTTTCTTTCTGTGAGTGGCATTACAACGCACGACGGGTACTAACAAGTTTATAATAAAAACCGATCTCTCCAATTGATCGCAGTATTAAGACGTTAGCATTAATAACAATTAAACATGTCTTAATTCACAACTAAAAAGTAATACATATTAATTTAATTCACATCTCTCAAGCAATTGGTTAGTCAGTTTAATTGTGATACTATCAGTTTTATTAAAAAAATCTCACCTAGTTTCTATTCTTGTTTTGTTGCTTCTTTGGTACAAAAATAGAAAAACGTGACAAACGAATCAAAAAAAACTCTTTCCATACATACCAATATCACAAACCTATATTTATATAAAATGATATATGAAGGCTCTGAATAGACTTCGTGCGATGCTTTATGTGTGAAGTGTGAGATTTATAAACTAGTTTTAATATAAGTTTGGTGGAGCGTACGAAAGAGATAAAACGTATATTGCAAAAAGCGGAACGTTCGTTTTTTCTCTCTTATAGGATTGTATTTGAAATATAAAACAAAACACACTTTATATATTTTTTTTAAAAATATGTGTTCAAATCTTAGTCTTCACTCATTCATCATAATGCGAAATATCACAATATCCAAAGCAATATCTTTGAAAGATATTTAAGCTGTTTCAAGTAAAATTACCACCAACGATTGTTTCGAAGCCTCGAGAGAGGAAACATTTAATGTCCACGATTCCTCAATGAATCTTTAGGAGCATAATCGCGAGCATTATTGATTGTAATAATGCTCACGATGATCTAAACTGAATGTGAAATTAGTATAAAAAAATGTGTTTTATTGTTTAAATATAACGCCTTTCTATTGAGAAACGACATTTAACACGTTAAAAATAATTTAACACTCTCATAATTTATAGAATTCTGTAAACTTCTGTAAACATCGACTGAGGGTGCTTGATGGAATTTCAACTCCAGTTTTATTCAGTTTATCTAAAAATAAATTATTAATGTTGATTTAACATTTTTTTGTTCTAACCATGAAGCATACTTTGCAGCGCATCCCTTTTTTTCAGCTTTTTGTGAACGGTGCATGATAAATTGCTGTCCCGAATAAAAAAAAACTCAATTTTATTAGTTTTTCAAGATAGCTCTTTGAAACTTTGGCAAAGCGCTACTTGGTACCTTAATAAAAAAATAAGTTGGTTTATAGCTACGAAAAGGAAATTTAGCAAAATAACACTTTAAAAAGTCGCTTTTTATTGGATGTTAAATAGTTTTATTTAATTTATTTGGTATGACAGACAGTGTCATTTTTATTCAGAACATTAAACCAAATTCAAATCACTCAATAAAGACTCACGGAATGTTGGAAATGATCACGATCAGCGAAACTGGTCCTGCTCATTATAACGCTTAGCAGTTTTGTTTCGATACGCGATTAAAAACAACAAAATTATCATGATAATGTGATAAAATAAATCATATGTGTAATAAGAATGAAAGCTTCACGTCGTCGGAAATAGTTTCAGTTAAAATTCCACTTCAACCTAATATTCAAATCTGCGTTAAACAATTTTCAAATGGTTGCCAGAAGTACCTTAGGAGCACTAACACAAGACTTGGTTGCAATGCACCAAAGCACGCTGAAAAAATGTGTGTTTTTACTTTGAAAGCGTTTTAGGTTAACATCTGTTCACTCTCCATTAGACACTGCAAAGTTATTAATTGAAATGTAATTTTCTCTTCTTTCAACCAAGTTTGCATGGCCAATGACTTAATAAATTCTTTCATTTTACTGTCCATCTCCGAATGCAATCAGCGTCTTGTGGTCTTAGCGCATCTATTTGAAATGAATGCAGCGGTAATATAAACAAAATTTATTTTATTAAAATACATAAAAATGAAGCAAATAAAACATGCTGCAAACATTCATAAGTGAATTTAGAATATAAAACCAATTTCTAATGAAATGGCTTACCACTTTCAAACTGTGAATGAGAAGATTAACAAATATTGTAGAAGTGTAGAAAGGGTCTTCGATTTTCCGTCAAATGGCCACGGTGCGTAATTGATCGACCCGTAAAGTTTATGGTAAAATTTATTCGGCAAGCGGTTTTCACAATCTAACAAATACGTATGGAGGTCATAAATTCACACCTTAAAATGTTTATTCACAAAAGTTTAGAAGTGTGCTAAAAATTGTAAATTAATTTATTTAAGTAGATCAATATTTTCTTTTTCTATAATTTATAAATGAGCCATGGAATTAATAATGTTGTGTTTTGTAAGTTATTGCAGTAGTTGACTGTCATAAAGAGTTTCTTCTCAAACCGAACGATAGGCTACTGTAAGATAACCACCGTGGCTCAGTGGGCTTCTTTCCTTCTTACAATAATTGTTTTTTTATCGATTAATGGATTAATTTATATCATTCTGCCATTAGATGTTATTGAGAATTGACGAGAAAGCGTTTATCGAACTTTTGTAATAAAATATAGATACAAATTTCATCCAGTGATCTTTGTTATATGCCACCTTTTTATTTCGTGTACTCTGTCGTATTCAAAATACTAAGTCATTCGTGTTTGATTTATTCATTTTGCGTACAAAATATTATTTTTATCTGACACGTTTAAATATTTGGCTGTATTATTATTGTAATTTGTAAACGAAATAATCACACAATAGGTTACGTTGCCGATCGAAAGATATAAAAATCAGTACTATTGAAAGTTTTTTGATACACGCACTAAAGTAATAAATTAGGTATTTTTGAGAATACTTTCCATAAAACATGTATTGTTAAACGCTACGAAATATTTTACAACCCTTCAAATAGTCCTATGCAGGGTTGGCGTATTTGTTCAACAGCCTTGACTGAGCAAATAGTTTTATCGTCTATGAAAGGATGAGAGCAAACTGTCGTATGGGTTGAATACCAAACACACTTATACATTTATGCCACAAGGCATTCCAGAATTGGTGAAATGTACGAGAATATTCAGAAGCACTACCGCTTTCTATCCCTGACAACTACAATTGAATTATTTGGGAATCAAATGTCGTGTTATTTTTTAACAAAGTTTACTATAACAGATGTACTTCAATTTATCAGAAAATAATATTTTTCCACGAAAATAGAAGTTTTTCTATGAATAAAAATCTCCTTTACAACACAATTTAGAATATTATTACATTGTTTGGTAATTTTGAAATAACTCGTTATTATTATCGTTTATTTTTATTTCGTGAACTTCTTTTCTATGCGCTCAAAAATTCTCGTCAACGTTGAACATGGTCTTGCGGTAGTAATATATAATGTTATCTAGAAAATAATTACTTTTAGGGTGTAAACTGTCAATTCTTGGTGAAAAGTCATTATATTTAAAAAAATAAAACACAATTCATTTGTTCTTCATATTTATATTGATCAGGACCGGTTTCGCTCGTGATGAGAGAAACCGGTCCTGATCATTATAAATATGTGGAGGTAGTACAAATGAATTATGTTTTATTTTTTAAAATAAAAAATAATTACTACTTCAGAAGAAAATAATCTTTCGTAACGGTTACTTTCAGCTATTCAAAGATTCCATGACAGCTTTAAATTTTCGTATTCTATAATGTTTTTAATTTGACAATACTGTTTTTTGAAGCAGTTTGTCTTGTCTTTGTTTTACGTACGGAGTTATACTTCTTTGATGTTTCATCGCAGAAAAAATAATACTTTTCTAATACCAAATCTCAAAGGCTATTTATTTTATATACCTGGGTTGAAAGTGCTTATCGTTTCTAATTTCTGAGTGTATGTAACATTCTGTTGGGAATTTTACACGTCAAATGATTGAGATGCATTCTACATTGTTATTGAAAGTTAAGTCGTTAACGTGTTTCATATTGGCAACAAACGAAATATAACCAACAAGAGATTATTTAGGTTATTTGGTCACATCATTTAGGTATGGCGGCCGACAGAGGGCTCAAGAGGTATTTCTGTCGGGTTATTCCCGGCGTATTTATTAAAGATTAAAAAAACTGGAATATGTTGGGTATATTGGATATTGAATGTTTAAAACGTAAATTATCAATTTTATTTTCAATTAAATTGAAACCAATCTCATTTTTACTTTAAAATTTATAGATTTGGCAAATAATAACAACATTAAACGATTTAATAGTGCTTTGGATATGATTCACCAGGTGTATTCGTATTATTATAGAATCATTGGTAGAACGATATTACTTTATATGGGAAAAATAGTAACAGGCATTGTCAAATATTGTTGATAGTTATTTCTATATCACCCCATTGTTTAACTTAAAAAGCCCTAACGGTGGCTTGAGATAGATTGCCCTTTACGTCATTAAAATGGAGTTCAATCAAAGAAATGCTTTGAATTATTTAATTATGAATAATCAACAAAACAAATAAACTTGGAGAAGAAGGATAATGGTTACAAAAAAATGTTAATAATAATAATTGAACATTATACTTAAACATATTATTAAATGTGTGTTATATGTATGTTATATTACTTTATAATAGGTGATTCATCACATATATGTGTGGATTAGGAACTTTAAACGCTGTGCTACGGAGTGAAGATACGACATCTGAGTTATTACATATTTTATTATGTGAGACTACCCTAGACTGGCTTTACTGAGTCATAAAATGGCTGTTTCATCTATGCAATACAATATAGATATAAAACAAAATTTAATATAAAATACTTCTCTAATATAATATTATGATGTCAAGGATGAAATTATGACATTATTAATTCATACATTGATTGTTGTTTTAATTATCTTTTTTATTATGTCCACTACACATGTATTTAGAGCATGTATTATATTATGTTCTTCTCTTACATCTTTTTGGTTGTTATTCAGTAGTTTCACCTTTCTTTCTACTCACGAAAGATGAACTAAGAATAACAGAGAAGTTTAATAAGTGTAATAGTATGACGATATAATTATTACCGATCGTATTATAGTGGAATCTTGGATTTTAATTGAATTCGGTTAAGATGTAACAAGTCAGAATACCCGAACGGACACTTCATTTATTGATGTTTCATGTCTGAAATGGATTTTTATATTATTTCCTAACCACCTTCTATCCGATCCTAAAAACGTGGCGTAGAGAGAACGATTAACTAATTGTTCCAGTAATCATTTCCTAGCTCTATTCTTCTATCCTTACTCTTACTGAAAAGAGACGTTGTGTGACCGAATAACAATCAGTTACTGCAAAAACAACTTCTGTTGAGAGCCCAAATACTTTACATTGATAGTGGCTAAAAATCTTAAACAAGAAAAAAACATTAATGTCGACTTTTAATAAATCTTGCATAAAAGTTATGTGTTTACGAATTGTGATGCTTATAATTTATGATAGTAAAATAATATACTTGGTATTGAAGCTTATAATAGCCAAGGCACTAGATATTTTAAATTTTTTCGAAGACATCATGAGAAAATTTGAATTGCTAGATTTTGTACTTTTCCATGTATTTAAAAACATGATAAAAATCTCAACAATTCAAATTTGATATTGAAATTCCATCAAGCACCCTCAGTCGATATCTTAAATTAGATCATGGAAATGTGAGTTTTTAAAATTTCTCGAGATCAACTGAAATAGGAAAAATGTCACAAACACCTGTAACCAAGATTATTAATATTGAATTGAAATAATATTGACAGCTCTTACTACTAGATCACATACGCTGACATAGTGTCAAAATATCGGAATACCGGTATGGACATATTCGTCCGGTATTGCAATCCCTAATTATTATGTGTATCGTTTATAATCAATAGTTACACAGTAATTAATATCAGACTGCTTATTTACTTCAGCAGAAACAAAACAAATCCGTATGCAATTACTTGATGATAATGTACAGAATATATACCACAGCGTTAAGCTAAGTCGATAATGTTGACTGCATGAACACCTGCTATTTCTCGTTAGCTAAGAACTTGGGTAAATATTGACAGTCAAAAGAGAAAGCTTTTTATCACAACCGATACTTTATCATTTAGTAACTACGTATTTTTATTCGTATAATTTAATATAACCCATAAAAATTATCATAATAAAGTGAGATACAATCTTTTAAAAGTTTCTAATTGAATGCGATTTTTATGTATCGTTTTTGTATGTAGGTGATAAACAAATTGAAGTATTAAAATCCACTTAGTGATACGTATGGCGTGCCGTTTTCATCGAAAATAAAATAAGATATTTTATATTGTAGGTAAAGTATCTATATACATTACTAATGCTTTACTGAATTTATATTCAAGATATAAATGCGAGTTTTCCAATCTCTCTTTCTTAGTATTTTTAAGGAAAGCATACCACAAAAGATAAATATACGAATAAAAACATTTTCGTGTTTCCAACAAATTGGTGTGGAGTGTTTTTGAAAAATAGCAAACCTTTGTCTGCTGGGTTGAACTCAGCTTCCAGCTCAGCCTTGGTGGGTTCAGGTTCTGTGTTCTGTGCTGAAGAACTCATTGCGTTTCCTGTGTCTTCGGGACCGTCTCCTTGAGTAGTTTTCCTAGATTGGTGTCCTCTGAACACCGCTTGTATTTTTGTTGCTGCTTTCTCCTCCTCTGCAGTTCCTGAATCTAAGATTTCAGTCAACTGTTCTGTAAAAATAAGAAAAGAAAATATTTAAAGACACCAGTTTCTATAGAGTATAATTTTATTATTGATAGTGAAAACTTGATTAGTAATACTTGAAGACAGATGGTTTTATTTGATAATTTTTACTTTTATTTTATATAAAAATTGGATATTGTTATTTTATATATTACATAAACATTCATTTGATTAATGAAACGGGTTTGATGTGTATTGATTATATATTAATTTATAAGACAAAAAGTATAATAATTTCTTTATGACAATGCGTTTTTGATATTTATTTGGGCCTGAATTGAGTATTTACAATTTAAATGTTCAAATACAATAAAAATCAGACCACAGTCTTATCAACAGCTTTATTTGAAAACTACGCATCTAAGTAATAAAACAATATAGAACATTGAAATGAAAGTAGATTGAATAGACCTCCTACAAATCAATAGATACTAATCTGAAATCAAAAATAAAGCTACATTATAAATCCATTTCGATTTTTAACGATTTCAGATTAGTTTGTTTGATTACCTATAAATTCTTGTCTTAGTTTATGAACGAACTGTTTTATATACCTTGTAATTGTTAACATTTAATTTTATATAAATAGTCCTGTGATGATTGTATTTTTATCAGTTGATAATGCTCATGATGAGCAAAACCGATCCTGACCATTGTAAACATGTGGAAGTAGTACAAACAAATTGTGTTTTATTAAAAAATATATTATATTAGTATTTTTCGTGATAGGCCGACTGTATATTTTCAGCATTCGATTTTAAAAAATGAGTTGCAAATCACGATGCAATCTTTTCTACTGTAAAAACAATCATCGCTTTTATTTTGACAACAGAGAAACTGGAACACCTCTTAAACAATCCGACCAGTATAACTTGCACCGCCTACATTTGTAGAGTAAAAGGAAATCCTTTCATATTTCACTCACAAACGGCTCAGACTGCTTGAACAATAATTCCTTTGCCCTTTGTCTGTCAGCGTCCACCATTGTCCAAGGGAAGTGTGTGCTAGTGAGCGGTGTGGTGTGCTCACTTGAGTACTTGCCGGTCTAAATTAAACCGCTACACTCTTTTCAACCCTTGCTCAAAGGACTGTTAACTAAACCCACGGAGTGAAAATAAACTTTTGGTTTCGCATGCCTCAAAAAACGATGTAATATCATTATACACATTTTAGCATTACGTTTATGCATACAAGTGTACAATTATTTAATATAGCGAGGCTTATTCACTCTTAATTAAGATACTAAAAAAACCTTTTTCTTATGAAAATATAAAACAAGAGATACTTCACATTATTTTTATATTGAAACTATTATGTTACATTTTTTTCAATGTTATTTTCAGTGGAGAGTGATATTTAAAAAAAATCTCAATAAGCCATGACACATACTAATTTAAGGCTTACAATTAAATCCACTTTTGTTTAGATCATATTCACTTTCATAATAATAGTTTTCACTTATAACAAATACATTTCACAAAAAACATATTCTTCACTGAAAACAAAGTGATCCCACATAATAAAATGTAGTTTTACATTGAAGAAATATATTACACTTACGAAAAAATATATAAATACTCACACTTTGAAATCGATGTTGCACGAAGCTGTAATGAAATTTCACTTATTTTTCTACCCTACATTAGGCCGTTTATATTGTCTTTGCTTAACACATTAGAATATATTACACAAACCAAACCAGACCAACCCTAACATAACTTACTACAACTTAACTCACTTTGTTAAAAAAATCCGTCACTAAGTGGAAACTATTTAAATTAAAGTTTGAGTGTACTTAGTTAATGCTATCTAATCCAAAGTCCAAACTATCGAAATGAAAGTTCAAGTGTATCAAGTGAATAATATCTAACACAACGTGAAATTATTGATATCCCGTAATTTAATGCAGTAGTGATAGAGATAACCGTCGTATATCACCCTCTAAAAATAGTAGATAAAGAAATAATTGTAAAGCTTTCAGAGAATTTTATAATATCAAAGACAATTCAACGTCAATTACGTAATTCAAATGTGTTACATTATATCGAAAACTGGGCAGCTAGTAATAAAATATTATTTAGTTGATCGCTATTTCGGCTTTGTACCATCGATAGAGCTATGGCGTTATAAAATGGTGCTAAGCCGATAAATATTAAAAATTTTACCCTTTTATAATGGAGTTCTAGTTAGTAAATTTCAATTCAATCGATATATGTATATTTTCTTCCAAAAAAACAGGAAAAAATGAAAATACGAAAGGTACGGATTTTTAGCCCACAACTAAATTCTCAAATTGTTGTAAATACAAAATTACTCATGATATTTTTTACAAGAAAATGCGAAAACAATTATTTTGATTTATTGAATGGTTAAGCCTCTATATGATGTTGTATACTGTGGAGAAACTAGTTTTAAATGTAACTTATATACACATTTTAGAATGACATACCTTAATACACATTCCGTTTTTTATTAGGTTGCATTAACAGCTCACAGTAGCATTTGTGAACATTCACTGAATAGTCTCAATTCGTTTGGGTGTGTGCATTGCTTTATTGTGCTGTGCGTTACTAAAATACAGATAAATCAAAAGAAATGTACATATATTAATTTTTTCAGTAGTATAATAAAATACATTTTTTCAAATCTACACAATTTTTGTGAAAAAAGCATACGTATAATAATATGGAATACACCGTGTTTCATATCAAAGAAGTTATAAACAAAAGATAGAGAGCATGGTAAATATTGGGATGTTCGTTTATGGACTCAAGTGGCAGCAAGAGTAAATATGACCCTGTCTTCGAATTGTAAGCCGTTACTCATGCGCTCCACAAATATCAATATTACCTTCTAGATATGAAACCAGAGATTAATACGCTAATTACATACACACAGCCCAATTACATCGAAGAGGGAGTTTAATCCTCAACACAATGTTGGCTTATAAATAAAGACTTTTAGCTTATAAATAAATGACGTTTGAACAATGGTTGACAGCTTAACCTTCCCGTTTTCATGCTAAAAAAATCCCTTCGGATCTCACGCAGTCACATTTCGTTACTGAGTTTTGTCATATAAACGCATTTATAAAGTAAAATGACAATTTCAGAAAGTGAAATATAGTTTTATGTACTTATTGAGAGAACATGATAATTTACAGGAGTGCATTTTAAAGATTCATAACGCAACTTACCATACAACGTTTTCGATAAAAACAGTTTTTTCTCTCTCCTGTACAATTTCAATTATGGGGGTTACATCAATTGGTCAAAACTCCGTCGATGCGAAATAAAATCATTTTCACTAGAAATGTATAATACATAACTGAATGATTTTAAACCATACAGAAACATAGTTGAAGAACTAGAATAGAAAGTTAACATTGTCTGGCTGCTCCAGACACCTAAGCCAAGTCTATATTACGGATCCTGTGTATCCACGGATCCAGTCAATTTACTGAGAGCTCGGTATTACGGAAAGGTTGAATGGGTGTGAGAGATCAAGTCTGTGGTAACCCGCAAATAAATTAGATAATTTTTCAAATGTTGTAAAAGTAGCTTTGAAAGGGAGTTAAGCCGAATTACTCTCTTGATGTAATACATTTATAATACAAAAGTTTAAATAACACGATTTATTTTATTAATAAAATTGTGTTGACTTTATTTTTAAATCTTTCAAAAGCCAAAACGCAAAAATGTTAATTGTTTTTTTTTATGTTGTAGATAAAAGCATTGAAAGAAAGCACTAATTACAAATATGAAATTTGCCTTTTACGATTATAATCCCGAGTAAGTGTCTGGAAAACGGTTCAAAACATCGATGGGGATTTTCCGGAAAAATGTGAATTTAGGTTTTACTGCTTCAAAGAGAATGCTCGAATTTGAATCTCGCATCTGCTTGAAGGTTAAATTGGTATAACGTTTGCTCATATAAGCGATTGTGAATTTTTAAAAAGGTGCTTAGATGATCAAATCCTTTTAACGACTTTACTGCGTCGACGAGGGGAAATTTTTAATCCTTTTATCCAATTAATACTGCACGAAACCTTCTTCTTTATTTTGTACAAGTTTACGGCATTAAAATATTAAAAGTAAGTTATATAAAGCTCTTTGTTAATATTTTGATGAAATACCTTTCGTATAATTAAAAAAAACAAGAAAAGGAACGAAATTGTTATTTAAAGATTCTTTTTGCATTATTTACATGTCCCAATTTTGTGCATACGAAATCCTGACGAAAATTTTTAATACTCATTTTACTTTATCCGATGGACTAAAAATATGATATTTTCTAATGGAATTAATATATTTGGTAATTGTTTTCTCTACAACCAGCTTTTAATTTTATGTAGGATATTTTGATATAACTAAATAAATGTAAACACGTAGGCAATGAACAATACCACTCTAGTATGGATAAAAATTAATTGAGTTTAATCGGTAGAAATCCACTATAAGTTTTAAGCATATAAAAATATTTAGTTCAACAAGAATTATGTTATACGGTTGAAGCTATTTAACATAATTATTTTATAACTTGATAATAAACCATTGTCCACCTTATAACAAATATTTATTTGTTTGTAAAATTGTTTTTATTCACATCTCAGAGCTGATAAACCCTTCGACTGTGATTTATGTTTTTTTGATTGACCCTTTTTCCTGCTGAAGTATAATTTGTTCTATAATATTAATTTTTCAATAAAGTTTAAAATTTCGACTCAAAACCAGATTTAATTAGTAATCATGCTTCAATATATAGCATAATTTAAAAGTTTAAATTCAAAATCGATTAGAGAAAATCAGTATTAGAACGAAATGGTACTGCGTAAAGCTTTTACAGAATAATAAGGCGAAGGAGCAATTCCTTCGTTGGCGATTTCTCAAGAGGTTTTAACTTACAAATTCTCAAAAGCTTTAAATTCAAACCACGGAAGAAAAACTAAAAGAGATTGTGTGACAAAGCGTAGACGATTTTTCACGTGAAACGGAATTCTCAAAGTTTCAATACGTCATAAATTAGGCCAGATGTTGCGGTTAGTTGGTGCGTTGATATTGCTCCCATGAGTATTGATTGGGTAAAAAATAACTCTTTACCTACCCTTTGTTTTTTTATCTTCGAAGAGATCCACAAATAATAAATTAACTATTTTATAGTTGGTGTCTAAGATATACTCAAATGTTTTTATACATTTGATAAGTTTAGAATGATCTTGACCTGAAAGTAAAAATGATTTTGGTTGAATTACAAGAAAAGCTTAACTGTCTCATACGGGTTGATTTTAATTGGTATCACAGACGAGTTACATTGCATTGCTTAAGAGCCTTTCTCTTATTGGGTTACTCGAGCAAAATTAGATTCCCAGCATTAAAAGTTTCACAAATTATTTTTTCAGTTGATTTATGCATTTATTTTTTAAACTATGTGTGATGTGTGTGAGTTTTTATTCTTTTTAAAACCCCTATACTATCTTGAAAACGTAGAGTATAAATAGCGGTTTGCTATCTCTTTATCTTAACCTTACTCCACCCTCTATTAAAATCTGATTGAGTTAAAAGACCACAATTGTATTAAACTCCTTCAGTTGACAGTTGATATGCTCCGCATTTTCAACGAATATGGTTAGTATATTAATATTTGCCTGTTTTAATTGTATATCAGCAAGATGGTTAAATAAATGTTGCCTCTACTAAGCATGTAAATAAGGTTGACTCAGAAACGATTGGTGTGAAATTGCATGTGAAATGGATCCATTCAAGACGATTTCGGAATGCTAAATTGAAATAGAGCTATCTAGCGACATCGGTAGACACACGACGAGGCGCAATAAACGTAGTCACTGCTAGATTGTGTTGTAGGGATAAGGAGATCCTAGTACAGCGGTCAAATGATACCGAAAAAACAGTAATTCTGAGGTGGATTGGATGCGGCTGGTGTGGTGGCGAACAGCAACAGAGAAGCTCTTTTCAGATAAAGGGTCAACAGCTTTGGCTCAATGTCAATGTAAGGCAAACGAATTGTTTATAGCCCAGCTCAATAATCTACTTCTAATAACAGGTTTATTATAAAAATCGCTAGACAAAAGCTTAATTTAGAACTGATTTTCACTTTAATGTAACCTTTAATTTAGCTATATGATGACAGTAGCTGAGTCTATGGTCAAGTGGTCACCATCGTTGGCTTCGGTGACATTTCTCACGAATTCGAAATCCCAGTACGAACAGCTTCATAAATTGATTTGTAATTCTATTTCTGTTCGAAATTTCCTGCCACCGACCACCCGATTCTAAAAACGTGACGTAGCGAGAGTGATTAACGAACCAGTAGTACTGTCCTAGCGCTATCCATCTATCTCAAATCTTTTCTGAAAAAGGGAGCTTGGGCATTTGAGTAATAAGCAGTTTTTGTACAAAAATTTTGTTGAGATAAGTTACATTAGAAGTCCATATACTCCAAATTGGGAGCTGATTTAGTAAAAAATACTATGATAACCGTATCGTGGGCTATAACATTAAATATTTGATGTAATTGATCTTGAAACAGTTAAATTTATATAGAGTACTAGTTGTGAATAATTGTAACCTGCGGTTGACGAATTAATAAAGATTTTTCTCCTGAATTTGATAATTTTGACCTAAAATATTCCTGCAATAGTCATTACTGAATTTGCAACATTTATTTTTTTGAAATACTGTTTTTTAGTGGCTTTGTTATCTCTTCATAGCGCTCAATGAAAAATAATTCAATATTATTCATAATTTTTTTTAGTTAATTGCTAATTCTTGTCGTAAATGGTTAAAGCCATTAATTTTAATTTTGTTTTGTACTACTTCCACATCTATTATATAAATAAAGACCGGTTTTGCTCATTGCGAGCATACCTTTAACGAGGCTTTAACATGTTCATTTGTATACAATTTAATTTAATTTGTCATATCATATACGTAATTTGTACGTTTATCTATAAATTCTTGTCACAGTTCTTGAACCAACTTTCGTATGTACCTGGTAATTAGTTTCCCTCAATTTTATATAAATAACCTTGCTTTGATTTATATTTTCTTAGTTGATAATGCTTGCGATGAGCGAAAGCCATTCTGATGTAAAAATTGAAGGTAGTACAAAACCAATTTTGGTTTTTTTAAATGTTTGAGAGTTATTTTAAATTGTCCCGCAGTTTTGTCATCGCTGGTATATACCACAATTTAAGGAATTGGTAAAATTTGTCCTTTTTTCTGTTTAAGTCATTAGTGTTACTAGTTTTAATAAGATCAGTTATGGTATCGTTTGTTGACAGCCATTTTACTCATCCAATTTATCATTTTCAGAGTTATGTGAAAAACTTGCTATCTTATATTTAGTTTCATGGAGTGGAGTAGCTAACTATGTTAAGCCATATTCAAATCAATGAAGTCTTCAAATGTTATATGTCATAATGGTGCATGGTAACGGGGTTAGTTATGAATTCATTTTTACTGGATTTCAATATATTTGTTTATATTTATATAATCTGAAAAAAATTGAATTGTTGAGATTTTGTACATTTCAGGCATTCAAGCACACGAATGGACTTGAACTAGCCCACAATAAATAGTGTCTAACATTAATATATAATATAAAAATTACTACCCACACTGATACCTGAACTAATCTAAAAAAACCCGACAATACCCTTAATCCTTGTTATGAAAACAAACGTATTAACAAAGTAAAAGGACAGTAACGATTGTAGGTGGTCGAGTTTATTCGTTTGTTGGAAGTCTGAAGATGCCTAAAGGCGAAATTCGGGTCGTTAGTGACGAAATACGTGGAAATGTACAAAATTTCAACAATTAAAATTTGATATTGAAATTCCATCATGCGCCCTCAGTCTTAAGTTATTCAATCTGTTAAGTTTCTTTAATACGTATATATTTTAACCAAAGAAAACTCAAATTGGACATTAACTCGTTTTGGAAAATAACATTTTTACTTTAAAACTCTAATGAAATGTTTTATGGACATGCTTAAATAAAACAAGATATAAAAAATACCATTAACACTTTCACCACAGAAAGAAATTTCTCAAAAAAGCATTTGTTTTTTTTTTATCGACAGAAGTCAACGTTACTTTCGGGCGACGTAAAAAAATGAAAGCCTCTACTTTTATCGAATGCCTATAAAGAGCATATGAGCTGGCACTAAAAAGCTCCCGTTTAATGGCTTATGGTTTGCATACTAAGATACATTATTACCACTAGCTTTATTAAGAGGTTATGTAAATATGTATTTTTTTTTATAAAAATGGTAATGACAGCTACGGAGAGAAAGTCAGTTCAAGGCAAGAATTTCCTGGTATATTTAATGAAATTTATGTTGAAAAAGTGACATAAAATATATTTACGTACAATTTACTTTCATAAAAACCTTCAATAATAATCATAAACTTGAGAAAATTTTGAGATAAATTCGTATTGGAAATTATTCAATAGAAAATTGAGACTCGATTCGAACTCCGTCAATAAAATAATAAATTACTTGAGTGCCATTTTTTGATAGTATCAACAGTATATATGTTATTTTAATTATGATATTAACATGCTCAGTAATATTCATTTTTTTTTCACTGGTGGGTGTATGTCTGCAAACTTTAAAAGTATGGCAACTTCTTTTTAAAATTTGAATTGTGAGCTATACGTAAATATTAATATACGAGTTAATAATATGGAAGTGGATTCAAATTATACTGAAAAATTTCTCATTGTTATGTCATCAGATTGTGGTATAATCAAATACAGTTGGTTTTGTTTATTTAGATCTTTCCCTGACATTTCGTTCCACCCACCGGATCCTAAAAATGAAGCGTTACGAGATCGATTAACTAGCTTATATTCGTTTAATAATCCCCATCTACTATTCTTATCTTCTTCAAAAAAAGAAGGTTGAGCGACTGAAGAACAAGTTGTGGTCGTAAAGGAACTTTTGGATTAGGAGCGAATATAGTATAAAACATAATCAAAAAAATCAACAAGCTTCAAAGATTCAATTCTAGTAGGACACAGTAGGAATTAGTTGATAGTTATTTTAGCTTCATGTCACTGCTATGACTATGACGTTTCACGCTATTGTTAGAAGATGACGTGAAGATATTTACCTTGATATAATGGAGTTCAAAGAAATGAAAAAAAATCAGAAAGTTTAGAAACCATTGGAGCAGACTGAGAGTAATCAAAAGTATTTGAATAGCAAATGAAGCAACGAACAATTTGAAGGGGATTGTACTTAATCCCTTCATTAATGAAATGTAAGGAAAATTTATTTAAAACGAAACGAATGACACCGAAACACAAAAAGACGGAGGGCGCCTTTTCAGTTGTCCATAAAATGAAAGTGGGTTAAGGATGACGCAGGCTTCATCAGTGTGCGAGAACTATGTAACTAGTAAGATTTCAGATTAAAGTCCTGTATACTGGAGTAATTATAATTTATAATAAAAAGCTTGTTTGTTAAATAACTTAAAGAGCTTTTATACGAACTTGACATATTTTTTTGGAGGACCGTATTTCTTTCTGCCAAAAAGCACAATTACCGTATATTTATTTCAAACTAGTGAATACCCGGCATGCGTTGCAATGCCACTCAAAGAAAGAAAGGGTTTGTGATTTGATTCTGTTAATTGAAGTGCTTTTGAATTAGAGGAATGCACCGGCTGAAATTTCATAAAATTACCCGGTCCAAGCCTCAATATCACACTTGTTACCCGAACCCTACCCGAAGCCCATATTTATTTTTCTCAGCCCGAAAAAAGTCGGATTTTTTAAAAATATTGTAATTCATTTATACTTTTCAAACAATACATGTTATTATTTCCAATTTTTTGGTTTTTCGTCTGGTTCTGAGATGTCACTGGTAATACGTATTTGATTGTTTTTTTTAAGATTTTTTTAGTTTTAAAATTTTTTTTTCAGAAACCTTCACGGGTGTATACACAAAAACTCACCAAAGTTTGATCAACATCTGATGAATGGTAAAGGAATGCATAAAGGACAAACAAACAAATCTTCATTTTTATATATACATGAAGATAGAAGACAAGTGCGAGACATCGGACACAATTTTCGGAAGGCATTACATTATTCTCAAATATTTAATATTTTAATGATGGAATTACGGATGATTAACTTGTATTCCACTGCAAATGGAATATATTTTTTTAAGATATTTCGCCTGTAACAGTATTGATTATTTTATTTTAATTATTAACCTGATGTAAACAGACTCTTTATTGGCAGTAATATATATTTATTTCATTAATATTATGATATTTATATGCATATAAAGAGTTATTAGAATTTATTAATATCATTTAAAATTAATCAGTCGATATTGGAATGTGTGACCCTCACGCTGTGAACATTATTTAATAGTCACTTTACACCAAAAGTGAGGTTGAACTGATTTGTCAAAATCATACTAAAAAGACCCGTTACTAAAACTGTCTATTTAGAAATTATTTGATTATTCAAAATGCTTAACAAAAAGTTCGTTCTCAATCGTTGTTGAAGACATAATATATTTTTTAATTTATTAAGTAATTCAATTAACGCATTACAGTAAATATAAATATCCGAATATTAGGAGTAAACATTAAATTTATAAAATCGAACAAAAATCTTTTCTTTTAATTATGTGAATACCACCCATTACTTATATTCAAAATTTAACCCAACTCACCATACATTTATGTTCTTTCTCAAAAATTTTGCAAAGAGCTTGATGAGGTGTTAAATTAAAATTAAAATTTATTCACACTGAAAGGGTAATAAATAACGTGATTGCGATATTTGCCGAGGTGATTAAACTTGACAAACTAGGGCTCCTATACTTCGCACAAACTCTTTTGAAAGAATCGATTCGAAATAAGGTGCGAGCCAGTTCTAACGGCGGCACGGTAGCAAGGCCGTTACAATAACGGCGGACAGGATCCGGATGTGACGTCACACCGTGAATCCATCACGTCTGTTCGCTGGTGTGCGTGAGAGCGGGGCGGTGAAAGCCTCCGTGCTTCGCAGGCATGGCAGGTGGGCTTAAAAAGCCTCCAGCTTACAATGTTTCAAGGCTTTCAGTACGGTGGAATTTCATTTATATTAAGGGATGATTTGGAATAGACAAGGATGATGTTTTCGCCATTAATCATGCACTTGAGCATATTGTAAGCGATACAAATATCCCACAACAACGTTAATGTATGAAGTTTTGTCATCTTTATTTAAATCATGGGAAACATATATACAAATTATTTATTAAATTTGCAATATTTATTATAGACATGACATTAAATATACTTATTTATTTCATTTAAAAGAATATTGTTTAATAGATTTTATAAAAGTTCTTGAAAAATTTAATAGATTAGTATTTTAACCTTATTACCTATCACAGACTACTATATTTTTCTATTTCAAATACACTTAATATATTTGATTTCATAACTGAGTTTCAAGTTCTTTCAGTAATTTTTTGGAGTGATTTAATGAGGTATAAAGATGCTAAAAAAATGAGTAGATGTATTGTCCATCTATTTTATGTTTTTTATCGATAAGAGACTTCCAAAGATGGCTTGATGCCGAAATAGATATCAACGTTATTTATGAACCCATAACGAAACTAACTAGATTAGTATTTTTTACTTATTGTAATGAACTACAAATCAAATCGAATGCATAATTTTTATATATTTATATTGTAAGCGATCAAAAAACCGTTAATTTTTAGTCTTAAATTGTAAAAACAATATTTGACCGATCCTAATAAAAATAAGAAATTGTTATGTTTTCAAAATAATATTTATTTGAGAGGTTAGCTAAATGAGTTTAGGTTTCGCATCGAAGTCTTTCAATATAATATACCTCACAAAATTTCATGTTGATCTAGCTATTCGCTAAAAAGTAGCCAATTTTCTATGTTCATACATTTATGAGGCATATTAACCAACGCTGTATAAAAAATATGAAAATGTAGATAATGGGATTAAGAAGTTTCGTGTAGCTGTACGAATACAGTTTTGAAATTTAGATCAATATGGAACAGGCATGAGGTGCCAGGGCGTGACAAGACTCGTAGAAACACGTGTAGACTTCTAATCATAAAACGGTATACAAAACATATAATACTATACTGTGATTATGTATTTTGTACGTGCAAAATATGTGGATGATTTTGCTGATACCAAATATTTTCATAAACTGTTTGTAATCAAAATAATGGTTATGAGTAAAGTATACCTCCGGTGAAACCTCAAAATGTACGTTTGTCCGTCATTTAAATATGATTTTTAATTCCCGCATTGATTTAACATATAACAAGCCCAGTCTTTAGACTTTCCCAGACGTTCATACAAGTTTCAATCAATTATTATTATCTCCATTGCAAGTGTAATATTTTTTTGGTCCCTCAAAATTTCGGCACTGTTTCTTAATAATTTTTCTTGGGAGTGTTTGAAGACCGTTACTTGTTGGAAGGAATATCGCAGGACCTGCGAGTGAGAAAGGTCAGCAATTGGATTAGGATGATAGAGCAACGGTCACTGTGGGCCAAGGTTAATTTTGGATGGTAACACCATTAAAGATGGAGAAGAGCGGATAGAAATGATCATGTTTATTTTTATCTTTCTAAAGCATAGATTTTTCATCGTATTTTACAATTGTGCCTAATAAAAATACTCATGTTCGAGCAAAACTTATCTTTTGCCAAAATTTTGAACGAGTACACCAAAAAATATGTAATATTTTTAATTGTATTTATTGTCTTTCCACCAAAATAAAGAATAAGTAATCAAAAAAATAAAAATGCTTTATGATCAAAGATTTACAGAAGAAATTATAAAAAGGGTTCGCTTGTATTTTTTACAGAACTATTCAGTTCTTAGTAAAAGTACAACATATTCATAAGTTTGGATTATTGAGATTTTGTACACTTTCATGTATTTTGTCACTAACGACCCGGGTTTCGCCTTTCGGCATCTTCAGGCATTCGAGCACACGAATGGACTCGAACTGAGGTCGAGTCAGTTCGAGTCCATTCGTGTGCTCGAATGCCTGAAGATACCGAAAGGCGAAACCCGGGTCGTTAGTGACAAAATACATGGAGGTGTACAAAATCTCAATAATCCAAATTTGATATTGAAATTCCATCAAAGCACCCTCAGTCGATGTCTTAAATTATATTCATAAGTTTCTATTAATTGAACATTTCAACAAAAATTCAGGTTCTATAACCTGCTCTATAGCAAAATGAAAAAGCATGTGTAAAACATGGTTTAAATATATATAGGAATCTATTTAAAACATCTCATATAGTAGGTATATAAGGATAGGGCTAAGACAGTACTAATAGTCCGTTTATCATTCTCTCTCCGCCATGTTTTTAAGGTCGGATGGATGAGACGCAATTTCAAACATCACCGATATGCATGCTTTCATACATAAATCGATTGAAAAATCAATTTATAAAACTGTTTGTCCTGAGACTCGAGCCCGTGAGCAACATAACCATTGACAATGATGTTTCAATTAACGTTTTATATTCAATTGGAACACGAAAAGAATCAGAGTGTCTTGTAAATTTGACGCTGTTGGGGCCTGTATAATGAAGAAACACGTGTCACATAATTATATAGAAACACAACATCCAATTTCAAAAAGCTTTCAGCTTAAGTTTCTTTATACATATCTAAAGTGGTTTATCGTAAAGGAACCAAATCAATCGTCTTCGTAGAATCCGTTAGAACTTTTGTGTGTAGAAGAAAAATACATTTGCATAATACCAAGTTGAACTGTTAAAATTTGTTCAATGATTCCAAAGTTATATAATATGAAGAAAGCGGACGTTTATTATTAGTGCCTCGAGTTACATACAAATGTTATAATATTACTTTCAGATAGTATTGCGAAAGGAAGCGAAGAGTAAATTTAATTTCCAAGCGTTCAACCCTCTGTGTAAGTTTTAGTTTTAGTTACTATTTACTTTATAAATTGGTTAAAGTTAGCCCTAGTACTACAATAACCTCTTAAGGCATGATACAAAAGCAGAAAGTTTAGCGTCGTGATCATTTTTATTTTTCTTTGATATCCTTTGTGTTATTTTTAATAAAAAAATCTGCACAATAATGTGAAGTTTCACTTAGATGCGCAGAGTAAAACTTTTGTCAAGGTTTCTTAAACAGTTTAGCTCGACAATATTTTTGAGTATAAATCTGAGAGTCACAACAGTTGAATGAACTTTCGTCCTACTTAGTTACACTTTGATATATCCATTTTCAATAGATTAATGAATTTGTATACAAATATTTAGATTTTTGCCATTTTTATATACTTTTTCAATTTACTTTATTCAATTATTTTTTTATGAGTTGATAATGCTCGCGATGAGAGAAACCTGTCCTTATAAACATGTGGAAGTAGTACAAATAAATCGTGTTTTATTTTTAAATAATCTGAATGCCTTTTTACCAAGAACAAATTTGAATGCTTTTTCATTAAGAATTGACAGTCAACGCCTGATTAACTATTCATAAGTCCTATCATAACCTTAAGATTCTATAACCTCATACTAAAGGGTCCATGGTCAAGTGATCGACGTCGTTGGTATCGGTTACGGTACTAACGGAGTTTTATAAATTTACGATGTCCAAAAATACCCTCCCACTCATCCGATCCTTAAAATGGCGCTTACCACAATGTAGCTTACCACTTGTCCTATCCTTCTAACTGTAGTGGTTTAGCAGTAAGAGTTAAGTTCTTCTGGAAATTTTACATTCCAATTTCACGTTTGAGATCAACGGTATGGATGTATGAGAAGTATTTACTCATTAGATAATTTTGTAGTCTTAGGTAGTTGCTCCTAAGACTCTCCTAATTAAGGAATAAAACTGTATATACGCTTAAAGTTTGTTACGCCACCGTATACCGCCGTATAAAGATAATGGATACGAAACCAGTGGCGGGTGGAGGAGGGCAAGTAGATGTTTTCTAATAAATTATATTTTATTTTATAAGGAATCATTTCATATATCTTTTGGTGTCATTATAAATGGGGTTATAAATAGTTGCACTTTGGATTAGATAGTATTAACTTAGTACAGTCAAATTTTGATTTTAAAAGATTTCACTTAGTTACGGATTCTTTTAACAAAGTGAGTTAAGTTGTAGTAGATTATGTTAGGGTTGGTCTGGTTTGGTTTATATAATGTATTCTAATGCGTGGAGCAAAGACAATATAAATAGCCCAGTATAGGATAGAAGGATAATAAAATTTCATTACAGCTTCGTGCAACTATCGATTTCAAAGTGTGAGTATTTAAATATTTTTTCGTAAGTGTAATATATTTCTTCAATTTTAAACTATATTTTATTATGTGGGATCACTTTATTTTAAGTGAAAGAAATTGTTTTTTGTTGAATGTATTTGTTATCAGTGAAAACTATTTTTGTGAAAGTGAATATGATCAAAAAAAAAGTGCATTTTATTGTAAGTCTTGTAAATAATGTGTCATGGATTTTATTCCTGTAACATCAAATTGGGATTTCTGTAACGTTCCACAATAGGTTATACTTTTATATCTGAATAAGAAAATATTTTTTAATATTTTGAGATATATTTGGCAGTGTTCTCTAAGAAATAGGTTTTGTGTACAAACCTTTTAGAAATCCTGGAAACGGATCAGATGCTGCCTGCGCAAAGAAAATATGTTTCATATAATAAAATATGTAACCGTGTAGCAGGCTTTCAAAGAGCTTCAAAAGCTCTGGTAAAACTTTCGCATCGCTTAAAAGTTGGATCATTAGCAGAGGTGTATATGCAAAACGATGACAAACATATCGGCGTAGGACGCCCATACAAAACACTGAACACAATAAGCTTTTTTGTTTGACATGTTGCTAAGTACATTATTACACACAGTTTGTGATATTGTTTCCAAAATCTCATCATTTTGGGATTACTTGGACCCATTTTTAAGCCTCCCTAACTCCCACATTGCCATACTGTATAACTGTACCTTATATTATTTATAATACACCGTAGTGAAGCTTTGTCAGATTATATGCTGATAAAAATAAACTTAATCAGATAAGCTTTTTTGAGTCTACTGCACATACAAGAAAAACGATTTATTTTTCAGTAGTTGATTAAAAAATATTTAATTATCGTATTTGTTTAGTTTTTTTAGGCCAGCTCTGTAGCCGAATGATATAAGTTATTGGGAGTTTGATTTCTGATCTTAAAAAAGACGTAAGGACAGTCACAGATTAGTTTATAACTAGTGCTTGCCACATTAAACTGTTACCCTCTCTGAAAAAGAGAGACTGAAAAACTGCATAATAAGCTGTTACAGTAAAAAACAACTCCAGTTGCGATGCTACAAGAGGGCTCCATATGTTCTATATTGGAAGCGGTTACAGTTAGAGTATATCATAGCAATTTAGTATTCATCATATTTTTTTGAACCAATTTTTTTAATTGATGCAAAACTTCAATATTTAAAACTTGCTGTTGGAATCTTGACAAAATAAAGTTACAGAATTCTTTCTTGGAATTCAGATTCTTGGAACAATTTTTACATTTATATAAATCATGAAAATAATTAACTATTCAATGTCTCGATTTTTTTAATGGTAGATACTTAAAATTGACACAAGTGTGATCAAAACTCTTGATTCCTCTTCTTTTCATTCTCCTGTGCCAATTTATGACAGTAAGAACTCAGAAATATCTTTAAATCCCTTGCGACCGATACCAAATTATACCACTGTTCACGGAAAATTTGTCACACGAAATAATAATAAGTAATATTGATGTTATGTTCTTCCATTTTTTTACCCGCTTTTAATGCTGTCAGTTTATTTTACAACCATTTTAAAACGTTTGCGTAATAGTTTTTCTCCTTGACGATATTTTACCGTTACTTTTAACTTCAAACCTAGACTTATAATCATACTTCTTAAATGTCTCGTGGAATCGATTACTTCGAAATATTTTACACGGTTTGTTCTTAAGTACATAATTTCTTTTTTGACACCAAGATTTCAATGGATCCTATTATAACAAATGTATTATAGATGAGGTATTATAATCACCGTCTCTCCTAGATAAAGAATATAAATAATCGAAGGAAACTTTAAGGGATTCAATATAACAAAACATATTTATAATCGGCTTACAATTAAGTGCTCTTTTGTTTAGATCATATTCACTTTCATAAAAATATTTTTCACTTATAACAAATACATTCCACAAAAAACAAATTCTTTCACTAAAAATAAAGTGATACACATAATAAAATATATTTTAACATTGAAGAAATATATGACATTTTTCACATAGATAAAGTAGTTGTCACTCAATATAAATACTCACACTTTGAAATCGATAGTTGCACGAAGCTGTAAAGAAATGAAAATACTTGTCGCAACTCTACCCTATATTAGACCGCCTATGTTGTCTTTGATCCACGCATTAGAATACATTACATAAACAAACCAGACCCACCCTAACATAACCTACTACAACTTAACTCACTTTATTAAAAGAATCCGTGACAAAGTGGAAACTATTAAAATCAATGTTGAAGTGAATACTATCTAGCACAAAGTGCAATTATTTATAACGATTTATAATCTAAAGATACATTTTGTTTGTTTATATTGGCGTATAGCTTGATAAAAAAGCTAAATATAGTTTACACCCAACTTTGCAAGCGTTGAAACTTTCGTGCTAATACAATAAGTAATTAGATTTTCCATACGAATTCATCGATTCAACATCAGTGGATCAATCAAAGTTTAAATGAAACATGCATGTTTCTTTATAAAAGCTAAAGTTATCCGTAACTTTACGTTGCCGTACATTACGTAATTTACGTAACTTTGAAGTATTATAACAATCCGTTGCTGTCTGCACGCGATTCTTCGAGCCGAATTATAATAAATTTCGCAACATTCAAGTACGCCTTTGTTGCGGCGTTAGTGACGCCTTTTCCTATTCGATAAATGTTATTATCTTGATTTGAATATGTAGTATGTACCCAGTACTACCAACCATTAAATAAGTACGAAAAAGGTAAATGTTAAAATATATTTTAAGCATCAGGAAGAATATTTATTCACAATCAACACAATCGATCGAAATAGGTTTTCAGTGTAATTGTATATTAGTAATCATTTCTTTTGTTATTATAAAATTCTGTTATCTTCATCGTGTCAAAAGGAATATTAAAAACGTTATAACAGTATGTATTCCATCAACGTTCGTAAGTAATATTCAAAGCGTAATTTAAAAAAATCTATTTTGTGGTGTTCCAGAAAGTCTGTAAAATAATCAGATAGTAAAAGTGTAAAATGTAGCACTCAGAATTCGTGCTGAGGCTCATCTTATACTACTTAGATACAAAAAACGTAGGCGTAAGGGTAATTAATAGATATTAGGATCAATCATCATTATTTTTCGATATATTCACTGTATATTGGGAAGTCAGCCCCGTGGTGCAGTGGTCAACGTCGTTTGCTACGGGTACGGAAGTTTCGGAGCGAAGTCTTGCTATGAACAGTTTCATAAATTGGTTTATGAATTTCTGTTGGTAGGCATCGATATTTGTGATGTCTAAAAGTCCCTCCCACCTTTCTGATACAATAAAACTGAGGGTAGCAAGAGCGGTTACCTAACCATTATTCCTATCCTGACCTTATTTTTATATTCCTACTCTCTACGAAAAAGAGAGGTTGAGAAACTGAGTAACAAGCAGTTCTCGCAGAAAATCTTTTGTCTAGATTACTCCATAGGAGGCCATATGCTCCACATTGGGTGCAGACATGCTAAAAAAATACGGTACACTTTTAGAACGGTTAAATAACTTGACTATATCACTAAAAATATAATCTGATTTTTACTTTAAATTGAATTACTGTAATACGCTTAGGCTGGGAACTTTTTGACCTTAATTCGTGCACTTCAACTAATTATCAAAAAAAAATGCGGTATCTTAAGGACACCGTTTCTTGTATTTAATTATACAGTGTTAAAACTCCAATATAAATGTGTTGTCATTTTATTTATTGATCCAATAGTAAACAATAAATAGCTTTTCGTTGTTTCATACGATTCGTTTAAAAATCTCGAGATAGTATTATTACATGACCTCATTAATTGATTTGTAATGGTCTTATTATTTTCTTCTGAATAGAAAAGGATTCAAACGCTACATGTTATTAATTGCACCCACCACTATCTGATGTAGCTAGATTCTACAAAAACTCTCCCGCATTGCAACAGCGTTTTAACGTCGTTGCTAGTAATGTCTAACGAACGTTTGGCAATGTCTTTGTTATTGAATATCCTTGATAAACAATTTATTTATAAAACAATGAAAATATTTGTATTACGTTCAGAATTGTGTAAGCCAATAATATTACTGTATTTATTATTTTAAGACAGATAAGTTTATTTATAATTCGTCTGAATTCAAATTACGTTGACCCTTTTGAACTCGCCGTGTCTGGCATCTATCTTATTGAAAATATCGACATCGACTAAAAACACTTATGGTAATTTCATTATACGTTATAAATTTGCTCCACGAATGATTACTTAGAAGTTTAATGGACTTATGATAAAATATTATTTGATTAAATTGACATTCACTAGGTAAAATTTCGATAAAATAGTAAAGTATACACTTCCAAAACAATTATTAGACACAGGTGGTTAACTATTTTGACACCACGTCATTGTCAGTGTTACTGGTCTACGGAGGTCAATAAAACATATTTAATTTCCTTTACCACATTAACTTCTTTGCAACTGAATATGTTTAATTTATTAACGGTTAAAAAATACTTCCTTTTAAAAGAAACTTTAAAGATATACTTAATTTAAAATATAAAGACTTTAAAAAGTCATTATTTGATCGAGAAAGCACAAAGAGAAGAAAAAATCTTTCGAATCCATTTTCTTTTTCACGTTTTATACCTTTGGCACGGTTTTATAGTTTTCAGAAGTTCCGATACCTTTTATGTTAACCAATATTACCACTCTCTTAAATATTTACTAAAGTAACGGAAGGATAAATATTTAATTATGGAAAATGTTTATAAATTCTCTCAATTTGAGAACCCGGCAAACTTTTAAACTGAACTTAAAAATTTATAAAATATTTTTCTCTTACAACTCTAAAAGCTTTTTTGATTTGAAAGATTTTCCATGCCCTGTTTTATAGAAATATGTTATTGAAGTACTTATAAACATTTCTGATATTGAAAGGGGTACATTTTTGTACTAACGCTGAAATATTACGTAGTCAAAATGGTGATTTATTCTTTCAAAAATAATACCTTGGTTGAAATTGGTAATTTTGCTTAGTTTTTTAATTATTTAGAAAAAAATACAGATTAATATTTTATTTTAATGATACGTAATTGTGTTTTCTAAATTTTAACAAATAAATGCAATATAACCTTCAAAAAAATTTTAGGAGGTATTTATTCGAACATTTTGTAAAATGAAACCGCTTCACAAGTCAGTATTATATTATGTTGATAAGTTGTTTCAAGTCTTTAATTTAGCGAAGCCGGTGCTTATTATGTTGAAGAATAACAACCACAGATTGCATATTTTTTTATTAAAATAACGTGTATGAAATGTAAAACCGAGAAAAATGTAGTTCGATGTTGATACTATTCTGTATAATGTTGGTTAATATTTAAATTCAATATGAATATTTTGAAACCAAACTTTCCATAGTCAATTTTATTGACCGGCTTAGTGGGTGGATCAGTTGGACCGGCCGTATGATAAGCCTACGCAATAATACTATCCACAAATTAACAAATGAAAACATGTTTATAATCCCTGTCGCTAGGCTATCATCTGCCTAACTTGTTTACAAAGGACTCAGCAGAAGCGAAAATATTTTCCGCGCAAGCATTTTGAATAATATCTCTTTTGAAAGGATTACGCGGCACTTTTTGACGCGACATATTCGCCCGCCATCTTGATTTACCGCTTTCAAAATGGCCGACGTTTCTCTTTTCAAACTCGTTCATTCGGGATATACTGCTTTTCGCGCCATATTTACAACCCTAAGGTCTATTGACATGCTGGGCATTCATCGTTTTGTATTTTATTAACCCGAAGAGGCTCAAGAGGCTATTTATATGGAAACATTCTAAACATGACTGCGTGTCTCCAGTGTTGTATTTTTTATTATCATAATGTGTACATAATTCGGAATACATATTTTATAAAATTATTCCATTTCACATTTTTATCGTGTAAATTTCAAATATGTGTTAAAATGCACAAAAGCAATGTAATGAATACATTAATTAATTATTCAAGTATCATTTTTATTTGCATATTGTTTCTCATAAATGACGTATCTTTTATTTCTGCAAACATTCAAATGCTTTAATCCGTGTTAGACATGGTTATAGAGACAAAAATGTACATTTTTACGTCTGAAATATTGTCATTTTATCATTATGAATGAAACCTTATAATTGCCATTTTGATTTCTCACATTTGCTTTGAAATTTAAAATGGCGGAAAATTCTCTGTTCAAATTGTAAATTGCCGCTAAGTAAAACTTACAGTAAAATTCACAGCATGGAATGTGAGACTGATTAATCGCTTCTATAAATGAACGAACCGTGATTCAAATAAATGAGCTAGTTGTAAAGTGTAAGTGTATAGAATGAACGCAAAAAAAGAAATTATATTATTGGGTCGGTGCGTGGAATAAAAATGATTTGACATATAAAATAATGGTGGAGGGTTTATGTTCTGGCTACATTAATCATTAAGACAAACTTTATGAACTGAATTTAAAGTGCCTTTATTATAATGGTGCTTTGAATTTCAACTTAAAACTTATTAAAACCTTTAAAAAAATCGAAAAGACTAATAAATCATAATAATGATTTAACGATTTTCCATAAATGACGCTCAAATGTTGTTCTACATTTACGCATACAATTTTTCTAATTTATAGACTGCATCATTTACAAACGCTTATCTGAGTCGCTCTCAACCATTTGCAATCTGCTTCGTGCTATTAATAATCCTCAGAGCAAAATGCAATATGTGATGTCAGACCCAACAGCACGAAAATTATTTTTTTTCAGTGAAAAAACTTCACAGTGAGCGATATGTTAACAACTTCACAGTGAGAAAAATAATCGCCGGGGGAATAAAAAATACATCGTATTTATCGATTTCCTTGTATAAATAATCTTAGGTACATCGGTAAATGATTTCAACTAAAACGTATGGTGATATCTTGCAAAATCCTGCCAGAATGTCCGAAACCATCTGAATGTATTATACAGAGGGAGTCAGATTGTCTGAAACCGCCAGAATTTATTATAAAGAGAGGATTAGCAATTTTTCTTGTTACGAATAAAAACGCATATGCAAATATTTTTACTCAGCGAAACCAGCCTTGATCTTTCTATAAAATTTTGCTTTATATTCACAAACATATCCATTAAATATGCACTGCCTTCAAACAAAAATAAACGTTTTTGATTAATGTAATTATTTAATTTGCAAAATGTAAACTCATTAAAATTGTTACGTGGGGAAACGAATAAATACGAGGACAACACGGACGAGCTGACAACACGGAACGAAAGCAGAGACAACATACATAACTCGTCATACCGTACACTGAGATGGGGGATAGACAGAACGTGGTCGAACGTCATAGAAGCCGGACTACCTCACACTCTGAAACAAGTGAAAATATTTTTTCACAGGAAGTGATTACACAAGTCAAAGAAACACATTTCAAAAGTTATGTTTACTTTGACATTAGTCAAATAGTGCAAAATATAGTTGGAATTGCCATGAAAGTATATTTTTTGCATTAAACTTTGAAGGTATTTATATAAAATATTAAACAATATGAGTTGGGTGGTGGTCGAAGTTTTATGTAAACACACTAGTTTACTCTGTCAAGATAGTTCCAAACATTGACGTAATATACATATTAAGTTATACACGGCAAACATGGCATCGTGGTTGTGTAGCTCCAGAACTTTGGAGTGTGAAATTAAACATTCATGATGCTATGACTTTAACACTTGCCATATAACCGATACAATTTGAGAACCATCGTATTAGTTAATCCAGTATCTTCTAATCCCAGAGCGAGAAGCTGCGAACGCGAGAGACAAAGGCGGGATTAGTTTGACAAAGGGGGCGATAAAGATCACAAGATTGGGAAAGCCTGGTAGGGAGGTGCTTTTTTCATGACGGAAGGTAATGTTTTAGAAAATACGTATCTAACAGTTCATCGTTTGTCTCAATGTTGTATAAAAATTTTGATCATTGTTCCTGATGATGATCAATACAAACATTGTTGATTTTTATGGTTAATATTGTTTCCTTTTAATCTTTGATAGAGATTTATAAAAACTTGGATTTTTGTTTGTTTGCAATTCATTCATATCCCTGTTTTTATGAATTATTCATAAAATATATTATCAGCCAATTTCGAATAACAGATTAAGGTAAACATACCAGTGGCTGACCGTTTAAGAGAAAAATTCAACAAAAATAACGATTAACGTTTAGCATTAGACCGAATGATGATAATGCAAATGTATTCATAATGAATCAAATGTTTTAATTAGTATGATACGATGAAAATCCAAAAAGAATCTCTTACAAAACAATTGTGGTCAATTTTTAACAACCATGTTTTTGTGTCAGTAGTTGACCATCTAAAAAATTGAAAGATTCAATAGTTGACCGCTTTCTTTTTCATTAGTTGACCATGCCTACTCAAACGGTTTCATGACAACCTTTCATCAGTCCTGTAAGACCACTCTTGGTTGAATCAAGTAGCATATATTCACTGATATCTTCAACAATTGTCTTAAGAAATTCAAAATAAAATACTTTCTGCTTAAGGTGTTGTTTTCAAATGGTAGCTATGACACTCCAATGACATATATGGTGATGTGTTAGTTCCTCAATCCGACAAAAGATGATTTCACTTGTCTGAACTCTAAAACTTAGAGCAATTCCGTGAATATGTTTCTTATTTTGGCCACTTTTATTGAAAAAGGTCAACTATTGGTACATTTATCTTAGACTACATTTTTTATTTACTTATCGAAATCAAGGCCGTGCAATCTTTTCCCACATTCTTTCTAAACATTCATATACTGCTCTTCTTCCCTACTAAGTAAAAACATTGTTTACATGTTCAACGATTCGCTAAAATCAGATCTCCTATTTTAATTTACCTTTTAGTATAGTAATATTTATACCTGGATACTGATTTTTGGGGTAATGTACAAACGTGTTATATATATAAATTTTAAGTAAAAACACAGTGTTTTCAAAAAAAAGACCGTATTTATACTTCCAAACATAATGAACCTATGTTTTTATTTACAAAGTCAAGCTAACTTTCAATAATTACAAAAATATTTCGACCTTTCTTGTACAAATTCTCCACTTTATCATACTCTCCAATACTCACTTTGATTTAGACATTTTCTATAATTACTGTATTTTTATTAATCAAGGCAGTATTGTTTTTAGCATTAATAGCTTTTCAACGTTAAACTTAATTTAATTTGGTATATATATTGAAAAAAAACTAACCAACAGTAGCATATTTATAAATTTTAAATTTATATTCTCAGAGTATTTATATGAATTATTTTTTCAATTTATATATGATTTTGATACAGAGTGAAAGAGTGAAGACTGTTGCTACCTTATTCACTTCATAAAATAAGAACGTGGGATGGTTGACTCGTAAATATGTATCTTAACCCTACCCTTTAATCTTAATGTACCCTTACATAAAAATTAAATTTGATAATTTTGTTATTCCACTGGCTGTGTTACTAAATGTGACTCGTGTTTCGCTTCTTTAAAAAATATCTTCAGAAGCATCACAGCCAGAGGAATGACAAAGTTATCAGCTTTAATCTCATATTAAAATTTAATTTCAACAAAGTTACCGACAAATCTATCGAAAATATTAACGTACCTGTCCTATCTTTTTGCAATCGGGTACTGTATCCGACTGAATAGTTAGAACGAAAAATGATATTTAAAGTTTTTTTTTGTTAGAACAGTACAATACTATTCATAAAATTATAATTTGGAAATATAAATAAAATTATATTCCACGTATTTAGCGGTTAATATGAAAATAAAAATACTAGTTTTCGAGTTGTGGCGCGGAAAGTTTTATGAACAAGTAGTAAAATAAAGTTATCAAAATTAGTTTTATTTTCAAATTTAACCAATACATCACAAAATGTTTTATTAATGTATTATATTCGACAGAGAATTGAAAGTTTTGCTTGTCAAACAAAATAGCGTGAAATAGTTTTGGATGGAATTTAAATCAAAGTGCTGGAGCTTAGAGTTTTGAATATATATATATATATAATACTTAAAGTCTTATATTTCTTAGAATGTAACGTTTTTTAGAGGAAAACTGTTGGCGGTTACCTAAAAAACACCTTTTCAAATAAATCGTGAGAAATTCGAGGCAGTAAGTTGGGATTTAATGTAACTTTTTCTTCTCTTAAAAGCGTAAGATGAGAAATTTTTCTTACTTCTTCTAAGTGTACCTAAACGTTTCTAATAAATCAGAACATACATAAGCACTTTAATATATCACTACAGTATTACGCAAGCGCGCAACATATTATAAAACAGTGGATTTGTATGCAGGGAAAAATAAAAATATGGTTATTAAATATACGGTTGTTCGGTATTTCATAAAATTCTTTTGACGTAATATATTTTTCAAAATTGTTGTCAAAGTGAACAAAGTAACAACGGTAATATAAATTTTATTGGTACAATTAAGTTATTTATAGTTAATTCTATGTCTGAAAGGAAGATGGTGTTGAGTCTAAAATTGGTACTTGCTACAGAAGAGTTAAAGCAAGATTTGCATTTGTATAAAATTTGATAAAAAAGGTAATATTTCAATGGGAGTTTTACTAATTTAATTTCATTGACTTGATTGGCCCTTTTTCTTTAATATACAATGTCGTTATTTTGGCTCATTCAAATCATTTTTCTATTTTTAAAACCTAACTATCTTTTCCTTTCGTACACAGATTTGATCTACAAAATTTTTAGTACAATATTGTTCATTGTTAACACTAACTATTCGTCAATTTTATTTACTCCCTTTCATTTCTTTTTCATATAAAATAATATGATTTAAGGCTTTCGTAGCAATGCGGTTTTACGATGAAGTATTCAGATCCCATATACGAATTTGTTTGCTAAGTGTTTGTGACCAGGACCTTAAAAGTGATTAAATAACATCTGGTATTTCCACAAGGTCATTATTTTATTTTCACCTTCTCTGAAATGGATGGCGAAGCGATTGATTTACAACTTTCCATCGTTGAATGACTTCATTATAAGTTCAAACGTTCCTAGTTGGAAGCGGACATGATTTAGAAAACCTCTCAAAACATGTTTGTTTTTCTGGCCGTTGAATGGTCTTTACGGCTTCGATTTGAAAACAAATCCCTCTTTACGCAATGAGGTAATCTCAAGTTGGGTATCGTAACTCTTCATCGCTCTTTTAGATTGTCGTAAGTAAACTCTTAGGTGGCTACTCTTTTTCCATCCTAAAAAAATGGAATAATAATCGCATGCGTTTAAATATAATGTTGAGATAATTAGTAAAATAAACCTCTGTTTTATATTGCTTAAGCCAGATACCGATTTCGTAGATATGCTTTTGAAGAATTGAAGATATTGTCATAATTTATAGGAGTTTCCAGAACCCTTTCCAGACTACTTATAGTCAAGTGTAACAGCTCAATCAATACGTAAAACTGTACCGTTTGAAAGGTGTTATCGGCTTTTGTTATAGTACTGTATAAGACAGTTTAACTGACAGATGCGTATTTTATTTTGTCTGTTTTCTCTTGGTTGTTTCAAGATCGCTTAGATCCTGGTAAGGTGAATATGCCATATATGTAACCAAAAAGGTGAGCAGACATTCATTAATTTAATTGATTAAGAAATGCCTGATTGTTTTTTTAAGGAAATAGGTTTTAAGTTCATTCCGTTTACATATGTATTAATAAAAAATCAGCCATTACAATTGAACCAACTTTAATTATATTTAGTAGCCAAACAGATATATAAAAATTAACTCTTTTATAAAAGGGCATACCTATTGATATATTGAAATAATATGTAATGTAAATATCATATATTAATAGGTTGTATAATAAAAAAATTACTAAGCATACATGTTTATTATAAATTTATTAACATATCTGTATTTACAAAAAGAAAATTAATCAAAATTAAAAACAAACATTACAATACGATAAACGAAAATAGAACTCTGCAATATGCGTTTGTTTATTGTATTTATTGAATAGTAGAAAGATGGCAGTACAAATATGTTTGACTACCGTCTTTTGACAAGCTATTAAACAAACATAAATGTGGTCAACATGTCTTCAATATACAATAGTCTGAGTGGTGTTCGTTTCGATATTCGTGGTTGATATTATTATATTATGCATTTGTTTATTCCACTCATGAATGGATGAAGTTTCCTACATGTCTGTTTTGTTTAATAGCGATTAGACGTACGGAAGAGAGACTTCAGTGTACTATGTTTCTTGTGTATAATATTTAGTCGAGGTTGTGAATTATGAAGTTATTAAACTATCTAAAAGTTTCATTAATCATTAGGTACTTCCATCACCGGGCTTACGCAACATAAACCGTCACTGTATGAAATAGTTGTTTTAATTTTGTAGTACATACGTTTTGATGTTATTATGTTGAGCACGACTTACAACAATAATTTACGGTGATGTATTTTTTATTCCAAAACTTGAAAGTCATTTCCAGGCTTTACCTGGGAATGACTCAAACCCATTCTTCATTTATTAAGACCACATACCACGCTCACTATCTACCAAATCCTAAATACCAAACATGAAACTCTTTACTGCAATACATCCGCTTATCTATATATATAAAATTGAAGATTTGTTTGTCTGTTTGTTTATTTTTTCATAAAATTGTTTTATACGGTTCTTTGAATCGATATAACTAATTATTGTCATCTCAAAGATAAAACATATACATCATAGTTATTTTTAAAAGATTTTAACGTCATGTCGAACATTCTTCGCTCGATGGTTGGTGTGTGTTTTACCCTTTACTTATATTGTTCTATCGATGTGGTCATTGACGAAAGTTGGCTGAGTTCGTTCAAACATTCAAAGTATATATATGTATTATTATTCAGTTGTGTTATAATATTATTGTTAGCTTATATGGTTCAACAAGCCATAATCATATATAAAATATTAATAAATGACTTAAAAATCAGAATATTTTGCGATAAAATTGAAATAGCCGATAAAACCTTTTCAAACAATTTATTGTTGTCAGTTCTAATTAAAGCTTTAGATACTCACTATTTTCTAAGTAAAATATTTCTTTATATAAATATACCCTAACCCACTAATTAAAAATACATTTTTTCCTTAAAAATACAAAATATGATCAATCAAAACTTCAAACGTTCGTATTTAAAAACATGGTCAAGTACAATTAGAATCTTTTCAATGTAAAAGTACCGATTTTATATTGCATTCGTTTATTTACAGTTACCCATCTGCCAATACGGAAATTCTTCCATAATATGAAGATACTATCTTTTTCATTGTGTGGGAGCACAAATTTTCGATTTATTTAATTCCATAAAGCAGCAAAATTTATTATTACAAATATTATGGCAGCCAGATTTGAGTGGTAGTCAGTTAATAAAATTAACATTTTTCCTAGCGTAGCTAATAGATTATTATACTCAATACTTAACCGAAAAATATTTATGAGTGTAAAAGATTGATTGTCTTTGCTTTTCGTATCTGTTGAATACAATTACTTGAAACGCCAATATTATAATAAACGTATATACATGTACGTTATACAAAGATAAGTAACTTGCTTTTCTTGTCAGATCCTATTGTGTTTGCGGTATAAAGCATACTTAACCATCCTTTTATAAACCATACATACAGATCCTTTCCTATACTTTCTTGGTAATCTAACAAACAAACGAAAACACTTTTATCACTAACTAAAACCGTTGTGTGGGTAGCTGAAGTATAATGTTACAAGCCCGGGAATATTTTATTCAGAACCGAGATATTGTTATTACTATTTTCACTCTGATTTCCTGGTACACCTATAGACATAGCATTCCTCTATTATTTCACTGAGATTATTCATGAACTAATGTGAAATTTAATATCGGAGCTAATTTAGAATACATAATTTATAAATATTATGTATTAAACATGTGTTTTAATTACAACGTTTACCTTAACTCAACCAAAGTATTAATAATAAACACTTATTAATTAGTGAGTTAACATGCTATGATTTGATTTTATCAATTTTAGCTTTTATATAGAGTTGCCACTCAATAGATTTGAACTTTTACTTTAAGGCCTGGCTCTACGATCTAAATAGGACCACGGGATCCATACACAATAATAAACTGACTCGTTCTGTGTTTACTACACAAAGACTTTTAGTGTAGTAAAAAGGACTAAATTACAAAGAGTTTACACTACAAAACGCAAAAAAACAACTGGTTTTCGAACTGTACATATTGGCAGAGCCTGTAATATAGACAAGAAAGAATTAAGCTTATCATAGACTTTGCAATAATACCTGTAATAGTTTCATTCGTTCTGGTCTTTTCCAAAAGTAAAGATGTGTTGCAATAATAATTAATTTATACATTAAATTGTGAGTTTTTGAAGTGGATCTAAATATGTGACAATGGTACTAATTCGTTTGTTAGGTTTTTTTTAAAATATTTCTTTATGTAAAAGATGTACCATATGTTTTGTAGATATTTTTCCATTATTTGATATTTAGAAGATACAACTTTCGGCTTAGACGTAAATCTTGTTTCTTGTCAAAATTTCAGTAAAAATATATTTTTGACTACAAATGAAAATGGACTGCTGTGGAATGACATATACTTTACAAAAATCGTAATGAAAATTGAATTTCGTTAATATCAATGGCTGTTAAAATAATATATCTTGACGTTTAGTATCTGCCCTATTCAGCAGTTGTTAGGGAAATAATAATATAACTCACACCTAAATCAACTGAGAGGTTTTTGACATTCAATCGAACTTGATCATAACACTTATACTGATATTTGCAAACATTTAAATTACTACTTTAAAAGAATTGACGTTGTAGACGACTCATTGTGAGTTTTTTTTAATATTTTTATGTAAAGAGAGTTTGATAATTTTGATTATTGAAATAATCTCTATTTATTAAAAGCGTAAAATTCTTACGCATAAAATAAACCTAAGCAATGGGAGTTTAGAGTTGTAGCTCGCCTTTTCACGAAAACTATTTAATGTGTTCGAACATTATGAAATCAGATCTATCTGTTTGGCTAACGTAATCGGCTGGAAATATAAAAAATAATATTTTCGTTACGTTGTGATTTTTATACGAAAAGATCCGAACTTAAGTTGAGATTATATTCGAAGCAAACCGTCAGTTATAACCTCACAACTGTTTAATTCAACCCTAAGTCGGCTGTCAAGTATTGATTCATAGAATGAAATCCCAACTGTTTGTCCAGAATTCAAATTATTGCCTTGTTAGGTTTCCCTATATCTAAAAGCATGATGTATTATTATTCAAGCTTAACCCTTTTCAGGGCACAAGTTGAAATTATCTGAATACATTATTCGGTTTAGCTGGCCTATATATATTGCATTACGGCCATGACATTTCAGATTTCGACTATTGTTGGCAGTTGTATTATTTAGGTTTTTGCTTTAATACATTTTTTATGTGTTTCACTGCCCATAAAGCTGAATTTATTACGAAAAAAGTTGCATGGATTAAATGAATCGTAGTCAACCCTTTCAAACCATTTTAGTTCGTAATAAAGAGTGCGTGTTTATTTTAGAAATACATATTAAACAAATTTTGAATTACTTTTAAATCCAAATATATTTTAACATGATTTTATTTTAACTTCTATAAATATTTTTAAATACCAGCTTCGTAGCTGAGTTTCCCACCAATCCCATCCTCACGGGGCGTAACGAGAGCGATTAGCTCTCGAAAAGAAAAGAGAGGTTGAGCAACTGAGTGACAAGCAGTTCTCGTAGAAAAATCCTGTCAAGATACCTCCATTAGGAGACCATATGCTCCACATTGGGAGCGGACATGAAAAAAAAAAAAAAAATATTATTAAATACCAGCTTCTGCATTTAAATTTCGCATTAAACTGAATATAGTCAATTTAATATATTTTTTAATCTTTTACAACCTTACTTAAAGTTAATAATTAATGTTTTCTTAGTATGTACATTAAACTGCCAGAAGATTAACATATTCGTCTTTATTTTCAACATCTTAAAAGAAAGGAACGTATGCCAGCTGTTAGAATAAGATTTTTCTGAATAGAATCGAAAATTGAACAAAGTGGTTCTGTACAACAAAAGTAAAATATATATCTGTATTGAATAAAATAGTTTATGATAACAGATGTATTTTTAATGACCTAGAGATAATCAAGAGATAGCGACTGGCTGCAAGCCGTATAATAATATAGAGAGTAAGTAATAAGAAGAGCAGAAAAAGAGGATCGTGCGAAAAGCACCACGGTAACTCTACAATAATACGTCAATATCATGGTAATTATTACTATAATAAGACTACAATGGTGGTGTTATGAATAAACTTTGTTCTTATAACAAAAAATAAAACTATCTATAAATATATTGCATAATAATTTATGTTTGAAATGGCATAAATAATAAAATTTTGTCATATATATTCAGAGATGATAAAATTAAATGATATTATGATTTCATTACGAGAATTGTCGGTTACAATTGTACGTTAAAGACATTAAAAAGTAAAGAATTGTACAGAATTGGCCGAAAAAATATATATTCAAATAAACAAACAGGAAAATGCATTTTCATTTTCAATACATATTTATTCATCTGCAGAATAGCGGAAATTGAAATTCGGAACGCCATGCAAAATCAATTTGAGGAATCCATTACCCTTAATCGATTGGTCGAATATATATGCAAATTCACCAATAGCGGTATTGGTGGCAGATGCTGGAAGGACTGTTCCATATTTAAAATTCCAACTGGATGCTTTTTCTTTTTAATCTGATCTTGAGGTATCAATTCGCTCAAGACAAAAAGTCACAACTTTACAATTTTAATTAACTATATTTGCAATAAGAGAAAACCTACCCTCCTCTTTGTCACATATTATGAGTAGCTGGTCAGCATTTGTAATATCTTAGATAATACATATTAAGTTTTTAATATCAATGGTAGTTTAATAAAAATAATAAGAAGGATTTAAAATCAACTTCTTATTATATATTTTTTTAAATATAATGCCTTTCCATCAAGAATTGACAGTCAACACCTTAAAAGTAAAAACAATTTTAAATATTGAAAATGTTTAATCGCAAAAATATTTGGAAGAGTTACTGAAAATTTTTGCTTTATTTTTATGTGTAGAAAAAGATTTCGATTTTAATTTTGGTAACAGTTCTTTTTCCATAGTGCCGTATCTTTTGTATGTTATGTTCTCATTTTGAATATCGAATGATTTGTATTTTTCTTTTTAATTCAATTTTTTGCGGTGGATACGTGAGTACTTTAACGGCCGGTCGATTCGGGAAATTATATTTCCATAATAAAAGACGTGGAAGTGGTTGGGTAGGTACGGTAGGTATGGAGGTTTTTTCTTACGCTGTAACAGCTTTTGCATTCATAATAACGCGGACGTAATAAAAGTCGCATGAAAATGTAAGGTGAGTATTATTCATTGAGGAATAACTTTCTTGTGCTCTCTGCTTTTTTATGCAATATTGTTTTAAAACGCAGGTGCGTAAAGCGTGCCTACGCGCATAAACTTCAAACCGTATTTTACAATTATGCTTAAAGGAAGCATATATTTTATGTATTTCTTTCTCATAATAAACAGCGAAAGAACAACACAAAGCATACAAAAGACCTAGTACATATTTCCCAATCATAATTAAAATTGACATACTTTCATAAAAAAAATACATTTTTTATTAGAATGCTATTTTGATCAACCAAAAACCAGCTGCCAACATTTTTTTTGACAGCATAACTCTTCATAATATTCGATAAAATATTCCAGGACAGATATAGTTTTATTTCAAATCTGTATACTTAAAGATTCTTATTCAAATACCTAATCCTTAAAATGCATTTCCATTGAACTTCAAAATCAAAACAAATATTCATTTTATTCCATTATCAACTGATAATGCTCGTGATGAGCGAAACCAGTCCTGATCGTTATAAACATTTGAAAGTGGTGCAAAAAATTGTGTTTCATTTTCCAAATTTAATGCCTTTCCACCAAGAATTGACAGTTAACGCCTTAAAAGTTATTATATTCCAAAACAATCGGCATATTGGATTTTTTCCACTACGAAATCCGACATGTGAAATATTGTGATACCAGAATAAAAATTAAACACCGCACCTACCAGCAAATAATTCATTTTAAATAGTGTAATGTGCGTATTATTCTAAAAATGCATTTATCGAAAACCGTTTGACTCCCGATCGCAACATAATAATGACACTTAATAAATCATAGAAATCCACCAATCGTTCACGAACCATCATTTATACGCAGATGACTGAAAACTGTCGTCCCTGACTAACAAGAAACGAATAAAAATTTGGAGACAAACAATATTAAATCTGTATTTGCATAAATTTCGCGATGATAAATGCATATTGTTTTATATGATTCATTTTTTTTAAATAAATAAATACATTTGGGCACTAAGCAATAACACGGTCATACGGTTTCACAAAAACATCGTGTTATACAAATTCGTGTTATTCGAGGTTTGAAGTTCATACAAAATTAGAGTACGCGTTGGAACTTTTGGAAAAAAAAATAGAAATTTATTGAATGAGCAAACCGTCTTTGCATCCTCTCCTTTGTTATATCCGATTCATTAACTTGTATTATACTTGAGAATTGATTCTGGTCTCTTTAATTTTTGTTTTTCAGATATAAAAATTTGTTGGATGTTCCTGGCTGTTCTGCGTTCTCCATTCACCATGGCTGTTTATTGTCAATATTAAGTACATATTTAATATTTCATTGTTTTTAAATGGTTCACTAATTTCATCTTAAAATTTTCCCAATCTGCTATTTGCTTAATGAATATTTAGCATCAGCACTGTCATTAAAAAAATTTTGCTCAGTTAATCGACTTGATGTAGCTTTATTTGTGATTTCAGATTAGTATTTATTGATTTGTAAGAGGTTTTTAACATTTTAATTGTAGACTATTTTATTTGGTTTATGTATAATTTGTTTGATGACCAGTAAGTAATTAGTTCATGAATCAACTGTTTTATATACCTCAATTTTTAACATTCATTTTTATATAAATAACCCTGTTACGTTTGTATCAGTTGATAGTGCTCGTGATAAGCGAAACGGGTATTGATAATTATAAACATGTGGAAGTAGTACAAATGAATTGTGTTTTATTTTTTAAAATATAATGCCTTTCCACCAAGAATTGACAGTTAATACCTTAAAAGAAATTTTTACGTATTTCGTGACAAGAGGCCAAGATCCGTTTTAATTCCCTCTTGAACTTCAAACTTCTTTCCATTATAGGATCATTTTCGTGAAAATGCTGAAACCGTGTTATATAAAGCGTGTTGTACGAAAATATGTCACAATTCATCAACCGTGTTATATCAAAACAGTGTTATAAGAGGCCCAAGTGTACATTCATTTGCGAAAATAAAAGGTCTTTTATATTTGGTAAACAAATTATGATTAACGGTTATTGAGACAATATCCTAGAAGTAAGGACGATGCTTATGTCAAAACCTGATGAGATAGTTTGACCAAAAATTGTAGCAGAGTCAAGATAAGTCTTTATTGAAGTAAAAAATACAAAGCTTTTATTGAGAAGTGACAAATTAAATAGTTATAGAATGTAACATTACATAAACAGAAAAAAAATGTTGCATACAATTTATTCTTTAAGGATCTTTCAGACCATCCATCACAATTATTAGACGTGCAATCATTTGCCATACATTTCACAAAAGAAAAACCTACCTAAACTTAAACAGGGTGGTTCAAGACAGACAAAACTTCTTAAATATTTTATTGAGCTTGGTTGATGCAAAACTTGGTCACAAATTATTTAAATTGTATTTGGTAAGAAAATTATTCATCGAAGCCAACAAAAAAAATACATTTTGAAATCCACACTGCAAAAATAAACACACTTTCTGTCAATCGTGGTTATTTTTTTTTGTTTCTACGACTAATTTTTCTTTTTACTTGGCTAATCTAAATACATAAAAATGAATGAATGAAATTTCGGCCCGTGCAAATCTCTAATTCAAAAGCACTTTAATAAACAAAATTAAAACACAAACCCTTTCTTTATTTGAGTGGTATTGCAACGCATGCCGTGTACTCACTAGTATTTAATTTAAACAATAAACCATAATCGCTTCACATTTTCTTTGTTTTTTTGACTATAGTAAATATATTTGTGTGATAAAGAAATGTGTAGAACGTAGACTCGTAATGAAATATCTCAGCAGAGGTTGTTTAACGAAAGCCGTTGAGGTTGTTAAGCAATCTTCATCTTTATTCAAAGAAGATAAGAAAAAAAATATATAATACGGAAAAGACTTGTAAAGTTGTTTAGTATAAAATTTAACTAGACCCTATGCTCCATTTACAGGATCGTTTAGGAAGTGAATGGGCAGGAATGAAAAACAACAAAAATCCATGCCGTTGGTATAAAAACCATAAATAGATTGAAAGTCAGTATGTAAAAGTGTCCATTCGAAATGTCATGTCCAACAAAGACGAATAGATTTAACCCCTCAGCTACGGATTTTCGAAAAATATTTGCATACACAACATAAACTGGATGTGCCTGTAATATAACACACTTTAATACACAACCATCAAGTCTTAGGTAACTAATAAGTGACTACCCGCAACCATTAAAAAGCGTTTAACGCTGGATATCGAAGCGCGTGATTTTGGGTGCATCGTTGAATACCTTGGGAATTGGGAAGGACGCAACTTTGAAAATCATTGTAGTTTTGAATCGCAAAGCGAATAAATAAACGCTTATATAAAACTAAAATGATTTGTATTAAAAAAAACAAAAATTAACGTTTTTTATGTTTTCATATAAAAGTTAATATGTTAGCAATTTTTAGCCTCTGTACATGGCGAACGTAGACCCTCGTAGCCTTTGAACGGGGCAACGATAAATTTCAGTCAGATGATTTACGAGGCGCCTTGGGGAGGCTATCTCGCACCGCAGACAAAGTATCTTTCTTCTATTACAGAAATACATAGTTTCTGTAAAAGACCAAACCGTATTTTCAATAAAAAGTGCGAATAATAGAACGTGAAAATTTTATTTAACTTGACTTTGAAAGGATTATGTTCATTTTTGAAGCCACATGGCCACAAGTCTCGTAGACAGAATTTGTCTACGCCATAGAGCTATATATAAAAACATTAATATATTTATTATATCAAATCTGTAATATGAAACGAAAGGTCATCGTTTAAATACCTCTTACCTTGGGTCCTGAATTAGAAACAGTATGGCTTTTTTTGACTTATAAATTAATTTGAATTTCAGAAGTATTTTTTACGATTTTTTTTTCTGATTAAGAATGTTTCATAAAGTAACTGTAACTTTCGTCCAGATATAACTTAAACTTCTCGCAGTCTCTCTTAAGAATTACACTCTAATCTAAAATTAACCAAACTCATAAAACTCTTCTAAAAAATCGATTTAGGGCATACAGGCGCGATTTTAAAATACCCAAATTTATATAAAAAAAACTGTACTGAGCGATTTAAAACTTAGATGATAAAGACTCTTAATGAAACATTTTAACTAAAGATATTTAAATAAAACCGGTTGTAGCTTTCTTTTAAGCTCTCTTTTCAATGAGGGTAAGGATAAGGAAAAGGAACACTTGTTACCTTATATTTCTTTCATTGGTTTTAAAATCCAAATGTCGATAATCAAACTCCAACTATTTAACATTGATAAAACTATCCATTTAAAATTTAGACTGAAAATAACGCAATTGCATTATTTAATGACTTAAATTCATTTTATTAATTAAATGTATATATAATTAGAAACGATGTTATTCAAATGACCAATAAACGAATAAACTTAGATTTTTTATTACGCACACATTAATCCTTAACTTAGTAAAGCTATAATTACAGTAATTAAATCAATGGGCAGTGGAATTTTGAGTTTTTATTGAATTGCCTCCATTTAATGACTTATTTCTAAAAAATACCGTCTCGGAAAATCGGTGTGGTATTTTTATTTTCGGGCAATTAAAAATAATATCGATCGAATTACGGAAACCGCGCTTGGTTATAATTAAATTTTGACCATCAATATGCTGCCTTAATTAGCCCATCCACTGAACAAAATTGGTTGTGGTTTTAAGTGTCTAAATTTTCTTGTTATTTAGATAAACTTGGGTATATTTAAGTGTCTCGAGTTTCTAGGGTTTAATAGCTTCGCATTGTTGGGCGGAGAGCTATTTGTGGTGTTGGAAAAATTAGGGTAGCTCCATTGTTAACCAGGGATTGACAGGTATCTCTATGGAACTATTTATAATGATTGCTCACATTCCACAGATGTGCTGTTGTGTACTGAACTACAGTTCCATCTAACGTGACACTATACAAGTGTAAGGAATTGATTGCGTTGTTTGACTTTGTGAAAGATTGTATACATAAATTCTTTATGCATCAATGAAAAAATCAATGAAAATTTTTTGAAAATATAACATATATTATTTTCTATCTGCGTGACGGATGCTGTATTTATTCTTCATCAAACTTGTTTGCATTTTTATGTAACCCAGTAAAGGCTGCTCGGTTTATAAATTCATTGCTTAGATACTCGTTTTTTTTCCATGTCTGCTGCCAACGTGGAGCATATGGTCTCCTAATGGAGGTATCTCAACAGAATTTTTCTACCAGAACTGTTTGTTACTCAGTTGCTCAGCCTTTCTTTTTTCGAAGAGAGTAGGGATATAAGGATAGGGCTAGGACAGGGCTAGTGGTTAACTAATCGCTCTCGCTACGCCTCGTGAGGATTGGATGGGTGGGTTAGGAGGGAATTTTAGACATCACAAACACTCTATATATAAATCGATTGAGAGATCAATTTATGAATACTGTCCGCACCGGGAACCCGAGACGTCCGTAGCGGTAGCCAACGCCACTACCAACTGCGCCACGGACGCCGAAAGATACTCGAAGGTACATATAAAGCCATCAGCTTTGTTCAGTGTTTTTTCATTTTTCTTATATTTGAATAAAGGTTATTTATGAATATTATTATAAAAATAATACACACACACACTCTCTCTCTGGCTGCGTATTGTTGGAATAAAGCGTATTGATCGAATGATGACAGGTAGACCTAGTAATAATTTTTATAAATTATTGTTGTCCATGAAATAGCGCATAGTTTGTTTTTCTATGGAATATTCTTTTAAAATAGATAATTCACAAGTTATTAAAATAAAAATTAAAAATAAAATGTTTTTAAATAACTGCCGAAATATTTGAAACTCTTAAAACGTGTGGGTGAAAATATTCATCAAAATTAATATTATGACGCTTTGGATCTCACAAATAATTATTTAATTAAAATAAACATTCTGTACTAGGGTAGTTAAAGTTTAGAAATTTAAAATTATCTGATTATTATTTAACAGCTAAGCTACAGGCGCCAACATCGCGAGAATGTTCATTCTCTATCAGCCTTATCTGTTACAATAAACTTAAAATACCTAAAAATCTGCTACAATTTCTTTTAAAACATCTATTCTTAAGTTGTATCCAGTGCCAAACGGAAGACGATATACGTCAATAAATTGTATCAAAATCTCAATAATTCAAATTTGATATTGAAATTCCATCAAGCACCCTCAGTCGATGCCTTAAATTATACTTAAATTAAATAAATTGTATATATCTTAATCTACATTCATCTATGTAAGTACAAAAACAGTGTAAGAAAATTATTAGAGCTTGCAAAACCGTGCCAAGACATTTTTTTTGGGCGTAAAATATGATATAGGATGGCAAAAGATGCTTGAAAACAGACAAACAATATAATTTAGCCACAGAAGTCAAAAATATTTATATGTTATAGCATACATTATAGCAAATAATTTAGATTTATACATATACGATCAAAGATTTTAGTATTGAAATATTGGCGATAATTAAATGACTAAGTAAATTTCAACAGATATAAGAGTCACATTAATGTTTCACAGTTAAATTTAATAATTAACTATGTTATGAACATTAATTTGATGGCTTAAACCGAAACCTACATATAAAAAGTTTGTATTTGTTATATACTTACTACGTAATATATAATATTGATTGAATGGATTTTTTTATAGCAAATTTTAGAGTTTGAAAAATGGATATCAACAATTAATGAAGTACACAAAAGAACATTAATTTGGGTATTCTATATTTATTCAAAAATGTCGATTTCTCAAATTTAAATCATAAATTGGCCAACGAATTGGAAATACTCATAAGAAAGTGTGTTCAAAAATTCTAAGCTTGTTTCTTAATATGTCGGAATTGGTATGCAAATAGTTTAGTACTTAAGATTTGCTTGAGTATTTTAAAATAATAAAAGTGGAATTGATCAATGGGGACTATTAAAAATCTAAAAATATTTATCAACAAAAAATTCAAAAATATATTCCTAAATAAATTTCCCGCTTCATTTCATAAAAATTGTACTTTACAAAACCAGTCCATGCATGTATAGCCACACTTAGGAGTATTTTAATTTAAATTTATGCCGATTTAATCGAAAAATGCCTCCGCATTGCTCGGAAAAGCATAAAATAAAATTCATAATGTCTCAATGCGAAAAAAATCAACCGCGCTTAAAAATCGCGCCTCTCCCACAAACAGGATTTAATTTATTTTGCAAGCAAGCGAAAAAAACAAAATTCGTACCGTCAATATTGCGAACGTGTCGTTTTCAACCACTCTCTCCCCATCTCGTTTTTTCAGCGTGCCTAATAAAGAGGACACTGGGGTGGAACGATGATAAAGATGTATACATATATCTAGAGGAATATTGTGTAAGTAGGTTTATACATATTCAAAAGTGATTGAAAACGGTTGATTATGCTTTCAAAAATAGAATGCTACAATGGTATATTAATTACTTAAAACGAAGTACATACTAATGATTTAATTTTCATGTTAAAACTATGAAAGAATGAAAAATTCGTTTCGATTCATTTTAAAGATTATTACTCCATAGACAAAAGCTCGAAAATGTGAACAGTATGTTGTAAACGAACGAATATGAAATAAAAAGATGTTTACTGCAATATTATTTCGAATAAATTATTTGATTTTACCGGATCGATTTGCAAACTAATTAACACACGCCATGAGTTGAAAGTTTCAAATTTATTGTTAGTATAATTAATTATTTTCACTTTCGCTGTGGAAATATTTATTCTTTCGTTGAGCCAAACAGATCTTCGTCAAAAGATAAAACGTTGGAATACGCACTATAAATTGTGTTTTAGTTTTATAAAAAAACTCCTAAACTAAAATGAAGAATATATATGAATAATATGAAAATTCCTTATATTTAATATTTTTTGATAGATCATATAAACAAAATATCGTTATTAAACTGTACTATTCTTGCTAAACTTTGTAGGATAAATTGGAATTCAACTTTCGGATATCTAAATCTATAAAATAATATCACTCGTTGTTTGCAAGATATTTTGTTTTCATATATGATGGTAATTTCAGCCTTCGAAAAGCAGCGGTCATTTTCCAATAAAAGCATATTACAATATTCATGGGGTTCAATATTGAAAGAGTAAGTATGAAAAAGGTTCGCCAAAACTGTTTCCGCTGTGCCAGAATATAGGCCGTTTTAGTCAATCAATATTTATTCTCATGTTTATGGAAATTTCGTGTTGGCCAACCCCAACTTCCTCCCGGCTGACTTTTCAAAACTTCAAGTGGATTTCTTTTTAGACTTCAGCTTTATATAGCTCGAAACCAATGTATTGGAATTCATAAAAAAAAGTTTGCGGGATAAATTTACATTAATGACAACAATGAATTTGGTATTTTAAGATTTCTTTATTTTAATTCAAGATTTTTTCAATGTATCGATTGTAATTCGATATGATTAAATTTTTTCGATTTTATTGCAGAAAAATTTTATGTGCACTGTATTTAACTTTTCAATAAATTCTCGTTTATTGTTTATTTTACTAGTAATGAAGAATTTAAATAAAGTAATACAATTTCATCGATTGTATATTCGATAAAAGTTAAACCGTTTGATTTATGAAAATAGAATGTTAAATACAATAGTGTTTAATGAATGATAAAGGAGTTGAAAATACATGAATGATTATATTTTCCTACAAATACCCATCAACGTTCTAATATTTTGTATTAATTTCGTGGAAAATGAAAACTCTGTCATTTCATTAACAAAATAGAATTATAGAACGTTTCAGTCGAAAATGTATATAAAAAAAAAGTTTACTAAAAATAAGATATTTCTAAAAAAAATACTATTTTTATCGTGATATCTCTCTAAATGATTTTGTTGTGCGAACCTCGTAGTTAGTTAAACTACAACTTGACACAGAAAATAAAAATGTAATATGTTAATGATTTCATTATCAAATACCAAATATCCACATCATTGTTATCGTTATTGTCTTTAACCTTTCCGTACTCATGGTGTAACAATGAGTTACTTCGGCCTTTAAGCTTCTGAATTATCTGTGAAATAGGTAATAAAAAAATTAAAAAGATTGTTATTTGTAAATAAAATTGTTCTACATTTATTTAAAAATTAAAAATGCATTATAGTTTACGTCTTCTTTGTATAATTAATCATAGTTTGAAAACCTCGTAAATTTTACCATCGAAAAATATAAAATTATAGTATACTGTAATATTAAGTATAGTATAATAACAATTGGAATAATATAGTAACAATCCGAGATGCATGACGTACTGTATGCAACCGTTTTTTTTAAATGGCACCGAGATATGTCTCGTGCTTGTTCTGCTATGAAGAATTCGATTCTTGCGTCTTTCGATAATTTCGCAGATTTTGATATGTATTTCAGGTTTTAAACACAAAACATGACGTAACACAATTACTTAATACTCCATAAAACCATATTTCACTTTTTAAAATTGTCATTTCGCTTTGTAAATGCCTGTATATGACAAAATCCTCACGGTAACGAAATGTGACTGTATGAGATCCAAAGGGATTTTTTTAGCATGTAAATGAGAAGGTTAAGTATTCTTGTAACATGGTTATGTTATCAAATTTATGTGTATGAGCAAAAAAATGACAAAAAAACCCATAAAAAAATCATTAGCATAATATGTTTATTGCAGTTAGTATTCTTTATGAAATGTTTAATGACAAATTTGTTTGAATAAAGTTTTAAAACTAAATATGGCAAAAAAGTTTCTTGAAGGTGACAATATATATCGATGGCCTTGTTCCATAATGATACAATTAGAAATTGGTAGTTTTGAGATATGACCGATCAAAGTTTTGACTCATCTAAACTGACTCGTAAAAAGTGGAACTGAGAAATTATTTAATTTTGCTGATTTTCATATGCAAATATCTGCCTTTTGAGAGTACACCTGTACATTTTACAAGCTGTACTTTTGTGGAACTGTAAAAGTGTTGAATATAGTGGCTAACTTAACTCAAAACATAAAAATGTTGACTTACCGTCATATGGAGCTGGGCGATCGATATGTACAATTAATATTAGAATTGATATTGAATTTAAAGCTTTCTCGTTATTTAGAGTAGTTTTTATTTCCACGTTTTGTTGACAAATTCATAATGAGATCCCAATTACTCAACTCATTTCTTGCGTCAGAACTTTTCGTTTCATTTACTCTTTATTGGAGAGAAGCTTAGTTTGCATTACAATTTTCGCTACATTTTCAGTTTCATAACCTCAAAAATAATTAAAGTTTCTTTATCATTTTTTTTAAATCATTTCTTTCGTTGCAATTAATGACAAGAAGCGATATTTGTACACTAATTTACGAAAGTTTGTATTACAAGAATTATCACACCACTATCACGGAAGAACGCTACAATGTTTTTATTGTACTATTGAGCATATTAATCAATAACTCGTTAACAAATGTTTTCTTTTTGGGTTATGTAGTCATTTCATTATTGACACTTCTATAGCTGTCATTAGTGAAATGACAAATTCTGGCTACACTTCGTTGACATTCGACTGATTGTTAGTTCCAGCGAATACGTCACGGTTCTGTAAAATATTGCCAGCAGAGGGCACTTCAAAGGGTTTGAGTACGACCTACAAAGCTTTGAAGTACATATCACATCTAGCACAGAGACAAGATTGCATAGCTTTAAAGCTCGATGCTATTTTTGGTTCTTTCACTACATTAAAATAGCCAAAGAGTTAACTATTTCAGCAATACTTAAGTATACAAAAGTAATTGCTTTACAGAAAGAGTAAATACAACAAAGTGAATATTTGAATTTTTAATTTGCATCTGTATGAAATAACTCTTCTCTTTTTGAACAGCTACAAATATTGTTTTTTTTTATTCTATTGTAACGGAGCTTTACTTTGTGTATGATAATTTAATAAAACTATTGCACATATTATTTTTTCATGTTATACAGATCAAAACCTAATACATAAACATCTAATAGTACGTTTTTACCAGTCAAACGTTTTTTTCTTCATGTCCGCTCTCAACGTGGAGTGTATGGTCTCCTAATGGAGGTATCTCAACAGGATTCTATGAAAACTATTTGTTACTCAGTTGCTCAACCTCCCTTTTTTCGAAGAGAGTAGGTATAGAGGGATAGGGTTAGGACAGGAGTAGTAGTTAGCTAATCGCTCTCGGTCCACCACGTGAATATCAGATGGTTGGGTGAGGAGGGAATTTTAGACATCACGGACACTCAGACTACGAACAGAAATCCGTCCGCACCGGGAATTGTACCCGAGACATCCGTAACCGTAGCCTACGACGTTACCAACTGCGCCACAGACGCCGACAATTTAACGACGTTTAACATTTGAAAAATCAACTCATCAATGTATAAGAGGTCAATTATTTATTTATATTACAAGCCATGCTCTCTGCTTGGAGGAATAAATAAATAAAAAACATAATGATAACACATTTGCGTTTGGATCAAAATAAAACAAAATACAGTTCTAATCTTTAGTACACACATTGTATCACTGAAATAGGTTGTTGCACTACTTAAATTTTTCGCTATCATTATATTTGAAATATTTCTTGAGAATTATTTTGCGTTCCTCTGTTTTCATATTCATAGAAAGTAGTTAATTTTTTTTTATAAAATTGGTGCGTGGTTTTCATACTATCTACTTGGTAACGTATTATTTTGTTGAAAGAAAACATTTATTTATCAATAAATAAATTGACTATTTTTTCGAAAATGTATTAGAAATATCTGTTTATATTTTAAATCACATAATAGAAAATTAAAATGAAGTTTTTGGCATCGGATAACAATTTTGAGTATTTAGAACAAATAAAAAAGTATTTTATCGTACGCATTTTGAATGAATAATTAATTTTGTTTTATAAAATTTCTATTTAAATAAAAAATGACTAATTAATATGGCTATGTATAATCTGTATTGACAGGTGGCTGTTTGGGCCTTATTGTCTGCTTAAAAATTGATGATATATTATTAAATTAAATAAACGCTTATCCCACGCATAGTATGTGCTGTTTGATTTCGTATTTATATTAAATATTTTTTCATTGAGAACACTGATTTATGATGATTTAGTTAAGTGTTCATAAAAAAAGTACACACATATTCTATTAATGTTTGCCTAACATCACTGTATAACCTTAACTATTCCCATCACTCGTGTATTCTGTATGAATTCTCATTAAAAGCAAAAAAAGAAAAAAATAAGGTCAGTTTCTGAAAAGAAATTTTAATTTGAATTTTCTTTATATTAGTCTACCAAACAGATTCAACGTTACTTTGCTTGATTATAGACTTCATCGTAAACAGTGAGTTTTGTATTTTAAATTTGCTATTTCGTACTGTATAAATAATTTCATTTCAAGTAAAAATAAGTAATGTATAATGTTTAAAAAAAAATGCCTGAATTATTATGCAATCAGTATCAAAGACATATGGGCTATTATGCAAAATTGTTTATGAATATTTGGCCAATCTAGTCTAGTAATAATAGCTGTACCTTAACTGTCAGATGGGTCTAGCTCAAGTCATATTTAGATTTTTTCAATCTAATGTTTGACATCTTGGGCGTGATTATAAAATATCTGTCACCTTGACTATTATAGGATATTATGTTATTCTATACTATTAAACTTACTTAATACCACATTACCGTTTTATAAAAAACACAATTTCCATGCAATAAAAAATCTTTTTGATCCATAAAACAAGCAAATAAATAATTTGTCAAATTACAACTTTATAGTTATTATAGATTCACATGTATTCATTGCTAAATAATTATAATATCATGATATAAGAAGAACATACATTTAAACGAATATTTCTGACTTTTGTTACCAGACTGACGCTATCTGATATGAAAATATGAACAACACTCCCTGGTTGTGAATTTTCGTAGATGAAAATATTTCTTAGAGGCATTTTATAAGCACATAATCGCAAAAAAATAACAAATATAATGCGAAGAAAATTCGCAAATTATTGTTTGGTCTGGCCATCAAGGGCCATTGTTACATCGTAGCAAAGGAGAAACAATAAAAAAGTGAGCAGCGAAAAAGTTTAAGCATCCGAGAGGCGCCTAAATGTCAGCGAAGAATAAGATTTTAGTATTATCTCCTCGTATTTGGAAATAATTTCAGAATAATTAAATCGTAAAGTAGGAAATTATTTATGTGAAAGTTGTAAAATTGTGACTAAGCACAACAATTTTATTATTTCATTTTACGCGTGTCAACTAAAATGGCAGCCATAACGGATAAACGATTTAGCATATGACTTCAAGTGTCATCATAAATCGGAATATTAAATATGTCAATTACTTGTAATGTATCAAGCTTGGTACGTAAATTGTAAAAATACTTACTTAACTAAGAAAAAATCTAGAGCAATAGTCGCCAACCAGTGGTCCGCGAAGTTGTTGCATTAACGTGATTGGAAACAAAAATCTTTAAAATTATTTAAACAAGCAGCAAAAAATATTACACAAATATTTTTTTTACCCGTGTCTTCTCCCAATGTGGAATATATGGACTCCTAATGTTGGTATCTTAACATATTTTTTTCTAAAAGAACTGCTTGTAGCTCAGTTGCTCAACCTCTATTTTTCCAAGAGAGTAGGGATAAAAGGATAGGGCTAAGACTGGACAAGTGGTTTGCTAATCGCTTTCACTACGTCCCGTTTTGAGGATCAGATAAGTGGGATAAAACTTATAGACAACACAAAAATCCATGCTTATGAACAAAAATTCATTAGTCGATTGAAAAATCAATTTATATAACTGTTCGTCCCGGACTTGAACACAAGACATCCGTAACTATAGCCAACGACGTTGACCACTGCACTACGGACTCATTAAAGAAGTAAAAAACTTTTATGATCATTATGTTTGTATTTTTTTAAATAAAATCATGTAAGGGTTCATGGCATTAAAAATTGTGACTAAGGTCCGTGAGATGAGAAAAGTTAGCGACTGCTGGTCTAGTTCATGAAAACGAGGAATTTTGTAACGTTATTTTAAGTCAGATAAGGATATTTCGTAAATCATTAAAATGATCAAAAAAACGTCACTTAAAAGTAAAACATTAATAATTGACAAAATATTCTAAAGTGTCTTGCTTGATTCATCTATATATATAAAAATGAATGTCTGTTTGTTGGTTTGTCCGGATCTTATAGGCTCCTAAACTACTCAACCGATCGTGATGAAACTTTCAGGAAGGACTTATTGTGATCATGCCGAAAAATCTATATCTATATATATATGAATGAATGTCTATTTGTTGGTTTGTTGGTTTGTTGGTTTGTCCGGATCTTATAGGCTCCTAAACTACTCAACCGATCGCGACGAAACTTTCAGGAAGGACTTATTGTGATCATGCCGGGAAATATTATATAAAATAAATGTTTGTTTGTCCTTTACGCGTTCCTTTACCATTCATACGATTTCGATGAAACTTCGGTGAGTTGTTGTGCACACACCCGTGAAGAGTTCTGAAGAAAAAAAATTTGAAAATCTAAAATTGAAAAAAAGAATCAAATACGTACATACAGCGACATCTAGGAAAAACCTTCTGATTTATTCGTGTACGCACCAGACGAAAAACAAAAATATTGTGTTATAACAAGTGTGATATTGAAACTCGGGTTCGGGTCGGGCCAGACCTGAAGATGATGGGCTCGAACCGGGTAAGTCTATGAAATTCCGGCCTGTGCAGACCTCTAATCCAAAAGCAGTTCAATAAGCAGAATTAAAGCACAAACCCTTTCTTTCTTTGAGTGGCATTGCAACGCATGCCGGGTACTCACTATTTATTAATGAAATGTAAGAAAATTGTCGCTGAAAGACTAGAGATATAAAAAACGTGTTTTAGCTGAAACTTGATCTATGGATCTCTCATATTAGTTTTTTGTAATCTAGATAAGATTTTTCCAGATAACCGATAATGTTTCGTAAATAGTATATAATAGATATATAAAAATATATCAAATTATTGTCTCATGTGCGTAAACAACGTCAAGGAAAAAAAATATTTAGGTTCGTAGTAATAAAATAAACAGCCCTCTAAAAATCTCAATATATGTATCTCTGATTTTTATGTTCCTCGTATGGGTTACGAATATAAAAACGGAGACTGACTGGAATGGTGGTAGGTTTGAGTGTTTTTCCAATATGACCAAGCATTTTCTTATTATGAGATTTCTCGTTTCATTGTTTTGCTATATGAACGATGGTAGATTCTGATTCTCAGCATCGTAAATTTGTAATAATCATTCACAAAAAAAGAATATCACATGAATGTACACCTCTAATATTAATTTGAAATTTGGAATATTTTCATAATCAACGCAATGCATATATGTATTTTCAATTTTATAATTTAATAATACGTTACAACTTATAATAGGCAAGGCGTCAGATAATTTTAAATCAAAAGATATCAGTCAACATTATCAACTGGAAGAATAAAGATACCACAAACAGCCATGCTTTGAGACTCAAATATTTGATTTAAAAAATCTCAATTTATTTTTTGACTTTGCTGGGACTTGAACTCAGAACCCAACTGATCACTAGAGTACAGTTCTGATCGCTGGACCGTAGAGGCTGACATTTGTTATTTACCTTATAGCCCAGTAATTTTAAAATAAACAGTGATCCTCCGATTTACCCGGTATTTGATTTGTTAGATTGTCTCAATCATTCAGTAGATATATTCATTGCTTTTTTTTAAATGGTAAAAAGTATTAAGATTATTAAGTACTTTTACGTTTTACTTCATTCAGAATGATGAACTATATAGATCACGAGAATCTGTTCAATATATCAAGAGTATAGAATCAAATAAGGCTGCATTCGAAAAACTAGTTTTACTTGAGCTTGAAAGAATTTTGATTTAACAAGTCAAAATAGAAATTTCTCGAATACGTGTTATTTCGGCGATGTAATAATGTGAAACTTTTATTTTTAATTCCACCACCACTTATTTTAAAAGAATTATTGTTTATATCTATTTATGCTTCACGTCATCATCACAATCATGTCGTATAATACTTTTTAATTAAATGCTATGCCATTTTTACGCTATTAAAATTCTTACGTAACAATAATGAACGTTGATGTAAGAATATACAAAATTAAATATTACAAAAATGAGAGGTTTATGTATATTAGCCACAAATCCGTATTAATATTTCCGATTTCAATAAGTGCGTACAGTAAAAATTTTGTTATTTACAGTTGGAATGTAGACGGAGCCAAATAATATGCCTGAATAAATCTAAATTCATTCGTCAGTCCGCCAATTACTACCCAAATAAGAATTGTTCAATACTGAAAAACGACTTTCCCATTAAGGTCTCTTTCCCGAAATTCTTTACATGCCAAGATGGCTGAATTCAACAATACGCGAGTCATATATGTAAGTACTAGCGTTACGTTCTTATGCTCTTTTTTATTACATCAGGTTGAAAATCATCATGGCTATTTCCATATTACATTTTGTAGCTTTTATGAAAAATAATGGCACAGTGTAACAATAGTTTCGAAAATTGTAGCATTGTTGGCTGGAATTAATTTTTTATTGCCGTTTGAAGTTTATTATTTCCCTCGAATTTTAAAAAAACCCCTGTACATATTTATGGAATTTTATTCTAATCTGAACTCCAAAATATAATTTACGTCATTTTCAACCGCTTTCAGAGGTATTTCATGCAGCCGGTGAAATTGTTTAAATTATACATACCTAATTTAATTTCTCCCAGATTTTTCATATTGAGCTCAGAGGCTATGACGTAAATGTTTCGCAGTATTTTATTAGTAATTCAATGATTAAAATTGTAATCTCTCTCTAGGATCATAAGCATTTATATCTTGAAATGCATTCACGATGCTGAAGTTATATTTAAATTCACTCTGAGTTTTTGTCTTTTCAAAGAGAACGATCTTGTATTTTTAAAAGAATTTATAGAATTAATAAAATCGACTATATAGATTAAATAATAGCAAAAAAATTGTGTCAAATTTATTATTATTCGAAAAAGAAAGATTGAGCAGCTGACTAACAAGAACTTCTCGTTACAGTCTCTCATAGCAGTCCTTCATTAGGAGGCCATATGCTTGACATTCGGACCTGGCATGCTTAAAAAAACTCTTAAAAAACTTTAGCGTTGCTCATATATTTGTATACATATTATTTGATTAAAAACACGAATATAAGATTTTCATAGCATACAATTATCACTTTTCACAATTTAATATCTAGTACAAGCCATTAAAAAAAGCCCTGTATTTTTTTGAATCAATCATCCTCTAGAATACACCTAATAAATGTGAACCAAATTTTGATGTTTGTGTGCAAAAATATTTCCTGATGTTTGTTCGTTTTGCGTAATAACTCGTTGTTAAATCTTATATAGTTATGTAATATCTCCTTACCGTATTTCTGATTACCTTATCAGTGTCTTTTGAAAGAATAAAAGTAGATCAGCACTTACCTGGAACAAAGAGAGTTAAAATTATAATTAATTCAGCACAATCATTACATTAAAAAACAAATTCATTTTTTTTTAAAACGAGTTGTGTAAGAAATTCCTAAAGTTGAATGACCGCTTAAAATGAATTGTTTACGCAAATCGAATGAAACGTTTTTGGTTATTAATATTGAAATGTAAGTATGGATAAGAAACTTTTATATTGAATTTCGTTAGACACAAAAAATCTTTCGAGCTATAGCTTCATTCCCATGTGGATTCTTAACGGTATCTGCAGACTGTTAGAGTATAAAGAAGCCTATATATTTAAAATATCTTAAAACTTATTTTTCTGCGATTAAAAATTAAAACAATTTTCGTTGTTATCGTTTAACAAGTGTATGAAAATTTTACAAGTTTTGAGCTCTATACAAAACTTGATGCTTTTGTTAAAAAAAAACTCGTTTGAAAAAACTTTGTGGCCCTAAGCACCATTCTAAAAAAGAATAATCATTGTTATCTTCTCAGCCGTATATAACTTCGTAAAGAATAAATTCACAATTTTTATATTTTTCGTTAAATTGAAAGTAATCTTTAAATTTCAGATATAATTATGCTTCTATTATGCTTGTTGTCATAATCAGCTGTTGATGAGGTCCCTGATAAAAATTCTAAAAGCACGTCTATTTATACTGTCAGTAACAGGACGAATCATTATGAATAATACAAAAATAGCCGAACCATAAAATTTTGTTTATTTTTTTTATTTTTTATTGCATTAATAAATTGACAAAGTTCTGTCTTCATTCAAATCACATAATGCATTTATCATATTATACTTCAAAATTTCACTTTTTTCCTACAATCTAAAATGATTAAAATTTATTTGTTTTGTTTGCATGATTAAAGTGAATTTTTCGATATTTTATGGAGTAAGCGAGCATTACATTGTAAGTATACGAGGAGATTTTTATGTGAGATTGTGTTATGATATATTGACGTTTCATCATAAAAAAAACAGAAGAGAGTATCGCATAATTTTCTTCCAGAAAATCTATAAAAGCTTCTATGGTTATAAAGAGAGAGAAAAAAACTAAAACATTATACAAAATAGATGTCTTGGGTCTTTCTATTTGCCAAAATAATCAAAACAGTACCAAGAATTATGGACAGCAGTGGGAGTACTACAATTTGCTATAAGTTGAATATACATAGTGATTCTCAACCCAAAGATTAGGTATTGTAAAAAATCAAGTCAATGGAAAGAATATGGACTCTTAATAGAGTGTTTCGAGAAGATATGAAATATATTGTAAAATAAATAATTAATACAAACAAAACAAGTTAACCTCTAAACCAAAGCTTCTATAATTATGAAAACGTCTTGGATGATTGCAGTTGAAGCAATGTATTGTTTGATATAGTTTTCAATATAATGTTTTAGTAATGAAAACATATTCGCCTATAACAGCAGATGAATATTGGATTGGAATAGTATTAAAAAAACTACTTCTTCTATCATCTACCCGAATCTAAAAGTAATATTTGTCAGTTCAGCATTCTCTTTAAATGATTGATCTGAAAATACCAAATTATTTTAAAACATTTATAAAATTTACTAATCATGTTATTTTATATTTTTCAAAATGTGGTATGGATACCTAGTGTTTCTTTCAACTGGTTCGGAGCATTTTTAGAGGGTCTCTGAAATAAAGACCTCGAGCTAATAACCCGTTTGACCTTAGTCTTTTTTTAGTGCCTCTTTGGAGGTCGACAATGTGAAAAGGGGAAATTGTTGAACTTTCAAAATTGACAGCACTGCTTGTTTTTCTAATGCGATACAATTTGCTTGCCACTTTAGCGTGACTATGAACTGAGCATGTGTGTTTATTGAAAATATTCGTATGATTAAAATTATGATTTAAATAAATGTCAGTAAACAGTTTTTTTATAAATTGGCCTATAACTTATAGAAATTATGTATTCCAATGCATTGATCCCTGCCGTTGTCTACATTTACACGCTTTATTATCAATGTGCGATAAAAAATCTGTCTTTATAATTTTATCTGTCTGCTCTAAGCAATTTGAAAAAAACAGCCATATAAGCAGATCACAACCAGTCAAAATCTATTATGTATATACTATTTCAAATAACACGAAGTTTAATTACAAATGAATGCCCAATAATAACAATTTCAAAATAGAAAATAAATTATTCTCAAGATTTCTTAAAACTTAAGACCAGCGTCTTGAGTGCATATCTAAGATAATGAATACATTACGCATAAAAAATAGATCCTTCGTCATTTATTGCAACCTTTTCCAATGTCTAATAGTGAAATTTTTTACAGAATATAATTATAATAATTACATTATTATCAGTACCATAAGATAATTTATTTACTTGGAATTATTTTATTTCTTCACTAAAACAAAAAACAGAAATCTACCAATATATTTATTTTTATAATTTATATTATATAATGTAGATTGTAATATTTAACATGCGAGATAAGTCCTAAGAAAATCTGGCTAAAAAAATAGCATGTTTAAGCGAAGCTATTCAGTAAACAAGGGAAAATTAACAAGAAAAAAATTCTAATAATAGACGTAATTACGTTTTTATTTATACGCACTATTTTTTTAGTTTAAGTTAGTACACACATAAAAATAAAATTTTCAATTTATATATTATTTTTTTACAATTAAATATAATATGATTGCTATTTTTACAAGAGAAAAAATAAACGTTATAAAGGAAAATTGAAAACGTTTTGTAAGTGTGTTTTTAAAGACTACCCAAAGGTGATTCTATTCTGGAAAATTCTATCGAATAAGGTTTTTTTATTGTAAACCAGAGTCTTTTTGCACGAATTATTCTTTTGTCTAATATTATATTATAAGTATTGTAACGTTAATGAACTGGATAACTTAATAAAAAATGTGTTATTTTTTTGATTATTGTTGAAAGTAATTATAATTCCACCAAAGAATTGCCTGTAAGTAGCTCTGGTTGTTATTAAATAAAACGAAGCAAAATTGGAAAGCTCCCACAGTTTATTTTACAATTTAATTAAGTTAATATTATATAAACGTAGAATTTTATACCAAAAAGACTTTCATGCTCCCATCGCCCTTTGGATTGGTTTTACAAGATCTAAAATGTTCACCGCTCCTACTATATTACCCAAAGATAATGGTGAGTCCTCCGTCTCATTCTGATTAAGAATATACATGACCAAAAAACCAATATATATCTTTGCCTTTGCGAATTTATCGACTTGTATAGCGTTCAGTAGACCATATATGGCTAATTTAATGTAACGTTATGTATACTGTACTCGTTGTGTTAATAAATTTGATAAAAACCACAAGATTTTTCAATTACACAATCACTTAATATGATAATGAAATAACTGTTGTCGACGTCCGTGGCGCAGTTGGTGGTCTTTGGCTACGGTTACAAATGTCTCGGGTTCAATTCCCGGTGCGATCGGTTTTCATAGATTGACCTTTCAATCGATTTATGGATTTCTGTTCGTAGTGTGAGTCCTCCCTCCCACCCATCTCATCCTCACGGGGCGTAGCAAGAGCGATTAGCTAACCACTAATCCCGTCCTAGTCCTATCCTTCTATCCCTACTCTCTTCGAAAAAAGAGAGGTTGAGCAACTGAGTAACAAGCAGTTCTCGTAGAAAAATTCTATTAAGATACCTCCATTAAGAGACCATTTGCTCCACATTGGGAGCGGACATGGAAAAAAAATAACTGTATCTTTCAAATTCTAAAATACAATAAATAAATAATGATGATAGAAATAACATGGTGATAGAAATAAAACTTAAATGGGTGTGTAAAGGGAAGGAGGAGCAAAGTGAATTGCCACGTGCCTCACAATTTTAGGGACTTCAATTTCTAGCGTTGTCGCTGTTAATTTACAGCCTGAAAATGACATACTGAAGAGGCTTCTTAACGCTAAAATATTTTTGAATTAAAAAAAATGTTGTACAACATGAATAAAAACTATCACATAATATTTTCAACCCAGCTGTTTTGAACGTGGAACGGTGGAGGGTTCAAAAATATCAGTTACCCGTTCCCCGCATTTTCTTTGGCATCTTTGCTCAATGCATGAACTAGGCAGAAAAAAATCATGCCAAATTCACGCACTCGGCAGATAGTTTTCCTAATTAATTCTTTGCATGAATTAGGAACAATTTTGTCCATTTCATGTAATAAGCAATTTCACACATTCGGCGTAACATATGCTTGTGGATGAAGAGATGCATCGTTAGTTGATGATTTATATTCAAACGAAGATCTTTCCGGGTGAAAATATAGACAATTTATTTTTATTTGACGAGCCATAATCATAAATGATATCTTCAAATCTCTCGCAAAGTAATCTACCAACAGTAATAAATCCCTCATAAAATAGATTGCCGCCTTTATGGGCGTTCAAAAATTGCGATGGTTATGTTTGTTCAAGCTTTCAGCGTAAATTTTTCCTCGCCACATTTATTACTTTCGCTATCTTTCACCATGATATTTTAACAACGATAAAAATAGAAATAATAGTATTTGATAGTCTTGTGAAAAACGCAATGAGAAATTCAATTGCGATTGGAACAAGACGGTCGAGAACTTATGATATGTAAAAAGATTAAATAAATTACAGGATGTCTGATACAATATTGAAATGGGTGATTTATCTTACTTATTAAAAGAGACTGCAATGATCTGCTGATTGCAAACCGATCATATCATTCAGATCAGTGGTCCACGAGAAACGTTTAGTGCTCTATGAATGTTTTAATATATTTTGATTAAATAATTATTGCTATATTACGTTGCATTACCCGTTTTAAAAGAAATCAATATTTTGTTAAACGTGTTTCTTTAGTATAATTAAAATGTCTTATTATTATTGCAAATTAAATTTTATGACAGAAGATTCGATTTTTTTTAATAATGTTAATGGTCCAGGAGATTCAAAATTGTGAATTTGCTGTCAAGGCCTAAGAAAGATTGCCCAGCACTGAGTTAGATTAGGAAGGTATAAATCTATTTGTAGGTTTGTAGTTATAACTATTCCAGTTAAAATTTTAGACTTTTTAGCATTAATCGTTTGTCGAATATTCTTAAACACTCAAGGAAATCTATCTAGTGAGTTGGATAACATATATTTAAAACATATTTATAAAACAGAAGGCTTGTCTGCAGAATATAATAAAAGATATACTGAGACGGATAAACCTCTTAAACATGAAAAATTGATCATTAACTGATTAGGAGTTAAGCCGGTACTGTACTTTTAATGATAAATTGTAGAATATTTTCTACACACTGTCTTTTCTTTGTATCTTATACTCCAATCTGTTAATCTTAAATTGTATTTTTATGCTATAAGTATGCACAGTTAGGTAGAACTATTATTTATTTCCAAATTATTACTAACATTACCACAGTGAAATTATCATCTATACGTACGTAATAATAAACGTACTGCATTTATTGGGTTAATAACTTATTCGATAAATAATCAGTATAAACTTAGTCAGTTAGTGAAATAAACTGTCAGCAATTTATATCAAATGGTCAGTTATTAAATTAAAAGGTCAGATATTTAAATAAAACCCTTAGTTTTTTAATCAAACCTAACCGAGCCTAAATTTACCTATCCTTTATTTACTTGGAAATTATTAACTGATTAGTTGCAATAATTAGTTGCCATATATATACGTTAATAGAAATGTATCACTCTTTAAGTTATTTCGAATTTGAACTATAATATATTGTATGTAAAGTAAATAAATATGTTATTCTATGATTGTTAAATCTTGGTCAGACTGTATTTAAGCAGCAGGAATTTAGAGAGCCGTTTTATGATCACATTATCTGATGATGGCATGACCAGAGGAAATAGCTATCAAAAAGTTACGCTTATTATTTTCAAACGGACCGCCGTATTTATATGAAACTGTAGCTTTGCCCAGGAACGGTTTATCTTGGCGTACCACTTCTGAATTAGAGGAATAAAGTTTAATCGGTAAGGGGTTTCAGTGATATAATATGATAGGAGTTAGATTTGTTGGAACAGCTATACGAGTGTTTTTATTGAAAATAAAATGAACACGTGTGCCTACATCGATTCATAATCAACGTATACGTTTTGTTTTTTTATCAAAATCTATTTTTGTATTCTTAAAAACTATGTCCACCCTTTAGTAAAAGCAAACGCGTTCATAATAAAATATTTAAAGCTGGACATTTCCACGATGGCTGTACGGTGCTGGATGTAAAATGCACGGGACAACATAGTGGTACTGTCTAGAGAAAAATTACTAAATTACAGATTTTGCGGCCGCCTCGCGAGAAAAGGTATACATGTAGCATGGCGTATCTAAAAAACAGAATGCTGTACACCAGTGGTTCCCAAACTTATTATGCCCATGGAGCCCTTTTTAAAGCAAAAACCTAACCATGAACCCCTAATTGAAAAAAAACTCTACATAACTGCATAACAGAAAATTTATAAATTTGATTTTGATCTCTTGAATAGTAGTGATGTAACATTAAAATGAAAATGTAAAAAAGAATGATATTTAAAGTATGACGTTCATACATAAACTAAATGCATGGTATAAAATTGGTATCTATTTTTGTATCCAGAATTTATGGTATCCTTGTTCAAACATTGGTTTAAGCTCCTCATTTTTTGATAATACAATAAATTGCTCATGTATCAGTATGGACTCATCTGAGTGTCGGTGTCCGCATGCAAAACGGGCTAACACCCAACAAATCGCTATAAATTTATTTATTACTATTTATTTCTACTCTCCAAATAATGAAAACATGTTTTTATATCAAACATTTTGCAGACCCCTCGACGTTGTCCACGCTCCCCAAATTTATTTTTGATTTGCCACAGACCCCCTCAGCGGTCTCAAAGACCCTTGGGGTAAATCAGCTGTTCATAGAAACCACTGATTTACACCATATATGGACAAGTCATTTATAACGTTTGGCCTCGTCCTGAACCATCTCAGCGAAATCAGTTGGATTTAAATAATTATGTAAATAATGTGCCAAAAAACACACATATAACATATTAAGGCGAATAAGTAGGTTTTTCTGTCATTTCGCGAAAATCGTTAATTGTTTAAAAAATATCAATCGTCGAAATATTTTTTTCTCTCTTAATAATTGCACTCTTAAAGTATTTTTTTACACTACTGCACTTTTATTTAAATTAAAATAGTAAAGCTTTCTTTCATGCCTGTCTAGCAAAGAGTTGACACCTGTTTGCTTTTATTTTGCTTTACGCCGTGACTAGATTAGGGTTTATTGTAAGTTATCGAGATTTAATGTCTGAAACAAAATCGTAAAAAAAGGTATTTTGAAGAAAGTGATCATGACGAAATTTGCAATTTATTGAATTTAACGATTCTATAAAGATTTTTGAAATGTACCAAAAAGTTCCTTATCTCGCAATTTTCTGACTGATATTTAAAGTAAAGTTATACTGAATATATTTAAAAAAAATTAAACAACAGGAAATTCTATTATATACGTTTTTTAAGAAAAAAATCCCAAAAAATTAATAACAGTAATAAATAGAAAATCATTTTTCGAGGATATATTTTTATTACCTTCCATTGTGATTAAGTCCGTCGTCTACCTTGAAATCACACTCGTTATTTCTTTAGATTATATTTAAATAGTAAATAGGCGCTATTATAATAGGTAGATAATTTTCGCAAAATTACAGAAAAACCTACTAATTCCTCTTAAGCTTCGGAAGGATTAAGTGCAAAAATCACTATTCAATAGTATTGCTTTGATGGAGTTTTATTAACAATAATTGGTGATTGAAAAATATACAAATTTATATGCCTTTGCATAAAAATTGTGTTTTTATATTTGTCTATCAGTCAGTAAGAGGTCCATAGTATCCAAATTTAGAGTGGGCAAAGTTATAAAACGCATGCTTATATGATGTTTATATTCTGTATCCGAAAAATAACGATTAAACGACTAAATAACAACCAGTTCACGTAAAACAAACTTCGGTTGATATATGCTCCGTAACGGTTGAGAAAAAGTTATATTTTTAAGCAAATATCAACATCTTTGCCTTTGAAAATTAAACAATATCTTTTTCCATAGTTTGTTGTATGAGTACCGCATATGTCATATGAAGTATGTTTGTTGTGATAAAATGGTCATCTACAATAATCTACTGTTACATAAAAAGACTACGATTTAAAAATGAATGGCGATAAAAACAGAATGCCAAACATCAAATAACAAAGATGGTGACATCATTGAAGCTTAGTCAAGTGCATAAAATTATCCTACGCTGTGTGGATTATATTATAAAAGACAAATGGTTCAGAGGGATGTTCTTTAACAGAGTGAACTAGTTATTTTATGTAACGTCATCGAGCTCAATAATTGTAGTGAAGAATTTGTTAAAGAAAGATTTAGTGAACAGAAAAGGTTCAATCTTTCACCATGTTTTCACTTTCAAATTTCACTTGGATAGGAATAATTGAAGGACTATGAAAGACGAAATTTTATTAACACGTATTCTTTGAACTCAAACCATTAGTTTTTATATACATTGGTTTTTTTAAATTCATGTTTAGCCATTTTCACTCAATGTAGAGCATTCCAACATAATGCGTTTAATGAGAACTGTTTTTTAGATAGTCACCCAACCTCTCATTTCTAAGATAAGATTGGGATTAAGAAAGAATAAGTTGTATGTTGATCACTCTCAGTGCGATTTTTTTCAGAATTAACTGAAGCGGTAAGTGTAAAGAATGAAAGCATCATAAACACTCATCAATCTTAAAAAAGTAAATATATGAATGTTTTTATGTGGAGAATCAAAACCTTGGATGCGCAAATGCGTAGTAAGAAATCTAAAAGCGTTTAATATATGGCTACAAACAAGACTTACAATTATATTTTAAATATATTGAAATGCAAAACTACGATAAATAAAAAACCAACAAAAAGGTTGTGAATTGAAAATTCCTTTACAACAACACAATACATAAAGAATACAAACCCTACAGTTATTTAGGAATCGAAAGTATTGAACTGGTGAGAATTTTTTAAAAATAATGACGAATAAAAATGGTATTGATGAAGAGCTTTTCGTGAAAAAAAAGTAGTTTGTGGTTATATTGTTTAATAGGGAATTAAATTGTTGTGTATTCGTTTTTTTGTGTAAACATTTACCCACATTATTGTATTTGCTTTTGCATTATGTACTATAAATGTGTCGTAGACTAAAGGTGTGAGGTTTTTGTGTGTGTATTGTGTTGCTCTATTAAATTGGTTAGGTCAAACGGAGTCTTTCAGGTGAAATCCAGGCGCTTCTTTGTTAAGGCCGACCCGCGAAATAAAAATAATACGAAAAATATAAAAAGAAAATGCGTAAATCGATGCGTGAAAGCCTCCGCTTCCGCCAGGCGCCGTGTTCGGAATTTCCGCCTTGCGAATATGCGATGCCTACATAATTTATTTTGAATAACCATACTACCATTATATGTGCGTATATATTATCATCGCTCGTCTTTCGTTTTACGATATAGTCGTTTTACGTGACTTTAAAAACATTTATTTTTGAAAATCAAATCCAAATCAAACATATTTGATTTCACACTCACAGTGTCGTGAAATCAAAATGTGGGTGGTGAAGGTATATCCCTATTATTTGTATTTTATTCACATCTGTATCCTCACCCCATTGCATCAACAGTGTGTCCTGACTTGTGACTCGAAGTAATGCCGCAAATTTTACACTTTTACTGCATTATTTAAGTATGTATACTGACTCGTTTTAAGTGACCTTTTGGAATTCATCATCAATTTTTGTATGCTTTGATGTACACGACATTTTGTGAAACGTAATCTAAGGATGAGTGTTTATTTATTATATATTTTCAGCCCGCGTTTGCCTCTATTACAAAGCATACTATTATAAGATACAATCTGTTGTCAGTGATCTTTATATAATACACATTATATATATGCAATATAATATACATCTGTATAAATCGTAACCATATATGGAATAAATGGATTCTCAGTAGAGAGTTTTAGCTAGAATCATTGCTTTAGTTGTAGACAAAAATCTTATGATAAATTTTATCTGAAGTTGCTTCTCTAAAAGGCGAAAAATATTTCACATTGTTACTCAAAAAATGTAACAAAAAAGTTTTCAATTAAACAGTTGTAAAACAGTCGCCCTGATGTAGTGATTGAAGAATGCGTTTAAGAAAAGACATTTATTAGCTAAACGCTCTCTTCACTTCGATATTAGGAACCAAAGGACTGGGTGAAAAATGATAAAAATATCACAGATGCCTTTTAATAAAAATCTATAAATTGATTAAAAAAGTGTTGATAAGTGAAAATAAAAAAAATTTATTTTGATAATACACAGTGTTTTTTATTTTATTTTTTATCTAAATTTTTATTTTGATAACTGGTAATCAGTCAAATAACACATTGCGGGCTGTATTGTTAAGAGTTGTAATAAAACGTTTGAAAAATAACGTTATTTTAGTACGTTTTTAATATAAAGAAATTGAGAATGAAACCTGAAATGGTTTTGAAGCGTCGGATGATTAACACCGATCATAGCGTAGTGTTTTCTCAATATTCCAATTGTCTTTTTTTAATATAATACAATTAACGCATATAACATTTTAAAGAATTATTTTCTAGTATTCTGGAGAAAACCATTATTTGGGATTTTCTGAAAGGAGATTAAAACTGAATTTATACTCATGCGCTACAATATTGGTATCACGTTAAACAAAGCGTCTTAGTAATCTGAGAGCGTGGAATCCGCCAGACATGCTTCAACGAATTCATAGCTACCCTGTGAAGTGTTAATACTCAAAGAACCTACTATACCAACATGTGAGATTTATACCGTGTATTTATGGAATATATATTGTTATTATATTTATTCTAAAAACTTCATTCAAAATAGAATATTAAAGAATGTACATAAATATTCTTGACGGGAAAGTTGAAAAGATGCAATAAATATAATTTGAAGACTAAAATACGAACACATATTTGAAAAATTATTGTTCAAATTTTGTACATTTCCATATGTTTCGTCGCTGATGAGTTATTCTGAGCTGATTCAGAACTCGATCAGTTCGAGCTTTTCCGTGTACTTAAATGCCTGAAGATGCAGAAAGGCAAAACCATGGCGATATATACGGGAATGTACAAAATTTGAACGATTCAAATTTGATATTGCAATTTCATCAAGCATCCTCAGTCGATATCTTAAAGTACATATATTTGGCATAATGTACAACTGCACGAGTAATATATTACAACGAGTGATTGTTACGATTTCGTCGCAACATTACAATCGTCACCTATCGGCGATACGCACCTCGCTGCGTCGTTGGTAGGAGACGATTGCGTTACATATTTTAATTATTTTAATTTTTTATAATCACAACATAATGTTTGAAGAAAAAGTAAGTTATATGGAAAAGAAATTAAACGATCAATTTTACTTGTAATAAATACTTTATACGATCAAATTTACTTGTCAAAAAAAAAATAATTAAAAGCAAAGTTCGAATCATATGCATATGCACTTGAAAACTTGAACTATTTTTTTCCACATCCGCTCCCAACGTGGAGCATATGATCTTGTAATGGAGGTATCTCAACAGAGTTTTTCTATAAGAATTGTTTGTTACTCAGTTGCTCAACTTCTCTTTTTTCGAAGAGAGTAGGGATATAAGTATAGGGCTAGGACAGGGCTAGTGGTTAGTTAATTGCTCTCACTAAGCCCCGTGAGGGTCAGATAGGTGGGTGAGGAGGGAGTTTTAGACATTGCAAACACTCAGACTACGAACCGAAACCCATAAATCGATTGAGAAATCAATTTACGAAAAACTGTCCCTACCGGGAATTGAACCTGAGACGTCCGAAACCATAGCCAACGACGCTAGAAACTGCGCCACGGACGCTGATATTGATATATTAATCAAATATAATAATATTATTAAAATATGTATTTGCTATTTTTTCAATAATTCTATTTTATTTGATCCCCATGCATATACAGCGGAACTTAATTTAACAACAACAAAACATTCATCGTTTTCCGAATTTTTCATTTATAAATCGGGGTTCCAATGTATTCTTTTCATACCTTCCCACATATTCTATGTGGTCCTGAAAACGGATCGTCTACTACTAACTTTTCTTTTACTTATTGAATATTTTTCTATCTTAACCGTGTCTGAAAAGTGAGGTAAAGCCACTGGCTAATTACCTTATATTATCGCACCCGATTTAAGCCGCAACATTTAGAAATTACCTAGGCCTTTTTGGACAAAATGTTTAGCTTAAAATCTCATTAATTTTGATCAGGCTATAAACTCTGTTTACAACCGATTCACTGTAACGGAATCCTTTGTCCAAATTGTTCCCAAACCTCACTACGAATCACCGCTAATTAGTACTCGATAATCTCGGAAATGTTTCACAACCGCATTAAAACCTTCTTATCGTGAAATAAAAACAAATACAAAATACATTTTCGATGGATTCGATGGTAACTTTGTAGAAATTTGTTTTAAATATGAAATGCGTAATAATAACTTTGTTATTTCGCTGTTTTAATTTTCAGTTATCGCAAAAACTTGAGTTGAATTTTAGGTAATAACTCAATAGACGCTACGGATGGAAAAGTGTTACAAAATCAATATTACTATTACAATAACACTAAGATCTTAATCATAATTTGAAAAAGTCAATATTTAATAATTACTTTACCATGAACTAAACACGAAACCTTCCAATCGCTTAGAAAATTACTTATGCTACATTCCTACGCGTATACTTTGTGGATCACTGTGGCTGAGTGGTAGTGCCCTAGGGCTATTGTAATTTCCACTCTAAAACGTTTTGCTTTTCAGTGTTCAAATCGCCTAATGCTCATTTCAATATATTTATAACTTTTTCAATCAATTTATGTATTTGGACGCATATTATAAATTATATTGTTACAAGTAAATTATTATTTTTTAAATATCAACGGAATGTATTTACGTAATATATTTATTTCGCGAATTGATAAAAAATAACTTAACCAAAAAAACTGTTACTTTCACAACTGGCTTTCCATCATGTATGATCACCTAGTACTTCAAACAAAGCATCCACGTTTGTAGCAACATCAGAACAGTTAACGAGAGTCTTGTGTGAAATAATAAAGGAGTGGTTTCGATTCTAGTGTTTGCACCTCTCAAGTCAACAGTGAGAGAGAGGCTTTCAGCTTTACCCGCAATAGCATGGAACAAATGAAAAAACGGAAAACAAAAATTTATTTGTCCGCAGTGTTTACTTTTTAAACTCATTTCTGCTAAGCCTACCGCTTAGGTAAACATTTGTAATTCTGTATATACGGCGAAGTTTTTAAGTCCGAGCCGTTTTTATTTAAAAAAAAAATGCGTGGTTACAATATTAAATACTTTGAGGCGTTCATAGAGTTTTGAGACGTTATACATAGTTTGATTTTATGTAATTAATTATGAAAATACATAAATAGGCCGGGAACCGTGCTTTATGGAGTCGACAAAAACAGTATTTGCGAATCAATAGTACTTAGTCTGTACTAATAACGTCTAAAAGTTTACAGATATTAAAGAGTTGTATTTTTTGAATTAAACAGAATTTGGTTTGTACTAATTCCGCATTTGAATAATGATACTGATGATCAGTTGATAATGTTGACGATGAACAAAAATGGGTTTGTTTATTATAAAAATGTGGAAGTCGTACAAACTAAATTGTGATATATATACAATACTTTTCCAACAAGAATTGATAGCTAACACATTACAACTGATTAAAGAGTTATTATAAAAAAAACATTATAGTTTTCGATATGATCACCGTTTACTGCGACACATTTTTTAAAATGACTAATTAACTTTTCTTTACCCCTAAAAAATATTTTTCGTTATTAAAACTGACTTTTTCTGATACGTATGGACCGGAATCTTCTGTACCCTTTTAGGATGTTTGGTGTTTTTAAAGAAATCGGGGGTCACTGCATCATAATACTTCCTTGACCACTATCGTCCATTTATCCCTGGAATAGATCGCGAGAATAGATTTCCAACATCACATTGTACTCGATTGTTGTCGTCGTTTGACCAGTCCTGATTGCATCACCCCAGAATGCTGGGGATCTTCCCCGATTCCCATCACACATACATGAATTCGCATGGCTTCTATTTTTCAAAGTCTGTGCAATATTAAAGTTTGAATATTCTTGTTTTTATTGTGTTCTAATAAGAATTTAATTGTCATCCGGCCCCGTATGTTTTTTAAAAGATCAATCATGCCCGTTTCTCAAAAATTTTGGTGGCTCATCATCTAAAACATTGTCAACTGAATTGTTTTTTGTTATATCCAATAAATGTTGACACAATAAAGGAAACGTTGGTTGACATTTTCCAGTACATAAACGTGAATTATTTGGACTCAAAAAATATATTGGAAAAAATAGTAGCGATGTCAATATTGACAATGGATTGACATTTAAATATGACGAGGTTACTCAACCTTTATTCAAATGAAAACAGTAATATTTTATTAAACATATTTACCTCGTGCTTTATTTTATTTGTGTACTCGTAAACAAATCGATGTGATTTTAAGGTATATTTCATATGAAAACGTTTAATACAAACTTGTAAATTAATGTTTACAGTTTTCTAATTGCACCATTTTTAGTTAAAATAAAAAAAAAATAGAAAATAAATGATCGAGGTTTATCTATTAAAGATCTTTAAACTTATGATAGCCATTGTTTTCCATATATTATATAAATACTGATTGGCTTAATTGCAAAAACAGAAACGAGGCATTGTATTTGATGTTCGTTACAATTGTATATTCCAATTTTATTTGTCGACATTCGTGGCGCAGTTGGTAGCGTCGCTGGCTACGGCTACGGATGTTTCGGGTTCGATTCCCGGTGCGGACGGTTTTCATAAATTGATCTTTCAATCGATTTATGGATTTCTGTTCGTAGTCTGAGTCCTCCCTCCAACCCGTCCAATCCTCACGCGGCGTAGCTAGAGCGATTAGCTAACCACTAGTCCTGTCCTAGCCCTATCCTTCTTTCTCTACTCTCTTCGAAAAAAGAGAGGTTGAGCAACTGAGTAACAAGCAGTTCTCATAGAAAAATCCTGTTAGCATACCTCCATTAGGAGATCATATGCTCCACATTGGGAGCGGACATGGAAAAAAAATAATTGTATATAATCTACGTCAATTTAAATAAAATAAAAGGTTGAAGAGACGGATTGAGAAGTCTTGATAAGTTGAAACTAGCTGACGCAATATCGACATAGGGTTTTCCACACCACTAAGCATTGTAGAAACAAAACGAACTGGATATACAAGATAGTGCTACGAATTTAAAATACGTTGTAAAAAATGGCAAGTGTACGGTTAGAATATTTTAAATTTCATTGGTGTGAAGTATTTCTGGCTCAAATCTCAGCTCGAAGAAAAGTTTCATATTTTGCTTTACGACTGAATATGATGTTGAATTATAGTACATCGGAAAATTAACTGATATCAACCCTTCGTGTGTACATTGGTACATTTTTTTGTAATCCACATTATGTAATACTTTGTATTCAGTTATAATTTATTTTCTCCAATTTAATCCTTGCTTTTTTTCTATTTTTTTCTTAAAGTATGTACAGTTTTTTTAGATCTGCAAAACTATCACTAATTTATTTTATATAATTTGCATCATCATATTGTCAGTAAACTTTCTTATTTATAAATATATAATTTGAGAAGATCCCGGATCGAAGAGAGGCGAGCGGCTGGTTATCCAGAGTCCTGGAAGGGCTGTGATCTCAAACAAACACCATTTTAAATCCAGGTCAAAACTTATTTATTTTTCCATCCAAGATGTAGTGGTTTACATTACACAAATATATAAATCCTAACACATAAAATTGATTCTACATTTACATTTACTTAGCAACTGAATTTACTTTAAGTTATAATACAAATGACACAACGAATTTAAATAAAGTCCAATGCAAATCAAAAACAAACAATTCACATCGCCACGTCACCACCACCACGAGAGCACAGCTCGTCCCGCTCGGCAGATCGTAATCGACTCTCCACAAATACAATTAAAAAAACTCCCTGCATCGTCAGAGCTACCCCTTTCCGTAAAAATGGACTCGTCCAGCGGAGTACCCGGCGGTTATTGAACGCATGTTAACAAGAAATGGCCGATTCTGCGAATTATTGCTGTTGCCGCTGGGTAATTTCAGTTCTGGACACTAATGACACTTATACTTAACAAAAACCAGGGTGTGTCAAATTATGTAATGTACGATATTAATTCGGCATTTTCGTTTTTGTTGTAATGTGCCTGTGCTGTCTCAAAATAAATAGATAGTAAATATTTTTTTACCACAAAAGATTTTTCATTGTATTTTCAATGTAGTGCAACAATGCTTATATTTTCTTACGATTTAAGCTACAGAAGGCTCTATATAAAGAGTTCGAATATTTTCTCACCAAAGAAAGAAAACTGATTACATCACTGAATGGAAAAATACAACCAATAAGAGGCTTTCCCATTTCCTGAAAAAAATGAAAACGACAAGCATAAAGCAAGTTTTTCGCTGGGAAAGTGGTGTAAATAGTTTGTTTTGCTTTCTGCTGACAGTTTCATCGATCTTGTTTATGTTATACTTTCTACTTAGTTCCACTCGCACAAAGAAAGAGTAAACATATCCACAGTAGGCGTAATATTCACGATACATAATAGTATTTCATGATAGAAAACGATGTTTTGTATAAATAAACATCGCCATTATAAAAGATTACTTCACCAATCGCTTCAGTGCAGTGGTGGAGCATAACTGTCCGATCAAGTGGTAGAACGTAGGTACTCATTCAAGATACTTTGTAATGACTTATAATCTATACTATTGCTTTTCATTTACATCAAAGTTTACGTCGACAGATCGTTGCCGTGATATTACAATCACGGTCAAGGGTTTGGGCGGGGGCACATGTCCATTTATATAATTATAATCTAACTAGTATAACCGTACCCATCATAGATGACGGTATTGAAATACTGAACGTCTAAAGTAGTTAGTTCGTCGGAACTGTGTGTGTGCATTGCAAAATGATGAAACGTCTACAGAGCGGTCTGGGCTATTATATATAAGATAAGGATTCGTTCAAGAAAATTCGATAAAATAGAAGTACTTAAAATTGTTTGTAATTTTATTTACAAATTAATGAAAACAATGAAGATGAAAAATTTAGATTCATTTAAAAGGTTTGAGGGCCTTGAAGACCGTTTGTTTTCCGCCAGTCAGTATTGTAAAATATAAAGTCTAGTAGTAAAAGTTTACTTACTAAGGCAAAAAAATCGGAAAGAAATACTGTTTAGCTAGCATTGAACGATGGATGAACCTTACTGTCACAGCTGGTCAATAATGTCTATAGTGATTAACAAAAAGACAACTTCTAATTTATTTTAATAGTTTTATATCAAATAATTCACATTTTTATTCACGATGATGTCCAGAATGTCACCCGTGGTCTCCGACTGTGTGCGGAGCGATTTATGATCGAACGCGGCGTGAGGTTGAATGAACAATGAATTGAGTTATTTTTGTTATTTGACCATTTTCGCTCTCTACACAAAGCGAATATTTTCTTCGAATATTCTATGCTTTCTGAGAATATTTAATAGTAGAAATTCAAAGATAAAAGCCGTGCACTTGGAAGAAGACAGAGTCAGAGTTAACACTATACAACACTTTATACAAGCCGAGTCCATCGTCTGTAGTTCACATGCTTATTTCGCCCTGTCCCTCACAACCTAAGCACCAGTTTTAAAAGTTTTGTTGGCGTGTAAAAGAATGTATTTCCAATCTAATTTGACAAACGAAATGAATATATTTGTCAAGATGTACGTGTATACTCTAAAATTAATAATCCATACACAATATCAATAGTTAAGTTTTGCTTTTAAAGTGTTAAGTGTCAATTATAGGTGGAAAGGAAATGTAGAAGTAGTACAGACAGATTGTGTCTTATTTAAAAAAAAATACGTTTTGCTATGGTATATTTATAATTATAGAGACATCTCTACAACACTATATTAAGATTTTTAAAGTCAAAATACAACTGAGTTACTTTTCCTGATTTAAATTCCCTTAAATTTTGACTGAGATTATCTTAAATATCAAAATTAAACTAAGCACACTTTTATTGATATACTTCCATAAAGTAAAATCGGCTATAATAGAGTGATAAAACGATTTTCACAATGAATAAGCACTCACCTCTGGCAAATTAAACTTTTATCACCTCCAGGCTTCTAGAATATCGAACTGAGTATACCTCTTTTGTAAGTTTATAATCAGAGCCGCACTAAGAAACACGTTTTTAAATATTTTCCTCAGCATAATGTTCTGAGAAAATTTATGTTGTATTTTGCGTCATTCATTCTTCTTTTATCTGATGTTTGAATGAATTATGAGTTTAAAACTATGTGAAAACTATCCATCGTGCTGATATTAGATTTTGTTAATGTTCTATGTGGAATTTATTTAATTTATTCTGTAATGTTTAATTGGCTTATGACAAGATTGCTGTTTCGAGTAATATTCAATCAATCTTGCCATTACTTTCGTGCTAAAAGGCATTATATTTATAAAAATGAAACACATTTCTTTGTAATAATTCCTCATTTTTTGTTAATAATGATCATCGCGAGCATTATTAACTGATCTTTATCAGTTGATAGTACTCGCAATGAGCGGAACCGTTCCTCAATAGTATAAAATCTTGTCATGTTTATTTGTAATGTATGAACGCCACTGCATTAAGGTAAAAAAGCAAAGCGCTAAGTTCCGCAAGAATTATCTAATATATAATAGCCCAGCTCGGTCTGTAGGCGTAGATTAACGTAGATTAACGTAAGACGTTTTATTAACATCACACATCGCATGTATGTATGAAATTTTCATTTATCATGACCTAAGCTTCCGCGATGTGTATAAACAATTCACACAGTTCCGAAGTGACGCAATTTCTAAGGCAAACAAACAACAATGAACCAGTCAGTAAGGAAACTCAAGAACAGCTACTTTAGACATTCATAGTATTTGAATTTCAATACCGACATCAATGACGGGCGTTCCCTCTAGTATCATATAGTTATTTTGGATATGTATTTATTTGAATGTTTCAGAATTTGTATTATTTATTTATCAACCGATGCGTCCCTGATCATATTCCAGTGCGAAAAGGGCCACCTCCCTAGGGTCCAAGAATCAAGTCGGTGAGGGTATACATGGGGATACTTGAGTAGTGTGGGAAGGAGATCGTGAGGTGTGGCAGAGAAAGGAGGCAGTTGGGTAAGATAGGCAGAAATGAGACAGAAGGTGTGCGACTCGGCAAAGGGGAAAGGCGGATATTTTGAGACAAGGGTAAAAGCCACTTGAAGAAACCGGACGAAATATCTAGATACCGGTCCGTGTTATCTTTGGAACAGCAATTCATAACTTTTGGCATGCCATATCTCGTATAGCATGCAATAACTTTCCGTGTAAATTATTTGGCAGCATAATTATTATCACCTGTTTTGTATGTAAGCTCGCGAGAATCATGTATATCAATGCAAGTTGAAATTGTATTATTCTTTACATTTTGATTCATTTCTAGAAACATGATTTGACTTAATTATTGTGTCAGTAGGTTTATCTATTTTTCCTGTATAACATAGTTAGCCAGATTTATTATTTGTCTCCATACTTATTTTTTGGGTTTGAAAATTTCACGAACAAAGGTATAATAATAATTACGTTTGCGCTTAAAGTGTTAAAATATTCCCATGTTCACTTCACCAAATTTTTCAAAGTTTTACTGAATAGTGAACAGAGATAAGTAATACCATCGAAGTTCTGACTTAATCTCGTATTAGTTTTGAGCAGGTGGCATGAACAATTTTACCTTTTTGAAAACATTTTGAATACACTTTCGAATTGATCACAATGACTTAAGTACGGTTAGAAAAGATGCAAGATAGAGTAAAAAAATCGGATTTTTTAAATTGGATCTATCTATACTGATTCTAGCAATGATAAATTAAGAATCAAACATCTATAAAGCTTTACGTGTATACAATAAATTAAAATAGAAAGAGATTTTATCTCACAGCAATTTCATTTCACTTAAAACAATTTTCATTATTTATATTATTTCAGTTTATTTCATAACAAAAATAGTTTCTTTTTATTCTATAACAATACAATTTATGAATGTTTGAAATAAGGTTGAAGGTAACTAATCACTAAGATAACCAAAACCTTCCCAATGGCTTCCTTTTGGGCTTAGAGCTTAGAACATAATTCGAAAGCTTAGTAACATAAGGGTGAAATACCAAAACACAAACATGAAACTTGCAAGTAAAGAATATTATTATTGATATATTTTTTCAATATTATTGGGGATAAACCTTACAAAGCGAAAATAAATATTATTGGAAAGTAGTTGTCTTGTTTATGTGATATTGTTTTTTCTCTTTTATGATATTTGGACCTGAAATTGTTATTTTTATTTTGTGGTTTTATTACGTATGGGCTAAATACATAATATCTGTTACATCAGTCAGTTGGTTCATATTTTTTTAACACCCACATTTTTTTCTAAAACTCAATCAAAATAACATAGACTTCTCCCTGCGTCAAGAATGAGACTTGAATTAAATTCGGAGTTGCCATAAGGTCATTCAAAGTATATGACAGACATAAGCTAGCTATAAACATATCAGATCTATCACATTTTAGCATTTTTAGTGTGCGACAATGTCAAAACGTATACATTTTAAAATCTTTATTCATTAACTCTTTCTTGCTTTTTGTAAGAGAATTCATGTTGAGATAAAAGAAGATATTTTAATTTTTGTTAAATTATTAATCTTTGGCGGATCGGTAATTTTATAAATAATGAAAAAATCTTTAAATGTACTTTTTTTACATTTCTTTTATACAAAAAAATACGGTTGATAGGATTGGAGATCAGTTGAATATAATTCAAATTTCAAGCCGAAGTTGCTGTGGATGTTTTGAACATTAAATGTATAACAGTTTCGATCACAAACATTCATGGCTACGAACAGACACCCATAAATCGATTGAAAGACCAATTAATGAAATTGTCTGCACCGAGACTTGCGCCCGAGACATCTGTAACCGTAGCCAACGACGTTACCAACTGCGCCATGAAGCCGACAAACTCCCTCACACCCATCCGATCCTCAAAAACGAGGCGTAGCGAGAGCGACTATCCAACCACTAGTTCTGTCCTATCCCTACTATCTTAGAAAAAAGAGACGGCGAGCAACTGAATAAAAAGCAGTTCTCATAGAAAACTTTTGTTCTCCATTAGGAGGCCATATGCTCTTCGTTGGAAGCTCCACGGACATGGTTAAAAAATACCTAACCTAACCACTAGTTCTGTCCTATCCCTACTCTCTTAAAAGAAAAGAGGTTGAGCAACTGAGTAAAAAGCAGTTCTCATAGAAAACTTCTGTTTAGATACCTCCATTGGGAGGCCATATGCTCCATGTTGGGAGAGGACATTATAAAAAAAACAGTTTTGGTACGTAAGGTGATAAAAATCTAAGTGCGGTAGAAACCTAAAATAATAGGTATGCTAATAGTGGTGATGCTTGCACGATATCGATGACTGGATATAATAAGGTTTGATTAATTTTTTTTTGAAATAGACTGAGATTGTTTACGTCTGACAGTGGATGGATATGAACTGATAAGTCTTTTAGTATTAAGTCTCAAAAATGTTCTTTGTTACTGCTTCAAAAGCTCGAAAGAATAGGCTCCATTTCGCTACCTATAATATTATAACATAAAAAGGGTTTTTCTACGTAATAACATGAAACGTTGATACATTTCTCCTGGAATACGCCATGGCATGATTCCTAGCGTATAAATAAACTGGATTACGACTTACGAGATGTATTTCCTACGCTATAAAATATTTAATAATCATAAAAACCTTAAAAAAATTACAGCATATTACGTGATATAGTTTGTACCAATAGAAAATAAAAATTTTGAAAGTACTAAAAATTAAGGTCATTTATTAATCAAAGAAAAGTTATCGCTGAATTATTTCATATCGATAAAAAAATATTAACATAGACTAGACTCTTTAAAACCGAAGACGTATACTCAATATTTTCGATGAATTCGGCGATAATTTTGTGGAGATTCATTTTTAATATAAAATTAAAATTGGTAATTTTGTTATTCCAATGTTTGTGTTACTAATTCTGATTTTGAATCTGATACGTATATTCAGACTAACTTTATCATGTTTCAGTGTTTTTAATTTTTTAGAGTTTTCATAATTCATCATCATTCAATTGAAAACGAACATAATTTTAACAGAAACGATAATGCAGAAATACACCGTCGAGTAAATAGTACACCAAAAAAAATTATCAGTTCAAAGTTTTTAGAAATTAATAAGAAAATTTACATACATCAATTGTTAGTAAATATCATTTTAAATAGGGCAGGTGGCTTGCTACTATTAAAACTAATTGCCATAGAATTTTCATCTCCAAACATTAGTGATTAATTTTGTAATGCTGGTTGTTATGGTAATTAGCTACATTATTATTTGTGTCGAATGTCTCCACGTACGGTAAAAAGGAATATTATTACCCCACTCTTCATTTAGGAATTTATGAGTAACTAATTAGAATCAATTTTTTCCTTAAAAATAAATAACCTTGCAATGCTTCTCAAATAGGTGAAACACGTGTCACAATAAGTAACACAAACAGTGTAATAACAAAGTTATCAATTTTAATTTAATATAAAGTACACTCGATATTACATAAAATAACAAAAAAATCAATATAATTCTAAGTATTTGAGTAATTTGTGAAAGGGACTTCTAAGGAAGCTAGAGATGTTGCAGCTACCCACTATATTGGATTGACCAGATTACGTCGATAAGCTGGCAATTTTTTCTGTCCCAGACGGTTTTTTTTATTAAAGTTTATTGTCATATTATGTTTGTTTAGTAAAAAAAATACAGTGATAATAACTGTATTAAACTGTATATAGGAGACAAATGTTCAATCATATTTTAGTCATTGTATCTGAGATGTATTGTAACAAGTAATGCAATATCAAATGTGAAATTCTCATACAAAGAGAATCACGATGGTATGAAGTCAGCAATGTGAAGTTACAGTAAAGAATGAAATTTTAAAAATAGTAAATTCCGATAAAACTATTTTTCTTACACTTAAAATCAATTGGTCGAAAATGTTCAAAAAATATGTGCAATTTATATTCAATCAAAGATATATTCAGCCAAAAAGCGCTTAAGCTCTAAATATATTTTATGTACATGCGTGCTTTTTCTTCGTTCAGATATTATTCAGCAAATTTTACATAGAATTGAATATATTTAAGCAAAGTATAAAAATACGAGTCTAAGATAAAACAGCCAATATATTTTAGTGTTTTCGGCATACCAGAAGAGTGCTTCAGCGCTAAAAAAGAAAAAAATATTTTTTTACGACAGTGTAAATAGTTAGCTTACAATCTTACGGCCTTTGCAGTGCATTACAGTCGGTTTCAATAAAACGTAAAATTTTCTATTATAATATTAAACATGAAAACTTTTATTCTATCTGTGCGAAAATGTAATTTGTAAGTTCTCTTTGTGCTTCAAAAATAAACTGCTACTTAAGATATAAAAGAAATGACAACAGACGTAAGCTGGTCACTTAAAAAGACATTGAATAAAAATATAATGAAGCAAATCAATTCAGTTTAAAGGTCTGCCAAATACAAAACGAATTAAATACAATAGGATAAAATTAACAAAGTATTCAGTTCCACAAAATTTTATTAGTTAGTTGATAGCTATTTCGCTTTTGTAGTTTACAATTTTGTAGAACTGAATACTTTATTATTTTTTTTTTTATAATGGTGTTATCAATGAATTAAACGCATTTATAAAAAAAATCATCGCTCTTCATTATTGCGTTGAAAACTATCAAATTTTGAAATATTCAAACTGAAAACGATCTTATTTTTACGAATGTCTAAGTTTAGTAAATAATATTTTTTATTATATGACTGCTTCATTATAATTCTCTTCATTTCATGTTAGTTGAAATAATTTCTAGTGATTCAATTTTTTATTAACAATGGTTGAGATGACTGTCGTGAAATATTACTTATACATATTTTTATAGCTGAAAGAACTCCAATTAAAGAGGAAATATTTTAATTTTAATTTTTTACATATATATATAATATTACTATGTCCGCTCTCAATATGAATCACATGGACTCCTAATGAAGGTATCTCAACAGAAGTTTTTCTACGAGAACTGCTTTTTACTCAGTTGCTCAGCCTCTCTTTTTCGAAGAGAGTACGGATAGATGGATATTGATGGGACAAGAATAGTTGTTAGTTGATCGCTCTCGCTACGCCCCGTGTTTAGGATCGGACGGGTGGGGTGGAATTCTAGACATCACAAACATCCATGCCTACGAACAGAAGTTCATAAATTGCTTGTATAATCCATTTATGAGATCATCCTTAGCGGGATTTGAACCCGAGACATCGGTAACCGAAGCCAGCGACGTTGGCAACTGCACCACGGACCTGACGGTATATATATACACCGTATAAAAAAAAATGTTGAAGTTATTTTTCGATTATTTGTCTAGGCGGATTCCATTCAGCGCTCGGCATTTAAAATATTTTTTACTAACCAGTTAGATAAGAGAGTTGTCATTTCATTTTGGAATAAAGATTTTTTGAATAATAATTATTAAAGTGGTATAACGCTAGATTTGAATTATAACGGTTTGGCGATTGGCATATTTTACTTTTTATACCAAAAATCTCTAAAAATGCCATTATCAACTGGTTGGCCGACCATGTTATACTTATCAAATGATTTTTATTGCCTGCAACTTGGCCATACTATTTTTTCTAGCGTGACAAAAAATGGAAACGATTGCAACATGCAAACGTCTTCCAATTTTTGTCAAATTTAAAAGTATTTCAGAATTCATTATTTCCAGCAAGCCATTACAATAATTTGTTATTTTGCATCACTCCAAACACTTAAATTTAATAGCTGAGTCTTGCTAAAATAATAAAATGGCGCGTGCCATGTGCGTGAAAATAATATCATCGTTTAGTTTAATTTCAATTATATTAATTATACTGAATAATCATTTATGTCTAATTAAATTGATTAATGCATTCAAACACGCCTTAATTAATTGTCCCTTAATGATTCTTGCTTTAGATCTTCCGGTAATCAAATTGTTTTAGGGATAAATGAAAACATTCAATCAAAAAATTCAAATCTTAAAATGTGGATCAATGTTTCAAGATTTTGAAAGCCTATGGATATAGTTTGGAATAGAAAATAGTTAACATACAATATTTATGTGTTTGACTCTACATACATTACTTATGAAAGAGAAGTACATTGTAAAGCCTTAGGAAAAACAGTATACATGATTTATCTTACATATATAGAATGAGATGCGTAATCGGATTAGGCAATAGTAGTATACTTGGGTGACAATCTTCATATAATTGAAACATTAAAAGCAGATTTACTTACGTTGTGAGCAAAAGTGATAGTTGGTGCCAGAATTTGATGAAGGATTATGAACCTAATAGGTAATGAATAAATAAATACTTTCATGACCGCTTAAAATATTTGTATACATTTAAAATGAGTCTAAATACAGTTTTATAATCGTCAAACCAGTTTAGTTTTACAGAATTTTTCATACCTCTTCCGACCTGTCAAAGAAAACATAATATTCATCTAATGTGCATGCAATAGATTTTAATAAATTCTTATTATAAGCTTACTTCATGACGCATCAACATTTATATGCATTGGCATAAATCTATATAAACTAAATTAAAGAGTTGGAATATTAATTTTAATTCTTTATCCAAAAAATATATTAATTATATTATTTAAATCAATAATCATTTGTACGCTTCGATCAAAAGTACTGTAAATTACATTTTTTCTGTTTATTCCTTGACCATTATTACTTTTTTGAAATAGTATCGTCATCTGTCATATGAATATATTATTTAAGCTTATATTTATTGTAAAAAAAAAAAAAACAACTTTTGGTTGTCAATTATACATACGATTAAATCGTTATTAAATTTGCGTCAAGAAATATATCGACAAGTGACACGTTATTTATTCCAAATATCACTTTTTATTAACGTATTTTGCCTGAAAATAAAAGATATTTAGTCGAAGTTGTTTAGAAATTGTTATTCAAATTAGAAAGAAAACACTTCATATGTCATTTGCAAGCATGAACAAGCCGTATTTTTATTACCTATCAGCAAAGCGAATAATTGCAATAGAAAGGATGTGGTGTGTTAAAAAAATGTATAGACAATAAGATGAACTAAAATAGTGTGCCATGCGCTTATAGTATCAGCAAAACAGGAATTATTTCCGCATAAATAACTCGTATTAAGCTGGAATTCGGCATAGTTATATATTATAATAGTTATTACTCTCAAAGCGTATTGGAAAAGACTTACTAAGAATCACAGAGAAGCCGAGAGCCACGAGGGCCGTCATTTTCAAAATCGGCCGCTGGCTGCGTCCTGCGAAGTGGATGGTTTAGGATTATAGCTCGGTAACGGTGGGTCCTACAATGAAAACGGACCGAAATAAAATCAAGAAAATAAAACCTGTCAACAGAATGCTGGGTTTTTATTTTCTCGTGTCAATGTTTATTTTTTATTTAGTTATTTTAATTTTAATTCACAGTTTTATATTTAAGGTTTTCGTTTTTATTTATTAACCACCGTTTTCTACCTAATAAGTGTACGTTTATATTTGAAATTCTTTTTAACTACGATTGCTATCTAATTATTAACAAGTATTTCAAATAAATTATTTTAGTAAAGAAGACTACAATTTACAACGCAGATGTTGTGCATCTGTGTAACTATTAGAAATTAATTTGGACAAAAGCAATCAATAATTTATTCATAAACGTTATAATCATTAAAAATGAAATCCTTAGTTTTTTGATTCCATAATGTAAGTTATTATATTTTTTATCTTTTCATCGTTGTGACTGTATGCTCCAAGGAAAAAAGTACAATTGGCTATTTCCGTGTCACTGGCCTTTCGAATAAATTAATTTCCTTTTATTAGTCTCATATTTCTTGAAGATGGGGGTGGAGCTTAAAATAAATTTTAATTAATATAACTTATTGCCGTTTTTGATTTTCCTTACCAATGATGGATGATATCGACGTTATTTTGGCCAATTGATGTAACCCTCAAAATTGAAATTATTCACGAGAGAGTAAAAACTGTTTTTACCTAAAACATTATATGGTGGGTTGAGCTATGAATTTTTATATGCACTCCTGTAAATTCTCATGTTTGAAGATACGGGATTATATGTAAGGAGTTTCTATATAATAGTGGCTTACATCAAGTGGCCGAGTCAGAATTTATAAATCTAAAACCGATGTAAAATGATGTTTCATTTTGAAAAAGTGGTCAATTTATTTTTCTAATTTACATAATTTGTCCGAGACCTGCTCTGTCGTCTTAAAAATGAGATCCAATCATTGACTAATCTTTTGAGGATTACATCAATTGGCGAAAACACCGTCGATTATTCAATCAATATCGTTCAGTAAAACAAGACAATAATTATTTATCACTTTTATGGTATTAACATTATAAGCTGACAATTTATGGTGGAAAGCCTTAATTTCTTAAAAAATAAAACAAAATTCTATGTATAATATTTTTTTTTTATAACACTCGTGAAATTGTGGATTTTTTATGAAAAGTGTAACTTATTTTTGTCGAAAAGGTCAATTATTATTTATTTATTTACATTATAGTGATTTGTCATATTTTTTTAAGTATTTCTTTTTGATGATTTCAAAGTGCTATTTTTTTAAATTAGAATAATATTGCTAACCGAAAATAATAGAATCGTTATATTAAGATATCAGTGAATGTAATTATATGCTACTTGATTCAACCAAGAGTGGTCTTACAGGAATCGCTGATGAAAGGTTGTCACGAAACCCTCTGATTAGGCATGGTCAACTACTGAAAAATAAAGTGGTCAACTACTGACACAAAAACATGGTTGTTGAAAATTGAACACAATTTTTTTGCAACAGACCATTTTCTAATTTTTGCCTTATCATATTAATTGAGACATTTGATCTATTTTAAATACACTTGCTTTGCCATCATTCGGTCTAATGCTAAACGTTAATCATTATTTATGTTGAATTTTTCTCTTAAACGGTCAAGCACTGGTACATTCACCTTATAGATTATTTTTAAATACTCACTTAATTTGCTGAATCTAACACATGATAATTTATAAAATATTAAATCCCAAGAAAAAAGCATTGAAATTTAATATATTCATAGTTTTAAATTAAGACAGGCCTTAAAAACACCACTTGCCCTCGGTCTCAAGTTTTTTGTGTAAGTTTCAGTTATTTCGATTGTTGATACTAGTAATTATTAAATAAACTTAAATATGTCAGCTTCGCTAGATCCAAAAGAATGTGAAATACAGACTATTCATTTTTTAAAACTATCTTGATTTTTAATGGCTAATTATTTTAACAGTCACTATTTTAGCAAGAATAATTGATTATTGTTCACTTGATATTTCTCTATAATGATATTAGTCAAGAAAAGACTGATGTAAATAGTTAAAAGTTCTAGCCAATTTCTCTCAGCCTGTATTTTCTTTTGTGTTTAAAACAAAAAAGCGATAAATTAAAATATCAATTTAAAAATCTAGGAATTGAATAACAATTTACGGTTTAAGGTCCAATGTCTAGAGCACAAGAACACAACGGCCGGCAATAAATTGATTAAAGTAACTCAATACTTAAACAGGTGGGTCGAAATCATATTAAAAATAAATTTTAGTTCGGTAGTAAGATGTGAGAGCGAAACGAAAATGTAAGATTACTTTCTATTGCGCAGGATTTCCAGAACTCTTGTCCCGGTAAACCAGGTCAGTTTCTTGCCTTCCCGGAAAATATTCTCATTTCCTTTTTATATTTTTCTGCTTTTGTATGGATTGCTACGCGTATAACCGGGAAATTACATCTTGAAAATTTAATAGAGTCAGAACAATACATTTTTATTTAGCACCCATGGAATTTTTAAGTAAAGGAAAGGTAGTAACTGTATGAGACGAAGTCTTGGCTTACTATTCCAATTGTTTTACTCTTGTAATACATACGAAATATGTATATTAAGGTTTTTGTGAGGTAAGTTAAAATACTGAGATTGATATTGTTTGAGTTTAAACTAAAACACAGTTTGTGTGTGTTCATCGTATATAAAATAGCTTTTATGATATTATCGTCATACAAGAGAAATTTTCTAAGTGTATTGTTCATGAAAAAAGTTAATAATAGTTGTCTAGAAAAAATGTCAATAAAATAAAACAGAAATTTGAATGGAATATGACGAGTTTCCAGATTGATTACATATGTTCAAACAGTTATTTTGAACATTTAACTATATTACACTTAGTCACTTTTTCCTATCTGATGACGATAAATTGTACATAACCGCAATGTCAATTTAAAGACTATCATTCAAACAAACAAAATATACTCACTGGTTAAGTAAGTTATACAAATAGTGACTCAACTAGAAGAGATAAAAGAAATTATTTACTTTTATATGCCTTGATTAATTTATCCATTAATCTAATTTCCTTAGAACTTGTATTCTTCATTGAACAGAAATTAATGGCAGATTTATTTAATATAAAATAATTAGATATATAAGCAAGCTGTTATAACGAGTTTTGTTAGCGATGATAGGTTTAGTTTTGTTGGGTTAGTTACTAACTTATTACAGGTTATATACCAATAATACTGTCTAATTCAAAAGACGGCCGTTTTTTAAAGATGTAAACGTACGGAGGAAGGGTGAATTTGGTATTTAATGATAGCGAAACACCCCATACAGCAACTATGGATAATATAAGATATGAAAATTTTTATGAAATTTTATGTAATTATATCGTTAACCTTATTTCAATAATGGAATCTAGTAAATGCCAATAATGTAAATGAAATTTGTCTAAAATAGTGTTTCATATTAAAAGAGATATTTAATTGTATAATATCATTGACTTATTAACTATAAAATATCACATTGTTAATATCCCCTTTTCTATTTAAAAAAAACTTTTAATTTTCAAAATGAGATACACGATTTTATAATTTTTGAGTTTTGCGACATTTTCTACAAGCTTTCTATAGCTTCGTCAAAAATGATCATATTATTTTTGACAACTTTCCCCCTCGTCTTTAAAAGTGTGACGTCATATATAGATGTTCTCAAAGATTAAATTTAGTATATTATGAATTTGCCTCAGTCGGTTTTTAGCTATCGTTGACACATAATAATTCTATCGAATATAAATTAATTCGGTAATAAAGTTCAGCATTTCTGCACACTAGTAATATTCATTGAAAGCAAACATCCCCAATAAAATCCGCTTTCACCGAATAATATAATTCATTTTGGAATCCCCCTGTGCTTTGTTTTCCACAATGCGAACATTTGCCAGAATTTTAAGCCTGGTTGAGTACCTACTTACTTACGTACATAATAATATCATAGTCTGTTCAGCGATGAACACAATTTTGTGATGATCAAAATTATTCATAGCATTATGTACATCGGTAGTCGAATCCATATATGTGTACTAAGTTACCGACTTCTGTACACTATTATTCGGAAATCTTACATATTTTATTGGTTCTACCATATAAACTTTATGTATAGAGCTACATGAGAGAGCTCTGAGCCTATAAATTTTGGGGGCCCAAAAGCCCAATGTGGTTATAAATGTTTATTTTTTCATGTCACTATGCTTAATTTTTTTCTAGGGGGATCACTTATAATATAATAAAATCTAATCTTTTAAAGATTTTATTCTCTGTTCACAAAGTATGTGTGTGTCTGAATAATTAATAGTACAATAAAAATATTATCTTAATTTTATACTGGACAGTACAATATAAATCCTCTAAGGTCTGACCACATTTGGAGACCCAGAGAAATACACGTATAGTACAATGCTTTATTTGGCACTGTGTGTTTTAAATAAAATAGACGTACTGTAATAATATCGCCAACGTTTCATAAGAGACCAAATGAACAAAAAAATATTTACGACGTTATTTCAAATTTAATATAGTAATGTAAATCGTTGCATTTTTTCATGCATTTTTATCGTTCAACTTTGAAATTGAAATTAAAATAAAACAAAAAAGGAGGTAACTTAGGTAAATTAAGTTACATTTTTGAGGCAGGTTTAAGACCTAAAATATATAAGAAGAGTTAGAGTAATAGCTAGGCAGGCAGGATATTAAGGTTATAATATTATTTATAGATATAGATTTATACATTGAGTCGAACATGGCCATTAGTGCGTAAGTATTATAATTAACAAATAAAAAATCAATTCAACATGAAATATGTTTGAATGTTTGTTCATCATAAAAGTATTAAATGTGTTGTTTATTATATGTTTAGTCAGGTTATATATTCACCTATTGACGAATATTTTTATTAATAAATGTTAAAATATTACGTGATAATTATATTACACGAAAAATAATCAGTTTAAAATATACAATATCATATTTTAGCTCGCCAACATAATTTTATCGTGCTTTTAACTTTATTAGTGTAATCTGAAACTTAAATAAATAAATTTCCGCAAACAAACATACCATTTAACCCCATAAAACGTCCCGTTAATTAACACTACACCGATCAACAGAAACTGCATAAATAATAAAGGATTTATGTTGAATTAATACAATATAAATAATGCATGGTATTCGTTCATAATTATAAACCAAACTATCATTGGCAATGTTTCAATATTTTTTACTGAATCGATATGAAATATGACATGTTTATATTATAATGAATAAATAATTCTCTGTAATTTGTTTCTTAAAAATCAATAAACTTTTTCAACGTTGCTAAGTAATCAATTAACTAAAAAATGGAGAGGAAGTCCGAGATCCTACTGCCTATTTCATTTTGTAAAACAACATTTGTCTGAAATTCACGCCCACACGTAAATATCCGAAGTAACATCGTTGAACAATGTTTAATCTCTGCCCAGTAGCAATACTATTGGCAGAGTAGTTCTTACCGTTTACTGGAAGAAATAATTTATGTCTATTATTTTTCTAACAATGATCAGCTACATGAGATTTGAATCTCTATAAAGGCAGAATTATCCCTTGAGAATCGTATACGCTGAAAGGAATATTTAACCAGCTAAAAGTTGCATTTTATAATTTTCATTCATTCATATCTTTTAGTGTTGTATCGTGTATCGAAGAAGAAACGAATTTTTAATTCAGTATATGGAGAACTTTATGTAAAAAATATTTTAATACGTAACTTTAGATACGATGTTTGGTCAGGTAAAATTAAGAGCTATTTATTGTATGATCTTATATTTGACATTGTTTACTCTTGGTGGAAAGAAATCATGAGACATAATTTGAGTCACAAAATATGTGTAGTTTAAATTTTCAGGTGATAGAATCAGATAGTATGCGATATATAGATGATTTTTTATTATTTCGAACTGTACAATATAACACTAAATCTGGCAACACAAAAAAAGTTCTTCAACGAATAGAGTATAAAATACGAAAAGATTTTTTAACGTGCATCCTTTTTAATGGAGTTTCCAGATTCTTCATTGTGATAGCTACGTTTAAATGTCTTAAATTTACAGCCCTAATTACTCCTGTTTTTATTCTTTTGGGTTTTGATAAATACGCAAATGTTAATAAGCCATAATATTTAAGAAAAGTTTTAAAGTAAATTGCCATTTTAGTCTGGGTTGTTTGCTGTGTAATTATCTTTCAAAATTATTACTTCATTTATTTTTATTGAGCTTGGTTTTAAGGACTATTTCATGAAATTATGTGAATCACTTACTATTAAACGTATAAAGACAATTTAAAAGATTTACAATTGACTATCATTCATGAAATTTATTCATTATTCTACTCTTGTAATGAGCTAAAATTGAAATATGTCAAAAAATCTGGAATATCTATCAACATTTTTCAATAAAAATATATATAAAACTAGATTTCTTCAGAAATTATTTTACCACAAATGTTCATCAATAGTGTGGTAATTCAACTTTCAGTTACTCTTAACTTTTAACTATACATTATTTTAGTTATAGTCATTTAACGACAATCGGTTTAAAATCGTTCGAAAACCTCTCTTTCCAATGATTGCATAAACAATAGAAAAATGAATGAATTTAGGGAGGACATCATTTTTAACTTATCTCTTTCTTCATAGGTTGCGTATGATTAGAAACAATACAAAACAACTCGCTGATAGTGTTAGACCAGTTTTTTATTGCAGGAATTCCTTGGGTAAATTACTTCCACTTTAAGAACAAATCTGGCATTTATAAATTACAATGTAGTGATTGCCAATACTTCTATGTGGGTAAAACCACACGTACATTAGATATAAGAGTATCAGAACACATAGCTGCTTTTAGATTAAAAAAGATAAATCAACATTTGCAAATCACTTGTTATTGGAGAACCACACCTTCAATGCGGAGATCAAGAAATTTTGAAAATCAATAGAGCCCAGTTAAATTTCTTACCAATTTTCCGAACTCCCATCTATTGTACCCTTTACGTGAGACGAGTCCGTAAAAAATAAACATCAATTAACTATCAAAATAAAGAATTTCCCATATTATTACATTGGTCTATGGTTACCCTGACAGAGCCCAATAGTTAAAATTGAGTGGGTAGTTCTTCGAATTACATTTAAAAACCCCCTCCTTTCACCCCGATACATGTGTTTGGGACTATTCCAGATGCTAACTTATAAAGCTCAGGGATAAGATTTGTCGTATTTCTCTTGTGTATAATCGTAATTAACTGTTACTTGTCTCAGTTCGAGTTCATTCGTGTGCTCGAATGCCCGAAGAAAGGCGAAACCCGGGTCGTTAGTGACAAAATACATGGAATTGTACAACAATTCAAATTTGATATTGAAATTCCCTCAAGCAACCTCAGTCGATGTCTTAAATTAATTAAATTGTAACAATACAATAATTCATAAATAAATTTAAAAAATTGACATTATTGAGTTTCGGTTCAGAAATATGTATTCATACTGCTGAACGCTATTAATATGAATGTCAGTATACTCAAACTAAAGATATGAATTTACTTACAACAGCTCTCATTCAAGAGTATATGAATCCTTAGTTTTTGAATAACGGAAAAATAAGTCGTCGCTCGGAAAACATAAGGGCACTAGGTGGTTTGGCGTTATGAATACAGGTTTGTTCGTATTTTTTTCTACAAGATAGGTAAAAGGATTTATGCGAAAAAAAACCCATGAATTCACAATCGAAAAAATGAAAAAAGTTCCTTGTGTATTTTTACGCTAATCTTCAATTCATGTATGGCAAAATATATTTGTTCTATTTAAATGTTATGAGCTAAAACCTATATACCAACTTTATTATTTATTTTATTTTTAAGTAATAAACCTTAGTACATAATCGAAAGAATAGATTTAAAATACTATGTTTTTTTTTTATTTTGCCTCAATGTGACTCAATCTCCTAATTGAAAGATTTTAAAAAACCTGTGATCTAATTTTTATTTCAAAATAGTAAGAAATAGCCACTACATGATTTTTTTCAATGTAAAAACACTTTGACTTCTTTTGAGACTGTGATGTAGTCGTACTTTCAATTCCAAGATCTTAGAGAAGCTTTAAGCTTGGCTTGAAAGCTGGTTAGATTTCTCATTTCCCTTAGGTCAGTTGTATAGCCTTCTCTACAGGCAGCATGGTAGATCACCACCTGTCATGTCCATTCAACACCTTGTACTTAGACTATTATCCTACATAGGCATGGTCTTAATGGATCCGATATTATACGACTAGCAGTACCATTTATATTATTATGGGCCATTAGAATTTTGTCGAAATAGATTAACGGTAGGATACAATGTCACACATCAAATATTACGAACTGTAGTTAAAGTATCGTATATACGTAATATACAATATATCCTTAAACAATATATTACAATATATCCTTAAAGCGTGATCTATTAGAATATTAGAATAGTATGAGGATGCATATAAACTTAATTTTTTTCAGCCACGTTATAGATGATGGTTCTCTTTAAATAAAATTTATTCAGATATGTATGTACATTTAATTGCAAAATGTAGCAAATGTATGCTATGTTTAAATATGTCATAATCAATGATTAAACAGGTATGAACAATTAATAATAATTCCGTAATTTTTACATTATGATACATTACAATTTAAAGTTATTTTATTTTAAGGCTGAACTTAGGAATATTTCAACATTCAATTTAGTCACTTTTAATGTATTAACTGTCAATTATTGGTGGAAATGCATCATACTTTAAAAACAAAACACAATTTTCATGTATCTTCAGTTGATAATGTTCGAGATGAGTGAAATCGGTCTTGTTTTATTTAAAAAAAAGTCAATTTAGTATTGCGTTTTAGTTTTTCTTCGTCTAAGTATCTCTATTTTCCTAACTGTTTTATTAAAGATTAATATCAACAGTGGTATTTTGTGACGAAAGTTTGTGAATCAATCATTTTCCAAACACGCCCTTTAAATAAAGAATTGCACTTGAAATAAAATCAACGATAATCTATGAAAGTTTCTCAAGAATATAGACAACATAAAATATATTGGGTGTCAAAAACAAATTTAAAACTGAAAAAGTTGTCTTTGAAATTTGATCCTTTTCAGATGAGAGCCTCATTTATATTGGATGCAAGGCCACATTCATTATTCTGTAATCTTATAATAATGACGTTTTCTAAAAACTATAACAAAATATACCTGCTTTAAAATGTACTTAAATTGTTTTGTAGTTCAATAAAAATAATGAAATTAAAAATTTGGATTGTGTAAAAAGTCGCACTCCAGAACCTAGATGGCTGCAGGCTTCATTTAACTAACTAAAAAAGACTACTTAACAAAAAACATTACATGAAAAAATACAATCACAAATTTAGTTCACAAACGTGTGCATGTTCAAATAATCAGAAAATAAAAGCGTCGCAATTTTGTTGTAAATATTGAGCTTCGTGTATCAAAATTTCTTTTCGTGTAATTTAAACCAAAATTTACATATTTAATAATGTTGATGTAATCGCTTTATGGGGTCATAAATATAAAATTAATTGCTCGTGCGAAAATTTATTACTTTTAAGATCTGTTCACGCAGCGTAGCATTCCAATAAATTAACACTGTGTTAATAATGTGGAATATTCAGATTTTATTATACCAACAAATAATTAGCCTCTACGAACTTTTTCTTTAACATTTTAAATATTCATCATCACAAGAAACTACCGTTGATAAGTCTTCGCATGATTTCTACTGTTAAAGTCCAAAAGCGTTCGCCCTAAGGTAAAAACAGGTAATAATAGTATAAAAAAAAAATGATTTTTATTTTTCGATTTCTCTACCGTTTATTTTGATACATTTTCAAAACGGCTAAATTACTTTTCTGTACAATAAAAAATATGCCATATAACTTGTTTTAACATGTTTAGGCAGGACACTTTTGGAACGTATTACGTATCCTATTGTGGATATAGAGTATAAGTGGGAAACGTGTACTCAATAGTTTACATAAATGTATTTTTTTATTAAAAAAGTATCTGGCATTAGAACTGACAGCCAATGCGCCGAATATTTTGAAAATTAAAAAATCATACGAGGTAAACTCGATGAGAAATTTTAGAAGTCATTCATGTCCAAAATCACAACTTTAAATTGAAAATATCTTAATTTGATATTGACCTTGCTAGGAGTTGAGCCAGAACCCACCTGATCGCTATGGCAAACACTTACCACTAGACCACAGAGGCCGATATAGTATGTACTGTATGAGAAAGCTTTCAATAATATTTGAATACGAGTCATCAAAAAATCGTTCTTTTGCATTCGATTTAACCAAAAATTGACATTTTTCCTATCTCTGGTATAAAGCATAAATGGTCACACTTGGACGACTTGTTGCTGGAAAAAAATTGCGGCCTACACTAAAAAAATATATTCAACAAAAGGAGAGGGGTTACATACATAAAATATTTTGTACATAAAATATATGATGTTTCTACGTTTTGAATTTTAAGTATCATTATAATAATGCAATATGTTTTTGCTGCTGGCAATTTTTGACCAGCTTCTTTTAAAACACTTTTAATTCTTCTAATGCATGAATTTGTACTAATTTACATTATTTCTATACATTTACAGTAACATTCAATTGGAGGATCCTGAACCGAATTTCAAGACTTTTAGGTTTTAGGTTTCCTTTAAATTGTAAATTTGGTTGGTCAAACTTTTCCAGTAGTAAATATTTATTATCACCCTTGTGCCTTAACCATAACTCTTGACCAAGTAGTAAGAACTACGTTTAGTGATTGGGACGTTCCACAATAGATTTTTGATAAGTTCAATATTAAATTTTAAGATTTTACAATTTTCCTTCACACTTCATTTCAAGATGTTCAATATATTTTTAACTAGATAGCTGTAATCTGTGTAATGTCAAATATTAAAAAACCTCAAGTTCTAGAAAGATCGTCCAGTATTCGAGTCATACCTCTTGTCTATTACTATGTAAATATCTTGGTTCTGATGGTGGAGTGAAGCCAAAATAGCTATCAACGAATTGGTAAGGAAGTAAATACTATGTTATATTTACCTTATAAACCTCCTGACGTAATTCATTATATCTATTACTCTCTATCATATTAAATTTTAGCCGTATATATTCGGTTTGTTCGATGTATATTATATAAGTTCGCACCCTTAGGGAATTGGTGGGAAATAATTTGATTTCCGGTGACTTTTGGTATATATTCAATGAATGTAATAAGGTTGAGATTTTACACCAAATTCCTCGCATCGTTTCCTTATATTGCATATTTTATGATGCATATTTGCTTTATTATCATATGAGCATTTGTTCTGCAAACAATTCAGATCGATAGTGTCATTTGATGGTAAGAGCAACGCATAAGCTTGTGATATATATCTAGTTCTGTTATTACTATTATTGAAGATGTTACATTTATATTTGTATATCAGTCACCGTCTCAATCGGTGTATATGTTACTAATAATACTATTTACACATAACATTATAATTAAAGATCATTATTGTATGCACACCTGGTCCTCTTTTTACGCGATTTCACTTTAACGCAATTTTTTATTTTTACGTGACTATTTCTTTTAAAAAAAAGTATTTCAACAAGCGGATTTTTAATCAATACGACTTTTTTAAAAATCAAAAAGTAATAACAATTTAATTACTATAGACTAGACTAGTTTATTTCTTCACTTCCCCAAAACACGTGTCGTTGGCGACGTATCCTAACCAGATGACGTAACTTGAGTAGTTATCCCCAGTAGAGTGAATTATAGGCGCGTTCAAACCACACTCTTATTTTGCACTACTAAATATATTTTCAATAAAAATTCCACCTTTTTTTCGTTAATTTTAAGGAAATTAATGGTTTATAATTTTAATAAAAGACTTTTTTACACGAATTTAAAGAACCAATTTTAGTTTCCCATACATTATTGATACTCATTTAGGCTATTTTTTTGGAACCAATATGTCAAATTATTTACATAAAAAAAAGATTATTTTTTTATGCGTTCATTTCTGGAACCAATGTATCGCGCAAAAAAAAGGTTGGGTGTATTATATTTTATATTACATAATTTGTGTAATCCGGGTAATTCATCTATACTGTTAACGGTTGGGAAAATAGTGTCTTCTTAATAAATGTATACGGAGACGTTGCCAATGTTGAAGTTAGTTGTATTATAGCAATGGGACTAATTTTCAACAACTAATTATTCTAACAAAAGCTTTACACCATCCCATAAATGATTTTTCCCATGTGTTAGAGAATATACCATTTATATCAAATAAATATTTGTAAATAAAATATTTATTGATTATTAAATTTATTGAAGAATATGACAATGGGCGATTCGTCTATACGTCTTGAGTAACTCAAAGTCAAAGTGAACTTCAGATATGAAAGTATTTTATGACGTAATCAAAATAAAAATATGATAAATGCAAATAGATTTCCAACTTGCGTAATATTACGTCAAAATGGTTTTATTTAAGTGATTAGATATCTGTGAAACGGTATCTTTCGATTACGCCCTGCTTAGTTCACTGCTATGATGTAATCTATCCTGAATGATAGTTCCCTTTCAATAATAAACCTTGCACAATGTGCACTATAAATCATCCATGAGACGATAATCTTCTCGACAACCAGTAAGACAAAAGTTAAAGTAATATTATTATGAGCTTGTATCGATAATATTTTATGAAATTTCATAGTACTAATTCCATAATTTTCCAATATGAACAGGAGCGGTTTCTCTGAGCTTTTTTATGCGTTTTATTCAAAATATATGCTTACTCGCTAAGCCGGCTAAGCGATCATATAATAAAATTGTGGGATAAGTACCTACTACAAATTATTTTCGAGATAAGAATAGACAGTTAAAACTATTCAAGTAATTAATGACTAACCACTCGATACGGCTCCCTTAGGAATCGCAGGATATTTCCTCGAACAGCCATTCATACGTGTTTACTAATGGCGGTTAAACTGGCAATTATTACCTATGGAACTGGATTAGATAAAACTGCTAGAAAAATGGAGGACGATTCATATAAGGGAATCCACAACGAGACCCATTTGTATTACCCGTAGCAGCATTCTAGTTGCAAAAGCTCTGATATTATTAAATGTGACATAAGTGATGTCGTTATAGAAACTCAATCTGTGTTGACGACGCGTAGAAACTTTAAATATTATAATATAAATATCACCCTTAAAATGAATGTTTCAATCGTGAAATTCTTACGAAAACTAAAACAAACGAGTTTTCTAATTTTTTTTTGTTGAAAATAGCACAGTTGACTGACGTAGAAATGGCAGCCAGAATGATTTGTACAATGTTCACGTAGTTACTGTAAATCATTTGGGAGGAGTTTTTGTGACAGATGGACAGATGTATACATGATGTCGGCGTCCGTGGCGCAGTTGGTTTCGTCGCTGGCTACGATTACGGATGTCTCGGGTTCAATTCCCGGTGCGGACGGTTTTCATAGATTGATCTTTCAATCGATTTATGGATTTCTGTTCGTAGTCTGAGTCTTCCCTCCCACCAATCCCATCCTCACGGGGCGTAGTGAGAGTGATTAGCTAACCACTAGTCCTGTCATAGCCCTATCCTTCTATCCTTACTCTCTTCGAAAAAGGGAGGTTGAGCAACTGAGTGACAAGCAGTTCTCGTAGAAAATATTCTGTCAAGATACCTCCATTAGGAGACCATATGCTTCACATTGGGAGCGGACATGGAAAAAAAATACATGATTTTTCTGCTATATAGTAGAGATTAAGTTAAACATCCCTTTGCCCACATAAGTCCACAATATGAAGGATATACGTAACTTTTATACGTTTTTTTTTATATATAATGCTCTCTATAAATTTATCTACATATTTACTCATTGCAGCCTGCTGTGATTCTATGACTCTGAATTATTGAATAATTAGCAATCTAGCAGTGAATTATGATAACCTGCTTACTGAAACAGAGAAAATTGAATCGGGTTACTGAGCAAGCCAGTGAGTTTTTAGATTAACTGGGGCGTAAAATAAACTTCGTTTCAAAAGGCACATATTTATATGACTACGAGAGTGGAAATGTTCACTTTGATTTTTTTACTTTTATTATTTCGAAGCGTGGCATGTTTATTTGATTCAAGCATGACTAGTCTTTTTAAATAAATAACATTCAGAATTGAAACGTCTAGTTGAATCGTACTTTTTTTCATGATCATAGAAAATTTTATATTATAGTTATTTGCTTATGCATATATACCAATAACGTGATTTTGAAGTTTCATATATTTGTAAACGTTGTAGAACCTTAAAATTTTATCAAGAAGTACTTTTAAATTAATTACTTATAATAATTATTATGTAACTTAAATGGCGCTGTCACAAATTCTAACACAAGTCTCTCAATTTTATTAATTTGAAAAATTTACCATACGAATATACCGTAAATCTAAAATCTATTCCATAAGTTTTTTTATTTTGAAGATCGCTCTGTAATGAAGATGCCGTATCAAACACAATATCTGAAGATTTTAAATGACTTCTTGAGTCCCTGGATGGAATTTTTAAAATCCTGAAATTCTGCACACGAAAATAAACACCTGAAAATTACATTACTAGTAATTGTGAACATTTCAATAAAATAACTCATCACTTTTTGAATTCAAGTAGGGTTTATATAAATTATATTATTACAGTTACTTTTTTATTACACGATTTGCGTTTCAATGTTTTCATTGAACAATGTACGAAATCGTCATGAATATTTTTTACCCAAAACGATATTTTTGACTCTTTTCACAGTTGCAAGTAAGTACTTGTCTTCAAATTGGGTCGTGGTACCTTTGGGTCTGATTTGCGAGGTCACTGTGACCTTATATATCATGTAAAAAGCTCAAATTCTCCCAATGGAAGGTCATAAGTTGGGTTTGTGACATTTGTGTCAAGTCATTTTAACTGAATCTAACATGTTTCCACCTATTGTGTGGCTTTAGTACGACCTGAAATGGGATACGATTTCATAAAAAAAAGTAAATCAATTCGTTCTTATCAATCTTTTAAAAACGTTCCCAATATAATGAATTTTTCATTTGAAAATAAACAATATACTTATCGTCACTATTTGAACCACAACACAAAGTAATAGGATGAAGTTAGGCAAAGAAAAATGCTTAAAACTCAATTATAAAGTTCAAATGCTTAATCAATGCGATATCAATAATAGTGAGTTTATTTATTACATATTAAACAAATGGTTGGCAGACTGACAGCTAATTATAATTTGAATATAATTTTTTAATATCAAATATGTAGTGTTCTATTCATATCTGCCCTCATAGAGAGAAAAACCCAGCTTAGAGAGAAGCTGTTATTACAAATTTGAAGAAGGGTAGGTAATTAGTTACAATAAAAAATAATTCATTTTAAAAGTTCATTTTACAATCGATGTAGTCAACATTTAATACTTTTAAATAACATCACCACAAGTGAAGCATAAAAAATCTTAATAAGATTCATTCGGCCTGAAAAATTTAATGATGTCATTTTAGAATGAATTTTCATAAAAATATAATACGTTTTTGTAAGTGCATTATTAAGAATAATCTTGGGTAGGGGACGCGAACTGCATACATAATTAACGAAGTCCTTGACGCAATGCCCCGGCAGTGGCCTGGGTCGCCATTCTTTTGAAGAATTCAAAATGTAGGTACCTTAATATTATTTCTATTTTAATAACACAAAAATGAAAAAAATATGAGATAACAATGATTGTAAATTATGTTGGAAGTAGGTAATAGTGAAGGATTTACACTTGATGGAGCAATTAGATGATACGCATTAGGGCCCAAAAAATTATTATTCATTCACAAGTTACATTACATCTTTCTAAAAATGTGTTCATATTCGTTAAAGCTTTGTTAAATATATTAATGTTTTTTATATAACTTTTCAAGGTACGTGAGTGAGGGTTAAGAAAAAAGGGTAATGAATTAAAAGGGAGCCATCGTGCACCGTTTAATCGATAACCTGAATGATATTGATGTTTTTTCTCTTCTTTAAATCTCTAACTAAAATATAATTATCATATATTTGACATAGCTCTCTACAAGAGTTGAGTTCTACAACTACAATTTTTGTCTCGGATTTCGTAATATTCAGAAGTTAGTGATACTGATGCGTTTATACCACGAATCAGAAAATACATATGTTGGTATGCCTGTCTGTTTCTATGTCAGTCACAAGAACTCCTCGCAAACAGTGAACAGTAGCGATGTGACATTTGCACATATTATTTTGGCTGTCATTTATTGGTCAAATGTGTTGTTTTCTATTTTAAAATTATTAATGATTGTCGGATTATATTTTTTGGATTTTTAATGAGTTTACGGGAATATTTTCAACTTTCAACACTGGCTAACACCAAAATAACGTCATAGTAGTGCAGACTCAAATATTTTTATTTCCAGGGTGAAGCCAGGCACTAAACTACCTATTCTATTTACTTAATAGAAAGGTTTTTTTTATAGATGCGTGGTATATAAACTGCTGGATTCCAGTACATGTTTGTGAATTGCTATAAAGATATAAGTAGCATGTATCCATAATGAATTAACGCACAGATTCTATACGATCAAAAAAACATTTTTTTTAAAAATATTTTTTTTGAATTTCAATGTTTAAAGTAAAACAAACGTCTTAAGAGTATGATCTATATAATTTATGTTTGCGTGGGACAAATAATTTATTTCATCGATATTCACGTAACTCACATATATATAATTTAAGACATAGACTGAGGGTGCTTGATGGAGCTCAGTTCGAGTCCATTCGTGAATGCCTGTAGATGCCGAAAGGCGAAACCCGGGTCGTTACTGACAAAATACATGGAAGTGTACAAAATCTCAATAATTCAAATTTCATGTATATGTATATATATTTGATATTTTGCCTTTGTGATGCTATGCCTCAAAATGGTGGACAGGTAAATGACACTTCGGAAACCATGAAGCGTTTTAAAAAGCCATATCCCCTATCTACTGAATGGAAACAGCTATAAAATTGAATTGAACGTATATCCGGTTATGATAGACTGCTTTACGATACGAATTGATCACGCAAAATACATTTTCCGGCTATTTTTACGTAGGTACATTCATTTTGTGAAATCAATATAAACGCAAAATACATCATTTATTACAGATTGTCAGAAGTAATAACAGAAACAGCCCAAACAAAACGTGTATTAAATTGTATACACTGTGATTATCGAAAGAAAAATATTATGAAAAGAAGTCTTCTTGCCTTTCTACAGTCGATATATTATGTATTTATATATAAATATAGTGTATTAGAACGTTTTTTGTGAGTTATGCACAATATTTTTGGTGTAGGTTACGTCCTTTTTCCTTTCCACAGTCGATATATTGATTTAAACATGTACAATATTTTTCTTTACGAGGTCATAACATTTTTCTATCCATTTGTTTATTGAGAAGTGAAATCGAATGTCAACATTTACTGCAATCTATCTCCATACATCGATCATATAAATCTTGGTAATAAAGCATGGGTGTCCAACATTTTGGCTATCTTGGGCCACATTTATTGAAGAGTAATTGTTTTGGTTGACATATAAAATAAAATATTTTATAAAATAAGGATAAATAGGTTTTTAATGTTAGTCTTTTTTGAACATAAAATAAGCTCTTTTTTAAACAAGGTGACATAAATTGAATGGGATATTTGGCCGTTTTTGTAATAATAACCCATCAATGTCTGATTCGATGGAAGTGGTTGCAATACTTAGTTAATTGTCGCGGTTTAAGTCATTGGCAATTATAGCTTGTGATATATTATATAACACTGGACGGGTTAAACAAATAAAGTATTCAAGTTTTATCATAGTATATAATTCGAATACCAGAGGCCGCTTCTTATCTCGATTTCACATTTGGTAGATACGGTAATCTACCTTGCCATCATTGTTTTTTTAAAAGGTTGTATTTCGTATGCATGGGAGAGGCTTTGAAACAAAACGCTCGGCTTACGGCACCGATGACATCACACGAAAGAAGATAACGACATAAAAAATGTAAGATAACGTTTTTTTACTAGCCATAAGTTATAAAACGAATAGTAAAAGAAACTTATACAAACCTTTATGGCGATAAATTAAGTTTGTAATCAAAATAGGTTTATTCATCAGCCATATAAATGAAGTAATTATATCTTTAGCGCTACGATAAAAACGACTTTTTAAAATATTATTACTCAATGTAATTATTTTGTAGAAATCTATCGAGGAAAAACTGCATTTGGTCCACTAACAATTTCACAGCACAGCCCGTTGTAATGTGAGTATTAAGTTCGTATGAATCTGAAGAATATACTTAAACATTGATTTCAGAAGAGTAAGCGGGAATATCGTTTGACAATAAGGAAATGATCTAAGTGAAGTTCTCATTCAGTCCAGTTTCAAAGATTATACCTCCCAGGTTGACTCTGATAAGCAATAATACACGATCTGCAGAAATTCCACGACGTCGTATGGAGTACCGGACAGCTAGTCTGCAATAATATGTGAGTACATGTAATTTCAAATTCTTGTTAATTGAATATTGTTAATGTTTTCCGAAATTCTAGATCCACTTTTAAAGAAGTATGAAAGCCGGATGGAATATTTTCACAATTAACATGTATTTCCCGTACTCCAGTGTTTGGGTTGAAAATATTTGAAAGAGTTTCAAACATCACAAGAACCCTTAGTTAAAAATTCATACCTACATCAATTGAAAAATATGAAAATGCCCTGTAAGGGAATTGATCCGAGATGGCAGCTCATAGCGTTACTACTCGATCACAGCGACTGGAAGATTTTCATTAGTTACGTATGTACTGGAAATATATTTCCAATCTCAATATAGCATTTTTTACGAAATTGTTTTACAAGTATGCAATGAAAAATTTACATGATTTTTCTTTTTCTATCCATAAAAAGAATATACTTTTTTTTTCAAATAACGTATTCGGTTTTTCTTCCACATCTACTGAAAATATCTACATTAATTTAACTGCAAATTCTTTCTTTATTCGTAAGTTAAATAGCTCTGCTGCTGGGTTTCGGTCATTCATAATTAATCAGAAACCCTGCGCGAGACTATATCAAGGACTTTTGTTCAAATGGAAAATATTTAAAATTCTTTTTGTATGTGCACTTTTTGTTAAAAAATTGTAACTTCAAAGCAAAATTTCGAAGAAAAAGCACTTAATAAAAAATGGGCAATTGAAGTAATTATTTTTAAAAGAAAGCAAGCATAATTCTTACGTCATTGTACGACACAAATATATTTTTTTATATTTAGAATGTACTTCTAGTATTAAGTCATTAATAAATCATTTTTATATGATATATATAAAAAATGTGTTAAATATAAACGGTACAACTTTAATAAGAAATTGTGAATAAATATAATATAATCTTACAGCTGTGAAAAACAATGCTTAATTTTGAAAACGCAAATACATTTTAATTATTGTAATACTGAACTCATAATATAAGTTTAAAAGATAACAGAACTCTCACGGTGAATGTATACTCAGTCTAACCGTTAACAAAACTTGCATCGGTAATTAATTATTGGGCTCACTTTTCGTTAAATGAAAATGACATAACGAGTCTTCCCAAGGCAGTGCCGTGAAATTAGCGCCAGGTTGCCGTTCCAGCGCCGTCAGTAATGTCAGAAGCAAATTGGATTAAGTTTAAAAACGAGAAAAACACCATTTCACTTCTCGCCCTTCCCACCTCGTCCAAACGTATGACGCTGGGGTCGTTTGCAATAAATTTTCCCTGTAAAAAAAACACGGTCCCCGTGTCTCTATGCCAAGACAGGGGCTTAAAATCACGGCTCCACTACATTTCTGTGATAGATGCTAGATTACCAGGACCATAATAGGATAAACAAACAAACTATCCATGATGCCCACGTATATTATTTTATGTGTCGAATTAAATAAATGAGTATTATTTATATTGGCAGACAGAGAAAATATGAAATGAATAGATCATTCTGTATTATTGTTTTGTTGATATCGTAAGAAATAAATAAAATAAAATAACAAAACAAAATAGGTAAAACGGATGAGAGGTTAATGAAAATTAAAATTCAGCTATATAATAAAATAAGTTTCATCTATTGATTGAATGTGACTAAGCGCACGTCGAATCATCGGCTTGCACGCGTTTAAACTTAAACTGTGTAACCTCGTCATAATTATTTTTAATGACCGTTAAATCTTAAATTTGAATATTTATAATGGATATTCGACATGAAATTTCGTCGGTTAAATTCAATATCCGCAATATGGAGGTTTTACTGTACAATCAAATAGTACCTTAAGGAAGAAATATATCTAATTAACAATACTTAAATGTGGAAAGAACTATTTAAGTCATCTGCGAGGAGTTTAAAACATAATTGATGATATACCTATTAAATCGGTGAAAAATTAATTATTAATGTAAACGTGACTGATTCAGACACTTAAGATAAAAACCAAAATAGTTTGGCTTCTTTTTAGTTATATCACTCATAATAATAGGGTTTTTAATAGTGAATAACGTGAATCTAGCTTACCAAAAAAATATATTGAAAAAGTAGGTCTCATACTAGCGTTAGCTACTCTAAGTGTACAAAAACAATTCAAATATTTGTAATTGTTCTATTCCTTTTTAAAAAAAAATACTTTTTACAAATACAACCGAAAAGCTATAGTATTTACGCATTAAAATAAATTGCATTTTAAACTTGAATAATATTGCGAGATATCTACGAAAATTGTGTCTTTCTTTGCGCCAAAGTCTTGGCGAGCTCTGCCGTAGTGTAACTTGGCAAATGGCGTGAAATAATTAATTTACTGTAATTCTGAGTCTTTGTGAATATTTGAGATAGAACAGACTCTTAACTCTTTATCGCATTGTTTGTGATCTTTCGCGCTTAAAATCCTTTCTGTCGGATGACTTCTGATATTTACGATTGCCGTTATATCAAAAGATAAATGCCATTAACCAAAGTGATTAATTGAGTCGCCATTTTATATTCGGATTTTAAAATAAATCCACCGTGTTTAATTTTCCAGGATAGCGACCATAACAGAAGAGTTGATATTATTTCTAACAATTTGTAGAAATCGTGATAGTTATTGTACGGATAGTGTAGCGCTCGGAAAAATTTATTCCCTCTTTGTAAACATTTATTCATTACACTTGCCTTGTGTAGACCAAGCAATACAGTTTCTACTGTATGTAAATTTATGTATTGTGCTTTTTAAATTTGAGCACTCTTTGAAAGGTATTTATTAATGTACAGAATAAATTAAATACAGGGAAAAATAATTATTCAGTATTCTAAAACAAAAATTTGATACGTCTGTAAAAACAGAAGCTTTACTAGAGAATTGAAGACGTCTGCAACTTTAAAGTTAATGCTAACGCCATCAATATTTGAAAATTATCATCTAAAATCAAAGACACCACTGGGAACAACATTGATTGATTTTACATTATATTGAATCAAAAAAGCTTAATAGAATGAAATGAAGCTCTTTAATTGTTGGTACATAAAAGATATATATATTAAGATAGCATATCTTACACACAAACAAACATTAAGTGAACACAAAACTGAAAATCGTATCAAATATAAAAAATAGTAGAAACGTTTATATGTATAGCCAAAAAGATCGATTAATATAAATATGTAAAAGAATGGGCACAATCGTCTTCAATACAATTTGAAACGTGCAGTAAAGAAAAAGAAACGCCTTTATTTTAACATTTTTTAATTGAAAATCGTGTTTCCTTCGCAAGAAAGCAAATATATACAATATTATTATCTTCTCAGGACCTACCTGACAGCCATCGGAAAACCTGCCTACATAACCTATTTGTAATAAACTTTTTATTGGTACTTTACTAGAAGAAAGTATCAACACATTGCTACAGAAAAAATGCTGATATACACGACTCCAAGAACTCGACTTATTCAAATCAATTTAGTTGATTCGATAGTACTTGTAGTTTAAATGAATAGTAAATGAAAGTTACACTAAATTTAAATTAATGTAGAAAAGATAAAGAATTTCGTGTAAAATACTACAAAATGCCTGTTGAGAGTTATGTTGTTTTTGTGAATTGCTTGATGTAAAAAAACTGTTTTTAACATGTGTATAAATGATCCGTTTCTATTATATTATACTATATCCTCAGTAAAAACACATCCGAAGTAGGAGTCGTAATTTTTCCTAATCAATATTTACCAACCTATCGTAACACAGCATTTATCATACAGAGTGCAAAGCTTATGAAGTACACATATTACGCAAGTTTACACCTTTTATTTTTTCAAATGTCTCTGTATGGAGATTCATTTAAGGGTCTTACAATTGCTACTGTACTCTTTTGTATTCAATGACATCCATATATTCAACATTGTCGGAACATTTTTGATTGACAATATCTGTGATTATTTTCATCGCAAATGTTTTCAACTTCTATTGTTACATTTTAAAAAAAACTGATTTTTTTAATGCAATGCCTTTCCACCAAGAATTTGACAGTCGACACCTTAAACGTGCTATAGTTACATCATCTCTGAGTTGACACTCGGCTTGGGGCTTCGTTTTTATCCACCTAATTTTAAACCTATATAATATAAAGAATTATCACTATATTACCAACAAAGAAATACCGATGCCAACGTTGATGAATACCAATAGAATAATAATACTATACAAGTATTGGAATATTTTTATAGTGTGTATAAAAGTGAGTCGCTGATTGTCATAGCTGAAAATTGTGGAATATGTACGACACAAATTTATTCCATTTTAGATTATACGTATTTAACGAATATGGTATGAGAAAACACGCTCAAGAAACACTTACACTGCTAGTGTTTCCCGTCAAAATGTCATAATATTACATAATGTTTTTAGTATGTGATTAGACTTTTTTAGTTTAAAACAACATGATTCACATGATTGCCGTTCATTAGTATCTAAATAAATGTTTCTGTGCCATCTGTTAAGCTGATTCCTCTCATATAATATATAAGAGCATACATTTTATGTTCTTTGATTACAAGAAGCACTCAAAGTGTATAAAATTTATTAGTCTGTTCTCGTTTTCAAAGATAACACAAGCTTATATAGATAATTGAGTCAATAAAGCTCCAACCCCAGGTATGTTTTGAGTTATGAATTGCAATGAATACACATGACGTAAAACTTAACAAAAGTTTTTATTGAGCGTAGAAGTCATAAATATAAGTTTATTTTTATAACTGTAGCTGAGTGTCAAAGCTTGAGGGCTCTCTTCTTTTCGGTTGTCTAATATAGTATTAGAAGTTTGAATATAAGTTTCAGTCGATGTATGGATATTTATTAAAGTGTGTGATATTTCCTGTCAAACGCACCACAATCCGATCTTCAAAATGGCGCACGGTGAGATATTAATACTCTTTCTGAAATTGGAGATAAAAGAAATGGAATTATCATGCTTTAATAGGATTATATTAGTCAATATATTATCGTGAGCTGAAATTTTATCAATATACATATTGTGACGGTAAAAGTTGATTATGCCAGGTTCGTGGTGCAGTGATCAACGTCGTTGGCTTCGGCTACGGATACCATGACTGGATATCTAAAGACTGGATTTTTTTTAAATACACCGAATCCTTTTATTACGCGATAAATTAGTTCCAGGAATTGACGCGTAAAAAGGTATCAGGTTATACAGACGTACAGTAAATTTTGTCAAGAGATGTGCACTTGACTCAAGTAGTGGTCAAACGTTTATGGACCAACGCCACCATAGATAGGAAGAGATAAATATTTTTCTCTTTGACAAATTACGACGGGATATTTTTCATCTGACAAGGCTGACGGGTAGGATAAAATTACTTTCTCATTCACATTTTTCCCGATTTTTTCTGTTTTTTCCACAAGAATGTCAGATATTTAATTTTTTTTGTACAAAAAATGCCCATTTAAAATAAATCAAAAGAAAAAAGAGTAGGAAACTCCCCAGTCAATCTTTAATATAATATTTAAGGCTCAACGATTTTACGGTATGCGCGTATGTATATTTGACGGGTACACAATTATTATTCTCAAAGAAGATAACATGGAAAAGTTTACAAGTATCTTAGATGTGTCGTAGATAAATGACTCGTATTAAAATTATCTCTGTCTAAGAAGAATTTGCTATCGAGCCATTTTGAGGCAATATTTTATTTGAAATTTTTTAAAATATTGTTCTGAATTATCAATAAAAAAATATTCGTTATGAAAACAGAATTGAAATTCACAACGGAGTCAATCGTTCTCTGACAGCAGCTTTTGAGGAATAACTATTAAGAACATGGTTGTTTTACACTAAATTGAGAATGTTTAATGAAATGATTATATTTCTTGCGATTTATTCGCTTTCCGTAGGACACTTCAACGCTATTAAATTAAAGTCAAATTATATTCGGCGAGACCGAGTTGGCATGACTGATCGATAAGGTATACTGTCGTACTGAATCTCCTTGCATTGGCAGAATATGTGTGGTGAACAGCATTTAGTACTTCAGAGTCGAGCAATCGGATAAGTTAAAAGTAGCAGGAAACAGCTAGTATCATTTCAGCAAGAGGACATATAATAATCACCGATTTTTACCAAGAAAGGTAAAATTATTATTGATATAAAAAAGGATCTGCTAATAAGTAGATTGTCGGCGTCCGTGGCGCAGTTGGTTTCGTCGCTGGCTACGGTTACGGATGTCTCGGGTTCAATTCCCGGTGCGGACGGTTTTCATAGATTGATCATTCAATCGATTTATGGATTTCTGTTCGTAGTCTGAGTCCTCCCTTCCACCAATCCCATCCTCACGGGGCGTAACGAGAGCGATTAGCTAACCACTAGTCCTTTCATAGCCCTATCCTTCTATCCCTACTCTCTTCGAAAGAGAAAAGAGAGGTTGAGCAACTGAGTGACAAGCAGTTCTCGTAGAAAAAATTCTGTCAAGATACCTCCATTAGGAGACCATATGCTCCACATTGGGAGCGGACATGAAAAAAAAAATAAAAAAAAAATTTAATAGCACGAGCTCATTTATAATAAAAATCCTTCAAATCCATAGATCGATTGCAAAAAAAATTACTAAGCTGTCTGTACTGGGATTTAATCCCGTGAACACTGCAACCGACGCCGACGGCGTTAAAGACTCGGCTAGAAGTTTGGAAAATTATTTTATTTATTGTAATGTTTCGTTATCAAATTTTTGTCTTTTTGCTAGCCCCTATTTAGCTTTTAATTTATTAAAGAAAATGCCGGTAGTGACAAATTTAAAAGTGAAAAAAAAAACTGTGTCAGCGCAGAGTCTGGTCTATACCATAAGCTAAATATGAGCGAGATGCGACAGTATAAATTTAATTCAATTAACTTTCATGAAGCACACCTGGGTTGACTTTTAAGTATTAACACGAGTTTTCAAATGTTATTCTGACATGAGAGGATGAAGAGATTAACCGCAATTTTATTTTAATGTGAAGTTATCAAATAAAATTAATGTTTTTATTATAATCTATAAAATATCCTTTTATTCCGTTATTAAATAAAATATAATAATAACACAATATAAAAAAAGCATATTAATAATTACGTTATTTCTCAAAACATAAATAAACCAGAGTGTTTGGAAATTAAAATAAGACAACCAATCTCATGAAGCGGAATATCTATTATTACAACAATTCCGCTATCAACAGATAGTTGTTTTCTAAGGTCGTATAAAATTTTTTGTGACTGAGCCGCATCTGGTAAATTTTTTTGTCTTTGTGTTTTGACCTTGAGTGTTTTTTTTCTATTTCACTTTATTATTTTTTTAAAAAGAAAGCTCGAATATATTCCAAATTTCCAGAATACTATAAAACAAATTTTGCAACGCCAAAAAAAACGGCTTACGCATACATTAACTTAAAATATACTCTTTATGCGTTTTTGAAATCTTCCCACTTTTATTGAAATTAATTATAGTAATGCATGACAGCAGGTATTCGTCACACTCAATATCCATCATTATTAGTATATTTTTAAGATATTTTAAGAATTGATGTTTTCTTATTTGTTGTAATATACCTTCTTTATTTGAGTTAAGTATGGAATTTTTGTACGATGAAAGTAAATAGATAATATCTTTTGCGGTTAAATCAAGAGATATTCATTTCTCAAAAACTAAGCGATGCTTATGCTTACATTATTTAAATTGAGTAAATATTATAATGTCGGCGTCCGTGGCGCAGTTGGTTTCGACACCGGCTACGGTTACGGATGTCTCGGGTTCAATTCCCGGTGCGGACGGTTTGCATAGATTGATCTTTCAATCGATTTATGGATTTCTGTTCGTAGTCTGAGTCCTCCCTCCCACCTATCCCATCCTCACAGGGCGTAACGAGAGCGATTAGCTAACCACTAGTCCTGTCATATCCCTATCCTTCTATCCCTACTCTCTTCAAAAAAAAAGAAAAGAGAGGTTGAGCAACTGAGTGACAAGCAGTTCTTGTAGAAAAAATTCTGTCAAGATACCTCCATTAGGAGACCATATGCTCCACATTGGGAGCGGACATGGAAAAAAAAAATATTATAAAATTATCAAAAAGAAGATTCGGATCGCGATTGATATTCGCATGATGTCTTTAAATTATAGTTGTGCCACTGTCTTATACCGTCATAATAGCTGTCTCTACCGGGAGTATCAAGCAAAAATCATTTGATTAATTTTGTTATAATACCATTGTATTCCGGGTCCATAGACGAGTGTTCAACGTCGTTGGATTCGGTTGCGGTGCTTACGGGATCAGCGTGGAAGAACTCATAAATTGATTTGTCAATCGATCTATGGATTTTTGATCGAAGACATGAATATATGTGATGCCTAAAATTGACTTTGAACAATCCTATCCTAAAAATAGAACGTAGCAAGAATAATAAACCAACTTCTCCTCATATTCAAGCCCTAACCTTCTATCTATACTTTCTTCGAAAAAGAGAAGTTAAATAACCGAATAACATCTCTTGCCTACAAAATTACGATGAGACAATACTTAAGAATCGGTTTAAACCGAGAGCAGTTCTGCTCAACGACTCTCCATAGATGTAACAGGGATTTTCTTTGTTTAAATTAAATAAACACGACCCCTTGTAATAGAAAATGACAGCACTATCTCATACTAGTAAAAAGTTTTCATTTTATCTGTCTATTGTGACGCAATTAAAAATATATTGTAACAGCTTGGTAGTTTGCGTAGTTAAATAATTTGTTTTTAAATGTGTATCTCTTGTATTTATGTAGTGGGCACTTCATATGTCGAGAACTTTGAACAAACTTGAATTGGTAACTAGGTCAGAGAAAAAATGTTTTCAAAATATTACGTATTTCCGTCTAGTTAAAGGCTGGTAGGTTCGACAAACTGGAAGCAAATCTCTTCGAATATTGTGCGATTAAAGAGCTTCATAGTCTTGAAATGAGAAAAATTGTAATCAGTTTTGAAAAAGAATAAATACATTATTTGCTTATAGCGTGTCTTGACGTGATACGTATATTTTTTATTCCTTTGTTTCAGTTCATACTTATTTATCATGCACATATTCGTACGTAATAATGCCAGATATTAAAAAAATGGCCGGCGAACACAGACAGCTAACAATTTACTAGGATTTTATTATTATTTGTGTGGGTATAAAAATGTCTACTACCAATGTCAAGCATATGACCTCCTAATGGATGTATCTCAAAAGAAGTTTTCTACGATAACTGCTTGTTACTTAGTTGCTCAACTTCAGTCTCTCTTTTTTGAAGACAGTAAGGATAGAAGAAAGTGCTATGACAAGACTAATGGTTGGCTGATCGCTCTCGCTTCGCCTCGTTTTTAGAATCAGTTAGGTGGAAGGGAATTTCAGACATCAAAAACATTCATGCCTACGAATATAAACTTATAAGTCGACTGAAAAACCAATTTATGAAACAATCCTTACCGGGACTTGAACCCGAGATATCCGTAACCGTATCCAACGACATTAACCAATGCACCACTGAGCCGACATAATAATGTATATTTGTGTAAAACCTCTATAAAAAGAACGAAATTTCAGGTCAAATGTGAAACATGTCTGTAGAAAATTCTGTTTGTGGTATACAATATGTTCAAATTTAAGAGTCATCTCTAGTTAACCATACCCTGCGGATAATTAGAACATGATCACTATAGCATACAATTCCGGACTCACTAAGCGTATTTTCATGTGGTAGATTGAAAATTTAATTTGTGTCAATTTTTGGTTCAATTGGAATATGTGGTTTAATATATTTTTTTTTGGCATTGGAAAGGTTTTTAATAGATTTTTAATCAAAGCCATTTTCAATAAACGAGAGTACATAATTTATTACATTATTAAGGTAGGTTTCACCAGATGATATCCAAAAAGAGGACACGTCCTTCAATATGACTTTAAAATATTGTCCTCCATGCTTTTAAACCGTGGTTCTAATTTGTCCTCCAATTCAAATATGTTAAGAAAGGTTCTTACGAAATATGAGAAGGAGGGACACCGTAATACAATTATATAAGTATTATAAAAATATATACATGAATAAACTGAGGTCTGGGAATTATTTTTTAGCATTTAGAGTGAATCCCGAAATCTCGGGATTGATATTTAGGCAATATTGGGATTATGGAATTGAATAATTGATCAGAATCCCGGGACTGGAAGCCCTAATGATCACACATCTGAAGAAATTTTAACGCGTTTTGGCCAATGATTTAACACGCGCCAAGCCACATCAAATTCACAAATCATTCATTCCTAAACTAGCTTCATGTTAAAACCGGAAAATTTATTTTGATTTAAAACATCGATTCATAGTTAAATACGGAAAATATTTTTTTCAGGGACCGACCAAAAAAGTATAATATAGATAGAAGAAAATAAAACTATTCACCATGTTTCGCAATATTTTTTGTCTAATTAATTTAAAAATAAGATCAGAAGAATTCTGTGACTTTTGTGTGTTCACACTTAGTGTGATCGAAAATAAAACAACTGAAATTTCTTAATATTTCACTGAAAAATAAAATCTTAAGCCTATGTTAGGTTAGGGGTTAGGTGAACGAGCTATTAAAATAAAGCTGTCAATTTATTTTAAATAACTGAATCTGTTCATATATTATAATAGTTATTGTTTTAATATAATAGTTATTGGAAAGTTACTTAATTTACAGATCAAAAATATTAGGAGTTACTGGTCAAATGAGTAAAAGCATATTTAATATTATAAAGTAAACAAAATCTCTTAATGCGTATTATAATTTATTGCTAAAAATTTCTTTTAGTGTTAGTCTTATTTCCCTTCTTAATATATATAAGTTCTAGGGTAAAATGGGTTTTTCTCTAGGGTAACATTGAAATGAATGGCGAAGTTTCCCGATGTTACTTGTCTTATATCACTCAAACGTTTAATATTACATTAATATTGCGGGTGTATTTCCGACCGTTAAGTCTCCAGTATTCAACCGTTTATTGATATTTTTTATCCGTTGTCCAGAAATGTCTTTGCTATAAATATAAGAATATATAATGAAATCAAAAACTGCTGTATTTATTTATATTTTCTTTTTTATTAAATGCCAAGACTATTTCAAGCAAATAAAAGGTTCAAAGGATTTCCTTTGCAAAGTTTGGTCTATTCTAAAAGAAACAAAAGCGTTGTGATATTTGTAGGGGAAATTTTTCTTTTATTTGTACGGACATAATGTTGTCTCGTTGTGGATCGATTGAAGTTTGCTTTGAGCGATTGTATTCCCGTCATTAAAAATGGCTTTTAGCAAATTTGATTTATTCTTTGAAGTAATAACTTTTTCATTAAAGAAATCATGTGAGATCTTTATTGATTTGTTGTATGCATACATACTTTGGCAGCTCAAAATACAGTCAATTATCAAAATTATGAACAGGTGTATTTTCTCTCTTATTATGAGACAAGTATTTTTACATCCGTTTAATGGTGTTGGTATTTTAATACTGATTGTATATAATGGTACACATCACAGAATATTAAAATGTGTTTAAAGAGCTCAACGAAGAATGTCTGAGACTCACAGTTTTACTCGTTAAGAAATAAGTGCCACTTGTTCAATGTACACATTCTGTCGCTGCCGCTTTACGGCTGCAACTCATGACACCTCACAGCATCGCAATCTTTCCTTCCAACGGTACTTGTGGCGAATACTAGGAGTACGGTGCTTAATTTCGACAAATATTGGGAGATAAAAGAAAGGTCTTATAACGTCTAAAATTAGTAAGCGGTGATCGAAATGTGTTGCAAATGTCAGAATGTAGCCTGAATCCCACCTGTATTTTCTACCAACTGAGTAATTTTCATCACCTTAGAAATATGTTGATAACTATCCATATGATGCACTTGAGAGAGCTACGATACGCTGGCGGGATGACTTGGAGTGAAGCAAAAAGTCTGGACTGGAGAACAGATAATCTTGGAGGCAGCGTGTGTTGGCAATACGCTTCGAATATATCTATATTTCATGAATTGAAAATTGTCGTCAATACAACACCTTACGCAAAAAGAGATCATAAACAAAGATAGCAGTGATACCTCCACGACAACAAATAAACGTAACAGCTTTCTGTCACTCAACGTCACTTGAAAAAATAACCTTTTACAAAACTTAAGTATCTTACACATAATCTCGGCAACTGTCTAATACACATCATAAAAATGGAAAAGAGCGTATAATAATATTTCATCTTTTTTGAAATTTATTCAAAGCATGAAAAGGGCCTCAGGTTTTACTCTCATGAAAAATACCTACCATATTGCGTGTTACATATATGTCAAAAGTGTTATACATGACAACCATAAATCTGTTTAAACCTTCTCTCTCTTTGGATTGTGAATACGCGAATCATTTAATATTTTAAAGGGTTAATGTGGCTTTTAGCCTTGTGGATTATTTTACCGTTTTTTCATTTTATACTATGAAAATCCTTGGACATTAAAGGATATTATCATGCGTTTCCGCTCCCATTCGCTTAAGCATATATTAATTCAACCGATTTTTCATGACCTCAAAACATTAGTAGATATCGCTTAATAATTCAGACTTCCTGCAGATTTATTTATTATTTATTGTAACAAAAACTAAATACGGACAGCTTTTATAACGACGTGATATATTAAGCCAAATTTTATCAAATGATTAAAATTGATTTCAATCGGAGCAAAATCAGTCATGATTATTTGATAAAACTATGATATTGTGGTAGTGGAATGTGTTTCATTTTTATAAATATAATGCCTCTGAGCGAAGAATTAAAAGTTAACACCGTAAAAGTGTAATAAACTGACAGCATTTCAACGAATGAACATTTTGCAAAAGTTTCAAAAACGCCTAGCCTTTTGTGCCCAGATAAATATACCGTATCGAATAATATATATAACATCTTTCTGAGAAATTCAAAGCGCTTAAACACACTTTCAGCATTCTAATAACAAAAGGTATTTATTCTCAACTTGGGCTCGTTTAGCATTTCGGCAAAATATAGTTTTAGTTTGCATTCGAATTTCCTATTGGTATTTCAACTGCCAATTACAATCAGCGTGAATAAACATCGACAGATTGTTATTTTGCAATTGGCTTGTTTCAACTACTCATGTATAAAACATTTTCCGGACCTCACCTCCTATTTGCCTTTCTTGTGTTGCAACTATTTGTAAATGAAGTAGGTCAAGCCAATACAAAAGATGCGGGGGGTATGGTTCATTATCAAAGCATGATCAAAGTTTTCGTTATGTGCCCTGTTTTACCATGTCTGAAAACTCATATATATTTTACATAATGTAAAAAAATGCAAATATTTTGTGACGAAATGCGAACATGGGGGTTTGAGGGGGATCAAAAATATCTACCTTCATTTACCGATGACCTCTGTTTTAGGTTTTTTAATTGTATTTTTAAATATCATTGAGTGAATTAAATATAATAGATTCGGTAGTGTCATAGAAGTGCACGGTAACAATAACATTCCGTATCAACTAGGAAGAAAATTAAGTATGTGCTTAGCATTACACTCTATTAATAAAATTAAGTCGACTAGAGTAGTAGAAAATATGTAGTTTATTGATTAATTATTTAATAAATTATGTTTCTTCTAAATGAGATAAAGTTTCGAATATAAATCTCATACGTGTTCATCGCACAACCAAATTGTATCGTATAAAGTATAAAAAAATTATCAATCTTTCAAAAAATAGTAAATCGAATCATTTACGTTTATATATATGTCTTTATAGCCTTACCAAAAATAATATGATGTCATTTTTATTCAAATACAATTGGATTTTAAGTGCTTGAACAAATATCGTCCATTATCACTAAAGTCTAACATTACATTAAATGAAAACAAATTGTTTTATTACAAGATAGAAAAATAGATTTACTATATTGCAACTATTTCTGTAAAAATAAAATAAACTTCTCAACGATTCAAAAATTTTACAAGTCTATCGCGATTTAGTTTGGGTGTAATCTCCAAAGAAAATTTGATTATCTCTAATTGGAAATTTCAGCAGTTGTTTTAAAAATTATGGTGCTATTTTTAACACATTTTGATGTAAATGCTAACTCAATTTAAATTTTAACTATTATTACGATGGAAACCAAAAAATATATGCTGTATTGCATCTTTTCTTTTTATATAGTGAATGTAATTATATTAAATATGATTTTTAATACATATTTTGAGCTACAAATTGATATTTTATAAGTTTAATATAAATCTCTGCTCTTTATAATTCAAACAGGTAATATTGAAATCATTTTTAATCTAATTTGATTAAAAAATATCGTATTTAGACTGATTAGACCTAATCATTAGACAGCGCGTCGTTAGTATGGTATCCCAATATATTTTTTGTGAAACGACCTGCGATTACTAATCGCTTCCAAATATCCTTTAGTCGTATTTAATTTAATAATTTATTTATAAATCTTATAGTGCATATGTGAAACTTTTTGTTTAATTTGATTTCTCATATAAACTGATATGTCATATTGTTTATCTCATTTAATTCTTTTAAATATAATGATATTTTATAAATTAGAACGATTTTTAAATAAAACTGTTTTAAATATTTCATGCAGAACTAACGATATTGTGTAGTTTTTTTACTTACAATGATGACGATTATTTCTGTGTGAAATCACTTGAATATATTCCCCTGGCGATCGCGAACAGCAAGTTTTTTATTGCAAATTTAGTTATTTTGTAGGTTATTTAGACGAATCTTATTCACTTTAAAACAGTATGTAAATAAAAATTGCGTAGAACCTTTCAAATGTGATGTCCAACGCCCAAAAAAGCTTATTTAATGGACTAAGATTACCTTTAACACTGCTAATGTACGAAGGATAGTGAGAAAAACGTGATATTTTTCGCTAAATCACGCGCGTTTTTCAGTTGCACGACAATTTACCGTATTTTAAATAAGGTTTAATTGATAAATATCCAAAAATACCTCCAAAAACTTCAAATTTAAATAAATTTCGGTATTAAATTCAAACTTATATACGACCGTCTGCTTCAATAGTCTAGCACGGATTAACCTACGCGAAGGAAAATGGGGTGGCACTGATGAAAACTTACTTTCAAACTGAAACATATCCCGGAACATAGCGACGAGTGAAAATAGGCCTTATAACTGTGTTACATAAGTGATACTGTAGCCGGCCATGTCAGGCACAAATGTTCCGCCAAAACAAGTTATAATACATTTCGTTCTGCATGATATAATGGGCTTTACGAACTGGAAGAGAAAGAGCCATTTCACCGTGAATTTTTGGTGCAAATTCGAAATTTGATTAGGGAAAAGCAAGGAAACTCCACAATTGCGTAAAGTTGTAAGTCACTACGACAGATTTAAGGTAAAATGCACTCCATTTATATCAAAAAATACGGTGACTATTCCATGAATCCTAAAAATAATTTAATTTTTGAAGGAATAGCGAAACAAAATATATGCCACTATTTTAATGGTACACGATTGTGATCTTTATTCCTATTGTGAATAAGATATAACTGTTTTGCTGAAAGGTGAAAGGGATGGGCTAAAACATTGTTTTTCCAGGTTCGATTTCATGTTTTTAATCGAATTTAACTTTCTGTGAAATTAGAGCAAAATTATTATTATTGTAATTTTCTTGTGCTTATTATGCCTTGATAATTACATTAGAAATAGGTTACGAAGTCTTGTTAAGCTTTTTATCATCCAATATAAAATATAAAGTTGTTTTCTTGATCTCAATTCCACTTTTTGTTTTATAACAAAATTGAGTTTCCTTATTAAAATGAATTACATTTAAAGATAGACTGCAAAATTGATTACGTCTTTCAAGTTAAGGACTCAATAGTTAATTAAATTTTTCCAGGATCAAATTTCGAAAAAGCAGAATTTATAATAGTATTTAATTTAACAATGATTGTTTAATATGTTTGAAAGATATTTTTGCATCATACCATCGTCAAAAATACGATGTTGAAACACTGAAACAACCATCGATAACTATTTGACATTTCGATTGGTAATGAATATTGTGCAATTTTGCTATATTGTAATTTCGCAAATATATCCCTTTAAAACAATTGATTCGCTAATGTTATAAAGCCAGCTGCCGCATAGTGTTAATAACTATAATTTTTCAATGTCCAAATTTTGAAATATGCCCTATTTTAATCATATTCATCAGTAGTTTAAGATACATAAAGAACGCATTGTATTTTTAAATGTATTATCAATATCAAGAAAAACTTATTTATATGTTTACTTTCAGTGTTAACTCCACATTTTGGATGTATACAATATCTAATTAGGCAGCTATTTACATACAAATTTAATGCCGTATTAAGCACAGTTGTGGTTTCCGACAATTTTCTACTCAATGATAATTTATTATATGACGTTTGCAGATGATTTTGTCTTGCGATCGATAAATTAATCAAAGATTTCTTTATTTGAGATGTCTTAAAAAAAAATAGTCCACATTCAAAGAATACAATAAGGTACAAATTGAAATATTACTTAAATATAATACTATAGCTATAATATTCCTAAACCTGTCATATATATAGTCAGAAACGAGTTATATTCAACACTATTAATTGCAGAGAGGTGTCTCTTGTAAAATTCACATATTTTAACTAAATATTGTAAAGTTAGGTTAAAATTAAGTACATAATTAGTGGCGTCCATGACGCAGTTAGTGGCGTAGTTGGCTACGGTTACGGATGTCTCGAGCTCAATTTCCAGTGTGGACGATTTTCGTAAGTTTTTCCAATCGATTTATGTATTTCTGTTCGTAGTCTGAGTGTTTGTATTGTCTAAAACTCTCTCCTCACCCACCCATCCGATCCTTACGGGGCGTAGCGAGAGCGATTAGCTAACCACTAGTCCTGTCCTAGCCCTATCCTTCTATCCCTACTCTCTTCAAAAAAGAAGAGAAGTTGAGCAACTGAGTAACAAGCAGTTTTCATAGAAAAATTCTGTTGAGATACCTCCATTAGGAGACCTTATGCTCCAAGTTGGGAGCGGACATGGAACAAAAAAAAACATAATATGATCCAAGTGTACTACAACTAATACTGCAACAATAACATACTGAAATCAGAAATTATTAATGGTTTATAGACTGTTTACTCTTTTTATAGTCACCACAGGGTTGAGAAACATCACAAAAAACAAGTATCAAATAGTTATGGCCACGTTTATCAATTTAGTCAGATTGTTTGTTTATGTACGATAGCATTATTTTATTTTAGTCTATGGTCTTCATCACCATTTTTATCTATTGTTAAGTATAATTTAAAAAAAGCTATACCCCATATTAGAATGGTAAATTCAAGGGGTCCAAATAAACCAACTCGACAAAAAAAAAACTTCAAAAATAAACGCGCCTTCGTTTCCAAAAAACAAACATCATTTGATATGGAACTTGCCAGGAATTGAACATTAGCGTTTTGATCTCTAAGTGGTGCTTTAACCGCTAAACCAACTAGACTACTATACTATATTCTTATCTAAAAACTGCTGTTACCGAGATCATGTATTGTATTAAATAAATAAGCAATAGCTTATCTTGGTGTTTATTAGTATAGAAAACGTATAGTTACTGCTAATACTGTTCAAATTAGTTTATACAATTATGATCCTTGTGTCCACTTGAAATAAGCGCTGAAATTATTTGTTGCAGTCGGAATGAAAATGCGTCGCGTTGCAAAGCTGAATAAATCCCTGCACCCGTTCGCATTGAAATCGCAGACGATTTTAAGTTACACGAGAAGCATTTTAAAATAGATTTAGAATTATTAGAGATGGAATATATCTGTCAAAATGTACTCTTTTTGATTTTTGCAATAGATGGCACTGTGCAGATAGATGGCTTGGTCACATTTGCATTGTAACCTAATAAAGTATTAAATCACTTTTGACTGACAGCAATTTGTTAGAAAGAAATTATAGTTCATAAATAAAACATAATTTGTTTTGTACTACTTCAACATTTTTGTAATGATCAGAATCAGTTTCGCTAATCACAAGTATTATCAAGTGATGACAAAATGTGTTTTATATAAATAAAAAGAATTATTAAATGATTAATAAAAACATATTTGGTATGACAAAAAAATTTCGATATGTCAGATTTTTTCCCAATTGTATTTGACTTGACAAATGGGAATACCTTTTCCTTCATTACCTGTTATGATCGACTATTGAACATTTTCAAGTAAATTATTTATTCTTTTTAAAAACAGTTGATATATTTTTTAAGACAATAATAAATATTGTTACTTTATAAAGACAAAAAATTAAATGTAAACAATATCAAATTTATTCATTTACGAATAATTAAAGTCACTCAAAATCAACTCGAGGGGAAGACAGATTACAACCAACTGCACCTTGACTCTCAAATGTATTTGATATTTGACTTATCAGGGAATTGATCAACTATTGAACATTTTCACATTAAAAATAAACACATAGTTGAGTAGTTAGGCCAGTCGTTTTTAGATATATTATAATATGTCGAATATTTATTATACTTACGTACTAATATTGTCAATTTAAGTTATAATGTCTTTTCACGAAAATTCGGTAAACATTATGAAATTTATAAAATGAGATAGATTCAAGAATAATAGGATAAAACTACCTAAGACCAGATGTATGAGGAAATATATCACAAATACTAATGCCGTAGAACTAAAATACAAAAAAAAAAAAAACCTTTTGATATTAATTTAACCTATCCAGAATTGAATTCGAATTCTGATTCGCTTGACAGAGCTTTTATCGCTAAGCTACAGCAATGGTTGCATATATAGAAGTGTGTGGATGACTTTTATTAATTCACAGAGAAAGAAATCACAAAGCTTTAAATACAATAATCAAACTGCTAAATATCAAATTTACTGACTTAGTAAAGTTAAGTCTACCGGTTCAATGTATCAACAAATTTCTTGCAACCATAATTTTTATAACGTAAGTAATCTCTGAAAGTAAGAAAAAAGTTATACAAGTATACATGTATTGAATTAAAAATTATTGCAATAAATAATATGCAAGTTTAAATAGATTGAAGTACAGTTATTGATTGAATTGGTATTTACTTGGTAGAACTTCATTATAATAGGATAAAATAAGTAAGTATTTAGTTCTACAAAATTTTGTTTGGTAGTTGATAGCTAATTCGGCACGACGCCATCGACGGAACGTATTTTAATGTTAATATACTATTTTCAAGCGCATTTTGATCACAGCACAGCCATAACAATTAAAAAAAATTTAAGAGCTTGGAAAATCGTCTTTAAATTTGTTGTATAGGTATCTTAACAAAAATAGTACGATTTCAGCAGACGCACTAATGCTCGCGATGAGTGAAACCGGCCCTGATCATTACATAAAATTGTGGAATTAGTACAATAATCATTGGTATTTTGTTTTCATGTTTATTTTATAGCGCCTATAGATAAAAAATGGAAACGTCTCAAAAGTGATTATAACATTATTGCAAACATGTCACACAATTCTAGTTGACGTAAATACTTACCTTATAATATTTTTCTTGAATGAAGAAAATAAACAAATACAAATCATAGTATGGAACAAAAAAGTACGCTTACGTACGCAGTTCAATTTACGATACGTTTAAATTTTCTACGCTGAGAAATAATATTCGGAATTATTTATTTGTGCGTGTTGATTGTTTTGCTTAGAATTCTTGAAAGTTGTGTAGAGTCACAAAGCATTCGAGTCGCATGTCACATGGTATTGCACACCATGTTTGACTTGTAAGAACTACTATATATATATATTATACAAAGACGTCTCGTTAGAAACAAAGCAAAATAAAACGACTTCATAGTGATTTTTCAGAAGAAATGTAACTGAGTTGTCAACACTGTTGGATGTTTGACTTATTCGGTTGCTGTGTCCACGGGTTTAAATTTTCCCAATGAACACTTCCATATATTGATTTTTAGATTTGTATTCAAACGAATGGATTTCTGTGATGACATTTCCCACCCATTCGATTAGAAAACTATGAGTCTTTTCCTATCACCGTTTTTGTATCGTTACCTTTTCTGAAAAAGAGAGGTGGAGCTACTGTAAAACAAGCGATTTGCAGTTTCTGTTGAGATTCTCTATTAGAAATCCATATACTTCACACGGAAACTGCACAGTTAAATAAAAAAAAATATTTCCACAAGAATAATAAATAGTATTCAATTGATAGTAGAGATTCCAATTCGAATATTCGATATCTGAATACATTCGGCCCTTTTTTAACTATTGTATATTAGCAAATATTCGAATATTTGAGCAACGAATAGTGTTCATAATAATTTTTAATGGAATATTTTACAATATCGATATATGATCATATCAGAATTTCTCCAGATTGCAATAACAATTAAGAATACCCCAGGTATAGATGTATCAAATTAACTTGGCCACTAGTGAGGGTGCCACTATCACCTTAAAAATGTTGCCATACACAACCAGAAAATTTCAATAAATTCCAAAAACTGATATTTTAGCGACGGTTATTAAAAGTAGACAATATACTTATTTTGCATAAAATTGCAATTGGAGAAATTTATTCTAGATAGATGATTCGAGTTACAAATTCGGCGGCGGTTGGTAATACTGTATTAGTTATTTTTACCTTTACCCAACTTGTACCCTTTCAATATCTCATCATAATACTTGAGTTTGACGAATGGCTAAAAAACCCTTCAAAAATGCCGTAATTTCAGTAGTTGCAGAAATATCGTTGTATTAATCCGACGCAGCCGCAAATTTTAAATATTGTGATACAATGGAACGGTATTGGAATGTGTATCTTTATAATGTTATGTTATTAATTATTTAAATTGAATTATTAATAGTATTTTCATACTTCAAAAACTAATCGAATATCCGAATATGTAAGAATAGTTTTACTGTTAGATATTCGAATATTTGATAATGACAAATAGTTGGAGTCCCTAATTGATAGTCGTTACTATTGGATTGTTTTTACTGCGAAATAATGCCAGAAGAGTTATCAAATTTGTTTCATTATTCTTGCAGAACTAAATACTTTGGTATTGTTTAACTTATTATAAAGCAGTTTTTGCAGTATTTGCCTTTTTTGTTAAGATCAAAATAATAATATAACCAGGGTAGAACTGCGTATGAAGTCATAGTCTTATGTGTAGATAATTGAGGTTAAAAATTTACCTATGCCAAGAACGAATGTATATTTCATTACAAATCATTCTATACGATCATCCCGATCCATTTACATATTATATTAATTTATACATCTGTTTAACAGGAGGAATATAAAAAAAAATTAATAAGATTACTACAGAATATATAATAGCTGTTTATGGGATTACGAATAAAATTAGTCAGAATTTTTTAAAATTCATATGGTTGAGACAGTAGGGTTTTAAGTCCTGAAAATCACATAGTGAAAAATTGATAAAATATATCAAAACCAGATTTCACTGACATTTGCCTACCATTTACTCTCAAAGAATCACTCTTTCAACGCGGATGAAGGTGTTTAAATATTGCATCAAAACATGGAGGATAATGAATTATTTTATCAGGTAATTTTAGAAATAAACAGGAACAGGTAAATAGTATACCAATTTTTAAAGAAGAACTTAATCTCTCTTACGCCCCCTTATTGTATCCTTAAATGGATATGCATTCGTACAGTAGTCATAAATTATTCCAGCAATCAAAATAATCCAATTTTTAGAAAAATACTTACCCTAACAAAACCACCAATTGAAAACCTGTATATCAGTCTTATATCTATGTTATATTTTTTCCCGACTATATTTTATGATAATTGGGTCTTATAATCCTCTGCAATTGCAATTGCAAAATACTATGATTTTGTAATTGTTTAGGCGATTATTTACCCAATCACGTTAGAAGTCATTATTATCAAATCAGTATTAAAATTAATTCAGATATCAATGTAGTTCTTCGACAAAGCGATTATACAATTCAAATTTAAGTTATAGGCCTTGAGTGGTTTTTAACGACATGCTTTAGTTTATATTATACAATATACTCAGATTTTATTTGAAAATATACTTAATTCTACATTATTCTTCATTTTAATTTAAAACAGGATATTAATTATAAATTAATAATCATGAACACCTAACTAATTGCTACCATTAGCCTGAATATAACGTGAAAAAAAAATATATTTGGAGTAGAATTGAAAGGAAAACTTCAAATACTATTAGTTATATAGTTAATACAGTTTTTAAAAAATATTTTCTTAAGACTTTTCAATGTAATTCACATTTTTTAAGCGTTTGTCACTAATTATGCTATACTAAAACACGAAAGGGGTCCAAAGGGAACCGTAGGGTCTTGGTAAATACATTTATTTTGACACAAAAAAAAACATTAATATTATATAGACATGGATGTTTTCATCTCTTCCTGTTTTATATTACATAGAAACAATTATGTTTAAAGAGCTACTAGCTTACAACTATTTCTCTCCTAAGCGCATACTTCTATCTGCACCTTTCCTGAATCGTCGTGAATAATCGTGTGCGCCAATTTGAGAGCGAAAATACCTCTACAATCAACTTCATCTATTTCATGGAAAATATTTATCTCCTTTTAGTGTGGTAAATATGCGTAATTAATAGAAAGCAAATAAATTAATCCAATGAATTGAGACTTTATTAGTAACATAGGCTGAAAGTTTTTTTCAGCTGCTTATTGTAAATGAATGTACATCCATAAATCTAGCGTTACGCCGGAAAAGGAAACAGTCTATACAAGGCTTTATTTCTTCCGCTAAGTAAAGAGAATTTATATTTTTATTTTTCAGTTAACGCAATAAACTTTGAAGAAACCTTATATTTTCTTTCTTACCTGAAGTTGGTGTTCATATATATTATAACTTGGGCTTCGTATAACACGACTTTATACAACATGGTTTTGGTACAACACGGTTGATGAATTTTGACACATTTTTGTACAGCACGCTTTATATAACACGGTTTCAATTTGTAGAAAACGATCCTATATTGGAAAAAAGTTTGAAGGTCAAGAGGGAATTACAACAGATCTTATGCTATTTACGAGATTAATACGTTAAAAGCAGAGATTTGAAGCCTACATTCAAAAATACTCCAGAGTCCTACAATAGTGAAAAAGAGTCGAAAATATAGAATTTTAAGTGATAGCGATGATGAATGAATGATATAAAATATGCTATTAAAGTTTTTTTCAATAAATATGCAAATGTATATTTTTTGATTGTTTATTAAAAAAAATAAAGGATATTGACAAACTTCGAAATTTTTTTGGAACGCATACCCTAATCTTGTATGAGCTTCAAGCCTCGTATAACACGACGTTTTTGTGGAACCATATAACCATGTTATACGAGGTCTAAGTGTAAACCCAAAAACAAAATAATTGTAAAAAGGACTCGTACATGTATATGGTTTTAAATATAAACTATTAATAGTGGTAAGTAAACCTGATGGTTTTATGAATCCCGATCTCATTGGTCTAAATGCGAATATAAAATTTTAAAATATGATTCAAGGACGTGGATGTTCCTAATATTAGCTGCTCCATGACCTTCAAACTATTTGCATGCATTTAAATGGAATGTATTTAACGAGTTATTCTAGTAATTAAGTTGCTTAATTTATCTTTAGAGAATAAGAATAGAAGAATGAGGTAGGGACAAGACCATTTTAGTTAATCTAACAATTTCTTTAATCAAGGTTATGTATATACATGATAAGAAATATCCATGCTTTTGGAATCAATTGAAAGATAAATGTAGACAAATTTTTATTTGAATATTTCACCTGCACCATCACCCAAAGGCCTGAAACTATATAAAATGAACTGTGAATATGGATATTCTAATAAAAAGAAATATTTGATATTTCTCTCGTTGAACATGTAAATTTAATTTATTGTAACGACGACCAAAATCAGTTAAATAAATCAAACGCCCAAATTATTTTCCTAATCTATTTTAGCCTGGACTAGCAAACAATCTATTTGAAAAACCTGTTAAAAGTTGAATTAAAAATAGGTAATATTTTAAAAGATTATTCAAAAAATTTGGCTTCCTATATTCAGAAAACTTTGTTGAAAAATTAAATTGCTCTACGACTTGGGTTTTTCTATGATTTGTATCTGTAATCCATTTTTGAATCTACATTTATATATATATATATAAACACACAATTTAAGATATCGATTGAGGGTGCTTTTCAACAATTCAAATTCGATATATATACGATCATAAATCAACTAAAAACTAATTTGAATATGATTTATCGAATTTTCATTCATTTTTTTCAAGCGAATTTCTTAGGAAAAATAACCTTTTGCTATTTTTCAAAATATGCCGGCGGTAATTTTCTATAATCAGAGAAATGCGAGACAGACCTTACTAAAAGAATCGATAAAGAAATATTACAAACAAACATATAGTGCAAAATATCCATTTAGATTTGAAAATGTCGTAGGTTATTGATATTGCTAACAGTCGATATTCTAAAACATAAAATTTAATATATCGTTTTGTACGTTTAAAAAAAACAGAAAATTTATGCAATATAATTTTATTATGATTCGATCCGCAGCCATTTTTCATATTTTCCATTTTTATAGATGCCAAATAAATTCGCTGTACATAGTGATTTATCTTTTTCAACATTTAAGACGATAAACTCTCCGTGGAAACAATGAAAGATATCAGAAACAAGTTATTAATGTATCATCACAGATATGATGGAGCAAATCAGAAATATTATACATTTTATACCTTTTGGTTTATAATATGAGGTGGAACAATGGCATTTCATATTTTGCAAAGTACAAAGGACGTCAAAAATAATTAGGTACCTTTGAGTTTTCTTTACTCATTTTATTTTCGCACGACAGTATCGCTACCGCCCTCTCTGTATGAAAAATCAATACTACCAAGAGCATTGTTTGCCAAACTTTCACTTCAAGGCGCCAAAAGGCATTTTCGTCGAACACTAGAAATATATTACCTTCGCATACGATTTTATTATGCTACTTAGACATGCAAATAAAGTTTTTGAATTAATTCTCGTCGACCTATTCTGTAGATAATGTTATGCTGTAACGTTTGAGAACACAAATTCATTTGCAAATAATACCTTGTAAAGTGGGATCAATGATGGTCAGATAAATGTGTTGAATTCGCACAAAAAGAGAAATAAAAATAGAAATTTTACAATAGTCGTAAATGTTTTATAAAATAACCAATAAAACATTAGAAAAATTTTAGAAACGATTATTGCCTTTTATTAGAATATTCAGCGCCATTTTATATATCATATTTAATATTCACAATTTGTACATAGTTTGGGCAACATTACGTACCTGTATTAGTTGCCGGACAAACAAAACTGCTCTTCAGCCACCTTAGTGTTGTGTGTTGAATCTCGTTGTGATTTCCACCCTTATAGTAGAAATCCCTTTACATAATTGGTTCGAGTCTCTGACACGATATTCCGTAATTAGTTTTATCACTGCACAATAGATGTCAATACTCTGGATCATATATTATTATTTGTATTATTACGTTCTTATAATAATTGATAATATTCAGATGTAAACAATATTCAGTAGAATAAAAAAAAAACAGTTGGACAAGGCTGCAGTTGATTTTTCGAAACAGTGTAATATTAAATTTCTTGCAGCTTTGCAAATTATTATAAAATATTTTATATTTACCAGAAAAAGATGTTCGTCACTCAATTTATAAAAAAATACAATTACAAAAATTCATGATTATTTTTTGAATTGATTATTTTCTAAATTTTTAAAAAAATAGGTCACTGGTATACTACGCACACTTTACGCTACTGGAAAAGAGTATGAAATAATTAAAATCGGAATAAATTTTTCACGAATTATGGACAGCCTATTGATTCAGTCAACCTACATTCAATAAATATATTAACATTTCAATAAAAACGCGTCTGGCACGATAGCCTAATAAGAAGTGGCGTACAATAAAAAGGCTTAATCAATTGACCAAAGAACTACGTAGCCACTAGTTTTTTTAAATTTCAAAAATTACTTTCCTATTATTCATCCTTCATACTAAAATTGTATCCCACCCATCTGATCATAGAAAAAGTGGCACAGCAAGAGTGATTAGTTAACCACTAATCCTGACTTAATCCTATCACTGTCTTCGAAATAAGAGACGTGTAGCGACTGAGTAACTAGCAGTTGTCGTAGAAAACAAGCTCCATTAGGAGTCCACAAGCTTGGTGAAAAATACATTAATATTGATTGAGTTTAAAAGGCGTATGGCATGCACAAGATTTTTTTTGGTGGAGAGTAGCGTACTGTTTCGTAAAAAAATAATGCTTGATTAGAATAATAATAAAAAAATATATGTATACATTTAAGGTTCGTTTTGTGCCCTGCATTTGTAGAAAAGTAAAAATAAAAACATGAATATTTATCTAATCTTCAATGTATCAATAAAGCGTTTATAAATTTTGGGCTGTTTCTGTAATTCTGTTGATTGGAGCCAAATTAAAAAAAAAGCTGTAACTATATTTAAAAGAATGCAAACGCTATATATTTTAAAAAAATGTTGACGATAAGAAATTTGGGTTTCCAGAATACATTTGATTGGCATAAGGAACCTGGTACAGGCGAAATTTATATTGAGGAAAAAATACATATCAGGTTCAGTAAATAAGCAGATGAAATAATTACTATTAATACCATTATAAGGTGAGAAGCCACAAAAATAATAGGTAAGAGCACAAATGATAGCCTAGGCACGCCACTGCAAGATAAAAAATGTATGAAAAACCTTACCTTTTATTTCAGTCACGTGGTTTCCTTCTAACTTCTTAATGTCTTCCTTCAATTGTTTCGCTTCTTCCTCCACTTTTTGGGCGGCTTCTTGACTAGTGTTACACCCCATTTTGTATCTTTATTGTTCGGCACTGCACTAAGCAAGTATGTAAATAATAAGCCTCATAAATTTTTCACACCATATTGTTATTTAAATTTTCTTACTTTTTCCAATATTGGTAAAACTTTTCTCTTCTGCTCTACTTTTTTTCCAGAAATTCTTGCAACAATTTCATAAATCCATAATATTTTTTTATTTGTCACAAAGTTAGATTTACTTGATAAAAAAGATATTTTTCTTTCTTGAAAGTTGCAATTTGATATTTAGCTCGTCTTTCGTTCTATTATAGTTATTTTTATTTTGGCAATTTGATTTTTATTTATTCAATCAAAAGATTGGAGGTTTATTAGACTTAAATATAGTTGAAAATATTGCTAAAAAAAAATAACAAAACACTTTTAAATAACCTAACAATATTTGACGATGTTTTGGCCAATTAATACGCTCAAAAAATACGACAATGATTTAGTGATTGGATCGCATTTTAAAGACGACAGAGCAGGGCTCGGCCAAATGATGTAAATTAGAAAAATAAATTGACCAATTTTTGGAAGAGAAACGTCATTTTACATTGGTTTTAGGTTTAAAAACTCTGTGACCCGGCCACTTGATGTAAGCAACTATTATATCGACACTTCCTGCGTATAATCCCGTATCTGCAAACATGAGAATTGACAGAAGTTCATTTCAAAGATTCATAACGCAACTCGACATGAAATGTTTTCGATAAAAACAGTTTTTAATCACTCCTGAATTCAATTTTGAGGGTTACATCAATTGGCCAAAACACTGTCGCTGTAATGATAAACCGTCAGTAAGTTTATCTATTCGTTGGTAAAATGTGAGATTTAGAAATAGTATGAAACATTTTATCTCGTATTTCTACATAATATTTTTAATGGTTTTAATTAATTTTTCTATGATCTCTTCACAAATCATGCATTCTAAGGCTTTAAAGGTAATCGTATGTGTGATATATTGGAAATAGATCATATTAAGCTGATTTCTGATTACCATCCAACCACAACACAGTTCTGGCCGAAATAATATTCATATATTCAATTGGAATTTATAAAGAAAAAATCGAAATTGATATCAAACTAGAATATTTTCAATGTTTGGATGGAAAAATATATTTATATATATTTCTTATCCGGCCACGGGTTTGAACGTGTTAAAGTCGAGGGTTAATAACTCCTTCTTTGTTTGCTTTGAAATAGTCTACGCGGCTACGCCACTATATCGCTACGCCTCTACATTGCCATGGTTATACATTCCTACGCGTCTACATCGCTACGTCTATTGTCTGCTTGTTATTTTGATAGATTTCCACAAGTTTCTGTGAGCACAAAAACACGCAGGGAAGCACATTTCACTTTTATTTGGTAATACTCAGCTTAATTAATAATTTTACGAAGTAAAACTATACTATATTTATTTGACACTTTCACATACATTTTTTATGTATGAATTTTATATTTGCTATTTTCATTTACGTTTTATATCTCAAAAATAAAAATATCAAATTTGGATTATTGAGATTTTGTACACTTCCATGGTAATCACGTCAGTTCGAGTCCATTCGTGAGCTCGAATGCCTGAAGATGCCGAAAGGCGAAACCCGGGTCGTTAGTGACAAAATACATGGAAGTGTACAAAATCTCAATAATCCAAATTTGAAATTGAAATTCCATCAAGCACCCTCAGTCGATGTCTTAAACTATATAAAAATTTCAATTAAAATAACACGTATATATGGCTACAGCTAAAAATACATATTCAAATAATTGTAAAATACTTATTTTTATTAAAAGCATTTGTTTATTATCCTTCAAAATTTTAGAAAAGTACCCGTTTACATTATTTACTATATGCATGTTATGGCTTTTAGAAGGCAAATGAATTTGGATCCAGATACAACTGTTGTTTCAGTTAATTTCCTTTTAACATGAAAATAAGATGGAATCAACTCTTTATTTCCATATGAAACGCTTTTTTTTGTATGCGGATGTTAGATGAATGGTCTGCATCAATATTATGTTATATTTAATTACAATTACCAGATATTAAAACTGGCTGTTCCTTATGACTCGAAAAATGACACAACAAGCTATGACTTTAGAGCAGTTGAAAACAAATATTATGATACCGTTAAGAAAGAAAAAAAAATACGACTGCATCTTTTAAATTCTATTTATCACGATTGTTTAAGAATTTGATCCGCGCTTTGATTATGCATTTTAGACTTAAAATTAAACATTATAAAAATATATATATTTAAGTAAATATGTGAATTACACACTCAGCGTTGTTTTAGATAGACTATCATATCAACGGTGTTTTGACCAATTGATGTAATCCTAAAAACATACGAAAATGAGTAAATGTTTGGATCTCATTTTAAAGACGACAAAGTCGGTCTCGGCTAAATCATATAAATTAGACAAATGAATTGACTACTTTTTGGAACGAAAACATCATTTTACATCGGTTTTAGATTTTAAAGTTCTAACCAGGCCGCTTGATCTAAGCCACTATTATATCGGCACTCCCTACGTATAATCCCGTATCTGCAAACATGAGAATTTACAGAAGTGCATTTCAAAGATTCATAACGCAACTCACAATAAAATGATTTCGATTAAAACAATTTTTACTCTCTCGTGCACAACATCAATTTTGAGGGTTACATCAATTGACCAAAACACCGTCCATTGTAATAGATTACTTCTTTAACGTTTTTATACGTGCAAGATTTATTTAGATTGAATTAATTATTCGACTATGCTTAAAAAACACAAATGATTTTTTCGCAGCTTCCTCTTAAACATTATTTACCATAATAATAATACTTCAAATAACCATGCAAAACATAAAGTACGTAGGTACATACAAAACTAACTGTTTTCCCTAAATGTTTTATAACAATTTTAGCAGTGTTTATTTTATGAGAATTAATTGTTAAATAAACGAGAACGAAATGAAATATTCTAAATAAATTTATATTTATGATTTTTTAATAAGAAGAAACAACATGCGAAACACCAGTGCTTTAATACAGATATCCAAATAAAAGGCACCATTATAGTAACATTATATACATGCAGAGAGTTACTTGTTGGCTAGACCATCAGGTTCTTACAAACACTTTACGGGCGCGTCACGTTTGCTCGATCCATAAAGGAACTTTACCACAAGTCATATAATTAAAAGAAATATCTAAGTACGCTATCGTAATATTGTACTTGATAATGGCATACGTGCTTTGTAATATTCTGCGTGACGGTCTTTGCCCGCTATGAAAACGCAAAACATTACGAACACATCAGTGGTGTCGTATCATATGAAATACAATTAAAACTGTGAAAAGATTTAAAAGTAGATTACAAATATCTTTATTTTAATTGTATGTATTATAAAAACTTATTTTTTTTAATATCGATCAAAGAAACAATACTTCTCATGTGTGTTTTATTTGTTCAAATTTGAATAGTCCAATCTTAATTAGGAAACTAATCGCATGTAAGATTAGACGCTATTGATATCCAACTGGTTTGATATCAATTAGATTTAATATAAATCGCTATCAATATGATTCCTAGATTTAGTGATATATATTTTTTAATTCTTCTTTGTAAGCTATTTCAACTGTTTAATGATTTTTAGTTCGAGTTAATTAGTGCACTTGAATCCTTAAAAGTGCCGAAAGGTGAAACTCGAGTCGTTAGTGACAAAACTAATGGAAATGTACAAAATTTGAAAGATTCAAATTTTATTTTGAGAATCCATCAAACATCTTCAGTTGATATCTTAAATTATTATAGGTTCACTTTCAATATTTATTTCAACAACATGCGCATATCGAGAATGAGATTCAGCCATATGGCTTCTCTTTTCAGAGAGATTGAGAATATAAGGATTGGGTAAAGAAAAAAAAACATGTCGAAAATCAGTCTCATATGCCCGCGTTTTCCAGGTTATAATATTAAGAGAATTGTCATAGTTAACTCACAGAAAACAAAAGATCTCTGAGAAAAGAAACTTCATAAAATTACATGCTATGTTATATTTCCGCTTTTTTTCACTAACAAACAAACGGTGATAAAGTATTACTTTATCCACAAGTAAGTGATTAAAAAACTGAAGCGAATTAAAACAAAACGTATTACTTCAATAAGTAACATTTTTTTTTATTAGAAAAAAAACACAATGAAGCTCTACATAATAAATGTAATATTATCAATTTGGGTAAGTTTGCCCGTCGGTCTAAGAATGGCTCACTACATACAAAAAGGTGTTGTTATACCATGACAATACTAATGCAATATAAATATTTTTTAGCTAAGCAAAGGTGTTGAGTAGCCCCCTGGTGGTAAAGGTATGAATTAATGTGCAAAATAGTTTGATTTATTGTTGAATTTGTAGGCTGTCAGCTTTGAATGATAAAACACAATTTAAAAACTTTTCTTGAAATAAATTGGATTAGCCATATTTTTAATTTGTATTACTAATCTGTAAAACAAATGCTGTATATTTTTTTCTATCTCAATTATGTACAGAATATAATATGAAAGCACAAAGAAAAGGTGCCAAAATTAAAATCACTGAATTTATAGTAATTACAGTGATTATTTGTATCGTGGGCCAAAGTTACCCGATTTAGATGAAAATTTTGCCCACCTTGTTTTATCTACATTTATATATCAATAAATCTGGATATGTTAATTAAATTTCATCTTAAGACATTAGTTCATTTTTATGTAGAACAATACTAGACATAAATGCAATGGCGAACCATAAAAATACAAAAACCCTCCAAACTGGGCCAAAGTTACCCAGATTTACCGTACTGAAAGTTTGCTGAGACTTGAATGCATTTTTTACAAAGTACTTCAATATTCTTAATTGTACTCAAAGTATTAAATTTTTTATCGTTTTTCATACCTTAAAGGTTAAAAAGATATTAAAATAACCAGTGAACATTTTCAACACAGCGTAACTGTATCCAATATGTGAAAGTGCTTGTAGGAAAAATTATTCTATGAATGAGATCTTTTCTGAAAACATTTTCATATTTCAATAAGTCTGAGCACCATATTTTTGTGATCAACTCATTTATAGTATACCACATATACTTTTGTTAACATAATATGTATTTATATAACTGTTGATCGTAATTTACTTAATAAAAAAACTGAAAGTTTATGGTAACTTAAAATATAACACGTAATCAGGAAATGTTCTTAATTTTGATCAAAAAAATACAATTAAAAAGTATAACTTATTAATAATGCGCACTTCTAACCCTCCCTGTCATCGAAATTTAAATTTCTATGTGTAGGGGATTAAAAGAAAATGTTTTTTTGTATAAATATGACGAATGCTTAAAATCCTGAACCTCCCCTGCGAGTTGGATTTGTATTTATAGCTTTAATGATCCACGTCATAATTGTTTTGTTGATACAAACATCTAAAGAGGTTCTACCGAAAAGACAGTAGGCATCCCTGAATATAAATGAATTAGCATGCAGTTACGTTTTATTATTTCGGAAAATATATCATAGTTAAAATCATGAACAGTTAAAAAAACGATACTGTTTGTAATTTAGAATGTTTATTAAAACATGAGATGTAAAAATATTATTTTTAAATACATGTTTGATATAAAGTGATTAATACTGTTGGCTCGATAAAAAGATCGAATCCTGGAGCAAAAAATGTCATACATTGATTTTTAAAGTACTTCTGGACTACTATATACAAAATATATGGATAACTGTGATGTGTCCATCCTTTCCCACTCTCCTCTATAATATTATGATCTTGATAAAAACAGGGCGTCGGGAGAATAATAATTGATCTACAGGTAATCATTCTTATTACCTTACCCTCTCTCAGCAATAAGGTAGGGTGTGGGGAAACGACTAAATACGAGGGACAACACGGACGAGATGACAACATTGAACGAAAGCAGAGACAACAGACAGGACGCGTCATACCATACACCGAGGCTGGCGATAAAGAGAACGCGATCGAACGTTTAGAAGCCGGACTACCTCACACACTGAAATAGACGACAATAATTTCTCACTAGACGTCGACTGCGAAGAATTCCGAAATTTTAAAATATCTGTAATTACACAAGACGAATAAAAGTTTCCAAAAAGAGAAACAAACGAATTTAGCAGTTCTCGATACTTCTTAACACATTCGCAACGGGGGAAATATTACCAAAATACGCGCTGTGGCGTGGCTGATTCCCTGGAAATTGACAATAGGTCATGGAAAGAATAGCATGAAGCTGACCAACAATTACGCGAAAACAAGTTTCGATGGTCTCCTAAAGGTGTTTCGTAATAAATTGATCAAATTCTCTCAATAATATTACTATGAATCAAACATGAACTATTAGTTGTAAGTGATTAATGTCGCCTATATCAAATGACGCAAAAAACGCGTTCCCCGCCGCAAAACAAAAAACTTTGCGACGCGGAAAATGCGTCCCCCGGAGCTAACTTATTATAATAAAGTTAGTCTTAAGATTCTTCTCAAAGAGGCGAAGGACTTGTCACACATAGTAACATCACATTTTAATTTTATATTATAAAACAATTATCACCAAGATACCACTAAATACATTGAAAATAAAACAAATTATTGTAAGATTATCCATTGAATTTAAACCAGATTGGTAACAAATACAGTTTTCATTTTTTTTCAACTATGTATTAACTTTAAGGAAACACTAAGGCTTAATGTAAAATAAAAAATTGATAGTGTTAATTAATATCCATCAAACTACCTCTGAGTCCATCGAAAATAAAAAAGAATAAGGTTTGAATTCATGTCGATTTTTGAACCAACCGCGAAAATATAGCATTATAAAATCAGCTACCTTTACAGTGACATCACTGAATCAGCTGTTATTTTACAATAGTAAACAGACGTCTACGCATGATATATACATCTATTTCATATATTATATAAATGTCTGCGTTTTCCATTAAAGCATTGCCTTACAATCGTTCTGTTGCTTTGGTTTTCTGAAGTATCGATCAAATAAACACAAATCTAACATGAAAAACATCATCCAAATACATACAAACAATAATCCAACATGCCATTTCATTCAATACGCAATACCAACAACTGAATGTATTGTTTCAATTCTATCAATCCTATAATCTTATACAATTAAATCAAATCAAGTTGTGACATTTCAATCGTTAAGAACGTATTATTTAATTAAAAAAAATGAGTATTAGCCAAAATTGTATTGTGTATTTTTTCTAGATGTACGCAAGTCAAATATGAATAATCATTCCAAAGCAATTAATTGAACATAACTTAATTTATCACACGTGTGTTCACATTTTTTTAAAGAAAGAACCTTGATTAGATGAGCAAAAGTCTGGTCATGGTCTGAGAAAACTACGGCCCACGAGCCACATGTGGCCGGGAGTGTATTTTTGTAAGGCCCATTAATCTAAATAAAAAAAATATTTTTTTATGTTGAAAATAATTATGATTAATAATGTATATGTGAATATAATACTTTACATGGGGCCTGCCGTTCATATTGAATTCTTAATGAGGCCCTCCAGACAAAAGATTTTCCAGGCCTGCAAAACAGCATATATTTATATTTATGTCCGCCCTCAATGTGGAGCACATGTACTCTTTATTGACACATCACAACTTATTTTACGATAACAATTTGTTATTAAGTCACTGAACAATTTTTTCAACGAAACCATCTCTTCTAAAAAGTATATATAGCTAAGCTAAAATAAGATTAAATATAGTTTTGACGATGGCGTTAAGCCTAAATAGCTAACAACTACCTAATAAAATTTTGTATAGCTAAATCGTCGGCGTCCGTGGCGCAGTCAGTAGCCTCGCTGTCTACGGTTACGGATGTCTCGGGTTCAATTCCCGGTGCGGACGGTTTTTATAGATTGATCCTTCAATCGATTTAAGGATTTCTGTTCGTAGTCTTAGTCCTCCCTTCCACCCATCCCATCCTAACGGGGCGAAGCGAGAGCGATTAGCTAACCACTAGTCCTGTCCTAACCTTATCCTTCTATCCCTACTCTCTTCGAAAAAAGAGAGGTTGAGCAACTGATTAACAAGCAGTTCTCGTATATAAATTCTGTTAAGATACCTCCATTAGGAGACCATATGCTCCACATTGGGAGCGGACATGGAAAAAAACTAAATACTTTGATATTTTATCCTATTACTTCCTACGATTTCTCATCGAAATATTATATCGTTATTTTTGCCCACCCTCACGTTATACATAGCTGGGCATAAATAGAATAATCGTATAATAATGAAATAATAATTAATTGATTCATAACAATACAAAGGTTCATAATGAGACAGTATTTTAATGGAATGAACTTCCGGCGTGGCCATTGTGAGTGAATTATTAAGAGGCCAGCCAAATATGAAGGGGTCATGTGGAAAGTGAAAACAATTCACCACCCGGGTGATCGGCGCGGGCTTGATTGATAGCCTGACATTTTCATTTTTTTTCGATAACATTCCGTATACTTATCCATCAGCCATAATTAATATTATTTATGAAGAGTGATTAAGGTCGAAAATCCGTCACAATGTAGATAGTTTAAAATGGAAAAGTCATTCGGAAATGGACGCTTTGTGACAGTGCCGTTTTATAGTATTATAGTAGCTGGCCAAAAGGCCACAATGTCCACGACTAAATATCAAACCCCTATAGAATATTGATGAATTTTCGCTATCCGTTCAGGAAACCGGTCACAAAGGATTGTCGAACTTCAGAGTTGTTATAAATCTATCTCAATAAATATAACACTTTTTCAACAATAATTGACAGTTAACACTTAACACTTTAAAAGTGAATAAGGTATTGATGCGTAAAGCTTCAAAAAATATGTGATTACATTGGCAAAGTATTGCAACGTCTCGTGAATATCCTAAATTTCCGTTTTAAATTGTAAATTGTTCAAAAAATACTATAATTATAATATATTTAGCGTTACTGTTGGTGAAATTTTCCATTTCGATTCCTGCCCGCAGGAAAACTTTTGGATTATGTTGGTTAAATGATACCGAATACGGTATGCAGATCTTTGCTCAATCTGATGAAAGTGAAGTAACTATCGATCATTAGTTAACAAGTAATCTGATCGAATTGAAATTTTCTTGGTAGATCTCCGTTAAAATAAAGTTATAAAAGCAAAGAATTTAGTTTTACAAAAATGTGCTATGTTTAATCTAAATTTTAAAATACACTCCTAACTTCTCTTTTCTCATGCGTCATCATTACTGGTTTGAGGCTGAAGATAAATGAAACCGACTGGCCTTATGTTTAGATGAATTTTGCGGAGTTAGCGAAAAACACTTTAGTGTACAATTTTAACAATAAACCACTGTTATTAGTATTTCTTTGTAAAACCAATGGTCCGTCAGACTAACGTAGAAGACCGCTCCAAGACAGCAAGAGATTGTTTCAATTTTACACCCTTCGGTCCTGCTAAGTTATGATAGCGTTGATATATTTTCCTACGAAATGTTTCTCTTAAATAATTTATGGGCTAGGGTGAATTATTCTGTCGGAAAAAATATGTATATTTATGATAACTATTAATGGAAGGCACTCCGAAGCTCGAAAAATATTTTTGCAATAGTATTTGTCCTCTGATGCCGATGCAACATATCATCGAACATTCTATATTAACGACAAAAAAACGTAAAATGATTCGTTTATAATATAATCTACAACTTTGCTTGTGTGTCGTATTCTTATTTTAAACACTTTTTTTTCTAGATCGAAAGCGGCAAAAGAACAAATAATTATCGAAATATGATATTAAAAAGAATGAGCAATAGCAGAATATTCGTATTCGAAATATGAATATAAAATCAAGCGCTCATAAAGCGATTAACCAGTGGTACCGTTCAATAGAAATTTATAGTACCTAACCATTTTAACAAAATACTCGAGAAAATATTTCTCGATCACAACTGCAAATGTGCATAGTAAGTGTGTAAAGTGCACATACTGCGAATAATGGTAACGGTTCCACCATTTATTTTGTAGTGACAAAATAAAATATGGCGAAGTGGATTATTTAACATTCAAAATAGGTATAACCTTGACTTCTCAACAAAAGTCAATATACAGCTAATTTAAAACGGTATACACACCGTTCAATTGTTGTTGGTAGCAAATGTTTTAAATCTAGGTCATCTCAATTATTTTACATTAAAAATCAATGACAATGACGGCAAACGGCCTAAAAAATTTCCAATTGTTTTGTCGAAAAGCTAAATTTAGTAGTTAAATATTAAACCAAAGCTTGTTATTAAAATTGAGATGCATAATTCTCATTTGGTTTGAAATGTTCGAAATAGATACATATTATGATTTTATTTTCGATAAATATATCTTTGTCACATAAGTTTAGATGCAAAATTCTAAAATGTGGATTATGATTATTAACCATTCCACATTCGATGTGTATTTTCCACGGCACTGAGCGACATGGAATCATCAAAGAGAACGAACGCATTCGAATATCGAACACATTATTTTAAATATTCAAGCGTTTATTGGTTGATTGGAAACACTCGCACGTGATGTCCTGAATTCAAAATAACTCATCTTGATTTTAAGCAGAGCCAATAAAGTAATTTAATTTTCTCACTACATACTTTTTTAATTGCGAACAATCATGATTTACATATGAATTTTGAAAGCCAGTCTACAAAGCATTCACATCTAGCTTAACAATTTTGCGGTGTTTGAATTTTCGATGCCATTTGTACCATTTATATAATAATGATTTGATAACTAAATAACCTTTGGTGATTACAGATTTACGATATTTAAAAAAACGTATCTTACAAATATTTTATTTTTCTTGAAAATTATGCTGCAAGTTACAAAATATATTCTACGGTCAGCATGGTAGAAAATAATTATTTTTAATTAAAATTAGATTGCACTTATTAACTCAACTTCAATTTTAATTATTTTGATAAGATCCGTAGCCTTGTTTGTATTTTTTACAGTAGCGACATTATGTTGCCAACTCCAGATATATCAAATGAAAACTAGTTATTTAAAAATTTACCGACTTGATTGTAAAAATTGATTCAGCGAAATTGCTTGCGTGAGTAAGTGTCATATAAGTGAAATTGACGCAATTTAGTCTTTCCATTTCCACGGTCATGAAAAAATGTAATTTATTCCATTCTTTTACTGCAAAATATTTGCATTCATTTTTTTTTTCAAAAAATATAAAGTCCTATTTTCCCCTTCATATGGGCTGCTAAAGTTTTATTTGAATTTTGTTTTTTTCAATCAAACTCGTATTTTATGAGTTATATCTGAGTATTTTTACGGTATTGATAAATGTGAAAACATTGCTTTACGTAACTTATTAGAATAAAATTCTTCAAAGTAAATGCAACAAAATCAAAAAATAACTTCAAATATTGAACTATAGTACACGTAAATATTGAATTCCTGAGTTTCAAACAGAGCTAATAACGATGATCAACAACAAAAAATACCCCACTGTAATGGTAAAACGACGCGCTTTGTTTTAGTAAGACAACGATTTTTTTATGTATACATCAGTCATAAAAACACTTAAATGCCTATTGGATAATTCATTTCGTGCATATATAAATACATATATATTATGTATTTGAAACTAGAGAACTATTGTATTATGTATAACCTTTTATTTTCATTAAAACAAATGTAAAGAATTTTGATGAAAAAGAATGATGTAATATGTTTGATAGCTATTTCGGCATCACGATATCATCAAATCTACTCCGATGATGTTTAGTGTTGGTGATGGTGTGGTATCGAAATAAATATTATCTATGATTCATAATCCTTGTGGAGAAAAAATATTTCAATTTATCTTCAATATTTTATATCGAATTATTATACATAATATTATGTTTTTATAATAGCAATGTAATAACAAAAAAGTATATAGTGAATCGAAAGCTTTTTACTGACTGCTTTAATACAGTTTATTAATTATTTTTTTTATAGAATAATGAACCATGAAAAAGCAGGATATATTGTTATCTTAGTTTTCAATTGACGACAACTAGTTGAGCTGATTAAAAAATGTTCACATGACATGTTCGTAAAGTTACTTTTGCCGTGAATCACGATCCATAAAGTCGATAGACATGAAATGTTTTTGTTTTCACGTAACAGCCTATAATGTATATTCAACAGAGGCGAACTGTAAAATTATTCATGATATGGTTTAATTCAGAACTCATTGATTACTATTTTTCCATGCATTCAAATCAACATATAGTAAACTCCCGATTATCCTAGCTAATCGGTGGGGAGAGGCGGCACGGATATACAAAAAACAAGGATAATCCAAATATTATACATTTTTAAAGCAAACTATAATTTAATCATTTTCAGTACTATTGAATACCAACTTATTATTTATTGAGAAAATCTGCGATTACGGTTTTTTTCCAGGAGTCTTTTAATAATTTTCTAATATCAGTTCTAAGAGCTATTACATCGTTATACTCGAATTCCCATTGGTCGATGTACTCCAATAAAGTGTCAGCAGATGTCAGTGCCGTGTTGTGACTAATACTATTGATAATTTCTTATTGAATTAAATAGGTTTTTAAATTAATCATTGACGGATAATTCACAAAATGGATAATCAGCACAAGAATAATCAGGAGTCTACTGTAGTGTAAAAATTACAAGTAAACTTTTTTTCACAAAACTTGAAAAAAAACATTGTATATCAGCGGCATGCGTAGCACGCTACTGACTACTGATCTGCTCCACAAAAAAGTGATAAACAACACATCGTTGAACCAGTTCCATAGAGCTACAATCCGTAACTAAAATTTAGAGAAATGGCTTTCCCAAGATATTTTTCAGTATTACTTTTTTAGTGAAATATATACTCAATACCTAGTTTCTGATTTAAAAAGTTAAATTTCATAGACGTTTGTAAAATTTTGGAGTACGTAATAATAGGATATTCAAATAAAATGTGTCATGGTTGTATTAAACATATTTTTTAAACTAGGTTCACAATAATCTAATATAAAAGTAAATGCAAAGTACTGTACTGTGTTTGCTGTGCCATTTCACGAAATATTTGAGAAAAAATCAAAAGAAAACCGTACTTGTTAAATCAATGGACTCAGTTATTCTTTTGTGGAAAGTAATTTCCAATATAGATTTCAAATTAATAGCCTTTGTATTCCTCTAAGTTTGTGACACGATTCTTTAAAAAGCATTCTCCAACTAAATATTATGCAAACAAAACGAATTTATTTGATTTTTGCCAGCAATTTTATTGACTTAATTTTCATAGCTTTTTTAGCAAATCACATATTTATTTTGATATATTATTTGAAACGAAAACGATCCAGCCCTATCACAAAATAACATAACCATAAAACATGGAAAAAGTTTGTTAGCGTTAGTACGGGTATCTATTATTTTGTTATGTACGTTTTGACAGTTTTTGAGAGAAGCGTTTGACAGCACATCGAAAAATCACCGAGCTTCTTAATGTGTTAAGACATTTTCCTGTCTAACTCTTTCAAATATTCCAATTGGAAAATTCACATGACAAAATAATGTGTTTTTTATCCTTTACATATAATGTGTACCGAGCTTGCAAAGCTAAAAAGACATATGAGATATTTTAATGAAAAAAAAAGGTTTAAATGCTTTATTTATTCCATAAAAACACAATTACGCGCTTCTTTTGGTTACATCTAATTTGATAAATACTTTGGAAAAGTCAACTTCTTTGATTACTGCAATGACAATAAAAAATTTCAAAATAATTTTATTTTCATAAGACTTATTTCTCAGGCAAATGGGCGTTATTGATTTAAAAACCGAAACCTTGATTAAATTACAATTTTAAATTTTACATTCCTACATTAAAAAAACGCGATTAAAATCGTTGTTTTGTTAAACACACACCCAACGAAAAACATATTTTTGGTTTAATTTATGTTTAATGAATACTTTCAAATTGAACGTTACGGCATTTCGACTGTTTAGCCCTGTTTTTGTCTCATATAATGAAAAGATGCAGCACTGCAAAAATAATTATGCTACAAAAATTATCCGATTGAACGAAACTTTTTAAATTGAAAACCAGATACTGAATATCGATTTTGTTATATCATAGGATGGTTATTAGTAAACGTTTAGTGCACAATCTTTTTACATTGACAGCGATCGACTGGTAATCCAAACATTTTGGATTTTGTACCCTTGTACATCTATACATAATTATATGTGTTTAAATGACTTTTGGAATTGGATGTACCTTAACTGATGTCTCTTTTCCTGATAATATAAATTTTGCTTGTTGGCACCACCTGGATTACGCGTACCACACTGTGAAGACCACTGCGTTGAGAGAAATAATATTATTAAAAATAGATTATTAGAAACCAATATTTGCAAACCAATGAATTTCAAATATTTAATAAGACATGACCGCTTAATTGTTATAAAATCATCATTAATTGCAGTAAACAAAAAAATCTTTGATTTATTCGAGAAGACTATAACGAATTACGATCAATGTATAATAAAGTATGGATCTAGTTGTTATAAAAACTTATTTCTATGATTCGTCTTCATTTTATAACAACCCTAATTAATCTACGGTTGAATTTTTCAATACTTTTTAATTCATTAAAATATTACGTTCATTTTAAGTAAACATCAAATTAATGAAATATTTAAAATTTATTGTAACTGTACACCTTATCCAATTTTTGCACGGTTTATTCTTACACGCTTTCGAAATTGCACGGTCCTATGTAATGGAACCTATCAATCGTTTATCTATTTATTTTTTACACGGTTTTTTTTATAACAAGGCTGTTTTTCAAATAGCATATCCCAGTGTAAAAGAGAAGATAGTGTATTTTAACAAAAAATCTCTAGTTTCATGTATTTCAATATTTTAATTTACAAACATATTTCCTAGAGATATTTAGTATCACTTTTATTAGTACTCGTATAATCTTAAATTATTTTCTGGCGTTGCTAAAACAATAACAAAGCTCTTTACCACATCTGTTTATGTAGGGAAGTTGAATGATTTACTGTTGGTAATGTTTAACAGAATGAAGAGCGAACGCAGCCAATACTTGAAATCCGAATCACAAAATAACACAGCGCCATTTTATATAAAAGCTGCTTTTATGTTTCCCGCGATTATCGTCTGTCAAAATAAGTATTATTAATATGGCTGAATAGAGTTTTGTTTGTTCGATAGAAAGGCGTGTTTACTTCGCGAAAGTCGAAACTAAACTAACAGAAACGACTTTTCCAGTAGCCTTGTAGACAGGCTCACTTTGTATGTATGCGGATGAAAACCTGTTAGGGTTTATAGGGTTGTAATGAATTAAATTTGTGTAGTTTCACAATTCATTATTTTACCGCAAATTATTTTTACAATTATACTAAAGAAATCTGGTAATGTGGGGCACCAAGTTCTTAATAAAAAAATGGCATAACTTTATTCGATTTTTTATTCCGCCACACCCCCTTCAGCGGCTATTCCTAACCTGAAATAACTATTTCTTACGAATTCATAAATAATTCTAAGAGATTTACATTAAATTATAAATGTTTGGGTAGATTTTAATGTGGCTAAGTAAAAACAGGATGTTTTCGTTTCACTCAAAGTCTGTTGCTTATTATCAAGCGATAATTCATGTGAAGGAAAATATTCAAAAATCGTTGAAATTTTGAATAATTTTTATTATTTTGAGCATTTTTTTTTAGACCGTATGGAATAATTTGTCGTTGATTCGGAAGACGGAATTTTTCTTATTTAATTCAATCTTCTAATCTGTGTTTTATTAAAATATTATTAATAATACAAGATTTAGAACGTTTTTTCGAATTCAGAGAAAAAATATAATTTGTGCTCATTCAAAAATTCAAAATATCAAATAAAAAACAGTTACAAAAAGTGCTTAATACTGAATCCGTCATTTGATTTCATACGTCATTATTTGAGAACACAATACAACGTTTTTTGATGGACGTAATTATGTACCACAGCGACATACGATATTAAAGTTAGCATCTGTTTAAAAATCAGTCGTAGACTTCACAGGGAAACGATCTAAAAACTTTTCGTAAATGTTAAGATATATTGTAAAATCTAGTACATTCCTTTTTTACATAAAAACCAAAGCTCGACTTTGGATTGCTGAAATAAAAATACTATGTTCATTTACTGGTATACCACAAAGTGACGTAATCAACCAAACTGAAGCCAGGAAGCTATACAGTATAATTATACAAAGGAGATCATAATATGAAAGCGAAAGAAATTGTTTCTGAAAAATAGAATTGATAAGTGTAGAATACAATTTTATTCTTAATTTATTTCAAATTGTAAGGTGTGTACACGTTTTAGATTTTTTTCTTACATAGTGCGTTTACCATTTTAGTTTTATTTTGTAATTTTCTTATATATGGACTATAAAGTAAGCTAAAAACTTTCACATGAATGCAACACTGGTCCTTCGTTATCCGCGAGCGTGATATTCCGGCAACAAGCCACGGATAGAACGACAAGATAGAAAGTAGAGATATGAAGTAGAAGTTAGAGATACAAGGTCTAACGATTCCTTTTTGGTATTATGTACTTTATGATTTAAAAAATAATATTTTATCCTCGGGCGCCTTGATAATAAGAACGCTAGATACATTGATCTTATAAATTTTGGCGAATTAAAGTAAGCTGTCTCTTTCATAGTTCGTCCAAAATCTCTTGTTCGCTTCGCAATTTAACTTTTCTCCATTACGTCATTTTGTAAGTTCCTGGATCAAAAAACCAACGTTACAATAACAGCACACAAAGTTTAAAGTCACAGACCGCCATAATGTTTCATTGAAATGGCATATGTAGTATATGATATCATCATTTGTCACTAATTATCGATCCATAATATATTATTTTCACTGTATAGAGGGAATTATTCTTGCAATAATAACATACAATCCTATTTTTTCGTAATTTAAAAAATGCCGCGAATGACGACGAACACTGTAATGTTCATTTATTCCTATTTTAAATAAGTAAAAACTGGTTAATAATAACGATGTAAAAATATATCCATCCATCGATTGAATTGGATTCGTTAAAATAACTTTATTTAGACATATCATTATATACAATAATTTGATTATTTTGAAACAAATTTATCAAAATATTGATAATTCAGATAGTGAAAAGAATTTTTGTTGATGCTTTAAGAAAAATATAATATTGGTAATTCAATATGATACAAAATATTCACTAACATTGTGTTATGATCAATAATCTATTTAGTAATGGATTTTAAGCGGATATTCGCTGGTATTAAAAATTGTTCGAAAATACCAGACAATTTTTTTTTACCGTTAAATCCACGTTATTTATTGTAAGTGACGTTTTATAAATTATATCTCTATGCAAAACAGGGCCATTATTATTTTCGGAATTTGTTTTGAAGGAGAAAAAAATGGCAAACATTGAGTGCGATGACTAGCCTAATAATGATTGATTACAATAGTATTGAGAGTTAATAAGCTTGAATATTATTTTACCGTTGCGTATATTTTAGGCGTCTAAGGGGTTAGTTAAAAGGATGTCTGCCAACATAAACGCTTTAATGAAATCTTGAGTAGCGATTAGTAAGTAGCAAATCTATTTTTGAAATCATAATGTCAAAGTATTTTTGTTGTAATCTTGAAGTAAATGTATTATGCATTAATTCTATTTAAGATTTAATAATAATTATTACACAGTATATATTACATACCAAAATGGCGTACTACATAACTCTCTGATACGTACAATATATTTAATTTAATTTATGTATCCATATGAAAATATGTTATTAAATCACCCTTCCATTTGCAATTGCAATACCAGTCTTCAAATATGACAATTACCATTTTTTTTCAAACATGGTATGAAACGCTGAATACAAGATACAATATAATATTTTAAGGTTAATTTTAACTTCAACAACCACAAAACTTATGGCATTATAAAAGTACATCTTTTGAGGTATTTGAGGCGTTGCCTTTCAGTACTAGTTTTATCATAAAAATTCATGTTTTCGATCCCGAGTATTTTGGAGCAATAAAATCTTACAGGAGTCCTGAAACCCCGGATATAAAAAAAATATGTGTTGACGTTAATCCATCAAGAAAAGCTTCCTTCTCTATGCTTGATGTCTTTTTTTGATATTTTCTTCGAACCATGTTTTAAATGAGCTTTCAAGAAAATGTGACATTATTATTTTGCATGTGCACGTAAAAATAATAGATCACAATTAAAAAATAATGAATTAACTGTAGAAAAATACACACAACCTTTTTATAACGCGATATATTAAAAACAGTAAAAAATACTAGGCAATTTCATAATAATATATAATTTTAATGTTATAAAACATGTTCACATAAAAAAGAAGTAAAATCATATTTGATTTTTAAAACAAATTATTTAAGTGAAAGTTATAATAAATGATGCGTTGGTGAATTACATTTCTTATTTGTTTGTTGTAAATTCTCTCTCGTTGAGAAAACCCGGTCTGATGTTATATTTTATAGAATTATTAGTGTATTATCTATATACATAAAAATTAATATTTGTTTGTTTGTCCCGTATGCGTTCCTTTACCATTCGTCCGTTTTCAATGAAACTTTGGTGAGTTGTTGTGCGCACACCCGTGAAGGTTTTTGAAAACAGAATCTAAAAAATAAATAAAGTGACATCTCGGAAAGACTTCTGATTTATTCGTGTATGCACTAGACGGACAAAAAGATTGTGTATCCAAAAACACTTCAATTAACAAAATTAAAGCACGAACACTTGCAACGCATGCCGGGTACTCGCTAGTTATTCAATAATTTATAATAAACACCATCAAAGTAATTAAAAAAATATTATTACTTTTAACAAAAATTTGCTTGTTTGATTCCCCTACACTACTTAATGTTTTCATTAATTTAAGTATGATAAAAAATATATATCTTTCTACCCCTTGATCATAACTCGTTGGCACGTCATAGCAAAAAACAATAAGGGCATCCGTGGCACGCTATCCATATTATAATAAGTTGTCCCTTACATCAAGCTGCGACGGTAAAGTTTTACGGAACTATTAATGTCATTAGTAATAGTTTCTCGGAGATAGTTTTCACCCTTTAACATTCCCTGCTTTATTAAAATAGTTTTATAAGTTTTTTATAAGACAGTATGTATCTATCGACGACCTACATGAATCAATATAAATATATTTTCTACTAGGATCAGATTGCACTAAATATTTATAATCGGAATCGTATTTAAAATTGAGGGAGATCACCCTATTTAAGCAAAACAACGACTCATCTATGTAATTTTGTAAATAATCAGAGAGTCAACTTGTATAATAATCCTTGATCATTTTTATCGTCAGTTGGAAATATTCACTCACTGAACGAAACTGGGCTTAACTGGAATAGCAAAACTGTGTTTTTTTATTCACGTATCCAACAATAATTGACAGTTAAAACTATATTAACGTACTTAATGTTGACAGCAGGTATGAGTTGTCATTATAATTCGGCCAAATAATGTAAATTAGAAAAATAATTTGACCACTTTTTGGAAGAGAAACATCACTTTACATTGGTTATATACTTTTTAAGCAGTCTATCTATTATATTGTTGCGAAATCGAAACTAATATTCTTTTTTAAACAGTGAAACTTGGCAGTCAAAGTATGTAGAACTATGCAGAGAGAGCATCATCGATTAGGTAAAGACATTTTTTATTCTGTCACGTCGCTAATTGAAATAATCAATCAATTTGTGATTTCAATATTAACTTACAAAAATATTGTATTGTTAATGTTAAAAGAAATAACTTAAAGCTGTGCACGTTGCACATATTAAGCACACAAACATGAAAATTTACAGCTATGCATTTCAAAGATTCATAACGCAAATCACAACATAATTTTTTCGATAAAAACAGTTTTTACTCTCTCCTGAACAATTTCAATTTTGAAGATTACAGTTGACAAAAACACCGTCGATATTTAAAAGTTTTGTGCGTAGCAGGCTAATATTGTCAGTTGTTTACTATTGTATTGGTCGGAATATATAATTTATTAAATTAATTAATTATAATTAACCTATACGTTGTGCACATGTGTTCAACTTATTTTGTGGTCTTAATTTATGAAGAAGCTTTTAAGGCCATGCAAATTATTGATGTGCTTACTATAATAGTTTGAAGTTTCGCAATATGTTATTTCATAGCTCTCGTACAACATGCACACTAGTTTTCATATTAAAAATATCACAGTTATTCTAAATAATTACATTTTTACACAAGTAAACGACCTCTTGTGGGCGTTTTTATTTTTATTATATTTGGTTTGCGCTGCCAAAATGCTGCGGCTGCTCGAATAGTCATCTCTGTAAATCTTTTGAGAAGGATGAATTCATTTCTTTGCGTTACTGTCTCCGAGTTAGTCAGCAACAAAATCAGTTAAATGAAAAATGCTCTTTTATCAAAGAACGGAAATTGGCTATTACATAAAAAAAATTCAAACAGAAATTTGCTTTTCAATTCACTCTCTCTAAAATATCATCCAGTTTGATCGCATCACCGTAAGGCTGTAACTCAACAAACGATCCTCCGATGCCAAATGCCAATTCTGGATGCCAATGCACCGTGTATCCGTTTTGGTACCATAAACCATCATCAAGCCTCGGATGTCCGACTCATCATTACATCCTTGGACTTCCAAACACGTTAGAAGTGACTGATATGTGAGATGAGAAGATAGTTCCCATGGAGTCGCACCAAAAAACGATAAAAAATGTCAAATAAAAAAATAATTCCTGATGTAATTCAAGAGCATAACGGCGTTGTAACTAGAAAAAATATGCAGCACCATTTTAATCTCAAAACGATTTTGAATGCCACCCTTCAACACAATATCCATGTTACAAATGTTAGACTTAAATCTAAAAAAAAGTAGCATTGTTAAATCGTATATGATGCAAATGATGTAGCTCTATCGCCTCAGATTTGTAGGCAAAATTTGTGCATATCCAGTATTGTCATTTTTCCGTTGAAGTCCGTTAGTGGTTGTGAATATTTTATTTTCACTTGCCCAATTGTCATAAACTGTGCATTCCATTTTATATAAATATATTATTTGCAAAACAAGAGTGTTTTTTTTATATCGCCTTCCAATCAATTTAAAAGTTAGACAATTCTCTAATTTTAACGGCAATATTCTACATACTATTAAGCTTTTTTATTTTTTGGAAACATTATATTACTGCCGTGCTCCGCATCTTTCTCGGTCTTTAGTAAATACTTCTCTAAAACAAAAAAAAATGTATTTTTCTTCTTTCTACGCAATACTATTCTTTTTTCATCTCTTTAATTAATTATTATTTCATTTTTGACATCCGAGTCGTTTATTAAGTGGGCACTCTTTGTCCTACCCCCGCTCCCGGTCGTTTCTTTGTTCAAATACCACACCTTCTAAACAAGAGATGCTAATGCTGAACATTATAATTTTATTTTCAAATTTTACTTCGCTTCTAGAGTGGAATTAGGTTATAATTGCGTATCACCAAGCAAGCAAGGTTGGTTCTATAAAATATATATTAAAAACATTTAATATTATTTTTAAAAAGCTGGCAAAACTTAAACGTTCTATACTTCTATATCAATGCAAGAGTAACACAATCGTCAAAATTCGTTTTTAGCTATTAATGCTATTTTAGGCAAAGCATAATGAAAAATTCAATGCAATGGTAGAATAATACTCTGGAACTTTAAAATTCTACCTAAATAGGTATGTGGACATTACCTTACAGTGGCACTTTTTTTAACGAACTATTTGTGCAATTGTAAGGCAAAACACTGTTGCACAAATATTTGGCACATTGTTTTAATAAAATTTATAAAATATTATTCAATATACTAAGTAAATCACAACATATTTATGAGAATACCAAGCGTAGGTTATAAGAACTTTTCTCTATCTTTATAATATGTAAAAAAAATGGCTTAATTTTGCAAAAAACAAAAATGTAAAAATAAAATTTATTTCAGGTATGTTTCTATTTAGTGGAGTGCTTGTTCCTAGGGAAGGGTCAGAGAACTCCATAACTCACGTAAACCTATTTTTGTTAATACTTGGTTAATCCATCGTGAATCCAATTCAAGAGATGATATTGAAAATTTTCTAGTGTCGACCGAGAAAAAAAATGTTGCTTTATTGCTGTCAGATTTTGGATAGTATTTTTTTTAATCCAGAGGAGGATTTTAGAGCAAAAACGTTATTGCTCTTGGCATTGGATGAGTTGTAGTTGTAAATTGTTTTTGAAAAACTGGAATATCTTCATTGAACATTGGGAATCAGTGACAACGGGTTTTCTGACATTTCGTGTTGGCATTTTCACGAGTTTCCTTGCCTCTTTGCCAGCCACAAGACAAAATTAATACTTCTCACATATAACTGATGAAAACAATATTGGTGCAATACGTTTAAAACTTCCAGGCATGTGAAAGGAACCTTTTTTTGCTGTTAATTTACTACAATTCCGAGTGAGATGGCATTATATATTCATATACTATAACATTACGTATAGTTTGATGATTTTTTTCTCGTAATGATTTGACAGGGATATTTATTATATTTATTAAATTTATTATATTATCTGCCCTGATGCGGTCTTTATGGGATAAGATATAACAAGGAATGAGACGCTATTTATTGTTTAAAAAAAGCCAAAATCTATTTTTACTTAAGTTGTCAATCTATAACCCATTTGTTAATCTTAAATAAACTCGTAATGTATGAAGAATCGGTTGAATTGAACATATTTGAATAACTTTATCAATGTTTATTTGTTTTTGGATTCCAGATGTCCGTTTTTAGCATTTTTGTATGCAATACATGCATTGAATTAATATGTGATGTGAAAATTGTTAGAAGATTTAAAAAGCGCAAAAAGACACCAACTTCACCGAGAATACTCGAAAGAGGTGTGTAATGTAACATGCCATACATAAAAATATGACGCAAAATACCCTTTACGATATAATATCGTTCATTTCAAATAAACATTCGGGTAAATTACTGTCAATCACGAAGGCAGTATGCTCTATATTATTATTTAATTTCAAAATGTATTTATACAAATACTTAAAATAGTATACAAATACTTAAAACAGTTAAAAAGATCAGAACCGACGAGTTATTGCAGTTCATAATACGACTTGAAATATTTAAAACTTCAGTTTATGAACATCCGAGTATTTTCGTTTTCTAAATTCGAACATGTCTGTCTTTTATATAATATATAAAAATGAATGTTTGTTTGTCCCGTATGCGTTCCTTTACCATTCATCCGATTTCGATCCGAAACTTTGGTGAGTTGTTGTGCGCACACCCGTGAAGGTTTCTGAAAAAGACAATCTAAAAAAAAGAATCAAATACGTACGAACAGCGACAACTCGGAAAACCTTTTGATTTATTCGTGTACGCATCAGACGGAAAACAAAAATATTGTGTAACCACAAGCACTTAAATAAACAGACTTAAAACACAAAAACTTTCTTTATTTGAGTGGCACTGCAACTTATGCCGGGTACTCGCTAGTTATTAATAAATATCAATATTTGATACATGTATTCTGGATTAAAATTCCATTTAAAAATTGATGTTTGACTATTGTAATATTATATTCTATATTATTATTGTTTTGATGTCTTCTAAACCGTATGTATAGTGTTGTCAAAAAGATATCCTTCGTTACCTGGCAATAAGAGCATCAGGAAAGAAATTCTGAAAATTTTCTCTCGATTTTATTTTCTGAAAAGAGAGCATCGCAATCTTTTCCTTGTTATATTTTAATACATTATTGATCTCCTTGTCTCGTCCTGTAGGTTTTATCGTACACGTGACGCCATTATGTCTGGCCACTGATTCAAGCAGGGAGAGTAATGTTTTTTTTTTCTGTACATTGAATTTTTTGTATCACATTAATATACAGTTAAAATTTCAAAAATCTATTTGTTTAGCCAAGTGTTCAACGTCATCGTTGTCTACAAGTTCGATTCTCAGAACCGAAAGTTTCATAAATCGACTAAATAATCAATTTATGTTCGAAGACTTGGCGATATGTGACGTCAAAAAATCTACCCATCCAATCCGGTATGAGCGAGAGCGACTAGCTAACCACTACTCCATCATTAACCCCATCATTATATCCTTACTCACTGCGAAAAACAATGCATGTTACAACAACTTTCGTTAATATATTTAAGAGTCCATATCGATGACCCAGTTGTATAAGACGATAAGTCAAAAATTTGATGTTTTGAGTTCAGTTAGCTATTATATTCGAACGCCGTTCTTCTACAGTTTCACAAAAGTACACCTAGTAAAATGTACAGGTTTTCTCTCAAAAAGCAGATATTTGCATAAGGAAATTAGCAAAATTAAATAATTTCCCAGTTTCATATATTTACATAAATATCGTATTTTGGAAATATATTTTTGAGAATCGTGGCGTTCCATAAAGAAACAACATTTAATCCTAAAACTACAAACTATTGACCACTTATTTGTATAAAAAAGTAATACAAATAATAAGCCATCACTTTTTACGAGTCAGTTTAGATGAGTCAAAACTTTTATCAGCCATATATTATCTCAAAACTACCAATTTATAGTTGTATCACTATGGAACTAGTCCATCAATATCCTCCACATTGGGAGAGAGTTTAACTTTAAAAGTACTGTATTCAGATGTTATAAGTAGAAAAACATCCATAATTTCGTGCATGTTCATAAGCTTTTGACTTTCATTAGGTTAGATATAGTGAACGAAATCGAACTGTGACAAATTACTAGAAATCTGAAGCTTCGTAAACGTTTGAAAAACTAAATTTTGACAAAAATTATTTTATTTATTTATCACCTCGATGTTAAAGGAACATTAAGCACAGCGCATTAATTATTAGATGAAGATTAGAGCAAGGTGCAAAAATATTAATATTTTCTGTAATTTCTAAATAATTACCAACCAAAAAATAAACTAATAACAACAACAAATTACAATTCGCTATTATCACAATTTTAATCTTTTTTGTAATGACGTTATAAGATTATAATCAAACTCATTCTATGATATTTACACCTAATTTTATTTTTGCACGGTTTTAAAATTTAACTGTCCGATATAATGCAACTATCCACGTTAAGTCCACGTTCACTTCATTTTTATTTACACGGTTATTTTGCATGGAACTTATCCCTCGTGTAAAAAGAGGGTTGAGTGTACGTCATTTTTAATAAAGCATATTTTCTAAGCTAGGCGAGACTTTCTCATTAGAAATTAAATCTGCCAAAATTAAAGTTTTACAACAGACGTCATTCCTGTATCTAAATTTCTTATCATAAACATACAATTATAGATGTATAAATTTTGTAAAGTATCTGCATAATATATAATTTTTCAAAATGCCCCGACAATTCTAAGAAAAAGTTCAAATAAATTTGATGGAAACCGAGGAGGCGTTTGAGTGTATTTGTATTGACAGTGTATTGCTATTGAGGGAACTATGTTTTTCCTTCCAAATAATGGAATGTTTACAAATAAAATGAAAATAACAAGGCAATTATTGCGACCGAAATTTGAAAAAAAAACATGTTTTTTGAAATACAGTAAAACCACAATATAATCTCCTGTGCGGTTGAGTGGTAAGAGCATTAAACTAGCAATCAAGTTGTTCTGGGGTTAAGTCGCAGGAAGATCTATATCAATTTTAGATTTTTTTAAATTAAATTTGAGAACTTGGATCTGGGTGTTTGTGATATCTATTCTCCTCAAGTTCATCTCAAATGACTTTTAAAAATCTCACTTAAGTTTATCTGATATAATTAAAAACTTTCAAGTATCTTTCGCATTGGCTGTTATCTGTATTGACAAATATATTTATATAACATACAAACTGTGTCCGAGGTAGTATCCGTTAAAACCGGAAGTCTGATATATTATTGTATAAGAGGATTTTCTTACGCCGTTCTTTTATTTATTGGGAAAATAAACCGCACAATAAGATAGCGTCTGAAGTTTCCATAAATCTATTAATTAAAAAAAATATGTGATTGGGATCTGGGTTACCGCTCGTTAAATCATCGCTGATTGTGGCTTTTGGATTAATATTAATAACATAATGTATCAACGATTTTCAAATTGTTCCATTAAATTTATAGTCCATTGTATCGAGGTTTAACTGCAGTCTAATAAAATACAATGCCACAAGGTATTATATAAAAATAAAAATCAAGGACAGTAAATAATAGCTTTTAAATTCAAAACGAAATATCTAGCGTAGAATTTGTTCTGTGCGAAAGGATATGTCACCACATAAAAATTTTCAGATTTATATAAAAAAAATATTTAAAATTTTATGTCTGTGGCCTATCATTAAATTTCAATTTTTGTTCTTGTATCGTAAGTTAAATAGACTCCAGTCTTGAACAAAATTTATGTGTTTTTAACGACTTGAATTCCCCATGGAAATTTCTTTTTCACTAAACATTAATAAAGATAAAATGTTTCATATTACCAAAATCGGTTTAAGGGATGAGTTCTTCCCATATACATTGTAATTAATTGTTGTGACATTTTAGCTAGTTAGCGAATCGCATAATTTTTGGATTTCGGAGATTCGGTCGTAACGAAAGCCCACGACGTTGACCACTCGGCTAAAGGCTTGGAAAACATATCAACAGAAAAAATCATAGATACAACGAATACACAATTCCTTTGTTGATACTAATTAATCCGACGGAAAAATCTGTTTTTCAGAATATAGATCGATGCTTAACAATCTATTTTTTAAGCATTTTTTAGTATTCAACATAACAACTTCCAAAAGCGTCTCATTATTTGAGATTCTTAGATATATATAAATTGTAATGTACTTTTGTTGCTTTCAACTGTATGGATTGTTTATCAAATTGGTTTTTCTTTTCCTTACTTTGGTAGGAAAGAAATGTCTTCAAAGGTAATTAAAAATCGGCGAAAGAACATTATCTGGTTTTTATTTAGGTTTCAGTCAAAATAAGCTCCACTCCTTTATCTTTAATTTTTAAAATACATATAGACCGTTAGCTAATTATTAAAATGAACATGTGATTACTTTTTGGTTGACGTTTCAATTAATTTGTACTGTCACACATTATTAAGTTTAGAAATATTGTGTATATAGAGACATAAATTTGATTAATTTTTAATCATTTCATAATACAACTGTCTGTGAAGTCAAATACTGCCAGGTCGTTGTTTTCTTTATTCTAATTCATTCCAATATGGCATGCTTATAATATATTTTTGATTCCATTTGTCAATCAATGATTAAGATTTCGGAACCAAATTATAAAGATTAACTTTTATTTTTACCATTTGTAGTATACATTCAATTTTATTTAAAAAATCAGTATATTTTTGTTTACAGGATGTTCAAAACTATATCCTACAACCATGATGTGCATGTGAATCAAAATTGTTATCTGTAATATAGAATACAACGGTTTGAAGAAGTGTCAAAGCGCGCTCCGACCTAGAAGAATCTCAGATAATTTAGTGTGGTTTTTTTTATTGAACTACCAATTCATAGCAGTGGCTGGGGCTATAATAGACCACTTGTGTTTTAGTAAAAAATGACACGATAAAATTCATGTAGTACTTTATTCTACTGAAAAACATTCTAAAATATCTAAAACCTACCTGAATAGTTGTATAACAGTTATGTAGTAAAAAGCAATTTCAACGAAAGATTGATCCGTGGAATTGATATTCAATTTTACATGGCTTAACAGCTTAGAGATAATCTAAGATTAAAGGCCAATGAGTCGCTGCATATGAAATGTGGTAATTTTCAAAATAATGTAAATTTAAGTGAATTGGCATTGTTATGTAATATACTATATTATGAAAAGAAAGAAATGTCTGATAACATGATTCATTTTAAAAAGTAAGCACTGGCTTAACGCTATGCCACGCTTTGTGCTAAGAACATGTTCACGAGCGTACGATGTATAATAAAATGAATATTCGCAATTATTATGAATTAATATTCTATGAAGATGGCCGCATCTAATCAACACTGACGCATACTGAATAGAATTTAGGCCTTATTATGGCTCAGGAACACTAGCCAATATACTATAACAGAAACGATTGACCCAGAAAAGTTTTCTCGAATGGCAAAATGCACGAATGCAGTTCCCTCTTTTAAAAATGGCGTACCCACGCAGATTTCATCATCATCAATTACGATAATCTTAATCATACCAGTATCTTTTATAAATGCGTCTTTTTTTACTATGGTATGGTGTATCATTATTAGAACATCGATGATCGAATGGCAACCTTCATGAGGTACTGGTTTTGGTTCAACTGGAGGAGCGTGACTCAACTCCTGATAAAGAGTGAGTACTTAAAATAAATCTAGTCATTAATATATTACTAGTGGGAAGCCCGTCATAGATGACGGTATCGAAATTGAAATACTGAATGTTCGAACTTCTTCAGCTCTTCGATGAGTTTCCACGTTAGCACGTCGGAGATTGTGCAGCTTCCGGAGTTCTTTGTGATCGTTGTTGTCTGTGTGCCTCGACATCAGTATCACGCCGGGTTGTTGCAGCTTACCTCGCTTTCCATCTCTGCTGTCGATCACGACGTAATCGCAAACGCCGCTGTACTTTAGTTTCCATACTGACGGACTGATTGTTATTGTTATTTTTATTTGCTTGCCTCGGAATTTGCGTCACGCCGGAACTGTATGCATTGTTGGGTGTGTGTGTTTGCATTGCATAACCATGTATTTAATATACACCGCAGACGCTTAGGTCATCAGAAAATTTCATACCTACAAGTGAATGTGATAATAATAAAACGCATACAGACCGGTCTGGGCATTATATGTAAGAGTTTTTACAAAGCATTGCATAATTAGATGTCACAATTATTTCTTATCTTCTCATAGATTTACGGTTCGTAAAGCAAATCGTCATTTGCTTCCGTCCAAATACTTCTACACTTTTTCCTCCATGAAACATTTTTTTATGGACAGTTTCTAATTTAAATTAGACTTTATATAGGTTTGTTTATTAAAAGGACTTACGCTCTCCATCGTCCTGTAAGCTGGCGAAAGTAATAATAAATAAAGAAGCACGAGGTTTTGAAAACATTTTTATTAAAAAGGAAAAAAAAACTCTTATATATACCGAACCAGATGAAAGTCTTGGAGGGTCTATCTACCCTTTCAGAGAGGTTAATCATTTGAATAAAATTTATAAGGACTGAATGTAAGTTTTCCTCTGAAACTATAATTTTGTGAATAAATAACAGGGATGGTTGAAATATACACAGCAAACAATTTTTCCTAATTATGGGATGTGATTTTATTTATTGAATATTTAACAAAAACATCGTTTTATCCAGAACAAAATAAATTCCATAAGAAAATAGAGCTTTGATATGGGTGCGGTATCATTAATTATCAGAAAAAATGACATGCCAACAATCAAAAATGTATTTCTGCCACACCCAAAAACAATAAAAATCTTAGATTTCAGTCTGGCATGAAGAAAAAACTAGTCTGAAATAGTCCGTCATTTTTTGGAAACTCAATGGAAAGAACTATGTAAATGAATATGGTCGTATTCTCTCAGGTGAAGTAATTTATACAAAAGAGTTTTTCGGTATTCTTCGTTAATTAACTAAGTGGCTAACAGCACTCCTTAAAAAGTGGAAATTTATGGCCACCGAAATACTCATGATTTAACCTTTTATCGCAAACAGCTTTGTGGGCGAGGTATCGTCGCTTGCAGCACAAGCTTTTTTATACTCTAAATTTATTTGTCATCCATGATATAATATCAATAACAATGATAAATGTAATAAAATAGTGTAATAGTTAATTAAGAAAATTTTAGGAATATTTATAAATCGTGTTAATATTGTATGATAAGGGGTCAAAAGGGCGACCATTGTCTGTACATATATTCTTTATTAAATTCATCTTAACTTACGCATAGAACTTATATTTCTAAACATGGCAATACATGATAGATATAATCACTTAAAGCTATCAATTCTTTGTGGAAGGGCTTTATATGGTTTCGCTTTTCGCGGACATTATCAACTGATATAAAGCGCATCCAGTGATTCAGATGAGATTGGAACGTAATAAATTGACCATCGCAAAGTGGGTGCTTTTATTAGTTTGGTAATACATATTTAATATTTTGTGCTTGAATTTCGTTGCGCATCTTTGTTATCAATCTTATTAAGAGGTATTATAATTTATAGTGATACGGCATACATCTGTTTTCAATCAGATGTTTATTTTTAATCAGTTTGATCATCTTACTTAGAATTCACTCTAACTATCTGTATGATGAAAAAGATAAGAATATTTTACTGACAAGGTTGCATTACCAATGTTCTAAAATACGAAATATGAAATCTTCAAACGCTGTGATTAACAAAATATTGCAGTAATTACACTTTCAAAGTAAATTAACGAAATTATTTTTCCACAAATAAAATAGTTTTGGGCGTTAATCCAACGTCAAAACTTATAATCTTGGATCATGATCGCTACATATGTGGAGAAATGGTCACCATGCGGCGCCTCCAACATTCCTTATCACCCACCAATTGATTAGCTTCCTCCAATGACATGCTGGCATACTGTTGGTTGTTCAGGACGCCGGAATTCTGCCGGTTGGAAGAAGAGGCAAGCAAAGACTAAAAAATCCACAGGCAGTTCTTCAAAACCGCTAACATAACAGGGCTCTGGCTGCTTCCTTTGATAATTTCCGAGTTCCTCACGAAACCAAACTACATCGCCCTTAATATATGTAAATCTCATAAAATACAAAGGTTTTTTTACGGTTTTTTATAGTGCATATGGAAGAAAATCGTCGAAAGTATATTATATACTTACAGTCTATTTGTTACCATGTGTTCGACTTGGCGTAACTCACGACAAATTAGCATATTTTTTCCCCATCCATGGCTAAAATTATAAATCGAGCATTGTGTACACAATACATAATATGTATTATACATATTATCGATTTGAAGGGCAAGGTCTCAAAGATGGATGATGTCAATAAAAACCCACGACGTTTATAATTAGGTATAGCCAGGGCTTTTTTTTGCCATGTAACGCGGTGGAACGGCGTTCCGGTACCTTTTTTCACGGCATTTTTAATGTAAGAAATTAGACGAAACAATTTCCCAGCTCACATATAATTAGTCGTCAAAATTAACTTTCTTTTCCATGCCCACCCCCAGTGTGGAGCATATGGCCCCCTAATTGAGGTATTTCAATATAAGTTTTTCTATGAGAACTGATCGTTACTAGTTGTTCAACCTCTCTTTTTCGATAAGTAGGGATAAAAGAATATAGCGCTAGGACAGGACTAGTGTTTAGCTAATCGCTCTCGCTATGCCCCATTTTAAGAATCAGATGGGTGGAAGGGAATTTTCTAGACATCACAAACATTCATGATTACGAACAGAAATCCATTCATAGATTGAAAAATCAATTTATGGAACTGTCCGCATCGGGACTTGAACCCGAGAAATACGTAACCGTCGCCAATGACGTTAGCCACTGCACCACTAACTTTACATTTCTAAAACTAAAAAATGGGTTTTCATGTGCTTCGTGGCATAGGAGAAGCTGCTTTAAGTTTTATTTAAATGATATTTGTGTATAATTTTCTTTAGCAAAAAGTTTGACAAGAAGTGAGTTCCGGCACCTTTTTTCTAAAAAAACGCTCTGGATATAGCGAATTTCATACCTTCCACATAAATTCTCATATAAAAATCCTGTTAGCAACCTGTACTAAGCCTTATTGAAGATAACTTAATGTATCACTTTATAAAGGGTATGAATGTATGTTTTAAAATAAATGAAATGTTTAAATTAGGACTTATCACCATTATACCGTTGTGTAATGTAGAATACTGAATGTATGATTTACATAAAATTAACATCATGAATTAAATAGAGTCGGTTTGCATGTTCATAAGCCATAATATATTTACTTACCTACATTTTACATTGTCCGTGCAAAAACTTACAAATTAAATCATATTTATGTTCTTGATAGAAAATATACTCATGTCTTGACAATCATATTAAATTAATAATGATTATTTAATTAAAAAACATCAATTACAAAAGTTAATTTATAATTTCTTAATGTTCATTTTTTATTTTAATAATAATTTTTAATTCAATATCATTACTTTCTTCATATTAATGATGTATAAAATTGTAAACATCACTTGTGTTTAACGTATATCGTTTACATCTTCTAATAGGGCACACTTCTTAATATAATATATTATTGCAGGATACCCATAGTGAAAATAAACGTTTGTCGACACAATTGTGTTAAGTTTTGATGCATCATATATCAATCTTATTCCATTTACTTGTTTTCATATTTGAAGTTGAATTATATATATATAATTTTAAGCTAAAAAGTTCATCTATATACCATATTTACTTTTGATTGGGTCAATTGGATGGTTATCGATCGATATTAATAATAATAAAGTTATTATAAATGGTTCAGAAACATAAAGTTCATTTTGGTAATTACACCACCAACACAAGTAAGAGTATATTAATTATATTTGAATGCCTATATTATATTTATATTTGTAATAGTATAATATACTTACTCTATAACAATGTGCCTCACATCATAAAGTTCAGTTACAATTTAAAAAAATTCTGAATGCAAAGCTTTCATTCAAGAATTCATTTGTGTATTCGACGGAGAGTGGGGCCGCTAAGCTTTTACGAGGAAATGAGAAAATATGTAGGAAAAACTTACGTTTAAAAATGGCTATCAATAATTAGGTTTATTTTTCTACGGCTAAGAGGTCAAATCAACATGTTGAACTCTGGGTGCTAACGGTAAGAACTTTGGTCAGGTATCATATAATGACTTTTTCAATTGAATATCTTCAAGATCAAGAGAAGGCTATGTTTGATCTCCTCTGAATGACGTAATTTTGCTTTATTTTTTATCAAGTGATTTGTAGTTTAATAAATTAATAGTCACAAGGAAATTTAGATGATTTATATATATATTATTTAATCCGGTCATACTAGACGCAAGACGTTATAATAATTATTATGCCAGTATCGGATCCGAATACCGTTAGTGCCATATTATGCATACATTGAACTTTCAATTGAATCCACAAGCCATTAATTCAACTACCAAAACCCAGATTTTGGGAAAACGGCTCTACAATCATTGATATATGAACGTACAATATTGAAAAGAAACAAAACCAAAAAATTCATGAAAACGGCACAATTTATTAAAAAAATATTAAGCTATGATTTTCAAGTAGGTTGTGTGTTATCCAAACCTATGAATGCATGCTCTAAATCAGCGGTCGCCAATTGGTGGGTTGTTGCAGTAACGTCATTTGACTCTAAAATACACTAGCTTATATCAAGCATGCATCAACAAATATCGCACTCATTATTTTCTTATAATTAAAAAGTATTAAAACATACCATTTCGATATAAAAAAAATATGATGGATATTTTGTTAATGTTTACACCTGGTCCACGGGATTCAAGATGGTGTGTTTAGTGATCCGTGAGGCCTGAGAGGTTGGCGAACGCTGCTCCAAATAACTCAGTTTGTTATCGGAAATTCAATCATCACTTCCAAATCTTATATCTATGTCATAGTATTCGAAATGTTTGACATTATCCCCCGACCCATCAATATTGTCAGTTATTCCATTTGATACGAGCTCAAATTCTTTCTTTATCCGTCACTTTAGAAGGCGGTGTGTTAATGTCGGTTGTATATATTGAATGTAACAAATGATATTTGGGTTTTTTATTAACCGTTGGCTTCATAGGTGAAATATTTTTATTGATGCCCCCTTTCAAACATTGCTTAGAAATAGATTTAGAGACCTGAAGCTTTTCTAGCAGCTGTTTGTTCGTTGCTTTCAACTTTTCCACTGATTGTTCATGAGAAAAAATAATTTGGGAAAGCTTCAAGTCGAAGAAAGCTTTTAAGTCTTCAACTTTTTTACATTGACCAAAACTATAAATTGCATGTGCATTACAGTTATTTTCATATAAGATATTTCCCTTGTGTGTCAGCAACATCTCCTCGACAGCGTGGATTAAAGTGTCTCTGAATGCTTCATCTGAATCATTTCTTTTGAGCGTCTTCATGCAAGGATCAGTGTTTATTTTTTCCATTAAAAATATAGCACCAGTATTTTTATGAATACGATTAGAAAAGATGATCCTTCCATCCAGTGGATCGACTGCTATTGACATCACATTATGTCCAAGTTCTTTGATAGGTTGAAGAGTAATTCGTTTGGCAGAAGAATTTGCTTTACTGATATCCAACACATGAACAAAATTGGGAGCATTCCCTGTCACAAATATATTTGTAAGTTCAAAACTGATGGAGAATTGTGGATTCTTTATAACAGGTAGAACTTTTAAAACCTGCCGAGTTCTTGAAAAATATGCCATGAGATTATAGTGTTCATCAGTATACATTTTGTTTCCAAAGGTATCCGTTATTGAAGTTTCTGCTTTCTTGTTTGCATAGTGAGACTTTTTTCCTGAAGCCTGGTCAATCATTATACCATTTTCTTCGTAGCTTATTCGTCCATTTAGGAAATAAACTTTACCTGGGATTTCATGCAAGTGAGCTACTACACGTGGAACGGAGTAAAAGTGATTGGCGATCTGAATTCTTGTTTTTAGGCATGATTTATCTTGATATGAAAGCCGTTTTGGAATCTGACGAGCTGAACAAATGACGATCAGGCTAGCAATTACAAGCCAGAGAAAAATCCGGACCAGCCTGTAAGAAAATGTTAGTTTACTAAATAAACGCAAAAAGTTGTTACATACCTACTTGCTTCAATGGCATGTAATTAAATTGTAAATAGATTAAAACTGTATTTATAAAATAAAAAAGTTTTCACGAAACATTACTATTTTTGTTTTAGTAATTCATGACTGTAATAATTATTTACAATAACTCATCTTACGTTAAAAGAACTTGCTGGAGATGTGAGTCATCTCAAGATTCATATCCGGTTTATCCCTAGCTCCGCGTCATAATTGTTGTACACCTGATTCTCTTTTGCATAGTTTTTTTACACGATTTTGAAATAAAACGGCTTAAGATAACGAACCATTTATTTTTAAACTATTAATTTTGCTTTAACACACTTATAAAATAAACAAAACATAAATAATTACGTACACCATTTATTTTTAGAAAGTGAAATGCCTTAATTATGTAAAATTCATCGAAAAGAAAAGTCGCGAAAATTTATCATTTCGGTTTTATGTATTGACACCGCCCAAACTTATTGGGCGGACCTGGGCCTTAAAAAAAATCCAAAATCGACCTATATCCGTCCCTGGGATTTCAAAGGTAATATCTAATATCTCTGACTAGGCAATAAGTAAATTCATTATTGTGCATTGAATTCATTGTTATTCATAATTGTAAATAATTCACATCTTTTTGCAAATATGTACCCTAATATTTTTACCGTTCAAAAAATTTGGTGTCCATGAGTCTCTTGTCGTTTACCGTTGGCCGTAAACAAAAAGGATTCCGTTTCTAGAGAAAGAGCCAGTGCGCACCGTGTCCGCACGCGGCCGCCGCAGATGCTTAGCGTTGGCGGTTTTATGAGGGGACCGTCCATTTTAAGTAATCACAAAAAGCACTTGTCGGCTTCTGAGCTCAAAGTGTGTATTTTTTTGTAACTGTAACTGCTTTTGAGGAATGTATTAACTAACTGCAATAGAGTGACTCGACGAACGATCGTCTTTTTGATTAATAGAAGAAAACACATGAGAAACATCGTCATCATCAGCACGCTGAAGATATGTATTGAGAGAGTAGGAGAAAAAAACAAACGACACATGACACATCTGTCTCGCTCGCCGCTCGAGGGATGACGGTGTAGGAGCGGGGAGAAGCGGGGTGCGGGCTTCAACACACTTCAAGGCCCGCGTCCTGGGATAAGGACAACAAAGGAGAAAACAACGGTTCCTTCCATTAAAACCCCGGTCGTTTATCCGTGTACTCATCTGGTTTAATTGCAATTAGCTACAGTTTCACAAGACATTAGACACAACAGAATTACATACTTTTAATTTAAACTGTGTAAGTGGTTTTATCGTAATCGAAGGGATCAGGCGTTGCCGCGACCTCCCCCCCAGAACGGTCGGAACTCCACTGACTCTGGCAGGATCGCAGGCGCTTCCCCCCCACTTCAAACTGCAAATCAACAACATCAACCAACAAATCCGACCCCCACCCTTAACGCCTCAGCAGGGGTATTACATTCTTAAATTTTCATTAATAGGAAGAGTCTGCAGATTGGTTTTGAAGACCCTGTCCGCCCCATAAGTACGGGGCGGTGTCAGTATGTATATTATTAACAGAAAACACTTTAATTTTTTGCACGGAGGTCCGTATTCCGAGTGCAAAATCAGTTATATTATTCCCAAGTAATTTTAGCCCAAGAATTTGATAAAATCGCAACGATAGAGAGAAACTACGTTAAATTGAGTAATGGTTCCAGAGGATCTAACCGATCAATAACATATTGTTTAAATCGAGAATGGAAACATTATTTGTTTTCCTTTTCAGTATGGCATGAAGTAACAATGCTAAAAACAATTAAGAAAACATCAATCCCAACAACTGATATCACAAATGGTAGTTGGTAGTTGGCATATTACATAGTCACAGCTCACGAAAAATTTACACTTAGTTGAGAGTTGTTTTAAAATGAAATAACACTGCAAATAGTATCTAAAGTTATGATATATTGTTCTATTAACGACTGTAAAATTTTAAACTCTCTAATATGGAATGACACATACTTATTTTATTGTATTATTACACTCTATTCAGAAATAATAATCTAAATAACTAAATAAGGTAAAAACAATAATTATATAGAGTGTTAGGGGATTAACTTACATGTTTTTAGTGTATAAATTGCAATAATACTGTTTAATATATTATATTCTTTGAACTCTCTATTATTGGCAGCTAACGATTACAGTACATACAACATATACTGTATAGTTTAAAATAACATGCAGTATTGGGACGAAAATATCCTCATTTATTATTGTTTATACAGGTTAGCCAAAAAGTACATAATTTCTCTTTAAATTGCAAAAAAAATATTCATCTTATTTAAACCTTACAATAATTATTTGTAGACTGTAACTTTGGTCAAAAAGCTGACTCGTTATTTCTTACCAGAAAAATGGGATATCTTTCTAGAATTATAGTTATAATAACTCATAACAGACATAAAGTAAATTAATAATGGATAATACAGCCCATTTCGACCTCTGCAATGGTTAAGTTTAAAAAATAACTAAAAACGCGCAAGTGATTCAAAAAGACAATTACAAAGTCTCGTGATAAAAAAGTGAATGAGTATAAAAAAAGGTATGAGAGAGTAGGAAACGAACAACAACAACGTCTGTCTTGCCGCTCGATGGAGGAAGGTGGAGAGCGGGGAGAAGCCGGGGTGCGGGGCTTCAACACTCTGACGCTCGCTTCAGGCGAAGAACAAAGGAAGGATAGGATGACTCACACGTTCCTTCGTCTCCCATTAAAACCCGGTCGTTATCCGTATACTCTTTCTCGTACACCCGTTTATTTGCAATTAGTTTCAGTTAGTTAAGACAGTTACACAACAGATTTACACGCAATTTTAATTTAAAATCTGTAAATGGTTTTACTAGTAAGCGGTGGACTAAATCGCCACTTCGTCGGCCGACGACCCTCCTCCGGGAAAGGTCGAACCCGACTGACGCTGGCAGGATCGCAGGCCCTTCGCCCACTTCAAACTGTAAACCAACAACAGCAACCAAACAAATATGACACTACTCTTAAACGCATCAGGAGGGGTATTACATTTTAAAATTTTCATTAATAGAAAGAGTCTGCAGATTGGTTTTGAAGACCCTGTCCGCCCCATAAGTACGAGGCGGTGTCAGGTAATAACTTATCTTAACGCAGATTTTTTAAAAACAAAACTATTTTTTATAATGCAAAACTTTAGAAAATATTCACAGCCACGAATAGATAGCTATTAGCAAACTTAATTGATAGATTTTCAACTATTTAACAGTTGAGCACTTTTCTTGTTAAATCGATATAAATAATAATTTTGTAATCATGTTTTGCTGCGTTAAGTTTTGAAAATTGTCCTGATTATCAAATAAATACCTACAATATACCTTGACTTCTTTCAAAGCATTATCGTTTATAATGCTATTTCAAAAATACTCCATTGTATTTATTTTAATTTTATAGGGCTCGTCGTATTTAATTCCATGGTCCAAATAAACATCTAAAACGTGTTTATATCACCTATAGGTGCAGTGGTCAATATCTCTGGCTTCGATTAGGGATCTCGCAGGTTCGAATCCCAGTAGCGACCGTTTAATAAATTGATTTTTCAATTGATTTATAGATTTCTGTTCAAAGGCATTGTTGTTTATAATGTCTAAAAATGTCTTACAGCCCATCCGAGAGATCGATTAACTAAATTCTGGTCATCTCTTGGTTTCAATCTTCCATCTTCCTTTAACCTTCTATCCCTACTCTCTTCATAAAAAGAGTGGTCCAGCAACTGAGTTTCAAGCAGTTCTCGCAAAAAGGCTTCTGTTGGGATATCTCCATTAGCAGTCTATATGCTACACATCTGGAGCGCACATGGTCAAAAAATACTAAATGAACGATGTAAAGTTAAATTTGAGTTATTGAGATTTTGTACACTTCCATATATTTTGTCACTAACGACCCGGGTTTCGCCTTTCGGAATCTTCAGGCATTTGAGCGCACGAATGTACAAAATCTCAATAGTCCAAAATTGATATTGAAATTCCATCAAGCACCCTCAGTGGATGTCTTAAATTGATGTAAAGTTAATTTGTAACCATCCCGTAAGACATCTTTTATCAATTGTATATATATAAATGATTTTATTGGCTGATTTGATAAAATAATAACCTTTGACAAAGTGTTATCAATAAATTTGTGTACATAAATTCCAATTTATGAGTGCTATCATCGTCATAGGCAACTAACATCTAAAAATACTTTCACTATGAAAACGTTCCAATAGTTTCATCATAAAAATAAAACAAATTGCCATTAAAAATGGCTATGAAGCGTTTCTTATAGATAGTCTTTTATCGAAAAAACAAAGTAAATTAGCAGAAAAGATGTTATATTTCTGAAACATATCTAAAGACTCGGACCAGCCTAGGTACTAGCGTAGAATTAGTCATTTAGGGTGTACAAGCTTTAAAATTAAAAAAACAATCTTTTATTGCAGAAATTCGTTAGGCAAATTACTTATTAACAATAAAGATAGAATCCACTTTAAGAACAAATCTGGCATTTATAAATTACAATGTAGTGATTTCCAACACTTCTATATGTGGGTAAAACCACACGTAAATTACATATAAGAGTATCAGAACACTTAGCTGATTTTAGATTAAAAAAAGATACATCGACATTTGCAAATCACTTGTTATTGGAGAACCATACTTTCAATAGAGATGATGGGGTTAAAATGTTGAATCAAACCATGGGGGACCATAAATTATTTTATCAAAAAATTTTGGAAATCAATAGAGTCCAGTTAAATTCCTTACCAATTTTGAACGAACAACTGAATCTTCCAAACTCCCCTCTATTGTACCCTTTACGTGAGATGAGTCCGTAAAAGATAAACACAAATTAATAATCAAAATTAAACAGAAATTAACAATCAAATTAATACATTTCCCATATTAATACATTGGTCCATGGTCACCCTGACAGAGCCCATTAGTTGAAATTGAGTAGGTAGTTCTTCGAATTTCATTTAAAAACCCCTCTTTTCACCTATAAGACATGTGTTGAGACTATTGCAAACGAGATGCTAACTTTCTAGACTCAGATATAAGATTTGTCGTACTTATCTTGTACATAATTGTTATAAACTGTCTACTTGCTTCAGTTCGAGTTCATTCGTGTGCTCGAATGTCTGAAGATACCGAAACTTACAAGTAATTCTAGATGTTTAAAAAGTTCAGTGTGATCAACTAATGATTTTGAATAATGTTATAAACAAATATCTTGCCTACCCTAGTGTTAAAACAAGTTACGACTATATAAACAAAATATTTGTTATTAGGCAGCATTATACTTTTTAGGCGAAATAATCCCAGTTAACAGTATTAAGAGTTTTGCCAGCACCGAATCACCAAACCAAAAAAGACAGCAAGTCTACCATCAAATTTGATTACTTTTAAGTACCTAGATATGTATATAAACAAATATCTTTAGAAGTGTCTACAAATTTGCTCATGAATGTTTTTTCCTGTTTTTTATTATTATGCATTGATTCTTTCATAAAATTCCAAGTGTCTTAAGGATTTTGTGGTTTTAGAGGAAATTATATGGCAACACCAATTGTGTTGAGCCAAAACATCATAGAGTAATATACAAAAGATGTTAAATTATCTATGATACAACCTCTTGTCAAACCCTGAAAGTAACGTTTTGTATTGTCGTTTCGAAAAATGTCAACGAAAGTAGATCAAAAGGAATATTTGAAGAAATATTTGAGCGGTGGGAAGAAAGATGAAAAAAAGAAAAAAAAACGAATCAAGGCTGTTGGAACTGGGTAAGAATATGTCCAGTGTCAGCACTTTCTGTATTGATGTGCTAATAAGGTTAGGTAAGGTTACATTATGTTTCTTGTTTTGCACTTAAATAACAGTATCGACTGATGAGTGTGCCGTGCCTATCATAATAATATATAATAAAGTAAAATTCTAAATAGTTATGTGATAAAATTTTATTCTACAGATGTGAGCTATGGAACCGAAACAAAATATCGAGTATTATATTTATGTCTTTATAGTCAATGGATTATTAAAATCGTCTTAAGGAAATTATTTTGGAATGAATACGTCTATTCCGAACTGTCAATGCAATGATAAAAATGATAGTTGGTATGCGAGGCAAAAATAAGAATTCAATTTTGCTTCTCTTTTCTTCTTTTACGATTGGCAAGGTACTAAATGTTTGAAAATTGGACACGGACGAAATAAAAAGAGTGAAGGAAAGTCACACGAAAAAACCAGAGAAGAAAAGATGCCACTTTTTATTCACTCGGTACTCTATACGCAATTTGAAATGGCACTTTCTTTTACGCAATTATATCTTCAAAAAATATTAATGACGGCTGTATATATCCACTTAACTCTTTTTTTACATGTTACGTACGTTCCAAAGAAAACCGTGTACAAAAAAAAACATACATACTTAGATAGAGAAAAAAAATTGCTTACGCAAACAAATTTCAGTTTATTACTATGAAAAATCTAAATTTTAATAAATAAATGAAAAGCTTATTTAGTAACTATTTATGGCTTATTGATAATAGACGCACATGTTTATGACTGACCCGACAAAAATTGCATTTATCACTTTCATCACCTGAAGTGTCAAACACGTCTTTTGTGTTTGAATTCAATAAAGGCGAATATTGAAAATATTTAAATTTCTTATTGTTTTTACTTATAAAATAATTTTCGGAATCATGTTAAAACAAACAGTTTGTGCAAAAATGTATTATTTCAAAATCGTGTAAAAAAAGATTGTCGAGTGTATATAAAACAGGAAATATGATGAACGATTTTAGTAACATGTCAAAACAAGTACTCATTTTGTATCCAAATGAATACATTATTTATTTATCCTCTTTATTTCAGCATGAAGATTATAGATGTAGATGATATGGATGTATCCAAGATGCGTGTTTTAGAGAGTCATGAGCTTGATCTGTTTGGTGATAAAGAAGATGCTCCCCAAATTGCTGGCATCATTGATGATAGACCGGAAGAATTAAAAAAGCTGGAGAACTTCAGCAGTGACAAATGGAAAGTTATTAATCGTGTAAGTGTTTTTGTTGATTTAGTTTTACAATTGTATCATTCATTTGAGGGTGCATTAATTTCTTTGTGACAGTGTATTCGAGTGATTCAGCATTTGAATCAGTTATTTACATATTTACCCCGTATTTCAAGAAATACATATTAACTAATGGTATAATTTTGAATTTTTTTTTTTATTTATTTCATTGAATAATTTTATTGAGGTTATGAACGCGATGGCTTTAATAAGGTTAAGAAAAACTAATATAAACTTAAATTAAATTTAAGACATCGACTGAGGGTGCTTGATGGAATTTCAATATCAAATTTGGATTATTGAGATTTTGTACACTTCCATGTATTTTGTCACTAACGACCTGGGTTTCGCCTTTCGGCATCTTCAGGCATTCGAGCACACGGATGCACTCGAACTGAGAGACAGTAAACAGTGTCTAACGTTTATATAGAAGATACAAATGCGACAAATATTATTTACGAGGTAAGATATTATACGTCTGAGAGCCACACTGATACCTGAGTTAAAATTTCGGGAATCTCCCTAATCCTTATTTTGTAAACACCATATTAACAGAGTGGCGAATTGCCGCTTTTCAACTTCTTTTAGAAATACCAGTGATTTTACAATTATAATAGTATTGTGGGTTTTGACGGGATGTAATTCGACGAATGGGTAAATATATACAATCATTCCACATTTAGTGACATTTGTTAGGTGTTTAAACGTATCGGATATAATAGCGGAGAATTAGGAAGGTTCAGCTGCTCATTCAAGATTGGCAAGGAATTTAACTGGGCTCTATTAATTTCCAAAATTTCTTGATAAAATAATTTATGATCCCCCATGTTTTTATGCAACAGTTTAACCCCATCATCCACATTAAACGTATGGTTCTCCATTAGCAAGTGATTTGCGAATGTCGAAGTTTCTTTTTTTAATCTAAAGGCAGCTAAATGTTCTGATACCCTTATATCTAATGTACGTGTGGTTTTACCCACATAGAAATGTTGGCAATCATTGCATTGTAATTTATAAATACCAGATTTGTTCTTAAAGTTTACTCTATCTTTATTGTTAATAAGTAATTTGCCTAGAGAGTTTTTGCAATAGAACGCCGGTCTAACACTATCAGCGAGTTGTTTTTTAATTTTAAAGCTTGTGCAACCTAAATAACTAATTCTATGCCAGATTCTAGGGTGGTCTATGTCTTTAGACAAGTTCCCGAAATATAGCATCTTTTCTGCTAATTTACGTTGTTTTTTTGATACAAGACTATCTATAAGAGACGCCTCATAGCCATTATTAATGGCAATTTGTTTAATAATGTTTAGTTCGTTTTCAAAATTAAATTTATTTAGAGGTATAGTGACTAATCTGTGAACCTGAGAATGGAAAGCAGCCAATTTATATGAGAAAGGATGGTCTGAGTTAAAATGGATCGCAGCTTCTGAAAACGTCTGTTTTCGATAGATTTTAAATTAAATTCATGATAATATGGTGTTTACAAAATAAGGATTAGGTAGATTGCTGAAATTTTAACTCAGGTATCAGTGTGGCTCTCAGACGTATAATATCTTACCTCGTAAATAATATTTGTCGCATTTGTATCTTCTATATAAACGTTAGACACTGTTTACTGTCTCTCAGTTCGAGTCCATCCGTGTGCTCGAATGCCTGAAGATGCCGAAAGGCGAAACCCGGGTCGTTAGTGACAAAATACATGGAAGTGTACAAAATCTCAATAATCCAAATTAAATTAAATGCATCGTTTTCTGTTGCAGGATGATGGTTACAATGCAACAATAACCATTGAGCAAATAAGCAACAAGGGAAGGTCACAGAAGTTGATAGAAGGTAATTCTGAACCAAATAGTGACTCAGATCTCAGTCCCCAAAGAGACTTGAAAAAATATGACTCAGATTTAAGTCCTGATAGACATCAAAGTCAGCAAAATAAAAAGTCAGTGCCGTCTGATAAAATTAAAAATAAAAAAGGTGAGCAAGATTCAAATTCTGACCTGTGTCTGCCGAGATATATTCATCGTAGAGATGAAAATAGAATCATCAAAAAACAAAATACTTCTGCCAGAAATAATTCAGATTCTGACTTATCTCCTCCCAGAAACGATAGAAGAAAAGTTAGTAAACGAAAAGATAGGTCTAATGAATATTCCAAGAATAGCAAAAAAGATGACTTGTTAATGTATATTCCCAATTCAGATTCTGATCTTTCGCCACCGAGAAGTAAAAAAAGGGATATTAATAATGTCACGGATTTATCATCTTCAAAAATGAAGTATAATACAGATCATAGAAAGACGAGTAAAATTGATCGTGATCTTTCACCATTGAGAAGCAGTATCAAGAAAGAGAATTCTTTTAGTAGATTATCATCAAACAGTAAGATAAAAACAGAAGACTTGACGATTGATAAAAAGAAAGAAGGAAGGCGGAAGAAGAGTCGATGGAATGACAGTGATAATGATAATTCTGTGTTGTCTGATTCAGAAAAAAGTAGAACTAGAAAAGGTGAAAACAGAGTTTCTCATCTACATCGGAATAAAAAATTTGATACGTTTGAAATTAATGAAAGAAGAGATAATGATAAACGCCCTGAATCAACAAAAAATAATGAAAGGGATAGATCACCGTTCCATAATAAAAGACACGCTTCTGATAGACATGAAAATAGTGATTTCAGGGATAAAGCTTCAGACAGTCGAAAGACAGAGAGCAGATCTCATAATCAAAAAATGGATAAGACGTTGGATGGAAAGAGAGCCGGTTTACAGGACGCTAGACAACTGAAAACGGAAAATGATGAATTCAAAAAAAAAGAAAACGAACTGTTTGGCAATTTAGCTGAAGAGTTCACCGGAAAAAATGCACAGACTATTAAAAGAGATATGAGAACTGGTAAGAATTTCTTTATTCCAATGTAATGTGATATTCAATTCATATTGTAGTTTGATATTCAATTCAACCATACTCATCTTTCTATAGAAATAAAAAACTTTCATTTATTGTACATGGAAGTTTGATGATGAATGGTCTTATAAATGTGTTCTTGTATGGATATTTTATTTTAAGTTGTTTTTCTTAAAATAAAGGTAAACCCACGAATACAGAAGAAGAAAAGAGACAACTATTGGAAAAAGAGGAAAAACAAAAAGTCACAGATGGAAAATACAGCCGATGGGGCAAAGGGTAATTAAAAATTTTCATTATGACATGCAAATAATAAATAAACAAATTGTCTAGCAAATATGTTAAAAATGTGTTTATTTTTAAAGGCATGTCGAATTGTCATAGTATACTGAGTTATAGAAGTATTTGCTTCTATATATATAATTTTCAATATAACAAATTTATGCAAATGTGATCTGACAGCATTTGTAAATTTAAAGCAGCGCTTCATGGAAGCTTCTGTTGACTTATTATATAATATTTTTAGGTTGAAGCAAATTGAAGAACAAGAAGCTAAAGTGAAGGAATATCTACATGAGGCTGCAAAACCTTTAGCCCGCTATAAAGATGATCAAGACCTGGACAGAGCCCTGATGGGACGCGAAAGAACGGGAGATCCTATGCTTGAATATATGAGAAAGATGGAACAAGAGAAAATGAAAACTGACGGTTTCGAAGGTAAGACATACCTATTTTTAAACAAATTAATACCTATAGCAAAACCTCACTTTGGTAAACTCTACAAAACCACTTCAATAAATGAACTTAATTTGTACACAGCTGGTCCCAATTACAGATAATTCAAGTTGGCAAGTCAGAACTGAGAAATAAAATTTCTGTAATCATGCATGAATATCATACACATTAATGAAATAAATTTTTGGGAAATTAAAAAAACTAAAGATAGCGACAAAATTGTGTCCGTACCGAAATAAAGATAAAAATGTTCAAATCTACTCCCTGAATTTTAATAAATTGAACCGGATAAGTTTATTGTAAAAATATTTTTTTCTAAATAGAAAGGAAAATCAGGAATCGTGAAATTAAAAGACCCACTTACATTTTAATTAATCTATAATCCTTAACAATAAAAATGTTATAAGCCTTTTATACACACTAATTACGATCTAAACTTAATATCTAATATAAAAAAAGAATTTTAATATTTGCTATAAATAAATATCGCGAGTTTGCCATGTCAACGGTTTGATGTTTTCAAGTTGAGGATATCACGTCAACTAAAAGCTAAATTTGAAACAGGATAATATCTGGAGAATGAACAAGGATGGAAGATACAAAAAAATGTATTTCGGGTCGGGGGTGTCATTTTTTAAAGCAGGTGAGAGACATATTTACAGATATTGCAAAATATGTTAGGTGCGGTCACAATTTTGTCGCTTTCTATATTTATAAGAGGTTAATAAAAAAAATAGTTTCATTTCATAGAACTGATTGAAAATTGATCAAATTTAGTGAATTTTTGATTGATATCTGATGTTTTATCGGTGCACCTAGCAGACACGTATGTAGCTACATAAATATATCAAAAATTAAAAAAAAATGTAAATAAATATGTTTTGATTTTCAATGGATCACATGTTTTAGCTTTACCTATCTACAAAGGTCCATACCCACCAAATCGTTTCGACTTAAGACCTGGCCATCGCTGGGATGGAGTTGACAGATCCAATGGCCACGAGAAGAATTATTTCCAGGCCAAGAGCAATAAAAAGGCGATGGACGCTGAAAGCTACAAATGGAGCACAGAAGATATGTGAATTAAGACAAATACTTTTAATTACTATAATTTAGTTTTACGGTTAGGTATATTTACCTATATCATTCTTAACTAATATGTTATAGTTTGTTATTGATAAGAATCAAATAACTATTTTAGGTATTCTGTGTATATGTATGTCACGAAGTGTTTCAATAACTATTAAAAAATACTGCATACGAGTCTTATATTTTATTATGTCACTTCAAATATTCATAATCTGTTAAAAAATAATGATTATTTTTTTCTTCTTCCATTCATTTTGTGCAGTGCAAATCAATATCGATGTTGATTAAACTAGTTCACTACGACTTGACAACTTGTAAAGCAGAAGTGTCAGACAGGCAGGTTTTTGTTTGATTAGTCTTGCAGAATAAACAATTTTTTTATTCTCATTCACAAAGGACATAGGAATATATTAGGCAGGTTTCTATTTCACCATTCAAGCCTGGACCATGACATACACAGTATACGAATCAATTTGTTGTTTTTAAAATTTTTGCTATTCTTATTTTCTCTTATTATTTCAAATAATCTTCTTCTTGTTGAGGTCTTACTGACTGACATATAATTGTTTTAAATTGAAGACTGTCATAGGGTTAACAGAACATATCGATTTTCATTTCTAGTTTAAAGCCAACATGGTTGAATTATATTGCATTAAATAATTTTGCTTTATAATAATATAAACCTCCATGACCACGACGGGATGTCTCATAAGTATAATATCTGTTCTGCAGTCTAATAAGAGCAAAATGCAAAAAACAGCAATGGGATAAATAAAAATAAATGTGGAATGTGTAAAAAAGTACTCATCACTATTAGAGCAGTACATTTTTGTTTCCTTCATATTTTACCTCATTGTGTTTTATTTTGAAATTATTGATGAATAATTCAATGAAGTATTATTTACCAATTATAATAGCACCTGATCACTATTTAAATATAATCAAATGAACTAACGAACGTGGTGTTCGGGCGGACTATGGAAGTATATTCTAATAACTTATATAATTCTGATTTAAATATCAGTCAGAAAAAGTGGAGGGCTAACCAATTATTTGCTCTTAACTATCACATATAAAATTATTTTCATACTTTCTATTTATTGTCCTAAAATTTCATCTTTTTAATAAAACAAGTGACTTAAATGAGACTTGAAACACACTGGTGATTTGCTTATTTCGCTATCTACTCTATGGGCACGTAAGATGCTACGCACATTTCAGATTTTATTTAAATACGTATAAATCTAAATAAATACGTGCCTGGTAAGCAAGCCTCCAATTTTTCAATAAGATGTTAAATATGTGCCATTGTAGTTTGTTTGGCGTGCACTTTGGTCCATGTCTGATTTCACTACTGCCCACAAGGCATCTCCATTTTTTTGTACTTATTCCAAAATTTTATATAATGATCAGGCCACTTTCGTTCATCATGAGCATTTTCAACATTAGGAACTGGTTCTGATCTTTATAGAAAATTGTGTTTTATTTTTATAAACATGCCTTTCCACCAAGAATTGACAGTTAGAACCTTAACGGTGATCTCCAGTTCATTCATATCCAACCTATGCATCAATTTTACAGGAAGCTCAGAGGTCGAGCGGCTACTGAGGTTTCTTCATATATTTTTTTATGGAGAGCTCTAGATCCCTCATATCTAATAACATGACCATTCTGACTAATTTAGTCATCCAACCTTCAACTTATCGGGCTTCAATGGTTCGAAAAATTTAGTATTAGAACTGAAGTGATACCTCTCGGTATTCTTTAGCCGATCCAAGTATCTAGGCGTGTTTTCATTTTATATTACAATGGTGAGGGTCTTGAATCCTAGGCTATTATTAGATACAGTTTATCACACAGCAAGTGGAAGGAGATTAATAAAAAAAATGTCATTTTATGTAGAAATAAGTTTATAATTTAATTTAAATAACTTATAAATGATTAAGTATTGCTTATTCAGAATTATACATATCAATATAATGTACGCAACGCAATATAAACAGAAATGGCAATTGTCAACACAGTGACAGAATTAAAATCTAATATTCTTAAAACGAAGAGATTCATAAAAATCTAACATTGAAAACTGAAACATTTCATGTAAATTATGTGAACAATAGATTTACTTGACACTGTTATTTATAATAATTAATAGTGGTAAAAGTACAAAATTTGTGATACTTGTCAAATAAAATATCATCTCATCTAACCAACACAGCGAGCCTTTTTCAATAGCCTTCGCAAAAGAATAGTTCTAGAAGGCTTTCACTGGTCAGTTAAATAAAGTATGATTCATTTAAATGACCTCTAAAATTATTTTACAAAGTTTTTAATGATCTATGATGACCTCTGTTTTATTTGATATTTAAACAATAGTCAGCTGAAAATATATCATATGTCTAATTGGGAAAAGAATACTGGAAACAGGTAAATAGATATTTTATAAAAACAAACATATATTTAACATAAGAAAAAAACTTGAATTTAACCACGGATCACGGAGTCCTGCTGCAAAAACTCTTATGATTGTCTTGAATCAGTCAACAATAAAATCAATGTATCTAACTTAAGTCATGGTTATTTCATATGCTTGTAAAACTATTACAATTTAGAAGTGAGATAGTGCAAACTCGAATGTATACATAAACATCAATATAAGAAGGCGAGCAGGAGGCAAAATATACACAAACATAATGAGCATGGACAGGTGCAATAAAAACTTTAATTAGCAAAATTCAAATTATTTGATAAGTCAAAATGCAAATTCTTAGAGACAATAATGAAAAGGTAGCATAGTTTTAACTATCCCCCGCAGGAAAAATCGCAGATTTGTTCATTCAGTATTGCATTTTCAGTTAGTGTGGAATTTCAGAAATGAATTATAATAACTAATTTTTTGAAAGAATATTTCTATGGCCTATTCAACATAAGTGTTAATTGCGATTTGTGGTATTTTTTAGTTGAGAACGTTTTCCATATCCCTCAAGCCTATATTTAATAGTTCACAAAAGTTTTAAGCGAAATTTAAATAACTGTAGTCGTTATTCCTATTACGCTTTTGTTCTAAATACCAAGAGAGTAAAGAAATACAAAGTGTAAACTTTGAAATTGCCTTTTCTGGAAAAAAGTAATCTTGCAATTAACACGTTTCCGCACTAGGTCATCGTTTTTTTTTAAATTGATTGTACATGAAAATGAACCAGTTATGTCAATTACTATTATATTTTCACATTTAAATCTGCATAAACATTCTTTAGAGAAATATGGCATCTTTTGAAGCTATAATTGCAATTTGATTTCATATCAATTAGCTGGATATATTATAAACGGAATAATTAAAGTTAATCTACTCTGAAAATCGGGGACATCAACATTGATATCAAAGATTAGATTTTTATATTTGTAAAAATTCTCTAAACTGGGTAGTGTGTCGCATTTAAGTACAGAACGTTAAAGACTATAGATAATGCAAATATTGTTGAGATTAATGCAGTATTATAATACAATTACTATCCGTTTAATAATGTTTGCTGACAATTTTTATATTTCTGTTGTGAAAAAGCCACCTCACATGCTCAATTAACAATATATTTAAGTGACTGTAAGAAACTCATAAAACGAGATTCTACTAAAAGTAAAATGTGAATTTCCCGATTAATTTGCTGTGAAACGTTGGTGCCAATGAAAAGTTGAGCGCAATACAATAATAATTCATGATATATTATATATAATTGAGATGATTTATAAATTATTATGAGAATTGGAATGTAGATACTCAAGTTTAATGACGATTACAACTTGAAAATATTTTAGTTGTTAATATAAAAACTATATTAGTTGGTATATTTAAAAAAATGGATACTTAGGTGTAAATTACAATGTATGAAATAATTTATACAATACAAAATGACTGTCAGTACTTGGCAAGTATAGCATTTGATAAGGAATCGTCTATATTATTAACTATTTTTAATTATCATCAGTCCGTCAGATTTGATTGGCATAACATTTAAAATATACAGCATACGTATATTACATACAACAAAGATTCTAGCCTAAGTAACCTATAATGCACCTGTCGTCTTAAATTGCAAAGACTTTAATCTATGTTAGGTACCTACTTATATTATTATGAAGAACAATCCTTCAGTTTATTATATATTTTCATAGTTAATCTATATATTTAAATGTCTATGATTTACGATGGATGTGATGCAGTTCAAATTTAGGAATAAAATTTGTACACAATAATTAGTAAAATATAACATTTCCTCATTATGGAATGTATTCGCATCTTATATGGAAATATTACTTCGTATAATACTGAACTAATGTTATGACTAAGACATGATCTCAAATCGGTCTATCTTTATTTTTGAGTATTTATTTGTTTGATATAAAGGAGCTGCCGTGGCATACAATGATATATCATTGAAGATAGAAAAACAATACTGCATAAGTTTGATATATATTCATTGTAAAAATAACACCGACTGATCTATGGCTGAAATATGGGTAATTTTTGTGCTATGAACCATATTTTCTCAGTTCATAATAGCTGTGTTCCATATTTATTGAAAAACCACAGTAAATTGCATGTATGTAACAAAAAGAATAACCTTGACACTGTTGGTGGTGTAGCACTTAATTATTACATAATGAGAACTATTTGCGATAAAATTTACCACATCCTATGAAACATAATTGTATTATTCTATTTCCTAGCTGCTTTTAAGAATATAAGATTTCACAAGGGAATTTCATTTTATAATAATTTTGACGAGGTAAAAGATAATTGTACTTGACCCTTCCCCTTTGGTTCGGCACTTAGGTATGTGCTGAGAACTACCAGTTTGTTTGTTCAGAAAATATTCTACCGATGAAACCCTTTTTAGGAAACATTGTGCAAATCATTCTAACTTGGCAAAATCTTCACCTTTGATGCTATCGAATAGTCTTTGTATTTTCCAAACTGCTAGTTTTTATAATTTCTTCTGTAAGCTTAGATTATTTTCATTGGCTTTAATATTATTGTCACTAACTTTGATTTGAAAAATTATTTCATTAGTTTATTTTTTAAGCCACTGTTGATCGAAAGTAATTACTGTTACTATAATGGGTCAAAATGTCTGTTTTTACAACGTTTCATATAGTGCAACAAAAAATTTTGCATTGAGGAAGGGGTTAATTCTATAAGTTTTAGGTATTATTTAATATATCAGCATTCCAGTTACGAAAGCGCAATGTTGAAATAATGTTTGATAAGTTAAACTGATGCAGAATTAAATACATTATACGTTTTTAACGGACTATAAGAAGTAAATGCCAACACAATCATAATTATCAAATTACCAAAATTCAGGATGCTTCTTTAATAAATTTAGATTTTTAAACTAACGATAACTATAAAAATTTGATAATATTTCCCAAGATAATTAATCAGCAATTGTGTGGTTTTATATATATTCAACAAAAATAGGCTACAATAGACTTTTAAATTAAGTACAGGGAAATAGAGCATAGGTTAATAGAAAAAAATCTTAGGTAAAACAGCTAATACTAATGGTTGCTTTCCAAATTTTCTTTTCCTAGGTACAAAGAAAATAAAACAAATAACATTTGAAAAGCATCCAATTTCAGCATTAGATAATCTATATTATGATGATTTAGACAGACTATTAATTTCCATAGCTATTAAATTGTAAATTTAGAAAATATTTTTTGAATGACGGCAGTGACAGTTAAATAGACTCAAATTTATTCATTTTCATTTCTTTTTGTTTAGTAGGTCGGTAAGAAATAAGCCATGTATACTGTTAATATTTATCGAGGTTGAGCTACTGAATAACAACTCTTGCTTGTCAAACAACTTCTGTTAAGATGCACCATTAGTAGTCCATGTGATCCAAATTGGGAGAAGACACGGTTGGTAAAGAAATACATATTTAATGGGTCGTGGAAGATTGTTTGAAATTTAGTTGAAGTAGATTTATGTAAGGATGTGGACATTCAATAAACCACAGAAAGAAATTAAACAAATATAACCCAACACTGTTACTGGCTTCGAGAAAAGTATGACGTAAAAATTATAAAGAAAGCTGAAGAATCATTGAATTTTCATCACATTTCAAAATTTTATTGGGCAGTGTGCATTAATTTTGAATACAGAACTTTATGTACCTATTCATAAATTCTTTTTTTCTGCAGTAAACCTTCAGATATCGTGCCGCATTTGCATCCATAGTGGTTATAATCAAGTGAAATTACCTGGCTCATACCACGATAGCAGCTGCAGTTACAGCCTAGTCCCTTACCAATAACACTTGTATACTTGTTCATACAACACATTGTGGAATTATTAGTGAATTTTTTTAGACTTGACAAAATTTTGAATATTTGCGAGTTAAGACCATTTTGGAATATTCATCTGCACGACTACTAATAGTTCTCAAAATATAATAAGCACACAATATAGTTTTAACTAAGTTCATTGCCTTCGTACAAGCTTTCACAGTTTTCCAGAAGCCTAAGAACGGGGCTAATATTATAAGGGAATAGATCTCTCGCTACCAATTTGCTGATTTGCAATCGCAACCGCGTTAAAACTGTCATAGTTCGCTCCAAGTCGCTTGCGTCTCTGCCTAATTCATGATGGCATGCGACAAATTTTGACCAGTTTCTCCGAACGTATTTTAAAAACCGCAACAGATATAAAAGAAAACATGTTTCATTGCTTACCAAATAGTCAAGTAACACATTGGAGTCGTGGGATACTACTTTCAAGAATTCAATGAAAGTGAGAATGGGATTTAACATCGGTATCAAATCAGGAGAGACAGAGTTTCCATAGACGATTCCAACAATAATATCCAAAGTGCAAACCATCGACTCGATCAAATAATCATCCTGTTCGCTGAACAAGTGTATTAATATCTTCGTGAAAGGGCTATCGGGCAGGAAATCTAAGGCATTCTTTAAAAATACATCTAGTTTCTTTAACACGTCCCATATGGATCTCTCAACCATTTGCATGTCTTGAATAGCACTGTAATCGTCAATTGAACTGTCAGACGAATCACATCTCATTTCTTTCACTGTGACAGCCACTGATTTTAAAACTAATAAAACCATCTTTTGCAGCATCGTCTTATCCGTTTCACTGCCAATCGTGGATGCAACTCTATAATTTCTCATTGGAGAACTATCAAAATCTACTGCGTTTCTGTTTGGATCTGATGCACCTAACTGCCTAGATTGATAATCTCCAAAGCTATAAGATGTTATGAGTGGGCTTTCGAGACCGATGAATCCGAAACCTGTTCTACTGTGTCTTAATCGAATATTATTTAAAAGTAGAAAATCTTTTACGAATCTAACAATGCTATGGGCGAGACTGCAAGTCTCTTCTGGTAAAGAATCTTGTAATGCCAAAGTAGAGCCATAACAGAGAACTTCATTAAAAAGACTCAACAGTTGTGTGTATATAAGTGACGGAAGAGTGGTACACCGGAGCAATTCCACAAAACTTTGCAAATCCAAATAGAACGGTTTGGTAGCTACTACGGACAGATTGGCTTTAACGCTTATAATATTTTCCCATAATGACAGACATGTGAGTATGCAATTTTCTGAGCCGGGAATATTTAAGTACAGCGTTAATAACTGTTTGACGTTACTCACTAATATAGGCCAGAGTCGTTCCAAGCGGTTGATGACCAGACACTTGATAGGTGACGTATCAAACGATTCAGAGTCAGTGAGAGTAATCGTAGCACACAATCCGGGTCCGCCTTCCTCCAGCTCGTCAACTTCGGACAGTCTCGAATTACTATCGACAATGGAAATTTCAGCTTCATCATCATCACGGTGAGGAGATGTCGCTATATGAGAAGTAGAGTTCTGGGAATAATCTAGACATTGTATAGGTTCATTCCCAGGAAATTTTAATACATTTTCATGTAATTTATAAGAATCGGCTCTACTTGTGGCAGAAGAACCGCACTGGATAGATGAGGTAGAAGTATCAAGTGCAGGTGAGGTATTATTGGTTGTGTGAAGGTTTGAGAAAGCGCTTTGTAAATTCGTATCATGTGAATGGCTAGCTGACGCATCATCAGCTCTGGATGACCCAGATTCTGAAAATGTAGATATCGGATTCGCAGTGTTAATATATGCGCTGTCTTCCAACGGATGCTGATCCAGGTCTTTCCATTCCACAATACGTTTGATAACATCGAGAGAAAAGTTAATCTTGCGCACTGTTATCAGGTTCAAAGTGTTCCTGTCAAAAACAAAGTTTTCTATTAACTTTTCTAGCCAAACTAAGTTAATGTTGTCTTTGGCGACTATGAGAAAACTGGAGACGACTCGGCCGGCCATGAAGTTAACAAACTGACTGCGGTGGTCGGCCAAGTCTATAACCTCTCCCAGCCAGTCGAATTCATTTCTGACTAGGGCATCGCAAACGTCCATAAGCTGAGAGCATATGGTACCTTTGTGATTTTGCTTCAAATAAACATCAAACAAAAGTTGCATGTTAGATAGAAACACAAGGATCTTATCGGGTGGCCATTCTGCTATGTCAATCCTGCGACTGAAAGGCACTCGCAAGGATTTGCGATTCAACCGGCACAGGCACTGTTGCACTAAATGTTCTTGAAATGATGCAAATCCTTCTAGGAGGACACTTTCGGGCTCTACACTAGCACTATTGTCTATGGCAAGCAATCTTGAATTGGATGCGAACGGATTGTAGTTTGTGAACGAACTTAAAGTTTGCACTGTGAAAGGATAGTGCGGGTTGTGTAATAAGCCATTGTGGATGACGGATGTCGACGGTTGTGAATTGTGATAGCGCTGAAGATGTTGGCCTGTGTTCGACAGAGAATTAGGAATGCAATCCACCGCGTCTTCGCTGGGCGCCCCGCTATCGGGCGAACCCGCGCCCACATCGATCGATTCGGCGATCCCTTCCAAGGTATTGGAAAATATTTCATAATTTTCACCATTTTCCGTTAAATCCGGGGCGTCTATCCTCTGTTTCTTCTTCACCGGTTGGTCCGAAGCCATGGCGGTACACTGGGGCTCCGCCGCGCGGTGCTTGTCGCGTAAAACCATTAACACTTCTTTAAATGGACTTTTGAGGTTAGAACGCTCTCTGTTGTTGGTCTTATCGATCTGGATGCGAGCGCGACGCCGTCTCCGCACCCTCGGCAGACTCAGATGTCATCTGCAATCGACGGTAAAACACCTGGAATGAAAGAAGAGGGCATCAGGGCATGACCTTACATACGCGACTACTAAATTACGCAAATCGAAAACAAAGCCTAGGAATTTATGTTAATTTCGATATATATGTACAATCATTACATTATTTACTCTACCCGATGGATTGATATAGTCATCGATGAAGTTGTAGAAGCGACATCGAGTCGAAATTATTAATTATCTCGCCAGAGAATACTCACTTTCGAAAATATTTCGACGATTCCGAAACTGTTGTGGTGCTTTTCAAAATTTTCTCACTGGTATCATACAAAACAGAACGAGATTATGAATAAAATAATCTCACGACTCTAACGACCGTTTTCCAGTTACAATACATTCAAATTGACAAGGTGGAGCAAAAACTAATCACAATAAACAAAGTTTTTAAAAGTTTTCAAGTTTCACTGACGACGACTCCATCATTGCGTACAATATGACGCTATGATCAAACGCGCGACTTGATTTGTTTTATTATTTTTGAAAACTTTGATTTGATGAAATCCAAAATTACGTTAATATTAAGAATTGATTTTATTTTGGAATATAATGAATTAAAGTATACATACATTGTGATTTTTATATAATAATGGATTTGATGTTGACGAAGGAGTAAAAAAGGTATGCCGTATTTCAGCACTGTTGCCAGTTTTAGCAGTCCACTATTTTGTAGTTCCTCGTAAATTTACGTATTTATTTAAATTAACAGCTATCCTTAATGAAGGGAAAAGCAAATAGCTTGGCATTTATTAGCTGCGATATCAACTTAAAGAGCAATTTGAATCAATATCAACTTAAATTCCTTTGGTGCGTAACACAGTAACAAAATGCTACAGGCTTAAGTCGGTAGCAATTTAAATCAAGTACGTAACGGCGACACTGTAGTTTGTTAATCATTTATTGATAACAATTAAAAGAAACTATCAAACGTTTCCAAAAATGTTGTCAATATTTATATACAAATTTAGAATGAGTTTTTATATATTTTGAATCCCATTATATTCAATACTATAATGAAAGAAAGAGAAGGAAATATTAGAAGATTTGACACTGAATATTGACAACAGTGTATAATCAAATACACACATATATTGATATGAATGAAGAGGTGTGGCTACAAAAGTTTGGCAAAATGGTCGATTTTTGTAGTTGCACAATCCTCCACCAGAGAATGTAACAACAAAAACATAACCTAAAATTAGTTACTTATTCCGATAGAGTGACAAAAATCGAATTTTAGTATTTTTTACAAATTGTGAGTGTAACAACCTTCGACAATGTTAACTCATTCCTACCGTTTATAACGATAATAAATACGATCATCGAATATATGATTTTGTTCATTCCTGCTGTTCTAAATCGTCAGCCATGGTGAAAAAAGGAAAATGGTTTCGTCTGGTTTGAATCACAGAGGTTGACCTATGGCGACTGAGTTTTTCAGCAAGCTGAATAGCTAAATTGTTGGCGTATTTCGATGATTTTATCCATTGTTATGATCGAATGCAATATAAAATGAATGGTACGTATATCTTTTTGTTAAAGGCACGTATTACGGAGTCAATTACTCACCGATCGATTTGCATAATATCGGCTCTATTGTGTAAAAATATAGGTTAAAATCGTTAATAGGAAATAGTGCAATGGAAAATGAACTTTTCTCCTACGTTTAATATTTTTTGATCGTCTAATCTTGTTGTTTTATCCTTTTTTCGTTGATATTTGACGATTTATCGTACATTGTACTAAAATTTTGACGTTCTGCGAGGGATCTACCTATTCAGTTTAAAGTGTTTTACAAAAGTCATTTGTTTTGAAATTACTCACTTTTGCAGGGCACGAATCAAATCAATCGAATAAACTTGTAGATTGGACTATAAATTACAACGATCTTGATGTATGTTTGATGGATGCATTTATGATAAATTAGGTATTTGCGAATGTCATACCATCTATTAATAATTATACATAGAATTATACTTTGTTGACAATGAAATAAAAATAATTAGTAATAAAACGATACGCCCGTATTTTATTATATCTGTAAAAATATAGTAATTATTATTATTTATCAGGAGTAGTATGCACGTATTTTCACTTATAAGGTTTCCTTAAAAATACTTATGTCCAAATATTCATATTTTGCATAAAATATATTGGTGTCAAAATATTCTTAAAATTTTTAGGATCTCTCTTTGAGTGCATGCTGGTTTTTTACATTTTGATAAGCCATTGCCATTTCCTACTGGCATACAACAAATCAAAATTTGTATTAAACCGTTCTCAGCCTTCTCATGATAACATTTAAATTAGCAAGTCTTGTTCAAAGAACTGTTTTATGATTGTTTACATTCTAGAGATATAATGACATTTTGAATTTGATCCATCACTTAACCCTTTTAGCCTAGAGGGCTAGATCAGCAGACCTAGAATTAGCCAAAAAGCCTCACAGAGCCGATCTATTGGCAGATACTTTGATGTATCTTATGAAAAACAGTAATAAAGGTTTTGATGTTTTTTTTTTTGTGATACATGAATGTTTGCACCAATAGATCAGCTTTGTGAGACTTTTTAACACCGGCTAAGCAGGCTGATATGCCTGCCCTCTGAAGCTTAGAGGGTTAAATAAAACAATATAATGGTGAAATTTCAACCACGATGAAGTTATGATAATACCGTAGACCACCACTTAGCTAAGTGCGACTCATCCAGGAGGTGGTTCAAGTAGAATATTTTATAAATCCAAAAAATTACTGTTTTAATTTAAGAGGTTGCATTGCTTAAAAATCAATTCAGCATCAATCGAATTGAAACAAGTTTTTGTGTGCATACCTATTTTATTAACCTCTGCAAAATTTAAAAAAAATGTATTCATGATTGATGTCAGGCAATAAACTTGGTAGATTCCACCGTAATAAGGTATAAATATTAATGTATTTAGTACTACAAGAATTGTAGAATATAGTAGTTGATAGCTATTCCTGTTTCACGCCATCATCAGTTCTGATGTCGTTAAACCGAAATAGCTATCAACCATATCCTAAAAATGTTGTAGACCTAAATAATTTGATTTTTCCCTCAATAATTTGCAGCTTTTTATTTAGACTTTTTTTTTCATTTTCAGGTAACTGCGAAATCAACGAACTCGAATACTTTGATGTGAACGTTATCAAAGCCAACAGGACCTTACTATGATAATAGTTTCAAAACTGAAATCAGCAATTCTCTTCTTCAATTCTATATGCCCTTCCTATACCTATCCACCTAGAATTCAATCATTTTTAATTATCTAAAATATTTATTTATTCTTTTTATTCTCATTAATAGCGAATATGGTCCTTTAATAAATCACGCATTCAAAATGCCTTGAATCTCTATATACAACTTATTCTTATAAGCCGTTTTTAAGCTTATCATCTCACTTTATCTAATGTTAGTTAATTATCATTAATAATCGTGATAATTACAAAATGTATGACCTGTGGTTTGATTGAACCAATTTTTTGTATATTTATGTGGCACACAAGAGCATTGCGTGCCCTCTAGTCTTATAAATATTTGCCCCGTGGTGTCGGGGCATCTATAAGTCAATTTGGAAGGCTGCGAGCTGGAAACCTTAAAGAAATCAAGCTGATTAAATGTCTGAAGAGGAGGACTTGGCTGCCGGCAGAGCCTTGCTGGCTGTCATTGGAAATATGCCGGGTGAGTAATCATCAGTGTTTACTTTATTTTATCATTCATATTGATGATGAATAGGCCATGTGAACTGAAATGGTAACTAGAAGATTTTAGATTGTCAGTCCGGTAGCCATCAGTGGCGGATTAAGTACTTGGGAGGTTCCAGGTGCATTTTAATGCGGGGGCGAGGATAACAAAAAAGTGCCCCAAGCATGAGCCTCATGCGCTTATGGAGTAATCCGCCACTAGTGGCGATGTATTGATTCGTTTCCATTGAATAAATATCTTTTTCCATGAAATAAGTTCAAACCATTTTGAAGTGTTTCAAGAAATTTCATTAATTATTTTTTCAGGAATAAGTGGTTCAAGGCGCTTAAAGCAACTGGAAGGACTATTTCTTGGTGGCCCGGTACAGGTATATTTTTTAATTGTTTCTTTAAATACTGGAAATAGAATATAGGTGGTATATACTAGGTTTTGATCCAACCATTTTACATTACTATTCTCTTAATGGGCTCTTTTTACTAAGTGCTACATCCCATGATGCCCTCTTGCGAATATCGTAAGCGGATAATGTTTTTTTACATTATATCATCACTCGTCAGAAGGCACCAATATGCTATGAACATGTAAGTAATTCGGGGAGTCCTGTAATCACAACAGTGAAGGGATGATGTTTGACTCGGCTTTGTCATGTGCTACAGGTGTCTCGAGAGAGTAAACCTTGCCCGTCTCCCCTTCAAAAATGATGGTTGCTTTTTTTTTGTATTCAATATCATGTTATAACTTCTGGAATATTGCTCGAGTACTAAATAAAAATGTATTATTTATTTTCAGGGAAGAGGCCACAGTTTCAGCGTAGAAACATTAATTGACGTTCTTCTGGTGCTCGTATGATGAATGCTGCAACTCAAGTCTTCGGAGAGAGAAAACTGTGTCTGACTTTATTGACTTTGGTGAGGAAATTTATCATATTAGGCATTGTTTTTTTATCCTCCATGAAAATGCATAGATTAATAATCTTAAGTTTGTATCTATTCCTAAAAATGGTGAATCAAACTGCATTGTTTATAAAAACTTATATTTGATGTAGCAATTAAAATTTGTTGACAAATTTCTAACTATTATTTTTCACTTTTACATGTTGTGTATTCTGGACAAGCATCAATGCTTTGAATTTGGTCAGAAATTTATTTATCTGTAAATTCTCGTGTGCTAACTTGATAATAATGTGTGTCACTGTTTCACGCTGTATGTTAGTTGAAACAATTAACAGAGTTTTGTCTCTTCAAAAAAAAAAATATTACTCATGTAATATTTTATGGCATTATCTGACAAATTTTGCTTATATCAGGATGCTGACTGAGATGCATCTTGGGACATTGAAAAACTTACCTGTTTCATTAAGTTTTTTATTTTTAAGCATCAAGTATAATTAAAGAATCAATACCTACATCAAAATTATTACTATAAATTTAGTCTGAAGATACTTCTCAAATAGGTAAGACACGTGTCACACTTTTGTAACACAACAAATAATAGAATAACTAAGTTATGAATTTAAATTTTATATTAGAAAATAAATTTCAGCAAAGTGCTAATAAGGCCCAAAAGATTCCAGCCTAAGGGTTATTAAAGATGTAATTGAGTCTAACTCTTATTTTTCGATATAATCATTTGTTTTGAAACATTTTTTAAAACAGCTAATAAACTTTTCTATACCACTATAAAAATAAACTGAATTTTTATTCTTAAGACTGACTTGTTCTAACATGTTGAGTTGGAAATTTTGGAACCCTACTAATTTACCGCTGAAACCGTTGAAGATATTAAAATAAAATGTTATTTAAATGTTTACAATATTTCTGTTTTTCAATCTTCCAGTAAAACCTGTGGCTCAGTCGATAAAGTCGTTGCGGCTATCTCGAGATGACTTTGAAGTAATAAAAGTAATAGGCAGAGGAGCATTTGGGGAAGTATGCGTTGTGCGTATGGCAGGAAGTGAGAAGGTTTACGCCATGAAAATATTAAATAAATGGGAAATGTTAAAGGTCAGTGCAGAACATGAGTATTACACTCACATAGATAGCTAAATGATTTAATGGCATTTTCAATTATATTACCTTAAATGTTATTAATGGTAATCTTACCACTAAATTTCTTAATAAGAGAAGATGCAGCAATGCTCTATACATTTTTTATGGTTTTTTTTTAATTTAAGTAAAAGTGGGCTTCAAACTGAAATTAATATCTATGACATGCTGATAAATGTAGATAGTTATTAAAATAAACTTTCATTATATTGTAGAGAGCAGAAACGGCGTGCTTTCAGGAAGAGAGAGATGTCCTTGTTTTCGGAGACAGACGCTGGATAACCAATCTTCACTATGCATTTCAAGATGACAATAATTTGGTAAGCGTTTCATAAACTTTGTTAAACAATCCCATCAAATTTGATAGTATCTAATTTAGTAATATATTTGCAGTACCTGGTGATGGATTATTATTGTGGCGGAGATTTGCTGACACTTCTATCTAAATTCGAAGACCGTCTGCCAGAAGACATGGCTCGCTTTTACATCGCAGAAATGATCCTTGCCATACATAGTATACACGAATTGAGATATGTGCACAGGTAAAATTATCATCATTGTAATTTCTATGTCTCGTGTGAACTTTTGTAAATTGACTTACTTAGTTTGAAATTGAAGTACTATTCAGTGCTGTAAAAGTATCTATCAATAAGAAACTGAGATATCACAAGCATCAATACCAATGTAATAAAAAATAAACGATATCCTTACATTCCATTGCAGTATAGAAAGTTTTTATTGAATGTATTTTTGTGACAAAAGCACCTGTCAGAGAAAAGGACACCTTATATTTTTATAATATATGCAGCAACATAGTGAACGTAGAATTGAAATGATGCTTTTTGTTAATTATAATAACTACAATATAAAATCATCTTAAACAATAACACAGTTTATAAAAAGTTATTAGGTATAAGATTTTTTAAACTTTATTTTGACTGTATCTCAAAATGACAATTTCTGACTTATCTGACTTCACACCCTGATCCATAAACTGTTTATTTCTGGATAGCTACGCTCGACTTAAGCTTCGAAAGAATATATTTGGAAATTCATATTGAACATTTAATTTTAAATTTAAATGGATATGAATAGTTATTCAGTTATTATTTTGAATTACAGAGACATAAAACCAGATAATGTCCTGCTAGATGCTAACGGTCACATACGGTTAGCTGATTTCGGTTCCTGCCTTCGATTAGGGGAAGATGGGTCAGTGCAATCTAATGTCGCCGTCGGTACTCCAGATTATATTTCACCAGAAATATTACGGGTAATGTTTTTCTTTTTTTTTTTATTTAGAATTTTGTATCCAAGGAATTGGTTCTGTTTAGAATTTATAAAAGGTTTGCTACAATTTATCGCCGTGGCCGAGGTCAAGTATTTGGATTTACTAATCAATGTACGAATTTGTGTCTATGGAAATGGGTGTTCGTAAAGTCTGCTCACCCCTGTGTATGGAGTGAGCAATTAGCTGTCAACAAATCCTATCCTTACCTTCACTATCAATGAGAATGGCAATGGATAATATATGACACAATATGTCGCCGTACTACTCAAGGGGTTTCGGTACTAAAAGAAAAATATTAAATAAAAGACATTTACAGATATTACAGATATGTCAGTGTGACACTGTTAGGGTTCAAGAGGTCAATCTCTTTTACATCCCGAAACCTGAAAAGTGAGGTCAAGCTATTGACAACTAGAAGTTAGTTGTCATTAAAATAATCACTATCAGAATATTCAATATATGCTTAGGCATGATAGGGGATATGCTGAAAAAATAGAGTGGTAACAGCAAATTATTAAGTCGACACTAATCATTAAATTATTTGATTGCAGGCGATGGAAGATGGCCAAGGAAAATATGGACCAGAATGTGATTGGTGGTCATTAGGTCAGTTTGGTATCTTCGTTAAAATTAATACATAGGTCTTAATCAATTTCGCTTGTTGAGTAAGCATTTTCAACTGTTCAAGAGATGATTCTATTTGTACAAAATTAGGTCGAAAATATGTTGAAACAATTGAAGCGTTTATTTCAAAACAACATAACATACCTTCTCACTACATAGCATTCCCATTTTATTTGTGTACTGATTGATTTCAACTTTTTATTTTAATTTTTCTTTTCTGCGACAGATAGGTATTTATGAAATCTCTTTTTATGAGAAGTAAATATTTTTTTATCAACTTAAATCAGGCCTGGGAAAATTTTTTGGTTGAAGGACAGCTACATTAGGAAATCAAGGTGAACGCCGGGCTGCAAGTAAAACACTATTTTTATATACACTTGATTTATTAAAATAAATGAATTTTAGCATAAAAACATTATTGATTCTCTAATAATCAACAATTAAATGAGTCAATAGGGCTGTACAAAAATACACCTCAGGCCGTAGTTTCCCCATGCCAGATTCAAATAATATACGTATTGCTAGATATATTTTCACGTTTCTAAAATTTATACTTAGTTATTGATTGATAGTTTTTTTTTTTTTAATAAAACAATTCATTTGTACTACTTCCACATATTTATAATGATCGGGACCGGTTTCGCTCATCACGAGCATTATCAACTGACAGTTGATCAGTTGATAATGCTCGTGATGAGCGAAACCGGTCCTGATCATTATAAATATGTGGAAGTAGTACAAAGGAATTGTGTTTTATTTTTTAAAATATAATGTCTTTCCACCAAGAATTGACAGTTAACACCTTAAAAGTGATTGATAGTTATTGAACGAAAATGACTCAAGTGAAGATTGATCAATCACAATCCTCATTAAAAGTGTTATACTATTTGCAATTAAAAAGTGCCGGGTCTGTAGCCCAGTGGTCGACATCGTCATCTTTAATTGTGGTGTCCATGGGCTTGAATTCCAGTACGGACACTTTCATAAATCAATCTCTGTATTTGTGTTTGATACATCTGATCCTAAAAATAACTTCTATTGATATGCTGCATTACTAGTCCACGTGTTCCACATTGGAGAAGACATGACTGAGAAAAAAGACCGCCAATAAGGAACAGGAATATTTTCACATCAGAAAAGAAATAAACATAACCAATTCGAGCCATTAAACAAAACATAAAATCTTCGGTGAATTCTCTATTATAAGTAATACTAACGTAAAAAATAAGTGTATATAAACTATTTAATGTTATCTGTATTATATTTCAGGTGTTTGTATGTATGAGATGCTATATGGCGAAACACCTTTCTATGCTGAATCTCTAGTGGAAACATACGGAAAAATTATGAACCACCGGCATAGTTTTGATTTTCCACCTAATGATACAATATCAATGGAAGTAAGCATAAAATGATATTCAGATTCATCAAGTTTATTATCATTATGCTTATTTGTATATTTTTTACATTAATTGATGTATAAATTTTACTTGTTAAATCCATTTCAAAACACTATTGTTCATTCAATAATTCAAGCGATTCATTTGAAAATATCCCTTTTCAGGTCTCGGAGGAAGCGAAAGATCTTATCAGAGGCTTAATTTGCAGTGCAGATACGCGGTTAGGACGTAATGGATTGTTAGATTTTCAGGTATGTTTCATTTATCACTTTTAATATTGCTTATTGTTATGGTTCACCCGTTTTTTTAAATATATTCTTTCATCTAATTGCAGTCACATGTTTGGTTTGGCGGTCTCGATTGGCAATCACTTCGAGAAATGCAGTCACCTTACGTACCGGATGTCTCGAGCCCAACCGATACTTCCAATTTTGATGTTGATGATACAGACATTAGGTATTTGGTTATTAAAAATAGTTAAAATAATATCACTCGTGCCGAAAATATATTTCAAAAACCACAGTTTCAACAACGCAGTGCATATACTCAGATTTTTTTTTCCATGTCTGCTCCCAACATGGAGCGTATGGTCTCCTAACAGAGGTATCTCAAGAGAATTTTTCTATGAGAACTGCTTGTTATTCAGTTGTTCAACCTCTCTTTTTTCGAAGAGAGTAGAGATAGAAGGATAGGGTTAGGGTTAGGACAGGACTAGTAGTTAGCTAATCGCTCTTCGCTACACCCCATGAGGATCGAATTGGTGGGAGGGAGTTTTAGACATCAGAAACACTCAGACCGCGAATAGATATCCATAAATCGATTGAAAGATCAATTGATCTATGAAAATCGTAACCGTAGCCAACGACGCTACCAACTGCGCCACGGACTCTGACAATATTCAGATTCATCACTCAGATATCGAAGAATAAACATGCGTTGAATTGAATTTTATACGCTGAACAAAGAAGACAGAAGTTTGCTCAGTCGCGAACATTAGCGTGCGAAAAACATAGAATCCGTCCACCAGAGGATTTATTGTAGTGTGTATATTTCGTTTTGATGATTTGACTTTTGCATCACTGCTATAAATAGGTAGACACTTAATCAATAAATTCATTTTTTATGATTTTTCGACTTTACTACATTCATAGTAACCGACCCACATATTTTATGCTACAGTGAATGGTTTGTGATGTATTTGTTAGGTTATCTGAAGCTGTACCACCAACAGCGAATCCAGCGTTTGCCGCTCTCCATCTTCCTTTTGTGGGATTCACTTTTACCCAGGGAAGCCGAATGTCAGATCTTGGTGGCGCTCTACAGGCGTCTCTATCACCAACAAAGAATGCCCCAGCACAACAGGTCAGTGTTTGTTTCTCCACATATAAATTCATAAAAAGTTAACTGTACAGATTCCTACATTCATGTACATATTTAATATCTTGATTAGGGATTGACATGGAGAAGCTGGGACTAATTACAATTGCTCATTATTCTAACTAATCCCTCGTTGAGTAAAATTGGTCCTGGTCTTTCTGTAATGTTGTAGAATTGTGTTTTTTTTTAAAATTTATTTTTATCATGTCCACTTCCAATGTCGAGCATATGGACTCCTAATGGAGGTATGTCAACAGAATTTTTTCTATGAGAACTGCTTATTACTCAGTTGCTCAGATCTCTTTTTCGAAGAGAGTAGGGACAGGACTAGTGGTTAGATAATCGCTCCTTATGCTTCGTTTTTGGGATAAGATGGGTAGGAGGGAATTCTAGACATCACAAACATCTATGCCTCTGAAACAGAAATCTATAAATCGATTGAAAAATGAATTTATGAAACTGTCCATACCGGGATTTGAACCTGAGACATCTGTAACTGAAGCCGACAGCGTTGACCACTGCATTACGTCCCCGATATTTTTTATTGATTTAGATTTATTAAATATCTTTTTGCCAATAGTTGACCATAGAGACCATTTAAGTTGATTTCAATATTTGATTTTCTGTTTTTATTAAGGCGTCTGAGCGACCAAAAAATCTGTTGTGAAAATCGTTCAGAAGACTCTCTTTCTCTTTACCGTTTTTTTTTATGTATTTTTATAGGTATTGCCCTCAAACAATGGTGACAAGGCTCGAATCAAAGCTTTAGAAAACGAAAATGCAACCCTAGCTATGTCTCTTGCTGAACTCAGGTGTCGGAGTGCAGATTTGGACACAGGAGAAAATACACTTACATCAGGTAATATTTTTATCCATCTTCATAAAATAATGAGAACAACTAGTTATTCCAACATTCTTTTATATTAACACAATGTTTGCAATGTGTGCGCTTAAACATTTAGGCAGTATTTGGAATTGTGCTTTCTAAAAATCGTTCTTGAATTACATAATACAATTTAGGGAAAATTTAATTTTCTAACGTTAAAGAATAACTATTATAAAGTTATGTAAAACTAAAACAATGTAAGTTTTCATTAAGAAATCACAATATTTCAGTATAAGCAAAATCAAATAATGAAAGATATTTACAACTAGTATAACCGTACCCATCATAGATGACAGTATTGAAATTGAAATACTGAATGTCTAAAGTAGCTAATACGTCGGAACTGTGTGTGCATTGTTTACACTGTGAACGCTTACGTCATGAGAAAATTTCATACCTACATGTGATATGTGAAAATAATAAAATGTCTACATAGTGGTCTGGGTTATTATATATAGGTGATACACAAGACAGGAATTTAGAAAAAAATTTCTAAACGTTAATATAAAAATTAATACTGTTAATGTCACACTTAACCTATATGTTGATAATAATAAACATAATAAAGTACTATATCGCATAAACTTATTTGACCTGTTGTCTACTGCCAGTCTACTGAACTCGTATTTTAATGGGAGCTGCATTCACTGTTAAACAAATGTTATTTTATGTGTCCCAACAATGATGTGTTTATAATCAAACTGATTTAGCCTAGTTTTGTGTTAACCCTGGACTTATTGATATGAAATCACATATTATATAATAAATATAATATATAATAGTAAAAAACAAAATGTATTTGTAATAGTTAATGGAAAAATGATTCACTCTTTATCAAAACACTGAAGTATTGGTTGCACTCAATAAAGAAGATTGTGATAAGCTATCAGTTTGATTTATTTGTTTTAATTCATAGATATCTTCAGTTCAGTGACATCCACTTATATGACCCAATAAGTAGATAATGTATTAAGAATCATTCATTCACTAGCGAAGTGTAGTATCTTGCCAACACACATGTTTTCGGTTTCAACTGATATTGTTTCTTACATTAACAGATGGCAATAAAAAGATGCAGGAAGAAATAAGCAATTTAACAAAGAGAAACTTCGAGTTGGAGAGTCAACTGAAGTGTGTGGAGCATCTTAACAATTCCATCAACCAGAACAATGCTAATGCAAATAATACTAATATAGATCAGGTACATTCATCTCCAATTATATTTGCTTAAAATGAAATGAATAACTATGATCATTAATTAATGTCATTAAATTTTTAAATTCTGTCTGTTTATCATTGTGATTTCATGAAGTTGGATAATGTGTGGACAAAGTTCTATTTGAAATCAAATCAATGAATACTATTTCATATTTGATAAGGTAATTCCTGTGAAGTCTCTGGCCAAAAGTGTCCTATTATTTATGGGCGATATGGAATTGTGGCTTGATTCACCATTCAAATGATGGGAAACTATCATTATTCTCGAAAATATGTATCGTATCTACTTCATAAAAATAAAACACTTTTTTTACTAATTCCACAATTTTTTATAAACCCAATGATCTTTTCACGAAGAATTTTCATTAAACTCCTTAAAAGTGATCATATTATGATAGAGATTATGTACTTGTTTGTGTATTGTCGAAATCTAACTATGGATTTGGTGATTTGCGAAACTAGAATATCCATGTTGATATTTTTCTGTGCTCAGGAAATCACCATGTGCCTGTCGCAGGACTCCACTGCCGTAGCAAACAAATTAAGAGAGTTGGAAAAGTCTGTCAAATTATTAAGGATTGAAAAAGAGGATTTTATCAAAGATAAAGTTGATTTTGCTGAAAAACTTAAACTACAGGTTAGTAGTAACCATGTTACCAGTGTTACCATGATTCGAATTCCATTACAAAGTGGCATTCCAAAAGATATGCATGTCTGATGTTGAGATAATTATATTTTTATGATTTCTAAATTATTATTTTCGGTTTAATGACTGTTCGTGATCATATCGTTAGTAGCCTGAACTTTGCAAGATTACTAAACTACCCACATGCAATTTTTTTAGTGCATTTTGATGAACGACATCATTTCTTGATGGCAAATTAAAAATAATTTTTGTGGTGAACTAAGACTCTTTCTAAACGTGTGTGATTTTGAATTAAGTAAGTTTTGGAATGATCTCTCTTAAATTTTTATGACATCTTCCTGCAATAATTCTCCGATACATGTCTTTTGCTTATCTTTTTCATATGAAGACGTGTTGCAATACTGCAAGGATTCGATTCTAGGTTGTTGGCGATAATTATGCATATTTCATTTATATTACAGGATAAAGAACTGAAGGATGCTTTAGGCCAGAGAAAGTTAGCTATGGCTGAATACACTGAGGTGACGGATAGAATGTCGGAATTACGTCAGCAGAAACAAAAGCTATCTAGACAAGTTAGTCAATTTTTCTTTTCTTCGTATTTAATTAAATTATTTTTGAAGCAGTTGCATTCATCTCTTTATAGTTTAAATCAGTGGTCTTCGACCTTTCTAAACCTACCGCCCATTTTTGCATATTTTTTACAATAAAATTTTCTTATCGCCCACCAACATCGCAGAACTTTTTTATTATCATTTTTAAAATTATATTTAATGGTTCATGAGAACATTGAGCTTGGTGCTGTGACACTAAGTATTTAATGTTTGGTTCAATTTCACGAGTGATATTTACTCTAACAAATCTAAGTAGCTACTGTGTTTACTGACAAACAAGTCGAAAGTCGACCGCTAGGCCAGAATAGGCCAAATATTTTGTTTTATTCGGATAGGTATAAGTGAGAACGGTGGAGAAAATGAAAAAGACCCCTATCCCTATTCACCCATACCCTCGGCCGTCAGGTTAGCGTAGCATTTGTCTTCAAAATGTCTTCAAGTAAACTTAGCGGCAAGTCAAGTTTAACAGATGGTTTCGATGAAAACCGACAAAAAAAAACAAATTACCCACCGCCCACCATGGAAACGTTTACCAGGTTGACGACCATTGTTTATTAAAGAATTTTGAGCAAAGTTAAAATTTGAAACTAAACTTTTTAAAGTATCTTGTAGCATAGTCTATATCTATCATATTTATTGACACCTCTAGGTACGTGACAAAGAGGAGGAGCTAGAAGTGGCAATGCAAAAGATTGATTCGTTACGGAATGAAATACGAAAATCAGAAAAGGTTCGTAGAGAGCTTGAAGCCAGAATAGATGATGCTATCTCGGAAACTAATAAGGTAAATTTCTTATCTGTTATTGATTTATTAATACATAGGAATAAAACAAATTTGTGAATACAAATATATGTATCAATCTAGAATGATTAATCTCATTTCTTTGACAAATTTCCAGGAAAGAAAACTGAGAGAGAGATCTGAAGAAGTTTGCCGCCAGACAAGATTGGAATGTGAAGCATTGGCGGCTAGAGGAGGACAAATGCAAATCACGGAAGCCCCCCCGTCTGCCCATAAAGAAGTTGCATCTCTCAGGGCCGAAGTTGAAAGACTCGAGGTTTCTAAGCTTTTGATTTAAAAAATTTACCTAAAATCGTAAAAGATAAAATTAAAATTCGTTTTTAATACACACACGTAAGTTTTCAATGTTTCATTATAAATTGCTCAAAATGTTTAATTAAAAGAATCCAAAGCGTCAAATTTTATATTATACAAAACCTAAACTATTTTATTAACAAAAATTACCTTAGCTTTGAATGTAGCGAAATGTAAATGTAAAATTTGGTTATGCTAAGCTTAAAATTTTTATAAAAAACAAACGATACTCGTCCAATCACTCTTAATTACTTTCAGTATAAAAGTCATCTAATATGTCACAAATATTGCTGCCATTGCTTTTGACCGTCATCCTCACTGCTGTCATTAAAAACCTTGTGCAATTATAAATAAAATGTTTTTTTTTTATATGCTATTTGTACTCATTCTAGCAATGTAAATGATGTATATTTGAATATAAACTTATTTTGTGTATTTCTAACTTGTTTTGCTATTTTTTTCAGGTGCAATACAATGAATCTGTAAATCAACAACAAGCCAGATATAGTTCAGAACTGTCCTCTTTGAGAGAACAACTACAGGAATCTGACTCTCACAGAACTCTTTTGGAGAGAGAGGTACGTTTGGCAGTTATGCCTTTCGGAAAAAGTAGTTTTCTTGTCTTTTTGAAAAAGCGTTTTGCATATTTCTCTTGCTAATCTTTTCTACTTTCAATGTAGGTGCACGCAGCTAAAGAAAAATTGGATGCCAGCCGATTGGAGTCTATGACTGATTCTGAGGAAGCTATTGCAGAATTGACAAGACGACATGAACGAGAAAAGAAAATGATGAGGGAAGAGAATGCTAAATTGGTTGCTGAATTAGAAGGCGTATGTTATTTCATTTTTGTAAATAATATATTGTGATTATCTATTTCCATAACTATCTATCTCTTAATGTTTTAATTTAATATTTGTTGTAATTCTGAAGTGTTCTATTTTCTATCCAATAGGTTTCTGAAAAGATTCGTCGACTGGATGGGGAAAGAAATCAGCTTGAAACGGAGTATGAGGACTTAAGAAATAAAAAAGATGCCATACATCAATGGGAAAATCAAGTAAATTTTTTTTTATTGAAATGAAGTGCGAAAAGTCGGTTTTCATAATATCAACAAAACATAATCGAGCTCTGTCATTTGGTATGTAAGCTACGGTTTTACGAGAACGAGTTGCAATTCTGTCACTCAACGTCTCTTTCTAGAGAGAGCAATGATAGAAGGATGGGGTTTGAAAAGGATTAGTAGTTAACTAATTGCTCTCTCTATGCTCTGTTGGGATCGGATAGGAGTTCGGTGGGAAGAAATTTTTTTTTTGTAAAATAAATACACAGGGCCATTTCTGTTTTATTAATCTTTACTCTTAAATCATAAGAATTAGGCTGTAACCATAAGTGATTAGCAAATGAAAACTATCATGTTAGTAGAATTTGGTTGGTTAAAAAATTGTTATTTATTTTCAGATCACAGAAATAATCCAGTGGGTGGCTGATGAAAAAGACGCTCGAGGATACCTACAAGCGTTGGCTACGAAAATGACAGAAGAGTTAGAGTTCCTTAAGCATGGTGAGTGATGTGTTCCATTGATAATGAATTTGCCACCTTCTCCATACTTACTAGTTTTTCTAATAATGTATAATTATATTTTGTATAATCTAGGTGCTAGCAATGGTCAACCTTCGTCAGGTGGCGGGGCAAGTGGTGGTAATTCCGACGGATCACGCGGATGGCGCAATCGTCGCTCCCGAAGATTAGACAAAATGGAGCTGTTGGGTCTTCAGAGTTCACTCCACAGTGAGATACAGGCTAAACAGGCCATAGGGGAGGAACTCAGTCGGACCAGAGCCGATCTACTAGCTGCTCACAAGTTTGTCTAATTCTATTCTACAGTATTTCATTTAATAGTATACTTTTTTATTTTACAATTTGCACTTAAAATTTCTTCTGAGATATGTAAAATTTTTAACTTGAGTAAAATAGAAGTAGATGATAAAGAATTGACCATTCCTAACTGAGATCCATCTAACCTTGGACTCCTTCCCTGCCCAGCCGCCAAATACGCCTTTCATCTCACGCCCAAAATTTCGAGAATTAGGCAGTGATAACATGAAAATAAAATTCAATATTATTCGAATATTCATTTATATGCTGATGCGTATATATAAAGATACAGAGTGGGCGTGCGGGGTCCAACTCTTGATCCTGTATATATAAGCAGGACGAGCAGCGAACATGTTAATAACAAATTTTGAGTATCAATAAGTTATAAGTGTTGAGGAATAATATTATATTTTATATTTCCAATTTAATGCCGGACAAACACTTTTATTCATGATTTGTATTTATGACGCAAGACCATTTTATCTAATACATATATCACATGAATTGCTCATAATCAAAAGCACATCCCTCCAAAAATTACAATTTAAAGATTCATATGCATGGTTGTTCATATTTTTTTCATGCATGTATATATTTAATACTTATTACATGTTTTATGTTATTGTTTTAATTTCATAAAAGTCTTTTTTAAACTGCTTTGATGATCTCCTGGAAAAAAATGATTTTGAAGATGTACAATTTTGCAATGGAAATGACGATATTCTATTTGAAATACATTTGTCCTTTTTTTTTTTAATTTGTGAAATTATGTAGCGAAATTAATTTTTCAATTAGTACTGAAAAAGTTGGCACTTATTAGCTGTACCTTAGTTATAATTCGGACAAAGAAAGTTCTGCTATGGAAAATAGTTAATATAATACTCAATTTAGTAAGATTTAAATGTTATAAATTAATAAATAAAATGTTTCAGAGAGTTACGAGAAAGCCGACAAAGATTCGAATCGCTGGCACATGATGTCAAGCGGAAAGATGGTCAAATCAAAGAGATGCAGTCCAGGTTGGAGTCGGGTGAAGGATGTGAGTATTGTTTTTGTCCTCTCTTTTATCAAGTGGTAATTAAAGATGGTCTATCAATACTATGCATAGTCGGTGATTTGTTTTATTCTGTTTATCAACTGAAAATAATTCTGTGAGGTAACTTTATTTTTACTTCATGTAAATTTTTAGTGTTGTGTTTGTAGTGCTCGATTAATACACATCATTTAATGACCATCGGGAATATGCATGAATCAAGAATTATCTTTATTTTAGATAATGTTTTTTTATTGTGATCGACCAAATTGTTGACTCACTCTGCACCGGATAGTTAATTTTTTGCATACGTGTATGCAAATAATTATTCTTTTGTTTATTATGATTTTTTTCTCTCCCTTGATTGTCCGAAACTCAACTGGTTTCCGGATCACCGTTTGGGAATTGTAACAACTGTTTCTCCACTATCCGCTAGACGGCTCCTGGATAAAAAATCTGCCCCTCATCCTCGGGGTGACCTCCTGCATTTGGGGCTTTGCCCTGCTCGCCTATCAAATCTTCTACTGACATACGGAGACTGCCCACCAGAATGGCCAACATATACTGGATGAACTATAAAATAATACAACAGAAAACTAAAAATCTTGTGTATCAGATACTTTAAATTTAAAAATCGAATTATAAAAATGCTGCATCATTGGTTTGATTCATGACATACCAACAGTTTTATTGATTCCATCCACACAAGAAGTTTTTATTAGCAGTTTACTCATCAGATATCTCCAAATTATTTCTTCCTTTATAGGTAGTATCATAATATGTTTTACTAATAGAGGATCTTTTGATTATTGTAATCTTGTTTTAACTGAACGGTGAATGCCAACTCTCAATATCTTCAATTTTTGATAGCATTAGGTTACCCACCAATGTATTAAATTAACCATCCCAACGATTAAGAAATGCAACTGACGTAATTGAAGAATGTTATATTTTACCAATTTATGACATCGACTGAGGGTACTTGATCGATGGTAAAATATAAAATTTGAATTATTGAGATTTTGTACGCTTCCATGTATTTTGTCACTAACGACCCGGGATGCGCCATTCGACATCTTCTAGTCAATTCAAGTCCATTCGTGCGCTCGAATGCCTGAAGATGCCGAAAGGCGAAACCCGGGTCGTTAGTGACAAAATACATGGAAGTGTACAAAATATCAATAATTCAAATTTTATATTTTACCATCGATGTTTACTGCAAACATGAAGAACTTTTTTACAATTTTCGTATTACTTCTTACTATTAAATAAGTATCTTACTCATAAAATTATGTGTGTTCATAGGATTGGATATAATATTCCTCTTCTAACGGATTTAAAACAGCCGAGTCTGGGAACAAAAAAAAACAAATTTATAATTTATTTATATGATTTGCAGCAGTATAAGTTAATTTTCTGGCTCAAACATTTGTATTCAAACTATTAATAAATTTTTCACAGTTTTCTTGTGAACTAAATAAAGAAACGAATTGCGCAATATTTTAATGATGTGCAGCTTCAATTTCTGAGGTTTTTAGGTAGTATCAAAAAATAGCATTATTGAAATAATAGCTTTATAGTATAGTTTCAATCGACCTACATAATAAAAATATTTGATTCTTTAATTTTGTATGCTGAATGGAGTAATTAGATGTATCAATTTCGTTTGATTCCACATAACTTTATGAGTGAAATTTAAAATAGTAGTATAGATCAGTGCTCCGCAACCTTTTTCTCCCATGGCACACCAAAGATTTTCCCATATTTCCACGGCACACTACAATTAAAAATATTTGAATTGTTTTTCATTTGAAAAAATATTGATTGTAATTGAATTATGTGAGTCGACAGACTACTGGATGTTATTTGACAAATTATTTGTTTTTGCAATAGAGCAATGTGTCGCGACACAGCGGTTGCGGAGCACTGATATAGATGTTCCTTCGAAGTGCAATCTTGTTTTGAAACCTAGTCAGGTCCTAGTCAATTTTAGATGTACTGATGATCTTAACTATTTTGTGAAAGAGAGATTCGTAAAACTTGCGATTGATTGCCAGTATTTAAAAAAAATGAAAAATTACTATAACCCACTCGTTATTGAATGAGAAAGAAGATTTCTATTCTGTGTTATGTATTATTGAATTCTCCAGTTGATGAATCTGGCAACCGTCATAAGGTTTTAAAAATCTCATCTCCGTATTTTATGAAACCTTTAACCCTTGTTACATGATATTCAACTGGTTGATAATCATGAATATTTTATTTGATAATCATGATTATTTTATGTGATGTTTTTAAATCTAAGAGGGCTGTTTAACTAGGGTTGAATGTTAATAAAATTTAATATTTGTAATACTAGTCCAATATGTTAATATTGTAAAAATTCCAAATTTTTAATTCGTATTGTTTTAATGACGGTGTAAATAATAAGTCAAAACCTGCATTTTCTGTTACATTTGTTTACATATCAAATCATTTAATTTAAAATAAGTTTATCATTATTGCTAGTTTTAAAAATTGCTTGACTTAAAAGCTGACAATGATCCAATATACAGCTTTTAATTTTATTACTTAGTTATTTGAATAAGTCTTTATACTTATTTTGAATAAAATGTTTTTTTATTATCTTAATGGAAGATTTGACACTGGCCTGTATAAAGTAACACAAAAATAAATCTAAACATATTCCGATCTGTTTTATCGCCATATTGTATGTATCTGTTTGATTCGTAATGAATATAATATTTTTATTTTAGAATGGTTATTTGTGCATTTTTACCCATTTATTTTGTACATTTTATATACTCATTTGTTTTTACTTTTCCATGTTTGTAAAAAACTGATTTTTTTTATACGCATTTTAGAAAGCTAAAATAATGTTAAAATAATATTACATATTTATTGAACATTACCATTTCTTAATTTAAAATTATTATGTGTACGGTATTTTGTTTATGATGATTGAATATGGTCAAGATTTCCATGATCCTTTATTGAAATAGCAATAAATGTTCAAAATTTTAGAATTTGTGTAATGACGAATTCCACAAAATCAAAATACGTTAACAATTCTCACCTTAGCTTATCAAGTCAAAGTTTTTTTTTATTTGTTTAAAAATATAATTTTTCTCATTTAAATAGTTTTTAATGACAAACTCCCGTAACATTTGTAGTACTGAATTTTTAATGGTTTGTTTCTTGTTACATTCTATAAACATTTTTTTATTAATCTTTACTGGCACACACAGCTTGGGAAATGCTAGTCTATATGTATAACTTATCTCTATGACTTCATGTTTTTTCTGATTATTGTTTCATTGAAACTATTTATTTATTAAACTGTTGAATGTTTTCTTTTTTGATTTATTTATTTTTGCTCCTGTTACAACCCTATATTATTTAAACATGATTTTTATTTTTCATAAAATATTTAAAACGATGGTATTGGTAAGTAATCTTCCCAAAGTAAGAATGTAATCACTTTTGATTTTGAGCAAAACAAAAATATTTATCTTACACTATTTTGTTTGTTTGCTTCCATCTCTGTTACTTGTTTTATAATGTAAACACGATTTCGCTGTGATGTGTCATACGTAAGCAACCGACACCCCTTGTTTGTGGATTGACTTCAAACAACCGGCAGCCATCCATATGATAAAATTGACGGTGCGTTGAAAAACTTAAATATGTGGTTTTCGAGTGGTTTTTCTTTTTGTTTGTGCCCCGACACATTCCGTGTATATTACATTACATCAAACATGTTATTATTTTTCAAAGTAACTAACCAATAGCTCAGCGTTTTCTATACTGTATGTGTTACCCTCTGTGAAACTGGAATGGTTTGGGCAAATTTACAAATCGCTACTATACTGGCCTTAACTCTTCTCAAGGTAATGATCTCTAATAACTGTTGTAGTGAATTCATTTTAATGGAAATAACGATAAATACAGGAGAATTATTATTTTACTTGGTGAACACAAATCATCACAATTTTTTTCAATAAGTCTGTCCTCATGTAAAATAAAATCTTCCTTATCCGACGATTTGTAAAGCTTCTCGGTACAATCGCACCTCTGAACTAAAAAGTAATAATAATGTATCTAGTTGTCTCCTTGTTTTCTACCTTTTATTGATTTTGATGATAAATTACATACTACAATTGATGCTTCTTAAGAACAAGCAATGAATTTAAATAAAAAAGATCGATCATTTCACAAAGTATCCAAATTGGTGCGGATGTATCTGGGGGCAAATTAAAAATATTAAATTTTCGAATCTCAATGAATCAAAATCTGTTTAAAATACGAATTGATTAATTTTTTTATAGGTATACAGTTTGACTCGTTAGACTGCCAAAATGTTCATTGATTGTCTATGTTTTCCGTATTTAAATTATTCAGTTATTAATCACATTTCAAATATTATTGAAATTAGATTCGCAGCACTACTTCGAATGATTATTTATTAGTCAGGCTTCAATTCATGTTTTTTTATATATCTGATTCATAATATTAAACTGTCGACAGCTTCATCATCAAGGTGATATTTTCAATTCATCTAGAACATTCCGTAGACAATAATTCATTTTGTATACTTACATCATCACTAGTAATTGATAGAAGTATAGCAAAACTTTTGCAGAAATGACAAATGGCTTTTACCACTTACAAAAAACGCACTGGAAATACTTATCATTTTAACAAGATAAAGCTGTGTTGTACATATCTAATTTATTTATTTTTGGCTGAACTAATTTTGTTTGGAGCAATCTAACAAGCAAGGCGAAGCTTGAAGTGTGTTATTATTTTTCAATGATAGAGCATATTTTTCCTGGAATGTATATAAATGTTGATGTGTTTATTTTTGACATATTCTTTTGTACCTTATAATATAATATCCCTTGATCTGCTTCAGCATTTACTGTTGAATTTGAAGTACCAGTTTTACTAAGAAAAAAGTTGTACCAAAATAAAAAGAAGATTTAAGATACTATTAAAAAAAATGTTTTTTTAACTTTTAACAAACGATAAAAAATTTATAACACTTTTTCTATAACTTATGAAGAACTATGACATCTTGTTTAATTTCAATAATTAAATTCTCTATCATATTTTCCTAAACTTAAAAATATCTAAACATTTTATTCATTTTCCTGTCAGTTTTGGAGCGACCATCTTCGCAGCTGAGTTACTTGGATCATTTTCTCAAAGAATCATCGGTGGCTGGGAGTGAAACAACTCGATCTCAAAGTCAAAGCCATGCTCAGTCGCAAGGAGGTGGAGGGAGTCACATCGGTTCTTCTTCCCAGGCCGGTCAGACTCCCGCCCACGGCTCGGCTGCTTCTCTTCATCACCAGCAGCACCAACAGCAAATGCAGTACGATTCTTCCCACTCTATGAAGGTAAGCTTTCAGTCGATTGGTATGGAGTGGTCCTTAACGTTTGGTGATCGGTATCTGCTTATGTCTATACAAATATATATATATGTTGTATTTCTTAAAACTTTTATGTTATTGATTTCAAAGACTATTTTTTATTCCGTTAGTAGGCATTAAAACTAATACTTTGATGGCTCTATGGAAGAACGAAATGCAGTGAAACGGATTTGACATATCTGAAATTCATATTTACCCGCTATTTGAAGCCTGTTTCATTTAATTAGATTTAATACCCACTTTACAATTTTATTATTTTTAAGAAATTCATTGTTTATTGTATTTTTGTAAAAATAAAAGGGTGGTTACTTTCTTCAAATCGCCCCTAAGGCTATCAAGGGTTTCCCTTTGGTGAAGTTTCTGTGATATTAAATTATATGAGAATGTGGATGATTGAAATTTACATAAATATTAGTGTAATTCAGCTTGTTAAAATGTTGAAAACATCTCATTTGATTTAGGTATTACTACGTCTCTAAATTTCACAAAAGCTTAATAATTATGTCTTCATAAAGAAGTTTAATTTAAATATGAATACATAAAAAAATTGTAAAGGTACTTCAGTGCTCTAATTTTTGATATAATTCTTCAAATAATGTATGGTATATTCAAATGAGCTTTCAAAGTAACAATTAAGTCTTATTTCTGGTATTTCAAGAGATTACAAACTTTGCACATTAGGCTAATGAAATAGCTCTTCGTCTCATGTTTTAATTTTTAAAATAATTAAAACAAAATGAATACAAGAAAAATTTCTACAGATATTAGGTACTTACATACTGGTAAAACTACAATCAAATAGCATCATGCCCACATGATTATATAATAATATGTAGCTTCCCTTATTGGCTTTGTTTATTTTTTGCCTTTTTCATTATTTTTTTACTTTCCATTGTTAAGTTTTTTTATTATTTATTTGCACTAATTGCTTTATTAACAAATGCACAGATCCAGAGAAACTTCTATGCCCCGGCTTGTTGCTATGCAAAGGTATTTCTTATGCTTTGGTTTTTCGGTTACTTTCTTACTTTTCTTTTGCTTACTTTATTTACTCTTCATTTACCTTTACTTATTAGTTAATTTTATTTCTTATTAGCTATACTTTTTATCTTATTATTATCGTGGCTAAAACAGAGTTTCAGTACCAGTTTGAGTACACAAATGAACTTGAACTGATATCAGTTCGAATCAGTTTGATTTCATTCGTGTGCTCGAATGCCTGAGGATGCCGAAAGGCGAAACCCAGGTCGTTAGTGACGAAATACATGGAAATGTACAAAATCACAATTCAAATTTGATATTGAAATTCCATCAAGTACCCTCAGTCGCTATCTTAAATTAACTTAATTAATTGTGAAAAAATATTTTCTTTTATTTCAATTTAGTAAAAATCACATTTATACGATTTTTTAAAGTCATAACTATGCAAATTTTTAGTAAGCATATTATTCATGTTCTCGATAGAAAATTTGATAAGTTATAGAAAATATATGAAATAGAAAACATTTTTAATGTTAAGCTGTTATGAGTTGCTACGTAAATGTGTAATATGTACGTAAATGTATATTTTTAACTTTTTCTGAACACACTATTTTAGACACCGTTATATCCATAACTGCAATGTGATGGAATCATTTTATCCCATCAAATAACTTTGATTAATTTAATATTACATTTGTGTATTGATATGATATTAATATCAAAACAATTATATTCGACAGATGCAGCATCAAAAAGAACAGAGGTCGGCTTCTTTCGACTCGCAGGACGAGTGTGATCTAAGAGCTGCTTCCATCACCAGCTCCAAGAGTGACCTTAGTGAACTTTCTCTGGTAATCAACATAAATATAGTAAATTTATCTTTTTTTTATCAATACATAATAATCTTTTAACAGGCTCATTCTATCTTATGTTATTGGAGGGTGGTAATCGAGTATATAATAGTGAAAGATAGTCCACACAACACTTAGGCAATCATACTTCGAAGGAATACGTATTAACCATACACATATTATACAATAGATAGGATTATAGAAGATATGAAATTACATATTTTTTAAATAAAGTAGTGTAGGTTATATTCCTGAATTTCTGTTCTTGTAAGAATCGTTTAAGCTATTTCGGTTTGTGACTATTTCCAGCTGATTTTTTTTTAACCAAAATTAGTAATTTTATAATAATTCCTAATCTGATACTGCATTACAGGACAAATGAAGCTAGTTACATTGATTATATGTGTTACTGGCCTTCTAACTAATCGCTTAAATAGCCATTGAAAAATATCTTATGGAATCTTCGCCTCACATAAAACTTATACCACGGTTTATATAGATAGTCATTGAGAAACTCGCATTCAACAAAGTTTTCATAATTACGAAATTTCAATTGCTTTCAAATTTTTGCAGGAACATGGGGTGCAAGCACCATTACCTGGTGCTCAAGCTGGCCCAGCGCTCCCAGGGAAACAAAAGATTCATCAGTTCCTTGTCAGAACTTTCAGCAGCCCAACCAAATGCAATCATTGCACATCACTTATGGTATGACATTGACTAGCCATTTTTTTGATTTTTGTCTTATATTCTTTTGATTTATATTTTCAGCAAACATAACAATAATAATAATGCTTTAATAGCATTCGAGTTGTGAAAAAAAATTGCTATAGTAAATAAATATTGCTATTAATGCCAATCTACGCTGACAACAATTATCCATGTCTTGTTGGCAAAAAGTTAAAATACCAGTTCTCATAAGCATAAAAATATTGTGGCTCTAGCAAAAACGATAAGTTGGGAATAGTAGTTTTGAGCTAATGGATGATAAATATTTTTCTGTCAATTTTAAACATCACATTCCATTAATGTAACATTTAAATGCCATAAAAATAATTATTGAGCAGTGAATGCATGTGAATCTAGTTTTAAATTCAAATATTAAAATAAATTCACCAATTAAGTAGTGTTTTTTAAGTGAATTTTAATTTCAATGAATCCATGTTATAGATTCACGATGCAAAACTATGACTTTTTGACAGTACATATAGGCTAAAATAATATAGGTTTAAAGCGTACGATAATTTCAGATAGATGTCGCTTGTTAGTTTTAATAATATTATTTGATTTACCACCTTTTCGCTGTAAATAATAGATGACACGTTTGTTGTATATTAAAAGGCGCATGTACTGCGTTCTTGAAATTATATATATACCTTATCATATCAAACAAACGTCACTCTGCTTGGAAGCTACTGACTACTAGAGTTTCTCTGGTGTCTAAGCTTCCTAGCCACTTTGGTAATCTTCCGGATTCATTCTTATTGAAACCATCAAGTTTTTTGTATTAGCGGAATATGTGAGCATAATCTGTGGGCTTGTGAAATTATTGACACTATTTTTTAGGTGGGCCTCACACGCCAAGGAGTTGTATGTGAGCTGTGCGGCTTCGCATGTCACACGGCATGTTGCCAACGAGTGCCCGCTCAATGTCCTGTACCTGCCGACAGAGGCCGAAGACCTTTGGGTATAGATCCTACCAGAGGCATTGGGACTGCTTATGAGGGATATGTCAAGGTTTGTATGTCATTATCACATTCAAAATATGTTCTTGTTATATGTGGTTCTTAGGTAATTTTTATATTCATCTTTAAGTTAACCCTTTGATTAGTACAGCAATTCTTCTTAGCATTTTCATCTTAACCTTACCCGCTGCCTGAAATTACGGCACCTGGCGAAAACTCAAAAAAACCCTATTCTGATATTGGGAGTGAGGCTCAATTTTGTTGGAATTCAGAGATTAGGGAACGGATCAGGCAGCGTTTTGTTATGTCAGTGGCTTTGGAGAGACTGGTTCTCGAATCATGTTGTGAATGCCTCAACCCTGCTTGCCTTTTCTTCCAATTGGTGGAATTCTTGCATTCACGGCGATCATCAGGTACTATTTATAGTATATGGTCCACGAAGATGTTGGAAGTATCCATGTAGTTGAATGTAATAGTTAGAACACAGGTAAATGCACAACTATCATTACCATAGTAATGAAACTGATAAATTCTACTAAAGAAAATTTAAAGCAACAATGATGGTTTCGTTTTGCTTAATAAAAATACTGATGCCTATTTTTAAATTCCAGGTTCCTAAATTGGGTGGTGTTAAAAAGGGCTGGATCCGACAGTTTGTCGTTGTATGTGATTTCAAACTCTTCCTCTATGACATTTCACCCGACAGGTACAATACATTTATTGCTATTTTTTCTTTATTCAGTGATTCCGCTTTATCTGTGGTTTACAAAGTAATGATTCTGCTTAGACACCTTATCTTTTTGTCTGAGGCATGTTAGCAGAACGCAGCCCCCACAGATAATGAGGAACTGCTGTATTCCTATATAAATAATAGTGTTCTGATATGGATCCCTACTGTAATTGCCTCATATGTTATGTTAGCATAACGCATATAAATTATTTGATTGCAGAAACGCTCTTCCTTCGGTGTACGTATCACAAGTCTTGGATATGAGAGATGGTGAATTTAGTGTCAGTTCAGTGAGGGAATCGGATGTCATTCACGCTACCAAAAAAGACATTCCCTGCATATTCAGAGTAAGTTATATAATACCACACACATTAATAATATCATACAGTACTGTTTTACTGATTTCTAGTTTTTCAGTTAGACAAGATTCAACACGTAATGTGTCTGTCAAATGATTAGATTGTAAATGTTTTTTTTTTGTATTTTTTCATGAAGATATCAACATCCCTTCTCGAAGGAGGTCCAAGAAATCACACTTTGATGTTAGCGGATACAGAATCAGAGAAAACCAAGTGGGTCGTGGCACTCAGTGAACTTCATAGAATTCTCAAGAGGAATAATCTTCCAAATACTGCCGTAAGATTTTTATTTTAGAACATCTAATAATTGTTCAGAATCGTCTTGATATAATACCCGACGTACATATCATACAGGTACGTTGCAAAAACTATGCATAATGGCGCAGCCAACAGACATCACTGTAAATCCCACACCCCCATGCTCATAGTCCTTTGTATCATAGTTTCCGGTGGTGGGTGGGCCGCACAAATTTATTACAGTCTGTTTTAATATACTTAAATATTGTTATATCAGCATACGGTGTTGCAAAATTAATTGTTTTGAATAAAATTCAATTATAAATATTTTCTATGGATTCGGCGGTAACTTTGTGGAAGTTCATTTGCTTAGAATCTCACCAGAAATGTTTTTCTAAACAAAAAAATCGATTTATCTTTTTATTTATGTGTTCACGAAGCTCATTCTGTTATTCATTCGAACTGAAAAAATATTTCAGTGACTTTTAAAGTGTTGATTGAATAAAATTTAGCTATAAATTCTAATATCTAATATTATTATCAATTCCATAAAAAAATGATCCATCTCTGTGACTGAAAATCTATTTCAGGTATACGTGCCTGAAGGGTTAGTAAAATTTTTCATATGAAATGATTACCACAACATTGCAATAGGTTCATCTGGTTTGAAAGAACTAACGAAATGCTATTTAATGAACAGGTATTCAGAGTGCGCACAATCGTGGAAGGAGCCGGTGGTGGTGTGCGCGGTGCTTTGGCAGCTTGCGCTGTTGACGCAGACCGACTCGCTCTCGGAGGTGAAGATGGACTCTGCTGCGTAGACCTCGAATGTGGAGAGATTACCAAATGTCAAGCACCGGATTCAAAGAGGATACATCGTATCGAATACATAGCTGAGGAACAACTTTTGGGTGAGTTTTTTTTACAATAATCCATTCTTCATTATTGCTTCACAGCTTCTATAATTTTACCGCATACTGAATATGTGTTTTCTTACCAAGAGCTGAAAGTTTTTACTTTTTAAGAACAGTAAATTAGGACTATTTTTGCGATGTTACCAATAATACAAATATGTTCAAATTACTTACTGTATTATTTCTAGTTGTTCTCTCCGGAAAGCACCGCCAAGTTCGGTTAGTTCCTATAAGAGCGTTAGAAGGTGCCGATGTTGAATGGATTAAAGTACCAGAGACGAAAGGTTGCGTCACTCTTGCCACTGGGTGTCTACATCAAGGAGTGTTTTGCTTAGTTGTTGCGCTCAAGAGACAGGTATTTACAAAAATTTCTAACAATCTTACTTGTTCAGTCTTGTGTTTCCTACTTATATCTAATTGTTTCAACTACTAGTCTTAGACTCCCCTGCTTTCATATTTTTAAATCTTTTTTTTATTAAATATTTCTTAATCCTATCATTTACATCTAAATGTATCTATCACAGTAACTAGTCACAACAAAATGATAGAAATACACCTCCGATATTCTGAAAAAAAATTCCAATAATTCTGTACTTAGAGAATATTCTCCTAAAGATGCTTAACATGATACACTCATGCAATATCAATTTAATATCAATTAAATGTGTTTTTTTTTAATTATAGAATGCATCTCAGATAATCGTGTTTGAAATTACACGTACAAGAACTCGTCATAGGCGCTTACGAGAACTGGCATTGCCGTGTGCTGCTCTCACGCTGCAAGTCATGGAAGGCTCCTTAGTAGTCGGTTATCAAGGAGGATTCAGTCGATATTCTCTCACTGGAGAACATGTACCAGTCTGTGAGTTTCTCACCTTTATAATGTAGTACATATTAATGATTTTTTTATGAGTTTTCCAGCCATATACCTTTAAACTGTAAATAGGTATGTTCTCTCATGGCAACAAATGTTGGCTTCAAACTGGAAAATGTGCACAGGATCACTATACAGCCCTGTTAAACACAATATTCAAAGAAAATGTCGAAATTAAAATAAGTATGGGGAATGATTTATCATGATTTTAATGAAGATTTTTGAATATTTTACGTAAGAAAAACCATAGTAAAATGTATATTTTGTTCTAAAAAGAAGTCAAAATGTCTTTATACTTATTGAAAATTAACTTGACATTGTAAGTAAAAACACAGTCCTTTTTGTGAAAACACTGTGTTTTTACTTATAATTATACACATAACACCTTGTACATTCCCAAAAAGTCTATCCAGATATAACAAAAAAAAGGTAAATTAAAATAGAAATTCTGATTGAATCATCGAGCATGCAAATACTGTGTTTTTTTTACCAGGGCAGTATAATTCAAATTGATTAGTAAATTATAATTAAAATCATTAAAACTTTTAATTTGTAAATAGTATTTTAAATTTTGATGTATTTTGATGACGACTTACTTCTTCCAATGCGGTGTATTATTTTGTGTTTGTTATATCCAACATTTAACTCATTATCTATAATTCTGATAATTTACAATTATATTTGATTGAATTTGAGATAGAAAGTTTTTGGAATCACAGCTAAATAAAGTTTTTTAAAATCTCAAAATATTATCAACCATGTCCAAAATCAAAGTAAGTGTGTCTAACGATCTTAATAAAATGTGTTCAAACATTTACCGTTCTTATACAGCAAAACAGAGTGTACAGTTGTCCTTGCTGCCTATGTTTAAAACGCTTAAGACTAATCTCCGTTTCCCACATACAAAGTGTTTATCGGTTTAACCCTTTTACTCCCATTGGGCTGAAATATCGGCCCATCCTATATATGTGAAAATTCCCATTGGGTCGATCATCGCCTGATAGTTTGAAATCAAATGTTCAACGTGTTATAATATTTTTTATTGTCTTTGTTCGTCTGATGTGGTTAAAACACACTATTCGCTTATTAGACATGACTAATTTATTTAACAAGTGTTACAGTGATTATATTTTGTGTCAGGGTGTATGCTGTCAAAATATTTTACTCCATAAAAAATGAAAACAAGACCCTCATTGTTTTCATATAATAAAATTTTTTTATAGAGAAATAATAAAATATTTATTTTTTTCTTCTGTTTGTAAGTAAGAATATGTTATACTAGAGAATTATGTAGTTTTATCTTTTCTTTCTAAATAAATATCTAAGCATTATTTTTTTTCTTTTGTTTTATTCATGTAAACTCTCAATATTATTGTTTGTTGTTACTTTATACACCATTTAGAACACACAAAAAAAGTTTCAAATTATTAAAAATATGAACAGAATTAGTTATAAAAAAAACTAAATCGATGAATTTTTGACAAAAACACTTGGGTGTTTTAACATATGGCTAAATCGGTCGGGAGTAAAGGAATTAAGTAATTGTAATAAACTCAAACTTAATATTGTAATACAATACTATCTCATCGATGTCAAACAATTATGAATAATAGGTGTGTATCAAAAGATATTAATATTTTGGTTTATTTACTCTTCAGCGCTGGTCCACCCTGATAATCAGGTGCAAGTGTTCCTCAGCTACTCGGGAGCCATTCCTTTGCGGGCAGCTCAATTGGCCCGTGGCGAATGTCTTCTGGCCTTCCACACACTTGCAGTTTACGTCACTCGCCGTGGTCTCAAAGCCAGAGATAGAGAACTCATGTATCCTGCTGTGCCTACTTATCATGGTCAGTACAATAATAATGTCTTTTCTATCATTTTTTTTTAATTACGAAACTGAACGAGTCAAAAAGTAGGCAGTACTTTTATTGTCATTCAACAGTTTTGAAGCACTACTTGTTTCCTTAAATTAAAACATAACGGATAAAAAAAAACTTTTTTAAATTTTCATTTAATAGTGACTTAATATTCCTATGAAACAATGATTTTGAGTAGGTATTTTTGTATAGGAGTGCTTTAAATTTTTTTATAATATTTAAAATATAATCAAAGAGGTAACTCACATTTTTATTAAATCTAAGTCTGTATAATCAACTTGGTCCTATTTAATCATGTGATATGTTGCCAGGTTTCAAATATATATATGTATTACCATGTCCTCTCCCAGTGTGGTCCATACGGCCTCCTAATGGAGGTATCTCAACAGAAATTTTTCTATGAAAACTGCTTGTTACTCAGTTGCTCAACCTCTCTTTTTCGAAGAGAATAGGAATAGAAGTATAGGGTTAGGACAGGACTAGCGATTAGCTAATCGCTTTCGGTATTCCCCTTATTTAGGATCGGATGGTCGGAAGGGAAAGATACAATTAATAGAAATGTTTTTAATTCTTGCAGCTTACAACGATGGACACCTATTAGTGTTTTCGTCAACGCATGTTGACGTGTTTGATTGCCAGGCAGGGGAATGGGTTCAGACTCTGAATCTTCGAGGGGCCAGACCTCTCAACGCAAGTGGATCTCTGTGTCTGTGTGTGCTGGATGATCAACCTCATCTGATCTATATATCCAGTGTTCGGCGACGTAAGTATTTTTATTTACCATATTTTACCATAAATTTTAAGAAGGGCCGTAGAGTTAATCACTTAAGTACCGCTTTTTCAGAGAAGGTAGAGACGAGAGGATTTGCTTAGTAAGACGATCTACTAAGCAATCAAAACACATTTTCAATGTGCTAGTCGAGTAAAATTGGTTAAATATATCGTAACCATACATTGTATTAAATATGGGATATGAGCCTTCAATCACAGAAAAAAAATACATATCCCTTTAGGAAACACTTTTCCCCACAACAATTATTATAATTTGAGTTATTGCTAGACCAAAATTACTTCAGGTTTTAATATAATAATTTAGTGAATAAAGAAAATCTTGAAGTTGCTGTATTCATTACTACGTTGTGTATTTCCTGATTTATGAAGACTTCTTGGCCTGAAATGGATTAAATCCCATTCCTGGATGATATAATCTTCATTATAATCTCGTCTAGTGTGTTTAATTATTGTAAGCAGTAGTAATTTTAAGTCACTATTGATTTGATGTATCACTGTACACTTCACAAATAACATCGGCTGACTTGTAAATACGCCTTCTGAAATATATATGTTTTTGATTTGCAGCCGGAAGAATTAAATGTGCAATGGGCAGGCAGCGTCCGCGAGGGTTCCGGTAACTCTGATGGCGCAGGTACAGGCGGACGAGCCAGGAGACGCTTTTCTGTTCGTGATCATTCAGCTAATTCTACCAGTGCACATCATAGACTGTGAGTAATAATGTAATAGTTGTTTTATTGCCTACTAAATCTTACTTATTTCCCTTGTTATACTATGATCTTACTTTGTTATACTAATAGAACAATGTTGAAATCAGGTCACTCGTGATGAAATAATTATACAATGTTTTTCATATTATCCCACGTTTGCTTTTAAAATTTCTTAAATTCTGGTTTTCTAGTACATATTACTGAACATGCCTTAACCCTCGAACCGAGATAACCAATCGATTGTTGTGTTTTACAATCTACTCTATGATTTTTGCCGTATGTGTACATGAATATTTTTTCTCCAACATTTCTGGTGGCATTTATTGTAATGTAAAATAATACCCTTGTAGAGTTTCAACTTTAAATTGTTTTTGCTTAGATTTAAAACGCATTCCGCCTTGAATTCTCCAAAAACAGCAAGTTGAATGACAGAAATATACTTACATTTTAAATTTATGACCGTGAGGCGAGGATAATGGGCTCAGCATATGGATTTTTGTTTCCAGGCTGGTGTAAACAATCTACTATTAATTTGTAGTCATCTGTTTTAAATATACAATAGACTACCCGATAACACGCTAGATAGAGGGTGAACTATCTCAGAGCGGGCTATTGGGATGGTAGCCCAAAAACCATTCATTCAAAATCAGAGCATAGGCATGCGGCACAGGAGTATTTTAACCTGTAATCAAGAAGTAGTTGCAAATTTGAATGTAAAACGAGTTTTTCGGAATCGTGTTATCGGGGGTCTACTGTATGTTGATACTATTTATTGTATGATCATTACTATTACAATCATGGGAAAAATGAAATGTCTTGAAAAGTGAGTATCGCTGGGGAAGAAGCACAAAAATATTTTGGAAAGATCTTAAAATAAAACAAATGATCCGCACGCTGTGTATCTCATATCAGTCCTCTAAGCTTTAAATTAAAAAAGAAAGGAAATATTTTTTTTTATTAATTGCTTTTATTATCATTATAACTCTTAAAATAATATATTACAAGAATACTTTGGTGACAATATTATTTTCCTTTTTCTCAAGATGAATCCATTTTAGTGATCAATAACTTCTATCGAAGTATAAAGACCCAAAGATAATATGTATCAATTGTTACCGCCCAAATCTTACATTAACACCTTCTAATATTTCAAATGGATTGTCTTCACTGACTGCTAGTTCACTTTCGTCGTCTTCATCATAATTATCGTCGAAGTCACTCCCACCATTTTTCCCGAATGTAGATTCTATTGCTTCTAAGTAAGTCTGTGACATTTGATTATCTTGCGTGTTATTCTTCAACATTTGTTTCACAATATCCATACCCAAAAACAAATAATCAATCTGTGTCTCTGCTGCTGACATATTTTGCTTGAACTGCTTCATGTCATCTTTTAATATGCACTCATAGTTCCGTCTTGAAAATTCATCAATTTGATTAGCCGTGACCGTAGATTCAAAGACGTCGGTATTGAAGAATGGCAATATATCGTTACTTCCGCTGACAAATGCTTTGAGACTTTCCTCTGCATCCTTGATTGTCTGATCCTTCTCGGTAATGGATTGCGTCAATTGTGAAATTTCACTTATATTATTATTGACTTCGATACTTCTTCGATCCTGGGAAGTGATATTCTTAATTTGCTCTTCTAATTTTTTATTTACATCCTTCAATGTGGCTACTATTTTATTGTGCATCCGAGAAAGCTGTAAAAATTTTGACTCAATGTATGATTTCAAAATAGTTATATCTTTACATTGCGGATTGCTCCCGTCACAATAATTCTCATGGACAGTGTTGCCTCGGTGACTCAACAGGATTGCATCCAAAACCGTCTGCCACTTATGTGTGAATTCGACTTCCTCGTTGTTATCTTTCAGACGGCAAGGATCCGCAGACAATTTGTTGAGGATGTAAACATAACTTTTTCCTTCTCGATAACACGCAAAAATCATTCTTCCGTCCAGGGGGTGAATAACCATAGTTGCAATTTTATCACCCAACTGAGGGATACTCTTCAAGTGAACATAATTTTGAATGATTGCTTTCTTGTGTGAGTTGAAAATATATGCGGTTCCATTTCTTGGATCGATTGCAATTATAGCTCTCCGGTCAAACGTCAACACAAACTTTGCATTTTTTATATTTGGACTGACTCTGTACACACTTCTTGTCTTTTTTATGTAGGCTAAAACATCTCCAGTCGTACCTAAATACAATTTATTCTCGAAAGCGTCCATCGTCTCAGATGTTATAGGCCCTTGCTCCATGATACCTGAGTCTGCCCCTTTACTCAAGTACGCGGTGTTATCACTGAGGAAAAAAAGATTGCCTGGTATGCCAGTGAAAACATTTGTTATTTTCGGTAGCGTATAAAATCTCTGAGATATCTTGATTCTTGATTTGTAGCAATTCGATAACCGTTTTTTCTTTTGGGCTGCCATCGAATTTGCATTAAATAAAATGATAAAAATAAATGCCGCTACAATTTGACAGCATCTAAAACAAAAAACTGTATTTTTAACTTAGGTAATAAATCTCTAACAAGCCCGTGGTCGAGTGGTCAACGTCGTTGGCTTCATTTGCGATTCTCACGGATCCGAATCCCAGTACTGACAGTTTTATAAATAGATTTATCTGATGTCTTCCCACCCATCCGATACTAAAGACGGGACATAGCGATTTTCTAACCACTAGTTCTGTCCTAGCTCTATCCTGCTATCCTTACTCTCTTCGGAAGAGAGGTTAAGCAACTGAGTATGCTTCATATTGCGAGCAGATGTGTTTAAAAATAAAAAATTTTGATCGCTCTCTAGTTAGAACACAAAAGTATCCACATATTATCTATCGCAATTCAGATGTTTTACGATGCACAACTCTTAGCTGATATCTTGAACCCGAGTAGTACCCTTGAATTGAAGTACTAATTGAAAGGGAAAAGATTGAGCAATATGTGTCACAATACAGGAAACATGAGTTCTGATATATATATATATCTCTTGGAATGGAGAATTCTATAATATTCAACGAGAAAATAATTTCTGCTGCAAATGATGAATCTATTTCGACACTTTTATCATTTTGAATGAAGCCATCAGGGGTCAATAAGCATACACAGATAGGTTAGTTAATTATAACAATTTATATAAATAAATATTTATTCCAGTTCTTAGGATTGTAAACTATATTTCTTGATGACAATAAAAAAAGCACTATAGATGTACCAATTTAACTTGGCCGCTAGTGAGAGTGCCACCATCACATTAGGAATGTTATCATACTCAACCAGAATTGAAATTTCAATAAATTCCAAAACTGTTATTTTAGCGACGGTTATTAAAAGTAGACAAGATATTTATTTTGCGTAAGATGGCAATTCTAATTCTAAATTCGGCGGCGGCCAAGTGATGTTGGTAATACTATACTTGAACTGGTCAAGAATCCTTCAGGGTGCAGACAAAACTGCCCACTGAGGTAGCCTAAGGATATATAAAAAGTCTATTATCAATTATATGAAAAGGAATTGAATCAACCATAATTATATATTTAATAATCCGTATAAATAAAGTCTTGTGTAATCCATATAACTGAAGTGACATAAGTTAATATTGATCAAACCCTTGAGAGGAAATCAGGTCCCTGGTGTCTGGTTGTAAGTTTAAAAGAATATTGGTATATTAATCGGACATAAATATAACCGCACTAGGGGTCTACATTGGTCCGTGGACCAGTAAAGATAATTGAGATTTAGGCCTGAGCAAGGTATTTATTTTTCGCACTGTTCAGGCCATGAGTCAGCCGTGTGGGAATACTATTCATAACCAAAAGTGAAGGACATAGATAATAAATGTTACATTATTATTATTTCTTATTGTTACTTATATTATAAATATTTATTCTGGACTTAATGTATCATTGAGGAGACATTATCTCCGGTGTGCATCGAACAAGTTCATCGCATAAAAAAAAAAAATAGAAGATAATAATAGAATAGTAATAGGTGCTATCATGCATTGTTTTAAAAAAAATATTGCAGCGTGCTATTAGGCTTGTATTGATATAATTATAACTAAAATTTTTGCTATGCTACACACTCCATGTGATTTATTATATATGGTAATTAAATTTCCAGTTAATTAATTATGATGCATACCTAAGAAAACTATTTTAAATTTATGCAGAAGTGTACTAGCTGCCATAATTCTATACGTTTATTCAAAAAATCATTTTAAATTGGTGAGGAAAGAGGCTGTAAATTGCTTAACTACGTTGGTGTTGATAATTTTTGTTGGGGAAAAAAGACGTAAACATCAATTTTATTGGTTTTTCTTAAATAACTTATTAAAGTAATATCAGATTGGGTAAATAAAACGCCAGATTATTAGTCTTCATGCAACTCAAGGTTGTGTATATTTTGATTTTGGCCGAAAATCATTAAAAAATCATTTTTCATGGCTCCTGTAAAATTTGTTATGTGTGGGTTACGTCCTTTTTCCTTTAACCAGTCGACATGACATGGTTTGAGCTAAATGAAGCTTAATTGAAAAAAATTTATTATTCATTGACAAATGACCAATGGCATATTATTCATTATTCATACACAAATAATGTGAGTGTGTAATTTGGTATTATGGGTTTATGATAGTTGACAGTTGGTTGTGGCAGACAAATAATTATCAATAAATAAAATTGGTTTCATAAATATGTGTTTCAACGATTTTTATAGTAACCGAAGTTAATCATATTCTATTATCAATAAAATAAAAACCGCGCTTTTTCGTGGTGTGAAAATATGTTAGGGCTTCGGGCCATCATGTCCGTTTAATTATATCAAATTTTGGCCTGTGCAGACCTATGAACCGCGCTATAGTTTATAATAAAAGGAATCAAAACATAATTCTAACCTCATTTTGATTGTTCCTGCGTTTTCTATTTAAAACCAATATTGCCCCCCGTCCACTTCTTCAATAAAATATCACATTTACTGAAGTTAAACCTATTCATATTGCTTATATATCATACAAAATGATAAGCAGAGTATTGTTTATAAATGCTACCAATTGGATTCTTTACAGTAGCGTACTTGTTGTTTATCTTCAGTTGTAATTCATAATCATTTGATTTTTTTTATATCAATAATGAGCTAACCTAGTGCTACTTAAATGGTTTTTCTGCACTTAATAAAGTAAATATATAGTTAAAAATGAAAAAAATAATTAATATCGACGCGTGTTTTGTGTAATTTCAATTCTTTGAATTCAATAAAAATATATCACTACTATATTTTTATTTACATAATGAAGCCGGTCCCCAGGTAACACTGAAAAATATTTACTGGTATGCACACCGAAGTCTGAGTAGCACTGGGCTAACCTAACCTAACCTAGATTATAATAGGGAAACATGTGGCTTAGTAAAAAATAACATCAACTTATTGTAATACCTTTATTTGACCTTTTTTTCAATCACAGTCGTGGTTACCCACTTTCAAGCAAGACAAGTCACCAAAAAGTTAGGTTTTAGCCCAGTTATATCATGAAAGCTTCTAGCACCTTTTGACTATCTTTAACTCTTCATGCACATATACCTGAAATAGATTTTCAGTCCCAGTGATAGATCAATTCCTTTGATGGAAATAGCGATAGAATTGATATAAAGTTAATAGGTTTTATAGTAAAATTTTATCCAATCAACAATTTGAGAGTCGCTAGAATATTTTTTTCAGTTAGAATGAATAACAGAACAAACTCCATGTCAACACATCAATTGAAAGTAAAATTGTTTTTTTTGTTGAAAAATATTTCTGGTAGAGATTTTGGGCAATTGATTTTATAACACCAACGGTCGCCAAGTATTTTTTATTTAAAATTAATAATCTCACACTGTCGCCTTATCATCGGCGTTATACAGTAGCACTCAAAGGCTCCGAACACATTTGAAAAAGTATAGAATATATTTTTATTTCACCATTACAGTTAATAATACTTAGATATATAGCTTTCATAAATATATTTCTTTAAGGTATTAGAGTGAGTCAAATTTAGAAACTTGGCTATCATTTCAAATAATTTATTTTTAAAAAATAAAGTGATAATTTAAACATTCAGTTTTTTGGGATTAAAAAAAATATGAAAAATATTCATAACTAGAATTTCAATCTAATCTTTATAGAACTCAAGTTATTTTATTGAAATCAGTGAACTTTTGCTATTATAAATGGAAGGTAGCAAGAGAGCATTGTTCTTGCGTGCCCTGTATGTGTCCGTCCCCGGGAGTGGTTTATGATTCGCGTGCTGTACACGTTATATGGGCTTGAAGGGTTGAATGCACGACGATATTATTCTATGCATATAGAGTGGCTATGAGGAATATTTGGCAAAGAATTCGTTATGAGCTAATTACAAGAAATAAACTTTGCCTTTGTTTTTTCATTTGAAAATTTCATTGGTAGTAATTGATAGAGTATCTCGACAGAAATCGTTTAACGAGAACTATAAATTGTAGTCTACTTTAATTGTTGGATGAATGGGTAGGCAAGGTTTTAGGTAGTCTCTCATGACCGCCTTTTTTATTTTTAACTTTACATTCTCGTCTAGTATTTAAAATTCCTTGAAAAAATTGAACTACAGTTCTTCTAATCTTGACTGCAATTATCTTCGAAACACAGAGCACAGTAGACTCCTTTTTAACTGGAATAGATTTCATAAAAATTGCAATTCTTATTCACAAAATAAGCTGATAGTTGATACCATGTGCAGGATTCATGTGGCTACAAATTTTCAATTACAGTTGAACCCCAATTATGTATAGGTGTTTGGCGGTTATTCATATAAGCAGTGTGTCATTTACCCGTTATAGCTATTATATTCAAAAAATGACCTAGTCTGCAAGAACCGTCTTGTTTTTATGATGCCTGCATGTTTCCGCTGCTGAATCACTCACTGAACACAATATTCACTTGTCACATTCGCATTGTGGATTAGTTTAAGGCTCGAATTATTCTGGTCAGAATTTTAATTTAATTACTCTGTAATTCTGACCGATATAGACCAAATAAGAATTGCAGAATAAATAATTTATGGTCAGTATTTCGAACCCAACCTAAGCTTTTATTCTGACCAAAAATTTTATTTGAATTCTGACCAAAAATTGATTTAAATTTTGACAATTTAATTTGTTGCAATTTAAGACATCGACTGAGGGTGCTTGATGGAATTTCAATATAAAATTTGGATTATTGAGATTTTGTACACTTCCATGTATTTTGTCACTAACGACCTGGGTTTCGCCTTTCGGCATCTTCAGGCATTCGAGCACACGAATGGACTCGAACTGACTCGAGTCCATTCGTGTGCTCGAATGCCTGAAGATGCCGAAAGGCGAAACCCGGGTCGTTAGTGACAAAATACATGGAAGTGTACAAAATCTCAATAATCCAAATTTAATTTGTTGCCTTAGTTTAACTCGTAACCAAAATGCCTCGCATAAAAAAAGTTAGAACTCTAGCTGAAAAAATTTATATAATTCAAGAAATTGAATGAAATCCAGATGAAAAGCATATTGAAATAGCAAACTTCAGAGAGTGGCACCATCGACTCCAAACTCAATTGTTGCTTAGAAGAATGAGATCTGGTAATTAGTTGTAATAATAACAAAAGAAAGTCCAACAGGGAGTCTAGTGTCAATGAGCTTAAATAAATTCTCAGCATATTGTACCAACATTGATGGATCCAATATAAAAAATTCTGATGATTAAATAAGTTTCGTTTAAAAAAATATATTCATGGTTTCCGAAACTTTCCCACATTCATCGCTTTTTTTAAGGGACTCTTAAACGGTCATTCAGAATTCCACTGTATTTGAATGAAGCAACAAACAACTCTGAATCGTTTTTTCCAAAAATTATTTCTATTCACCATATTCACCCTAAATTTAAAACCCTTTTTGTATAATTTTTTTTTTAATTTGAGTTAAAATTGGACACCGGCTCTGCTTTGATTGTGCTATCACATCTATTATTTGCGGTCACGACCTTTGTGATTTTTTTCTCATGAGTGCCACCAGGGGGGATGTGGTGTGGTCTGTATTTACCAAGAGAACCTTTTACGTCACGAATCCTTAAATAGTTTTTTTTTATTATTATTTTGTGGTTGTTTTGTCATGTATAATATAGTTATCAAAGCCATATCCTTTATTAAAGGAGTAAAGGAGTTTGTGTATGGCCAACTAATATGATTCTATTTAATGACGTTGAATATTTTTTATGGGTAACACAAAACGCTAAAGTTATCTCTTCGGTCACTGTCATTGAATAAAAATACCAATATCCGAGTATGACGCAAGAAAAACAACATGATATGTTTGGCAAAAAGATAAATAGATTTAACACTACACATTTAGAGATCAATCATCTTCTTTCCATATATGTTTCATATGTTACGTTTCCATAACAGGTTAACCTGTGATTTATTGATCTAATTGTCATTTACTTTGTAGAACTCTAATATAATAAAGCATAAATATTTACAAAATAATATATTGGATGGTTCCGATGATGGTGTGAAACCGCAGTTTGCTATTAAAAAAAAACATTTTTGATATGTTTACTTTATTAACCTATATTTATTTCAATCTATATGCTAAGGGTCCTATTATCGTGATACATTTTACAAAGTACTAAATATACCTGCAATGGCCATGCTTCACCTTTATGATAATCATTAAATGGAAAACATAAACTTTGTAATTATTATTTTATTAATAATTTTAGTTTAACCCAAAAAGTAAAATATAAAAAGTAAGTAAATATCGTGACAAGCACAGCTAATATCGTGATAGTGGTAAAGTAATATCGTGACAACTAGAATACATAGGAAATAAGCGAAAATATTTATTTGTCAAAGAAAGAGAGGCGGCTGACATTGGTATTTTTGATTTACGTACAGCTTTTAAATGAATAGTTAAATGAATAAATTTTATTTAAACGCTCGTCACACATGATGTTAATTTCATCATCGTCATTCAAACAATCGTTATGAAAATATGGACAAGTGCAATATGACGACTGTACCCATTTATGCCCAATCTTCTCTTTTGCATCAAGGGAATACGTTAATCTTCATGCAAGACATATCCAATCTTTATCAGTATGTTTTTGTTTGTTTCGGCTCCTTCCTTCTTTTTTAACAGTTGAAGTGTTTAAGCATTTTGCTGACGAGTCGGACTTTCTTTTTGCTGATGAGAAGGTGCCAAAGCGTCTAAATGAATAGCATCCTTACAAAAAAGGAAAATCCCACATTTCTTACAGGCACTTTTTAATGCAAAATGTCAACTCAGTTTAGTCACATTTGTTTTCCCTGTTAATGTAGTCGTTCAGTGTACTCCATACACCTCTCGATTTGAATGGGCATAAATTGGAATTCCATCTTCTTGCACTAATCTTAAAACACGATCTAAATCCGAAGATGAGTATTCTATCCTTTTTTTGGTTTATTTTGCAGTTGTAGCCATGTCTTAAGAAAAAATATACTGATACAGGCAATATGGTGATAAAAAAAAGAACAACGAAAACTGGCTAAATATATATCCATTAATTGAGAAGACCCGGATCGAAGAGAGGCGAATGGCTGGTTATCGAACGTCCTGGAAGGGCTGGGATCTTAAACTAACGCCATTTCAAATCCGGTTCACCACTTATTTATTTTTCATCGAAGATGCAGTGGTTTACAATACACAAAAATACTATTCCTAACACATAAAATTGATTCTACATTTACATTTACTTAACAACTGAACTTATTTTAAGTTATAATGCAAATGACACGACAAACGATTTTAAATTAAGTCCAATTGAAAACAAAACAAACAATTCACAATGTCACCGGTGCGGCCACAGCCGGCGGCTAGTCCGGCTCGACATCTGGTAATCGACTGTCCACACATACAATTAAAAAAACTTCCTGCATCGTCGGAGCTACCCCTTTCCGTCAAAAATGGACTCGTTCAGCGGACGTGCCCGCCGGCTATTGAACGAGACCCCTTCGCAACAAGAGTCGGGCTGATTCTCCGAATTATTGTCGTTACCGCTAGGCGATTTCAGATATGGACCCTAATGAAACTTAAACTTAACAAAAAACCAGGGTGTGTCATAATATTGTTTACCATATAAGCTGTACGTACATAATTAATATATCAGTAAAAATGAGGCGAAACATTAAAATAGTTCATTCAAAAATGAGTCTTCAAAATAACTTGTGATTTTTGAAAAACAACCCAACAGATACACTGACTTACTTAAGAAATTTTGTTAAATATATTATTATATTTTTAACTAATGCTGTCAAATATATTAAGGTTGATCTATTAACTATTAATATTGTACAAAAAAACAATAACTTAATTCCTTCAAATTAGATAGTTTTACGTAAAAAACCGTTTGAGCATATACCTCGTGACCATCGGTTTTACTCGTCTTGACAGGTTGGCAAACTAAAAGTTTTTTTAGCTTTTCTCACCAGCAATTAGCGATCAATGTGAAAATTCCATTATTCTTCTAATTTCTTTGCCTCATTGTATGCATTGTTTCACATTCGTCACCAGACTAGGTAGTATTGTAAAATCAAATTTAAAAAGTATCACGATATTACCTATATCATGATAATACGTCCCCTTACCCTACCAAGTTTTTTTACCTCTTTATTATAAAAGATAATTCTTTTAATTTCTTTCAAACAACTGTTGTCAACTACTTAGTATTAGTGAATTTGTCTACAACAGATATAATGAAAACTTTGTCAAATTTCAAATATTTATATTACCATAGGACCTTTGTCAAACTAAATTTGTTCAAGTAACAAGTGCCGAATAGTTTGTTTCGCTCATATCGGGGAAAATGGAAAAACTAGTTTCTAATCTGCCGAGCGTAATATACCAATCGCAAACCATTAGGCATTCAGATGTTGTCAATAGCCATTAGTTACCAAAACTACTACCTGAATATTTCAACTGTGTTGACGGGTTTTTGTGTTTATGTTTACTGGGTAACTAAGTTTAAAAGCAAAAAGATGATGGCGTTAATCTGTTTTATTTTAAATGACATTAATGGTGTTTTAGTTGAGATGAATTAATTTAAGACATCGACTGAGGGTGCTTGATGGAATTTCTATATCAAATTTGAGTTATTGAAATTTTTGTACACTTCCATGTATTTTGTCACTAACGACCCGGGTTTCGCCTTTCGGCATCTTCAGGCATTCGAGCGCACGAATGAACTCGAACCTGACGTCAGTTAATTTTATTTGAATTAATTTGCTTAAAAAAAATGTTTGTCACTGTTTATGTATGTCAGTGACGTCCTGCCCTATCCACCCAGTGGAGTAGTATTATATAGAATGCTTTAATCTACTAAAATATTTTCAAAGTAGTATGTAGTTATTTTTAGATTTTATGAATTACCTTAATGTTTAAAAACAGTCATCACCTTTTTTTTCATTATTAGATGTCTCAAAATCTGAACCTTTCACTATACCTAAGTACCTAAGTGGTAGAATCAAGTTCAGCAGTACAAGTTCAATGTATAAGTCACAGATTACCAACCATTTTTGTTTTTTAATTTTATAATAATTTTCACTAATATTTAGAATATATTTATTTCCCCCCTTCGCAAGTGCTTTTCAAATATTCATATATGTAATATTGAAAATCTTTAATAAACGGCAGCAACTCCCCGCAGGAACTCTAAAATTCATCCCTAGAGGGGAATTTCCCACTGGTTAGGAACCTCTGATATAAATCATCGTTCATATTGAATTATAGTATTTTAGATTAAAACTCTGAACATAAATATTATCTATATGTGAATGCAATTGAAATTGTATTAAGTTTTATTGGCTACAGAAAGAAACGATTCAACATAATTTGTTATTGAACTTTCCTGCTTCAATCTTTTATTAATTTTCTGAATGGTGATAATTAGCAGAAGATAAGATTCCTCATTACAATAAAATTAAAATTGAGAAATAATGCACACTGACTATATCTATTTATATTTAAAAACTCGATGAGGATATTTATTTTAACTATTTTATGTAACAGGTCTAACTGGTTAACATTTTTATTTAAAAATATGTAAAAAGAATTTTTACTTTAACAGAACTACTGCAAAAAAGCTAATGAATTCCTAAATATAATTAAATCTTGTTAATCTATTCACATCTTTAAAATTTTACGAGATACATTTATTTTTCGCAACTAAATTAGTGTGAAATACAATGTCTAATCAGAGTTTTATTCATATTTTTTTATCAATACACAATAAATATAATTATTTTATTCTATATTTAACTTTCCTCGTTAATATAATAACCAACACTCACTTTATTCGTAGTGATCCCATTTCTTTTAATTTACGTTTTTATCTTCTGGTTAAAAAAATTATAATGTTCCAAACCGTAAAGTGGGTTATAGATAAATGAATCACTTTTATGAAAAGCAAAGAATTTTCTTCTTAATTACTTTTTCACTTGTAATGAAAATTGATATACCCGGCTAGATTATTTATTCTACGCTGAATCTAACATCGATCTGTGATAGTATGTCATCGGGATTATTAACTTGTCCTGTATTTTCATTTCCATTCACCTCATCAACTGACTCGTTTTTCTTCACCGTTTGATAGTAAAGTGCCCTTGACGATATTCAAACCGTTCACCAAATACTGAAACTGCTCCTCGGCTGCCGTCGCGGATTCCTGCCACGTTTTCACTTTATTCTTGTTCACGCACACATAATTTCTCCTCGAGAACTCTTCTATTTCATTTCCAAACACGCTGCCTTCGAAAACGCTCGAATTAAAGAATGGGCCGATAAGATCCGATCCGTCGATGAGAATCTGCAGGTCCCTATTCGCAGTCGCTAAGTTATTATTGTTCGCCTCTGACGCTGATTGAGATGATCCGTTCATAGCTTCGCAATCTTTCGATTGGCATTTGTTAAGACTGGGATCGTTCGAATTGATGTTGTCTCCGTGTTTGTAGTACTCTCTCACGTCCGTCATGAGGGCAGCGTGTAAAACATTAATCTCTGAAAGTTTCGCATGCAGCATTGTTTGAAACGCTTCCAGATTGTCGCATTTCGCTTTCATGGCTTTGTTTTTTCCGGATTTATTGCACATAACATTGTTAGTCGAAGTGTCAATTTTATATTTCCCCATGATTGCCTCCATGGCTGCTTGGGTGGTGTCTCTGAACTTCTGGTCTGAAAATACCGCTCCCTGGCATGGGTTACTGTCCAATTTCGTGTAGACCTGCACTGACCATACTCCGGGAGCTGTGAGATTTTTCGTGGCGGTGATTATATTTCCGGTGTTATTATCGACAGCTAATGAATAAACGGCTGTGCCTAGATCGAGAATTTTAACCAAACTTATCGTATCTTTAGGACACACGTTAGGTTTCTGGATATTGTACATATAAACGACGCTACCATTCTTTGAATCATAAGCAAACATGTTTTTACGATCGCGACTGATGGCGAATCTAGCGTTGTTTATATTCTCCGATACACGATATTCTCTGTGATGCAGACCAACGTGTACCATAACTTGTCCTTTATTGTTAGTATACATTCGGTTGCCGATGGTGTCTTGAATGGTAATCAAAGGTGGTGTTTTTACTTCAGCCGTGTCCGTCTTCGTTGTGAGGTCGTGGCATAGGCCATTCGACCGTACCATACCCGGTTTACCATTAAAGATGAAGACACTTTGTGGGTACAATCCGTCTTTATTCCGTGACAATTCGGTTTTTTTGTAATAGCGGTCATAGATCCTGGCTCTGTTGTCTGAACATAAATTGGCTTCGTGCAGCGGCAGGACTGTGGCGAGGGTTGTGGCCAATAGCAGCACGGTTGATGGGCGGAGGCACCTGAAAAATAATTGCCTTTTTATTTTTACAGGTAATAAGTTGGATAATTATGTCTTTTTGAAAGAAGTTTTATTTTCTGTACACTTAAGTGCAGGCCAGCAAGACTTGGGTTGTTCCTCCTGAGACACTTCTAGTTAAAGAAAATAACTGTAGATTCGCTTAACGTTTGCTGCGCCACTAGATAATGTCGTATAAAATTGCCAGATGGAAAAGCAATGGTGGGTGAAGAAAGCGCAAGCAAGACCTGACCATGTCTCGATAAAATGAATGTGTTGATTTATAAAACTTGTTCATATTATTTTAATTGCCAAATTCAAACGAATACAAAACAATATGAACATTATCAATATTGTATTTTCATTAGGAATTCCCTAGGTTAAAAGAAGATTTTTGTTATTACACAATAACACTATCTTTAGTATAAACATGCAGTGAGTACACCGTCAGCATAGAATCTAAATTCCGTAACTGTACACACCGCACCGTTAAACGGGAGCGTACAAAATATTATTAATTATTTCCTGTTAGTTTTCTGTGACAACTACTAAATATTAAAATTAATTAGGCGATTATATTATATTTTTTGTATTAGATATAATTCGGAAAATTTTGGTCTACGACGTATTGACGTCATAATCAACTTCGGTGGAATAATGATTCTTATGAGACATAAACATATATGTTTAATTTGATATTTTTCCAGAATTTTAAGCATTTAAATATCGTTTTCATTATCTATTGAGCTATGAGCTATGCACTCTTGTTTTTAAGAGTGGGTAAGGTAGGAGTTAAAATACCTACTGTATAAATTATCATCCACAGATATACGCACCTAGTTAAATAAAACTATTATTTTGCATCATTTTTTTACGCTAAAAGCGATTATCCATGCACAGAACAATCCGCCAATGTAAATTTCAAAATATGATTTTTACCCCTTCATGAAATTTATATAATTTTACTAACCTCATTTTGATTAAAATCCGAGCCAATTTATTGTTTATTCGTGTATTTATTTGTATCCAGCTACACTCAATGCCACATATTATAATATTTATAAAAATGTATAGATATTAAAAAAACCAATTGAAACTTATCAAAAAATATTACAACTTCCGAAGTATGGTGTATTATTGTGTGGAGATAATTGTGCACTGAGCGAGATCGCCGTGTATTGTTTCACATTCAAACCCTTTCGACGCGACTGAACTCCCAACAGGAAATGCGGCAACCAAAACAAACGCTCACAGGTAATATAACATGTATCGCCAGGTAAATAAATATAAATACCAGTTGCTCGGCAGCAAGGTGAAATAAAATACGCGCAATATTTTAATGGAATGAAATATTTTCGAGATACGTTTCATAAAAATATGCACCGCACAAATAAATTCAACCGTGCTAAAAGAGAATTAGGTGTATTTAAGTTATTCGCGATAAGTAAAACTAATTAGACCATACAGTTTACTTAAAGAGGACTGGTCGTTGTTCTTTGCCCCGTTTTCAAGAAATATCAAATGTATTTGCAAATAAATGTCCAGCTGGGTGGAGATTTGAATCTATACCGCTTATTTATGAATTATTTTTTTAGAAAATTGTACTCGTTCAAATTTGTTTTCAGTGATAACTTTTATTATTAGAATTTTCCATTACCACAAAAAATATCGATGAATTCAGCCACAATATAACAGGCGGTCCTCGACTTTCGTACGATTCGCTATTTGGCCGATATTTATAAAGTTAGTTTTTTTGCGATAGGGGAAAATAAAGAAGTGAATGAAGTGAACTCATTTTTTAGAATTTGACAGTCATGAATAACAATGAGCTTCATCCGTCTCGTTAAACTCTTGACCATCATGAAAGAATGTTTACCCAATAGATAGTTCGTTTCTTGAGGGCAGGGCAATCGGAAAAGAAACGTGTTATCGAATGTATCAGAACAGAATTGTGCACGAAAGTCGAAAATTTGCCTACTTTAACGAAATACCACTAATATTAGGAGTAACCTGAATTCGTAAATTTCAATATCCAACTCTTGTTATTAAATCACTCGCAAGTTTTGCGATGCGAGTCACTTGCTGAATGTAAACAGTGCATTAAACCAATAGGACTATTGTTATTTATTTCCTGGTCGAAGTAACTGGTCGTCTTGACATTTTCAATGTTTATTCATCAGAAACGAAAGAGTTAAACAGGCGAACGCCATAGCAGAATTTTATCTTCGCTATTTTGACACAACTCTTTTGGTTTTCCCTGACCCCAAGTTCAATATTGTTTCGATAAGTACATAATCATGTTTGGGAACGTGTATTATTTAAAAAAAAACACAAATATTTATGATTTATTTAAATCGAGATAACTACAAATGTTTTCGCTTTTTTATGCATAAAAGCACATATAAAATTTCGATTGTTATTTCGTTACCGAGAACTACCTGCTCATCATTAGCTCAACACTGTAACTATAAAGATGGTAGTAGATAATGATTGTGAAGAGGAGATTACGATAATGACATTCGTCTCAGGGTGTATTTACACCCCGATAGTAATCTAATTCAGTGATACTGTGTCATTTATTTTAGTCGTCAATATTTTGTGCAAATGCCGCCACGCCCGTTCAACTGTGAAATCCTCACCTTGATTTTTAGTATGATTGATACAAATATACGCTATGAGTATATTTTTATAACACATTTATTCTGGATATCCCTCATGATAAAACAATACCTCGCATCCCACAGCTTTGAAATTTTTTTTTCTACATCTGTGGCAGAGCCAAAAGCTGATATGTCAAAAATATGCCTTTTTGTGATTTGATTGATATTTTGTGGTTACTATGATATTTTCCAATTGTCAAAAGCTGACATGTCTATCATACATAGTGCCTTCTCTAATTTAATGAAACTAAAACTTAAAAAATCATATCAGTTAAGTTAAGTTAGCCATTATATTCGTACACCGCTCTTCTACAGTTCCATAAGAGTACAGCTTGTAAAATGTACAGGTTTTCTCTCAACATGCAGATATTTGTATATGCAAATCAGCAAAATTAAATAATTTCTCAGTTTTATGAACGCATATATCGAAATATCGTATTGTGGAAATATATTTTGGTGAATCGTGGCGTTCCATAAAGAAACAACCTTTAATCCTAAAACTATAAACTATTGACCACCTATTTGAATAAAAAAGTAATACAAATAATAAGCCATCACTTTTTACGAGTCAGATTAGATGATCGACTATATCTCAAAACCACCAATTTCTGGTTGTATCACTATGGAACTAGGTCATCGATATGTAGTATCTTTAATAAACGGTAGCAATTCTCCTGGGGGAATTCCCTACTGGTTTGGAACCCCTGCCCTACATCATCGGGTAATAATTTGTGTTTTAACGAGTTTTGCTCTATTACATGAATGAACATAAAGAATAACTTCAATATACTTGATTTCCGCGATTGATTTAATATGTCACCATAATTAAATATACTTGGTATTTCACATGTCAGTTTATTTATTTTATGGATATATTTCTTATGAATTCTCACGTAATGTTCTTCAATTATACAATATCTTACGGTACCTATTTTCAGTAAGCTTACATCTATATGTTTTCCCGTAACTAATTCTTTATTTCCGGTAAAACATGCGAGGCTTATCGGTAGAGGAAAATTACTTTTTAAAATACATTTGATAAATATTTCCACCATAACAAATAAGTCTTTATAATTCCCCGCATACTTCTTAGTCAGGTCGGTCCCAATATTATAAACATACATGTAACATCGCTCTACATGAGAGTTACTTTCTGTTTTGATCCTCAACGCGCTGAAATACCATCGTACATAAACTATGTTAAAAGTCCCACAACTATAGGGCACCCAATCCCGAACCCTTTCTATGATATTCACAATTTTTCGAACCCGGGATTGGTCATTAAGCGTAATTTCATGTTTCAAATTATATATTTAAAATTCAATTTGTAAATTATTGCTTCAATTGGAATTAGGGCATCCAATCCCGCACCTCTTTTACGATCCCGTAATTTCGGGATTCGGAATTTCTCAATCACGGGATCCCGGGATTGGTCATTACGTGTAATTTCATGTTATTGTACATTTAAAATTTAATTTGTGTATCATTGCTTCAATTGGAATGTTTACATGATTAAATATCTTTTTGGGCATTGGAATGGTTTTTTTTGTGTCATTTAAAAACAATTTATTATAAAAATAGCCATTTAAAAATCAAAAAAAAAACGTAATCATCCAAATAATTTTATATTTGATTTTATCAATTGCATTATTATGGTAGGTCGAAAACGTGTCCTTCAATTTGACTTTAAGATATTGTCCTCCATTCATTTATGAACCGGTCCTAATTTGTAGTCAATTCAAAATTGGTTAAGAACGGCTGTTACGAAATATGTAAAGAAATATGAGACTACAATACATTTATATTAATCTTATAGGTATTTTTAAAAAATTATGTACATGAACAAACCGAGGTACACGTTGTAGTTAGTCGGGAAGTGTTTATTTGATATATGAATTATTTTTTAGTAATCACAGTGAATCCCGGAATTGTCCGAATATCAATCTCGGGCTTACGGGGTTAAATATTTGAGCAGGATCCCGGGATTGGAAGCCCTAATTTGAATGAATATATCTTTTTTGATATTTTAGTTACTGAGAGTCTTTTACGAAGAACTTTTGAGAAGAGGATTAATGCCTTTTTTGATTTAGCCCGGTCCCTACCATACTTACTATTATAGTTTTCTCACATAATATAGGGCTAGCTAATGGTAAAATCTGCCGGCGAACCTGGCCAGTTTCTACTTACAGTTGATAGTGCTCACACTATACCCTTCTAATCAGTGGCGGCCGGTGACAAGAATTTAAGGGGGTGCAAAAAAAGATTCACCTATTTGTGTAAGAAATCCATCCTCCTCTTCTTGGATGTTGCTAACCTTAAATTTCGACATTGGATTGTACGATTTTATTCGTGAAAGATTAATTCTACCATGAAATCGTATTTTTAAGTTGACATTAAAGTCTGCAATTGGAAAAAATCTGTGTTAACCCGGAAATTTTTCACTGAAAGTCAATTTAACTGTAATTAAATGACCTTGGCAAATGAAATGGTTTTTCGTTTGATCCAATATATTATCGCTTACTATATTACATAGTGGATAATATAATGGGGTAAGTAATTTGTAGAATTCATTATTGAAGTATATAAATATTAGAAGAATGTATATTATAAGACCGAGCCGAATACACAGTTGAACATTATGAAATACCTGTAGCCAGCCCTTAAAAACATTTTAAGCTGTCTTATCTTAAATATTGAAAAAAAAAACTCCTTAACTGTGAAACACAATCATAGCTATTATGTTATAAATATTATTGATCAATCAGAAAGTTATCATTGTAGGTATATATTATTATTATTGTACGTGTAGTTAGGGAATTATATTGAAATCAAAGGTAAAAATCCGTACAACTACCTATTGCAAGCATGTCGATAACTCATCGTAACGCTCGTTTCATTAATTTCATTCGTTCTTTCGGTCCCAAAATTTTAGCTTATAGGGAGTGCAATGCTCCAACGTCGGCCAACTTTTGCATACAAAAATTATGTGTCACGTGGTTCATACTGGCATGACGTCACAAATACCATACTAAATTTAACCGTCTGTGTCTCGGTTGGGGGTGCACAGCGTGTTATGCTCTCCTTACGCGTCATCAACCGACTTTCATACGTATTCTGAATTGGCGCGGAATAATTTCTTTTTTTGCAATATTTTCCTATCGGAAACACGCGGGAAATTTAAAATTAGTGAATTAGTATAATTATTATGTTTGAATATCATTTATTAATAGAATATGTACATGGGACTCATTGGAGTGCAGTGCACAATTTGCTCCTTTGCAAAAGCCGTCCATGCTTCTAATCATCGAAATGATGTGCAAGCCCACTATTCCAACTACTTCTTTACATCTTACGTGACTGCATTGAGTTCTTTTCTTCATCTGAAGAGCCTGGCGAAATTTTCATACTAAACTTTGACTGATAACAATTCGTTTTGTATTGTTAACATTGGCATACACTGATTAATCATTGTTAAATGTTTTGCTTTAATGATTAATTTTCTGTAAGATTATATCTGTAAATATATAATTTCACGCTTCACACGTTTTTATTTGTTATATATTTTGTGATATCTATGTATTTCTAATCGCCGATTTTTCAATGTTGCTGGTCTTCACTCCACTGGTTGCGTGTCCGCGAAGGATTCAAGATCACCAATACATGAATTGTTCAATCGTTCTATAGATTTGTATCCAAAGGCTATCTGTAATGAATTAGTTTCACCCGAGCGGGAGGGCGTAGATAAAGCGAATAGCTAACTACTTGTCCGTTTCTAAACCCACCCCTCACTGAATAGAATGGTTGAACAACTTCTGTTCGGATGCTCCGCATTGGAAACAGGCATCTTTAAAGTATTTAAGTATCTAAAGGGAAAATATTTTCATTGGATTTTTCCGCTAACATCTTTTATTCATTGCTCAACCTAATTATTTCTTGTCGATACGTAATAAGATCATTCGACGAAAAAACTTGTTTACTTTGAATACACGTTCTAACAGGTATGTATCGGAAAGATAAATTGTTTAATCTGCATTGCATTATTAATATTTCATTCTTGTATTGTTGAGTCGTTGTCTATTTAAGTAGATACTTATGTTTTAAATTTTCTTGTTATGGGCTTCATACAACAGACAATTTTCAAATTTGAGATTGTATCTATTCGTGAATCGACGTATCAATGAAGGTTTGTATATAATTAGAATGCCATAATTTGCCATTAACAAAAGATGTGGCCTCTACATAGTAATAAGTTTGATATAAAAAAAACAGAATTGCTAGTAAATGTGAGCGGTTAATATTTTTTTAATAAAATTCAAATGTAATATATCACTATATAAAATTTAAACTTGCTTCACTCAACTTGTACCTCCTTATAACAACTTATCATTGCATTATAATATTTATTATATAAAGGGGTAAGTCTATTCCAGTATGACAAATCAAATAAAAATAACAATTACCACTGCTTTAGTAACTCTGCCTTCATGATTCTTGATTATTTAGATTTACATTTTAAACTAGTATAACCGTACCCGTCATAGATGAGTGTGTTGAAATTGAAATACTGAATGTGTAAAGTAGCTAGTACGTCGGAACTGTGTGTGCATTGCATAACATTTTATGTTGTTATATCACCGCGAACGCTTAGGGTGCCCAACCTTTTTTTATCTTGGGAGCTACTCTTTAGTTTAAAATTTTCTCTGGATCAACTTCTAATGTAATTTAATACGAGGTGGACGAAAGACACAGGGTTTTCGAGGCAAAGCGACACATCACTTTCCTCTACACACAACACCGCCACACTTGGCTACAGGTCTAGCTCAGTTTCGATACACAAATAATAACTCGTTCACTGTATTTACGTTTATTGGCAGTTTTCAGAAATTATAAGTTCAAGTTACTCTCAAAAAACAGTTCCTACTTTACACGTTCAACAGCCAAGGTTTACACAAGTTCATAATTACAAAATGTTACACTCCAAACAGTGATATCTTCCAAGACGATTTCGATGACGAGAGACAAGCAAAACTTCACTTGCTCTAACACCTTGCCGTTACACACTACATACGGCTCAGGGCGTGAAGTTATGAGGCGTTTAACCTTCAATTGCCACTTGGTTGGGCGACACTTAATACGGAACGGACGAGAAACACACGTGGGGGTTTTGAGAGACGAGCAAAACTTCACTTGCTCTGGACAATACCCGGCTGTCTTCCTGTCGAAACCGTCGACGAACCTCCCTCGTTGGGAACCAAGCTGGTCGTTGCTAGGCTAAACCCGGTTTGAGGAATAACCCACCCTCACTCAGGTTGACTGACGTTGACAAATTCTTCGAAATTCAACGGGACAGTTATAAAACTTCCTCGACCCCAGCGATAATTGATTTGTTAAATTATTTTTGCTTGACAACAAAACGCGGCAAAATTTGAAACTTAACAATTTATTAAATTAACAGTGGATGATGAATTAAAAACTTTTAATAATTACTGCTATTTTACTGTAAAATTTTCTCATTGCTGTTAAACCATCACATATTATATTATTTGCATTAAATAGGAAGAGTCTGTAGACGGCCTTTTGAATGTCCTGACGACTCCTGTCCGCCCATTCAATTTTTGAGGGAGTAAAAAAAGAGCAAAGAAATTATGCAGTTTTTAATTGATTCAAATACAATAAATAAAATTTTAAATTTAATGAGATGTTTGACATTGTGTATCGTTGGCAATCTGCAGACACTCTGATTGATAACCACTTGTTGCAAAGCACATGCAGTCATCGAGGTAGCTATTTGTCAAACGAGTCCGATATTTAGATTTTATGTAATTCATATAAGAAAATGAAGATTCGCATAACCGAGAACCGTTGTGAAAGAATGCCGTGACCACGGCCTTACTTTGACCATTCGTTAATCCCCTAAACTAGCAGATAAGCATGAATCAAGTCGAGCCGGATAGTCCGATCGCTGTAAATATATCTGTATAAAATAATATATTTTTTCAAAATTCACGGAAGTTTTCGGGATCGACCAAATATTGCTTTGGGATCGACCGGTTGGGCATCCTTGGCTTAGGTCATGAGAAAATTTCATACCTACATTTGATAATAATAAAATGTCTACAGGGCGGTCTGGGCTATTATGTTTATAAAAGATACCTCATCATAAAATATATTATTGTCACAAATTGAATGGTTCACCTGGAAAAATGGTCTAAGTTGACTGTTTAACGAAAAACGTTTCACTGGAGCGTTTTTCTATTGACTGTCTTACTTTCTGCGACAGTGGTGCCGTGAATAACAATCCTATAGTAACTTTTTATCGCTCAAGCTGTCCGTAAGCTCCAGTGAAACGATTTTACGTTGAAAAGTCAACTTAGACGATTTTGTCGGTTACATCCTTTTCCAGGTCATTCGATTATTATGGTATGTTTACCGGTTTGATTTTATTTTTTCTGTTTGATTTTTGACATTGTAAATCTCTGAAATCAATAGCAAGACATATACAAAAGTGAAAATTTTTGTTTTCCGATGAAATAATTTTTTAAAAAAAGTATGAAATAAATCCTACATAATATAAGTATTCGCGATTCAGTATCAAGAGGTAACATATAAATTAAATTTATAATCCATCGAAAATTGACACGCCAGTTCAATATTATGCATCTATTGTTTTCCTTAACACTTCAAATAATGAAATTTATTCGCCTCTGACAACTTACTACTAACAAAAAAATCGTGACGAAAAACTAAAGGCTGACTTTTTATAATTCTCATCTATGTAGTTTCTTTGTTCTTTTCTTGTTTAATACAAAATGATTTCGGTATACAACTTTACTCGATAACTTTGTAAAAACCATTTCGTGTTTTACTACATATGGTTGACATTGGCATTTTAAAATTCATATTATCGGTGCACACCTAACATATTTATCCATTGAAACTTAAGTTGTAATGCAAATATTGTTTTATTTTATTAAAAAAATATATTTAATTTTCATTTATTAGCTATGGTGCTCGTCGAACATCGATGAATGAAGCATAATCTTCCTTGATAACCTCCTCTGGCTCATATTCGTTCTCGATAGTACTTTTCAGAACCCGAAGCCCTTGCATCAAATAGTTGAATTGCTCGCTCGCTTCGGTTATTGAGCGTTCAAATTTTTTCACTTTGTTTTTTTCCAAGCAATAGAAAAGATTCCTGTCATTTTCTTTAATGTCGTTGGCATTAATCGTTTCCGATGATAGCGCCTCTTGGAAAAACGGCTCTATTAGATTGGTTCCTTCGACTAGAGATTGCAGGGTGTCTTTGGCTTTGATTATCACGTTATTATCCTTGCAACTTGTCACTGAACTGTTGGTATTCCCCACAGTACCTTCATTGACACTTGTGGCATTTGTTGCGGCAGAATTGATGACATCTTCTACGACAACAGTTACATTGCTTTGAATTCCTTTTGTCATCCGTGCTGGTAATGGTCGTGCCTTCCGCACTTGATACATTGTGAACGTGCTGTCCGTAAATTCTGGTACAATCCATAAAAGACATCGACATGACGTGGGCCATGTCCACGCAAGCAGAATTCTCTTTTTTCGGCATCGCAGCACGATATTGCTGCATCGTATTGTCCAGCGTGGTTCTCAATTTGTATTTATAGTCTTCTGTTTGCAAATCGGGCAGCTTTATGCACGGGTTCGATCCCGTTCTTATAACCAGCTTCACCTGGACAATTCCTTCTCCGGCGCTGGTTGCCAGCAATACATCACCGTTGGTGCCGTCTACGGCGACTGAATGCACGCTTCTCCCCGCGAGCGTTATCAGTTTCATAGAGATGCTGTCTCTTCGAAATATCTTTGGAAACAGAGGGTCTATGCAGAATAATTGCTTGTTATTTACCGCGAATATAGCATCCTTTCCCATAGCGAATTGTATATCAGGTGTAGATTGCAAAATCTTGAAGTATTTATCTTCATTTATGAGATAAGCATATGCGGTGTCTTTGGGTGACCTGAACACCGTGTTACCATTCGTGTCCTCGTACAGGTTCTTCGAACCCTGGCCGCTCGTCGTCTTGTTGCAGCGGTCCAAGCTGATGGCTCCGAATGCCGTCTCGACGTAGTCGGTCAAATCGAACGTACGGTAGTAGACGTTGGCTATTTGGAATATCGATTTACGGCATAGCATGTCCGATGATGAAACTACTGATGTCAGAATCGTGAGGCACACGACGAAGTATCTGGAACATTATTGTCATAATTTTAAATTTCTACTACAATAATTGATAAAAAAACATGTTTATTGAAGAATAAGTTACGCTGTCTCCTAAGTAGACACAAATTGTTTTATTTGCCTCGCAATTTTTCTGTTCAGAATTTTAATTCAGTTTCGGTCATAATTTTTAATACATTGGTTAGAATCTATATTAAATGGTCATAATGTATCGGTCAGAATTAAAGAGAGCAGAATAGATAATTTATGGTCAGTATTTCTAACCTAACCTTTCATTCTGACCGTACAATAATTTTATTCAGACCATCAATATTTTTTTTCAGACCGTTCATATTTTTATTGTGATCAAAAGTTTCGAATTCTGACCAAAAATTGATTTATATTCTGACCATTTAATTTGTTGCCGTTTTATATTATTATTTTAGATGGTGGCTTTTTGTGTACACCATATGAAGGGACAGATGCTTAATTCTTAGTATTGAATCACTAGTAATATTATACAGCCGGTGACAATGCCACCTATCAATATACGACCAACACTCACACGGACGTGCGCCCACTCCATGTCGCGCAGTGTTGTGCGCTAGGGCCAGACAGACAAATCAAGAGAAATAAAATACATTATTGTGTTTAATATTGGGTTTTCTACATAGCTAAGGAATCTCTATTATTTTGTTCTATGTTCAAAACTGTTTCAATTGATAATGCCTGCCCAACATGGATATTGTTTGTTTTGTCAGATTTTATATTTAATCATTCTTAATTATTATCCAACCGAAATACATATCGTTATGTATTGTTCACTTTTATAATATTGCAGACATTTTAAATAGAATTTTTGAGATCATTGGGTAGGTAACTGTATAAGTGTATAAACATAAATTCAAGATGGTACAAAGAAGAAATTAATTTATTAACGCTGGTATCTCAACAATGTTGTATGGGGTTCGCATCGTTAGGCGTTGGAGTTGCATACCTCTCAATAGTAATGATAAATAAATTTATTTCTGCAAACACTGAAGAAAATCGTTTTCTCGATGATGTCATGGCTGTGTTTTTTGTGGTTACACACTTTTATGCCGCTAAATCCGCCGTTAATATTTTGATGTCGCCGATATATGAGTTGGTATCTACATTATTATGCGAAAATTTTAATCGCTTGTTTATCAAGTTAAAAAATAAATGCAAATAAATTGTAAGTTACCGTTTTTGTTTCTCTAATCTCTAAAAGATGCAATTTATTTTATCCCACATAAACAAGGATATTTTTTTTAATGGTGAAATACAAAAAAATACGGAATTTGATGTAATGATAGTCACTAGAGTTTTTTTTGTCTCCTCTAAAATTTGTGTCGTGTGGTATATGAGGTATTGTTTTATCATGAGCAATATGCTTCCTTTACAAAGGAACAAAATACCTGTCATACCCATAACATGCGGAATGGATACACAGTGTTATCAATTTTAATTTTGTATTGAAAATGAATTTGATACAAAGTTACATAAGTTACCTTGTCAAACATTAGTCGGAAATCACGAAATAAATGCCCAAACGGTAGCCGACTTTTCAAAATTTTGACATAATTATCTGTGATATTTCTTTTATAATCGACTCGTGGCCAAATATTAGGGGGTAATTAAAGGAGTGAAAACGCTTACATCACTTAAGTTTTATAAGTAATAATGGCGGTGTATGTATAATAGATAATCAATTATATTAATCAAAGTATATCTTACCTTATTTTTCCCATGACTGCTGAAATGTTAATGACCGCCTTTCTGTTAACAAACGTAATCAAAATATTGTAGATTTTTTCACATTTCCTTCAATTGTCTAAACACTGGAAACAATTACTACAACCATGTCCGCCATGGAATGATGAATAATTAAATTGAAATTATTTAAAGTAAAAAATATATGCGATGTTAGTTGAGGACTTATCACATTAATTGTAAAATATCGTTTATAGTACTGTTGTTTATGGAATTGTTTAATCTTTAAATGCTGAATTGACAAAAGGTCATTCTTGTCACGTGAGCTGAGACAAAAACACGTCGCGCAATTGAACTTTACTTCATTCGAACAATTATTATGTCTTACTTATGAACTGTATGCGGTTAGAGTTTAAATAAAGGCAGAGGCGGAAAACCGTACCGAAAATCGACGCTTATCCGCCATTTTGTGAAACCTCAAAATGATTTTTTGTGACCTAATTCGCACATTTCTTCCGAAATAATTTTTAACCATCGAAAACTACCGGGAAAACTCAGCTATCATTACAAAACACAATTTTTCGCATCATTGTACATCTAGAACAAGGGTTCTCCATCTTTATGTGTTCGCGGGCGGCAGGCCAAGCCTGATTAAAAAATAAGTAGAATCTGTTACACGTACTCTACAATTACTCTTGTAAATCGTAATATTATACATTTATTTTGTTTAATATATCTGTTGGAGCATTTATAAAAAATACTTTTTCGATACAATTGTGTTTTTTCGTTATTTGTAATGCTTTCGGGAGCGCACAGGGTTGAGAAACAGTAACCTAGCTGCAATAAATTTCCTTCAATAAACAATTTGTTTTATTTAGTATTTTTATTTTGATTCAATCTTGTCTATGACCGGGGATTGAAGTTCGTTCTATTTTTTCGATCCCTATACTGGACAATATTACGATTTATGTATGAAAACAGTAATTTAAAGAAAAATCGAAACATTTTTCCTGAAATAAAACTAAACATCAGATAGCGCAGAGGTGTCCAACCATTATTAATTTCGAAGTTAATTTTTTTAACACTGTCGAAAAGCGGTGTGAGGTATAACGAATAAAATTTCATCATGTTAAATGAAGCGATCGGAACTTACATCCCAGAAATTTCAGTAAGGAGCATTGTAGATGTATGTTTTATATTACAGAAACAGTTTGAAGATTAAAATGGCTAAATGCGCCATTTCGGAAGTGCTAAATATTTAGTCGAAATAAGAACACAGCTTAGGGACAAAATGGCGAAACTACAAAAACATCGAACTGAGAAAAATGTCAAAATAGTTTTTATTGTGACGAAAGGTTTTCTTATATTGTAAAAAAAAACAAAAATAATCAATTTAGCTGAAGAAGATATTGGTTACAGTAATTTAATAAATTTATTTTGGAAAATACTGATTAAAAATTTTAAAAAGTCATTTGCCCTTTTACTATCATATACTTACTAGTATTTATAACGTTTTACGGATGAGCTTCATCTTTATTTGAGTAATAAACCTGCATTTATTTATGAAAATGGTATATTTAACTCAAAACAGCCATTTTTGTAATTTCTCCCTTGTGTCCATATGCCCCCGAAAGTGTGTTGGAAACTTATTACTGCACCATAAAAATAAACAAATTAATGAAAGATACTCAAGTTGTAGTTACGTATTGTATATAAATCAGATCCGCTAGTAAATCGAATTTTGCGTTTTTGTATTCGTCATGGTTTTAATATATACCTTCAATGAGAAAGGATACCATATTTTACATGCCACATAGTGTCACATTCTTATTTTTGAAGGTATTGAATAAGATGCCGATACTCCCGGGTAATAACAGTTTAAATCCCGGAGTTACACTACTCATTCTAATATTTTTCTTAATATTCATTTTTCCAGCCGTCAAATCTTGACATATAAATCATTGGTTGTCGATCTCGTTTTCAATTTGATTTGAATTAAAATTGTGTGTTTACGGGGAGCCGCTCGACGAAGTAAACTTAACATTCGCGAAGCATATTCCATCGACATGTAATATTGTTCATTATTTCTATTCTCATATTCTCAATAATACAGGAGAGCGACGTAGCTTACTTGTATTATTTGCCGAAGGCAATCGAGAAATCACGACATATACAATTAATACTACTTAGGTATGTATAAAAAAACTTGTTAACATAGATTTAGTCACGAAATTTATATTTATATCAAGATGTAATACGCTAAATCGTATTCCCACGGTATTGTGTGGTTATACGTTGCAAAAAAATACATCCCGAAAATAACAGAGTTCGTCATGAAGCATTTTTTTTTAATTCGTTGACCAATGATTTTCACTTCTACAATTGATTATCATCTTTTTCGCATTGTTTACCGAGCGTCATAACTATTTTAATCCTACGAGCCCGTTCTATCGGTCCCACCATTGTATGCGAAAAATCCGACGGGGCCTCGCAATTAAGTATTTTTTCGGTATATATTTTTTTTTTTTTGCGATTCGACATCGTTTAAAATAATACATTTGCTGTATAACGAGCATCTGGTGGTGAGTATATATCGGTTAACAAGAATTCTTTTAGGCGCCCGAAAAAGAACCAGCGGCGTCCGACCACCATTAACAGCATAAGCATGTATAGGAACGTGTCAGGGAATTTGTCAAATTGCTACGGAGACCATTTATTTTTTCATATTAGCAATAACCATTATTTAAATCTTAAAAACAGTATGTAATTAAAATTTTAAAATATTTTTATGCAAATAAATTTAGTATTTTTTATTTATAAATTTAGATTTTATTATTACTTTTTCATTGAACATCCCTAGATATATTTTTCAGTTGCAAGCTAGTTTTCATTATTTCAAATCTTAAAATATAATTAGCATTTTAAGTATATGCATTATATATTATTATAATCTAACAGCACTTTATTACTAAACCAAAAAATTTGGCAATTTACTATAACTTTAAGCCAAAGAATGTATGTTTGTAATTTTAAATAGAATAAAAATGCAATTCAGATTTTTATATTTACTAAGAGCCAATTTTCTTATCGTGTGATTTTAATTTTATCAAAAAAAATAATTCATTATTAGGTTTATAATGACACAAACTTTAAAATTATAGTTTTTTTTTCACATATATATGTAAAAATATTTTTTCTTTTTTTGCTATAAACTATGCTTAAACATATATGTGAATATTAATTAATTATTTACACATGGAGAAGTCGATATAGAATTTATCTCATCTGAAATTTATTCAAATCATTTACTGATATCACCAATATTATATGTTTTTATTTGAACTACTTGATGAATTTGTATTATGTAGTATATATGTTATGAAATAATGAAAAGCTTTGATTGTGGTGTGCCACGGAAATATGGGAAAAGCTTACTTGTGCCATGGGAGAATAAAGGTTATGGAAGCACTGCTTTGGAGACCTAGTATTAGAAAATGAAGATAAAGCGAGAAACTGTAACAAAAATGTATTTTTTTTAAAATATAACTTCTTTGACTCAAAAATTAATCAATGCGGTATATGAGCTTCTCGAATTTTTCAAATCCCAGAGATATCATTTCTAATATGTGAATTATCCTAATCTCTTTGCCTAGAATAGTAAGTCTTTTTTTATAGTTTTTATTATATATTGATTAATACTAAAAAACCGAAATCATACAAATATGATTTTAAAAACATTTGGAGGTGTTTGGCTCAAGTCAAAATTCAAAATTCTTCCGATTATACATATTTTTTAGTAATATCGATATATTGATTCATCACCAATGCCAAATGTACAATTTTCTTTGTCAAATTATTTATTGGGTTATAGATCTGAACGAAGATCCAAGCTTATCTCAGGACCTTCAAACTTCAATCACATCTCGCATATGGGACCCGGAGACAAGATCCAAATGCAAAGGCTTCTGGAGCTTCCAGCTGCCATAGAAGTCGTAAATCGTACTAGACAGCAGCCCCAGAGACCTGGCAGTCATCAGGTAATAAAATTAACACATCTAGAGCGGGAAGGGTAAATAATACCCGCCAGCTCGACTGCTGCTCAACGACGGGAAGAGTAGTTTTACCTTTTCCGCCAGATCCGCTTTGAAGGCGGGTAACTATATCAACTGGATTATTTCAAATTATTAACATACATTAACATTAACATACATTAACATACGTTCGTAAACATTATTAAACAAATTGCCATTAATAATGGCTATGACACTTCATATTATATGAATCACCTAGCATATACTCATGCGTATTTTTATGAGAAAAGATGTTTTATATTTGATAAACTTTGGTAAAAGTCTAGAACTGGCATGTATTTAAATTTCCTTTGGTGCACAGAGCAAAATTAAAAACATCTCATCTATAGTAATGAAGTCTTTAGTTTAGTTTTAGTAATTTAAAATTACTTATTAACAATAAAGATAGAGTCTCATTTTAAGAACAAATCTGGTATTTATAAATTACAATGCAGTGAGCAACATTTCTAGTGGGTAAAACCACACGTACATTAGATATAAGGGTATCAGAACATTTAGCTGCCTTTAGATTAAAAAACAACATGTGTGACATTCGCAAATCACTTGCTAATGGAGAATTAATGCGGATGATGGGGTTAAACTGTTGCATAAAAACATGGGGGATCATAAATTATTTTATCACAGAAATTTTGGAAATCAAAAATGGCCAGAAAATTACGAATGAGCAGGAAAAATTTGCTGATAATTTATCTGAATATTCTGGTGAATTTGCCTGATTTCCACAGTGGAATGATTGTAGCGATAGTAATGAATTCCCTTGTAGGAGAAGGATACCATTGAAACCCACAATGCTATTATAATTCGTAAAATCACTGGTAATTCCATAAGAAGTTGGGAATGGTCTGAAATAGATAACCCACTGGGAATCGAATCATTCTTAGAGTGGTGTTTACAAAATAAGGATTTACCGGGCGGTTCTCGAAATTTTAACTCAGGTATCAGTGTGGCCTGGGTATAATTTGTTCTTCGAAAAATATTTTCGAACTATGTTGGGATCATCAGTACTCTTGATAACTAAAAACACTGTTTACAAAAATAATTTATTACATTTTGAATATCATTGGACACAATAGAGTCTTTTATTTGACAAAGTATGAGACATCATTTTATATTTTGGTAATTTGATACTGAGCTTCCATAAAATTGTTATTGATCTGTAAAACAATGCTTTATTTATTTAAGCATCACCGATAGTAAGTTTAAATAGTTTGTTAATGAATAAAGTGTGATATTATTCAGTATCTGCTTTCTATTCGTTTTAGATAATCGACTGTGTCATGTGCTGAAAAATTCATTACACAAAAATACAACAGATTTGTTAAAAATGACTTTCAAAGATATAAAGAAAATGTTAAAAAGTGGTGACTGTGGTGTGTGGAAATCATTTCGTGAAATAATAGATTTTTCTACATGTAAAAGAAGTTAGGTAGGTACGTTAAGTGTGTTCAATTTCAATCAATTTTATGCTATTGTATTTTTTTTTAAATCGGGTTTTTTTCGGGCCGAAATGTGTAAATTTAGACCTCAGGTCGGGCTCAGGTAACAAATGTGGTATTAAGACTCGGGCTCGGGCTCGGGCCGGTAATTTCATCAAATTTTGGCACGTGCAGACCTCTAGTGTACATGTAGCACCAAACGATTCTGCGAATATAATGGATGTAGTTAGTCTATTTATTGGAGTCCATTTACTTTTCATGATGGTAGAAGAAAGCAATAGATACCGCACACAAAATGAATCCCGTATCAAGCAACTGAAGAAATTCATCAAGTGGAAGTCTGTGAACATTGTAGAGATGAAGAAATTTCTCAGATTAATTTTAATTATGGGACATGTTAGGAACAATACGAGAGACGATTATTGGTCTACAGAACCTATTATAGAAACCCCTATATTTTCTAAAAATATGAGCCATGATCGTTTTAGACAGATTTGGCAATCGTGGCACTTTTCTAATAACGATTACATCACAGATTCCAGCGATCGTCTTGAAAAAATTAGGCCCATTATTACATACCTCATACCAAAGTTTTCTTCTGTATACAAACCTCAAAGGGAACTCTCTTTAGATGAAGGTATTATACCGTGGCGAGGAAAACTCATTTTTAAAGTATATAATGCATCTCAAATAATAAAATATGGCATTCTCGTGCGTATGGTTAGTGAAGCTGCTATGGGGTACATATGTAATAATTTAATTTACAGTGGGCAAGGAAGACCATTGATAGATACCATCAATTTGCTTCTTGGTCCGTATCTAAATTTATTGCACCACGATAATATAATTATTATCCATATTCAGGATAATTATTATAATAGTGTTAAAACAAGTGAAGCCCTTTTAAAACATAAAATAAGGTTGTGCGGAACAATGAGAATAAATCGAGGTTTCCCAGAATGTTTTCAAAATGTGAAACTTAATGTAGGCCTAACAATTTTCCGTCGGCGAAAGGATGTGTTGTTACAGCAATGGAAATCGAAGAGAGATGTTCGAATGATTTTCACAATACATCCATCGACCATTCTGGAAAGCCACAACATCGCCTGGAGTACGAAAACACGTATTATGAAGCCGATCTGTGTTATAGAATATAATAAATACATGAAAGGGGTAGACAGCGCGGATCAATATTTAACGTATTACTCGGTAATACGAAGAACGAAAAAATGGACAAAGAGAGTTGATGTATTTATTGAATTGTGCGTTATTTAATTCTTTTAAAATGTATAAAATATCAAATCCGACCAAAAGACTAACTTACAAACAGTTTTTGCGTTTTATAATTAAGTTTTGGATAGCAGACCGTGTCATTGCAACCGACACGATCACGGAGCAACTGGAATGTGAAGTTGTTATCTTTGCGAGGTTCGTAAAGGGGAGCGGTGAGAGGCAGACCACGGTTGCCCAACACGGTCCTGCAAAAGTTGTGGACATAGCTCACTGTACGAATGAGATTAAACTGAATAACCTAAGTTATCACGAAATACTAATACTGAGAGGTTTACGGCAGATATTTGTGTCTGATCATAATGGTGTCATTTCGCCATTCAGAAATTGCTCTGTTCTTGAAATTCTGTGATTGAAATTCAATAAAGCATTAATTAAACCTCACAAATTGTTGATGCCATTTTTGATATTGTTTTATTGATTGATGATTTCAAAGAGATAAGCAATTAGTGTTGGCATATTTTCATTTCCTGTTTTTATTTCCAGATGTATGCCAACAGAGACAAAAGAACCTCCCCGTTGACAGTTTCACATATATCTCATCCCAGCCAACACCTTCCTGCGTATAACGGTTAATTGAATTCGCTTGCTATTATTGTTTTTTTTCCTCTGAATTAATTTTATCTGAAATATTTCTATTCTATATTTTCTCGACAAATTCAAATCAATAATTTTATCATTATAAATTTAACAAAAATTAATTTATTGATGTATGTCTCATAAAACAATGTGTGAAGATAGAATGATTACTATGTACAAATTTGTTAATATTGTTGGACTATAATTTGTTTTTAAAGGATCTAAGAGAGCTGCTCCGGTGAGGCCTAAAGAACAACCTCCCGCCACTCCAGATTACATGCCTGTCGCCGGATCAAGAGATAATATGGACAGGTAGATTCACTATGAATGTCTACTTCGTAGACAAAATTTTGTCCTGTCAACTTCTGCTTTAAGTATACAAATACCTTTTCTAATCTGGGGTGAAATTTCCTATTGAAAGAAATAGATTTACTCATTGTAAAGAGTATCTGTTGATTTCATGTGACTTAAAGCTGATAATCATAGTATTCCAAGAGTTTTGAAATGATTTATTTATCCAGCCAGAAAATTAAGACTTAAATTACATGGTTTCGTCAGTGAAGGACATGCAAAGAAAAAAACTTTCATTACATTCTTGTTGAATATTATGTATTTTTTATTTCAGGTCTCTTGGAGGCGGATCTCAAGGCAGTGGATCACTCCTTTTGGATCGGTCTATCACTCCACTCAGTTTGGGCAGCATGAGCTCGCTCCATGATGTCCTTAAGGTTAGTAACTGTATATAAAAACAACCAAAAGCCTGAAAGAATACAATGTTCCTAATATAGTTTTAAAATCATGAAACTGTAAAGAGGCATTATAGTTTGCCATTTTTCCCAAGTGATGGTTAATGATTTTTATAACTATTCTTAGTTTCATCTAATCCACATAACATCGTTGAAACTAGAAAAATGTGCTACTCAATTTTAATGATTTTATAAAATGTGACTTTGAATGCCACCTTGTGGCTGTTGTTAATGTTGTCACCCTATTGTCACAGATTTGTATCTGGTATTGTCATAACTGTCTACGTGCATTAGTGGTTCGGAATGTTTTACGAGATTGTAATTCACTTTGCAAAACTAAATTGATTTTTGTCTCCCCTGTAAAGTAACATTTTTGAAAGTTACACATTTTTTTAATCTCAATGATGGTAAGCTCTTGTGCCCTCCGCACGAGGCAGGTCATTTTCAATTTATTATGATTCACATTAACAATTTTTAGTTATTAATTAACGGTACATTGAAGAAAATGAGTTATTTATAATCATTATGATGCAAGACAAAGCTTAGTAATATTTTCTATATTTTTTTCTGATTGCAGGTGGTAGATCGTTCAGCTGACTCAGGTGATAGTTCTGGAGCTCCGTCTCCACCGAGACGCCGCAGTCTCAGCGCAGAGAGAGACAGAAACTCACCTGGATACGATTCTTAAATTTATTACATTATAGAATAATGTTAATCAATCTCTTATCAATGAAACCCGCGTGGTAATATTTACATGGAAAAAAAAAACAGTTTAGATTTTGTCAGAACCTGTTGACCTTTTATATTCATGTGCTATATTGGCACTTTCACTTGTAGTGAAAACATGGATGCATAAGTTATTGACGTTGATTTAATACGTTCGCATTGTTGAGCAAGAAAATTAATTTAATATGTAATTGACTTGGACAAAGATTTTCTTGAAAAAAAATATCTTACAAAACAATATCATAGAAATTTTGTAATAAAATAAATACGTGCAATGATCCCTTTTAATGATAAATTATTTAACAGTCAGCAATACTCATAGTCAGAGTTTCATAAAAATAATATTTCTTATAGGTAAAATGATATCTTTAAAAATAATTTAAAATCAAAATAAATTACTGAAGAAATTTAAAATTGTGAAAAATTTAATAAAACGGGTGTTTATTTTGATGTTGTTTTATTGTTAGTAAAATTTCCACTGAGGCTAAACATAAAAAAATAGTTTTTTTTTTAAGAAATATATTAAACACATTAGGTATAGATACCACTTACCTATTTACTAACACGAAATAAGACGTTAAACTCATATTGATCTTAGAAATCTCTCTATTATGCCCTCTCTGGCGCAAAATAATGAATTATATCATAAACTTATAATCGCACTGTACATGATTGTATTGCAATTTTATATATTAATATATTTAAAAATGTTAGGATAAATGAGGCATCCAATCATCGTTAAATCGATAGAAGCATAATAATACCAATATACTACCTATTCAAACAAATAAATTGTAGGTAAATATTTACCTAAGTGTAATTATTTTAGCAATTATAATTATATTTTATAATCTTGAGTGATATCCACCTTTGTTAATAGAGTGGATTGCGTTACGTTTAGTTCTAGTCTTTTATCATTAATAATTTTACACCTGTGTCTTGGAACATATCTTTTCATGTATGTTATAATGTCGTTAATAACCGACCACCGAAATTCTGTTGTCTGTTACAATATAGGTGTTAAACCTTCTATATTGGCAAATTAAACTCGGGAAGTCTACTGCAAGATGTAATATTTTGTTGAAGTCGTCTGAACAACTAGAATATGTCTCTTCGCGATTGTTCTCAATGATCTACAAGTAACCGCATTGCAGCGTTTTATACAGGAGGCATCCCGTAATGTAGCACTTTCAAATAATTTCTGGTTGTTTCTCAGGAGCAATCACACTAATTCTTGGTTGATATGCACTAAATGTCAGTCAGTTATTGGACTGCTTCTATAAATCAAGATCTGCTCACTCTATGACACAGCAAAGTGCAATATATTTTGCCAAAAGTCGAGGAGATTCATTGTACATTCCTGGACATTTTCAGACAATGTGATCAGCATCCTGCAGTATACTATTCATGTTAACAATTTTACCTATCATTTAATTGGACAATTCCCATTTGATACCTTGGTGGGAGTAAAAATAACATTGCTTATTTAATTTATTTGATACATCATTTCTCAAGAAGCCAGCAACCATTAATGTCACAACAGAAACTGAATTATTATATCAATCGTATTTAAAAATGAAAATACGCCAAGTTACCATAATTATCATTATAATCGAATCTAATAATGTAAAAAAATTTTTGATCAATGTTCCATACATGAAAAGATTTGTGTATTATAATATGTGTTTAGGAAGTTGGTAATTTGTAATATGGTAAGTGTCCTTGAATGGTGTATTAAAAATTTGACTATGATCAAGTCAACTTTTTTTTCTATACAACGGATTGTGTTTAGTGATAATTATGCATTTAAAGTACCTAAATCTGATGAAAACTCTCACTGTTATTATGGTCACGCAATTAGTAAGCGTGCCTGCCATTTTTGTCAATTTTTGTCTTCGCAATATCACAAGTGATTGATATTCACATCTTTTGAATGCGTAATTTGTTTTTTTTTTGAATGATGTATTATTACTGAAATAAAAGTAGTTTTAAGTTATTTATTTTATTTTAAAATTCTCTACACTGCGAAATTTTCATATTGTGAGCAGTAATGTTTTAACAAACATTTTTAATGAGTATAATCGTATTATATTTAATATAAATAACAAATTTATTTCTACTGTACGCAATTTTAGCATGATAAAACTTTGCTTTAAGGCTTTTTAAGAACATGTGAATGAATGGGTTGTGAACTTTTTAATAACCAGTAATCAATTCAATCTTACTTTAGTTGGATTTTGAATTTTTTTAGTCACTTAAAGAATTCAACGTCATCTTAATCTCGAATCTCTAAATCGACATTATTAAATTTGTGTTTTTTTATTTTTCTAAGTAAGCGTACAATATATGTGCAAATATACATGCTACTTATTCTGAATATGACTACTTGACTATCCATCCCTCGAGTAACTGTGATGAGGGAAAGATTACATCTTTATTGTCGAGCAATGTTTGTAATGTATTGCAAGGATTTCAATAAACTCTTTTCGTCTATTGTAAAATATGCTGACATGTTCATCATTTCTGTGTATGCGTTCTCTATACGCTCTCTTCGAAAACACTGTTCTGTCTCGTTGAATTTAAAAATATTATCAATAGTGTTAAGAAAAATAAAAATAACCTATCGAGTTAGGTGTAAGGGATGCAAGATATGACATTTAAATTTATAAATAATAATAATACAATGACGTAGATATGAAATTATAGCTTTCTATACAAAATAACGGAAACAATAATTATTACTCGGTATCATTACGGACTAGGCGAGTTTTGTGAATAATGTGAAAACTTTTACTGGACGGCAGAATCATTTTCTTTTGACTCTTCGATTGTGTTAAAAAGATGGCCGTGTGATGATACATACATTTTGAGTGATACATATTGAAATATTCCCATTATATTCAGCTGTCATTTGAAACTCACTAACATTACATATTTTTAATGAAATAACACGATACCTGTTGACAAATCTAAATCTGATGTTCTTGTTCAGTAAGAGTTTTCCATGCCATTATTTTTACATAGGTACCTTAAATAGTGAGGGAATTCAATTTATAGTTGGGTCAAAGCATATGCATTATTTGTAAGTTAAAAATATATTGAAAGATATCCTGTTGCTCTACCTGAATTTATCTATGGTTGTGATCGACCGCCTTTGATAAGCATAGATATATACAACATTCTCATAATTTATTCATGACAAATCGAAATATAAATTTTGTCGTGTGTTATTTTATGATTTTGTATATGTTTTGGCCCTCCATTTTTGGAATTTTTGCAAGTTAAAAATTGTTAAAAATACAACTAGATTGCTAGAAGATGAAACGGCGAAGTGGTTTAGTTAGATTAGAGCAGTGCCCCTCAAATTGTGTAGACGAGCACCGGACAATGAAAATTATTAACTCAATGCTATTAATTTCATCAACCATTTCATGTACAGGGGTCTTTGATATGCGAGTCGCCGTAGCTATAAACTTCTATGGCATTACTCGAAAATTTCTAGGAAACTGTAGAAAAGCAACATCACTGAATATTTTTTTCTGTATGGTACGTTTCTTGTAAACGAGAACCCACTATACTTAAATTGACCACAGTAGAATTGAGAAATAAAATATTTCACAATTTTAAAGATGCCCATATTGTTTTACTGCGTTACAACTGAAACAGTATCGTGAATCACATTTACAGGTGCATTTATATTGTTGGTAGATTACAATTTCAAATATTTTATATTCAAATTAGTAAAAATCTTGTCACACATTACAAGAGGGTCACAGGCTTAGAGAATTAGAAGTTTTTGCAAATTTTATACCACTTAAGAATATAAGGAAAAAATTTCTAGCTAATTTTGCTAATTTAATAACAATAATATATAAAGTCAATTGAATATAATGTATATCCGTTAGCATTTAGTAGATGGCATGTACAGTAATATTTATTAACGCCGCCTTATAGATGCGTCATTATAATACCATTTATGGGATTCGGTCTGAACAGAAATCTCAACGAAATTGCACGAGACATCTCCGATAATTTTGAAAGATCACCCCCTGAGACCTTTTATTTTGTATAGTCCTTCTTTACTATCATATTCAAAATGCATTTTACATTTTGCCAACATTATTGACTATTTTGCACTTTTTACATTACTTGAGCATTACATTACTCAGTTGAAAAGATTACAACAGTTCCAGTGTCACTTAATTATTACTGTGTCTTTTGCTATGAATAGTTGATAGCTTTTCCTGTTTATCAAAAATTTTCACTTAGATTTTTTAAATGTATTGAATTAATTTTCATACAAACTCATTGCAACCATCGCTAGGATATAAAAAAACGTAAATGAGTATTTTATTTATTCAACACATTGGAAACAGTCCAAATAATGCTTATTTATTGCCTTAGGTATCCAATTAAAATATATGTTTTATGATATAATTTTTATAGAATCCGAATTCTCATTCTTTTCTCTTAGTTGTGATCATCAAGCCTCTATTACTTGAATGGCCTAAAAGTAAATGGAGAAAAAATCTATCAAAGTATATGTGAAATCAAAATATATTTATTGTATAATCGAATCTATCGGTAGGATATTTTGTCAATTGAAATTTTAAATTACTGTCAGGGCAGTACTAATTTAATCAAACTGTTGTATATTAGACAGCATGCACATTATTTGTTGCTCATTTTCATAGGTTAATAAATATCATTGAATTTACCCATTAATTCCCTATAATGCTGAATAATTTTCAGAAAAAATTCTCTTATATTAAATCATTGTATTATGTTAAATGATAGTAAATTCATAGACCGAATCAAATCAGTCCTTTAAAGTTAGCCTAGTATGGCTTTACTTGCATCAATGTAGTAAGTTACATATAGTTGACTGGTGCTGGCTGGCCAAGGTTTAATTGATTATTATTGAATGTGTAGAAAGTTCTCATGTAACCAGATCTAGTTAGATTAGACTGAGTTATAAGTTTGTTGGCATCTCTCGGTGAGTTGGAAATTTAATAAAGCTTAATTGAACAATTCACAAGATTACTATATAAATAAAAATCACACAGGTCACCATCTTTCTTTTAGCTCTTTACTAATTTTTACAACCATTGTACATGGATCACAAAAGGAACCTTGATGTGTTACAAGCATAGTTTATTAGTCCACGTCATGGATGTGTGGCTATTTTAAACATGCTCTAACTATGTTTTCAGCTGATAGATTTTGTTTTTTATGTCTGCTGATGAATCATAATCAATGGTAAACTTGAGATGAATGAGTCTCGATAATTAGTATTATACATATTATGTTACCAATCTTAATTAATTGTAAATGATTTGAGCTTATTATTAATTGCCCAATGTTTATTTATAATGTTGCACATTTATTAACACTTGTTGCATTATTTTATAAACTTTATTAACTTCTGTAGTCATAATCAATGTTTATTTTGTTATTTTTCTGCTACTTAATACGATTTCGTCTGACACTGACCTGCTTTTATAAACAAAATTAATGATAAATTTTATTAAACAGACGTCCTGAAAACTGACCCAATATAAGCTGTTTATGACTGAGTAGTAAAAAAACACTGCTAATTAATGATTTTATGAATATGTTAAATTAATCAATGAACGTATTTATTACAAATTACTCTAAATCTCATCTTTGACAAATTCATATTTTCTTTGGACTTCCCAAGGCTATAATTGTAAATTTTTATTTATAACTTCATAGAATTTTAAGGTATGTGTACAAATGTGATTTTGTTTTTAACTTTATTCAAGTATGTTCTACATCATGTTATGTATATGTAGTATATATTTATCTTCATTGCATCAACATTATGTATGTACTGTTCTTCAATAACCAGTCAAATGAAATCACTCAGTTGAGAGATTATTTTTTATTGCAATTTGAAATGGCTTCCTTCCTGTGATGTAATTTAATACAAATGGTTTTTTATAGTCTAATGACTCGTTTTTATATATGGACATTTTCGTTCATTCTATAACTAAAATTACTGGAAAAATTTCACCCTCGGACTTATTTATTGGTAGTATCATATTTTTGCATTGCTGCGCTTTTAAATGCACTGCATATATGAAACATACATACCCTGGAAGTGAGCCATTTTATTTTTGCAATTTGAGTCATTTACGTTGAAAAATAGTGTAATTTATATTTTACTTTATAATTTACACTATGTTTATATGTTATATAATATATATTATAACGAATATGAAACTGTACTCCTCTTAATATTAACATAGCAAATAAGTGCTTATACAATTCAATGAGTTTTGTCATGTATTGTTTCAATTTCTTACACTATATTTACCCTTCGAAAATGTCCATTTGATTGACCCTAGAGATTAAAAGTAATGAATTTTTGTATTTATTGATATTTTTTATTTTGAATTGAGAAAGAGTGCAAACTAATGATTTATCTCCATTTCAATTTTTGAAAATATTTACTTACAAATAGAAATACGTTTTTGATTTTACAATTGTAATGTATAAAATTCGATTTTACATTCTACAATCGATCTTCATAAGTTGGCATTGTGTACTGAGCTGAAAATTGATAAGCTTAAGTTTATTAATCTGTTGCCATTTAGAATTTTCTGCTTAAAAATCAAAGTCACTAACCCAGAAGAAATTGTTTACTATCTTTCGTCCCCGATAAATCTGTGGCATGTCTTTCTCACGTTGGATGAATATTGTATTTTTTTATTGTGATTATCAAATGATCTGCTATGTAAATTTTGTATTTAATAAATATTTAGAAATTTTCTTCAACTTGACAATAAGCGTGGGTTTCATTTAAAACATTAAAGCGTTAAAAACATGTCTAGTATGTTGTCTATTCTAAATTATGTGTCACGATTGGTGCATTAATTATCTCCTTCACGAAACAGTGCGTCGCGCCCATTCAATATACTCCTGCTAGTTTAATCATTAGCAGTGAATGTGTCAATTATATGAAGGGAAAATTGGGAAGGGTTTTTTAATTTAGAAAACAAATGATCCTCCAGTGTGAAAAAACAACATTATGGGAGTTAACAGCTGTTTCCGTTGACATTAAAAAATATATATAAATATATGCCATTAATGCGTATGACGGATGATAAAATGCTATTTTTCATCGCACGGTTCAATTTGAATTCATTATAGTATGTATGTAAAGAAAACATGTGTACAATAAATATTCCACTATATATACAAATGCAATTGTGAAATATGTAGTTTAGTTTGCATGTGTTCTCATTATATTATATAATAATGCGTCATTCTGCCCAGGGATTAATTAATAATAACTAAATTAATTTATAATTATTTATTTACTATAATGTAAGGTTATATCACTTACAAATTATATGTTATGTACATATATTTTTGGCCAATTTCTTATGGTTTCTAAAATCGGTCTACGGGATCTATAGGCACTAATAACAATGGTATTTTGGAGGTTGAACTATTACTAGGTACAAATAAAATACTGTCAAATACAAAAATGCACTGAGCTGTTGAGACGATAAAATAACTAATTAAATATGTCTATATTGAGACCATAACTTAGTGGTTAACGCTCTTCAGCGTTCGTCCTGTTTGTTCTACAAGGACAAAAAGGATAATTCTCAAATTAGTTCCTGATAAAATGTTAGAAAAAAATTAGTCCAAAGCCACCCATCCCTTTCCTCCGTCTGGCAATCGAATTTGGACCAAGCGTAATGTTCCCTCTGATTCAATCACCTGAAAAGAATAAATATGTATACAATATAATTCAACCTTGTTTGAAGGATGATGACATAAACTACTACTATTTAGAAATGAGGAAATTAAAAATGGCAGCTACCTTTAAGCAAAAATCAATAATTGTATTTTTTACTAAACATTAAACTGTCAAACCTTCAACAACCACATAGAATGGACCTAAAACTCGAAATAGTTCTGATAATTAAGACTGCTATCACACAAAGTGACACTGACCTGATCTCCGTCTCCCTCGATGACCTGTATCCTCTGCTGAGAGAGGAAGTCTCCATCTGCCGTGATGATTGTCCCTTCATCATTTTCACCGCCCTCCAAAAACTTTTCACTATCTTCATCTGCACCGCCGGAATTGCTCTTTTGCATCAGTCCACCTGGATTTATAAAAATTAATCAAAAATTCATCTCATGTTATGTAAAGGTTTGAATTTGTGCGACCATTGAAAACTGAAGATTAACCTTACCCTTCCCGTTTTGAATCATAGGGAAATCAAAGTGTTCTGACAACCGTGGATATTTTCATATTCGTAACCCCACAACAAGGCTCTTTATAAAAACAATGATAAAATATTTAATTTTTTGCTTTTAACCTGTTAACTGTCAATTCTTGGTGGAAAGGTATTCTTCCACATGTTTATTATTATATTAACAGGGCTATTTATATAAAATTGAATGTTAACAATTACAATGTATATAAAACAGTTCAAGAGCTATGACAAAAATTTATAGGTATTCTAAACAAATTATAGATACTTAAATGAAATTAAATAGTCTACAATTAAAACGTTAAGGACCTCTTACAAATCAAAAAATCCATTATCTGAGAAAAATACAAGTAGTTTTCGATAATATTTACAAATTTTACATGACCTTTTGTGTATGTGGAATATTTCGTCAACAGTTAATAATAATCGCTAATGCAATTCACTTAATTTTTCAGAATTTGATTGTCAAAGTTTCAAATATAAGTTTGAAAATTTTATATTTTAAGTAATGGAATCTATATCCCATTTTTGTATATGCTCCTCATCTTTATTACACGGTTTTTTTTTGCATGCATGGAAGTCTCTGGAACGTATCCCCTGTCCAAAAAGAGAATCGGGTGTACGTACAAATTCATCACCAGTTTTGCATGTCTGTGAAGTTTTAAAAATAGGATATTATAATTAGATGAAAAACTAAAGATTACATTCACATGTTTAATTCATTAAAGCATTGTAATTCACTAAATTACCTTGTATAATGATATGATTGTTCATCTGGGAGGTGACAAACATTTTTCCGGCGGATGTTTGAATTCCTGATTCAGTCTCGTTTTCTTCATCCATTTCCTCGTCCATCTCACCACCAAATACGTCACCTTCTGTCACAAAATAAATATGTAGTTTTGTTACACAGGCCCTGGAGGTCAGGAGCAAGATATATGACAATTTAAATAAGAAGTATTAAGGCTCAAATGATAATGGTTTATTGCAAAGCTTTTAACACTGTGTAATTCGAGCAAAGTGGATAAACACAGTAGAAACATGAATCGTGGAATATGAAGTGTAGAAAAAGGGTTAATGTATAGCAGTTAAGCCTCGGAGCGATTGAAGATGTAGCTATCTGACAATGTATCAGATGTTTGGAGGCTCAAACACGTAGGTGAGAACCGATCTAACAATGGAGGCAGTGCTTCATCAAAAAGATAGTTTCAATAGGCGGGAATCCATAAAACCGTAGGAGGTGAGAACTGATCAAATAGTGGAGGCAGTGCTTCATTAGAAAATAGTTTCAAAATGCTGGGTTTAGTATGACCTTATCAATTGAGAATCGATTCAACAGAGGCAGAGCTCCTACAGCTAGATGGATTCGAAACTTTAGGGTAACAAATATGATGATGATTTGTCTTCCATCTAAGTAAGAGGAATGCATCTATTGTGCTTATCCTGTTCATCTCAGTGAATGGTGATGTGGCTTCCTTTTGTAATCTTGATGGTGGTGACACCAGGCGGTGATTCATTAATTTCGAGAAGAAAGGGAGGGGCTTATAAAGCTTTGAGTGAATGTACCACAAGCGTTTTTTGATATGTGACAAAGCGACATCTATCATTTACAGTGAAAAGGTGATAAATGGTTATTATATTATAATAATATATTTTAAAACCAGCTAGCGACATCTATATGTAATTATCGCACGCTATAATATCCAGTATCACTGGACAATGATACACTTTTTTCATGGGGATAATTTCTTGGTAACACACTATGCAGTAATAAAAGATTCGGTAAAACTAGGATATAGGTTCTATTATTTGAAACAGTTTACTTTCAATTTATAAATATAAACATACTTTTGTTTTCTTTTTATACCCACCTGCTACGGAATTTACTGCTCATATAGGCTGTATTTCGGTTCAAGTATTATGAATCGATTTTCTTTAGGGATACTTTGAACCAGATTTGGATTGTAGTATGGCTTAAAACACAGTAAATATATACCTTCATGGGATTGTTGAGATGACGTTCCAAGTTCTGAAATTTCTTGAACCATATTTTCGCAGTTTCCTTCTTCTTTTATCTGAAATTTTCAATTGAATATAATAATAATGTCGTCAGGAATTCAATAAAATTTGATAAGCAGCCTGTAGTCTGCTTAGGAAATAATGGAGGAATGTCATTCATTAATAATTTCATCAATGCATTGATTGAAATATTGATTCCTTGAGTAAAGCAATGTCATCGCTGGTCGATTATCTTTTCAAAATCTCCAATCTCATAAGTTTTACAAAAGGAATTTTGATGGATTATGAATAAATTAAAAAGATACACTACCTATTGCTGTAGTTTAAAAAAAATATTATTTTACTGTCAAGAAATATTTTAATATGTTAAAAACAAAATTGCATTAATTAAGATATTAATTCATCAAGACGGACATTCAAGGAATCAAATATGGAGCAACGTTGTGTATATACACTACTACGGATAGGAAAATATAACCGTATATGTGACGGCTTGTATTGTGAATTCGTGCTGAAAACTAACATATTTTTTTTGCGCAGAGAGATTTAATACTTACATTTCTGATAATAACCTCTTGTCCATCCTCTAAAATAAAAGTGCCACCAATTGAGGAGTATTTTGAAGGATCCACATTTTCGGCACCCAATCTTGGCTGGTTAACGACTATTGTATCACTCAAATGTCCCTAAAATTTTAATCACAATTACTATAAATTATTACTTCATATAAAGACATTCTATTCTCTGGGAGTAAGCAGATACTGACCATTGACGGAAATGTATAATTAAAATTTTTACTATGTTGGAACATTCAGATTTCTTATTGCCTAATACAGTGTTATCCAATTAAATTTGGACATAGAAGCCTTTTGTATTTTATAAAACAAAAAGGAGCCCCGTAAATATTTTAATACGGAAGAATAATCCTCAATTCAAAAGAAATATTTTTGAATGGAACCCATTGAGATACAGTATCCCATTCAAATTAAAATAAATCACTTAAGAAACAAAAGTGGTCCAATTCTTCACATGATAATTTTTTAAAATTTATTTGGAATAAAATCATCATTGGTAAGTGTTCGTATTGATGGACATGCATTTTTTTCACCAAATGCATGCGAAATGTATTGTTTTAGGGTAGAACAGACTTTTATCAGGATAAATATATGGAAAATATTGAATAATGATGAAAGGAAACGTTTATGCGACAAACCACTGTTACAATGTTTCCTTTCGTCGTTATTGAATATATTTAGCTTGATGAAAGACTATTCTACCCTAAAACATATCATTTCGAGCGCTTTTTAGTGAAAAAAATGCATTTTTAGACCATGTACACCAATACGAACATTTACCTCATGCTTTTATGTAGGTCCTCCCTGAATAAAATCTAATAGCTGAAATTGGTCCATTACTATGTAAAATGACAATAATTGATGAAAAATTTAAAATTTTAATAAATACTTAATAGCAACATAGCCTCACCTGTGCGTGCATGTGCGCATACAGAAGTGGTTTCCTCATGAAACCTGCTCCGCAATCGAGACACTCGTAAGGTTTCTTGTCAGAGTGAACAAATCTATGTGCATTTCTATTGTCGCGGGAATTAAATGCTTTGCCGCATACCTAAAAAAATTAATTTGTTATTTAACAAAATGACTAATCAATACTATTTTTAAATATGAAAAAATTATCATCAACATCCGACGTGTGATTATATTTTGAATTTAATAGCGACAGACTAATAATCAAAACGTAGATTAAGATTTTCAATCGGAGATCTTACTTTTTTAATCAGCCAACAATATGCCTTAACAATTGGCATCACGCTACGATTTTGAATTTTAAGGCAACATTAAAATTTTTTAAATAATCAAATATTGAGCACTTGAGGCTTACCTCACACGTGTATGGTTTTTCGCCGCTATGTATCCGCTGATGTTTCTTGAAGTGTTCGGGGTATACAAATGTAGCCTCGCATACACTGCATCTATATGGCCGCTCACCAGTATGGGACGCCTTTATGTGATATTCTAAAAGTCTTCAAAAGTAATGAATGTTTAATATTAAAATCGGTTATGTTTTCAGGTAGATATTATAATTAATCGTCACGAGGAGGCAAATCTGTAATTTAAGACATTCTACTTGCGTTTCATTCTTTACACACACAGCGAGCGTATCTAAGTAATTTGCTGCGAATGAAGACACATTAAATATTTTTTCGCTAGCTCAAAATTTTTCTTAATATATCGGCGGCTCACCATTATTAAATTTATTTCCCTTGGGATTTTCACCCCCAAGCACTAGTTGATTTGTAATTAGTAGTGTTATGGTAATTAGTCTATCAGTGTTTATATCTTACCCCCCCCCCCTTTTCACGTCCAGTAGAATGGAATAAAACCAATCTTACCTATATTTTTAATGTAAGAATTAGAATCATTGTTTACCTTGGAAAAAAATAACCTAGCGATGTAGTTAATCTGAGGATGCTTCTTAAAGAGGTGCAACGTTTCACGTTAGTGATAAAACAAGTGGAATAACAAAGGTATCAATTTTATTTCATATTCATGAGATGCTTCACGAGACATTTAGACAGATACTATAAAATAAGAATGATTTGATTTGAAGAACATAGAGTCGTGGGGAATTTACCATACAAAATCAATTTCATTCCCAACTCAATATGAAAAGAATAATAGTTTGTTTGTAAATAGAGTAACTCAACAGAAGTTGTATTACGAGACCTGGTTGTTATTAAGTGGCTCAAGTTCTATTCAGTACAGGGTGGGACGGAATGGAAACATCAGACGTGTATACCATTAAAACAAAAATACATAAAATGATTGAAAAATCAATTAATAAATTAAAGTCTCCTTACAGGGATACAATACAGGCTAATTTTACACTTTAAAAATTATCCATTTATAGGTAAAGAAAGAGTTCTATACACACACTATACGATGTATGTATGTATCTATACAATGCTAATTTACCTTCTTCGCTTAAAGCTCTTTTCGCAGGCACGGCATTTATAGCGCTTGTCATCGTAATGTGTCGCACGTTTATGCGACTGCAAGTTACTCCGCTGCGAGAATGTAGAGCCGCACAAATCACAAACATATGGGCGTTCACCTGGAGCATAATCAATAAACTCGTGTACATTATTCTAAAAATATTTTTACATGGATGGTCAATCCACACAATCAACACCAGATGTAAATAGTTACATTCGTGATACTATTCTATAATTATTACCAACTATTTTTTTTAAACTACTGATATACTAAAATAGCAAGATATTTCATTCTACAATTTGTGGGTCGGGGCGTGTAGTCAGGATAAGTCAGAAATTGACATTTTGAGATGCAGTCAAATAAGATAAAAAATCTTCATATTCTTCTAAATGTATTTCTACAAATAATATGTTTTAGTATCTCAAAATGACAATTTATGTCTTATCTGACTACACATCCTGACCCACGAATTATGTTGCCAGCTATTTCGGCATTGAACTTATTTTTATTATTTACTAGCGAGTACCCGGCATGCGTTGCATTGCCGCTCAAAGAAAAAAAGTGTTTGTGTTTTAATTCTGTCTATTGAAGTACTTTTGGATACACAATATTTTTTGTTTCCGTCTGGTGCGTACACGACGGCGGTTTTCCGAGATGTCGCTGTTTGTACGTATTTGATGCTTTTTTTTAGATTGTCTTTTTCAGAAACCTTTGCGGGCGTGTGCACAACAACTCAACAAGTTTCATCGAAATCGGATCAATGGTAAAGGAATACATAGAGGACAAACATTAATTTTTAAACATATAGATACACCCTACTGTAAGTACATTGTACTATGCCTATAACCTTCACGCAAGTGCAAGCAATAACTTGAGAAAGTTTTATCGCAATCGGATGAACGGTATGGCAGTGCATATGAACAAACAAAAATTGATTTTTATATAGAAGACAACATAATATATTATATTATATTGACTTGAATTTCACATAGTGGATATTTTTTTTTAAACATATAATTTGATAACACCTGCATATATATTTCTAATCGTTTTATATTGAAAATACTATCAATAATCTTTATAGACTTATGTTATATAGAAGTATGTTACTTAGTTCAGCCTATTGATGTTTATTTATAAATAATTCTGTATGCCCGCTCAGTGCAAGACTCACACAGTGAATACCTGATTTTTACATTTCAGGAATTCGTATTTTAAATGTGTAAAAACAATAAATACATGTTCAAATTTTCCACCAATTTATTTTGCATGGTTTTTCGGGAAAATATCTCCTAATTTTTTATGAGTATAGGGCTCATTTGAATAAATTTTAGATATCCTGGAACCTATCCTTCTATTTTGTATGAATCTCATTCTTTGATTCACATAGTTTTTTTGAAACCTATCTACCGCATACATCAGGTTTGGGTGTATGAATTCGTATTTGGACAAACCTGTGTGTGTTCTTTCGTGATCTCTGATCTCAGCTCGCCGAGCAAATGCTTTTCCGCAAGTTCTGCAAACGTAAGGTTTGTATCCTGTGTGGACTACACCGTGGACTTCTAAATTATGTTGAGTCCCAAAAGCTTTGCCTGAAATAGAGTACTGATTAGTTGTATTACCATTGAAATATAATAGTTTAATGGAAGAAGTTTACTATGATATGACGCTTACCGCATACATTACAGATGTGATCCTTGATGCCAAGATGCGTTTTTTCATGCTGTGTAAGATTCTGCATTGTGAAGAATGATTTCCCGCATTTGGCACATGTGTAAGGACGTGGCCTATCCTATAGACAAATGTATTAATTTTATCAATACTTATTCATTCTTTGCTATTATAGTTGAAAATTATTATAAAAAAATTCTCTCTTTGTCATTTTTTAACAAAGAAAACCAATGTAAAACTATCCAATTCAGCCACAAAAGCTTTGTACTAGACAGCATTATTCTTTTTTGTGTTGTGTAGTTTTGACACTATCCTCATAAAATGAAGATTTTCACAACTTCTTTAGGGTGAATTCTTCACTACTTGTGAGTTGATAGTCTGTTTAAATGTTAATTAAGTGACTACTTTAAAGTGTAAAAACAACAATTTAACACTTCATTCATTGAGAATCATTTTCATTTGGAATAATGTCGCAAAAATTGATGATTTTACTTTTACCAACATACAAGAAAAATATAAATGGAAAGCTGTGAAATTGTGAAGGAATCGTGCGGTCTTTTTATTTTAAATACTATTACACAGGGCAGATTTCTAAACTTTTTTGGACAGCGACCCATTTTTAAAATGCCAAGTAACTTGCAACCCCCTCTGTCAGATTTTTTAAGCGGTTTGCAACATCAGGTGCAACAGTAGGTATTGCTCAACCATTTTTATTCGTGTACAATAAGTATTCTAGTACTTATATTTGCTATTTTTTGTTAGTTAGTTTTCCGCATTATTTTCCGCTGCCTCTCTCACACGAAATATGTATACAGTTCAATGTTTAAATACTTGCCATATGAGTTTTCAAATGTGATTGATAAGTATATTTGGAGGCAAAATTCTTCCCGCAGAGCTCACAATTATATGGCCGAACTCCAATGTGGATATTGTTATGCTCTTCTAGTAAATTTTTGGATCTGGAAAGACCACAGAACATATAGAATGAACTAATAAAAAACAAACTAAGTAAAAGTCAATATAATTAAAAACACCACCATTCGGCTACGGCAATCAGAAATTATTTAAAACAATCAAAATAATATGATCGCCAAAAATCACTAATATATATGTGTCCATGAAAAAGTATACATGAAGAAATAATTCAATGAAAATTACAAGCCTATCAAAAAATAATAGACAGCGCAACACTTACCTGAACTGCTTAACTGAATTTAAAAAATGTGTTTTTTGTTGTATGACACAATATTCTTATATACTTAGGGCTGTAAGCCTTTGTGATTGAATAATTAAAGCAGCAAAATAGCAATTACCCAAACTTCTTACTGCAGACAAGGCAGGTGTGTTGTTTGTGCTGCATATGATGAACTCTCCTGTGTATTCTTAACAATCGAACACTGTCAAATTCTTTCTCACAAATATCACATTTGAAATCTCCCTGGACAGCCATTACATGCTCATCTGGAAGTCATAACCATCTGATTCATAATAATGCTAATCACCACTCGCAATATCAAATGTTTCAACAGAGATACTATACAATATTAAAATTGACAACTTTATTATTCCACTGGATTTCTAACCATGCATCACCCGTGTTTTGACTATTTGAAAAACATCTTCAGCCTGATTCACCATTTGAATGAAAAAATTATAAAATTCAATTTCATATTAAAAATGTTGTTCCACAAAGTATCCGCCGTCGAAGCCATCAAAAATATACCGCACTATACCATTTCCATTGATATGAATACCCTGCCAGGGTCACTTAATCTAGCAACTCTTTAACCTCCTGAATTAACTTTTAATTTTGTCTTCATCTTACTTTTTTAAATTTGAAAAAAATGAATATTTATTATAATAACATGAAAGGAAATAGAACAACTTTTTATCATGTTCCCACTCAATAGGTTAATACAGCTACGGATACTAAATACTTTTTGCTTTGGTATCCCTTTACCGAATCAATATAATAATATTATCTACATTATTCTACAAAATCAATCTCATAATGACTTTTCTCAAAATTTTTCAAGATCCGTTTTATTATCTTAATTGATGGAAAGATTTTCTCACCCAGATGTTGTGACAGCTCTAGCTTTCTCTTGAATACGTCGCCACAAATATCACAAACGTATATTTTTTCATCATGCTCCGATTTCATGTGTTGAACTATTAATTTGGAGTCTCCGAGGAAAGGTTCCGAAGCCAAGATTTCTTCACTTCCATCTTGATAAGAGAAAATCATGAAAAAATGGTAACGGTATTTAACAAAGTAATTAATTATTCTATAGATGTTTGAGGTTTCCCAAAATAATTTGGAAAAAATCTTATGAAAATACTGAATTATCATTATATTTACTGTACCTGGACTTTGAATGCCTCATAAAATAGAAGATAATCGGTAAAGTTAATAAACAGATGGGAAGAAATTTAAAATGATACATTAGAATCGGGAAAACATGAAGAAGCTAATATTCTATAGCAGGTCTACAAAATTTTTGGTACATGGTTCACACCGACTGTTCTACAGTCCGGCAAGTCAAAACATAATACACAGTACAAACATACCATAACTTCTTTAAAGCAGAAAGAAAATTTTCATTCTGAAGAAAAAAAACATTAACATAAATTTTATTGATTACTAAAATGTTAGATACTATTTTATATGTTCAGCAATTTTTTTTTTCAATGTGAAATAAAAACTTTTGATTAATATTTTGTACTATCACAAAAATTACAGCATGCTGGGTGCTCACCGGCCGTGGTTTGGACGCCCTTGTTCTATAGGAATACCTCATACGAAACCTTACTGAGATTGTTTGATATTACCTTTTTGAAGTAAGTATTTTAACCGGTGTCCGTGGCGTAGTTGGCTATGGTTACGGATGTCTTGGGTTCAATTCCCGGTGCGGACGGTTTTCATAAATTGATCTTTCAATCGATTTATGGATTTCTGTTTGTAGTCTGAGTGTTCGTGATGTCTAAAAACTTCCTCCCACCCATCCGATCCTCACGGGTCGTAGTGAGAGCGATTAGCTAACCACTACTCCTGTCCTTGCTCTATCCTTCTATCCCTACTCTCTTCGAAAAAAGCGAGGTTGAGCAACTGAGTAACAAGCAGTTCCCATAGAAAAATTCTGTTAAGATAGCTCCATTAGGAGACCATATGCTCTACATTGGGAGCGGACATGGAAACAAAAATATTACCTTTTTCTTCACCCGACTTGTTTCCGTTGGCATCAGAGGTGGTTGAATCATCCTCTCCCTTATCTAATTTAGTTTTTTCTTTTGTATTGTCACATAGCAAACATTCATAGAGGTCTCCGACCATTTTCACAACCTATTGACAGAGAACGTAACTCGTAATAATATTGATTTCTCAGTATCAAAAATCACACTAATTTTTAAATAAACGCTTGGATACACATTAGTTATGAGTTTTGTTTTTTTTCATTATTATATTTTGAGGTACAGTATACAGATATAACGTATTGATAATTTGTGTTGGTTAAATTTTAATTCCTATTGGTTAAATTGCATTATTATTATAATTATAAAATCATGTTTTTTCAAAGTAAATGTTAAAATAAAAATATATAATTTTTATTTTAAACTTTTATTATTTGTTTTAAAAAATAAAACAGAATTCTTTTGTACTACTTCCACATATTTATAATGATCAGGACCGGTTTCAGTTGATAGTGCTCGTGATGAGCGAAACCGGTCCTGATCATTATAAATATGTGGAAGTAGTACAAAAGAATTGTGTTTTATTTTTTAAAATATAATGTCTTTCCACCAAGAATTGACAGTTAACACCTTAAAAGTGATTTTATTATTTGACACTTCTGAAAAAAAAAATCAGGAATGAAGTGGTTAATGTCATTATGTCAATTACCTATGAATGTCACTTTAAAATTTTAGGATAAATCTCACATCTACAGCTAAAATGTTAATTTTCATTATGTTCTTCTGTTATTATGTTTCTTAATTGGTTGTTAAATAAAAAAACATTATTATTTTACATGACTATGTCGGGTGGTGTAAAAAATATTCTAGAATATATTATTACCTACAGTACTCATAAGACTGCAACTCTAACGTGCAAAGTGAATTTGCTCAATTGATTTAGTTGAAATCAGCCAGAATGGAATTCTGGCTGATGAAAAAAATGTTTTAAAAATATAGTTTTTAAAACAGGGGTTCAACTCTAGTAGCCGGATCATAAATCTCCCTACATAGTGTAACAGACAAATACAGACTCTTAAAATACAAGATCTATCAAATTCTATCAACAAATATTATGACTAACTCTAAACTCTATTAGAATACTACTTACAGCTTGCGGGTTATCAAGATATGCTTTTGTCTTCGAGTCCCTCTCATCCCCTGATAACGGTTTTCCATCGTCTTCAAGTTTGTCATCTTGCTTTGACTTGTAAAACACTTTTCCAAGGACAGAATTAGGAACCAACTTGATAAATTCTTTGTGACCTGAAATATTTTGTAAATATATTTTACATATCGTAGTTTTACAAGTCAATCCTATACTCAACCTCTTTTTTGGAGGACTATTTCTCACTTCACCATTAATCTTGACGGTACCTTCCATCAGGATTGGGTAGTTGATTGGAGATAGGAATTGGGTTGGAGGCTATGAGACACTATCCACAGGTATCAAAAAAGCTTCTCGAAAGGACAGCCCAGAAGGAGAGACTGGTGAGAAAGTTGTGGATGTGTTGATGGACGCCAGCAGGCTTCTAAAAATCCCCAAGCGCTGAGAATCGGACTGGACAGAGACTAGGCTTCGACTCGAGCTGCAGCGCCATCGAACAAGCAAAAATTTTCATACTATTTAAATCAAATGATGGATATAGATTTAACTTCTAAAAAAATTAACTTAACTTAACGGTAACGTCTTACCACAATCAAACCACTATCAAGGTAAGTTGAGACATCTATTCAACAGAAAAGAACTTTAAGTTCAAATATATTTATAAATTAATATAAAAAGAATTTATGAAATGCAAATTGAAAATAGATTGTCACCTGCTTCCACCTCTTCATATTCATCATTGTCACAATCCTCCTCATCATCGCAGTCATCATCATGCGAAGGCAAAACCATTTCCATCTAAAACATTTGAGGTAAATTATAGTAACAAGATTCAAAAAAAAACTTTGCAATTGAAAAGAGTTTTTTATAATGCATATATGATAATTAATAGTTATTGAAGCACACTTTAAAAATGTTCTCAACTTAGTGTGAATAAATTAAAGTCACATTAAAAATGATATGAAATTGCAATACTGTATATGTCGGCAAGTATTTCTTCTTTGATTTCATGTATGCATACAATTGAATAACTTTATAGAAATGATTAGTAAATTCAGACTGATGAAAGTCTGCATGGTATTGATCTACCAAAAAGATAACAATTGAAAAAGTTTATATTCACCTCTTGCTCTGTACTATATATGATATTGCCATCCTCGTCTTGTATTAAATCTCCAGGATGATGAACAACTCTAATAATACTACCATCTTCATCTTGCTCCATCAAAAATGTCCCTTCTTGAATCTGAATACCTTCTGACTCGGTCTCTTCTATTTCTCCCATTTGATTGATTACATATTTTCCGATGACATCTGTATTCTCGGTTATGTCATTATTTTTCTCCAAATTTTCACCATTAGTAGGAAAATTTAGTTCAGTATTAGGATCATCGTTGTGAGAAGATTCATCTTTCTGAATTTCTGTAACGTTGGAAGGAATAAGTTCTTCAAAGTCCGACTGGGTGGGCGGGATTCGATTATTTGGAGATGTGTCATTTTCATTTAATGCGGGATCTTTTTTAGACGAAGAAGGAATTTCTTGGAGAGTGGTTTTCTGTAACAAATGAAAAATAAAAATTTACACGAAAGATGTAGTATTCTTTTTCAACCTTTCTACAAATAAGATAAATAAAACTATTATTTTCTCATTCATTGGAATCTTTCTTACCGTAGCTTAAACGTAAAATTTTGGACATGCTACTTAACAATATCATTAGCCGGAGGGCAAAGGTTAAAACTACACTAATTATATCTTTACAGAAGACAATTATGCCAAAAATCCTTGGTTGTTTTTGAAACGATGTGTGATAATTACTACATAGTTTGTAATATTTTCTCTTGATGCGATAATAATATGTCAAAAACAAAATTACATTATGCCATAAAACTATTCAAAATACATATTGTCACTACATCGCAAGCCATTAAGTGGTGTAAGCAAAGCAAATCATCATTTTCAATCTCAAGAATGTATATTTAATAGCACATAAATAAGTTTTATTTGCTTCCTGAACATTTAAGAGTTTCTTCACATAAAATTTATTGCATTATCAATGGATGATACACATATATATGTTTTTTTAAATACTCACTTCAATAGCTTTTGGATTGATCTTCACGATAACAGGAGGCTTTGTTGTCTTTTGTATGGCAATTTTTTTCCCTTTGTGAACAATAACAACACTGGGGGGCATGGGGGAGATTTTTCTAATGTTTGGCAGAACATTCACTTTTAAATTGGAAATCTTCTCATTAGTCACAGTTGGTATCTCTACGGGAATTATATCATTTGACTCATCATTTTCTTGCAAGGGTTCCACCTTGATCTTGGCAGTGCCCCCTATATAAGTTTCGTAATCTAAGTTGTATTTTGGCAACGTTTTTCGAAACTGAGATATAAGCTCCATTTTAATTTCATTAAGTCTGAAATATAACACATATAGGTCACATTGTCAGCAAGAAATAAGAATTATTCTAACTAATCATAAAAAAAAAACATAAAGAATCATAATCTAATCATAAAGAAGAAACATAGGTAGTAACAGATTCTCTTTGCTATGCAACCTACGTAAGTAGGAATATATCCAAGGCGTCAGTAACCTAATACAACTGATCTTGGATAGACAGACATAATGCAATTTGATTTCCAACTTTCGATAATAGACGGTACCAAAGAGAAGATGTTTTACTTAAAGTGAGTAATTTTAAGCAAATCAGACACTACTGCTGTGACCTAGTGGTAGCCATTTTGTGGCTGTGACAGAAATAATGAAATTAGAATTAACAAATAATTTAAGTATAATTTAAGACATCGACTGAGGGTGCTTGATGGAATTTCAATATCAAATTTGGATTATTGAGATTTTGTACACTTCCATGTATTTTGTCACTAACGACCCGGGTTTCGCCTTTCGGCATCTTCAGGCATTCGAGCACACGAATGGACTCGAACTGAGAGACAGTAAACAGTGTCTAACGTTTATATAGAAGATACAAATGCGACAAATATTATTTACGAGGTAAGATATTATACGTCTGAGAGCCACACTGATACCTGAGTTAAAATTTCGGAAATCGCCCTAATCCTTATTTTGTAAACACCATATTAACAGAGTGGCGAATTGCCGCTTTTCAACTTCTTTTAGAAATACCAGTGATTTTACAATCATAATAGTATTGTGGGTTTTGACGGGATGTAATTCGACGAATGGGTAAATATATACAATCATTCCACATTTAGTGACATCTGTTAGGTGTTTCAACGTATAGGATATAATAGCGGAGAATTAGGAAGGTTCAGCTGCTCATTCAAAATTGGCAAGGAATTTAACTGGGCTCTATTAATTTCCAAAATTTCTTGATAAAATAATTTATGATCCCCCATGTTTTTATGCAACAGTTTAACCCCATCATCCGCATTAAACGTATGGTTCTCCATTAGCAAGTGATTTGCGAATGTCGAAGTTTCTTTTTTTAATCTAAAGGCAGCTAAATGTTCTGATACCCTTATATCTAATGTACGTGTGGTTTTACCCACATAGAAATGTTGGCAATCATTGCATTGTAATTTATAAATACCAGATTTGTTCTTAAAGTTTACTCTATCTTTATTGTTAATAAGTAATTTGCCTAGGGAATTTTTGCAATAGAACGCCGGTCTAACACTATCAGCGAGTTGTTTTTTAATTTTAAAGCTTGTGCAACCTAAATAACTAATTCTATGCCAGATTCTAGGGTGGTCTATGTCTTTAGACAAGTTCCCGAAATATAGCATCTTTTTTGCTAATTTACGTTGTTTTTTTGATAACAAGACTATCTATAAGAGACGCCTCATAGCCATTATTAATGGCAATTTGTTTAATAATGTTTAGTTCGTTTTCAAAATTAAATTTATTTAGAGGTATAGTGACTAATCTGTGAACCTGAGAATGGAAAGCAGCCAATTAGATGCCGAAAGGCGAAACCCGGGTCGTTAGTGACAAAATACATGGAAGTGTACAAAATCTCAATAATCCAAATTAGAATTAACAAAGTCAATTGAGTTCGCCTGCTACAATAGACACTTTATTTATAGCTCTTCCTACCACTACACACTAGTGTAATAAAATTCGGTTTCCACAATTGCCTTGATTTTATTTTAATTACCAGTAGTATTAATGTAGATTATTAAAAAATACCTATATTCCACCTCGTCATACTCTTGAAAAAGTTTGTAGCACTTTTTACAAATAATAAAAGAGTGCACTGACTGCTTATTGATGTGTTTCCCGACAACATCACTGATCACGGCTGATAATGATTTTTCTGAAGCTGGCAGTTTATTCTGAAACATAGACCATATTTAAAAAAATATTTTGTAGTACATATCATTTCATCTCGGTAGAATAGACATTCATTGAGCAATCAAACATAATTGTGAAACTCTGAAATTACATAACCAGCATTAACGGTTTCCCAATACTAATGTGTAACTTTTGCAGTCTCTTATGTTAAGGTTTGTAAAAGCATAGATTCAACAAATGCAGTTTCATTCCATTTTTGGTCATGATTGACTTTCTGCATTTTCACTAAACCTTTTCTGACTGTATTTTTTTGCACGGTGGTCCCTAGAATGTATTCTCTGTGCAAAGAGAGAATCCGGTGTATGAGTCAAACCATGATTCATGTTTTATAAAAATGGTAGCCATTTTATTTTTCATCACTGCAGAATTTTTTTATTCGGCCCACTGAGAAATGTTATTGCAGTGTTTTTCAAAATTATTTAAGTTTTTCCTATGAAATATTAAAGATATTGTGCACTCACGATACTATTAAATATTTGTACAGCATTTCTAATGGACACACCCGCTCGACTGCTACATATAAAACAGTGAGGATTGTTTTTAGGGTCTGATTCTGACATCCTGAAATTTGAAGAAATAAATTAAGTTTAGAAAATGAATACACGACATTCAAAAAAAATCTTACTTATTTTCCTTATTATTAAAGTTAATAAATTCTATGGCAATCCTTAGATTCATCATAATTAGCTCCAATGAGAGGAGGATACATAATATTGTTTTTATAACGGGTTCATCAAATTCTCATTCAAATTATTTTTCTATGCGGTTAAATAGAAGAAAGGACTTGACAATAATAAAAACAATTATTTACTTCAACTGCCTGTGCATTAGGATAATTGATATCTTAAATGAAAAAATCAGCATAAAATATCTGTTAATAAGAAAGTGACTTAGTAGCTGGTTTTTGAAAAGTGATATTTTTGTGAGGAACATTATGTGTCCTGATTCCTAATACAGAATTATTTTTTTCCCAAGAAATCTTATGAATATTTAAAATAATTCCTGAATATCATTGAAAGCTATTTTATAATTTTTATGTAGTATCAGAGTGATGTGTTGAAATAATTATTTATTTCATAAAACAATTAAATATCGTCGGGTTAACTAGCAAACTGCATATCTACATTTCATCAAAATATTCAGGAGAGTTTAAAAACTCGATAAATTCAGTTTTAACCAATGTTATTTTTGAATTTCATATATGTTTTAATAATTTTATTTTTCAATAAAACTGAAAATTTTACTGTTTGACTTTTTTAATAGTTAAAAATAAAATGCCATTGCAGCTAATAATAGCTAAGGCGCCAGATATTTTGAGATTTTTAAATCATGAGATAAACTCGATGAGAAATTTTAATATGACCTGATACCAACTTAAGGAGAAAGACACCAAAAACAATCATGCCCAAGATCCCAAATCTTAAATTAAAAATAAATAAATTTGATAATCTCACCGAGACTTAAGCCCAGAACCATCTGATTAAAGCTCTTGACACTAGACCACAAAGACCAGCATATTTAAAACAGATCTGCGTCAGCCTCTGTAGCCTAGTATTTAGAGTGCCGCTTCAAAAATTAATCCTTTGAGATCTGAATGAATGTCTGTGCTATCTAGTCAACTTAAAATATAACAAATAAAACAATGAGACTTAAATGTTTGAAAAATGCAAGGAGATTTGCTGTAGTCCAAATTATGTTTTTGTAGCATAATAATTCAAATATTATAGGAAATAAATCTGTCAATCCTGAAATGATGCATAGGTACCCCCCTTCAATCTTAAAAACACATTCATCTATGAATCGATAAGTTGATTGCAGAAGATATTAATAAGAAAAAGAAGCTCCCGAAAAAGTTATGTACTGGGTTTTCCTATTTATCTTGTATTTTGTGTGATATGAAGGTAATCTTCAAAGTCGGCAATAGTACTGGGATGACAAATAAGTGACATGCTGAGAAAGTTTTTGATGGCACCCTTAAGAATTCTATGAACTCATAATTTTCTATAATAACCTCATTAAATGGATTCGAAATTTGGATATGTAGATTATCAATCTGAATCTAATAAAATTTGTGAATATGACGAAGAACTGGAATTTCATTGATTGTTACATAGTGAACTATCAGGATTTTGCTTTAAACATAATATTAGATGTGTGTAGCATGCCAGATACCATTATTCTGTAAATAATTGGCAATTTATTATTATATATTGTGTTTATATTGAGTTAATATTATTATAATTTGTACTTATATATTCTGGGTACTGGCACGATGAAAAAAACCCATCAAATTTTGGCACATTGATCAAATCAAGTTATTTGCCATACCTGCTTTTGGATATCGTAATTTTGAAATATTAGATTTTATACAGATTATTTTCGTTATATTAAGTTAACCTTCCTATAGTATAGCGTATTTTAATACAAAAAATGGGGGAAATATTTGATTTGCTGATTTCGTTCAATTCACAAACTGTAATTGAAAGAACCTAGCCTCAAATTTTGTATGGGTGCCTATTCCCCTGTAACGTAGTATTCCTATAGCATAATCCCAATCTCTACACAATAGGGGGGTTTACTGTATTACTGAATTGATCCCGGGATTGAATCCGTAGTCCTGAAATTCACAAACGGACAGTAAACAAAAGATATCCCCAAATTTTAGTTAAGTTTTTTCTCTAGCTAGTCGATAGGTAAGGGTTAAAAAAACTCTGAAGTCTAAAAGTATAAGTCTACATTTTTCTGAAGATATTTTGTTTGATTTATACTAAAGGCCATATAGAGCATGTCTGATTTTAGAATTGAAGTCTGTTTGGCACCACCTTTAAAGATTACATACCAACCAACTGAAATGTTTGAATGTCATCGAGGTATTTCGTAAAATGATAGATAATGCAATTTTAGGAACTGACTGTAATGTTATATCAACTTTTACCATTATGTATGTACCATTCAAAATTGCCATACTTCCATTGAGATACGTATATAAAATTTCATGAAATAAGTGCTTTTCATTACGAGTTTGCTCCCCAACATATTTTGAGCTTATGTTTATAAATTGTAGTGTACATATTTTCGGAAATACTATTTCTCTTGATATGATAGTTGATGCTTCAAATTTAAAGCAATGGTTGAAAATATCAAGGAATATGTAATCATTTTATTAATTGATGTTGAAAAATACAGTGCCGTAAATTATTGGAGAAGAAATTATACATTCGCTTTATGTCAATTCAAATTCAAAAGCCTTAATACCAACAAAACCAATCATGAGCTGTCAAAAACTTGCAAAAATTAAATGCCATGTCTAGCTGAAATGGGTGCGTAATTCGACGATTGTCGTGTTAAATAATCGGGTAGCCATCTTATTACGGTGCATTACTGGTTTATTTAAGCATATTCATCTTTGTGGGATCATCCTAATCGTTATTTATGGACCTTGGAGGAATTTACCTTATTTATTAGTTTAGTAGCATGAAAGTCATTTCATTCCGCAAGGTTTGTGAATATTTTTTTCCAAAAATGTTGTCAGCATTGCTTCAAGAACACACAGGACGCCACCATTACGTTACAAATTTATCTACCTACGTTTTCTGTCTTCTACCACTGCATTGACTCTACGCGTTTCCGGTTAACTTTAAATAAAAAACTATTATTTCAAAATATTTGATTAATACAATGTTTACTGTATACTAATACTAAAAATAAACTAAATTATATTTAAATATGTACAATTATATTGGTTTTTTTTCCTAAGTTTGTCATTGACTATATTCATCTTATGGGATAGTTTCTTGACTTGGTGGTACAAAAACTACAGTCGCGCTTCGCTGATCTTGCCGCCTACATTTAAAATAAAATTATGTAGAAATATTACATATATGTAATAATTATTATTTTAATATATATTTGTATCAGCGGTCGCCTAAGTGTCACTCGTATTTTGAAAATGAAGAGGCAACTGATTACTATGTTGTACAAAAATTGTGAATGTTTTCATATCATTATTTTACCCAATGATGTAGTGCTAAAAAAAAGTCTGGGAGCGCTGATTCATTTTAATACTCCCTACCCAGTACAGCTATAGGAAGTGTTATAGTGTCCGTTTATGTCAATTGACAGAAATAGACTAACATCTTGTAAACTACATAATTATTAACAGACCGAAATGTGGAGGGTTCCAAAAAATGTACTCTTGTTTATTGGTTTCGCATGTTATTCTGAAAACATGCACAAAGAGACGACCAGTATCTATGAGACCGATAGCTATACATTTGGTCACTGAATTGCTTGAGGGTTGAGCTTAATTTCCTTTATTAGTATTGAGTACCAGAAAAAAAAACCTAAAAAATTATCCCATCGACTTTTATTTAATTTATGGAAACAGATACCACGACATCACTGATGTTTCGTACAACGTTTTATTACATGCTTCAAAAATATTTTTAAAAGAACATATTTTTGGGTCCTAAAAAACCTATATTTAATCATTTATATTTCGCAAAATTTCCAAATCATCTAGAAAGAAGTGTAGGAGCACCGACGCCACTAAACCACTAATTTTACCAAGCTTTAATATAAAGATCTCTGACGCTTTGATTGCTAGTTGAAATTCTCACGGAATATTATTTACTTTTAACATATAGAGAAAAGCAGTTGTTTTTCATGAAGTGGCTTACTCTGGCTTGTAATTTTTCTTAATCAGTGGTAACAATTATTAGAGCATTAAAGTCTGAATGAAATTGATACCATTTAAGAAATTTAAACAGAATGCTTAAAAACAAAATGCTTGAGAAAACTTTTATTTACTGAAAAACAGCCAATGTCGGCGATTTCAAAATTTTTTTATTGTGATGAAAATTTAAGATGTAGCACCATGTAGAAAACAAATTTTGACAAAGGTTACAGTGGAAACCAGATTCTTCGGTTTTCAAGGGAGCCTGAAAAAAACGATGAATGCGGAAAGTTTTTTCAGTCTCTTGATTAACATTGAATGCGGACTTAATTAACATTATTCTTACGGGTGTTTCGCCGGGACTATACAAAATGAACAATGTATGTGGGAAAACAATGAATGCGAGAATGATAAGATTGGGGATTCAATGCAGTAAAAAATATTTCAAGAAATATATTAATCTTCTCCAATTCAAACACAAAAATGTATGGAATCATTGGGACAGTACAATGAATTGATAGTGAAAATCAGTTCTGTAAAATCAATTAAATGTGTAGTAATGCAGTGATTTTATCAAATTGAAACATAATTTATCAATGCCGTGTTTTTTTACTCATTCATTTCCGATGGTAATTGCCAAAGTAGCGTTGAATTGTGTTTATTAAATTTTAAACTTTATTTTTCACATAATTTTTATTTCCAGATAATTCTATTTTGCCAGTGGGTGATTGCGTTACTGGGAATCGAACCATAATCAATTTGGAAAATAGCATAGAAATGAATTTAGTCATACTCAATTTTAGAAAAGAGTGCTGAGGGTTTGTATATTTTTTCTAAAGGAATGGTATGGCAGGTTTATTTACAAAATACAGCATTTTTCAGATAAGTTTATTTAAAAAACAATTTATTAACAAGTATAAAATGAGAATATTGATAATGAGAATATTGATAAATAACAAATAAATAATTTAAATTGAAATCAACGTTATTTTTATTATCAATGAAAAAACTTTTTTTCAATAACAATCATCAAGGTTGCAGGTAAGCATCATATAAATGATTGTAATGTGATAGTAGTGAAAGATAAAGAAAATGATTTAGTTGTTTTTTGTTGCCAATGAAAAGTGGATAAATATGCGTTGCTGTGGCGTTACTCTTTATATCATATTGATGCATGATAATTTTTCTATATGGTAACATGATTAGACGTAGACAAACAAGATTTAATTAACATATTTATTGCCTAATTGTTGCTATCGGTGCCTTCAGGCTGTCAGGATAAGACTAAATGTGACAGGATTATTTTCTTGGAGCAATACTGGATGACTCTGAAAACGACATTGATATCATATTAATAAATCAGTATAATTACAGCATTACTGTTTTGTACAATATAAACATTTCTGTATTAAAATTAACTTTACCCATAATCACCCTTTTCCATCCACTTGTCATCTTTCAAATTAAGTTCTTCCATTTTGCCTTGAGGTAACCCAGATATTAAATCAGCTTTTACCGTTCTCACAGCAACAAGGGGTCCAGGAAAAAAATCTAAAAATCACAATCTCATTAACCTCCACACCTGAAAAAATTATGACTCACAGCATGCTGTGCGAGCACAAAATGATTAGATGAATACTGACCATAAGATAGTTAGTTAAGTAAATTTGTTTTTGCCTTGATTAGAAATGCTCTTTTTTGGCAGTATATGTATATCATCATACCAGAGAAAGTGAACAAGTCATTTTCTACAAAAATGCCCTATTTGATGTCTTACGAACATAATAGATTTCTGGAAAAATCTGCAACACAACATTGCCAGAAATGTCAATAAACTAAATCAGAAATGGAATGCAATATGAGGGCTTTTTTGATCGATTTTAAATGTTCAAAACTTTAGATAGGATATACATTTGCTTATTTTACATTAAAAATAATAATAGAAATTAAATACCGTTAAGTGCATTCTCAAACGGCGTAGTAGGAGGCCAATTCACTTCAGCCATAAGTTTTCTATAATTTAAATCTCCTTTGAAAAAAATCATTGCAGCTTGGTTTAGAGTCCTGTAAAGTTCCTTGTCAACTTCCTTCATTTTGTAAAATTCATAAGGCGTTGTCCAGAAGTTATCTACCTATAATTGAACTGGGATTAAAAAAAGATCTGATTTCCAATTTCAATTCTAAAAATATGAGTATAGGACATAATGACTAATTATAATAAAATTCAACAAAATAAAAGTTGACTGGCTAATAAATAAAATCATTTACCTGACAAGACCAAATACCCTTGTCTACATAGTTCTTCCACTTAGTACCGAGCGCTTTCAGATTTTGAGAATTCACATTGCTTACTCCAGTTTCCGATGGAATATCTTTGCTGAATTCTACTGATGAACAGCTATTAATAGTCCAAGAAAAATCTCTCACCATCACATCAGAAACAAACCATGGAATGGCCTTTACCCTGAATCTTACTTTACAAGCGAGATTCTTCGATATAAGATAGTCTGCAAAACAAAGATCCATGTAGAGTTCGTATCCTGCATTGTCGCAGACAATATCTGAAATGAAATACCAAAATGAACAAGAAAATCCAATGCAAGTTGTGTTCAATGTGTGCCAAACATTTTGATAGAAGATATTGGTAAGGACAATATTTTCTTAAAGATGAAGCAGGAAATTTTAGGAACATAAATGTCCTTGGCAGATGAAAGAAAAGGTTACATTTCGACTGAGGGTGTCTTATTTCTATTTAACGTAAATAAACACTAATAGATAATGAAAATCATACCAATGGTTATCTCTTTCCCTTCTGCTTCCTGAGCAAATCTTTCAAGATCAGCAAAAACAACTTCACTATTATCGATGATTAGATTATCTCGCCACTGATCCACCATAGCCATTGGATTTGTTGCTTGACTGACCTCAGTGCCAGCAGACAAAGAGAGGTCACATTTGTTGCCCCACAGAGTCATCTGTTAATTAAAAAATCAAATTTAATAATTTCAATATTTATCTATTTTTAATAGAATCCTATAAATTATATATAGAATATAAGTGTTTCATTAAACAGTAAAATTAAAAGCTTACTCTTAATAGCATGAGGAAATTATCTTTTATGTTAGAAGAATCCAGCAAAGCCGCTGACAGGTGATCAGCCACCAAACACATAGCTTCCAAGCTCTGTTGAAATGTGGAATCCTTTTGGATTCTAAACGGGTCATATACATGGAGTGATTTTCTGAAAATAATCCAAAGGTATATTTCCGTTTCTCCTGTTGAATAATTCGAAGTTTTTTTCTTTCAAACCAATTTTGCTCGCAATTCTATAACTCCATTAGTATCAGTACTATGTAGACTAAGTACTGTTGAAAGCATTGTAGACATATTTGATTAACATACCGCAACACAGAAAAACGAGAGTATTGACTGTAAGGCGACTGTGGTTGGCAAATAAATTTTTGCCACCAGTTAACTGTGAATGAAATCATTTATAAAAAAACCTTATAACAATTTGTATGTGGGAAAGATTCTTTGTAATATTACTCAAAAAAGTATGTATTGCTATTCAAATAATGCAGGTAATTAAAATTATTGACTAGGAGTTACTAACGTTATTTGGAATGCTTCCCTTATTCTTCGGTAAACATAGCATTCTGTAAAGAGCCACACTGCCGTAAAATAGTAGGGGTCTTGATGGTGTGTTATTAAGGAGTTCCACTCATCGGCATCTTCCCCCTCCACTTTGAAAGGTTCAAGTCTTTTATTTGTTTGAATCTCATTTTTTAATTTTGACAAATAGCCTATTGCTATCTTTACATCTTCAAATGCAGCCTGAAAGATTATCAAATGTTGTTTTTTTGTTACTAAAATCGAACACCCAGCACATAACAATTTGGGTTTAATAATATTAATAAAATATACAAATATATAGAAGCAAGTGAGATCAATGTTTTTAACTGTTGAGAAAATACAATCAAAAAGGAATATTATTTATGAATAATTACAACTACTGGTTAATGATTATGAAATGTGTCGACTACATTTATATAATTTATAGAGAACTTGTAGAAACAGTGCTATGTAATTTTATTTTTTGTCAGTTGAAAATGTTATCTAGCTGAGCGAAACCCCTACTTAGAATATAATAAATTGAGGAATATATATTAATGTAGTCTTCTTAATTGAGTCCTTTCCTCGTCTTTCAAACTACAAATGACAAGTGATTTAATAATAAATTTCGAAATGTAGCTATGCCTCAAATCTTGGTGAAAATATTTACTTAGATATGAGATAAATAGATATCTTTATTTCACTATATTCGCCAGATATCCCCTTGTAAATATAGATGTTCTCACCTCGCCATACTCTTTTGCAATTGATTCTCTATCTCTGGAGAGATGATCTATAATCTTTGTGACAATAATGGGTAAACGTTCCTTCACAGTGAAATAAGCGAAGCTTCTGTAATGATAAAAAATATTAATCTTAGTATGTAATCCTAACACAATTTAAAATTATAAATAGTAGCATCTAAAATCTTTCATTATGTTATTATACATTATGTTTATTTCATGACAACAATGATAGTAATCATTAGAGATGGGTAAGGTCAGTTTAGGAATAATGTAAGGATGGATCAGAATTATTTCTTCAAAAATTATTCTTTTGATATAACGACAATGTATATTTATTAAATTATGTACTACATCAAACCAACATGCAATATAGTATATTTTACTTGTTGGAGATTTTAGATGAAATTGCCTGATTAGGGAGCTTTTTGCTAGTTTTTTTGCCGATAGTATGTACAACAGAGAAATGTAATGATTCAATACTTCGATTATTACACTATTCACGTGTTTATTAAGCTCATACAATCAGTGTAATTTTAAAATATTCACTTTGGAAACCTAGTTGCATTCCTGTTTTTGATTGAAGTAACGAAGTACTTAGGATAGACAGTGAATCATTTTATTGAAATAACAACATTGTTTTTGACACCATAACCAAGAATAACAACGTACCTTTTATAAAAAGCTGAAAGTTGTACATTGTATGGGGTAACGGAATCGATCAAAGGCATCTTTTCCACAGACTTTACCTTGGCCTCGGCAAACATGTTTTCTGACTATTATAGTAATGTAGACCAGGGTCCTGCAACTGGGGTGGGGTGGGGTGGAACTATGTTTTTGTAGAAATGGAAATGACGTCATGGAAATCAAACTGATGTAGAAAATTAGTAACTTGAAATTATGACGGATACGGAAGCTTAAATTTAAGCAGTCAATAAATCCAGAAAAAAGGACGCAGTTATTTTTTATTTTGCCTAAAATACTGTTTAAAAATTCTATATATTTTTTTGGTTGAAAATTTTTCGATTTGAAGCATGAGTATGACTCTTCTTTTAAATGTAAAATGTTTATGGTTGAAACAGTAAAATGTCTATGACGTAAACAGACGCGCCGGGAAGCAAAATGGACGCTTACAGACACCAGAAAACCCATCGTCGTTAGATTCGAAATGTGAATTTACATCTCGTTACACACACTTCGTGTTTATTTGATGCCAACTCAAATGAGTTTTACGAGGTGGGATGCCAGTGGAAATCGTGAGGTATTTACTTTGCTATTGTAAGAATTCAAGGTGCGGATGTACGTAATTTAACTGACAATGATATTCATACTTTTATTATTCCATATATTTCCACAGCCACTAAAATTCAGATTCCCGTGCGTGGAATCGGCACAGGCCATTGGGTCTAGTGTGAAAATGCTTGATACACAATGTGTTTATTGTTGAAGAATGTACACCAAGCATTTTGAGATAGAGGTTAGATTCAGTCTACCTCGTGTCGTTGGCTGTATATGCCAGGTAATAATGAAATTTCTCACAGCAACATACTGTATTAGATTTCGTCATATCTATCGTAAAACTTGTATATATTATATGTCAAAATTATAAACGAAATTACACAATATTTTGTATCAATGGCGAGCCGATATAATAGATTTCGATCGCTTCAGAAAATATGCGAAATGTAATTTTCAAGGGTAAAACAAACCTAAACTAAGTTCACAGGTCATTTTGGATACTCTTCCTTGTTCAAATATCATTTTTAGGCCCGTGTATCCGATATTTACCCAAAATACTCGTGTGCCAAACCTGGATAAATGGCCACTTCTGGCGAACTCTGTCATTCCACCGAGTAGTAATGTGATAACTCCACAATTTTTGACATTTATACCTAGTCAGATAATTAATGTGATGAACAAATACAACCACTAAATATGCTTCTTTGAATATTTATATAATGTACAATGTTAATTCATTTCAGTATAGCCTGGGACAGCTTTTAACCCTGCAAGACCTTCGTTGTATCCATGTCTTTCACCTTAATTTCACCGTAAGTAATATTTTATTGACACTATTTGTCTATTTTTATTAATGTGATGTGTGATTTATTTCAGCAACAAGAATTTATTATTCATTTGTTGTATTTAAGGATTCACAGTTTGTATTGTGTTATAATGCTGAGTAGATTTTTACTGAAATGGATTAACTTCTTTGAATTGTCTTATCATTCCAGATATTCCGTCATCACTGTTGCTGCTGAGAGAGAACTTACAGTGGTCTGCTATGTCTCCAGTCAACCTGTTTGAAACTCCACAGTAACCTAAACGTATGAAACAATTTTAACCTACTGTTAACACTCAGATGTGGACAACTTTTAATCATTGCTCAGTTATTCATTTTTTTGTGAAATCAACACAATTAACTTCTTTAGCAATTGATTTAAACTGATAGAAATTTCCAAGAAAGTTGCCACTGACAATATGGAGCTCGTAAAAAGTGTGGGAATTTTCATTGCTGTCTTCTAAAGCAGTTCTCTGCAACCGATGTGCCACTGCGCGCACTGGTGTGCCGTGGCACAATGCTTCCGAAAAGAAAGAAAGGTCAACATTTTCTTCCAAAAAATATACAAAACATGAATGAAAGAAAAAGCAATGTCAAATAATATTATAGCTAATATTACTAAAATCAACAAAATCCGATAAGATCAGGTGAGATATATAAATTGGTTTTGTATAAATTTATGTAGTCCAGCTTACTTTATATTTTTTGTTACAAGCTCTTACCAATGTATTTTTTATTGAAAATGTTGCGGAGCACTCTTCTAAGGCAACTATATTTGTCTTCTTCGCAATTGATGATTCATAATCATCATCTTTAACACTAAATACTATTTAAAATTCTCGGTTCAATTGGAAAACAACACTCGCTGGATATTATTGTTAAGGTTTGTGGAACTAAAGTTAGCCTTGTATTTTTAGTCATTTATTTATGAATTTCTTCATATTGCATATAAATATTTATTATCTCATTGAATTTTTACATTTTTTTCAACATTATATTTTGGTTTCATTTCTGTATTTTCCAAACTAAATTACTTCCCTCGAATTTTTTAATCATGTCTGCTAGCAGTGTGGATCATGTTGGCTCCTAATGATGTATCTCAAGATTTTTTTTTAACTTGTTACTCAAAATGCTCAAACTCTTAGGCAGTTAACAAATCGAGTTGTTCGGAATCTCTGATGGTTTGCTTTTAATTTCAGGACAACAAACCAAATCCTCTTAAGTTATCTCTTACAGATTTCCAATGGTCAATTTATTGCTATATTAATATGTACAGGGCCGGTAGCCGAGAAGTAAATGTTATTGGCTTCAGTTACAGTGCTCACAGGCTTACAGGCTTACAATTAATAAATATCTGGTTCATGTTGTAACGCACACAATAGTTTTGTATTTTTTGACAATAGAAATTAAATAAATTAAAAATTACATTTATGTGTTCTTTTTGTTTCAGATAAAGTAAAAGCATATTGGCTACTTACTGTAGGTCTGACACACGTCCATCTACTCTCACCAAAGCAAGGATACTCCGTGAAACACAAACAAAGCTTCAGAGGAATATGTTTGCGAGTATGTTCATAAAACTTAGTTGAAATGTCCATCCGTGAATACTTTAGTTACTTTTAGTAACAGTAATCAAATTGTCGAAATATCTGTCACCACAGTGTCTCCTACCTTTTTGCCAAATGCACTTGTAGAATTACTGAGCTATATTTTTGAAAATCTGCCTGACTAATGTACATACTCAACATTATAGGGCTTCAGATTCTTTCTAACAAATCGACATATTACAATATATTCTGCGGGGCATGTGTTTATTTCTTCTTTAAATGCCTTTCAATCGTCGAATGCGTGAAGTCAACTCCCATTGAGGTGATCCCCTTCTCTAAAAACTTTTGTCCGATTGCAATCTTGTACAGCATTTCAAGTTTAGTAAAGAACTCAACAGTAATAATAGAAAAAATAAACAAATGTGCCACCATTTCGATCCCCTTTCTTTTTTATGCGGCAATAACTTTCACGTAGTTATCAATAGATATTCTTTTATATGTGAAACTTAACTTCCAGAATTTTGCAGAATCTTTTCAAAAGATTTTTGGAATTCGGATGATGTGGCTAGCATATTTCTGGCTGGAATCATTGCCATGTGAGAGAAACATTTCTTTGCAGTGCAGAAAGTGGTGCAATTTTTTTCTTTCAGCTGTAAATGAAACAATTCAAGTTTTTCCTGGAAGGCTAATACATTGTTTGCTAAAATTTCCGATTCGAAGCATGAGTATGACTCTTCTTTTAAATGTAAAATGTTTATGGTTGAAACAGTAAAATGTCTATGGCGTAAACAGACACGCCGAGAAGCAAAATGGAGAGCCTACAGACAACAGAAAACCCGTTCGTCGTTAGATTAATCATATAATTAATCATATATTGGAGGTTATACTGACAGAAGTCTAGAAAGAAAAAAAAGTTCTTAGGTAATCGCATTTAAAACATTATTTAAGTACTCCCAAGTACAATAAATGTTTGTGATTAAAAAGGATTTTTTTGTACAGTATAAAAAATATTTTTGGCATACGAATCATAAGATTTAGTATAGATTAGTAATAGTCATCATGCTTTCTGCCAGAATTATTAAATAGCCATTGACTTATGTCTGTTTTTTTAAGGCCTTTATATTCTATGACTTCATGCGTTCTTCCAGTCAATTCCAGGCCTACATTTTGACATATGAAACAGAAAACTATCATAAACTGATCTAATGAGTTCTGTCAGTATGTCCATTTTATTAAAAATCCTCATTGACTCGGTGTGTACAATTTGAATTAATTGTAAATTTTAAATTGAGAAAATTATTTTTGTCAATTTAAAGTATTTTTGTCTTTTTGTGCCCTTATTCTATTATTTTTAATCATTTTATAAAAAAATATTTTATTCTCTATATTATATCTCACGTAAACCATCTATTTTTTCAAGTAATTTACTTTTAAAAATAAGCAAACTGACAAGTTTTTTCAATGAATATTTGTGTTTATATAGATTCCTGATACTTTATATATATATTTTTACTACTTGAAGATTGTAAAGTAGCTCAAAAAAACACTATTTTTATAACAAGTAACATTACATATTGATGTTTGGAAAAATTCTTAAATTAGTTCACTGATAATAATTATTATCACATACATATCTTCATAATGCTTGATACTACTGTATCCTAAACAGATTAATATCATTGTGTCTATTGTTTGATTATTTATTGTCATGTGAACGTTTTTCGTTAATAAATGTATTGTGGTTAACAACTGTCATTTTTCTTTCCTAAAAATCGATCCTTCTTTTTTCGTGCCATTTTTTGAATAAAAAAATAATAACAATACCTATATCCGAAAGTTCCAATTAGAAGTTAGCGACATTTCATCAGCATCCTGCTATATATATGTATATATCTGTATATATATATATATAAACTCTGCAACTTCATGTCATCGTATATTACTTTATGATGTCATCTAAACTCTGCAACTTCATGTCATTTGTCATGCAAACTCTGAACATTCTGTTATATTGAAGTCAGCTCTCTATAATAGTATATTACTTTATGATGTAGACCTTCAAATTAAATTTGAATCTCTTTTGATAACAGTATTTTTTTATTTCATAATGTCAAAGTAATGTCAAGATAGTGAGAGCGAAATTTAAAACTATCTATGGAGGGTGACTGTTTTACCGACCATGTATCTATAGTGTGGGAAAATTCAAATCTAATTAACAAATTCATATTAAATCTTGTTATTTCCTAGGGACCATTGTTATAAATAAATAACATGACATATTTCAATGATGATTTTTATTATTTGAAAACAACATTGGATATTATTATTTATTTCTTGTCTTCGATATAAAAATTTTATTAGACGTAAAAAACAGCTTCCTGCGATACCGACTGAACTATCAAAAATACACGGAACTGAAAGCGAAATTCAACACGGATTTCATTAAACATTTGATGAGTTTGAAAGTAATATTATTACTAGATGGTACATCAACTATAACGCCAAATCATATAACAAAGCCATTCCTGTTCACAATTTCTCATTATATATCGTTGAATTATTTTATATACATAGCAGACAAACTTACCGCCCAAAAATGGCAGACATTTTTACACATCTCGGTGTGCGAATGTTCATAACAGGCAGTGAAGTATCTACAATCCAATCAAAGGCTACCATTTTTATAATTTGTGTATAGTATTTGCACGTATTTGATTTTAAAAGCTTAAAAATCAGCGAATATTTCCACAGACCTATTGACGAAAACTTGAAATATATTCGCTAGGTCGACTGATGTAGTTCCAAAAATAGTTCAATCTATTTTGGAAATGGAGGACTATCAGATATTGTAACTGCATGAAATTTCCCAATCTATTTCGTTGGTAGCCATTTTATCTTGCCTATAATCTCGAGAATTTGATTACTGGAGAAAACTATACGTCTCCACAATATTGGAATAAACATATTTATTTATTTTGTCAACGATAATCATCAAGATATCTCCGAATTCAATTAAATATGTATGGATAATTTTAGCCGTGATCATCCCACTCAATAAAAAAGAGAACATTCCATAAAAAAGTAACTTCTTATTGAAAGTACTTCAAATTCATTTGAACAAACCAATTTTTGTGTCGATACAAACGGATAATATATTACATACTTATAATAGCGTAAGCTGACGGGTATTAGAATTTTTGAAATCAGAACCCGTTTCGATGTCGTTCTGTGAAGTTTATTTTAGTTTACCAATTCACTATCTATAAAAACATAGCTAATACAAACGTTGGACATAATAATTGGTTACTAATTATCAATACACGGAAATAATCTTAAGGTATGGATGGAATGATTTTTATCAAAAACTTATATTACTTTATGCTTACAATAACTGAATTGCTCATATCAAAATTTTATAAATGCACAGTTTTCTCACCTTCACTGTTACAATTTTTCCTACATTACTATTTATAATTATTGCTTATACTTTATTATCAACTGCTAGAAATTAACATGGAAATGCCTTGCTTAAGACATATCACTTCAATTTAGTTATATAAAACATAAATTATTGGAGATATTTGATTACCTTTAAACCATATTGATTATTCTTTAATATGTATATTGTATTTTAAATACTATTTTTAGCATATTAGCTATCTACTAAAAATATATTAAAAAAAACAAACATTTTCAATTGCTTTTATTTTTTTATGAATCGCAAAACTGCATTTCATTATAATTCATGATAAAGCTTAAAATTTTCAGTTACCAGAAGTGTTAACGGGGTAATTAGGCTTTGAGTAAAAGGTGCTTATCTGATAATAATATGATTTCACGATTAGAATTATGGAAATGAATAATTGGACTTTGAAATAATAATTACTATATGTTTAACTCTTAGTCTGTTATAATATACTTAAATATAAAACAATACTTTATTTACTACAGCACAGTATTCGTGTTTCTAAAACCATGCTCAGGAGGCGATAGTTTAATGTTTTTTTGCTGACGAGATTTTGATAATTTCATTGAATCCAGGTACATTTGATATTATCAAACCAACTCCTGTAAATAATCGCCTCATAATGGGTTGTTGAGCCTTAAGGGTGTATTTTAAACCACATTCCACAAGTGTACTGAATTTACTGGCGAAGAAAATAATTAAAATATGCGTCTCGTGCAATCGTTTATTCGCAATTTTAGAACATACCGATTATAGTCTTTCAGTAATAGTTCATCGTACCGAATTCATAGATTTGCTGCTTAATTGCATAATTTTATATGAAACTATTATATTGATATAATTTAAGACATCGACTGAGGGTGCTTGATGGAATTTCAATATCAAATTTGGATTATTGAGATTTTGTACACTTCCATGTATTTTGTCACTAACGACCCGGGTTTCGCCTTTCGGCATCTTCAGGCATTCGAGCACACGAATGGACTCGAACTGAGAGACAGTAAACAGTGTCTAACGTTTATATAGAAGATACAAATGCGACAAATATTATTTACGAGGTAAGATATTATACGTCTGAGAGCCACACTGATACCTGAGTTAAAATTTCGGAAATCGCCCTAATCCTTACTCAGTTCGAGTCCATCCGTGTGCTCGAATGCCTGAAGATGCCGAAAGGCGAAACCCGGGTCGTCAGTGACAAAATACATGGAAGTGTACAAAATCTCAATAATCCAAATTTATTATATTGATGTTTCACTATTCTTTTACTGCCTACTATCCGATTTTCTAAAAAAATTCTCAAATAATTTGTTTCAAGCAAAATACCTGGTAAATTATATTCTCTCATTATACAAATCGTTTTATTAAATCCTAACTTGACAATAAAAATCATAAGTTCAAATTACTAAACTATTTTGTTTCGACGATGGCGTGAAGACACAATAGCTATTAACGTTATCTCATCATTCTTGTAGAAAAATATACTTTTCTATTTTAACTTTTCCACAATGAAGTCCTAACAAGTAAATGTTAATTCAATCAATTGCCAATAAGCGATGGATACAATATAATATTTCCTTTTTTGATAAGTTTTCATAATTACAGTGAATCATTCATTAGGTGATTCATCTAAGCTTGACATTTTTGTAATTATTAATTAACTGCTAGGTTTATATAAAGATTGTTTGTTTTTGGTGGTCATAAAAAAACATTAATTAAACATGGAATTCTCTTTTTTCACCAATCTAGTACTCCGCTTTTGCCACGACTTTTTTTTTAAATACCCACGCAATAATTTGTCTTAAACTTTTTTCGCTAATAAAATGAATTTATTTTCAGATACCTAATCATAAAAAAGAAGGCGACATACCTTATTATAATTATTGCTGAAGAAATGATGGTAATCTATAGAAGATTCTTGGTGTACGTAATCCTGTTTGTATTTTATTTCGTTGAATATTCAAATGCTGATGAAGGTCAAATGAAAAGGTTATATAATTGTATCAAAGATTCAAAAGGAGAAATTTGCGAAGACTCGCGAATCATTATCGATGGATATTTTTACGAATGTGAAACCGTAGTTTTACTCCATCGTCCTCCAAAAAGTATTGTTTACAAAGATGGAGAAATTCTCCTCCTTATCGAAGACAGCGTGTTTAGATACAGCATGGAGGATACTGCAAAAATAGATGATAAATTTCCACGACCGCTGAGTCATATACTGGACAGCCACTCAAACTTGTATTTTGTGGAAGATGGAGATGCATATGTAATTAAAAATAACACCGAACAACCAATAAAGATCAGCGTTGCCGACGAAAATTTGTATAGTTATCGAACACAAATAGCTCTCGATGACAATTTTAATAAATTGTTCATCCTTTTGTTTCATGACAACCAATTAAACGAAGATCGGACAGCAAAGCTGTTCACTATCTCTACGAATTCTTTCAATGACTCAGATGGGGAAATAAAACTTGAATTGGTTGAAAGTGCTGGCAATCGTATAACTGCAGTGGCTGTTGAAGGTGATCAGCAATCTTTACTCTTAGGCATAGAAGAAAATGATGGGGTTGGTAAATTTATACGTATGAAAAGGAAAATGTTTGATCCATGCTTCAAGAATATGACAATTAGCGAAAACCCGATAATTGAAGTTTTTAAAGAATTGCGGAGCAAAATCGGTCAATTATTTGAAGAATCACCTGCCACGACCGTTTAAATCTGAGTGTTCTTCAGGGCTTTGGAATCTAATAGTATATATCAAGGATTCGTAGTCGGTGGGTCACGGCCTACTGGGGGGTCTCGAAATATTTTTGGATGAAGAATATAGAACATTTTTTTGATATCTACCTACTTATTATTATATAAAATATATTTTGAATATGTTAATACATTAATAAATTAAGCTGTGAATAAATAATAATATCTTCTTAATGTGTAGAGCAGCTGATTGATGTGGTTGGTAACACTGCTTTTTCCCCATCAACTATTTTTTAAGAAAGTATTCTGTGTTTTCTAATGCTATAATGTGTTCCAACAACTGTAATTAAATATTAACGTTGACAAAAATTCCAAGCATATTTTTTATTCCTCCTAATCGTATCCTTAAGTAGTAACAATGCGACACAGGTGCAAGTTTTCGCTAAAAATAAAACTGCATTGTGCTTATAATACATTATGGTCATTTGCCACTGACTTAAAGTAGGTACAAATTTCTTTTTGATTTAGTACTGATGTTATTTTCAGTCGGGATCGATCCACTGCTGGATGAAGGCCTCCCCAGCTCCTTCCAATCCTCTCGGTTCCTAGCTTTGCGCTACCACGTACTTTCACCGAACCTGACAAGTTCGTAAATTCAGCGGGTTTTGGGGCTCCCCTGAGGTCGCTTAGGGCCCCTCGGGTACCACTGAATGACCGCATTTGTCCAGCGGTTGTCCGTTCGTCGTGCGACATGTCCGGCCCACCGTCCTTTCATCAATTTGATGACGCCTATCACATCTCTCCCTCTTGTTTGCTTCCTTATCCATTGGTTTCTTCTGTGGTCCTTACGCGTTATACCCAACATGCACCTCTCCAAGCCACGTTGCGCCACTCTCAATTTTTGGACCTCTCGTGGATTGAGAGTCCATGTTTCGCAAGTATACGTTAACACTGGTAGCACAAATCGGTTGAATACTTTACGTTTCAGGCACAATGGATGGTTGCTCTTGAAGATATTACTTAAGCGCCCGAATGCAATCCATGCTAGCTTCGCTCTACAAACGATTTCGTAATCTATGCCTTCATCTACAGACATCTACTGTCCGAGGTAGACATAGCTGTTGACCCTCGATTTGATTGTGTCAGCGAAGTGGTTTATTGTAACTTTTGTCTTTGAGACATTAATCTTTAAACCTACTTTCAAGCTTTCATTTGCGAGTTCTTGCAGTGCTGATGTATTCAAATATATATCCTTCCGGGCACCCGTACAATACACACTATAAAATCAAATTGTCCAGATCCCCGTTATTTCCCTTATATCTTTAAAACAAGGGAAATAAAACATCAATACATGTGAAAGCACTTGATGTAGGCTAATGATAAAGTGATCTACAAATTACTTAACTAAAACTAAATTTGACTAAAAAATAAATCTGTTTTAATAAAGAAAAAAGTTTACGATACATGCTTGCCATTATTTTTGACTTCCAAACTTTGCAGAATAATAATATGAATTCTTAAAATGTCAATGTGAGTATGTTAATAAAATGTTAATTCATGAATTTATGACCAACTTCATGGATGTATGTGATGTTTACAATCACTTTTCCTCCAATCCCTCCCACCCATCCAATTCTAAAAATGTGGCATAGTTATATGTAGCGATATTTTAACTTCTAGTCCTGTCCTAGCTCTGTCCTAGCTCCATCTTTCTATCCAATATTTCTGCGAAAAATGGAGGTTAAGCGATTGAATAATAGTGCGTTCTCGTAAAATAACTTTTATTGAGAATACCATATGGCCGTCACATTGAAAACATACAAGGTTGAAAAACAATATTATATGATAAAATTTACGATATCGACTCAATGTGCTTTTGATGGAATTTAAATATCAAATTTGAATTGTTAAAATTTTTGTAATTTCCATGTGTTTCATCTCGAGTTTGTTCCTTTACCTCGAATGCCTGAAGATGCTGAAAGACGAGACCCGGGTCGTTAGTAACAAAATAAATGGAAATGTAAAAATTTCAGCAATTCAAATTATACAGAAAATATTCAATGCATTATTTTCATACGAGACGAGAGTCTTTATATCATTGAATATCTCATATATGAGAATGATTTATTCTTCTCACCAAAGTCGTATAAGGAATATCTAACAATATACTAGTTATTTAGTATATTGACATTTAAAACAGCTGGTTGCCATCGCGATTTATTCAAATAATTATCCTCATGCACCGATATTCATAAACCGTCTTGTAGTCGCCCTGTGAAGTTCGTTTTGTTTCGCGAGTATTTCGAATACAAAGAAAAATGATCGAATGAATGTAAAAGAGAAACAAGAATAAGGTATTGACATACTTTTACCTGTATTTGTGTTAATTTAATAAATAATGATTGCCGTATGAGGTCATTTTAAAAACTGTAAGCAATACGTATAAACACCTTATTCACAAATTTGATGTCAGATGTTTTGTTCAATATTTTGCAATAATTATTATTATACAAAAAAAAATCTTATTGTGACTTTTGACAGTAAATTATTTTCAAATCAAATTTTTTTCTTTACAGCATTAAATGAATTTGATATTTTGAAAAGACGGAGGGATATGTCCTTTTGCCTTTCTACAGTCGATATATATTATGTATATGCATATAAATATAGTGTATTAACACGATTCGTGTGAGTTATACACAATATTTTTAGTGTATGTTACGTCCTTTTGCCTTTCCATCGTCGCAGAATTCAATGGTTTAAATATTATACAATTAAATTAATGCTTTATCTATATAAATAATCAGCCGTTAAAATTCTTTTGATTTACTAGATCAAATTGAATTTTACACAAAATGTGTTTTTGGTTTTGAAATATTTTCTTCAAATGAACATTTATATTATTTTACTGGCAATTTTTTTTGTCAATTAATATTACAGTGAGATTTAATATGGTTTTGTATTAAATGTAAATTTTCTGTATATTTTGCTTTAATTTTTTATGTAAATTTTAATAAAATACTTAAAAATCGTTTCCACAGATTCAAGATCTCAACATCTTCAAGACCGAAGGAGATAACTTAAGAAAATCGTACGGTATACCATATAAGACGATAAGTTATGGAGAAGCTTGATAGCAGACATGTGTTATTTGGATTGCTATTCGTATTAAATCATTTTGATTATACAAATGGCATTGCGGAAAAGAAAAGACTGTATAACTGTTTCAAAGATATAAATGACGGAACATGCGAAGAATCGCGAATCATAATTGACGGTCATTTTTACGAATGTGATAACATAACTCTTTTGCATGCTCCACCAAATAAAATAAATCTTGACAAGGGAGAAATACGCTTTGTCATTGGATTTGATACATATGTAATTATCAACGAAACTGTAGTAAAAACCGATCATTTACCGCGAGTGTCAAGTCATATTTCGGACAGTAAACGAAATACGTATTTTCAGGAAGATGGGATACCATTCGTATTTCAAAACAGTACCGGGAAAGAAATCCAAATAATTACGTTGGAAAATACTATAGGTCGTGTTCAACTCGCCATAGATCACAAGATTGATAAACTGTTTATCTTGTCTTTTTATTCTGACACGCCTGGTAAACTAATAGGGAATTTATTTACCATAACTACCGGTCATATAAATGCTACAGATGGTAAAATAAAAGCAGAGTTAGTTGAAAGCGCTCGAAATCGTGTCACTGCCCTGGCAATTGACAATGAAGAACAATCTTTAGTGCTAGGCATATCGAATGATGTTGGAAGTGAATATTCCACAGGAAAAATTGTAATACTAAAACGCAGAGAAATTGATCCGTGTTCCAACAGATCAACGACGAAGTTAAAAATTCTTGAACTCATCAAAGAGCTGCAAAATGAAATCCTACGGTTAATCGATGAAGCCCCAGATTCGGCCTTATGAAAAAATTTAATTACCAGACTTAAGACAGAAAGAATTTAACAGCAAAACTTAAACGAGAGCTTTGATAAAAATTGACATTCGAAAAATATTTCAAATAAACTTGGTTGAGTTTCAGCAGTTTTTCGGATGTACCTACCATCTATTTCCTCCAACAATCTGTTGGAGTTATAAACTTAAAAAAACTTCCACTACAAAAAAAAACTTCCACTACAAAAAAAATAAGTAAGCCGCATTATAATTTCAAATATTGATAATAAAATAATGACCGATTTTTACTTAAATGAAATATATTAATTTAGAACGAATTTGTAGAATTTTGGTAACAGTTTTTTGACATAGCTCTACTCAAATTTGAGTGATGAAAAGTGTCCATTTTAGATTTTTAAGATTATTCATTTATAGTATGAATAGTCATAATCTTTAAAGTAATGACATTTATACAATTTGTAAATTGATGTGACAAGAAAACTTATTTAATGAATGTATAAAGCTTTAGTGTTTTTGATTTAACTTATGAAGAGAGGTTATGTTATGTGAAATCATTGTGAGAAATCACACCTTACTATATTATTTAATAAATTATTTCTTAATCCTTTTAAAAAATGTTTGATTACTATGAAGCAGAAGAGATCACTAGTTTAACTTGGAAAGAATATATATTCTGTATGTATTTTTGGGGTCTCCAGAGGAATTTTTGAAGAAACTGCAGCATCACTCAACAGAATTTTTAAGATACGGTATACAGCATACACATTTTCATAAACCATCCACATCTTAAAGATATTCGTAAAAAATCGAAATTTCCATTTCGGTTTGAACAGTATCAAAAAAACATTTTGGTAGTTTTTAAAATAATCGAGCGTTCCGGTCTTGAAATTTTTCATTTCGAGGTGTGATGTCTAATCGCTTTTACAAGTTATAAAGTTGTGCCAACTGCGTATTTTTTTGATTATATTTTTTTATTTCAATTTTTTATATTCCAAGCTTACCGGTCTTTAAATTAATAATCACAACTTGTTTCAAAGTCGTTCTGTGAGGTTTATTTTAGTCATGGAATCTTAATTGTAAAGTTTAGTAATTCGAATCGAAGCAAGGGTAAGACATTCTTTTTCTGTATTTTTTGTGTTTTAATAATAATAAAGAATCTATTGTAATTATTATTACAATTGGTTGTAACTATTGGAAAACGAAAAATGGTATTATCTTTACTAAGTATTAAGATGTAGTTGTGATTTATTCTATATATTGTTACAGCGGCTTAAAAATCATAAAAGTATATTTGAAGTGAATAATAAATGATAAATTTAACAATGTATATTGGAATATATTGTTTATTCAACTTAAATGTATTTTCAATCCGGATGATTCCAATTTATGAAAATAGGAATATAAATACGATATATTTAACAATATACGGTTAATTTGAAATGTACAAATCATTGCAGTCAATGTTTTTACAACGCTTTCAACAAAAATGTCTTTTTTTGTATCATGTACCTGAAATATTTTGGAAATTAATCAAATTACCGGGACTATTAAGTTATATATAATAGTAATAATAATATGAATTCGTCATGCATTAGACAAAATTGGTGAAAAACGTTTAACATTGCAACGTATAAACAATTAGCGTTGCAAAAAACCCAGGAATTTAGAAATGCCGGGAAAAAACCCGGAAAATTAGAAATAAACTGTTAAATATTAAATTTGAATTGTTGATATTTTGTATATTTCCATGTATTTCAATGTTAAATATGATATATTTCATTGTTTTTTCAATTTAGTCCAGGTGTACATGTACATTTGTGTTTAACTTCATACATAAAAACAGGGGCGTTTCCGTAAATAGTTTGTGTTGGCTTAGATGTCATACGTGATACGATATTAAGTAAGGTTCCTTACTTCCATCTATATTACCAAACTAATAATTCACCGTAACCTAAAATTTGAAGATACAAGGTGTGCAGTCGTCAAAAATGCCGCTCTTTTAAAATAAGTGTTACCCAATGCTAATAATTATATACAGTTATCATTAATATTAAAACAGTTTTTTTCCCAATTTTCCCATGAGAGTTTATTCCCAGGGTTAAGAGGAATTAGTAGATTTTCCTGTCATTTCGCGAAAATCGTTAATCGTTTTCCGTCACCTAAAAAATATGAAACGTCGAAATTAAAAAAAAATCTGGAACAATGGAAGGTAATAAAAACATTTGCCCGAAAAATGGTTACTATTTATTACTCTTATTATTTTTTTTTTTGAGATTTTTTTGTTAAAAGACGTATACAATAGAATTTTTGGTTGCTCTATTTTTTTAATTCTACGTTAAATATCAGTCAGAAAAAATGCGAGATAACGAAATTTTTGGTACATTTCAAAAATCTTTATAGAGTCGTTATATTAAATAAATCGCAAATTCCGTCATAATCACTTCTTTAAAAAAAAATTGTTGTACGATTTTGTCTCATGTGATTTGATGTCTCTTTTAATACATCACATCTCAATAACCTATAGTAAACCCAAATCTAGTCACGGCGTAAAGCAAATAAAAGCATTTTTGAAAAACAGGTGTCAACTCTTTGCTAGACAGGCTTGAAAACTTTACTATTTGCGTTTAAATAAAAGTGCAACAGTGCAAACAAATACTTTGAGAGTGAAATTATTAAAAAAAATATATTTCGACATTTCATACTTGAAATGACAGACGGGAAATGATAGAAAAATCAACTTATTCGCCTTATCCCGGCCTCGCATCATTACGTATAATATGTTATCATCTGAAACAAACATAAATCATAATAAAAAACAATACAACCATTTTTTATGATTCGTTATTAATTATTTATTTAAAAATTTCAACTAAGAATATAACATATATTTACAAATGCTTAAAAATAATGGTTAAATTCTCAAGCGTGTAACATAAATCTTCAAAACTTGTAAATATTTTTAGAGTAGTTGCACGTGTTCCTGAGGAATTCTGAAAATGATTTGAAGTAGATTGACATTATTTTACACATTTATAAAGTTAATCTGTTTCTCAATTTTTGTGGAAATAAATGTATTCTGTAATCAAAATGATTAGACTTTGAAAATAATTATCCACATGAGAATTTTAAGCGAGTCTTTCAACTCAGGGGGCAATTATTGAGTGACATACGCGAACTGCACTTTTGTCCATTGACTAACGCTAAAAAAATGAATCCTCAAATAAATACCTTGGCTGTATTTTTTTCAATAATAACACACGCTTATCAATTAAAAAAACTTAGCTTTAGTTTATAAATAAATGAGTTGAAGGGAAGTTTTAGAGTGTTCCAGTCTTCCTCTAGTGGTTGGCGAAAATATATGTATAAAATCATACAGAGATAGTTTAAACCACTGATAAAATACTTGTAGGTTTACTGTCCTTCTTTAAATCATATCAGTATTATCTGTTTTCAGTTTTTTTATGACTAACTAACTCACTGACTGTTCTAAAGTTTTATTTTAACCTGAATGCTCTTCGTGACATTCCACCCTGAACAAAGGTTACAGCTTCACTCAAACAATACTCAGTCTGCTACAATAATATTGCTATTCAAATATAGACCATTGATTTACAATGTTATATTCTCATGCGATCTTAGACTTTCGCGATAATATCAACTTTCGTACATGTTATTGATCAATTTATCGTTATTGTTCATTTTCTGGTACAGCTTTTATGTAACTGGTTATTGTAATAACAGGTAGAAAAATCGACCGAAAAAAAAATGTTAAAATGTCAATATATTTAGTACGGTAGAAAGTTTCTTATTTTAGACATGATGTTTCAAATGCAACCGAGTGGGAAAAATTGCTTAAAATTACTTCGACCTTTTTATTAATCAGATTCAAATAGCTTAAGCAAGAACCGGTCGCTCGGTGAATCAAGCATTGATTTTTATTTATATTAGCCACAATTTTTCACTTGTTATTCGAAATTGGTTCTATATTTGTATTTTGTTGAACAATGGAAGCTAAAACTCGTTTTGCATCAAAACAACATTACAATATAATGTATTCTATAAATATATAAATTACACCACCATCCTTGTTTCATGCATTCCACTATTTATTTTATGCAATTCTCAAATATTTTGTGCTAGTTGGCAGAACGAATCTTTTGAGAGAATAATAGTACAGATTTTTTTTATAATAAAAGATAATAAAATATGAAATAAATGAAATCTATTGTGATTAGAAATTTATTTGAAATTATATTAAAAGGTTAGGTACGTTTTATCAGTGAAGATTATGAAAACAACTGATTATCAAGATGATAGCTTTCCTTGTTTAGGTGTTCATGTATCTTTATGGATAACTTCTTATAAAATATCAGAATATTAAACAACTAAAAGACTAAAAAACTTAATATGGTATATTATATGAATTAGTATGTTAATTTGGTAGTTTATTTATATAAATATGCTTATTAATAAAATTTACTTAGTTTACAATTCAAGGTTTCTAAAACTTCTGGTTTTTATAAAATTCTAAAATGCATCATTGACAACTTTCAAATTCTTCTAATATAATATAAGGATGCTTACTTGTTAAACGAAATACAATTTTATAAAAAAATAACTAGTGGGATTATATTCTGTTAAAATCATTGCATTCTTTGGTATCTTTTAATGTATATTTTTGAATTATTCTTAATTTTTCAGAGTTGGAGCATCAATTGAAGAAGAAGAAGATAAAAAAATATAACCACATACATTTTAATTATGCGGGTGATTTATGGATGTTTAGTCTTACTTGGATTGGTATTTTTATTACATATTGTCGAATGTACAGATGATAATGAAGTTCACAAGAAACAGTTGTATAATTGTTTCAAAGATCAAAACGAAGAAAAGTGTGAAGACTCAAGAGTACAAATTGACGGCCAGTTTTATGAATGCGATACAATTGTTTTATTAGATTCACCTCCAAAACGTATCGTTTATAAAGATGGAGACACATTCTTCTCTTCTGGAAGTGACACATATAAAATTAATAACGAAACTGGAGCAGAAAAGATACACAGGACAATCCCACCTTCAGGCGAAGTCTCCGATAATAAAGGAAATGTGTATTTTGGAGAAGGCGGAATGTCGTTTGTCATTGAAAAGAGTAGCGGAAAAGAAATAAAAATCGTCACCAACGATTACAACAGCTACAGCCAATATGCGGTGGATAACAAGAGTAATAAATTATTTATCCTCTCATTCTTTTCCGATACTGATCCTCTTGACAAGACTGGACAGTTATTTATACTCTCAACAGATCCTCTAAATATCCTAGATGGTATAATCAAAGCGGACATTGTTAAAATCGTGGGAGATCGAATCACTGCTTTGGCGGTTGACAGTGACCAACAATATTTATCACTAGGCATAAAACAAGCTGATGGTGGTAAACTAATACGACTGCACCGCAAAAGATTTGATCCTTGCTCAAAGAAAGCATCAAATAAGTTAGCGATAGCTGATGTTATCAGTGAAATGCAGAGTAAAATCTTCCATCTACTTGACGAAGCTCCAGAGCCCGCCTACCAAACAAACCTTCTGGCTAAAATCAATGACGACGGTGTTTCAAAATCTCTCACTAGAGAAAATATACGACTTAAACTGGAGCTTCAATTGACAACGGAAAAACTAAAAATATTTTCATTCAAGTTGATAGGGTTTTCAAATAAGCTAAATCAACCGCAAATCGGATTGTCCGGAGTAGGATCTAATAGTTTTTATTCACCAGGTTATATAAATCATGCCCCCCAAGAAATAGTTGGGTTAATTAAGCCAGAAGAGAAATTATATAGTGAAAACAATACTGATGTTTTATATACTTGCTTGAATAGTTTAGGCGACCTGCAGAGCATGATATCAAATTTAAACAGACGAGAGCAAGATACTCAACAAAAATTTGCTGAACTTTTAAAGCAATTTGATGACGTTGTCGTTGATACTTAGAATGATGCAGTAAAATGCAGTTTTTGTTTGATATCTATATTTTATTGATAATGTTTTGAAACGCGAATTGCATTTAAAAACCTTTAGGTGACCGATTCTGCCGTATATATTTTAAGCATATTATCTCGTATTTGTAGATAACTTTTAAAAAAATAATTAAATATAAGTAATTTTTTATGAAATCTTATGACGTTTATTTTCGAAAGCAACTCAGACTGCTGACCTAAACCATGAAAATATAGGTACTCTTTGATATTATTTTTGCTTTTCACAGTGCTTATTTTAGTAACAACAGCCTCACGGTGGCAACTACGCTTAGAAATCAGAAAGATCTGGTCACCTGGTTCTATTTCTGACAATGTTATTTATATAAGATACTGATTATTGCAACATAACGCTTGATTTAAGATCTTGGGTACAATTGTTTGACATGTCTCCTCCTCGATATAATATAGTCAACATATTTGACACTTTGGAAATTTGTTTTAAAGTAAAATGAACAGTAGTAACAAGACATTTTTTGAAAAGTTAAAACCTATAATTTATACATATTTATGACAAGAATTAAAAACGACAGCAGTGAAATAATCTCGTTTTATTTATTCTGTGTTAAAATAAAGTTTTAACAATGGCAACCATTATATAATATGCATTATAATCATTTTCAGCGAGGGTGCAGTAAGATTATTGGATGGTGTCTTTAATGCAAAACAATTTTTGGTAAATTTGAATACTAATTAAAACAAATACATTACACAAAAGCAAATTCTTTCACTAAAAATAAAGTGATCCCACATAATAAAATGTTTTTAACATTGATTACACTATCGAAAAAATATTTTCACATAGATAAAATAGTTTTCAGTCAATATAAATACTCACACTTTGAAATCAATAGTTGCGCGAAGCTGTAATGAAATGAAAATATTTGTCACAACTCTACCCTATATTTGTCTTTGTTCCACGCATTAGGATACATTACACAAACCAAACCAGACCAACACAAACGTAACCTACGAAAACTTAAGTCACTTTGTTAAAAGAATCCGTGACTAAGTGGAAATTATTAAAATCAAAGTTTAAGTGTACTAAGTTAATACTAACTCATCCAAAGTGCAAACTATCCAAATAAAAGTTCAAGTGTACAAAGTGAATACTATCTAACAACAAAGTGCAATTATTTATAACCCATTAATTATTAAGCATGATATTAAAGAGCACACACACACATTTCTGTGGCATTATGGCACAAGCTGATATGTCCGTTTTTATCACATCGGGTTTATTCTCACAATAAAATATTCGTCAGAAAGTGGTGGCAAAATTCAGTACACTAGTCCATTATCCATGAAGAAAATTTATTTTATAAGTGTACTATCCACTAAGAATTATCCATTTATTTGAATTTTTGATAACTTATCAAGTTCATATTTCTTCTCTAGTAAACTAATGTAAAACTGATTGATCGACGTGTGCCGTACGCTACATATTTATAATTCATTATAGGTACCAAATATATTGTAAAGTTGGCAAAAATCTGATAGCGTTTGTTTCTAATAGATGAGCATACGAAACATATTTTCAATTGCAGCCAACTTCATTTTAAGCCATCAATTGATTACATAAAATGGCAGCTGACAGTTCAAGGTTCTTTTTTCGAGCTCCATTTTGTTAAAAAATATTATTGCTAGTTTGCCATAGATTTTAATTTAAAAATTAAAAAGAATATTATCTGAGATGTATTTGTTTTATTTACGAAAATTTAAAAACGCTACGCGAGAAAATGAATATTCTACGTATGGAGTGGTGGACAAAACTTCTATTCCGTTCGTATCCCCATCATTCTATCTTATCTCTGTCCAAAAAAGGGCTCGAGCAAATGAGTAACAAGAAGTTCTCCAGGATCAACGTCTATTGAGATAAGCTGAACATTGGGAGTGGACATAGCTTAGAAACATATAAAATACTTATTTTTTTATACTATATAAAGAAACCATAAATTAGGCGATGGTGTAATGCCGAAATAGCTCCATCAACTCATTTTGATAATAATTCTTGTCATGCCTATAATGAATACCCTGGCTAGTGCTTAAACAAAAAATTGCAATACTTTTTTAAACAGCGTAAATATAATGCGATAAACTAGCTATGTACCCTATTTATATTCTCAAATGCTTATAGCTAAGCTTATTTAAAGAATAGGGTTGTGTGTAGAATCATACAGACATTGCAATATTTTAAGAAATAAATTATACCAACTCTTTCGTAATGAATCTTATCCATTAGTAATATTTTTAACAACTTCGTTTATTAATTTTCTTCAATCTTTTGAGGTGATGGAGCCCACGGTGTAAGGTCAAATCCGGTTTTGGTTAAAATAATTCCGTTGACCCAAAAAGCCGTTTAAAATATTTAAGCATCTGTTTCTCCGACATACTCTAATTGCCGTAGAAGCTCTGATACAGTGAATATTGCATCCATCTTTTGTGTAGTAGATTCGTTGATTTTTGAATAAAGTTCTTCGAGTTCATCCTTTGGCAGACACGAGTATGGCGCTCCGAAATTATCAGGCCGGGATCCTTGGAAACCACTTTCTCCGGCAACCCCAAAAGTAGGTACAAAAGGATCAACCTTACCATTGAATCCAGATATTGATTGAGGTTGTGGATAATTTTGTGCCGGAGGAGGTAACGGTGGATATTTTGATACAGGTATTGACGAAGCATAACCAAATCCACTAGGTCTTCCAGTGTTTGTTTCCCGAAACGGACCAGGTATTCCGGTGTTTGGTTCCCGAGTTGCACCAGGTCTTGAAGATGACGCAGGTCCTAAATGAATCGGAAGTCCAGTCAATTTGGATGAGATGAGTTTGAGTTTTTCGCTTGTCAGTTTTAATTCTCGCCGTAATTGTAAATTTTCTCTGGTCAAAGACTTTAGATTTTCTTCTATGTTAATTTTGAATTGCGCTTCACTTTGGTCAGGCGATGTTTCAATTAATTGTAAGATTTTATCACCGATATCCTTAATGAAATTCATTACAGCTGCTCTAGTCGACTCCTTTTGAGAACACGGATCAAATTTCTCTCGTTTCAATCGAATCAGTTTGCCACGAGTATCTTCTTTAAGACCGAGAAGAAGAAATTGTCCATCGGTATCAATCGCCAATGAAGTGATACTATCACTGAAACCTGGAATTATTTTCGCATACACTTTATCACTGTCCACATTTAGTGGGTCTGTAGAGGTGGAATATAGCCTCGCTGTCCTATAGTTTTGATCTCCCCCTAAATCAAACGACAAAATGAAAAGCATCTTTCCTTTCACATCCAAGATATGCTGGTTAATGCTGTTTTCTCCAGATGTTATGATCTCAATTTCTCTCCCAGTATTCTTCTCCACGGCAAATGATGTGCCGTATCCATCATAATAAACATTTCCATTTTGGTCTGATGTTGCACCCAAAGGTATAAGTGTTCCGACCATTTCAGGAAGATTTTGATTGCTGATCTTAAACGTTCTTCCTCCTGAAGAAAAAAGGATTTCTCTATCCTTGTAGCCGATGCGCTTCGGTGGCGTATCCAGCTTGACCACTAAATCGCATATATAGAAATCATCTGAAATCTGTACACGTGTATCTTCACATTTTTCTTCATTACTTTCACGAAAGCAATTATACTTCGATGATTTATCTCGTTCGCCATTGTCAGCTATTGTCTTTAAAGAAATTTGTAAGATAATAAATCCAAACACCACAATTTTCCCGAATTCCATTGTCTATCGAACTGAAAATTTGAAAGATCTATTTTAACATAATATGTAGGTATAAAATAACTTCTGATACAATTAACAATATTTTTTTAAGTTATACACACTGCCACCCGCTACGGCTTAACATTTTTGTTATATTGGTGTATTCTGTAGAACAACGTTAATCATTTATTTTTCCCCGGCTGACTGATGTATTACTTTAGTGAGCAATTACACCTTTGGTTATCAAAGTAATACTCACGTTAAAAATTATAACTAGTAATTATTGTACCTTTATATTGGTATTGTCATAAATTGATATTATAAAAAAGGAATGATTCAATTTGAAATAATTACAGACTACTCTGAAAAATAAGAAATATTTTTGGAAGATGAGTAAACTATTGTTCATCTTGACATTTCAAAAATTAACTTATGCCATAAAAAAATCAGGTGACCTCTGGCCTATTGAATTACAACATCGACAAAGTATAATTATTATTTTATAACCAATTTTGAATAATTCAATTTAAAAAAAAATCTGAAGGCTACGAATAGAGGTGTTGTAGTCCGATGACCATACATTTTTTTAAATGAAATTATTAAAAAAAAATTCATAAAGGTGCATGTTTAAATTATAATTGATAAATAGATTCACTTTCTCCACCAAACTCATTAGTTTTTTTGTGGCTATCTTAACCGATTATCTTATATTAGTAATCTAATAATTATTTTTCAACATATTAAGTTTTAAAAAAAAAAAAAAAAAACGTGTTGGTATTGTGTGGTTATCCAAACCTATACATTTGCAATAATCTATTGTTACCATCTAGTGTCTAGTGAACTTCGACATTTACGTTCAGATATAATAAAAGTCTTGCGAGACAGGTTAGTGGGGTATGGTATTAAATTTTATGTCTTTTGAATTCATCAATGCTCAAAGATATTAAAAAAAAACGAATAAATCACATCCTGTATTTATATTGCATTACTCGAGATCGCCTCAAAAAGAAAAAACATCACGAATACGCTTGTTCAAGAACTCAAATGTTAAGTAGACATTGACCTTGTTTGACTTGAAGCCAAGAAACTATAATATGATGTACACCAAATAAATCATGTACAAACCTAGAATTTATGTTCGAAGCTCTGAAAACTGAAGCTTTACTTTGGTGATTTATTTTTAAATATTCGGCTAAATCATTCAATAGATTGATTTAATTGATATTATCGTGGTAGAACACAATGATAGCGTGATGACAGAATGACTATCAACTACGTTTTATATTTCTTGTGGAACTAAATACTTGAATATTTTTACCTTGTGATCATATTAACCGTAAAAAAATAAATCTTCAGATTATTCAGTGTTACGTTTTTATTCTCAACTAGACTGATGTTTATAGAGTTACGATATTTGTCCTCTAGAGTCTAGAGTCTAGACTGATGCATGCCAACAGTATTTTACGACGATTTTTTATTATGTATGCTGTCTTCTTTCATTGATAAATTGCACTCTATGAACTGCAGCAACAACATTTTAAAAATGTGTTTGATCGCACACGTTATTAAACAACTTTAGTCTATAAATAAAAACACACAGTTTACCTTGAAACATCCTTCACTTAACCTTTTCAGCTTATTTTTGACGCGGAATAAATATTTCGCTTTGTAATATAATATTTTATGCAAATTGCCAATCAATTCTAATGAACGAAATATTTTTTCAGAAACATCAAAATCTCTTCTAACTCACACTACACAAACACCAAATATCGAATAAATGTTAAATCTAAAGAGCGAAACACTTGAGATCATTATAGTATAACAAATGATGATAGTTCTTTGTGGGAGATGGTTAGCACTGTTGGCACGTCATATTACTTCGCAAAATCACTGAGACGGCTATGGGACCAGTTATATCTGGCGGAGTGTAATTATGCGCTGTTCAACATAATAGTTTTACATCTCGTAATGGTTACAAAACCATCACTTCAAGCAAGGCTATCGTGATGATTGCTGTTGCAAGAAATTGTTCATAGTATATCGTGCGAATGAGATAGTATGTATTTCAAAAAGGGATCGAACCAATGAGGCAGAAAAAATTCCAATGGAATTTTTTGGATACCAACGTAATCAATCTATCGATAGGGTCATTTCGCCAGTGGTCAGCCAGTTAAGCAACAGGTGTACTTTCAAAAGCCACTTTGAGTCAATGAATGATAAATACATATTTATTTCGCTGTTATTCCATTTAACAGTATATGTACAATGTAAATCTGCACTATATAGGTCAATATAGCGCAGATATACATTGGGAAGTGGCAAGACTACCTATACGAATTCAAAAAATCTGTTTTTTAAATGTATCCATTATTATTTAAGCTTTATGCTCAAAAGGTCGACCACTGGTGACGGTTGACTTTAGGAACACTCGCCCTAGTTACTTAATTGGCGTAAACTAGTTTTTCTCAACTGCGGGAGACTTGCGAAAATGTAGAACGGGCTTAAAATACTATTTATAATTAAACATATTATATTCAGTACATGTAGAGCAGTGGTTCTCATGGAAAATTTCTCCGTAACCGCAATATAAACATTCTGTGGTCTTATGGAAATGTCTCGTGGCCGCACCAAATTTTTCAATCGTGATTTAAAATATTAGACCTATGAATTTACTAAAAAAAGGATCAACATGTACGTTTATTCGATAAAATACATTTAAACATGTTGGCAGTGGGTAGGTGGGTAGTTGACGTAGCTAAGGGTTATTTTAGGGGTGGTCTTCAAGTTTGCCTTCCCTTCCACTTTTCTTCAAAAAATGATGATTTTGTATTTACAATAGTGTTGCGTTGTGGATATTTTGAAAATTACCAACATTTTTTTTTTAACCATAAACCATCATGACGTATAAAATTGCGCAGCAGACAGAAAATTTTTATGTTTTAATATTATTTCTTCAAAAATATGTACTATATTTTTACAATCCTGTCATTTACAAATATGAAATATACAAATGCTTCCATATTTTAAAAAAAATCAGAAAACAATCACTGATACAAATTTATTTGGATAATCTCTCGTCAATGATAATTACACGATTGCAAGATGAAAGTCTTTGGTTATCGTACAAGAGACTGAATAACTTACTACACTGCAGCCCAAATTAACCCAATGAGGGTTATTGCACTGATGCGGATAAATTTATATCTAAAAAAGGATCCCTATTTTGTTAAAAATATTTATACATTACAAATACGTTTTCGAGCCATATACTTACGAAATACGAACAAACAAATGTCGTATTCAAATTTGGATTATAGAGATTTTGTACACTTCCATGTATTTTGTTCGTAGGATCGAATGCCTGAAGATGCCGAAGGGCGAAACCCGGGTCGTTAGTGACAAAATACATGGAAGTGTACAAAATCTCAATAATCCAAATTTGATATTGAAATTCTATCAAGCACCCTCAGTCGATGTCTTAAATTATAAATGTCGTATTTATTTTATATTACTATTTTTTTAAATATCAATATTTATTACCATAGAACCGTTGGTGGCCGCAGAAAAATCCTCTCATGGCCGCACATGAGAACCACTGATGCAGTGTAAGTAGTGATTAAATAAAATTTAAGCTGCAGTGCCTATAGTCGGGTGGTCAACGTCATGATTTTCGGTTGCGATGTTCACGGATTCGAATCTCAGTGCGTAAACATTCACAAATTGATTTTTCAATTGATTTATAAAAGGGGATTACGTTAAGGGATTTTACCTACGAAAAAGGATTTTCCAAAATGGTTAAAATTAGTTTGAGAGTAACAAAGAAGATCATATTACATATTATGTTGGCATCAAAAATATTTATGAATATTACGAGGACCTTGACTGCAAAACGGTTAAGAAACTCTGTCTTAAATTATTCTTAAATGATAACATGATTTCCATCAATTATTGTACAGTTTAATAATATGATCACGTCATAATATCTCACAATTGATTATCTTTAGTTAATCGTGTCGCCTGACGAAGCGATATTAATTATTGTATTAAGGTCACTAAAAAGAAAGCCTAATTCTCTGTGCGACTTGGAATAATGCTCTTTCAAAGACTTGTTTTCTGCCTTCAGACGGTCTACTTCATGCTTTGAATAACATTTGCCTGCCAATTTATTCTTCGATGTAGCATCGTCCAACGTTACTACATTGTGGATGATTGTTATGATGGTATATTGGTACTCGACTGGTAGTAGTGACAAACGCCGTCATCGGTATGTTATAATCTTCATCGTCTCGATTTTCATCTTTTGACGTATAAAGACCCCTTAGTTTCTGTGTAAAAATATAAAGTTTTTCCGTTGTTACATTTAAACTATGCTTCAGCCTCTGGTTTTCTCTAAAAAGAGATTGTATATTGCTTTCCAATGGAGCTCTAAAAGCTGCGATCAGACTTACTGGTTCAGAGATTGCGTTGTCTACGGTTTTCAAAACTTTCTTTTCCATTTCTTTGATAAGATGATGAATTAATAATTTATAAGCTTGCCCCCTTTTTCTTCATGTATTCCCAGTATTAGAAAATCCAATCCACCTTGTACAGCTAATGCTGTAACATGATTGCCAGCACTTTAAACTAGCTCTGCATGAACTTTACCGTCTACCACGTTGAGAGGATCGATATTGACAGCATATATCTGTCCAGTTTTGTCATTAGCGTCTTCGTTGTTTAAAACAAATGATAAAATAAAGAGTTTGTTTGCTTCTACGTCAATGGCGTGTTGATTGTAGCCGTATACTCCGTTAGTTACAATCTCTATTTCTTTTCACGTGTCTTTTTGAACAACATACGAAGTCCCTTCTGCGCTGAAGTATGCATTTCCTTTATTGTCAAACTGTTCAGCTGATGGAATCAAAATGCTTACTTTTTGGGCCAATTGTCTTGTAGTATTAACTATAAATGTACTACCTCCAGAAGACAGTAATATTTTGCCATCTCGATACACTATGCGTTTAGGGGGTGAGTTCAGTTTTACAACCATATTGCAAGCGTAAAAGTCTCCACAAATTCTGAAGCGGCTGTGTTCACATTAAGTTTCATTTGTTTCTGTAAAACAGTTATATTTCAAGGCGTAATTCTCCAAGATGTTTGAACAGATTGATATAAGTATCAAAGTAACTACTGCAGAACTGGATATTTCTTTAAATGCCATATCACTATATTGAAAGTATTCTGAAAAAGAACAAAAAAAAACTCGTAATATATCGAACATCTTACGTAAAAACAGCAGGCGTATGATAGAATAAAAGTCGTCCATTAATAAAAAAATAATTGCTTATTTAATTCCGTATATCGCAAACTACTACCAAATGTAGAGTTATTTTTGTTTTAGACGCCGGTTTCAGATTATTCAAACTTTTAAATGCCAGGAATCTAATATCTTCGATTCAAATTCATTTCTAAAATTAATGAAGTGGGTTTATTCAACAAAATAGTCACCTCTGGCCACTCGAACTTTTTACCGGACATTTCTGTATCTGATAGACTGTGATACAATTTCAAAATGTTAACAACAAAAAAAATATTTATGCTGCAGTATTCATTGATGCAAATAAAAATTATTGGCTCCTCAAACGTCTCTTTAAATAAATACAACATAATTTTAAATGTGCCTTAAATGTTAAAAAAATGATATGTCCAATTCTTTTACGAAAAGGTATTTTGATTAAATATAATAAAGGATCGACATTCCACGCGATTTGTTGTAATAACTTTTTAAAACTAACAGTGATTAAAAAAATTACTTCAATAACCGCATTTATGGTAAGTACTACTTTAGTTCGATGATTCATAACAATCAAATAACCAAATTAGGTGCGACACTCTATATTTAGATTATTTGTTGCTCAATTGTAGGCCGATTTTTTTTAATTTATAAAATACGAGTCGAAATAACTGTCATCTTTCCATGGTACTCAATGTGGGATTTCAGTACCTAGTGGGCGTATCCCGTGATAAAGCAGCGTTAAATTCACTCTTCGAATGACGTCGTAAGGTTATTGAATGCAATATAATTCGCCCTTTTATAACCAAGTCAACATGGTTGACCATCGGTCTGATTGATTTCTGTAACTCTTTCTGTTCATAATATTTTTTTAGAAATTCCCATAGGATGTGATTAGCATCCTGTGGTATTCTACCACATTTACAATATGATGTATGACTAAAGAGCTTGGCAGCGAAACCACCGTGACCAGTTATGAATTGACCCAAAATATAATATATACAGGCAGTTCAAATGCCGGGCTATATACACTTTTTAAGCCTGTCCTGCCCTCTAGGCCAGTGGTTCTCAAGTACGGCCACGGTGGCCGCATGCGCCCAACAGGGGATTTTTATAACGGTTCTTTAGTAATAAATATTGATATTAAAAAAATGAGTAATATAAAAAAATACGACATATGTTTATTCGTATTGCGTACGTATGCGGTTCGAAAACGTATTTGTAATGAATGAATATTTTTAATAAAATAGGGATCCTTTTTTAGATAAAAATTAATCGGGATCAGTATGGTACCCCATCGGGTTAAAAATCTCCAAAACGAAAACCGTGTTAAACGGAAATCGTGCTAAGCGAGTAATGTGTTAAGCGAGGGATGGGTGTGTATATTTGATTTGTATCGTTTTCTTTATTGAATAGTAACAAGGAAAACTTTTTCATATATCAAAGTTTTAAATGATTGTTACAGCTATTCTATTTTAAATGTCGCTTTAAAAACGTAATTTTGGTGTTAAAATATACAAATTTTTTTGCCATGTCCGCTCCCAACGTGGAGCATATGGCCTCCTATTGAAGGCATCTTAACAGAAGTTTTCTATGAGAACTGCTTGTTACTCAGTTGCTCAAGCTCTCTTTTTTTTCGAAGAGAGTAGGGATAGAAGGATAGGGCTAGGACAGAACTAGTGGATAGCTAATCGCTCTCGCTACGCCCCGTTTTTGAGGATCGGCAGGGAGTTAAATATAATACTAAATAAATAATTTTTAGAAACAGAATTTTTTAAAACAGCGATTTTTCAAATTGAAAAATATTATATTCGTCATATAGGGTTGCGTCATCCATGAAAATGGCCACCTATCAAATAATATTACCAGAGGGAAGAAGTAAATAAAACAACTCGTAGATCGTTTCATTTTTACTGTAATACATCATTACATTTTGTATTAAATATTTTATTATTTATCCACATTTTAAAAAGTTTAAATATTCGTAATAAAACTCCTAAAAATCTGTAAAATATTTTTTTGCACACTTAGTAGAAGCGATATATTATGGCCTATACGTTAGCCAAAGGATTAAACAACATTATATCTATGAGTGAAAAATAGTTTCGCTTATCCCACCACCAGCTTTTATGTATTATAAGCAATCGCTGAACATTTGAATTTAGGCATTATGCTCTTGATCAACACAGAGATATACGATACATACTGATCTTTGTATTAAAAAAATGAAGGGAAATGTTATTTGACTTACTCTGTCGTTTAATTTACAATGATGCTAAGTTTTCGAGTTGAGAATAAGGTGTGACTGTTGAGTTTTATATACAAATCGACTGTAGCCTGATCCGGTAATGCAAATTGATCAGATCCATTAATGTTAGCGCACATGGGTTACCCAAAAATTTAACGATTTGCTAAAAGATACTTCACCTGAAATTACTTGCGTACTGTAAAGAAACGTTTTGTCAGCTGTCGTTGCGACTTATTACTGTACATTGCCGTTATGATTTTAAGAAAATTTAATCTTCATTGGTAACTATTCCATGTAACTGTTCTAAGAGAACATTAAATTTTTGCTGGTTTTCTTTTTCTCGCTTTTTAAATTCGCCGAGTTGATGCCTGAGATAAGTCTTCTCAAGATCGTCTGTGGGCAAACAATGACATGGTTTTTCTATTTCTGGTCGCCTTGTAGTTGTAGTGTGCCTTGTAGAGAATGGATATTGAGGTGGTGGCTGACTATCTGTTACTATGGGCCGTCTAATAGATGGTGGTAGAGTTGGGAGCATTGGTTTTCGAAAGGGATTGGAAAATCCGAGCAATGTTTTAGAAAAAATTTTAAGTTTTTCTGTTGTCACGCTAAGTTCTATTTTCAATCGCTGATTTTCCCTAGATAATGAAGTTAATTCTTTTTTATTACTCTCGTTGAGTAGATTGCTTCTTGTCGTTGGTTCTGAAGATGTGTCAAGGAGTTCAACCATTTTAATCTCCATTTCTCGTATCAATTTAAGTAAAGCAATTTTGTTACTTTCCTTTTGAGAACAAGGATCGTACCGTTGTCGTATTAACCTTATCAACTTTCCACCGTCATTTTCTTTTGTACCGAGAAGCAGAGTATCTAGACCTCTCTGGACAGCGAGAGCCGTGATACGGTTACCTGCGCCACTTACTAACTCGGCTTGTATTTTATCATCAACTATGTTGAGTGGGTCTGTAGTGACAGCATATATTTGTCCAGTTCTGTCATTTGAATTGCCATCCGAATCAAATGATAGAACAAATAATTTATTGGCTTCCGTATCGAGAGCATGCTGATTGTAACTGTATGATCCAGTAGTTATTATTTCAATTTCTTTACCACTACCTTCTACGACTACATATGTGGTACCATCACCACCAAAATAAGTATTGCCTTTCTTATCGTTAAGTTCCCCGAGCTGTGGAATCACTCTGTTTACATGTTCCACATGGTCACTACCATTGCTGACGCCGTAGGTCTTGCCACCAGACGAAAACAAAATGTCTCCATTTCTGTAGCCGATTCGTTTTGGAGGAGAGACCAATTTAATAACTAGGTCACATGTGTAAAAATCACCACAAATCTTAACTCGGCTTTCTTCACAAGTTCCTTCATTCGAATCCTTGAAGCAGTTATATTTGAAATTTTCATTTTGTGCGAAAGTCTCGGTATGTGCCCACAGCAAGAATATTACAAACCTCACGTTAAGTATCAGTACACTTTTTTGAATATGCATTTTAAGTCTCCTTTTGCTTAAAAATTTATCTGAAATCAAAAAATACGTAAATATCAAGATGGTAAAAATTTGAATTGTTGAAATTGTGTACATTTCGCATTTGTGGGTTTCGCCTTTCGGCATCTTCAGGCATTCGAGTACACGAATGAACTCGAACTGTTTATTATTATTATTAAACAGTTTATATAGTTTACATATAAGATAAAATACGACAAAATATTATCACTCAGTCTAGGAACCACACTGATACCTGAATTAATACCAACACCTACCTATACGAAAACAATGACCTTTAATCCTTTTTGGGAAAACAAACGCATTAACACAGTCATAGGATTTGCAATTGCAGGTGGTCAGGAACCAAATAGAGTTGGATTAACAGTGATACCCACGTTTAATAGAATATTGGGTTTTATATATAGCCATGCACACTCATTCCAAATTAGTGGGTTCTATCAGGGTGACTATGGGATGAATGCATTAATATGGGACTTTCATTATTTTAATTGTTAATTTATGTTTATTTTACGAACTCCTGTCACGTAACGGATACAATAACGAGAAATTTGGGAAATTAAGTTGTTCGCTAAAAATTGGTAAGGAATTTAACTGGGTTATAAGAACCCAGTTAAATTCCAATAGTGATTTCCAAAATTTCTTGTTTATTACCCCCCATGTTTTGATGGAACATTTTAACTCCATAATCTGCATTGTAAGTTGGGTCCTCCAATAACAAATAATATTCAAATGTTGGTGTATCTCTTTTAATCTAAGAGCAGGTAATTCTTATACTCTTGTATTTAATGTAAGTGGAAATGTATAAAATAACAAACACACGGAAATACAAAATAACTAATACTTGGAAATTTTCATCGATTCAAATTTGATATTGAAATTTCATCAAGCACACCCTCAGTCTATATCTTAAATTATGTCAATATGGTTGAAAATGTACGTAATTATATATAAATGGTTCATAAAAAGTTCTAAAATTTGACCCTTTTAGCTCTGATTCATCGTTACGCCGAGACTGTGATAAAAAAACTCGCAGAGCTTATTTGACGGCGCAAATAAGTCAAAATTTATAATCTGAAAATCATATTTTTTTATCTTTACTGAATCAAAGTTTATTTGATACATACACATTTGTAATAGCTCCATTCAGTTAGGTTTACCAAAATATCAACGTGCTGATAGTTCGGTGTTCTGTCGCTTAAAAGGTTAACATAGAAATGCAAAAGTTTTCTCAAATATGCTGCAATATAATTAAAATCTATGAAGACAACTTTATATTATTGTCTAAGAGTAGCTTTTCTCATTTTTTTCATTGCGATACATATGACGACTGAAAATCAATTTACTGTCACCACGGAATGGGTAACATAACTACAAACTTTTGATTTTATCGCAAACGAGAAGAACCGGATTCGCTTTTATCTGTTTGAATAAATAGATAATCGCTAACAGTGATTATTTATAATTTATGTTTTTGAAGCTATGATTTTTTAATTTCCGTTGTTGATATTGCGGAAACTGTATAAGGTAAGGTATAAGGTAAACGTACCAGTGGTTGACCGGTTAAGAAAAAAATTCAACAAAAATATCGATTAACGTTTAGAATTAGACCGAATAATAACAAAACGAGTGTATTAATAATGGATCAAATTTCTAAATTAAAATGGTAAGACAAAAAATAGAAAAGGGTCTGTGGTAAAAAATTGTGTTGGAATTTTAACAACCATGTTAGTAGTTGACCATCTAAAACATTGAAAGTTCCCGTAGTTGAGCACTTTTTTTTTCAGTAGTTCACCATGCCTTATCAGAGGATTTCATGACAACCATTCATCAGAGCTTCCTGTAAAACCACTGTTGGTTGAATCAAGTAGCATATACTTACATTCACTGATATCTTTTACAATTTTCTTAAGAAATTCAAAATAAAATATTTAATGCGTAAGCTGTTGTTTTCAAATGCCCGCTTGGACACCCCTATGACATATATGGTGATGTGTTACTTCCTCAATCCGACAAAAGATGGTTTCACTTGTCTGAACTCTACAATTTAGAGCAATCCCGCGTATACGTTTCTTATTTTGGGCATTTTTATTGAAAAAGGTCAACTACTGGTACATTTACCTTAACTATTGTTTTAAAGGCCGTATAACCCTAATTCCTGTTCTTGAAAATTACTCTATATCACTTTAATAGATTCTATAACTTCATTTCACATGTAAACGCGTGCTAATTAAAATAACGAATTACTAAATCGATTGTTTTAGCACCAGTTGTTTTATATTCAAAAAAAATGCATGAAAAAAAAACTTTTATTTAAGGTTTATAATGAAATATTTAAGAGATAAATCACTCTGATAAATAGAATACGAAAGGATTTCTAAACTTATTTTACCATGTCCGCTCTCAGTGTGGAGCATATTATGGAGGTATCTCAACAGAAGTTTTGAGAACTGCTTGTTACTCAGTTGCTCAACCTCTCTTTTTCGAAGAGAAAAGGAATAGAAGAATAAGGCTAGGACAGGACTAGTGGTTAGCTAGTCGCTCTCGCTATGCCCCGTTTTTTGGATGGGATGCGTGGAAGGGAATTTTAGACATCACAAATATTATGTCTATGAACAGAAATCCATAAATCGATTGAAAAATCAATTGATAAAACTGTCCACGCCAGAACTTGAACTCGAGACATCCATAACCGTAGCCAACGACATTAACCACTGCACCATGGAGTTGACAAACTAAATTTTATTTGAAATGTGTGTTTTTTACAATATAACGACATCGCACTACATAAATATGCCCTGCTAATTATTAAATGTATCAAAATTTGTTTACTAGGATATTGCACAAAATTCTCGTAAAATAATAACACATTTTTACCTCATTTTAACAACACTCGCATAACACTAAGAATATTATAGAAAAGGGACGATAATGAATTACATATATAGATTCTTGGTTGAACTTATAAAGACTGATTCGAAAATATCAGTTGCAGGAGGAAAATATCTAAAATATCATGGATGACATCACCCATACATCGTGCATTTTCTTACTTCTGTGCCAGAGCCGGATCCATAGGGCGGGGAGTTTATAGAGATTTTTACCCTTTAACCAAAAAAAAGATATTAGTCTAAATCCGCACCTGTGCTTTAAAAATTTATTTACAATAGATAAATATATATATTGAGGCGGTGGTTTCCATCCTTTATGATACAACGACACACTTAAAAAAAAATATTCGCACCTATCTATCTTATATTCCTAAAAATACCTTGTTTCGTTGCAAGCAATGCACTCGCAGGTGCCGAAATTTATTCCTGGAATATAGAGTGTAGAATTTACCTACCTTACAATCAGTCTACATACAGTAACGGTGCAGGTAAAACGTTTGTGCATTTCAGTCGTGTAAGTCTAAAATATAAATAAAATGAGTGCAAAAAGAAAAAGCTATTCCGTCGGGTACAAAATGGGAATCGTAGAGGACTCCTGGGACGTAAATCTTGTGGCCTTCTGTCAAGAAAAGATGTTGGATCTTCGTATGGTTCGAAAATTGCGAGCATACTTCGATAACCTGTGTCAACTGGTGGACCAGGGAAATGAGAAGAAACGCAGGGTTTTATCAGGTCGGCAGCCGGTTTTTCTGAGCTGGAAGAAAGCATCTGGGAATGGATTGCTGACAGGTGAGCAATGGCTATGGTTGTGCACAGGGCTGATATCCAAACATTTGACCTCGAAATGGCATTATTAAACAAAAATATATAAATCTACTTATTGCACTGGAAAAGTAAGCCTTTCCCGATAATAAGCACGTATTTTGGACCAAAAAAGAAAGTATTACAGTGTTTTATTTTCGGAAAAAGACGGTATATACGGCCCTTACTCGCATCAGTAGATTTTATAAATTACAAATCAAAGCATATCGATAAAATTGATAATGCAATATCATGATCGAATTAGTTGTTTAACGGACAGCACAATTATTATCCGTTATCGTAATTAGCATAACCGGTTGAAATCCCTTTGATTGTAAGTATGTCTTTACTCATTACCAGACGTGTAGTGGTAAATAATAAAATAGTGTCAGGCCGCTATGAAAATTGACCTACACTCATACTTTTAGTCAACTTACCCCTAATTTACTGGCTAAGTATTTAATTATTTTGGTTTCTATTAAATATTTTTCATACGAATGTGTAAATTATTGTTTATAAAATAAAAGTGTGACACACTCTGGTTTTTTTTGTTAAGATTAAGTTTTATTAGGGTCCATAACTAAAATCGCCCAGCGGTAATGACAATGATTTGGACAAATCGACCCAACCCACCACCTGCGGATACGTTCGCAATACGAATACATTTTTGACGGAAAGAGGTGGCTCCGACGATGCGGGAGTCCTTTTAATTTTATGTGTGCGTATGCGATTACGATTTTTCGAGTGGAGGTGAGCTGCCGGCCAGCGTGGTCAGCACCGGTGACGTTGTGAATTGTTTGTGTTTGTTTTGAATTGGACTTAATTGAAACTCATTTGTCGTGTCATTTGCATTATCACTTAAAGTAAATTCATGCGTTAAGTAAATGTAAATGTAGACGAAATTTTATGTGTTAGGAGTATTATTTTTGTGTATGTTAAGCAACTGCATCTTCGATTAAAAATAAATAAGTGTTGGACCGGATTTGAAATGGTGTTTGTTTGAGATCCCAGCCCTTCCAGGACGTTCGATAACCAGCCATTCGCCTTTCTTCGATTCGGGTTCTCTCAAGTAGTGATAATTTTTGTAAAGTACCAGAGCGCATTGCGGTCTGAAAAAATGTCAGTACTAGTAGACAAAATGTATGATCAAAATTTATACACAATAACGCATCCATAGATCAGGATATTAATATCAATTCGTTTCGGGTACGGCCGTCTTTTCCTAGAGAAATTTTCCAAAATCTATAATGACAAAGGTAATTTTTTTAAATTTATGTAATAAAATCAAAACAAAAGTAATATTTTATAAAAATTTATTTTATTAAATTAAAAATAAAGAAAGCATTGCGTTAGTTTAAATTTAATTCATTGCGTCTTATTTTTGACACCATGATTTAGTAGAATAATTTGAATTGAAAGTAATATAAATCAAAATAAATATTGTAAACAGTCCATATTTCAATAATTCGTATTAAATACAGTTTTTAAAAGAAACATTTTAACCATTAACAAGCATGACTGATTTTCATAAATACATCAAATTTATTGATCGAATTAAAACATGACAGTAAAAATGTTCTAATCCCCGTATAATCTCGAATAGGTTCGAATCTGTTCGGCATCGAGTACACGAATACCGAAATACATACTGAAATTCCATCAAGCACCCTTCATCAGAATTTATTCATCGTGAACAATTTTCTTTAAATTTGTGGTGGAATTTTTTCATTTAAATTGCGATTTTGCTTAATTTTTGATACCAAAATACTGGTTTTGAGAATACGAAAATCCTAAATACCGGGATCCCGGTCTCAATTATACCAGTATTGAAATCCGTAGTCATAATGCTTTTGTCGCTTCCGGATACGCATTTACTTTCCTTTGTTCCTGCTCTATGATTTAATATCACAGAGTTCATACACGACTATAGGATCCATACTGATACATACACGGAATCCATACACTGCTTTATGATCACGTGATCCATACTAATACACTGACATTGTCTGTGTATTACAAAGAAAGCCTAATGTGTAGTAAAAAGTGCAAAATTATAGGGCGTATACTATGATAAGTCTATTGCCGGTCACCAATAACTTCTCAATCGCTGACCCGAAGAGCGCGACATCATCTGCGTACTCAAGGACGACCAGTCTACCGTCAGGGCAATCCCATCTTATGGTATGATAGTTTTGCGTAAGATGAACTCAATTATGTTGAAGAAGCAGTACTGCGCAGGTTTGGTTAAGAAGTCGGAGAAGGTTCCAACTAGTGATTGCAATACCGTACGTATATTATATATCAATGCCAGTATTTCAGTATTAAAAAAATAAATAAATCTTAAATTACTTGTTTCTTTGAATTAAAATATGTCCTTTATCAATATTGGAATCTGTCAATCTTAATCGGATCTTCGTGCATATAAGTTCGGTTCCAGAAAAGTTTTAATAGACCAACTGCCAAAGATAAAAAATTGTATCGTTCAAAAGTGTTATTTTGGTCTTGAAAAACAGCCAAAATACCGTCGACCCGGTTTCTGTAATACCGGCATTGCAATTTGCAATCCATAGTTCCAAATGAAAGTGTTATATGCCAACAAAAAAAGAGCTACAACTTACCAAGGGACTACAACATACAAGAATCTTCGTTAGAGGACTTTTGATAGGATTAAGTAAGCGTGGAAACGAAAGTCAAAGAAATTGATCCCTACTAATGCATTTCAATAATTTGGATAACTGTTTAAGATTTTAATTTTTACCGTGTAAAATTCCGTATAGAGTCAATTTTATTGTTTTATTTTTCCTCCACGATTTTTTCAAACCTACATTTGGCTTGTTGAGCCAGTGATGTTCACTTTAATGTAGAATCAATAAATGTTGCATGGTCTTATTATGATCTTCATGAAATTCAATAATCAACATTAGATATTCCATCCAGTTGTACTAGAAGAGCATCGAATTTACGCTGGTTTTCCTTCTCTCTCTTCATAAATTCCTCGACTTGATGCATTAGATGTAAACAATTCAAAGGTATGTCGCTTGGCTCGCCATCGAAGTCGGTTTGATCGGACTTTGGAATTACTGCACTTCGTTGGGTATACTGTTCTGTATAAGCGGGTCTTGGAGTAGTTGGAATCGGGTATTTTTTAGTTGCCAGTGCATAAGCGTATCCCGTGAATGGTACCCAAGTGGGTGGATCCAATGTAGTCGTTTTGGGTGCAAGATACGGTTTAGGTGGCGGTGGCGGTGGCGGTGGCGGTGGCGGTGGTCGCGTTGGAGGCCTTGTTGCGGGTGCAAGAAACGGTGTAGGTTGTTGTGGTGGTGGTCGCGTTGGAGATCTTAGTGTGGGTGGAGGCCATGTTGCAGGTGGAAAATACGGCTTAGAAGGAGAGGGTGGTCGTACTGGTCGTGGTGGTGACGGCGGTGGTGGCGGTCTTGGGGGCGGTGGTGGGCGTCTTGTAGTTGTTGCGGGTGCAAGATACGGACGCGGTGCTGGTGGTAATGGTTGACCCATCGCGTATTCCGGTACTGGCCTTCGAAAGGTTTCGGAAAAACCTCTCAATGTGCTTGTTACCACGTTTAGTTTATCCATTGTCGCGTTAAGGGCTCTTTTTAAACGCTGAATTTCCCTCGACAAAAGTTTTATGTCGTTTTCTCTATCATCTCCTTTTAAAGTGCCTCTTCCCGTTATTTCTGGGGTCGTACTGACAATGGTTGCGATCTTATTTTCCACCTCTTTTATCAAATTAATAATAGCAGCTTTGTAAGACTCCTTACGAGAACATGGATCCGACTTTTGACGTTTTAGCCGAATCAACTTTCCACCGACATCTTCTTTCAGACCGAGAATTAAAATACCAGATTCTGGCTGAGCGGCAAGAGCAGTGACACGGTCACCGATACTAGCAACCAATTCAGCATTTACTTTATCATTTACGACGTTGAGTGGATCTGTAGCGATAGTATATATTTGTCCAGTTTTTTCATTTGGATTTTCATACGATTTGAAAGACAAAATAAATAATTTGTTTGCTTCAATATCGATAGCATGTTGATTGTAACTATAATTTCCATTCGTTATTATCTCGATTTCTTTACCAGATCCACTTTCGACAACGTAAGAGGTGCCATCACCGCAAAAGTATATATTTCCTTTCTTATCGAAGAGTTCGCCGACGGGTGGAATCACTTGGTTTATCTCGTGGATATCGTCGTTGCCGACTCCGTAACTCCTTCCCCCAGATGAATAGATTATATCGCCATTTCTGTAGCCAATCCTCTTCGGCGGTGAGCTCAATTTCTTTACAAAGTCACATGCATAGAATTGTCCACTTATTTCCACACGACTCTCTTTGCACGTCTCGGTTTTAGAGTCACTGAAGCAGTCATATTGGAAATTTGTATCCTCCGCGAATAAACTGACAACTACTATCACCAATTGTAAGTAAAAGCCCACGAGCCAATTAAAGTGAGTGTGTTTGGTAATTGCCATTATCCAGCTTCTTCGGTCCGACTTATCTGCAATTAAATTGTGAATTGTAATATATGAACAATATGAAGTCCTTAATTTGTTTATCATTATTTTAGATGTGAAGTCAAGTGTGAACATATACAAAACGTGTCGCCAAATAATATTTGTGTTACTATTTTCAGTACATATGCATACACTTACGTTTAAATAATTTGAATTAAAAATAAGATTTTATTTATAATAACGCCCAACCTTAATTTTTAATGTTTTGTCATAAAAAAAATATTTACATTATTGAAGGTTATGTTCTGTTGACTTATTATGTTTGTATGAGTAAATTCAAGTACACTAACATGAAATTATTCAAATGTTGGCATCGTCGTAGCGTCATTTTGGTGCTAGTTAATGTTGAATTTTGAAAACACTACCGTTTACCATACTTCATTTGACATTCACGAAATAAAGGTCATCAACTAACAACAATTTACAATGTTTAAGGTTGCAAATAGCACAGTTGACCTAGAAATGCAGATAGAATGACATGTACAAATGTCACATCAATACTGTTCACCGTTAAGGAGGAGTTCTTGTTACAGACAGGCAGATTGATATATGTATTTTCTGTTTTATATTATAGATACACTAGCTTATAACCGAGTGGTCAACATCGTCCTCCTCGGTTGCGATGTCCACGTGTTCGAATCCCTTGATTTTTTAATATAATTATTGAATTGTGTTTTATTTTTAAATTATAATGCTTTTCCACCAAGAACTGACAGTTAACACCTCAAAAGTGATTTGTGTTTGAAAGCCACTGATATTTGTTATGTATACATTCCCTACCACCCACCCGACCTTAAAAACGCAGAAGAATTAGAATGGAAAGCTAAATACTAGTCCTAGTCCATACCTTATATGATTAATCTCTCCAAAGAAGATATTGCTACTTAATAACAACTAGTTCTCGTTAAACAAAGACCGTTATTGCTCCATTATGAGTCCAAATGCTCCACTCTGTGGGTGGATATGGTAAAAAAATATGTAAAATTTAAATATTAAAGATTTCGCTCTAAGAGTGAGTAGATTTTATTATTCTATCTATACCGGAGGTGGATTACCTTTGGCATTTTAATTGTACACAAATCTTTCGTATAGTTGTTCCTTTCTGTTTTCTCTTTGCTCATTTAAAAAATAAAATGTAGATTCATTTTTCAATAAATCTCATTAACACTTCTTTTATGCGACCTTCTGACATGGAAAGGTTCCCGGCCCCTAGTCTATACCGCCTCGTTGAGTTAATCTCAAGCCGACCATTGTGTCATTAAACATTTCAAGTGGTTTTGTCCATTCATAGTATTTCAACATTCGTTTTTTCTGCGCAACAGTATCACTGAACGTCTGTTTTAGCGCCGTAAATAATCTGAAAATAATCAACGAAATTGGTATGGGACGGGTATCGGAATAATTGCGGAAGTTCATTTCAGAATCAGGTCTGGGCAAATTTTTGGCTGAAGTGCTTTATTAAAAATTCAAAATGAGCGGCTGGTCGCAATTAAAATATTATTATTAGATATGCATTATTTAATATTATGAAAAGAGAATGTAAAAATTGAAAAAAAAAATATCTATACCTTCCTAATATTTCAAAATAAATTTCTTTTTTCTATTCCATTGCGTGAAAAAAATCATGATGCACAATACAAGATAACAAGGTTTTTCTTTAACTATGTCCGATCTCAATGTAAAGCATGTGGCCTTGTAATGGAGGTATAAAAATAGACGTTTTTCTACGAAAAGAGCTTGTTATTCAATTCGTTTTAAAATGGAGTAGATATAGAAGGATAGGGCGAGAACAGAAATAGTTGCTCTTGGTACACCACGTTTTTGGGGTCGGATGTTAGGGAGAAAATTTTAACATCACAAAAATCCATGAATCGGTTTAAAAATCAATTTATTAATATGTCCATAGTAGCATTCGAACCTGAGAGAAACGTAACCCAAACAAATGATGTTGACCACTGCACCACGGACCCGAGATGTTTAAAAGTTGTCAAAAAATATATATTTCCGAATAATGTCCAACATATTATATATTCTGCCTAATAGTGTCAAATAGTCACCAAGTCACAAATACGATATTAACCTAATACCAGAATATGACGTCTTTTTATTTTAGTATATTTTTTAACCACATCCACTCCTAATGTGTATTATATGGACGCATATCAATAATATGAGCAATTATTATTGTTTTTAAGAAGACTAGTTAGTTACTCAACCTCTAGGAAAAGAATACTATGGTAATTAACTGGATGCTACCCTTAACGCGTTTTAGAAAATACAGTTTTTTTACAAATACATTTGGTTTTATAGCTAGTAATATCCAATTCGCCAGATATTTTGAAACTTTTAAGAGTCACTCGAGATCAATTTGAGGATAAACACGTCACGAATACCCATGCACAAGATGTCAAATATTAGATTGAGTAAATCTAAATTTGATACTGACGTTGTCAGAAATTGAACCCAAACCAATCCGATCGCTAGAGTACAGCGCTTACTACTATTATTATTTCATTTCAATGTATTATTATTTACGGTCAAATGGTAAAACATAAAATAAACTATCTTCGCAACAGCTACAGCTGGAGGTAAGACAGTGATCTAGTGATTATGGGTTCGAATATCACGCAAATTTTATACATACGATTCAAATAATTATTTATTCAAAATACTATCTGGCCTGAATAAAATAAAGCAGTATACCATAAATAAGAATTAAAATAAGATATTAAAAAAACACTCTTCTTACCTTTATTTCTGACAATCCTTTTTAATAACCATGGTTATTGGCGCAAATTATTTTTTTATAATATTACACGAGCGATACAAATTGTAAGGAGAATTGCTTTTTAGTCAATTCTAAGGTGACGCAATGTGTTTATGTAATGAAAGATTTGTATAGAGCGGTGTCTGTCTTCTTACTTAAGTTTGAAGCCTGTGGTATTATCACAGAAGATGAGAGAGGGAGGTATTATTATTTTCACAATATTAATATTATATTCATTCATAACCGGTAATAAGTATTATGAGAAGGGGAAAGTGACCATGAAGGAGTCATTTTCTTCAAAATTAAATTAACAAATGCAGGATTGACATTCTATTCAATGAATCATTACGAATATGATATTGTTTGACATAAAACAAGTGTTTTGTAAAAGACGTTCATTTGTTTGATTAAAATTCAATACGTTATCTAAAATAAATTATAAAATATAAGCATACGAAATGCAGATTTTAAAGAACCATTTTACATATTTTCAATGGATTCGGTGGTAATTTTGTGGAAATTCATTTTAATATAAAATTAAAATTGATAACTTATTTATTCCACAGGTTGTGTTACTAAATGTAACATGTAACGAGTTTCGCTTTTTTAAATGCATCTTCAGACTAACTATTTCCCTTGGAATTAATTTTGTAATTAGTAGTGTTACGGTAATTAGTATTATCATCATTTTAGTCTTACCCTCTCCCCACGTCTAGTAGAAAGAAAAGAACCCACACATTTTTTTTCATTTTTAGTTTAAGAATTAGAATCATTGTTTGTTTACCTTAGAAATAAATAGCCTTGCGATATAGTTAGTCTGAAGATGCTTGTTGATGAAGGTGTTGGTGTTGGCAGTATACGTCGTATAACTTTGCACTCCAGCTCTAAGTTTCAGCTCTAAGTATTAATATCAAAGGATTCATACAAACCTCTAGGAGCAATACTGATACATACACGGGATCCATTTATTCTTATACACTGACACGCTCTGTTTATGTACAGAAAGCGTAAAGTGTGCTAAAAAGCGAAAAGTTATACGGCGTATACTCTATTAAGTCTATTGCCGGTGACGAGGGCTTCCAATCCCGGGATCCGGGATCACAAAAATAAATTCATATTTAAACTGTTGATTATTTACCCGATGAAGCGCACGAATAAAAATCGTTTTCGGTGTAACTTATTTTGATTCATGTACGTACATCATTTTTTACTACATACGTAACTAATATTTGTATTGTGCTCTACCTCACGCTCATATTTCGAATCAGCTATAGACAAGAATAGACAATTTTAATTATCGATTAATTGTTTTTTACGACATTATCCACAAAAAACAGTTGAAATAATTATTTATACGGCCACCTGCACGTGGCTGGTGATGTTTTTGTCATCTTACTGTAGTGATTTTAATTTCGAATAATCAAAACTGTCTTTATAAAAATTCAAAATACAAAAACTTTCGACGACAATAAACTCGCAATTTACTATGAATATTCTGTTTGGAAATACTTTTTGCGAGAAAGAGATAAATTTCTATAAATAGAGTTTAAAAAAGGAGAATTAAAAACAAAATGTGGATCTGCTGAAGGTCTCCATGCTTAGATGAATTCAATTTATAAAATGAATATAATATAATATCCAAGCATTTATAATTTTAAACAACATTTTAATACGACACAATTACAAGATATGTAAGTGTAATAATTCATAAATAAAATATAATTCAGTGACTTCTAAAATGTCTGAATAAGAAATATTTGTGTTCACTTATTAAAATAATTTTATATATGAGGTTGTGAGTACCTGGCATGCGTCGCAATGCCACTCAAAGAAAGAAAGGGTTTGTGTTTTAATTCTGTTTATTGAAGTGCTTTTGGATTAGAGGTCTGTAGGTGCCGAAATTTTATAAAATTACCCGGTTCGAGCCCAACATTTTCAGGCCCGGCCCGGCCCGAGTCCGAATCTCAGTATCACACTTATTGCCCGAACCCGACCCGAAAGCCAGATTTATTTCTCTCAGCTCGAAAAGGCCCTTTTCAAACAATAGAAGTTATTCTTTCCATATTCCCAGCGATATAAATTATGAATGCTATCGAATTATGGCTGACTCATGACCTGAAAACACTACAAAATATTTTTCTTAAAATCGAATTACTTACCCGGGCCCAAACCCGAATCTGAATTGTCTTTACCCGCCCAAGCCCGTGTAGACTTCTATTAAGACGTTGTAAGTATTTGATTCTTTTTTTTTAGATTTTAGATTTTAAATTTCCCAAACCTTCACGGGTGTGTACACAACAACTTTCCAAAGTTTCATCGAAATTGGATGACTGGTAAAGGAACGCATAGAGGACAAACAAACTAACAAACAAACATTCATTCATTTTTTATAAAGATAAGAATATTCGTGATATATCCTCCTAGTATTTGATTAACTTAAGCTCTATTTATCATTATAACTAGAACCTTTGTATTTCCAAAAATCTTTTTTGTGTAAATGTATGTAATACTTTAATAAAATATTATTGACATCGCGTTAAATTTTTTCGAGTCCAACAAACAACATGACTCACAAAATCTCAGCACCTAAAAATGTGTTTGCAAGTGTTCATAATTGTAATTATTTTATATTCTGATAGTAAATAAATAAAATCATCGTATAACTAGGTATTATGTTCTTTTATGCAATTTTAGGAACATACCTACATAGAGTACCTATCATCCTATTTTGTATAAAATACAAAATCTTTTTCACAGGGGTTTTTGAGCATTTTTAGTTTTTTTACCGTGGCTTCTTTTAAACGGTTTATTGTGGTAGGGCAAGTCATGTACCTTCCGACGCATGTACCTTTGGACACTGGTGATAAATTTTGCAATACGCAACCTAAAAATCCACAAAAGATACGTATGCATTCTATTTTCGTTACACAGCGTCACTTAAACACCAATTACAGAGGCTGTCTTCAATTCAATACAGAAACTTTCACATCGTGGCATAAGTGCAACAGTGAAACTCATCACACAACGATTTGTGTGACCATCCATCAAAACCGACTGCAAGCGATGGGCATGCAGTTGCATCCAATGCCAGAAAAATATGATCACCCGCCACGTCACAGCACCAATAGGCACCTTTGTGCCACCATCAGCTCGATTTGAGCACGTCCACATCGACATCGTTATTCTGCCACCATCGGAAAGATTTCGATACTGTATAACGTGTGTAGACCAGTTCACTAGGTGGCCAGAAGGCTTTTATATGAAAGACCAAAAAGCGGAGACAGTGGCGCGAGCATCTTACTCTGGATGGATTACGCGGTTTGGAACACCAGTCCGAATCACTACGGACCAAGGGAGGCAATTCGAGTCACAGCTATTCAGACAGCTAAATCGTCTGGCAGGTGCAACTCATATCCACACCACCGCTTACCATCTCACAGCAAATGGTATGGTTGAAAGCTGCCATCGAATGCGATTAAAACAGCCGTTGGACGGAGACATTGCCAACAGCTTTGATGGGCATCAGAGCAACGTGGCGAGAAGATTTGAAAACAGCCTCAGCCGAGCTTGTATATGGCGAGCATCTACGACTTCCAGGCGAATTTCTAGGTTCGAAACAACCCAACGATATCGATACCCTTCGCCAACATTTTCACCAATTTGAACCTGCTGAGACAACTCACCACAAAGAGAGACAGACGTTCATTCGTTTTCAAAGACCTAGACAAGATTTGAAAACACTTCACTTCAATCAAAAAGACGTTAAAGCCTGTATTTTGTTTTAGATTCAGTTTACAATATTTTTCACCACAAAAGATACTTTTTTCAGTGTTTTTGAAAAGTTTTTATGATACCTAATTGAATTATAAAAATATTAATTATTCACCATACGTGTAGCCAAAGAGCTGTTTGTTCATACTGCTATTATCTGCTTTTTATTACCCCATAATTAGGTGGATCTTGTTTTGTGATTTTAGTATGCTGCTTGTACCTTTAGACAAATTTTTTCGTGTACCTGTGGACCCGGTCAAATGTACATGTCATATGTCCAATGGTACATAACTGGAGAATAAAAGTAGTTTACAGTTGTTATTTCTTTTTTAGAGGCAAATAAACACTAAAAATAAAAGATTTTAGTGTTGATAACATAAAAAAAACTTGTTGACGAAGTAATCCAAGGAAGAACACTATGATTGCAGCAAAATGGAATTTGATGAAATCGAAACATGCTTATTATGTGAAGAAGCATATTAGTTCCAGAGAATCTGTTGTCAATATTATTTCACCTAACTACGTACTTAAAAATGTATTTAGTTACAAATGCTACTCTCCGATTATTTAAGCAATGCCGCATAACTTCATTTTGGTTTAAATACAACTACAATAAAGAACTTAAAACTTCAGTTTTCAACTGCTAAAAACAAACTAAGCCCATAGTCTTTGATCCACATACAAAGTGCCGACAGAGAATGGCTCTGTGGATTCAGAAAAAAATGAATGCTGAATTATCACGCAGAAAGCTAGAAGCAATCACCTTAGTTAACACGACAAGCAATAACAAAACAAGCGTGATATCTTTTTTCAGTAAATATATGGATATGATAAATCAATATAATTTATCTGTAGCTAAAACTTTTAGCCTTTATAACGCTGGAAATTTCAATGTTCATAAGCGATCTAAAATATAGCTATTAGGTCTAAAATGTATCTACCAGCATGGTCGTCTCACAGTGAAAAAACGATTGAATGGCATCACAGGGCCAAAAAGATTTGAATGAATAAATTGTGGAAAAATGTTATAAATGCAAGCGTGTCTGTAATAAAAAGCATTAAGCTGTGAAGGATGTAAAAACTATTATGACGAAACATGCATATCAAAAAAACATTAAGAAAATATACCAGTAGCGGAAGATTGCGACGGTTTTGTATGTCATAACTGTTTTACGCTATCATAATAGTCTATTGATGCTGCAGAATTGTATCAAATGTATATGAATAACAAAGACACTTCGATGCTAATGAGTCTAATACTATCTAGATCTGAGTGTTCGGTATGTGTCGTAAGTAAAAGACGTAACTTATTCAGTCACACCAAAAAACAAAATTATTTCTTCTTTTTATTGCTTACTTTATAATGTTTTCAATTAGCATGTCCACAGTTACAATCACTGTCCACATATACTATCATTAGTGTCCAGAGGTACATGCATAGCTTGTACCTATGGATGAAAAAGTCATTTTCAGGAATGTTCATGTTAATTAAGACTAGGATGATGTTTTAAATAATTAACAATATAAATTTAAAGTAAAATTGATTAATATACATAAATACAAAAACATTTTTCTTTTATCATGTTTCGTTGCTGAAAAAAAAACGTGAATGAAGGAAATAAAAGGAAATGAAATGTCCTCAGGTACACGACATGCCCCTACATAATTATTATCTACAAAATATTTTTTTGACAATTTCAAACGTGAAAACCGAGCTTTTTTTCAATTCCGGGATCCCGGTATCCTGGGATTGAAAAAACGTCAATCTCGAAATCCTGGGATCAGAAAAAGGGTCCCGGATTGGATACCCTACCGATGACCTATAACCTCTCAATCGCTGACCCGAAGAGCACGACATCATCTGCGTACTAAAGGACGACCAGTCTACCGTCAGGGCAATCCCATCTTATGGTGTGATAGTTTTTCGTAAGACGAACTCAATTATGTTGATGAAGCAGTATTGCGCAGCTTTGCTTAAAAAGCCGGAGAAGGTTCCAATTAGGGATTGCAGTACCGTATGTATATTATGTCAATACCGGTATTTCAGATTTACAAAAATTTAAAAAAATTAAATTAATTGTTTCTTGAATTAAAATATGCCCATCATCAATCAATATTGGAATTTGTCAATCTTAATCGGATCTTCGCGCATATAAGCTCGACTCCAGAAGAATTCCTAATAGACAAACTGTCGATAGCAAATTGTACCGCGATGTGATACAGTTGGTATTGATAGAATTTTAGCATTAAACTTTAGAATTAAATTTTAGAATTTTAGCTGTAAACACCAACCTTCAATATTTGAACATTTTTTTTTTCAAATTAAAAGGAAAAATTACAAATTGAAAAAAAATTACCATACATTACAAAATTATTTATTTATTTACATTACATAATTTATATATTACATAAATTCATTCCAAATAGTGCTATTCGAAACATTAACTTTTATTCGTCTATCATCTGCTGTGTGATGGTGACTTCTGAGACATGATTTCACGAATGGTGTTAAATCCCATGAAGTCAGAGGCAAACTTATTAAATTAATGGTCATTAAGACTGATATATGTTGAATATTTAAATTTGCCCTTATTTCTGAACAAATAGTATTCATTAACGAAAATCCTCGTTCCGCTTCTGCAGAGTATTACTGCAACTGTATTAATAATATTTTTAGCTTTTCTGACCTTTTCAGGAAGTTCATTGCGATTATCTCTTAAATATTATCGATATAATCTCTGAAAGAATTTAAATTTATTTTGAAATTAATAATTTCACTTAGAATCTTAATATTATCTTCGCCAGCTCTCATCGGATTGACAATTTCATCTAATTTCCAGATTTTCTATTCAAAAGTATTAATTAGATAGTAAATTTTAGAATTAGTTAACGTTCAATTATTGTAATTTTTTAAATTCACTTCTTGCTGATTCATCAGCTTCAACGTCATGTTTTTTATTATACTGCCGATTAAATTTTCTTGAGAGAGATTTCCATAAACTCTATTAACTTGAAAGTCACTATTCTTATAGGAATCGGTTTTTATTAGGTCATCAACGTGTTTTTCATAATAGCCAAGATTTTCTTTCAATTACTCAAGAAAGAGATAGTTCTTAAAATTAATTGATTCGCTTTAGCAAGATTTTGTGTTCTGGGCTGAAGTGCATTCGATAAAATGGAAATTTCTTCAAATATATCAATGGAAGCATTTGTTGCCGAGACGTGGCACCATTCCAGTATATTTTTTGTGTTTTTTTGAAATCCTATAATGCAGGGTAAGATCGCCAGACAGCATGAGTTGACCGCAAGTTACAGGGAGCACAACTTTGTCCTAAAACTCCTATTATCTTTAAGATTTCAATTTCAAGGTCTTTGGAAATATTGTAAAGCTCTTTCTGGTATTTGTTTGACTGGTGAAATATTGAATAAATTTTATCAACTAAATCAAACAAAGATTTTGAAGTGATTAACTTGCGTAATGTCTTTAATCGAATCATCCAAAGCAAGTTGTATCCGATGATTCAAGGAGTACCAGATAACTATGTTGGGAAAATCTTTAATTATTCTCGTGCTAACTCCTGATTTACATCTGAACTGGCTCCATCAGAACAAAATCCTATTAATTTATTTTGGAGGTATTCTTTAGTCATTTCAAATTTCATTTCTTAATATTTTTAGTAATACTTCGTAAATTGTTTTTGCATCTTGAGCTTCCAATTTCAACAAATCCAGAAACAAAGTCGGATAAAATTCGGTGGCCTCTATCTTTAAAAATATAACTAGTACAGATTTGATAGAAATTGTTGATGCTTTGTCGATGATAATGGAAAGCTTAGAATTTATTTCAACAATCTTAGAGAAAAAAAATCTTTTGAAACCCTTTTAAATTGCAGAATATCCTGAATGGAATCTGACTATCATTAGCATTGTGAATTTTAATGACAATTTCATATATTTTTGATTTGAAGTATTCTTTCATTTTCTTCCTTAATGTGACCTGGTGGTCGAATTTATTCTTTCCAAATGATTGAATAAGAAAATTTTGCCACCCTTTTGAAATATGAAGACCTCTCGTTCTGTTTGTATCTAATGAATTAATTGCCTCACAATAAGAACATCCGAGCTTATTTATCTTTTACGAGCAGATCATCATATTTGAATTTAAAGGCTTCGTATTGGAGTGAATTTCAACAATCAAGAAGCTCGCCGTCATTTTCAGATTGTGAGAAGTTTACAATATTTTCATTGCTTTCGTTTAGCTCAAGTTCAGCATCAGTAACTATTACACTAGCACTTGGTGTTATTGGTTGTTGCTGAAAATTATCTCCAACACTTCTATCCGCACGTGTGTCGACTTTTATTGACTCGAGAAGATGAATCATAATCATAACCAATGTAGTATATTCCCGCGCGTCTGACTTACGTACGAGCACATATATATATATAGATATATGCAAACAAAATAGTACACAAAACGGCCGCAAGTTTTTATTTTATCCATATCGGATCAAGCATTATGATTGTGTAAAAATTCAATATTCTCAGCATTACGATAATTAAAGAAAAAACCATATTTTAAAAACCAGCTCTCCAAACCAAAATTATTTTAGCAACCGGCTCGACAGAGACTGTGCAAACACATAGCAGCACATCACTGGTTTTATAATACATTATTGTAATATCAGTATATTTTATTTTCAAAAGTATTATTTTGGTCTGGAAAAACAGCCAAAATACCGTCGACGCGGTTTCTGCAATACCGGCATTGCATTTTGCAATCCATAGTTCCAAATGAAAGTGTTATATGTCAACAAAAAAAGAGCTATATACAACTTACAAGGGACACTACAACACGCAAGAATCTTCGTTAGAGGACTTTTGATAGAATTAAGTAAAGGTGGAAACGAAAGTCAAAGAAATTAATCGCTACTAATGTATTTCAATAATTTGGATAATTGTTTAGGATTTTAATTTTTACCGTGAAAATTTCCGTATAGAATCAAGTTTAATGTTTTATTTTCTTCCTTCACGTTTTTTTCAAACCTACAATTAGCTTGTTGAGCCAATGATGACTTTAATGCAATACCAATAAATGCTGCATGGTCATGATTTTCATATAATTCAATAATCCACATTAGGTATTCCATCCAGCTGTACTAGAAGAGCATCGAATTTAAGCTGGTTTTCCTTCTCTCTCGCCATAAATTCCTCGACTTGATGCATCAGGTGCAAACAATTCAAAGGTCTGTCGTTAGGTTCGGTATCAAAGTCGGTTTGATCGAATCTGTGAATTACTGCACTTCGTACGGAATATGTGGGTTGTGTACTGGTAGGAATCACATGTTTTTTAGTTTCCAGTGCATAAGCGTATCCCGTGAATGGTATCAGAGTGGTTGGATCCAATGTAGTTGTTTCGGGTGGAAGATACGACTTAAATGGTGGTGGCGGTGGTCGCGTTGGTGGCATTAGTGGAGGCCATGTTGCGGGTGGAAAATACGGCTTAGGAGGTGGTGGTGGGCGTCTTGTAGTTGTTGCGGGTGCAAGATACGGATGCGGTGCTGGTGGTAATGGTTGACCCATCGCGTATTCCGGTACTGGCCTTCGAAAGGTTTCGGAAAAACCTCTCAATGTGCTTGTTACCACGTTTGAGTTTATCCATTGTCGCGTTAAGGGCTCTTTTTAAACGCTGAATTTCCCTCGACAAAAGTTTTATGTCGTTTTCTCTATCATCTCCTTTTAAAGTGCCTCTTCCCGTTATTTCTGGGGTCGTACTGACAATGGTTGCAATCTTATTTTCCACCTCTTTTATCAAATTGATAATAGCAGCTTTGTAAGACTCCTTACGAGAACATGGATCCGACTTTTGACGTTTTAGCCGAATCAACTTTCCACCGACATCTTCTTTCAGACCGAGAATTAAAATACCAGATTCTGGCTGAGCGGCAAGAGCAGTGACACGGTCACCGATACTAGTAACCAATTCAGCATTTACTTTATCATTTACGACGTTGAGTGGATCTGTAGCGATAGTATATATTTGTCCAGTTTTTTCATTTGGATTTTCATACGATTTGAAAGACAAAATAAATAATTTGTTTGCTTCAATATCGATAGCATGTTGATTGTAACTATAATTTCCAGTCGTTACTATCTCAATTTCTTTACCAGATCCACTTTCGACAACGTAAGAGGTGCCATCACCGCAAAAGTATATATTTCCTTTCTTATCGAAGAGTTCGCCGACGGGTGGAATCACTTGGTTTACCTCGTGGATATCGTCGTTGCCGACTCCGTAACTCCTTCCCCCAGATGAATAGATTATATCGCCATTTCTGTAGCCAATTCTCTTCGGCGGTGAGCTCAATTTCTTTACAAAGTCACATGCATAGAATTGTCCACTTATTTCCACACGACTCTCTTTACATGTCTCGGTTTTAGCGTCACTGAAGCAGTCATATTGGAAATTTGTATCCTCTGCAAATATACTGACAACTGATATCACCAATTGTAAGTAAAAGCCCACGAGCCATTTAAAGTGAGTGTGTTTGGTAATTGCCATTATCCACCTTCTTCCGTTCGGCTTATCTGCAATAAATAAATAGTAATATATGAACAATATGAAGTCATTAATATGTTTATCATTATTTTAGATGTGAAGTCAAGTGTGAACATGTACAAAACGTGTCGCCATATAATATTTGTGTTACTATTTTCAGTACATATGTATACACTTACGTTTAAATAATTTGCATTTGCATTAAATTTTTTTATAATAACTGGGGCTTCCAACCTTGTTTAAATCGAAATCGGTTAACCAGTTAACGCGTGTTTTGAGAAAAACCGAAACCTGGTTAACCGCGTTTTTTTTAAATACGCTTTTTCGTTTATATTTTTTGTTGACAAATAAAAATATTTCGCATTGAATTCAATGCATAAAGAAACAATATTTATATAGATATTGTTGAATAATCAGTCACCTTCCTCACAAAGGTGTCGAAATCTTAGATAGAAATGATACTATACGATAAGGAATTACACAACACTTTCAAAATACACAAGAATTTTTAATCTGAGTAATAAATAAGGACATGTTACACAATAACTCTCATTTTAAATGTGAGGAATCACCCGTATGAATCTTGAACAAATCTTTGACTAGGATATTATTAGTATCATTACAGAATTAAGATATTTAAGAATTAAAACCTACAATTCAGTAAGGTGTTGGAGCAGGAACGCTGTCCAAGGGACTGAGTCAACGGTGAGGTCATCACGATCCACAAAAAAGGTGACCCACTCTGCTGTGACAATTACCGGGGCATAACGCTGCTCAGCGTGCTTGGCAAGGTTTTGGCGCAGATAGTCTTGGCGAGAATAAGGATTCCATTAATGTGTATCCTCAGGGAAAACCAGGCCTGTTTCTTACCTGGCCAATCGTGTGCGGACCAAATTCATAATCTCAGATGCCTTCTCCAGCAAAGCAACGAATTCAACAGCTCGCTGGCGTGTTGCTTCGTGGATTACGAGAAGGCCTTTGATAGTCCGCACCGGCCGTTCCTATGGCAAATATTAAAACTGTACGGAATCCCAACATCATCAAATGCATGCACGAGGGCAGTGAATGCTGTGTTAAAATCGGCGACGTAACGACGGAATGGTTTGGGGTCTCAACCGGGGTCAGACAGGGCTGTGTTTTGGCTCCGTTCCTATTTATAATATTCTTCGACTTCATGCTGAGGAAGTCGATTCCACCCGACCGAGGTGTGACCGTTGCCCCTAATCTGAGGCTATGCAACCTCAAGTATGCTGACGACGCTGTCATATTCGACAATTCTGTCGAGAGTATTCAGTAAACAATGGACAGGCTGCAAAGCAACTCGTATCGCATTGCCGTCAAAGTCAATGCGAGTAAAACCAATGTGCTTTGCAACAGTTTCTGTCTGGACTCAGACTACCCTCTGACGCGCGCGAGGCAAGACATCGCAAGAGTCGATGGCTTCAGGTACTTGGGTGTTCACATCTCGGGAGATGGCAATCTGTGTAAAGAGCTCACAATCCGATTAGGGATAGCTGGAGCAACCTTTAACTCAATGCGGAAAGTCTGGGACTCATAGTATACTGGGCTTTGAAAATACATGTTTGCGGCGAATATTAGGGGTACGGTAGTTTGATTTTGTCAAGAACTCGGAGTTAAGAGAGCGGATGGACCAGCCTCTTATTACGTTCAAAGTAAAAAAGCGACGATGGACCTGGCTTGGACACGTGCTGCGTGATGCCCCAGGGAAGCCTGAATCCTGCCTGTCTCTTCTACCAACCGGATGAATACCGTCGCCCTAGCAGGCCGCTGATGAGCATCCATAGGATGTATTCGGCGGCGCTACGGGACGCTGGGATGACCTGGGAGGAAGCGAAGAGATTGGCGGGGGACAGAGATGCTTGGAAGAACCGCGCGATGGCCATATGTTCCGAATATGTTTAAAAAAATCATTCAATACTTTCACGTCTATGTGCTAGTTATTTGATGGATAATTCTTTTACTTGCTTGTTGAAATATAATTCTAAGCTTTATTTCGTCAAAAATCAACAATGCAAACAATAATTTAAAAGATATGTTTTTTATGTAAATATATACTATTATACTAAAATACATTTTAAAAACATAAGGGTTATTTCTTTTTATTTTTCGTCTAAATATTTTACCCAGATAATCTATTTGTAAATTTTAATATTTTAGATAAAATTGTGCTGAAATTAATACTTAAAAATATAATCAATAGAAATGTGTGTAATAAAGTCATGATTTACTTCATGCTTATTAGTCGGATGGCCGTACAAAATACCTATTTGCAAATATTTAGGTTTTTGACAAATGTACTGCTATGAAAAATTATGACTTGAGTACCCTTTGGTCATAAATAATAATAAACATTCGACAGCGGCTAGTTTCTGAATTGTCACCCTAATTCAATCCGGATGTGCACTCGAGATGTGATTTACGATCATTACGAAAAAATTTTAACCACGAAAGGAATATTCATTTTTTTATCAGTTGCATTCGAAATAATTGAAAGTTTTTCAATATTAGTAATGAGATACAAATAGCTTTAACACGATGATTATTGGTACGTAAAAACTTGACTTGTTATATGTAAAAGTAAAAAAAAAATGTACGTACCGAAATGAAATATTTCGGTTTACACCGGTTAGCCGGTTTTTCATCAAAAAAAAAACACTGGAAACCGGTTAGTAAATGTTTACAGTTAATTGGATGCCCTACGCCCAGCCTTAATTTTTAATGTTTTAACATAAAAAAAATATTTACATTGACTTATTATGTTTGTGTGAGTAAATTCGAGGGCACTAACATGAAATTATTTAGATGTTGGCGTCGTCGTGGTTATTTTTTTTGGTGCTAGCTAATGTTGAATGTTGAAAACATTACCGTTGACCATACTTCATTTAACATCCACAAAATAAATATCATCAATTAACAACAATTTACAATGTTTAAGGTTGAAAATAGCACAGTTGACCTAGAAATGCAGATAGAATGACATGTACAAATGTCACATCACTACTGTTCACCGTTAAGGAGGAGTTCCTGTTACAGACAGGCAGATTGATATATGTATTTTCTGTTTTATATTATAGATGTACTAGCTTGTAACCGAGTGGTAAACATCGTCCTCCTCGGTTGCGATGTCCACATGTTCGAATCCCTTGATTTTTTAATCTATTTATCGATTTGTGTTTTATTTTTAAATTGCAATGCTTTACCACCAATAACTGACAGTTAACACCTTAAAAGTGATTTGTGTTTGAAAGCCACTAATATTTGTGATTTATACACTCCCTACCATCTATCCGATCTTAAAAACATAGAAAAACGAGAATGATAAGCTAAATACTACTCCTAGTCCACATTTTATATCATTAATCTCTCCAAAAATGAGATTGAGCAACTTAATAACAACTATTTCTCGTAAAACAAATACCGTTATTGATCCATTATGAGTCGAAATGCTCCACTCTGTGAGTGAACATAGTGCAAAATTCATAAAATTGAAATACTACAGATTTCGCTCTGCGAATGAGTAGATTTTATTAATGTATTTATACCGGAGGCGAGTTACCTGCGGCATTTCGTATTGTTTTTCATTTCTGTTTTCTCTTTGTTCATTTAAAAAATGAAATGTACATACATTTTTCAATAAATTGAATTAACACCTCTTTTATGCGATCTTCTGACATGGAAAAGTTCCCGGCCCCTAGTCCATACCGCCTCGTTGGGTTAATCTCAAGACGAGCATTGTGTCATCAAACATTTCAAGTGGTTTTGTCCATTCATAGTATTTCAACATTCGTTTTTTCTGCGCAACAGTATCACTGAACGTCTGTTTTAGCGTCGTAAATAATCTGAAAATAATCAACGAAATTGGTATGGGACGGGTATCGGAATAATTGCGGAAGTTCATTTCAGAATCAGGTCTGGGCAAATTTTTGGCTGAAGTGCTATATTAAAAATTCAAAATGAGGGGCTGACCGCAATTAAAATATTATTTTTAGATATACATTATTTAATATTATGAAAAGAGAATGTAAAAATTGAAAAAAAAAACAGTGCTTAGCATCGCAGCACATTTGGTTCAATCGCGAATGTATTCGCGGCAGAATTGTGCCCAAATATGTGAATTTAAAAACCAATTCTAATTCTCATATAGCCTTAAAAGCCCTTAAGTTGGCGCAGTTCACATGGATAAAAGCGGAAATGAAGAAATGGTACGGAGTAAGGGATTCGGTGAGTGTATACTTATTCCATATTCATTCTTTGCTTACGAGTAAACTTCATCCACTAGAATTTGATAATTTAGATGTTAAAATTAGATTTGATATTAAGGATGTAGTTCATAAAACCTTTTTAAACCAAAAGAATAAATTAGGCCGTTTGTCCCATGTCGATAACTCTATAAATTCTGAAAGTATTATGGTAGACGATAAAATAACTTTTGCTGAACATGTAGTTAACACAACTTCTATTAATTTTGATTCAAATGAAATAAATTTATTGAATAAAGGCTTAAAACATTGTCCTAATATTAAGCTAACCTCTAAAAATTTAGAAAACCTTGCCATTGATGCTGAAGTTGCTATTAGATCGGATATGGCAACGAAGTATTTATGCTCAACCATTTTAAAGAAAGAAACATGTAACAACGTTAACGATAACTTAGTTGAAAGTCGTGCGTTAAAATCAATTCAGTCAAAATTAAAGGTTAATAATTTGGTGATTTCTAAAGCGGATAAGGGAAACACAACAGTTATCATGGATAGGTGTGTTTATGTGAAAAAAATGGAAGATGTTTTGTCGGGTCCGGCGTTTACTGTCTTAAAACGTGACCCCACTACATCAAGTTCAGAAACGGTAAAAACAGTTATTAATGATGCTAACGCGTGTTTTCCGACAGAATCCCTTAAAAAAACATATAAACAGATGAACCCACAATGCCCTAGGTTCTATGGGTTGCCTAAAATCCATAAACTTAATATACTATTAAGGCCTGTAGTGTCTTTTAACTCAGCGCCGTCTTACAAATTAGCAAAAATTGCTAACAAACTTTTTAAACATATAAATTCAATGAAAAAATATATCGGCATGTAAATGGTTTGGCGACGGGCAGTCCCTTGTCCCCAATTTTGGCTGATTTTTTCATGAATTTTATAGAATCAAAAATTAGTAAATTAGACCTTTTCAAAAATGTCGTGTATTGGTTCAGATACGTAGATGACATCTTAGTACTATGGGGAGGTACTGAACGACAACTTGGTAGTTTATTTAATAGCATTAATAGTGTTCATCAAGCAATTCAATTTACAATGGAGCTCGGTAATAGTAAAATTAACTTTTTGGACCTAACTATAGAAATAATTAATAAACACCATACTTTCAGTATTTATAGAAAGGAGACGTTTAGCGACAATATTATTAATAATTCCTCGAGACATCATATTTCACATAAGCACTCAGTTTTCCACTCTTTTATTCATCGTCTCTTAACGATTCCGATGTCTAAAGAGAATTTTGATTTAGAATTAAACACAATTAAGCAAATTGCACATAACAACGGTTATGATACAGATTTAATTGATCGGATTATTTTTAAGAACACTAAAAAAATTGCTTTATTAAATGTTAGCTCTGGCTTGATTTTTGACGATCCTGTTATCAAAAAACGGTGGGTCAAATTAAGTTTCTTATGTAGAATCTCAGAGATTATTTCTAGAAAAATAGATAAAAAACTTTATAATGTCACTTTTTATAATTCTCAAAACTTAAGTAGGATGTTAGTAAATACTAAAGATAAAGTTAATAGTTTGAACCAAAGTGGTATTTATCTATTAAATTGTAATTCCTGCGAAGCTAGATATATCGGACAAATAGGAAGGTCTTTTAATATTAGAATCAAGGAACATCTAGCTTGTGCTAAAAAAGGAGATGATTCGTCTACATTTGGTAACCATTTGTTTCTAAATAAACATACGTTTGACATAACACAAAATTTCAAAATCCTACACTTAAATAACAAATCTTTAAAATTAGATAAACAAGAGATTTTAGAAATAAATAGATATAAATGTTTGCCCAATTCAAATTTATTGAATGAGCAAACCGTCTTTGCATCTTCTCCTTTGTTATATCCGATTCATTGATTTGTATTATACCTGTAACGTTATTTTTAACTTGAATAATCCAAATTTGTAAGAATTGATTCTGTCTCTGTAATTTTTATTTTTCAGATATTAAAAATTCAATGGATGCTCATAGCTGCTCTGCTTTCTCCACTTAAGATGGCTGTTTATTATTCATATTAATTACATACTTAATATTTGATTATTTTTAAATGGTTCACTAATTTTTTCTTATAATTTCCCTGATTCATTATTGTATATTATAGTAGTAACATCATTAAAATATTTGTTCAGCTAAATGGACTTTTAATGTAGCTATATTTGGGATTTCAGATTAGTATTTAATGATTTGTAAGAGGTCCATAACATTTTAATTGCAGACTCTTTCATTTGATTTATGTATAATTTGTTTGTTAATCAGTATTTTCTTGTCTCAGTTCATGAACCATCAGTTTTATATAGCTTCATTTTTACTCTCAATTTTATATAAATAAGCCTGTTATGTTTGTATTTTTATCTTAAATTATATTCATGAATCGGTTTAAAAATCAATTTATGAAACTGTCCGTAGTAGGAATCGAGCATGAGATACGTAACCCAAACAAATGATGTTGACCACTGCACCACGGACCTGAGATGTTTAAAAATTGTAAAAAAATATATATTTCCGAATAATGTATAACATATTATATATTCTGCCTAACAGTGTCAAATAGTCACCAAGTCACAAATACGATATTAACCTAATACCAGAAAATGACGTCTATTTATTTTAGCATATTTTTTAACCACGTCCACTCCTAATGTTGATTATATGAACGCATATTAATAATATGAGCAATTATTATTGTTTTTAAGAAGACTAGTTAGTTACTCAACCTCTAGGAAAAGAATACTATGGTAATTAACTGGATGCTACCCTTAACGCGTTTTAGAAAATACAGTTTTTTTACAAATACATTTGGTTTTATAGCTAGTAATATCCAATTCGCCAGATATTTTGAAACTTTTAAGAGTCACTCGAGATCAATTTGAGGATAAACACATCACGAATACCCATGCACAAGATGTCAAATATTAGATTGAGTAAATCTAAATTTGATATTGACGTTGCCAGAAATTGAACCACAACCAATCCGATCGCTAGAGTACAGCGCTAACTACTATTATTATTTCATTTCAATGTATTATTATTTACGGTCAAATGGTAAAACATAAAATAAACTATCTTCGCAACAGGTACAGCTGGAGGTAAGACAGTGATCTAGTGATTATGGGTTCGAATATCACGCAAATTTTATACATTCGATTCAAATAATTATTTATTCAAAATTCTATCTGGCCAGAAAAAAATAAAGTTACTACTTTATTTTTTTCTGGCCAGATAGAATTTATTAAGACTTACCATAAACAAGAATTAAAATAAAATAACACTCTTCTTACCTTTCTTTCTGACAATCCTTTTTTATAAACATGGTTATTGGCACAAATTATTTTTTTATAATATTACACGAGCAAGTATTATTCAATTCTAAGGTGATAGAATGTGGTTATGTAATGGAAGATTTGTATCGAGCGGTGTCTGTCTTGTAACTTAAGTTTGAAACCGATGTTATTATCACAGAAGATGAGGAGTATTATTAGTTTCACAATATATTTATATTCATTCATAACCGGTAATAGGTATTATGAGAAGGGGAAAGCGACCATGAAGGAGTAATTTTTTTCAAAATTAAATTTAACAATGCAGGATTGACATTCTGTTCACTAAATCAGTGCTCCGAAACCTTTTTTCACTCACAGCACACATAAGCACTCATTAGTATTTTGCGTCACACCAAAATATGTAAAGTTCATAAACAAAACATACAATTTATTAGTTTGTTTTTATTTCATGAATTTGAAATAGTAGCTTATATATTTTTTAATAAAAGTTAATTGACTTTTACATTTTTAAAATGATAGAAATTATGAAAAAAAAATTGTAGAAGTTGTAACTAAAAAATTGACTAGGCTTAACTACTAACAATTACCTAATTTAAGTTGAGAGCATAAAAGTATTGCCCATTTTTTTTGTTTAACCAAATCCAAAATAATCTTTCTGTTTTCAATGACAGTTCCATCTTAGTCGTAACTGGCTTTGCCAATGTTTGAGTCTCTGTTTGTATTTTGTCTGAGCATATCAATAACTTTTCATTTCAACCTTTCATATTTTGTTTAATATATTCAGATGCTCAACGATGTCAACACTGTAGCAATTTCATCCAATAATTATTTAAAAAGAGTTCTGGTATGTTTTAGTTAAGTAAAAATAAATAATCTCACAGTAAAGTTCAAATAATCTTGCCAAAATTTTGCCTCGGGACAGCCAACATATTTCCGTGGAAAAAATTATGTATGTAAGACTCTTAATTTGATAATGTGTATTATTTTGATGCATTCGTTCATTGTTTGTAATAATTTCATCAGGAAATCAATGCTTCTTAATATACGTAGCAATGTATACGGTAGGACTTTTTCGTTTGAAAAAATGAGACAACCTCCATTTTATTCCCCAACATTGCAGTTCCACTATACATGCAAAAACTAATTCAATTATTCCATAAAATATCAAAATAACATAATATTTGTTTCGACGAGAACAATTTAATTGGAGATCATAGCAACCGAACGGCTTTAATTGTTTTGTAATCCGAAATACTCAAATTTTTATCATTTTGGATGCACTGCACCGCGGCACACTGGTTTCGGAGCACTGCGCTAAATCATTATGGATACGATATTTTTTAACGTAAAACAAAGGTATTCAATAAAGTGTTTTGTAAGGTAAAAAACGTGTATTTGTTTGAATAAAATTTAAATAGCTCTATAAAATTAATTATGAAATATAGGTATATGAAATGCAGATTTTAAACACCCATACTACATATTTTCGATGGATTCGGTAGTGACTTTGTGGAAATTCATTTTAATATAAAATTAAAATTGATAACTTAGCTATTCCACTGGCTGTGTTACTAAATGTAACATGTAACGCGTTTCACTTCTTTAAGAAGCATCTACAGACTAACTATTTCCCTTGAAATTTTCGTCTCCAAACACTGATAATTATATTTTGTAATCAGTACTATCATCATTTGAGTCTTACCCCCTCCCCACATCCAGTAGAACGAAAAAACCCAACCTACTCTCCATTTTTAATGTAAGAATTAGAATATTTTTTTACCATATTAACTATATCGCAAGGTTATTTACTTCTAAGGTAAACAGTGATTCTAATTCTTATTTTAATAACTTTAGCCTTCATTAATTTTATCAATTTAAATAGAGATTTTTTGTGAATTTTCTTTTGAAAGCATGGGTCGTATTTTTTTCGTTTTAGTTTTATCAACGTTAAGCCGATAATTTCTTTTGTACCGAGAAGCAGGGTGTCTAGGCCTCCTCGGACAGCAAGAACCATGACACGGCTACCTGCCCCACTTATTAACTCAAATATTATAATACGAACAATATTGTAAATATAATTGCTAACCAACCAAAACATGGTCTCTTTCCAATATATAATTCATACATATAATAACCGTGATAATTTCCTGTAATAAAAACTATCTTCACACAATTATAAAAGAAAATTTAATAAATACTTTACTAGTGGTTTAGTGGTGTAGATTAGAGTTAAAGCATCCGCCTTTTAAACCGCGATTTTTTTACAATGTAAATATATTCTTTTGTAGTGTTTGTATGCTATCTAAAAAAACATGCTTTACATTATTAGTGTTAGCGAAGAGGTTCTTAAAGTAAACTACTACAAAAGCGACAAAACTTGACAATGAGTCGAATAATATGCATAAAAAAACGGCTAGGAAGAAGCTAGAAGAAAATTGTCTCACTGTAAAAAATGTGAGAAGTTTGATAGCTGTAATTACGCGACTGATTTACAACACTATACGGCCATTAGACCAGAGGTTTGAGAACCGAGTACCTAATTTTAACATTTAATTACAATAGAAATTCTTTAGTTTTATTGTTTTATGGCTACTTAAGTTTTTTTGTACTACAAGAACATAAAAACTCAACTTCAGACCTAACACTAGTTTCTAAACATATTTTACGTATTCGAAGAAACTTCTAAGCATATCATAAAATTTAATAAATTCATCGATGAGGTTACAGGCGTGCAACTAAAATTAATGTAAGCTAGGGTAATTAAATTATATAAACAACAGCACAAAAATGAAATAAATATTTATAACCTTTCCTATTCAACTGAATTCATTTTAATACACTGATTAGCACGCGATATTAGTTATGAATGTTGCATATAAAGTAAACATAGTGCACAATATGACACTGCCCAATCGTGGTTAGTACGGCCCAGCCGCGAATTGTGTTAAGAAAATTTGATCACTTCATACCAATTAAGAGTTACGTTAAATTTCGAGACAGTTAAAAAGAGATAGCAACTGGAATTGATATTATGGGTGAAAGTAATTTACATATTTATGAAAGCGATTGATCATGCTTTCTTATAATATATTATAATAGTTTATCACCCGTCCAAATTTACACTCAAAGACATTTTTTGAAGCAATGGGCATTTCTCATAGATAGTTAGTTTCTCAACGCAATGCTATGTGCAACAAATCGTATTGAGAATAAATGCATTATCTGCGTCACATTGCCTTCTAAGAATTATTTTGGTAATATTATTATTTCTTTTCTGCTAATCGGTTGGGATAAATTAAATAATCATTAAATTGAATATGAAATGTATAATAGTTACGCTTAAGAAATATGGAGATATTTTTAGTTTGACTAAAATAAGACAAAGGAAATTATTTGTTTTGTAAAATATGAAACCCAATCCCTAAAACCAAAAAGGGGTAAAACAAAAAAGTGTATACATTTTTCAAATTTCCGGCAGAGTGAAAAGTGGTATTGTTTTCGTTGATATTTTGTCAACTATTATTATTGTATGATTTTTCACTTAGTATCGAAGTCGATGATATGACGATCAGATTTCATTACGAATTTCTATTTAGTCACATTAAAAAATCTTCTATTATAAGTCCAACTGCGGGAAGTTACGCGACCAAGAGAATCCTTTTCTATTTACGAACATGTTGTCCTTTATTTTTCCTTGCACAGTTGGATTCATACTTTAAAAAATTCAACCATGTCCGCTCCCAAAGTGGAGCATATGTGATCCCAATGGAGGTACCTCAACAGAATATCTTCAACGAGTACCTCCTGTTACTCAGTTGCGCAACCTCTTTTTTTGAGGAGAATAGGAATAGAGGGATAGGGCTAGGACAGGACTAGTGGTTAGTTAATCGCTCTCACTACGCCCTGTTTTTAGGATCGGATGTGAGGGAATTTTAGACATCACAAACATCCATGCCTACGAAAATAAATCAAATTAATAATAAATAAAATAAGCCAACGACGTTGACTGCACCACGGACCCGACAAGTTATCACAAGAACAAAATCAAAATAAGACAAATTATTTCGAAAACATAATCTTATTTGGACTTATTATTGTTTATAATTTAAGACATCGACTGAGGGTGCTTGATGGAATTTCAATATCAAATTTGTATTATTGAAATACATGGAAGTGTACAAAATCTCAATAATCCAAATTTATTATTGCTTAGTTAAAATAATATATAATTTTTAATATCACTAATATTAATCAATCGCGGAAACATAAAAAACAGTCAGAGTAATCCTATTATTTCTATAAGATCTCTTGGTTAATTGACTCGTTTAAAACAGCAATAATATGTATCCTTTTCTTTTTTCAATGTTTATATACATTTCAAAATAGCATGGGGCATTTTAGTCGATATACAAAAATAATTGGTCACTGCTTAATCACGGCATTGGTGCCCTATCCGTCCCTACACAATAAATGCTAATAATATAAGTAATACCTTAATTGTTCAAATTGTTTTGTTGTTCAAATTATGTTATTTATTTCCTATTTTATTTGCCAGTAGCAAATGTGTGACCAATATATGTAAATTGAATTGTATTTATTTAAATTTTTTAATTCTACATATTTTCCAATTTCAAGATATGTCCTCCCATACGGAGCAAAATAATGCAACTGGTCATAATATATGGTGTTATTTTAGATGGTCAAGAAATGGATACAAATAGTAATGTGGTATTTTGGAATCCATATTTTTGCACCAGTTGTTAGAGTAATTTATGTCAGTGACGAATTCCTGATTATAACGTCGTCCACCTGTTTTATGAAATCATTAAATTCATTCTCTTGTCTCTTCTGATTTTTCTTCAATAAATAATTCTCTTCTCTGATACGTCTTAGCTCACTCCTTTCCAGACACTCAATGGGTTCAAGGTGGCCTGATATAATATAATGGGAAGGTGGAGTAACCACACCATCGCCAGACAACGTGGAGGAACTCGGAATTTGAGTGGTAGTTCGTGGTGTTGTTTGGTAAGGAATAAAATTTGGCATAGCTACTGGTAAAGTATCAAGTGATTCTGGTTCTCTTTTTGCAGAAGAGCCTCCACCTTGGATTGGACTCCGAAAGCTTTTAGAAAATCCCAGTATTTTATCAGAGAACATTTTAAGCTTATCTTTTGTTATATTGAGCTCTCTTTTCAATCTCTGATTTTCCCTGGATAAATGAGTTACTTCCTTTTCTTTATTTTCGTTTAGAAGATTGCTTCTTGTCAATGGTTCTGAGGATGTGTCAAGTAGTTCAATAACTTTGGCCTCCATTTCTTTTATCAATTTAAATAGAGCATTTTTGTGGGTTTCCTTTTGGGAGCAGGGGTCGTATCTTTGTCGCTTTAGTCTTATCAACTTTCCGCCGTCATTTTCTTTGGTACCGAGAAGCAGGGTGTCCAGGCCTCCCTGTACAGCGAGAGCCGTGATACGGTTACCTGCGCCACTTACTAACTCGGCTTGTATTTTATCATCAACTATGTTGAGTGGGTCTGTAGTGACAGCATATATTTGTCCAGTTCTATCAAGTGGATTGGCATCAGAACTAAATGCCAGAACAAATAGTTTGTTGGCTTCCGTATCGAGAGCATGTTGATTATAACTGTATGATCCAGACGTAATTATTTCAATTTCTTTACCGGTACCTCCTTCGACCACGTAAGTGGTGCCATCGCCGCCAAAATAAATATTTCCTTTCTTATCGAAGAGTTCGCCGAGCGGTGGAATCACTTTGTTTACTTGTTCCGCATGGTCACTGCCGTTACTGACTCCGTACGTCTTGCCACCAGATGAAAACAAAATGTCTCCATTTCTGTAGCCGATTCGTTTAGGCGGAGAATTCAACTTAATTGTCAAGTCACACGCGTAAAAATCACCACAAATCTTAACTCGACTATCTTCACATGTTTCTTCGTTTGTATCCTTGAAGCAGTTGTATTTTAAAATCTTGTCCTGTGCGATAGTGTCGGTGATTGCATATTGAAATAATATTATGAGGCCCATATATAATAACCAACCGTCATTGAATGTCGACATAGCTCAGTTTCTTCTTGTTGAGAAGTTTATCTGAAAGCAATTAAAATATCACAGGTAATAAGTATAGGGGGATAGGTGGGTATACTATAATTTTTTCAATTTGTTTTCAGACACCATAGATAGAATAGTACATTAATTAAAGTACCAAAAAATGCGCCTTTTTCTGACGGATGTAAATCGGATAGTATTATTCTGTATTATAAGATAAATGTGATTTTAAACTCATGTATTCAATAAGCATAATTTTCATAGTTACGAATGGAACAAACGATAATGCTTGTCATATTTTATATCACATATTTTGATAATTTATTATGCGAAACTACTGTATCATTGCAAACTTGATTGGATTCATACATACTATAAATATACAAGCTGAATCTATCTACATTTCTATGACAGATAACAAATTTAAGGTCACGATAAGGCACAAATCACATATATATGTGGTGTGGCTAAATCAAAAACCATCTGTATCAAATAATATGAAATTGACAAAACAATAATACCAATTATGATGTAATTATACAATGGATATACCTATTGATGATTAACACCAACCAAAACAGAGCTTCTTTCCAATATAGTATTCATTCATTCATTTATACAAATATTAAACATGATTGCATAAAAACTAAAAATCTATACCTTTACATAATTTGGAAACGGAATTTGTTTATAGTTAAATCATCCGCGTTTTATACCATGAAGTATTTAATTCTGTAAATACTTTTCAAGTATTCTTTTGTAATTGTAATGTCTTTTCTAGGGATTCCAACTCGAATATTTGATATCCGAATACATTCGATCCTTTATTAATTATTTGGGCAACTATTCGAATACTATTCGTAATAATTTAAATGAAATATTTTAAGAAATCAACGAATGATCACATCACAATTTCTCTAGATTTCAAGAATAACAATGAATACCCAGGTAGTGTTTTTTTTCCTTCACCCAATTCGAGCGCTTTCAGTATCTTATCATAAATCATAATACTTGAGCTTGACGAATTATTCGGGGCTAAAAATTTTTTTAAAAATACCGTAATTTCAGAAATCGATGAAATACCATTGGAGTAATCCGATGCAGCTGCAAATGTTAAATATTGTAATACAATGGAACTGTATTGGAATGTGTATTTATATTTCCTCTATCTGGGAGTTGACAGAAGTGGAAAAGATTTAGTCGCAAATTATTATAAGATATAGGTATCTCATCCTTAAGAATATTATATGCATAAAAGAAATTTAAAATTTGAATAAATGTGATTTTTATTATAAATGTGCTCGTGCTATTAAATTATTATTTTACCACATCATATGTATAATGTTATGTTATTAATTATTCAAATCGAATTTTTAATATTATTTTCACACTTCCGAAACAAACCGAATATTCTAATATATTTGAATACGTTCAATTTTACTATTCGATATCCGAATAGTTGATAATGACGAATAGTTGAAATCCTTAGTGCGATGCAAAACGTTATTGGTGTTACTAAAAAGGTTACGATAGTCAACTGTTACAAAAGTTACGAAACTTTGTCGATTTATATGCATCAAAAACTTCTAGATATAATACTTCAATATAAGACGGTAACAGTTTAAAAATTGTAAGGGGTTTTTTAGGTTTTTTTTTATGTTGCGACTGATTAACAGCATTCGGGTGACATTAGACAATGCTATGATAGCAAAATCATAAAATGTTTACTAACGAATGAAAACTTGTATGCAAAGTGATAATTTATTATGGTAGTTGTTTTATAACTTTATCGGGCGTTCTATTATTGACCGCGAGTAGTATTTTTAATCATTGTTTTATCAGTCACCTTTCCACCAGTATGTTTGCACAAATAAACAAATCAAATATTAATAAAAAAAATCTTTTTTCAAGAGATTCATGACAAATATAAAGGTATGATATTGCTAGAGTATCGTCGTAAGTATTTTACAAGGATCGTTGAGTCTCATTTATGTTGTAATATTTACATTACGACATAATTTTTAACATCTAATTATAGTGACATTTCTGTTATTGAGAATACGTAAAAAAACTAGCGTATTATTGTGTAATATGATCCTCAAGTTTTTATGTTATAACCACTTTATTATTTCACGAAATCTCACAATGTCTTTAGTTCCAATATGCCATATATCAAATAATAGGCCGTTAAATATTTAAGATACAATTTTAGAACTTTTGAAATATACAAGAACAAAGTAACTACATGTTTTATGTATTCGAAGAAACTTCTAAACATATTAAAAAATACATTCACCGATAAAATTAAATACATGCAACTGAAATTTTAAGTAACCCTAGTTATGAGACTATATTAATATAAACCACACATTCAAAAAGAGAACAAAAATAAAAATATCTAACCTTTTCATAGATTATTCACACATTACTATAATAATTTGTAAGATACTGATTGTTAGCTCAACTTATTTCGACACACTGATTGGCAAAAGATTTAAGTGATGAGGTGCATATAAAGTAAACATGACGTACGATAATATAAAAAAAGGGAATACCATATTTTATATCAGCGGTCGGAAATCTTTCAAGCTGCTTTATGGAAAGCATATTTTAATGATCAGCTTTCGGCAACCTGTCAATTACGAATGACTTCGCAACCGGTCGCAAATATATTAAAACTTATGAACATGATAGTTAAATTCCAATTCCAATTAAACGTTTTTTAATATGTCTTATTCTAAAAATAAAATTTATATTATTCGTGTAACAAATGTTTCCAAACAAATCATTGAACATTTTTTCATTGATGGTATCGAATCTTTTCACTTACCTTTAACAGATTGAATACCTGAAACATTTAAAAGATGTATTTCATATTAACAGCTTAACGACCACGCTAGGTAAATCAATCCGTACACCTGATACCACGCAAATAAGTGCACATTTAAATAATATCTGCTCTTTGCAAATCGTGAAGCAAGCAACCCCATTTCATATTTCTTTGAAATAAAAAGTAATATGAAGTCAACACTCTAACGAGTAAAATGATTGAACTTTGTTTTTATAGTGACGTAGACAGAGTTTGTTTCGGGTGTTTTTTTGAAATTTATTAATCTATTACGATCTTCATGGTTTTATAATTATAAGTATATGATTTATTGTTAAAAAATCAAAAAAACACTTGGGTACATATAAAAATAAATGTATTTTACTGAATGTATATATATCGACGATAAATAAATCGAAACCGACTCCTCTTGAAACAAGTAGCCATATCTAGTTTGACAACAAGAAAAACTTTAAGCATCATGCTTCCGAGAAATTGAGTGGTATTATATAATTTTATTGTGATATATGTGTAAGCTTCAAACCTTTCTTGATATAAAGAAAAAATGTTCTCCCTCGAAAATTTATCATGGCATCTCAACAGATGTCATAATATTGACTCATAGCGAAGAAGCAGAAGTGCGGGAATGGTCGTTAGAGGTTGGTGCAAATTTCCGCACTAGTGCGGGATTGGTCGTTAACGTGCTAATTTTATAACTTCTATAAAATAAGACTAACGTTAAATGTATGCAATAGTTTGTGGGGGATGAATGACAATACTGGAACAGAAGCATAGATGCGGGTAGAACGCGCCACTACCTGACGAGAAACGGACGGCAATAATTTTTCAATGACCGCCAGCGGCAGTAGGTCGACGGCCACTGTATTCTTAAATTAAATCTCTGTAATAATACAAGGAACACTATTCCCGAAAGCTACTCGCTACCCGCTACTCGATTTGAAACTATTGGGGGAAATAATTTACACATTTTGAACAACAATTGTTCATACTTGTATTATGAAGTATACCACCCGTTCAATAGATGGCAGTTAAGTTTATACACAGACACACTTTTTGAAGCAATGGGCATTGCCTTAAGATCAGGTCTGGACAAAATCTTTGATTAAAGGTACACATTGAGAATTCAAAATGAGCTGCAATTATACGAATGACATATTAGCATTACAGTTGAATGAAGTTACAATGAAGCTATGTGTTATACTAGAAACTGTAATTTTTGTATTATTGAACAACAAATGTAGCACTATTATAAAAAACTCCACTTATGAGAATGATTTGTGACTATTGATCTGGCTGGAATTGAGCAGGATTGCAAAAAGGCATCGTGCCGGATTTGACCCTCGGGTCGTAGTTTGCCGACCCCTGCCGTGGATAGTTATTTACTCAACGTAACCGCATGTTGAACATAACTGTATTATTATAATATTGATATAAATGCATTACGTCATATTGCCTTCTAAGAATTATTTGGCGAATATTATTATTTCTTTTGTGCTAATCGATTGGGATACAATAAATAATCTTTGAATTAAATGTGTAATATCAAATCTAACTGTTAGTTTTTGATAACTTTGAAGAGAATTCATTATTTTCAACCGTATCCGCTCCCAATGTGGAGCCTATGGACTCCTAATGGAGCACCTCAAAAGAAGTTGTTCCACGAAAACGGGCTAATGTTTGGAGATTACTTTATTTTTTGTAAAGAGTTAAGATAGAATAATGGGGTTAGGGCTAGACTAGTGGTTTACTAATCACTTTTGCTCTGCCTCGCTTTTAGAACCAGATGGGTGTTAGGTTATGTCAAATTCACAGACATTCATAATGTTGCATAGTCATAAATCGAATGAAAAATCATTTTATGAATGCGTACTCTGATTCGAACCGGTGCACACAGAAACCAAAGAAGACGACCTCAACCAATCGGTTACAGGCCTTGCACAATCAGGTAAAGGAAACATGTAAATTGATATGGAACAAAAACCTCAAACACAATCCGGGCGTGGTGAATATTATTATTTTATAACTTTTCAACACAAGTGAGAAGACAAAATTTGTTACTTTCTTTCATATTTTATTGTATTGTGTTCTAACCAACTTTTTTCGTAAATTTAACAAAACTAAATTTAATAGTTTCTATTTCAATACTTAAGTTATAAATGTAAACAATTACTATACTTCTGTTAGTTTCCGTTACAACAGACTATAGTTCAGCTTTCATAAGTTATATGATTAAAAAATTACCTGCAACCACGCCTACAAACAATGTTTTTAATTATGTCGTATTTGGTAAACTTGGGCCTCGTATAACACTGTTTTGATATAACACTTTTAATAAATTGTGACATTTTTTTGTACAACACGTTTTATATAACACGGTTCCAGCATTTTTTTAGAAAATGATCCTATAGCGGAAAGAAGTTTGAAGTTCAAGAGGGAATTACAACAGATCTTGGCTCCTTATCACGAAATACTAAATGTATACGCTAAAAGCAAACAATCGTTTATTACAGATTCGAAAATATTCTAGAGTCCTGCGATAATGAAAAATTACAAACGATCTCAAAAAAGATTCTTTGTAAGTGATAGCGATGATGAATGAATTATCTATAATATTTTATTACAGTTTTTTCAATAAGATTTTTCTGTGAATTATCTAGTTATAAGGTATTAAACAAACTTCGATATTTTTTTGGAACGCATGCCCTAATTTTGTATGAACTTTAAACCTCGTATAACACGGATTGATATTACATGACGTGTTTGTGGAACCATGTGGCCGTGTTATACGAGGCCCAAGTGTACTTGGCTGTGAATCAGTGCCTATAAGTATGCTTCATATAGAGTTGTTTGTTGATGTATAAAGAGAAGCAGAATCCACCACGTAACAGTTTGATAAGTTTATTCACGTAAAAGATCGTCATTTATTCTGCAATTGAGTACAATAAAAAAATTAAAATATTAAAGAGCTTTAATGCAATTTTAACAAACAGGGAAATATAATGTATATTTATTTTAATTTTAAATATAATAGATGTTTTTCTACCATGAATGTGATATTAACACTCCGTGGAATGAAATTTTAAGCAACATAATGTAAATTTTGTACAATTTTGCACTCATGAAAGTTGTAAATATAACCTCATTTCACATAGTGATACTATCATATTTTAAGAATATCTAACAGAATTGTAGAGAATTCCTTGCAAAGACTTCTAAATAAAATATGAATAAATAATGCTTAGGTCAGTAATGTTGAACTAATGTTAGGATATATAAGTGAGTACAAATTTCAACAAATGTTTTCAAAACTTTATCAGCCATTGGGCGTTCAGGGTTATCACAAAAATGCGTAGCTACAAAAACATAGTTTCGAGATAATACATAAGGTGATTTAATAATAAATATTTTCAGATAAGAATAACTTAATAATTTTGATTTCATCTTTCTTAAGGTTCTTAAGATACAAAATACTGTATGTTCAATATATATAGTAATTGAATTAGAGTTTTTTCTTTCTTTATAATTTTAATGAAAGTATTGTAATCAAAGAATGGCGCAAATTGATGATAAAGTAATTTTCTACATTCCTACAATCCCAGACACTACAATTGATTAGCATGTTTCCATTTCTTAATGTATGTATAATTGAGAAATTCAACCAAATGAGTAAACAAACATTTTAAAATATGGCGTTTGATGATGTCTATCAATCAAAAAATGATTTCTAAAAGCTATGTTTCCTATTGCTCTTGACCAGGTCAGAGTTCTAACGGTAGACACAAGTTTTCTATTGGTTTTCATCAAGGCAATGTAACAACATCTTACAGCATTAACATCAACTGGATACTTATTAGTGTTTATTTTTATATACAGTGTAAGCCATTGCGATTGTTATGGAATGTTTCAACAGATGGTGTATTCCTATATTGTCATAATAGAGCGCCCGATGAAAGCTGTCATTCATCTTTAATTTGAATCATACATAAATATATATGCTTCATATTGTAAAGAGAATATTTTGCATTTACCAGAACTATGAATAATAATTATTTTAGACATCTTCATAATACAGCTTTAGCCTAAAGTATAATGTAGAAATACCATCTGTTGCTGAATCGTACATAAACTCAGTCAATATTTTAGGAATGAAAAAATATTCTATTATTATCCAGAGATAGGAAATTCATCTTATGTATGTTATCCATTATTAAAACAATGTTGACAAGAAGAACAATTTTATCTTTTATATTTTATGAAAACATTGGAAGACGACAAACATAATATTGTGTGTGTCACATATCAAATATTGTTGAACTTGATCAGCAGTGGCAAATGGTGCCAGTGAATGGGATGAAAGCGATATGCAGCAGAAAATAACACTTTACCTGTTCGTGAAATTGATATTGATGAACAAAAATCGTTTTTAATAACTTCCAAAAGCTAAAAAAAGCTATCGCTCACTTTCATAGTGTCGAATGTCATTTGACACCGCCCTGTACTTACTGGGCGGACAGGGGTCCCATTCCATCTACAGACTCTTCCTAATTCATGCAATTTTAATATGTAATATCTCTCCTAAGGCGTTCAAAAATAATTTGTCATATTTGTTTGTTTACCGTTACTTGTTTACCGTTAGAAATAAACAAAAAGCGGGCGATGCTTAGGAAAAGAAACTTGTCGCTCGGCCGACCCGAGGGCTGGTGTCGTTCGCCGACAAAGCAGTGACTTTGTCCGAGATGCGCTGCGCTTTTAAATTGAAATTGTGTATTTTAAATCTGTTTGTGTTTGTGTAACTGTCTTCGAGGAATTTATAAGTATAAACTAACTGCAATTAAAGAGAAAGTATACTGAATACGACCGGGTTTTAGTAGAAGACGAAGGAACCTGTGAATTATCCTTGTCACCACGCCGGACTTGGGGCATTCAAAGTGAGTTGACGCTCCAGCTCCCCGTCGAGCAGCAGACTTACTTCTCTCACATTTTTTTGTGGATAGGCATTACATTTGAGTGGAAAAGAGCCAAACCAGCCTACTGAAAAATATAATGATATTTTTTTATAGGCCTGAACTTTAAGATTATTGTAAAGAGTTGTACTGTTTCCACCTATCGGTTTTTTGACGAAGCCATTTTTATAATATGCCTTCATCTCAGAGATGCTTATCAGACAACGTAATGTCAAATCAACTACCCATATCAGAAGACAAGGTACTGGATTTGATTAGAAATCTGTAGGTTTTTTTCTCTTTGTATGCTTATTGATGTCAATATTCTTTTTTTTAATAATTCAATTTGTTTATGCAGGTTTGATTTTAATAATTTTAGTAAAAATCTAACGACATTATTAATTTTTAGATGATGGAGTCTTGACATCTACAACTTTGAATAATGCAGCCATTACAAGTTTTTCTATGAATAGTGAACAATGTGAAATAGTTATAGAAAACCCTGGAAGAGAAAATAAAAAACACAATATGAAGACATGGAAAAAAGAAATTCGTTAGTAAAAAGCTAAACGACTTGAGGTCATGTTTCTCAAAAAGCTATTCAGAGCAATAGAATTAATTTCACCATAAGTCTGTAATAGTACTTGCAAATTGAAGTGCAATGCAAAAATAAAATCAGAAAAATGTTTAGTAATATTAATTCTTTGAATTGGTCATTAATATTTACACATAATTTTATATTTGGTAAAAGTAAAAAAACAAGAAAACATACCATTTAAGCTTTATCTTGTAAAGCTATAATTAGAGCTTACTACTGCCTTCCTGATGGGAATGGTGATAACAAGATGTAAAATAACACTAACTTAGAAACAAAGAATGGAAGAAAATATATCTCTTCATTTACAAAATTACAGCAAATGAATGGGATGATTACATACTTCAAAAAAGAATTATTACAAAGTCTCAATATAAAGATTCTTGATTAGGAATACAAAAATGTGTGTCAGAATGAAATCGAACCAGTAATGATTGTTTGTTTTTAGTTAAGATTTCTACCAAAATGTTTAAAATGTCTTTTCATTCACCTCAGAGACACAATTGTCATGTGTAGAACATGTGACTCAATCACTATGAAAATTAAAGCATCAACAAATAAAGTTGAGAAAGAATCCTTGAAGAACTGACATTTTCAAAGGAATGAGAAGGCGAGGCATCGAAAGTGATGATACTCAGGAAGTTCTTGGGTTTGAGCTGCAAAAATCTTTAGCAGTACCTTGTCTCACTATGTCTTTAGCTTATTATAAACACTAGCTGTGGGTTTAAACTTAGGCATTCATGATGATGTTGAAAATATAAACAGGACATGAAGAGTCATCACGACTATTGAGCATATTTGTTTCAATTTTGTCAAAAGAGGAAAGACTCTAACCATTACAGTGACAGTCACAGAGGGCGTAACAAAAAAATTAAAATGAGAAGTTCATCTTTAATAATAAAAGAAAATTGATAACATTGTTATTCCACTGGATGAGCTAGTTCGTAAGCAGCTTCATACTGAAGATTCTTCTCAAATAGCCAAAGCACTTGTCATACGTGGTAGCACGAGCATCTGATCATCGCACACCTTTGCCATCTAGTGATAGATAAAGGTGATTCAATTCATGATGGAACTGAGACTACACTTCATTACACTACATAGTATGTTAAAGATATACAGTTATTAATAAAATACTCTTTAATGTTTTATATTTCATTTTATTTAGGAATATAAAGTGTTTGACATAAAAAAATAAAAATAAAATACTTCTGACTAGGTAAATGTTTGAAGGCTCTTAACTGTACTATGTCCATGATACAATATATTAATTATATAGTTTTGTATAAGTGCTATATTAACATAAAATAATTCTTTCTTGGTACATACATTATCAGGCCCAAAACGTCTCCCAGGGGCCAACATAAATATAATAATATAAGTTTAAATGTAGATAATTTCTGTATAAAAATAGGAAGGCTGTCAGATTCAATAGCTATATAAAATTAAAAACAATCCTTAATGATTAAAATAAGAAAAGCGCTTCTTTTTTTTTAAACTCAGGCTATTTTACATAAACAATAATTATTGTTCATTCAATCAGGAATACCAACTAGGTTTCAGCAAATTCAAAAAAAATATAATTTTTTCATTGTTAAAAACATTCATACTAAACAGAATTTGTGTTAACTGTAGAAAAATTAAAATAATTTGTATACATATTGGGCCCCTTATAAATAACTTAAAATAATACTTGAAACATTCACACTTTTAGGAATTTTCATTTAGGAGCTATAATTACTACGAATATAATTTTTCAAAAACTGCCTTTTATAATATATATTTAAAAAAAAATGAATATTCTTTAGATTAGATTGTACCATCTTGGAATATTTTTAAGTTTCAGGCCTTTCTAGTGAAAATAGTTTACATAGATTAATAATTTTAATTAATGTATGAATATTTTGAAATTGAAATTATTAAGAATTTTTGTATCATATTAATATGCAATTGTATTGATAAATCGGTTTTTTTTTTAATTTTTTGATTCACAATTTTCAAGTTTTTTTCCGAGAGGATTTGGTTTCATAAAAAAGATTATTATCTTAACTTTTTTATTATAATGAACGCATGATTTTGATGAAAAAAAAAATGATATTATATTTCCCAACATTTGAAAAGAAATCGAATCGAGTTGAATCGGAAAAAATATTTTTAAGAGAACATCTATTTAATATTATTTACTAGGACTAAACGTCAGCGTAAATTTCAATCCTTAAAACTAAACATTCATTTCATTTATATCATACTCTAATTATAAAATATATAATAATGCGTCATTATAATATCTATTAATTGAACGATAAGCGCCTACCAAAATATACAATAGTTGTGTTTATTTTTATTTCACCAAGTATTATAATTTATATGGATAGTTGTATATTATATTATAATAAAGATATTTGATATAGACGGAAATTAATATTGTATAAAAGAATAAATTAGTTTTTTTTAAATGTAAATATCCGATTAACAGTACAAAAAAACATAGTTTTTCTAAGCAATCAATATAGAAAAATGTGCTTGTTTGATTTTTTTTAAAACGACCACAAGTCGGTTTGTTGTAGTGAATTTGCCTGGGACTAATGAAGAGTAACTAGTTTTCATTCTGAAAAAAAAAAATTAAATTAGTGTTAATTATCAATTAAATGTAAAATAGTGCTAAAATTTTCATACAAGAATTGGAATGATTCAAGTCACTTAAAAGTTCTGCATGTTAAAAAAATATCTATCAGCCTGTAGCGTCGTAACTGTCTGTTACACCTTACAGCACAACACTACGCACGATGCGCAGAAAGAGAGAAGGAGAGTATGCGTGTGTGTGAGAGAGTGTCAGGTGTGTCAGTGGCACTGCAACCTGGTGTATAATAATAAGATTTTTAAAGTACTTTTTCCTTCATTGCATATTTATTTATAGATTTGAAAAATATTTGATGCTACAGCCAATAGATAATTCTTCTTACCAATAGAGGGTAGACGAATGTTGTAATGGAATCTTTGGCGATGGGATTCCTTGCGACGCATGTATATCCTCCCATATCAGCCCAGCGTAGTCCTTGGATGATCAGCTCTCCCGAAGACATAACCTACAACAGCAATGGAAAAAATGTTTAATCTGTGTCTAGCCTCCAATATTCGTATTCAGGTAATAAAAAAACATGTGTGTTTAATATAGACACTTCCAATTAAATTAGTAACAATTCATAAAGCTACTTCTAATAAGCCAATCACTGAGGCTGAGTGGAAATTTTCCTGAAAGACTCCCGTACAAATGGAATTCCGGGATCAATGGTTTCTATTCTCGAATATAGATTTTCCAATTTTTCAGTTTTAACCCAAGTGACTATTGTTTTTCCATATCTTCCTACCCTTTTCAATACTGAAAACGGTGCATAGAGGAAATTATGTAACAACATACTGCAGTTTTTTTAGCACAGTTTTTTATTGGTTAACGAAGATGTTTGCGTAATTATTTTTTTATCTTTCTCTGATTGATTAATATTGAACTAAGAACTAAATAAATTTTTCTGGCCAAGTAATTCAATTTACCTTCATTCTGGGATCGCCGTTGTTGGTGATGACATTTCCCTCATTGTCCATCCAGAAGAGTTCTGGGCGAGGGTTTCCGACGATCTTGCAAGGGATGACCAAGGTGGTTCCAATGGTTTCTATGACAGCGCTGTAGTAAAGGACGATCCTTGGCTTAGCTGGAGCTGCTAGCACCTCGCGGTTCAGCATCAGGTACTCGGTGAAATTGGCTGGCTTTCCTAAGCCGTCTGTAAAGATAATAATGAGAGATGTTTTATCATACGCTACTTGTTACATAATACAAACTCGTCAACAACAAATGCTACACCGTTTATTGTCTTTTAAATAATGTTTACATACATAATATACATATTTTTTACCATGTCCGCTCTCAGTGTGGAGTATATGGCCTCCGAATTTACTATGAGAACTGCTTGTTACTTGGTTGCTCAACCTCTCTTTTTAGAAAAAAGTAGGGGTAGAAGAATAGTGCTAGGAATTTTACTAGTGGTTAGCTAATCGCTCTCGCTATGCCCCGTTTTTAGGATCGGATGGGTGGGAGGGAATTTTAGACATCACAAACATTCATGCCTAGGAACAGAAGTCCATAAATCAGTTTATGAAACTGTCCGCATCGGGACTTGAACCCGAGAAATTCGTATTCGTAGCTAACGACGTTAACCATTGCATCACGGAGCCAACATATATTTATACACAATAATATTCTAGCTTGAAAAAAATAAATTCCAAGATACGAAAAATACAGGCTAGAGACCTATTCTCACTTTTTGGAAATACATGTATTGCTATAGATTGGAGATACTTGTGACTCTCAGTATATATGAAAATACATTAACATCTCGTTAACTCTAAATGAAACAGCATTAAACGAGGTCATGTTACACATAGCAGTAAATACACTGTCTGCGCGTGAGCAGAGAGAGTGTGTGTGAGGCTGAGCGATGAGAGTGCGACTATCACCTGGTGTAATGTTAACTAGAACTGGAATAGTAACTCTCATTTCCATTACTGTTGAGTTATTTGATTTACAAACTATTTTATTAACGTGTGCCGTGTGCGAAATATTTTTTTTACTGCCGTTTGTTTAAACTACAATATTTAAGACTTACTGTGTGGTGTATAGACAGTGGTAGTTGCAAAAGCTGTTTTCCCTCCAGCTCGCGCGACACATGTGTATGCTGTTCTTTCGGACGGAAGAATGTTGTTGATGATAAGGCGAGAGCAGACTTTGGCTAGCTCTCCTTCACTACCGGTTGGGATTTCATTGTTTTCATAATCTTCAGCCTAAAAAATAAACATTAATAATTATGTTTTCTTTTTGTTTATTCAATTCATCTCATTATGTCACTTTTTGTGAGACTGCCGCGCTCATTTATATTAGTTAGTGTATCCGAATCCATCTGAAATCACATTACATACCGTATCTCTTAAGATATCTTATATATAATTGCCTAGACCGGTCTGTAGGCGTAGACATAGACGTTTTATACATACACATGAAGTTATGAAATTTTCTCATGACCCAAGCGTACATATAAACAATACATACAGTTCCGACGTGACGCAAATTCCGAGGCAAACAAACAACAGCCAGTCCGTCAGTATAGAAACTAACAGCTACTTTAGACATTCAGTATTTCAATTTCAATACCTTCATCTATGACGGGCGTTCCCGGGCGAAAATTTTCGATGAAAAAGAATAAAAGCATCGAAATTGTTGCAAACGAAATATTTGCTGACGTCTACAATACTATCTATCGTCGTGGCTCAGTGTAAAGTTGGAAACACTTGTTTTAGGTATCTACAGCGATGTTGAAAATTTATGTGTTTATCACATAAAATGAAGCATTGTATTGTTGATTTAGCGTAAAACTTATAACTTCTCGTATTGTGTAATGACTAACTTTTTTTAAATTTCACTTAGCATCTATTATTTAATTTTATTTGAAATGTAGTATGTACATTTATTAGTTATTTGCTGTCCATCTTTTTTTGGCTGTAGAATTATTCTAACAGTTTGCGTATCTCAGATAAGCTGAATAAGTCGTGGATTTTAAATTTGGTCTTGCTCATTGAATTGATGATTATAGTGATAAAATTTCTTTGTGATTATTATTTAATATTATCAATTCTCTAAGCTTAAACTCACTTCTGTGATTGGTGCGTTATCCCTAAGCCAGAGTACAGTGGGAGCAGGCGATCCGGAAGCTTCGCACTCGAGTTCCAGGGATGTTCCTGGAGCCCTTCTCGTGATGCTGGGGAGAGGTCGGTCGAATCGAACCCATGATGGTTTTGCAACCCATTCTGCTTCGCCTGGAAAGGAAAAAATAAAAGAGTTTTATAAAACATACTGCGAAGACCTTAAGTTTTATAAATAATACAAATTTATTAAAAATATATTCCATAAAACATTGTCGCCCTCTATGCTAGTGGTAAAAGCACTCTAGTCAATATATATTATAAAATTTTTCACCGAGTTTATCTCGTATGATTTTTCAATTTCAAAATATTTGGCGCATGGTCAAATAAAAAACTGAAATGCTGAATAATTCTTTTCATACAAATAAATATTATTTATAAAAAAATGGAGATATCTGCGGTCCAATTCTAAAATTTATTAGTGTCTGGTCAGTAAGACTTTTTACGCCGAACGTAATGATTTTTGTATTTCCACTATATAAGTTTATTATGTTTGTAATAAGCATAGTCGCCATCGTAGTGTAAGTTTGAGGTCAGTGGTAGGTCACATAGCATTTCATCATACACTTGGGCCTCGTACAAAATGGTCATATGGTTCCACAAAAACGTCGTGTAATACAAATCCGTGTTATACGAGGTTTGAAGTTCATACAGAATTAGGGATGCGTTCCAAAAAAATATCGAAGTTTGTTAATATCTTTTATTTTTTTTAATAAACAATCAAAAACAACCGACAATAATTTAGAAGCCGTTCCATCTAGAGATTGATTTTATTGACAAAGAAAATATGAAAACCTTCTAATTTAAAATTCTTATCGTGAATTGAAATACATTTAAATGAATTAGGATCACAACGTAAAAGTATCATGAAATCAGTACTTTTATCGGGTGGCAGTTTCAGTGTTCAATTATTTCGAAACGTTTCCACGGTTAGCCTGGAACGAATGCAAATTTCGAAAAGTGACATGACAGCCCGCATTGAAAACTTACGAACGTTTCCAAAATCTACATTTTCGTGAGATCATTTGCAATGGATTTATGTAATACGAAATGTATTTAAGTGACTGTGCAGTGGTGTACATGAGAGAAAAATGGCTTGTTTGGTTTAGGGTGACATATTATACACGAATGAGACTGAATAAAACGCGACTATTTATATGCAAATCAGGATATTAGTATATCTATACGATTCAAAATTATCATTCCGTGTAAAACTCAAACCATGTACAAATGCAGCCAAAAATTATACTTTTAATCTTGGGGACTCGTTCCTTCGTCTGAATTTGTCATTTTGTAGGAGAACCACTTGAAATTCTGAATGCATAAAGTATGATTTGTTTTATCCAAAAATATGATACAAACCTGTAGTTTAAACGTAGATTTTTTATAGATATTGAATTTGGTGCTTTTTACACTATTTGAGTTCAAACGTGAACGTGTATTTTAAAAATAGCGCAAACATCCTGAATCCCACTGTGTCTATAAAAACCAAAAAATGACAATTTCAGACTTTGACTTGACACTATTTAAATGTGTTAGTAATTTATTTGGAATTCGATCATGGTCTTCACTTACAATCGATTCTCGAAAGACCTTTCCTGAACCTTTTGAGACAATAAAATAAATTGTGTCTGAATGCAACTAGGAGCTTGGAAGCTGATACTGATTGTCGTACTGAAACCCTAATTCCACCCCACTCGGACCTCTGAATACTCATATTTATTATAAGATATACATTAATAATTATGCAATACAGCCTATATATCAATTATTCATGTTTTCTGAATAAAAACAATCCGTTCTAATGCAATATATTAAAAACCCTTTCTTCATGAAATTTTGTGCACGCAACTGTTTTGCGTCGACGATTCATTGATTTGGGAAAACCAAACAACAGTTTCTATTCGTATGCATTTATTCAAAAGTAAACGTTTACTGTCATTGAAAAATCATTTGACAGCCCAGCGATATCTTTACGTTGGCATTTTAGAAATTCCACTTACTCTTTTTTCGTTAATCAGTAATCCTAAAAAGGTTAACAAAATCAAATACAGTTATTAGAGAGAAATATGAAAACAATAAATTAGCTACATAGAACACATAGTGCAATTTTAAAAGATTGAATAAATTGTTCTTATTGATTGAATTAATAGAATTCCACTGTATTACGTTGAAAAACTCGTAGAGTTTCACAAGAATTTTATAATAAGGTCGAAATCTATTTCAGCAGGTTTTTATCTAACCATATGGAGGATCATACATTTTCACTTCAAGTCGTTACCTTACTTTGAAACGGTTCTAACTGAAATTTTGGCCTAAAATGACATTTTGATTGGAAAATGTCGCATTAGCCACATTATACCATATACGTTGATTTAAGAGTCATATATTGTTCAATGAGGGAGCTAGCAGTATCCCGGGTTTCTATTCACACATTTTTTCATAATTTTGTTTTATACGGTTCTATGAATCGATATAACTGCTCTAATCTCACAGAAAAAACATACAGATCACAGTTTTTTTGAAAAGGTTGTAACGTAATGTCGAACTTTCGCTCGAAGGTTGGTGTGTGTTTTACCCTTTACTTCTATTGTTCTATCGATGTGGTCATTGACAAAAATTAGCTAAGTTCATTCAAACATTTAAAGTATATATGAATTATTATTCTGTTGTATTATAATATTATTGTTAGCTTATATGGTTCAGCATGTCATGATAATATATACTATTAATAAATATCTCAAAAATCAGAACATTTTTTTTGATAAAATTGAGATCTCCGATAAAACCTTTTCAAACAAACTTTTGTTGTCGGTTATAATTAAAGCTTTAGATAATTATTATTTTCTAATATAAAGGCGTTATAATTTAAGACATGGACTGAGGGTGCTTGATGGAATTTCAATATCAAATTTGAGTGGAAGTGTACATACAAAATACATGGAAGTGTACAAAATCTCAATAACTCAAATTTGATAAAGGCGTTAGTAAAAATAAGTAATATGGAAAACAAGTAATATATTTATATATATAAATATATGCTAACTCACTAATTAAAAATATATTTTTTCCTTCAAAATACAAAATATGATCAATCAAAACTTCAAACGCTCGTATCTCAAAACAGTGTCAAGTGCAATTAGAACTTTTTCTAAGTAAGGTAACGAAGTGCAAGCGCTTTATATATAGTCATTGCAGTAATGTTTCAATATTTTGATACTAATATAAACCACAGAACATAAATTAGTCTTGTAGCATCTGTAAGGTGTGCACGTATCGTAAAAAGAAATGAGACCCGGTATGTCTGCAAATATTATCGTGTGGCTCTCCATAAATAAAGAAACTGGCAAATGTATTGTTCAAACTTGAATAATAATTTTTTATCAAACAGTCAATCATAAAAGTTTCAATTGAATTAATGAGTTGTTTCCTAGTTATAGCACATTTATCAAGGACTTAAGACAAAGTGCCATTTCTTTGAAAATGGCCGAGTGAGAGGGATAATAACTTCCCGTAACATTTGTTCGGGCTCAAACATTTGGTATTAACTATATTCTACGTACAATATTTCTTGTATCTGCGACAAATGGTAGAGATAATAATACTTTATATATTTGTCGCATAAAAGAAATTAAGCACATGGAACTTTATTACTTACACCAAAGTGTTATCACTTATTTTCATTACAGTTCATTCTTGAATCTTGAAAAAGTGGAGTACACGTGATCTCAAATTGTATGCAATAAATTAAGTTTAACGGATTTAATCGTAGGAACAGTGGAAGAAAGTAAAGCATTCAGTGCATTTTTTCCGAGAGTGCGTTTTTACTTTATTTAAATAAATAGCTCAAGATATTTTATACTCAAGCTATATTGTTGTCAATGAAAAATAGGTTCAAAGATCTTAAAAATATATGACTAAATCAAAGTAATATGTTTCTAAATATGTGTAGTCTGTTTTATGACAATAAACTCCACAAAAACGTATAGAACAATTGAATACAATCATTTTTCACCACCAAATAGATGAATGCAAAATTGATAAGAAAATATTTGTAAAATTTAATTTTCCGACTATGTTTAAATTAAAAAAATATGTATGTAGTATGTACTCATTGACTATTGCCGTTGTCCACTATTAGATTTGGGATTACAGTTAACCTGAGCGAAAACCCCCACTTTTCTAAACCGTAACACTACAATTTATAAAATATTGCTTTGAAAAGCGTTGACCAAGCAATGTAAATAATTATTTCAAATTGACTATGATTTGGTTGTGATTACATTAACACTATATATAGAATTAATGACGTAACGAGGAGATATCATATTTTACTTGTTTTGATTATTGTAGATACTCACTGTTTGGCTCAAGAGAATTGTCAACTTGCTGACCCCTGTCCCTGGAGAGGCCTAAAGGGTCGATCTTAGAGGCGTCGCCATGTTGGACAGACAGCAGCGCCGCGACGGCAATTGCTACGTTTAGTGCTATCATCTTGAACTGTGATTGATGATAGAAGTACGATGGAATTCTGTAACAAAATAATAAAATAAAAGTTAAAAATAAAAAAAATTTTAACGATTGAACAATACACATATTTGGGCAGTGAAGAGATAAACGTCTCTAAACCTCACATACAAGAAGCTTATTTAACTGCGGTTTTTCATTATACTAATAGTGGATTTATTAACCTCGTGAAACAGGACTATAATACTGGCAAAACAAAAAAAAATAGTGTAACATCTGAAATGAACTATAATATATGAATTAGTCATCTTCAGTGTTATCAAAAATAAATGAAACGTGTCATGATATATATTTTATATATCAAGTACAACAACATAATATGGTAAATATTTATTTCAAAATGAGAATATAATTTTAAGAGTATGGCAAAGATAATATCTAAATTTAAAATGGCTTATTAAGTTATTAATTGAACAAGAATTTCGATCAATCACAATAATGATGTAGTGTCGTGAATGAAAAGAAATATATTACAATATGAATACGAAAAAGCATGCTTTTAGTAAATATTTTTACTGAAAAAATATGCAGATGAACCGTTTTATGCAGCACTCATAATTTGAAAAACTGTATCGTGCATTTTTATTTCCGCACATTAAATAGGATACTACAATGATTCCATGTTAATTATTGTATAATAATATTCAGATACTCTTAGTGTTTTCCTACAGTACTCAATTATAAGATCAAGTTAGATAAGAATATGTTAGGAACAACGTATATGTATCATATATATTATTTAAAACAAACATTCGACAAGTTATTATTATTTATTAGTAATTTTGAAAACAATATCTATTTTACGTAAAACTGATGATAATTTTCTTGATTAAAGTTTCGAATCAAAAACGTAATTTGTTTCTTAATACAACTGTAATGATTAATACAATATACAGTAGATATTATAAAACTGGTTTAATTGCGTAAAAGAAATTTTTAATAAGAATTTATGCGGTTTAAAAATAAAGGGTAATGTAACATAAATCACTTCATTTTTATACGATATTAGTTTTAAAAACTAATATGTTCCCGTCAACTATTTTTTAAGAAACATGGTTGTTATGATCACACACTTTTCTTTAGTAATAGAACCAACTTTTTCGTTTTACAGAAAATAATTAATAATTACAATTTACTTACAGATAAAAAATCTAAGCTCACAAAAACACTAGTTTGTCGAACAAAAGAAAGGTTAAATAAAATTCTGCTGTTTATTCGCGCCACAGACAATAGATGCAAAATAGAGGTCCAATCATCAATGGAGACCATATAAATAGGCATTCTGAGTATTGATTTACATAAAACCTACGTGAAAAATCATGAATACTGCATTGGCGTGCGTGCGTAAAGGGATCCATTTATTTAAAGATACCGAAATAATGTAACAGTCATATGTTAATATTTGTTTTAATTGATATTTAAGTGATTTCCAATAAAGCAGTTGACTGTAAAATATCACGTAGGCATTTTGTAAATACTTGATAAGAAATATTCTCTATATTTTGTTAATTTATTAGAATACAAGTTATGTGATAATGAACGTCAAACGTTTATCATAAGATGAATCTTCAAACCATTGTTAAGTTTTCGTATATTTCTTGAGACAATTTATTTTATTACGGAAACAATTATTGATCATTGATTCGAGCACGTTTCATTAAATTAATATATATTTACATTACGCTCTATATAAAGTATCTACTGTGAGTAAATTTTTGAATAGTTAGAATTATATCCATCCACTCGAGTCGCATCATTGCGTACGGAAAACAACTGACTTGAGTTTAAATATTAATTAGATTCTCCATGAGCAAAGCCCCCAATAATTACAAGCCATGATGTACGGCCCGTCAGCCGGTATTTTTGGAAACGAGTGGTCCGTTACATTAACTGCGGAGTCATGAAATCGATATTTTGGACTAATTACGATGAATTCTAGCATATTTTAATAATGTGAAATATTGGAGAAAAAAACTATAGAATCTTTAATGTTAATAGGAATAAAGATAATTTGGATGGATTCGGCGGAAACTTTGGTATTTTAATATTAAATTATGGTTAATAACTTAGTTATTTCACTGGCTGTGTTACTAAATGTAACGCGTTTCGTTTCTTTAAGAAGCATCTTAATTGAAAATGAAGAAAAAAGTGAGTTTGTTTTCTTCTACTGAACGTGGGGAGGGGGTAAAACCCAAACAATGATAGTAATAATTATAAAATTAACTACTAGTGTTTGGAGGTGATATAGTTAGTTATGGTTCGATATAGTTAGTCTGAAGATGCTTCTTAAAGAAGCGAAACGCGTTACATCTAGTTACACAGCCAGTGGAATAACTAAGTTATCAATTTTAATTTTAAATTAGCAATAAAGTGGTTTATTTACTTTGAAATAGTATAATTGTAAAGCCTAGTCGTAATCAATGATTGTTATTTATGGACAATTCAAATTGTGGATTTTGCGATAAATTACGATTCTAATAAATCTACTCTGCCACACATCGCATTTCGTGCCATTCACTACATATATTATGACGACTGTACGATATAATTTATTGGGACGATTTAATTATTACCTAAAATATTTATATATGTTGGTTTTCGATGAATCGTAAATTATAAAATGATTATAGTAAAGAATCACTGAATAAACTCACAAGAAATCTTTTCAAATATACGTTATATTCGACTAAAAACGGAGTTCGTACAACCGTCATACAATTTGTTCGTAGAGACTGAGACTCTTAGGACTGCTCGTAAATTGCAAATTTTTATATAGCATTGCTTGTAAATTAATGTTGCTTTGCTATGAGTCATTTGTTTTCTCACTCGACCTGCTATTGACAAAATATTTTTTTATCTTCAATTCTATTTGGATTCTTTTCAATTTATATATTTTTCACTCTGCCTGCTAAACGATGCAGTGTAAAAGTAAGAAAGCAAAACTATTAAAAAAAAACAAGAATTTCATTATAGCAGATCCTTGATTTGTTAATAAAGTAGCGGTATCTGAAAATTTTAGGTACCTATTCTTATTGTTTTTTTTATGAAATAGATATTAGTTATTGACCTTTTCTCTTATAAAACCATTTTTATAACCAAAGTACTAAAATACTTGACGTAGGGCTTGTAATCTTATAGTATTCGTACGTAATTGATATAAGCCTTCCAGCCAACACTTTCAATATATATTTATTTTATTAAATTTATTTTCTTGTCACGGCAAAAGTGGCACATGAACATACCTGCGCTAGTACCGGATTAAAAAAATATACTTTTTGCAAAACATTTTCTTAAAATAATTTATGTACTTATTATTATTAAATGAGAGTTAGAAAAATACATACATATTTTTTTCCAATATAAATTTTAAATATGTAAATTGTTCTTTGTTTTTACCTGAATTATTTACTATAGAATGATAGATGAAGTGCCGACACGGCATTAAGGTTTTACATTTTAGGCAAAGCCAGTGGCGTTCACACACATCCATCGCAAAATTCGAGTCTAGTATGATTCTAAAATATGAATAAACTGTACCTCCTATATAATATTAACGTGTAATATATCCTTCTGACGAGTAAATATCCCGGGATCGAGATATCTAGAAAACGGGTTTAAAGTCAGCATAGAAATTTATGATCTATGGATAGCATAAAGAAAAATGTTATTTTTTTGTTAAAAGTATTTGTAGGAATAATCGCTTTCTATTTATAAGCTATTGAGCATGTTCAACTTATCGCTCACTCGCTCAGCAAAACCGGTACTGATCATTTATATAAATTATAATAACTGTTATTAGAGAAATTTTTGTCCATTTATAAAATTATTAGTAACCGTACCCGTCATAGATGACGGTATTTAAATTGAAATACTGAACGTCTAAAGTAGCTAATACTTCGGAACTGTGTGTCCATTGCATAATTTTTTTATTTTATTATTCACCGCGAACGCTTATGAGAAAATTTCATACATGCATGTGATATGTGATAATAATAAAACGTCTACACAGTGGTCTGGTAGGTTTCAGAGGTGAGACACAATGTTACGCTTGGATGAAAGGTTCGAGAAAAAAATAATTGCCGACTGCATTACCGGTTAAGCCACAACAGCGTCAAATTGTATGCGCAATGTGGTAGCTGAAGAATAAGGCAAATTTCGTCTCATTTTCATTATTACATTCTTAAAGTTTCACTACACCAATAAAACAATTATTAACGCATTAGAAAACGTAGCCCCGTGAGTAAACTGATTTTCATTTCATTGATTAAAAATACATTTAAATTTGTCAACACTCACAATTATTTTCCATTTTGTTCAAATTTTGAATACTGCGGGAAAGCTCCTTATTTCCACACTGCTGATCACATACGGTGCTAAAATATTTGAATTGCAAAACTATTTGGAATAACTACTACTGCGACTTACAACACATTGAATGTCAGCTGTAAAAGGATAGTTAATTTATAATATTAATATTTAAGAATAATTTTACTGTCAAATTAAAGACTATTTTGTGATATTAATGTTTGTTCTAATGCCACGAGTTTAAAGCAACTATATATTTATCTACAATTCAAGATATCGACTGAGGGCACTCGATAGAATTTTAATATCAAATTTGAATTCTTGAAATTTCGTACATTGGTATGCATTTCATCATTAACAACCAGTGTTTCGCCTTTCAGCATCTTCAGGAATTTGAGCACACGAATGAAATCAAACTGACAAGTTGTCATTTCAACGAATTTGACAACGAACTGAGAAAGGTCGTTAGTGATGGAGTACATGAAAATGTCAACAAATCAAATTTTATTTATCTATAATCTTTCAATGAAAAAGAAATTATTTATAAATGATTTTTTAAATCGAATAAAAATATAGGTACATAAATAAGATTTCAACGTTAATTCGTTTTTATTTTTTGACAGTTTTCTTTATAATATATTGTATTTCAATTTTTTACTATGTTTAGTAGGTGAATAGCATTTTTCTCTACCGTACGTGCATCGAATTACTATGTAGTGTGCTCAAATGATGACGTTAAATTATTTCTATAGTCATGATTTTGAAAAATGTGAAAAGAGCCCAAAATCACTGAACTAAAAGGGAATGGTACAAAACATGGTACGTATAATTGAAATGATCAATAAATTAATTAGTTTTTTTTTTATTTTTTAAAATATAATGTCTTTCCACCAAGAATTGACAGTTAACACCTTAAAAGGGATATTAATTAGTAATTAATGTTGACTATTTACAGAGCTGTGAATATCTGATTAAGTTACAGTTATATTGCAATAAAAAAATTTAAAAGCTTAATACACATGCTAATATTATTATACGTAATGTTTCTATTTCAATAAATGCAGTAATATAATACATTGATATCTTGCTAAGCAACCCGATTAAAACTTATTTTAATTTTATTGTTGAATTGAGAAAAGCTTTTATTATAAAGTTTGTTTTTTCCTGTTTTGGTTACTTTTTATCGCCATTATGAGATGTTTTTATTCTTTCTTTCTTATTAAGTTGACAGATGGTTGTTCAATAAAATTATAATCCAATATAGATATTGCCAATAAGAATAATTTGATAGTATAAATAATATTATTTCACATCAAAAAAGTATCAATATAAAAGCGCATAAATTTCAATGTATTTATATTGAAAAAAAATTGTGAGTTGACGTTTAGTAAAAAAACACTGATTGATATGTAGATTATTTTTCACCAAATATGGAAAATTAACAATACAACAGTCCAGATTAAAGAACAGAATGAAACGAAAAAAAACATGTAAGTTTTGTTAAAATAGTGTGTATTATTCCGGATTTGCATTTTTTCATATCTTGTTAAATACATGCCCCATCGCAGGTTGCTCGAGAAAGTTTTTAACTCTCTTCTTAATTGAGGTTTCCACTTATGTGAATAATAAAACTTAAGTTTATTATTGTGGTTAGCTTAAAATATATAAGGGTTCTAATTCTTGTATCAGATATTGTAACGTTTTGCGAGATTTTTTCTAATTCTGGTGACTATAATATTATATTCTCCTGATGAATTGTAAACATAGCGCCCGATATTAACATGCATACATATTCTTGATGCTGAAAATGGAAAACTAAATAAAAATGGACGTAGTTCATTTATAATGTAACAAATAATCCTAGAAGCTAGTCTTCGAGTGGTTCATATCTTAGAATTAACTTATGGATATTACAAAACAGGTAAGTTTTGAGGATTTGCTCCTTAGTATGAGGTACAAGGTTGTTTAGATAGATAAATCATTTGCAAACGGAGGATATTGGTGGTTTTAAATGTAGTATGTATTTATATACGCGATAGGAAGTAAATTGTTTATTGCATTTTTACTTTGGCTTATAAATTCAAGGTGAAAATTTTCCAGAACAAGACGTGTTAAATTATTCAAAAATCAATATGTATCAAATAATAGTATATATAGCGACGCTGTAGATAGATCAATGGCTACCTTTGTCCAGCGATGATGTGGCAGTATACTCATTCACGTCGTACGGGAAGAACAAGGAAAAATTCATATCATTATTAAATCGCCGTTTTAAAGTAACAGAGGCGCACAAAGGATGTCACAAAAAATGAATGCGTCAGTGAGAATAGAAATTGCGAAAAATACGACGCACTCCTCCGTTCCATAGTCATATCGCTTGCAAAGAAAATGATACTCAGGAAATACGAGATGAATATGACGCGCTGGTGTCAAGTGGACTGACCAAAATAAAATCACAATAGAATTTTCCTCGACAGAGGTCTTGCTTTTCTCGGAATGACGAAACACATAATAATATTCGACGGTGTTTTGGTCAATTTATATAACCCTCAAAATTGAAATTGTACAGGAGAGAGTAAAAACTGTTTTTATGGAAAACATTATACGGTGAGTTGCGTTATAAATCTTTGAAATCCATTACTGTAAATTTTTATGTTTGCATATACGGGATTATACGAAGGGAGTGTCGATATAATAGTGGCTTATATCAAGTGGGGGGTCAGTAGTTTTAATCCTGAAACCGATGTTAAATGATGTTTCCATTCCAAAAAGTGGTCAGTTTATTTTTCTAATTTACATCATTTGAGTCATTTTACCAAGAACTGCTTTGTTGTCTTGAAATGAAATCCAATCATTAACTCATTTTCGTACTTTTTGAGGATAACATCAATTGGCCAAAACACAGTCGATATATTATATACTGAGACGTGATAATGGGAGGGGGGACTTTTGAAAATGCCTCATTTACGACGAATGAGATAAAATCTGATACAATTTTCTACGCGATATAGATAATTTAAGAGGAAAATATCAATAATATGAATAAAGATACAGCGACATCACTGCATAAGTTTTCAACCATTTAAGTTTTTAAATATGTTTATACGAGGCGTATAAAATTATTTATATTAAAGAGAAAGAGAAGGGATTTATTTATAATAGTAAAATTTATGTATCACACAATATTATGGATTTTTTTGTACTAAATCAAAATATAAATAAGAAGTGGAAAGTTTTCACGGATGGTGTTTTTTATGATGAGTTGACATCGAACTTATTATTTTACATATCTCCATGATGCAAATATTATTTAATACTATTACTTACGGTTACATTATGTTTTATTTCATAACTAAATGAGTCGTTGAGTCCCGAAGGTTTTTAAAGTTTTGAGTAAATCAAGAAAAACTGTCATAGGCGGTATGATATTTTTAGGTATAATTTAAATTATTTTATGTCTTGCGGTGTATAAGTATCTTTTACACTGTCGTTTTTTCGGAGTGCGTTGACCGTGTAAAACGAGGTTCGAGACCTTGTAAAAAAATAAGATTTTTAAGTTTGGAAAAAGGAAGAAATTTTAGACTTGTAACTGGTAAAATTGATAGATCTATGGATAGAGCACCTGCGTATTTACATTAAAAATCGCCAGAAGCGTGTTTAGCTACTCAAATATCACAATTTTTCGATTCGACTCTGGCGACTTAATTCGATTATAAAATACCAGACTATCCCATTGAAAAAGAGAGAAAATTATGCAGGATGAATCGGGTTCATTGTATGAACTTCTCTATGGAAAAATATACAGGGCAGTCGTAATAATTTATGGTCACTCTATTTCACGTCACCTATTAAGCTATTACAAATAATACATAGTCTGCTATATAGTTTTCCATCGAAACTTTGATGTTACTAAGAAATATGTTAATTTTGTAATATGTTTTATGGAAATCAAATATATTGCAAAAGGTAAAAATCAAATATCTGTGGTGAATCTCCAGTTCCGGATAGACACAAACAATATATTTTTTAAAATAGTTAAGTCATTATAATCTAACTGTTGTTTAAAAATATAAAAAAATATTAAACATTACGGTCACAACGTAAGAAATATTGTCAATAATAAAAGAAATTTAAAAAAATTACAATTGACATATGATTTTATATGTATAATTTAAGACATCGACTGAGGGTGCTTGATGGAATTTCAATATTAAATTTGGATTATTGAGATTTTGTACACTTTCATGTATTTTGTCACTAACGACCCGTTCAGTTCGTTCAGTTCGAGTCCATTCGTGTGCTCGAATGCCTGAAGATGCCGAAAGGCGAAACCCGGGTCGTTAGTGACAAAATACATGGAAGTGTATAAAATCTCAATAATCCAAATTTAATTTGATTTTATATGTGTTTGCGATACCTATATTAGATGTAAGCTCAATTTATTGCTAGCAATCAGCAATATAAAAACTCGACAGTTACTACTATCGGGTAACTGCTAACCAGCTTAAGCAGGCATTTTCGTTTTTATTCAATTATAACTAGAAGTCTGCTATTTCACATACGAGAAGGTTAATTTAAAAAAGTATGTTTTGTTATAGAAGATACTGAAAAGTGTTAATAACGAAATATTAATCTTAATATTTGAATGGTGTGTAATATTTTATTATTAATTTCAAAAGCAATAATAAATTATTTTTATTTTAAAATCATGAAAAAAGTATTCACTTTATTCTCCATTGAAAGATATAAAATAAAGTAAATAGGAGGTAGTAACAAGATTAAAAAAAACGCCTATATGATTGTTGGACTATACAATATATATCGAGTGTGGTTTTTTTTTGTTTTCTAATCAATGCATTGATAAACAAGAAAACTAATAGGACGTTTTGATTAAAATATATATACAGAAGAATGATTTTAATACTGTTTTTTTTAACTTAATTATATTTATGCTCTCTTGGTATGAAATAAGATGCCTGAAAATGTCAGCCAGTCCTGAAGCCTGGCTCGACCGTTCTGTACAAATAGTCCGGTGTTGGACGTTCGATCTGTTCGATTGTTGAGGTCATGGGGTCGAATCTCCGAATGGACACTTTTGTATGTTGATTTTTTGAATTTGTGTTCAAATGCATAAACTATTGTCTATTATATTTACATTCTCTTCCGTTCTTAAAAACGGGTCGTCGGTCCAAGTCCCATCATTTTATCCATACCATTTACAAAAAAATAAAGGTTGTACATAGAAATAAAAATTAATTCTCGTAAATCTTGGGATAGGAAATCTTTCCTTGTTAACTCTTCCGTTTTTCAAAGCAAAAATTTAATGGAGAAATTTAAACCAGTATACTATTTCACGTTATCTGACTTTCACTATATTAGAGTATATTTATTTTAAAGCATGACGAAGTAAGTAATATACATTTTTTCCCTTTCCCAACTTGCAAGAGATGAACTCCTACTGTAGTAATTCTACGTCAGTTATAGATTGAGGGCTAATTTCTAAGTCAGTCACTCAATATTCTTTTTCAGTGAGGGTAAGAATAAAATTCCATCAAAAAAAAACCCAATTGTTTACCAATTACCAATTACAATTCAAAATATCCAAAAGTTTGTTTTCAAATTAACAATTGTATAAAAATATATTTTCGAGGATTCTAGCAATTGGCACTGGGGTTTTAGTAATCTAGAGATCAAGCTAATATAAAATCAATTATATAAAATGATATATTCAGGCATTCAGGATTGTATATAGATATTGACGTATGTAATGTAATCATGCAGTCTAAAAGAACGTGATCAGCAGTCAATTGCGTCATTGGGAGCATACGGAAAACTTTCGAAACCTTACGCTGAAATGAATGCTGGCAGAATCAAAAAAACATTTGATACGTGATAAACATACGGTCACATTGATAATTTATTCATTCGTTTTTCGAACACTATGATTTTCTAATTACGTGTTCATTTCATTTCACACTATGAAAAATCTTTTGAATTGTAAAATAATATATATGTGGCATCGATCTAAATATTTTTCTTATTTTGTTTGGGCCGTGTTGTTATTTTCTGTGCTATAAATAGAGTGCAGTTTTCATTTATTCTACGTCTTGAGCCAAGGCCGGACCCGCTGGCCACTCTGACTTGATATCGGATACGAGTTAAATTCAAAAAAATTAAATATCGACTAAAGCTCCTGTAACAAACTGCTCCTGAGACGTTCTTGGAAATTATTTGAAAATTTCAGCACTTAACGCTACTGTGTTATAAAATACTCATAGTATGAGACACTGTTCATTATATAGTATAAAATTTAATTTTTTCTTTATAGATTTTATCTAACCTTTTGTGTAGTTATGATTTTGTATATTTTCATCTCGATTCTGGTTATAAATATTCATTTTCATTGTCTAATTGATGAAGTTTCAGGTATTTGGAAAATATGTTTAAGTCTATAATAATTATAGCCTTGAGAAACGGTTAGATTTCGATGTTTGTTTTATCAAGAAGTTTTTGAAACGTTTAAATTACTTATCTTTCAAATATTCAACATATTTCTTAATTGAAATTGATGTTCTTGAAACCGAAAATTGTCTTACATGCTCTAGTTGCTCTATCCCTACTTACTCTAGTTTTTTATCATTGGGAAAAATGCTTTGGCAGTTTGTTTTCCTCATGTTTTAAATTCAACTTATTATACACTTGCTATCTTGCTAGACTGAAATTGTGAAGTGTGGTTCTTATTTATATATTATGGGCTGTATTTTTTTGTTAACCATACATTTTGTGTAATAATTACACAATTAAAATTGCAGTACTAATCGAAAATAAATATAGTTTGATTTAATTTATTTTCCTAAAGAATTTATTTTACCCGCTAGACCACCTCGGAGATATTAAAAACGTTATTAAAACGGTCATTATTCATAAAATTAATAATCATTATCATGTTTTATAAGAGGACCGCATTTAGCGATTTATTTATTGGCTAATCGGCGTTAGATGGTGATAATTACCATTTTATTGTTAATACATGAGTGATAACAATTGATTTATTTGAAGAGTTCAAAAGTTCAATAGTCAACCACATGCATTGGAGCACGAATACAATCACGGAATTTATTCAGTGTAAAGTATATGACTGCCATCTACATATTTTTATTCATTGAAAATACCAACAATATACTGACTGGATGAACTACGGAAAAAGAGCGTGATAAAAGACAAAATGTGTATGAGAGAGAGAGAGAGATCGAAAGAGAAATATACGAATTTTCACTACTTTCCGCAATCAACAAAAACTTAATGTTGATTTCACTGTATTAAAGTCTTCCACTTTGTAATTTAAAGTCAGAATTTATCGTGTAAATCAAAAATTATTCGATGAAGAATTTGGAATATTTAAGACAAGACAGCGAATTGTTAAGCTACTTAAGTGAGATATTTAAATGAGGTAAGTTTTTTTTTTATATTTTTTGCCAATCACAAGAAAACAATTATTGATGCTCGAATCCGTGAAAAATCAAGTACCTCAAATTGTTAGATAGCATACCTATTCTCAATATGGTAAAATTAATTGTATTTTACATATTTTTTCTGTCTGAAAAAGTAAAAAAAAACGCTGTTGCATAACTGAAAAGTTCTTAATTTTATTTAAAAAATGTCATAAACACTCACGGTTATTAATATTGTTTCTGAATTTGTACCGGTGGTTGAAAACCTGAAAGAGATGGTTGGCACCCCAAATATATATGGAGTACCCATACATAAATTGTTTTGCCGTCAACATTAATAAAATAATTGGGTAAATGACGGAAACAAAACCAATATCACAATAATTATTATGTTTTGTTTGAATATACTATATGGGAACGAAGATGAAAAATATTAATAATACTGATATTGTAATCTTGAAGATATTTTTGTTTCATTAAAAAAGATAAATACAAAATTAAGAGATTGCTTTGTTTTACTCACGAGTTTCCTTTTTTGGTTTCCGGGAATTCGAAAGTGAAATAATATTCTAACGTTCATCATTCGACAAATTCAAGTAGTTTTTTTTCAGTATTTCATTTTCAAGAAATAAGATGATGTCTCCATGAGACAAAGCAAGAAAGAATTTATTTTAATTAAGTATATGAAAGCTCTTAATCTAAGCCTTAAATGCTCAAAATAAATTACAAGCTTTGTCAATAATTAACTGATTTAAATAGTATGTTTTCAAGTATCCATTTCTATTACAGGGTTTTATTTGGTATAGTAATGATAATTTCCATTAAATATCTCTTTATACGTGCTTAAAATTATATTCTAGAAAGATTCATTGTTATAGTAAAATTATCGGAAGTCCCTTAACTCTACAAAAAGTAGCACACTATAAGTAGCACACTGTAAGTCTTTCATTAAAAATTACAATAGAAACATTGAAAAGGAAGATTTGCTCTCAAATTAATTGTAGATATAAAAATCATTGTTTATGTAAATTCATCGTTGTCGACTGGTAAACCTTGGTGGAAAAATTTAAAGATTTAATGAAAAAGACTGTCAGTAGATTAAAAATTAAATTTAAAGACAGGACAGTTTTGGCTCATCTATTGAGCATTTTTATGTTCAATTGTTAGCTAAAAAATAAAATTTGTGGGATATAAATAGAAGAGTTTCATTGTTGTATCTCTTTATTTAAATACAAAAAAAACACATGAAGAAATGTTAAGTTGCTTTTATTGATTACAGGGTCCTATTTATAAGAAAACCCATTCGAAAAACAATCTCTGAAATAAAATTACTGGCTCCGTAAATAATTTAGCTTGTAATAATATGTAGGCTGCTTTTTTATTTATGAAATTCAACGGAATTCCATTAATTTATAATACTTATTACAGAATCAATATTATTCCTGCCATTGGTTTATTTTTTAATCTAAGGAGAGAAATATTTAGAGCATACAATTGAATTTTAAAACAAACGAGTGACGTCAATGGTGACCAGGGCCAGCAAGTGCTCTTAATCGCAAAGCACTTACAAGATAATATTTCTGTATTCAGAAATATGCTCAAATAGGTACTATTTAATCATTCAACTATAACGGGGTGTCGACTATAATATATATATATGAATATCATTACAAAATCTCATATTATTTAATCAAATCATTCATTGAAGTGTTCATATTTGTAATACAATTAATCAAAATTCATAATTCCTGTAACTTAATTATGCTATTTACAGTCCAAAGGCATATTAAAATGAGTCGTATTGCGGATGGCAGTCATATTGAATAGAATAAATAAAAAAATTCACTCGCAAATAAATAAAAATAACTTTAAAAGAAGCTTCCGTTATCCGCAGTATCATTAAAATGTTTCCAGAATAAAACATGAATACAATATTATTATGTAATGAATTATATAAAACATTCTCGATTTACTAGATACGATTGGTTTCTAATACGCAATAGCTCTCCGAAGGAAACATTTTTATTAATCATAACTTCATTATTTTACAACTATTTTTATATTGTAATAATTAATTAGCTCATAACTTTTTTCTACATCATACATACTTATTTTGTCGGAATAGTTGGAATATTGCTTCTTGCGCCTTTCAAAAATTTTTCACACTAATTAAATTAACGTGGTACACTATAATTCCATGGTTGTTACTCACGAGTACTGTTAATTGAAAACAGTAACGTTTAATAGTTCAATATTTATTTAATCTCCTTCAATTTTGATGATAAATCTTAGTTAAAACAATAAATTTGGTGGAGTAACGATTAATCTATCTTCATTTTAAAAGGAAAACACTTTTAGACGATTCAATTATCTCTTAAATAGACATGACAGAAATTTGCACATACATTTTCACAGCCACTCTATAATTAAAATCTTTTATATCAATTAAAATTAGAAGTGAAATTCAAACACGCTTTACAACTCCTTTCAAACTAAAAACAGAAATCGATTCACGAATTAATTGTAAGACATATTTTTGAAGTATTCACTTCCCGAGGAATATTAAGACTAAAGTAAAAATGAAATTTTATTTCATGTTATGTCATACCTTACTGATAAACCGAAATAAATTTTTATTATGTATTATATTTCAGCGATTCGATATAACTAAAAAGTCACAACAGCAGAAGAGTCTAAATATATAAAGAACATATATTATATTTTAATCGTCGTTTGAGGAGCGACATACTTCAATTAATATTTGCTGCATATTTGGAGAGAAATATTCGACTGTTATTTTTCCTTTGAAGTATTATTTTGTGACTTGACAAACATTCAATTCATGTACAAAAAATGAACTGTTTTATGAATGTGCATCATGCTTTTCAACTATACAAGTGATATTATGACCAACCTAAAACTAAAGGTATTGAAACCGAAGAATAATATTCTTACAATTTTATACATGACAATCCAAAACGACAAAACGGACAGTAAATACTTTCAACATAAGTATCTTGATTATGCAATCATGAGGTTACAATTTTTTACTAGAGCAGATGTTTGAAACAACTAAGAATAATATATTAGTAATATTTTTGAATGTACAATTGTAAATATCGTGAATTGATCGCAATAAATATTGATCATTACGCTCCAACCAGAGGCATTATATTAGAATATTTGACGGGATAATCAGGCCTCTAACTGTGGTTCTTGATCCAAATGCATATCAAACAGACCTAATTTAAGTCAAAATTTACAGTTACTTTAAAACCATCCTTTAAAAGCGTAAATTGTAATAATTCATAAATTTCAAATTAAATACTGGCAGAATGCCTGCCCATGGATATATGTAAATTTCACTAGGCTTTTTCCAAACTTAACCCTATAAAAACTGATCAGCATTTACTCCGTATTTTAATAACATGTATTTGAAATACAACAGAATATCTGACAATTGCAGTGGAGTAACTAAAAGGCGCATACTTCTGAATTGTCGAGGGCCTTGAGGGCCTTACCTCATGAATATCAACTGTGGGAATGAGCCCAATTGAAAGTTTCTGGGCAAGTCAAAAATTTTCGGTATTTTTTTTTAAGCTTGCGTAATTGAATTAAATTTACAAAAAAGTTAAATTTTCAACGAAATGTACATCAGACGGCAAACAATAATTTTCGCATAATATTAATGTATTAAAAATGAAGAAAATACAAAAGGTTAAATATAATTTTTCATTATTTTGAATATTGTTATCTCAGCTTTTGCCAGTTTTGCTCTTTGATAAAAAAATAAACATTGAAAAACTTTTTTTGAAATTTGCATTGAAAAGGATTTTCTTTTTCGGAAATTTCTGGTAAACATTTGAAATACGCTTAGTATTGTTACTGCGCGAAATACACAATATGGGGAGAGAGTGAAAACAAAGCGGGGGTAGTTGAAATTACTTAATTGTAGTCACATAATCTTTGCATGCACAGAATAGATCAAAAAAGGCTTATATGAAATTAACCTACCCTTACTTTGAGAATCCATAAGTCACCCCATTGTAATTATAAAAATAGTCAGCATGACATTATAAAATTTATTACTGAACAGATTCATTATCTGTGATCGTGCTTATCAAGAGTAATGACGGCGATTTATATGTGACTTTGCCGTCCATAAGCTTATCATATACGAGACCAAAGTTCACATAAGGATGAAATCTATGTAATTTAAAAAAAAATCAAACGTACGCTCTTTTCCTAGATAAGAAAAACCGGTCCTTGACCTGTCGTGTCTTTATACTATTCATTAAATGTTTGAACATAACTTTTGTTGTTTTTGGAATAGCGTTTACCAATCTTGTAGGAGTTAAATACGGAGACACTTTGTCTTATTCATTACTTATAAATGGAATAAAAACTAAAAAATCTCAATGGTCCTAGTGTATTCGTGATACACTAGGACGATACGACTAGTATACGTGCTTTAAATTTTTTAACAAGAGCGTCTCAGGAGCAGTTACCTCAGACTTGGTTGTTTTTTTTTAAATGTACTGAATAAAAACATACTATTACTAATCAAGTTGTATCTTTCAGTAACGAAAATAAAATTACATGAATACTTTATAAACTAAAAATATTGAAGAAAATATCAAATTGCCGTGACCACTTCTTACTTTTAGTCAAAATATCCCAAAAAAAATGCAGGAATATCTCATATAAATGGACTTTCTTCTTTCGCCTCGATTAGACATTGCATTTAAAAAAAACCATTGAACATTGTTTAATGAAGTGTTCAGGATGAAAATTTAAGCCTTTAAAATTCTTACCCACGTGATTCCATTCAGGTATCCCAAATACTTATGTTCAATATTGGCCTGGGAGGAATTGATTATTTTTTGATTCTATCTTAACTCCGGTATAAGTTCCACAAATAAAAAACATGTGTCACACTAGCTGCAATTCAGGGGTAGTCCATTCTTATGTTTTTGTTTATATTACATGACATTCCACAAAACGTTTTGCTAGTCTTTTCAGATCCTATAACATTTCATTTGCTTACATAACGATACTCCCTACGTATAATCACGTAAGTGCTGAATACGTGATTATACGTCTTTTGCATTTTCATTACTTACACACAAAACACTGGGAAAAGTATCTACTTGATCGGTGTAAAGTATAAACAAATGGCCTTTAATATTTTCTATGGATTCGGTGGTAATTTTGTAGAAGTTCATTTTTAATATAAAATGAAAATTGATAAATTAAAACCTTTAAGTGCCAGCAATTGATTTGTAAATAGTGTAACAGTGTTTATACCTTAACTCCGCACTCCAGTAGAATGGAATAAAACCCTCCCCCACTCTTTATTTAATGTAATTTTTTTAAATATAATGTCTTTCCACCAAGAATTGACAGTTAACACCTTAAAAGTAATTAGAATAATTATTTACCTTAGAAATGAATAAACTTGAGATACAGTTAGTCTGAAGATGCTTCTTAAAGAGGCGAAACGCGTCACGTTAGTGATAAACCAAGTGGAATAACTAAGTTATCAATTTTAGTTTTATGTTAAGTAACTGGCCACGAATACGAAAGTCTTTAACTAAAATCTGAAGCCCAATGTTGTATTTGTAAAATTTCAAAAACTGTAGATTTAAAATAATAGCACTGTCCCAATTTCGAAGAAAATAGATTCAGCCGTTACTTTGGAACTGCGTTTTGAATCTTTGAGACGCTCTTTTGTAAAATGTCATGTTTGCAGATACGGAATTATAAAGGCAGGGCACTGGCGATATTATATGCACGTTGTGCAGAGAAGATAAAGGCTGAATCTATCTAGTATGTAATAAAAAATAAGCATAATACGATGTATGAAATTATATCAAATCCTCAAAAGTCTCTGCGGCCCGCGAGCAATCGGAAAATGGATAAAATGGCTTTCCTGTTAGATAGGCTTTGCTTCACTGGTGTAGCTTCCATATATAATGTCTCCGCGACCGACCGTTAAACCACGGTCGATGTTCTGGTCATCCAAGATGTATGCATCACAATTTCACCCAAAATTTGAAATTGCACAGCTGCTTATAAATAAATAAGGACTACATATCGACACTTTATTTGAATTCGTTCAATATGTAATTATTGGAGCAAGTGTCTTTGATAATGTAGTTTATTACAAGATCACTATATATTCACATATATACAGTTGTACACAATCTTCATTGTATAACGCATCCGTTTTGCGGAAATAGATCGCATTATGTATACATGTCAAATGATTTTGCATAAAATGCGAGCGATAGGGTGTATTTATTTAAAATTAAACCATTTGAAACATATAATTGCAAAATAATTGTTGCGATTACGTAAAAGATTATTTTCGGCTTGTCCTTTAGTGGAGTGGCCAACGCTGTTACATGTTAGGTAGGTCCTTTTAAGTTTCGGTATCCATGGGCTCAAGCCCCTGTATGGACACTTTCATACACTTATTTTCAATAGGTTTATGGATATCTGTGATCTATTCATTCCCTCTCACCCAAAACGGAGCTTAGCAAGAGTGGTTAGCTGACTAAAAATCCTTATTCCAGTCCCATCCTTCTATCGTTACATCCTCTAAAAAGAGAGGTTACACGACTGAATAATGATCAGTTCTCATAGAATAATTTATATGAGATGCTATATTAAGAGTCCATATGTCATCCGAATTGTAAGATTTGAAAGAGGGAAACAAAATCAATTTGTTTTCGAGTATTTCCGCTATATTCAGATGGTATATTTTTACAAATCAAAACATATTTTAACTTCAATTGTTCTTCCATTAACAATAAAGTATTATGGTTAATAATAATACATATATATTTATAAATTGATAAATTTGCTATTCCACTATATAGAATTTGTATTTATTATCTTTGAGAGAGTCCATATGTTCCACTTTAGAAGTACATGGTTGAAATAAGAAAATCATAGTATAAAATACTGCTGTAATGTTAATACTTATTTATATATTCATGAAAGACGTATAATAATTGTCAATATATAGACAATTTTTTAAAATACATGAACCGTTTAATAAAATATCACTACTTGAAGACTTGACAGTGAAAAAAAATTAGGAGAATAATTAATTGTTTCCATTTTTTTTTAACATGAGTGATAATTCTAGAATCAAGTTCATCATAATGTCGATAACGTTTCATTTGATTAAGGTTTTACGAATAGAACAATTTTTCAACCCAACACTCTAGAGCAACGTTTTTTTAACCTTTTTGAACCGTAACCTAAATTAGGATATTATGAACAATGTAGTGCTACTTTATAAATACTGTGAAGTATACAAAATCTCAATTTTCATAGTTTAGAGATAATCGTAAATTTTGCCTGAAAACGGAGATGCCAAGCATTCATACTTTACGTCACATATTGTACAATTCTATAAGTAATATATTTTTGATTGTCTCTGTATTTATATCGATGATATATCGCCTCGGGAAAGAATTAGTAAAATTAGCTTGTTTGAAAATGTAATATAAAATTAATCAGAGTTGAGAAATAAAAATGGAAAATTCCAGAAAAAATATTAGTCGAGACAAAGTATATTCAATAATTTTCCTCAGGTCTGGAACGTGGGAGTGCCTCCCACTCGATTAAAATAACATGAAAGAGATTCCAGCGATAACCGTAATTTTATTTGGGAATATTGGACATTAATTTTAAATGATGAATGGGATTTTTTACGTGTTTATGTCAAAACGATATCGGGAATAGACCACTAGGGTTTATTTCGGAATCAAAATTAAAGTTATAAGCCAACAATGATGGTCGCCGTATTATTGTAGAATGCGTCATTGGATGTTTATATAAGTATGTATCTGCATACAAGTAGGGGCTGCAAAACCGCACGAATATATAAATATCGGTATTAGAAAAATAATAATAATTTCGCCCAATCGGTATGAAATACCGGTCGAATAAATCAATGTCGTTATTTAATATGAAATATTGGTATTAGAAATATCTAATTATGAAAAATTTTGAATAAAAAAGAAATTTTCATAAAAATTAAAATAATACCTCAAAAAGTTAGTTCATCAATACTGGAATCTGTCAATCTTTTTCGAAAACTCTATCAAATAATTTCGACTGCAGAAAAAACGCTAATATATTGATTAATTAAATCATGATATATTATTAGAATACCAAAATACCGGTATCTTTCATTGTAAAAACCGGTATTTAAAAACAATCGTAATACCGGAATCCCGGTTCCAGTAAAACCGTTGTTGTAACCCTAATTGCAACGATGTAGACGTTAGTATAAGTATACTTAGAGAATTACGATATCACATTGCACTTACAAACATTAATAATCATAATATTCTTAGTTATCAGCTTATGAATGATTGTATTATATAAATTATATAGACTGTCTTAAAGTATGTAAATAAGATTAATTAGCAGGTTTATGATTCTTGTTTCCCGTAGGAAAAAAGGCAAACGACGAATTAAATTTATATTAAATAAATGTTTATGGTGAATTGAAAAATTATAATTTTCGTTGAACGTGCTCTTAAAAAATACAACTGTGACAGATATAATGAGTTTTCCCACATCACAACGATAGTTAATGTTAACTTTATAATAGATACCCTCTTTCCAAGTGAGAACAGGTTCTAGGAAACTTTACCGACAGAAAATTCACCGACTAGAAAGTTGACTATGCCGCAATTCGTCAAAAGAATAAATCACCGATTCTACAATTATGATTTCTGATTATAACAAAAGATATTATACAGTGTCCGTAAAATCATGGGTCATATTTGCCCACAGATTTCTCACGTAGAAATAAGTCGTTGAATTTTTCCGATACCAATATAAAATATCACAAAACACAGTATAAATACTGAAAAGGATCCTGTATCGACCGTCGAACGCGACACAACAACCATCCCATCGTAACACCTGTAGTCATTCCGCCGACTGAACTCTGGACAGCATCAACCGTCATCATCACTAGCATCCGTCTCTACCACTTAATCACGACAAGCAACAGCTTTGGAATCCTATTCCTACATATTTCAAAAATCAATTAATTTTTTGTGGGTATTAGGCGGCATCTCTGTCACAACTTCTTCGTATAACTATAACATAACATGTTTTAAAAGAAGATGACGAATAATTTCTATATTGAAGATTTTAAAAAAACTCAAACCCACTGAGTCAGCTCAATCATACGGGTGATATCAAATTTTACAGATTACCTGAAATACTTATTAAGACTATTACATTTATTTTATTATTATTAAACATATTTTAGGAGTATACATCAAATAAATATATATATCCGCATTGCTGATTAGGCAACGTAGTAGCTATAATCTTAAACTTGATTAATTTTGTTTAAAAATGAGTCATTAAAAAACATTTTATCATTCACTAGGCTTTTTTGTCATTTAAAAAAAAACCACCTAACACACTAATGTTAACATACTAACAAAGCAATGGATTTTTGTAGTTTCTTTATGTAATCTGCCCTAAAACGTTCATATAATTAAAAGCTCTATTCTTATAATAGCTGACACTATTTTTGCTCGGTTTAGATAAGTTGATAGTGGGTAGAATTTTTATTATCGCCTGTTTTATAATAGTAAGTAATCAAAAGACTAAATTAATTTCACATTTCTTTCTTGGTATTCTAATAAATAAAATTCTTACTTTAAAAAAATTCTCAAGTCACCAATATATAATATAAATAAAGTGACACAATCCTAGTTTAATTATAAATTTTAAAAAAAATCAATCAGCCAATTGTCAGATACAATTACCAAAAACTTTGTAGTGTATTTTGTTTTTATATAAAATTACAATACCTTAATATCAATTCTTTTATCAAAATCTTATTTAAATCACCAACAGTAAAGTTTTAGGAAAGAAGAATTTTTATTATATTTAAAAATATGCACACTTATATGGATTTTTAGAGATTTCGTATATCGTAAATGAAATTATTGATCAAAATTTAGTACCTAAGATTATGAACTAGCTTTGTTAGTTAGTAACTGATTTATAATTATTGTCAAATTATGTATCGAAAAAAAGGATGATTAAAAAATAATTTAATTATAATACGACCGTAGGGTATATAAAGTAATATAAAAAGTAAATTGACAACTCTGTTATTCTACTGGTTGTGTTACTAGTTTTGAGGCGTGTTTCGCTTCTTTGAAAAGCATCTTCAGGTTAATTTTGTCGTTGCATTTTTATTTATAACGTAGACATAATAATGATTTTATAACAAAGGGCGCGCACTTCAAATACAGTAACAGTTTAAGAAAGATCTGAATGAGTGGAGCAAAAAGATCAATTTATTTTGAAGTATTTCCGCTATATCTTCATAGTTTATTTTAATAATGATGAGACATATAAAAATTAAACCAATTATCACATGGTATATTTTTAGAAACCAAAACATATTTTAACTTCAATTGTTTTCCCATTGACTTCTACATTGACAATAAAGTATTATGGTTAATACGTCCATTTTTAGTATATATATATATATATATAATAATTGATAACATTTTTATTCCACTAGTTGTGTAACACATGTTTCAAGTTTGCGACACATCTTCAGACTAAATCTATCGTAAGGCTATTTATTTATATCGTATACATTGATTCTGATATATTTTTCTATTTTAACTAGATAGTTAAAATCAATGGAATATAACGAATATTTACTTTTATGTGTGTTGGGTTGTTTTATTTAATATTAATAATAGAAAGATAAAGGATAACAAGAAACTCACCTATTATATCCCTTCTTAGATCGATTCGTGACGCACAAAATATGTTTAATTTAATTTATTGTGAAATTTAGTTTGGCAATAAAAAATTTACAGAGATAACTTTAATGAAACAGTCAAAGAATAAATTGATTTTATTTAATTACTTTTAATGGATGATATTTGATATTATAGTTGCTAGTAATGTATGTTTGAATTTGAAATAATTTTTAAGAGTGATCTCTAAAGGTTATTTTATCGTACAATAATAATAAATTATGTTTCGATTATACGTCGACATTTTGAGGTTTGATCAACTTTTTCTACTCCGCTCTGATTTTTAACAGGATGTTTGTTAGTAATATTCTAACTCAACAGGAGACGCCATTGTGAGAAAACATTTTGAAATTAGTTTTAAATCAAAATTAAAAATGACAGTATTTATATGAATTATAAAAAGCACAAAACGTACGACAGTTGTTTATAACTGAACACGAGTTCTCGAATATTATGAATTGAAAAAGAAACAAGCTTACAATACAAAAATGTGATTTTTTCAATGATCAAAAAAATTGATTGATAAAAATCTGTGCCAATATGTTATTTTTATCTGCGACGTAAAATCGTGTTGTTATTTTTAGGTTAGGATAATTCGGCCGTGTCACAGACAGAATTTTGTATTTAAAATAAATATCTTTGAGAGATTTTTACTACGTTTCGATGCTACTTAGTTGATTGCCGTTAATAAACTGAAAGGTTTGTCGCATTTCAATTTCATTATCACACACATATAAAGTATGTGTGGTGGCAGCTTACGCTGGAAATTAACTATATATAAAGAATTCAAAGAAACGAGATAACGAATTTTATGGAATTCTCAAAGTGTGAAGCATCGCGTTGCAATTTCTGGTATGACTTGGTGAGATCTATTATAATACATTACTCAGTCCGCCTCTGTTGAGGCTCATTTTACACAACTCATAAAACAATATCCTATTTTTTTTTAAATTACATTGATCTCACGCATAAATTTACAAGCAAAATATGTTAATAGTATTATCAGAATATCATTAATTCCAACGCAAGAAATAATAAGAAAAAAGAATAAAAAAACAAAAGCTGTCAAAATAATATTTTACATTGGTTTTCTTTTAAATTATTGGTATTATAAATCCAGATTTTTTCATTTAACGTTCATCAACATGGTTTTAAATCCTTAATATCTTGTGTCTTGTTTTTAATTACGATGATCACATCCAAATGTAATATATTTATATCTAAAGAATCCCGTGAATTTTTACCATGTCCACTCGCAGTGTGGAGCATATGGCCTTCTAATGGAGGTATCTCAACAAAAGTTATCTACGAGAACTGCTTGTTACTCAGTTGCTCAATCTATTTTTCGAAGCGAATAGGTATAGAATTATAGGGCTAGGACAGGACAAGTGATTAACTAATCGCTCTCGCTATGCCCTGTTTTTTAGACATCACAAACATTTATGACTACCAACATAAATCGATTAAAAACAAATGTAAAATGTAAAATGATTTATATTTTATGATATCTTAACATCATTGTATTTAAAGTTTTAGTTCCTTGATACACTTTTATTTATTTTCCATGCCACTCCCAATCTGGAGCATATGGTCTCCTAATGCAGGTATCTTAACAGATTTTTTTATGAGAACTGCTCGTTACTCACACGAAGTTTATTTAAGAACAATACAGTGGCTTACATAAAATACATTAAAAATGTTTGAGAACCTTTGAACAGCAGATGTTGATAGAAATGTCTTGTCTCGTTTCATTGCTAAGAATGTTCTTATTATATTTAATATCATATTCAATGTGTACGTGGTATTAAAGACACAGAAAAGAATCAGCGCAAGTAGCAAAAGTTGAAAAATAAAAGGAAATCTGCTTTAAAAGTATGCATGATGAAATAGTTTTGTAAATATATCAAGACGTTTTCTGAGAATCCGCTTCAAATTTAGGAATACAATGGCTGATGAAATACAATATATCATGTAACTTATTGGAATTGGGGAATTTATCTTTCGTTGGATAAAGCACGTTTCATGTTTTTATTTTGATAAAAATAATCAATGAATAAATATGTTAATATTATAATTATTAAAAATTATGTATCACCATCCAAAAATGGGTGTGATGTCTAATTTTAGTTTATTGATTCAAATGGGCAGTGACATAATAAAATATCAATGACAATTTTTTAAATCGTTTTTTCAATGCTGTCCACAAAGTAGTGAGTAACCACAAAATTTTCAAGTACTAATTGCGAATAGTTTTGGAGTAATCGTAAAAAATATACCTAAACATTCAGTTACAGACACGTCCAGAAGGCTACTCAATATTTTGTTTTGTTCAGATATACACATTTTTAACTTTATCATTAATGGATTTATTCAATTCCATAAGTGAGTCCCTAAGTCACTAAACACGCTCCTGGCGATTTTTCAAAAAAAAAACTTATTAATGTACGTATGTACTCTATCGATAGATCTACCAATTTAAATAAAATAAAAATTCTTCCTAATTAGTCCCCTGTTTTTTTAGACAAAAAATTCCGTTGTTTTACACGATCTCGATCATCGTTTTATACGGTCAACGCGCTCCGAAAAACTACAGTGTAAAAGAATATTTTACTTTTATTTATACACTGGAAGACACAAAATAACTTAAATTATACTTAAAACTATCATACTGTCCATAACAGTTCTTCGTGATTTACTCAAAACTCTAAAAACCTTCGGGAGCGTGTATAGCGACTCAGCGACTCAAGTATCCTTAAACGGACAACTTCTTATTCCAAAGTAAACATTATATCATTATCTTCTATTACAGATAGAATGGATAATGGGTTAGTTTGGAAATTGCATAAGATCTTAATGGGTTCCTGAGGTGAAAGATTTTTTTAAAAGTAAAATACATGTTTCTAAATCGTTTTTAAAGTTAAAACTCATGTTTCATACGGCACTGACTGATATAATGATTCATCGATACTTCTGCAAAAATAAAATTGATATAAATTTGAAAATTAGCATAAGTGGGGCTTTAGACAGGGCTCTAAAAGTACAATAAGAGAAAGCAAGTATCTATCTGTAAAAACGTTTTAACGACAAAAAATACAAGACGTCAATTTTCATAGTTATTAAATAATTGAATATCTCTAAGTGGGCAAGCTGATTTCGCTGTAAATTTTAATTTAAGAAATTTTAGTGCATAGCAACTAATTCTTGAAAAATGCTCCTAACAATTATTCGAAAGTTTAACGTTGCTGTGCTACGGGATACGCCCAGCAAGATGTGGTATACATTCGTGGTGCTGGCAGATACAACGTGTATTGTATTGAGAAGATAGAAAACCTGTAATTATTAAAATAATTGCACCGTATGCAATGGTCTTAAGCTCAAAAAGCCATTGAGTAACTGTTGCCTTAATTTGTCATTTTAGATGTTGAAAAAGTCAAAGAATACCTACTTATAAATCCATATTTTTAATAAAATATTGATTAAATAATCCCCAATTTAAGGGTTGATTCGACAGTTTATAAAATTTTATCAACAGGTCACATTGTACGCTCAGTCACTTATGCATATTATCTTATCGCGAGAATTTAAACATTGATTCTGAATGTAAATATAAAATTAACTCACGTGGGTTGGAGGATAAAAATATTAAATCATAGCTGTTTCTATCAGTTGTCATATCGAATAATCCTGTTTATAATGTCTGGCTCCATGTTTCCTGTCACACTAAATTGTTAAATAAATAATACCAGATAAGGGTTTGGAAACTTTATTTCGATATCGATATAAAATATGATGTGATTAATAAAAAATTAAATATATTATGATTACTATCACCAACTTCTTACGATTTAATTTATGATTGAAGCGGGGTATTTTTTAAAAACTAGAAAAAACACAAATTTATTTTTATATTTATAGTGCCGCTCGGGTGAGTATCTAAGACAGCGGATACGTATAGAAATCTAAAAAAGAAATGCTGCTGCTATTTCACGTTCGCTGTATGTGTCAAAAGGATTAGAACATGCGCTATACACCCTTATGGACCTATGTAGCGTGAATTTTTTTAATAGTTTTATAATTTAAGACATCGACTGAGGGTGCTTGATGGAATTTCAACATCAAATAATCCAAATTTAATAGTTTTGTTAATTTGGTATACTTAGTTTATGTTTAAACATTTTGATTATTTTTCTCGGTTACTAGATTTTATATAAACTATTTTTACTTGTTATTGACGCAATTATTTCGAAATGTAATTTCAATTTGGTATGTCTCAACTTTGCCATACTTATATTTAACTTCTATATGGCTTAATAAAAGGAATACGCTGGGAAAAAACATCAGGAAATAATATATCACAATATGTATAATAAAAAGGTGGTTAGCATAAACGTTATGTATCATTTGCGAAACTAAAACTGAATTACAAACTTAATAAATTAAGTTCATCCAAAAGGTTCCACGATATATGTAATTCTATCTTTAGTATTATGAAAAGTTTTAATACAATTACCGAATGTATAAAAATAATATATTTACAACAAAAGAAAACTTCGATGAAATATTATATTGCACTAAAAAAAACTTTTGTACGTTTGCCTCGAATCTATATGGATATAATATTTGTATTTTTACAGGAATTGGCTGTGAATCAATTAGCAAATTCGTATTTTTCAGAGAGGACATAATTTTCAGATAACATTATACAAAGCTTCTTAACCAATTGCTCGCCAATGAATTATGCTATCTCACATAGCTTAAAATAATATATATTATATGACTAGTTTTTCAATTAAAATGCGAGATTGATCACAAACGACAGGGATACGTGAAATTGTCTGTTGGACTTATGAATACGAAGATTGTTGTTGCTGCAAAACCCTTCACTAGTTAGATAATGTACCAGATAGTAAATTTTCAAACAATGATAAACGTCGTGAGATGTAAAATAAAACAAAAACATACTATCCTGAAGAAATCTATTCACGTCCCAATCGGTTAGCCACGCTGATTCCTTCCAATATCTTTCGTTAATCTTCTCGTTACTATTTGAATTTGTATCCACGGTGATTCAAAGTCAAATAAGGTTACCACAAGAAGAGATTAAGCCCACTAAATCCAGTGGCAAATTATATTATATATTTAATTTAATCGCTATAGGTTATGCTACTTTTTAAGTTAATAAGTACTTTCAAATAAATCTGTTTTTCTCCACGTGCTGCTCATTGTATGCAACATTCTGTTGTAAAATTCCGTAATGGTTTTTCTTGGAAATCAACGTGAATTGAATAAACATGTCAAACTTACTTTATTGAAAATATATATGGCTATATTCTTAGTATTATTCAAAAGTTCGTATGTATGCCCGTGATGTACTGTATATTTTTTATCGTAATAACTCCATTGTAAAGGTTTTTTTGAGAAAATTGGTTTTCTTTCTTTGAAAATCACTTGAATGTTTTCTCAGACGATGAAAAATAGAATAATTTTAACATTAACAATTCGAAGTAATTAAACACAAGCTGAAAAGGCAGCACAATAAAAGAAATTCGCAACTCAAAGGCTCTATTTTTGGATGTAAAGAGTTTTCAAAATTATTCGAATTCTTCATATTTATTAGTATTTTTTTATTAAAAAAAAACTTTATCGCTTTTTTACTGTTAAAACCCATATAAATTAATGTGAACTTAATTATTATGTCCATCAGTTGCCATGACCGAATGGAAACACTATAAGACTGCCGCTCAATGCCATTTTGCGACCAAGAAGGAATCTCCGATCGATCAATTACTTACATTGATTTTTCATTTCCGTTTTATGAATCTTATATTTGCTAGGTTTTATTTACTAATGTACTCAACCTATCTGAAAACGGGAGTACGTAGAGCAAACAACTTACAATTAATATAGTCACTTAACAGCAGCTTTCGGTAAATCTTTACTCTTTAATTACTCCATTAGGGTGCCTTACGTTTGTACTAGTCATAAATAAACATCTATTCATCTAAATTATTTTATAAAAAGTATTCAATAACTGAAAGAAAATAAATGGAAACGCCGATAAAACTGTATTTAACTAGTATAACCGTACGCGTCATAGATGACGGTATTGAAATTGAAATACTGAATGTTTAAATTATTTAGTGCGAACGCTTAGGTCATGAGAAAATTTCATACCTCCATGTGATATGTGACAATAATAAAACGTCTACAGAGTGATCTGGGCTATTATATTTATAAGATTATGCTCTTTGCATTGACTATTGATGCATGATACACTTGATAAAATTTAACCAGTATATTTAATTAAAATTTGTTTGTGACTGTTCTTACTTAAAATTAAAACTGTTTTTATGCACCGATTGTCAAGATTTTTACAATTCAACAATTTTTTCCACTATATCAATTATTACCATAACTCTTAATAAAATTGATAATGTCTATTCAATTAATTACTTTCCTACATTCAAATTACAAACTTATAAAATAATTAAAATCAATACCTATAAAGTTCCGCTCGAGGGTAATATATATTTGATCATGAATAAAGATGGCGTATTATATTAGCATCGACATTTCTATCGTTCTTTATTAGTTATATTGACAACCCTTTCGTATTTGCACTTGATTAAAGATCCAAGATTTAATCATTAAATGATATATCTGCTTGGAGGAAATTTTCCGTAAATGAAAACGCCTTGACGAAATTGTTCCTGTTTAGTATTTTCTGTTTTAATCAAAACATTTTTCATTAGACTTTAAACATAAAATTAGGTCTAAGTAGTATTAAAAATATAATATTATTAAGCTCAGCAAGAGGTCGTAAACCTTCCATAGTGGCGTATTCAATTCTGTACAGTATCTGTGAATGAAGTGAAAAGAACCAAATATTCATAAATTTTTTTATTTACGATTAACATCACAAAGTAACAATTGTATAAATATATATTTTACACCGTGGTGCAGTTGGTAGCGTCGTTGGCTACGGCTACGGATGTATCAGGTTCAAGTCCCGGTGCGGACAGTTTCATAAATTCATCTTTCAATCGATTTATGGATTTCTGTTCGTAGTCATGAATGTTTTTGATGTCTAAAACTCCCTCCCACTCATCCGATCATCAAAAACGAAAAAAGAGAAATTGAGCAACTAAGTAAGAAGCAGTTCTTATAGAAAATTTCTGTTGAGATAGCTCCAGTAGGAGGCCGAGTTTGGAGCGGATATGGTAAAAAAAAAATATGTTTGCATTATTTACTGAAAAGGCTCAGCCTTCTTTACATCGAGAATTAGCAGTTGACACCATTCTAGTCATCAATTATAAATTCATTAAAGATCAAACAAATAATGAGTAATTAGCTGCGTCACTGATCGCTCAGTTTCTCTTCGAATATACAATATCTTACTAATTATTCATCGAAATCTATTAAAAACTGTTAATTTTTCGCAGAGCGAAGAAACAATTTCTTAATTTAGAAATCGTCGTAACAAGCTATTCAGACTCTTATTAATTTCACGAATCTTGTTATAAGGGTACCTAATTAAGGGGGCTTTTTTAAATGTTTATTTAAGGCGCCGAGTTTCCTTTATACTCAAAATTTCCCTCGAGCGCATGATTGCTTCACGGGTATTTCTAACTAAAAAGAATGTTAATAGCGAGACGGTAGCAATACGGTAGTTAAAACATTATGCTTAATATGGAAGAAAAATGACTGCTAACTAAATCAACAATTACTTATATTACAGCCTCCACGAAACATAGAAAATGGTTGTTCATATTTCAGTAATTGAGTCAATTTGACCTAAAAAAATATTCTCAATAATTATAAAATATTCTTGGAATATAGATCTGGCCTAAATACAACTGTTAGGTATCTTTAGATGTTCCTTTAACTTATTATTCATACAGGAATCGTGAACATTTTATCTTTAAAATTATTTATAAAATGGCAATTTAAATACTATCGTCAACTTATCTTGCAAATTACGTACTATTCTCTTATACACTATTCTTTTATGTACATGTCTACCCCTAATGTGGAGCATGTGGATTTATAATAGAACTTACCTCAACAGAAGTTTTTATACGTCGTTGACCACTCGGCCACGGATCCAGGCTGTTTAATCAATTCAAATTTCGCTGACTTTACAATGTATGATTCTAATGATAATTTTGGAAGTCATATATTATTTAGTTATAAAATTTATTTTTACGTGGTTAAAATATTTTCGATTTAAATTACGCTAATGCTAAATCTCTTTAATAATAAATCTCACAATATCCATAGGTTTTATAATATTTACGGAAGTTCGCTTGGATCACTGAACTTACACAGCATGCGGTAGTTAGGACACTGAATGTGATTTTTTCATTTAAATAAAAAAAACCAACTGGCTGGACATATTTATTTATACCTTTCATAAATCATGCGCAATCTTCCCGCGTATAAAGCGTCGAAAATTTTTTCGATAAACTTGGATGATCTTGGACTTGGGTTTTAATTGACGTCCTAGACGTCAACGGTTTGTGACAGCTGCATAAAATGACATAAAATTCTTTGAAGTTTTGATGACGTACGTGGTTTTGACAGAATTTCTGCATGAAGATTTATTATTTCCATGCCGTGACCACAGAGTTGAAGTCAAAACAAAAGCAGAATATTATCATTTAAAAAATCTTTTAATTATTATCCGTTAGTATTTATTATAAATAAATTCATAATGCCTATATACAAATCTTAGGTAAATAATTAATTGTTTTTTTAAAACTTATTTTAATTTGCAAAACACATTTTTTTATTAGTAAATTTTTGGTGTCTAGTTATTGTATTTGTAAAATGGTTTTTTCTTTTCAGGTGGTATCATATTATGTATTTATTGTTCAATGCACCGTTTTTGGCTTACTCACACTAATATACGCGTATGTACTAGATATGTAATAATTATATAGTAAATCATTACATTACTTTTATTAATGAGTTAGTTAGTTGACCAACTATCAAAATGACGAATTTGAAAGCGCTTTTTGGGAAAACTAATGAATGGCAGACTGTCAAGCCAATGGCGATGATGAAAGTACACCTCTTGCATATTTTAATATTCAATTGTCAAAAGGTCTTTGTACTCGGATGAAGATCCAAGTCCAGTCACTTTCCGAACATCCTGAATCTGATTCCATGCTTTCTTTAAACCTATAAATCACCGTCAACTAAACTTATACATAAAAGATTTCGAAGGCATTTCTCCACATGTAATACATGGTGGCCTTAGTCAGCTAATAATAGATAGAAAAAATTAAATGAATTTTTGATATTTCGATGACAATTGACTTCATCCTAAAAATAATTATTTTACTACAGAACTATTTATTTTAGCATGTCAAATAAAATTTAAAAAAATTGTAAATGTTTAGTAAATGGTAGTGGGGCAGCTAGGTGTTCATTAGGAAATTGATTCGTAGATTATTAACTGGGCTGGAAAGGAAAGTACCGTAAAAACATAAAAAATGTGACATTTATGCTTAATTAATTTTATGACTATTCAGGGTGCGTTTTGCACTTTCAGTAGATGAAAAAGTTATCATTATTAGATATCAATGTTATCAAAATGTGTGAAACCTTTCCTGATTATATTGTAAAATGGTATAACTATAACGGACTTGATTCTATATTAAATTTCAACATTATTTACGGGATTTAAACATTTTTAGAACGCATTTAAAAAATCAGTTCACGTTGATTCGCGGCTGAAAATCTATCCCGTTAATACAATAAGGTAAACATATTGAAGCATTTAGTTCTTCTAAAACCTTTGATATGCTTGCCTTATAAAATTGGGGTATAAACCCGCAAAGTTAAAAGATATCATCCGCTCCAATCACAATAACACTTGACCATTGGCATTTGCAAAAAGCAATCAATTAAATTCAACCAACGGTATAAGAATTGTTTAAATTCAACGCACGGATTTTTGTGATGTGTTTTTCCTGCTAAGTATTTTGCACATATTATCCTCAAGTTTACATGTCAAGTTATTATTCACAGTTAACAATTTTGCTTATATTACCTACTTCTTTTAAGACAAAATACTATTTAGAATTCCAAACACAATAAACATTACAAAATTGCAATAGTCATGGGTTGTAAAAGTTGTTCCCACCTTCATCACAAGCTACGTTTTCAAACATTTTAGTAGAATTCCCGAGCTTAACAATATAACACGTATTTCATATTTTCGCTTTCAATGTCCGAGAAAAATGCACAATATAGAGTATGAGTTATAAGCAATAATAGATTTTAATTAGCTGCGATCTCTATTAAATTAAATTTTGTTTAATACATATTTTAAATGCCAAGATGCAACAGACACTGGGACAATATATGCGACAGATAAACGTGTTTTCTCGTTCCCAACATTCCCAAAACATTAATTTGATATTAAAAATGAAAGTGTCCAGGGCATTTTAAAAGAAATACTTTGATACGTCTCTTCTTGTTATATAAACATTATCATTTACGATTTTAATCTTACTTTATGGTTTCTAAGAATGAAAAGAAAATCCGTTTCTAAGTGTTAAGATTAATGACAATTATGACCGCTTGACTGAACTTGGTTAACCCTTCAGAACCATTCAGAAGAATTAATACTAGAATGTAAAATATTATCAAGAATCCGAAAAGATAAAAAATCTTAATATACATTTTCTTGTTGCTAGCATTACTTTATTGAAAAAGTCTCAATAATACATATCACATAATCATAAAAACATCAAATATGTCTGATTTTGTTTTTTTTTCTGTGAATTAAGTATATAAAAATAGCTTCCGAATTTTCAGTGAAAACATAAATTTGTCATCCGACCTTCTTTCCACTTCAATAATTTTAAATCGCGGAAGACGACGCTATGCACCTGTTTATTACCATGTAGTCTCATAAAATAAATCTATTTTCAGCCGATTGTGCCTTTTAAACGTAAATTAAGAAATAAAATATTATGCAAATATTGGTCAATAATGAATCGAAATTCAAAAATTTTCGAATAAAAGATAATCTCTAGTCAGTGTTGCAGTGTTCAACGTCGTTGTCTTTGGTTACTGACTCGAATCCCATTACGGACAGTTTTATAAATTATTTTTTCAGTTAATTTTTGGATTTCTGTTCGAAGGCATGGATGTTTGTGATGTCTGAAATCGCTCCCACTCATCTGATACTAAAAACGGAGCGTAGCCATATCAATTATCTAACCACTAGTCATATCCTTCTATCCCTACTCTTTCGAAAAAGAGAGGTTGAGAAACTGAGTAACAAGCAGTTCAGCAGTTCAGTACAGTTCTGATAGAACAACATCTGTTCAAATAACTTCATTGGAAAGCCAAATGCTTCACATCGGGACGGAACATGGTTTAAAACATGTAGCTAAGCGAAAAAGATTCATAAAAAATTATAGTTAAAATGTTCGCAATAATAACTAAAATCTGGTTTAACTATGTAATAGAAGTGATTTCTGTATATAGTGAAATTTTTCAAAATCAAATCTTTTTATGAACTATATTAATACTTTGTATAAATTGAAAGGGTTAATTCCTATGATCTTCAGACTCCAGATGTTCAGTAGAAGATAAAGAAGAATAAAATTATTAATAATCATTTACAGTACAAAGCGTGAAGAATATTAATTAATAACTGTCATGAGTAGGTAACACGCGGTCTCATACACGTGTTCGTGCTCGTTACTTCAACCACAGTTTCCCAAATTATTCAGAGCACGAACATTTCTGTCGTAAAATAAATTAATTATCAATGAAATCTTTGAATAAAACGAAGACGATTTTATGTTTTAGGAATTGCAGTGCTCTCGAATAAAACATTCATTACTGTTAACATTGATAAATTAAACCGTCAAGAAAAATGTGCCAAATATAAATAAATGAATATATTATACTTTTTCAATATTTTATTCTTTCAATGATTTAAAATGAAAAGTGTTTTGGTATTGGGTGAATATAATAGGGTTATACAATCTTACATAATAGGAATTTAATAAAAAGTCTTTTTTTCGTTGATTTGCTGACTGAAAATGGATATTAATTTTTGAGGTGAGAATATTTTTTCTGTTTTTTATTTCAATTCTTCGAAAGTGACGAATGTTCTAAAATTACATGTGAATACCTACTTATTTCAATAAATACATTTTGCTTGATTTAAAAAATGTTTTTCAAAGATATTTGCGGGGTAAAAAAAGCGTCATATTATATTCATGTATATATTATCAGGTTTAGGTAAAATTTTTAGACGGTTGATTATCAAATAAATTTATCATTATTTATTTTGTAAATTAGAGTCCTCGTAAAATTTAATCTTATACTTACACTTTATGTACAGATTCTTTCAACTAATTACGTTTCTATAAAACCAACTATGACATTCCAAAAAACAATAAAACTATCTCAGCTTTGGTGAGTTGGACATACTTCTAAAATGAGATTTGAAACATAAATGAATTTCAACAGTGTCAAGACTTGGTTGCTATGCAACTACAATGTGCTCGAAAAAATGAGTGTGTAACGTCCGGTCGACGCCGCAAAGTTATGCGATGTAATTCAGTGGGGGTCAACCGTCGGGACTTGGGACCATGGGGTCCAGACTGACTTTAATTCTTCCCTATTTTAAGTTATTATTATGTACAACATATTAATGAGTGTAAGGCGTTATGAAACTTTTCACAAATGCCTAAAACCTGTTATTAAATGGTCAAATATTTCTTTTACATTGATGTAATTGGGTAAACTATAGCGTTAGTTTTCTGTTCTCAAAAAGTTACTATTATATAGTCGTCCTCGATGGTTCTTTCCAAGATGGCCGAACAAAGTTTCTTCTTCGGTTACTGTAATTTATTAACTCAAAAGATTTTGTGTAATGTTACGCAAAAGGTTTACATTTAATGCTATACATTTAATAAATCTTTAACTGTACTCTTCTTATGAAGTATTTTATAGCGTTCTTTATAATAATTTATTTCTTATCAAAATCTTTTTTTTTCAAAATTTGTTCAGTTTAGTTTATATCTTGATTGAAAATCTTGCCAGCAAATGAGGGCTAAGAATCTTCATCAATACATTTTTGGCAAACACAAAAACCGTTATCATGCTACAGTTAAAAATGCATAGAACAGACGCTTACACCATGATAAATGTAAACACACTGGTAGCCATGACAGTACAATGCTGCATTCTCATTGGTTGGAATGGAGATTTATTAACTTAGAAAATTATAGGGCATTAGAGAATATGAGTTTTGAAAATTAGCAAAATTTTTACGTTAAATTTAAATGGTAGGTTAATTTTTTGCATATGCTGGAGATTCTAGAGAGTTATGATTCTAGACTCCTCAAATGTGTAGTATTAGTGGAATTATGTATGACAGATATCTATAGAACATTGATATAATATCGACTGTGTTTCGGCCGATTGATGTAACCCTCAAAAAATACGAAAATGATTGGATCTCATTTTAAAGACGACAGAGCTGGTCTCGGCCAAATGATGTAAATTAAATTGACCACTTTTTCAAAGTGAAGCATCAATTTGCACAAGTTGCAGGTTTAAAAACCCTGACCGGGCCACTTGATGTAAGTCACAATTATACTGACACTCCCTACGTATAACCCCGTATCTGCAAACATGAGAATTTACAGGAGTGAATTTTAAAGATTCATAACGCAACTCACCGTATAATGTTTTCGATAAAAACAGTTTTTGCTCTCTCCTGATCAATTTCTATTTTGAGGTTTACACTAATTGGCCGAAACACCTTCGATATTTTATTTTAATTTATTTTTTTTTTCCTTGAGATCTTTGCCAAATAAATATGATCAAATTTTAATGATCATGTAATCACTTAGTTTGGGAAACGCCTATTTTTAAAACAAGATTACACAAGTTCTATGTTGTTGCGTCAGACTTTTCGGATAAAAAATTACAAAGCTGACCACACGCGTTGAAGTTTTCACACTATCAAGTCCTATATCAACTTTGTCCTTATCGATAACGTGTGTAGTTACTAGAGGCCTACACGGGCCCGGGCTTGGCCCGTGGGCCTCTACCCGGCCCGGCCCGTGGGCTGGGTTCGGGCGGGTAGAGACAATTGATATTCGGGCTCGGGCCGGACCCGGGTAAAGGATTTTTTTTTCAGAAAAATATTTCGAACTATATTCGGATCATGAGTACACCGGATAACTAAATACTGTTTTCACTGTTGATAACAAAAAGGAAATAAATAAAATAATTTATTGCGTTTCGAATAGCATTGGACACAATAGGGTCTCTTATTTGATAAGTATGGAGACTTCATTTAATATTTTGGTAACCTGAAACCGAGTTCATAAAATTGATATTGATCGGTGAAACAATGCTTTGTTCGTTTAATCACCACCGATAGTAAGTTTAAACAGTTCGAAAACGAATAAAGTGTGATATTATTCAGTATCTACTTTCAATTCGTTTTAGATAGTCGATTGTTCCTTGTGCGGAAATCATTATAAAAAAATACAAAAGATTCGTTTCAACGATATAAAGATAATGTTGAAAAGGGGTGACTGTGGTGATCTGTGGAAATCATTCCGTGATATAATAGATTTTTCTACATGTGAAAAAATTGGGTAGTTACGTTAATCAATTTTATGATACTGTATTTTTTTTAAATCGGGTTTTTTTCGGGCCAAGATCTATAAATTTAATCTTCGGGTCGGGCTCGGGTAACAAGTGTGGTATTAAGACTCGGGGTCGGGCCGGGTCGGGCCTGAGGTGAACGTGCTCGGGCCGGGTAATTTCATCAAATTTCGGCCCGTGCAGACCTCTAGTAGGTACCGTATCCGTACTTTCATTTAACACAGCATTTTAATTGTAAACAATTTACAGGCACCCGACTATACCGTGAATCGTACAATCATTTTTGATTATACAATCTATAAGAATTTATGTGTAGTAACATAACTTCAGTTCAAAGAGATAGAAAAATGTTGTTGATAGTTATTTTGGCATCACGCCATCGCCAGAACTTTTAAATTGGCGATTAACATTTAAGAATCTGGGTACGGGTGCTCTTGATAAATTTTTTCCTCGAGTTGATCTCGAGCGACTTAAAAACTCTTTATATCGTGTAGTAAAAAATAACGACACGTAATTATTTGGAAAGTATCTAATTCCATAAATGTTCGGTAACTAATTCGATATATGGCCGGTAAATAATTTCCAAATAAATAAAGGTTAAGTTAGCTTAGGTTTAATTTAAAAACCGACCGTTTCATATAAATATCTTACCGTTTAATTTAATAATTGAGCATCCTATATAACTTTCTGATTGTTTATTTTATTAACTGACCACGCGTATACTGCCGATTTATCCAATTAGTTACCCACCATTTTGATTATTTACTATAAACAAAATAATCTATGTTTAAGATTTATCTTAATTTCAATAAATATAAATTTATAAATTTAAATTTAAAAAAACATATCTGGCATTACAGCTGACAGCCATTGCGCCAAGTTTAAAAATTGGAAAATCAGAAGAGAAAAACTCGATGAGATTTTTCATGTCACTCATGTCCAAGATCAAATTTTAAATTGAAGACATCTAAATCTGATATTAACCAGGACCTGACCGCTACGGCAATGCTTTTACCACTAGACCACAGCGACCTACAAATATGGTTTAATTAAGGCTTGCTGATGTTTATGACGGGACTAACAATGTCTGACGTAACATGATATAATATTATATTATAAATGGGCGTTAATTAAAATCGTTAACCACCTCTAGACCTTTCCTAACTTGAGATGACAAGCGATTTTTTACATAGGTCGTTAACACTATTTTTTAGTCATGTCAGTTTTCCGTGTATTCTTCATAGATTACGACACGCAAATGTTACACCCAATTGCCCTTCATTCTAAATTGACCATTATTATGTGGGATACACTACGAAGTATGTTGTCCAGCGCGAAAATTTAATGGTCGAATTGTTCTACATAAAAACAATAGTGTTGTCGTGCAAAATTTATGTATATTTTTCACGATTCCTGCACTATTTCAACGACAGCTCGAAAACTATGAGACAGAAAATTTTTTCTCAACACTCAATACAAACTGTCACAATTATTTGAATGGTTATTTGTAATTCAAAAGATAAACACAGACCCAGTGGCATAGATACAATTATCGGGCCCTAATACATGGTCCCATTATGTATATAAAAATATTCCCATTTTCTTATTTCGATTGATATCAATATACAAATTTTATTTTTATTCTTGAGTTTATGACATTACCTATACAACATTGAATATTATTTTCAACACCAGCTAGCCCACTTGATTTAAGTATAAAAAATAGATACATACATTATATAATATGGATGTATTTCGTTGATTTAAGTATTTTTAATAAATAATAATACAATTATCTTGGGACCTATCAAATAATGAACACTTTTTTAGAATAAATAAAACATTCAACAAATGCCAGAATTATTATTTTTTATATTGAATATTGGTAGACACCACTCTTGTTTGAATTTATTTAATGAGTTTAAACATCAAAAATTACGGGTCTATATTATAGATATCGGCCCCAATCTTGCACATACTCTTGCGATGCTGTATCTACGCCACTGCACATATTGCCCTCTTTTCCATATTCACAGTTCTCTTGAATGACAAAAATGTTATCTTGTTATATAATATTATACAAAACAAAAGCGCGTGAAAAGCTGTAGCTGTGTTTTAAATATCGAATTTCAAAGTTCAATATTAAATAACAATTATTCATGAACAATCCGAACGCCACAAGGGTTTGGTTATTGTAAAATTTACTTTCAGAACTATATTTATATCTACATAGTAACAAAAAAAAAAAAATAGGTAGTCTCCCGTTTTATATTGATTCATTGGCATCAGGCAGCTGTGGAATTCGAACAATAATAATTATCTTTTAAGCAATTCAATTTTGTCTCGAACTTTTCAAAGAAATTCAAATATTAATGACTGACTAGGTAAATTTTACAATAACAAAAACGATACTTCTGGGTAACGTAAGAACGTAAAAAAGCAAATGAACCTATGAAACAATTTTGATAGCTAGAATTGACGTTAATTATTTCAATTAACTTAAATGGATTTCATCAATGAAATGTGTTATTGAAAATTAACTGGAACGATTGAATTTGATTGAATGATTTTAAAAATCAATTAATTTCTAAATATAATTTAATAAAATCAATTTTGTCGCGATTCTGCGTTTCAGCTTGCGTGTAAGGTTAATACGTACACTAATTTTCTATGTTTTTAATTTAATTTTTGTAAAATCTTTGTCTGCCTCTTTAAATATTTTTTTTTATATTGTTTATCTAAAATTCATTTGCACAAATGGTTACTGTATCGAAACTTTGAAATGTTATCATCGAAAAAAGTTTCATGTAAATCTAAAAAGGGTAAACCATTCTACACAAGTTTTATAATAATTTTATTTTTCATTATTATTCGTTGGATTAATTTTTATCGGTCTCTTGTAAAACATAATTTTTGGGTTTCAATTTGTTATATTATGCACGAATAAAAACTATACCTTTAAGTAAAATGAATAAATTTACTCATATATTTTTAATAACATGTTTGTTATTTTGTTTTCAATGTAGAGAATTAAGGGAATAAGACAAGCCTGTAGGCCTGCAGAAAATAGTTATAATCGTGATGTTAATTATTTAATTAATCACCATGTTTCGGCTGTAAATGACACACGTCACCTACATGAAGAATACCACTGTAAAAAGGCATGTTAATACACAATGCTTATTAAAGCAAGGTAAATAATGAAGTTGCCGTGAAAGTTGTTAATATTATTATGTACATTGTAAACCATTGCTATGACGATGTTAAAATGAATCACGCCATATGAATTTTCAAACTGTAATAATTAAAAATAGTAACCAAAAGACAACATTAAATATTTATACAGATTGAATCACTTTATCCAATATTGATTGTATGTGTCAATGATTTGCATGCATTAAGCAATGATTAAAAGACTTTAAAAATCACAATTTCTATGTGATATTTTATTACATGTATCTTTTTATTATTGCTGTAATGAATAAATAATGAAACAAATCCTATTGTTTAAATAACCATGTCCACTACATTGATAGTGGACTAAAATTCATTCAATCATTTGGCAGCCGTCTTGTTAAAAAACATGTTTGCTTTAGAAATCATCCAAACATTTTTTCTTCAATCATGTTGACTCGCAATGTGAAGTATATGGACTCCTAAGGGAGTATGTCTACAAGATAGATGTTAGATACTAATAGATAAGACAAAGTATGAAAGTTTTCGTCCTAGAATTCGAATCCATACCTCTCTACCGAGTGGATGAGTCTAGCCACATTTACTTCTTAGTTGTAGAACCGAAATTTATTTAATACCTGAGATAAATTATAGCATGGAATTACGCAAACAATCCATAGAACAAAATCTTTTTTATATGATTTGTAGCCCGTTCAGTGTACCTGAGTCGTTTTCTCGTGTTGGTTATTCTCGTTTTTTCAACCAATTAAGTATCCTTGTGACATCTTATCATGGGAATGATGCAAAGAAACTTGGTGAAAAAAGTGACCATGTAAAAGAAAATAGGGAGAAATATTCATTCAGTATCAAGTTCAAAAAAGACAAATGACGATGTATTAATGAAACGATTCGTCATACTTCGCAAATATTTTTTAAACTTCATAATTTGTACATATTGGATGAAAAATATTATGGAAACTGAATCATTTAAAATCAACTCAACAAAGATTTCAAGTTCTTTCCACAAAAATAAATTAGATTAACTTATAAATAGACAAATTCCGTAATTAAAATCAAGAAATCCTCTTGAGAAGAGCTTAAGAGACCCAGTGGAATTCTACTTTTACAAAACATCCTTATTAGAGCGAATATTTTAGGAAGCGATTCGACTAATAAAATAACATGTCGACCTCTGTGGTCTTGTGGTAAGAGCTTTGCCGGTGGGTACTCGGCAAAGTCAATATCAAATTAAGATTTTTTAAATTTTAATTTTTGATCTTGAACATGTGTGACCAATAGAAAATTGAATAAATATTGTATTTTTAATTGAAATAATATCGGTCTGCAGAAGAAGTCTTCTCAGATTCGACACTTGTTGGACGAACAACATTAATTATTATTGATTGTACACTAATTAAAATAATGTTTTAGATTCAATATATGTTAATGATTTACATTTCGATTTCGCTTAATTCTGAATACTGGAATACCCGTGTTTTGCATTTTAAATTATTTTGGTATTAAAAACACAGTTGAAATACCATGATACCGGTTTTGGTAATAACCGTATTGCAGTCCCAAGTAAGAATTATAGTCAAATTTGGATTATTGAGATTTTGTACACTTCCATGTATTTTGTCACTAACGACCCGGGTTTCGCCTTTCGGCATCTTCAGGCATTCGAGCCTCAGTCAGTTCGAGTCCATTCGTGTGCTCGAATGCCTGAAGAAACCCGGGTCGTTAGTGACAAAATACATGGAAGTGTACAAAATCTCAATAATCCAAATTTGATATTGAAACTCCATCAAGCACCTTCAGTCATAGGCATAGTCTTAAATTCTTTAATTAAATTAAATTATAAGAATTATAGTATGAAATGGGTAACAATTTTTTTGATGATTGTTTTTATACCTTAAAAAAGATTATTTTATCAAATATTTTTGTTATAAAATCAATTTTGATCCTTAGGTTACGGTTATTGGAGGGAGCACTTATCAGCAGTATGGTGATGATATGGATGTTTTATGGGAGTAGCCGGCCGAGGCCAATGAAATCCTTGAAATCAATAGAATAACCGAATAGTTAAATATTCATTTGATATTGCAGCATTCATTAATAGTTTGTAATTAAATAAACAATTAATTGATCGTATTATTATAATATTAATATATTATCTGCAAACACTGTCAGCATAATATGATATGACAACAATTATTTTATTATCTTTAGACAAGAATTTCAGTAAATGTTTAAAACTACTTTGCATACGAGACATTTTATTTTATATGAATGAATTATTCATCCTTTGAATAAAGTCACGTGTCTGAAAATTACAGGGCTGCATTTTTAAAATATCAATTAATTCGCAATATTTTATATGTTAAAAATTCTTGTTTATTCATATCCCACTTAAAGCTCTCGCAAAATCTTAATTAGGGATCACGATTGCATATTCAAATAAATTTGGGTCTTTTTGATGTTCAAATAATTATTTATTTAACTAATATATGGAATCTGAAGTCTTCATGAATCACGGATAACAGTGTACTTAGGATGGCTTAGGAGATACCTGCATCTTTTTCTTGTCAATGAAAATCTGCCTTTCCAGAAAGACCGTGGTAACAATATCCATATAAAGAAAAGCAATAATTTAAAATGACTTTTAAACAGCGATTGACGATTGACATGATAAAAAAGAGCCGCCACGTGATGACAACATGCTCCACCTAAGACGCGGATGTTCTATCATGACTTTGGAATTAAAATATTATATAAACTTAAAGTGATAACAACAATATAATATTTTAATTTTGGTTTCACTTTATGATGATATTTCACCATTTTGTATATAATAATGGATCAACATTCAGGCGGCCGTCATAGCTCACTGGTTACGTTTAGTTGCGTCCGTGATACGCTGTCTGTGATCGAAATATCTATCTGTTACATAAAGATTATTTTGATATTTTAATTAGGAAGGCATGAGATAAATTTGGTGAAAATACCATTTATTAATAAAAAATACTAATAGACACACTAGATTTTTGAAAAACTTTCAGTTGGCTCAGATATTTTTTGTTAAACTATTCTAATAACCATCTCCTGTATACGACAGATAAGGCGCTTTTAACGTCCTTAAACGGTGATCTTTTTCAGTAAATTACTTCTTCTCAACTTAAAAGTCTTTTTTAAAAAAAAAATATTTTGAAAACTACATAAAGCATTAATGAAAAAAAATACCGTTTCTTTTATAATTTATCAAATCTTCATTTACTGATTACTCTTTGACATTTCTTCAGCTATGAAAGTTCAATGAAAGCATACCACATAACGAAAGCTTGTATTTATGGTTACTCAACAGTATATCAAACTAAAATAATTATTTATTTAATTAATTATTGTAGAAATACATATTCTATTATTTCTAATAATAATATATCATACTACTGAAGTATTCTAAAGTACTCAAAACTTTAAGAAATATTTCTGTCACTCGCACTTGAAATGAATGAATCGATACTAATTTTAACATATTTTTAAACATATGGTTAGTATCATATCTTAAAATGCTTCTTTTTTTAAATACATTGAGAAAACATTTTCGATTTTAAGATTTCAATACAGATGATTTTGAAAATTGTTTCTATTAATCATCAGTCTTTATTTACTTATAAAACATAAATATATTCAACATGACAATGTATTTTTCAACCATTTAATCTTCTCAGTAGATTCATGTGTAGCATTAAACATGTTAAACATTTTAAAATATATTCGTATCAATGTATATTTTGTAAGAAAAATTACGTATTTTATAACATCCATCTATATGTATCCACCGCAAGTGTGCGAAGATATAAATCATGAGAAAAATAATAGAATGAAAAAGGATATTTTCAATTTGAAAAGCGTTCATGCACATATTTAATGGTTTTTTTAAGATTTAATTAAATTTAATTTTGCAATGAGTTAGCTTCGCTTAATAAATAAATTTTATTGGCGATATCAGCCCGGCAAACGAATAATTCATAAGTTATCAAGTAAATACATATATATATCTTTTTTGTAATTTGTTTGACGATATACTTAAAGAGTTAATAATATCGTTATAAAATAATAACTTTTTAATGAATTAAAACAACAAAGGTTTTTATGCGATATTACTTAGTCATTTGCATGATTTTTATTTTTTATATTAAGGATTAAAATAACGTCAAAATAAAAAATACGTACATATTATCTCCTTAAAATATGAACTAATCTATCAGCAAATTCTATCAATAGAAAAAAAAGTATTTATATTGATATTTCAGGTTAAATTAATATTTTAAAAGAACAACCATTGTTTGTACTACATCCACATGTTTATAGTGATCAAGACCGGTTTCGCTCATCACGAGCATTATCAACTCATGAAAAAACAATCATCACAAGGCTATGTTAATAGAAAATATTACAATATATTTATTAAATTTGGATTATTGAGATTTTGTACACTTCCATTTATTTTGTCACTAACGACCCGGGTTTCGTCTTTCGGCATCTTCAGGCATTCGAGCACATGAATGGACTCGAACTGACTCGAGCCCATTCGTGTGCTCGAATGCCTGAAGATGCCGAAAGGCGAAACCCGGGTCGTTAGTGACAAAATACATGGAAGTGTACAAAATCTCAATAATCCAAATTTGATATTGAAATTCCATCAAGCACCCTCAGTCGATGTCTTAAATTATAAAATATATTTATTAACTTTCGTATATGCTCTATTCAAAAAACAAAAGTCTTGTTAAGTGATTATTAATCTCTAAGTTATTCAAAAGAGTAAATAATTTTTCTAGATGTAGTAAATATTGGAAAACATAAAATATAAACAATTATTTATGTTCATTTACCTTTTGTGTAAAGCTTTTCAGCGAAGGCTGTGTTCTGGAGGGTATGGCGTTAGTTGGTATGAGAGCAACAGGCTAATTTTATAATAAGGCTATAAGCGCGAGTTTTCACTTATAACATAACTTTCATCAGACACTTGTTCACAAATGATGACTTTTCCGCTGTTACGTCGTTTATATAGCGACCGACGCCGCTTGAAAATCCACCCCCGGGGGTCGTTGGCACTGCCTGTATCAAAAGTCGACACGTTACTGGGTAAAGTTATTAATTTATAACAATATACATTAGAATCAAGTTAAACGTAAGAATTCGCTCAGTATGGAATAGATACTTTTCTCAATATCGTGAAATTATTAATAATTATAAAATTGAAGATTATTGGACAAATTAAAATATTAATTCGAAAACAAACTGTGCACTAAAAATCGTGGGACAAGTGGTCTCGGAGGGGTCTAATTGTCAATTGAATATTATTATAATACGAGTACATAGGGAATGTAATGAATAATTTTAATTCAACAATATTTTTTCAATATTTTATTTATGAAAATGGCTTTTAATTAAGATTTTACCCAATCAGCTTTAATTACGATAAGATCATAAAATTCTAAGGCTAAAAAAAATATTTTTGGTCGACTCTCATTCAAATTACAATAAATTGGAATTCGTATTCATATTATTTCGATGACCATCGTTCAGCTGTCTCACAAAGATAAAAATATTTGTTATGCCCTAAGCCCACCTAAGCCACACGCCATACTTGACATAACTTAGTAGATGAGTAAGGTGTTTGGAGGAAAAAGAGGCAACGAAATTCATTTGAATGATTTCATGATGATCATAATTTCAATTTCATGAGATCATATTAATATTATTCATAATGATAAAATATTCAAGCATATATTACCTGCAATCCTGTTGTGTGAACAGTCTATAATATTGAAATATAAAAGTTTTGTATATTATTCGTAGGCACGGTCACAATATTTTGATTTCAGTAGATGCAGTATTGCTTGAAACTGTTCTTACCGAAGTATAATATGTTACTAAGTCACGGTTAATTCTTCAAACTCAAACTACCACTTTATTCGTGGATCTTGTATCCATATATTTCACTGGCTGGCACCGTGGATTGAAAAAAAACTTAATCATTAGTCCTGGAGCACATGTTTGAAGTTTGATTACAAAGAATAATGCCCATGAATCATATCACGTGTAACAGCCACTATAGTTTAAGACAAATTCTCATTTCCGTTTAAAGAATTTTGTAAGATTACAAAGAACTAAAAAATTGACCATGAAAACATCCAGATAGTGAGTGACACAATTTACAAAAATACGATTGAATTTATAATTTTCGTAAAAAAAAAATAACACGCATTTCACCTTTTATTAATTATAAAAAGCGTATTTATTTTGCTAGCGATGACCCATCAAAAACGATCTCGCCAATATTTTTTACAGGTCATGATCTATAATATATATTGTAAACCTTTTCATGCCACGACACGTCAAGAATAATAAAATTATCTTCAACTGAAGCGAAATATTTTAGTTTAAATATCAATTTACACATAAATCTATATAAATTACCTACTGTCTTGAAGAATTGACAAAAGTATTCGTTACTTACCGCTGACAATAATAAAGGTTTCTTCAGTTCTACATGGGTCCTCTAGCTGTGTTTGTTTTATACATCCAATGAAGTATATTATACGCCGCTCACGAGATGCGCCATTAAGATTTCTTTTCGATACTGATATATGATTCAGTTTGTGTATCGATAGTCTGGCACACGATCGATATCGTGTTTACTTCTGTTCATTGGTGCTTTGCTAATTTTGGCAAAAGTCTTTACATCTGTAACTCTGGTTTATGCCTTCTTCATACGCTCTTTTTCCTATGCAAAGCACTAATCTCTAAAAATTTAATATTAAATAGTGATATGAGATATATTGATGGCCCAGTTCCATACGACGATACATCAAAAATTGGATGTTTTGAGTTAAGTTGGTGACCATATTCGAACACAAATCTTCTACAGTTCCACAAAAGTACAGCTTGTAAAATGTATAGGTTTTCTCTCAAAAGTCAGATATTACAAAATTTAAAAAAATTTCAGTTCCATATACATACATGTCGGAATATCATAAAATGGAAATATATTTTTGTGAATCGTGGCGTTCCATAAAGAAAAAACCTTTAATCCTAAAACTATTACTATTGACCACCTATTTGAACAAAAAAATAATACAAACAATAAACCATCATATTTTACGAGTCAGTTTAAATGAGTCAAAACTTTGATCGACCATGTCTAAAACTACCAATTTCTACTTGTATCACTATGGAACTAGGCCATCTAAATAATAAAGTCTTAAAAGGTATGATGGATAAGATAATACCAGCATCCCACTGTTTGGGAGCCGTTGTATAATCCAAAAATAGACATTTTAGTAAAATCACTCTAATGCATAAAAACACGGTATTAAAACCAATATTAAATGGGTATTTGATATAAATGACATAATAACACAATAACAGCTTTTATCTCGCCGAGGTAATATTTACAACTTTTAAGATTACAAATATGCTATTCTTCCAAGTATAATATATTTATATATGTCACCAAACCATAATTATTCACGACACATTGTTTTGTAGCTCGTGTGAGAAAATATGGAAGAAAGAGAATGCCATTATTTTTACCTCTTTATCATGTTTTATATTTTGTCATCAGTCCATAACTAATCAAACTTAATTCCAGTTGCATTCAAGATGTGCAGAATTGAAAATATCGCCTGCGGCGCATATTCACTGTGTATCTTCGATTTAATTTTTTAAATGTCACTCTCGAGACATTAGCTAATCTTCTAAATATATACAATGGATATCAAATAATTGAAATTTCAAACCAGCTCCCATACATATTGAGTTTGGATACCACTGCTCAATACGCATCATTTAATAATGGATTTATTCGTTATTTAAGGTGTCGATGAATTCACATACAAGGAAAAGGCAACCATCTTGAAAAATAAAGCAAATGGCATGTACATATGATGAAGATTTGATACGGGGATACACAATTGTTTGGACACCTGCATGGGAGGACTCAGGGACAACTTCATTCCTTTCGATAAAACAATGAAATAACGCGTCTCCGTGATATATAATATACAGACAATGGATTCTGTCAAATATCAATCACTTCACCAGAAGAAACGAAGAAAGCACAAGAGAGCTGATTATCCTGGAGCATTGAAGGTAAGCCAAAATAGAAAAATGTCTGCTGCGCTGAAGAAGATCAAGGTTCAAGGCGAATGAAAACATTTCGTGCTGTTGGAAAAATAAAACTTTAGCATTACCCCTTACACAAATCATAAAATACATTAATAACAAATAATATTACTTCAATGATTCGAATACATTATTCGTAACAGAGAAAGCGTGCAAAATAATATTATACAAAAAACGTGACATAATTATAATACATCATGTCACATAGGTTCTTAGAACCTGATTTTGTATGAATAAATGGAAATATTTTGTCGTGTGCTACAAAATAATACATGCTCAAATGAAACAAGTTGAGTCTTGAATATGGAATTACAATATTATAAGTTATATACAAGTGTACTCAAGTTAATTAGTTTAATATAATATTGATGTGTGATTTCTTGAATGGTCTGTAGGTTAGCGTGCGTTTTCAGTTTAATTTGTCCAAATTAGAGAAGATTAACTGGAGACGATATTGTTTTGTTCTATAAAAAGTATTCAATTAAGGACCAAATTACAAGACGATATTCCACTCATCCAGGGGTGACATTTATTCAACTTTCCACGATAATTATTGCATGCTCGATTTATAAATTCTATATTTTAATAAATGGGAGATACTTATGAAGGATACAAAAATCATAGACACACATGCATTACGATGAAAATACATAAATAGATTAATAAATAAACTATTCATTTGAACTCTTCCTGGATTTTTTAACAACGACTAAATTGTTCGACACTAAAATCTTTTAGATTATTTTTTAAATTCTATAATTCTGCAATAAAAATAGAATTTATTGTAGTTTAACGTCTTCGTCATAAAATATGGACACTAATAAAGCATATAACTTCTTCAAAATGTTTCTAATAATATGTGATATTTCCTCCTTATAAATCAATAATATTTTTATGACTCCATTCATTTCATAAATTAAACAGAATGGCTTCCCATTATTCCTTGGGTCGATCTTTTGTTTTACGTTGAAAAATAAGTCCCAAGAATCGAGAGAGTCTTTGTTAAAATTGACGTTAATTTCCCAACAATAATTATTTACGTCGGTGAAGCCCAGAAACAAAGTCGCCGGAATCAATGTTTTTTCGCCATTCATGTACCGTCTTTACAGTCCTGTTTTATTTCAATGTATTCTCACACCAACACTACGTTTAATTTAGAAAAATTTGCGTCTGTAATGTTTTTCATTTCATCTTCGACCGTTATCAGAAAAATGGTCGTAAAAGAAAAAGCAGATACAATCGATACCTAACCTCAGTTCCAACGTCAAAAGAGTTAAAAGTTAAGAATGAGGAAATGCTTAGAATATCGATATCTATCAGTTTCAAAATGAAACAAATGGTAATATGTAGTTATTTTAGAATGACAGTGGTTATTACAACATTAGATTCAAACTGCCTACCTACGAAATCTACGAAAATTTTGAGGAAATCTCTCAAAACTCCTGTTTTTAATATTAGAAAATAGTAAAATTACGTTCATAATATCATAACTATTTGTTTTAGATAATCATAGAACTTGGAAGATTAAACCTGCCCAAAATCTTGTTCTCTTACTGTCTCAGAACTTCGGAACTGAGATATCATGTATCGCCGAGGGCCTGTCATTTGTTTCGTTATTCTGTGTTTCGATTAAGTGTGTATATGTATTTCTATTAATATCAAATACATTTCGACTTATTACCTTTATATAGTAGAGTTTTGTCAAGAAAATTCTAATTCAATCAATCGTTTTATGTAGCTGAAGAATAAAGTAAACTCAATGTCAAAGGTGTGTCAAACCGTGCCGCACAACTCTTTTATTTTCCATTTCCCTTCATCAACATTTTGTCGGCCCTTAAAAAACATAATTTCAGGGGTTCTGTAATTAAATTTAATGCCATTCATTGGATAATTCTTAGTTGCTAAGCGAATGCGTTATTATTTGTTATTGATAAATACGTGTAGTTAATTTGAAAACATATTACGTTTTGTGACAACCTTGTTGTCTTGTTATTTTTATGTTACACACTTGAATTGAATTTTCATAGACAATGTGGCTTTTATTAATTACTTCTCAATTCATCCAGCAGCTTTTGTATAAAGGCTTTATCGATTCCGAAGACGACTTATTTTTGGAAGGATAGTCAGTCTCGTTAGATACTTAACACTTAATTTGTGAAATGAGCTCTTTATCACTTAACTAATTAACTATCGGATAACTAAGACTTTAGATATATGTATAATTATTTTCTTTAAATTCATGTCTTGTTAGGTTAGGTTAGTTTATAAATATTTTAAATGTACTTATGGGTTGAAATATCTCATCGATATTCATAAACATTCGACAATAGTTAACCATACGCCTTGCCGTTTTCTACAATGTTGTCAATGAAAAATTAGATTGGACACCACAATAATAAATGATTTAACAACAATTTGTATTGGGCGTTAAGATATTCAAATAAGAAAGAAGAAAACAATTCTGTGTGCGAAAGGAAAAGGGCGTTAAGTCTTAAAAATTGAAAAATGTTTTGAATATGCCAAAATAACTACAATGCATATATGCATATAGGAGAAAAAAGACCAGCAGAATCTATGCTGCTTAATTAGTAAATTTCACGTTGAATGATCACATTTTTCATCAAATTTCATACAAATGCAAATATTGTTTTGACTCTCCTGAAAAGTAACAATTTTAGACTTAAACTTTTTTACTTACTTTTATACTACTCCAAAAATTGAACTGCCAGTAATACTGAAAGAAAATTACGGAAGTGTATTGTGTATTACATAAGATTCTGTGTTGTTATGTAAAGGAATTCTTTTACAAATACTATTCGTGAACTTTCAATCGATAAACTTTTGAATATCAGTAATTAATCTGATGTGAAAATCACTTTCAGTAAAGTAAGCAACAGATACTAACTGGACTCAGTGGTTTCAGTACTTATCTAATCGACCAATTTAAAACTATCTATTACTCTGAAAAATTTTGGTTGAACAAGTGACTATCATAAATCCATTGTAAACATATTTAATTAAGAATCCATCTGGCGGTCAAAATATAAAATAATTTTATTTGAAAGTGCATTGCAGTATAAATAATATGTCACCATATTTTTTTAAAAAATTACAAGATATATATCTTTTAAAATTCTTTAAGCAATTAAGTATGACTCACAGACGGCAACGTGCGAAAATTTATACTGCATGCAAAGTAATTTTCAAGTCAAACAATGGAATGATAATCTCAACCGTTTTTAATAACACAGTAGTTGCAAAGTGCTTTTAACTAGCTTATATGCACTTCAACCTAATCTTTATTGTGTTCCATACCCGCTAACTAAGGTTATGAATAAACTAAACGACAACAGTACTAATTATTTCTACAAAGTTTCATCTCGTTCCGAGATTGTTTTCTGGATACAACGGTTTCAGATATATTCGTACTTCCTTAATTTTGGAATCAACCTCTGTTACCAGTAAAATAGCTTTTATTAACGATAAAAATGTTCAAGGTTAATATCAAATAAATATTAGTTTTCTCAGTATAAAATTAATTTGATATCTCAGGCATCGTTGTTTACGTATATTTGTTTTCTCCTCGAGTTTATCTCGAGTAACTTTGATAAATATTTTTTCTGAATTCATCTCAACTGATTTGAAATTTTAAATATCTGGCGCATTTTAAATTGTCTAAAACGCTGTACATTTTATTCTCACCTGAGTTGAAATAATTCTTAACGATTTAAAATCTCTATTACCCCGTTAATGGCAACATAGATTTTATTCAAAAATATTTTTAACTCAATCTAATTTTAAAATACAAATTATTATAAAATTACAATATTTACTACTGGAAATCAAATCAGTCAGAACTGCTAAGATTTCATTTGTAAATCCTAAAAATTAAATACGTATAAAAGCAATTATTAAATATTATCTTCGACAGAAATAAAATAATAGTTTCTAGATTTTATTTTATCTACTCAGTACATGAAACGTATACTGTATGCTAGTTTTTGCAAGCATGCTATATATTATCAAAAAGATTTGTCAAATTGCCACTTCTGCTGCACATTGATTTGAAATTTTCTTTTTCAGTGCAGTTTGAATAAACTGATAAAAAAATCTCTTTTACGATCAAAGTTTTAGCTAATTTAAGCAGAATTTTAACGAGAATAGTTTTGAGATCAATTTAAAAGGCAATAATAATTTCCACTGTAAATATAAAGCTTATTGACAATGGAACATCTAAACTGATTTCTATTCAGTCGCTTAACGTCTGTTTTATAGATTACTAGCGAGTACCCGGCATGCGTTGCAATGCCACTCAAAGAAAGAACGTGCTTGTGTTTTAATTCTGCTTGTTGAATTGTTTTTGAATACACATTATTTTTTGTTTCCGTCTGGTGCGTACCAATCAAATCAGAAGGTTTTCCAACGCGTGAGCAGGCCACTTACAGCTGTCCATGTGAGAAGCATGTATTTTCCAAATTTAGTCCACACACTTATAGTGATTGAAACTGCAGACGCTTGAATTCGACTGGCATATCTGTCAGAATCTGTATATATCTTCCCCTTGAAATTCTCCATTTAATTACTATTTATTTCGAAACCTACGCGGGTGTGCGCACAACAACCCTCCAAAGTTTCATTGCAATCGGATGAGTGGTATAGGAACGCATAAAGGACAAACAAAAATTCATCTTTATACAAATATATGTAAGGACAGAAGAGTTAAATATGCTCTCGCTATTGCTCTCGCTACGTTTGGTTTTAAGAATCAAATAAGTGGAATTAAGTGTAAACATCACAAACATCCATTGTCCATTCCCTTTAAAAACAAATCCATAAATATAATGAAAATAAACATTTCAGAAAATTCTCTTACTGTCACTCGAGTCCGTGGACAATGAAACCGAAGAGGACGAAGTTGACAATTCGGCTCATGTATTTCTGCCAATCGTGTAAGATTTAGTTCTGTGAGGAGGTGAGAAAATGGTGAAAAAATTTGACACTTATTTACAACAGCACATAGTATAGAGTGAATTTATTCATTTAATATTAAAAATATTTTTCATTATTTAAGAACTATTTTCCATATATGAGCATTTTGAGTACGATATAACTAATTATATTGATACAAATCAAACCAGACTCTCAAGTGTCAAGGTTGACATTTACCCACTTTAATATAATACTTATATATGATACTAATAACAATAATTTAAATAAGTATGTCTTCGTATTACAGTATTATACATAATTATACACACTAGATAATTAATGTTAATTATGTCATTAAATATAACCGGTAAGTAAACACATATTAAGACTATGAAATTACTCATATATTGCCCAAGGAAAGATTTTCATCATATATTTAGCACTCAAATTAACAATATAACCAATATTAAGATTTTATTCTCTTCATTTGATACTCAATAAACGAAACGTATTTAAGACACTGTGTTTGCCTCTCATTTTTCACGAGCAATGAATTCGTTTTAACATTACCGCTTTATTGTAAATATTTGTACTAAAAAATCGTTCGATTTTCCACTTTTATAAAATAGTTGATATTGTGAAATCTGAATCATATACGAAATTTAATTGAACAGATGTTTTCATAAACAGCATCATCGTATTTTGACTTACTATAATGAAATTTATTACAATAATTACATCGCACATATTAAGTGTGAACTAATTGGATTTTTTTATAATTAATTAACATACATTTTTGCGTTTGAAATTTATCATTTCATCACACATTAGAATAATTTTGCGTCATCGCCAACTATGCTCGGTATATTAAAATGTTTGTCTACCAGATATGATTTTGTCTAATTTAAAGACTCTGGTATCTGGTAAAATAAATATCAATCCTATTAAATATAATAATAACATAGTGTATTTGAAAATACGTTTTGCAGCTATGAGGTAATATTGCTTAAATCAAGAAAGTGAGAAAAAAATGATTTTCAGTAAAACAAAAGTAAAGGAGTTGGTATATAACTACATGATATTTTTAGATTTTTATTATTACTTAGTAGTGGTGGCTGTGATTCGGATATTCACAGATTTCCTTGATTCATCTTATAGCCCAGACGGGTCTATAGTCGTAGATGTAGACGTTTTATTATTATCACATACACGCGTAATTATGAAATTTCCTCATGACCTAAGCTTAAGCGGTATATATAAACAACACACACACAGTTACGACGTGACGCAAATTACGAGGCAAACAAAAACAGCTACTTTAGACATTCAGTATTTCAATTTTAACACCGTCATCTATGACGGGCGTTACCACTAGTATAAAAATGATAACGATACTTGAATTTATTTAATATTATGGTTTTTATAATATTAAAACATTATATATGATTTTTTACCCACCATCAAATAATTTGTGGAAATTAATTTCTAATTTTATACTTCCATCCATTTTAAGTACACGCAAGCTACCACTTATAGTAAATATTCGTAGCCCTGGATTTCTATCAAATTACAAAAGCAATAGTAAGAGCACAAAATTTCGCGATAAATTTTCAAGCGTTTTCGTAGGAATCCAATTGTCCCGAATTTTTCTGAAAAACAAGCCCTTGTGGTGCTTTACGAAAGTGCAATATTTCCGCGCAATAATGATTTTTTCGCTATTTAACAAATTTCGCATTTATGAATACATTAGTTTATTTATATTGATTTCGAAAGCTTAAAGATTGCAGTCCCGTAGTCAAATGTTGCATATTTTCTCATGCACTTCATACAATTTCATATTATCATTCTTACTTCAACTATTCAATGGCAATGTGAACGCTTTTCTTTCCTTTCATTCATTGCTTATATACCTACAACACTTGGAAGAGCGCTCTTAGCCACTGCTTTATGAATAATAACATACTTGCCCCCCCTTTCTGCCCAGCCCTTCAATCCCGACTTTCTCCACTGGTATGGACAGTATATAATATGTTTGTTTTCTGAATAAGAGGCCGTCCATAAATGATGACACACTATTTTAAACATTTTTGACCATCCCCCATCGTCACATTTCGTCACAAAATATTTGACCCCTCCCCCCGTTTTAATGAAAGGCTAAAACATATATGGGGTATTCCTTCAATTTTTTGAATTGACCCCATCTTTGACATATACCCAATGACGGAAAGAAAACGATCGATTTTATTCTCACAAAATGTATTTCTTTTATGTTGAGTTTATGACATCCCATTTACTACCATATCCCTCTCCCCTTCATCTTTAATTGTCACATTTTTTTAAACCCTTCTAACCGCTAGCGCGTGACGTCATATATGAACGGCCTCTTACGATGTAGCACCACTACAAAAATACGCCATTGATGACTTAGATATTTAAATGTATTTATCTATTATCTTTGATGGAATATACCTACAAGCCACTTACTATTCATCAACTTAAAGTGCTATACATTTATAAATACAAGAAAATCATGATTCGTAGAAAAACTCAACGTTCTTTCGATTTCTGGGAAAAACGGGGTGAAAAAAACGTTTATCTAATATCAGTGATATTGTACAAATTGACGGTGTTGAGGGCAGGATGAATTTCATTAATAATTTAGTTATGTTTATCTTGTTTATCAACCTCACAACATTCAGTTATTTGAGATTACAGTTTTTTTTCTTATAACTAGTGACATTGCTAGAATTCTTTTGAATTAACAGGTACACACACACGAACCTAATAGTAGTATTTGAAGAAAAAAGCTGTATCTAAAGTGATAAAAATAACGATATATGTACTATGTTAAAAATAGTAATTTTATTACACGATTATGACACGAGATCGCTATACATGTTTTCTTTAACAATTACCACTAGTGGTGTGTCCAGATCTGAGCATTTGTGGACAGACCAGGTGTGGAGTTTAATCACTTGTTTGCTTGAATGCATGAGCCGTGGCCACGCGCGAAGATCTATACCCACCATAAGATTCTCTGTCACCTGGATATCACTTTTCACCCTCTCTTGTCATACCAGCATATTTTATGGATAGCAAGAAAGCCTCGACCCCGTTTGCTTCTTCTTCCAACCGGTGGAATTCCTGCATCATGAATGCTGATATTATACGATAATCTAAATAGGTTGCATGTTATAATACAACAATCTAAATATTTATTTTCAATATTATTTTAAACATGACCGCAAATTCACGGGCTGTAGATAGAACACGGGAAAGAATGAGAGCTTTCAACAAATAAAACAATATATTACGTGAGGTTTGGAATACTAAGCAAAGTAAGCTTACAACCATACGAAATACATTGATTATTGTGACAAAGAAACAAAAACAAGGGTAGTTAAAAAGCTTCGTGACATTTAGGAGTTTTTTTAACTATTATTAGTCGCAATTTTAAGAAATGTGTCACCTACAATAAATTGTTTAGTTTTTTTAATTCAGATAAGAGAGAAAGGTTAGTTAAACTATTAATCTATTTCACAGCAATGACGACAACAGAAGAAGTAATAATAAAACATCAGCGTGGGCAACAGTATTTGATTGAAGTGCTACAGAAACTTAAATTACGACTTTTCCGCTCAATATGCTTGACAACCACTGACATATTATATTATTTTTATTGAGAAAATAACGCATTTAGCACCCCCGCGGACAAATCAACAAGCTTAATGAGAGTAATAGCTAAACTCATTCGTCAACAGATGTCAGCAGGAGTCCAATCAGATCCCCCTTCAATACATCAGAGAAATTTATAGAAGAAAATTCATCCTTCATTACATACTGATATAAAAATACCATCTGTTCCATTGGCGCACATATTTAAGGAATAGAATAATTCACCTTTCGGTTTTTATTAAATCATGTTGATTAAAAGATACACATAAGTGGTTTTTGGTTAAATAACGAATTTTAAAAAAAGTGCCACAGTACAAAACCATTCAAGGAAATTAAAGATTGAAAGAGTTAGTAGTATATATCTTCGGAGCAGTGGCGGCCGGTGACAGGAATATTAGGGAGTGCAAAAAAAGATTCACATATTTATGCAAGAAATCCATCCTCCACATATTGGATTTTGAAAGTACTATCAGACATATACGAAAATATAAGTCTTATATTGGCGATATCAACTGTTTCTCTTCACCAGGGTTTCCCAAACCTTTCCTGCGGATTAATTTCGACGGACCACCTTTTTTTTTTTTTTTGGGTAGGTAATATCAATATGAATTTGCAGCCCTAGCAGCATATACAACCATTCCAGGTTGTCGCGGATGATAGTTTGGGAAACCTTGTCTGTCTTTAGTCGTGGTATTTCTCAAAATGAATTGATCCTTTTTAAATTTTAGAAGTAACACTCACTTTCGACGGAAGTCATCGATATTGTATAAATTATTTGTAATGGCTTAACGGTTTAGCTAAATACTACATGTATTTTTTATTCGTGAAGAGTTGAAGTATAGACAGGGCTCCAACGACATCGTAAAAATCTTCTCTGCTGTATAAGACAGTTAGTTCAATTTAAGTTTAAATTCCTCGATGATATCATATGTTAAGGTTACCGTATTAATGTCTGCAATTGGAATAATTCTGTATTAAGCCGGAAATTTTTCGCATAAGTATTTTTTGGGGAAAGTAATTTGTATAATTCAATATTGAAGAATATAAAAAATATTAGAGGAAGGTGTATTACGAAACTGAACCAGATACACAGTTGAATATTATGGAATAGGTAAGGCCAGCCAGGTAGAAAACTCGAAACTATCCTATTTTAAATATTCAATAATATCTACTCGGTATTATACACGATCATAGTTATAATTTTATAAATTGTATTCATCACTCCAAAAGTTATAATGGTAGGTAAATATTATTCTTATTGAAGAGCGTATAGTTAAAGAATCATATTGAAATTAAATGAGCTGACTACGCTTGTTCCACTGCTCTTTTTCATTCTTACAAATGACTGTTACAGGCTTGTAAACGCAAACGTCAAATCGCTTTCGGGTACGTTCGGGAATTTCCGCCAGGGGGATCAATGCTCAAAAACAGTCCATACAAAATGCACCCGGCGCGTAGTTCATACTGTTGCAACGTCACAAATATGTCACAATACATAGAACATTTCAGACGTCTAAGGAGTGCAAAAGAATTTATGCTCCTACCGCATCATCGACCGACTTTCATGCGTATTCTGAATCGACGCAGAATACGTTTGCTAGTCGTGTTTATTGATCATCGTTTCCTCCAATATTTTCCTATGGGAAACACGAGGAAAATTTAAAATTAGTGAATTGGTATAATTATTATATTTGAATATCGTTTATTAATGGAATATTTTGATGGGACTTATTGGAGTGCAGTGCACCCTTTGCTCCTTTACAAGAGCCGTCCCTGCTTCGGAGTATATAGTTCGTAAAATAGTTTATAATTTATAATCCACATTGTGTTTTCTGATGTCTTTTGCGGATCTCAGTGCCTTTATTTAAAAACAGATGACTTTTAGCACTGCATTTTGTGCCTTATCAAGTTGACACTTACAGTACAAAATGTAAAAAAACTGTCAATTCTTTGTTCATACTATGCTATTTTCCCAACAGTACTGTACAAGATACAGTCAATTACCACTTTTATTTTCATTTTGAAATAAAAAAAATATTCGAATTTCTTCATTGCAACCGGAAACACTCCAAAAACCCATCACTACACATTCATAATAATAATTTGTTATGGAAACAAAAATTTCTGTATGAGAAAAATGATTATTTACTAGTTCAATAATAAGACAGAAGTATTTAGCTGGTGTGACATAATTCATAATAACTGTGCTTAATATAGCACTATAGAAGACTTGCCTTTTTTCAACTCCACCACTGCTTAGAAATTATATCAATTTACGTTTGACGTCAAACATTAAAAAACTCTGTGGATCATTGATGGTGTACTGAACAGATGATCAATAGATTGGGCTATAAACAAAATAAAGCCTTCTCTAATGTTATAAAATATTCATTTATTCTTATCAATTAATTTGATATAAATTTTTGTTATTTTTTGACCTATGTCAGTAGTTAAGTGAAGCCCACCATTGGTGTTAAAATGAAATTTTAAAAAAATACTTTACCTTTCAATATTCAATATAATAATCTAATATCAGGCCACCTAGGATTAACAGCAAACACTATTAAATTTACCAGGTGTACAATAATTGAGCCTACATGTGTAAAACAGCATTAGTGGGTTTATTTTTGTAAACACATCTATCTAGTAAAAGATTTTTTGATCAATAAACTGTGTTTGTTCTCAATAAAATTACTAAAACCATCGTCATGCATCAATGATAAATAATTTCTATATAGGGTATCTCCACAACAACCAACCTCTATTATCTCTGAACAATGTTTTTCGGACAATGCTGTTTTTCCTCATATGGGCTCAATTATACTTGTATGACATTTATTGACATGCGGCTCTCTATATATGGATCAATGATAAAGAGCTATCACAATTTTTATTTAATTCCTATTAGGTGAACACATTTCAATATATATTTTTAGTCTTTTCTTTTACTGGGTATATGTGCTCACCAGGTGGTTCATGTAAATATTTCTCTTTCTCGCTTAATCACATGTTAGGTGAAAGGTGTGTGCGAGATATGAGAGCATACTATGACTTGCTCTTTTATCATAGTTTCCCATACGCAAGTGTAGCTGTGTGATGGAGATAGAGAAACATCCAATGCACGCTATGGTACTCAACACAAATCTTTGCTTTTGTAGATGTACAAAAAAATATACAGCAATCATCTTCAAAAGGGTTATCGTGACAAGAATATTTTTCATGTAGTTACCGATCAAGGAGAAGTAAAAATTTTATTTGTGTTTGAAATTTTTCATCTGCAGACTTAACTCCGAAGGTATTTCAATACAACAGAGATTGGAAAAATCACAAGATTGAAATCTCCTGATTTCATTGACAAGGAAAACATGCATTATAATCCCTAATATAAAAGTAATATCTCTGTATTTTAGTCATTCTACAAAAAGGATGGGCGGTTGCAGTAGTAAAAAAACAGCACATGTTAAAGTATAAAAAATAGAAATTTTATTTGTAAAATTATAGTTATTAAAAATGAAATGATCAAAAATTTCACAATATTTCATACATTCAGAATACACAAATAAAACCTGTAATTTTATTTAAATAAAAGACAATCACCTTTGTATTTACAAAATGTGTGTGCTAAAGAATATCTCTTGCTTTGTGTTAGTTCTTGTTTAATTAAAAAGTCTCTTGTACAATTCATAAACGTTTATTATTCATTTTGATTTTATTTTTTTGAAGGCCATTATTGGGATTCGAAGCTCATTTTGCATCTTAATACAGACAACGTAAATAAAATTACTTTCATATTATACCCAAGTTCATAAGTTATCATATAACTAAACAGCATAACATCAATGACTTAATTTGTTCCATTCCTTTCTCATTTTCATTATATTATTCACATTTCTTTTAAAATCTCGACTGGTGTGAAACATATTTTAATCCACATAATTGTAGTATTTTCGACAAAGTAAACAAACAAGAGATGGAGTGTTAACTCACTTAATTTATCAGAGATCTTTAATATCATTATCAAAAAAAAATAATAGCACTCAAGACACAGCCATTTTAATCTTATTTAGAAAGTATTTTCAGCCATTTTATAAAATGCTTCTAAATTAGATGAATACACTGTGCCCGTCCTGTTGCCGAGTCATCGATGCTGTTGGGCGTTCATTCCATTCGTTTGCCATTTTCAAGGTTCCAATCCCCGATTTTTTATAACACTTTCATATAATTTGTTTATGAATTTGTGTTGAATGGCATGGATGTATGTAATGTTTACATCCAATCCCAACTCTAAAATACTAAAAACGGGCTTAGTGAAAGCAATTACGTAACTACTAGTAATATCTTGGCTTCTATTCTTCAATCTTTACCGTCTCGAAAAAAAAGGTTTGGGCGACTGAATTATAATTCTCGTAAAACAACTTCTTTTGAGTTACACCATTAGGACTCCACATTAGGAGTCAACATGATTGAAGAAAAAATGTTTAGAAGACTTCTAAAACAAACATGCTTTTTAACAAGACGGTTGCCAAATGATTGAATCAATTTCAGTCAATATAAAACACACCATCTAGAGCTCCAACTGGGCCTTGGCTTACTCAAGTAAGCAATTCTATTTTTATCCATTTTGTACCTAATTCTGTCAATTTGTGACCAGAAGAAGATTACCAATGTCGTAAGAATTTTTTTATTATCAGTAATTGTAGTTTTTGAAAGTTTAGTCTACATTAAATGTAAAACAGAAATTTTCTGACCCATAACATCTCAGCACCAGCCTTCTTAATGTTTTGTGTACGGGAATTCCTGGTATCTATGAAGTGTTCATAAAATGTTGGTGAAATATATTTATCAGCCATTAATAAATATATTAAATCACCATTTCAACAAAATAAAATGTGATGTAAATTTTCTCTGATACACAATATTTGTTTAATGTTTTTAGTATATACGAAATAAACCCATTTATTTTAATAGTTTGAGTCAATAGTTACTTCATTGATTAATTAGATTATTTTTTGCTAATATCAGCCATTTATATTAATATTTTCAGTAGAATTGTTTTTTAAAAAAAACATCATTTAAAAACTCTGCAGTACACTGAAATTTATGTTTAAAAATTCAAGAAAACATTTAAAAGATCTTGTTCAAAATTTTTATGTTCTAAAGTAATTATGTTCTATTTAAGATGTTTTAGAAGATCCATTCAAACTTTAAATAATTATCTGTGCTTCTTTATTTCTGATCACAAATAAAGGTATCAGCCATTTTATATATCGTTCATTATATATGTCTCTGTGTGATGACATCCTTCCTTTATTCATTTGAAAATAAAAATACTATAGAGGCATCTACACAACATTCACGAAAGTAAGTTGCTTCAAAATTATTTTCATAGATGTTCGGCTTTTAAATCATTAAAAATATATTTTTGAGGCTCCAACTCCAGCTTTTCCTCTTAAACATTAGCATATAAATTGGCCACCATCATCATATGTATACATAAATTTCTTTCTCGTTATGGGATAATCATTAAATAGCCTCATAATATTGGTCCTCATTTTACAGTAAGTTTATTAGGAATGTTATTAATTATCATAATAATATTAATGCTCATACTATAAAGTATGAAAATTCGAACAGAATAATCATAGGTCACAATTCAATAAATTTCTTACAGAATATAAGAATATAAGACTAATTAGATATTTAAAAAATGAAAAATACTCTAATGACAGAGATAATAACAAAAATATCTTGATAATTTATTTCAATATTCGAAACCCTTATTAAATGTAGTGTTATACTTTTTTTCTAGATTATAAAGGAATTCTGTAGAACAGTTTGACATCAACATATCATCAGTAAGTATTACAAAGCACTGTTACTTTAACATACACATTAAAATTGCACAACTACAATGTCTAAGATCAGTGCTTCTTATTCTTGTTGAAGTCATCCTTCCCACAAAAACGCAATTTCAAAATTGTACTGTTATTTATGTATTTCTCACGCAATGGATTTTTTTTTTTTTTTAATTAGAACCAATTTCAGGACAAGACTCATCATTAAAAGGATTTTTACAGCCATGCTAAGTGCATAAAGATATAAATTTTTTAATTAATAAAAAAATAAAATACCCATTTAACATATTATGATATTTTCATTACATACCATGGAGATAATTTTATATTTCAATTGTCCAGGATTTAGACATAGGTTTATTCCATACCAAATTTCAAGTGCCTAAATATTTTGTTTGTTGATATTAACTTTGATTAGTACATATTTAAAACAAAAATAAGTATTTGGAATACAATAGTTTGTTGTTCCTGTTATCTTTTTGTTTCTAGCATATTATAAATTATAATTCAATTATATATATGAAATATTTTTCATGTGAAACGTCACAAGATTTTCATAAAATCAGTAGAGTTTGATAAAATAAACAAACTATTTTGAAATAATATTTTAATCTTCTTTCCATGAGTATGTTTTTTTAAACTTGCAAGATTATCAGTATTTTGAAAGTGATAACTTCCAAATAGAGATTGCATAACAGGGCTATTTCTCGATCCTGGATATGTTATGAAATTATAAATTCAACCTATCCCCGAGTCCTAATATATTAATGAATGGTAAATTCTGTAGAAACCACAACTTTCAAGAAACATTGGATACAACTAAAATATTTTTTTTGTCCAACAATAGACAAAATCTCACCCATATCATTGAAAATTTACATATTGCAGAAGAAATCAATTAAAAGAAAAGATTTATATTCTATGTGGATTGTTGTGTCTTGCAAAACATGATAATGTGTTTCGAAAAATATTTATGATACATTGAAAACAACACTATAAAGAACTTTATACCATTTAGCTTGGAAAAAATGACATGTGAATTTGAAATGATTTGGTTCCATAGGTACTCAAACTTTGAAACAAGACAAAACCAGGAATCTTTGCTCTTATCCATAAAAACATTTTTTACTCTTTTTACAGAAACCATAACTTTTTCTCGTCAATTCAAAATTACAACGTTATAAGATTTTTAATACATAATTTGTGCATTTTTCTCCCTTTTTTATGAATGCAAAAAATATCTGGACAAGAAAAACAGGTTGTAGAAGATTCTCCTATTTGTAAAAAAATATATAAACCTAAATATTACACACAACTTTTTTTCAGTTATATTAAATTTCATCCTTAAGCAAGGGTCCCCAAACTAGTTGGTCCAAGGGCCACACCGACTCTTCTACAGTATCGAGCAGGTCAAGATCTAGTAAACTGTATCAACATAATTTTTCTAAAAATTAGACACAGAGTTATTGAGCTCGCAGGGCGGTCATGTCCTGTAGTTTGGAGACGTCTGCTATATAATTTTTGGGTATAAAGTTTTGTTGAAATTAAATCAAATCGCTAAACATGTTTAAATATTTTTTGCAGATGCTATTCTTAAATATTCTCAAAACCAAATTATTGTAAGTATCATGCATTAACATTATTATAAAAGTTACAACTTCTTTTATGGGTAAAGACATATAATGTTGCTTTAATTATAAAACTGTGATGAACAACAGACTGTTAAAATTTCTAATGGTATCTAGATTTCTCTTTCTTTTATACAACTCACCATTATTGACAGTTACTTGTGAATACAATGTTGTATATTGAAATATTTTGAAAATGGGTCTTTTCCTTATAATAAATAGTAAATATTTCATTTAGGTGAGAACAGATTTTCTCATTAAAAAGTATGGTCGATTTGATTTGTTAATGAAATAAAATATCATCACTTCAATATCAATATTTTTACAATTGAACGAACTTTAATGTCATTTTTACTGTAAATTTTCATCAATTCAATCATTGTACATATAGCCATTTTCACTATCATGTGATAATGATATGTACATATAACATTTTGTGTAAATAGTACAAAAATATTATTCTCAAAATCTCCCATACAAAAATAAACATACAGAGTATTTTTAAAAATGATTTATTAATTTCAATAAATAAAATTTACCTAAGTAAACGACAATAATAGAACCACCTATGCCATACTAAAAGCAGCCATTTCTTAAAATATGGCATAGTATTTAAAAACACAAATAATTTTACATCGTAACATTTTCATGTCTCAAAATAATATCCGAACTAACTTAATTTATATAAATAAATTATGATAAAACCTAAAATACTTAAACATAATTATAATTGTAACTTAAAAATTCTTCATAACACTCCAAACTTTTCATTAGATTCAAATTTTATTTTATGGTATATTAAATGGACAAAATATATTCATTAAATTGTATTTCATATCTTTACCACGCATGCATATTTTCATTATAAGTTAAGCATTGTAAAATACATTTTATAATAAAAATATGGCTACATACAAAAAACAATTTGAAGATGAAGTATTCTATAAAATACTTTTTTCTCATCATGCTAAAATCAATTAAATCTTTTCATGAAATACTATTATATTTTTTAATCATTTTCTTTCAAGTAATATGCATGGATAAATTTTGTAAAAGAATTCATCGTGACACAATAAGAACAAACTGTTTATTAAAAATGAACATTACTTGTAAATTTATATAAATAATTTTGCATACTAATTCAAAATTTTACTTTTGAAAGAAACTGCTATGTGAACTTTTTGAAAAATTCTCAAATATAATGAGAGACGTATGCGTAAAATAAATTTTGCTGCCGAAATAAGTAAACTCAATTATTAATATTCTTTGTATGAATTCTATTATGTAATGATAAATTTAAAGAAGTAATCATGAGAATGTTGATGGGGCGAAACCAAAAACTCTTCACTTGGAGTGCACCAAGTTAAGGAACTCTTCTCTTGTCTTAGGGTCGTCTCTGAAGACTCCGAGCATGGTTGAGGTGACAGTCTTGCTGTTGATTTTTTGGACTCCTCTCATCACCATACACATATGCCTGAAAATTTAAATTAAAAAATAGTAAACAAACTTAAATCGACCACAATGTGATATATAATAATTGCTTCTTGTTGTTAATTGAAAAGAAAATGACTTTTCGATAGAGCAGCATAATTTAACAATTAAGTAAATAAAAATTGCCGGCATTTAAGCACTTCATACTATGCCATATCTACAAAACTGTGACAAAGTTTCGGTTAGGTTTATTAGCAATAAAAATAACTTTAATTAAATTTCAAAATGGAGCTCAATAATATACAATAGTATATCCATGCAACTATAATCATGAAACTTTGTCTTTATAAAATATCCATTTTTTGTTGTTGATCAACCAATCAAATGCTAAACGTACACTCCTTCGACAACCACGGCAACTCCAGCTGGCTGAACCGCTTTTGTTACGGCGATGGCAATCTGCTTCGTCAGCCTCTCTTGAACCTGAAGACGTCTGGAGAAAATTTCTACAATCCTGAAATAAAATACACTTTTTCTATAGTTTATGCATATAAAAAAATACCACAACATAATAAAATTATTACTTTAGAATATTCTAATAGTTATATTAATCTAAAAAAAAATTGCGAAATTATATGAAAACTAGTTTTCTCAAATACAGGGTGAAAAAATTCATATTACATTTACAACTTTTATTGTATTATTTACAGCATTTTTGCATATAAAAGGGATATTATTCAAATCGTAACATAAATGGAGATATCTCCATCGATTTTCAATGAGTGTAAGATGTCACTATCACAGAAGCTTCAGCACTGCTCTGCTCATTAAAAAAAAACAAAAATAATAACAAGGAAAAATATTTCATAGGCTATTGACACTAAGTCAATTACATACCTTGCCAATTTGCTAAGCCCTAATATCTTCTTGCAGGGGAGATATCCAATAGACACTTTTCCGTAAAATGGGACGAGGTGATGTTCACACATGGAGAACATTTCGATGTCTTTGACCACTACCATCTCATCATGATCTTCATCAAAGATGGCATCATTGAGGACCTCTGGAAATCGCAAAAACAAAATTGTTAAAAAAATCAAAATTACAATCAGTTAAAACTGCATATTAGTTAAGTAAAACCAATCCTTATATTTCAATAAAATGTGGAATATACCATAGGAAGTTGTTGCATAAATGATTAATCCTAATATTGTTTATATATTATGATAACTTAGTAGTGTAGTTTTCTCCGAGTTCATACTAATTTAAATAAAAAAAGTAATTATTTTTAACTCTTGTGATTTTTATCATTATTATTTAATTTGCAAGACGGTATAAAAAAAAGCTTTCGCTATCTACCGTTAGATGACAGTGCTTAGAATAAGATACATACTTTTTTTATTTTTCAAAAAATAATGCACATTTTTTTGTACTACTTCCACATCTTTACAATGATCAGGACCAGTTTTACTCATCACGAGCATTATCAACTGACCGAAACCGGTACAAACTAATCGTGTTCTATTTTTTGAAATAATTAATGCCTTTCCACCAAGAATTGACAGTAAACCTTAAAACAGTGACCTTAAAAGTGATATTTTTTTAATATTGATATTTTTGTGAACAAATCCCATATAAATTACGTAATATATTTATAAGGTTTAATTTTAAATGTTATATTAATTACGGTAACTCAATTATTAAACATATTTGTATTATTTATGAAAAGCAGTGAAACTAATGGATGACCTTTGGCGTTTTATTTGTTATAATAATAATCGCCTCCTGTAAATATCGTGAATTTACAAACTAACTCTTAAAGATTGCATAAGAACTATGAATAAAAGATTTTATTGACATAATATTATTGTCTTTATTATTTTTCAACTGAATCGTTCGATCGGCGGTAGAGTTATTTGAAAACTGGTTTCGATTAGTTTGCTCTTCAAAGTGTAAAAATAAATCAATACAACCGCCATGTCAATTGAATTTAGAATTGAATAAATTAAGTGCGAAATTAGTCCCGCTTGTAATATTTGCCGTTAAATAAACTGTATTTAATTCTATTACATTTGTGTTGAGTTTATTTATATCTTCAGAAATATCAGAACATTATTTCACGGGTTTAATTGTGAGGTAACTATTGCCTTGAAAGTGAGATAAAAGTTGTATATTTTAAATATAAAACGTTTCAGCTTTTTTTCAATAATAATTATTGTTATTTTAAAATACCCATCTCTAATTTCTTACAAAAGATTATTAACTTCATCCATGGACGCACACAGGGGGGCGGTCCAGTAAGACCGGACGACCCCTAGAGTTTGAAAATATTTTTTTCTCCATCACTTCCTTCGCCAAACGTAATAATACATAAGGGCTTCGTATATCTACTTTTGTATAATTTTTTGGAGCAAACGGTCACCATTCTATTGTTTAAGGTTGAAGCTATCCCAAACACGGTCAAAATAAATATTACGGCTTTGCTTAGTTTTCATAGACTTTTGATGCTAAAATCGTACGTGACTCATTTCCGCCGATACTGTTTATTTAACAATGTTACAAAACTCTTAAGGCCCTCTGTCTTAAGAGTTTATTAGGTTCCCAAACCATGGGCTGTGACCACAAACCTGTTTGTGAACAGCGAAGGGTTTTATGTGTATAGTAAACTTGATTTTTTGAAAATTTATAAGCGGTATCTTATTCAAGTGTGGAACGTATGATAGAAAATATAAAATAAGCTTCAATGTAGTTAGATAAGAAATTAGGTGGTAGACGTAGCGATTTGTTCAATTCGTAAAAAACATTGAAATTTTTTTGTCTGTAGCGCAATTTTATTTTTTTGGAGCATCAATCTTAATACGAAAAGCTTAAATTTAAATTTCAGCCAGTGGCTTATAACTCGTATGTGGTTATGGTCTTCTTCTTTATATTTGTAATATGCAGAATAAAATTTCCTAGGAAATAATTTTATTTCTTATTATAAGAAGGACCCACAAAGTTTGAAGTTCAAAAAAAAAAAAGAAAATGTGACATCCACATCACAAAAAATAAGCCCTGAATTTCAATAAGAATCGGCTGCACCGCCCCTAAAACAAATCCTATGTGCGCAGCTGACTTCATCTAGTTCATTCAGTTACCCCATCAATGTAATTAAGTAACTTAGTATAATGGAAAGAATAGAAAGTTGGAATATATTGCCACACTGCGCTGTTGGATTGGAAAATCAAATAATATCCGTTTTAATGAAATTGTTATTCAAATACAATTTATTATATTTTTCTTTAAACGCACAGACATAAATCATTATGAAAAATATTTATTTACTGCAAAGAAAAGAATGTTTTGTTTCAAAAATCTTCAACGGCATAAACTACATAAATTATCGAAAATGTCATTCTCTTGTTGTTTTAGTAATAACGAATAGTTAAATCGTGAAGACTTTATCTATAAAAATAAAACAGATGTTCATATTTTTATAAATCACAAAACAAAATGACGTTGCTTTATATATTTATTACATAATTCTCGCTTTAATATATACGAGCAAGGTCCAAACGTTTCCAATACAAAGGTATTAAAGGGGCAGTATGATGAAACAATCAATTTTATTTTTAAACTGTTAATAAACTTTTCCATACCACTACAAAATACTCTGAATTTTTATTCTTAAATTGACTTGTTCTAGCGCGGTTAGGCGGGTAACTATTGGAGCTTAGTACATTAAGGGAAGAAAAAACATAATACTAATACATGAAAAACCCTGTAAGTATAATGAGATTGTTGTACAATATAAATGTTATTAAATTTGTTCGATGAATATACCGACATCGTAATATATTTATTTAGCCTCTCAAAATACCTTCCGTCATTTCCCCATCAGTGTTCAACTCTTCCGTGGATAATGCATGCATGAAAGTATAATTATAATAATGACAGATCAAACCTCTATTAACTTATTATTTTAATTGAATGTACATTACATAGTTCCCTGTTTTATTTTTCGCTATCATTGTTAACCTTTTCTGAAGACAGAAATTATTTGACAATCCAAAATACACTTTGAATGTTTGAAAGTATCGTCGCTGTTCTGGCAATAGCTAAAGTCAGAAACATTTATTTTGAGTAAATGGATATTGAATAATTGTGAGAAAATACAATTAAACAATGAATCCATTTATGTTATTCACATTTAATGAAACAACAACAAGTTAATCGGTATTGGAACAGGTTTTAAGAAAGGTATAATATAATGTTTGAATATTATGGACAATATAAAACAAAACAATATGAATAATGTTAATTGCAAACCTTCAAGACTTTGATCGTATCCTTTGGTGAAGAACAGCATTGCCTTGGCTGCTCTTTCAGGAGTCTTCAGGAGTCCTTGGCGGTCTGGGTCTTCTCCGAGACCTAATTATGAAGAAATGATTTTATAAATTATTTGATCGGTATTGATTTTGATTGAAATAAAAAATGATAAAAATTATAACGAATTTCGCATAAATAGTTTGTAACAAATCATCAAATCATTTCATGGCTCTTTTGGACTATTATTGTATTGTATATACTTAGTTGAAACATGTGGGCCGTCAACCGTTAGCCCAGCCTTCCTTTGAAGATAAATTCGTATAGAGAGAAAGATAAAATATGAATGGGGGATTCGAAGTTAGTTACTCTGCATATGCGTCATTTTACAGCATCTATATAGAACAGACAGACAGAAGATAATAAATCAAATATTTAAAAGATTTTGCTGGAATTCGTAGTCAGATTGCCCTCAGAATAAAAACTAAAATTCCTATTATGAATCTGTTAACATACTTAAAAAGAATCTCTCTTGCTGTTCATCGTTAGCAATTATTATTGAAATTTACATTTGGTACTCAAAGCAAAAACTTACCAGAAAGCAACAGTCTGTATGATCGAGTCATGTCGGGAAGAAGTGCTTCGCGAGTAGGCGGCCTGTGGTCGAGCTCCAAATCGTGGTGAAAAGTACATTTTTCGTGACCTGTAACAAAGAAAAATAATTCATCGTTAGTAATTTTGAAAAAAAATTAAAACAATATTGTGAAAATGCTGCTGAGATAATAGTAAATACAATATTGTATTTAATTATTCGCATGTGCAAATGCATCAATTTATAAACATTTGTTAAATCAATGATACTTGGTCGATTCAATTTTTCTTGACCATAAATTAAATCGGTGATAAATAAAACCATTCATTTCAACTAAAAGTATTTGCATCTTCTATTTTCAAAAAAACATCTTAATGGCACTCAATTGATTCTATACATCGCAAGAAAACATTCATCGCTTTTTGAAAAAAAACCTAAAACACTGAAAGCATATTATATAAATACTTTTGGACCAAACAGTACCATCCGATAATGTAAAGGTTGATTTAAAAACTTATGAAATTTAATGTGTGGTGGTTAAGCTTGAAAACTTATTTTGGTTATTCAAAGTGATTAAATTTTTATTGCTTTTATTGTTGAATCCTGTAAGTAGTGTGTTTTTGATAGAAGGAAACCAGGGGCATTTTTTGTTTTGAGTATCGCCAATGACGTAAATATAAATATGACGTGACATGCAATAACCAAAATATCAAAAACAATAACAGTTGTATTCAAGTATTAATTATGTTATTTAAATAAACTGTGAGGATACCAAAGATAAGACATAATATTTTTCCAATCACTGCCGCATTTTCACCCGATTAAATCAGTCAAAAAACATTTAAATTAAAAATCCCCTTCAAAAAAAGATTAAACGTTTTTATGTAAACACATAAAATGGGTATCATTTTTGGGGAGATGTTATTTTATTCTCCTCGTTTTTGTGAACAAAATCAACATATAATACGTTGAGTTCAACGCATTCTATAATTGTTATTATAATATTTATATTTTGAGGCTACTTCAAGTCTACGATAAGAAAATATTTATTATATCAATTTCTAATGAACTTTGAGGTCATTAACAAACTACGAACTGATACTGATTGAATTGTAAGACTTTGTTTACAATTTCATAAGATTAATAAATCAAAAATACCTACCGCATTCAGTAAAATGTTGGTGTTAATTATGATTATACATAGCGTATCATATTGTATCTTCACGTCATCCTCTGAGAACATTTGAGGATTTAAAAACGCATGCTGTTTCTACGAGGTGCGCAGTAGGGGAGTTGTCCTGACTCATATTTTTTTGTGTTATTGCTAATATTTAAACGCAAATTGTCACGGTGACATAGCATTTAGAAGGAAATGTTTTAATCATATGTCAACTTAAAATATTGACTTATTTAGAATCTAAATTATAAATAATTTTATACTAAAAAACGCTGTCAAAACAAAAATAGATCATTTATTTTGACTACTAGACAATGACATATAACATTATCTATTATAAAAGTCGAACATGATGGTGGAATCACAAATGGTTTTTTAAATAATTAAAATATTACTATAGCGCATAATTTATACTAGTGGCGTGCCTTCCATACATGCGGTAGATGCGCCGCATGCCTTACAATTCGAAAATGAAAAGGCTTTTTTATCATCTTTGTGAAGCTGTTAAATTATAATTTTGCGTAATTATCCAATAAAACTGCTTCAAAGTTCCACGTTTATACACTAAATTCAGAAAGTGTGCGTGTCCTGATTGGCATTTTTCTGCGTTCTATTCAGCCGTGACCGTTCGATAAACGTACGGTCTCTGACTAAATTTCGCATGCATGCGCTAAGAAGCTTGCTTTACACGCGCATGCGCAGTAATGAAAAGACGGTTAGTATGCGAATGCATGCGCTTGGGTTTTAGCATTACACTGTTAGTATTATGATTCGGATTGTCGGATAAATCGTGTTTAATTTGTCGCTACCCTCAACATGGATGAACAGCAAAGAAATGAAAGGGGATTTAATAATACATTAGCGGAATATTAAAGACTGTTGAGGATTTGAAATTAAATTTCAAAAACAACATAAATTTTGCATATTTTCCTCCCTCAAAGCATGCCTTGTATCATAAGTCAGCGCACGCCATTGATGTATACCTACATGATATTTTACAATATACAACTTGAAGTTTAAATAATATTTTTAGTTAAAAGGTATCAAAATAAAATTTGCATCGGTTATATAAGAAAATATTCCAATCAAATGATTGAAATAACAGAAAATTAAGCAATATCCAAACAAAAAATACGTGACAATGAAGATAGTTTGGTAGTAATGTTGTAGTTTAGTTTATATCTATACTTAAAACATGTTCTGGTAAACCGTACTCGAGTACTACAATAAAGTAAGCGTATTGGTATCCGTAGATAATTTAAATTTTATTATTTTTTAATATAAGCTGGTAGATAATTCGTACTCAATTGAAATATCAAACTGGTCAACCTTGCGTAACAATTTCCGTTAATTAGTATCGCTAAAAGATTGAATAAATTTATTTCAATCAAGTTTATGTTTTTTTTATAAACATGATACAATTTGCCGTTGCTAATATTCGAGGGTAACCGAGTATACACAATAACCGGTAGAAATTTTGCACACATCGTTGCCAATGTTAAAGGACAAAATCGTTTGTGTCTCTATAGTTCAAACTAAGTAAATTAAATTAATTTATGTGCGTTTCTCCCGAAAACAATAATTTCAACTGTCACAACGATCTGCAGCCAGTGATGAGCACGTGGGAGCATTTGACTAGAAATTACCAGTTGTAAATATTCGCTCAATACGCTAGACGCACAGATAGAGAAAGAAAGAGAGACAGACAGAATGAATGTGCATGTTTATGTTACAGAACGATACATAAAAACAAACACATATTGTATTTAAAAAAAAACCAATAGTCGACACGTCATTGTGATTCACTTTCGTATAAAAATGTAATTGGTGTTGATTTTTTTTATTAAATATAAAACATTGAATTAAATAAATAAGATGTTTTACTCATAAGTCCTAGATACTTCAATACAATGTTTACATGGTGGAAAATGTTACTCCTGAAAGTAGTTTGTAACGGTCTGGCATTGCCACGATATCATAAAATTACAATTACAGACTAAGGCTTGTTATTTTACTAGTTGATTGATTTTACTTTACATATGTAGAGTAATGATACCTGGAGTAGTTGAAGTCCTCGGTGTTTTTGGAGTACCAGGAACTTCAAGATCGCTTTCCAAAGGCCAGCATGTTGTCCTCAAAGCTGGAGGCCTGTGGCGACCCTGGACAGTTCCGCTGTCCTCCTCATTGACTGGCGCTTGAACTTTTCTCACGCAACTTCCAACAGAAGCCTTTCTTGTTGAGCATCCGGAGTTTCCATTGCTCGGTAAAGTTTCATCAGTAAAATCATTTAGGTCATCTCCGTTTTTAGTATTGTTTGAAGCTAAAGCTTGAGCGCCATTTGCAATTTCCTGTTTGTGGTTTGCGACCTCCATTTGGTTACCGGAAGTGTGTGTCCCGTTCATAACTTTACAAATGTTTTAACTATATAAATGCCACTGCCCACTTTTCACTTCGAAGATGGTTAAATACGACAACACAATCGATTTATCTATAAATATAACGGTGATTGGTTGTGATAAAGTGCTTTATTTTAGAAATTCTCTATTCATAGTGTAATGGTAACATTTTTTAACTATAGTTTGTGAAATTTCAAAATATTTTACCATGATTACATTTTTATCAGCTACATCGCTTATTTTTATGACATATAGATATTATGCAACAATCAAACAATTATCAATTCTGACTGCAGTAAATTTTATCGGGTTTTACAGATAATACTTTAATATCGATTAGCGAATGACAGTCAATGAATAATATTATACAATTTGTTTATCTTTTAATGATATGTAGAATTCGTATTTGGTTCTGCTAACGTATTAAATGTGTCCACTTAACCTAAAAAATAATTAACCTGCAAAATATGTATCTTCGTCATTACATTATCGTCTAAGTATAAATAATTTTATTTAAAGGGCTTAGTCCCACTTCTATAGTTGAATACACATTAACATACTGGTTTCCAAACTTAACTACTCCTCATATTTAGAATAGATACACATTCTTAAATGGTAAAAATTGTTTCAGGTTTCCGAGTGTCGCAAATTTATATACGAGAAATTAACTTTTTCTGCCTCCATTTTGATTAGTACGCGTCCCATGGCTTAGAAATCGCTACATTAACTAGACTAAACGTAGACGATCATTCTTCTCAACATTCACTCTCTACCTTTAAATTATTTCGTACATAATGACAGAAAATGTATTCATAATATTATTATTGAAAGCTAAAAACGTTATCCTAGTATTCTTATCTTTATTTATTAATCCACAGTATTTACATACCTATAGATTAATAATAATAATCAAGTAACATTGCTGTCTATTAAAAATTATCCGGTCAAACTTAAACTGCCATTCTTTCCTATTCGATCGCGCTTCGTGCATGGAAACGTTGATTGTTTTATAAATAGTTAGCTGCTTATATTAAATAATTTAAGTAATTTAAGACATAATTTAAGTAATAATTTAAGACATCGACTGAGGGTGCTTGATGGAATTTCAATATTAAATTTGTATTATTGAGATTTTGTACACTTCCATGTATTTTGTCACTAACGACCCGGGTTTCGCCTTTCGGCATCTTCAGGCATTCGAGCACACGATTAGCTTATATTAAAGATTACAATAAATTATTTAGAAGTATAATTCTATTCGTTCAAATAAATAGTTTGAACCAATTTGTGACGACAAATAAACATGCTGACTTATAAATATTGGCAGATATTTTCTGTCCTTATATTTGCTGCATTCAAAATTACAAATTTTAATTAGAAGAAAACATTTTTTATAGTACGATGCTATGCTATTAGGTACATATTTCATTTCTCCATCTATTTTAAATTAAATTGACTAAAATATTCTTTGTCATATTTTCAATTATTTTATCAGCGATGTAATAAACTCATTTGCTTAGTATATGTATTAAGTACACCATGACGTTAAAAATGGTTTGGTTGACGACGCAATAACACATTTAGTAATTATTTCTTTATCTCGCGATATTGCACGGTTCAACACAAGTCGACGTATTAATTAATTTTTCATCGCTTTCTTTTGCCAATGTGTATTTTGTAACGGATCTGTCAGAAGCAAAAAAGTCACAGATAAAATAAACCAGACCAAAAGACTGATTTAGTATATAAATATGTATATCAAAATGTAGAAGTCCGATTTGCCATCGCCACGAGATATTTTTGTGATTTCACGGTCGCCTTCCATGACAAAATAACCATCAATAAGAAAATAACCGAGCTTCACAAAACCGAACTTTTAACTGTACCTAATTTAATATAAAAAAATGGGCGCTAAATGGTTTTCAATTTAAAACAAATCTACTAAAATCCCGCTAAATGAAAAAAATAAATAATACGAATCGCTTATCAACAAATTTTGCATTATTGCATATTCCAGGGTAAAATACATATCCATATTAATTGCTCGTATATCACGTATCGACAGCAAAAAAGTCTTAAGTATCATAAACACTATTTTTGGATAATAAGGTTTTATAGCGTGTAATAAAGCTTTATGATTAAAAGACGGCACAGCCTACTTAGTAATATAGATATGCTTTTTGATGTGTTTTGGTAAATGGTAAAGTTTTCTCGGAATAATAAATTTATAAAAATTAAAAACCCAACTGTTTTTCGATTGCATGCTTCCAATCATTTGAGAAAAGTGAAAGTTGTCACAATTGCTCCAATCCACGTATTTGAAAGTAATAAATTAATTCACTTTTATCGTATACAATTTAAGTAAAGCCTGCAGTAAAAACTTGGTTGACTTGTATAAATTTGCTCAACATATTTATAACAAGAATTTACATAAGTATTGTTTTTAAGTGAATGCGAAGGTGTTTATAATGCATTGCATTCTATTAATGTGTAATAAATAAGGAAGGAAGTGAATTCATCAAAAATAATCATAGATAATATAATAATGATAAAATGTTCTTATCATGATCATAATATAAACTTGACCGCTTTTTATCAAAAAGATTCTTCGGTAGATAGCAGCAATGATTTGAAATAATAATTTGCATGCAGTTAACATAATTCGACCTAGAAACGTACACTAAATTCTTCAATAATTCTTGATTTTTAATCATAATAAGTATATGAATCACCATCTAGTTATAATATTGAGCAAAACTTTACATGCTGATTATATTGTTTTGTTATAATGTATACAAATATATATACATTTAATCCTATTTTTACGAGATACATTGGTTCCGGTAATTGATGAGTAAACAAAATACCTCACTTCCATACAACTTGATGTAACGGTTCTAAAGGAATGTACGGAAAACTAAAATTATTTCCTTAAATTTGTGTAAAAAAATTCTTATTCACATATACACTTTTAATTTCATTGAAATGATACGAAACCAAGTTTTTTTATTGAAAATATATGTAGACAAATGCAAAATAAGAGAGTATGATTTGAGGCGTCTTTAGTTAGCTCAGCCGGGGATAACTACTCAAGTTACGTCACCTGGATAGAATACGTCGCCAGCGACACTTTCTTTGGGGAAGTGAAGAAATAAACTAGTCTCGGGTGATTAAATTGCTTTTGATTTTTAAAAATGTTTTAGAGATTTAAAAATTCTCGAAATGTATTCGTTTGCGATTTTTTAAACGGACTTGTTGAATTTCGCTTGAATTTGATATTCACTCTGACTCTTTTGAAGAAATGCGTTTAAAAGAAAAAAAATGCAAACGAAATAATCGGTCAAAAGTGAATATATCGCGTAAAAGAAGGAACAATACCATCCAAAAACTAGCTCAAATGAAAATCATGTCAAAAGAGAACTGGGTATATGAAGACTTAGACTTATCACTTAGTGATATATTTTAGTGTCATTGTGAAATTGATTAGTTGTCAATTTGATTTATCAGAACAGAACTCATGTATTAGAAAGTGTATATATTTAATATTTTACCATACATTAGTTGAAGATTCTTTCTCCGTAAGAGAAACTGTAAGCGTAACGTTACAAAAGTTGTAAAATATTCTCACAAAAAAACAGATACTCTGTTACGCTCATGTTATATTTATAACTGAATATATCGTATCTACATCGGCTATATTCTAACTATAAATTGGAGCGCAAAGAACAGACAATTCAATATACTCTAATAGTAGCCTTCGGAAGAAGCTTTAAATAATGTGTTTTTTTAATTTATAGCATATTAAAATATCTAAGGACCTTAAGCTTTAATAAATAATTAGAACCGCAACGTAAAAATAATATTTATTATTGGTTATGACATAATCATTAAGCCCCTTAAATCTCACAATAATTTCAACAGCAGGTATTTTAACGTAGATTGATGGAAAAGCTTTCCGTTTTTATAGAAAAAGCTAATGTATAAAACTGTGGCTTTGTTTTTTTATTTGTGGACAGGAAAGTAATGTTTCAAAGCATCGCAAACAACTATTACCCTTTTTATAAAATATATATTATGTTGACGGCCTTGTGCACAAAGGGTTTATGTACAAGTTTTGATCGAATTGAGTCGGATCATTTTTTTCACTTTTAGCATATATATGTTTTTTGCATAACACTACTACTGATATTCCAATAAACCAATCAATTATTATTAATTTATTCTTCTGTTACAATTGAATTATGTTTCTTACACTGTTATTAAGTAAAATAATTGACTATTTTCAATCATGGATATAGATTCTATTCGTATAAGACTAGCTATGTTTTTGTTGGCGCAAACCAAGCATAGTAATTACGTTATAATTAATGAGGATATAATTTTGTTACAATGTGTAAAAATCGTAAATTTTTTTTCAAATCTCAAAGATTTTAAAGTAAGCTACAATTAATCATAGAACCCTCGCAGCTTGTATTCGACAACGTGTATTCGATATTCAATATTTAAAATTAGCAAATATCCTATTGGGCGCGCGGCAGACTAGGTTTAATGTTATATTAATTTGTATTGTTGTGAAGTTTCGCAACCGGATTTCAATTTAGCTTTTAAAATGCATATTTTCACTTTCAAATAATAATCGACTTAACCTTTGTTGGAGCACTCACTGGTTGCAGTTTAAATAATGATTGCATAAATTGAAAACGATTTCATTCAGATAATAGTTTTATTAATTGGTAACGCGTACATAATGAAGTACTCACAGATACAAAAACTTGAAGGAATTTATTATAATAAAAGATTTAACAGGACCGCATTCTGTGACAGGGCTGTCCAATTATTGATGACAATAATTTAAATTTTGGTTATTATTATACAGATGAAAAAAAAAAGAAATTAGATACATATATATATATATGTATATATATGACATTACAGCTAATAGCAGCCAAGGGTCACTCGACATCAACTTGAGGATAAAAAACATCATTAACACCATGCCCAAGATCTCAAATAATACATTGGAATTTTTTTTAAATTGATATATAGAATTACCTCTTACCGCGACTTAAACCCAAACGCATCTGATCGCTAATTACAGCACTAGACCACAGATGCCGATATGTATTATGTAAACTGTATTTGAAAATTCGGAGGTAATTTGAAGTAACTAATTATAAAAGAATTAGTAAGTCCATTTAAAAACACATCATGTTGAAATAATCTAATTTATTTGTGGTTCCGTTTATGAATGGACCTTAGTGATTGTGATAGTTTCTAGTTTTGTTTTTTATTTAACCCTTAGGACTCCTATGTTGAGCAAAATAAATCTAACCTTTGATTCTCTTTCAAATACTGTCATCATGATATGTACGTCGCTTACATTTCAAATATGTTTTAGTATTAGGATCATAGTAAAAAATATATGTAGTTATGTGTTTTATATCGGTGACCTAAAACAAAAGGGCACTTGTGACATTTTGGAGTTAGGTTATCTTCAATTCGTTTACGGCAAAATATAAATATTTTTTAACTAAGATTTTATGAGTTGAGACCATGGTGTAAGAAGTACAAGGTGAGCTGGATGAAAGGTGACAGTCGCCATTTTTGTATTTGTTGACGTCACTACGTGCTTATCCAATTACAATGTACTATGTTTACAATGGTGCTTTGATGACAATACAAATTTGGTTCGTCAAAGTGATGTCACATATAATACAAAAACAACGATCCAGCTCACCTTGTACTTCTTACACCATGAGTTGAGACCAATATACCAATTTAAGAATATTTTTTTTTAATTTTAAGTAATAAACCTAAGTAGGTAAAAGAAGAAATTTAAAATGTTTTATTGAAATAATTTTGATTCTTAAACATCCAAAATTTAAAGATTATAAAAAAACGTTAGTTGCGTTTCAATCTTGAGCTATAAGTCATCTGTGGTCCAATTTTCATGTAATAACCTTCTCACTATATTTAAAAAATGCATTTTTCTCAAAACTCAAGTCCTCTATCTTTTTGAGGCAGCGATATGTGCTATATAATAAGGAGCGCAATGGGTTTAAATATATTACATACAAACTATTCAGATAAAATAGCTCGAATTTAATGATCTAACAAACGTGATTACTTGTACCACGAAACTAGAAATCGTATTGCAAAACGGTGCAGCGTGCTGTGGTCAGATTGCCGGACCCCGAGACAGAAATATTTAGCGGCCCTGACTAAAAGTTACGTAGACGAGAAAAGTGTTTCGATATTTTATCACAAGGACAAATTACGTCCAATACACTTGGGTCTTTTTATTTAATTTCAATTTTAATACTACTGGGTTGCCATGTTGTTGTTTTTAATTAATATTATACGCTAATTCAACCCGGAACACTTTTCGATACATTTTTTTGATTATTGCCTCTTAACTATCGATCGGTTTTTTAACCAGTTTTATTTAATATGTGATTTATGACAATGACACGGAAAATTTATGAAGTACATATTTAGTATGTTATTATGAAGATTTATGAAATCAATAATATTTTCTGACGTCATTAGAAAAAAACTACAAATCCCTTTTTCTTATATATTCAATATAAATCATTCATCGAAAATAACATGAAGACTTTTGATCATAAAAGGTAATTCAATTTTCAATTATTGATTTTATCCACCACATCTATGACGTATTTCAACAACATAAAATATTTGAAGTCGACTTTTCTCAACCAGATATTTCGAAGTGACGTAGTTATAATTTCTGTCGCAAGAGTTATTCCATATTCAAATATATATTAATAAATGTATGAAAATCAATAAATACAAATATATTTTATCACATAATAACGTTGCAAACTTGCGGGACCTTAAATACGTTGTAAAAAAAATAAGCAGAAATTTCACATACACATAAGAAACGTTTTAAAACATAAGCATAAAAATATTATTGTTTAACCAAATCGTCAGCGTCGTTAAACTACAAGTAAACAGTAGAAATATTTTATTACCAAATGGTATTCAATTGTCATTTTAAGTAACCAATTGAGAAACAATTTGTTATCAAACACCTCTGAGCTATTTAACTGCTACCAGATGATTCATTATTTCATTTTAAATATATCGTCATTGTTCTGAAAGAAAACACTAAATCAAAAAAATGACATATTGAGTTATATATACCAAAATCTTTTTTATTTCAAATTCTATCGTATAAATAATTATTTTTGTAAATTATGCTTTTACTTAAAACGATTTTGTACAAACAAACAAAATGAAAAATGTATTTATTACATTTCAAACATTTGACTAACTTCAAAATTTAATTACTAAAAGCTAGTATTTTTCAATTAGTGTTTTCTTCCAGAAGAACGACGATATATTATAGTGTGCAATAACACTGTTTTTTGATGATGTATTATGCAAATTAAGAATTATTTCATATACGTTGAAAGAATGATCGTCGAATTAGAAAAATTAGAAATAAATATGAAAGAAATATCAGTGTAGTGAAATAGTTCAAAACATGATATTCAATTTACTTTTTTTTTGAGATAATTTTGTGTTCAATGAATAAACCATTTCTACTACAACTTATCTTTTTAAAACAATTTCTTAGGATTATTTTACATTTGATATTCTATGAATATTCAGCCTTACTTAATGACAGCTAGTGCAACCTGTAGACGGATCTGAAATTGATCATGTTTTGATTTGAAATCCCATCAAAAACAATAAAAATATTCGTATTTATGCTGTCTACTGTATCTGTGTATTAAACTGGATAGTAATATCTATATAACCAAAAAAATAAGCAAAATTATCACAAACCTACAACACTTACAAATTATAATACTAAATTAGAAGAATAATCAGTGCAGCGTAGAAAAATCACTTAAAACTGAATTAAATGAAAGAAAACCATAAAACATATATACTCACGCACTATATACAGTTTCAAATTATATAAGAAAGTGAAAAGACCCCCGTTTTCAACTTAATATACGCGGTAAAAAATTATAATCATCAACGAAAAACTGAGAAAATTGTGCTGCAAAAACGTGCCGCGAGAAACGTACACCCCCCCGTGCGAATGAAAACGTACTGAAGTGAGCCGAGATTTGATCGAATGTTGCCCTATATATACGCACACTTTGTATTGTGGATTGAGAGAACGAGACGCACATATTCTGGAAAGGATAGTGTTCACACGAACAGTAAAAAGAAAAGCGATGGAAATACGTTTATTCAAGAGCCAGGTTACGTTCCAGGAATGAGATAAATGAAAGAAATATCCTGATTATTGAATTAATAAAAATACAGCAAAATTAGGGGAAGATTTTAACTTGCACTAGTAAAATATTACTTAATTGATATAGAATATTTGATTAGTAAAATAATTCGTCGGTATATCAAATATTGGCACAGATATATATCCTATTTAGAAATGTATTTCAGATACAGTAATACTAAATTTGTTTAATTATAAAATTATTCACAATAACATTGGAACAGATCTGAATACTGAGCGATACATAATAAATGATTATCATACATATTAAAATATTAATGAGTAATAAAAAATTTTGCTTCAGCTCTTTTTACAGAAGAGTACTCACAACATACAACACAAAACGAAAATGGGAAACAGATTGACAGCTAAGAGATATTTTGTTTTAATACTTAATACCGTACAAGGAGAATCCAGCCAGCTCGTCAGATATTTTATATTAAATATATTTTGCTTTAGATAATATGTGTGAAAGATTTCTACCTTTTCTACGATTTCTACGATCTTATTATGTAAAATCCATTAAAAAATACACAAAAATATAAAGAATTATTTTAAGAAAGTGTCGACTTTGAATATATCTTCTTAAACATAGTTTTTGTATTATTTCACTACATCCCGCATTTTCTAATGAATTTAAACGTATTAAGCAATTCATAGTAGCTATAACTTTCACCAAACAAGAAATATTCCCTATTTTGTTGCGGCTTAATATGCGAAAGATTACGGTAATTCCAAGAACCGAAATGTTATAGTACACTCGTAGTGAACATGTTATTCGTACAAATTCTAAATAAATCATGGATCGCGTATTCTTTTGTGTTACGATATAAACATTTTTTGTAGATAAAAATAATCATAAAAAGAAGTTTCACGACTAGATACTAGTTATTCAAATAAAACTTCACTATCTGTTTCCAACTGTATAGAACAGTCCTTTCCAAACTCAATAAACGTGAAAGCTACATTTAAAAATTGAATTTGCCTAGTGAACGTCTTACAGTACAGGCCTCTAATATGTATTATACATTTTAGAGGCCTGCACGGGCTTTGGTTTGCCGCGTGGGCCTCTACCCGGCCCGGATCAAAAAATACTATTGAACCTGGGTAAGGATTTCATGTTTCAAATACATATTTCGCACTATTTTTGTGTAATTAATCATCCTCGTGGTAAGACTATTCATAACAACAATACAATAAATCAAATAACCAATAAATTGAAAAGTAATTTGATATATATTTTATTCATAAAAAACCATGGCATTGTTTAAGTAATTGCAATTAATTAGTACTCAGTAGCACAACGAAATCGCTGCCAATAACATATTGACAATGATGACTAGTTATGTGTTAATAATAAGACGCCTGTCCATTAGCATATACACGCATGTGTACACATAATATAAACTTTTGGTGCCAAGATTTGACCATGTTTTTATCCCTCCCTCGTTCTACACCTGCTTGTTCTGTGGTCGCTTTATAACCATCAGCGGTGCTGTGAAAATGACTTGTGGCCGAACCAAATTTTTCCGTCGTGATTAAAAATATTAAGCCGTTGCATTGCACCGTTGCACATGTTGTTTAATAATTTAAAAGCAATGCAAATGAAAAATGTTCGATACTTTTTTCTTCCAGAGTGCGTGTCTGTCAAATTATCAAAGAGATCACAAAGAGAAGATACAATGGAAATTTTGTCATTTTTAAGTTCTGTCGCAAAGCTTTTCGTGGTGTTTTTTAATTTATGAATGATGAATACTCGGTCTCCATTGCATTAATTTTTGTAGTTCTTTATTAATAAAATTAATACGCGGCAATACATCATTCAGCAATATAATTGACCCTTCTATATAATTACTTTGAAGCTTATCAACTCAGATACAACATAAGCATTTAATTCAGAAATACGTCTACTATCAAAACATAGCCATCTAATGGCAACTCGTTTTTAATTTTCAACACACAATACCAATAAACAAAGTTTGCATTTTATTTATTTTGAATGACTCATTTTTTAAAATATCAATATTTCTTACTATGGCATCGATGGTGGCCGCACATGACAACTAGTGCTCTTCATACAAAGTATATATTGTTGAAATACTTCAGTGGGATAAGGGGTTAAAATAGGTAAAGAGAATTATTTCCTGATAAAATTCTTAGAAAGCAATACGAATCTTATGAAACATTAGAAAAGTTTGATACTTCCTTAGATACAAAATCATTTCCGATTTGAATTTGAAGCATTGAGACTTCAAATAATATAGTATTTCATACATGTTTATTATCAGGATTTGATAAAGATAGATAAAAATTATACATGCAAACATCACGTTGAGTAAAAAAGGTTTTGAAATATGTATATCAAAATTTTGGTATAAAGCTTTTTACCTCGGCCAGACATAAAAAAAAATGAATGAAAAATATATTAGAAAATATAATGAAAAGATAGTTCACATATTGTTTTATAAAGATGATCAATGAGCCCGAAAAATGCAACCAATCAATTATAAAGAAAATATGGAAAAGAAGATTTCTTTGAAATCATTTGAAAAATTATTTTTTTAAACGTCCAAAGTCTCTATTTATATACCCACTTGAGGATATTCTGGAAAAATATTTCTAAATTTTGATTTCATAATGTATACCTAATTGAACATTTTCGGGAGCATTTATATTTTTAAATTAGTTTTATAGATTAATAAATAATTGAAGGTAATTTATTAACACAAAAAAAGCATTAAATATGTTTTCGTTACTTGTCAAATTTGAATTGTTATTCACTGGTTATTGCAAAAATTATGCCATCAATAATTGTGTTACATTTATACTAAGGCAGCCGATCATGACGAATAATTAGTATCTCGTAAAAAACATTTTTTGTCACGCTACTGGTTTAATTATTTACAAACACAAAGGCATAGAGTTAAATATAATTATCTCTTCAAGGGCTGTATACCGTTTACATAAATTATTATAATTGACCGGATAGTATGAGTGAAGGTGTGGGATTGTGGAGAAAAATATTTTACGGATAAGCACGTTTATAGTAATAAAATGTTACAAGTACAACTGAGAATTTATGATAGTAAAGCTGAGTAAAATTTACAAATTTGATAATTAATATATTATTTTTAATACAAAAAACTTGTCGAATTTTGTCGGTTTTTGTAGTTTGTATTGTAAAATACAAACTACAAAAACGTTGTATTTTTGCATAGTTTCTTAAAATCGAAAATTGTTATTGTCAATGTTTTCATAATTATACCAAACAAATAGTAATATTAAACATCAGGTTGCATTACCACCCGTAAACATTAACTCAACACGCTCTCTCTCTCTCCCTCTCTCACACACACACACTCTCTGCTGTTTGTATGTGTGCTACAGACAAATCATATTGTATGTGAACTAAATATTGAATCTTAAATCGGTTAAATTTGTACCAATCTCCCAATATTCACAATAATTATAGCAATAATTTCAGTAATTTAATGTCTTCTCAAGCTTGTCCATATTTTAGAAATGAAATTTTTTATCAAAATAATTAGTTTAAGATAATCAACAAAGTTCTTTCATTTGCAGCTCTAATTAAAAAGTATTTATCGTGTGAATCATTAAAATAGGCTATTGTAATGTTCGCTATACTTGATAATTATATTTAAAAAAAATGACACAAGAGTCAGTTCGAGTCAATTCGTGTGCTCGAATGCCTGAAGATGCCGAAAGGCGAAACCCGGGTCGTTAGTGACAAAATACATGGAAGTGTACAAAATCTCAATAATTCAAATTTGATATTGAAATTCCATAAAGCACCCTCAGTCGATGTCTTAAATTATACCTTAAATTATGACAATATATCAGCTTATTATTAAAATAATATGTTCTTTAAATATCTAGTTTTCCGCTGGTCAAACGTTGCTTACCACTGGTCAATTAAACTGCTTATTCTATAGATATGTTGATATTCTAAAAGTCAGACCTTTTCTATGGGAAAAGAGAGAGGTACCTTTTTTATACATATAACTTTTCGACGCAAGAAGAATAGAAATGGTTAAAAATCACGATGCAATAAAAGTGAGAAAGCAGAGGGGTTTTTCTACACCAGAATATTTTTTCATTCATAATTAATATTTTTTTAATTTTGAGAACTTTGTGGTATTTTAGCGGTCATATGGATTAAGAATGAATGTGTCCAATCATTAAAACCAAATTAATCATACTAGTCAAGTGTTATTTATTGTGTTGTTATAAAAACCTGACTGTACTTTCCCACATATCATTTGGGAAAAAATCATGACAATGTTCGATCTAATACTTATTCTATTATTATAAATAGATTTAATTTTAACCAAAACATTTGCATAACAGATGTTGTAAAAAATATATAACAGATTTGAATAAATTTTAAAAACATTAAGATGGCAATCTATCAATTCGATTGTATAATTTTTAAATAAATTTAATCCAAGCAAAAAATGCAGCTTTAGTTTTAGTGTACAGTTTTTAGAATTAATAAAATATGTTTTAATTTTAATGGTGTGGTTTTACCACATTATATTTGTTCTAATGATGATTGTATCGTATATTAGAATAAAAAATATATTCAGCTTTTACGCACGTTCATTTGAACATGTCGACTGTGGAAAGGAAAAAGAACGTAACCCACGCCAAAAATATTGTTTATAACTCACACAAAACATTTTAATACACTACGTTTTTGTATACATATATAATATATCGACTGTATAAAAGCGAAAGGACGTATCGCTACGTCTTTTCAAAATATTTTTTTTCGATAATCACAATACACGCTTTGTGTGGGCTATACACAAAATTTTTGAGTGTGGGTTACGTCATTTTCCTTTCCACAGTAACGATGTGTATAGTAGAGTGTCTGTGAATAGGTAGTAAACAAAAGGTGAATTAAAAGACTAGCGGAGATTTATGCAGGTGTATTAATAAATCAAATTAAACTATTTTTACTGGTGACAATAGTGATAGCATGTTCTGTTTTAAATTGTGAGTAAAAGCCAAAAAAACATTATTATCCCTTTTGTGGTTCATTTTGTGCACAACTAAAATTATATATGATATATGCATATTAAACAATTAAAAATATATTGAGTATATATTTTTTTTTTACCTCGCCCGCTCCCAATGGGGAGCGTATGGCTCCCTAATCGAGGTATCTCAACAGAAGTTTTCTAAGAGAACGGCTTGTTACTCAGTTGCTCAACGTCTCTTTTTCGCAGAGAGAGGGGATAGATCTAGGACATGACTAGTGGTTAGCTAATCGTTCTCACTACACACCGTTTTTAGGATCGGATGGGTGGGAGGAAATTTTAGACATTACAAAAATCCATGCCTGGAAACAGAAATCCATAAATCGATTGAAAAATCAATTTTTGTGACTGTCCTTACCAGGAGTTTAGCTCGATTCATCTGTGACCGTATCCAACGACGCTGACCACCGCGCCACGGACCCGACTCTGAGTACCAAAATAGTATTTTTAAACATTCATTTAAAAAAATACTATTTAAAAAAAAACACAATTTGTCTGCACTACTTCCATATGTGTATAATGATCAGGACCGGTTTCGCTCATGACGAACATTATCAACTAACTGAATTGACACTTAACACCTTAAAAGTAAATAAAAACATACATAGAAAATATTATTGAAAGTGAATATTATATTTTATATATTTTACAATCCTGTGCTTCAGTTTAGAGAATACAGATGTCTCGTTATAGCTACAAATAAATAGTTTAATATTAATCGATGTTGACACTTTTTTTTTTCTTAGTCGTAACCATGACTTATAAATAAAAGTCGTCCAATCGAAGAATATAGATACTGTTTGAATAAGTTTTAGGGGTCCCAACAAAAAAAGATTTTTATTGTTTCATGCCATTTAATTTTATTTGCGCATTGATTATAGACAACGTTAACTAACTCGTAATTATTTGGATGTAATGTAAATGAAATTGAAACCTCATCTAGAAAGCCACTTTGAAAACCCAAATATATCAGTTTTCCTCTATTCTAAGTATGCCACATTGTCCTCAAAAGCTTTGAAGTTGGTCAACATACTCGAGAAGTAAAGCTGTCATACAGCGTGGTTATAAAAAAGATAACTTGAATTATAATACAATGTGGAAAACCCAAATTTTTTCTAAACATTTTTTTGTCTTTGGCTTTATTATTATATACGTAAGCGTTTTGACTAAATCTAGTTTTTCGATTCAATCAATGATTTATTGTGTAATATCATTGAAATTTCTTTAATGAATACTTATTTCGTTAGAGATAAACAAATGCAGACGCATCTACCAAGAAAAGCTTAGTACTGTATACATGAATCCCTGAACCAAACGTTACCACTTTTAAATATGTAATAATTGGAAATATTATAGTTTTTTTTCAAAAGCTTTTTTATGTCATACAATCTAACCATTCCGCGGAATAATTATATCAATGGAAAGACCATAACGAAATTCCTGAAATTCATAAAAAATTTAAATACCCATTCAAGAACCTTGCCTGTTAGAATCTTTATGAATATAATGCTTAGCTAGAATATATGCATGAACAGGATATAAACACTTAGTCTATACCCACTCTCGCAATAAAAATAGCCAAGAAACTGAGAGCCCGTTTTGCAAACTTCATATTGTTTCAGTAGGTAAGAAAAAAACCATAACAAAAATAGCAACAAAAACATTTTCATTTATATCCTTTTTACCGTTTGCTTTTCTGTGTAGGATTGCCATATAATTAAGGCACACTACATCCCTTATTAAAGATTTAAGTGTAACACATCATTATATTATATTATGATAATCTGTATGGCACACCATGTATTTCAGAATTCTTTTTCCTTTAGAATTTTACGTATTCCTACATTTTTGTTTTTTTTTTAACTTTTAGAAGTAGCCTCAAAGATTTCAGTTTGTATATTTTAGTATTATATAATATGTTCTTCTCGTGATAAGCCCACACATGCATCACAACACGGGAACATGTCTTCTGTTGTTGAATGATGTTCTGACAGCTATTTTTAAGAACAATAAATAATATCACAATCCGCATTATCGACATTTGCAAGAACTTTAAATCATATGAGGCGCAGCTTGTAGTTGTCATAATTACTTTGTTTTTCAGCACACATTGAATCTAAAAACATGATTTTTTTGTCATCAAAAGTATAAATTCTTCTTTCGCAGTGCCAAAAAAGGGAAGCAGTAGCATTAAAAATAGTTTGTGTAAAAAAAATGCCAAAAGTGTGCTTCTAATAAAAACTAATACATTATCCTCTGACCATAAAATATGATATCAATGAATGATGGCCAAAGTATTGTTATTCGAACGATTTCGATCTACAGTAGTAGCGAAAATACGCATCAAGGGAGTAAAAATGCGATTAACTGCGAAGAAATGGGGCTAAAGAAAATTAAGCCGTATTTACAAAAGCATATTTTGATATACATAACGAAACTGGGTTCGAACGAATCAAATGAATTGCTCTCATTAAAAAATCTTACGTGTTGTTCATATTGAAATACGACTTAAATAATGAATATAATAATAATAATAAATAAAACACTATATAGAGTCTTCGTGAATAATGGTTGCGACGCCTCATTGATCCTTCAACATAATTTGAAAGGAAAACCAACATATATGCAAAGTAGACTCAATGTAAAGACATTGTAATTTGTATAAGTAAGCTTTCAATAAGTAAGTGTCAATATGTCAAATAACCAAGGATCGATAATTAAAGCGACAGACATGACTTTCAACATGTTTGTGTATTAATAAAACAATCCATAATCTATTCTGATATTATAATAATGTGGAAAGTCATAATGGTTTTCGCAATAATATGTTAGAAAAACATATTGATTTATTTTGTTCGGAAAATTCGGTTTTGATTTTGATTTATTTTTGAAGACAATATTGTATGTTCATTTCTACATAGCGCTCGGTGATCGCTGCATTTTTGTTGTTGTGTTGTAATTGTTTGTTTTTTATTAAAAATGATCACAAAATGTAAGTTTTTTCTTGATTCATTAAATATTTTTCTTTAAAAATCGGAGTATTCTTTGATCGCAAAGTGTTGCGATGTACATTGAAAATTTTTAATATCTATTTTAAACTGTTGAATTATGTATTTAAATATGTCACTAATTGCTCAGTTTTGCTTCCTATAGGAGCTTCTGTGACTTGAATGATTAGTTATTTGTTATTCTATAAGGGTTGATTAAATAAATAATTATATAAACAGTTCTCAATATGTTTACCGATTTGTTAATCGCGCATCATCAAATGAGATATAATTTGAATTACATAATCGAGGTCCATTTTTTTTAGTTTTAAGTATTTAAAATTTTTCACTGCCAGAACTGACCTTATTGAATTACAATATACCGTTGCTCAAATGATGAAAATGACTATTTTTCATAATCAGGATTGAAAACAATGGACAGCTCAATTTCACCGAGAAAACTCAAAACATAGGTGTGGCTTTTACCTATAGGTATAACACGAAATATCCCGATTTTAATATTATATGATTCGGTATTAAAGCGAATGATAAAATTGTCTTATTTCAACTAAAAAGTTATTTTATATTTTAGTTGTTTTGTTTAGATGTTTTACATCTTTTCATGATTAAGTAAGGCACGAAAACCATTAAAACTCAAATCGCAAAGAAATGTGCGTCGTTTCAATGTAGATATGAAACGACAATTAGCAACTAGACAATTAATTTTTATTCGAGTTCGTAAATTTTTTCGCCACTTTGTTTACGCAATAAAAATCCTCAACATTAGATTTTAGAGGGATAGTATTTATTAATATCAAAAAACCTTATTGGAAATATGTATAATTGATGATATGGCTGATTAAACATTTGACTGGCATTTTTTGTCTCTTGTTGCTGCAATCTGATAAAAAGAATAAAATATTCTTTATGTTTAAAAACAGACAGAAAACTAATAAAATAAATATTTACTGCTTAATAGCAACATAAAAAGGTGTAATAATGAGTCACTGCAAGATTGCGTACACATTTTATTTATAGCTTATGTAGCAGTATTAAGTTTATTATTTCTAGTAATGTAATGTATACAATATTTAATTTTTATAGGGTATTTTATGTAACATGTAACCTTTTATGTCCAGCTTTTTTCCGTCAGCATTTAAGCTTCATCATAAGCTTTAGGCCAGTGGTTCATATAGTCCCCCAAAGGTTCACCTGGCCATGGAGGGGGTTTGTGGTAAATTAAAAACAATTTTGGGGTGCGTGGAGAACGTCGGGGGGTCCGCGAAAGGTTTGATGTAAAAACATATCTGTGATACATTTTCATTATTATGAAAGTTGAAATACATAGCCATTCACAAATTCATAACAATTTCTTGGGTGTTAGACCCTTTTGCAATCAGAACCACAAACTCAGATAACTACATACTAATACTGGAGTAATTTATTGAATTATCCACAAATGAGGCGCAGAAACCAATGTTTGACAAAGGATACCAGTAGATCTGGTTAACAAAACATACTTAGTGCAGTTATGAACCTCATCATAATTTAAATATCAAAATGTTTTATTTATATTTTTTTTACATCACCATTGAAAATATCAAAATTAAATAAATAATTTTTCTATTATGCAGTCATGTAGAGCTATTTTACTTGGCGGTTCATAGTCAGGTTTTTGCTTTAAGAAAGGGTCTATGGGCATAATAAGTTTGAGAACCACTGATTCAGAAGAAGAACGTTATGAATATAATATGCAGTTAGAAATTTATACTATAAGATGAATAAAAACCGCAGAACCGCAGGTAACATATATCTATTGATTGAATTGACATTTGCTTGATAGAACTCCATTATATATGAAACTATTTATCTGTTGTCAAATGCGAATTAAAAGGGCATATTATTAAGCACATTATTCATTATTTATATATGTCTTATGTTATCCACTGTTCCTAAAATAAACTTTTCTAAAATTAAGCTGTTTTTTGAATTTTTGCGAATCCCTTGATCCCTGAGATTGTTAGATAACGTGAAAATGCGTTTCGACTTAATGACGCTCTGCCAAAAGCAAGATAAATATGGAGGTAATTATATTCTTTGAATTTAAGCAGAACCTCTTAAAGACAGAATATTTAATTTGATACATAATAACTTTGTTTTATTTCTCAGAGAGATGAATATTGAACAAAAGTTTGAAATCATCTTTATTTTGAAAAAGGTTCGAAAACAAAAATAATAAAAATATATCGACATGTTTTTGCTTAAATATTGTCGATAATTCTAAATTCGAATTATATGTTTTTTTTGATAACTTACGAAATCGAACGGAAATTTTGATTTTTTTAATGACAATGCACGCTACTCTTCGCGGATTTCACGCATCGGCGCGGCGTTCCGGTTGAATTCTGAATTTGGTTTAATAATAACATAACAAAATTGTGTATTTATGGTCTCAAGGTAACGATAAAAAATAATATTACATATAGAAGTATTGTTTACCCATGCTTGACTAAACGTTTAAGATTATATTTGAATCTATTGCCTCGAAATTGGAAAGGAGATTTTTTGAAAGTTTTAATTGGTTTGTTAGATGTATTAGATTATGATGTATAATCACAAACCTTGGCAGACGCTAAGCGTTAAATGAAATATTTATTGTTTTTCTTGTTACAATATTTTTTGTTTGATGTGCTCTACTGATTTCCGATTAACACGCATATTGCAATCAACTGATTAACTGCACCGAATTCCTCGACGTGTACTTGACAACAATGGAACCTAAGTTGATTGTAAAAAAATCTCGGCCGGTTGTCAACCTTGGGATCGCGGTGAATATGACTTTTCCATATGAAACTAGTCTATATGTCAAGGTTACAATGATGCAGACTTGTTGGTTGTCAATCTGATAAGTAATCGACATTCTTAAATACTTCTAATTAAATATTTTCCGAGGAATAATTAAATCAAGCCAACTAACTTCCAACATACATTTCCACTGCTGAATATTAGTATCAAAACAATGTTATAAATCCAGGCGCGGCTCTTCCATACGCACTGCGGAGCTGCAGCACCACCAAGCAAGTTGAGAAAAATGTAATATCATAATAAACATAAATTTATGCATATTATTTGAAAATATCACTATTATTTAAGCGTGTAATAATCCATAAAGATACATCCAATAATTATCATACACCGTGGCATCTTCATAATATTGTGCAGTACGGTTTTCGATGGAATATGCTCGAGCGCGCAAAGAAAGCTAGCGGAAAGTGGAGACTCGCAGCTAGAAGCTTGATTTGAACTGCCAATTTGACAGTATTTCGCATTCTGCGTACGGGTGCAGCGTTTGACCACGCGCGTGGCATCTGTCTAAATAAAAGCTGTATTTTTCAAGGAAAAAAGACAGAAGAATCAATTTTATAACGAAATAAAAATATATGTACTATTTAATTTTGAAAATTTTGATGTTAATAGTAAAATATAATCCAAATAAGCATTTTTTTTTAAATTTAATTATTGAGATTTTGTACATTTCCATGTATTTTGTCAATAACGACCCGGGTTTCGCCTTTCGGGCATCTTCAGGTATTCAGGCACACGGGTGGACTGAAACTGGAAATGTACAAAATCTCAATAATTCAAATTTGATATTGAAATTCCATCAAGCACCCTCAGTCGATGTCTTATTTTTTTTTTATTGTTAATCAACCGCAGTTCCCCCGGATATTTTACTGCCACTGCCACTGGTTATATCATTACACTAGTGTCTTTTGAAATCTTGCAACAATATTTATTTGTCATAATTTTACCTCAACCTCTCCATTTAATAAATTTAAATATATCTGTATATTTTAAAATCACTAATCAATGTATATTTTATAGAAACGGGGGACTAAAAACTTCATCTAACCCTTGCAAACCTAAAATTGCCTAAAGGGGTACTACTAAGGTATAGAGATTGATGTTTACGTTATGATTACCTGATAAGATCTTTAAATAGTATCAAAACAGTTTTTACCAGACAATCATTCCTTACTATTGAAGTTTCTTCTCAGTGCAATGCTAAATCACTAATAGGAAGTTTGAGAAACTTTGCTAGATTTGTCACTTTTAACTAGAATATTTTTCATAACCACTAATTCTAAATTTATTTCTTTATCAATATTTCCGACGTTCAATAACCTAGTATAATATACAAGGATGTATATTAAATAATTAAAAAGCGAATTCAATCAAAATGAAATAAAATTTCGTGTAACGTACGTTGTGAAACACCAATCAAAACAAAACAGATTAATTCACGAATATTTTTTTCAGTTCATTCTTGAATGTGGAACAAATTTTCCGCTACATTAAAGTGAGTACTATTATCTACTTGTTATCGTTAAAAATAAATACTATACTATAAAAATAAAATGTATACAGCGATTGCGACAATCTTTCCCACATGGTGGATATATTTATATTATATTTATTATATTTATATTTATTATATTTATATTATATCTCTAGGCAAATTACTTATTAACAATAAAGATAGAGTAAACTTTAAGAACAAATCTGGTATTTATAAATTACAATGCAATGATTGCCAACATTTCTATGTGGGTAAAACCACACGTACATTAGATATAAGGGTATCAGAACATTTAGCTGCCTTTAGATTAAAAAAAGAAACTTCGACATTCGCAAATCACTTGCTAATGGAGAACCATACGTTTAATGCGGATGATGGGGTTAAACTGTTGCATAAAAACATGGGGGATCATAAATTATTTTATCAGGAAATTTTAGAAATTAATAGAGCCCAGTTAAACTCCTTGCCAATCTTGAATGAGCAGCTGAACCTTCCTAATTCTCCGCTATTATATCCGATACGTTGAAACACCTAACAGATGTCACTAAATGTGGAATGATTGTATATATTTACCCATTCGTCGAATTACATCCCGTCAAAACCCACAATACTATTATAATTGTAAAATCACTGGTATTTCTAAAAGAAGTTGAAAAGCGGCAATTCGCCACTCTGTTAATATGGTGTTTACAAAATAAGGATTAGGGCGATTTCCGAAATTTTAACTCAGGTATCGGTGTGGCTCTCAGACGTATAATGTATTGCCTCGTAAATGATATTTGTCGCATTTGTATCTTCTATATAAGCGTTAGACAATGTGTACTGTCTCTCAGTTCGAGTCCATTCGTGTGCTCGAATGCCTGAAGATGCCGAAAGGCGAAACCCGGGTCGTTAGTGACAAAATACATGGAAGTGTACAAAATCTCAATAATCCAAATTTTATATTATATTACTTCACGATAAAGCATCGCTATAACAGAAATTTATAAAACTATACCGACAGATGATTAACAATAAATAAAAGGATGACACTTGACGCAAAATATTATATTGTATATGGGTGGTTTATTTGAGAAGTATTGATTTTGTAAAATGTATTTCGTGAAGTATTATATAACTACTAGAACCGCACCTGTCATAGATGACCGTGAAATTAAAATACTGAATATCTAAAGTAGCTAGTACGTCGGAACTGTGTGTCCATTGCATACAATTTTATTTTATATTATACACCGCGAACCGCGACGCTTAGGTCATGAGAAAGTTTCATACCTACATGTGGTATGTGATAATAATAAGTGTTCGGCCACAGTCAACGCGCGACGGCGGAGCGGGTGCGGTGCTTAAAACTGAAATACTGGAAGCTCGCGGGTCTTGTTTTGAACGGTTTTGTAGTTCAGTTCAAACGCCAAGCCCACCCCGACTGATTGACCCTGACTGACTCTGGACGAGCACTAAAGTGTCTACAGAGGTCTCTGGATGAAACGGATCATTACAACATTCGCATTCTTTTTGTTTCCTTTCTTTAAACGTGACAATCTATCCACATAATTTCTTTGTATGCAATATTTCATTTGAGATGATTAAAAAATTGCTTGATTCGTCCAGCTATTTTCATTTCCTATCTCAAAAAATAATCTATTCATAATCATTGAATTTGTTTTTACATTTTCAGTAATTAATAATATAGACATAATTTTAGTACAGACTTTCCCACTCTACATTATCAAATAAAATACTGAATATCATACAACTTAAAAATGTAAAAAAGTATTTTTGCAATAAATATTGCTTGATTCAAACCTCACAAAAACCCAACCGCAAAAACCAAAGTATCTCAGAATAGTGTCATATGTCATAGAGTAAAAGCAAATTATCTCAGTTCCCGTGAGAAGATGGAAACTTTATACAAATCTGTGGTTATTAAGATATGCGATATACAATAATCTATAGAAAGAAATAATTATAACCCTTGAGGTGTCGTAATATTTTATACCGGGGTTGGCTGGATGGTAGGCCACACGCACAAACCTCTTTTGGAAATGTTATGTCACCCTTCTTCTTCAGCATAGGAAAAATACAATATAAAATGAAGATTTTTCTTTATATCATTCTACAAGGTAATAATAGAGTGGAAAATTCAAATCACGTAATAATTTTAATACCGTCACCGAATAAATTCTACAACCTCGTATGTAGAATCACGTCTCTAACAATCTGGATTTCACCATTCGGCATCTTCAGGCATGAAAGCCTGAAGTGTGCATGGATGAACTCGCACTGCCAGTTAGTGGACAAATTGAATCGTTTATACATAAAAAAAATTAAAGGAATTAAGTAATATTGTTAACCACCATGTTTAGGAACTACATTTATTTTCGTTGATTTCATTTACTTTTTATACTGATTTGATATTAATAATGACGAATAATTTTAATTGGAAAATATTCACATAAATGATTACAAAAACTCTGTAGGTTTTCATAATTACAAATGGTATTGAAAATCAATCATTAAAAGGTAATTTGGAAAGTAACCCTAGCATAGAAATAATGATTTTAAGTGTTGGATTTTTTATTGGTATTCGTCGTTGACGGATGTCTTGTGTTCAAATCCCAGTACAAACAGTATCATAAAATGATTTTTCAATCGATTTATGGATTCTGTTCGCAGTCATGGATGTTTATGTCTAGAATTCTCTCCCACCGTTAGAGCGATTAGATAAACACTATCCATGTCCTTGTCTTATCCTAATATCCATACTCTCTATATTATTTAAAAAATATGTCAGGCGATTTTTGTCAGAATTTTTAAAGATTGAATTATTTTAAGATGCTGGTGAAGTATGGAATTGTACAAAATTTGAATGTATCAAATTCATTATCATTTCTGGTCAGGTCTAAATCACAAATCACAAGGATATAAACTTTTATAATATATATACTAAGTACTTCAATTTTTTAACAATTATTCATTGTACATTTTTAATGACATTAATGGAAAAATTCTTAGCTATAATTATTGTTATAAACGTATTGGCTTAATGTTTATTCATATACTTTTTATTCTTTCTGTAATGATTATTAAAAGTATTTGATATTTTATCTACGTGTTTGTTTTACATTATTAATTTACACAGCCTATATTATTAATTAACGCAAGTAAATACAACATTTCCACTTCCTGAACATACCTACATAATATATACCAGACCTTTAATTAACCAAGGTTGGATTAGCATAAATGTCTCAGTATTTTTTGTCAATAAACAATAATCACCCATTGACAGTCTATAAATTATAGGTTCTACTTCCAATTGAACTGTAATCTTACATACAAATATATTATTTATCAGTATTACTTTTATTTAAATTTTTTAAAAGCCGTCTCCGTTCCCAAAATCAAGCGTATGGATTCTTCGTGGAGTTTTTCATCGGAAAAAAAATTTGACGTTAACTGTTTCAATAACAAATTCCTGCCACCCATATTAAGCTGCTGAGAATAGAAACTTTTAAACATTGATTATTTTATCAATTTATGGATATGCATCCAATTTTTCTGTAATGCTTTCATAGTTCATACTCTGATCCTAAGCATCGGGCATATAAAGGGCGATTCGCTAGCTACTCGTCTTCTTGAAAGATAGGTTGAGCGACTGACGTATAACCAATTCTCATAAAGACAACATTTGTTTAGATACTCAATTATGAGTACATATATTCTATTGTCTTGAAAGAAACATAATTAATAACTAAATTTAGTGATTTAAGACATTGACTGAGGGTGCTTAATGGCATTTTAATTCAATTCAAATACCAATGTAGTTCCTAGACTAAGTGATAATATTTTTCGAAGTTTTTATTATATTTAAACGACATTAATAATTTATTCAGTGTCAGCTCGAGTTCGTTCGTGTACTCGAATGCATGAAGATGCCGAAAGGTGAAACTCGGGGCGTTAGTGATGAAATACATTGAAACAAAATCTGGACAATTCAAATTAAATTCAGGTAAATTGTGGTCAAATTTTGGGCCAGACATGTGCAAAAATACCATCTTTTGGCAGAGCGAATACAACAGAGTAATTTCATGCCGACTCATAATCAAATACGAAATCTTTATTTTAAAATCTATAAGTGCAACGCTTTATATTCCCATCTCATTTTTATCATACAATACAAATCTAAGCGCATGCTTCGTGGACAATCTCATTATATTATTCTTTTCATTCAGATTTTTTGTAAATGGTAACATTGCCCATGTGTGGTCCAAACCAGCCCAAAACGCCCAAGCGTTACACTTTTCATTTATTTCTCATTTATGTCAATTCTAACGCAAAAAATCACTGTTCATACCGATTTTTTATAAGATATGTTTAATGAATATATATATATATATATGTATTCATTGAATTATTCAATTACAATTTCAATTTTATGGAAACATGTATATGGAACATATGAATTTGGGTTTGAAATTGACCGGTTATAGTTATATAACAATCAAATGAAATAAGTTCAAGATGTTGCATCAACTTTTGTGTTAAAAAAAACTGGATCAAGTCGGTTGGTTAAACCAAAAGAGTACTGAAAAAATCATGACGTACTTTTTAAAACTCAATACTGGTTTGTCACGTAACCGCATGTTCTTAAAATATCTTGTTTTATTTATAGTACTAAAAAAATTAAATTTTTAAATTTATTATCAAATAAATAAACAAACAAAAACAACTTCTGCTTTTGTTTTTTGACGTAGAAAATGAACAACAATAAAATGGTAAATTTATCGTCGTTTTCATGTTAAAATAATATTTAATATTCTTCTTGCTCTACAATATTTCATTGTGTAACTTTTTGATTAAAAAAAAAACAATATGATTCGGCAGTTACTGTATAGTAATTTATTTTCGTTATCAAAAAACTACCTACGATTAAAATTGTAAATATATAGCAAGTTATAGTTTATATAAAAAACAGTATAATAGATTTGACTTAATAAGAATGATAATATTTTCTAGGGCTTCGAAATAACATATTTACAATCATGTACACCAGATGAGTTGTTAACCCTTATCGTAAAAAATAAACACATCGGTTTTTAGGCCGTTAAATTTTTACAGCTATTAAACACTGAAAGAATGACCCCGATTTAATTTTTTTATTAAGTAATAATATTACATAATTTTATTTTATTTTTAAACGATATTTTTTGATAGAAATTTTCTGTAAAGTATACGAAATGAAACACCATGGAAAATTCTTAAACGTCATATTACCCTTTTTTTTAAAATAAAAACACAATTCATTTGGACTACTTCCACATATTTATAATGATCAGGACCGGTTTCGCTCATTACGAGCATTATAATGTAGCTATATTTGTGATTTCAGATTAGTATTTAATGATTTTCAAGAGGTCCATATCATTTTAAATGTAGACTCTTTTATTTGATTTATGTATAATTTGTTTATAATTTAAGACATCGACTGAGGGTGCTTGATGGAATTTCAATATCAAATTTGGATTATTGAGATTTTGTACACTTCCATGTATTTTGTCACTAACGACCCGGGTTTCGCCTTTCGGCATCTTCAGGCATTCGAGCTCACGAACTGAGTTCGAGTCCATTCGTGTGCTCGAATGCCTGAAGATGCCGAAAGGCGAATCCCGGGTCGTTAGTGACAAAATACATGGATGTGTACAAAATCTCAATAATCCAAATTTTATAATTTGTTTGCTAATCAGTATTTTCTTGTCTCAGTTCATGAACCATCAGTTTTATATACCTTCATTTTTACACTCAATTTTATAAAAATAAGCCTGTTATGTTTGTATTTTTATCAGTTGATAATGCTCGTGATGAGCGAAACTGGTCCTGATCATTATAAATATGTGGAAGTAGTACAAATGAATTGTGTTTTATTTTTTAAAATATAATGTCTTTCCACCAAGAATTGACAGTTAACACCTTAAAAGTCATATTATCCGTAAGTAAAATTATGAAACCTGCGAGGCTTCCTAGCTTCCATACAGTGAGAAATTTTATTAGAAAATTCTGAGTGTTTATCAATAGTTACCTCACAAAGCACTTGCCATAATTATGGAACATAGTCCGCAGTAGGAAAATATTCTTATGTAACGAAGATTCCATTAATTTTGTGGTGAATTTAGCTTTTGAGTTCCATTTAATAAACGTGATTGTTTTATAATACGTATAGATATAAAACGAATCGAAGAAAAGAAAAGCTGCGACCAGTAAAAGAGTCAATTATGTTTTGAGATCAAGGGATTGCTATCAATCCCAGTAAATGTAAATACCGGTGCTACAAAAATAAACAAAAAATAATGAAAGAACGGATATATCAATAACGGTATTAAAAAAGACATAAGCAAAAGCATAAAAAGTTGATTTGCACCTATACCCTTATGTAGACGTGCTCTTAATCTTCTCTCTTAATTAAAATACAACATACAAAAACTAGTTCATCAATGCAAGAATAATATGTCAATCTTGAAAGGATCTTGAATATTTCTTCTTCTTCATAGTCATGTTCCTCATGTGTAACGGTCGTGACCTACGTCTATCGCAATAACTCAATTTCCTATGACGCCCCTTCACCATTCGCTTCTGCACTCCGCTGCACTGAGAGCTCTCGGTAAGGAGAGGCCTGTGGCGTTCCTTCACTTGGTCGTTCGAGCCAGTTGGGACCCTTCCGCGACTCCTTCTGCCTTCGACCTTTCCTATGACGACGAGTCTCTCAAGTTTATCGGTAGGGTTGCTAGCGATTTGGCCGAAAAAAGCCGAGTAGGTATCTTGTATAAACGGCCAAAAGTCTATGCTGGATTTGGGGATCTTTTAGAATAGATTCATTTGTGCGCTTAGCCGTCCATGGTATAAGGAGCATCCTTCTCCAACACCACATTTAAAATGCGTCTAGCCGTTTTTTGTCTTTCGTTTTTAAGGTCCATGCCTCCGTGCCGTAAAGGCGTATGAAGTAGACCAACAATCGTACTAGACGCATTTTTGTATATCTGGTTATTTGAATATTTAAATACCAGCTCATTTTAAACTGGTGTGTTATTTTGTAAAAAAGTTTCAATGTTATTCTGTAGTAAATTTGTGTGCAACAAATATGCCTTACGATAAAAACAGTAAATGTGTTAGTAACGAAATATGTCATCCAAGGGGAAATAGATTTTTTCGAATAATTATTAACTATTGTGGCTTAAATATAAGATATTCTGGAAATATTCCATTACAAGTAAAAGATTCATTATGTGCACCATACAAGCTGTGTCGATAATAAACCGTGTCGTGATTGTGTCGATAATAAACCGTGAATATTTTTTTTTATCTAAATCATTGAGAATATTCTTAATTAATTAAGTGTTTTTAAAGTGATTAAATTCCTTTTATCATTAAACCACTATGAGAAATCGTATAAACAAAAGTCCTCATTACATAACATTACTAATATTTTCTTAATATATTCTTTACCAAATATTCAAAAAAACTAAGTTGGTGCTTTGGTATTATATGTTGGTATTCAAACGCATTCTGATTATGAATAAGTACTTCCTTATAACGTTTATTCATGTTGGAAGATATATGAATTCCGATATTTATAATCGATAGTAATAAACCCAGAACAAAAAGGCTTAGCATTACATACTTAATCAGTTGTTATTTCTTCATTATAGTTTTTGTAGCAAACATTATCCGCTTTTAATTATAAACACTTCAGGAATCATACAAATTATTGAATTTGTTGCCTTATAATATTCTTATTGCACCATCTGTTTACGCAAAACGTTGTGGAAAATATGTTGTAGGAACTACTTAATACATCGATTTTTATTATTTTTATTAATACTTACTTTTCTTGCAGGCGACTGGTGTTTGTTTTGAATTTCCATTGTATGTGACAACTGCTGAGACGTTGGTGTTGCCATTTTGTTCTTTAATCTCTCCATTTCCGTTTTTCTGGAGTTCCTTCATGTTGGTTGCACTTGTTTTGAAAAAAATCAGGAAGAATACACTCACGCACTGAACGCTGAATCAATTACTGACTAATCAATTTAATTAGAATGAATCACTATTTTCGTCCACTGTCTGTCAAATACGGTACACTTAATGTTTATTTTCTATTTTTCCTTTGATTAGCTATCTGTAACAAGCAAAAAAACATTTTTAATGAATGTTCCTAACAACTATTAATTCCTGATAAGATTGTAATTTATTTTAAGCGTTATTGCAAAATATTTGTCGTCTTCGAAAAACCATTGTAGCTGATGATTATTAATCCAATTGGGATTTACTCTAAAAGAATTGAAACAATCAAGAAAAACAAACTCATTAAAAAATAAACATTTGAACATTTGCCATGACTTGAACCAAGAAAATTTCGATCGCTTAGCATAGTTTTAACGCTTCAGAGGCGTTTTTTTATTTCAATTTATTGGAACAGTAATTCAATTGGCAATATGTTTTAATAATCCACAAATAAAAAGTCGTACTAATTAAAAATATTTTTTTGGTAGGAGTTTTATGAAATATTTATAAAATTAAATAGTTCAAAATTATACCAGGAAATTTGAGAGGAACAGTATTGAATAAAGAATAAATATTTATATCGTCGGTGTTATTGAGTTAGTTATCTATACTAAAATGTTCCTTATTTTGAACTCTACCATATAGAATAAATCAATTATTTTTATAAATTACACTTTTAATTACAGTTTTGTACAAACTAAATGAAAAAAATATGGCGTTTCGAACATTTGAAAAACTTCAAAGTCTAATTACTAACTAGTATTTTTCAATTAGAGTCTTCTTCCAGAACAACGACGATATTATGTGTGCACATTGTTTTTTATTCCCAACACACAATAAAAAAAATTATAGCACTGTTACTGAGTAGAATCAAAAGATAATCTAGCATATAAAAAGAGGGAAATATACTAAATATATTTTAAGTTTACACTTTTTATATAATATAAGTTCAAAAAGCATTAAACAAATCATCACACAAAAGAAATTATTTATATGTATTTTTAAGGGAGTTTTACAAGTGTTTATAAATTGTCTATATTTTCATTTAAAAGTTATGATTATGCATCCTTGTCTATAATAAATATCCTGAAATGTTCAGTTACAGTTACGACTTTTTTTTTGATATTTGCAAAAATGCAATAAAATCACGTACACAAAATAGCCTTAAAATCATATAAAAATGAGAAAAAAAACACAAACCTCAAACACGAACCGTTCCAAATTCGGATAGTAATAATATAATTATGCGCGTGCCAACCTGATGAGTCGCGCTCCCGCCTGTTTTTGACAGGTGCTTTGTAAAAATGGCGGCACTTATATAAGAATTCGTCTCACTTTTTAGATTGATTTTTTTGTGTTTGTCCGTTATCGGATTGTTTCTATCTGAGTAAACGCAGTAAATATATAATAAAACTGACTGAAACTTGGCCTTATTAGATCGCTTGCGCAAGGTTCTCTCCACTCAACGGTCAGTTTAATAATGAGACGCTTCCGACAATTGACCTTATATATAAAAATGCTTACGCCGATCATATACAATGAACAGCTAGGATATACTATGTTTATATAAATCACCCAATCGTATGAGGGAGAATCTTGAAGTGATTCTTTGCTCCATTTACATTATCGCGCCCCTTATTTCTTTCCAACTCCAGGCAAGGTTCAAAAAGATTGAAACGAACTTTTAAGCTTTCCACTTTTTTAATAAATTAATTTTGTTAATTCTTTATTTCTGTAGCTAAAACATCTCTTATAGTTTATGTACTTCACCTACCAGAATCGAGTACCTAATTCCTGCCATAAAAATAAAATAGCTGCCTTTAGTGGTAGCCAAAAATGTTTGTAAGAACACTTATGACTAAAATTCAGATAAGGTAACTGCGCTTAAAATTGTAGCACCTAACTTTAAACATTAAAAATAGTGTATTTTTGAGTTTTGTATTTTAATCACATCAGTTTTAAGCTTTAACCATTATATTGTATTCAAAGAAAATCTAAGCAATGTCTATTTACTTCTAAATTTATTTAAATTTTTTACAATATTTGAAGATATTTACGATGTTAATCAAATCGAATAAATCTTTACTTTGTAAACACCACATACAAATAATAAAAATCTTAAACTAACTGCGAAGTTAGTGTATTAATGTAGAGTGGCATTCGATAGTATACGAAATCCTAAAACTACCCATCCCATGTTTTGATGGGATGTTTCGGAGATTATTACGATGTGTAAAGTATTTTTTTCTTCAAAATGTACTTAAATGAACAGATTAGAATTTATCAAAGTTTGTTATCTCAAAATCACAATTTTGAACGTGATTTTTTAAATGAATCTGAGGAAAAAATATGTATTCTTTTTTATGCTGATTTTTACTTATTTTTTATGACAGATATCTTCTGATATGGTTGCCATCATTTTCAAGGTATCGCATTTTATTGTCATATGCAGATATTTGAATTTTCCAAAGTAATTCCCAGGGAGGCTTGGAAAGTTCCTTTTCCAGGGCTGGTAATACATGAACAGAGAAATATCTTTAAAAATATCCTATTTTGTTCTTTTATAGATCGTGGTAATAACTGTAATTTCATTTTTGTTAAACATATTCATCTATTTATTGTTAATAATACTTCACTAAAATCAAAATAGGTTTTTATTGGACGATAAAAAACCAATAAAAACTATCATTCATCAATGTTTTAATACATATTTTCTATTTAAAAAATATTGGCATGATAAACAAGCATTATACCAATATAATATGGAAATACCGCGGTTTTTTGGATATCTTTGTTGAAAGCTGTGGTTTAGGGTTTGGTTTTCTCCACTTTATTAAAATTTTCAAGAATTTGATTAGAAAATAACAATGGATTTTAATTATTTAATATTTGGTTTTCGAATATCTAATAAAACAACGAGTTGCCTAAATCACCGTTATTAAAGTTATATTATGCCAATTTTAATTTGAGTTAAAGATATATCACTATAAATGCCTTTTAACGATATTATTGCATAAAGAAAACTAAACCAGGTAGAATAATCTTTTGAATTTTTTTCAGATGATGTATTCAAAGACCTTTCCGATATAAGAAATTTTCGATGATCTTATTTATTTGCACTGTCACCAGTGGCGGATTAATCGCTCGGATGGCCCCAGACGAACTATAATTTGGAGGCCCTGTTTTCGGACAACAAAAAAGCGTCGCAATTTTTATTCCAGATTTTCATTTTACGTATATAAATACAATCCTTCTATTTATGTAATCTCTTCTGTACACAAATTTATTAATTAAATTAATTATAACGAAGGTGTTCCAATGAAAGCATAAATTGAATAACATTAATTCAATTTATTCGATAAAAGTCGCTAGGGCCAATACCTAGCTAGCTCATCATATCAACATACAGTAGTCTTGAATTACGAGCAATTGAACAAAAAAAATTCTACGCATTTTATACCAAATTTTTCACTCATATATGCCAAACATTCAATCAACAAACTAAGATTCCTTTTCTGGTAGATTTCACAATTGAAGCTGTTGCTTTAAAAATGAATTTTGAATCTCATTTTTCAGATTTTGATGGTATGAAGAATTTTCAAAATCCTTTTAACGCCGATAGACAAACACTTGCTTCAGAACATTAAACGGAAATGATCGATTTACAGTGTAGCGATATTAAAAAAATATAAAAGTTATCATTGCTGGAACTTTATAAGAGTCTTCCACTCATACAGTTTGATTAGTTGTATAAATTTTCTCGTGACTTTTTTTCAGCTTTCATGTGTACTTCTCTGTGTGAAAAAACATTCTCTAAAATGAAATATGTTAAACATATTTACAGATCCAGCATTTGAAGTCCGCTGCTAATACATTCCACTAGTAAACTTGATCCAAAACTGCAAACAATTATCAGTGTAAAGTCACAGCTACATAAATTTCATTAATCATAGTTATAAAGTTTAATTTCATTATGTGAATTACGTATGTACGTCACTTAAGAATAATTGTCATTATGTTCTACAGTTATGGTGTTTCTTAATCGGTCGTTAAATAAAAACATCTGATTACTTTTTTGTATGATTTGATTACATTGTAACTGTTACAATGTAATCAAAATAAACCATGGCTGGCCGGATACCGGGCATGTCCGGGATTGCTGGTGTCCGCACGCAGTAGTTTGGAGACCCTTGCCTAATACAATTAGTCACTTTTCAAAGAAAATTGCAAGAAAAAATAATTATTTAAACGATCATTCCTTAACCAAATGAAAATAATATTAGCATTTTATTTTAGAAGTTTAACAAATATCGGTATGTAAAATTTTGCCGACTGGACAAATATGAAATTGTTTGATTTTGTTACCAGTATCTGTTAATGGTTGGCAATGCAGTAATGTCCGTATACGGTTTTATTAATTTGAGTAAAAAATGAGAAAACATGAGAACCCTAGAAAAAGTTTAAAAGAATGTTTGTATTACATTATATTAACAGAGATCGATTGAGTATAGAGAAATGCATGTGTTCATTAGTTTATTTAAATGAACGTTTCTTAACCTATTACAAAATAAATAAATTTTAATGAATAGGAATTATCATTTGACTGCTTAGCAGCCCAGTTTTTTATTTACATAAGAAGTCTACACACAACACCATTTTCATGTTATAATATTAACAAAATTGTCCATAAAAATTACGAAACCGTGGTTTTCATATTTGGAACTAAATGTCATCGCTTTTGGGTAAGCAGCAATTGTAAAATTTTGTCATTGCATCAAATGTTTATGAGTTCCACTTAATAATGCATATAGTTTCCAATGAATATTATAATAAATTAATATGTTTTCTTACAAAATTTTACCGCGTACAAAATATTAAACAGGTATTTCCATGGCACGGTGTTCTAGAGAAGTATGAATATGGACTAAGGTAATGTTACATTTTTCCGGATAATGTACATTGAAATTTTTGCATTTTAATATTCGATAACGTGTGCGGTTCTACGAATATGAACGGCTGGAATCTCAAAACATTATGATAAACGATTAATTGATTTTAGAAAGGCCTGTTTAAATTACAAAGCAGGACAATGTTGAATAAAACATAATATTTATATTATATGTGAATTATTTGCGAAAACGAATAGATTAACAAAATAAATCATCTGTAACATATTTTTCAGATTAATTTTAACTTTGAAAGTTTGCTTTATTACTCTGTATAGGATATTTTGTGAGTACTTTAACTGCATACCTAAGTATCCTTGAGAATAGAATATGTAATTTCTATGATACGTCCAATCAAATAGCATATATATATATTGATTATCTATATTAAAAATTATACGAATTTCTTAAGTAATAATATGTATAATTTAATAGTTAGGGTTGATAACTGGGGCTCCCTCTCCCGTCTGCAAAACTTAGCAAATATAACTTGAAGGCTTCCTTTTGGCTGTTCCTATAAAGTTTCGATAGCATGCAACTAGTTACGCCACTGCTCATTCGTAATAGTCATTAATAGCCCATACGCACGAGGTTAGTAGTGATTGACTCGAACAAGGCAGGCGAGTTTTTGGTGGGCAAAGGTTTAGTTTTAAAGTTGAACACAGGTCAATATACTGGTTAGCCAGCTTTCCCACTACACCACCTTTTCAATATTCCGTCTTTGCAATATTTATATCTCAATACTGGTATATATACATTTATAACTGCATTCATTGAAGGATAGACATTTTTGCCGCAAAATTAATGTTTTGTATTGACATTCAAGTTTTAAGTAAAAATAGAAAGTATATTTAGAAAGTTTGGACAGAGTGTGGCAACCCTGTTTTATCACATTTTAATGCAATGATCAAATTGGATTCTAAATGCGAGGTCCTTGACACGGCTGACATTGATATTAAAAAAATGATAAACCTTGAAAATTCTTTCCGTAACGACGAAATTTTATAATCAAACGATGATACGCCTAATTTTAATGCAAGAGGAAGGAAAAAAGAGAAATAAGAGTTCCCTTGACAAGATTGAGGAAAACTTGCCCGGGAACCCTCGAGTACAATTTATACGCTGTCTGCTCAAATCGCAAGTGATGACGTCACAGTTGGCGTGCAGTGCGATACCTTTCTATCAAATAAAAAGTTACGGTCTTGCAAGAGTCAAACGCCGCCGATAACATTTATATCAGTAATAGCAACACTTCACCCGGTCAGCGGTCGAGTGTTCAACGTCGTTGGCTTCGTTTGCGATTATCACGGGTTTGAATTTCACACGGGGTTTCATAAATTGACTTTTCAAACGATTTATGGTTTTCTATTCGAAGGATTGGATGTCTGTGATGTCTAAAATGCCCTCCCACCCATCCAATCTTAAAAAAACGGGTTGTAGCGAGAGCGATTATTAAGCACTAGCTAATCCTTTTCTAGCCCTATCCTTCTATCGCAATCCCTTCTATAAAATGAGAGGTTGAGCAACTGGGTAACAAGCAGGTCTCTTAGAAAACTTCTATTGAGTTAAACTCCATTAGGGATCCATGTGGTCAACATTTGTAGCGGCTTTGGTTTAAATATACATATAACACACCTTGTTTAACAGCTAGGTCACATTTTTCGATGTTTTGTCTCGAAATAGTGGGGCAAATATTTAAGTTTCCCATTTAAATAAAAGATAACTTAAAGTTACATAAATATTTTCGATAAGTTAAGACTTTTATATATCATTTGCTTATTTAGAAAAACTCCTTTTAATTATGAAAATTTAAATGATACTCATCATCTTTGGTCATTAATATTCCACATACATTTGTTTGGAAGTTATTTCTTTCCTAAATCGTTTTTTACATCCAAGATGCTTTAAAAGCTAAAAACATAAGTTATTGTATAAATATTTTTTGAACGATAGTATTCTCTCAGAAAATATGGTTTCAAGCAATATTAGTAGTTTCAAAAACTAATAAATGCAAAAAACAATTAACTCTACTCGAATAATGTCATCCACGTATCTTATTGGAAAGGCGATGATCGCTGGTATCAAGTGACTTTCATAAGATTCATCTTTTATCAATGAAGTAATGTTTTTCCTGCCTACCTGCTGAAACTAGGTGGCACCTGTGAAGCCAAGTGTCTATTTTTATTTCTAGGTTGGGTACAGACTGAGTAATTATATCACTTTCTCACATATATTGCAGCAAAGTACTGTACCATGAAAGGTTCGTCATAAGCAGCTGTCAGCTGAAGCCTTTGAATGGGCAAATCAATTAAGAAAAACTCCTTAGAAATACTGATTCTGGGCTCTCACCACAATTGTTCCCAATGTGATATTAAACTTACTTTAACTTTCCCAGTCCCTAACTCACTTTCAAGAGTGCGAACGCATGTAGAGTACACGCCGTATAAATTTACACTCTGGCTCTAGGGTGACCACGATGTATTATTTTCTTTACAACATATTTTCTATTTAAATAAATATTTATAGCTACAGATATTAAAACAAGTAAAAAAACCACATAAAGATTTTTTTTCATATAGTTGTCTAAACTAACAAACTGCGAATCCAAATTTCAGCAATATGTTCAGGAGAGTCTTAAAACTCAATAAATTCAGATTTAACCAATTTTAATTTTTTGAATTTCACTTAGTTATGTCAAATAAATAATGATTTAACATTATTCATAGGCTTACACTAAATGCACTTTTGTTTAGATGATATTCACTTTCGTAAAGATAGTTTTCACTTATAACAAATACATTCCACAAAAAACAACTTATTTCACTAAAAATAAAGTGATGCCACATAATAAAATATATTTAAACATTGAAGAAATATGTTGCACTTACGAAAAAATATTATCATATAGACAAAATAGTTTTCACTCGATATAAATACTCACACTTTGAAATCGATAGTTTCACAACGCTGTAATAAAATGTCACTTATTCTTTACTACTTGCAACACAGGATTTTCCACCATAGACTAGTTTACTTGTCGCAACCCTATATTAGGCCGCCTGTATTGTCTTTGCTCCACGCATTAGAATTTATTCACTATTATATTATAGGAGTGGTATTTATGAAGAAACAGGGTTCGAAGTGGACATGCAATATGTTAATATAATTTATTTCAATGTCCATAACATACAAAGTTAAAATAATCCGTTTCAAAGTCAAGCTATCAAAATTAGTATGTGGTAATTTGTTAAAAGAATCCGTTTCGAAGTGAAAACTATTAAAATCAAAGTTTGAGTGTACTAAGTTAATACTATCTTACACAAAGTGCAAACTATCGAAACAAAAGTTCAAGTGTACCAAGTGAATACTACCTAACACAAAGTGCAATTATTTACAACCCTTATTCATATGACATATGTAAAATTAGTAGAATAACTTTTCTTTTCCCCAGTATGCTTTATTCCATGTCCTGTACATGCCGGCAAACGTTGGTCCACCCATTGCTTGTAATCAACGAAACTTTCTCTTTAACCAACCAACTGTTGTTTGATAGTATTAGCCGATTTAATTCTGGATTGAGTATTTCATTTAAAAAATGAATGTCCATCTGAGACACCCATTGAACCATATCGACCTTCGTGGAATTTGATGTTGACGTAAGATTATTGAGTTCATTGTGGTATGAAGCCTGGATTATTGAATTATTGATATTCTAAATTTTTAAGTTTTTCGGTGAGCCATTTCTGATAATTGTTGTAATTCATGTCGTTAGGGTAGTCTCCGGTTTTTTGGTTTTTGGTTTGGGCTTCAGACATTATGGTCACCCTACTTGAACGACCAGTTATGTACTAAATGTACCCAGCCGATTGTCATCAACCAATCACGGGATCCATACATAGTAATACACTGACACGTTCTGTGTATTATACACAAAGTATATCAGTGTACTAAAATGTGTAGTTATAAAGCGTATACTCTACCTTCTACTAGAAGGGTGCGTACACAATCTATTCTATATTTCCTCTGAGGGCATTATTTTGATTAAATATGTAGTCATTTCTAATAAGTAATAAAATATTTACTCGATAATTTGGTCAACCACTTTTTGCAATATATATAATATATATATAAATATTATGAAACAATCACACTTTCACATATTGTTAATCATGTAAATAAACATATTTTATATTATTTTATCTATTTTGCTTCAAATTTGGAAACACTTGTGAATAATATTTAAATGTGCACAGAAGTCGCGTTATCTCGGGTAATATTATTTTACGCGGGATTCCCGTAGATACGAGTTGAGAAACTTGGGAGGGGTCAAATGAATTAAAAAGTATTTTATATTTAAAATAATTTGTGACTAATAAAGAAATGCTCATATTTTTTATTATTTTTTAATCATGCACATTTCTTTTCTATCAGCCAACAAAGAAGCTGGGGGAGGGAGTTAACTGAACTTCCCTGGTAGGAAGAATAAATTCATATTTTACTTTTGTAGTTTTACAATTTTTAAAGTATTTTTTTTTCAATGTTGTAAGCGTACTCAAAGTTGTGCCCAACACCAACTGCTATGGTTTCTTCCTCTTACAGGATGTATTCCACAGCGTACCAACGTTATGCGTGTTTCAAACGTTTGCCAGTAATTCACCAAGACTTGGTCGCATGCACTCTAGTGCGCAGGAAGTTAAGTTATGAATAATAATGTCAAAACAGGCGTTAATATATTAAGGAATTGCGTTCCAATCGCTTTCAATAGGACACCGTGAGCTCTTTGAATGCCTTGTAATTTGTCAGAGATGCAACCAAGTCGCCATTCGTCCGATCTCGTTAACAAAGGAGAGTATGGAATTTATTTTATCGGTAGTGTTTCGGGTTTCCCTACTGTTGTGTCTAGAGGTGTTGCTTGAGGTGAACTGTCAGGCAGGCCGAGTGGTGCTCCTTAGATCCACTCGTTATCCGTATTTGAGCACGGGATACCATTGGTGCTCTGCCGTCATTTTATGTATTATTCATTGTGCGGTCCGTTCGACTGTCCAGTTGACGAAACATGGCCGGCAAGTGGATTGCGGTAGCGAATTTTTCACTAATAACTCTTCACTGACACTTGCAACTTGTTAATGTATTTTAAATTTAGCCTAATTGTTTTACATTCACATTAAAACAAACTTTAAAAATAATGAATTTATTATTATGTTCGAAAATAAACCATCGATAAGTAAACGAGGGATAAGTAAACGAGGGATAAGTAAACGAGGGATAAGTAAACGAGGGATAAGTAAACGAGGGATAAGTAAACGAGGGATAAGTAAACGAGGGATAAGTAAACGAGGGATAAGTAAACGAGGGATAAGTAAACGAGGGATAAGTAAACGAGGGATAAGTAAACGAGGGATAAGTAAACGAGGGATAAGTAAACGAGGGATAAGTAAACGAGGGATAAGTAAACGAGGGATAAGTAAACGAGGGATAAGTAAACGAGGGATAAGTAAACGAGGGATAAGTAAACGAGGGATAAGTAAACGAGGGATAAGTAAACGAGGGATAAGTAAACGAGGGATAAGTAAACGAGGGATAAGTAAACGAGGGATAAGTAAACGAGGGATAAGTAAACGAGGGATAAGTAAACGAGGGATAAGTAAACGAGGGATAAGTAAACGAGGGATAAGTAAACGAGGGATAAGTAAACGAGGGATAAGTAAACGAGGGATAAGTAAACGAGGGATAAGTAAACGAGGGATAAGTAAACGAGGGATAAGTAAACGAGGGATAAGTAAACGAGGGATAAGTAAACGAGGGATAAGTAAACGAGGGATAAGTAAACGAGGGATAAGTAAACGAGGGATAAGTAAACGAGGGATAAGTAAACGAGGGATAAGTAAACGAGGGATAAGTAAACGAGGGATAAGTAAACGAGGGATAAGTAAACGAGGGATAAGTAAACGAGGGATAAGTAAACGAGGGATAAGTAAACGAGGGATAAGTAAACGAGGGATACGTCTATTTACTTCAATGAGCATCTTCATTACGCAAGTTTTACCAAAATTTATTAAATTTACCATTTCTATAAAAAGTCTAACACACTGCAACAAATTAAAAACAGACAGCCGCATGTAAAATTATACCTAGATTGAGTATGAAATCTTCTACGAATGACGTGCAAGATGATGGAGACAACTTTTTAATTAGATAAAAAAAACTTAATTTAGACAATATATCAGTGGCAAAACAAAATAGACACAGATTTTATAACAGTGATAAAACAAAAGGTTTTGAATATTTTAGGTAAGATATAGTAAATCACGGGTTTCCATCCAGTGGAAATCCACCAATAGGGGATCGCTTTTTTCTTTTAATTTAATGCCAAAATATTTACAATTAATTAAGGTTTTGGGTTTAAATTAAATTAAGGTTGATTAAGTTTTTTGTCCGCTCTATAAAAAGTGTTTTTTTATTTAAAATTTCGACCCGTGCAGACCTCTAGCTCGACACGGTGTCTTCCATATTTATTTAAAATTCTCACAAAAGGAATGAAAAGAATGATCAATCGAGGTGTATAATATATGATGCGACCATAATACTTAAACGATAGATCGAGGAAAACGACTCATAGGTGAACGATGAATGTGGGACTATTGAACGTTGTCCTTATGTGTGTTCAGTTAGGAAAATAACAATAAATGTTACGACTGCAGTTAGTCAGCTTTGGGAAAAACATAATAATAAAATTAATACACCTTTTTTTTTAAATGTACATTTTTTCCATCCGTGCTGATATTGCTGATGTCTTAATAAAATTTGCCTTTCTAAATGTTATAAGAGCAAGGTTTCCTTCCGATGCAGAATGTATGCAACTAACTATTTACACAGTGGATTGTTAGAATGAGTCAAAATTGATTACAAAATTTTATATCAATGTTGCAATGCTAACTGAAACACCGAAAGCAATTTTTTAATGAATTTTGTAATTTTAAAATCATATTTATTGTATATTAATTATGTAATGTATTTGCTTAATCGAGATTAATCAGTTACGACACATTTACACATCAAAAACAATTCCTGTTATGAAACTCGTATAACACAATCTGCACAATGTTATTTCAAAGAGAGAAAAAAAAATAATAGCAATAAAATTATTATCCTTACTATTTTTGATAGTGTTAAGAAACCCCAATGTGTTAAGTAAGCGATCAAAACAATTCATTAAATATTAAACACACAACTTTAAAATTGTAATAGTGCACCATATATACCATAATACATAAATCAAATATTTATTTTTTATAAATTTATTGAAATTGGTGATATTTTTGACACACGACTTTAGCATTTACACTGCCAATTGGTTTTGTTGGCATACGGCATTTTGATGTAAAGCTGGTTACATAGTAGAGCTACCGTTGCTGTTAATTATTAGCTAACAATTACGAATACATGACCAAGCAATTTATATAACAGTAAACTGTAATATAATCAACCGGGAGGATAACGAAAAAACGTTTTCTTCCAAGTTTTCTCTCAATGATGTACAGGATCTACCTACATTTGAGTTCGAACAACCTCGAGATGCTTTTGCTATATTATTATATTTTTTTGCAATGCCAGCTCCAGCAGCTATTTGTTGTTATGATAATTCTTTTCTGGTAACATAATATTTGTTGGCTGGTGGTTTTCTAACTCCACTCTCAAAATGTTTATCAATATACAAGTAAATAAATCACTTTCCACGCCTTCATTCACTTTGTGCCGTAAAAAACAAGTGACATCTTTGGTTTGAAGGCTTAAACTGGTGTAATTATTTACCTTTAAATTTGGATTATTGAGATTTTGTACACTTCCATGTATTTTGTCACTAACGACCCGGGTTTCGCCTTTCGGCATCTTCAGGCATTCAAGCACACGAATGGACTCGAACTGACAGACAGTAAACAGTGTCTAACGTTTATATAGAAGATACAAATACGACAAATATTATTTACGAGGTAAGATATTATACGTCTGAGAGCCACACTGATACCTGAGTTAACATTTCGAGAATTGCTTTAATCCTTATTTTGTAAACAACCCATTAGCAGAGTGGCAAATTGCCGCTTTCCAACATCTTTTAGAATCATCCAAATTTCAGAATTTCAGAAGAATCATCAATAATCCAAATTTGATATTGAAATTCCATCAAGCACCCTCAGTCGATGTCTTAAATTATATTTACCTTTAATTGTGTTATATAGTACTTACATGGACGAAGCTTCTATTTCTGTAAAATAGCAATACTGCCTGTAGATCAACAGTGTAAACTCAAATTTGATCTTTTCTTGGTGTATATATATTAAGTTGACACATAAGTAACGACGTATTTTTTTAAGAAATCAAAAGTTAATATTTTCAGAAAAACGTTATTAAATCAATTAATTACATAATTCTATTATTGCTGGTTACTGTCTCACATCGTTCTGTCAACTTTTTAATCCCACTATACTAAAAACTTTCAGGTTTCGATGCAAAGAACGTGTCTCGTGCTGTTTTCACCTTATCTATTGTATTAATTTTTTTCCATTTAAATAATTTTGTAGAGATAAAAAAAAGTAAAAATCAAAAGGGACTAAGTCAAGAGAATAAGGTGGATGCTTTAAAACATTCCAATTGAACTCCGTTAATTTATGCTGTTTCATCATTGCAAAATGAGGTCGGGCATTCTCGTGATGAAAGACGACATCCTTGCGATTGATTAGTTCAGGTCGTTTTTTTACGAGTTTCTCAGCATTAATTGTTTGGTTAGGTTGCAACAACTTGTAACAAATAATGCCCTTCATATCCCACCAAACACAATCTTCATCAAATATCCAGATCTGAATTTAGCAAACCATCATTGATTGTTTCAAACATCGATAGCACTTCTGCTGTACACATCACATATGTTTTTGGTTGCCACTGTTACATTATGGACTTTATTAAATTCAAAAAGTAAACAGTGTCGAATATGCACTTTTTCTCTGACATTTTAAAAAGTCACAAGGGCTCTGTACAACTCGATCGCTGATAACAGACTTAAAAAATGTTGGAAGAAACCCTCCTTTATATAATACAAAGGCAAAATTAAACACAGTTGCTTAAAATAATATTTCGTAGTTTATGTAAAAATACGACGGAACTTATGCATCAACCTAATATTTCTAAATTAATAAGTTTAAAAACTTTATAAAGTGTAAGATCTATTGTTTTCACGATCACAATATTCCAAGAATTCACGGCAATGTGCACTATTCCACATTGGCTCAAGAAAAAGTTTCTGACTGAAGCTCGACAATCATGAGATTCAACTTTAGGCAAAGCCTTCAAAAATAGTTTATAGGCATTATTGGAAGATGTATTATTAAAATACCTAACTATTTTTTCATCATGCGTATTTTCATTAGTTTGATGTTCTTTAAGTAGTCATTTCCTGATTGTCTTTTCGCCAATTCTTAGTGTTGACAACAACATTTTTTTTTGCAAATGTTGATATTACTTCCAATTTAAAGTTTTAAATTGTATGTAAAAGTAACAGTTGATTGCTTATGTTATTTTGATGTGTCTTTACTAAACCAACTACACAAAATTGTCTTTCCTGCCATGATTCTAAATTCCATAAGCTTTAAATAAAACTTCACAGTACAGATTAATTCCGATTTTACGTGTATACGTATAATTTTTGCGGTCCGTTTCACTTTAGTAAGTTTAATATCCACTTTTATGTTTTTATTTCCCGCATTCAGAATTTATTTAAATCTTTTACACATCAAATTAAATGCATGACAATCGTTTGTTGAAATTGATGACATAGTAAACAGTCATATTCAAGAAAATTTGTCCAATGAATTAGCGGTAAGCTCAATCCATCCAATTCCAATTTAGATGTATTGATGAAACACAAAACAAAACCTTAAAATCAATTTATAGTACTGGAAGTGTTTTGTATAAACATCCCGATAACATAAACTAAACAAATTTCCGTGTTTTTTTTTTCTAAATAACACAAAACTACAGCCCTAATCTACGTATATCTAATCAAAAACACTAAAATATGTTTATAAACTATAGGAATATCATAGTGTAACGTACATATTGTGGAAATAGGTGTGTGCAGTATGAGGATCTCCCAAAGTATAACAGTATATTAAGAGTCAGGGTTACAACTATTGGTGGTTCACGTATTTTTTAATTGCATCTGTTTTATTTTAACAGCCCATAAAAAATCCAATGTCAATCGTTTGTGAAATCGAGTTTATTTAAGAGTCAGCCATAAAATATTAATTTATTTTTGCAACGGAAAAATACCCAATAGGTGTTGGCAATACGCAAAAAATATTCAGATACCATGCTTTGTATTAGTAATTATATTCTAATCCTATTCTAGTCAGGTGAGGAATGGCTCGGTTAAATATGATATTATTTAACCTTCAATATATTCGTGGCACAGTGGTTGATTTTATGTAAGAAATCAAGGTCTAGTTTAAGGTTGATTAGTTTTTATTAGCAATATTATCTGACAGAATAAATTAAACTTTATCTAATAATGGCACGTAAGTGCAAGGGATAAAATACCGGTAGACGGCAGCATTGATACTATTACCAAACCTGTAAACGATGAAAATAACATTGAGGATTTTAATGTATATATATAAATATATATCAGGCGCGTGCCGTGGATTTCTCTCTTTCTCTCTCAATCACATATAAAGAGAAGGGTGCTATCGAGATACAAGAGTATGCGGGCGCATGCTCTTGTATCCTACTTGCTCACATTCAAGTGAGGTTGTACGATAGAGGTAAGTCCACCGCACGCCGATGATGTATATATATATATATATATATGCCTAGTTGGTTCATATTCTGTTAAATGACAATGTCAAACAAAATTTATAGTTGATGAATATCATTACCCGGCATGCGTTGCAATGCCACTCAAAGAAAGAAAGGTTTTGTGTTTTAATTCTGTTTATTGAAGTGATTTTAGATCAGAGGTCTACACGGGCTGAAATTTTATGAAATTACTCGGCCCGGGCCCGGTCCGGTACACACTCCACACTTATGACCCGAACCCAACGCGAAGCCCAGATTTATTTTTCCCAACCCGACTTTTTAAATACAGTATTTCACTTTTACTTTTCAAAACAATGTATGTTATTGTTTCCATATTTTCAGCGATATTCATAACACATGTGAAATAAATTATTTATGTTATGAATACTATTGCCTTATGGCTGACTCATGAACCGAACGTAGTACGAAATATTTTTCTTAAATTTGAATTCCTTACCCGGGCCCGACCTGAGCCCGAATCTGAATTGTCTTTACCGGCCCGAGCCGGTAAAGCCCGAGCCCGTGCAGACCTATATTTTGGATACACAATATTTTTTGTTTTTCGTCTCGTACGTACACGAATGAATTAGAAGGTTTTTTTTCCGAGATTTCAGTGTTTGTACGTATTTGATTATTTTTAATTTTTTTTTCTTCAAAAACCTTCACGAGAGTGTGCACAACAACTCACCAAAGTTTCATCAAAATTGGATGAACGGTAAAAGAGCGCATATAGGACAAACAAAAAAACATTAATTTATATATATATGGATTTTTTAGTTATGGGATAACTTTTAATAAAATTCTATTTTAATTTTTAAAATATTCTCAATCATCTTCTACAAACATCTATTCTTTTTAAATTATTTTTCCTCTACTCAATCTGCCTAACACGTTAGGAACTCGATAAATATAATATGTATTAATATATTATGGGCATACGTACATAAAAAGGTTTGCCTCCACTAACTTAGGTTATAGAAAACCTACAATCATCAGGGGTTAGTGAAAAAATCGTTAATAAAATGATATTTTTTGATACACAACATTCATAAGATGAAAAAAAACAATTTCATAACCATTCTCACGTATTTATAATGATAACAACGGAAAGAAAAAAGTTACTTTTGAAATTTGAACCAGCAGAAAATCGAGACCAAATTTTGGTTTTCTAAGCAGAATTTTTACACTTGCTTTATGCCAATTGTTAACCTTAACATTCAAAACATTTCTTAACAAAACTTTATAACTTTTACTGACAAAGTCAAAGAATCAAGTTCAATTCTACTAAAATATATTTTACCGGTAAATGTCGGTAAACTTGTTATACCAGATACGTTTACCTACCGAATTTAATGATACATTGAACTATTAAGCAAAAAAAAAAACACATCTTTTGATTGTTTTGATATAAATGTATAATATATTATATATTGAGAGTGAAATGTTTTCGACTCCATAAACTGCATTTCGGAAAACGCAAAAATAATGATAAAAAACAATTGTGTTTTTATGCGAAAAGTGACTTGTTCTCATTTTATAATAATGCATAAACTATTATATAAAACGTTGATGTACGTCTTAAAGTTCATAATATTTGGAAATTGGAGTTTTTAGACGAAAACACGTGTTCAAAAAGATCGTCCGAATAAACAAAAAAAACATCCAGATGGCATCGTTTTTCGAAGTTTACTTTTTATTGAAGGGTAGCAGATAAGGTATTCTTTTATTATTGAAGTTCAAATCTGTATACCGATCTAAATTTTTCTGGTTTAATCTTTTTTTTTTTAATTGTCATACGTCATAGATTTGTTTTGTAAGATGTGCTGGCTGTATCTGGTCGACTGACGAAAAAATCAATTAGCGTTTTTTGTGGTTAACTTCTTAATTAAAACTCCGTTAAAATGACAATAAATAACTGATAAAGAATCATTGACTTGATCACTTTTAATCGTAGTTCGGCGTATAAAATATAGGTTTTCAATATCTTATTTTTTTTAAATTCATACGTACTATTGATTCTATTTCCATCTTCACGTGTAAGATTTTTTATTATACTAGTATAACCGTACCCGTCATAGATAACGGTATTTAAATTGAAATATTGAATGTCTAAAGCACCTCGAACGCTTACGTCATGAGAAAATTTCGCACCTACAAATGTGATATGTGATTATAATAAAGCCTCTACACCAGCGGTCTCGGCTATTATATATAAAATATTTATAGAATTATTGTATCGAAAGAAAAGTGTTCCGGTCCATCAATTTGGGTCAGTGTTAACGATTTCATATTTTATTATTATCATCGATTATGTACTAGATAAAGACAACATATTATTCGCATTTGTTTTCAGCATAGGATATGGATCATTGGTTCATTGACCACTAGTAAATTTACAAGATCACCGTACCAAATTGTTTTGGCATTGAAGGGCGACTGGGTAGTTATTCAAAGCGATTTCGTTACGCGGTTGACTGATAAGAACATTTTAAGACATACTTATAAAATCAACTAAAATACTTACGTAAATTAATGTAAATGGCAAAATTTTTAATCAAATAATCATTTAAATATTTATTGTAAAAAATATTAGTAAACCAACTCGAACTATAGCCTTATGTTTTATATATTAGTAAGCTACACATAAATACATTTATAATCAATTAATGTATGATATCAATAAATGAAAGCCATTAATAGCCGTATAAATTGCAATATCAGCAATCGGCTAAGTAAAAATATTCAGAAATACTGAAAATTCCTTCGAATTATCTTACGGTATTTTTAGTCATGAATTTGCGGTAGGTATTCTTTATTCTATGAATTTTTTCGTCGACATAAACTATATTAAAAATGGTTTTAGATATAATAATACATAATGTGGATTATGAAAAGGCAAAAGGATGTAACCCACACCAAAAAATAATGTGTACAACTCACACAAGACGTGAAATATACTATATTTATATATATATATATATCTACTTAGAAAGGCGAAAGGACGTATCCCTGCGAGTTTTCAAAACATTTTTTTTTCGATAACCACAGCGTATCAAATTTAATACACGTTCTGTGTGGGTATTTACATTATTTTTTTCGTTTGGGTTACATTCTTTTGCCTTTCCAAAGTCAATATTATAATATCAAATATTTATGAGGGAATCATTAATATCAGTATACAATTTCAATTAATGGATCTGTTCCAATGGTTTAATTTATTACGCAGATCATGTGTCTCGATTTTTTCAGAATCAATTAGATTAACAAAATAATTCATTTTATTTAAAATTAATTTAAGTTTTTCAAACACAAAAATATCAGTCACTGTTTGTCCGTTGAGGACAATATTTTCACACTTGCGGTTTTCCCGGTGACATTAGAAAGCGTTAATTATTTTTAACTCAAAATCTATCAAAGAATATGTTTCCAAGAATATTTAAAACAGTGTGAATTATTATATTAAAAATATAAGACCTAATAACTATGTATGTTACACTGTTCTAGGAAATATTTTCTAATTGGACATTTTGAATAAGAGTTTCCTTAAGCAAAATCTAGGTTTAATCTTTTCTCGTGGTTAAAGTTATTATAAGATCTTCTACTATGGAAATAATGCCACTTAGTGAATTACTAAAATTTGTAATTTAATGTACCACTTTCCATTTTGTTTTCTATTACATCCATAGTGCATGTTTTTTTATTGATAAATGATTTATTGGAATGTATGCGATGAAAATTCAAATATCTCCTCTTGCTAGTACACGCTTTGATGGAAGATTCATTGTATACTAGGCGAATCGTTAGATAATTTCAAGAGAGCTCTAGAACAGTGGCTCTCATGTGCGGCCACCAGAGAATTTTTCTGCGGTCACCAACGGTTCTATAGTAATAAATATTTATATTAAAAAGTGTGTAATATAAAATAAATACGACATCTATTTATTCGTATTGCTTACGTATGCCGCCCGAAAACGTATCTGTAATGAATGAATATTTTTAATAAAATAGAGATCCTTTTTTAGATAAAAATTAATCGGGATCAGTAAGCTAACCCCATCGGGTTACTTTGTATGCAGTGCACTAAGTAATTCCATCTGTTGTAAGATAACAAATTCATTTTACAATTCTGTAATTATCATTGACAATCATAATTTTTCTAATTTTGAAGGGAATCTTGATACAATTACCGAGTTAAAATGGATATAAAAATTATCTACAAACAATCATTCGGAAGGATGAGAGTGTAAACATATGACTAATAGATTTTTAGACATATTTGAAAAACAAACCTGCAGGACTTTATAGTATTAATATTAAATACAACACTTGTAAATGGCAGGATTGTAAAAATATTGTACTTATTTTTAAAGAAATTATAACAATACATAAAAGTTTTCTGCCTGCGGTGCAAAATTCTACATAGTAGCGGTTTATTGTTAAAAAAATTCAAGTAGTTAGTGAGTCCTTTTTTTTAGCAAATGCATCGGCCTAATATTTTAAATCATATTGAAAATTTGATGCAGCCACGACACATTTCCAAAAGACCACTGATATTCATTGTGCGGCCACGAAGAAATTTTCCGTGAGAACTACTGCTCTAGAGCATCTGAATATGTCCAACTGTCGATTGAAGGATACAAAATTGGTGGATGGGAAGATAGATTCAGAAGGTGACCAAATTATATGTCGGGTTGTACATCAAAGCAATCATATTGAACTATATAGTAATAAAGTCTAAAATGTTCTTAAAATTCTAGTAAACTATATTTTATAAATTACACTAATGTTAGAAAAAACTCGTTTATTACTTTTTTTATAAATATATGTCACTGTCTCGAAAATTCACTCTTAAATTCCATAAACTGATAATGCTGCATTAAGCAGGAGGGCTGAATGATTTGTAGGTCAGATGAAAAATATTCCAATTGAATCCCTACTCGAAAATGTGTAAAATAAAATTGTGTCTGAAATATTTATAATATTATATTATATCACTACATAGTCAAAACATTTAAAATTTGCATATATTATGTGAAATATTTATCAGGACCTGTTCAAAACAGCCGCACGCCTGAACCCTTTGCACTCCTTAACTATTTTAAAGATTTTAATAATATTCTACCGATAATGAATCAAATGAGCGATATACATCCAATAATTAATTAATAACATATTTTATAATTATTTCACGATTGCTAAGTTGTAAGGTATCAAACAAAAATGTGACATTTCAAAGTGTGATATGTTTCCAAACATTTCCCTGGGTAAAGGCCAGGTTTCCTCTCACAAGAGTCTTTTTTCTTTCTCCTGGAGCCTTCCTGTTGGAACATACCATAATATAGTCTTTATGTTTCTTTTTGCGGAAATATGAAATGGATGGGTCCATCCAAGCGCTGGTCAGTGTCACATGTAGAAAGTCGCTGAGGTATATAATGCCCGATAAGTTTGCTTATTTATTACTATTATAATAATAATGTATTCTTATAGCTAATGTCGCAATCGAACAAAACACATTCTGTACAATACCGATAAATGATACTTGAAAGGAAAAAAAGACAATAAAATAATCGTAAATTCATTTTCAAATGTGCTGTAAAATGTCGAGTTCAGCTCAACATATGAGTTCTAAGGGTTAAGAAACCCTCTTGGCCAGCGCGCCGTAGCTTGGAGAATAAAATAATTCGTTCAGCTACGTCATGAAACATCATTGTTTTATGTACAGTTGTAAAACTGAAAGAAAACGCAGGTAATAACAAAGCCAAAGGTCAAGTCCTTGCTTCGTTCGTTTAATGAAAAAAATATGCGTTTATTATAACTCTAAGCAGGCAGACTCTATCCAACCAGTGAAATAAAAATCAGTTAAGGCAAGTGCACGTAATCCTATATAATATTCAATGTAATACAGAGAAGTTATTAATCAGAGTTGTTCTGAAAAGACCTCATAAACCAGATTTGCGGAGCCGCGTGGTGGCCTTGCGTGTCGTGAGTTCAGTAAAGACATGAATAATACCGGTTCGGATACCGGACATTAACATTATTTCGCGCTGGTTTCAATTTGCATTGTGTAAATAAGATATGGACATACCTTTTGTATAATATAAAATGCATAATCTAATATAAACGGTTGTGAATATAAAAAAAAATGAATTACAAGAAATAATAAAAGCTATTTACCTATTCCGCCAAGCTCCTTGGTTAAATTTTATCAATAAACGATAATAAAAATAATATCAATAAATAAAGATATCGGCTATTAAATGTTTTACTTTAGCATTGATTAAGGGCGTAAAACCAAACCAAACGCAAAAAATCAATCGAATTAAATAAAAACAATACTTTTTATTAATATACAATTTACTGATCAATATTGTATTAATTATCCAAAAATTGGGTTGTATTCCATAATGGTGAGCATACATTGAACTTCCTGTTAAATAGTGTTTTTACAAATGACAACAAAATATTCATCAGGGGAAAATTCATTGGGCAAAAGAATACAACATTTTTGGTTGTATTTACTTGTATTATTTGCAAATTAATTTAACGAGCCTAAAAAGAAAGCAATTTTCATAAATACATTTCGTTTTATTATTTACATAATGGAAGAATACAATAAATATTTCAATCGAATCATAAATAGCTTTAACCGTTATTTCATATCTTGCAAGATAGAAAACCGTCTAAAAACATCGCTATAACTGGTCATAGAGCAAAATCTGGAATACCGCTTATTAGCTGAAATAATCACTTATAATACAGATTAATATCTCAATAATTTAGAGATTCAAAAGATTACATTTGTAATATATTTAGATTACCATCGGATATCCTGATAAATTTCGTTTTTTCGTAAAATGAAGGATGTGTGTTTAGGTAAAAATAATGATCCACAAAAAGTACAGCAGATTAAATACAAATTAAATAATCTTTTAAAATTACATATGCATAATGCAAAATGAAATAACAAAGAACCAAGAAAATAAAGATTTAAATTTTGTTTAATAAACATTATTATTAATCATTTTTTTGCAGATAGCTATTTTTTTTATTTGGACTTTTTAAATGTTATTTTAAATAATGAATAAATTCAAAATCAATCGAGTAGTGAATTTGACTATCGATCTTTTCCTTTTACATACTATTTTTACTTTATGGATTCTTACTGAATTATTTGTAACTATATTTTTGGATTTGGTATAATTTTATTATTTGTGGCACTGAATAAAAATTAAGAATTAAGTGAAAGTAGTAATGCAAGGATTAATGTTACGAATGGTTTTTTGGTTACTATTAATTATTACAATTTTATTGTTCACAAATTAAAATTTATCATGGAAATGAATCTTCAGTAAATGTGAGAATGACATTAGAAGTCGATTACATACATTACACTTAGCTAATTGACCCCTTATGATTATGTTTATCATATCAGATAAAAAGGAAAACCAGAGAAACCGCCTTCGCGAAATTACCCAAACTAATTAAGATGCAGAAGTGTTCGATATACAAAAATTCTGTGTTCCAGAGAAAAGTGTAATTTTTTTAAATATTTGATTCCGAAAAAAACAGTAAATTTAGTAAACTGTAATTTATAGAACCAAGTTCATGTTGGTTATGTTGGCAACGTTTCTTTTGATTATAGTTATAAAGTGTTTTTAAGCAATAACATTTTTTTTGTTTTACATTCCGAGCTAAAGAAGTTTTGAGAAAACTCGTCCAATCTTCCATTTTAAAAAGGCAATATAGTTATTCAGGTGGTTAATTTTTCTTTATTCTTTTCATGTATGTAATTATTGTACAAATAAAGTTCGGCGTGTTAATGAACAGTGGTAATAAACCGTTTTAGGGCGCTACTAGTTATGATTTATAGTGTATTTACAGTTAAATAACTATTGTACCTATAATGGTCTTGTAAGAAATAGCTAAATAAAATTATTCTTATAGCCACGGAAAATTCAATAACTAATTTTCCTCATCAATAGATGTCACGAATGCAGAAGTTTCAGTTTTCACCTCAACCGATTGATAAAGATTTATCATAATAAATCATTTAAATTCTTAGTACTGAATGAGTCATAAACAAATTGCGATTCATGGCCATGACGTTTTGAGACCGTGAATTTTATAGCAGAACCATTCAATATCATTTTCCTGTAAAAAAGTATTCAACCTTCCGAATATATTTAAGTACAATGTATTCGTACATTTTTTGCTAATTTAATATTAACCTTTAAATTAGAGCGGCCGTTCATGACCTAATTTCGCTGGTACATTAATATCTTATGATCATTTTCAAAACTACGTATATCTCTTTGAGAGCTTCCGGAATGATGCAGACAATATTTATTCTAATAAACTGCGATATTGAACCAAAAACTCAAAAAAATAATTCATTACTGAATATTATATAATACATAAAAATTACTTTATTTCTTCAAAATGTTGCATGAACACAATCATTATCGTCAAATAAAACCACGGATTATCAACTAGTAACCAACAGTAAAATTAAAAATATATTATCTATGATAGAAAATTTATTTAAAAAATATTTGTTTTTATGTTTAAATAATACACTATCGGACATTAACAGTCGAATCAGAATGAAAAAAGAGTTTGTCATGTCATGCTCTCACTCATTTCATCACCCGTAATTTTTGCTGTTATAATATCATGGTCTAAAATTATTATTTTTTTAAATATAATTATTAAATAAAACTATACCTGGAAAATTAAGACCTTCTTAACGCGTTTCAATTACGGAATATATCTATTAGTTACATTTATTGTCTATACAATTTTTGAATTTCTTTTAAATCTTGTTATATGTCTTCATTCATAAATAGATACAACAGAAATTTTATTTTTCCCGTTTTCTGAATTTTCATTGTTCTGTTTTGTCGCTGTTCTCTTTTGACCTAAAATATTTGATAATTCCTGTAAAAACAAATTCATTGGTATTTTTTAATGAATCAAATATGAAAAACTAAATAACGTTTATAATAATATTAGTATATACATAGAATTATCAAGCTATCGATTTTCCGTTTACATCAAAATTTACATTTTTTCTTTAACAACGTCATAATATTATGTTTTTTTAGATAATGCTATTGATCGGTCAGCCTAACAACAAGTGTTATTGATCTGATTACAAATCTCGACATAACTATAAGGGCCATCCACAAATGTCTTCACATGAGGTAATCCAATTTTAGCCACCCCGCCTATCCATTATCATTATCGGGAAAACAAAAATCGAGAATTACAGTCCCTAGGTAAGACCAATTTTGATTAAATCAAACATTTTAACATCGATTAACCATTGTGTTACGAAGTTGAGAATAGCGGCTTTCTGACAGAGCGGGCATTTTGTTAGGGAAGTGAATTAAGTGAAATAGGAAACGTATTAGTCACCTTGTTTTGAGTTGACGACGAAAGACACTACGGAAATAATTGTGTGGAAGAATAGTCACAATGTCGCTGTTTATTATACAGTCGTGATCATCTGGACTATCTAAGTAGTTGAAATGATAACCTACAAGGTAATAACATACGATGCTCGTTAATCAGTATACTGATATTTATATCAGGTAGGATACAACACACTTTCGCACTTTTCGTGCAACACAATTTTTATTTACAATTATTTGTAAATTTTCGTACAATCCATGCAAACACACAAAAAATCAATTAGCTATTTCAATGACAGCGAAATCGTGACGATTTTGATATGTTCAGAAAGATTTGGATTATTGAGATTTTGTACACTTCCATGTATTTTGTCACTAACGACCCGGGTTTCGCCTTTCGGCATCTTCAGGCATTCGAGCACACGGATGGACTCGAACTGAGAGACAGTAAACAGTGTCTAACGATTTATATAGAAGATACAAATGCGACAAATATTATTTACGAGGTAAGATATTATACGTCTGAGAGCCACACTGATACCTGAGTTAAAATTTCGGAAATCTCCCTAATCCTTATTTTGTAAACAATATATTAACAGAGTGACGAATTGCCGCTTTTCAACTTCTTTTAGAAATACCAGTGATTTTACAATTATAATAGTATTGTGCGTTTTGACGGGATGTAATTCGACGAATGGGTAAATATACACAATCATTCCACATTTAGTGACATCTGTTAGGTGTTTCAACGTATCGGATATAATAGCGGAGAATTAGGAAGGTTCAGCTGCTCATTCAATATCGGCAAGGAATTTAACTGGGCTCTATTAATTTCCAAAATTTCTTGATAAAATAATTTATGATCCCCCATGTTTTTATGCAACAGTTTAACCCCATCATCCGCATTAAACGTATGGTTCTCCATTAGCAAGTGATTTGCGAATGTCGAAGTTTCTTTTTTTAATCTAAAGGCAGCTAAATGTTCTGATACCCTTATATCTAATGTACGTGTGGTTTTACCCACATAGAAATGTTGGCAATCATTGCATTGTAATTTATAAATGCCAGATTTGTTCTTAAAGTTTACTCTATCTTTATTGTTAATAAGTAATTTGCCTAGAGAGTTTTTGCAATAGAACGCCGGTCTAACACTATCAGCGAGTTGTTTTTTAATTTTAAAGCTTGTGCAACCTAAATAACTAATTCTATGCCAGATTCTAGGGTGGTCTATGTCTTTAGACAAGTTCCCGAAATATAGCATCTTTTCTGCTAATTTAATCTTAAATTATAAAAAAAAAAATGTTCAGAAAGAATTAAATTGTATATAATATTCAATGGTATATGCCATTGTATATTTCTGCCATTTAAAAATACGAAAAAACATGCATTTGTCGATTTAATTTATATTAAATAAAATTAACTAACAATCAAATATGCTTCTTTTTTTCAAACTTTAAAAATGAACATTCATATAAACACACATATTTTTAAAATATACTAAAAACACTTTATTACTTTATGACTTATACTCAAATGCAGACAGGATTGAACAAAAGCGCTCGAGCTATAATATTTAAAAAAAAATAATTTCGTTTATAATTAGGTATAGGACTTATAGGTTGTTTTTTTACGAGACGGCATGCTACTCTCCACAGTTCATTCTACTGGACCGCCGCACTGGTGCACTCTGGTCCAAGCCGAGCTCTGATATCAAAATGCAATATTTTATACCGAGTAACTATTTCTCATGACAGTCTAAGTGTCTAAGCCAGAGATGACAAACCTGTGATCTTATAGGGTCTCGAATGCGGCCTTTTGATTGAAATAAACAAACAAATAAATGTCATTATTTTCCTTAATTAACAAAATAATGTGCACACACATTTTTATGTTTCTTAAATGCGGCCTTCTGGCAGGAAATGTTTTGTTAACCCTGTTATAAACACTCTAAGCCAGTGTCTGCCAAACAGTGTACCACGAATGAAGAAGTCTCAAAACTGCCAGATAATGCATTGAAATATTTCGCTGTCAATTATAATAGATCTGTGGACCATACAAGTTAAAAGCTCACAACTGATTGTTTCTCAAGCGTAGACGCTTCATTAAACAAACATAAAATTTGAAATTCTAAAATTGTCTGCATTTTGGATTGTCGACGAATTTAGTTTTTCCATGCTCATAGAAATGAAATAAAAAAACGAGAGCGGCTGCAAATGGTAGAGCCAAGCTTTGACATAAGTTTCACTAAAAAATCAATCGCATCCTTCTTGATATAATAACCATCTACGCATATTTTTTATGCTTATTAAACAATGTTAATTACCTTAACCTAAATTCTCTCAGATAATATTACTCAAATTAATAGAGTTCATTTATTTATAAGGCATTTTTATTCGGTATACCGCGGAAAAACCTTCCTTCGCTAGTGTGCACGTGGTAAAAACTTTTGGCAGACACTGCTCTAAGTTAACATCGTGAAGCAACAAGAGCATTGCCATGCACATTGCACAGCGTCCCTCGCGAAACCGTCGAGGCTTACATATAGCCGACATCGTGTTCAATCAATTTCATAGTTTCTTCGATACATTACGTATAATGGCTCGTGCACACGGGACTAGTAGAGAAGCGCAAGCAAAGGAAAAGCGGTTATTGTGGCAGCAGCAAGCTGTATGCGGGTTCTTATACCTTTGTAACCTACACGACATTTTCAATATTAACTCCACAACACTCTTGCTTACCGTGCTTGGCAATATTTTCTACTGACCTCGTGTAAACGGGCCTCAAGGTATTAATCTTGAGTAAAACATGATTCTTGGATGACGTCGATAGTCTTGATCCTTGATTCAATCTATTTTTTTTTAACTACATGAGCAAATAATTTAAGATAAAATAAAAATCTAGATTGAAGAAAAGTTTGTTGGTAATCGTTTTTTACAAAACTGGGAGGTTAGCAAAGAAATATTAGTAAACGCTTTATCAAAAAGGGAAAATAAATTGAAGGGAAGGAAAGAAACCTACTAATGATTTCGCAATGTATCCATTCTGCATGTCCATGCTAATCAATGTAGTAGGTGAGGAAAATGTGACACCGTAGGGATTCTCTCTGAAGCCATAGATAGACGGTTAAAGAATAATTAATTGTTCGTTACGCAAACAAGAAATGATATGGTCGTTTATACATTTATAAGTACAGTACACTTTCATTATTTTGTTTCAAATTTAAAGAATTCATAATTGTCCACAATTTATCTAGGATATACTGACAAAACGTATTAAGTCAGTTTTTGGTGATTTTCTGTTTCAAATACCAAAATGTAGGCAATTTAACGCTCTACGTACTAATAGAATATAATACGTGAAGTCATAGGATATAATGGTTTTGAAATAGAAACAATATTGTCATGTTTTCTTATTTTTTTATTCTGGCAGAAAGCATGATATAACTTTAACTTATCGATGCCAAATCTTATGATTTGTATGCCAAAAAGATTATTCTTTACAATGTACGAAAAATCTTTTTAAATCACAATACTTGAGAGAGAGTACTTTGAAAAAAAAATAATGCTTTAAATGCGATTATCTCACAACTTGTTTTTATGACTTAATGCCTTCTGTCAGTATAACCTCGATATACAGTGCCGCAACTAGAGGGTGCACACTGCAATACGATGGCAGTCTATATATTTTAAAGGGCCTCCAAAAGCTTGCTTCTTATTGTTATCAAAATTTAATTTTTGTTATTTTCGTTAATATACCGAAAGATTAACAACTTTTAACCTTAATCGAAGGATTACATTTTTTTGAAAAAGATTTCGTTTATGACAATTATTCAATTTTTATCTGAATTGTAGTTACGTGACATAATAATATTATATAATATATATATCTATAGTAAATATAAAAATATATTATTATGGGGCATTTCTATGAACTGAAGAGTGATAGGAAAAAAATAATAATTCTAAAAGCTTTTTCTGAGCAATTGGACTTTAAAGTTTTTTAAATATTTGAAATACTGTACGTTTTTCATTTAGTTTGTTTACACAAAACTGTTTTTATGTAAAAGTATATATTTTTTTAAAAAAGTGTGTTCTTCCATAAAGTAGAGTTTGAAATAAATAATATTTTGATATAACTAATTCATTATGTCATGTTTTCGATTTAGTGTTTTCTTCCACAACAACAACGATATTATGTAGCTAGGAAGAGGAATTATATTTCTGGAATAGAGCAGCTTTCAATGTTTATATTTTTCGTTAATTACAAAGCATTTTGCTTTATTATGTAGGTCTTCTGACAACAATAAAAAATGTTTTATAAAAGCTTCAAACGTTACTTCCTAACAGCTATAAATGTGCTTTTGCATAAGCAGGCGGGCTAACAAATGGTATGAATTATCGATATTATAAAAATAATAATATATTTCTTAGATGCCAAATTCTTAATTACCAATTTTATAATGTATTATTGCTGTATTCTTATGGAATATAATAAATATAACATTTGGTTAAATATTGTAATAATGTATCATATATATATTTTTTTTTTGTTAAAATAAGACATAATATTATCAAACACACCATCACAACTATTAAGTTATAGTAGTAGCTCAAAGACATATTTATTTACACACAAAATATGATTTAGTAGGTATATACATTCCATAGAGCAATGTGTAAAGATTGTTGCTATCAGTTATCACCATGGCCAAAATCATAGAGAACCAAACCTTTAGCTCAAATTAAATGTATAGTTCTCTATGGCTAAATTATTAATATGGCAACCCCAGTAAGTGCTGTGTTTTGTAGCTTTCAATAATTTCGTATTTTCTTCTGGCTTGGAATATAGGATATGGATGAAGATGCTGGTTAATATACTTTATTTGTTGTTGCAAATGTAACCTCTTTTGTATGCCACGTATGTGTTTATCCACTTGTTCTTCTAATGTCACCTGATAAAGTAAGCAGACTCATCGATTGATTTCGGCTGTACATCCTAACCTAGCTCTGACGAACGTTGAAAGGTTAACGACAAAATAAACATCATTATTATCTATCTTTTATATAAATTTTAGTTTGCGACGTACATTCCACGTATGATTGGCTGTTATGTGAATTACTAAATGAAAACATTAATCTGTCATGCCAATGTGGTTACTCACATTAAGGGCATCTTCTGTGAAATTTGACTTCGGCGTCATCAAATTGGTTAATATTGACATAATATTTAACATAGATTTCTGTTAAAAATATTTATTGAAATAATACGAGGTATGTCTAAAATTGCATTGATAAGATATATTTTTGATTTCGATACTTGTGATATGTTAAATCCTAATAAATATGCATATGTGAAAATCTGTTAAATGTTATTTGAGTAAATGATATATGTCACTACAGTTATTAGGATATATGATTTAAGAATTACAGTGTTATTAGACCAGTTGTATCCGAATGCATTGTAACGATTAAATATAATATTGAAATGAAGAATTGTCAGCTTTCACTCCGAAGACATTTATTTGTCATATAATAGTATCATTTTTTTATATTACATGTAAATTTATTATTCTCCTTAGATTCTGGCAGTGAAATGTTGAATAAATCCGGTTCACCTGGGTCCAGGTCAAGATCCAGATCTTCTGAATCTAGGTCCAGATCACGGAGTTCTAATGCGGCATCTAGAAATGGTATGTGCGTAGGGACTTCAATTGAATATATTTAGCCCTTTTTTGATATTCGAATGTTTGAAAAATTATTCCAATACTATTTGTTAGTATTTTCAAACATACAGTTTAACGTATCCACCATGTATTTGATCATTTAGTACGACTTTGACTTATAACAAACTCAGAAATAACATCATACTCGCCCGGCGCATAATCAGCCTCTCTCCAACGTATAATTAGCATCCAAGTCCCAAAAAAATGTAATCCTTGTAACAGATAAAACCGATACACACAATACAGAGTTATCGACGTACTGGAAGGTCTGGGATTTCAAACAAACACCATTTCTCAACATTATTTATTTTAATTGAAGATGCAGTGGTTTAAAATACACAAAAATAATATTCCTAACACATAAAATTGAGTCAACAATTACTGAACACATGAATTTACTTTAACTTATAATGCAAGTGACACGACAACCGATTTTAAATTAAGTCCAATTTCAAAACAACACGAACAATCCACAATTTCACCGGTGCCGGCCACGGCCGGCGGCTCGCCCTGGCTCGAAGGCTGGCAAGCGACTACTGACACATAAAATCTAAAAAGACTCCCGCACCGTCGGAGTCACCCCTTTCCGTCAAAAATGGAGGTGGACTCGTCCATCGAACGTGTCCGCCGGCGATTGGCCAAGCGCCCTTCACCTGCACCGATTTCTAGGAATCATTGTCATTAACGCTGTGCGTTTTCAGTTATGGACCCTGATAAAACTTAAACTTAACAAAAAACCAGGGTGTGTCACAATATATTAAAATATCTCAAATAATTCCAAATCTCATGTTCAAGAAATCCAAAAATCTACTGGCACAGCAGAAACAATTGCGAACGGATTGAAAATTTTAAACCTTGGCAACGCTCTTGGAATATGGATCTTTTCTCTTTTGCACCTGTATTGAAATTGATTCTTTGTGATTTACACAATTATTCAAATACTTGTATTACTCGATATTTGAATAATTTATTTCACGATTATTTGGAATCTATAAATATGTGTGTGATTTAAAAAACTAAAGTTAGAGAAAGAATCAATAAAAATGAATTAGATTCTTGTTTGGCTTAAGGAAACAATCGGTATATGTATTCTATATTTCCTCCTATTAGTCTAAACCTTTACATCATTATTTATAATATTCATATTTAAAGATTTTTTGTTCGATTTGTTTTGCAATGTTTTGGTGTAAATTACACTCCTTCTGTGGCGCTGCGTAAACTGAGACGATGTTTAATACGGCGATCATATCTGGGTCAATTACAGCGAGGACTATTTTTACATGTATCAAGTCCATTTTTCATATTTAAAAATCTTATATATATATTACATTACATATATTAAAAAATATGTGTCATGATCTGTAAAAAAAAGTATTCCATTTTAGCTAAATATATACGCTCGAATATGTAGTGGTATACAAAATACACAACCTGAAAATACAAAACAGAATAGTAATCACCGTTACAGATCTTTATTTTTCTTGTTCACTAAGAAGAGTCGACTAAATGTTACTTTACTTCTCAGGATCAGTCTCGCCAGCCGATTCAAATCGATCTAACAAGAGTGGTTCGAATGGACCAACATCCCCTGACAGATCCGTGTCTAGGTCTGCATCGCCTGTATCCGTCAAATCCAGGTAATTGTAATTAGTTTTCGCTATTCTTTTATTTACGATTACATTTTTAATACTCATTTGTGTTTTATCGTTCTCTTCTCTAGATCAAGATCAGGTTCGGAACAGTCCGGTGGTCATACAAACAAATCCAGATCAGGGTCTCCGGTATCTATGAGATCAGGCTCTGCTTCCAAACACTCGAGGTCTGGTTCTAGGAAATCTGCCTCAGGCTCCAGACATTCTTCCGGATCCAGAAGATCTCATTCTGGATCTCGAAAATCTCATTCCGGCTCCAGACGGTCACATTCTGGTTCGAGGCATTCTCGTTCGGGATCCAGGAAATCGCGTTCTGGCTCAAGAAAATCAGGTAGTCAAGCGTCTATCAGATCCAAAAATAGTAACCATTCTGGATCACAGAAATCTCCACCTGGTTCACCAGCTGCGATTACCCAAAGGACGACAATTTCAAGGTCCAAATCAGGAAGTGTCAGGTTGTCCAAGTCTAAAAGCAGATCAAGGAAGTCATCAGTTCAATCCAACAAATCTGCATCTCAAAAATCGAAATCCCGATCTGTGAAGTCAAAATCTGGTTCTGTTAAATCGAGATCACGATCAAGAAAGTCAAAATCAAAAAGTGTTGATGTTTCTCTTAGTGGTAAAGATCTTGTGATAGACGATGCTGAGAAATCAATTAAGAAGGTAATAGAGGGTCCTGAAAGATCTCCAAAAAATCGAACAAGAACATTACGTTCCAAGTCAAGGTCTGTGGAAAGAGATGGAGATATTGAAAAAAATACATCTCCAGTAGTGAGGTCTAGAAGTGGTTCAAGGAAATCAAATAGTGTTGGCAGAAAGTCAAAAAGTGTATCAAGAAAATCAAGGAGTGGCTCTAAGACTTCAAAAGCCGTCTCTAGAAAATCTAGAAGTGGGTCAAGAAAGTCACGAAGCGGTTCCAGGTTATCAATTGCTAGTTCTGCAATATCAAGAAAATCTAAGACCGGTTCTAGGAAGTCGAGAAGTGGATCAAGAAAATCTCGTAGCGGATCAAAGAAACCTAGAAATGAATCAAGGAAATCCAGAAGTGGATCGAGGAAATCCAAAATTCGATCGAGGAAATCCAGAAGTGGTTCCAGAAAGTCACGTTCCGGTTCTAGAAAATCCCGATCTGGCTCTAGAAGGTCCAGGTCTGGTTCTAGAAGGTCAAGAAGTGGTTCTAGATCTCGTTCAAGATCTGGTTCAAGATCAAAGAGTCGATCCAGAAGCGGATCAGCTCGTAGCAGGTACAATCTTTTATAAAATACCGCGTATTTTGCTGGATGTATCTTTTGCACCACTACTTTTGCGTTATCATGTAAATATCCTTACCAAAAGCGCTTATTTATTTCTGTTTTAATTTTCAGATCGGGATCTCGTTCGAAATCCAGAAGTAGGAGTAAGTCAAGGTAAGATTGGACTTCAATCACGTCAACTTGATTTTTTTAAATTGAGACAAGATTTAAGGCTCATAATTTTATTTTTTTATCGGAATTTGTACAAAGCGGGTAAAATATACCTCGGAAAATGAATTGAAATATTCTGGTTTCAGATCACGAAGTGGCTCACGCCGGTCTAGTCGTAGCAAGTCAGGTTCTATTGGAAGAAAGAAGAAGCGAGTTAGAGAAGTCCTTTCCGATTCTGAAGCCGAAGGTTCGTGATGACACTTGTACATTAACCATTGTCATAAGATTCCTTTGCGCTGTCACTTATTTTTTATCAATTGAACTACAAGATGTTCAACAAAAAGCTTTTAAACCTCCAAACTTTATTTACATATCTGATATTCAAATTCTTTTTTGCATGTCTGCAAAGAATATGAGAGAATTTATTTATTCAATTTTAGATGAAGCACCGAAGAAAAAGATGGCGACAGGTCTTATAGATTCCGACAATGAAAATGAGAAGGAAGAAGTTGAGGGTGAAAACAAGGAAGCGACCGCTGAGAAAGTTGAGGGTGAGCAAGCTCCAGAAACCAATGAAGTTCAAAAAGTTGTGGATGATGGAGATTCTGACGATGGCTTGGAACCAGATCGAGATCTTAATAGGTGAGTAATTATTTATAAAGTCAACAACATTGTTGGGGAGGGGGTATCCAAAGCCGATTTTATTATGAATATTCTTGATTAATCAGCTACTACGATTTTCTTTCTTTTCTAAACTTTTCCAGCCGTGAAGCTGGGATGTCTGACTTTGAGATAATGTTGGCTAGAAAACGAGAAGAAAAGAGTCGTAGGAAGAAAAGGAGAGATATAGATATCATCAATGATAATGACGATCTTATAGCCCAATTACTGCAAAATATGAAAACAGCGGCCGAGGTTAGAAATTACATTTCTTATAAATATATTGTTTTCTTACTGAAGAACACTTTTGATTCATGAAAGCTTCTTTTCTTAGATGAGTACCTAAGCAATATACTCGCATTGAGCAAAACAGGATGCTTGGCTCTTTATATCGTAATTTAGATTTCTCAAAAAGTTTGCATATACTATGAAAATATATATTAATTGAAAATAAAAATTCTGAACCATTCAATGAAATGAAAGAAAAATATACAACTTCACTTGTTTAAAAAACAGATCACACGCAATAATTGAACACAGTCAACAATCTAATTGTTTATCATTTTACCAAAGAATGAAGGAAATGAAATGTTTCAACAGAGATAATATAGTAATAATAGGCATTTTAAAATTATTTACAGGATGACAGAGAATTAATAAAACAAAATCAGCCAGCCGTCAAAAAGATATCAATGTTGAAAAAAGCAATGTCCCAGCTGATCAAGAAAGACTTGCAATTGGCATTTCTTGAACACAATGCGCTCAACGTGCTTTGCGATTGGTTAGCTCCTATGCCCAACAGAGCCCTACCATGCCTACTCATCAGGGAAAGCATTCTGAAGCTGCTGCAAGATGTAATGTATCTTTTCATTTTTGGATTTATTATGTAAGATTTAATGCATATTAGCATCTTTTGGCATTCATTGCTATCAGATGAATGGTCAGTAGAGCCAATTTATCCATTTTCCAATTGTTCACTGGCAGTGGTTAAAAAATTTGCAGATTATGGTATAATCTCTTCCAATTCTAGACATACATTGTATTATTTTTAATTTTATAACTACATATCAGTTATTCAAGCCCTTATCTACACTACAAGTCCATATAATATGTAAGCTAACGGAATATAATTGCTTAACTAAGACTAAAATGCGTGTTATGACAACAATAAACTGCTGCATTACAGACAGTTTGACAAGCTTTTCATTTTTGAGAATACTAACCGAAATTGATATTGAAAGTAATAAGAAACTTCTCACTAGTCAATATTAAAAATTCTGTGCTGCAATAAATGTCATTTTGGGCCACGGGCTGTCATCACTGGGTTCTTGTATGCAAATCATATGTGTGGATCTAAATGTATTTAAGGCTACATAAAGAATGTGTATAGTGTAAAGATGATGAATATTTTCAAGAAAATATTGCAGCATATTTTAGCCATTTACAACAATTTTTATTTAACGCAGAATAAATAATATCATACTTAAAAAGAATTATGGGATATAATTTCAATATGAAAAATTATCCACTTAAACTGTACTGGTGATATGAGCCAAGTGTTAGTGCCATATGAATAAAAATGAGTTTTGTGGAGAATTTTGTCAATTGATGTATGTATTAATTTTTCAGTTTCCAACGATAGACAAGTCTTACCTGAAACAATCGGGTATTGGTAAAGCTGTAATGTATCTTTATAAACATCCAAAGGAGACCAAACAGAACAGGGAGAGAGCTGGCAGATTAATTTCCGAATGGGCACGACCTATATTCAACTTGAGTGCTGATTATAAAGGTATTTATTTTTTTATGTAAATCTTGTTAACGCATTCTAATTGTCTATTGTGAGGACATATCGTTTCATTCCTGTCAGCTTGCTATAAAACACACTATGTTATTTACTTCAGCATTAACCCGTGAGGAAAGACAAGAGAGAGACTTAGCTCAAATGTCAGGTACTGGAAGGAAACGAATACGAGGTCAAGACTCTGATGACGATGATGCACCAAGTGCTAGCGCAAGTGGAACTAAAAAGCCTAGCAAAGATCTTATTGGCGGAGGTGGATCAGATGAGAAGTAAGAATATTTCGATATACTAAAAAAAATGTGTATTTACAATGCCATTTTTTGATTGCAACCCTTGAGAAAGAAACGCAGGAGATAACTGCCCATCATAACACTGTGTCTTCCCAAAGCAATCATTTTTAAAAGCACACATATTTCATACCCCATTTTTTATAAATTTGATATAGTATGTTTTTGGAAGTTTTCTATTTTAATGCTTTGGTGGAAACCACGTCTATACTATACTCTTCATAGGTCTGGTCTATAGATGTTGTGATTTCCTTTAGCGTATCACACAGTTTGTACTATTTTTATCATAGCAGATGAACATTTCGATCTTGATAAGTGCAAATTCATATTCCAAATCTCTTTACAATGCGTCATATTATCATATCGAATAGAAAATATAAGATCCAGTATGTCCATTTAATCCTACATATCTTGATATGTTTCATTCCATGTATCCATTTTTTTCTCATTATTAATATTGAACTCTACAGTAATAAATATTTTGACTTTTCAGGGCACTACGACCTGGTGATAAAGGTTGGGTAGCGAGAGCCCGAGTACCTATGCCTTCCAGTAAAGACTATGTTGTCCGACCTAAGTCAACCTGTGAAATTGAGATGTCTAGGGTAAGCTAATTAACGTTCGCCACGTATGCGCATCATATTAACATACAAAATGTTTATATCAACAGTCAATGTCTTAAAAAATATTTTTCGGCTATTTCTATTAGATTGATATACTTAGTACCTGTTTTCTGAAATTGTTCCTGACATTTCTTGGGGAGTTTACTGTGCATATACATAAATACTTTTGACTGGTAACAATTATAGCATTTAAATATTCCCATGTAGTTTGAATTAAGGGTTTCTCCTGTTCACATGTAAAATGACCATGCCTGTAAATATGTTTAGCTGGTGAGCGGACTGCGTTATTTTCAGCAGACTGTATTATTAAGATACTGTGTGTATCTCTTTTATGAAGTAAGAAAAATAAATATTCGAGTCTAAATTGCACTTATATCTGGCTTACAGGTAACAAAGAAAAAGATGACGAGATATGAAAAACATATGAAGAGATTTATTGACCAAAAGAGACTAAAATCATCCAGACGAGCTGTTGAGATATCCATTGAGGGACGAAAAATGGCACTTTAGATTATTAAACTAAGTTATTTTAAACGAAATGTATTATTTTGTACTATTTTTAAGCACTTAATATAAGTTTTGAATCCATCAATCAATATTGTTTAAATATCATCTGGAAACATAATTTGGTTCTTTTTTCTGCACAACTGAACATAGTTGAGGAAAATATTATTTTTATTTGTTGTTTTTAAAAAACAAAAAAAAAATCTGCATTTGCAAATACATTTGACCGAGTTTAATTCCGATTGCCATAATTATTTTTACTTGCACTTTGATTATAATGTTAGAACGAAGATTTTTATGCAGTTATTGAAGTAATATTATTTACGATCTCTACATTGAATACTAAAGTTAATATATTCAACAGTTTGAAGCTAAACTTAAAAAATGATGCAGTTTTTTTATGTTTATGTCAAAATGTTAACATGAAAACAGTTTTTTGAAGGTCCCCATCGTCAGATGATTGTAACATACTGTTTTTCAAAATTGAGAATAAGTGCTTTCGTCATACCAATCTGAAAGTGATATATATAAGTTATTAATTTTAATATGTTTTGATTTAATATTAAAGCATCAATTTGTTTTTATGTATACAATCACTGAACATGGATGATCATTTATTTGCTTGAAATCTATTTTTTAAAACTTCTCATAAAAGGAAATGAAACACTCAATATAAGTGCGGTCAAATATTCAGCAAGGTATAAGGACATTAGCTTTATTTTTTATAATATTTCTGAACGGATAACATTTCATCTTCATAATAATAAAATATAAACATAATAATACATAAACGCACTTTTGGTATTGGTATTAAATTTATTTTCATAACATAATATATCTATGTGCTAAAGAAAAGGGGCATTTTGTCCAAAATCAGTATTTTTCAGTAAAGCCAAGATAAGATTTGCGTTTGTATGAACTTTATTGAAAAATATGATGTTTCAGCATGAAATTTACTAACCTAGCAGCATTGCTTTGACATGTTCCTTTTCCCCTTTATGCATATATGCATTGCAGTTATTTGGCATATTCAAGTAATTTTTCGATTTTTAAGACTCGACGAACTTTTCCTTTCACCGACAGATATATAAAAGTAAATATCCTTCCTCTCCTGTGAATTTTTTAATATATGTGATAACCCTTTTTACTCTTCCACATTCAATATTATCCTGAAATGTCACGTTATCCATTATCTAATTTATCCGCTTGGTTAAGTCTTAATTTGGAATGTGAACTTTTCCTTGTACATACATAGATATTGTATTACACTTATGAAAGAGTAGGTATCAGTGTGTTTAGGGAATATTTTTTGGATACTAAGCTGACATGACATTTTCCTTAATTTGAAACATGTGTTACAGTTATTATTTTAAAGTAATTAATTGTTGTAATTACTACTTATAAGTATTTTTTGCAATAGAAATAAATCCAATAAACGATCAAACACAAATTTCTTTTGTATGATATCATTTTTTTCTACCTTTCTAATCCGCTTGTATAATTAAATCAAACAGCTGTCAGAAAACTCCAACGCAATAATTTCAGTCGACAACCATGTAGTGACAACATAGTTTAGCGACCGGTCGTGAGAGCTTTAATTCTGAATCACAGACAGATATACTTCAAGAATTAACAATCCATTGCTATAAATGGCTTCTATCAAAATAAATTTTGAATTGGCGTCTCCGTGGATTTGAAAGGCATCGTAACGAACAATTAGTGTTTGTTTTTAACTCCTACATATGAAACCAAATAGTGAACTGCAATTTTTTTGTCGCTAGCTACGGTATTCTTTGGATATTGTTTTTATTATATAATAACTAGTTTTGTATGAATTAATAAAACAATTGTGTAGCACTGTCTTTTATTTTTTCAACTCATTTGGCATACTCTTCAATTAATAACTAATAATATGTATACATATCATTACCATAATTACATAGCACATTAAATATCTTTTTTTATTATTTATAATTTGTTGCTTTCCTAGTTAAATATCTACAAAAATTGCTCAAAACACTTAGATTAATTAAAATTTACAATGCAGACAGATCACAAGTAGTTAATATATTACACATATGACACATAATATTCCCTAAAAGCAGAGTATGACAGATTTAAACAAAAAGAAATTATAATAATGTTCTTCCACATCTTCATGACTGCTATTTATATGGACACCACAAACAGGTAAACTTAAACGCTGTTCGGTTAGAAAGTATTTTTGACTTCTGTGAGAAAAAAAATCAATAATTGGCGTAAGTCAAACAGTCAACGACATTGGTATAGATTTATTTCATAAGAATAGGTAGGTAACCTTAAAATATTTAAAAGCAGCATTTGGTGGCTGTATATTTAACTCAAACCTGCTGCAAAAATCGGCCATTTTAATGGTTAAAGTAACACTTTAAAACAATTTAATTAACTAAATAAAAGTTTCCTAAATTCATTACAGTTATTCGAACCAATTTTGTCATGACTTAATTAATATTTTTCAAACATCACTGAAAAAATCTAAATTTATACACCAGTAAACCATATTGTATTGCACGAAAGACTGTATTGCTTTAAAGAAAAAAATGGTATCTTATACAAATAAAAGAAAAATAAACAATGTGAAATTGAATTTTTTGTGGGAAACATTGACAGTGAAAGAAATTATTTTTTAATTAAATAGACTATACAGTTTCATTTACATAGATAATATAAAATATTATTTTATCGACCATTATGGAATTACACAGAATATAATTCACAAATTACAATGAATTGGAATCTCAACAAATTTTTGCTTGCTGTTACTTTTTTATATTGTCAACTATCTTTCAGTAAAATTATTGCTTCTTGATAGTTAAATTTATGATTAATTTTGAATGAGAGGTGATTAACAGAGAAGTGACGATGCCCTAAAACAGATAATAGAGTCTAAATTTTTAATCCTTATATGCTTGCAAAGTGGTTCATGAAGAATCCGAATGAATCATGTCAACAAAAAATTTTTTGGTAAACTAAAGAGTAGTAGTCAGCTAATGAAACTCTCTGCGCCATTTTCAGTATTGGACAGGATGGGCCTGAAAGGATAAAAACACCACGTAGCACAACACGCGTTTGGATAAAATTATGCATGATAGCAGCTTGGAGATTCTATTCCTTGATCGCAGAAGCAAAAGACAATGTCACTTGCAGATAGACATATTGTAGTTCATAAAAACAGACTTCAAAATCGCATGCAGTTGATTAAAGATTTCAATCATTTTAAAATGTTCGCAGTTGGCCGTTGTTAAGGTTACGGTCACTTCTCAATTAGCTCCTAATTTTTAAAGGTATTACGATAAAACTGAGTATTTTTGCAGAGATATTTTTTTTCATCATTCAACTCGTTGTTTTTCAATACTAATATATTTGTCTGACAATATGCAAATAAATGAACATGATTATATCGGCTTTTGAATATATACCTGGAATGCAACTAATCCAATATCAAATCTGTAATAATATCTTTCTATAACTCCACTTAATCTATCATAAAAACAACACTTCATAACTTATCTACATTGTCATTATCAAGTATAGTATGCTGTACAGTGTTCATAAAACATTTGACCCTCATCAAACATTTTTATATTTATGAATAAAGTTAATTTTATGATGTGCAAAATATTCAATAAATGAAAATAAATTCATAATATAATCATGCAGGCCATGGAGGGTGTAGGTCTACAATATTTCTTTAATTTGTAATTATAGAAATACAAATTTACAGACTGTGATACACACTTGAACCCAATCAAAAAACGAGAAAAGCTTTTGTTAAATAAAAATATAACCTTTCACCACGGTAAAATTGAGATTTGTATAGATTCTGCGTCGCAGCGAAAGAATTAATAATAAAATAAATATTTAACTTCACAAATATAAACTAACACTTAATATTTTTTACCTAAAAATATCCGTTGCTGTGGGCCTCACATTTCCTCTGAAAAGCTCTGACTGTGTGATATATATAGTATTAAAATAACACCTACATAACATTTAGTGCAACAGAACTGGAGTTCTAATTATTGTACATCTCTATTGAGTCATGTTTTTTAAACTGTCCTTCGATTTCCACAATTAACAGGCTACAAGTAATTTTTTAAACGATTTTTTAAATGAAAGAACTTATTTTTTGTAAGCGATTTCCTTCAAATGATTGAATGTATTTTTTTTTATGCATTCGTAAGTAAATCACTAAATTATATTGTTAGTGAATTGGTTATTTCTATTTCAACATAATGTAATCATCTTAAAGCTGAGTACTTTTTATATTTAAATGACGGTTTATAATAAAAAAATTATCCAAATACACAATTTTCTAAAAAGTTTGACATTCTCTTGAAAATGATACAGAGAATAATAATGTAAATAATGTGAAACAATTTTATACCGTTTAATGTTACAAAATCAAGAGTATTGAATAATCATATTGTCCGTGAGGAAAAACATCAATATAATATAAAACAGTTCAAGGACTTATTTCAATACTACTTGCTACTTAAAGATTATTTACAATAATTAATTTATGAATTGAGATATCAATTGCACATGATGTTTTGTATTTATATATATATATTATTTTTATTGTTAATTTAAGGTCCTTCAATGAGTTGAAAATTATATTGTATTACATATTTGTAATCATTAACAAATTATACTTAGCTTATGTATGCAATTAATCTAGTATTGACTGTTTGTTTGTAGAGATAGGTATGTATATATATATATTTTATGATAAAAATGTAATATTACAATATTTGATATGTCAATTTGCTCCAAAAATGAAAATAGCTAATTAAGAGTCCTTTAACAGTGACACCAAGTTGAGAATAAAATGAATAGAAACAAACACAAATTTACATACTAATAACAACACACAGATTTCAAGAAGGGCTCAAAAAAATAATCAATAACATTTTAATGGATAACCAATTCATGTGATAGAAATTACAAACATTAATTTCCCCTAGTATGTAGCATGTGTTTCTAAAGAAGCTATCTTCATTCAGAATGTTCCAGGATAGAGTTGTGTAGTGTTATCTATTATATTTTTCATTATTCGGTAATGGTGTACCATGGTTTAAATGCTGAACTTGCTTCCATTAAAATATTACCCCAAGGTCCATTTTGATTGATCTCTAAAATCGTGGTGTTAATGTAAGTCGAACATGTTGCAATGCTCAGAGCCCAGACTATTTTGTTGAACTTACATAAACTCGGCAACAAAAATGCAGAATGTTAACATTGAATTATAAGTTGACAAGAAATGGCAATCATCAACGTAAATATGAAAACTTTGATAGACTGATTAAATGCAGTGAAATCTCGGAATATTTCAGTGCAGTATAAGTAAAATATGAAAATAATTGATATCGTTCTCTTTTATTACATTTATTTCTTTTGAAATAAAAACAAACTTTATTGTTACAAATAAATATTAAGGGTTTACAAATTGTTACATTAGTGATTTCAATGTGATTATAATATATGCCAGCAACCGTAGTTTCTCAATTATGTCATCAGATTTGATTCTTGTGAGCAATATTTTATTGTAATGTTTGCGATAAGTTTTTATTTTTTTTCACATTCCCTATTGAAGTTCATTTATTGTTTATTTATGGTCCCTTCAAAAATTTTACATCGAGAATCCGCTATTTTTTTATGTACTTGAAGTATTTATTCATAAAGGCTCAAATATTATATTTTAATTCATTAGTAAGCGTTGCCGTCAGTAAAAACTGTTTCAAAATTGAACAAAAACTGATAATGATCATTATGAGTCACATTCCTTTTAATTTGTATTCACTTGCATTAATAGCTTTTATTATATTACATATATTGCAGGCGCGTGCGGTGGCTTTATCTCTCTCTCGCTCAACCACATGAAAACTTAACGTGCAAGCGAGATGCAATGGCATGCGGCGCATGCTCTTGTATCCTTCTTGCTCATACCAAAATTAGGTTGTGCGATAGAGATAGTGATAAGTCCACCGCACGCCGATGATATATTGCTATTTTGATCACGGTTTCTATTGCCTGATTCATATTTTCATTCTTAATATATTCTGCATTCATTTCAAAAAGGCTATTTACACACATGAAAAAAATTGATCACATACACATTTGGGGTCTTATATTCTTTTATTAATAACTATTACTAATAAATGTTTCCAATTTGTAATGATGCTCATTATCACAAGAATATAGATTGCCATTCAAATAATCGGTATGTTAATTTTTGCATAAGATTATTTCCTTAAGCTCAGTCTTAAAATCGGTTATACAGTGCATTCAAAAAAAAGAAATCCTTTTTCCATTTAAATTTCTTATAGAAACATACAATTTTTATGAACCTGATAGGACTGATACTCAATTTCCATTGATTGAAAATTGAGAACGCATTATCTCTGAAGTGAATAGAAATTATGGACTAGTTGTACCGTTTTAAAATTATCTTTAAGTTTAATATTTGTTTTCATTAAAAATGACTTTAGATTTTCTTAAAAGATGAAACCATCCCACCTCTTGAGTAACGAGTTATTTTTTAATAGAATTAGGTTTATACATAAAACAAATACTGTGACTTTTTGTCAGCCAATCTGGGAAGAATAATAACAAAAAATAAATTATCATTTACTTTCAACTCTGGTCAAAAATTTCATAATGCCCAAATGTATTTCTGATGTTTTTATTGACATTGATTTCACGAAGAGAATCAAATACAAGTGGACATTTTTTATGCTCTTTTTTCTTCACTTAAAAAAAATATATGAAAAGTGACAACAAAAACTCACTCATAGTACCTATATATTCACAATCATGTAGTAGCTATATATTATGAAAAAAAAAAGATAATTTAATCAAAATTACTAGCCTGGTAAAAGATAATAGACAACACAACATCGGCCATACCCATATCGCTCAAAGGTTCAGTAATTTTCACAATTTTTTATACTGCAAAAAAACATCCATATCACAAACGCTCACACACTATTTCATCTCTGAACCGATTCTGCTGTCGAAAGATGAAAATTTGTTCTATTGCAGTGGATGAAAGTGGGTGTGGGTGGATAAAGTTCTTAGATAAGTAGAGAGTAAGGGAGTTATTGTGGTGAGGTGTTTAAATGAAAGTTTTCGGTTTGTATAGTGTTTCCATGTATTTTATTAATAATTGGATTATAATGTTTGATAATATGTTTCAGTGTGGTCATAAACACTCAATAATGTTTTCTAATAGTACTAAACAGATTGCTAGAAGACAATCTCGAAAATACACATAGAGTTACAATGCTATTTAATTGAAGTTTCTTTTTAGCTTATTGCTTAACTAACTAGAACAGAATCAATATACACACATTAACTTTATCTAACAGTTAACTCTCATTATGGTTTTGCACATTCCACTTATTCGGAATTCGATTAACATGAATACACTTAGTAATGGAAATAGTCATCTATAATAAATCAACAGTTTAATAGTTCACCTGCCTACAAAACATAATCAATGCACCGCATACTAAGAATGTGAACTTCTCCAAATTATTAGTAGAATTTTATTGTAAGACATCGACTGTCTTATTCTTCAAACTAATGTTTTGTTGATTGGTATGTACGTAGGCTTGCCATATATCTCGAATTTATCTGTACTTTCCAGGATATGAATCGCTTGTCAAAATATCTTTTTGTGGACAAAATAACGAAACTAATTGATTGACAATTCAGCACCAATAAAAATCGCATTCCGTTTTGACACTCCTTTTGGCTGGGGTGCTATTTTTATCGTATAGATATAATGATAATTTCGCTATTCATATTGAGCAACAAGAGTCCAGTTCAAGGATAAGAAATAAGACAAACCCACAAATATTTTGAAATCGTTGGTAATGTTTAGTGAAGTATATTTATAACTTTTTGAATTGTTAATTTAAAAATCATCTAATGTTCTAACATACCTATGTCACACGTTCACACGCACACATTGAAAGCGGTTTTCTATTATTAAGGTACACAACATGTAAGTAAAGATTTATTGTAATTTTTAATGTTAAAAACATTTGAAATATATTTTGTCATAGATCAAATGTATAATCATTACGTTTATAACGGTCAGCGTTATAAATTACATGTAAAAAAAACAATTGACACCACATCGAGAAAACTTTACATTCTTACTGACTCGTCACGGTATTTTATGAAAACAGATCGGAGAGAAGTTTATTTCACTCGTGTGTAACTTTTTATTGCATATATTAGTCGACCATTTATCAATTTTCGAAAAACATAATTAAGTTAGGTTATTCGAATACAATTGAACCATCAAAGAAATAAGATATTGAACTGTGGAAAAGAATACCGCTCATTTACATAATATTAGACAAGTTTATAAATACAATCATGTAAAAAAAATATTGCCTGTATCGGAAAAGTTGTTACTTCATTAGTGCCGTTAAATAATACTTCTAGCATCGTATATTAAAGGTAGTTTATTATAATAGCCAGAAAAATTGACTGAGAACTTGACTCTTTGAATACAATCTCTAAAAAAATACAGAAATTGGTTGCAATAAAAAATAGTTGAATTTATTACACAACTACACACAGGATTCTTGGATATAAATTTATTAAAAAATGTTAATTCAGAAGGGTTATCAAAGGCTTGTTACTGTGTTTTGTTTATATTTACTTTTCTTGGTCATTCTCGAGAGCTTTCATCCTTATGAGAACTGGCAGCACTCCATACATTAAATATGTCAATAAACAATGTTCAGAAGGAATAGTTGAGATTCCTGTAAACAACTTCTTATAAGAGGATCTAAAAATAGTAATATTTCTAGCAGAATAGTCGAAAATCATAAATCTCATACGGAGAATGAAAAGTTCTTATGATTATTACAACATTTATAGTTCTATTTGCTTCAAAAACACTGCTCTCATCTGATGTAGACGCTCTACAGAATATTAATCTAGGAATGTTTCATTTCAAATATGTGACAATAATAGATCGAAAATAAGCTAAAAATTTGTTGCATTGAAATCCTAACTCACATTTTATGGTTATAGTCAGCAAACGAATTCGTAATATTAAATATAAATAATAGCGTGTACAATTTTAGCAGAAAAAATAAAATAATTACTTCTGAAAATTTCAGATTTATTATTCTAACTATTCTTTGAAATGTCCCATTAACCTGATAGAAAATTTTTTGAACAATTGCAATGTATTTGCATCAAGTTAGTCCAGATGCATTTATGTAATCATTGAAGTAAATAAATTTGAACATTTAAGTATATCAAGTCCCAAACAGTGAACACATTTTAAAGTGTTAACAAACATTCGTACATTTTTGCATCTGTTTTTTTTATTTTGCTGAAGTTGTTGCTTTAACTTCTATAATGCTGCTTGTGGTTTGAGACATTTCTCATTGCAGTGAATTTCACTTAAAATGTGATAATTGAACACAAAAAATATTTAGTAATGTGCCAGATATTTTTGAATTTTTAAATCACTGGGAATAAACTTAAGGAGAATTTGAAGACAGTCACCCGAGATCTACTCTACGAGAAAATGTAACGCTAACATCATTGTCCGAGATCTCAGATTATACGTTGATTTTTTTTGTAGATATATTTTGCTAGAGTTTCACTCGGGATCTTCTCATTGATAAAAAGCTGATGTGGCCAGAGCTGATTGCAATAGGATAGGAAGCGTCCATCGCTTTGTTGGAAACAGTGTGCAGTTGAACATTGTGAGACCGCATGATGCTGTAATAAAATAAGCTGTAGGCATCTCCCGTAAGTAAGAAACTCGATGATTTTAAAATAAGCAAATGAAACCATAAAATTTAGCACATATTTGAAATTGAAACAGCGTAAGCGATTTTCTCAATATTTTTGAGGCAGCTGCTGACAAATTTGATTGATATATATTCTAAACAGTGATAATAGTAACTTCATACAGAAGGGGGTATATACCTTAGACAAAAATACTTCCAGTACACATTTACAGAGAATAATTAACTCAGTTTTTGAGAATCTAGCTAAGTATAATGTCCTATAATGACTCTCTAAACACAAAACACAGCTAGTTTGTTTAGAGATATAAAGATTCTTAGATAGTTTTCTTGTTTGTTTATGTTTAGTTATAAGTAATATAATTGACATTTCCGATCACCTACAATTTTATTTATGTAAGCGAAAACTTATCGAACTATTTATCTTCATTTCAATTATTAGTTCATTGAAAATGAGATAATTTGTTATTTCTACAAAGAGATTGACTCGTATTATCATAATTATTATTGTAGCAGAAAAATAGGATTATTTGTAATTAATAGCCTTTTGATATACAATAAAAATCAGGCTTGCATCTTCGAACAAATGAAATAGTAAGGTTATTCAAATGACACAAAAAAAATCGTACGATTAATGTATTTCCCACGTATATATATTATATATTGTTAACAAGAAAATTATAGTAATAGTTAACTAATCGATTCCGATAACTATTAGCAAAATTTGACCATTAAATAGCATTTTCATTAAAGCAAAGATATGTTATTATTGGATATTGTTACTTATATTATGATATTATAAAGATTATTGAAAGTTTGAGAGATCCCTGAAAAATTCAAATATAAACTCAATGTCATTTTTACGAATGCAATCATAAGAAAATTTAAAAATAAATACTAAACAACGTATTGCAAAACTGAGTAGTATGTTCTAAATAGTAAATAAATTATTTCACTTTGCTGAAGTATTTGATTTAATTAAAACAAGATACTCAATTTGAGAATTGTCTACAAAGAATAAATTGCATGAATTGACAGTATTGTAGAATTATTAATGGCACCGATAGGAAGTACAAAATTATTTAGACATGAAATTTTTTGTATTTCTATGGGTGAAGCTTGCTCTCTATGAAGAATCTTCTGACAAGCTAAAACGTAACGTAATATTGATTTTTGTCAATCCATTAATCCATGAATGGTATCAGTATATAAGATAAAACAACTTTCCATGGTTTATTACTTTCACACTTTCGTTTATTAAGAGGAACTTGAAAATTTCTCAGTTCATTTAGATATAGCTTGTAATGCAATTCTTCAACTGTCTGCTTTATGTATAATAGAACACTTTGCATGCCATTTGCATATTATTTTTTTATTCAAAAAAGCCATAAAAACCCAGATAAAATATGAATAAGTGTCCATAAGTTTATACTACCACAAATTTTATAATTTTCCCAGACTAGCGTCAATTCAATGTGTCATGCTATATGTTTCATTGAGAAATCAAGTTTTAAATATTTGTTGGGTAATTTATAATGCAGCATAATTTTTTTGAAACTATTCAATTATCAATGCGATTTAAAACAACGTATATAGGATGAGCAACAGTGGTTCGGTCCCTTGCCCCAAAAACAAAAGGGTACTTGTGACATTTTAGCGGTTTGGAGTTATGAATGCAGTTTTGTTCATAATTTTTTCGTTACATGAACAAAACCAAAAAAATGAAAAAAAAGTAACTTGTGCATTTTAAAACTTCATCTTCAATTCATGTATGGTAAAACATTTTTTTTTAACGTAAATATTATGACATGGAACCTGTTTGGCAATTAAAATAAATTTTATTTTATTTTTAAGTAATAAACCTTAGTGGATGAAAGAAATTTAAAATTATGTGAAATTTTAACAAAAATATGACTCTTAAAAACTTCTTAGCAATCCAAAATTGAAAGATTATAAAAAATGCACAAGTGTTCTTATACTTTTGGGTCGAAGATAGACTAAGGAATGGGTAGGGAAAAGGTTAATAATAAAAACTTATAAAAAAGTAAAATAAAACAAATAATAATATATGCTGGACCATATTTATTCAATAAACTCAATAATAAAAGGAAATTAAAAATAATGGACATAACAAAATTCGTGTCACAATGCCAAGTTACAAATAATGAAAGTAATTAAAGAAATGGAAGTAAATTAACATAGTATATTTTGGCTAAAAACAAAATTTCCTACAATTTCTATTATGAAAATAATTCAATCTATATGATAAAACTGTGAACTTGCAAAGGGAAAAATTATGAATAATTTTTATTATGAAAAAAGTCATGTCAAATTAAAAAAAAATACGTCAAAAACAATTCAAGAGATAAAATAAAGTGTTTTATCCAATCATATTATAAATGGGCCGATCGCAAGTTCCAGCATTCAAAAGAATCAATAATACGACTAAAATTAAACTAAACACTACGTTAAACAATACAATATTCCTACTAATAAAAAAAACACTTGTCTTTTAAATAAATGTTTACCTAACAGATATTATCAATACGCTAATTCTAACGTACGGCTAAAGGATAATTTTTCATTTGTTCGATACAAGTTAGTAATTTCGAATTATAATTATTAAACGAAGATATGTTGAATCTATGGTAAAACGACACACATACTATAAAGAACAATTCTCAGATGTCAAATAAATTCTCTAACATCGTCATCAGTAACAATAAAAAGGATATACTTTAGTAAAAAGTTTCTAAAAAACAAGTGCAAATAATAAATTGAAAGTGTGGGATGAGGTATGTGCTTTTATGACACAAAAAAATGACAAAAAAATGTAATTGACGAAGGAAAAGCCAATGTTTTGTTTTAAACTGATATTGTTATATTTTATTAACAGAAAAAGTTTAAGTAAATTTGAATATTATTATGAAAAAATGTAAAAATATACATTATAAATTGGCAAAACTCAGTCAGTGGTAAATGACTATCCCACTATACTGAGCACTATAAGAGTAAGTGAAATAGATGGAGGACTACGAATCCTCTACGATTATATCAAACAATTAAACCAATGAAAAATTAAGGCAGATAAGATTTGAAAAGGTCATATTATTCATACTGCTGTAACGTAACTATCAGATGCGACAGAGAATCATACAAATATGATATAAAAATGCCTGAAATACTAGATTAAATTATATTGACCACATAAATACCCTTCAGAAGTCACCTAGCATATAGTAAATGTGATTTTTTATATCCATTTAACTAACAATATAAGATATAGTGCAAATAGTCCCCCACAAGCTTATTATGTCGGTATGTTATTGAAAATAATACTTTAAAGGCAGATTGTATATGCATTTGCATAAAATCACCGATAATCTTTAATAAAGATAATTCAATTATGTCCTATTTTTATTATGATTTTTATAATATATACTGAACCCAATCTAATTAGTCACTTAAACTTGTAAATTTACTGTATATATTTTAATTTGTTAAAAGCATAAAGAAAAAATAATCTAATGTGTGTTTTTTATTATGCATGGAATTTGTACATGAACAAGTAATAATTTACAAAATATATTGACGAAATAATGTGAATTCTTTGGGATAACACCCGAGCACATTTTCAAAATGACATGTTTATTACACATAAAAAAATTAAAAGAGAAATAAAATAAGCAAAATAATACAAAACCTCTCAAACGTTTTTGTGGATTTATAATTTTTATATTGGGATATTCATTATCCCGATTTGTTGCTGAATACAAAATTACAACCTAAGAAAAACTCTTAAATAAATATTTATACATATAAATATGTATAGATAATTTTTCAAAATGGACTCAGTCGGGAAAGACTGCGACCATCAAAAAATTGGTCAATTTGTGTTAGTTACAATTTTTTATAATTATAATATATAATAATATAATGTATCAACATACATAGTCGTCTTAAATTATTAATATTTTATAATAACATCTTTGTAATCAAACAGAAAGTCAAACACAAGGAATTACATTTTAAATCAACTTTTGGCGGACATATTTTAAAAAAGTTTCATCCAATCAATAGCAAGTATCCGATTAATTTATTTACACAAAAATAGAATATTTCAAAATATTTTTTTTGTATATTGAATGAAGGTTCATAGAATTTATCGTAGGATCGCGATGTGTTTTCAAAAATATGAATTTGAATGAATAAACAGTAGATATAAATTCATAATGACGGTATAATTAGCTTGAAGAATACATTAAATACTGTAAAGTAATATACCAAATCCAAAAACACTGTTTTTATTCTTGTAATTTGAGAATAAAATGATCTACAGAGCCAGAGTGCCTTATTTCACTAACAACTGAAAGAAATCCATACTTCTTCATCGAAACAATATTAACTAATTCATTTTTATACAAAAAAAAATCTTAATTTAAATTTCAACATACTATATTCAATTTGCGAATGAATCATTCAAAATTTAAAAAAAAATCTATTTAAAAGTAAGGAAACAACGCCATTCACAAAATCAAACAAAATTTCTCCACATACAGCCCCACAATTACTTCTATTATTACAAATCGACAAAAACAAAACGGCGATGGAAAATAAATTCCTATCACACATCCCGCCCACTTCTCTCCGCGTTCAACGCTTCTTACGAACTAACACATCTCAATAGTCGCTGGAGTGGTCCATATCGTCCTTAATGTTGTCGGATTGGGTTGAATTATTGGTGTTGCTCCCTGCTCCGTTGTTGTTGTTGCTGGAGTTGCCGCTGTTGTTGGTAGCATTGTTGCCTTGACCTCCGCCTCCTGACGAGCTTCCGCCTGGAGAACGCCTTCCGCCGCCTCCCCCGAGAGGGCCGATTGCTCGCGCGCTTGAGAAGCACAGCTTCATTAAGAATGGGAATTTGGCACCTGAAAAATAAACAAAATTCGATAAGCAGCTATCAATTAACAGACATAATGTAGAAATATAAATTTTAGATGAGAGAACACACAAATAAATTTTAGATATGTCATACTGAGAAGGTGTACTAAAATGTTATCTCTATAGTTAAAAATGTAGCTATGGTTGTTTCAATATTCTTATAGTGTGCTATATGCAATGAGGTTAAATTCTAGTTAAAATAATTATATGTATGGACATTTAAATTAAAAAATGAATTTGCATCCAAATGATAATAATATTGACAATTTCTTTTCATGTTTTATTAGCTTCTTGAATAATACGGTAAAGAGGGGAATGATTAACAATAAGTCTACAAAACTTGGAATGGTGGTTGAATAATCGGCAGTAGTATTCAAAATGCTTATGCTTCATTTACAGGTAAAATAAATAAGTTAATTAATCAATGATAAATTTAATAGTGCTTTACAAACCAGGATGCATAATGGTGGCATGATTACAGGCCATTATCGCTGTTACAGCTTGTGAAATGTTTGAAAACTCCATCAGTCCGGAAGATGACCTGAAAAATTCACAAAAATATTCATAATGTTGCATGAATACATGTTATAAAAGGAGGTAGAAACAAACATGGAAAGAATTTTACAAACCTGTCACTTTTAAGTGGAAATTGAGAGATCTGTGTAGGCGGCGTTACATTGTAATCATTGAACACTTGACGCAATTGCTCCACTGTCACATCAGGGGGCGTATTGAAGAAGTGAATAATCTGGAAGCGGAATAAAAGAAAATTTATTACAATAATCAATGCTTTCTTTTTTAATTTAAGACATCAACTGAGGGTGCTTGATGGAATTTCAATATCAAATTTGAATTGTTGATATTTTGTACATTTCCATGTATTTTGTCACTAACGAGCCGGAATTCGCCTTTCGGCATCTTCAGGCATTCGTGCGCCCGAATGCCTGAAGATGCCGAAAGGCAAAACCCTGGGTATTAGTGACAAAATACATGGAAATGTACAAAATCTCAACAATTCAAATTTGCTTTCTTTTTTAGTTAGTCATAACCGGTGCTGTAGTGGAGACGGCTATACAGTAATATAATGCCCTCTGGAAGAGAAAACGTTCTACAATCAGACAACAGAATGCTTTTTCAGTAACACAATATAATTATTGTCCCTTTTAGCTTTCAGTGCAGGTAGCCAGCATTCAAGTGTCGTTGGTTCAGTTGGATCTTGAGCATTGTGGAGTGCACATACTTTTAAAAACATTTACTTATTTAATCATTATTTTTTGCAGTAATCAAGGTAAATATCATACCAGTTTAATTCACGGAAGTAGTAAAAATAATTTGAATATTTATTCTTGTTTTAGTTAATTTTCCTTTTTATAATCCACAGTATCGTAAAATGCAATGTGTAATGTGTTATAGTATAAATATGGGTGTAAATAGGTATATGATTTCGCACAGAGTACATTACCGTAAATCTTCAGTGATGTTTATGCCTAAAGCACTGATCATAACCGTCATTTGATTAATAATGTTTGTGGCTAAGTTATAATGCTTTAAAAACATTCATTCGAATGCCGTTACATGAGCTATAGTTTGAATCAGCGAACGAGCATTGGATCGAATTGACTTTCCAATAATGAATTTTCATCCAAAGATTACCTTTGAGGGTGGCTGTATCCTATTCTTGTGTATGGAGGCAGGGGTGAGGAATCTGTTGTTCTTGTTGCCCATATACTCCTTGAATGAGGGACTCTTATCAGCCAACGGATAAGGGTTGATCACCTCTGACAGGAAAGTCTGCTTTGAGAATCTGCAATTTTACACAATCGAATAAAACTTGAATCAATTGTTTTAATTCTAAACAGTAGAGGTATCAGACATCGTGCCCCACTTACTATAAACTATTCAGAAATATTTATGATGTAAACAATACTTACGCAAGGGTCATTGTGTGGTCATTGACAGTGACATTATTGAGGTTCTGTACGCAACGCTCAACGGATAATGAGTCGCCCATTTGAACCATGGCAGTTCCTTCCTTTGTCTTCAAAAACTTCACCTGGAATAACAAAACAGCGCATTTTTGATAATGTCGTATATAAAAGTTTTGAAGTGCATTTAGAAAAATTGTATGATAGTTAAATCAGACAAAACTTTGAAACATTTGCCTAGAACATCAATAGTGAGCCAAATAAACATTAGAATGATACATTAAATGGAATCACAATGAATTGTTGATCAATCAGTTTTAAAGAAACCAGTAACAATAAGTAATAAATCTCGGAAAAAATTCACTCAAGGGCATTTTAGTTATTAATATTGATAATGAGTATTTTTAATGGATTCGGCGGTAACTTAGTGGAAATTGATTCTAAATATGAAAGAAAGTTAGCAATATGCATTATAGTCAGTCTGAATCAGTCAGTCACATTTGGTAACATAGCAAGTGGAATAACTACGTTATCAATTTTAATTTCATATTGATAATCAATTTCATTTATACAGCGGCAACTCGGGTGTGTTTAATAAGCTCAATCTAGAGAGGCTGTGAGGGGACATATAATATACAACAAGCAATGCTTTAATCAACTGAGATGTTTTTTTAAATTTTAGCAGTAAATTTTAGATTTTATGAATTACATTTTTTTTCGTTCATAGGTGTCACTCTGAACCTATTAACTAACCTTAATTGATATCAGTAAGTTTATTATTTCATAAATATGTAACTCACTATTTTGAATAAAAATTATGTTTATTCATAAACTCTACTCTAAGTTTACCGACATTCAATAACCATAAGTTTCTATATGTAACTAATTGATAACACTCACCCTAGCCACATTTCCATACAAGCAGACCAAATTGAAGAGTCTGTCGGTATTGGCAGTATTGGGATCCAATCCGTACACCATCATGACTGCACCGTGATGGTGAGGTGGTGGGGGTGGTGGAGGGCAGCATGGTGTCCGCCCCCGCCTCCTCCACCACCACCGCCGCCGCCGCCACCTCCATGGTGACCACCGCCACCACCATGGTGAGGCCCACCCTGAAGCAAAAAATATTCACTGAAGTTCTATGTGCTATTTCTACACTCGATGCTTTTAAAAACAACAGTTATTCGCCATACAACGCCGACTGGAATGATTGAATGATAGTGCAGGTTGCAACAATAACAAATTAACTGATGAATTTATATTTTCAACTCATTTATCATTATGTTGGAAGGTTACATTAAGTTATCTATAATCACATATTGCTCCATTAAAGAAGCATCAATTAGGTGCACTTAAAAATGTACTATATTTTATAAAAATAAAGCTTATTTCAAATATTGGAAGAAAATGACTATTTGATATTTTAAATCTGCTAATTAATTTCAGGATAAATATATATATATATATAAAAGGATCTTTTCAACAAGAAGACAGCATATAATATGCTCCAATGCAGCATACAATCATAAGGTGACAGTTTTCCCACCCCTGATTTAGGATTTAAATTTAGTGTCAATAGAATGAGCTTTTTTTTTTATTGTGATCTCATTTCAAATTTACTTGATTGCGTTTAAGTCAATTCGATCGTCACCAGTGAAAACATCCCAAAAAGACCGCACTGTTCCGGTGAAATTTAATAATATTTTTTTTTAATGATAAATAACATAAAACTGAATTATCATAATGTCACGTGTTACAGAAATTAATTTGTATGATTGATATTGGGTTTGAAACCTCATTTACCTGATGGTGAGGTATTCCACGGTGTCCCCCTCGAGGATCCTTGATCAGGCCTGGCCCTTGATTCATCCCCCCTCCGCCGTAGTCCATATCTAGAAATAACTCAGTGTTTTAAGAAAAATACATTTACTATATTATGTAAATGGTTGGAATAAATTTGATGTTAGAATAAAAATTAATAATTATACCAATCTTTGGAGAAAATACAGCAATAATTATCTTTTATTTGTTTCGAAGTTGAATTATAGATAAATCAACGAACATAATAGAAAGACTGCAAAAATGCTGTTACTAGATTGTCAAAAAAACAAATATTTTTCAGTTATTTGGAACATAAATTAATCATTATGATAAAGAAGCATGTTTTTTTCTGAACATTAGAAAGCAATCAATAAACTATGTTATTATTATATCTGCAAATATAAAAAAAATATATATTAGCCATATAAACCTTCTCCCAAAAACCGATTTAATATTTTTTTGCACCAATGTTAACACATATATAATTATTCGGTAAGATGTACATACAAATAAATATATCATCCTGAAAACCCACACTAATTAATATTGTTATTTTGAGTAAATCGAGAAGTATCACCACCAAAACACACCATTAGACATGGACAAAAACTGTTGTATTAACAATATTATATTAATAATTTTTTGGTAAAATAAAACTGATAACAGCTATTAAAGATATTAAAATTGTTATATTGTTAGTGATCCTAACCTTATTAAGCATGCTATAGTTAGGATAGCCATAGGCATTTACAATGAAACTTATTTATACAGTATATTATTTATAACACAGTATTTGATACAATAATATTAATATTCCCTAAATACAGTTTAAACAAACCATGGATTTGTTGTATTTCTAGTCATACAGTGAAAAAATAATTGAAGGAAATGAATTTACATATTATATATAGTAAAGATTACTTGATGAATAAACTAAATATGAATATCAAATTTAACTGAGTACATAGATTCACCGAATAACCCACTAATGGTCCCTTTTCAACAGACTACAATACTTTTATAGGAATGATTAAATGATCACAATACTTATTGCTGTTTGGATGTGAAAAACCTGTGAATGCTGTAATAGATAAAAATATTGATTTTTTAAACTTCAAACAGAAAATATCTTGTGAACCATATTTATTTTAGCGTAGAATCGAATAAAGCATTAACAAATTAGTTTTCGACATATCAATTTCATTCATATATTCATGCTAGTGATCATTATAAAATCTATGATTTACTGTGAAACATTGTTTGGTTAAATAACTCATGAGTAAAAGTACTGCATCAAATTATTTCCACATGAAAAAATTCGATTCAGGTCAATAGAGAATAAATATTCATAAAATTCATAGATTGTGAAATAATATAATAAAAAAAAACATTCCGTAAGGATTGATACAAAATAAACCACAAATGTTGCATTAATTCACGACGAGTCTGAGACTGGCTGAAAAATAAATTCCAGGTAAAGGTTGGGGTAGAAACACGAATATAAAAAAGAAAATGTAATCTTAATTTGCACGACACTATTAAATCCCACACGAAGAATGGGAACGTTGATAATAAAATAAATACTAGGAAATTTAAGCATAGTATTTCAGACTAGATAACTAAATAGATAAAATAAAATCTTCATTTATATTCTTAATTACAAATTTGATTTCCTTAATAACAGGTAACGGCGACTACTAAAAAAACAAAGATGTTTTCTGTATATAAAAGGCAGCATGCTATTGAATTACATTTTATTTTTATATCAAGATCGTCGATAAAATCTGTCTTGATAAATTTTTTCAACAGTAATGGACTCTTGCTGCATTTTTTGAGCGATGGTTTTAGAACGGTGAGAATCTGTTCTCAGGGGTTTCGGGGCAATGTAAAAACTCACCATCATTCTGTGTGCTACAGTCGTCACAAGAGGACGAGCCCCCACTTTGGCCTTCTGCACCGCTCTCTGTTTGGCATACACATTCATAACCATTATCTTATCAGCGAATTGACTCAGGATAACTATCATTTAAATCATTTAGGAGACTCCCAATAGTGAGAAGTATACTTTTAAAGTTTTCGTGTGTGCTGTCTGTCTACAGAATTAATTCAGTTGCCAATCAATAACATTTATATGAACCATATAGTAGGTATATGTAATGCAAATCTTATTAATGCCATAGCATAGTCAATCATAAAACCTCATAAAGTCATAGATCCATTACGGTTACATGTTGAAATAGTAATATACCCTATATGAGTAAAGAATATATTTATTTTCAGTAATCACTTGTAGATATGGAACTTTCAGTTCAGTTTCGTGTTTAGATAGTATTAAATATCGTCACCATACTGGTAGAAGTTGTTAAGTAACGAAATTAACAAAAGTGAGATAAGTAAACATTGGGATTCTTGGATATCAATTCTTTGTCTTAAATAACTCAGTAGGTGCATTTGTCATATCAGTTGAGCGAAACAGCAATTTTCCCCTCTATAAATCTTTAACCTTATTCGCGTCAGATCGGCGTAAATCTATCTACAATATGTTTTGATATTAAATTTATCTATGTAACATAAAATATCGATACTAGAGGCTTTACAGTAAACTGAATGTTCAAATTTTCATTTGTTGTTTACTCAGTATCTTTGTTAGCTTCTTCTGTCGGAATGGTGACGATAATGTATTCATTTTATATAGTCAGTTTGTCAGTGTTTTAGTTAGTTGTTTCAATAGTAAATTCATAATGACTGTTTAATATGTACATACAAATTGTGTTTCTTTAGAATAGGATTTTTTAAAAGTAATAATAGTAAATAGCTTAGAACTTCTCAGTAATATTTTGATTATGGGCCGCAGGAAAGCATTTATTTCTAAGAGACTTGTATAAATTTGCATCGATTTTTTTTTTGTTCAAGTTAAAAAAAAAATACATATTTTATAAAGTCATTATTTATTCTAACCAAAATAATCACTCTAACATCCTCATTACTATTCAAAATTAATTTACGATATTTCGTATTCATAAAAACAATTTTATATAAGAAGAAAAAAGTAAATCACAGTCACCGATAAATATTATCCAATCATAATGTATAAATGAATGAAATAATTTTATTTTTTCACAAGATCTACGGATTGTCCAGTCTCACTGAAAATTATTCTGCAAATATAATATATGTATACTTAAAACTATACAAAACTGTACTGAGTTAACACAGAATGTGGTTCCACTACCTTTACTGCAAGTAAAGGTTAACCAATACTAGAATTTATTCACAAAGTGAATACCAGATTCCAATTGAATAATTACAGTGAAACCGTTAATGATAATTAATTATTTAATAGATTTTTTTTATTTGTTTAACATACTAAATAAGAAGAAAATATGAAATAATTCCAACTCGTAAATAATAGTTTATAATGTACTATGGTTTTATTGACGATAGCAGTCCCATAATTAACCTTTTTTGTTTTAAAATCAATCAATAACTATAAATTAAAAGCGAACTCACAATAAAATAAAATTAAACGTATATATTTTTCTACATTCAGTTGCTAACCTTCTGCACGCGTGTATATCATTATTATATTTCACTATCCACAAATGACAGGTAAATATTTTTCAAAATTTGATGTTTAAATTTTGGCAAAGAATATATAAAGTAAAATAACAAATTTAATTGAAATTTTTAATATGAAACAATAAAGGCGCAAAGAGAATCAGCACAATGTTTCATTTTAAAACAGTGACATACTAATTATTATTATTTTAATCGTAAACAATATACACGAGCGTGCAAGAGGTTAGAATTAGGACAGGTTGGCATAATGGGATATTTAAATGAAAGCATGCAGAAATAAAAGTGGTAAAAATAATAAATAAAACACTAATTTATCTACGAAAAACAATTAACACAACACCCAAAAGAAAACCCACCACCGACACTGTGATTCTTTCGACTGGAAGTTCGTGGCGCTACTGTGAAATAAATTTTGTAAAAAATAATAAAACAAATGGTTTAAAGTAATAACGTTTCTCTTTCATTGTTAGTATTTCCTTAATTAATAATTGGACGTAGTCCCGTCAAAACGTGCAATTTTTAAATTAGCTTCTCGCTACTAGTATTAAAATGGGTAAATAATCAAGAGCACAAGAGCATCAGCTAACATCAACAAAAGAAACATTTTTTTCAGAACATATATCCCATTATAACAAAATTAAATTTATGTTCTATCACCAACTATTTGAAGAGAATCAGCTAAGGCAGATAAGACGAAAAATACAAATTAATGCATTTATTGGAAGCGTTAAAGCAAATGTGTTCTTTATAACATTAAATAAAACACCATCATGGCACATAATGATTAACGACAGTGAAGTAAAAAAATACTAATAAATATTCCAGCAAACGTAGAGGGTGACAAATAAACATTGAAAAAATTTTCTTTTTTACAAGTGCAAACATGGTGAATTTTTAAAACTCAGTTGCTCAACCTCTCTTTTCTTCAAAGCCCGAACAGAAATCCATGTTGTTACTGAACCCGAGACATATACCGTAATTATGTATTTTGTATTTTCTTATGTCTGTATATTATATTTCGCTATCAAGCAAACAATTTTGAGAATATTGTGTTTCATTTATACGGATAATGAATATCCATTTCAAAAACATGTAAATCGATCAAGTTGCTAAGAGACGAACACTAGAAGAAGGGACCAAATTGACAAATATTGATAATCTTGCGGAATTGCGACTTGTTGATTGGAAGTATTAATTCAAACAACATTTATGATACGTATGTGCAAATAATGGTAGTCGATCATTAGAATAAATATGGTAGATTAATTATAAGGGATGTGGACAAGTTGGGTATTGAATTTTTATATCAGTGGGAAGCATGCATAAATTCTATCACCAATCACCGTACGGGGAAAATAAATATTCATTAAATCAATATAGAACTTTAATTTCAATTTTCAATTACTTTATATTTTTAACGCTAGAATGAATTCCCATTGACACAAAACGATAAAAAAATACATTTTCACGATATAATTATTCAGTCAGTGAGAGTTTAATTTGTTTTATTTTGAAATGTTTTAAATAATTTTATGTTATGTTTAAGTATACATTCTACATTTTGAACAAAAGTTTTCAAGATCAGTTTCGTTTGAAACGAACGTCAGGTGGTATTGAGAAGTCGATTTGATTTTGATGGTTAAGAGCAAATGCCTTTACTGACTAATGATATTGAATGAACAGACTTCATTCCCGAATTCAAAGACAATATGAAGACTAGGGATATTCGAATATTTGATAAGTTATTCAAATATTAATACGGGTTAACAAAAAATGAAATTCGACGTCGCATTATATCACGGTATAATCTATTTTGTTTATTCAAAGAGTGTAATACTGACTCAAGATGTGTCTGCTGGCAACTAGTCTTAACAATGGATAAGTCTCGTCAAAAATATGAAAAAACAATGAATACATAACAACACAAAATTCAAACATTATATTTTTGGAATATTCGAATACAATAAAGTTTCAATATTCGAATGAGTATTTGTTTTCAACGAATATTTGGAATCCAGAATCAAGATCCATACTCAAATGAATGCTTCATAATGATGGAAGGGAAGGAAATCGATAGTCTGATAACGTGTGGTGAGACGTACCTCTGAAGAATCTTTCCGGGGGCCGCCGGTGGTCTCCATCACCTAATCACAAGGGCAAGAGACAACACAAAATGAAGAGGGTGCACGGTTCGACTGCCGACCGTGTAGTTGGGGATTCATTCTCAGAGCTGGCGATACTCTTATGTTTCCACTACATGGTTGGAATGTCGACGGATGTGGAAACCAGATCAGAAAATGGAGCGAATATAATAATTTTACTCTCAAGAGAGGGCTATTAATAAATATTTCCATACCTGAACTGTAAATCAACTAAACGGTGCGATGAGTTCCGAACACACAGAATGAAAAAAAAATATATATTTAATGGATTCTAATAACAATTGAGTACATAAAATTCGGTGTAGATCAAAAGTCGAACATAATATTTAATTTCTGATTGGCTGCAATTAACATGCGAATTTAATTTTAAAAGACTTTACTGTTTATGCTAAATAAAAATATAAAATAATTCAAACTTTTTATGGCGAAAGGAAAACAATATTACTTTTTACAGATGGGCATGATTGATTTTTTTTACGCAAAATGTAATTTACATAAACCGAAAAAAAGGCGACATGCTATGAAGATAAGTGGAAACTTGAGATTTTACAGCAGAGCATTTCAAAGATTCATAACGCAATTGGAAAGTAATGAGTGCATGTATATTGATCAAAATTGGATCAGTGCTAATATTTTTCATCTAATTTTCCTTGTCATTTGATGCCTACTCATAGAACTGAGTGCGTACATGATTATACGTCGGGAGTGCCGATATTATAATAAACGTACTCAACCAAAAGCAGTTTAATCGTTTATACCCTTTATTCAATTATCGAGCATAGTGTTTTTTTATTTATACTAAAATATCAGCAGAATTTATAACTTTATGAGTTTGTCCTATCATAAAAAATCTTCATATTAACTCTAAAAGAAACTTTAGAACAAAGGAAACTAATAATATCAATAACATTTATGTATTCATCAATTGTATAGAACTTTTACATTACTTTCTAAATTGTATCGAAAGAACATCACTAACAAAAACTCTTATGTCAACAATGGGTAATATGTAAAAGTGATGCTTTTCCAGATATTTCATCGCAAAAAAACTTTGTATTGCCTAATAAAATAACACAATCCAGTGAGCGTTTTCTGATCGGGTTTCCTCAAACATAAAATAAATCGTGCAGGATATAAAACAAAACATATAAAAAATATAAATAAACATAAAAGAATATGTGAAGCAAGTGGGTCCTGAAATACTTTGCAACTTAAAAACTCGCATACAGTACAAAAAATAAAGGGGAAATTCTACTGGAGTGAATAATTGATATTTGAAGACAGTTGAAAATGAGTAATCAAGAATGCTTAATCGAAAAACTCTTAACATTTGCGTCGGCTAATGAAACACTGAATAAATAACAAGTTTAAGTAAGGTAAATGTTTCATAAAAGATTTTATAAGTTAAGATTTTTCCGAACCTAAACGACGAGTTGGATGGTAAAAAATAAACAAAATCATAAATCAAAAAGTTTTACGCATAAATTTCACATTCTGTTTTAACCCCTAAGTTTAGTAACTGTAACTTATTTTATTGTTTAAATTAGTAAATCATTTTTCTAAATATTGGTAGATGTACGACAGGCATGGGAAACACGCGGTCCCCGCCGCGACTTTTTCCAAAAACATTTTTTTTTCACTGTTTTCAATATTAATATATTTTATTTTAATTGCTGACAATCGCCGTAAATATGACAATCCAATGCAACGTTTTTTTAAAAATAATTTATGCATTTTAAAATAAACGTGGAATATTTTTATTTGGAGCAGCGTTTAAGTTCGGTCCTTTTTATAATATTAAAAATATGCAGTCCTCTACCAAGTTAAATTAGCCTTATATAGACCGTGGTTCAAACCGAGTTCGACATGCCAGATGATATATGCAATTCATATATTATTTTTTGATTTCATATTGATAAATTTTCTAAACCGCTTTTGCTAAGCTCGTTACCTTTTTTATATGTTCAAAAATAAATCATATTTGGGTGAAGTGGGCGGTTTATAAAACGTTTAGTGGTAATACAAATAATATATTTCAAATGAAAAATCAGCCGTCATAGATGACGGTATTGAAATTGAAATACTGAATGTCTAAAGAAGCTAGTACGTCGAAACTGTGTGTGCATTGCATAACATTTTATTTTATATACACCGCGAACGTTTACGTCTTGAGAAAATTTCATACAAACATGTGATATGTGATAATAAAAAAACGTCTACAGAGCGGTCTGGGCTATTATATATAAGATGACTAGATCGTTCGTTATACCGTAAGAAATGCAAACGTATACATTGGGACTCCGATCTATCGATCTCGCATTCATCTTTTCCCCACGTGTATCGTTCATTTTTTTTATATTCCCGGTAAAACACCAATAAAAACAATGTTAAATAATCCCGCATTCATCTTTCTCCGATTTATCGTTTTCCTCAATTCGGTTCAATATTATGTATGCAAGACTCCATTCAGCCACATAGCTATCTCGCCACAAATTTTATGCCGGTCGATTGTTTTTGTCAAACATTTGTCATCCCAATCAACCACTATCGTAAGAAAGGCCGAGACTGCAAGTCTGTAAGCGTTGTCTAGTTGCTACTATGCCAACTCATAATAATTCCGCTGGTGACTCACCTACTAAGTACCTATGTACGGACTGTTCAGTTAACTCGCCGAGTCGATCAGCATTGTGAATTATTCTGACTTTTAACTAAAATACCCCCTAAAGAGAGTAAGGACTCTAGCTATGAAGCTGAAAATAATTCAAGACTCTTTGGCATTTAATCTTTTTTTCCATGGTCTCTTGTAAAGTGAAGAATTGGAGTTCTACTGAATACCAACGTAATATTATTTACCTATGACAATTGCATACAAGAGGAGTACATTTTTGATATTTTCCTTGATGACGAATGATGGTAGGTAGTAAACGTTGTAAAAGCACACCACGTAATCGATGACTTAGAATTAAATATTTTCATTATTATCTAACCGTTTTTTGTAAAATTTAATATTAATTAATTAGTTCTTATAAGACAAGAAACCTCTAATAAATTAGTTGTTCATCTTTAATGTCATTGCTATATTTACTTTATCTATAATATCTGTGCGCGAAAGAGAGACGTTAGTTAGGTGAAAAGGCAAGCACACAATCATATATCTCTCTTTCTATGTATACGGTTTCCTAGCAAGGTTTCAGTATATCACGGTTTTATCCAAATTAATAATAATATACCTTACATCTATCGTACATATTAGAGGTCTGCACGGGCCGAAATTTGATAAAATTATCCGGCCGAAGCCCTAGTCTTAATACCACACTTGTTACCCGAGCCCGACCCAAAGCCTAAAGTTATATACCTCGGCCCGAAAAAACCCGATTTAAAAAAAATATAGTAGCATAAAATTGATTGAAATTTAACACACTTAACGTACCTACCCAACTTTTTCACATGTAGAAAAATCTATTATTTCACGAAATGATTTCCACACATCACCACAGTCACCACTTTTTAACATTTTCTTTATATCGTTGAAACTCATTTTTAACCAATCTTTTGTATTTTTTTTGTAATGATTTTTTCGGCACATGACACAGTCGACTATTTAAAACGAATAGAAAGCAGATACTGAATAATATCACACTTTATTCATTAACAAACTATTTAATCTTACTATCAGTGATGTGAATAAACAAATCATTGTTTCACGGATCAATAACAATTTTATGAGCTCAGTTTCAGATTAAGAGCCGGGTATTTTTGAACCAATTTTCCATTTTACGTTAAAAGTTTTCAGACATTGCTCCCACTTCTTTACACGCAACGCTATAATCTTGACATCGTAAGATTATCGTGAGTGAGTAGAAATCAAGTGAAATTGAATACAAGACAAACAAACAAATGTGTCAGGTTTCATAGGAGATTTTGCAATTCGGGCTGGTGTAAATCTAATTAAAAAGGGCTGTTATTATTTTAGTGCTAACCGCTCTTTCGGAGCTAATTAGAATCCAACCCTAAAACAGCGCCCGGGGGTCAAAGAACACCGACGTAACCAACCCTCTTGAATATGAATGATTACACTTGTACGCCCATACGCTTATTGTGTACCTATATAAAGAGAAGCTACGAAAATAATTCGGTATCATGAAGTGAATCTTAGCAGCAAACATACAAAGTTCGCGATTCCAAACGTTGGATGTTTATTCTAATGATCACGCTATTTTGCAGCGATATAGAACCGGAACCAATAATTCTGTGCTTTTAACGTTGGAACGATTTAAATCAATGTGGTCTCTAGCGATCAGAACTTTCAATTGAAAATGTTGACTTTTTAATTTCAGAGGATTCAATTCAGGAAAAAAGCGATTTTATATTATTTCTTTTTTAAAAATCTTTATATTTATTATCAATGTATACTTGATAAAGATCTATAAATTAAATGATAATTTAATATTTTAAATGAGACACAGCAGCGAATTTTCTCATTGAGTTGATGCGAGTGACATGCTTTCGTTTTTATTTGATTCTTTCGCGGTCAACTTGATTTAAAAAAATATATAAGAGTTTATAACCCTTAGTAGTACATATAAATAAATAACCAATAAGTTGTTCCTTTTATTTTTAATAAATATTATTATTTTAAGACCAAGACAATAGTGTATTGTAATTATTCTTGGTAGCAAAACATTATGAGATCTAAATAAAAGTAAAAAAAAAATGTATTCAATGTTTTTTTATTCTAATAACCGAAGAGTATATCATTGAAAACCAATTTTAACATACTGACCTGAACGACAGAATGGACAATCAGATATTCAAATTGCCAATCAATCTAAAATATTTTACTCAGTCAAAGATCTTATGTGGATAAAAAGTGATTGAGGGTATGTTATAAGTGTTGAGTGCCACTGAAATTAAGCGCAGAGATATCCCGCAAAGCCACCGGCGGCACAGTCATTAAATCCGCTCGGAAACGAGTAAATAATTTACAAATTCGACTGAAAATCGATCATTAATTGAATTTCACATCACGAGATTAGTATCTGTATGGTTAGGGGAAAATGTCATGCTTCCGAAGTTCAACAAGTTTCATTAAGTACGTATTCGATAAGAAGTTTCACATTTCAGCTAGCAAAAACTCCACCACGTATAGACTTTTGGACTTGGAAAAAAATCTTAATACAATAAATACATTCCCGTTCGAAAACTACCCGTTAAGTATACAATTTAATGAAATGTGCCAAGTAATCTGATAAGCTCGAAACGGAGCAGGCTTGCTGACGATGATGATTATTTTACAGATTTTCAGCTTTCAGGGTGATTGAGATAGTCAAAACACGCTAGTTCGGTCCAAGTTATCTTTATTGCAGTTAGTTAGTTCAATGCACAGTTTAATCGCCGGTGACAGTTCGCATTCATTTATCTGTTTTGAAAAACGTAAAAATGACAAAGCTCCTTTAAATATATAATAGCGCACTTTCCTTATTAGATAGTGAGGGTAAAAAGTTAAAAATCTTCATTTACAAAACTAGTATAATAGTTGTCGTATCAAAAGTTACGTTCACGGAGCGCAGAGGAAGAGAATGAGCCTGGAAAGATGGACATTTAAGGATCAGTGAAATTAACTTATTATTTGCACATAAACGATAATAAAAATATGCATAAAGTTTGAAAATTTTCGGTATTACAAGTACATTAGGGACTACTGGAACATTTAGCTCAACGAAAATATGTCAAGTGAAAACTTGTTCTAAAACAATGTAAGCGGATAAATATTATGCAAAACATTATTACGTTAAGCATCATCTTTCAATATAAGGCTTTTATTAGATGTGATATAAAGCATAAAGATCATTTTTTATTTAAGTACTTTAGAATGAAAATGTGATTAAGACATTCAATGGAAGAATCACTGTAATTGAATCAATCTAGGAACCTTGTAAAGAAGGATTTTCTTTTGTTTTCTGCTAGGCTGCATACGTGAACCACTTTGCTTTCTAATCCACCGGTGCATGAAAGCTTATTATGCCGTACTCTAGTTCAAAGAATACTCACGGAAGGCAAAGCTGAAATTCTCCATTTTTTTACAAGCTTTCGCAAAATCATATCTGCCTTGCTAGATCATTATTATTATTATGTACAATACAATAAATGGGCATAGTAAAAAGAAACGATCAAATTGAGACATCTGGCGTGGAACAAAGGGAGCGTGCGATGCGGCCTCGTTACATTAAATTTGACGATCTCTGACAATTGTTTCTAAGAATAACGTTTATGGCAACGCAAGGGGAGGAGATAACAACAATATGACACTACGACAGTGGCGTAAAGTTTGAGAGCCCAATTACAAAATAGAAAAATGAATATTTCATAACGCAATTGTAGGAATATTTAGCTACAAAATATAATTATAGATTAATGTTCAGTTACACATAAAATTAAAATAGTTAATTTTGGAATTGTTTATTTCCGCTTGACGGTTAAATTATTAAGGTTTTTCTGTTACATGATAATGTTACATAGGAGTTTGTTTATACGAGACATAATTTTTCTGCTCTCGATTCGCCATTATAATCATCCCTATTAAGTGTATTTAATCGAGATTATCCAGCAAAATAATCATTCATACACATATTACATATTTTATCGTATACGTTACATGATATTTATAGTGCAACCGATGTGTTATTTTCCGTGGAATTCTATGAAAATACTCGAACGAAGGCGTCAGCAATAATTGCATGAATATTGTGACAGCCGCTGGCACATACAAGAAAGCACATAATTTATATTCACGCAAGTAATACAAGATACATTTTATTAGTATTAACTGCAACTTTATACATAACTAGTGAGTACACGGCATGCGTTGCAATGCCACTCAAAGAATGAAAGAAAGGGCTTGTGTTTTAATTTTGTTTATTGAAGTGCTTTTGGTTAGAGGTCTGCACGGGCTAAAATTTCAGAAAATTACCCAGTCATCTTCAGACCCCGCCCAGCCGAAGCCCGAGTCTCAATTTAACACTTGTTACCCGACCCGACCCGAAGCTCAGATTTATTTTTCTCAGCCCGAAAAAACCCGAATTTTTAAAAATATAATAATTCATTTATACTTTTCAAATAATACACGTTATTGTTTCCATATTTCCAACGATATTCATAGCACATATAAAATAAATTATTTAAGTTATGAATACTATTGCCTTATGGCTGACTCATGACCCGAACATAGTACGAAATATTTATGTTAAATTTGAATCCTTTACCCGGGCGCAGCCCAAGCCCGAATCTGAATTGTCTTAACAATAATTTTTGATTTACTGTCTGGTGCGTGCACGAATAAATCAGAAGGCTTTTCTGAGATGTCGCTAGTTATACATATTTGATTCTTTTTTAGATTTAAATTTTTTTTCTTCAGAAACCTTCACGGGTGTGCGTGTGCGTGTGCGCACAACAATTCACCATAGTTTGATCGAAATCGGATGAATGGTAAACGAACGCATAGAGGACAAGCAAACAAACATTCATTTTTATATATTTATATATATAGATAATAAATAAACAATGTGAATTGTCCGTCCCGTTTTACTACAGAATATTAAGTGTCATAGATTTTCCTATTACGGGATATATGTATGCTAGTCATTATCATTTATTTTTTTAAAGATGCATTGCATTTGACACCGAAAATTGCAAATATTTCATTAATGAAAAATAATACACATTTACAGTTAATTACAACAATTAAAAATATGTTTTGGAAGAAACAATCAGATTTGACATAAAATTTAAATTTACAGCTTTGTTGTTGTACTGTTGTGTTACTAGATGTTACACGCTACGCGTGTTTCGAGTTTTAAAAAAAACAACTTAAGACCAACATTTATTTATAGCGTAGACATTGATTCTAATTATTATCTTATAAATGACAAAATGAAGGGTGAGATTTTTTTCTTTCAAACAGACCGCTGGGAAGGAGTAAGATGCAAATAATAAAAGTACGAATAACAATATTAATTACTTGTAAATGAAGGTATCTGCATATGTCCAAACGCAATATTTATATGTTGGCTATCCTTAGCACATTCGAACGGTTGACTTTGGGATGACATTATGTGCTTTATATTATTATGGTTAGCCAATCCGGACAAATGTGACTGTTTTCAGCTTGTTACGCACTCCATCCATCCTCGAGTTATCATTCAAAGAAGATAACATTAGAATCTACATTTAAAGTGAAGACGGGTGGACGGTGGTATAGCTATTTCTACACAATATTATTATAGCGAGATATTCAACATATAAACCATAACTCCTCTTATATATGTATACAAAAAATGAGCATGTACTATTGTTTCGATGATTTTAATTTAGATAGTCTGATACATAACAGGTCAATGACTAATTACTCAAACAACCAGTGTGAAAGTGAATTTAATATAACAATAATATATTAATGTTTTTTAATCACCCGTAAACGAAAAACAGATGTGACGGTATTTGAAACGGAAAACTATCCCTCAAACTTTGTAAAGCGACATGACGCCGGTCGCTACTGATTACGGCAGGAAATGTTCAATTAAAACAAAAACAAAAAAACAGGAAAATTAAGCCCGAGATATTACGCATGGTTTAAATGTTCACAGCGTAAGCTTTTTAAAATAGACGTCACATCATACTTATTAACATAAATACTTGCATCGGATGAATGAATTTGAAATAAAATATTTAGATGTCCCTAAAATAACATTTTGCTTCAATTATTAAATTCGAAGATCCGATCAACGTTGAGAGATTCCAACATTGATGAACTAGCCTTTTTAGATCATATTTGAATTCAAAGAAACGATTAATTTAAGTCTCTATGAAAATCATTTTTTAATGCGTATGTATGCGATTTATTGGTCCGGTATTGCGATTACAATAATTGGTGGTAATTATTATATTTTTTCTCTCATTTTCATCTATTTTAGTAATATGTGCAAATACTGGTATTAAATATAAAATACAGAAATACCGGTATTGATTATATTTGTCCGGTATTTCAATCCCTATTCAGGAGATAGGTGCCGGTTTTCTTTTTGAGGTTTAGAACGTAAAAAATTTCACTCATTCATGTACTTTTTAAATTCCTCTGAAAAGTGTAACTGTGCAATTGAATGGGGACAATTTTTGACTGTCGAATACTGCACCAGCGATTATAGTCATCTCGAGGGATTCGATCGTATTGACAAGCATTTAATTTTAATTAGACGCGTAAAACGAATATCTGTAATATAATGAAAATGTTTGATAGATACTTATTTATTATGCAATTCTGACAGTCACTACAGAAAAAAATGTGCATACTTTATTTCGGTAGCCAAAAAATGTCACTGGAGTACAAAAATAGCATGTCAAAATATCACACTGGTAAGTACATTCTCATTATCATTCAATAAACAAGTTTTAAAAAGATCACGGACACCGCGACCAAAACATTATCAATAAAATAAATTGAACTTATTTATCACAATGAATAATTCGCAAGTGGCGGTTTATTGAAGCCTTGGGAGACCAGCTGATTTAATCCAGTTAATAGAGATTAAAGGCCAAATCACACATTGTTAAACAGGCCCGACAGAATTGAGGCATTATTGTGCGCGCTGTTCGTTTTCATAATATAAAAACAATATTCAAGTCACGTGTCTCTCGACTTTAAATCAAATCGGACAGGAAAAAATACTATGAATTGCAGTCAGTTCGAGTTCATTCGGGCGCTCGAATGCCTGAAGATGCCGAAAGGCTAAACCCGGGTCGTTAGTGACAAAATACATGGAAGTGTACAAAATCTCAATAATTCAAACTATGAATTGCATTTATTAAGTTTGTCGTGTAGTGTTTAAATTTGAATTACTGCAATTCATTGGAGTGACATAAATACTATGAATGTTAATTTTAGTATTCGATATTGGAAATCAAAAAACGGACGCTATTTTTGCCAATACATGAAAATGAAAATTATTCTTATAGTTAATGTATATAATAAAACTTTTGAAATCGATGTAGAGTCAATTTAGTTGTTTCTGATAACAGATAACATTATATGTACCATGTACAATTGGTAAAAAAACAACTGTTGATATGAATTTAAATCAAAAAATAAATAGTTTGTCAAGTAACATAAAATATGAAAAATTCTCATCCATTCGGTGTTAACCAATATTTTAATTAATAAAGTTACACGTGCAGAAGAATGATGTTTGGATGAATAAAGGAAGACCTGGTCACCCTATATTGCATAAAGATGGACGTCAGTCAAAAAATGTAGGTGAGGTGATGCTAGCTAGAGCGACAAGTATGCTAGAAATGTTTTCAAGGAAATCCGAATAATATTGTCAGTCATGCTAATTGAAAAACGACACGGCAGAATTATTATTGTGTGCATCTCAACGTCAGTGGCGGTCCAATGAATGTACAACATGAAAAAATCAAAACTTAATGGATTAACGAAATATTTCTCATCTACGTTAGTACATGTACTCGTAGATGACGATGGTGCCCAAATAGCGATCAACCATATTGTATCATTCTTGTGAAACAATATATTATTTTTAATTACATTTAACGTTTAAGGTGTTAACAGTCAATTGTGTCACGTAGAATAGTAATGGTGTAACTCCAAAATTACGAAAAAGGAGTTTATACCTCAAACACGTTCAAAAGATATTCTATTAGTTTAATAATGGTGCACCTCCATATATACTCTTAATTTCTTTAATATATTCCCATATCTAACGATATTTTTCGGAATAGTAGTGACTTACCTGCAATATCAGAATAAGAGTGAAGTGTCCGGGCAGACTTCACTACTACACTAACGTTTAAGTTCTTCAGTTGAGTGACAAACAGCTATTAATGGTTGTTATTTGATCCTAAGAACATTTTACAAAACCTTGATTTTCTCAAAACTTCAAAACTGCAGTTAAACCATTACTATTCTAAGTGACACGATTCTTGGTGGAAAGGCATATTTTAAAAATAAAATACAATTTGTTTGTACTAATACTAATGTTTACAATGATCAGGGCGGTTTCGCTCATCACTAGCATTGTCAACTGATATTATTTTTACTTTAAATTGATGGAGTCCAACAGAGTTAATGACATAATAAAGCCTATCAATAAACATTCTATCAATTACAGCAACATTATTGAGTATTCTTCAGTGAATAAGTCAGTAAAAAATTTTAAACGTACACTTGAAAAAAAAAATTAATATACTTAAGTCGATAATAAAATATTCACAAGTGCATCTTTAACTAACATTGTAGACAAAGTTAATTTTTCCACAAACCCCATCATATTACCCTCCGGATATTTCACGTAGCACGTCAATGTGATTGAATAATAATAAACACAGTCTGTTGGAATGCAAGCCACAGACGTCCAAACATAATCAATCATGGGGCAGTGGCGAACCTTGGCAATATTAGTAGAGGCTAGGAGTAGACAGTAACATTAGCAATGCAGTAATACTTTCGACATATTGTAAAACTTTGTTTCAGAGAAGCCTCACCTGAAATAGCAATGAATTCTCGATCAATTCAAATGCATATTCACGTCGGTGTCACGATGAAATTACAACTGAAAAATTACCTACCAGTGATAAAATCACAAAAATTATCACACAAGATAATGAGACCTTAGAACACGTAGAAAGAATTACAAAATGAAGAAATTAGAACTTAAATTACAAATAACATTTTACAAATTCAATTTCTTCTTAGGCGCTATAAAAATATTTTTTATTGACTTATAATGTATTGAGAATGTACTTTGCTTTCAATTCAATTCGCATTTGTTGGGTTTTAAATGTTTTTTTTACTTTACGAAGATATATCACACCAATTAAAATTACTAATAAATTGTAAAATCTTTCTATAAGTAAATACTTTTTAAGTGTTGACTGTCAATTCTTGGTGGAAAGGCATTATATTTAAAAAAAATAAAACACAATTTGTTTGTACTACTATCACATATTTACAAATATTAGGGTCGGTTTCGCTCATCACGAGCACTATTAGTTGATAATGCTCGTGATGAGCGAAACCGGACCTGATCATTATAAACATGTGGATTTAGTACAAACAAATGTGTACGATAAGATAGTAAAAAATATTTGCAAAATGTTATTCTGTCCGTGTGTAATTTTATCATGTAACCATAAAATTGAAACGATTCATTCAATTACAATTAAGAAACCATTCAACTCGATATTGATTAATTATATTTCATATTCTATGGATGAGGTACGGTTATATAAACAGTCAGTAAATAAATGAATAATTTAGGGTTACGATTCCTTTTACAATTTATTCTGTCGTATGAAATTGTAAAATTTATGCACGTATACGACAGGATCGATGCGTATTAACTTAAAATAAAAAATATGGTTACTTCGACAGACCGGATGAAATGATGAATGACAAGACCAGCCAAGTCTATTATTGAAAGTCGTTATAACTGGGTTTCAATGTACATATCGACCGTGTTTTGACCAATTGATGATGTAACCATCAAAAATACGAAATTAGTTAATGATTGAATCTCATTTTAAAAACGGCAGAACAGATCTCGGCCAAATGATGTAAATTAGAAAAATTAACCGACCACTTTTTGGAAGGGAAACATCATTTTACATTGTTTAGGTTTAAAAATTCTGGCCCGGTTACTTGATGTAAACCACTATTATATCGACACTACCTACGTATAATCCCGTATCAGTAAACATGAGAATATACGAGGGTGCAATTCAAAGATTCATAATGCAACATAATGTTTTCGATAAAGACAGTTTTAACTCCCACTCTTGAACTATTTCAATTTTGAGGGTTACATCAATAGGTCAAAACACCGCCGATATATAGATACTTACAAATAACGTCATTAGACGAGCTGATACCAAGTTAAACAATTATTAATAAGATTATTTAAAATTCAAATAAAACAATGCAGCCCAAATTAGAGCGACAAATGTTTCAAGACGAGAAAACTAATTCTGACAACCTACAGCGATTTTTCGCTCTTTGTTTATTTGACCTGAAATATTACAGGTGTTTCTCCAAGAAAAGCAAATAAATTAAACTGAGCGAGAGTATTTAACATCACGCTTTGAAAAGCTCGGCATTTTAATAAATTCAAGAAATGATTCAGAAGAGGAGGCGCGTGGGCGGAAAACACTTTCGGATGCGTCAAGTGTTGTACCAACAGCATAGATTTGAAACGGGTAATTGACTTATATAAACTGCACATTACGAACGTTTTCTTAATTATCTTCGTTTAAAAATTTCAAAAGAAGACACTTGCAGAATTTCAATTTTTAATTGACGTTTGGGTTTACCCGGGACTATCTTTTAAATAGATTGGTCATCTGATACGACGTGCACTAGTGCAGCGATGAGTGCATTGTCATATTTAAATTAAATACTTATGATATTGTACAAATAAAAAATATCTATGTAGGACGTAACACTCAGTAACTTGCTGAAAAGCATTCCCTATGCAGTTTAAAATTATGTAGCGAATGACGTTTTAGATACAATTTCTCAATAGTCGGTGGATTTTGCCCAACCTAGTGTCAGAATTTGATAAAAATAGTTTAGCAAATAAATTGTTAAAATTCGGTCTGCGCCCCATTTTCATGAAATTTGTCACATAAAGAATGGTTTAAATCGACATTCAACTCACCTTCATGGTACATGGTTGATATATGAACATAATGAAAAATCAATACACGAGTGAAATCTTTTGACATGTCATCTCATTAGTGACATTAAAACAGAAAAACCTTCGCCCACCTCTACTTGCGCACTGTTTTGACACTCTATCTCCAGGGCGTGCGTATTCAAACATAACCGAAAATCAGAATACTTTTTTACCTGGAAGTGTTACAGAAGTAACAGCCAAAAATCAATGAAAATATTCGTTTGGTTAAATTCCACGAACGATTTTAATATTTACAGCATACGACACTGTTGAAGAATGGTCGATATAATTTTGCGTAAAATTGGCTATAAATAACTTCAATCGAATAATTTAATTTAGGATAGAATTTTAAGAGGCAAGATTTGACAAAGCGAACCACAAAGTGAAAGTCAAATACGATAGTGCTTCCTGTAAACTGTCACGATTAATAATAGATTCATATCAGTTAAATACTCACTGTAAGGCTGTGGGCGTCCACCGCTGAATTGTGGAGACTGCAACAGGGGAGCAGAACGTTGCTGGTGTTGCGGGGACGACTCTTCTTCTACTGAAAAAGATGAAGTCAAAATAAATAAAGAAAACACCGAGACAAGAAAAAAAAAATTAAAGTTGAAAAAGTAAAGTTTCAACTGATCTAATTGTGGTAATGAAAGAATCTGGTGAATTTGTTAATAACAAAATCTCAATTAATAATTGATGTTAGCAAACTATTTCTTTATTGAAACAGCATCTTCTCTATCAAATTCTTTCGAGTTTTGTTCTTAATTCTTCGTTCTTCGTCATGTGCAATGTCCATATGGGTTCAATTGTTGAATGAAATCTTTTTATTGCAATTGTCTCTAAAAATACAACCTGATTTGTAATTTCTAGAAAAACTTTTCAATCAATTGATGATCGAATCCTAGTCGTTGCTGTTTAATTTCAAATTATGCATAAGATGACGGTCAATGTCGAATGGTATTGTTAATTTTAATTAAAATTACAAATATTTTTTAGTACTCTTTCGCTTATATAGCGTAATCGAGGCTTGATACCTGTATTCGGCGTTTCATCGTTAATTTGAATATGAAATTTCTGGCTTATTCAAACTATGCCGGTTAAAAACATTTACTTTTAAAGTACTTTCATCACGGATAGGATTGTTTGTAAGGAAAGATCACTTGTTTTGTAGAGTATGACATTTGATAGTGTAGGTATGCAAATAAAAAAATCAGACAAATTGCTGAATACACTGTATAACCGACAATCGAGTTTGAGTTTTTAAAACGGAAATTTGGCTACTTATATCATATATTGTCTGTAATACAATTATACGCCATTAATATAAACTTGGTCAAGACAGGTTTCATATTTTCTATGGATTTGGTGGTAACTTTGTGGAAGTTCATTTCAATATAAAATTGATAACTTAGCTATTACACTTGGTGTATCACTAACGTGACGCGTTTCGCCTCTTTAAGAAGCATCTTCAGACTAACCGTATCGCAAGATTATTTATTTCTAAGGTAAAACGATGATTCTAAGACAGGTTTCGCTTATTTTCAAGTTCGCGAGCATTTACAAGTTCTATACTGTCGTATTTGGGTACTCGTGGTAAATAAGTTTTTGTTCTATTTTTTGGTAAATTTATTTATATTCTTTCATATATTATAATAAGACATGGAATAATTTAATAATTGAAAATATGTTTTTAGTTGAAAATATTCAGAAAAAAAAACATTCACCATCAAAACACTGACGAAAACTATACATCGAATTACAATTGTTACTCTCATAATCAGTACAAAAACCTCACTTACCTGGAGGAATTTGGAGACATACATATCAACATTTTATGAAATATAAGGTTCAAAATAAAGAAGTGTAACATGTAAAAAACAAATAGTTGCAATACGGTCATAAAACTTATCCTTTTGAAGATTATCCGTTTTTGATGCGCCATTCTCCGATGGTGTGTTCAATTGTGAGTGGTCTGTGTGACATGATGCGAACAAATACAGACCTCGAACTCACCTGTTACAATTGCGTAGCCCTCTTCGACCACTTGGCCGGCGGTCGGGCACCATCATCGGAGATGGCCTGGCGCCGGAACCGGCGGTCGTTTTAAGATCATATGGCACTCCCCTTCTCTTGCTCTCAAATTCGCCGCATTGGCGGGACGCCTGCACACACAAAGACAAACACACTCTAATTGAATCGCGAAACTTTCCAACCACCATTATCAAAACCCAATGACCACGTTCGGTGGCTCGCAAAACGGCGTATCGATATTGCGGACCTCCGGTCACTTTTCTCTACCATTGTGAGAATTTTGAGCGAACTTTCCCCGGCAAGTTACTGTCTCACTAATGAAACCATGGCATCCATATTAATTGTTTGGCAAGCAAATGCTCCTGTTTGATTCACCACAAGCGTTAAGATTTTTTTTAAATATGCATTTTGTTCATTAATCAATCAAATAAGCATGGTAACTGAATTCCAATTGATTTAAGACAGTTATAAATAAAGATGTTTACAGCTCGGCACGATAAGCAGACCTAACTTGCTGGGGATATTCGACTTATCTTCCTAATATATTGTATTATAAGAATCCTACACTTTCAATTTTTCCAATACAAGATCAGCAGCAGTAAGAAAACCAAGGCATCATATAAACTACCCACGAGTCATCAACACTCAATACAGAACCAATCAAATATATAAATATATATATTTTTAAATATAAAGAGAGCTACTATTTATTTGCTTCAGCAGTCCAAAATTTTAATATTAACACAGAGATCGTGTTGTGTTGTGCGAGTATTTTGGTGTGATAAAAGTTTGCTGCTTTTTTCGAATTTCTTTCGTGTGGCATTTGTTCTCCTCTGGATATATAATAGAAAGCTCTGAATTTTAAGCATTTGTTATTTTGTTCTGTGTTCCGGCTCTGTACTTGTTTTTTGTTAGTTTTTTGAACGTGAAGTTCTTGGTATCGATTCGGATTCTACATGATGTCTTTACATTGTACATATATTTTGATTCCCAAAACTGTGGGTATATCTTACGTGTCTGTTTGTCTTTTATGCATGATTGTGACATTGCGAAGATTAATACGTAGCCATGGGCTGGAAAATTCCATGCAATATTATTGCTTTGCAATTGGTAGTTACTGGTTTTGTTATAAATGTCAGAGATTGCGAAGCTTTTGAATTGGTGCACTGATGTTGTAAGACACATTCATCTCATGTAAGTTATGCACAAACGAATGCTGTATTATTTTTCAAACAAAGCAATCTTTTCGATAGCTTAGCGTTTATTTTTGTCGAGTGATGTCAGTGGTGTTTCATTTATTTTTAAATAACTACAATTTTGTCAGATTGTATGCGACTCTTTTGGTGTTTACTTTATTCGTCGTGTTGCGTCTTTCACTTGCGAATGTCTTGTATTGCAACATGTTTCTGCTACGTCTATTTTTTCAGTAAATATAAAACATCTATATCGATTCTTCGTAAATATACGATTCAATTATATTAACGAGAGTGTGTTTGTCTTTGATTTATATATTTTATATGTGCTTGAAGAAAGATATATTATTGAGATTATAGAGCGAGAGATAGAGAGAGAGAGAGAGAGGAGGCGGTATATGAGAGAGTTAATATAATATTATATATAAGTTAATTAAACATAATAAAATACAACAATAAGTTAGGTACGAAGTTTTTAACATCATTCAGACCAGTGTTTCTCAAGCTGGGTTATCTATTATAATAGGTACAATACAATAATGAATAGTGACACGTAAATATAAGATTATCCTTACAGCCATTGCAGGTTAAGTGCAAGTAAATATTTTAGTATAGCAATCAATCACTAGTGTTTACACGGTAATTTAAATAGCAATAAAAACAATCATTTTAAAATAAAACAGCATTCAGTTTGAGAAACACTGTTAAAGTAGAATGACAAGCGTAATTTCACACAACCCTTGACTGGAAATATAAATGTACTTAAAATTAAGATTTTTATTGATAGAAACAAAATAATTATGCGAAGTATAAAAACCTGTATATGTATAATATAAACGAACAATAAATAGAAAAAATATTGAAATTGATTTTGTGGCTTCCCTGAGATTTTCTCAACATTATCATAAATTACATTTACTTGGAAACGATGTGAGTAAAGAAATTGCGGAAATAATTTAGAAAATGTTTCATAACTAAATTTCAAGAAGCAATAATTAATTATGAATTGAAATTGATCCACGTAATAACTTAGCAACCGTTCCATTTAAAAGAATAAACTAATAATGATTGGAAAATATACAAAAAGGACTAAAATAATAGCTCATGAATTATCCACAGTCAATTCGAGTTGTATGAAATTATTACACATAACACAAAATGAGAAATCATCACAAGGTACGTACCCAAGCTCGGACAGTTTGTAGTAGATGATGATTTTGATGTTGTTGATGGTGTAGTAGTGATGTATTGTTTCCGCAAATAGCGAAATTACCTCTACTGGGTGTACAAGCAGCAATGAATAATAATTTGGCAATATGAATGTATCGAGTCTAGCTCAGCGAGTGGTCGGATTAAAATTTGAAAATATATATATATTATACTGTTTCGAATCTTTTTTTATGCCGATAGTGTAAATAAAGTTTGTAAAACGAAACGCAAATACTGTTCAATTAAGAATTGAGTGTCAAGAAAATGGATTAAAAAATATTGTAACTACATTAAATGATAGGAATGAAGGTCTACTGAAGCCTAAATAACAACAGCGACTACTTAGATTACCGTAACATACACGTAAAAAAGGTTTAATCTACTATTATAAATAAATAACCGCAAGGCCAGATGGTATATAATAAATGATAATTAGGATTCATAGAAACACTTGTTAGTAAAATGCCCACAAACGGGGAAAAATTAAAAATCGATAACCAGACATTTTTTTGTGTGTATTTTCTTAGAAAGAATTTTAGCAAGCCGCCAAAAATTTTCACCAATTTATATCTAAGCTGAGTTTGGCATGTTAAAATATACGTAAAAGAATAGGTATCCCCGATAATAAATACGTGCTTTAAGAAGTGAAAAATTTAACATAAATCAAATATGAAATTAACGCTAAACAGCACAATTTAATTGGTTCACCAGTGTCTTTTAAAATTTTCCATCTGCTATTTTGGTTAAGGAATATTTACGAATTATTTTACACTCATTACATTTTGCTCAGATAATAAGATATTTAATGTGGTTTCATTTTTTATTTATTAATTTGTAAGCGGCCGTTAAAATTTTAACTCTAGACTATTTAATTTCGTCATCATTATAAACACGTGGAAGTCGTACAAACAAATTGTGTTTTATTTTTAAAATATAATGCCTTTCCACCAATAATTGACAGTTAAAACATTAAAAAATATGTATCAATTGTTTTAGATTATTTTAATGCTCTAGATTCCATATTCTAAAAACGGTGTTAGGAATTATCCGTAATTCTCTTTTTGAGATTGTTGTTGTAGTTTGAAGCTATCTCAACGAAACAAAATATGTTTAAAAATTTAATGAACTACTAATTATGCCTTTTTGGAACCATAAAACAAAACTGTATATTATTTAAAGGGTTAAATTATGACGTTAAACACACGAAACAAAAAGTATTAAGCATTCAGCAAAAACATGAAAAAATCATGCATTTATTCAAGAGATAAACTTCGAATACCAATGTATCAATATCTAACAATAATCATTTCCAGATATCACTGTGCGTGTGATAACGGTCTTTTTACTAACGCAAGTAAATAATATTTATTTTAACTTTATGTATTATATACTCATATCACACTAAATATATTTCTTTTGTATGAGTATGTGAAGATATGGCAATTTTCCAAAAAAATATAATCAATCATAATCATTGTGATGAGCGGATATTTTAAAACGACCGAACAATACGATGTTCTTTTTACATACCAAACCAAATTATGAAAACACTTCGTGACATACTTACATATCCAATATTAAAGAGGTAAGCATTCATATACTATTTAAACGTCGGAATCCACACCTGATGTCATTTTACAGTGAGATCTAGTAGAAGATTTTATCAGTATTTGGATTGTGGAAAACATTTTACGTACGTGGAAAAACATGCCGTTTGAACGAATCAATTCAAAAGAAAATGGTAGTCCTCAAACTTATGCTTTCTAATGACAAAGGGAAAAAAACAAGACTGTTGCCACAGAAACAGCTGTTACGTCAAATAAATTCAATGAAATAACTTTACTTTCGCTTCCATAATAAGTGTTGAAAGGGAAAACATAGAATAATAAAAGAGAAATATGACGGAAATGTAAAACAGAAGAATTTCCGAGATGAGGTAATCAAATAAGAAAATTCAGGAATTCTAAACAAGTGGGTTTTCATTTTTTTTTATATCTACGAGTGATTTTTTTGTGTATCTACATTGATTGATATTACTGTTGATTGTTAGTGGACAGGCTATAAAAATAATAAAAGATAAGTCGTTTTTCTCGCGTTGCTATTCTATGCAAGATTATACAAACATAAAAAACTACAAGCGAAAAAAAAAGAAAATGTTTCATCAAAGTGAATGAAAGAAATCTTTATATTGTTTGAAAAAATATGAATCGGCCATTTTAACAAAATGAAAATGAATATTAGTTAAAATCTCAAAAACTAAAAGAAAAATAAAGTGTCGTTAAAAAAATGTTTTTCAAAGAAAATATTCAGAAAAAAATAAATGTTTTGCCAATAGGCACGAGAGAGAAAACTACCCAAAGATTACACCACCTCTGTTCAACCTCAAAGATAAAGAACGTACCCCCTCCGACCTCTAGTGAGCCTGTCGCACGCTCTTTTATGAATATAAATAACCCCCCTTGATATAATATCACAAAAGCACAAGTGGAAGATGACGGGAGAAATCAGAGAGAAAAAAGTGAAACGCAAGACGAAACCTGACGTGGTTTTCGTTAGCGATGACGGCTAAGGCATTTTTTTTATAATGCGAAATGAGATTCAAAAGAAGCTATTGCTTTTCAGTTTTCTAAATACTTCTTTTGACTAAGTTTGATAAAGAAATTTTTCCAGTACTTATATGAAATTTGGTTATAAATAACAGACTCTAAAATAATTCATTAGGGTTTTTGATATAGTTCAGAAGGTTAACAATACGAAACGACACTATCGGAGCAAATTTATTTAGCAAACATCAAGAGCGATTGACATAACATATTATATAGAAATGCACGGCGTTGTCAGACACAAAATAAATTGAATGCGTAGCACCGACACTAAACAATCGTTAGGAAAGTAAATAAACATTTTACTTAGGCAAATAGTATCGTAGAAGGCAGGTAAAGTAACTAGATTGCGCAATTTAATCCCGATATGACCCGTCGTTAGCAACGGGCCGTTACAATCCGTTAGTTAGTTGGGTCGTTACACCATATTTACGATTCGACCTTTCGTGCTGAGCAGAAATAGATAACCATTGGCAACATGCGTATACATATATATAGAACATTAACATTACAAAATGATTGGTGAAATCTTTAATTAATTGTATTTTTCTATACAAAAATAAAATTTACAAAAGAAGAAATTCATTAGAAAAAATCATTTCTTCCAAAATAAAACATATACTGTATTTAAAGGCGGGTTTTCGAGCTAATTAATATAACTGACAAAATTTTAAACATTTTTAAAAAATTAGTGAAATCAATTAATTGTTGTTAATATTGACTGAATTTTCAAAATACCGACATTAACGTTGGTGCATTTTTTAAATATATATTAATAATATATAACAAAGTAATAATATATGAGTAATTTCATTTGATTATTTGATAGCTCTGCTATAATATTTGCTGTGAATAAAAATTGCAAGATCAAAGCTTTTTTAATTTTTACTTCCTAGGGTAAAATATAGTACTTATAAATAAACAAACGAAAAAACGATAAGACATAGGAAGTGGGTGTATGAGAGGTCGAAGAATTAAAATCCTCTTTCAAGTGAATTATTACGTGTTTTTTTTAACAAATTATAATTGTTTTTTTATAATACAAGCGGCAAAGGCATTTTAATTTATTACACAGAAGAAGTGTTTAAATATAGATTTTTAAATTTTAAATGCGGAAGTGATCGACCGGCAATGATAAATATCACAATCGCAATAACGCAACCGACTTGTCGATTGCAATCTACCATTATATCAACATTAAAATGTCATAATGAAAAAAGGGAGACAGCACTATACATGAATTATCTTCTGTGAGAATTAATCATATTCGCATTGATTTGGTTTAATAATATCTATGACTTTTCAGCGTGTTAGCTAAAAGCTTGGATAGCTAAAAGCAGAAGTAAACCAATCGCATCGACGTAGCAGGAATGCATTATTTTCAATTAGCATCACATGCACGTATGTGCAAACCTTTCGTTGACAGCCATTCCAATGCATAAACTATATATAATGTAGAGCTGGGTAAACTGATACACGTGGCAGCTAAAACTCATTCGCCTGATTACTGTCATGATGTGCACTCTCTTCGTTTGGCGCGGAGCCACCGTCTCAATGCATCCAGATGTGCATTATCTCGCGGAATGGTTTACTCGCGCTCAAAGAAACTGCGTTAAAAGGAGCACCCTTCTGCTTCGTATCATTATTATATTTCTCACAGTGTACAGTGATCGAATGCAAGCATGCAAATTGGCGTAATGCAAACAGGGATGAGAATATTCACATTGTTTAACAAACAAAACGTCAAGAGCGAAACAGAAATAATACAAATTGGTTATTAACAATGCCGAGAGTGCCAAACAAGCAGGCTATAAGCTGATTCGATATCCAAGTAGTCGCCGTTACAGATTTTCAATGGTACAAAACCTCATATGGAAACATTCAGTTTATAACTACTAAAGCGCCAGATATTTGGTTTTTTTTTTTCAAATAACATGAGGTAAAAAACATCACGATGATATATGATCAAGACCTCGAATGATAAATTTGAAAAAAATATATTTTCTATTAACCTTGCCTGGACTTGAACTTTCATTTGATCTTGAAGACCACAGAGAGATATCTAGATACTGAGAGGCATGTGTTTCTATTGTGTTTTCATTCGGCTACAGGCTACACCCACCGCGCATTTATGATCATTGAAAAAAACGGGTCGTAAAGTGAGCGATCAGCTTACGACCGGTCCTTTCTTAACCACATCGAATAAGATGAACGTTAAAAGTCTTTAACCATTAGCCAACAGGGCTTCCTAGAAGATAACTTTTAAAGAATGCTACGGATGAACTTCTCTTGATTTAATATACATTTGGGTACTAATTTTAGAATTAAATAATAAACAAAAACATATTCGTGAGAAGACATCAAAAGTATACCAATTGTTATGTTGTGAGGTGAGGTGGGGTCTTCGCTCGAAGACAGATTGGTAACAGTTAACGATGATGCTGGCGATGATAGAGATATTGAAACTATTTAATATATCTACTAAATAAGAGAGGGAAAAGGAATCTCCCGTGTGATTACTTCCATATTCCAATGGGAAGATCAGACGTTTAAATGATTAGTTTCAAAAGTATGAAACGATGTTATGTCGAGGGTGCTCATATTTCAACAGCTTTGATATGGTAAGAATATGTTGTTAATTTCAGTCGGAGAGAACCCGTTATTGAAACATGACATACGCGGAATCAATAAAGAGCGTAAACAATGCAAGAGAACATACATGAATATAAAAATCCCAGAATCGAAACAAAAAGCTTTTAAATTATTTAGATTTTAAATAATACACAACGTTAATGTTTGTCATTTTGTTGAGAAAAATACTGATAATGTAGAAAGAATATATCGTACATAGACTGGTTGTAAGCCAACCACTCCCGTTGTATACAAAAAATAAAATGAAAACATCAGGAATAACGTTCGTTTGAATATTGCTGTATACTTACTTTCATGGTGACGGTGGATTCAAAAGAATTAATGTAGAATCATTGTCAGACCGTACAACCCATATTTTTAAGTCATTTTCAGAGCATAAAGCATGAAAATTCGTTTAAATGAACATTACCATATAATGCCACCATGCTATACTAATATATAGTGGGTTTAAATAATCGAATAAAAAGCAAGAATTTCTATGTAAGAAAAAGGTTCCTTACTGAGTCTGTATCGAAGCAACAGCCCCATATAGCAATATTAAATTTCCACCCCTATTTGGTGGCAGATAGAATTGAACGCATCAAAGCCTTGCGATGCATGCAGAAGAGACTCTTCTACATTAAACGTATCATTTTCACAAAGATCTTTTGTAGTAGTAGAAGACACGGAATATATTAGATATTAGTAAAAAAGCTTATTATTATTTGTCGATTAGAGGTTGGCGTCTCTAAACCTGTGTCTGTGTATGTTGAGAAAGCAGAGAGTAAACATAATATACCCCATAAAATTATTATAATACGAAAAGTAATGAAAAATACTCGATCGAAAATCGCAACTCAAGAGGAATCCATAAACCAGTCTACGTTGGTAATCACAATGAGTTATAACTATTTCATACTTCGTCAATTGAAGGGTTTTACAAAATGCAATCAAAATAATCATTAAAATGCTTGGTCAAATTTGGATTATTGAGATTTTGTACACTTCCATGTATAACTGACGTCAGTTCGAGTCCATTCGTGTGCTCGAATGCCTGAAGATGCCGAAAGGCGAAACCCGGGTCGTTGGTGACAAAATACATGGAAGTGTACAAAATCTCAATAATCCAAATTTGATATTGAAATTCCATAAAGCACCCTCAGTCGATGTCTTAAAATGCTTGGTATTCCAAAATGTCAGGCCTGTACCCAGATGAGTTGGCTACGGTTGTGGCACGGGTTTAAACCCCAGGACGATAAGTTTCGCAAATTAATTTTTAAATCAATTTATGGATTTGTATTCACAGGCAAAACTGTATATGATGTCTAAATTAATTCCCAACTCCCAATCCTAAAAATAGGAACAGCAAGAGCGATTACCTCCCTAGTGGACGATGATAAAATTTTCGCACTTTTCTCGAATATGAAATAATATAACACTTATGTACCGCTTTTCAATTTCAGTCACATCGCTATAAGATATGGATGTAATATAATCAAATATAACCTACGACTGGATGGCCCCGAAATACTATACTGATTGAAAGAAAGGTGGGGGAACAAGGAAAACTGTGGGGTATTCGTACAGATCATAGAAATTTTACTAAAAATGGTCAGATGTAAGCCGATCAGATGTAAGCAGAAAATTGATAAGAAACATCTCGAAATTTTCGACAATTTGACAAAAAAATATGACTAATAAAGTTCAGTAACAGAAAAGGTTAAATAATTTTAAAAATGTCTTACTAAATAATTTATCATTATACCTATAACTATAGAATCTAAAAATGCAAAATGATCAATGAATACCCGGCAGAAATAAAGACTGTAAAATTATATGCAATATCAAATGACACAAAGAGATATCACAAGAGAAATATGTTATGTATATCATTATCCATAGACGCTAATGATCCCTAAAGCGACATTATTTTTTACCACAGACTGTATTAAGTATAAGCTACGAATCGAATTTTACAGCATTAGGGTATCAAGGTAAAATAACTGGTTGTAAATCAGCCGGTCAACTTCTGTTATACAGAGGACAAGGATTGAAATACAGGTTTTGAAATTTCCGTTACGGGTTGAAACCTCTATTCAACTATGGTTGCGGCGATCGACATAATTAAATATATACAACTGTCGATTCAAATCTATATATGTGTTTCATTTAAGAATTGAACTTCCTTAACTACAAAAAAAATTAATGAAAAAACCAATCGTATTGCCGAAATTACGATTTTTGAAAACACACATTAGAAGTGCTTGCGCAGAACAGTAAGCCATTTTGATTATGGATATACAGTAGTAACACTAATGTTTATTATGTGTGTTTGAAAATATGCTAATAACAGACAAAGCGATCTTCAAAAATATTCGACATTGGAAACATATATTCATTCAAAAATCCCGCAAGAAGGCAACTCACATATAAAAAACAATGGTGAAATCAATAAAAACATTTAACGATTATTTCATCTAAAAACAAAAAAAAATGTTATTAATAGAACGTGACTTTGGTTGAGATTTTACATGTTGCATGCCCGTTGTGAAAAATAATATAAATAGTTCAATTTTTTAACGATTTTAGCAAAACCGACTCTTATCATAAACAATTAAATCTGTACTACAAAACGGGTAGCACTGTTATTAAAATAGATTTTCGAAAAATTAATTAGAACATGACCAAAATAAGAATTTCTATAACAATTTAATAAACGAAATAATATGCTATTTACACGGTATGTCATGATATAGTTTGTGATGTAGCAAGTGTTATATCTAGCAAGTATATACCCCTTTGATATGATATTCGTACGTGACCTAAGCCGTGGCGATACAGTATAGCGCCTGCAAACGATTCTCCTGAAGCCATTTGACACAAGCTGCAAGTTTTCCGACAGCGCAACTTGATTTTGCGGTCTAGTTTGGAACAGCAGTCGAAACGTGCAGCGTTCCCAGTCACAGGCAGGCACGCCGGCATGTTACGCATAGACGTGATTTGCAAACTCACCGATTTAACATAATAAAAAATTGTAAGCAATATTGATTAGTAATTTTGCGATATTTGAATCATCTCTGTATCCCGGAGGCATAAATAAAAACATGATCGTTTTAATAACGACATGAATCATCACTATACATTTATGAAGCGCCGCATGTGGACAATAGGCCGTGTTTAAGAAAACATTGGAACTCGCATGTATTGTTTAAGTAATTCAGGGAAAGACAAAACTCTTTATGCTCATATGACGTGCCTCCACAACTATTTTCTATTTTGATATTTCATACTAACATACCTCGTATTGCTTTTTTATTGACTTTTTAACGTATATGAAGTTTAAGTCGTTCCAATTCTACTTTGAGCGGGCTTGCAGAGAAAGATATGGTTATAACAGTTGGCCTTCTCGTGAATACAATTTTCTATGAATGACTAACTAAAATACAGTTCTAGTCAAATAAAATATGTTAAAAATGATTCTTTTACAAATATACTACACATTGAGAACGGAAATTTGTATTCAAAAGATTGACATTATTATTTTTGATAGATACGACAGGTTCTAGATGTTTAAAAAAATATTTACTGTATTTGTATATATAAGTAGTTGTATAAAACAAACTTTGATTATTTCAACGATGCAGTTAGAATGGAGATGTTTTTCAGCGGAAAGTATAAAACCAGGCACTAGTACTAACGGTCATTGGCAAATAAATGTTTTTGGAATATTTTAACGAAATCATATTAAATTCACTTTCATATCACGTAAGAAAAATGAAACCAACTATGTATTCGGGGTTACACATATATATGTTCAAAAAATGGTGCTGTTAAAATTAATTGTTATTAACAATATATTATATTAAGAATATACTGATGTGTGAATAAATTAACCTGGCTCTCCTTGTATATTATTTTAGCTACATTATTTATAACGTACAGGTATAAGGAAAAAAATGCATAATGGGCATAGGAAGGAAAGACAATGATAGTGGAAAACCATATAACATTCACGAGGAGTCTGTTATTTTATCATACTCGAGATTGTAAAATTACTTGAGAAGCCTTAATTTAAAAGTAAATTACGAAAGGTTTAAAAACCAAAAATAAAATATCGCAAAATCATTTTTTCCACTTACCAGTAGTGTTTTGCGATGATTGCGTTGGATATATTCGATATAAAGATCATATGTTGGAAACACAAACGTTGATGATATCTATGTTGAATCATATAATTAAATTAGTACTGTAGTCGCATCAAAGTAACGACAATGATAGTTCGTGAATTCAGTAAGATGACATGGGTGTTTTTTGAAGATCTTTTTGATTTCAATTCGGCTATCTATATATTGAAAATTAATAATATATATTGAAAAATGTATGTCTATGTTAATGTATGAAATAAATCAAACTAAGTGAAAATTTATAATTCAGTCAAAAAGTCGTACGTTGGGGAACCTTTGAACACGAGGTTTTAAAAAGTAAACATTACTGAAAAAAAAAAAACATTTTTGCCAGATTGGGAACGATATAAATAAATATGTGTTAGATATTACTATTAGGATTCACTCTGTACATCAGATCTCATCAGTGATCAGCACAGGGGACGTTATAATTTCAACTGATAATTATAAAACTAATTTATAAAAAATATAATTATATTAAAAGGTATTGTAAAAAATAATTTTGGTTTTTCTAAATTGATTCTTTTTAGTAGACATGATTAGGTTATTCTACAGAATACGATGATATTTTGTTTTTTTTTAGGTGTGGTTACTAATAAATAAATATATCAAATTTTAAATGTAAAATATTTTATTATTATCCAAAAGAAGCTACGAAAATAATTGAGGGATATTTAAAATTAGTCATCCATTTAAATTTTGCGACACAAAAAAGAATAGACAATATTTTCTGAAGATATTCAAACATATAAAATAACGATAACTTTAAATCTCATTTGACAAAATGCCACGATGACAATATTAGACAAAAAAATAACAAAATTAAAATAGTCAAACGCTACAAGCGACAGACATCGGTCAATCATTTTAGAAGGGTAATGACAGGTAGTCTGACCATCATTATTAGGGTCACCTAGCAATCTATTTTGGCAAAATAAGAAATGAAAACACGTAAAAAATTGTGGAAAAACAACACAAAAAAAACCGATCGAAATGAGAAGACGAAATATTTGACCTTAATTTGAAAATTAAGAAATTAAAATGACAAATTTCACTGTTTTGCGAACGAATTTTCTCCTCGCATAAAAATTTCCAAATCGAATATTTTAATAGAAAAAATATTTTGCGTAAGAAAATCATTGATTATGAAGCGTGTTTGATCATAACTGATTTAATGGTTTTGGTATTAACATAATTTTTCGGTAAGCCATATTATTATATGCGCCCACAGATTAAACCATAATTAAAATTCGAACTATTAGTGTATACTAAACATAAGATAGGTCACCAGACATTTAAAGCAATATTGTGAGACTTTATCTTAAATCTAAAAAATTTAAAAAACGTCTCAAAAGACTAATGATATAATAGCAGTAATGCATGTTTACTCTCTCTTGAACGTGCAGGTAATCTGACACCTCGGTATGTGGACTATTATACCCATTTCCGGCAGATCCTGGACACTGTCCAAAGACTCAGGACGATGCATTAACATTAGAACAGCGCTGGACAGCACCGACGGACACAAGCATGATTGATAGCACGACGGACACGGATACCGTCGGCTAGCGAATTATTTCTGATAGTATGGAATACCCGCAGTTTTAATTATAGCAAGTAAAATTCGATTCACGGGTAAAACAACGGAGCACAATCGGAAATGAATTGCGAGGTTGCTATCGTTTCAGATTTAGACATTTGACGCCAACAATGAATTGAGCAGTGTTTCAAATCGTCGACAAGAAAATGGAAAAGCAAGATATGTTAACATATTATATGATAAGAGGCGGCTTCAAAACAATGGTGAGAGGAATATTAATGATGATGATAGAGAAATTGAAAAAATAGTTTTCATAAAAAGTAATAAATTGAAAAAGAGTGCTTCAATTCACGAATTAAAAATATGTATATGAATTAACGTTATATAGAAATACAGTAACAACACATAAAAAATCGATATAACTTTTAATTACAATTACAGAGTGGGTAGATATTCTGTTTATAAATATTCTTCAGTAAATAACCATTGTCTTTAAAACAAAATTATGTTGACATATAAGCCCATAAATAGTCCATTATATTAAATTGTATAAAAAACGATACACAAGATATGGTGGGGTTACTCACATAAATAAGAAAACTATAATTGAAGAGGGTGCTTGAAGGAATTTCAATAAAGAATTTGAATGTAAATGGAAAAAAAATATGACAGATAGAGATACCTACTGCTTTTTCATAATTTGTCTTATATCTAAACGATGTAAACTATTTACTAACTGTCAGTACAAGTTTATTCGTGAACTCGAAGGCCTGAAGATGAAATGTAAAAAATTTAAAGATTCAAACAAGAACTATTTTAGTTATAATCGTAATCTAATCCTTCATTGACAATAATTATTGAGGAAAATAATAACTACTTCTTCACACAATAAATTAAGCTAAAACTATATTTTTCTCGTAACTGAAGGCAACCAAACTTCTGACAGTTATAATATATATATTTAAAAGTAAGATCGTCGGTTAATTATTTTATTCAAAAGAATGTAGAAACACAAATAAAAAATGGAAAAGAACACGCGACAACGCAGACAATATTATTTTATCACAATTAGTGAAACCAATGAACCAAACGTAAATATTGAAAGATCTGTGCAGTATTCTTAAATCGCTTGAACAGCTGAACTGAACTGCAAACAGTTGCAGCTTTAAGCTCAACAGACAAGTAACGCCTTGCAAATTGTTCGTCAGAAAGTAATTGGAAGATGTGGATCCAGGCTTAGCGAATCAAATCAGCGTCACAATTATGACACTCGTGCTAAGTGAATCGGACCAGACACTCCAAGTCGATTTATTGCGATGGCATAGCAAACAAGAAGTTTCCAGCTATGAATATATGTATATTAGAAATACAACAGAATCGTATATTATGACAAGGCGTTTTGTTTGTATTAATTTATAAAGAACATATTCTTCGGCAAAAATGAACCTTAATAATGTAAAATACAGTATCCACATTTAAACAAGTTTGTAGATACTATCTCTAAAAAATACAATATTTAAGGGGTCGATATATCGCGTTACGACTATATAAAAGACAAATTAATATAATAATATATATTTAATAAATAATGATGAAGCGATCAAAGATTATATAATGTTAAATAAAGACAATTTATTTTTGAATTTGTACGATTCCACAGAATAAAAATCCTTTTATCTAATGAAATATTTTAATTAGAAAGACTACATAAAATTTTAATTCTAGATTACGTTAAAAAAAACCCAAAAACTGTCACATACCACACAGTGATTAAGAAGTGTTTTTTTTGTGACGAGTTTGAATCATAATACAAATGATCATTACATTAACAAAACATGAAAACAAAACGCTACATAAATCAAGATGATCAAAAAAACATTACTACACGGTGAATGGTTTATAATGGAATCCTATCAATCAACTATCGCATACGAAAATGAAACCTATATATTGAATAAATAAAGTGATGTGTGACACTGAATTTTGTGTCTCAAGCATATTGGTTATAGGAAAATAAAATTAAGGACGCACTGATCTAAACAGTATTGAACAAAATCATGCAACCTGAAACATGCTTATATCCTGCTGGACTTTTAAATAAACGACATATTGATTAAAAAATAATATGATATAGTATTGTTTAAAACGTAGACTTACTTGTATAATCCCAGCTTTCCTGGTCATTTTTGAACACGTTCAGACGCTCGGGCTGTGGAAATAAAAGTATTTTATAAGTGAAAATAAATAATTTAACGTCAAAATAAGACTATATGAACAGAGTTCGTGTTAATAAATAAATTGCAGCTTGGATCAATTAAAGCGGCGGCGTAAATTATTTGTATAAAAATTAACGAATGGATGATTATTTAAAATAATAAATCAAATTATTTAAAATATAAATCAAATTTTTGTTAATAATATATTTACAATTAAAAATGTTTTATTTTTTTCATAAAAAAGGGGAAGACGTTAAGTACTGAAGGAAAATGTAAATAGGAAAGAGTGTAATTGGTATGTTTGCCAGCAACTTTATTTTGAAGCATAGCTTTGCTCGTGATACTAACTTTTGAAATATTCAATATATAATGTCTTTGCAATACTAACGAACATATTCATTAAAATTAAGAATTGCGTTTAGTATATAAATGATAATGTCAATCCTTGATCGTAAGAGATTATATCATTATAGTATCGATGGCCTAATGTTATAATCCCGTAAGTGACTTTTTACAAATTTTACAGGAGGCTACAAGAAACTGAATATTTACGTTAATATGTATATTAGATTTTTTTTCTTTTAAATATTAAATGGATAGTATGTTAGGGTACATTTAAATCATTAAAAAGTTTCAATACTTTGTATAATTTAAAATAAACGATATACGGTTTAGAAAACATTTTCGTCATAATATCAGATACGGGTTTATAATATTAGCCCATCGATATATGATGTTCAATTGCTTACTACCTGAGCTAAGCCGGTTCAGTTTTTAATCAAAAAAATAGTTTTCTGATATTACATTTTATTTAAATTCTGATCCATGGTAAGGATTGTGGACGATAGAACCTACTGCTACATACATTGCGCAGATATCTACACACATGTTGTACCTAATGTGCATCATTCAATATTCAATTGGAACACGGCGCATCGTCGTAGCACTGCGGTGACAGCGGTCGTCGATTTTCTATTCAAGCGTCCGTAATTTCAACCGCGGGTGCTAATTGCGAGCACCTGGCTTGCTTCACACGGGCTCCGCCGCACATCTATTAGTAGTCAGAAGTCTCTCTGATGGTGAGAGGTTTATGAAATTGATCTCCAATTTATTAAACGGGATGTCCCACTCATTATCAAAGAATGCACGTGTAAAATTGAAAGACACTATACGAATAATTACTCAAAATACAACAAGCATTTGCGCATACATTGAGTGAGAAGTCTGCTTCATTTTGAAACATTTGTGTAACATGATGATAATTTTTCTGATATAGAACGGGCGATTGACGTACAACCAGACTAAGGTGTATTATTTCGCTAGAAAAGATTACTGATAATCAGAGTAGCTTAAATAATATTTGTTGATTTTATTTATATATGTTGATTTCTTTTTCAATTGAAATAAGAGAAACCAGTTTCGTTCATATTACAAAATGGTAGAATGAGTTCTATAAGATTTTATATTTGGGATTATTTTACCAACATTTATCATAATAATTCATGTATTCATAAAATTCATCTTCTTCTGTTGAATAATTACAAGATAAAAAATTCTATATTTAAAACAAAATAAAACACCAAATAGATCTTTCGGTCTTCGGTGTCTTTCGGTGTTTTCTATAAGAGAACGAGCAATGTGTTGAATACAAATCTTTCACAATGATGAGTAATTTATATTCAGATTTCGTAAACCAAAATTAGAAAATACCTATGTATTCTTTTTTAATTTATCAAGTTCAGGACGAATTGTTTTATAAAATAAATAATTCGATAACGAAAATCACCAATGTTCTACATCCTATTAAATAGATCATATTAATAGCGAGTAATAAAATGCAAGACGATTCACAAAGCAATAAAATATTTCAACATTACTTACGAACAACATTTCTGCTCGGGCTTTCACACTATCATAAATATAATCCGGCAAGAAAATCTTAGGGGCAATCCTAAACGGTAAAATATTGCGCATAAAAATGACAAAATATGTTTTTTATCACATCATTTTCTATCATGATAATCCCGAGACGACAACCCAGTGTAATATGTTTGTAGAATTGGACCATCTAAGTGGACCAATTTATTTGTTACACTATTTGCAATACAAATAATACTCATTAAAAGTAAGTATATTAAGTATAACAGTTAATGCGATGAGTAAAGTATTTTACTTTCAGTACCATCAATTTGGGTAAGTTTGCCTATCGATCTAAGATTGGCCCATTACATGGAAACAGGTGCTATTATAATGCCATGATATTACTAACGCCATATGAATATTTTTTTAGTTTAGCAAAGGTATTGAGTAACCCCTGATGGTAAAAATATGAATCAATGTTGAACATAAGTTGTTTTATTAATGAATTTGTAAGGTGTCAGCATGGAACGATAAAACACAATTTAAAAACTTTTCTTGAAATAAATCGGATTAGCCATATTTTCAATTTGTATTACTAATCTGTAAAACAAATGCTGTATATTTTTTACCATCTTAATTGTGTACAGAATATATGAAAGCATACAAAATAAGTGGCCATGACTTTAAAATCACTGAAATTATAGTAATTACAGTGATTATTTGTATCGTGGGCCAAAGTTACCCGATTTGGATGAAAATTTTGCCCACATCAATTATAAAACAATAAATCTATTTATGTTGATTAAATTTCATTTTAAGACATTAGTTCATTTCTATGTAGAACAATACCACACATAAAAGCAATGGCGAATCATAAAAATACAAAAACCCTCAGAACTGACTCAAAGTTATCCAGATTAACTATAATACAAATTCATTCGTGTATTAAATTATTCGTAGTAATAGTCTTCACTATAAAGATGTTTCAAAACATTTGGTCAACAGCTAACAACTTTATAAATAATAAAAAAGCTCGTAGTTCGGTAGTTCGTCGGTGTACGGTTCAAGAAACCTATAAATATACTTAATTCGCCCACTCAATTCGCTAAAAAAGCTTTCAATGTTTTATAATGCTGCGGAAAATCATAATTTAGGCGGAAATTGGCGGTCAAGAGTACACGATAAAAAAAATATCGATGCAAAATAGCTCTACGTTCACTGCGATGTTGAAACAGAAAACTTGTTACCAGCAAATTATCAGTCACAATTTTTATAGCGCCTACGATGGAAGCAAGGTGGTAACTATAATGCGTGAGCATCGTATTGTAGAAATGAAATTCATACGACAATTTCATATATAAAATGAGTTTTACTTTCTGAAAAAGTGAAGCTGGGATACAAAGAGCAGTAGATGAAGGAAAATGACCATAACCTACTTGAATAATTACTACGTAAAACTTTACATTCGGTTTAGTTTAAAAAAAGATATTACCTTGATTCGTCGATATCTACTAACTTAAGCACCAAAAATCCACAAGTACAAATCATAAAGAAAATTTTGCCTACGAAGTGTATGACGAATAGTCAATCATACATATCAATATTGTCTTTTAGATTGGAGCTATTAAATAAAATTGCGAAATACTTCTTCGTTTTCATGATTTTATTATATCCTAGTTTGTATTATAATACCACGAGACAGTGACGCCTGCCAAAATCATCTCAATGCGATTGATAAGCACAATGCGCAGACAAAGTGCGTCCGTGTGGTAATTCTGTATTGAATAAAATGAAAACCATTACATCAAAAACTCATGAAATATAGCGTATGTTAAGACGACGAGCGCATCAATGAAATTGCATAATATTTATTGAAAAAAAAGCAAATTTTAAACCAAAGGTAATATCATTACAAATAGTTTAATATAAACGATAGAATGTACCTAAAAATGAAACACTAAACCATAACCAGTGGCACGCTAAATCCGAATTTAGGGACGATAGTTGTATGTTGACAATTCATAGCTCAGAAAATGACATTCTAAAGAGGCCATTTACAAAGCGGTACATACCTACTACTACATACGTATTTCAGCAAAATACATCGACGTGAGATTAGTAATAATTGAATGCATACGCATACACCACGCGAGTTTATGATTGTACTACTTCAGCATGTTCCCTATAAACTTTTAGACTTAAGCAGTGTCTGAAAAGCCACGCACACTGGTCAAGTGGGATTTGTTTAACGGAAGGACCATTTAAAAATCCGTCACAAATTTTATGTATTTAATAATTTGTATAAAAAAAATCACAGTATAGGTATTACAGGTTTTATAAACATATACAGCTCTCGTGAAAAAACAATGTTTCCAAATGTTGACATCGAAGAAAGAAATTATTTCTTTTCGCAAAGAGACAAATCGTGAGAGTACTTAATATAATAACGATATATACGATAATTTAAGATTGAGATTGAGACTTTTTGCGGCACAAAGTTTGGCAGACACTGCTCTGGGGATGGAATTGTTGAAATATTATTTACCGATTATAATAGCACCTGATCACTATTTAACTACAAGAACTAATGAGCGTGGTGTCAATGCAGACGACGGACTCCAACTGAATAACAATGGGAAGTATTATTTATTTTTTTGCTAAAAGACGTATACATACAATATGATATTAATAATTTATTTTAATCTTTTTGCGATCTTTTATTAGCCTTCAGATCTCGGTAGCTTACAGTAGACTCTAAAGAAGTCATGGCTTAAAGAAATTAAAAAATATCTGTAAAACAGATGGCAACTCTTTGCTAGACAGGCATTAATAAATTATTATTTCTATAGAAAAAATGCAATAGTGTAAACACTGTAAATAAATACTTAGAGAATGCAATTATGAAAAAATAAAAGTAGTTCATGAGATTAAAGCGACGGAGAACGAATAACGATTTTCGCTAGGTGGGAAATATCTAGTATATCCTTTTTACCGCTGAATTAAAATTTGACTTCTAGAGACATTTGGCACTTGATTAAATTTTGATAAAACTTCCAAACAATAAAGCATTTACCTACTATAACGACCGAGCTTTTCCTCAGCCAAATTTTTTATATACATTTCTGGATCCCTATCTCCAACGGACTGTAACGGACGATAATATTTCACGGATCTTTCTCCCCAGCGACCATCCGATATCTTTCTCTGCCGGTTAGTTTTGATATATAGCTGAAAAAATATCCTACGGCTTAGTTTAGTTACAAACTGGACCGGCCAAAAGTCTTTAGTGTTTAACCGGGCGGAAGACGGTCCCCATAAACAGCAGGTCGCTGAAATATAGGATGCTGCGAATTGAAGGCACTGGAATAATTTATTAATAAAATAACAATCATACGAAGAATTGAAAAAAAAGAAACTTTCCGGCAGTTATCATTATATAAGTATTAGCCGGCAGGACTGAAAATAAAAATTCAACTCCAAGGTAAAAGTTATTGTTTTAGGTTTTTTCTAGCATCTGCCACTTTCATGTTCCATCCAAACTTCTTCGCATACTTATTTATTGATTTGGGTGTAGCCTGATCCTTTCTTTTTGACGTGATGAACATATTTTATACTATCTATGTTATAATTAAGAGGGGCGGGGTGCAGAAAAATCGATAATTTCCATTAATTTCAAGACAGCAAATGATGGCCGTCACTTTAGCCAAACGCGCCTGACAGGTTTTACTATAATAGAACACGACATGCAAGGTGAGAAGCACGTTACATAAAATCTTTATGTAATTAATTTGTATATAGTTTTATTCCGTGACATATTATTTTCGACCTAATCGCACATAGAGCCCGATATCGCGTCCCCGATATCCAGATTAGTAAATAAACCAATACGGTCGTCAAAACTCTATTAATGTACATTTTAGGGTTAATTGGTTTCCACATATTATGACCTCCGCATAGCGTTTAGAAATATAAATGTGTAAATACCAGATATCTACAATGTCCTGCAATATGGTATTGGACAACGCATCGCAAAATATTATTTTTTTGTAAAAAATAAAATAACTGGCTTGATTATAACATTGGAAAAACATATTTATAAATAACCTGGACGATAAAATTTGTCACGGACAAATATATTCCAATATTCATAGAAGTAAAAACACATTTGGTTTTTGCCATCAGCGCACTTGCTAACGGATTCAAATTTCGGTACAAACGGCTTCATAAATTGATTTTTCAATCAATTTGGATGTGTGTGAGATAAGATCCATTAGCAGTACATATGCTTAACAATAGGAGCGGACGTGGTAATAAAAAACTGGACTTTCGTAGGGTACTATGGCGAGGTTTGCGGAATTGCTATTGCCAAAAGTTGCTGCGAATCTGTTGGGCCGTGCAATATTCCTATAAACTAGCGTACTGACAAATTCACGCTACCACATAACATCCGTGTATAGCAAGTTTCTATAAATGCCATTGAGTGAACCTTTCAATCATGAGTCGGATTTAATAAAGCTTAGTTCTGGAGACATTTATAAATCACCAAAAATTAACAAAATATGTTCCACTATTATAATTGGTGAAGATTATAAGGGATTAATTTTAAAAATATAAAAGGGTTTCATATCTTTCGCAAGGTAGAAACAGTTAGTTATAAAAAGATTTAAATTTACATTATATTACGTCACATGCTTTAATAATTAATAAAAAGGTACGAATTAAGTATTATTAATAAAATAAGCGATATAATTGTTTACTACGTTTCAAGCAGGATTTCAAATATGTCGTATGAATTTGAAAAATATTCAATCTGTTATTGCATGGAAGTGAATTCTAGATGTAACTTTTTATGATAGGGAAACGCTTTTACGTTTCAATGTAGTAAAGTTTCCCCTCTGCTTCGTGAGAAATAAGTAAGGATTGGGCACAATATTTTCCACTGCAGCAACTATGTTTTTCGTGATATATTGGGAACGCGTTTCTGCCAAACACGTACGGCTGGCTCATTGTTTCGCACCATGAGTTTAACAACTTTAACCTACTTATAAGGCAGGGAATTATTGAAAACGGAGACATTAAATACAATTCTAGTGGAAATAATTATTCTTGAAAAACAATGAAAAAAAAACTCACGCATGCGTTGCGCATATGTAATTAACCAAAACAATTTTTAATCAAAATATTGAATTAAAAATACACTATTATAATTATTGGTGTACGTATTAATATAAATATAACATTATTATATAATGATCTAATCTTCGATTTTGCGAGCCAGGGTTTAATTTTCCGAATGAAAATTGGTATATTATATTGATTTTTACTCTGTGCATATTTTTGTTTTAATTTTTTTCCATTTCCGCTCCCAGTGTGGAGCACATGGTCTCCTAATGGAGGTATCTTTTTTCTACGAGAACTGCTTGTTAATCAGTTGCCCAACCTATCTTTTTTCGAAGAGAGTAGGGATAGAAGGATAGGGCTAGGACAGGACTAGTAGTTAGCTAATCGCTCTCGCTACGCCCCGTGAGGATGGGATGGGTGGAAGGGAAGACTCAGACTACGAACAGAAATCCATAAATCGATTGAAACGTCAAGCTATAAAAACCGTCTGCACCGGGAATTGAACCCGAGACATCCGTAACCGTAGCCAGCGACACTACCAACTGCGCTACGGACGCCGACATTTATATACACGAATTTATACATACACGTCTGTCGTTTTATAAGCACTTGCTAATGCAGGGGTCACCACGGACCTCACGGACCACTAAACTCACAATTTTGAATCCCGCTGACCACTAACATGACTTTTTAAAAATGCTGTACAAACATTCATCTTATATATAATAGTCCAGACCGCTCTGTAGACGTTTTATTTTTATCAAATATCACATGTAAGTATGACAGTTTCTCATGAAGTAAGCGTTCGCGGTGTAAACAATGCACACACAGTTCTGACGTACTAGTTACTTTAGACATTCAGTATTTCAATTTCAATACCGTCATATATGACGGGTACGGTTATAGTAGTATAAAATAACAATCATAAAAGTTACATTTTTTTATTATGGAACAGAAATAACGTTTATTTAATTAGACACATAAATTAGTCTGATATTTGTTGCTGCATGGTTAAAAATAAGATTCAATGAAGTTACTACAGCAACAGTTTCAAAACCAGTCTTCAAGGGACACGGGGTATTGAAGACACTTCATAAATAATCCACATGCTCCACATTGGTAGCAAGACATTTTGTCTTCTTTATACGTGATCACCATATCACACGATGCCAGGCATACTCCACCAAATCATCCAGTTGCAAGACAGGCAGCATTCTTTCTCCCATCCCAATGCTATCACCATTATTTGACGTTATGAGGGCAGTCCACTGATTTACTTGCAAATTTCGGACGAAATCAAACTCCCGTACCCCTATAATTCGACGCAAACATATGTCTTCAAACCATAAAGTTTAATTAGTGCCGTAACTTACAACCGTAAACATTACTCTCAAAATGCATTTATTGAAAGGTTATAAATAATTACACTTTGTGTTATTATTTATTTACTTGATACACTTGAACTTTTATTTCGATAGTTTGCACTTTGGATTAGATAGTATTATTCCATTTAATCACGGATTCTCTTAATAAAGTGAGTTATGTTATAGCAGGTTATGTTAGGGTCGGTCTGGTTTGATTTGCGTAATGTAATCCAATGCGTAGAGCAAAGACAATGTAGGCGGCCTAATACAGGGTAGAAGAATAAGTGACATTTCATTACAGCTTCGTGCAACTGTCGATTTCGCAGTGTGAGTATTTATATAGAGTAAAAACTATTTTATCTATCTGAAGATATTTTTTCGTTGGTGTAATATATTTCTTCAATGTTAAAATATATTTTATTATGTGAGATCACTTTATTTTTAGTGAAAGAATTTGTTTTTTGTGGAATGTATTTGTTATAAGTGAAAACTATTTTTATGGAAGTGAATATGATCTAAATAAAACTGCATTCAATTGTAAGCCTATATTGAATACGTATCAATTGGTTCTGATCGAGTAAAACCGTGAGTCCTAGACATTCCTATCTATATAGTTATACCAATTTATATCTAAGTACTAATAATGAGTATCTCCCACATTTTTCATGATAATTCAGAAATATTGACTGATTTTAAATGCTGATATTTCATTTGAAGCTTTAAAATGGTTGTGAAAATTCCTTTGAAATACAAAAATTACTAAGGGATTTATTTCAACCAAAACAATCAATATTGAAAGCTTTCAATGTCGTTAAGTATCGGTTTACACTTAAACATTAATTAGCAATAACCGCCAATAGTGGCTCAGATTACACTGAGCTCTGTAAAATCAGGTAGAAGTAATCTAAGGATTAATTATCGAAGTATAAAACCCAATGTAATAAAAGATTTGATTTGGAAATATTTGATTAATTTAAATATTTAAAGTCGGCGTCCGTGGCGCAGTAGGTAGAGTCGCTGACTACGGTTACGGATGTCTTGGGTTCAATTTCCGGTACGGACGGTTTCCATAGATTGATCCTTCAATCGATTTATGGATTTCTGTTCGTAGTCTGAGTCCTCCCTCCCATCCTCACTAAGCTAACTACTAGTCCTTTCATAGCCCTATCCTTCTATCCCTAGTCTCTTCGAAAAAAGAGAAACTGAGTAACAAGCAGTTCTCGTAGAAAAATTCTGTTAAGATACCTCCATTAGGAAACCATATGCTCCACATTGGGAGCGGACATGGAAAAAAATAATATTTAAAATACTTTCAACAGAATTGGTGAAAGTAAAATCATTGCAAAGTATTACTTAGTTTGCAAAATATATTTTATAAAATTACAATAAATATATTCAGCTACTGTCGTCTCGCGTTATCTTTGAAATACTACTCAAGATTCTTTCGTATTATAATATTAATATGAAAAATATAATATGACAAGAGAAAGCAGATCTTGCTGCCAAAAAAAAAAAGCGAATAACTGTGTAAAAAATAATCTTGTAGACTTGTTGGTCAATAAATCAAACCACAAAAATGTTTTAAGTTAGTGGATTCGAATTGAAACAAGGCGGTTGTCAGCGAGAATTGAGAATTAGGTGCTAAACCTCGCTACATGACGCTAATGCCTTTAGCGGGTACTGCCAAGCCAACCAGCGAACAGAACAGAAAACATGACAACCGGGACAACTCTTCAAAAACAGATTTGCGACCTACATCTACAACTGCATTATCGTAAATAAAGATGGAAATTTTATCGCCATTCAAAATGTCGAAAGTTCGTCAGCAAAATATTTTTTTTATAAATATAATCTAAAACGCACTCCTTTGTCAGTGTTTTATTTCGCTTTTGAATAAACTCAAAAAGCTATGAATTGAATTATTATTTATGTCTTTTGAATGACAAACCATTTTATAAAGCAAAAACTCTCAAAGAAGATTTTTGTTTGAGAAGAGTAATAATACAATACAAAATAATATAAAGTAGTGGATACTGGGTAGGTTACATAGAGCTGGAAAGATCATTTAAGACCGCTGGAATAAAACTTCGATCATCAATAATCGTAAAAGTGGGATTACCTTGTGGGCATGGGCAGCATGGCAATTTGTCAGTTTACTTGATCTATTCCAACATTTCCAAATATCTTAAAAACACATCCTGAAAAGTTCATTTCAATTATTCCTCCCTTACGAATAATGCAAAACGCCCTCGCTGTGCACAATAATATTGTTTGAAATATATTTCTTTGCGGCGTGATAAAAATATAAATATTTTATAAAATAAATCATTTCTTTCGAGTATATCAGTTTTCATCAACATATAACAATAATCAAAAGTAAATTTATGCATCAAATGACAAAAGGCCTATACAACGATAGCTAGAGTACAAAAAATAGGAAACAGTATTGTTTATTTTTTAATGTAATAACACAATACATAGCCTATTTCAATTTTACACTTCGAGGTAAAAGTACTTCAGTGGGAAGCGTCTCTTATCTGGGACTACCTAACAAAGCGTCATATAAAAGGGAAAACGTCAAATCGTGAGTATTTTTAGAATTGAAAACGTGACAATTTTCGACGAGTTTTTCAGGTGTATTTTATTAAAAATGATTTTGTTATGTCTACTTTCATTGAACGTGTTTTCACTTTCGCTCACATTTTTTTTTTGTTTTTATTAAACACTGAAGTTGTCATGTCACGATGATTTATAGATTGTTGAATTTTCTTTCAAGAATTTCATTAAACGGTAACTTCTGATAAAAATAACAATATGCTTTTACAAAACAGTAAATATTAGACATTTTAAGTAAATACTTTTCATTTACGAAAATTAGAAATTCATTTCGAGTTTTCATCCCGTGTAGGTAGTAATATTATAATACAAGCTAGCATTACATACATGTAAATCTTACATCACTTTTAAAGTGTACGGTTGATAAAATAAATTAAAATTATATTTCTAGTCTTTCGCCAGGACTAATGACTAAATCGTAGGGACTTATTTTTCAGTAGTATATTTTAAAACGACGTCTGTACACTCAAATACTCAGGTTTTTTCTAATTTGTACGAAGTTTATAATAAAAAAAATGACAAACAAACACAGTTTAATAAGAAATTGTTTGATCACATCATTACAAATAAGAAAGCGTAATATAACAAATGAAAAAAATACAAAAACGTCACAATTATTTGAAAGGTGGAAAAGTTTCTGAGCCATATATGTTCTGGAAATTAAATACCTTGCCCCGCAAAGGGTAATAAATTAAAAAATAAATTATTTATTTCGTTAAACGGAGATTTATTGCCTTTGCAACGAAGTATAACGGTTTATAATAGGCTGATAAGATCACGTGTAAGAGAATTAAAAAGAAATGTAATTTAAATGATCATATCTTACAACAATTTTATGTAATGTATAGTAAGCAAAGTATTTATATATATATTGAGAAGACCCGAATCGAAGAGAGGCGAATGGTCGGTTATCGCGTCTGCGAAGGTCTGCGATCTCAAACAAACACCATTTCAAATCCGGTTCAACTCTTATTTATTTTTAATCGAATATGCAGTGGCTTAAAATACACAAAAATAATTCTAACATATAAAATTGCGTCTATATTTACTTAACACTTGAATTTACTTTTAAGTTATAATGCAAGTGACACGACAAACGATTTTAAATTAAGTCCAATTTCAAAACAAATACAAACAATCCACAATGTCAACGGTGCCGACCATGAGGGCCGGCGCGGCTCTCCCGGCTCGAAGGCTGGCAAACGACTTCCCGCAAAAATCAAAAATCGGACTCCCGCAACGTCGGAGCCACCCCTTTCCGTCAAAAATGGATTCGTCCAGCGAACGTGTTCGCCGGCTATTGACCGATCGCCCTTCACGACAAAAGTCGGTTCGACTTCTACGAATTATTGTCATTAACGCGGTGCGTTCTCAGTTATGGACCCTAATAAAACTTAAACTTAACAAAAAAAACCAGGGTGTGTCAATATATTAGAAAAATGTAAATTGTCAAATTATCACCAAAGTCGTAATGAATACGTATCATAATGTGGGCATTGAAAAGTTATTCCACATCCACTCAATGCGTATTGTTATACCACTCATTCAATACCGTATTATTTTGAAAACTTCTTTTAAACTCTGCAATATGATAGTTAGTTGTGTGCCTCCAGGTTGTAGGAACACTTCGTTACGAAATAAACTCACCCTTATAATCCCCTAATGGAAGACCATGTGAAGAATAAATATCTATAATAGAGATGTTTATTTTTCAAACTCACCTTTTGAGTAATTATCTAAAGCGGTGATTCCCAAACTTATTATGCCCGTGGAGTCCATTTTAAAGCAAAAACCTTACCATGAACCCTCAAGTAAAATAACTCTACATAACTGCGCAATAGAAAAATTATTAATTTAATTTGGATGTATAAAAGGGTACTTAAATGGTGATGTAAAAATAAAATATAAATACCACATTTTGATATTTAAAGAATTATGAGATTCATAACCGTACTAAATCCATGTTCTACTAAATAGGAAGACGGAAAAGCAATCAACAGTATCTGTACAGTGACCCATGATGCAGGATATAAAATTGGTATCTGTTTTTGTAACCCGAAATTATGGCGTCCTTATTCAAACATTGGTTTCAGCTCTTCATTTGTGGATAATTCAATAAATTGCTCCTCTATTACTATGGATTCATCTGAGTTTGTGGGTCTGCTTGCAAAATGGTCCAACACACAACAAATGGCTAAACCAATTTAATTATTGCTATTTATTTTAATTTTCATAAAGGTGAAAATGTATCAGAAATATCTTTTTTATATTAAACCTTTCGCCGGCCACTAGACGTTGTCCACGCACCCCCAAATTATTTTTAATCGGCCACAGACCCCCTCAGCGTTCACAAGGACCCACTTTGAAAACCACTGATCTAAAGCCATAATTTTTTATGACGTATTTTCGGATTTCGTTTATGTACTGTTGGTAATTTACGCAGATATATATCAAATGTGTTATAAAAGGGTCTATTTTCGTAGCATTGCCAATGGTCACAGTTCCACTTGTAGCCCTGTTTCTTCATTAATTTCCTATTTCTCCGGCGTGACTAACGCCGAAGCCACGCAGAAATCTGTCAAACGCTCCGATTAATAAATCTAGATGGCGCAATAAATCACCGAGATCGTGTACAATGTGTCTCGACGCGTTGCAGCGGGGTGTGTTAAAGCGGTACAAAATCCGCAATTAACGTCGCTCAGCTGACTTTGCGCACCAATTAATTGATATGTAATGCGAAAACATCGCAGACAGGTGTCGTAATTAAACAGTTTAGAAATTCAGTACATCATAGCGGCTCGAAAATTAGAGGTAACCTGCGATTTCGACATTACAACATCCTCAGCGTTGATATTAATTCTATCCTTAAACTGTTATTTCTGTAAGATATCATATTTATGAATACGTGTGAATTTTATATATTCAGTAACAATTTATTCCAGCATTGCAGCAGACACATGAAGACCACAGGAATAACAAGATTTCAATACATATAATGATATAATTTAAGTTACATTTACAAAAACCATAACTAGTGATTAAAGACTTGCAAAATAAAAGCGAGATAAGATTTATCATTCTACCTGAGGGACAGCGTGTTTGTGATAAATTAAAAACTACAATTATTTTCAAGACTCAGGGTTGAATTGTGTAATTTTCCAATAAAAAAATAAGTAAGAAAAAAAATAATTTCAAATGCCAGCGGTCTATTCGTATAATAGTAATTTAAATGAAGTCACTAATGACACTATAATCTGGCCGGTCGTGTAGGTAGAACATACATGATATACTTTTCGGATGATAAAGTGTTACAAGATGAATATTTATCTAGGGAACCGTGGAATACATAACACATTTTTTAGATTCCTTTGAATAACATAATGAATGGCCGCGATAACTGTAGTCTAAAACCAAAGAAAGATCTTTGATGATAAAAATCGCGATAAAATATTTGCGAAGATAAATACAACAAAATATATCTCGTAGTGGTAATTACATACATAAGGGTTTCAATGTAAAACCGTACATCATTTCTAAATAAACAATCACAACTTAAAGCATCGTTGGTACAGGAAATAAAAGATATAAGTCCTGAAGCTAAAAAGGAGAGAAGGAGAAATTGTTTATGGGATTATGTTTGTGAAGAAAACTTTATGGTAATCAACAGCTGTCTATCAAGGGTAAGATGTCATCAACAGATTTCCTACAATTTTTCTTGTCATTTTAAATGCGCGCAACTGAATAACTCTTGACAAACTTTCAAATGATTCAAGTTCCGTAAATTTTAGTAAAGCGAAAAAATACGACTACACAAGGAGGCTTACTTAATGACAAACAATAAATAACATAATATAAACGAGATGGCGGCGTAAACAAGTACACATTTGCAGCAAAACTTTAATATCAAGTAGACATATAAACTTCTAAAGTGATTTGTGTAAGAAAGTAAAATATAATGACATGCTGGTTTCCATGTTCGCACTCAACATTAATTAAATATTTGTTAGAGCGGATTGATTTTTATAATCATTATAAACTTATTCAAAGTATATTTTGAAGGAATACTTAATAATAATATATGTAATTTAAGACATCGACTGAGGGTGTTTGATGGAATTTCAATATCAAATTTGGATTATTGAGATTTTGTACACTTCCATGTATTTTACAATAATGTACATGGAAGTGTACAAAATCTCAATAATCCAAATTTAATAATATATGTGTTTTAAAAAATAAAACACAATTAATTTGTACTACTTCCACATATTTATAATGATCAGGACCGGTTTCGCTCATCACGAGCATTATCAACTGAACGTGATGAGCGAAACCGGTCCTGATCATTATAAATATGTGGAAGTAGTACAAATGAATTGTGTTTTATTTTTTAAAATATAATGTCTTTCCACCAAGAATTGACAGTTAACACCTTAAAAGTGATATATATGTTTGTAACGAGACGCAATTTGATTTTTTAACCGATCCCAGTGTGAAACATATCGACACTTAATGGATCTTATCTCAAAAGGAGTTTTTCAAAGAGAACACGTGTTACGCATATACTCAACCTATTTTTTCGTAGGGAGTAAGAATATAAGATAAAATGATAGGGCTAGGAAAGGACAAGTGGTTAGTTAACAGCTCTCACTATGCCCTTTTATTAGGATTGGGTGGGTGGAAAGAAATTTCAGAAATCACAGACATCCAGACAGATTGTTTCATTTTTCTATTTTTTAATACAGAAAAAATCAAATGATTAATATTGGCTTAATAGCAATTTTTAAAATTTGAGCGATGTTCTAGCCCAGGGGCGACGAACCTTGTCCTGTAGGAAGGACGCATTCATTTATCTTACAATCAAATAAGGACACACTTGAGACCCTATAAGGCATCAGGTTAGTCACCCTTGGTATAACGGTTAGCCTCTGACCGTTAAGATACAAGACTAATAAATACTTCATATTTATAACCAATTGAAGATTTCAAAAGTGCATATTTTTAATTGGATTCCATGGCTATATCTAATATATAAAAATCAATGTGGGTTTGTTCGTATCTTATGCACTGCCAAACCGTTCATCCGATTCCGATAAAACTTTTTCAAGTGATTGTTTGGACTTGCGCGAAGGATATAGGCATAGTAATAAAACTTCATATTTAGGCCCGGCCCGACCCTGCCCTAGCCCGACTCTTCAATTTTTTAATTTTTAACTTACAGTAGGTCTTATTATATCTGATTTATTTGTGTACCCACCAGACAGGAAAACAACAAATATTGTGTGTCCAAATGCACATCAATAAACAGAATTAAAACACAAACATTTTCTTTCTTTGAGTGGCATTGCAACGCATACCGGGTACTCACTAGTATATAATAAATAAAGGCGTGTTTTCTACGTCTCAAATTAAATAAATGTAAAAGTTAGAAAAAATCACAAAATAAATCCAAAGCTTAGCTAGCCGCTGTAGTTTGATCGAGTAGTTTATTGTATAATTATAAAACTTATAACAGTTCGGCATTTGGGGTTTATTTTTTCAGTCGATTTTATGAACGAAATTTTCACTAATCAATGAATAAAGGAACAAAGTTTTCTTCGGGAAGAATATATGTATATACATAAGTTTGACTGATTCACTTTGTATGACAAAGTTATGACATGGGTTCGTCGTGGACTACAAGACCGGTGATAATTTTAAAGTTAAAGTCAAAGGTCAAAGAAACTCTGACCCAAGTAACGTAAAAAAAGTAACTGAACAGAATAGGCAATGGCATATAAAAAATCAATTCCCTAAGCGAAAACTTCCCCGGCGTTTTGAAACTAAAAGGGCGCCCGGGAAGTGGCTGGGCAAACCTTGTGCGATTTTTTCGCAGTCTCGCGTGTTTTATGGCACGTCGAAAACATTAACCGGCAACACTAATGCCCACCCGAGGCGCGAACACAATCCCCCACCAGTGACACGCGAGGGGTTAATTATGCAATATTATATATCTATAACCGATGTATTTATTAACCGTTCAATTGTGATGATGCCATAACCATTTAAAAAAATAGTTGATATTTCGATATCAACTCCGTTTTGGATAATCATTTACGAATTGAATTTCACAAATATGAAATATGAGTCGCTGAGTCCCTAAACACGCTCCCGAATATTTTTAGAGTTTTGGGTAAATTACGAAAAGCTGCGATGGGCAGTATGGTAGTTTTAAATATAATTTAAGTTATTTTGTGTCTTCCGCTGTATAAGATGTAAAATATTTTTTTACACTTTCGTTGTTTCGGAGCGCGTCGACCGTGTAAAATGGGGATCGTGATCGTGTAAAAAAACGTAATTTGTGAGCTTAGAAAAAAATTAAATTTCGAACAGGAAACGAAAAAGGAAGACTTTAGACTTGCAACAACGTAAAATTGATAGATCTATCTATAGAGCACAAATGTACATTAAAAACTTATTTTATTAAAAAATCGCCAAGAGCGTGTAATTTATTATAATTACATATTTATAAATTTAGCATTCTTCATCACAATGTATTTTTTTAAAATTTCAATGCAGTAGAATATGATTGATAGATTGTGCGCAAATTTAAATGCATATTTTAAAACTGTTTTTTTTAAATTGTGTCTATATTAATAAACCTAATTCGAGAAATCGAAATCTTGATACATTTATTCCCCAATTAAGGATTTTTCATGAATATTCTTGATCGATGAAAAAAATAAATACTGTAGATACGCATTAAAGCTTTGCGCAAAAATACTGAAAAAGATATTAGTAATTAGGTAATAGATTAATTATGATAATAACATACACATTAGCCTATTTTACACACAGGCGCTCTCACGCGCGATTAAGTAGTGCTTTAAAACGAGAAATGTATGTATAAAGTTCTAGTTTTAAAACATACACACCACTCAATCGCGCGCGAGAGAGCCTGTGTGTAATGCCCGAAAATGGTGACATTATTCTATCTTAAGAAACGAAAAAGAGGCGGGTAGCAATTTGTAGAAAACAACGATAATTAATGATTCAGAAATAAATTAGATGGAGATATAAATTTATTTATTCCCAATACGTCAAAAACAAATCAAGATACTTTATATGAAGTAGATGCAAATCACTGTGGTTGATGTTCGAAGGTATGACGAAGAGTTTATTCACTGCATGAATTGTTCATACGAATTTCATATGAATATTTTCCAATACTATTTTCCATGAAATCAAACTCAGCGCATAAAGTTCCGTCACCCTCTTATACGTCAATCGACTGCATCAGCCGTACGCCCGGCAGGCGATAAATCCCAACAATCAAAAGGTCCCAATAGTAGCCGACACAAAAAAAATATATCCCGAGGGCGTCAAGTTAGGCTCAAAAGAAAAACTCAGCTAGTTGTCGAGATGGCAGCACTATGTAATTCTAATATGCTCGACGTTCCTGTACACACAAATATATATCTTAATTATAATAGCCCAGACCGCTCTGTAGACGTTTTTTTATTATCACATATCACATGTAGGTATGAAATTTTCTCATGACCTAAGTGTTCGCGGTGATATATAAAATAAAATCTTATGCAATGCATACTCAATTCCAACGTACCAGCTACTTTAAACATTCGGTATTTCAATTTTAACACCGTAATCTATGACGTGTACGGTTATACTAGTTATAATATAATACGAGTAAAAACAATCAATTTATGAAACTGTCTGTGCTGGGATGCGAGTCCGTGAACACCGCAACCGAAGCCAACTACGATAACCACTCGCCTTAGACCCGCCAATTTCTAATCGATTTCCAAATTCCCTTCCACTTATTCGATTCTAAAAACGTGGCATAGCGAAAGCTGACGACCAGTCCTGTCATAGCGCTTATTCTTACTCTCACCAAAAGACTGGGTGAGCGATTGATTAACAAACGGTTTTCGTAGAATAACTTCAGTTGGAATAAGCTACGTTATGAGCTATATGCTCTCATTAGATGTGAAAATGGTTATATATTTATATATGTGCGATAAAGTGCAGATTTATTGTAAGCTATATTTTTGAAGTTATCACGGATGAAAATAAAATGTGTATTATTCTGTTCTGTTATACGATTAAGTATCCAAGCTATGTTCGATAGTAAAATATTTGTAATAAAAGAACGTACGTAAATAAAATCGTATATGGGTTGCAAAGCAACGGTAGAATCTTTACAATTGCCGTGAAATGAAAATGTACAATAATTGTATGTTTATGATGAGAAAAATTCAGATACGCGGTTTTCTTGTCGCGAACGTAGCACGCAGAATGATAAGGGTATTTTTTGCAAACATCACGTAGGAGGCAATACACGACCGCACAGTTTATGAGCCCAAATCCGCCTCCGGGCGTCCGTTCTCAAAAGGCGCCGATAAACGACGCCGCTATTTAGTGAGATGGCTTCAGTAAGATATTTATTTATCGACTACCCGCTTGTCAACAATTCTATCGCAAATGACAGAATACCCTCCAGTAGAAAATACAGTATTCATCTATAAATATATTGTGTGCTTTCCTTTCACTTTTTTTCTTTTAAATTTAGATTGACTGCATTGATTGTGCAGTTTTTTAAGTTATAATTTGTATTACGAGAAAAAACTTATAATCTAATTTTCGAAAATGGTAATATTATCAATTTTAGAACACACAATCAAAATCAAAATTTTTGGAGAAAAATTATTGATATTAATAATAAAAATTGTCATGATTGTAAAAATATAGTATGTTTTTCAAGAAATTATATGTATTCTTCATAATTTTTTTCTGGCTGCGGCGCAACGTTGTAATGGTATCAAAAAAATTTGAAGAAAAGGTGGGGGCGACGAATTCAGGGACTACCCCGGGCGATACAAACTCTAGCTTCGCCACTGCATGGTATAAAGCAGTTTTTCTTAGTGGGGGCATTTTTATATCATAAGCGTTTTGAGATGATGCCGTCAGTTATCTTTGTCAATCTCTTTGAGACCAGTGAGTTCATTTTTTTTCATCAGTGTATCCGATGTCTTCTGTGTTAACATCATGTTTAGGTTAAATTGACCCTCATTTCAATAAATCCATTGCATGACATATAAAAATAAAACAAAAAAAAAATGTTTTTAAGTGAGGGGTGGGGCGCTGAATAATTTTACCATGGAAAAGGGGGCGGTCGCTTCGATGAGGTATAGAAAAGACTGTTGAAACGCTTATATTTGAATAACTTGTCCGGGAATAATTAAAGAATATGTTAAGAACAGTGATAAACATGAAAGAAATATTTGATGTTTCAGGTTTGGGTTTGAAAATATTTTATTAACACGCAATTTCACAGTAAGCCGCAGTCAGGGAAGGACCGTGATATAATATTTCGGACTTGAAAATATAACAAATAATACTTTCACTGATTACAGCTTTCACTGATTTCAGCTTACCGAATTCACAAAGCCCGCTCAATCACATATGTTTTAAAATATACATTCTGACTTAATAAGAGGTTGTTTTTCCATAGATAAAATTCAAGTATGTTCAGAAATGGTATGTTAACTTATAAAGAAAAATACGCACAGGTTCGTCACACGTCTCCAGTGCAATTCGCAAGTCTATATAAAATCCAATATTATGCAATTATGAATAATAGGTATCCAAAATCCCGCAAACATTTATATGACTGAATTTAAAATATAAAGCGGAGACGACGAAGTTTATTTTCCTACATTCTAAACATTACGTTATTTCAAAAGCAGTAAAGTTGTTTGTAAAAAAAAAATAATAAAAATGCGCTAAAACACATTTTCGACAAGCAATAAACTTATCAAAATTAACCGGCAAACATTCTGTGCAGTTTACGGGTGGTCTTGGCAGAAGATAAAAGAATATCGAGATACGGTGACATGTGCATTCAATAATAAGAATTACTTTTACAACTCTAAGGCTTCGAGTAAGTAACGAATAGTGCATTTGGGCGGCATTAAAACGGTAGCGGCATTAAAATAATAGTTAGACAAAGAGTTCGCTTACCAATGAATCTGATACGACTCCATTTTCATATGGGAGTAGTGGAGCAATCTCTCTAGATTTTAAGTAGTCATGATTCAGTGAAGTTATAACGCACGTAAATCAAACTATTTTTCGATCCGTTTCGTTTTATTGCAGATTGGCGTTGCGAACATAACGACCCGAAAGTGGCTAGCAATAAAAACGATCCGCAAATAGGAGATTCCGATTTTGTTCACCTTGCTTTGTTTAGATTTAGATTGTTTAGAGCCACGCCACTGGTGTATCAAGCAGTAACCGAAACATAGCGTAAGACCTTTTTTGCGGGCAAACTAGTTTATATAAAATTTTGAACCCTTTTATATAACAGAGGGAACGTAAATAAGTAATGTTGAATATTAACTTATATGTTATACGCGTATTAAATAATATATACAATAATATACTGATTGAGAAGATATCAGAAACAAAAGTGTTGGAATGTTTGACAAATAAAAATATTATATAATATAAAGACCGAACGCAATCATATAATAAAAGTGTATTTATCAATTGTAGCATATCTATGAACTACCTAGTGATGTTCATAGACTTGCTTACTCGCCACAGAATAATTAAAATAATATATTCAATGAACATATAGACGGTATTTTGGCCAATTGATGTAACCCTCAAAATTGAAATTGTTCAGTTGAGTAAAAACTGTGGCGAAGTCAGAATTTTTAAACCTAAAACCAATATTAAATGATGTTTCCCTTCCAAAAATTGGTCATTTTTTTCTATTTTACATCATTTGGCCGAAACGTGCTCTGTCGTCTTTAAAATGAGATCCAATCATTAACTCGTTTTCGTATTTTTCGAGGATTACATTAATTAGCCAAAACACAATCGACATTATGTACTTGTTGAAATCGACGAGAATATCTTAAGTTTCAAAACGAGACCAATAAAATAGTTCGTAAACATCCATAAAACGTAGTAAAGCAACATAAATTGCACTTATCACTTTTTCCACAATAGAGATACGATTTATTCCAACCCATCGAGTCGTGGTAAGAAAGATATTATTTTGTTTATGATAAATGTTACTGGCAGGGTTACGAGACGTATTCCAATTGGACAGCTAACATTTGTCATAAGATGTTACCAAAAGAAATAGATATACACTTACCCCTATAATGACACTCAAAGGCAATTTAGAAAGTTTATAATCTGATTTCAAGAAATAAAAGCAAGGTTTCCATTAAGTAAAAAGAAAAGCAACAAATGTTCTTGCTATCAAATTGGCTTATGTGGTGTTTTATTGTATCACGTGTAAACAAACTAAGTCGATGAATAGCATCGTTTCGGACCATAAAGATAAGCTACGATAAAAGTGCATTCATCATCCACTCGCACAGGTACGTGGGCACTAAAAAAGGACGTGATGTATTCTCAACTAAATACACAGCCGGTATTCACTCGAAAGTCTTCAAATAAATCTGTTCCTTTCAGTGCAGAAGTCAGTTTTGTCTTGTCCCGTGCCTCGGGGCGATAGTGGGGATGGGGGTGTGCCGCTTTCATGCTTTTATGGGCCAAGTTTTCCGCTTCGCAAGGTATCTGTTTTTGCTCTCAGAACACTACAAGGCGAAGGCAGGCGTAGGTGTGCCTTGCCTATGATGTGCTGGCGACGTCGCAGACTCCCTGACGGTGGAGCGCAATAAATATAAAGTATTAAGTTGAACGATATTTATCGTCCAAATCTCATACTGCGCTATTTCAAGTATCGTATAACTTCACGGCGGGTATTATTTTATGCCCCGTCTTAAAATCTTCTCAATATATTTTTATTATGGAACTATGCTAAGAAAATATACTCTCTGCGTTTAACAACAGAAATTTCATATATATCTGTATTACACTAGATAATCAATACAGTGATAAAATTTGAGGAACAACTACAAAATTTTCTATAAGTATTGAAACGTATTCCCTCTTTGAATATGACTTTTGTCATTCAAAATCATTTAATTTTCATTGAAATTAATTGGAATTAAAAAAACATATTATTTAGAAACAATAGTGAAGGAAAAAATAGCACTTTCTAGTTTCGCCGTCGAATCACGTGTATAACATAATTTCAATAGACAGTCGTAAACAGTTTAAATGTGCGAATGTTAAAAACACGCGGTTTTAATATATATGAAATGAAAATACTAATTAGTGTGACAATATGAAAAAATTGATTTATGGTTAATTAGTGTAAAATTGAGAATCATAAAAAGTCTGTATAAGAAAATGTATATTTCAAAATACGACACGCTCGGAAACTTTCAGAACCTTTTAACTGAAAACGTATAGGTTGAAGAAGGGGTTGTCTTTTCATGTGACAGAAGGTGTATGCACGTCCCCACGCGAATACGACTTGTAAAGATTGAAACTTTTTAAGGCTCCTCACACGAAGCGGATATATTGTTTAAGTTATTGAATTTTAAAAGGCAAGTTCCTTGAAGTTCGAAACAAAAAAGTAAGTAGATTGGTAAATATTCGAAAAATTCAAAGTTCATACTCGCTACTGCTGCGCACACAAATGTGTAGCTACTTGAAGTAAAATGTCGTGTTCATAATGTGCTACACAAAAACATTTATAGTAAATTTAAAAGGGTTTAGAACGTGTCAATAAAATCTAAGCGTGTATAAAAATTTATGAGCAGAATTTTTCAAATATTTGAAAGAATATTGTACAGTATTTTCGAGGAAACTTTTCGAAAGGAAACTCTTCCGTAGAATATATTATATGAGGTAAAACCAATGAACTAATTGTGGATTTGATTTACACAGAAAACACGAACCTATTTATTTTATATATGAAAATAGCTACAAGCAAATTAACATCGTCATGAATACAAAAACACTGAAAAAATAAAACATTCGTAAGCCGACGCGGACGACATTTCTTTAAATGAGATGTTATATAATTATTATGAAACCACACCCGTTCCCAATCTGAAACATTAAGTTTCGTTTTACCGAAAATTTCACCAATCAGAAATTAGTTACTAGTTAGCAAATATAAAAAATATCAAATCGTGTCATAACGACATATAAATAGGAATATACGCTGTTTCCTCAGATAAAATAATTCAAAACAGAAAAAGTTTTCAGTTAATTATCAAACATTAGTTAATTTACAAAACTAATTTTAAAGTTTTATGATTTTTATCATGTGTAGCTCAATTTTTTTCACATTACTCTACCAAACGAGCAATTTCGGTAGATCCTTGCTACAATAAACTAATTACAAAACAAGTAATGTGTTCATAAACTCTTCCATGTTGCCGGAATAAAACTCATTATCTCAATGGCATTAGAGTAAACGGCCAAGTGCACCGCGTTTATCGTCTAAGTTTAGTCATCTAGTTAGTGTTTTGGCAGATGAAGCGATGCATGCACGAAATAAGTAGCCACAAAAGCAACTTAAAGTAAGCATGAGAGCCAGCAGCAAATATAAGTCAGCTGTGTAAATTATTGTTGTTATAACGTTCCAACGGGAGGCGCTGCGAAGAAACAAACTGAAACACATTGCCGGCACTTCAAGTGGAATGAAGACACTCGCGCAGTGGATTTAAACCCACTTTCAAACGGACCAGACCAGCAACTACAAATAGCATTTAATAATAATGATGCTATATATAATATTCTTAAAAAATTAAGAAATATCTGAGTGTGAAGTAATTATGAGTTTTGTATATATGACGAAGTCCTACTTCTAATTATTAGTGTAGAAAACATCTTTTGTATATTGTTCATTTCATTTGGTAAAGACCAAACGCAAAGTGGAAGAAGAATCCTTTTCAAATCTACGCGAAAATTGTTCCCTTACAAATAAATACGAAAATCACACGATTCAACTGGTATACATGTAGTTTTCTTTACTGTACTCTTCTCTAGTATTGAATATATTCTCTCCCGTGACAATGAACAAAGTGATGCACGTACGACCAAACGCGATCAATGATCCAATCATTCAATCTTATAAACCATATAATTTAACACATCGACTGAGGGTGCTTGATGGAATTTCAATATCAAATTTGGATTATTGAGATTTTGTACACTTCCATGTCTTTTGTCACTAACGACCCGGGTTATGCCTTTCGGCATCTTCAGGCATTCGAGCACACGAATGGACTCAATGGAATGGAATGGATGGTCAGTTCGAGTCCATTCGTGTGCTCGAATGCCTGAAGATGCCGAAAGGCGAAACCCGGGTCGTTAGTGACAAAATACATGGAAGTGTACAAAATCTCGATAATCCAAATTTCTTATAAACCATGTTTTACATCTTTACGGATGAATGACCGAAAAGAAAAAATAAATTAATAAGAATTTGGATTTTTTTAAAACATCTAGAAAAACACTATTTTAACATTTCGTAAAACTATAAGATATATTTCGAGCGGCAGATATAGATCAGCATAAAAGACCGAATAAAATAAAATGCCCGAAGCAATACGATGATTTATTAAGATGATGGAACAAAAATAGTTAAAAAGTATAGATTTGAGACAAAGCCCATGTAATATGCGTTTTGCATAATAAATACCCCTGTCCTACGTTCAATGGTCTCGGGATTTAAAGCCTGACCCACATTCCACGTAAGCCGACGCCTTTACCACTTCGGCCGACGCCGGAAGATTTAACACGCAGCGAAATAATCCTATAAAGATAATAAAAATGTAAATTTTTGATTTACACAAAGTACATAGAAGCAAGCAAATTCTTTGAAAAGATCATCTTTGACTAAATCAATCAACGTATTAATAATATATTTATGTGAAAATTCTCCGTCGTTTAAAACAATTTTATTGATATACGCACAGTAAAATAAGGTAATGCACACGAGTGTTTGTATGAAAACACAGGACTAGTTGTTAGCTAATCGCTCTGCTGTTTTTGTTGTGTATGTACATATTATATACAAAGCAATCACTTTTTACACGGTATAAGAAAACCGTTTTTAAAACACAAATTTATTTTGCTTTTACACAGTTACAAAATTGAAAGGTATTATTAAATACAGTGTACGTATATGTTTAAAAACACATCAGCCCTTTGTGAATATTGTCATCATTTTTGCAATTTTCCGATATTTAGGGTGCAAGATTCATGACTCTGCAAGGCTTGTTATTTTTTTGAAACATTTCTGTTGCTTGTTTTTATTTATTGGTGTCTAATGTGTAAATTGAGTCGCAAATCTTGTCAATTTATTAATAATTAATATGTATATATCTCCTGGAAAGTATTTTTATATTATTCTGGGGGTATTTTAAGTAATGGAACCTATCTCCAATTTTATTTATCTTAATTTTTAAGATGTTTTATTATGGACGGTAGTACCTAGAACGTATCCTCCGTGCAAAAAGAAAATCGGGAGTGTATATAAACGATGAAGAAACCAGTTAAGCTTTGTTATTCATAAAACGATTACTTTTATATTTTAGACATCACATTCTCAATTGAACAAAAGAATATTCGAAATGTCATAGCAAAGCAGATAGCATCGGAAAAGACAAGACGACAAGGCATGTCCATATCATTATTTGTCCGACATGTGAACTACTGTCATGCAGACACTCCCGGGAGACAACACGGTGGCACATAGGAAAACACAGGGCACAGAGAAATGGGTCACATTAACTAGTACAAATTGCAATATTGAACAAAGTATAATTGTATAACAAAGTGGAATAACTAAGTTATCAATTTTAATTTTATGTTAAAAATGAACTTCCACAAAGTTACCGCCAAATCGTTGGAAAATATATATATACATAAAAATGAATGTCTGTTTGTTGGTTTGTCCGGATCTTATAGGCTTCTAAACTACTCAACCGATCGCGACGAAACTTTCAGGAAGGGAAATATTATATAAAATAAATGTTTGTTTGTCCTTTACGCATTCCTTTACCATTCATACGATTTCGATGAAACTTCGGTGAGTGGACACCCGTGAAGGGTTCTGAAGAAAAAAAAATTGAAAATCTAAAATTGAAAAAAATCAAATACGTACATACAGCGACATCTAGGAAAATTTTTATGTTATTGTGTTATAACAAGTGTGATATTGAAACTCGGGCTCGAACCGGGTAAATTTCAAAATGCAGGCCTCTTATCCAAAAGCAGTTTGTTGGTTTGTTGGTTTGTCCGGATCTTATAGGCTCCTAAACTACGCGATGTAGTTGCTAACCGATTGCTTATAATGAAAATTATTATTACTGAAATTTACTAATTCAGCGGTGATGATTCGGCCGGGCCCCTATAATTTATTTACGTATATATATGCCTTGAAGTTATTTTAAACATATTCGACTCATTCTTAAATTTGTAAGACTTAATAGCTTATTCTTTCACACACAATGTTGTTGAATAAATAATTTAAATATGGATACTAATAGTATCCATATTTAAATGATCACGGTATCGAATGACAGAATGGAAACATTAATACATTGATTTTTCTACCAAGTTGACATGTTATTGGAGAACCATACGTTGAATGGGGATGATAAATTATTTTATCAAGAAATTTTGGAAATCAATAGAGCCCAGTTAAATTCCTTGCCAATTCTGAACGAACAGCCGAACCTTCCAAACTACCCGTTGCTGTATCGAATACGTTGAATCACCTAACAAATGCCACTAAATGTGGAATGATTGTATATATTTATCCTTTCGTCGAATTGCATCCCGTCGAAACCCGCAACGCTATTATAATTTTAAAATCACTGGTAATTCTAATATTAGTTGGAAAGCGGCAATTGGCCACTCTGTTAATGCGTTGTTTACAAAATAAGGATTAAGGCGATTCTCGAAATGTTAACTCAGGTATCAGTGTGGATCCTAGACTTAAAATATTTTATCTCGTAAATAATATTTGTCGTATTTGTACCTTCTATATAAATGTTAGACACTGTTTACTGTCTGTCGAATTCGAGTCCATTCGTGCGCTCGAATGCCTGAAGATGCCGAAAGGCGAAACCCGGGTCGTTAGTGACAAAATACATGGAAGTGTACAAAATCTCAATAATTCAAATTTAATAATTACACTGTTAATAAACAATAATAATACCGTTTAAAACAATATTAACTAATAATTGAATTCTGTTAATGGTATTACTAATTTTTATAAACTCTAAGATATTAATTTTAATTCCTTTACTATTTACTCAACGGAGTTTTTCTACATTATTTTATTTGTTGAAATTATGACCGTTTTCAATTAAATGATTTTCTTCATTTTAAGCCCGTTCGCCACAGCGAAATTCGTTCCCGGATATTTTTAATAATATTCGCAACAAAGTTCGATTGTATATAATTACTTTAATATCATAACTTTATTCCATGAAGGATTAATGTGATACTTAAGTAGTAAATCGTTATTAAATTGTGCACAGTTATTAGCTTAAATGCTGTCCATGATACTACAGTATCGTGTTTATGACTGCAAGATGAAGTTTATGGACTTATATAGTCTATAATCGTTTTTGAAGTATTTACTGAGCAAATAGCGCCGACTGTTTGTCAAAGCATAGTTACGAAACTTTTCCGAGCTGAGATATTTCTATCGAGCTTTATCTACTTAAGTCAAAACCATACTTTGGTACAAAACAGAAAATATTATAAAGACGAGTGACAACGGCTGCAAAAATATTGTAAAAAATATCAAATATTAACTTAAATTTACAAAAACAAAACAGTTTTTTTTTGTATTACTTTGACATATATTTTGTTTTCATTTTTATAGAGTTCTGAGGTTAATGGTTTTAGTCTTCGAATAGAAATGTGCAGACATTGATTTCTCAGATGATTTTTTATGTGAAGGCATAGATGTTCTTGATAATTTCATCGCGTCCCACCCGATCAATATTATTATACTAGTAACCGTACCCGACATAGATGACGGTATTGAAATTGAAATACTGAATGTATAAAGTAGCTAGTACGTCGGAACTGTGTGTGCATTGCATAACATTTTATGTTATATACACCGCCGATGCTTAGGTCATGAGAAAATTTCATACCTACATGTGATATGTGATAATAATATAACGTCTACCGAGCCGGGCTGGGCTATTATATTTAATATAAATGAAGCGTTTAAAAATACTAGATTCGTGATACATATGTAGAGTAAAATAATCACTATATTATTGATTAACTAGTAGTGTTCTGAGCACAAATGACAGGATTAATTCATCGCAGCTTAATTATATTTGAATAGATAATGAACGCGAAAAGTTCGCAGGATTCCTCAGGCAGGCAGGTAAGTAAGAATTACTTATCACTTGGATTCAGGATTAACTTCAGCCACTGAATAATAATAAATTAAGTCTTACAGCTTGCGGTTGTGTTATTAAACTTTATATTCTCTCTGATGTGACTACTAACAAGCTTTTACAGGAAAGCTTGTTAAAAAAGAAAGAAGTTTCGCATACTATACTAAATCAAAACTGTTCATAACAAAAAATAAAAACATTGATGTTCGTAAGCTTCACAGTAATAATGTTTAAAATGATGACGAAAGCGATTATGTCGAAAATATTGCAAATGCGTTTCCTTATTAATATAGTGACACACCCTGGATTTTGTTAAGTATAAATGTCATTAGTGTCCATAACTGAAATCACCCAGCGGCAACAGCAATAATTCGCAGAATCGGCCTCAAACTTGTTACCAAGCCGTTCAATAGCCGCCGGGTACGCCCGCTGGCCGAGTCCATTTTGACGGAAAGGGGTAACTCCGACGGGCAGGGAGTTTTTTTGATTATTTTGAAGACAGTCGATTACGATCTGTCGAGCCGGACGCGTGAGGTTTCGTCGCGGCGGAGGTGACGTGACGATGTGAATTGTTTGTTTTTTTTTGATTTGCATTGGACTTAATTTAAATTCGTTTGTCGTGTCATTTGTATTATAACTTAAAGTAAATTCAGTTGCTAAGTAAATGTAAATGTAGAATCAATTTTATGTGTTAGGATTTATATATTTGTGTAATGTAAACCACTGCATCTTGGATGGAAAAATAAATAAGTTTTGAACCGGATTTGAAATGGTGTTTGTCTGAGATCACAGCCCTTCCAGGACTCTGGATAACCAGCCGTTCGCTTCTCTTCGATTCGGGGTCTTCTCAATAGATTATTATAATACGTCCACTATATTACTAAAATAAATGCCACGATCAGAACATTTGATGCCTTACTATTATGATTAAGAAAATAACTGGGACGATGCACAACATAAATAGATAATGAGTATGTCGAGTACAAACAGTAATCGAGTCACCTTGCGGTGGTCATATGCTCCAGAAACTAAACAGACATGACAGCAGAAAAAAAGACTTTTCCACAAACGGTGCAACAATAAAGTGCCACCAAAGTGTTTACGCCGACAACACGCTGATATGCATAGTTATAAAATATATACAAACAAAGTTTTTTCCGGAATCAATAAAATAGGTCATATGAAATGCAGTAAAGGTACGCTAAATATGCCAACAGCTAAAAAGAAGTATATTTTTTGCAAATGCCTCCTCCACGAGATAAGCAGTAGCTAGAGAGAGTTAAGGCGAAAAGTTAAAATTCCTTGTGACTGGCGTGAATAGCAAGTTATAAAGTTAAATTGGCTTGCCGGGGGATGAGAATCGAATGGCTGGATGCACGTTACTCTCAGAACGCCATTGAATACGTAAAGATGGCAAAGGTAGGCAGAAAATTCTCCAGTTTAAATAATTCGGTCCAACTAAATAATACGCACGGCATTCGCATCGATAAAACGCTTACAATTTTCTTTGATCCACAAAATAACAATAATTTTGAGCTTTGCAAGTATGCAAACATCTTAAAATAAGGCACTTTAAAAGGCAACAAAGCCCTTTGATCCGAGTTAATCTAAATTGTATCCCATCTATTTTGGGATACCTAAAGAGGGAACGACTTAAAAAGACACAACGATAGAATTCAACATTGAATTATAAGTATTAACTTGAATCGAGTACGGTAAATTTAAAATTGGTAGCAGATTAAAAGTAATTATATGATACTTAAGTGGTACCATCAATTATACACTCAAGTGATTAATTTAAATTACTAAATGAAGAACTCAGGAACTAGAACGGCTTCGATAGTACTAGTTATCGTAAACGAACTAACCACAGAACTTCTAGGACTACGGTTTAGTTAATTAACTGAAGTGTAACGGCTATATAATTGTACACGCATTAAACTAAAGTTGTTTAAAAATTTAGTTACAGTCCAAGGGTGTCACTCAGCGGACGTATGCAGTTATTTATTATTATAAGAATTATTTCAATCAAGCGATCAAGTGGGGTGTTGCCAATATGCTAGCGAGCTGGAACTTTGAGGCATTCGATAAATTTGTAACCTCATATGGGAGGCGGGATATTCTCGATTTCTCTTTAGATTCAACGCGGAGTAGATTAAATCTAGCGCTACGACGGATTCTCAGTATACGGATACACATGATACTTAATGTCGCTTAAACTAATTGGCTGTGCAAGTAACATTTTCTTTTTTTTTCTGTCAATCTTTTCTTTTCTTAAGCACAATATTGCATGGTTAAAAGATCGGTCCCGTGCAGTTCTGCATCGGGTCAAGACTATGAGGAGTAAATTCGTTTCTTTTCTTGATCGTTATTGCGTTATGGAAGGCTGCCGTGAAACAGCGGCTGCATACACTTAACGGGTGGAGGTGGGGCAACCAGCTTGCGTATTGCAATCACATTCAAAATTAATTTTCATCGTTAGATGTATTTTACAGAGAAACTTTAGTTTTAGATTTTATACTTAAAGGATTTATCGAAATAACTCATGCCATTAAGAAACCATTAAGAAATTATCAGACTTTTGCATGTTTTGTATTTACCGCCACGAAAAAAATCGAGTGGAACGTAATTCATTTGCACTCGTTAGAGACTATAACTGACGACAGTTAATATCGAGGGGAGAACGACAACCATATTTTAAATAAAAAATTCAGCCAAATTAGAAAAGCGACAAAAACATAACTTAGAGTTCAGATTCAATGTTGTCTTCTACATAGCATTTGAGATGTTTGTTTTTGGGGGAATTTATGTAATTCGCGCTAAATTGATCACAATTGATTTTAAAATGTCTTTTAAAAAAACCAACTATTCGTCCCACATAAGATTATTTTTAAAAGTCAATCACCATATAATTAGGATATAAAGTAGCTCACAACCTCAATAAGGTTGGTAACCCTTGATTCTGGTAATGTCAAATATGTTTCATAGTCATTTATAATTTGTACAGTTGTAAAATTATTCGATATCTCCCGAGTACTTTCTTTTTAACTACACCAAAATAAGTAAAACGATATCGTGAGAAAAAACCCATTTGAATTGAGATGTAGGAGGAAAGATATTAAACATAAAATATGTATGGATTTATGAATTGCTTATCGAACAAACCGTAGGGCTGGATATTGGATTAATTTTCCACATGGCCGCATTGTTAATTACTCATGGCAATGATTTTCAATGAAATTCGTGAAACGTTAAGTTCGTTTATTTGGAATCGCGCGCGAAATATAATGCAAAGCTTTTCAGGCGGGAAAAATATTAAGTACCTACGATGCCGAATGCAACTGTCGCGCATTCAAATTGGTCGTTAATAATGAAAATAATTTATTGATAAACTTTTAAAGACGCAGTTAAAAACAAAGCTCGATACTGTACCGGAAAAAATAGTAGATTTTCAATATAAGACAAAGAGTCATCATTACAAAGTGGTTGAATATTCATTAGTGAGATCGATCTAATCAGATCGAATGAGAAAACAATAGCCAAAGAACATGAATAAATATCACTAGAAAGCCGATAAATTCTGGAAATCTTTGATGAACTGCGTAATTGAAATAATCAATGCATAGTGTTATCTACAAAAGTTAACTTCCACGCTGATAGATATAAAAAAAAATCTGAATAAGGATATAGATAGATAAGAAGAAACAGTTTATAAAAACAAGTTCAAAAAGACACATTTTCAACGACAAAGATCTGATTATTATCTGTTTTTCTGGTTAAAAAGTGTGTTTTTGTAAATTTCAACTTTAAAAAAAATTGTCTCTACGGTTTTATTTACAACGACTCAGTTTTGTTTCGTTCTGGACATACTGGTAAACAAACTGTCAAATAATCTATTTACGAAAATGTGAATATCTTGTTAGATTAAATAATCATTATCAGTATATAATTCGGAATAAATAATCAATACTAAATAATAACATTAATTCTCAAATGTATTCATAATATCGACTGCTTAGCTCGCACACCACATAGTTGCCGAAACTGGATCAGCGCACTTGGCACTTTTGACATATCATTCGATTATGCCAAATTGATCCCTCCCCTCCCCAACCCTCCCCAGACTTCGCATTTTAATAACTCATATTCTCGCCCTGGTTTGAAAAATCTACGAATGGAGGAACACATTTATAATTTAACGGCATTAAAAGCGGCAACGGTCCACACGCCGTAGCGACGGCTATTGTTGATTGCCCGTTATAAATATTGCTTAAAATTAAATTATTCATTTGAACGATGCAAAAAATTTAAAAAAAGGGAGACTGAGACTGGTTCCTACAATTGCACGTCGACATTTTTATTCCAAAATTAAAACATGAATATGATATATATATAATATCTTAGGTCATCAGTCGTCCTTAGCAATCAGATAGTGCCTGGTTCAAGGCCCAAAGAATCAATTTCAATTTCAAATTTAGGTTATTTTAATTGGAGATCTTGAGCATGGCTGTTCGTATCGTCTATCTTGTTTTTGTAGAACAAATCAATACACTTACAATTAATTAATCTTTTTTTTTTAAATAAAACACACTTGCAGTTATCAGCTGATAATGCTCGTGCTACGCGAAACCGGTCCTGCTCGTTATAAAGATGTGGAAGTATTACAAAGAAAGTGGGTTTTATTTTTAAAATATAATACATTTTCACCATGAATTGACAGTTGACACACCTAAAAAAGTAAATAATTCATCAATAATATTTTGCAAAATGGCTTGAACTAACGTGATTTCTGTTTTGTCCCACGCAATAATATTGTAAATATAATAAAGCGTAAATTCAAAAGAGATTTTTTTCAAATACACATAAATGATTATGAAAAATGTGTTCCATAATGTCAGTCTCATCGCAAATAAATATAATAAAATTCATCTGAAAATTAATTAATTTTGATTTAAAATTATAACCTTCATAATAAGCAGCTAAATATCGTTTTCAAAAATTTATAAATTGAGAAGAATTGATATTATAAAGAAAATTACAGAAGCTTCGTTTTCTAACTTGAAAAAAAGGAAAAAAATATCGGCTTGGATAAAGTAAGTAAAAATATGTATTTTTTAAAATGGCTTAACACAAACGATAATAAAAAGTACCGAAACTTTGTCAAAAAAAATGTAACGAATTTTCCACCCTTTGAGGCACCTTGCCATTGAAGCATAACGACATATTTTTGAAAATACGCTAGTAAAAAGTTTTAATTAGCGCGCGAGCAGTGGCATAAAAATATAAAAATCAGTATGACAAGGGTTCAACCTACATTCGCGATGAAATATTCACCGTTACCCCTCAACTTACAGCGATTCGTACCCAAAACTTTTCTAATATATAATAACCTGCGAATGATGGACATAATCGCGGGGCCCCTACGACGTTCTGATGCCAAAACTAAGGAGATTATTATTTGAAGTGTACTTATTATGAACAAAGGGAAATACCTCATAAAATAAGGGTTCTAAAAGATATAAATAATTGATACGTCTTATGACCTAAATAAAGGTTATAGAATACCTTACTATGTTGTGCTGGTGAAGAGCCTTGTTAATTAAGCATAGTTATCGTGTATGCATTTTAAAGAATTGCGAAAATCAGCCAAAGCATATTTAATTTAAGACATCGACTGAGGGTGCTTGATGGAATTTCAATATTAAATTTGGATTATTGAGATTTTGTACACTTCCATGTATTTTGTCACTAACGACCCGGGTTTCGCCTTTCGGCATCTTCAGGCATTGAAATCTAACAGATTTCACTAAATGTGGAATGATTGTATATATTTACCCATTCGTCGAATTACATCCCGTCAAAACCCACAATACTATTATAATTGTAAAATCACTGGTATTTCTAAAAGAAGTTGAAAAGCGGCAATCGCCTTCGGCAATTTGCCACTCTGGTAATATGGTGTTTACAAAATAAGGATTAGGACGATTTCCGAAATTTTAACTCAGGTATCGGTGTGGCTCTCAGACGTATAATGTATTGCCTCGTAAATGATATTTGTCGCATTTGTATCTGAAACTGTTTACTGTCTCTCAGTTCGAGTCCATTCGTGTGCTCGAATGCCTGAAGATGCCGAAAGGCGAAACCCGGGTCGTTAGTGACAAAATACATGGAAGTGTACAAAATCTCAATAATCCAAATTCAAAGCATATTTGCCTCACTACAATATTTTATTATTAAATCCTTCACATAACTTGTTTTCAAATAAATAGACAAAAAAAATTGTTATATATCAGGTCTAGGGAAAACGACGGTTCGAAATTTTTGTACAGCCCATTCGTCTCATTAAATTGTTGGTTATATAATGACTTTTTTATGTTGAAATTCAACCATTTATGATAATAAACAAAGTACAATATAAAAAAAATGCTTGTGACCCGTCATTCATTTTGAATTACTCCGGTGGCTCAGTTGGTAGCGTCGTTGGCTATAGCTAAGGATATCTCGGGTTGAATTCCCGCTGCGGACGGTTTTCATAGATTGATCTTACTATCGATATATGGATTTCTGTTCGTAGTCTAAGTGTTTGTGATCTCTAAAAAAACTCCCTCCCACACATCCGATCCTCACGGGGCGTAGCGAGAGCGATTAGCTAACCACTAATCTTGACCTAGCTCTATCCTTCTATCCCTACGCTCTTCGAAAAAAATATAAAAAGGAGAGGTTGAGCAACTGTGTAACAAGCAGTTCTCATAGAAAAAAATTGTTAAGATACCTGCATTAGGAGACCATATGCTCCATATTGGGAGCGGACATAGAAAAAAATGTGTCCCTCAACTTGCAAAACTTTGGCCAGACCTAACATACTGATAAAACTGCATAACATCAGTTTTAATCAGTGTAAATACCAGTTTTCTAGTAATATAAAATAATAAACATTAATTACTTTTATTATAAATAGCAACTATGTATAATATTTCTAAAATTACATGGATTTTAATTCGTTATACAATCAAAAGACCTAAAATTGTTAGAACTATATAATATTCAGCAGAGCGATTTTCCACGACTACCAGCCCATTTTTGCCAGAATTTTGTTGGATTACACGACATTTTGCTTGAAAACAATACTAATATAAAAACTCACTCCGACAGGTTCAAAACTGAAAGAATATTGCACCAGACACTCTCTACGCTTGCTAGACGTTTATTGATTCAATCTCAATTCATATTTGCTATTATTTATTAGAATGAAAACAAACAAAGCCAACTGTTCCAATACTGGAACACCAGAAAAAAAGGGTTAAAGAGAAGAATATAGCCATCTCAAGTATATATTTAAGAGCTTTGGTATTATTTTTACAATCCGTTCATTTTTATATAAAAAAAAGATAAAATATAATTATAAAATCAATCAAGCATTATTGGTTGATTGCTGTGTTAAATGAATTATTTTCGTTATGTACCTGATTCTATAATAATCTAATTAATATAGCAAATTAGCCACAGCAACGTATTGCTTCCTAGGGACTTAAATGAATATCAATTACTACTGGCCATGACGAACAATATTGCTCTTGGGAGTTTTCGGTACAATATTATATACTTGGGTACTTAATTATTTATTATGGGTAGATGGGGCTTACTTAAAACACTTCCAAATCGCTATTTATTTTCAAAGCTAAATAAATAATTAATACCATAGCGTAAACAAGACATATTTAGAATCCACTGAAAAAGCGCAAGTATAGCAATAAACAATAGTTTAGTAATATTTATGTCAAGTCAGGAATTAATGTAACAATCACAACTTAATGTTGAACGTCTGATAGATGAATACTGACTCATTGCTTTGTCTATTATAAAAGCCGAGACGAGAAAAAACTAAAGCAACAAATTAAAATATTTTGCTTAGGTCGATTGAAGTAAAATATTAAACAGATTTCACAATGAAATGTGAAGTGTGTCTTTATCTGTGTTCTGAATGATGAAGATCGTTGAAATCATAAATGTTGTCAAATTGAGATAGATTTTACAAATTAACCACCGTATAGCGCCTTCTCCCCACAATGTTATTACTGACAATTGAAAAATCATAATATTAACTAAATTTAAGTAATTTTCTAGTCCAATAAAAATAAGCCAGTCGAATTTTTGTGACAGTTTGAGCTATATGTTAATTTTTAATCAGGGTCACTAGCAAATTTAAAAATATTGGTCATAACTTGAGGTTATAAGATGGAAGTGAACCGACATTGTGTAAGGTTAAGTCTTACCGCTTATTTCTCTAGTGTTCGACCGCAAGACGGTGGTCGTGATAGCGAGAAAGATTAATGTAGTCATATTGTTTTTAGACTATGCGTATTTATCCGTTTTTAAAGCAGCACCAGTTGCAGCTTTATAACAAATACATAAATAAAACTGAATTAAAAACAGGCGGGAAGAATTTTCGCTTTCAAAATTTCTAACCACAGTATCTATGAACTCATTAAGTTCTTATTTTTTAAAAGAATATGACTCTCCCAAAAGATTGAGAAAAATGTCAAATATTAAGCAGATAAATCATCTGACGTGTCGAATACGTGCATTTAAAAAGAGAATCAATATTCGAAATTGACCATATAAGAACAAGAACACGAATCGTTAAGCGGAGACCTTACAGTAAGTCTGCTGATGTGGGATATATGAGCTGTGTTTTATTAAATGTAAAAACATATTAATAACAGTTTAATGGCTACGGACTCGTATTTGAGTCATTGAAGAACTTTAGTTGCTGTCCGTGGACTCGTATATGAGTCCTACGCCATAAATTCCATTCTATTGAAAAAGTACTGGGTTATAATCGAGTTTGATTTCAAATTTCAACGAGAGATGGTGGTATACACATCAACGTATTATTTAACAGAGTTAAACTATTATTTTTACTAAACAGTTTTGTAAAACTAGCCCAAGATGGTACACGTTTACTTTTTTCTCACTCTCGCAGTATTTAGTAGATACAATTTTTTTCACTACACCACATAAGTATGCAACTCACACATATAGAACTACTGCTCAAATGGCAATGATTTATGCGGTGAAGTATCTGGAAGCCATAAAATAAATTTGGTTAAGATATCTCAATTGGTTTACAAATAATAGTGAATTTAGTGAAATGACAGTATTTTGTGAATTTTTTGCAAAATCGCCCGGCCGCCAGGTGAAATGCGATAAAAAAACGTGAGGCCAACAGCTTACTGTTAAAAAAATTCTACAAAAATTCAAAAGTAGTTATTAATTAAAAATAACTAACCCTGGCAAAACTAATTTCTCCTATTATTTAAGAATTGAAGAAAAATTGCTATGTCTTAAGGATAGATGCAGCAATGTTTTTCGAATCTTCATAAGCAGTTAACATGACAGATCTCATGTTGAGTTTAAGATGATGATGCTAACAGGTTACCAGTGCAAATATTTCAACGCAAATCACGACCAGGTCGAATGCGAAGGTGAATAAGTCAATTAGAGGAGGCATCCTTCAAAGTAACCCGGATTGAACCGCAGTGTGATTCGGTTTAGTTGGCTTGTTACTATAACGACGGTACTCTTGCTAAGCTTAAGTTTCTCTCGCTCTGTTCACCAATACCAATCCTCGTGTTTGATTGAGGGCTAAAGGTAATTAGAAGCAAGACGGTATGGTATTGATCGGTCAATTATGGATACCTGCAACTCATTATACAGTTAGAGACACCGGCCGACTGGTGGAAGTAAATTATTTTGCGTAATTATCGTTCTTTACTATTGCGAACCAGTTGTCTGTCATAAACATCAGAATGTAAGCGCAATTGAATAACTAGAAAAAATCATCCGTTATCTATTATGTTGAAAAAAAAACCACAATTTGTTTTGTACTACTTCAACACTTTAATAATGATGACCAGTTTCCCTCGCGACGAGCATTATCAACTGATAATATTGATAATCAGTTAATAATGCCCCTAATAAGGGAAACTGATCCTGATTATTATAAAAATGTGGTAGTACAAAACAAAGTATGTTTTGTTTTTTAAATATAATGCCTTTCCACCAAGAATTAGTAGTGTTACTTAAGACCTTAAGAACATTATTTATTGAAAAAATACAGTCATAAAAAAACTTTTACGTACTAGTGACGAACTGTCAGTTCGAGTCCATTCGTGTGCTCGAATGCCTGAAGATGCCAAAAGGCGAAACCCGGGTCGTTAGTGACAAAATACATGGAAGTGTACAAAATGTCAATAATCCAAAGTTAATACGATATATGATATTCGAATAAGCAATATAAAAATATGTTCATAGTATAAGACAACCCGTTGCCCTAGAATGGTTCAGTTGCAGGTTGCAGTAGAACAATAGTATTGAATGCAAAATAAGGCGTAGCAGTATCACATTGTACGCAATGTGCAATATTGCATTTCATTGACATTTCAATTTAAATTGGATGCTGAAGTTATCCAATTTTATCAAATGGCATTCGCATAAATCTGAATTGTTCACTAGGGTGTAGTGGGAAGTGATTTATTCCATCAGTAACTATCATTTTTCGACAAAATAATTGTGGAATATAATAATAATTTAACATCCATATGTTTATGCAATTTAGGCTGTATCCTCCGCATTTGATGAATCTATAAATCAAACCCCATGGGAAATGCTGCCAATGTAACAACGAATCATTTTTAATTTGCTACCTGTCAGTTCTTGGTGGAAAGGTATTATATTATATTTAAAAAAAACCTTTTTTTTTTGTACGACTCCCAAATTTTTTCACATCGATCACGACCAGTGTCGTTTGATAATTCTCGGGATGAGCGAAACCGGTTCTGATCTAAATACAAAAAGTGGAAGAAGCTCAAAATAAATGTGTTTTACTTTTTTAAATAACAATGAATAATCAATAAAATGATATCTATTTAAAATTGAACAGGTTAACCCGAGTAGTAAAAGCTGACTATTGATCGTATATTAGTAAGAGATTTTCTCCAGCAGTCAGATGGGTCTGGGTTCCCGGCAATGTCATTATTAAATTAAGAGAATACAGTTAATTAAAAACCGGCGAAAAATCTTCCTTCACTTCAGCAGTATAACTTATTTAGCATAATATAATAGGCCAGACCGGTCTGTAGGCGTTCTATTATTATAACATATCACACGTAGGTATGTTATGCAATATACACACACAACAATACATTTATTTATTACTAGCTATTTTAAACATTCAGTATTTCAATTTCAATACCGTCATCTATGAGGGTTGTCCTGCTAGTATCAAATATACTACAAACTTTACCAAAATTGGGGTTGAATTAATTTTAAAATACATTAAAAATTAATCAAACACTCCCGGCTATTAAAATGCTTGTCTTTATGAATTAATGTAAACAGTTATACCCACGTTTAAAAATGAGTCTTCACTAATGGAAAATGTAGCAGTGCCATTTTGATGTTTCGCTCATTGACAATCGTATTTACAATGGTAGATGACCGAAAGATTTATTATTTGTCCCATACAATGTCTGCGGTCAGCTCTGGTTAGCTTCGCATCCAGCCTGAATAAATGTCGCGATGTCGAACTTTGTTTTAATTGTGTCGGTCATGTTGTAGCTGAGAGTGGTTAAATTTTACACGAGCTTGACATAATGCTCGTTATGGTTGTCACATATGTTGCGAGTGATTGGAAACTTTAATCAACACTCGTTTCCATTCAATACGCAAAAATAAAGATACAATGATTTATTAAAATTAAAACATGTGAAAAATTCCGTCAAATTCTAGTCAAACGAAACGAACGTTTCTTCGAAACAAAAAACATAGTCAATATAATAATATGAGTTTGAGTATGTACCCAAAAAAATCTAAATTAGGAATTTAAAAATCAAGTTCCCTTCGCCCTTTGGATGACTAGAATAACCAGAAAATATATAAAAAAACATGCGTTCGATTCTTTTCAATTTCTAAAATAAACATAAATATGCTAATAAACATCAATTTTTTTTTAAATTTAAGATTTCGACTGAGGGTGCTTGATGTAATGTCAATATCAAATTTTGCACGCATTGTATTGTACGTATATTTCCTTGTATTTCATCACTAACGACCCGGGTTTCGATAATCAAATACACACTTGATAAACATTCAAAACGTGTCTAGTTTTTTTGGGATACGTGTATTATTTTACATATAAGATAACGTTTTCATACTGTGATCAGATAAAACAATTTTTTTAATTGAATACACGAATTTAATATAGGCTAAAACTCCATCAAATTCACGCGGAAAATAGCAAAGTATTTAGTTCCACAATAGTTAATCACCGAAAGTCATAGTTCTGACGATAGCGTCATGCGAAATAACAGCTAACTATGCAAAGTTAGTCTCTAGAAGAACTAAGAAAAATGAAGCACATAAAAGAAACGCCACAATGATAGCGATATATCTGGAAGTGAGAGATTTTTGGAAAGGCGTGAATCGCCTTAATTAATATAATAATACAAATATGATATATCGACGGTGTTTTAGTCAATTGATGTAACCCTCAAAATTGAAATTGTTCAGGAGAGAGTGAAAACTGTTTTTATAGAAAACATTAGATGGTGTGTTGCGTTGTGAATCTTTGAAATGCACTCCTGTAAATTCTCATGTATGCAGATACGGGGTTATACGTAGGAAGTGTCGATATAATAGTGGCTTACGTCAAGTAACCGGGTGAGAATTTTTAAACCTAAAACCAATGTAAAATGATGTTTCCTTTCAAAAAGTAGTCAATTTATTTTTCCAATTTTTCATCATCTGCCCAAGACCTGCTCTGTTATTTTTAAAATGAGATCCAATCATTAACTCATTTTCACATTTTTTGACGGTTACATCAATTCAATAACGCCCAAAACACCGTCGATATAATATATATGATATTTGAAAGATTAGAACTTTTCCCCCGAAGATTTTATTGAATAATTAATGCTTCCAATATGAAAATAAGCCAATACATAAACTATACTACCTGCCTATAAACATTAAAATAGACGTGATAAACCTGTCCGGCTCAAATGGTATATATCCCGCAACATGGGTCCATCAATAAATTCGTAAATAAACTTTAAAGTGGATACTTAAAGCATCGATTTCCTTAATGCGTACGGTAAATGGTTTGCCTAATAAAAGAAAATGATGCATGCTCGACCACTGGTAAATAGATAACGATCAAGCATATAATGGAAACGTAACTATTTTTAACGACTTATTTAATTTGGTAACGAGACAAAGTCTTTTTTATTAGTATACATTACAAAAGGCTATTGAAATTTTACGGCTGGCTTGAAAATGCAATAAGTTTCTTCATAATAACCGCGCAAGAAGTCAAAAGATATGAATAAGTTAGGGTAAGAATTAATGTTGCTTACCTTGGCATATTCAATTTTAAGGGTGCAGCATCCAGAGTATATGTCGGCTCCTTGCAGGGCATCTTTCGCGCGGGTCGCTGACTCCAGGCTCTCGAACGTGCATCGCATGGTTAAGGATTTATTGGAAATGATATATCATATACAAAACACACATAAAAAAACAATATACGATAAATTTCATAACACGAAAAAATATGTAACAATATAATTGAGCAGAATATTTTATTTCGACGGATTCGACGAAAAGATTTCAGAAAGTGATTTTCAATACCGAATTATGATTGATAGCTTTGCCAATATTAATGTCTGAGACACTCGTATCACTGAATAGAAAGCTTTTCATCTAGCGAACTATGTCCATTAGAGGTCTGCACAGGTCGAAATTTCATAAAATTACCCGGTTCGAGCCCGTCATCTTCAAGCCCGGCTCGGCTCGAGACCAAGTCTCAATATCACAATTGTTACACGAAGCCGACCCGAAGCCCAGTTTTTTTTAGTATTTAATTATATTCATTATACATGTGAAATAGATAGGTTATGAATACTATTGCCTTATGGCTGACTCGTGACCCGAACATAGATTTGAAATCCTTATCCGGGCCCACCTCAAGCCTGAATCTGAATTTTCTTTAACCACTCGCGTAAAGGTCCGCGGACCAAGCCCGGGCCCGTGCAGACCTCTAATCTACATAGACTTCTGTATACCTACTTTGAGTTGAGCCCGAATAACTTCATTGAATGAGTGTAACAGGTGCATTATAAAATACGTAACATGGCATATAGGTGTGATCATTATATTTTATAAAACATAATTATTTTTTAAAGATTTTGCAGTAAGGCTAAAGTTTTATTCAACAATAATACTTAATAGAAATGAGTTTGACACAGAACTAATCGATAACGACCGAAACAAGTTTCTCTTGGACAATAAAAAAGCTGATCCAAATAATATTCACATATCTGATTTTGACAGTTTAACATGATATCAACGTTGCTTGTTTGACCTGTGTTTAGATAATAATGTATAAAACATATCCCCAACATTGAAAATAGCTCGTTATAATGTGATAGTTTTAGTTGTTATTCTCCAAGAAAATGGGGATAGTTTTCGTCCCTAAATAATAACCGTTGTGAGTTGCAATCAATTTGATTCAATAATTACAATAGCTTACTTTGAAATCAGTTACCCAAAGATCAAGGCAGTTACTTGCAACGAACACGAGTTTAATCATAATGCCACTTTTACTGCAAATAGGACAGTTAAGCGCAGAGAAAGCAATTTATTAAATTAATGTGCATACTTGTGCAGAAACGCTGGCGTTTCTGGCCCCATCGCTAAAAACGTCTTGAGAAGATAACAGGATCCCGTTTGAATACCAAATGAGATACATTAATTACTAAAATACCAAACAAAAAACATGATATATTATATTAACAGTGGGATAATAAAAGATACGATAATTAACTAGTTACTTCACCTGCTCGAGTAAAACAACACATTTATTTAGGAGTGTTTTAAGCCGTGTTCTTGGAATAAGGAATATTTGTATTTATACTGATGTGGCGAGCACAATAATCAATGATATTTAAATATGAGGTAAGTGAAAGAATAAGCATAGATATATTTGAATCACTGATTTAATATGTAATGGTGCATGCAACTCGTTTTCGGCTACATAAATAATTCGGCCATTTGTGATGAACCATGTCATAACATTGGGAATGTGGGTTATTTTATTTATAAAACCCATTTTCATGGAAATATAAGATGTATAGCACTGTATACTTAATTTATTATGTTTCTTTGAAAGCGTAATATAATCAAATGGGTGTAAGATTGTATTATATGTTTATTCCAGTATTATAACAGTGCTTGGCGAATAAGTGGCTAACACGTGTGCTCGATAAATGTTTACGAAATTATTAAAACCTATAGAAAGCGATTTAATTATGGTAGCAATACGATTATATATTTTGAACTAAGAAATCTTACAAATGTATATTGATTGTATTTTAAAAATAAAACATAACTTGTCAAAAATCTGGTAGTAATACAAAACAAATTGTGTATTATTTTTAGAATTTAATGCCTTCCATAAAGAATTGACAGTTAACACCTTAAATGAATATTGATTAATACTGCTTTCAGCCGAACACCGTTTAATTCCACCTAGGGACTGTAGCACGAGAGGAAAATGATACATTAGAATTTAATAAATTGTAGGTATTGGGTGTTATTATTAACAACATCCTCATAAGCAATATACAAGCCATTTTAAAGACGGTAAATTTATTGAGGAATAAAAACATAATACAATAATTAATCATGTATGAGGATTAATTGGAGCGATACGAGTTTGTTTTGTAAAATGGACTATGCAAAATAATGTTCATACAAAAACTTATATTTTCTTTTATAGTTTACTTTATAATAAACAGTTTTTATATTTATAACAGTCAGTAAACTGAAATTAACGTTGAATTCTTATGGTACGTTTAGTTTATTCAATTCTATTGCGAGTTTCAAACGGTGAAATGTGAAACTAAATGTAAAAATTACAAAATAGATTAATACAAAGTTAATTCATCGCTACGAGAAATGCACTAGCAGGAGCCAGTGCAGCTTAGCCAAAAATAGCTCGAATGTGGCCGGGATATTTATAGAAATGCACTTTAAAGAGCAAAGCAAACATTTTTCGCTCCGGTAATAAAAGTTTTTATAGACCCGCCGTGTTAGAAATGATTGAGAATGAGCATAATGGCGATTGGCTTTGAGTGAGAATTGAGAAATTTTAGCACACCTATTTTGCTGCCATGGTTTCAACATTTTAAACAAGTTAGAGTAATCGACCAATGAGAATTTTTCAGAACTTTGTGCCAAAACATCTTGACTGTTGTAATTATTTAATTATAACAGTTTTTTACCACGATCACTCTTAGTACTGATTCAAATATATAATAATAACTTCTAATGGTGCAAACATATTTTTAAAACAAAACAGGTTTTTATTCAAAAGCTTAAACCTCTCGTTTCAGAAAAAGGCATACTTACAATTGTAAGGTTAGGTAGGATAGTAATGTCAAAGTTTATGATTTTTTCTAAAATAATGAATATTCTTTGCATAATTTTAAATTAACTTTCAGTTGTACTAATTAAATCTCCACATGCATTTAAACAATGTAAGAATATCAACTATAAAATTAAAATTGATGTTTGTTATTCCAGTTATTTTATCACTAGGGTGACGCGTTTCACCTCTTAATTGAGCATCTTCAGACTTACTATATCGCAAGTTTATTTATTTTAAAGGAAAACAATGATTCTAATTCCTACATTAAAACTAAAGAGTAGGATGGGTTTTATTCCATTCAACTGGACGTGGGAGGGTAAGACTTAAACACTGTTAGACTAATTACCATAACACAACTAATTACAAATCAATCACTAGTGTTTTCAGGTGAAAATATAATAATGGTGAGCCGCCTGTTCTATTTAAAATGTTATTTACTAATACTCGATTACTGTTAAAGGTTTTATTAATTTTTAAAAACTTTAAGCTATTAGAATTTCCAATCAAAACATATCATCTTTAAATAAATAAAGATTATTTGAGAGGGTAAATTGAAAACGTTTTACTCTTCTTAGTATACATTCACAACACTATATTAAATCACAATCAAAACTCCAGATATCTTAACTTCTTATGAATTTTCATCGCTCTAAGCATAAACAAATTATTTGGTTAAGTCAAGAGAAAGCTGCAATCTAGCATTGGGCCCCTGGAGTATCCTTCTTCTTTTAACCATCTACTACTTTAGTAGTTGATGTAGTTAATTTAAGAAACAACGCTAGTTGATATTTGAATACAAAAGTTTATGTTATTTTTAATAATTTAATTCAGAGATAGACAAATAACTAAATGATTATACAGTAATGACACATATCGTGTAAATAGGGGGAATAAATGAATCGCTTGCATATCAGGTAATAATGAAGCACCGCATAAACATGTCAGCCTAGTGGCGCACTCGGTAACGTCATTGGATAAGGTTACGGATGTCTCGGGTTCAATTCCCGGCGCGGACAGTTTCATAAATTGACCTTTCAATCGATTTATGGATTTCTGTTCGTAGTCACAAATGTTCGGGATGGCTAAAACTCCCTCCAACCATTCGATCCTCAAAAAATGGCGAGTAGCGAGAACTATTAGCTAACTACTAGTCCTGTCCTACCCTAGCTGTATCCTTCTATCCCTACTCTCTTCGACAAAAAAGAGAGATTGAGCTACTGAGTAACAAGTAGTTCTCATAGACAACCTCTGTTGAGATACTTTCATTAGGAGGCCATATGCTCCACGTTGAGAGTGGACATGGTAAAAATAAAAACATTGCGATTTTTATTATCAAAATATGACTATCGTCGGTCATTTGTCGTGATTTGTAATCAATATTAAACGAAATATTTATAAATACTACACATTGCGGTTTTCTTATTGACATGTGTTTCGCTCAATTGAGATGCTAAGACAGGACATGCTTCTTAAATGAACAAAGTACGAAAATTGGCATTACCAAATGAATAAATTCAATATTTAGTATTTTCATATAAATTCCATACCTTTCAAATAAAACGGCGTAATACAATTACTTTGCCTTAAAAGCTATTCGAAATAATGAAATATATTTCTGAGCGCCCGGTAAATAGCACTGAGACTAATCCCAATCCGTGTTATGTATCGAGCTAAAAAGTTTAGCCACACAAAGTTAGATTAAACTGAAAAATCCTGGTCTAATCTTTTTTGGGCTGAATACAGCTTTTAATCTTTCCACAGTTCTGAGCATTGGTAAAGCAAAAGCTAGACAGCTTATTTTCGTACAAAGTGAACTTTATCAGAAAAAATATGGATGTGTTGAACATATCAAAACTGGCGGGCCAAGTTTTATTCAAAATATGTGAAGAATAAACACTGAAACATATTTCCGCAGTACTAAAACATTGTCTATGATAACAAGAGTATGAGCAAATGCGTTGTAATTAAAGATCAATCGGTCTAGTTTAAATATGTAATGAAATCGGAAATTTACACTGTGATTTTTTATTCCCTACGTTCAGACATAACAATTATAAAACGGCATTTTTTTCACTAAAATATCTTGATATCGTCAAGAAATAATCACTTAACTAAGCTTATTTATAATAACACATATTTCGTGTTAAACTTCATTCGTATACATATTTTTTTAATAAATGATGAACAGCTATAAGAACGAGAAAGAGAGAAATAATAAAAACTCAAGCTTGTTCCTGTCAACGGTGAGATTCAGCAGCTACGTACTATATGATAAATAATTTGACAGGTTTGCTAGCATACTGTAGAAAATAAATTCAAATGCACTATAAAATCATGTACATTATTAATATAACATTATATTATACAGTAAGTAAGTGCGACGATGCTCTTTAATCGATAAAAAGACAATTTAGATAACGAATTAATTTTTTTAAATAAAACATTTTTCACTTTTAAGGTGTTAACTGTCAATTCTTGGTGGAAAGACATTATATTTTAAAAAATAAAACACAATTCATTTGTACTACTTCCACATATTTATAATGATCAGGACCGGTTTCGCTCATCACGAGCATTATCGACTGATAAAAATACAAACATAACAGGCTTATTTATATAAAATTGAGTGTAAAAATGAAGGTAATATAAAACTGATGGTTCATGAACTAAGACAAGAAAATACTGATTAGCAAACAAATTATACATAAATCAAATAAAACAGTATACAATCAAAATGTTATGGACCTCTTGCAAAATCATTAAATACTAATCTGAAATCACAAATATAGCTACATTAAAAGTCCATTTAGTATTTAGATAAACAAGAGATTTTAGAAATAAATAGATATAAATTTTTGCCCAATTCAAATTTATTGAATGAGCAAACCGTCTTTGCATCTTCTCCTTTGTTATATCCGATTCATTAATTTGTATTATACCTGTAAGGTTTTTTATAACTTGTAAGAATTGATTCTGTCTCTGTAATTTGTTTTTTAGATATTAAAAATTTAATGGATACTCATAGCTGCTCTGCTTTCTCCACTTAAGATGGCTGTTTATTGTTCATATTAATTACATACTTAATATTTGATTATTTTTAAATGGTTCACTAATGTTTTCTTATAATTTTCCTGATTCATTATTGTATTCATTAGTAAAGTCATTAAAAATTTTGTTCAGCTAAATGGACTTTTAATGTAGCTATATTTGTGATTTCAGATTAGTATTTAATGATTTGCAAGAGGTCCATAACATTTTAATTGTAGACTCTTTTATTTGATTTATGTTTAATTTGTTTGCTAATCAGTATTTTCTTGTCTTAGTTCATGAACTATCAGTTTTATATACCTTCATTTTTACACTCAATTTTATATAAATAAGCCTGATATGTAATTTAAGATAATTTAAGACATCGACTGGGGGTGCTTGATGGAATTTCAATATCAAATTTTTGAACGAACAACTGAATATTCTAAGCTCTCCCCTCTTATTCGTGTGCTCGAATGCCTGAAGATGCCGAAAGGCGAAACCCGGGTCTTTAGTGACAAAATACATGGAAGTGTACAAAATCTCAATAGTCCAAATTTGAAGCCTGTTATGTTTGTATTTGTATCAGTTGATAATGCTCGTGATGAGCGAAACCGGTCTTGATCATCATAAATATGTGGAAGTAGTACAAATGAATTGTGTTTTATTTTTAAAAATAAAACATTTTTAGTTCTGTACTACTTTCACATTTGTATAATGATCATAACTGGTTTTACACATCGCGAGCATTATCAACTTACAGTAACGCAAAAAGTGACACGTACAAAATTATTAATTTTATACTGAAAAAATGTTCGTTAAAAACCTTCAAATAAAAGGAATTCTTCACTGAATAAAATACGAAAATAATTTCTTTCGATTCCGATGTGTAACTTTTCATTTTGCAAAGCAGTTATCTAGTGATACTCGCATGCCTTACAATATTGATGGTTCGCATCTGCTCTACGAATTAGGTATGGGACTACGCACCGGTCACTGGGGAATCGAAAATCCATTCGAGCGATGGGGCGAAATTCAGAAGGGCTGATTGCCTCGGTACAAGCACAGCCACACAACCATTGAGTATCGTAGAGGTGTAAATCGAGTCCTGTATATATCGATGAGGAAGACTCCGTAGAAAAAATCGAACTCGATATTAATATCATTCAAGTTATGAATCGATGAAATCTTTGAAATGATGCGAATATAGGTATACTCAAAATTATTTCTTGCCGACCTTGATGTTATAAAAAAGTTTAATGATTTAAAGTTTCAAAACTGTATAACCTTTACGTACAATCTTTATCATACATACTATATAAATAGTATTATGTTAATTTTCTACCACACGCAAATATCAAAGCAAACAAACAAATTAAATTTGGTCATCGTTTGAGGAAAGCAACATATTTATTCTAAGTCTAAAAAAAAAAAAATACAACTCCATAGTACCATATTTATTAATAAACGACGTATAAACCATTATCGTGTTAAAAAAATTAAAAAAACTAAAAAACTGTGTAACGCCAATACCGTTACATTACAAGAAAGACAAAATATACTCAAAATAATGTTGTAGGTGTTTTGGCCAATGGAACTCTTCAAAAATACGAAAATGAGTTAATAATTGAATCTCATTTTAAAGACTACAGAGCATACATTATATCGACACTCCCTACCTATAATCTCGTATCTGAAAACATGTGGAATTTACGAGAGTCCATTTTAAAGATTCATAACGCATCTCACCATATATTGTTTTCGATAAAAACAGTTTTTCTTCTCTCCTGAACAATTTCAATTTTGACTGTTACTTCAATTGGCCAAAACACAGTCGATATATATTAATAAAATGGAAGATTATTACAATTAATTGGCCAAAGTGAACATTCACAGCCAATAACGCACGTCAACCGCTACGGCAATACTGGAAGATACACAAATGTCTTGTTCAAATCTCAGGCTATGCAATTACACCATTTACAACACTGATAGATTAACAAGATTCAAATGGAGTAATTTCTTTTTCTAGTTTCAACGACGATATATGGAATGCAAGCTCGTGTATTATTGCAAAAATTAAGATAAGTCTCTGGAAATAAGTAAGAAACCTAGAGCTAAGTTCAAGTCTGAACATTAATGTGATTGATTCTGATTAATGTTAACTCAATGATAACTAAATATTTTCTTTCTGAAAAATACTGCAAAGTATACATAGAACGTAAAACCAATTTCAAAATTTTCCCTAACTTCATCAAAGCCCATTTTTAAGTTTCTTCATAGCATGTTATACATGTGTTCCGGTTTTCAATTAATTTTCTACATCGAAATAAACAAGGAAAAGCTCGCACGGTTAAGCACGTCATGATTAAACACGTACAGGATGTTCATACGATGTTAAATTAATAAAACACAAAAATGGCCGTTTTCAATTTAATGACTTAAATAATGACATACATTGTATCTCTGGAAGTAAAACATAACTAAAAATGGAGGGAATATATTCAACATAAATATTTAAATAACATTCATATATTATTATAGGCATATACGTCAAGAATCAAATGTTTTATATCGTTACAAATAGATAATAAGTCATAATATTCGCTATAAGTTTTTGTCATATTAAAATAGAATTTTCTTAGATGAAGTACATAACAGGGTTAAATGGGCGTCTCTCTCATTTTTATTTACCAAGGATTTGGCTGTTACTTATATTTCTTTCCCTTCAATCGCTTTCATAAGTAGTTATAAAATAAGTTTGAGATAGAATCAATATTAAATTTGAATGATTGAAATTTTGTACATTTCCATGTAGTTTTTCCACTAACGACCCGGTTTCGCCTTTCGGCATCTTCAGGTATTCGAGCACACGAGTGAACTCAAACTAACTCAAACAAACAGTTTATAACGACTATATACAAAATAAAAAAGGACAAATCTTATCGCTTTGTCTAAGAAATTAACATCTGGACTAGTGACGACCTACGAGTGAACAGTGGGGCGGGCGGGGGGGTGGGTTTTAAAATGATATTCGTAGAGATACCCAATTTCAATTAATGGTTTCTGTTAGAATGACCATGGACCGATGTATTAATATGGGAAATTCATTACTTTGATTGTTAATTCATGTTTTATTTTTTACGGACTCATCTCTCGTACAGGGTACAATAGGGGAGAGTTTAGAATATTCAGTTGTTCGTTCAAAAGGCGAAACCCGGGTCGTTAGTGACAAAATACATAGAAGTGTACAAAATCTCAATAATTCAAATTTGATATTGAAATTCCATCAAGCACCCTCACTCGATGTCTTAAATTATAGAATCAATAGTTCGTTGGTATAAAATTTGCAATGTGTCAACATAAAATTATACATAAGAGATATCTACCGTTTGGCGATGAAACCAAAATAAAAAAAAACGCATTTGTTCACATTTATGGTAGTCTGAAACATATACCCGTAACATTTGAATGATGTAACTAGACGATTGTAAAACGAAAGTTACTTCATGATTTTATATTTCCAAGTACGATTCCACCAGGTGTCAAAATAAGAATAACTTAAATAATAAAGGTTGCAACATTATTGTACGACAAAGTTCAAATACAAATTTGGAGTAATTTACAAGAAGTATACAAATGAGATGGGCGGAAAATTTATAAACCATTGAAACTTTTCATTGCTTCTCACAATACCGATTTAAACTATCATATAAACTCAAGTTTGCTCATTCATTTTTAATATAAGCAATATGCAAAAAGCAACAGCCTTGCCATTTAGTGGGGAGCTTCTTCAACTAATTGAACTCTGATTATCATGAAACCTAAACAACATTTGCTAACATATATATAGGCAAACAAGCCGCTAGTAAGCCGAGAGAAATCTCGCAGTGTTTCAACGTGAAAGGTGTATCCGGGGGTCAGAAGGCTCCGTCGGGTGACCGCGACGAAGCCTCCTTCCGCTGCGGCCGGAAGCGGAAACGGTCCGCAAACAAAGTAATCGCCAGAGCGTTTGTACTATACTTGTATTGTGCGTCAACGAAACCACACATAACAACACCACACGTCATGATTTCCGTTTATTTGGGTTTATATTTTAACACTTCGTATTTTTTTTTAAATGTTCGTAAAACAGTAAGGATAATTAATCTATTGCACATAAAATCGACATAAATATTCCTGGACGCAAAACCTCAAGTGGCAGAATTTATTAAAATACTATAAAAAGTTAAATACTCTTAAACGTTAAAGTTAAATAACTTTGATTTTAATATATCTGTTTAAGAATATTTTTTTATAAAATTATACTGCCATTACAGATGTAACAAATGAGTACCTTTTTATAATAAGTGGCAAATATAATGTAATTTCCAAATTGACGAATGATGCTGATATATTAAACAATCTCCAATACGCTCTTCAGAAAGTTTGCTAGAGAAGTTTCGATAAAACACTTATAAAGTAAAATGATTTTAAATAAAGATACAGTTAAAAATATTGTTTTTCCCATGTCGGCTCTCAATATGGAGCATATATTGACTCATAGTTAAGGTATCTCAAAAGAAGTTTTTTATAGGAGAACTGCTCGTTACTCATTTGCTCAACCTCTCTTTTTCGAAGCGAATAGGAACAGGATTAGTGGTTGACTAATCGCTATCGCTACATCCCGCTTTTAGGATCGGATGGATGGGAGGGAATTTTAGACATTATAAACATCTATGCCAACGAACAGAAATCCATCAATTGATTTAAAAATCAATTTACGTTCCTGTCCGGACCGAGTCTTGACCCTTAGACATCCGTAACCGTACCCAGTGACGTTGAAGACTTTACCACGAAGCCGACTAATACGGGTAATTTTATTATACCCATTGATAAATAAATATTTAAAAATATACTTTGTAATGTTTTTTACATTGCTCTACTTACGAGCATTCAACATTCGCACACATTCCCCGGACCAATTACGTACTAAAGTCGAGGGCTATCGGTATTTGATTTTTTAGATTAGGGTCATAATAACAAAATTTCTTAATCCCGGCGGATTCTCGCTAATGAGGGATATTCTGTTAAAAGATTTAAAAATGTTAATAAATTGCTTGTAATAATCTGGCTACTTGAAAATTAATGACTATAGCGTTAAAAAGCTTTTCCTGCCCAATTAAGCTTAATTAAATGAATAATCAGCGAGACATTTTTTACTACATGTTTATAAAAATAATACTATTGTGTTTGATGATAACTTAGCTAACGAAAATTATACAATAATGAATTATTCAGGTAAAAATAATCAGATTTATGATTGTTAACGCCAAAAAATAAAAGCGTGTACCGAGACAATAAAAATTATTTTAATATTTTTCCAGGACATTACTTCCTGTGCGAATGTAAAATAATAAAGCGGGGGATGTTTGTTTATTTAAATGCGTAACGTGCCGTTTTTCAGAGGCGCGTGAAAAATTATTTCGTGAAAGGGTTGATTAAATGGTAGATGTGCGTAATTTATTATTTTCGCGTCGCATTTCCGCGAAAAGGTTTAATGATAACGACTTATGGCATTTATGGAGCTTATCATTATGCTCTAGTCTTCTTTTTGCACTTCGCACTGGATTGGTTTCACTTTGTATTTATAATACTTCTAAATAAAGCAATGATTAGTTAGAGAAAAACCCGTATAGTCCATAATATCTCCTATTATATATCGTCGTTGTTCTGGAAGGAGACACTAACCAAAAAATACTAGTTTTGAGTAATTGGACTTTGAAGTTTGTCAAATGTTTGAAACGCAATACCTTTTTCATTTTGTTTGTTAGTACAAAACTGTTTTTAAGTAAAAGTATAATTTATAAAAATAAGTTTGTTCTTCCATACGATAGAGTTTGAAATAAGTAACATTTTGGTAAAACTAACTCAACTCAAATAGCTCAATAAGTCATTGTTTCGATGTAGTGTTTTCTTTCAGAAAAGCGAGGATTTTATGCAACTACCAGTAATAATGCTCAATATTCAAATTAGTTTTCAGATATTGATTATTATGCAGTAAGTTATAACACAGTACTTTATATCTTTGTAGCCTAACAGTAACGAGCTCATCTTAGCGAAGAGAAAGATAGGGCTGCTAGACAGCTTATATAAATAATGTTAATCTTTCACAATGTAACAATTTAAACCTTGGGCATGTGTTGGTAGTATATTTCATCTTCCGATCACTTGGTTCAAATTCTCCTTGAATTTATCTCAAGTGATTCTGAAATATCTGGCATATTGGCAAATAGTTGCTATGCTATACATTTTTTCCAGAAAAATAAATATACAAAACTTAATTTAAAAATGGAAATAATAACTTTTTATTGTCGACCAGCAATTCGACGAAGAAATTTTCATTTCGTCAAGACAAATGACATATTTACTGCTAATAACCCGGTAAACGAATGAATGCATAAAATAAAATGAACAATTATACATACATAATTTCAACAATCCATATTTGTAATAATATTGTATGTAGAGAGAAACTCGATGTCGAGTATTTGTAAATGATAGTAGCGCGGTTATCTCAGTGAAATAATTGATACAAAGGCAAAAGGTTAAAAAGCTCTCAAAATAGTTTCTAAATTAGAAACGTTTTCCAGACAAATAGTTTTGAAGTGGTGGGATGAGAAAATAGGGAGGCAGGGATGTTTTCAAAAAAGCTACCCGGCTAGACAATGTGCAGAGTAGTTATAATGCATTTTGCTGTTCCGTGGTTTTTTCACTTCAATTAAGGAATTGTATCTGTGGAAACTGAAATCAGGTTACAATTGCGAGCGAAAAGAGATGGCTTTTAATTTCTTTTTTAAAAAATAACCATCTATGTATTATGTAACTATATTTATATCAACACTAAAAAACATTTTGATTAAGTTTACAAAATCGTATTTAAAGATATAAGTTATAGAATATGTAAATGTACGTAACATGGGCCGAAATAATAATAGACAAATCAAAATAGGTCCTGGAAATATTAATGATTATCAGGAATGCCAAATATTCTTGGTTCAATGGGCCCTCTTATCAAGTTATGTTTTCCAATGACGTCATTACTATTTATTAGTCACGGTTAATGGTCAATATCAATCGAACTATTCCAAATAGCTTTTAGTGGTAGCGCACGATTTTAAAGATGATTTATGAATGATATTAAACTGCGAAACATTTGAAGTGAAATGTAATTTATTGCGTTTATTATTTTGAAATTCAGTAGGCGAGGAAGAAGCGAGTTGCGAGAAGCGAATAAGGTTGGGGAAATTTGTTTTATACAAGTAAATTTTTTGATATGCTGTAAAAAAACTTCAAAAACAATGACAACGAATCAGTATAATAATTTTATAAATATTACATATAAATTAAAAAATGCTGTATAAACTTACACTTAGATTTACATAATTAGGTGATCTGAGTATTTTGAGACCCAGATTTTTAAAAATATTATTACATTTTGCACGCACTTTTGGAAAACAAACATAAAAAAATGAAATGATTATTTTGAGGAATAATATGGCGCTGATGGAATGGCTGATGTTAAAATTTCAAATGACAATAGGGAACATCGCATGTGGCTGTTTGCACTAAAATTTCGCTTCGCAGTCAAGGGATTCAATACCCGGATGGCTAATCCCGCACATTGATTTTACACTTAGAGGAATTAGTAGAATTTTCTCTCATTTCGCGAAAATCGTTAATCGTTTTCCGTCGCCTAAAAAATATGAAACGGCGAAATATTTTTTTTCTTTTAATAATTGCACTCTCAAAGTATTTGTTTACACTATTGTACTGTTATTAAAATGGCAATAATAAAGTTTTCAAGCCTGCTTAGCAAAGAGTTGACACCTGTTTTTCAGATATGCTTTAATTTGTTTTACGCCGTGACTAGATAAGGGTATATTGAAGTTATCGAGATTTGACGTTTAAGTCAAAATCGTAGAATAAAGTATTTTTAAGAAAGAGATAGTGACAGAATTTTCAATTTATTAAATATAACGATTTTTAAATATTTTTGAAATGTATCAAAGAGTTCGTTTTCTTGCACGTCTTCTGGCTGATATTTAAAGTAGATTTATAATGAATATATATTTTTTTAAATAGAGCAACAAGAAATTCTATTATATACGTTTTTTAACAAAAAAATCTCAAAAAAATTAATAAGTAGTAATCATTTTTCGGGGATATGTTTTTATTACCTTCCATTGTGATTAAGTCGGTGTCTATCGTCTGCCTCGACACTACGCTCGATATTTATTTAATTATACGCAAATGGTGAACAGGCGCTATTATAATCGGTAAATAATTTTATAAAATATTATTTTTTGACACGTGAAATTTGTTATCATGTCAAAAAAATTATTTCGACGTTTCATATTTTTAGGCGAAGGAAAACGATTAACTATTTTCGCGAAATAAGAGAAAAACTTACTAATTACTCTTAAGAGTGAGTGAAAAGGTTCATATTTCGATACAGCGACATCTATTACTAAAAAAATGTTGAATGATTTTCATTTCATAAACGTGCAAGCTTACTAAAATCTTAGTTCTACTCAACGTTTACTGGATATAGTGGCAGTGGCGTACTTAAACAATGACGTATATTTCTTTTTAGTAAAATTATTCACCTCAACCAAAACGCCATATTTAAGCTTGTGAAATATATTACATACGAACGAAGAGAAATAGAGTAAAATCACCGAATCTTTGAAAAGCACGAGTTTCACGAGCAAGCGTTCACATAGATATTCACATGTAAGTAGCAATATCACAAGCGAATACCAATCTACAGATGTGAATTATATGCATCGTTAATGGCATTATTGGTTTTCATTGCGGGTCGTTAATATTTATTGGTACGTAATATTAATTTGAATGTTTTGCGATAATTCTAAGGAATCTTATGTCAGAACGGACTGAAGAAATTTCCATTACCAAACACTATAAATTTAAGATATATCAAAAATTTGTATCGTTTGGTAAAAAGTTATCACTCATTCTGTATGCTTTTACGTTAATGACAATATTGAAAGAGATGTTTTAATGTTTAACATTACAGTGAACATGTAAATGTTAACAATATTTGAATCATTTTCTTCAATTTTAAAATACATAACTCGAGTTTCGCGATATACTATAATCACAGTTTTTAGGACATGATTCCACTTACTTTTGCATTTATATCAAAATACAAGTATACAACAAAATATAATATGCATTATTTTCCATCAGCGTGATAGCAGCAATATTTGAAAAACTATTCGAAGATATCTTAAGGAACAAAATTATTTAAAGAGATGTTTTAATGTTTAAGCACTCAGAGCAGTCCACATATAATAAATTTAAAATATTTTTGAACATTTTCTTCCCATCCCTTTTTTTTTCAATTTAAAATTTCGTAATGAATAAAATATATTGAGTCTATCAGGAGTAGTGATGCGAGGCCGGGAAAAAAAGGGTCTGTATCCAAAATACGGGAATAAACAATGGGAAAATAAAATATGCATTATTTTCCATATCGTGATAGCAGCAATATTTTAAAATCGATTTGAAGATATCTGAAGAACTATCAAATTTGGATTATTGATATTTTGTACATTTTGTTGCCTTTCGACATCTTCAGGCATTCGAGCACACGAATGGACTCAATGGAATGGAATGGATGGTCAGTTCGAGTCCATTCGTGTGCTCGAATGCCTGAAGATGCCGAAAGGCGAAACCCGGGTCGTTAGTGACAAAATACATGGAAGTGTACAAAATCTCAATAATCCAAATTCAATGATAATAGTATATCATTTTTAGCGTTCGGTAACACTTTTTTTTAAAAACGTTGCATTTTTGACGTAAGCACACATTTTATTCGAAAATTTAAGTTATTCGTTTGATGATAGAGATGGAAGTAAAGAACTTTATTCAATATGGGATCACGTACAACATCTATGTATACTTGAAGACAACACAAAACATTTACGGAAACGCTCCTGTTTTTATGTATGAAGTTAATCTCGATGTTGAACACTCATGTATAATATGCACATGGACTGAATATGTTGAAAAAACATTGTATTTAACAATTTATTTCCAAAATTTTACGGGTTTTGATTTGAGAGTCATAAAATAATCATCAATATCAAGAATATTGATTGAAAGAGCGATTCGGAAAAGTTGGGAAGTACAAAAGGATCACTAGCACGGAGTAACCACAAATTTATAGTAAAAATGCTCTTGTAACATGTTTGAAAATATACTCCAGAAAGCGAAAAAGTATACTAACTAATTTTACCATCAAAATATAAAGGAACAACAAATAAGAAGTGCACCACCTTATTATACTGAAGGCGTCATGCGAGCACTTATTTTTGAAGCTTTAATTTTCATTTCATTGAACGTGAAAATATTATTATTACGAAAGAAAGAAAAACGTCATAATATTTAGATAGCACGGCTACGTAAATTTGATCGTCGAGTAAAATGGCCGATGTTTGTTTTTTGTACATCGTTAATTCATTCGAGAGTAAACACATCGAGCGTGTTATGTTAAATACACAAAAGATTCAATCTAGCACCATACGATGCTTACTAAATAATAACGAGCAATATCTATCGACCTGTCTGATTAGATAGATTATTCTGTAATGTAACACACAAAATATTTTTGAATATAGAAAATAAATAAAAATGTATATGATACTTGTAGAACCAGGTGTTCTCGTATTATTATTAGATTATAATAGGATATTTAGTTATTTTTTAAAATTAATGGTGAAATAAATGTACTTAAGTATATGACATGTAAAATATTAAATACAATAATTTTATCACTAACTATACGCATTTCTAATTTCGGTATCTTCAAGCTTTCAGTTGATAAACAAAACGAATAAATCGTTTTCCCAAAACTCATTTACGTAAAGCACTGTAAAACGACGAAAATAAATGGCTTCAGAGATAAAGTGGACATGATACAGTAATATTTTTTACTGGAGATCGTATTTTTTAGATAAGTAACCGAATATTTGGGATGGCTTTACCGCTGTGGAAATGTAAGTTACTTTATCTTATTAAAATGAAAAAATAAATCAAATATAATATAATATATGTGACGCTAAAAGGATTTCATAGAAAAATCAGACATATCATAATATAATAGGTTATAAACATCAATCAACTTTACCTCTCCATTTTAAAATTATTTATACTATGTTTATACATAAAAGGATATTCAACCATCGCCTGTACTCCATTTTTCTTGAAAACGACGATTCTTTGGACCTGTCCGTGTGGGGTGCTTATCGTGTGAATTACGTCCTGTAACAAAAAGAAAACAAATCATTCTAACAATGTCTATTAGGCCATTTAGTGAAATACAATGAAACAATTATTATTAACGTGAAGAACTAAGGCATTTCATGTTGGAGAGTTATCACAAATATATCAAAATACAGTTTTTTTCTTCGGAGTTCCAAAAAACTTTGAATAGATTGTAAATATGCAAAAAAGAACAAGAAAAAAGTAAGCTTACAAGATGTATAGTGTTTGGGTATATTTTTTTAATCTTAATTTCCGAAAAAATATTTATGTTTCACAATTCCGAAATTAAATTTGTTAAATACCGAAACAAGCCACTGGATGGATGTAAGCCCTTGTCAGGACAGCTGCAAATCAACCAGTGTTTTTTTTTCATTACTATGGGCTAAGATAGAACTCATTTCCACATAAATTAACTGTAAATACTAAAAAATAAACTGTAACAAAATGTATGTAATGCTGTTTTTTAGTCAGACCTACTTTTCAGTAGGCGGACCCCCAAGTAAGTGTCTTTTCATAAAAGTCGATTGTCAATCAAAGTCGAGTGCAAGCTCATACCTCCAAAAATTAAAAAAAAAGAATATATATCATATAGACGAAACGAACTGAGGCACCCACAACCTGGATGCGGGTTCGCGTTCAAAAGATAAGAATCAAGAAGAAATTGTTTGGTTTATTCATAAACATAAGGTTTTCTTTTTAAGTCAAAATGGTCAAGCGCATTGAATATGTTTCAGAGTATACCGAGTGATTAAAAATACACCAGATCGTTCAATGACGACGTTGCTTCTTAAAGCAATTATCTGGAATTTTAATTAAAAGGATATATATTAAAAGGAAAATCAGTATATCCAAACTATGGCAGTATTTTCTCTTCAATTTTGGTATACGTATGTATATTTACAACACATTGAAAGAAGGTCAAAGTCACCGCCCACTTATGTTACCAGCATGCAACGGATGCGTAGGGAGTTTCCCTCATGTTTAAATAGAGTTTTAAAGTAAGACGGGGTAGCACATCGCAGTTCGTATTACGCACAAAATGACGTCCTCCATTCCCCCTGAAAATGGTTAAGCAACGCAATGTCACATTATGTCAGAAAGGGCGCTTTATAACTCTCCGTTAAGTAAGTACGATATAAACTTTAATAAGACGAACTGAAAAGAGATCTGCGTTAGGTCATCTTCGACATGGCTTGGATTTATAATTTAAAACTTGATAACATCTGTTTATTTTTACTGTTGTCGTGAAGAAAAGTTTATTACCAAATGAAGAGTCTTAATGTTTTGTTATTTTACTTTACAGTTGGAGAAATCTATTGAAAAATGATAATATCACCATATAGCGTTCTGCTACAAAGCAGGTACGAGTAAAATAAAGGTATGAACCAGCTATTTATCATTAAAATGGTATGTTTAGAAATTACATTATTATATTTCATAATGATGCTGTTCAATAAATTATACCGAATAGGTAAAATTACGGTTACCTTATGAGTCAACTGATGACAGTCTCATTAGGATTATTGATTTTCCTGGATTTATTATATTAGTAAGCAACATTATTGAAACGTAACCATCGAGACTACCGTTCTGTGAACGTTATCTGACCAAAACTTGGACATCGGCAAATCGCTCATAGACAAGATTGGTTCGAACAAACAATGTTTTAGTGTTGCTGTAATAAAAAAATATATTGGCTTAAATTAATATGCATTCTCTGTGAGTTTAAATGTTAGGTTGTAATAATAGCGAAATGTATTCAGCGGATAATGGTAAGTAAAGAATAATCAGTACAATGCGTCAAAGGTAATTTCAAGCGATGCAAATTGCGTTGAAAAATGTACACCGCGCCGGCCACATCCCATAAGATAAACGTGTCACGCGAAATAAAACAAGGGATCTGTCCGGGTTAAAAAGCGCTGGAGAGCGGGTTTGATGTCGAAAGAATACCGTAACGCGAAAACTTTAATGCGAAAATGTTATTACGGCCTCGTAAAAATATTAATAAAGCTTCGACAATAATAAAAAAAATTACGTGGGGAACGCGCCGCGTAAACGATAACCGCCGCATTTTTGCGGCATTTTATAAATTATTTTTCGAATTCGGCCGAAGACTTTAAAAAATATTTTTATGATGTTGCGTTTTATTAAAAGTGCGTGTTAGAAATTTACAGCGCGTAAAGCTTTTGAGAGTTTATGTTATGGGAAGCGTATTTATTAATTTGTAACTGCTTACGATGACAGGTGAGCTGTGGGCATATACAATCTATCAAACAAGTTAAGTATGTATACCAAATATACTAGTGATGTAAGGAATTTATTTCTTCAAGTGGTGTAAGCGCTATAAAACAGAACACAATTATTAACAATATAAAAACGGTATGATTTCATCTTCAATTCACTTCTTTATTATTAAATACGTTTGACGAAAAGGATCGAAACTTTAAAAAAAGTGGTAATAACACAAGGGACTGCAATATCAATATTACTATTTTTTTAATACCGAAATACCAATTTTAACAGTATTTAATTATTAAAACATATATCAATTATATAATGACTGGTCGTCTAACAAGCGATGAATCTGAGACGGATTTTTCTGTGGCCGAAGAAATTTGCACTATATCAAGATTAATAGATTCCAGTATTGAATAACTAGTTATATTACAAGTAACGTTAAATTTAAGGTACTTCTATGCTTATAATATGTTTTTTTTAATCAATAAATATCACTCAATTATCTATAATTGAGTTCCAATTTACCGTAAACATAATACCAGTATTGATATATTCTTCCATTATTGCAATCCCTAATCCTAACGACGTTAATCGAAAATCTCGTGTAAATTGGCAAAATAATCAATTTATGAAATGTGTATATAATTTTTAAGATTCATTCAATGTTAAGGTGCAGCCAAAAGAAACAAAATACTTATCACGCATAGATTCAAGAGTGTAATATATTTGAAATAGTCTACTATACTACACTATCCATTGAAAGAATATAAAAATATTATAAGACAAAATCCAAAACGTCTCAAAGATAACCAAATATGAATTTCGTTGTGGATAAATATTCCTTTTCATGTGAAAGCTTACAATATCAAATTATCAATAACAGAGAAAAACTCACAAAACATATTTTTGGAAGGGTTTCTCTTATTAAAAAACCAAAAAATCTTTTCATTCAAAAAATGCTGAAGCTTTCACATAACAATACATATTTATCAACACTCAATATGTATTTCAAAACGGGAACTCCTAGCATCCAATGATTTAGAAACATTAAATAACGGAAAACTTTAGGTTCAAATATTTACGTAAAATAATTTACATCAGAATTCGCAAAGTTATCCCATAAATAATAATCAATAAAATAATAATAATAAAGAAGCAAACCAAGTTCGGCCAAGACATCGTAGCTTTTCCAAGAATGAAGAGTAAATAATTAATTAAGTTTAAAGTTAACCGCAACAACTTTCTAGAAAGTCGATCGATCGGCATCCAAGTCTTTTGTTTCTGTGGAAAAACTTAGTAATTAAATAATACCAAAACAACAGCTTTATTTGTGAGTTTAAAGATAGAACATTAGTATGTAATAGAGGTCTGCACGGGCTCGGGCTTAGCTCGCGGGCTTCTACGAGGCCCGGCACGTCAGTCAGGTTTGCACTTAAGTAAGCACACATGGGATTCGTTGCCCGGAAAAAAAATATTTTTCAGTCAAATATTTCGGACTATGTCCGAGTCGTGAGTTAGCCGTGCGGAAGTATTATTCATAACGAAAAGTTATTAAAAATTTGTTCCACATTGTCACACAGAAAAGCGGTGACCTGAAAAAAAAACATGCCAAAAGTGAAATCATTCCGTGAAGCAATATATGTGCCTGTATGTGAAAAAGTTAGGTACGTTCAATGCGAATCTATTGTATGGTACTCAAGTTTAAAAACTGGAGCCCCTCACCTTAATTGTAACTACCAGTTCTTTAGAAAATCATACATTACAGTAAATTTGAAAAAAAATCGGATGTTTTTCGGGTCGAGAAATATAAATCTGAGCTTCAGGTACCAAGTGTGGTATTAAGACTGGGATCCGGGCCGACTGATACTTGAATTGGCCGAGCATGGATCGGGTATTATTATCAACTTTCGGCCATTGCAGACCTCTAGTATTTATTTACTATCATAATATTAATAAAATTCAAACAATAAGTTGAGTTTCAAAAACAAAAATATTTCCGTTACGAAACGGAATTCGGATGTAGATTTATTTCTTCGAAAATAAAATTGATAGACATTTCAGAGTGGAATAATTAAAGTTTATGGTAAGTATTTAATGAATTACAATATAATATTTACCTTGATTTATCTGTATGCCTGTTAAGCAACGCACAAGGCTGTGCTCGGGAAGAATGCGCAGATAGAGTTTGTTTGTGAACAAGAGTTTTGAGGGAGTTTTGACAGGTGGCACTGCCGTTTGGTTTATATTACTAAAATTAAGTTAACTTTTCAAGTTTAATACACAGTACGAACAATTCCTGTTAAGAATTGAACACCCATAATCAGTATTCGCAAGGGCGTTCTTAGGTTTCTCCCATTTTAAGCCACAAGCTAACGGAATCTTTTTGATACTAAGTACTAAGCTAGAATGCATAGGAGAGAGAAATATAAAAACAGCCAATACCCACTCTAAATTCCCGCTTACAGGCTCCACATCATTTTCGTTGGTAAATACAGAAAGTAAAGATAAAATTTAAGACATCGACAGAGGGTGCTTGATGGAACTTCAATATCAAACTTGAACTGTTGCGACTCTGTACACTTCCATGTATTTCGTCACTAACGACCCGGGTATCGAATTTCGGCATCTTCAGGCATTCGACCACATTAATGAACTCGAATTGACGTAATGATATACAATTTAGAGAATGCTTTCAAATATTTTGATCAGAGACTTGGCAATATTACAAAATTTAATACCTTTGTGGTTTACATGATAGTATTTTATCTATTCCTACAAATTAAATATAAATATTCATCTATAACTGAATAGAAAACATTATGCGTGATATTTAATAAATAAAGTCGACGACGCCTAGAAAAAAATTTATTTCCGAAAACATATTTAACATTTACAAAATTATTAATAAAAAAAACAAGAATCTGCAAAAAGCTGATAATTTAAAGGCACCTTAAAAAAATTGAAAGTGTAAAGGAATACTTGATATCACCTATTAATTAAATTAAATAAAAATATATATATATAGTGAACACTTATAATATTGTAATAAATGTTTTTCATTTTGAAAAGTAAATAATCCTACTTAATAACTATTTATCCAGATATTTAAGCTGTATGTATGCTATACACCAGAGGTGGCAAACCTCGGGCACGCGTGCTAGAGATGGCACATAACAATTAACGAATTTTTTCAAATAGATAAATCATGGATAAGATATCTGGACTTTATTATATACTTAATGTAGTACAAGAAGTAGTTTGACTAATGAAGCCAGTTGGGCATTTTACTAAAATTTATGACATATGAACCGGATATAAAGTATTTGACATCAAATGTACAGCAGCAAAAATCTCATTGATATTAGTTAGTTAAGATGAATTTTTTAAACTTTTTCAATAAAAATTTTGAAAAACTATGTTTTTTTCATTTTTCCCCTATTAAAAATTGCTTGGAAGGGTGAATGAACACATTCTATCGAATCAGGCCCTGCAGTTAAATGATGGCACGGTCTTCGCGTTATATTTTTAAGTAATACAACTAATTATAGCATGATTGCTGATAGTAATTGTTCAAAAAAATAATTTTACCAAAAATTGCTTGGCACGTCACAGTCGATACATAGTATTAGTGGGTTTTTGGCACGCACGTGTAAAAAGGTTCGCCACCCCTGTTATATACGGTTACAGTGTTAAGAAATCGAAATAAATATTCAAATATAGCACGCTTCGGCAATAAACTCAATACGTAATGCGACATAAGCCTGTTAAATCAAAATACTAAATTCGCGTAAAAACATGAACCCAAAACAAAATAATAATTCTGAATATTAAATTGGCTCTTTCCCGGGGTCACGTGTGATATCAACTCTCAGGTATTCAACACGTGTCGCGCACGTGTTACCAGCGAACCTCGTTAAGACGAGGTAGCGAGGGATGGGCGAAGGGAGAGAATGCTACGGTTTTGTAACAAACCCTTTGAATGCATACCTTTGTTGGATAATGGGGGTAATATTCAGGTAAGTTTTACAGTGCTTGGTTACTGAATATCTAATTGATATTGTACACAAAAATTAGATGCCTAACTTTGGGGTAGTTTATCATAAAATTGGCCGGATTTCATTTCTTTGATATACTTTCACCAGTCATCGGTTGTTTATATTTATGTTGAATTTACATTTGTAAAACCTCAGTTAATTGTTTGGTGCAAGGAGCCGTAGGATTGGCGAGAATTCGTCTAGATACAATAAACCAAAGAAGTAAATACTAATGATAAGCAAATAATTTACCGGAAAAATATATTGAATATTGAAAAATCTTACACAATTATTGAATAACACCATGACGAATATTTCAAAATGAATTATTTGATCTCTTTAGGCATCTGAATAATTAATACTCCTTTATGTTTTGCGGACGACACCTAATTCTTTTTCCTATCAGATCTGCCTATATTTCAGTTACCGTCAGACTTGTGAAAGCTTCTATTACAGATGGAGCACGAATTCAGATTTTAATAGTCAAAGAGCGCGCTCATCAAATAAACGCACCCATTGCATGCTTTGTCATTAGGGTTGTCAACCGTCCCGAATTGGCCGGGATTACCTAGAATTGAATTTTATATTCAGATTTAAGCTCGTATAATAATTAAAAGTAAAAAAGCTGTATTACTTATTAATTTTTAATACTTTTTGTACATAAAAAGTTTTCTCGGAAAATTAGGTATGTTATTTTATTTTTATATAATTGTTCAGTGGATATTATTATAAAATTGCATAAACATAAATCAGTTTAGGACCATTGTCCCGAAATTGTCTCACAAAATGTTGGCAACTCTATTTGTCGTTTTGCTCTTGGCAGTAAGTAGTACATCACTTTTCTTACGATTATTGTATTTGTGTAAAGGTACTGAACAGCATATGATAAAACTCGAACGGATAAATGTTGTCACTGGTGAAACATAAATGTGAAAATTTAATTCGCGTAAAACGAGAATTAACTGTTTCAATGGCTACGCGACCGTCTGCTTTACTTTTATAAAAAAGCTTGAAAGAAGTCTTGATAACTAAACAGACATTTAAGATCATTCAACTAACATATAACCTGAAACTTCTAAAGTTTTTTATTATATTCGCAAAAAATATGTGTTTAAGGTGTCAAAAATGATTCATCATTAGGTCCTTCGGTAGATATCGATTACCATGATGCAGGCTATTATACTAAATCAATTTACGTCTTTATGAAAATAAGCATTCATTTTCTAAAAGAATATAAGTCTATAAGAATAAAAAAATATATATTTTTTGTGTAAACAACCCATAACGGAGGAATTCCTTAAGAATAATTAATATAATATTACGTTGAATAATAATGTCCGCCTAACTGCTCATGGACAGACCTTTCCAAATTCTTTTTGTTAACCATGTCCACTTCCGATGTCGAGCATACAGCCCCGCAAGGGAGGTATTTAAACTAATGTTTTTTTCTACAAGAACTACAGTGGCTCAACCTCCCTTTTTTGAAGAGAGTAGGAACATATGGATAGGGCTATAAATCAATTGATGAAACTATCCGTACTGGGATTCGAACCCGTGAGATCCGTAACCGAGGCCAATGACGTTGACTACTGCACCACGACCCGACGATTCATAAATAAAATAAAATATTTTAAAAACTAAAACACAATTCATTTGTACTACTTCCACATATTTATAATGATCAGGACCGGTTTCGCTCATCACGAGCATTATCGACTGATAAAAATACAAACATAACAGGCTTATTTATATAAAATTGAGTGTAAAAATGAAGGTATATAAAACTGATGGTTCATGAACTGAGACAAGAAAATACTGATTAGCAAACAAATTATACATAAATCAAATAAAAGAGTCTACAATTAAAATGTTATGGACCTCTTGCAAATCATTAATGAGTATTTAATCATTATAAATATGTGGAAGTAGTACAAATGAATTGTATTTTATTTTTTAAAATATAATGCCTTTCCACCAAGAATTGACAGTTAACACCTTAAAAGTGAAAAGAATAAATAAATAAAATATGAAAAAGAAGAACATCAAAGGCAATTTCAATTGGTGCCACCTAGGGCTTCCAATATCTATGATCCCAAAAAACACATTTCAAATTAACTAGAACGTGTACCTCGGTTTGTAAATGTACATAGCATTTTGGAATATTTAGATTAATAATATAATATGTATTGTGGTCTCCCTCTTTCTCATATTTTATAAAAAATCAATTGCAACTATTATATATAAATATAATATTACTTTAAAAAGGCTGGGAGGAAACAAATTTTAAATTGTAATGGAGAGGACATGTCTTGTTTTTGGAATACATAAAACTATATTGTTTATTAGTTTTTTTTTTTCCATGTCCGCTCCTAATGTGGAGCATATGGTCTCTTAATGGAGGTATCTTGACAGAATTTTTTTCTACGAGAACTGCTTGTCACTCAGTTGCTCAACCTCTCTTTTCTTTTTTTTCGAAGAGAGTAGGGATAGAAGGATAGGGCTATGACAGGACTAGTGGTTAGCTAATCGCTCTCGTTACGCCCCGTGAGGATGGGATTGGTGGGAGGGAGGACTCAGACTACGAACAGAAATCCATAAATCGATTGAAAGATCAATCTATGAAAACCGTCCGCACCGGGAATTGAACCCGAGACATCCGTAACCGTAGCCAGCGACGAAACCAACTGCGCCACGGACGCCGATTGTTTATTAGAGTATGTTATAATTGTTTTTTTCTGATTTTTTATAAATGAATGCTTGATTCAAAACAAATTTATAAAAAAACATTCCAATGGCCAAAAAAAATATTAAATATAATATGTATTCACTCAAATTGAAGAAGAATGGACATCAATTGAATTTAAAATACACAACCTCGAAACGGATTGAAAATAGTGAATTCCGAAATCATATTAAGGGTCCGGGATTGGATAACCTACTGCCGACCACTCAGTTATTTAAATTTTAAGAGGAAGTGGGTGAGAAATGAAGAGTTAAAAACAATATACAAATATAAATTTATTTAATAATTGAATGATCAAGTTTGATACGTGATACCCATCAATTCCATGTAAATCTACGAACACCTCAAATTTTGACTCAATTAAATTCATACATTTTAAAATTATGTACCATCAAAAAACAATGTAACGTATGAACTTGCATAAGGCAAAAAATATATATTCAATAGATATGACTAATGAATGGTCTTGACATGCATTTGAAATTTGGAGCAAAAATTTTATTCGCAAATTCGTAAACCGATTCGGAGAATGAATATTTCATTTATTTTCAATGAATTGGCATCCATCCGACAGGCGGGGGAAAATATTGCAATTTCCTTGTTTTGTTTACAATTTGATATTGTATTTTTGTTTGCAGATCGCTGCATCGGAAATAACCGACATTAAACTATTCTGCGACGGATGTGGACGTCAATTAAGAGAGGGTAGCTATTCGGTGAATCATGCAAAAAAAAATATCAAAAAGAAATGCTGTACTCTAATTTTGATCAGGATAACAATATTTCTGTACAGTTACAGATTTTATATTGAATTGATTATGGCGAGTTGATGAAGGCGACTATTGTTTGTAGATTTTTTGAACACATTTATTTACACCGCATAACTGCAACTACGATTTGTATAAATGATTTTAAAGAAACTTAAAAACACGTAAATAGAGGTATATTTTGATATTAAGTCTTCCTAAAGGGCCAATCAAGTCTAATGTTTTTTAACCGTATTCAAGCCAAACCACCTTCACTAAAATAAAATTATTAAACCCTCCCCCCCCCCCCTCAAGACAAAATTACATAAGTTTCTATTGAAATATGAGCCAATTTATATTACAGTAGACTCCCCGACAACACGGTAGATAGGAGGTGAGCTATCTAGAAACGGGCTATTGGGGCTACCATACTCATACAAAATTGGAGTATACTCATGCGGCGCAGAAGTATTTTAACGTGTAATCAAGAAGCAGTCGCAAACTTTAATGAAAAAGGTGTTGTCGGAAATCTTGTTATCGGGATCTACTGGACATTTTTATGCAGAAACACTCATATAAACTGACGCAACGAAATGAGAGTTTTCAGAATGACCGACATCATTATCGGAATATGCAATGACCCATTAGCCAACTTGAAGTGCCACCAGGCGCGTGCGGTGGCTTTATCTCTATTTCGCTCAATCACATGAAAAGTGAAGGTGCAAGCGAGATGCAGCAAGGGCATGCGGCGCATGCTCTTGTATCCTTTATGCTCATACCCACATTAGTTTGTGCGATAGAGATAGTGATAAGTCCACCGCACGCTGATGATCGCCACATAATATGAAAAACATTAAAAAAAACGCTCCCGTTAAGTAACACTGGTATAGTGTAAGTTTCATTAATAATAATATGGTTTAAATTTTATTTTGTCACAATTTGTAAGCCGTGCTAATGATTTTTTATTATTGCGTGATGAAGATTTATGAAGTTTAGAAAATATACGAGGTGCAGGCAAAGCATGTGAAAGTAAAAGGGTTTTTCACGACCACCATTAGAGGCCTATTAAAGTAAATGAGACTCGAACAATTGAGTTGCTCACCGCTAATGTACCGTAACGCGCATAATAATACGAGGCACGCTTATGTGAAAGTGCAATCTATGCTTGGGTAGGAGAAACCAGATATTATAATATATTATAATAAAATGATGGAGAGCATTTTTCGCAGCTATTAGAGCGGATACTCTTTCCTCTTTTTCTTTCATGATTCTAAATCGAAACTACTTATGGATATTATTATTTTTGCATGTAATCAAAAATAATAATGATTCTTACAACAGATACAACAGATACAACATATTGTTAATTGCGATCATTTACATTGATATCAATTGAGGCCATATGCGGAAAACAGCGTTAGTCTTGGTTTGGTTTATTTTTGTTAACACATTTATCCAGTAGAAGATTTTTGATCAATAGACAGTGTTATCAAAAAAATGACTCATACCATCTTCATTCATCAAAGATAAATTATTTCGTTAATGGGTATCTCCACAAAAACCAACCGCTATTATCTCTGAACAATGTTTTTAGGAGAACGCTGTTTTTCCGCATATGGACTCAATTATTAGAATGCCTTTTAAAGGTCGTTAACTAGTCAAATATCAAACTGATTACCCAATTATTATAAAATTGGGACGCAAATTAAAAATGCTTGAGTCTGTGTTATTGGATACACATTTTTCTACAATTGCCACTCCCAATGTGGAGCAGCATATGGACTCTTAGTGGAGGTATCTCAACAGATGTTTTTCCTAAAAGAACTGCTTGTTACTCAGTTGTTCAACCTCTGTTTTTAGAAGAGAATAGGGATAAAAGGAAACGGCTACCACAGTGCTAATGGTTAGCTAATCGCTCTCACTACGACCCGTTTTTAGGATCGGATGGGTGAGATGGAATTTTAGACATCACAAAGAGAAATCCATAAATCGATTGACAAATCAATTTATGAAACTGTCGGGTCCGTGGTGTAGTGGTCAACGTCATTGGCTTCAGTTAAGGATGCCTCGTGCTCTAATGCCGTATACATAATTGAGCACTTGTACAACAATGACTCATCAGAAGGGTTGTCAAACAATCATTGATCCACCAAACGGTCATGGAAAATGTGTTAAACTAAAATTTGAAAAAATGCGTTATACATTAGGCTACAAAAACTGAAAAAATACATAAATCATTTTAAATATGTATATCTTCTCCGAGAGCAGCAAATTTCAGACGAAATATAATATTCCACCCTCATGAATACTGACTAATAGTTTGCGATGCATGGATGATTCCAGACAGGCGAGTGAAATTCCATTGGCTTTTTCCTTTGGCTGCAGCTCTCGGTTACATAGAAAGCACTAAAATACGAACAAAATTATTATTTTATGTCCGTGATGAGTATCAAATTGTATTAACTGCAAAGCGTTCAACATTCTGCAGATGTCGCGATTGGAAAACTTACGAATAACATTACATATTCATACACGAATTTGCAAGAATTTCATAAAATATTTTCTTATTGCTATAATTTAAGACATCGACTGAGGGTGCTTGATGGAATTTCAATATCAAATTTGGATTATTGAGATTTTGTACACTGCCATGTATTTTGTCACTAACGACCCGGGTTTCGCCTTTCAGCATCTTCAGGTATTCGAGCTCACGAATGGACTCGTCAGTTCGACAAAATCTCAATAATCCAAATTTTCTTATTGCGTTGTTTAATAGATTTTAAAACTCATTTTGATATTGTATTTAGCGGTATATAAAGGATCACTTATCGTAAAATCGTGATGTATCCGTATACAAAACAAATGCCAGCCGACATATGTTTTTTCACGAAACGGTAACATGAACGATGAATGCGGGAAAGTCTTTCAGTCCTAACTTTTTTCGCATGGGGCATTTCAGTTTCAAAACAGAAAAAATTAAACTGCGAGATACGAGAAAATACCACATTTAACATTGACTGTCTCGGTGAGACGACATTGCAGTCTATACATAGTAGTCCTAGTAGGTGAGTCATCAACGGACACATCTTGAGCTGGTATCAAGACACCAAGACGACGTTTGCAAACTTGCAGCATCAGTCTTTTCAACGATAAAACAATAAAGCGCGATAAAAATGGAAACCAGACAGCAATAGTGGCCGAATGGAGTCGTACGTACTTCTAAATGGAATATGAGAAAGTTTCGACAAAAACGAACAATCAGGGTTATATTTGTGATGGAACCATAATATTATAACCGATAAACCGAGGAAAACGATAGATCGGGGATGGATGAATGCGGGATTATTTAACAATGTTCTCATGGGTGTTTGGCCGGGACTATTAAGCGAAAACTATAGATCGGGGTTCCGCTGTATGTAAATATTGTGACGTTATTTGAATTGGAATTCACTAGGTTCAACGTAGTCAATTCGAAAAGAATTATTTATTGTACTAGTGCTGTTAACTATTTCGCTTTTCTTGTCCCAAAATATACCGCAAAAACAATAATACTCTCTTTCCCTCTATTAAATTAATAATTAAATATTCTCCACGCTGGTAAGCACAAGTGCTGTGGACTATGACAACGAATTGGTTTTGACAAGAAACGATGCGTGATCAGCGTCATGTCATTATCGTCGGTTTGTTTAATAACTAAAATAGAAAAAGGGAATGATGCAGAACCAACTATTCCACGCTCATTTGAAACCATTTTACTACACGAGGCCAGCGATACCGGTCATTCTGTATGACATATTGTGCTGTGTACGCAATAATTCAAAGATGTTACGGCTGAATGCATGATAAAATGAAACGGTTCCAAAATAGAGAGAAATAACAAAACAAAATCAATATGCTACCACGCAAGTGTCATGTAAAAACCAAGAAATAAAATGTTTACCTTGGCTACTGAAACTAAGTGGAGTCCCTCAATTTTCTTGCTGTTTTTAATTCTTGTCTTCATATATCATCTGAAAGGTTTGTAATGGGCAAAAAAAATTAGAAAAACTTATTACGAAAGTTCAGTGAATAAAATGTCATCATGCCACTATAATCAGGAATTTTTCGTAATGCTATATTAAACATGAAGAGTTTACTTCAACATGCCTGGCCCCTACGTGTATTTCGGGATATATTATGAAAGATACATATTTTTTTATATAATGTTGATGATGATGTTGATCATTACGGGGCTTAAAGATAGCTACAAGATAATCGTACTACCTCCCTGACACTGAAAAGCCGTAAAAATTCAATATTTATCTTCGTTAATTTATTGACACTAACAAATATACGGAGTCAGCGCATGCGCAAAGAGAGATCGTGTGAGTATCATTTGTAAAAGATGAGGGAATGTCTGTCGTTCGCACCAGCGAATTCTGACGGTTTGCACCGCTATTTGATAAAAAAATCTAGTTCATAATATTGCTAAGTTATGGAAGATTATGTATCAGTCTCGCTGTCTAGCATAAGTATATTAATACAAACCATTTTAGTTCACGGGCTTCTAAAAGTTAAATGGCTATTTATAATGTTCCGTCGTTCATCCGATTCTGTATGCTCTTTTTAAAATGCAGCAATCGGTTTTCATTTTTATTCTGCGGTTTCGAAGAGAAAAGTCAAACTGATGTACGCAGTCAATACGAACGAGAAATTTATAAACCGCAAGAGTAATTTAAAAAATCTTCTGTCTCAACACAGATTAAATTATCAAAACCAGTAATTTTATGAAAATTCTTTAATAAAACACAGTAGATAACTCTATTGCAAAGTGTTAAAAGCTACGGTATAACAGTGCATAAGACGCAAACAAATAAAAATTGATTTTTATATATTAGATGATTATGAGTAAACAATTAGGGCCGAATAAGAATACCGGTATTTTAATATTTCACACCGGGTGGAGTGGTCAACATATTTGGCTTTGGTTGCGGTGCTCAAGGGCTCAAACAGAAGATATACAACATCTTAACTTAACAGGGCGAGTATTTTGTTTGTGCTATGTGATACGATTTTTCAAGTAGTGTGAAATATCATGTTTGGTCACACTGAGTTAGAGATGGTAGAAATGTCAGCTTTTAAAAATTAAAAAATATAATATCAACCATGACATATCAATCGATTCCCAAAAAGGGCATATTTTGGCCCTTCGTCACAGAACTACAATATTTGGATATAGCCATGGATAAATTAACCTGACATATTCGATTGTGAACTGATAGACGACAAGTGTAATTGACGACGTTAATTTGTTGATTTTTTTAAATACGTGAGCAATCTAGAACGAAAATTACTAGACATACCTTTATGCTTTATCAGCAGAAATACTGGATTTCTAATAAGTTGATGGCTTGTGAACGTCTAACTATAACATGGATTTAATTTAAAAACAATATTGTTGAATGAAATTTAAGCGGCATAAGAGTATAATGATAGTTATCATATATTTGTTTCCTCGTTAAAAATATATTATAATATTATATACATAGATGTACAGTGTGGTCAAATAAAGCATAATATCACTGTAGTTAAAAATATTGATCATTTCATATTTCAATAAACATTCAACTAATTTTAGAATTGTACGCGAATATACTTATACATGCAATCAGTGCGCGGTTATAACTGTATTGATCATTTGTGCAATTGCCCTGTGCACATTTGTCGTGAGTGCGTAAATCATAGAAACAATATTCATTTAGGCATATGAAGTAGCTGATATACATTCCACGCTCTCGTAAGTTCAGCATTTTCTTCATTATCTCATCTTTGTGATATTGGTAATACAATACTAAACACATATACAATTTGAATACGTTAAAATGAGTATAGTCAGTAAATGCAGTGATTGCCTATATGAAAAGCACGCCACTGACGGATTGAAATTGATTGAAAGAATATACAAAAATGTTTTACGTATTGACTATTGTAAAAAAAATATCTTTTGTGGTTAAATTTGTTTTAGATATAAATTATTTGATGATTCTAATATTACAATAAGTAAATACGAAATCTAATAGCAATTAACGGAACATATTGAAAATGTGTGCATCCGGCTGTGTTTGTTTCTACGAAGTAAACAATTAATACAATCGGATGAGAAAAATATGAGAGCATAATGAAAAATTTAGATGAATAAATAAATAAGTAGACGAACACAAAGATATTCGAGGTATTTGTAAAGTGCGCCTCTACTTGAAATTCAAAAGTGGCTACAAACAAAATGCCAATCAAATATACATTAACTAAATTAATTTAAAAACGCTGCATAACATTCGTATAATATTTCTGTTAAATGGAAGTCTAAAGCAATTCGTTATATCAGTAGGCGAATGCCAGAATGGTACGTTTTTAATCATCGATTTTTTTTAAATTATTATTTTGATCAGACACTTATAGGCAGTATCCAAATCAATACGAACAAATATAATAAATTCACAATTAAGACTCTGTTACTAGACCGGTATGATAATAATGTCGAACTTCAGGCCAAAGAATTCGGAAATAAGAGTTTTAATTATGGCATACGATTAAACAATGTATTGTTCAAATTTTATTAGAAATAATAACTACAGAATAATGAATATACATAAAAATAACCATAAAATAAAAAAATCGAAACGTTGCTTTTTTCACTATAATCAATTATTTTTGGAATTCAGCAGTATTTCAATAAATTTGTGTGTTTTGTCTGAAGACAGAGCTTTCTTTATAGAAACAATAATACCGTCATAAAACCGCACCTCAGAAGAATATATATTATATTAATATAATCAGGCGTAATTCAAATCTTTAGCTAGAAATTATGGCATAACCAGAGGTGAAATTCAACCCGTTCAGTGCCGGACTTTACTTTGGTACAAGTGATAAATCACCCGCGGAATTTAATTAAAAAAAAACATTTTCTTTCGTCGGCTGCATCAGAGCTGGAACCGCTAACACCGCAACGCCACACGTCCGAGGCATGATTAATACCCGCCATGAAGGGAGGAGGAGTTGGAGAAAAAAGCACAAAGATGCTCGCAAGAGAAAAAGTTAAACAAAGAGTAACTAAGAAAAGCAGCGTCTTCAAAAGCTATGTTCAAAACAACGTTTTAAAATGTTAAACAAAAAATGGGTAATATTTGACTGCGAGCATTTTCGCCTTATTTTTTTAATAACTTAAAGAGTCGCATATGCTGCCAAATTCAGTTTAAATCTCGTCAAAACTCTTGTTCGGGAAAAACACCTGTTATTCACTATATAAAATACGAAAATTTTTCAAAAAAAAAGTAAAGTTTGTCTTTACTGTGTACAAACAAACTTTGCTACCGGGTGGATACTAACTATTAAGAAACAATATCTCTTCTTACGACATGTCTCTATAAAAAAATGTAATAATTGCTAGGTTGTAGTTACCCAACACAATATTATATCACTTTCAATCCACAATAAAAGATAAACATATGATAGGGTCTTAATGACAATACACCAAAAAATACATTTGTAAAATGTCTAAGTTTTAGTTTTTGTAAATACAAATTCATCGATATGAGAATACTTGTGTGAATATAAAAAATGATCATATTTAAAGTGATTTTTTGTAGTTCTCTTATTCTGAACTCACAAGATAGAAGTCCACACGGGCCAGGCCAGTAACGATGATTCAAGCCCGGGTCGTACTAGGGAAAAGAATTTATATTATAGAAAACTATTTGTGGGGCCAATGTATGATCAGTTGGAAAAAATACTAGTTGAAACAAACCAGTAAATAAGTTCATAGCATAAAACGAATTCACTAAACGTCAAAATAAACTTTATATTCAAGAAATACATTTTAAAACAAGAACTTGGAGTGAATTAAATATAAATCATTTCATAATAAATAAGTTCGTATTTAAAAATATTTTTTCCGCGAAGAGTGGTAAGCGAAGAATTGTCAATTACGTCAGATATGAATCTGATTTCGTTTTAATTAACTTTTGATATTAATCCTCCAAAACTCATTAAAACATTCTGAAATTATTCAAGCTTCGAAGATTTTTATTGTCATTTTTAATACAACGCTGAAATCTCTCGCATAATTCAAAATGGACGGACAGCTTTCAAACACATACAAAAAAAAAATGGCGCGTTTGCACAAAATACTTGGTTCTGTAATTTGGAACAGAAAATTTCATACCCCAATAACATCCGCAAAAAGAATTTGTATTCATAATCCTCTGGACAGAAAGCCGGCATTAAAATCCAAAACAAAACATCATTTCCTGGCGCCTCCTGACGCTCCATTTTCACTTTGCAGTTTGCCTTTGTTTCCAGGATGAGATTTTTCTCGCGTACCTTTCGGCAAGTCCCCAAGGAACAACCGTTATACGCTCAAGGTTCTACGGGTTTCTAGTTACAGGATACGGCAACCAACTTTCCGGAACAATTTCAAAGGAACGAATTAAAAGAACTCCCAGTAAAAGTTCATGGAAATAATTGCTAAAATATACATTAATTAAATACTACACTTTTTAATTCCAAGTGAAATACATAAATAACATATTTCAGTTCAACTATTCGTAAATATATTGCATGATCATATGCGAACTGTTTAATATGAGTCAATCATTTCAATACTAGTGAAGTCAAACTGCTAAGCGTTCTTATGACATTAAATCGTATAATTTAATATCAAACCGCTGTTAATTTGATCGTATTCTACACGTCCTAAAAATTCTTGCTTAAAAACTATATTACAGTTTATAAATAGCAAGATAACTTATCGTAAAACTATAAATATGGGGATATTACGTGATGCTTAAAGATTCAAAAAATCCTTGTCACTACGTAAGAGGCTATAATATTGTACTTTAAACCATAGTCTGGAAATTAAAATTAATGAAGCGCATGGAGGGTATTAGATTACCAATACTTCATTAAGTCTCTTGACCTAAGAACCGACTTCATAGTAATAATAAATAAATATTGGAAAATGACTTTTATTAGACATTTTGTGAAGTGAAATACGCATTTAACATATAATATTAAAATTGACAACTTAGTTATTCCACTGGCTATGTTACTAAATGTGACATGTGTTTCGCTGCTTTAAGAAGTATATTCAGACTAGCTATATCGCAAGATTATTTATTTCTAAGGTAAACAATGATTCTAATTCTCAAATAAAAAATTAAGGGTGGATTAGTGGTGGCTCACCACTATTACATTTATTTCCCTTGGTATCTTCACCTCCAAACACTAGTAATTAATTTTGTAATTATTGCGCTTTGGTAATTAGTAATATTATTGTTTGTGACTTACCCCCTCCCTACGTCCAGAAGAAGGAATTAAACCCATTACACCCATTATTTTTGAGTGGAGAATTAGAATTATTGGTTATTAGTCTGAAGATAATTCTTAAAGAACGTGTTACATTTAGTAACACGGGCAGTGGAGATACTAAGTTATTAATTTTATATTGAAAATGACTTACCACAAAATTACCGCCGGATCCATCGAAAATAATGTGCGGTCTACGGATTATTGCTTTCTAAGAAATCATTTAGAAAACATTTCGAAATATTATTAAAAGCATTTAAGTCATGCGCGGATTAATCGTTTAGTAGAGTATTTTCGTATTTTTTTTCTTATATTTTTACCGAGTTTATTTTGTAATGTTGAATAATTAAAAAGAGAGAAAATAAAGAGACAACGCTGTAAATACAAAATCTTTAGTTTTAAAAAAATGTGCTATAGCGGCCAAAGCGCACGAGGCGTCGGCATCGCCTCCTCGAAAGGCGTCTGTCGTCAAAGGCTGCGAGGCGGTTCCCGGAACTCGTGCACAGATGGAAAGAAAATTGCCAGTAGAAAAAAAACCATAGAGTAAAGCGCACTATAGCAAATATGATATCTGGTTTATCAACATACAGCATGTATAAAAAAATAGTATCATCAAATAAAATATTTCCAGAAAATATCACCGTATTGTATAAGGGTTGTCAAGATTATTAATCTTCTTTGTCTTATTGTAGCTAACAGAAGAGCGACATATTATATCATTACAATACAAATATGTTTCGATTTATTACAACACAGCACATACTCTCGTCTTTCTCTCTGTTTGCGCATCAACCACATTAAGCCAATGTATCAGATGGCACAACCGTATGGTATTTTCCGGAGAAAAATAATTATTTCAAATACATACAAACATCAAATTGGAATTGAGATTTTGTACATTTTCATGTACATGTCAAATGCATGGAAATGTACAAAATTCCAACAATTCAACTTTGATATTGAAATTCCATCAAGCACCGTCAGTCGATATGTTAAACTACATACAAATGTGATTAATATAAATTTAAAAAGTAAAAATAATACTTCAATGTCTTAATTAAACACAAAATAGTTTATTCTACAGTATATCTAATATATAAAAATCAATGTGGATTTGTTCGTATCTTATGCACTGCCATAGCGTTCATCCTATTCCAATAAAACTTTGTCAAGATATTACTTGCGCGAAGAACATAGACATAGTACAATTAGGCCTGGCCCGGCCCGAGTCCGACTCTCAAGGTTTTATTTTTAACTTACAGTAGGTTTTACTTTAAATATAAAAATCAATCTCACAATCCAGATATATCTAAAATAAAACAAAAAAAATTAAAATGAAGAATCAAATTCGTACAAAGGGCGACATCTCGGAAAATCTTCTGATTTATTTGTGTAAGCACCAGACAGAAAACAAAAAATATTGTTTGTCCAAAAGCACTTCAATAAACAGAATTAAAATACAAACACTTATTTCTTTAAATGGCATTGCAACGCATGGCGGGTACTCACTAGTAAATGATAAAAATGAGTAGATAATAAATAATTATATCGTATATTACCCCATCTAAGCCAATCATATAAGTGATTAGTAATAGTTTTGATATACTTTGCCTTTTAAAGTAGCAGTGTTTATTTAAATTATAGAAAAAAGGTTTTGGCTGAGTAAAATGATGTTAAAGTAACTCATCGATTATTAGCCAAACAAGGGATCCATAAATTGATATCATAATTATAATAATCTTATTTGAAATTTAGCCGGTGAAAACGCTTTATATATTTGGTTTTTGGAAAATGGCTTTAATATTGAACTTTGGCACGCACGCACACGCGACACGTATGGAATGATACTAAACAAAATAAATTCATATTAAAAAATAAACTGTGGAGCCGTACCGTTAATATATTTTAAAACAAAAAAAAACGGTAGGATATAATGCATATACTATATTTATATACATACACAAATGAACTACATTTAGTCAATGGATGCACTCGTATCGTCACACCATATAGGTATGAAGGATGACTAATCTGCATGTTTAAAAAAGCAGAACGGAAACTTCTACCTGCTGCTACGAAGAGAAGCTTAAAGCACGCCGTAGCACCTACCAACAACGCTAGTTTATACTCGGAGATTTATAAAATTTAGTTTCGCGTATCGAATTTTGACGTCCTGGAAAGGAATATTAAAGTGACTTCAACTATCTAAAAAAATCTAGCATATAAATCATGATGGCATTTCATTAACTACATTACATTGACTCAAGTTAAAACAATTTTTATAGAAAATTATCACACGTTTCAGGGTTGTCATTCAACCGTATTTATTATAATTTGCATACGTGCTCTCTATTATTTTTCCTGTTTATTACTATTCAAGAAAAGAGTGTCAATAAGGTTCGAAATCATTTTTACTTTGTAAAATAAATATGACGAATTTGATGACTAACATACTCCTGGAATTTATTTTAATCATTGTTGACCTGCAAATTTGTTTTACATTGAATAAAGATAGTAACATATCGACAGTGTTTTGAGCAATTGGTGTAACCCTCAAAATATAAATTGTTCGGGATAGAGTAAAAACCGTTTTTCGAATCGAAAGCATTGTACGGTGAGTTGTTGCGTTATGAATCTTTGAAACACCCTCCTGTAAACTCACATGTTTGCAGGAACGGAATGGTGGGTAGGGAGTGTCAATATAATAGTGGCTTACAGCAAGTGGCCGGGTCAGAATTTGTAAATCAAAAACCGATGTAAATTGATTTTTCCCTTTCAAAAAGTGGTAAATTTATTTTTCTAATTTACATCAATTGGCCAAAACGTGCTCTGTCGTCTTTAAAATGAGATCCAATCATTTACTCATTTTCGTAGTTTTTGAGGGTTATATTAATTGGCCAAAACACCGTCGATATGCTTGCACCATACAAGCTGAATGTTGATGATAATGATTATATCATATGCTACTCATGGACAGGATAAGTAGTATCATAAAATTGTAGATAACAATAATCTGTATAATGTTATGTGTTGTGAATATTTAAAGAAACCGGTAAGATCCTTATTGCATTGAAAATTCTAAGAAAACAAACGCAATTTAAACAAAAAGTTTTAATGTGAACTAGTTGCTTCAAACTCATTTAATTTCTTATCTTATTGCATTACAATTCTGAACTGTTACCGAAACGGCGATTGTATTTCTAGAACAATGGATAATTTTGCAAAATCAGAACGTATCCTCTCGAATGTTAAAAGTTGGTTAGCTGAATAAAGGCAATTATAAATATAAATTAAAAACTACAATCACAGTAAAACAAGGCATTTCTTTTAAACTGTGAAAGCAGCGGTTCTCATGTGCGGCCACCAGAGAAATTTTCTGTGGACACCAACGGTTCTATATTAATAAATATTCAATAGAATATTTAAAAAATGAGTAATATACAATAAATACAACATTTGTTTATTCGTAAACGTATTTGTAATGAAGGAATATTTTTAATAACATAGGGATCCGTTTTTAGATGTCAGTACTCGGGCTAATTTGTGCTGCAGTGCATTAAGTAATTCAGTCTGATATACGATAACCAACGCTGTTCATCTTGCAACCGTGTAATTATCATTGACGAGAGATTTTCCAAATACATAAAATGTGACAGTGATTATCTTCCGATATCTGTATATTGTGTTATTCTTTATTTTTCTAATTTTGAAGGGAATTTGATACATGTGTTAAAATGGATATAAGAAATTACCTATATACAATCATTCAGAAGGATGAAAGTGTAAAAATCTAATGACTGATAGATTTTTAGACATATTTGCAAAACAAACCTGTAGGATTCTACAATATTAATTACAACATTTGTAAATGACGGGATTGTAAAAATATAGTAGATGTTTTTAAAGAAATAATATAAATACATAAAAATCTGCTACTTTGCTAAAATCTACTTCGTGGTATTTTATGGTTTAAAAAGATTCAAGTAGGTAATGAGTCCCTATTTTTAGTAAATGCATCGGCCTAATATTTAAAATCATGATTGAAAAATTTGTTGCGGCCACGAGACATTTACAAACGACCATTGATGTTCATTATGCGACAACAAAGAAATTTTCTGTGTGAACCACTGTGTAAAAGACACCATGAAGTGGATTATAAAATAAATTTATTTCTTAAATAACATTATTAGCAATCAATGTTTTTTTTTTAATTTATTGAATAAAACAATTATTACAATTTATAGATATAACAATATATAATATTATATTCCAATCAATACGAATGAAAACTAACACTAGGAAGATAGCATATTCTACAAAAAGGGTTATTGAGATGTATGGTTACATTTGCTAAGATGATAAATAACATTTTACATTCGTTACGTGACGACAAGATTTTCGAAAAATTCCGCATTATCCTCGTAAATTTACGAAACTCTATGAGATGTAAACTGACACTGTCATAGTAAAATTAGACTTTAAAAGATTTACTGTTCGTAGAAAGCTTTATATCAGTGTATAGCAGGGGTGTGGGTCGTACAAAAAAAAAAACGCGACTCCGACATTGACCAACAACCTGACTCCAATTTCGATTGCAACTCCGACTCAGATTACGATTAAAAAAAGTCGGTGTTGTCAGGTTATTTTCCTACCGTTAATATTTAAATGTAACTCGTCTTCAAATTAAACACCATCAAACCAATCCGGTAAATAGCCGAATTTTCATATTATACATATAATATGTACATTGCACAACAAGATGTTATAGCCATAAATAAAAATGGAACAAGTATTCACATTACTACGCAGAAATGCAAAAATGCACAGTATAGAAAAATTGGTCGGAGTCACAAAACAGCCCGACTCCAAGACTCCGACTCCGCGCCCTGGTTTTTAGATATTAGTTTATATCGATCAATATATTATATTATATGGGTATACATTCTCAGCGCGATCGCCGTAGCCGGATAGTAACACATAAGAGCTTCTAGATTTTCCGATCGAACGGTAAGCACTATAATGACAAATTAAAAAAAAAACGATAAATCAATAATTGGCTGTCTTACCCTAACTTACAACCAGGTTTCGGTGTTATATATTGGGAGCCAGCGTGGTTTCAAACCTGTCCGTCCACCTACAATATCAGTAGAACTAGTTATTAACGCGAAGCTCATTTAAATATCAAGATAAAATATATTATTGAGCCATTCGATTCATGAATAAATTCTTTTGTGTTATCAAAAATATTAAAACTCTTTCAAAACGTCAAGAATATGGACGTAATCCAATTTATTATAGATCAATAATTAGATAATACATTCCATAGAAAAACGATATTTCCACCATTTACTAAAAACATTTTTTATCTACGGGTACCAGTTTTCGGTGCCGTAAAAATCATTTAATTAAAATGTACGTCACACAGGCAATACCTTTCTTCAAAAATATTGATTAACAGGAAAATAGCATTGCAAAAACGTATTTCACTCTCGATATAGAAGCTATTGAAATGTATAGCACCAGCCTACCATACGTTAAGGTTAGTCGGCATAGGCAAGATAAGCTTCACCTACCTGCATATTTAAAAGAACTTGGTCAAACAAATGAAATAACTTTATGTCAGTGCCACTCGGCGCAATAAATCCGTTTTTTCCCGGCCAGACCATGCACTGGGTACCTTCCACTTTTAAAATTATTCTTTGCTAACCCCTTAAAGCCGGAACATCGCTAAACCATTTGCGACTGCTCCCATGCTCCGTGGCATTAGCATTTCATTACTTTAATCTGCGAAAGCTGAACTGCGACCGGAAGAGGTTGAACGAAAAAGACGTCGCCCGAATATAAATTCAAACGGCGCCGCAGGGGTATTCAAAATGTAACTTGATGGAAAGATTACTAGAAGAGTTATTTCATAAAATGTAATAGAAAAAAACGTCTCAACGATAAAGCTAGAGAAATTATTTGCAGCTAATCGTACATGTATCGCAAATATGTAGATAAAAATAAAACAGCAATAAAATATATATATATAATTTAAGACATCGACTGAGGGTGCTTGATGGAATTTCAATATCAAATTTGGATTATTGAGATTTTGTACACTTCCATGTATTTTGTAACTAACGACCCGGGTTTCGCCTTTCGGCATCTTCAGGCATTCGAGGCATTAGTCAGTTCGAGTCCATTCGTGAGCTCGAATGCCTGAAGATGCCGAAAGGCGAAACCCGGGTCGTTAGTTACAAAATACATGGAAGTGTACAAAATCTCAATAATCCAAATTAAATATATATATATTTTTAATTTAACGGGAGAAGCAGAATGATTATCAAAAAACAGAACAGTAAGCTATTTTTTAATTGTATTACATTTTGTTATTTTCATAAGCATATTATTTCGAGTTTTAATTTGAAAACAATTTTCGTTATGAAGAAAATATATAGTGTGTTACTAAGAAAATTAAAAGAGTAATTTATTCGTTCTAGGATATATATTTCAGGGTTTAAAAGCGATAAATAATCATATGCTGGACATAACTAAGATATAATATTTAAATTATGACTTTTTTTTTTCATCTCAATCAAGCAAGTTTATTTGATAATAATTTTAAAAAATAAACTGAAATTGTATACAATATATAAAACACACGTAGTTGGTGCAAGTGCCCAGTCGCTAAATCATTTAAAAATACCATGCAGCTATCCTCTAATAATTATCATATTTTATTTTGAGACGTAGATATAGGTAACGAAAATAGAACAGATAAAATTTTCTTACAAAACGAAATATGACCCGTTATACGGCAAGTGGTAAAAAGTTTTCGCAGAGTTATTTGCACCGTGGATTCTAGCGGGTCAATATTATTTTCTTTCGCCATAAATATGTAGATTTTGTTGAGCGACCCATTTGGGCATGTAATGTTGCGAAGCTCATTTTAAAGGCGAGGCTTTTTATATCAGCGCAAAAATAAACTCCAAGAATTATCGTATTTTATGAAAACCAAACGACCCAAGCTCAACATCTTTACCTAATATGAAAAATAAACGTATCATACTCACAGCATGAGTTTTTCATTACGTCTGCAAAGAATATAATCTTTTCAATGAGTATTTTACATTGAGTCGGCATTTAAATGGTAGAACTCCATTATAAAAGTTAAAAAAAAAAACAGTCTAAATAGATGATAGTCATTACAGCATCACGCGAACTTCAGAAGTAATATTTTATCACATTTAATTCAATTATATTAGGATGATTCTTTATCACGAGCACAAAGGATGTCTTACACATTTTTTTAAACCTAATCCGCTCCTTATTGGGAGCATATGGCCATAATACGGTTCCTTCAAGATTCTCTGTCCCACGCCAGTCACCAGCTCTCGTTCCTCCCAGGTCATCCCAGCGTCCCGTAGCTCCACCGAGTACATTCTATGGGTGGTCATCAGCGGCCTTCCAGTCCGACTTAATCCATCCGGTTGGTAGAAGAGACAGACAGGATTCAGGCTCCCCTGGGGCATCTACAGCACATGTCCAAGCCAGGTCCATGGTAGTTTTTTTTTTTTTTTTGACGTAATAAGGGGTTGGTCCGTCCTCTCCCTTACCTCTGAGTTCCTGACGAAGTCAAACCACCGGACCGACTACTAATTTGTATTAATTATCATATTATATCTTCAATGAATTGTATTCTCACAAAACTTTTTTAAAACATTAGAAAAAAAAACTTTCTTTTAACAATCTTGCAACACTCATTGACTCAATAGTAAATATGGGAAGAATAACTTAATATAAATAAATAAGCGGAAAGATTTGAACATTTTACTGAGAATGGAGTGTTTTTAGGTTATTTTAAAATATTATATATGAACAACAAGGCTTTTCTTTAAAACTCTTTAGTAGAGAAAAAATATCCTACGTTTGCTGTTTGTATGGTAAATATATACCAACACATTCAAACGTGCTAGTATCAATTCAATTTTTTATAGAGCAAGAAAAAACAAAACTACATTAGCATATTTTTTAAGAGTAGAAGTATATATACAACTCCAAAACTTCTATAAAAAAAGGTATATAATATAAAATAAATACTCCGTTCGTTCGCATATATATTAAAACATAAATCTTGCTTAATATAACAACATATAAGGGTTCCGTTGAGTTTCAAGTTAGAAAGCCGTTTTTATATTTGGTTATAAGACATTTATTGTATTTTCAGATCATATAATATATAAATGAAACATCATGAATTACGTATCCCTTCCAAGAGTTACAAGATAGCAACTGCTCCGAGAGTTATGCATCTTAACAATGAATTATGATAATCACACTCGCGACCGCCGGCCCGGCTCTACAATTCACAATGCAATTTGCTACGCGGCCGGCGTGCACTCCGCACCGCGTCCGTTTTACTCGTTGATTACAAACAGAGCACTTTATGTAGGAAGCTTTAGCGAGCCGCGCATTTATTAAATAACAATCAAAATTAAAAGAAGTATTATTATTTATATAACGATAATCAGCCAAAATCCAGTTTCGCTTAACGGTTTCCACAGTCTTTCCAAAGTATCCCGACACGTGTCCAATGATTATCCCGTGCATGCGAACGATATATCGTTATCGTCACAAGTTTATCTTAACCCTTTGATTAGTGAGTTATTGTTTACGAAATTAGGTAATTTTTAATATTTTGATTATTTTTACTATCACTGCAATTACATATATAAAACGTGTTATTTTGTTTATGGGTCAATCTGGGAACAATATTACTTATTATTTAGGGTAGTAGATAGACATTTTTTTAATTTTAATGCATTAATTTAACGCATATTTAAAAACGTAATTGAAACAATTATTACATTCAAATAATTATCTAGTAGCATTTACATCCAATACGGCCCTAGGTATATATAGCACGTGTATATCTTAAAATGTGATTCTCTATTTAGAGTGATTCCAAGAAAGGAGTCAAACCAAAATGATTTTTTACGCTCAATTTATACAGCTACTGACTTGTTTCCAAATATTAACCTTTTTACATAATTCTTTTGCTCATTTGACACAAATAATGTGACTGTCAAAAATCACTAATAGATATGAGTCATAGCCATATCTGAAGAAAAAAATATATATGATAATGGCACTACATAATAGACGACACAATGCGCCGCCATACCGGTACAGCGATACTTCTCAAAGTGTTAAAATCCATCACTTATTTCACCTAATTACAGTTGGTTGATTTATCTTAATTTAGTTAAATAAAATGACAGATTCCCAGATTTAAATAAAAAGCAAACATGATGTTTATATTTTATGAACGCGTTGTTATAAAAATGAGTGCTATGGGGATGACTTATGTATATTTTGGAGAAAAAAAGTAATAATTCAATAGGAAAAGAAAACACTCACATCAAATGCATTCAACTGACGGGAACATGGTTGAATTCTCTATGTTTTATTTGAAATTAATGTAACCAACGACGTAAAATATTAAAGCCCCTAGCGATATCTGCGACGTATATGATATGTCTCAAAATTATCCGCAGGCGGTGAATAAAAACGGCAGTCCTCCGGAGTAGATAAGTCAGTGGGTGAATATGTCAAATAGGGGCGGGCCGCGCCGCAGTCTGAATGTCGGTTTGTTTTCCAACTCGGCATGCATAATCATGTCATGTTACCGGTGTGTTACAACTTACAACATACCGAGAATTTATTCGCGGGGTGGATACCGCCGCGTTACACACGCCCACGAACCTTCTGCCAGACGTATGTTAACAAATGAAGTGGAAAAATGGAGAAAACGGGAAAAATCAATCATATTACCAATGAACTCGAAGACAACGACGGGTTACGTGTAGAATATTTTTGATAAGCCCCGAATATAATTATAATAATAGGTGAGTTTTCAACAAACCATCGGATACATATATAAATAATGTTGTATTTAATTTTGCTAATATTTAACCAATTCCAGGAAAAACTTTTAAGTTAATTTTGCTTTCCATGGTTATAAGGTGAAGATGAATATTGTTTTAAACATTTTTTGCTTAAATTGCGGAAATAAATTAATGAAAATAAAAAGAGCATAGAATATATATATTTGCAAAACGCCCATCGAATTATCACAGCGTATGATAGTGAAAATAAGAATTAGAATTACTTTTGTTAAGAAACAAAAAAATATATATAAAATTCACGTGACGTGTTCTTCAGTTTGGAATAAATAGTAAATTACAGTCCTCTTAAGCAGTTGATGAATAATAAATATAAATACAGCGTAACAGTGTAAAGTTTTGACCGATTTATTTATCCGTAATTGCTTGGGAAACTTCCGTCATTTTCCGGCATAAAATAATACTCACAAGTCGGCGATTCAAATTTCATGACACGCGTCAAACTTCTGATGCGACAGACAGGTGACTCACGGAATAAAACTTACCTGAAACAAGTAAAAATAATATCGTTAGTATTAGAGAATAATAGAGATTTACCAACAATTTTCACACATCGCTTTTTTTTGTATGTTTTTCGTTGTATAGAAATAAATACACAATTCAATTTCGAGATACATACACTAGTATGAAAAATATTTTTCGCTACCGACACAACGAGCATATTAAATTTAAACAATTCAATAAAAAAAGGGTGAAGCTACAGATTTGCTGATATTCCACAATGATAACAATAATGTTGTAGCCAAACTGAATAATATCGCCAATCGTAGCAAGTATCAAAACACATTATTTCTCATCTAACACACTTCAACGACCTCAAAAAGAAAAGGCCTCCGATTGCAATTAAAACACACTGCAATAGCACAAAAGACTTCAATTAGTGACTCGAACTGGTGTTAGGATCGTGCGAAAAGCGGCCAGCAATCTACGCCGCTACGCCACTATAAGTGCAACAAGTAAGCTTTTTACTAGCTGATATCGTAATTACAGAAAAAGTATTTTTAAATATCTACGTTTACAATAAAAACACTTTTAAATATGGAGCTTAAAACAAATTAAGTGAAAATTGTTTAGAAAAGATATTGACGATTGAAAAAACAAGATTTTGAATATGGTTGCTACTCAGTAGAATTCTTTATCACGTTCACCGTTTTAGTAGGGAACGTGTTGGATAAGGAAACATTTTTAAAAGGTAATTTAGAAACTGAGAATGATACAAAATCAATAGTTTCATTCCAACGATGCGTGGAAAAACTTCCCAAAGAAAATGGAAAAAAATACATTTTGAAATAGTTGGAACGAAGTAAATACGAATAAAACAAACTAAATTTCTACAGCAATCTGTACAAAAAGATTCGTAAATATGATAAAATATGATATAATAAAATAAAGCAACAAAAATATTGTATCTCGGAAACATTCAAACTTAAAAGTTAATCTGAAAAGTTACAATAATAAGATGCTGCTCGCAAATGCGAAACATATGTCAAACCTAGTTACAAAACCACTGAAATAAAAAAAATATTTAACTGAAGTGAAGAAAAAATATCATCTTTATTAATAAGAGTAATCTGTACGTATTTATTCGCATATGTAAAATGCAAGAAAAAAATGTCTGCAAATTTTATTCACTGTCCTAAATCGACCCGGAAACCTTTCAATTACTATGCAAAGATTTAAATTCGAAGCGACGAAGATCATTAAGAATGTGCAAAGTCGGCGTCCGTGGCGCAGTTGGTTTCGTCGCTGGCTACGGTTACGGATGTCTCGGGTTCAATTCCCGGTGCGGACGGTTTTCATAGATTGATCTTTCAATCGATTTATGGATTTCTGTTCGTAGTCTGAGTCCTCCTTCCCACCAATCCCATCCTCACGGGGCGTAACGAGAGCGATTAGCTAACCACTAGTCCTAGCCCTATCCTTCTATCCCTACTCTCTTCGAAAAAGAAAAGAGAGGTTGAGCAACTGAGTGACAAGCAGTTCTCGTAGAAAAAATTCTGTCAAGATACCTCCATTAGGAGACCATATGCTCCACATTGGGAGCGGACATGAAAAAAAAAAAAAGTATTAATATCAGAAAAGTTGATAAAACCCTGTGATTATTTTATCAATGAAGCCCACGTAAGGAAATATGAATTTATATTTACTCCGGTAATAAAATATGTTTCAGATTGACTGATTTAAGTAGTGAAGTTAGAAAAACAAGCGAGAGCTTCTTCAGGCGGATCAAAATTCTGTCGAGGGATGGCGTGTGGAAAGCCAGCTTCGCTAAGCGCGGTCCGATCTGCTTCGGACCCAAGGAGATTATATCATTTTTCATTCAGAGAATCCAGCAAAGCTTTTGCTAGCTTTAAATTACAGTTGTTAAACAATGGGATACAATAATACGGATAAAAAAATAGTGTTTAGTTCATAGTGACGTATCTATTATAGTGAAAATCACATTCCGTCACTTTTTCCTCTGCCGCATAAAGGAACAAATGCCCATTAATATTGGTATAAATAAGAGATATTATTAGTAATATCACCGGTTTATAATCTTACAATAACAGTCAATTGTTGGTGAAAAGGAATTATATTTAAAAATAAAACACAATTTATTTGCATAACGATCAGAACCGATATTTATGTATTACAGAATTATTAAACAAAATTAATAAATGATTTCTAGAAAAGTGTAATAAACTATCAAACAAAAAAAGTACATTATATATTATGTACTTATTTATCATGTATTATTTTAGGCCAAAATGTTTATATCGAAGCTCTGAACTGCTGCACAAAAAGGCAAGCATAATACCACTGCGCTAAAGCGTTCATATATAGGCCCTTACAGAGGGGACAGCGGTTATGCGCCTCACAAACCTACGTTTGTTTAATATTTTCTGATATTTCTAAAATTGATAATTGTTTTTTATTTAAATACATTTATGTGTGATATTGTCTTTCTTTGTAGTTTTTAAATTAAAATTCTCAAAAGGACGCATGCTTAGGGTTTCACATTTTGTATGAGAGACACTGGTCATATACAGACACTCATAATATAATTAAATTTAACTTAAATTTATGTTTACCTCAGACTATTATAATATAATAAAATAAATGCAACATTCTTAACATTTTAGAATTTATACAGCATTAAGCATATAAATTCGCCCCGGAAAATGTATTATGTTAAAACAATATTGTATTAAAATGGTTAAAGCATCCGGATTTCAAAGAGCATTAACACACTTAAATATTTACAAAGCCAACGTGTTTGATAAAAGATCCCAAGAACAAACCAGAATAATACTGTGTAAAGGAGCCAGAATCAAAAACGGTAAATGTAACAGCATACGAATGTCAAGTTTAATACATCATTCCACATCGTGACAGTGCCGTTTAGGAGTATTATAGAAAACAGAAATATATTTAATTTAAAAAACTGAAACAATTGTTGGCTAACCGAAACTTTGAATTTAACACATAATAACCAGACGAACAAATTTCAGTGAGATTTTTTCAAGCGCCATTTTATGTGTAAGCAATGGAGTGAAATTAATAAATTTAAAAATCAGCTATCATCCGATAAACATCATTATTTAAAGAAAATTAATAGTAACATAAGGACTACTTGAGTTATAAGATTATATCTATGGAGTTTTGGCCAATTGATGACAGCCCTCAAAAAATACGAAAATGAGTTAATGATTGGAACTCATTTTAAAGACGACAGAGCAGGTCTCAGCCAAATGACGTAAATTAGAAAAATAAATTGACCACCTGTTGGAAGGGAAACACCATTTTACATTGGTTTTAGAATAAAAAAATTCTAACACGTCCACTTGATGTATCTGCAAAAATTTGTATTTACAAGAGTGCATTTCAAAGATTCAGAATGTCACTCACTACATATTGCTTTCGATAAAAACAGTGTTTACTCTCTTCTGAACAATTTCCATTTTGAGGGTTACATCAATTGGCCAAAACACCGTTGATATATGCTTGCGGACTCCTCACTTTCTTTCCGTTGAAATGATATCTATTTTATGAAAACACGAACGAACAAACAACATATTTTTCCCGAAAATGATTCTTTAATGAACTAAACGTGACTCTCACATTGTGACAACACGAGTGGTATTTACGGAGTAATCAAATTAACATCCCCAAGACACACGTCGTCAGTCTAAAATATTAAGAAAATACAGTCAATATTGTGAATCCATATTTAGTTTTCATGATATCAAAGCTAAGGCGTAATATTTTTATTACAAACGGGCGTGCACACTGTACGCAGGTACACATACTATTATAATCCCAGGGTCTACGAAGGGATTTCCCGGCGTAGGCTTCACACTTTAAGTTGTTTAAATATTCGCAGCATAAGCTCAAATCACAGGGGAGCAAAAGAACAACCGCCAAATATTACCGCCGTACATACTAGAAAGGGATTGCAATACCTATATTACTAAAACCGGGATCCCGGTATTTTGTCTTAACCGAAACATCGGTTATTAAAATGCAAAATACAGGAGTTTTGGTATTGAACAATAAGCAAAATCGAAACATAAATGTAATTGATATTTAATTTAAGACATCGACTGAGGGTGCTTGATGGAATTTCAATATCAAATTTGAATTATTGAGATTTTGTACACGCACGAGCGCACGAATGCCTGAAGATGCCGAAAGGCAAAACCAGGGTCGTTAGTGACAAAATACATGGAAGTGTACAAAATCTCAATAATTCAAATTTAATTGATATTTGATTGACCATTGGTTTACTGAGCGCAGTGGTAATGTGTTTGTTTCCAGACGGCCACTTCCTGCCCTTAGTGTTCTCGGAGGCACATGAACCGACATTCTGATCATATATTATATTTCAAAGTAGCAAAAGTTTATTTTTACTATTGGCCATTGCAAAGTTTGCACATATTATCGAATTCGTGATCGCATGTATACTAATGAAATTTTTTTTTTGTTGAATATTTTGGTTTTTTAATAAATTTGTGGTTTGCGACGCTCATCTTTTTAGAATTTTGTTTTTTTTTTTTTTTTTTGTAAAACGGTATTGTATACGAAATACCGATATAGAATTATCCGTTAGGTATTGCAATCCCTACTAACTACGTTGAGTCAATAAATTAATTATTTACACAGTGTAGTTTTGTATATAAAGCGCCATAATCCGCGGAGGACGTTTGCCAAGGGATTACACGACCGAGATTTATTTACCGAGATTATTATCCTGAGTGAATTTCGATATCAGGTAAACGCTCGCAGAATTTAAATTGAATCTTCAACGAAATATCAACACAATCATGGGGTAATGCCATTCAACAAATGCCGTTTCGTATAAATCAATCGGAAAAATATTTTTTTAATCTCACATTACAATAAACAAATATTTCTTCTATGCATCATGACTCCCATTCATAAAAAAATAATTGCGCGTGTTAGCTTTTCGAAAATGCAATTGGTTTTATATTCGTAGGGTTATTAATAAATTTACATACATCGGCTGCATTACAAGAACTCGTGAGTTAGACCTTCTTGATACGTGTTCTCTCTATTATAGCGGTTTTCCACAGTATAAGAAGAACATGATTCTTAATCCAAAGAACTAGCCTTCGTTGTTACAACTGATATTAAAATATTAAGAAATCACTATCAATTAAAATTCAAATTAAGACAGTCGTTCATAATAACTGCTTTAAAACGAGTTAACTTAATTAACGATCCGTGGAACCGACGAACGAAAAATTACGAAAGCACGTAAAATTGGGTTAGATTCAAAAAATTTTAGTTATATATTTTTCATGATACATACAAATATTTACACAGCTCTTTATTTCGCAAAGACGTCAACAAATTTATTTAGAGAACTCAAGCAGTGAAAAAAATAATAAATCTCAATGATTTAATTTAAATTTTCTAAATCTCTCCAAGAATATTTCAGGTTTTTCTCTAGTGAATCCTTAGGGATCTATCTACATTCAGCACTGTCCTGAAAAGCTTTCATTCATCTCTTAACACCAACATTCTGTATTTATATCAATTTTGATTCATCTGTCCCGTCTTGTGCGCGATCAAACAGCTCTTCGTATATCTTGGACTATCAGTATTTCACACGATACACGAAATATCCAAAGTACCAATTTCCATTAAATTTCGACATATCGATGGTAGATTTCAGGTAAACTTTCAGGTTTACTTAGGGACGGGATGACCGTAAAACTTAATTAATATAATGCGGCTGACCGCAGTATGAAATTACTTAAAAAACTACTTAATATCGAATTAATAAATTTTTACAACTAAACGCTGCATAAAGCCAATAAAGAGTCAAAAGACTATTTTATTGGTAGAACATATGTAATGTTCTTTCTTCATATAGATAATATAACAAAGCGAGAGTAGGATTAAAGCAGATCGTGTATACCAGAGTTTCCCAATCTTTAAACAAGTGCAGACCATTAAAAATAGACAGTCGGATTGCAAATGTTGTATACCAACGGAAAAATTCGGTGGGCAGGCACCGATTCAAAAACCTACGGTTGACACAAACTGATGTTAACAATAAACATATTTACTTTTTTCTTTAGCATTTAATAAAACTGATATTTTTTGTTTAAACTACTTCCACTCTTAATGTAGAGCTTATGCTTATGGCCTCTTAATTGAGGTATCTCAACAGACGTTTTTCTAAGAGGGTAGGGATAGAAGGATAGGGCTAGGACAGGACTAGTGGTCAGCTAATCGCTTTCGCTAAGCCCTGTTTTTAGGATGGGTGGGAAGGGATTTCATCACAAACATACATGTCTACGAACAGGAATTCATAAACCGATTGAAAAATCAATGTATGAAACTGTTCGTACTGGGATTTGAGCCCGAGAGATCCTTAAGGAAGCCAACGTCGTTTACCACAGCGCCACAAAAATAACAACTATGAGTAAACAGTACATTGATTGATGAAAGTACTTCCACAGTCCAGTGCATTGACAATGCTTACACTCGAAAACCGGTAAGTACTGCCTTTCAAAATTTCATCTCATGTTTACTGTAGCAAAGGAATTTAAATAATAAACACAGCCACTTTAATAAATCAGGATGCGATCCAAAGCGCCGTCATAGCGACCAAAAATAATATCAATCTATAAACTATTTATATATGGACCAACATTCAATAAGTTCAAATTCTTTTAAGATGTTAACTGATGTTTCCAATCTCGGGACTTCGGGATTCGCTGAAAAATATCAAAAATGAATTCATATTTAAACTGTTAATGGACTACTCAACTCGGTGTAACTTATTTTGATTTATGTACGAACATAATTTTTTACTGTACATCGGTATACATAATTAATATTTTTTTGTGCTTTCCCTTACTCTCATATTTCGAATCAGCTATAGACAGGAACAGACAATTTATTGTTTTTTGCGACATTATCCACAAACAACAGTTGGAATCATTTTTTATACGGCCACCTGCAGGCATACGTGGTGATCTTACTGTAATTTGATTTTGAATCATTACAACTATATTTAATGAAATTTGAAATACAAAAACTTTCGACGACAATAAGCGCGCAATTTACAATGAATATTCTGTTTGGAAATACTTTTCGCGAGAAAGAGATGGACAATAAAGGGAGCATAAAAAGTAAGAATTAAAAACTAAAGGTGGATCTGCTGAACGTCTTCATATTCAGGTGAATTCAATTTATAAAATGAATATAATATCTAAGCATTTATAATTTTAAACAACATTGTAATAGACATAATTACAAGATAAGTAAGTGTTTATTTTACTTCATAATAAAGTGACTTCTAAAATGTCAGAATACAATTTGTACTCACATATCAAAATAATTAGAGTATTCGTGATATACCTACCTAGTATTTGATTAACTCAAACCTCTGTTCGTTATTATACCAGGTCTCTTTGTATTTACAAAACTCTTTTCTGCGTAAATGTAATATATTTAATAAAATATTATTGTCATCGTGTTAAATTTATTCGAGTCCAACAAACAACAAGACTCGAATGAGAGATACTTACATATTTTAAAAATAAGTATTATATTATAATAAATATTTTTTTATGTGATTGCACGTGTTCATAATTATTATTATTTTGTATAATTTTATATTTTGATTGTAAATCGATAAAATCATCATATAACTAAATGTTATGTCCTTTTATGGGTTTTTAGGAAGATACCTACCTAGAGTACCTATCCTCCTATTTTGTATGAACTACAAAAGCTTTTTCACTGGGTTTTTTGAACATTCGTAATATTTTTTACCGTCGCTTCATTTACACGGTTTATCTTGGTACATATTATCTACAAAAAAAAAGTTTTTTGACAACTTCAAACGTGTAAACTTTTTTCTAATCCCGGGATTAGAAAAAGGGTCCGCTTTGGATGCCCTAGTGTTCTGTCAATCTTTTGAACAATTCAAATTTAAAAAAAAAACAAAAAAAATGTTTTACTGACAGTAAACGAGTTAAGTAATTCCGAGAGAAAGACAATGATCTCGGGGAAAAAAAACAAATCGAAGATAATAATATTATTATCTTTATTGTCAAAACAATTTGTCAATCATTTTACACACTCGGCCAAAAATTTAATTACATTTTCTTGATGAATTTCTTATTATATTTTCTTAATGAGAATAATAAAACACTTCTTTTTTGTTTAATCAGCGTGTTCATCATTTCACTTGGCAGCATTTTTTATTAATCTGCTCATTTCATTATTAATGAGGTGACGTCACGGTCAACATTATATGACAGATCTATTATGTAATGATCGGTGGTAATTATTTTTGTTCGTGTTGTTGCTACGATATTCAAACAGTATATATATCGAAATCAATTAAAACTTCAACTTTTAGAAAAAAATAAAGAGTCCTGATCATTACATAAATGTGGAATAAGTACAAAACAAATTGTGCTTTATTTTTAAAATTATATGAATAAGTTATAAACTTGTATTAATGATTTATAATTTGTCGAAAAAGTATTATAGGTCACGGAACAAAAATTGGCGACATTGCTACAACAGAAAGTAAATCTATTAAATACTAATATTGTAGAATAATACGTGGAACCTGTTTGCGTGGCGATCTGTCCGCAAGGCATTTTTCCTTTGTGACGAGATCGATTTCCACACAGAAATTTAATACCCATCAATAATAATAATTTTAGATTGCTCGCAAGACGCGATGACGTACGTCAAAAATAAACAAATAAAAACACAATTTAGAAAGGGTCGGGTCTTCTTCACTTCGGGCCACCGACATACAATGTGACCTACAAAACAGTAATATTTTAAAACTTACTGTTAAATATATTTTTGAAGTATTACAGAATGTGACACGTCCTGATATTTTTGCGAAAATTTATTTGTTTCTTGGATGGTTGGGATGATCCAGAACAGCATTTGAACACTTTTAATATCGCAATTCTCAGAATCATTTCTAAATAACGATACCTGGCCTGACCGAGTTAGGGTCGGTAAAGAGAAAGTGACCGGTATCCGACCGGTTAATTGTTTCGTTTGCCTGATAACAGTGGTAGCTATTGACAAAAGGGAGGGGGCCTGCAATTTTGAAGTTTCAATTTTGAATTCTTCGGGCAGTCTGTTTTCGGAGGCCTCGGCGGGTGGGTGAGCTGGCCGAGGCCTCCGCCGCACCACAGTCATTATAAATTATTTTTGTTTATTTTGAAATTGGATTTAATTTAAATTTAAAATCGTTTATTGTGTTAATTGTATTATAACTTAAACGTAAATGTAGATAAAACTTTACATTGTACTGGTAATTTTTGTGTTTTAAGCCATTGCATTTTATGTGTTGCCGTGTTCATTGCAGTGTTCTGATTGAGATCGTAGACATCCTGGATAGTCACAACTAAGCATTCGCCCCTCTTCGACCGGGCATTCTCAAATGATTATTTATTTTTCATGGTATGTCGTAAGAATCTAAGAAAATCTTATTGAAACGTTTCAGTTGACAAAACAATCGACTGTTTATATACCTTGTCTGGTATAATATGGAGCAAATAGACTTTTACTTGAGCTGCTTAATTTCTATGTTGTCCGCTATATGTGAGGAACAGAATTAGTTGTAAGTCACTCGCTTTATCTCACTTGTCTGAGGATGAGGTAGAAGGATGGAGTTTAACTTAACGTTCTAGCCTCTTTTCGTGATCGAATAGTTTGTATGGGAACGAATGAAAACATAACATACCAATTGTGAGTGTTTCCAATTTGGCCCTACCCCTACCGGAAGCTACAAATTGCGGGAAAATATACATACATATAAATAAACATATATGTATTTATATAACATCCGTTATTATGAATCTACTTTCACTTGCAAACAATATAATGTATATATTGTAAAAGAAAAGTAGTTAGTATATGGCATAACAGCTGAGGCAGAAGCACCATATGCTAATGAAAAATATTATGTTGAGTACATAAAAAAAAATTTACGGAATAGAAAAAAATAATAATAATATGTACATACACATCTAAATGAGAAAAAAAATCAAAACACTAAGTTTTTTTTGAATACCTTTCTTGTGTAACCTTTCTAAGTGTGAATTTGATCAGCCGAACAGCCTTTGCAACTGCCGTCTTTATATAAACGACGAGAAGAATATTTTTAGAGAAAATTAATGGGTATGGTCTAAGCTTTATAGATAAAAGCCTGGAGCATATATTAATTTTAAAAAGTAAATTTCAGAATCATATTATCCTGACTCTATATGTAACAAAGAGAAAATATTCATAAATACTACCTGAATGTAATTTGATGATGTGATGAAAAGACATCGTTAAAAATCGCCCATTGCTTTTGATAAAGAAATTAGCACAATTTCGATAGAAAGAAGACGACAAAAAATAAAACTATAACATTAGAACGACTTTATTTTGTGACATGGTGTATTTATTTCATGTGCGGATAGCTGGTGTATTTTATTATTTTTTCAAAAGCGTATCAAAGGAAGACACCAGAGGAATTTTTACAACCTCAAAATGCGGTCACAAATCAAAAGTATGACCGTAAAATAATGCTCAAGGTAAAAAGAAATATTTATTGAACACACATTGACGAGCTATTTACCATTCAATGAATCGTCGAAAAATTAATTAGATTTAGTTCAAATTATACATTTGAAGTGAAACAATATACGATAATTAGCGGTAGTGACATAATATAAGTTTGTATGTCGTTAATTAGCGGTAGAAGAACTGTTGTAATTACACAGTAAATTAACACAACTTGCAAAGCGCACAGTACAAGTCAGGCGTGTTTATATATAGTTGAGTGAATGCCAATAATTAGTATTGATCACCAAACTGCTACAAAAGATTTGGGTGAAAGCCAGTCGTTATTTTCAATATATATAAATCTGTGTAAAAAAAAAACATTCTTACAAGAAAAATCTGTAAGCTGTTTAAAAATTCTCATAACAACAGGCATTTGTGGCAGCAATTTAATAATAAAAAAATTCATTTAATTTCCATAATAATGCTCCACATTGGGAGCGGATATGGTTGAAAAAAAAAACAGAAAAGTATCTAAGTATAAAATGGATATTTTGCACCAAAATACCAGAAATGTCATATGTTTTAAATTACATAATATAATATTTGAAACTCTTTATAATAATCGCAAATAATTGTATGCCATTTTGTTCATACTTAGTATATATTATACTAAAAGTAATTCATAAGAACAAGTAAGCTCCGTATAATTTGTACAGCTTAATTACAATTTTAGGAACAACTATAAAATTAGAACCAAAATTGGGAGTGGTAATCCCCAAACGTTGTGAATAAATTTGTCACAAATAAACATCCTTAGTTGTTTGTACTAAGTGTCTGATTGCGCAATTTCAATGAACCCAAATTAGCCAAATAACAATCAATTCATTACCAATGTCTGAGATGGAATCTTAATTGTTGTAACAACATATGTGAGTGCGGCTTGCGATATTTGTTCAGGCCGCATTTAATGTCTGCTTTCAGTACAAATAGAAATGTGATTGCGAAAATACAGAGATTTATACAATTAAATACAAGGTTTAACAACTCAGTCAAAATATGCAGATTATTGACTTATAAAAGATGAATAAACCGAGTTAAATTGAATACCGCATCTCTGAATACATGCAAAGCGTACGGAAATCAAAATAAACAGAAGATTAATTACCAAATACTTAAGTAAAAAAAATATCACACAATGAGCGTAAAGGCTTTTACAATAAAAATTCAATTCACGACGGTTAAAATGAAGCTATGTCCGAAAAAAATGATTTTTATTTTTCTTACAAATAAATAAATAAAATACAAAAAGGTACAACTTTAGTTAAATTACGACAAATTAAAAGTACCGTTAAACATTTAATTTAAATTGTATTAAATAATCGAACGCAGTCTAGTAACGTATTCATCAAGAAAACCATTTTTTAATAAATATAAAATTAATACTGATGGCTTTGTTGTTCCACTGGCTGTGTTACTTAATATAAAACGTTTTTCACTTCAAATTTGGATTATTGAGATTTTGTACACTTCCATGTATTTTGTCACTAACGACCCGGGTTTCGCCTTTCGGCATCTTCAGGCATTCGAGCACACGAATGGACTCGAACTGAGGCGAAACCCGGGTCGTGAGTGACAAAATACATGGAAGTGTACAAAATCTCGATAATCCAAATTTGATATTGAAATTCCATCAAGCACCCTCAGTCGATGTCTTAAGTTTTTCACTTCTTTAAGAAGCATCCCTGCGATATAGTTAGTATCATACTAACTATATACATATTATTTATTTCTAAGGTAAACAATGATTCTAATTCTCCACTTAAAAATTAAGGGTGAGTGGTATTATTTCCTTCTATTGGGCGTGGGAAGGGGGTAAGACACAAGCGATAATAGTACTAATTATCATAAATCTACCAATCACAAAATTAATTAAATGTGTTTGGAGGTGAAAATCGAAGTGAAAGGAAATAAAGTCAATGATTTTATTCATAGGTATGAATAGTAATCCGCATCAAATATCAGTACCACATAGTCTACGACTGTTTTTAGCATACACACTGGAGATTAAAAGAGTAGAAATTTTGAATACTGCGATGACAGCAAAGTGCGGACTTGCATCAAATCAGCGGTCTGTCGTTCACCATGCCGATCAGATTTCATTTGAAGCTTCCGATAATCAAGTAGTCTAGGCAACTGATAAACGGTTGAGGGCCGACGCGTGGACTGACGATTTCTAGCTTCCTGTTCAGTGGAGCGGTATCTCCACAACTGGTCAACGAATATCGTATATAAATTAAATAATAAAAAATTGAAAAACCATCGAGATTTTAGGAGTAAGGAAACAAATGAAAATTAGAATACAACTTTCAGAGTATTATTTTTTTCTTAAATCTAAATTTCTAAATGTACCAACTATAATATTAGATTCATATATATTTTCAAACAACCAAATTGACATATGAGACGAATATAATAAAATTTTACGGATGATTGGTATTATTAATGTTATTTTGGCTATCCTTAAGTAAACTTTATAACGAGTAGTTCAACTTAATGAAGTCAAGGAATATCAGTTTTATTTTTATTATGTACTGAATTTAATATAATCAATTGGGAATAGGTCAAAGATGACTAATATGTTCGATGGATTCGGCAGAAACTCCGTGGAAATTCATTTGCAATATAAAATTTACAACTAATAATAAGCTGAATAACAGCCAGTGGAATAACTAAGTTATCTGTTTTAAATATATAAAAAGGAATAACAAAATAATCAATTTTAATTTATTACTAAAAACGACTAACTGCAAAAAAATACAAAAGAATAAGTACCTAATACCGACAAATTTTCTTAGTTAATTATAAAATCGTACTTTCAAGATTATTTTTCAAAAAAAGTCTTATCCACGTTACATCATGAATCAAAGTCGGTCCAATATATTACAATCGATTAAATAACGTAAGTTTTTTCAACATCGGCATTTTTAATCATATGCGCAAACAATAGGAATCCATTGATGTTAATTTTTTTCAATGGAGATATCCACAATTGATATACATCGACAAAGTTTACGCCGAAATAATATTTATATATTAAATACGCGGTCTAAAACACCATTATAAAAATACGTGAAATAACTCCTCTAAAGAGCAGAACGGTTTGAAAGCCGCCGCGAAAAGCGTGCCCACACATTTGTCGATTGACGATAGAGCATTCGATAGCCCTGTCGTTCGATTTCACGCCGTGTCGACATTTTCCTTTCAATTTGCTCTCCCAACTGTTGTATTTGAAAAATCCTATTTTCGTATCTCTTCACCTCGATACATATCTACCAATCGCCGATATTTATTCAAGTGTTACTTCGTTTTGAAACTTTATACCTAAATATTAAATACCCATTATTTGCTTCCTGTGAGTGTGTATATATAATAAATGAAACAAAAGCTTTCATGTATTCCAATAATGCTTTACAATGTCAATATTTTCTCATGCGTGACCGTAAATTTTATACACGTCAATAGATAAGCGGTTTAAGTTACAAAATTATAGATAAATCAAAATAGATAGTTTTAAGGTGACATTCTAAAATTATCAATTTGGATTCGTGAGACTAGAAACACACAATAAACGCGATAAGACTATATTTAGTCATCTCTATAAAAGGAGGTATACAAATAAAAATCGAAATTATAGAAAAGGGCATGTAACAATATAAAATTATAAAAAGACAATTTAAAATATTTTAAGGTTTGTATGGCCGTTGAATAAAACCAGGAATCATTCATTGTAAGTCGTTCACCGTCTATTCTAGATGGAAAGGCATTATATTTTAGCAAATAAAACACAATTTGTTTTGAACGACGTACTTGCTAATTTTTTCAAATTATCGCGAGTACTATCAACTTATGAACGTTGATAATGCTCACGATGAGCGAAACCGATCCAGATCATTATAAAAATGTGGAAATAGTACAAAACAAATTGTATTTTATTTTTTTAAATAGAAAACAGGTATCTTCTCAATTAAACATGCCCGATACGTGCATCTCAAACTAACTCATCTTGACCAGACCTTTCAATCAGTTATCTTTTTGAATCGTATTTATAAATAGTAATTTATGTAAAATCAAAATACATACGAGGTACTCTTTTTTTAAATACCAATAACGAAAAGCTAATGCAATGCGGTTTTCTGTATCCCTCCGCGCTATTTATATATTTAATAAAAAAAAAACATATTTAGAATAACATAGTACCAAGTGGATTTTGGTTAAGGAAGCAAAAACACATCGATCGAATATCGACTTTTACATTTTTTTTTTAATCGTGAAATAAATTACATTTCACTGTTAGAGCCATGCGCATACATCATGGGTATTGGAATCCAAAAACGAATTGACGCCGCAAAAAAATATTTCGCGGAATTCATTTTTGGCAAAATTTTCACACCCACGGCACAAGTGACGCTTTTAATTTTGTTGGTGCGATAGGGCGCGCCAAGCCAGATAGGCTTTTCAATTAAATATTAATCGGATCTGTGTCGCAGAGATTTTACGCCCCCGACATCACATGTCGCTGGTGACATGACATCACACAAAATCAGAGTTATTTCTATAGCTTGAGTATTAAATCATAATATAGCATAAATTAAGAATTATGAAGCCACCGAACGTTGATATAATTTAAATAAATAATTGAGCGAAATGCAACATGAAACAGACATGTTATTAAAAATATTCATTGTTATAAGATACTGGGGAACGGTTAACAACATTAATTTGTTTTGAAGAATATTTTTAAAATATATATATATATATATTACTTACTAATGAGAGTGACCACGATAAACACAATATATAAAATATTAAATCATCTAAGAAACTACATATTTATACTACATTAGATAGTATTACCTCACATTCGGTGACAGTATCAAATTATTGTTTAAAAGTTTTAATTTTGACAAATGAAGCATATTAATTTTCCCACTTTGCCAATATGACATGTATAAAAATAGTCCTTTGTTTACTGAAATCGATAGTAGGTATATATTAACTGCCGGAGAGAAACATGTGTGTTTTATTTTGCATGATTATTAACAATAAAAGTGTACCAATAACTTAAATGAATTATTTAAGACACATGTAAAGTTTAATTGTATAGAAACGACTATATACTAAATATAGATAGTGCACAGTATGTCAATAGACAGATCGATTGTAGAAACATATCATAAAAAGCTTGTGAATAACACTTCGTTCAGTTTAATACTGAACGAAGACCCAAATACAGTGTTTTCATTTTTACATGAGAAAACGATAGACAAGTATTTTCGTCGAGATAATTTATATTCAAGACGCGAGTATTGATAATTTATTATAATAATTAAGCCGTATCACTGCCAATTTCAATATTTTAATAAGAAGTCGCAGTAGTTAATAAACAAAATTTTGTTTGCATTTTTCGGAATATTTAAAAAAAAAAAGTTGGAAACATTCTTCATTTCTAAGGGGAACATATTTTTTTAAAATTAATAATAAAGACAAAATTACATAAATTAACTGAATGAGAAATTTAAAATAAATTACCTGTGCTCAACAAGTCAAAGTAACTCAATTGATGCACGGTGGGATAAAAATATGATCATCATTCATGGTGATGGAGAGATTGATCTCTAGAATGATTATGTGATTCTAACACAAAGAACTTATGATTATATATGAATGTGAAACGTCCCAAATATTGACAAGTCGCGAGCGAAAGATTTAAAAGCAGGACGTAGCATAAAGATATTACGATACCGGATATATGATCGCACAGACTGGGATTCCCTTTGATGAAAAAAGGTTCACGAGAGGTTGACGTTATAATTACGGGTGCGACGACGTCAAAGAATGATTATTATTACATTTTAACAGTAATTTGAATTCGTCATACACATTTAACTATGATATCACGCCCTAATATTACTTTCTTAAAACCTTTTTTTTAATATTATGTATGAAATGATATAATCTATTCACGATAAAGTTATCTTTTTCTCCCGGTTCATTAAATTGTTACTAATCAGGTGATGTACAATAAATAATGAAGTGTTTTATTTTTTTTGTGATGATTCCACATCGTTCCTAGACAAGCAAAATATTGAAAAATAAATAACGAGATTGATATATAGGTTTTCATAATGCCGCGCTTATGGTATTTCGTGTTTTGTATCGACTCAATTATTCCAATTTTAAACAAAAAAGTATGCTTTTTTCTATGGATTCGGCGGTAACTTTGCGGATAATTTTTAATATAAAACTAAATTGAAAATTGATAACCAAGTGGTAACTAAGTTACCAATTTTTAATTTAGTTTTATATAAAAAATTATGCTGTCAATTTATTCAAATTAATGCACACTTAAAACATAAATATTTTATGTATATATCAGTCGAAAAGCTTCTACTTTGTAAAGGAGTTGGATTCGTTCTCACATTGCCATAATATTTTCCCGCACAATTACCACAATCATATTAGTATTTACTTTTAACACCTTAAAGGTGTGAACTGTCAACTCTTGGTGGAAAGGCAATTTGTGTCAATTAAAACACAATTTGTTTGAAACGAATTGTGTTTTATTTTTAAAATATTAGTATTTATTCATGACATTAGCATTCACTCAAACTGTACAATTAATTAATGATTAAGCTGGACCATTAATTAAACGCAATTCTTAGCAATTGAGCTTGTTCATAAAATAAAATAAAAAATTAAGATCTTCCGAAAAAGGATACTAGGAAACATTCAATCTAAAGTGTAAGCAATAAATACTTATTGAGTAACTTTGGGCAATTTTCTTTGGAGTTTGGTTTTCTGAGATTCGGCGTTATAATCTTATTTTGTGGAGTTTATTGTAAATGGGCTGAGTAGAGTATTTCAATTAATATGGAAAAGCTCAAGTCAAAGGTGATAGGGAACCAGTGCTACAACTTACAATCATGCCATGCAAAATATTAAAAGCCTCGCAAACAATATTCAATTTGAAAAAGTCATGACAAAATTACACATATTTTAAAATATAACATTGTCGATTATTTTTTATTTACTCAATATTCAAAACCTAGTGCTTTCATGCAATATTCAGTAAGACTGTGATTTCTCTTAATAGATGAATAGCGTAAAACACAAATAAAAATAAGGCATTCTCAATGAAAAAAAAAAAAAAAAAAAAAAAACAATATTCTAATATAATTTAAGATCAAATTTAAGACATCGACTGAGGGTGCTTGATAGAATTTCAATATCAAATTTGGATTATTGAGATTTTATACACTTCCATGTATTTTGTCATTAACGACCCGGGTTTCACCTTTCGGCATCTTCAGGCATTCGTGCGCTCGAATGTCTGAAGATGCCGAAAGGCGAAACTCGGGTCGTTAGTGACAAAATACATGGAAGTGTACAGAATCTCAATAATCCAAATTTAATATTCAAATAGTTTCTAAGCGGGAGGGACGCGTGACACATGAATAGACAAATCAAAGATACAGATGAAGAACGTGTATTTTTTTATCTGTCTAGTCCTGTAGTAATTACTCATATCGATTTACAAGACTGCGTTGTCAGTTTAAAAAAATATATATTCTTCATTATATATGCGTCAAATATTTTGATATGCGAATGTCGATAATATATTTAGCACAAAAAACGGTTAGGGTATTGTTCGGTGACAAAAGATTTCCAATCACTGGAGCTGAAAGTTAACTTTCTGGAACGAGCGCTAACAATAAAACGTTCAAAGGCCAAAAAGCTTTCTCGCAATGTTGCGCCGGACTAATGTGCTGGAGATTTTATTCTCTGCAGACGGGTTCACCAACAGAACTTGACAAAGTCACAGAACTTCACGGTTTAGAAATGACGATACTATTTTGCAACAATCCGTATCAATAAAGGTACAAATTTATTCAATCACACACTTTTATTTTATATATTTGATGTACAGGTTTATACTTCCAAAATATCCGTGTTAACTTTCAAATTTACAATAATTCGCAGGATTGCAATCTTAATTATTATAGAAATTTATTCTGATAACGCGATGGAAACAATTACTTAAAACGGAACAAAATTCTTTATTAAAATTTAAATAAATACTTATTTTTTGACGATGTAAATATTTTCAAATCACCCTACATAACTATTCCATTACATTGCTATTATTCGAATAACATCTTATTTACGAAAGTTTTGTAAGCTGATGTATATGAAAGAATATAAATTAGTATTCATTAGAAAGTTTCATTAAAATTAAAGCTTTAGCTAATTCTTCAGAAAGAAAAAACTATTTTACGTACGTATCAACAAGCAGGAAACAACAACAGTAGCTAATAATATAAAATAAAGATAAATCAGATTTAAATGGGTTTTCAAAAAATTTAAATTGACTTATGTTTCGTCTTAGAATAATAAGTTGAAAATTAATAATGAAATAAAATCCAGATACGAATATGATTATCTGGCTGTATAAATTTATTTCGATTAAACTTAAGTCAATATTTCAAGTCAAAATATATTAATTTAACAATTTTTAGTGTAAATCGTGTATGGATTTATAGAATATTAATATTTAAGTAAATCTTTTACCATGCTTAAAATGGAAACCCCAGGACCAGTATGCAAGCACCTAAAAATAGTTTTACTATCTCAATATTATCGACGACGCAAGTGATAATTGCAACCAATTCCGGTAAGAAAAATTCAAAGATAGTTTTAGCAAGAAAATTATGTATTTAAAATACATTCATACAGTAAAATTTGACTACGCGCTATTAAAACAACACTGTTACTTCGATCGTGGTTTATAAAACTCATTATAAATCTAACCACGTCAACAAAGCCCTGCCATCCGGAACTGTGCATCAAACAAGAAGAGCTTTCTATACCCTGGTCTCGATACAACACAACAAGCTGTAATACGCTGAAAGCTTTGAGTTCGAAGTACCGGGAAGCTCTATTGAATTACCATAATTAGGTATCGGTACTCGTACTAGCTCAAGCTTCATCGGGCTTCGTATTCGTCGAGAGCCAGCCGATATACCTGTAGACGTGTTCAAGATTTAATGTGCACTATGTAGACAATTTATGAACACTGTGACAAGTTAAAAAATAATCAATAATATGCCTCTCTGATAAAAAATCAATAATCAAATATTGACAACCGGTTTCAAACAAGGTAGAAAAAGAACGGCTCAAAGATCCCACAGATTTTGCTTATTGTGTAATTAATTTCAGAGAATTTAGTTTTTTCGATGCAGTATACACTGAGAGTTGTATTAAATTGTTATTTCCAGAACCAGACAGGATGAACCAATTAAACATGAAGATATCGACTGAAGACTATTTTTATCGTACGTCAGTAGTTATTTTTACTTAAAAAATATTAGAAATAACAATATAATCAAAATGCGTTTTCCCACACTAATAAAAAAATCATTTGTAACATCTGACGACGAGCATATCGACGTATAAATTTCACAATGCCATAGTAAATTGAATTCAATATAATTGAAAATGTCTGACCCTTATCGATATTTAGGCATTTCCTACGATACAATAACGTGGATGCAATAAACTGTCGACAATAATTGAAGGATACCAAATCGTACTGAAATGTAAAATAGCAAATACGTAAAGCCTTTCTGCCAATAGTATTAATTAATGAACGATTATATTTCTCGGACGATATAAAAGAATAATACTACCCCGCGACATATATATATATTTGTATTACTGGGCGAATTGATGTTGAGGGTGGGGTGATGATGGACACGACACGGTTTCCGGAAAGCCTCCGACGGTGTTGAAGAATAAACATGAGCCCCGGGAGAGTTTCCTTGACATTTGAGCCAAATAGGGTCGCCCGCAGCTAATGCTCATGGGAGAGGAATAAATGTACCAACAATAGTCGTAAGAAATAAAACCAACTTAAATATAAACACATCGCCGGTAATAATTCAAAAATTCAACATGCAAAACAAATATCATAGAAAAACGCGAGGTTCTAATCCATAAAATCGTCATAATATCATGGGACAAATCATCCTAGGAAGTATTAAAATTACATTCTAAAAATTAACATAATATTTGAGATGTTTTACATGTAAATTTTTTTAAATGTTATTATAAATTGTTCTCAATTTGGAATGCGTCACGAACGGTTTACTATTTAATTAGATATTCGGAAACAAACCAGAAAAGGCAACTGTGAATCCTTAATTCTACGATTAATTGATAACGGCTAACGATAACATAAAACAAATACGAAAGTATACACTTAAAAGTTATACTGTGGTACTGTGGATTGATTTTAAATATAAATTCACAGATGATCAAAATAACTTTGGAAAGCGAACAGTTACGGAACATGGTGTAACTGTATATTATGAAGCTAATGAAACGGCGAAATAATGTCACTAATCCGTTGCAAGTATGAAACGTTTTAAACCACATATGGACAAAGTTACCATAGATTATTATTTCTAAATGATATACAGGTAGTCCTCGGCTAACGACGGTCTGACTTACGACGATTTGCACTTACTACCAAAAATTTAAAAAACATAAATGGAAACCGTTAATTACGCATCACTCGAAAATTGTATTATTGCATTACCGTCTAAACAAAAAATGGTGGATAACTGTTCGAAGACTGTTTTTTTTTTTTTTTGAATTTATTTATTCCTGGAGTAAAACAATATTGTCATCAGAAAGGAATTTCAACGCAAGTCTTGCAGGCATAACCTCATTTCATCCACTTGCATTAAGCAAATTTTAATTTTCAACGCAATTCTTGCAGCCAACCACTTTACAAGCCAAATAATAAAATTGTGATCACAACGTTTTATTTATTAAAAACAGAGTACCGGCGCGTCAATTTGCCATAATACTGTGATATACGATTTGGAAAGCGCGCTCTGGTGTGTTAAAATGTATCCGTACCATTTTTGATTTCAGTTGTTTTATGTCCACAAAGGAAATTGACATCGCTGAAACTGACCTGAACCGAACAATATTTAATTTTAATATTTTGTATGGAATTCGATCAAAGTTCAGGAACTATCTCGGTCGTAAGTCGAGGACAACCTGTACTGGGATTGATTATTTACAAAAGTTATTGCTCGTTCTATCTCATGCGCTTATATTATATTATGTGATTAAACGTGAGGATTGGTATCTCAATGGTAACTTTATAAGATGTATCTGTTTTAAACGATTAGTTTTTAAATGTATTTCCGAAGATATATCGTAGTGCTATAGTAACATTTCCCGAATCAGGAAGACGACCGCAGCAAGTCAGCGAAGCTTCCGCTAGCCCTTAAGTCGTCCGCCCACAACAATACATTCTCGATAATAACATCGCCTAGCCCACACGCAGGACAATAGCGGCTATTATGGTAATAATATGCGCTGGGGATAGCCGGCCATTATCATTTTGACAATGAGATGTCGGCGGGTGTGCGGTGGCATATGGACTGCGTTTACTCCGACGAGCAAATGCACGTCAATTTAACTGTGTTGCCACTGGTTAAATGATTAGTTTAGTGTAATATTTTACGTACATTGTGTACGAATCGATAAATGAGCGTGGATACATTTCAATACATAAAGTGATACAGCTGTGTACGGAATACGGGTATTGGAAGATAACATACTGGCAGAATAGAATAGCGACTACAGATCAATTGAGACAGGTTGTTATTAACATAATATGCAATGTCTTTTTGAAAGCCGATAAAACCAATAAACGTAAGACATTGTTTGCGACAAGGATGACAAACGTTTTTTCACGGCCAAGCCGTGTAAAATGAAGATTAGAATAAAAAATAAATAAAATATTTTTTTAATTGAAACACAAAGTGTTTCTTCAAATATAAATTATGCTACGTCGGTAAGTATTGTTAATTCAATCATTTAAAAAAAACGAGTTGTAACATATCGAGGTTATACTGACAGAATGCATTAAATCCGTTTTTGATGATTTCTGTATTAAATGTCAAAATGCAGGCAATTTAACGCTCTACTTGCTGGTAGAATGCACGAAGTAAATAATATAATGGCTTTGAAATAGAAAGAGTATTGTCATATTGTTATTTTTTTTTATTCTGGCAGAAGATGACTATGACTTATCAATACCAAATCTTATAATTGGTATGCTTAATCATTTTTTATAATGTAAAAAAATCTTTTAAAATCACAAACAATTGTATGTACTTGAAAGAGTACTTGAGATAATGCTTTAAATGCGATTATTTCAGAACTTGTTTTAATGACTTAATGCCTTCCGTCGGTATAAGCTCCATATGTAAATTTAGTTACTTGGTGGATTTCCACTTCAAAAGAGTGATACTATTCGAAATCTATTTTATACAAAAAATAATGAAATTACATGGAGACCGAATGATAATCATTGTAAAGGAATCACAAATCAACCGCTGAAACGTTCATAATAGCATATGCATCGGCATAATGAATAATCTTGTAGTGCATTATTCTGAATACAATAGTTTATCATCCTGCATTTATTCATGTGAATTGTATCACATCGTGATGCTCTCTCTATTCAACGCTGAGCACTTTACGTAAATGAACATCGGTGCTTAGAAATTGCCGTCTTAAATCCTCTCAGCAAACGTATTCGTACGTAGGGTTTGCGATTCATAACGGAATTCACAGCTCTGGAATACATAATAAAACCTGTTGAATCTTGGTATAGGGAAAATCAATATGGTAAAAGATTACCATATTCTAGACGCACATTTTGTTTGAAACTACTTAATTTATTAGAGTCTAAGGTCCGACTCTAGGATTTGGGATGATTGGTTTCATACACGGCTCTAGGATCCATACTGATACTTACACGGGATATATACATACTAATACACTGATACGCTCTTTGTAGTATACAGAATGCGTAGCAGTGTAGTAAAAAGTGCAAAGTTATACGGAGTATAGTCTACAATTATATATTTCGTAAGAAAGTTGATAAATCGCAACTTCGTTTTAACCAGATTGCATGTTGCTGGATAAAAATATTTGTAAATACTAAGCTAGAAAGGTTCTTTTTGTATCGCATTTATCATACTTGAAAGATTAATGCGCTATTGAATTTATAATACTTATATTAAATTATATTCATAAAAATTCATTAAATTATATATTTGGCTACTAAGTAACTTATTTTCAATTAAATCAACAATAATCAATGTCTAATCTGAAAAATTATCATAATAACCTCTCCCCCTTTCCGTATTAGTTAAGCGTTATCTTTTATTTACCGATGATATTATAAAACATTACAGAAGCTTAATAATATACCCGTGATTAGCGCATCGGATACTGTATCGAAACATTGAGATTGCACACTGTATTAGCATTCATAATATGTATGCTATTGTATATTGTACATACTGACACAACAGACGATGGTGTAGTCGTTACTATGTTTGAGAGATATTTAATGTGCGATCGTAAAGTATTTGAGACCGCTCGAAGCAGTTTGAAATCAGGCGCGATAATCATCTTAATTATTATCTAAATCACTATCATTTGAAGTGTAATATATAATAATGAATCACCAATTTGAAAACCGAACAAATTTCAACGTTGGCTATAAAATCGACAAATCGTTATCTATTTTAAAACATTTGGAAAAACGTGTGTATTAACAAGGATACGATTTCTTTTTTAAAATATAGTAAAAAAAAAAACAAAAATCTTTGTAAAACTTAATACATAAAATTATATACAATTCTCCGTAAGATAATATAACAATCATTCGAATCCAGCAAACATACATTTATCATATCCGCTATTGGTAATATGGCTCCAAAATATTGGCAGTGCAGTAGCGGATATGGATAGAAGCGCTATCCACGGATGTCGCATAGGCTACAACCTCCATTTCCGCTTTGTAAACTTGTAATCGTTCGACGCGACATGCTATGAGGGTGAAAACTTAACTCGCTCGCTAAGTTAATCATCGATTGAGATCAATTCATGAGAGTTTAATATGTTTTAACTAACAGAATTAGTGCCGGTCAATCTGCAAAAACAAATATAATAAACGCCATAGTATATTTATATAGGTGTACATTTTTATTAAATAATTCGATGATTAGTCAACAAGAAGAAACACGCTTAAAATAGATTTTTTAAATTAAATGAAGTACACCCGATCATCTTTTTGCACGAGGGGGATGTTTCTGGGAGCACCTTGCAAAAAAGTGAATATAGAAAAATGAGACATAGGTTTGATTACTTTAAACAACATAATCAAGAACTGTTAGAATAAAAATGTTTTTGCTTTTATGAATGCATATTTATAATTTACATAAATGTGACATAAAACTTTTAAAAACTAATTATTACAAAAAATACATTTACTGAGTTTTCAGCATTCTGGCAGTAACAAGAGTTTTTTACAGTGCCGATAAAGCAAAAGAATTAGTATAAAAATATATTTTTTAGACCGTGTAAAGAGAGAATAAGAGAAAGATGTTTTACACCTTGGGTTGTATGCTCTAATGACCTCGTGATTTTTTAAAATAGAAATTATTTCTTCAATAATAATTGTTGTTGATTATGTCTGTACATAGCAATAATCGTGCTATTATAGTTTTAAACTATAAATAATAAGCGGACATAATGCCAAACGACAATGAAAATACGCCATTTGGCAGAATCTTAGGAAGAAATAATGAAGGAATTACGATACGGGAAATTTATATATAGAAGCAATTTATGGTAATATAGTAGACTAATTTCTGACTCAGCTATTTACTTAATGTAACCCAAATGCAAATAAAATTATGCAAATTCCACTAACAAAGTCTTCCGGCTTAATCGAGTCTGATTATCTTCTTTGCATTGCTAAGCTTTCCAGAGCACAGCTATGTAAAGTGACTAGTAAAATATGACTGAAGCCTATTAAAGCTACTTATACATGCAGATTTGGGTTCCTTAGGCTAAAATTTTAAAGATAACACAATATAGATTCAAGAGCTTCTTTTATTTGAACGTGGTCATATTATTCGAATAGTTTATGTAGTATAATTACAATTCTCTGAAACAAAATGAAATTTAAAACCCACCGATCAATCCGTGACATTGATTTAGGCCGCAGTAGAAATGAAAAGATAATGGAGACATTAAAGTGTAAATCCTTGAACATTAGCGGTCCAAAAAATATCTCTTTCGAATGATAATCATTGGATGAGCTGGGCTAAGCACACGGTGTAAGAGATATATGTGACCTGGATCGTTGTTTTCGTATCTATTATATGTGACGTCACTTTGACCAAATTTTTACTGTCACCAAAACACTGCTGTAAACATAGTACATTGTAATTCGATAAGCACGCAATGACGTCAACAAATACAAAAATGGTGACTGTCACCTTTTATCTCTTTCTTACATCATGGGCTGAGCCATTTTATATGATATTCATTGTTTTGTATACTTGCTTTATTGCTTATACTTGCTGTTTTGTATACGTTCTCAATTTTGTATATCGCTCCCCAACAAAATTCAGTTGTAAGTTGTAAGACTAAATTTGTCATTTTGAACGAGAGCCATTTGAAGTTCAAAACTCTGCTGTAAATACAAAATAAGTCTGGGTGGACAAACTTTTGTTTGTGTTTATGGGAAAACATGATCTCTTCACAAATGTAGTTTAAGTTTTCTTTAAATTAAATAAAAAGAAAAAAAAAATTACTGTCGATTTCACCAGACACTATTTGAGTTCAAGATATGAACTTAATTTATAAAAATAGAGATTAAAACCACGAATCTAACCATAACTAAAAATGTCCATTTCAGATTTGCTACACTATTTTTCTAAAGACGAGATATATAACTTCAAAGAACACAGATAAAATGAGAGTGATTTTGTTATCATTAAAAAAGTTTTTAATGAATTGAAAAATGCAAGTAAACAAATATGCTTGTACGGCGAAAAAACTTGAAATAAAGAATAGGTATCATTATAAAATATGTATTCCATTGATTTCCGAGAGATACAATAGAATACGATTAACACCATAATCCATGAAGACTGCAGAAGAAAATGATTGTTGTACATTTAATGGCATCGAGAGTTTTCAGCTATTACTAGCGATGATGCTAAATAGATAACACAATCTCTTTATGTTGTGAAACTCATAGAATAAACAAAATGTTACGTAGCAGAGATAATTTAAAAGCTTTCAAAGATTGACAACCTTGGTAGACAAAGGTCAAATTGCTTGAAGAAAAGATAGTGTTATTACAAGATCTGATAACCCATGACACACTTAACTATTAGGCAGTGATACTGATTGCAAAAAATTACATTAATGATATTGTTACAAATTAAATTGAAAATTAGCTATGGATGTATCTAATATTTTAAAACATATCGATAGGTCACTTTTAAGGTGTTAACTGTCAATTCTTGGTGGAAAGACATTATATTTTAAAAAATAAAACACAATTCATTTGTACTACTTCTACAAATTTACTTTATGGCAAATTGGCTTCAATAACGGTTATAGCACCGGGTTAGTAAATTATATATTAAAACAGAAACAATCAAATAAATTAATACTAGATTATCTTTATAAAGACCAAATACATGATAGAACTTTTAGCTGGCGTAGAATCATTTATTTTGGAGAGACATCATTAAAAATGTCAAATCTGTTACCGGATAACTTGCAGGCAGCATTTTATACAGTTAACAACTTTGGTAAAATCTTATTGAACAATAAAGATAGAATAGAATCATTGTCACAGTGTGGAATATACCGCCTCTCTTGCGAAGACTGAAGCTTCCTATATAGGACAGACAGGTAGAAACTTTAATAGTAGAGTTAAATAACATATCAGATGTCTGAAAAGTAATTATTTTTCAGAGTTTGCGAATCATTTAATTGAAAATGATCATACTTTTAATAAAAATAATAACGTAGAAATACTCCATCGTGTGAATAAAAAAGGTATTGATATAATTTAAGACATCGACTGAGGGTGCTTGATGGAATTTAAATATCAAACATGGAAGTGTACAAAATCTCAATGATTCAAAAAAGTATTAAAATGAATATCTTAGAATTTTTAGAAATCAAGAAAACCACCATTAACAGTAACGGTGGATTAGTAAATAACATTTTAAACAGAACAGGCGGCTCGGCATTATTAAATTTATTCCCCTTGAGTTTTTCACATCCAGGTGCCAGTAATTGATTTGTTTATAGTGAAACAATGTTAATAGCTTACCCCCTTCCAAACGTCTAGTAGAATGTAATAAAACCCACCCCCACCCTTTTAAGAATAAAATCATCGTTAACCTTAGAAGTAAATAACCTTACAATACGGTTACTCTGAAGATGCTTCTTAAAGAGGCGAAACGCGTCACGTTAGTGATAAACCAAGTGGAATAACTAAGTTATCAATTTTTAATTTAATTTTATATTAAAAATGAACTTCCACAAAGTTACCGCCGAATCCATAGAAAATATGAATAAAGTAATTCAAACATGAAATTGTACAAACCGAAAGACGATTCAATGAAATTCTGATAACAGATATCTTTGTTACATAACTCTGTCACCAGGGCTGCTTTTGTTACCAATTGAATAATTTAATTCATATCCAAATCCAAAAAATAATAATAAAAACCCACTCTGGAAAATTTTCATTTATTTAATATTTCAATTTATATGTGAAATTTTATTTATGGACATTTAAAACTAGGATATCCTATAAAATAAAACAAAATGAAAGCCGACGTACAAATATAGTTCGTTTTTAACATACACAGTTGCAGAAAAATTACGAGTCGCATTCACAACTGAATACAGTCGTATATCATAAAGGATTTCTGTTAATTTCTTTTTTTTAACTTTCATATAACAGAAGTAAAATACATACTATAAGAAACAAATGAAGACGTGCCAGGAGTTGATGCTTGTTGAAGTGAAAAGTCCCATAAACTGAAGTAACGTAGCCCCGTGGGAAAAGAAAGGAGCGAAAGAGATGAGAATTAAGATACAGAAGCCGATTGTGGGAGAAAATGGGCGTCAATGGTCACCATCAGTGTGACGTCGGGAAAACTACTTTTCAGCGCAACGAAGGTATAAAGCAAAAACAATGCATTTTAAACTACATATAACACATGTACCAAAGATATAATATTAGTAGTTGATAAAAAATTCTTTTTACTAATGGTATTGAATAAGATTGCATTAAAAAAATATATGTAGCACAATATATTCCATACGCGATAATTTACGAATGAATGCTGATGCTAATCTCCGTGAAAAAAAATAATAAATAAAAGATTTTTACACAATTTTTGTCATGTGCTTGATAAAATACGATGTTATATTAAAGTTCTTTTTAAGTTACTACCATTTTACAATTAACCTACTGACTGCTAGCGTCTCAACTGTTGAGACGGCATATTTCAGTGTATGGATAGCTGATACTCAAAAGTATAAAAGTGTTAAAAGTTGTGTGTACAAGCTAATTATTGTATTAAGATATAGCTTGATTTATCCTGATAATCTCCATAAGTTTGGTTAGCACTAACTACTGAATTAATTTTTAAAATATTTGGTATTGGAATATACTTTAAACGGCTCAGCAGTGAACGGGTTAAAAGATAAAAGTTTCAGATATTCCCACACGAAATACAAAAAAAAAAAAAAACAATACCCAACACATATTAATATTGTAATAGCAAGAAACAAACGTCAAGTCAATAAATAATTCAGCTAACAATCCACACAAATCTACTGACGCAAAAGTGATGCCCATGAAAAATCGATTTAAAAATATGTCGTTTACGATTGTAACATAAATAAAATGATATGCTATTTTCAGCCTGAATATATATTGCTTTAAAAGTGTAGATGTTTCATGTAAGTACCCACTCCAATATATCGGTGATATTTTTCGTAAGGGCTTTATTATTAATGTAGCCATAACATTCCGCAGAACATACAAAAATAGGTGTAATAAATACCGGGCAACATAAAATATAGCAGAGGATATAAAAAAAAACCGCATATTAAAAATAACAATTTAGCGTCACGCTAATCGGCCCCAGCGTGTTTCTAATAAAATCTTTTACGGGCATACACATTCAGCCCGTAAATAAATTTCGGAGTTTAACGAGTTGTATCCGGCCCGTAAATAGATACATAAAATAATTACACCCTCCCCTATTCCTCGGATAACAAAAATGAAGGTGAGGACAGGGTCCCAAAAGAGGATTCCACCAAACACAACAAAGCACAACACAACAAAAGAGATATTACGGGAATATAAAAATGTATCAAGATGATCATCAACCAAGGATTCTTTGAGAATAAAGGAATTTATATTCATTCAAAATGTATATGAGTGCCATACTCAAATATATAGTTGGATTATTCAGGAAGATGTTAGAGACAATGTTTTTTTATCAAGTAAATATCACAGCATCATAGAAAAGTCAATTGAATGTAAATTATGGGTGCATTCTGTGCTGACAGTATAAATCGAGTTTCAAAATTATGACAAACTACAACTGATCAGTTGATCATTATGAAAACGTTGATGTAGTAAAATGAAAATTTTGTCTATTTTTCAAAAATGCTTTTCCTTTCCAGATAACACCTTAAAAGTGATTGATTCCTGGTTTCATTCAGCGATCATACTAACCTTGGTTAAATATATTTTTAGGTTTAACACATAAAGGAGAGAAAAACTATAATTATGTTGAACACAAAGAAAGAAATTGATGTAAATTTAGGGAAGATCTTAGGGAATTTACTTTAAATGTTATATTTGCTAAATAAAACACTATGCATAATCATAGACAACTAAACACACAGGCAAGAAAGAAATGATACAGGTTTCAAGAAATATTATGAAATGAATACGTACAATAAATAATATTTCTCGACGAAAGCAAACAGTTTAGAAGACACGGAAGATAAACACATAACAATAGTGTAATGGTGTGCAAAACGACAAATAAAAAGATATTTGTATGCTTTATTGACTCCTAGATATTTTTATTCATACAAGAGGATTTTTTCATTCAATATTAACTGGAATTTATGAATACTATCTGTCACAAAGATGGTTGATCATGTAGCCGGAATATATATTATTATATTTGTATAGCCACGCAGTTGGTAGATATAAATTGTAATTAAATGTGAGTATCTTAGACTCCTTAAGTTGTTAAGAAAATTTCTTAAGAGTGAACGGCAAACTTTTTAAGATACATATAATCAAAATAAGATACATAATGGTAGAATACCAATTTATTGAATAAAACTGTACGTGCTAAGAATTACCATTTAATTATCCGTGACCCGTATTTTTATTACAAGTCCATGGGTTTTTGAATAAACGTTTCCGAAGAGGCAGTAGAGGAAAAATCAGACTCCCTATGCCATTTAAATCCCATCATAAGGAATGGAAAAAATATCTTTAATTAATTAATATTTAAGATATAATTTAAGACATCGACTGAGGGTGCTTGATGGAATTTCCATAAATTTGGATTATTGATTCTGCATATTTTTGTCACTACATCTTCAGGCATTCGAGCACACGAATGGTTCTCAGTTCGAGTCCATTCGTGTGCTCGAATGCCTGAAGATGCCGAAAGGCGAAACCCGGGTCGTTAGTGACAAAATACATGGAAGTGTACAAAATCTCAATAATCCAAATTTAATTAATATTTTATTAATTTATTTTTATTGCCATACTATTTAAGTTTTGATTCTGCATATTTTTTCACGCCATCAGTAAAAAAAAATCATGCTCATATGAGAGTTTTCTTATTTCATGCGAAAATTAATATTTATTTTACAGAGGAAACAGACAAAGTCCGCGGATACAAGACTTTGTAATTAATTATAACCACTAGAAAAATCTTAAGATTGACACTGAAATAGCTTAATTAACCCAATAAGTAATGTCAACGAAATCAATTATGAACCATCAAATTTAAAAAAATCGAATAAACGCGGAATAAATGTAAAGCTAACGGGTACTGGCACATTCAAACAGTGGTTTGACGACCGCTGTACTAAACACGAAAATTTATAGCAAATACAGTGTTCAGTTCCACGTCTAAGGAAATATAATTATTGGCTTTAATGCTGTTACCATTTACATCTAAAAATACGTAAATGTTTAAGAGTACGGATATCAGAATTCTATAATAATATTAATCCCCAAACACTCCCTTCTAAACCGTTTCAAATAATATGCTAAGTAAACAAATAAATAACAATATTGACTTGCAAGATGTCGGGTAAGTCTGACGGCCGGATTCATTACTTGTAATAAAAGTTGTAGGTAAATAAATAAATGTTGTAGCGATCAGAAAGTTGAGTAAACACTTCTTGCAGATTAATTGAAAACGATTTGGCAAACAAGTAAACAAGCAACGATTTTTGATTTGATCCCGAAAGAAATCTCGAAACAACATTCAGTGCATAGTAAGTAATATACTAACTCATCTCTTATATAAATACGAGGAGATTAAAACTTCTAAATTCACATTATCGTTCCTGCGTGGGCTAACTCGTATTCGCATTGAGATATCGAATAAGAAGTGTTATAGGTGAGCAAAGTCTTCAAAAGTTACTACGATACTATAAAAGGGCAGGATATACATCTTTCCGTGATGCTTTGAATAGTTGGAATACAATGGAGATACATATCAATTGATTCGTAATATAAAACGAAGAATTATTTAATTAATACAAATAGAAGAGAATAAGTAAGTATATATGTGTGAGGTGACAAACAAGACTATGGGAACTGACAGAACATGAAAATATTATTAAAATTCGGTTACCTTAAACTGAAATATGATACTCGGTAAACAAAATTGAAGTGAAAAGGAAGCTACTGCAATAGGATATAAACATATACATATAATTTAAGACATCGACTGAGGGTGCTTGATGGAATTTCAATATCAAATTTGGATTATTGGGATTTTGTACACTTCAATGTATTTTGTCACTACCGACCCGGGTTTCGCCTTTCGGCATCTTCAGGCATTCGAGCACACGAATGGACTCGAACTGAGAATATAATACATATAATTTAAGACATCGACTGAGGGTGCTTGATGCACGCCCCGTTTATCAAATTTGGATTATTGGGATTTTGTACACTTCCATGTATTTTGTCACTATGACCCGGGTTTCGCCTTTCGACATCTTCAGGCATTCGAGCTCTTACATGGATACCGGTCAGTGTTTCGATGTTATTAGTCAGTTACACTACCACGCGGATCACATTTTTCAGGATCGGATAAGGTGGAAAGAAATGAAAGAATCAAAAACGTTCACAGCTTTGGATAAAAATTCACAAAAACGAAAAACAGTTTACAGCGACGATTAGAAAATCTATATATTTTCTCTTATCAAACACGGCGTTAAGCATGATCAGTATTATTTATTACTTCATAAAAGAAAAACAGTTTTAAAAACTATCATCTATCACCGGTTTCAATTTTTCGATCTATGTAATTTTTGTAACAGCCAGATAGTTGCAAGTTGAAAATGATTAGTTTAAAGAAGTTATGTATTTAATACAATTGGCCAGAATATTTTACTCACACAGTCATCATAATATGCTTTACGAAGTGAAAACGACATTCAAAATGTAGTGATAGTTCCAAGAAAAATTACTATGCCAATAGTCAATTCGTTTTGCTTAATGACATTTAACAATAGATTTGGCTGTGCCTCTGAAATAAAGAATATTGTTTTAAGCGTGTGTATTGAAACATATCACATGTTGAGGTGTTATTATCTATAATACATAAAATCTGACTCAAGTCACAAGGCGAAGTCACAGTTCAGTGGTCGAATTGCCTACACCTTTAATCACGTATTCATACTACAAAATAATTCCCATTCAATATCACAAGAAACGATTTTTAAAAATATGCTTTTAGTGAATATTCGAAAATGAATATTACGATATGTGACATATAATAACATTAATTTAAATTTCATTTATTTTTATTGTACTATGCTATCTTTTGAGCAGGTCCTTAGAAAGTCAACAAACACTATAAGAGAACATTTTTTATGTTGGTTATAATGAACATTGAGCAAGGATACTAACGACATCCATCAATAACTGGTCAGTTTTTTACACATATCTTTTACACAAGGAATTTTCACTCTATACTCTTTGTTAAAAAACAAAGTATTGACATCAATTGACATATAATTTGGTCGGACATATAAAATCCATATGTCAACGTCAAACATGAAATATGTGACTATGATAAGGTGATTACGTATCCAAAGTTCAAGTGAAATTATCTGATTCCTTGATGAGACATTTATTGACTCACATAGGTCTTATCTTAGTTTAAAAAACCGTTTAAATTGTATATATGAATACTATAACAGACGTCAGCTAATATATAAATGACTAAAAATAATATTTGATCTAAAATGATAATAAAATATTCATTAATTTATTTATTATCGCATGATGTGTAAACAATTGTTTCGTTGGCGAATCATTTATCACGATTGAAATTCAAGGAAATTCTTGAAAAAGTTAATTACGAAAAAATTTTGCAATATTCAATGAAGTCAGTGTTCGTTGCGTCGCCATTACGTCAGTTTATTAAATATTGCTGCAGAAATCGGGTTGATATCCATCCGGCTGATTGAATGTCATGCACTGTTTTCTCAGTGAAAAATCAAACTTCCTATTCTTACCCTGGCGACTTCTGTGGAAATGAAGCGTAATAGGATAAAATAACAAAATATTTAGTTTGGATTATTGAGATTTTGTACACTTCCATGTATTTTGTCACTAACGACCCGGGTTTCGACAAAATACATGGAAGTGTACAAAATCTCAATAATCCAAATTTGATATTGAAATTCCATCAAGCACCCTCAGTCGATGTCTTAAATTAAAAAATATTTAGTTCTACAAAATTTTTTAGAACTAAATAATTTAATTCTTTTATCCTTTTATAATGGAGTTCTACCAAGTAAATGCCAATTCAATCAATGAAATGAAACGTTGTACAATAAATAGTTAATAAAAATGTAAGTTAACTTATAGAAGTATGGGTAAAAATATAAATGCGACGAAATTTTCCTTCACTCATGACCTCAGGTTGTAGAAAAAATGATAAAAATAGCAGTTAACAATATATTTTAAAACCAAATGGTATACAAAGTAAAGTAAAGTTACAAAGATTACCGATTAGTGAGGTAATTAATACATAAATTTACTTTTCGCATTCACCTTAAAATGATATCCGGTAACTCGGATTAAAAAGGACACAAGCTAATGTTAGGAAAATACTTACAATTAAAATTAAGCACGCGGTAAAATAAAATCTTAATGAATCACAGTTGTTGTAAAACGTATGAGCAATCTGTGGGTAATATTTGACACCGATTACTTGGCAGGAGATTTAATAATCGCTCAAGTATTTTTACGCGAAGGGCAACAACGCACGTGCGTGACAAAGAAGCGTCGCGGCGTCCGCAGTGGGCCAGCCAGCCGGCGTCCAAAATTTTCGAACGCTTGTAATTAGTTCGCCGTCGATAATGTCCGATGGCCGCTATGACGTCGAAGTTCCGAAATAGACAACGTCGATAGCAAGCATAGACAACTAGGCAAAACTACTATAACATAAAATTTTCAGCGCTATTGTTATTTATATTATCTACGTGTTTTGTTGCCATGTTAATTGCGTCTTGCCTGTTATAAACTCACTGTAACACATCACATCATCCGCTTCACGAATAGCAAACGTGAAATACGAACAATAATGTGACGAAAATATTAATAAAATTGTATCGTAAATATCCAAAAATCGCCTCGGCAATTATTTCAAGGATAACTCATATAAAAATAAACACGACGCACATTTGAATCGTTCAAATTCAAAAATCGGCTTTCGCCTTTCGGCATCGAGAGTTCGAGTAAACTTTAATTACGCACCAATTCAATTTGATATTGAAGTTCAATCAAACACCCTCAGTCGATATCTATGGTGACATAACTTACTATGAGAAGACCCCGGCTGGTTATCCGGAGTCCTGGAAGGGCTGATCTCAGACAAACACCATTTCAGATCCGGTTAAAAACTTATTTATTTTCCATTCAAGATGCAGTGGTTTAATATTACACAAATATATAAATCTTAACACATAAAATTGATTCTACATTTACATTTACTTAGCAACTGAATTTACTTTAAGTTTTAATACAAATGACACAACGAATTTAAATTAAATCCAATGCAAATCAAAACACAAAAACAAACAAACAGTTCACATCGTCACATCACCTTCGTCGCGACGAGACCTCGTTCGTCTGACTCGGCAGCTCGTCATCGACTGTGTACAAAAATTCAAAAAAAACTCCGTGCAAAGTTGGAGCTACCCTTTTTCGTAAAAATGGACTCGTCCAGCGGCCGAAGCCCGGGGGCTCTTTTTTTACCGCCTGGCAACAAGAAAAAAACCTATACTGCGAAATATTGCTGTTTGCCGCAGGCCGATTTCAGTTCAGGACACTAATGACACTTATACTTAAGAAAAACCAGGGTGTGTCATATGGTGGGTGCGGAAAGAACAATCAACTGGAAATTAACCTTCATTTAAATTATTCAATATTTGCAATGGACGAATAAAATTCTTCAGAAATATTCTGTCAGACACTCGACGTTTGGCATTTTTGGGAATGTACAGTTTAAGTTATTAATATAAACTGGTGTATGAGATAGATACAAGATAATTTACAACATATTTCTAGCATTGTGTTAAAGATCTAAAAGCTTGCAAACCCTATACTTTCAAAGCAATAATTGTTTCACTAATGTATCCAAAAGCCTTGCAATCATGCCCAAATAATTACATTTGACTTTTAATAGGAATATTTGGTAAACTTTACCAATTTAATAAGCTCGAAGTTCGATCCGATCAAAACTTTCGAGAAGATAAAATTCAAACCAATGTAGTAACACTGTGTTTAAGAAAATTGAGGAAAATTAAGTTCGAGAGACCTACCCAAAGCCGCGGCTTGACTTTTATATTAATAAAAGCTGGATAGCTCACAAGAAACTTTTAATCGATTTTGACGATTTCATAAAACTAAGACTGTTAAAATAGACAAGTGCGATAATATGCCGGAAGTTAAGAAACTATAATAGGCCACAAAACAGATGGAGTTTCCTCTGTTGCATACATATTGATAGATTGTATTCAACTTACACAAATGATGATACTATGGTGAAAAAAATACTACATAGGTACATTTCATTCGGTCAAACTTTGTTCGCTTCAATAAATATGTACTATCACTAATTACCCACGCCAGTTTGAGAACATCCGTGTTCTACTATGCCTAAGAAGACGAAAAATGAAAACTTGGTCGTCATTGACAAGTACAAAAGTGTGCGAAAAGTGAGCCGATTCAAATGAAAGTTGTAAAAAAAGAATTTATACTAACAATCAAGGGTGCTGTGCTTGATGAAACTTAAATTTCATTATGGAGAAACAGAATGAACCCAAACTGACAACTAATTGAAACGTCTATACTATACTACAATACGCAATAAAAGGTAAACGAAGATGTGTGCTCATTAAATGTAATTTTGCAGCTATTTGGTAAATCTTATGTTGTAAAACATCGCATAATACTTGTTGTAGACCAGTGGTCGTCAAGCTTTATATAGATAGCTGTCGCCAATTTTTATCATTTTTTTTATAAGACAATTTACCGCCCACCAACATCGCAGTCATTCAATTCAGTGTAAGGATGCAATAATTTATAGAAGATGAAGGATTTTAAAAAGAACTGTTAAATACAGAAAGAATATATTAACATATTAAAGAAATAGTGTGAATTTAAAATCTAAATTTCAAGAGTGACGTTTACTCTCACAAATCTAAGTAGGTGCTGTGTTTACAAACAAACAAGTCGGAAGTTGACCACAAGGCCATAACAGGACAAATATTTTGTTTTATTCGGATAGGTACAAGCGAGAAAGGTAGGGAAAAAGACAAAAAAAGCCCATACCTATGCACCCGTACCTCGGCTGTCGGTGTAGCGTAGCGAATTGTCTTCGACATGCCTTCAAGTAAACTTAGCCGCGAGTCAAGTCAAATAGATGGTTTAGATAAAAACAGACAAAAAAAAACTGAATTACCCACCGCCCGCCACGGGAACGTTAACCACCCACTAGTGGGCGGTACGAATCAGGTTGACGACCAGTGCTTTAACTATAGACACTGAAAGAAGGTGTTGTTTCACCGTTATTACGTTAGATGTATTAATTTGATAATTTATACTCGAGCAGGTAAATATAACTACTTAATGTAACTGAAACCGGGCTGTTTTTAAAAATTTGTAGAAAATCGTTGTAGCTTGGAAAGGAGTGAAAGTCATTTAATTTATAATGTAAATAAATTTGTTTTGCATAATATTACTTCAACAGTTAAATTTGAATTTCGATACGTTTTTGTGAATACTCAAATGATAAAAGCACACAACTTTTGACTAAAAACAAAGTTGCATCACAATCTCACAAATCTATATATCCGTATATGATTAATTGAAAACCATCAATAAATTTGCAACAAACAAAAAGTAAAATGATGCCTATAAGCACGAATGATGTGATGATTTTCAAAGTGAAAACTAATGTTTATTCTCGTAAAGTAAGTAACGCAAGGAGGAAATCACATACAGATATAATACTATAATTAAGTTTCGATACTATATTAGGTATACCTATAATTCAAAGATTGAAATCGCAGCCGGTAATATTATTAGCTACTAACTCGTATTACCTACATTATTATTTATGAATTAATGGCGTAGAGCTTAAATTTTCCTGCGGGTAAATGTCACGTTTACGATCCCAAATATACCATTTCACAGTACCTATTTTAAAGGTGTTTTTTCCTCCTTATGTGACGCACGGTTTGCAACTGATAAGCATTTACTCGGTTTCTCACGGAAAGAAACTTACTTAAAAAAAAAAAAATTAGTACTATAAAACACAAAGAACATAAATATGTAATGTATTATATATTCATTTGTATCAATTTAATATTTCAAATTATTAAATGAAAGAATTTTTACTATTTTGTTAAATATCATCAAAATAAATCGGCCCTCATCAATCAATCGATGTAAAACAAATAATACACAAAGGTTTTTAATGATGTTTTTAATTGATAAAAAATTCATATTGTTACACATCGTCGGTGTAATCAAATGTCACTGACCGCGTGACAAATGTATTTAGTATGCAGGACCCATAGTCAAAACCGTACTAAATATCTCAATTTAAAAAAGCAACAAAATATTTATTTGAAATATTAATCAGTTGATTATGCTACCAATGAGCGAAACCGGTCTTGATCATTATAAAAAAGTGAAAGCAAATCATCTTTTATTTCAAAGATATATTGCTTTTCCAACAAGAATTGACACCTTAAAAGTGAAAAATATAATATACATATCACTAATGCTTCGGAGAAATAATAAAAACGGATATTTTATCATTTTGATGAAATATCCGTTTGAACTGCCAATGAACGGCTGAACGGAATACTTGAATTAAAGCATTATCATGTTACTTGAACAGCTTCAAAGTAACACGTTTATGGAATTATTATTATAGAAAATTAATTTATTGATTTAATCAAATACTTTGAGGTTTGTAAGTTAAAAAATTGAATTTTAATATCATAAATATACAATGGGCGGCACTGTCAACAAACAAACGTACATAGAAACAGTGTTACATAGTTTGGGACGTTTTCATTTGTCAATTTATTCAATTTGCAGCAACAAAACTATCAAGAGGCAATGCGTCAATACAGAAAATCCCACAAACGTGTTTCTGGTAAATTGAGCAAAATAATAACGGCAGAGTGGAATGCGTCCCAATTTCGAGCAATCAACTTGACATTGCTGTCACCGAAAATGGAAATTGTTCCCCAAGAGAATGTCAAAGCAACGAAGCAAGTGTGCAAGGGACAGTATCGTAAAATATAAATGAGACAGACCCTTCGGGTTATTCTATTTCAGGGGTTCATATTGGTTACTTAAAAAACATATTAATTATAATTAAAAACATGAAACCATGCAAGTATTCGGGAAAATTTTGCTTTTAAAAAAGTTCGCTTAAAGATTTTAATGTTTTATCTGATTTCCTAACCACTAAGATAGAGCAATACATTATTACGAATTCAACTTCTAATTCTGGGCCGAATCTAGTGAGACCACAAGGTTCCTATAAAATTTAGCTAATGTTACATTCCACATCCACGTAATTAATGCTGCTATTATACCTGATATTCATCGTCCCCCCATGCGGCCGATCAATGAAAGAAGTCAACTCTAGATTATAGTAACATAATTATAATCTATGCATAACTTCTAGATAAAAATATAGCAAATTTGTAAGAAGACACTCCTTAATGAGACGGAACACGTGTCCCGCTTAATTAAATAGTAAAAATAAAAAAAAAGAATATGCATTTCTACAAAATAACCGCCGATTTCACCGAAAATATTATTTGTTGGTGAACTCCGTTCCGATTTTCACGAAGAAAGTTTGATTCAAAATATCATATTTTATTAATTGAAAAATAATATCTGAAGATGTTCATTCGGCAATTCGTCGAAAAGCAATAGGTAATGCAACGGCTTTACTAAGAGTGCTAACGTGTTCGGCGAACAGTTCTAGATATAATTAATTGTAGATAAAATGAAGGAGAAAGGAAAAAATGAATTGTATTCGTTACATAAACGACATTTAAAACAAAAAAACACAAATATTATTTCATGAATATTTAGAATCAATGGTATTGGTTAGCATAGTTTTAATGTTAATGCAGCTCGATTTAAAATAGTAAGCACAAAGAGACTGAACCCAACAAACAAATTAAATAACGTTCGAAAATTCAAAACGCTTTGACCTGGCCATAGGTTCTATATTACGAAACACGAAAATGATAATTCATACGGCGACTTTTCCGGTGGCAATAATTCCGTTATGAAATAGAACACATGGCAGCAATTTTTTTAATGGTAATTGCTTTGCCCTAAATTCTTTGTCCCTAAAGACGAAACTTAAACTAACAAAATACTATGTATTTTGTTTCAATATTCGTTTATTAAAAAAAAAACATTATCTCATAAAAATTCGTCATTGATAATCTGAAGAATTATAACCGTGTCTGAAATTTAAATTGTTTATTGGTTAACCGGAAATTATTTTGTACATAAACAATACGTAACAGATGAATTTTCCATCGAAAGGTGTTACCTCCCCCTGTGATGAAACAGTTGATCAATAACTATTAAAATTAATGAGAATACGTAAAAAAAGCCAGATACCTTGTCAAACAACAATTTCGGAAGAACAGAAACAAAAATAATTAATGACCTATTTCATACACCACATATAGTAAAAAAAAAAACAGATGTTGTTATCTTTTATTTTTTCTTGATAATCAAATATTAAAAATATGAAACAATCGCAATGCAATACGAGGATTTGCCACCAATATAAATTCTTTTAGATGTTTTGATTTATATTTATAAGAACACAGGTATTTGCGGTTACATATAAATAATAAAAAAATGTTACTTACTAACAACCAATCCATTAAACTTGACAAATTAATGACCATTTGAATACCATTATAAAAATAAACGATTCAAAAATTATTTACAACCATCATTAACAAGACACACAAATCTTCAAAAAATCGAGACTGTAACAATATTTACAAGGAATTGAAAACATCAAACAGATCAAGATACATAACCCAATTGCATCGCATTTACATCAAAATTATAAATATGTGCCGACATATATATTACGTATTCTGAGCCCAATTAGAGGTACATATTCTTGTAAATCTATTATGATGGAAAATTGATCAAAAGAAATACTTTACACAGCATTACTAATTTGACATTTCCCCTTCGCTATTTAGGATTTTCGAATACATAACTAAAAGTACAATATAAAGAAAATGTTGAAAACATTATTTTCTAAATTTAAATTTCACAAAATCTACTGGTACACTTTAATACCTAAAATCCCTTAAATTGGTAAGTGAATACTCTTCTCTGATATCTTATGTCAGTATAATTTTAAAAATATATTATTATAAGAGAATTTTATTTAATTAACAGCATACCTGAAAACAAATTGTACACGGTTTGTCTTCGTGTCATAACGGGATAGAGGTGTTTTAAATAATCACGTAACAACAATGTGAAGAATATTAATAATTTCCAATATCTTTAATAATGCAATAATAATTCAGGAAAAAATCTGTACATAACGGTGCTTCGTGCAACGAAGAACACCAATAAACGATAATATCAGTAGGGTAAGAGACATAGGGTCCAATACGACAGTCCAATAGAACAGATTTTCTTTTTTCTTTTCCTTCAATTGTCGCCAATCATTGCAAACGTCGCCAATTTAAAAGCAATCGTTGCGACATTAATCCATGGCGCTATTTAATTGTGACATTTTGACAGGCAATTTATTTTCGGAAATAATTAATTCCACTAGGAAACATACGTAATCCCTAATTAAATGATACACTGGTGAATTATTAAAATTCATATTTTCACTGTCAAATGGTTTAAATTCCTCTGCGATCGTTGCAATAAATTACGTAAAACACCAATTATAATTAATTAAGTTTTGTAAGGTGAATGGCATTCATGAAAATTATAATTGCAGACTATTTCATTGATATTATACGATACTTATATTTTACTTTCCCTACTCAGAATATATTAAACAAATCGTGAATCTTTTTATCTCTTCTTATTTGGCCGTGTTCACTGGTGTCGGTTAAAATTTTTGTCCCTGCCTATCTCTTCGTTTCCACCTAAGTCATTCCAGCATAGCTCCACCGAGTATGTCATATGGATGGTAATCAGGGGTCTTCGAGGGCGACGGAATCCATCCGTTCGGAAGAAAGGGCAGGCAGGATTCAAGTTACCTGATTGATGACTAAAGGGATTGCCAAGTCCACTCTTAAAGACGCAGTAAAACCACCGTTCCTCAAGCTGAAATTCGCTATTCGCTGAAAGCATATGTGTTCGACGCTCAGTAAACAGATGAACTTAACTTTCGTAAGATGTCATAATTCGAAACCGTCAGCACTTGTCAGAATGCATGACTTGAATAAAGTGCCACTTGGGTCTGACCGATATAATTTCCCCCTTAAATAATCTTCGATTTTATTGTGAGGAAATCAATTATGTCATCTTTTAACAGGTCTTTTAACTTTATATTAATTATGATAGAGATCGTAAAATATTAACAATTTATATAAATCAGTAAAGATCATGCCACTAGCAATTTAAATTCAAAATAAATTATAATTCTCTTCCGATTTTATGTAGGAGCCAAAATAACAATACGATGAGTCGTCTTTAAAAATACATTTAGTTAGATAATTAGTGATCATATGGTCGCCACGTGTTTTCTTTTCGATTTTCAATGGATCGCCCATCGACCCAGGACACGCTGGCATCCCGTAGGTCCACTGTATATCCTATGGATAGCAATGAGAGCTTTTCAAAAAGCCGCATTTGCCAGTCAGAAGAAACTATAAGAATCTTAATTTTCGTAACATGGATTTTGACGAATAAAAAAATAAAATATTTCTATGCATCGTAAGCTACGCTGCATAAACAATTTACGCGGATAGATCAAAGTATCCACAATGAATAAGGATAACCCATAAGGGAACGCAAACTGAAATCTGTGATACCTAGCAATATTTACATGAACTTCTCCAGTTCATCATCATGCGATGCTCTATGAAGAATATCCATTATACTAACTATTTTATTGCCGAACTGATTAAACTCCATTCATCTATTATGTACGCTACATTACTCGCTCTTGAATAAAAAAAAAGCTGAATTTCCCACACGAAATTGGCAAACTATTTCAGTGATCAAAATCCCACATACATTTAAACTTTCTCAAGTGATTCACTCAACTGGGCCAGTGTCTCTCATACTCAAAATGTATTACGAGTTAAGCAAAAACAATTTTTAACGAAAATTATTTTATATTTTATAAATATATTATAAAAAAATACTGATAAAAATTTACTTTGGAGGAAGTCAGAAACCATTTTTTTGACTTAGTAATCGCAGATATAAAAATATTTTTTTTAGCACATTTTTTTACTTATAACCAGTGAGTACCCGGCATGCGTTGCAATTCCAGTCAAAGAAAGAATGTGTTTGTAGTGTAATTCTGTTTATTGAAGTGCTTTTGGATACACAACACTTTTTTATTTTCCGTCCGGTGCGTACACAAATAAACCAGAAGGTTTTCCGATATGTCTCTGTTTGTACCTATTTGATTCTTTTTTCAGATATTTTTATAAAAAAAATTTAGATTTTTTTTTTTCAGAAAAAAGTTTCATCGCAATCGGATAAAACATTTCGGACAAACATTCATTTATATATATATATAAATATTATTTTTCGAAATAAAACGTCTCGCCCCGTTAGAGTTTAGATACTTTAGAGAAGGTTTAGAATGCTGAATGAAAGAGAGATTTTAAGGGGGTGTTTGTCAATACTTTATAAATATGAAATTCGATTGCATCAGGCAAAAAAATGGCTATCCCTGATATATTAAATGGGATAATTCAATACAATCAAGCCATACCAAAACGACTAAGTTTTCGTATTATCTCGATTTTAATAAGCAAAACACAGACATCACAGTTGAAGCAACGCTACGAAAGGAAATAATAATAACACGACGGCCGAAGAGTTTGTTGATTTTATTTTCTTAAATTTTATGATCCAAATAACTGCTTCATTTAATGTGATTTATTTTAGCTTTCGTGGAGGGGGCAACGTGAGCTATTTTTTCCGTATTCGATCGACATTGTCGGCCAACAAAAATACGGACAGTCCTACATTACAAATAAATAATAAATATCTGTGTTACGCATCGTACCAATGCTCCCATAAGAAAGTTCTTCAAATGTCAACATAAATAATATAAATGACACCGATATTACCTGATGAGTGAATGATAGAAGGAAAACTAAACAGTTAGCAGTAAGTAGATTGCGCATGTCCATGGCAGTGTTAGTCAGCCATAGAAACTCAACACATAGAGACAAATTGTAAGAGGAAATATATATAATCCTATATACGCAGTTCAATTATATATATTTATGTGAACTACTTTCAAGTAAATAAGCACCTACCTTAAACTTTCGCGCACATTTTCAGGAAACACAAAACATCGTACTAAAGTCGAGAATTTCCTTAATTTTCTTTATATATATATATATATAATATATATATTTATAGCTGCTCATTCAATATCGGCAAGGAATTTGCTCATTCAATATCGGCAAGGAATTTAACTGGGCTCTATTAATTTCCAAAATTTATTAATAAAATAATTTATGATAATTCAAATGTATCTAGTATGATCCTAAAAAAATAAACTTGAATCTACAACTGTGATATTGAAACTCAGGCTCAGGCCTAAGACTGAGGCTGAAGATGACTGGCTCAGACTGGGTAATTTTAAGAAATTTCGGACCGTGCAGACCTCTACTATATTGGTAAATGTAAATCATTGATAATAAATATTATATTTTATATTTCAGCTGTATTACACGTATTTAACATACACACAGAATTGTCTAAAACCATAATAATCCACTAACACTAATGATGAGCAAGAAGAGTTAAAAAAATCCTGTATCTATGCCACTAAACGAATTGTTTTGTATCCCTGAAAGAAAAATTACATTCAGCTGTTAAATAAAGAGAGAATGTGTATTTAGCGGTTATAAAATTCGCTTCAGTGGAAGACAAATCTATAAAAAACCGGCAACAATCATATCAAAGGATTTTTAAATCTCTCAATTTTCACAGTAAAATACAATAGGTGAATATTTAACGGGCAACAGTGCGAGAAAAATTCTCTATTTATTTACATCATTTATCTTCGCAGCGAAAGACGTAAAATAATAAATAGTTTTCTTATGACTGTAAATTAAAAAATAGAATTAGTACAGTAAAACCACGATACGAAAAACGTCAGAACCCTGTTTTATATTCATGGAAGAGCCACATCGCAATGTTTTTTTTTTTTGTACTAAAGTACACGATCACACAACTGCTATGATTTTAACGCGTGTCTGTCGATAATTTGGCATAACATTCTTCGATTATTTTCTCAATAAGTAAAAAAAATCGGAGATAGAAACCCTAATTATTCACACAACGGATGTTCGTTTTAACGTAGCGGTTTCCAACGTTTATGCTACAACGCCTCCACTAAAAAACAAAAAATTCTTCGCCTCCCCACCTTTAATTTTTTAATCGATATTATAATACAGATACGTTTTAAATAATAAAAACTGTATTAAAAAAAAACATAAATGATAAATATTATTGACAGAATAATAACAAGATTTTGTGGCGTAGCTAGGGGTTTTACCGTCCCCCCACCATTTTTCCCCAATTTTCTGTTCAAAAATATTGCCTCCACGAGCATATTTTGTCAATGAGTAAAATAAACATTCATTCAATGAATTTATCATGTTTTGTTACGATTTGAAGTTTTATTTATTTGTAGATATTATAGTATGAAAATTATTTCTTAATTACAAAATTTTGGCGCCACCCCTAGCGATAGACCGTGTCTCCCTGGTTAGAAACCGCTGTTTTAACGAGCACCCTCTCGCCCGCATACGTCCGTTATATCGAGGTTTGACTTTAACTGTTCTTCCAAGCCGAGCTTGATAAAAATATAAAACATTCATAGCGCCCACTAATATGCCAGTGCAATATATAACTTCGTCACCTTAAATTTTTTCAATGTACAAGACATTTTCTTCATGGCCCACTTACAGTATTAACAAAAATTACATCCGATATCATTTTCATTTTTGGTAGGATATTTATGTGTATTACGATTTTGTATAAAGTGGAACGCAGTTTTATTATGGCTGTGATTTAGAAGGAATAACATTACAGTGTCGACATATTTATTTTCTGTTTTCATTGCATCGTAAGTGTGTTACGTTATTGCAGTAGAGAGTAGATACAATGTATGGGATAGCACTGATTTTACAAGTTCGCCATCTAAAATTGAACGTCCGCTATGTTCCAAAAATATATTTTGAAATGGAATGTTATATGTTGGCATCTCAATTGCTTTCTATCGGACGTCCGATGAAGAATTTGCAATTTTTTTAAACATAATGAATCATATATCTCAACAGAGGTTGATCTACAAAATGTGCTAATTAGTTAGTTTGTTAATCGCTCTCGCTACGCCTCGTATTTAGAAGCGGATGGATGGGAAGGAATTTAAAATTAAAGACATTCACACACAAATCTATAATTCGATTGAAAAATCGGTTGCGAAATTGCCCATACTGGGATTTGACTACGTACACACCGGGACCGAAGCCAACGACGTTGGCCACTCGGCTATAGGTCCCGTAAAGTTAACAAGATGACTAAATGCCATAAATAATGGAGCTGGTAACAAAATAGTGGTTAATTCATAATCATATATCAATACAATAAGTTTCTTATAAAAAGCAGTCAAAATTATTGCATATTTACGTTTGAAAAATGTATCAAAACTAAATTATCGTTATGTTATCGTGTATAAAAAATATTGTAATCTTTCATTCCAAAATTATTATAATTCGTATGTATAATTTACTGTTTGTTTAAGCCGTATATTCAATTTAAATTCTTCATAAAAACATGGATGAATTGTCTGTCTTAGGGATTATGTCATCCAAGCTATGTCAGTCGACATGATTCAACTGATTTCTTTCTAGATGCATGTTTTTTTTTGTGAATATTTTCATTTCAATCTACATGACGTCTGTGGCACACATAAGTCAGGGCTGCGCAACATCGAAAAAATGTATAAAAAATATTCATTAATGATTAATAAAAGCAGTTACGCACATTTCAATGGTCCAATGGTCACGATATAAATAGGTTAAATTTTAGATTTTAATATTGAATGACCAGTTTACGATTTTATTATACAACTTCAGCAACGTAGTAAATATAGTAAACATGATTACATATACAAATCTATTTAAAACAATGATTAAAAACTGAAAATTAATCGATGTTAAATAATAAAACGATTTATAAAAAAAATTAAGTGATAAATAATCTGAGTTTTCATAAGCGCATTGAAAAGTAATCTATTTTTTCGATTATTTGTGGGACGAATCAATACTGAACAGAAGCATAGGCACGGAAAAGAACGCTCAATACCGTCAGTAGAAACGGACAACAATACTTTCTCACCGTCCGTCGGCCGCGATAAGTTGACGGCCGCTCTATTCTTAAAAAAATCTCTGTGATAATACAAGTCAGGGACGCGATTCCTAAAGTTATATTAATTACATCATGACAGAACTTAATATTATTTTTTTTTAAAAATAAAATGTCTTTCCACCAAGAATTGACAGTTAACACCTTAAAAGTTCTTAATATTATTATCATTATAAAACCATTGCACAGTAAATTTATATACCCAGATATCAGCATGAAAAAACATCCATTGATTCAATCCATAGGTAGATCGCAAACTTCATATGTTATTTGCCGCCCATTTTTGATTGTCAAATATGAGATGATTTGCAAATTGAGTAAGATTTATCATTATTAAACAATTCTCATAATATACATTCAAATTGTTTACTGGAGTGTAAGCATATTGGAAAAAAAAACATCGATTATTGAATACTCTTGAGCAATGGAAAATGTGTGTTTTGATATATTATCAGAAATCACTTATTTAATAACAAGACAAACATTAATGCTTCACGTCTTCTTTATCCAGTAGAGTCTCAGTCAATTAAACCTAACCTTTACACATTGAGTGTATTGGTCTTTTATAAAGTAATTATTTTTCATACAGTGGATAAATGTAATCTAAATTAAACTACATAAAATAATGTTATGAAAGTAGGTAGTAGTATCATTTGACAACTTTGGTGGAATTACAAAAAAAAAATTGTTTTATTTCCATGTAATAATGACTTTCTAGTCTTCTGCCAGCTCAATAAACACTTTTCGACATATTCGCACACTATTTAAATCATAACGCTAGATTGCAATAAATTTTATTAATCAAAATGTTTATTTAATTGCAAATAAATTGTTTTTAAATATGGACGCGGCGAGGCCCTGTAAATCACAGATGTTTTTCCGCAGTTCTGTCACTGTCAAGCGGTGTCCCACTGCGAGAGATTTATCGCGCGAATCCTTTGCTATTTCATTAATATTTACTTACACGCCCCATCCAACTAAATTCTCTTTGCGCTCGCCCGTACAAACAAACATCTTTGCGTACTTCGCGGAGTGTAAGTTGTCGTAGGCCTTTCACGTACAATAATAATTATCATGACAAGCATACGACAAGTAGAAAAACATATCAACACACGAATTTCGATTTGAAACAATAATCATACAACCGAATAATAACTTTGATGAACGTTGAAGTACATCGCATCTTTGTTTGATTCACGCTTTGGTAATACAAGTAATTCATTTAGAAATCACTTTACATTTATACATATAATTTACTTAGTGCTCAATCACTCTGATTTTCTTCCAACACATTTATTATGTGCTCATGCTCATACATATTCTGAACGGTAGGTCAAATAATTTCAATTACAATAAATTAAAACCAATTCAATTGTTAATTAAAAATCTTTTGTCATGTAAGAAATACATGAAAATTGTGTACATAACTAAGTCACAACGTATTAATCACATGTTTATAATACACAGTTTGAAGATAATTATTATGATAAAACTGTAGTAACTCTGGGTAAATTTAGTTGCAATTTTTGCAACCATATTTCAACAAAGTTTAAATTAAAAGAAGGCAGCATATAATTTATTTATATAATTATATTAACTCATGGGAACATGGAATCCGCGTCGGGCAGATTTTTGTGGAGTAACGGGGGACACGTATTCCGCGCCCTTTGATATAGTTAATTAAACATTAATCGCTCATAACTCTTTAAATGTATTGTTATTTTTTTATTGTCTTTACAGTAATTGTATACAAGCCATGTGTTAATGGTGTACTCATTTCTTTACGGATACGCCACTGTGCGTATTTTGGTAATATGTACCCTGGTGAGAATATGTTAAGGGTATAATAATTAACATTTAAAACTTGATTTGTTTTAATGCTCAAATTTTAAAATTTGAAAAAAAAATTAATTACTTTTTTAAAACCATATCCGCTTCCTATTCGGAGCATATGACCATCACGCGGTTTCTCTTCTGCCCCCCGCCAGTCTCCTCGCTTCCTCCCAGGTCATCCCAGCGTCCCGTAGCTCCGCCGAATAAATCCTATGGATGGTCATCAGCGGCCTTCAAGGGCGACGGAATCCATCTGGTTGGTAGAATAGACAGGCAGGATTCAGGCTCTCCTGGGGCATCTGCAGCACGTGTCCAAGCCAGGTCCATCGTCGCTTTTTTAGTTTTGGACTAATAAGAGGCTGGTCCGTCCGCTTTCTTACCTCCGAGTTGATGGCAAAATCAAACCACTGTATCCCTAGTATTCACCGTAAGCAACACCTTCAGGGTGCATGCGTTGAATAAGTGGCACTTGGTTCTGAACGAGTACAACCGTGACTTTCCGAATTGAGTTAAAGGTTGCTCCAGTTATCCCTAATCGGATTGCGAGCTCTTTACGCGGATTGCCATCTCCCGTAATGTGTACCCCCAAGTACCTGAAGCCGTCGACTCTCTCGGTGTCTTGCTCCGCGCTCGTCAGAGGGTAGTCTGGATCTGGACAGAAAATGTTGCAGAGCACATTGGTTTTACTCTCATTGACTTTGAGACCAATGCGATACGAGTTGCTCTGCAGACTGTCCATTGTTTCCTGAATACCCTCGACAGAGTTGTCAAATATGACAGCGTCGTCAGCATACTCGAGGTCGCATAACCTCATATTGGGGGCAACGGCCACACCTCGGTCGGGTGGAATTGGCTTCCTTAGGATGAAGTCGAAGATTATTAAAAAGTTTAAATAGTTATAACTTTAACTAGTTATAATATTATCTTAACACATAATATTATCAATTAGCAAGATCGATTTTACACGTATGGCAAGATAACAATACTATTTAAAATACTTAAAAACGAAGAGTAATAATGTCAAGCCTCCATAATATGTTTCATAGATAAAATCGAATAAGTAGTCTGTATATTTACGTTTTCTAACAGTGAAACGAAACTAATGAATATTAACTTTAATTAAAACTGCATATTTATAAATAGGCTGATATTCATAAAATTATGAAAATGTGTTGCAAAAATATATATCGGAGTACAGTATTGGCAAAAAGATACAAACTCACAAGTAATGAGAATGTATGTAATAATAATATAATTTAAGTAATTTAAGACATCGACTGAGGGTGCTTGATGGAATTTCAATATCAAATTTGGATTATTGAGATTTTGTACACTTCCCTGTATTTTGTCACTAACGACCCGGGTTTCGCCTTTCGGCATCTTCAGGCATTCGAGCACACGAATGGACTCGACACTGAGAGACAGTAATTATTATATAAGTATTATACCCTATACGTTGAAACACCTAACAGGTGTCACTAAATGTGGAATGATTGTATATATTTACCCATTCGTCGAATTACATCCCGTCAAAACCCACAATACTATTATAATTGTAAAATCACTGGTATTTCTAAAAGAAGTTGAAAAGCGGCAATTCGCCACTCTGTTAATATGGTGTTTACAAAATAAGGATTAGGGAGATTCCCGAAATTTTAACTCAGGTATCAGTGTGGCTCTCAGACGTATAATATCTTACCTCGTAAATAATATTTGTCGCATTTGTATCTTCTATATAAACGTTAGACACTGTTTACTGTCTCTCAGTTCGAGTCCATTCGTGTGCTCGAATGCCTGAAGATGCCGAAAGGCGAAACCCGGGTCGTTAGTGACAAAATACATGGAAGTGTACAAAATCTCAATAATCCAAATTTGTATGTAATAATATTATGTAAATTAAAACTGACATGCATTCCTAAAGTTTGGCTAAACATTACTAAAGAAATTTACGAGCTTTGCGGACAAATTAGCATGACAAAATGTGTTCATAGTATTGCTGTTTGTAAAAACAGAATGCAAAAACTACAAAAGAATCAAAAGTCATTCTGTGAAACTAGATGAGTTCACAGAATTTAAATAAAAAAGCAATAGAGATAGTACTGGACGGTTGTCACCGGCGGCTATAGCTCGAAGAATACAGATACACGTGACAAACACACTGGATATACAATATTATTCATTCGGTCATTATGACACCGCCATAAATATCTAGACGCCGATTTAGAAAAATAGCTACGACGTGGCATTAAAGCCATACGCTCAGTAGTTTAGATGTTACTATTTCTGCACTTCAGGTGGACCATAAAATAAACGAAAGAAAAACTGTGTATATTGAAAACAGAAGACAAAGAATGTTTAAATATTTGTTTAGTTTTAAATTACTGAAACAAATGAATCACCATAACCATTTTAAACAAACGCTTAAAAAGTATAATCTTGTTGAAGAAGATACGCCCGTCTAAAATAAGTCGGCATCTGTGATCTAGTGGGTCCTAGTTCAAATACCAGGAAGGTCAATAACAAATTTAGATTATAACAATTTTAATCGATGATCTTGAACATGAGTGACTTATAAAAACTCTCATTAAGTTTATCTCGTATTATTTTCCAATTTTAAAAATATTTGACGCATTGGCTGTTAGCTGTATGCCTGATTTTTTTTTAATTACAAATATAATAGTTTACCTTATATAATAATAATGATAATATTATCAAATATTTACAGTTTGTAATATTTTTATAGAGCGTAGTGAAAAAATATGTTTTTAAAACAAGTATATACTTTTCTATTATTCAATATCCTGAAGCAGTCAGTAGGTTCCGGTGTTGGCAAGAGAAAAATAGCCCAGCCGGCGACGGATTTATTGTTTATTTGTGGTCAAATCGTTCTTCCTCTGAGTTTCGGGATTTGGATTTCATAAATGAATAGTTTTATTATGCAGTAAAATTAAAAACACAATATCGACTGCTTTATCTACATACCGGCTAACTTCAACTGTCTTCAATTGTCATTTATATTTGTGAGTAAAACAAAAATTGGAATTGTAAAAGTTGTCTCTCCTGGAAAATATCCCCAAGTGGTGTTAGCCGATTTGCAGATTAAACAGTCGATATGTTCTATATTTACACAGCCTAAAACAGAATGTGGATATGTCTATAACAAATGAAAAACATCGTGAAATAGCCTGTAATTATTATTGTATTTTAATGATTTTATTCACCGCAAAAGTGAAAGTTAAGCAATCAATCTCTCTAGACCCCTTTCTCAGGAGTTGATGTGTACTAGAAAGGGATGACAGGTAGACCTCTCCCTACTTCGTCCATATATCTTTAAGCTTTAAGCTATATGAAAATAGATGTTGAGCGATTGATTTATGGTCAGTTCATCACTTACTATTACATTACTGCACGAGAATTCATTCTATGTACTAGAGATTGGAAGCGTGCATAGCTTACAAAAAAGACTAAGTTTGTACTTCCGTCACAAGATACTATATAATAGAAATAAATCCAAGAAAGAATAAACCATTTCAGGAAAAAGAAATAGCTATTCAGATTGGCAAGGTCTTGATAAAAAGATCAATATTTTTGGTTTAAATTTAAATTGATAACTATGTTGTTCCATTGGTTGTATTGCTAGGTGTGACACATTTGTTGCCTATTTGAGGAAATTCGTCAATCTGTAAACATTACACTGAATAGTAGACTAATGTTTGAAGATGCATCTCAAACATACGAAATATGCGTCACACCTAGTTCCACAACCAGTGGAATAACAAAGTTATGAATTTTTATTTTATATTATAAATGAATGTCTACAAAGTTACTGGCGAATCCATCGAAAAGATTAAAAAAAACTTAATAATTACCAATATCACAGGTTATGTAGGCATATAGCAATTTCAATAGAGATTGTTGGCGTTATGAAGTTTTAGATTAAATAGATGAAGTAATAAGACAAAAGCTTTCAATCAATATTTTTTTATCCTGCAGTTTTGAAGTGTATCCTAAAGGCCCAGTATAAAAATGGAAACTATTCCAAACTACGCAATTGTGAAATATGCACCTATAAGAAAATTTTGAAAATTTATCCCGGAATGAATGGCATGCGCGTGGCGTGGTGTAATTGTTTCTTAATCATCAAATTAATTTTCAACGAAAGTGAAAACACAACTCGGCCAGCCCTGTTGGTTTGCAATAATAATGTAGGTATACATTTTGCCGGTCATTAAAATGTGACAGTCGTTGTTTTACAGTGTGTCCGTCTGTCAGCAGAGGGCAGAAGCGTGACTTATGACATAGAAAATAATAATACGTCTGGCAGAATTATGTGCTATTTGAGTAATATATGGCAAAAGAAGACATGTAATATGAATTGCGAAAATTATTAAGTTCGCGATCCTTTTATCGCCGACGAAGCAGCAAATGGGAATCGATGTAAAAGCTACAAAAGTATTTTTTATTTAAATAAAACACCATTTGTTTTGTACTACTTCCACATTGTTATCAGACTGTTTCAGCTGAATTATATTTTTAAAATATAACACCTTTCCACCAAGTGAAGACAAACAATATAATCACATGTTAGTTTTTATAGAAACATTTATTTTATATTCGTATTTATTTTGCATGAGTTATACCTTTTATCCGCGGTGAAGATATTCAATTGATATTTGGAAATTCAAACGACAATTCATTCGATGATACCAACAGTGGTGTGTGTTACGTGAACAGCACGTCTAAAATAAAGACAATCTAAAATTAAAAAAATATCAAAAAATGAAAAACATGTTTGCAATTAAAACATCTTGTAGGATAGACTTAATTATTCGTTTATGGAAAATTATTTGTAGAGTCAGCAGGGAATATTTAACGATTGCAATACCGCATGAATACGGCAATAGTTAATTACAAAAATAGCAAAAGATAGTAATAATTACGGCCAATTAGGATCGCAATACCGGACAAATAAATCCATACCATATTATAAAAAAATTTAACCATATAATACAATCAGCATTAAATGATGATAAAAAACTATAAATATATTAACTCTATGAATTAAAAAAGTATTTTTGTAAATGCCCTCACATGCATATAAATGAATAATGAAACGATAAACAACAATTTAGTAATTATAATGAATGTATATATCAATATCCAAATTGTAGTATAATCAATTCGGCTATTTTCATAAGTCCGACTTACATCTACCACTACTTTTTTCCGAATACCCCCGCGACCACAATGAGGTTTGGAACCACTGCTGTAAGCGAAGACTCACATGTTTTCAGACTTACTTAATTTAAGTTCCATGCAACAAATGCAAGTGATTTAGAGCCAACATTTTGAAATTGCAGTCCATTAAATCAGCGTTCCCGGTAAAAAAAACAAACCTCAAACCTTTAACTAACTAAATTTAATCATTTAACTCACTACATATTATATATCTATATACTATAACTTTCCTATCGACTTCGCCAATCAACACCGAGACGAATTCAAAGTGGAAAAAAAATTATAAGATCTCCGCGGTTGATATTTATGTATAGCACAATATGCTGAAAATCTTACAACTAAAAAAAACATCAATTTGGCATCAAAAGCCGTCTTCTGTTGTTTTACGCAGTCTATCTGTCAGCAGAAAAAACACACGTGACTTATAGCCCCCTGAGCACAAGAGTTAAACGACAGTTTTAAGATATTTTTGACTAATTTATAGACGAGAGAAAGGTTAAAAAAAACGTCTGACAAAGCGAAAACAATAATATAGATACCTATTGAACTATTTTTGTTTTATTTTCTGGGTTAAAAATTCCAATATCATTATTTTTAAAAATAGATTCGGTAAGCTCAGTAAAGTGACATTAGGAAGAATTCAAAAGCAAATACGAGGCATGAAATATGTGAAATTTCCATATAAACGTAACTTGAATTTAAAAGAGGATATTGGCTATATAATCAGACAAGATTTTATGTACTAAAAATAGATAATATTTTATATCTTATCACTTTTAAGGTGTTAACTGTCAATTCTTGGTGGAAAGACATTGTATTTTTAAAAATAAAACACAATTCATTTGTACTACTTCCACATATTTACAATGATCAGGACCGGTTTCGCTCATCACGAGCATTATCAACTGATAAAAATACAAACATAACAGGCTTACTTTTAAGGTGTTAACTGTCAATTCTTAGTGGAAAGACATCATATTTTAAAATATAACAGGCTTATTTATATAAAACCGAGTGTAAAAATGAACTAAGACAATTTACACTCAATTTTATATAAATAAGCCTGTTATGTTTGTATTTTTATCAGTTGATAATGCTCGTGATGAGCGAAACCGGTCCTGATCATTATAAATATGTGGAAGTAGTACAAATGAATTGTTTTATTTTTTTAAATTTTATATCTTAATAAAAAGTAAGAATAATGATACATAATATGCGGAATACTAGATAAAAACTGAACAACTATGTCATTACAACCTCATTTTACCTGTATAGTTTATACAATATGATACATTATTATTTTAAATATGTATCACTAACTATTCGAGAATTACGTTATTTCCAGTTTTTCCTATTGGAATATACAACTGAAATACTGGTCTCGCTTTTTAAAAAACGACATAATCAAAATCAAAACATTTATTGCTAAATATCATAGGTTAAGAACATTTTTTTCTTATTCTATTGCGAGCAGAATAAGACAAATTGAAAATATATATCAATATGCCTATTTTATATCGTGACAAATTGTAGAGAACATCATGGTACGTTTGTTCTACAGAATAGTATCGTTGTTGTCATTTACATGAGGGTTAATAGAAAAATCTATTGTCGTTCTCAACACCAACAGCGAATTCTTCCTAAAATAGAATGTCCATCAAGTCGGTAACGGTTAGGAGAAACAAGAGGAAATAAAATCAGACTGTGCGTTCAGTGAGGAAAATCATCATCAATCATCGCCGTCGATCGTCAGAACCGTCAGACACTCTCCATAATGTGGCCTGATGTTTAATGGTTACGCAATACTATCGTGACAACATGACCACGTGTGGACAAAGTATGCTCAAAATGAGATATGATTTCTCAGAAACTGACACATCTAAATTGGCTGTAAACTAACAAAAACTGGCTGGATATTTTAGTGACCATCCGAAGTAAAAAGAAAAAATACGTTGTACGAAAAAATAATACACATAGTAAAGTTTGTTCCTGCCCAATGAAGTAAATCTACAATATTTGAATAGGGGGAAGTTATCATGTATAAATATATTCATTTATAAGACCGAAAAATCTACACATATTTCATAAATAAATTAAATATGTGACAAATATTATTTCAAATTTTCATAACAGATTGGATGTATGGCGATAAATCAACACCCACCACCAACCACCAAAACTTGAGTGTGTCGTGTAAAAAAGTAAATAATTTCACTTTCTTTACAACCCTGTGAAATAATTTTATTTTTAATATTTATGACTGTTTGTTTTACAAGTAATTTGCCGCCACGGGTTCTACTGAAAAATATTTTATAAGTACGACTCGTGTACTTGTTTACAGCGGTGGATATTATATTATACCACCCTCACCTACCGCAATATAAACTAAATGACAGTTCAAAAACATAGGTGGGCAAGAAGGCGTACATTCATATTTCCTGTGTGAAAGAAGTGATTTCCGATTTTTTTCAAATTTAATGCGATAACGACTGAAAATTTCGTTCAAAATTATACACTGATTTTTCTCAGAGAGAAATAGAGTATATATCAAATTGCAGAGAGGAGTTAATTAAAAACAACCTGCTATTGAAAGAAGTAGCGTGAACAGATAGGACAACATCTAAATCATTTTTTTATGAGGACAACTGACATTGATGTTACGTTTCCAACAAGGCAATCCCATTATTGTTATAGCCTGGGGATACTCATATTTTATTTCAACAAAACCGGGTAACTTGAAACGGGGCAGTAAATAATAATATAAAACGAAAGAAATCATATTCATGATCTAGAAACAGTCATGTAAAGGTTTTCAAATTATGGGAACATAAAATGTTAAAGATTTTTTAAAACCGATGAATAAATGTCTTTTCTTATTTTAGATTGCATTGCTGACGAACTGCAACAAAACATTATGGAGTCATAATGATTTTATATTATTTTTGACATTAATATTCTCAAATTTCTCGAAAAGTGTGCAAAGCTGTGGCGTGTTAAAGCATGAAATATTTTATCGCAGAAACTATAGTCCGAAAGAAATAAATTAAAGTTGAGTAATGTATTTCTTTCAGTTGATATAACAATGATGATTTTTCAGTTTCATTGTCAGCATGGTGTTGACACGGAAACCTTTATTTAAAATTAACATATTTTATGAAAAACTATTTATACCTAATTGATGTTCAATGCATGGAGTATAACTCATTTAACAGTAAAATGAAGACACTATAATGAATAGGCAATTGAATGTTTTCTGTATAGGGAGGATTGTGTCTGGAGATCATTCGAAGAAATAGAGAAAAAATGTACTATATGTAAATACAAATATGAATATTTCTATGTTTTATAATAAGAACTTTATGAAACTGAATGAAATCTTTTTTCAAACATTAAAAAATAGAACTGTAATAAACAAAACACGGCAAGAAGAAAGAAAATATATTCTATGATCCATCTCAACAGTAAGATATGTTTGTGAAATCGTAAAATTAAGATACTTTGTTTATTATTTTCATTAAAAAGAGAAAAATATACATTCAGGACATATTTAATCCGTTTACTTAAATTTAACTAGTTTACTTAGCTTTTGTAACAACCTCAACTGTATTAGTAAAAATTAGCACGGTAGTAGACGATTACCAGACGTTTTATTTTAACGTAAATATTAATATTGAAAATGAAAGCTCATGAATCAATGATCAATTATAATGAACGCTTACGTGCTTACTGCATGCCGCAACTGATTTTCCGTTATGTCATTTCACTGCAAACGTTTGATTAGCGATCCCCTTTGAAACATTTCTCATATATGTCGAACGGTGATAAAACAACTAACTACATTATACGCCGAACAACAGATCAAAGAAGACAATATTAGAATACTAGAGAAAACTGAAAATAGGCAAACGTTAAAACTATTTAACATGTGTCGATCGTATATCAAGAAGAGAATGAAAAAAGATATTTGTTTTACCAGAGATTTGAATTACGCCACATTGCTCATAAATTATTCATTCTATATTTAGATATTAAAAAAACTGGCTAAACAAGGCTTAATATTCTATAACAGTATCAACATGTGAAATAACTGTGTAACTATAATATTATTCGCAAGTCGCAAACTGCCCTACCAAATGTTCTTGTAAATTTGAACATGCGTAAAACGCGATAGTGCGCAACAGTGATATAATTAAGCTGGTTTTATTGTCCCAAGATCGCGAACATCGTTTTTTAAGTAACTCATTAACTTAATTTACTCCTGACGAAGGGAAGTTATAATGAGATTGAAAAATCTGAAAAGATCACTGATACAATTTAGGTATAACAACATCAACGATGGAAAGCCAAGGAGAGTTCAAAACAATCGCAAATATATTTGCGTTGGTATTTCTTTAATTTAGTCTTTCATAACTTTTGACATCTTTTGGACTTTTTTTTCTACTGAACCGAACAGGACAAATAACTTAATTTCAGCCAAACGTCCACAACCTCCTCTTGAAGTCGATATTTATAAGTAAGAGACACAATGCATATTTACAACATAGTACAATTTAGCTATTTCCTTTCGGACTGCCATGGAACAATAATAATAGTTTGTATAAACTATATTATATTACCATGCTATCAGGTCCGGCAAAGAAGCCAAACAAATATAAATATTTCAAATATTATCTGAATTTGAAACTGAACTTTTCCTGTCTATAGAAAAAAACAAACAAAACTTACAACTAATCCATGTCCACATGATGCACACGAAAATTGAGCGTGAGCTAAGGTGCTTAGAAGCAGCTTCAGTAATTACATGAACATGATACAACGATTAAATAATCTATACGTCAAAAGTATTCCTCCAGCACAGAAAACAGTAGCAACATTTGCACATGTCATCAAAGCTGCCATTTTAAACATTTAACATCATTTTTAATTGATGTACAATATTTTGTGAGTGGTGTTACCATAAGTTACGGTCCACGGTGATATTTTCAACTTCCAGGCGAAAATATTTGTTGTCTAGGTATGGAAGAAAAATAACCCATTGGCGTTATTTTTATAGAAGTAGTTTACATGCTACCGCATTCCAATAAAAATTTACATGATTGTGATGCGTAGTATGTAGGTACTCGTAATTAATAAAGAATTAGTTTGAATCCATCCCAGGCGAAGCCGAGTAATAAACACTGGTATAAATACAACACAGAAGAAAAATAGCATTTTGGGATGTTAGTCGTGATTCCATCGAAAACAATTACTTTCGGCCTATGTACTAAATAAATGGTCAGTTCTTAAAATGTGTAACTATTCCGCCATACTATTAACCGCTTTTGCCAAAGAATAACAAGAAATGTCTATGTCGTCTCGTTGTCGAAACGAGTCTCTTTAAAAAACTATAAAGATTGTATCTCGCACTCTCCTCCGTCATATTCGAGGCAGATAAAGAAGCAAGCGTCACAAACACTGAACTCAACTTGTCTATAAATAGTATTCCTTATAAATAAATCGTACGGAGAAATGTTTTCTTCCGGTGTGGAACGCAACGTCTTTTGGAGAGATTGCGCGAGCACGTTGGAAAATTTGAAGCCAAACAGGTTATTCTCATTTGAGACAGTATTATATAAACAAAAGTTATTGCAACAGTAGTTTTTTTTCCAAGCGACAAAAACTATCTGGTCCTGGATTTCTTGCAAAGACGGGATAGCCCATCACAAGTGATTCAAAAAAGTCGTTTAAAATATCGTGAGTTTAATGTGAAATATCGTATTTTGTTTTAATTTTAATTAAGTAGGTATATTACGCTCTCTCTAAAGATAGGGTTCTTTGATATACACACCAATACGACTTGAAAGAAGACGTGACATAGTCATAATTGCATGTGTACACGCATCTAGACAAATACAATGATGAGCGTTGTCTACGAGACAGTTACAGGGTGTATACAAATATAAACGATCCATCTTTCATTCTGAGACAGGCACGCGCGCCAAATGCAAAATGTTACCAAAGTTTTCAAACTATTCTTCTAATATTATTTTTGCCAATATTTATCACAGAATTGTCGTAAAGGATTAGGTGAGAATAATTTAAGTATATTATGTGTAAAGTAACGAACCTACTTGGCTATCCTTCTGCCACCAGGCATGCATATTTAACACCCGACATACATAACGCTGACACGCATAATGAGCGAAAAAAAATCATTATAAGTTGGCAATGTTGGTATAATGCAAAGATTAACAATGGAGATCATCTGAAATCTTGACATTTTAAAATTTTAACCTTGTCTTGATTATATACTAAGCATAAATTCATTAGATTCAAGAAGGACTGGCAATGCTGGTATAGAAGTCAATTTTTGTATTATATTATAAGATATACGAAGGAATCTTTACATAATAAATACCTGATTAAATATTCATTAAACAACGTTTTAAGAAATGAATAAAATCGACTAGAGACCATTGATTTGACAATTAATCAATAAATTGCCAACTGCATTTATGTACAAAACCGTCTCCACAAAAGGGTGAAACAATAATTAGGGTTTCACATTTTAAATGTAAAATTGATGAATTCGTTATTCCAATCGTTGTGTCACTAGTTGTAACATGTGATTCAACTCGCTGAGAAGCATTTTCAGAATGAAACACGGGTTGTGACCAGTGGAAGTTATCAATTTTTATCTTATAATAAAATTATTTTAACGTCGAATTCCTTGAGAATATTAATAAGATACACACTCGCAATTATTTCAAAAGTACTCATAGATTGAATGTTTTAAGTTACCATATTATTAATGTTAGCTACTCAATCATCCAATAAGATTTATTTATACAATAAATGTCGTCTAGCTACCATTACTTCCAAAATTTTACGAAAATAGATAGAATAAAAAAAGATAGTAGATTCTGTCTCATATTATGTACATGCAGTCAGTTTCTCTGAAATGACAGTACTTCGGAACAACATTAATGAGATACAGCAGGAATAGCCGCAAAGGCCGCGATCCGCTTATTGTGAAGCCTGACATTTACAGGATTAACTGACATAGACTCATAGTCAGTTTATGATATCACGAAAATCGTGTGTCTAGTAACGGTTGTGACGATAACGTGGAATTGAATATACATACGTTGAAATTTGTTATTGAAATTTCATGAAGTACCTTCAGTGGATATCTTAAATTAAATCAACATATTCTTTGAAACATTGCCTACAAACTCTGTAATAAGAAGACTGGCTTGTTTTTTATACACAGTAAGTATCATAATAATTACAAATAATTATATTAATTATCGTGTAGATATTACGATACTTTGGAAGAAAAGAGGTCTCCGACGCTGGAAGTCAAATATCGTCGGCCTACAGTGCAAAGACTGCAAAGCTCGTAACTCTACAAACGAGCACTTGAAAAACTACAACCGTTTTTATATATTTGTGTAATAATAATAAAGTTTTCTATATTCTAAAATGAAGAAATAATAATTGATATCGTTTTATGTCTAAAAGAACAATATCGTATGTCTATTGGAGTGTTGACATAATTAACAAAAAAACTCATTTTATGTATTTTGGGAGTTATGAGATTTGCAGTCGATGACGACGAAATTTTTGCTTAAAATAGTTTTTGCTTTGAATTTAAACTGCAAATATAAATAAAACTAGAGTACGCTTCAGGACAGCACTGATTAATTGGGTAATAATACAAGGAATTCTTAAAAATTCAAATGTCACGGAAAACAGCAATTTAATTCCCCAAATCATAAAAAAATATTCCATGCAGACGACACGACTACACGAGTAAGTTGCGTTTTATTCATCACTAATACTTAAGAAGGCATTTAAAAAAATAATGAGATGTAATGTTTAGTAAACAAAAGAAAAATGAATGATTTGAATAATATGATCTAAGTGTGATACTTAACAATTTGATTTTAGACATCGGAATGAAACCAGTAAAAAAAATTGTTAAAAGAAAGAGAATTAATCATCATCAGTAGATGTCCGCGATGACCGAAACCGCTCCTGATCATTATAAAAATATCCAATTATAACAAAAAAAAAATACAATGCAATTCCACCAAGAATTGACGGTGACAACATCTTAAAATTGAGAAAAAACGCAGCCTTGAGATAAGTCTATAATGCTATTGATATGGTACACGCGGTTCAAATCAGTGAGTAATTTACATATTTTGATTTTTCAAACGATATTTTCATATCTGATGCCGATTTGTCTACACTAGGCTATTGAAAAAAGATGTTTAGGGTGAAATATAAATCAAGATATTTTTCGCAAACGTAGATACATATTTGACAGATAGACTCAACGCTAATGAGATTGATTGACGAATCACGACGAGTCAATGTTGACAGCTAATGTTGAAAAGAATCAATCCACATGCCATGTAAAAAAGTCAAACTCGATTTAAAAAATTATTGAAAAACCCCAGCTGAAGATTACAATAGAACACAGGACTGTAAATCTAAAGCATAACCAAATGAACCATAGCATTCGAACCATTACAGTCAATGCAAAGGTAATGGTCGAAATATTTGATTAATTTGGCATAATTGTGGATTATAAAAACGCGCATTGTATTTTTTTATAAGCAAACGAGTTAATAACCGTATATCGTTTATTCAAAATTTATTATCACACAAATTACACATAAATTAAATTGCTATAGACTGTTTTGACAAAAATTAAACCAAAAAAAATTCTTTAACTTTCGGTGAAAAATGTGGAATAGGTATTTCACTCGTTTTTCAATGTTATTTCCAGACCGCAATAATAAATCCTTAAGCACACCTAGTAAATTTTGACGAAAATATTAGAGAAAGAGATCAAATTAAAGGTTTGACTTCGACGGTCAGGACTTTTGACGCTGCATGTGCATCTTTGCTAGTAAGTGAAGTCAAAAACTCGCCAAGTTTCTGAACAGTCATTTATCCGATAATAACTGCATGCCTGCCACAAGTTCGCAGCAGCATCTTCAGATTTGCATCCCAGATGACAAAATGAAACGCCATCAATCACTGCGAACGCGGAAATTTTAGCATCGATGTTTGTGAACATATTTAAGCTGACTCATGATATTATGCAGCTCACCCTATGTCACAGCAAACACGAAACAAAATTTAACACAGCTTAGTCGTACGTCTACCGCAAATAGGAACATACTGAATTTTTTAATAGATAATGTTGATTTGTATGTCCCAATAATACTTAGAATCAAAATTACTTGGTATTTGTAAGAGAATAAGACAATTGTGGTTTTTTGGCAGGGATTTGGAAACCAGAATAAAAATGATATCTATTTATTTCAGAAAATCCTTTTGAAATATGTTGAATTTAGATTTTTTTCTACTTTCAACTCGGGGGGTGCGGAGATATTATTACAAAATATATTTTAAGGTTATACCTGAATATTACCCCTGTTTTAAGATTTGACTAGCTGGTGTTGTGGGTTAAATTCACAGCTTTAAATTAAACAACTGCTATTGTTTTGCTCCTTTGGCTTGAATCTCTTCTCAAAGAAGAGAAACAGTGACACGCCGAGTCACACAACAGTGGAATCCAATGTAAAAAAAACGTAAGCTAAATTTTAATTAAATTGATGGTAACAGATAAAAACAGGGTAACCGTATACTGTGCTTTGAAAACAGATGTTTGCGGCGAATACTAGGGGAACGGTGGTTTGATTTTGTCAGGAACTCGGAGTTAAGAGAGCGGACGGACCAGCATCGTATTACGTCCAAAATAAAAAAAAGCGACGATGGACCTGGCTTGGACACGTGCTGCGGATGCCCCAGGAGAGCCTGAATCCTGCCTATCTCTTCTACCAACCAGATGGATTCCGTCGCCCTGGAAGGCCGCTGATGACCATCCATAGGATGTATTCGGCGGAGCTACGGGACGCTGGGATGACCTGGGAGGAAGCGAGGAGACTGGTGGGGGACAGAGAAGCTAGATATGGTTTTAAAAAAATAAAAATGAAGCTTTTCTGGAAAAATAATCAATTAAATAACGAAGAACTTCTTTCGTTGTAAGTCATAAATATTACAGGCAACCGTCATTCTTATATAACCTACTACCGTATCCAAATGGTTTACATTCTGAGCGAAGACGGAAATGCCGATTTCAGGGGGTCATATTTCCGACGCTATATTTGTATTTAAATACGATTGTCTCAAATCATACAAAAATTTTCGTCCAAGAGAATCGGTAATTAGATTGTTTTCATAACGTTCTATCTTACCAAGTATTTGAACGAAGCGAAACGTAATCCTAAACGCATCATTTATAATCGGAGTAATAACGCTATTGCACATACAAATCTGAAAAAAAAATACTCATTTTATCATATATAATAATAAAGATAATAGATCCTTTCCCCATCGGAAGCGGATTAATGAAATAGTATTTTACGAACATATTGTATGTATTTTTTGTTGCACATTATTTGTGACGTGTTGAAAATCCATCACAACATTTGTGCTATCTTGAAACGGATTTTACGCAGCATAAATTTCCATGAATCAATAATGTAAGATTACGTAAATGATTCGTAGAAATACGTCACAGTTTTGCGAGTAAGTCGATAAAAGCCCGCCAAATGCATCTGACTCGCGCGCTTCAGTCGCCATGGAAACTGAAAGCTTCACCTGCGACGAGAAAATATATCAAGAAGAACTAATAAAGACATTTTTACGGTTTTGTGTGTTCATATGAACACACAAAACACATTGGTTGTAAATTAATTAGCATAGGTCCAAAGCATATATTTATAAACGTTGTAATTTGATTATTGTCAACGTGGCAAATTCATAAGCCAATATATTATATCGACGGTATTTTGGCCAATTGATAGAACACTCAAAATTAAAATTGTTCAGGAGAGAGTAAAAACGGTTTTTGTCAAAAACAATGTACGATAAGTTGCGTTATGAATCTTTTAAATGCACTCCTGTAACTTCTCATATTTGCAGATACGGTACTATAAGAAGGGAGTGTCGATTTAATAGCGTTTTTTAATAACTTTTATGGTGATCTGTGTTATGAATCTTTGAAATGCTCACCTGTAAAATCTCATGTTTACAGATACAGGATTATCCGTAAGAAGTGTCGATAGTGGCTTACATCAACTGGCCTGGTCAGAATTTATAAACCTAAGACCAATGTCAAATGATGTTACCCTTCCAAAAAGTGGTCAATTTATTTTTCTAATTTGCATCATTTGGCCGAGACCTGCTCTCACGTCTTTAATATGAGACCCAACATGATCCTCATTTTCGTATTTTTTGAGGGCTACATCAATTGGCCAAAACACCATCGAATTATAAAATGTTTCCGATTGAAATTATTTAATAACAATCAGTAGAAATCAACTCGTTGATTGTTGTTATCTATAATTTACATACATTTTTAATACAATCAATAATCAGCAACAGTTATTTCAGTATATACCAAAAGTAAGCGTCAAGGATCAATGTACTAAAGATAATTGTTGACAATTTCTGATGATTAATTCTAGTGTATGCTGCTCGATTCTAATAATTACTATGTTCACATGGACTGGTTGCCAGGCAATCGATGAAGCCTTGAGAAAAGATACTATCGAAAGAATGCTTTAGTGGGGTTTATACAACTGATATAATTGATAGTTTTTGTTTTTAAAATATTAAATACCTATAAGTTAATTGAAGATCCATCAATACTCGGTAGAAAGACGATGTTTTTATTAAACAATTTTATGTTATGCTTCGTAACAATTTCGGTACCATATTAACGGTCTCACTGTAAAAATAATTTAAATATTCGTTACTAACATTGCATTTTCACCTAGTTATGTAAATTTTTCAAAAATATTACTTTAACATCCATCTATCAAAAAAGGATGCACGGCACACATGATACTGACGCTTACAACGAGGATCTTACGGGATAAAGTGCTGCTATCAAATGCTTGCCACCTAAATTGCTCGCCTGCAGCAGAATGGATATATTTCCGCGCGACGGCAAGGACGGGAAATTGAATTTAAAAATTGCACAGTGACACAAGTTCTAAATCAAGTGCATATACACTATTCCAACAATTTAAGCACATGACTGATTCGATGGCACAAGTTTTAAATACTGAAGGAATTTTTAGATTATATTATAATATAATTTTTGATTTATTCACTAAATTAAAATTGAATCGTTACATAGTATACCGTCGGGATAATATTCAAGTTATCAAATTTATTTATAAAGCTCTTCGAGAAATATTTTTTATTATGAAAATATTGAAAGAATTTTCAATTTTAATTTATAAAAATGGATTATGTAACACAAAATAAAAGTGGCCTATCTCTGTATCTATAACTTTATTTGAGTTTTAACAGCATGTTCTTCGCGAATACAAAAACATAAGGGAGTAAAGCTTGAGAGTAACTATATTCAAAAATAAACAATATGACTAGTTCACACATATATATATATATTTGAAATAATTTTTCCCTATATATATATATATATATTATAGAGAAAAATTATTTCATAACATTATAATGATAAATAAATATTTACGTACCTACATAAGCGAAACATTGAATTCTCGCTTTATGAAATTGTCTTCGCATACAAAAAAGAACAAAGGCGTCTTAATTGAAGGGTTGTCCAGAGAAAGCTTTTTGTTCTTTAATGTTTAATCGACTAAAATCTAAAAGAGATCTTTTTTAAATGAGAAATCTTTTCACTGCAAAAAAAAAACAACACTGAAGCTTTCACGAAGGATATCAAAATTGAATTTATACTGAAACCTAAGTATTCATTCATCCTTTAATCACATTTTCAACGTTTTATCAGATAATTCTCAATAGAGTTTGTATAGAAAATTCTAGCGAAATGTATTTACAATGGCATCTTCAAGAAAATAAAATACTATTATCCCATTTTTAGAGTTTTTACTTCCAAAGTTGATGAGCAGAATCTAATGCCTCCGTTTTATCGTAAATAATATCGTTGGGTTATTTTACCTACGATATCTAAAAAGATTGTATCCATCTAAATATAATGTTATTTTATCGCTAATCTGATTCAATAAGTGTTTGTATGAGGCAAAAAATTGAGTATATTGTTATCGCAATTTTACATTATGATTGGAGAATATCATGAACAAGTTTAGTGTAATTGAATTAAAGTGTCATGTGTTTGAAAAGTGGCAATAGATAAATACGAGTTTGAGTAACAAAATCGGCGGTTTTAATAATATTTATCCAGTGCAAACTACCAACAACCACACCGATAAACACTCAATAAAGGGATTTTGTCAATGGTAAAAAAAAGAAATATGGTACGCATTTCTACGGTCATATCTGTGCATTCCAAAAATTTATCGCTTCAACGAAAAACTTATATTTTAGTTGCATAGCTACGCTACGCCTTTCCCTTGAACATAGCTTTTTGGAATTGTCACTAGCAGCATGAAATGGTGTAACAAGTGAAAGAATTGTTATGCAAACAACATTTGTCAAAAGAATTGAATACGGTTTATCTGCTGTCACACGTATTTCATCTGGATGAACTAGTCGAACATGGATATCCGTAAAGAATGAATACATCTGTTGATTGTATAGTGACAGTCTATTTTTATTCGAACTTAACGCGTTGAAAAATATGAAAAAAAAGTAGAAAGAAAAATATGTCTGACAAACTAAACAACATCATGTTATAAGACTATAATGATTTAAAGTTTATGACAATCAACTTGTAAGAACGTATGAAAAAAAAGTATATCATATATTATAAAAGCAATATCTATAAATTGACTTGTGGCTTATTAATATAAATGTAATTTAAGACATCGACTAAGGGTGCTTGATGGAATTTCAATATTAAATTTGAGTTATTGAGATTTTGTACACTTCCATGTATTGTCACTAACGACCCGGGTTTCGCCTTTCGGCATCTTCAGGCATTCGAGCGCACGAATGCCTGAAGATGCCGAAAGGCGAAACCCGGGTAAATGTGTATAAATATGCTGGTAGTTTAAAATTAAATTCGTTAATTTGATAATATTATATATATTATAAATCCTATTCCCACTCTTTGATATCAAATTCATCATTACCTTCATTTCAGATTTTCAAAGAAAGGTTTGAACATGCAATACATAAATTCAACTTTATATTCCCAAACAAAACTAACGAATAGATCAAACAAATGTAAATTTACCACAATTTCGGATTTTATATTACTTTTAAATGAAACATAAAATTGAGCAAAATTTGTAAGTTTAAGGAAAAATTAAATAGAGATATTTCTGATAGATGTATTTGTCAATTCTTTTTAACTAAAACATTGACGCCTTTAGGCTTCCCAAAGCTCAATGATTCGAAATCACTTGCGGCTGAGTAAAACGAACATAAAATTTCGCCAAACATTAAACTTGAAAATAAAGCACACTTCAACGACAAACTCATATATCTTAATATTGTATTTCATATTGTCGCGACATTTATTACGCGACGTTTAATAACGGTTTATTGCCAGTGTGATGTATAATTAAACATATTCAAATGGCATGTGTATTAATAATAATTTGTTGTGTGTGATAAATTTAGAAGGCTTGAGATTAATAATTTCAAGATTTGCTTCAATTAGTGTTATTTTGGTTACAAATAAAGGAAAATTTTAAAAACACATTTTCGATAGATTCAGTGGCTACTTGAAGGAAAATCATTTTGATTGTTCCTAGTTCCGTAAAATATCAGTTACCTTTAAAGAACTTTCATATTATCACTCAACTGACAAGATATACGACATGAAAAGTATACAGCGATGCGTATCCAGTCGTGAAATGGAAAAACCTGTTCTGAAGAAATATGATATTGTAATGATATGTTAATCCTTTAAGATAAAATAATCAAGCAAATAACAAAGCATGTATGCTTTAAGGCTTAAAAACATAACGAAAATAAATGAAAACATTTATTATTTTATGTCAAATAAATGTAAGAAGATCTAGACCGGAGCTTGCTTCTTGATGACTGAAAGATTAATTCAGCAGTATCATAAATCACAATACAATTTTTCCGATTCCTAAATGCAAAAAATAAAATCCACAAAAAAGATACATCAAATACGAATTGTTGAGATTTTGTACATTTCCATGTATTTCGTTACTAACGACCCGGGTTTCGCCTTTCGGCATCTTCAGGTACTCGAGTACGTTCGAATGAATTCGAACTGAGACAGTAAAATTTGTCTATCGTTTATATATCGACCGTGGAAAGAAAAAAGGACGTAACCCACACCAAAAAATATTGTTACAGCTCACAAAAAACGTGCCAGTACACTGTATTTATATATAAACATATAATATATCGACTGTATAAAGGCGAAACTACTTAGATACACCCAATCGTTTCAAATTAGTGAATTCTGTTAGGGTGACTATGTGATGAATGTATTAATTTGGGAATATCATTATTTTGATTGCTAGTTTATGTTTTTTCTACACTATTTACTGTCTGTCAGTTCGAGTTCATTCGTGTACTCGAGTGCCTGAAGATGCCGAAAGACGAAATCCGGGTGGTTAGTGACGAAATACATGAAAATTTATAAAATCTCAATAATTCAAATTTTATATTAAAATTCCATCAAGCACCCTCTGGCGATGTAATAAAAAAGATACATATTGCACACTGATACATTAACGAGTTCTTACTATGTATCTGATGTTGCTAAAGTTCAGATTAAGGTTTTATGTCGACAGTTTTACACATTTTCAGCATATATTTCAAAACATTACACTACAAACATTTCACTAGCCGAGTAGTCATTTTTAATGATGGCTATTTTTAAATAAGTTTGACAAAGTTTACTATCTCGATTCACTTGTTATTGAAAGGGAACGCATTCTGTATAAATAGAAGTAACTGTATTTACAAGACAACTCACATACAGATTTAGAGGAACATGAAAAAAAAAAAAAATTGAAACCCACTGTTTTGTTTTTCTAACGCAAGCCTTGTTTTTTCGCCGGCAAGCTTTCACTCAAGTTTCCAGCTATCTTTTTGCAGCAACAAAAAAACAACTTGTTGAGGAATCAGTTTAAAAGTCCTCAGACTCGCATTTAAAACCGGGGAAAATTAATGGAAAATATATAAATGATGTATGGATGTGTACTGAAACTAATGAAAAAGTATTCAATCAAAAATTTGATAACTCTAAAAATACTTATTCCATACAAAGTACAGATATCTTATCAAATTAAATATACAACAGTTGATATGTGATGAATATGTGTGAAATAAATAAACTGAATTATCGAACAATCAAATTGTTTTACACGACTTTTGAATATTTAATATGTCTAAATAATTTAATTGTATTTTCTTGTACATCAGTTTGACATTCCGAATCAATATGTGAAAGCAATCCTGAGAATATGTAAATTTATTTTCATTGACAAAAAAAATACATGCTCATATCGATGACCCAGTTCCATAACTCAAAAATGTGATGTTTTGAGTAAAGTTAGCCATTATATTCGAACACCGCTCTTCTACAGTTCCACAAAAGTACAGCTTGTAAAATGTACAGGCTTTCTCTCAAAAGCAAAATAGTTGCATGCGAAAATCAGCAAAATTAAATAATTTCTGAGTTTCATATTTATACATATTGAAATATCGTATTGTGGAAATATATTTTTGTGAATCGTGGCGTTCCATAAAGAAACAACCTTTAATCAAAAAACTATAAACTATTGATCACCTATTTGAATAAAAAGGTAATACCAATAATAAGCCATCACTTTTTACGAGTCAGCTTAGATGAATCAAAACTTTGATGAGACATATCTCAAAACAATCAATTTCTAGTTGTATCACTACGGAACTGGGCCATCGAAATGTCATAATATCCATTAATATGCTTACTACGAAAAACTTTACTATCAACCAATTCCATGCGGTATTCAAATAGTGTATTGATGGAGCAATATAATTGTTTCAAAAGTGCAATTGAATCTATTACTGTCGAGACATCGATGTTATTGCATGAAAAATATGTTGAACTTACAGACACTCAAATCTAGGTTAAAGGTTCATTCTTCAAAATTTCAGCAAATATACACTAAAAAACCTAATTTCGTACCGAGAATAAATTTTTAACGGCTCATACTAACTAATTCACTGCCATGACATTTACTGCGATGTTTTATTATGATATCTTCCTTCTGTGAAAAAATACTTCGAATTATGAAAATACATTTAAGGCGGGGGTGTATTTTTAGATTTCGTTATGAAATTTAATGAAATCGAAAAATATATCAAATAAAACGCCCTCAAATAAGCGTGTTGGTATTTGAAAATATACGAATTTGTAGCGATAAGTAATCGATAGCATATGAAAAAATTCTTGACCATAGGTTAGGTGCTGGTGATACGGTTTAAATCAAGTGATAAAGCAACGTCAGTCATTTTCATTGATGAAGGAAATGGATGAATAATAAAAAGTGGGTAAGATTAAGAATGAAGTACGTTCATGACGGTTAATAGATCGAGTTTACATCCGACAATGGATAAACTTAATCCTGGAATCGTATCTCAGTAATCTTGAATAATAAAAACACAATATGTACACGTACCGAGGAAGAAAAAGCATTTTTCAAATTCGAAAAAATTTTTTTCATACCAGGTGCTAAGTATCAAAGACTGATTGATAGTGGGGATCAAATTGGAAACCTTATAGGAAGGAGCCCTCAAGTCATACTTAAGGCAACGATTGTATTTTTAAAAAAATCATGTTTTGCTTGACCGCGTAAACGTGAAATGGAGCGTTACGTATACCGCGCGTATCGAGGAATGAGTGAACAACATAATTACAATATGTCTTAATCTATCTGTATATATAAAAATGAATCTTTGTTTGTTTATTTGTCCTCTATGCGTTCTTTAACCATTCATTCGATTTCAAAGAAACTTAGGTGAGTTGTTGTGCGCACACCCGTGAAGATTTCTGAAGAAAAAAAATTAAATCTAAAATCTAAAAAAATGAATCAAATACGTACGAACAGCGAAATCTCTGAAAACCTCTGATTTATTCTATTACTATGTTCGGGTCATGAGTTAGCCATAAGGCAATATTCACAAATTAAATAATTCATTTCACATGTGCTATGAATATCGTTGGAAATATGGAAACAATAACATATATATATTGTTTGAAAAGTATAAAATTACTAAATTTAAAAATATCGGGTTAAATATTCACAAATTAAATAATTCATTTCACATGTGCTATGAATATCGTTGGAAATATGGAAACAATAACATATATATATTGAATTTGGATTATTGAGATTTTGTACACTTCCATGTATTTTGTCTCAGCCGGGTTTCGCACTTCAATCTTCAGGCATTAAAACACAAACCTTTTTCTTTGAGAGACATTCGCAACGCACTAGTTTATATAGAAGATACAAATGCGACAAATATCATTTACGAGGCAATACATTATACGTCTGAGAGCCACATTCGATACCTGAGTTCAAAATTTGAAATCGTCCTAATCCTTATTTTGTAAACACCATATTACCAGAGTGGCGATTGCCGAAGAATCAAAATACGTACATCCCGTCAAAACCCACAATACTATTATAATTGTAAAATCACTGGTATTTCTAAAAGAAGTTGAAAAGCGGCAATCGCCTTCGGCAATCGCCATACTCTGGTAATATGGTGTTTACAAAATAAGGATTAGGACGATTTCCGTAAATTTTAACTCAGGTATGGTTTGAAAAGTATAAATGAATTAAATTTGGATTATTGATATTTGTTTTGTGCACTTCCATGTATTTTGTCACTGTTTACTGTCTCTCAGTTCGAGTCCATTCGTGTGCTCGAATGCCTGAAGATGCCGAAAGGCGAAACCCGGGTCGTTAGTGACAAAATACATGGAAATGTACAAAATTTCATATTCCAAATTTCCATGAAATTCCATCAAGCACCCTCAGTCGATGTCTTAAATTATATATATATTGTTTGAAAAGTATAAAATTACTAAATTTAAAAATATCGGGTTAAAAATAAGGCTGAGAAAAATAAATCTGGGCTTCGGGTTGGGTTCGGGTAACAAGTGTTTGAGTCTCGGGCTCGGGCCGGGCTTAAAGATGACAGGCTCGGACGGGGTAATTTTATGAAATTTCGGCCCGTCTAGACCTCTAATCCAAAAGCACTTCAATAAACAGAATTAAAACACTAGAACTTTCTTTCTTTGAGTGGCATTGCGACGCATGCCCGGTACCACTAGCATAATATAAACGAAGAAACAAACATTTCAAGGAAAACTGAAAATATATTGGAAGTGCCCACATTACGAAAGACTGAAAATAAAAAATAAAACACATCATAACAGTATGTCTTACAAGCTGTTATTCCATAAACGCTTTGTAGTTCATTATGGTCGGATTTCCATTAATATTAGTCATCCAGTTACATGACTGTCTCGAACACACGTGTTTTAAATAATTTAACGCGAAAAATAATAACGTGAAAAAAACACAGGCATTCTCAACACAAATGGGCAATGCCGGCTACTTGGCGCAGTGCCAAAAAGCCGCGAGACCGTAATCTATTTGTAAAAATAAATTTACACGCTTGAGTACGAGGATAAATCATTTTTTTTTCATCGTGTCGGAAGACAAAGTGGAATTCAAAAATTTTCAAACAAAATTAATCAATCAGGTTTTGCTGTTTATTTTTTTATTCGCCACTGCTGCAAAATCAATTTTAAAAGTTGGGAGACTCGGCATTTTAAAGTGATTTTATAATAGTACTGCAATCTAGATTTCCAATAAATTGGATTCAACTTAAATACACAACGCTCTCACGACAATAATTATTATAAATATTTACATTTATTTCACGTAGACCGTAATATTGCTTTAGAATAAAAAAACACTTCAATTTACTTGGGACTGACAACAACGCATATAGCCATAAAGGTATTGATATACAAATACGAAAAAAAATACGTCCTCTTTCTTTATATCAAGCAAACAAAATATATACAAAAACGGTAGCAATTTAAATGACCAAATTTTCACTATAGGAACACTCACTTATATATATATATTATTATTATTCGGTAAGAAAACATTATTTCTGCTGAGAATATTGTATTATAATAAATATACAAAATACCGCACCACCTTTATTTTAGACATCTTAGGAAACTGGTGTTGACATTTATGCATGTTAGTGACGTAATTCATTTGCAGATTCCCCCTTTAACTTAAACATTAATTTCACGTGTACGTCTAAACTTTTTAATATTGGCTGGAAATCTATATTGAAAATTACTTGAGAATCGCTGGTCGTTGCGCCGATAAGCCCCTTATATTACATGCATGAAATAAACGAGAGAAATTCAGTATGAAAAGCGACCGCCCTGCCCTCCCTGGGACTGTAAACATTTAGCGACGCAGGACCACCATAAATTGCACTCAAAATCGTGTCAGTGCCCTCATGTTAAGTTTACGATATGCTCCGCTCAAATATGAAAAAACTTATATAAATAATAACGAAAATTAATACTTAGAGAATACATGGTAAAAGGAGTTTACGGTTTGCATGTAAACATTGAGAAACGGGCCGTTATGTATCTGAATAATTCAATTTCGGTAATAGTATATTCTCATTTATATTAAAAAATGACGCAATATTCCTTAAATTTTATTCCGAAATAGTGTGTTTTATTGCATTTGTATGCAATCATACCCCTAAAAGATTTGTTAAAATAATACCTATTAGGTACATTAGTGAATTTAGGCGAGCTGTCATATTAAGTCCCTACACGTCCGAGAAATATAAGATGGCTCCACAAGGTTTGCGATAAAAAATGCGACAAAGGCATTTCCATGATTCATTCTTGTTGAAAAACAAATATAAAATTAATGGCAAATAATCTAGATATTTTTAAGTACTAACATTCAAAATAGACGACAATAAACATGTGATACAAACCCAGAAGAGACCTGCATGAGAGGACCGGATGCGAAAATAGACACTTACCTGAAATCAAAGAAAAAAACACTTATCAACCTTGGAAGAACTTCATGTATTAATTTTCTCACAAGAACTACAGTTCTTGAAGATGGCGTGATGCTGAACTAATAAAATTACAATCTTATATATAAATCCCACTTTATTATTAAGACGCTTTATTATTATCACATGTAGGTAGGAAAATTTCTCAAGACGTAAAGGATTGCCGTGTAAAAAATGCACACACAGTTCCGACGTACTAGCTAACTTAGACATTTGGTATTTCAATTTCAATACCGTCATCTATGACAGGTACGGTTATACTATTATAAGATGTTTTTTTGGGGCAAAATACAGTGATATTTTGTATCTAGTTAGGAAAATACCTTTGATATAAATCTATTGCTACGTAATCTCTTACAAATTCAACAAAAAAACAACGTTTTACAGTTATGCAGCGCAGTGTTTTTATTGATATTATATGATAGATAGACCAGGATCAATTATGCTGTATTGAATATTGAACAGGTATTGAAAATTGAATAACTGTGCCTAAGGGGAAATACACGGTTAAGAAAACTATTAACAATGAACGAAAACAATAAGCAAAGGCAAAAAAATTAAACCTTAGTGGTAAAAGGCAATGTACATATTTTATTAAACTCTGCGTTTAAAGTCTTAGTTTCTAGTGAAATCATGAATAGCGACAATTACTCAATATAAGACATTGTGATACACCGCAGCAGGTAAGTATTATAGAGAGCACTAAATAATAATTTCGGCACCCTTTGTCATTCTTCAGCAGGTGTCAGGGTTTATCCGACAAAGCCCTTTAACAGGGTGAGAGGAGAGCGTGTAGTTTGTCAGCGTGAAAGAGTAATAATTCGCGTGTGATTTGTGGCAGCGTTCACTCCACGCCAAATAAATAACGTAACAAGGAGCTTTGAAAATTGCGTGTGAAACAATTTTCAGCAGTGCGATAATGTCATGTTGATTTTATATTAGCGACTACATTTTGACACTCTTTACACGTTCCTCAATAAGAGTATGAATAACGGGCATTTTTTGGTTGTTTGAAATAAAATGTCATTTAATAGAGTTATTTAACAATGCCAAAATAAAGGAAAACAAATCGTTGTCAAACAAATTTTTTAGCGCAAACATTACATATCTTTGCTTTTACGCTCACACCGTTCCATCTCATTTCATTTTTATTTATCACTAGTAGGAACGCCCGTCATAGATGACGGTATTGAAATTAATATACTGAATGTCTAAAGTAGCTGTTCTTTAGTTTCCATACTGACGGACTGAGTGATGTTTGTTTGATTCGGAATTTTCGTCACGTCGGAATTGTGTGTATTGCTTATATACACCGCGGATGCTTAGGTCATGAGAAAATTTCATACCTATATGTGAAATGTGATAATAATAAAACGTCTACGCCTACGCCTACAGACCGGTCTGGTCTATTTTATACAAGATGTAAAGTATAATGAAATTTTAAACATCAGTTGATAATGCTCATGATGAGCGAAACCGGTCCTGATCATTATAAATAAGTAGTACAAATGAATTGTGTTTTATTTTTTAAAATATAATGTCTTTCCACCAAGAATTGACAGTTAACACTTTAAAAGTGATATAATGAAATTCATTTAAGCAATTAATTATGCAAAAAGATCACTTAAAAGTACCATATGATCCTGAATATGAAGAGATGTTTTTTTTACTTAAAACATCTTTATGTATAAATCAATATTATTATATTCAAGACATACTGAAACAAATAACCTATTGAAATGTACGTGCATACTGTGTTTATGTTATTAAATGTCGTATTCTAGTTATAAGGAAACCTGTCTGGCGTGTTTGGGTAAAAAGGTAAAAGACCAAAAGTTACTTTCTCATCGTTAGTAGGATTTGTCATCCTCACCCTTCTCGCAATAATAGCAAAATTATGAACATACGTTATGATGGAAATATTGATAATGTGGAAAATAAAGGGTACACTCACACTCAATGACATAAAGATATTAGAACAAGCTACTTTATGAACATCCTAAAGACGGTCGGGAAGCTGAAACAACAATGTTTACCTCGTATTTTAATTTTTCCTTTCAATCATATTAATCCTAATAAACAGGTCGCCTTATCGACGCCGCTTTATATTCGGGCTAGTACGGTCTATGAAAACAACATCCAACGCACTGTATATCAAATAGATATACGATTGATGGAGTTGGCGCTTACTTGATAGACAAGCTTTATAATTAGATAAGAATAGCACTGTGTTTAATTCAAGAAAGACTCGTTAATATGATCAATATTTGATCACGACCCTTTAATTGTTTTTACAATCAATGTAGAAGAGACACTACACAACGTTAATGCCCTACTAAGCACTGGTTTCAGTAGAACAGCGTTCGGTTCGTAAATACAAGTAGCGGACCATGAATTCAACATAGTAAATGCATTATATCTCATAACGAATCTCCACTTCTTGGTGGGAAGACATTACATTTTGACACGGCCCTATTTTGTCATCGATCATCTTTCACGAGATGAAATTTATATGAATAGTTCTTTTGGCATGGCAAATTATTAAGAAAAAATCAGAGATGTCGTAATCAGCCACATTCCAGACCCTTTAAAAAAGAAGAGGGGCTCCGTTTTGATTGTTTCTCAAAATTATTTATTTTTGTTTTTATCACTCGCTTTCCAGCCGCCTTATCACGAACAGTTGATCGTTATGGTGATTGGCCGACCTGCTCCGTGGCGGGTTGGTTCGCCACCGTTCGCCACTATGTTTAACCGTGTTTGTTAGTTTTAAATTGCTTAATTGATAATTGTGTGTTAAGTGTAACTTAACTGTTAATGTGAACTAATTTTGTATTATTATCAATCACAGTATCGAATAAAAGAGGTTATCCGGACCGAAGTGCTGTTTGTACTAAAGATCCTCACGTATATCCTGGATGCTGATAACCAGTCCTTCGCCCCCCTTCAACCCAGCGTGAAGTATTTACTCAAAAAATATGTCCGCTAATAATGGCGATTAACAAAATACTAGACTTTACTTAGCTTGTTCGCATATCCTTACTCTTTGTGAAAAGGGAAGTTGACGCGATAAATAATAAGTATCCTAATATTTAATGTTGAAAAACAGTTTAAGGAATATATGCGAATCAGTCATCGCGATTTAAAATGGTTTTAAAATAAATTTTAATATATATTGACTTCCTCATGAGCTACAATTGTATTATTATAATTTAAATAATGTAAATGAAAGCGGAGATTATAAATGCTTTATTTAACTTATTCCCTATCTTCACAATCCAGCGCGGATGTGAACAAATAGGCGATCCCTTTGAAATTTTAGACAGTAATTTTCGCTTCAGCATTTAACTAAGTAGCATTTACACAAATATTCATTTGCTTTGAAAACATTTTCAGAGCAGGCAAACTGGGAACACCAATCAGACGACACGTCATCATCTATCTAAAATAATTCAGTCTTAGCGGATGGTACCGACTCGTACAAAAGGAGATTGACTCAAAAATCATTACGGCAGTGAATACGGCTCGTTCATCTTCGTAGAAACTTGGCTCACCTGTGCCGAACTAATGGATTTTGCGACTGCCATAAATTAGAGATAAATTATTTGTGATAATGCGACAAATGTGCGAATAAAAAAAAAAGAAACTCATGACGGCTAACGATCGCAACTCATTCATAAAATACTTCCAACTTACAACACATGAACAGAATTTAAGCGTGAAAACTGTATCAATTATTACATAAATACTTTCCTATTTTTTTCATTCATTGGATAGTACAAAATGTTAAAACAAAATTAGGAGACAAGCGTTATATTTAAATATTCAACCAATTGTAACCCAATTAGCAGATATCTGCTATTTCAAATAATCCTTGCACTAATCTACATGACATTAATTTATAGGTAATGTAAGAATTGTAGAATATTAAGCCGCTGGTGTTATTAACAAATGTGACAAATAATTCCCGTGAACTACCTTCAGTTTATAGGAATATATCGTCGCTGTTCTGGATGAAATCGTTAAATTGAAAAAATGACATAACGAGTTAGTAATACTAAAATGTTCTTCATGTAAATAGAACTCTACCGCATTGTAAGAAACACACTTATTTTTAACCGTTTTGAATTCGCAAACCAAATGAAAAAGGAATAGCATTCTAAGCATTTGATAAACTTCAAAGTCCAATTACTCAAAACTAGTATTTCTCAGTTGGTGCTTTCTTCCAGAACAGTGACGATATGATGATGTATAGGTTGTATTTTTTGTTTCTTGTGGAGAAAACATAATTTTGTACTTAACATACTTAATGCTTTACATAAATGTGGCAGAGTGGACTACGTTCATATGTTTATACTAAGATACGAAACGCTGAAGCATATCTGCTAAAAAAATTAACACTTCTTCAAAGAGAAACGTAAATAACTGAAGCACCTGCAATGCCACACAAAAAGAGTTTGAGAAGTTTCAAATAGAGTTTAAAATAGAGTGCAGTGGCCGCATTCAGGGCGCGAATCCTCCACTCGATTAACTGCACAGGGCATAGATCATGCATGTGTCACATAAATCAGCCAAGTCCGTGCAGTCGAAATTCTGAAGAGGAGCGCAGGAACACATCGTCGAAGCTTTTCAGAGGAAACTGTAATACACATTCAGAATGTAACAGGTAAATAAACATGTCAGCTTGTGGCTTTTCCGTAGACCAATACATATGTCAATGCCTGAGTACACAGATACACTGTGAAAAAAATGAATTGAATAAATAACTGGCAGAGTTTTGCAATGGTAAGTAGGTATAGGATGAAAGATTTTATTCCTACCTATTGAATATTGTTAATTTAATACAATTTACAGGTAGTAACGTTTCTGTATTTTTCGAAATAATATTCAGTACCTACTGTACGCATTTTAAGATTAACGCATTGGATTGATATGCATAATTGTGTCTAGGGACTACAATACATATTGTTATATCTGACATTTAATATGAAATATCGAAATTCCGGTATCGATTCACCCTCTGCTATTACAGTCCAAATTGACCGTAATTATTCTACATTTTGTGTTAATTTTTATATATTTTTGTAATACTGAGATTGATATTATCTATACCGACATTGATTTATTCGTCCGTTATTGCAATCCTTAAGTGTGTCATAATAGGAAACAACGACAAAATTGAGCTACTGAATGAAAAGAAAATACAGTTAACTCGTTTTCTTTATTTACTCCCGCTACACCGCGGATACGATGAAATGAAAAAGGGAAATAATTTAGTTTCAAAACGATAAATAAACATATTTGCGTTGCTACTGTTACATCAATAATACTGGCATCAAAGTCAAAGCCGAACACCTATGTGATTAAATGATCTGTCAAGACTTGGGAGTGAATGGAATCATAATCTTGACAACCAGAGAAGAGAGCCAAATACACTGTTTATTATATTAGAATAAATAAATAAACTGTATTCTCATATATTATTCAATGAATCACTTTCAATGAAGTTTTTATCAAAAGTTTTAGATGAGTGATGCAGAAAATGTTTATAATTCTTGATGAGCGTAGTACATGAATTAATCAATTATGTATTTAAATAGTAACAAGTCACCGACTAAGCCCTAATTTTTTTTAAATTTAACTAACATAACAGCTTATTTTAAATATTGATAATTCATTGTGCGAAAGGAAAGCGACCAGTTGAATCAAAGCGGTTAACTTAGTAAATTTCAAGTTTACAAGTTCAAAATCACATTTCTTTAATGTTCTCAACGACGCAAATCTTGCTTTTGCCCTCTTAAAAAATAACGACTTAGCGACGTTTTCCATTTGCACACAGAATTATGTGTTATTAAAAATAATTTTCAATTACGTTCAAATGAGAAATTTCATAAATATTTTTGAAATAGTGTTCAATTGATAAAATATCCCAAGAAAAATTATCAATCGGCATAATAAAAAACAAATAGTTTCGTTGCACCGGATGCAGGCATCAAAAGTGAACAGCTAATCAAAAACCATAGTTCAAATGTGATCAATCAATCCGGCGAGTGCATCAATCTAGTCGCCAAAAAAGTACAAGAAAAACTAACCTGAATTCGCTGGCGTATGAGGAAAAAGTGCCAACGAAGCCAAAAGCTCTCTAGAGAGTGACGTGGGGTGTACGGTGGACTTGTAAAAGTATTTTTACTACATTTTAAGACTAAAAATATTTGTAAAATATAATATTACATGCAAAGCTTAATCAATCAAAATACAATCATATGGAAAAGAAAATATCGACTCAATCCGGTAGATTATAGCAAATGTTAAGAATGTGTTATTTTCATCAGTTGATAATGCTCGTGATGAGCGAAACCGGTCCTGATCATTATAAATATGTGGAAGTAGTACAAACAAATTGTGTTTTATTTTTTAAAATGTGTTATTAGTTGTGGCCTTCGGCATTTATTTGTATTCGATTTAAATTGTCTCCATAATATTTTTTATATGATGTACTATCGACAGATTTCATAATCCTACTACATAAAATATTGTATATACCGATGCATCTTATTAATAAGCGTACTTTTCAAAATAGTAAGCCTGCAGTGAAATGAAAAAAATGAAAGGCTAACTGACACATAGATTCATAAAAATACAATATATTTTTCCGAGTTTGTGACTTCATTGAACTCATATCTGGTGATCAATCATAAACTAGGGGCGTGATGCGAGACGGCCACGCTGCAATGTGTCAAAACACCCAAGCTTACTAGCGATCATTGTAAGCCGAATGGTGATAGAAGTAACGTAGGATTATGCTTCTTCGCTCGTTGCATATATTACGTAACATACTTTTGTCTTGTTAATAATATTCGATTAAATTATCTTCAAAAGTCAGGCTATCTTAGAAACATTGATCATAAAGGGAATTCCTATTAATAAATAAGTTTTACTGTAGATTTAAACGATAGTATTTTTCTATTGAAAACTATCTATTACGCTTGGATGGATATCGTTAAATATCTTAACACTCGTGTATAATGGCTAAGGCTTGAACAGTAATGGCAGATTTCACGGGCTGAAAAAAGTAAAAATTTAGGTATATCGAGGTAAATTAAAAGCTCTACGGTTAAATTGAGTTCCTAATTCCACTGCCGCCAAACATTGTGGTAGAATGTTTAATGGTATCTATTTGACTTGGCTTCATAATTAATTTTACAACGCAGGTGAGACATCGTTTAAGCGAAATTAACATGAAGTCGCTTGTGCTTTGAGATCTTGCGAAACGGAATTTGGAAAGAAAATATTGCAACGTCGTCAAAAATGTGTCAACTTAAAAATACAACCACTGACATTTCGTGGGTGTTTGTCCGAGAGGTGGGCAATAGGATGGAGCGACGGAATTTGGTATAATTTATACTAGGTATAACAAATATCATTTAAAGTACAATTAAAACTACAATTGGCAAGCAAGTGAAAAACACTTGCAGTAGTTAGAGGGTTGAAGATATTGAGCCATCTGCATTTCACATGAATCAATTTTAGCGAACCGACCTAAAACATAAAAATAGTAACAGGTCAAACTGTTTTCTTTTAACCTTCCCGTTTTCATGCTGAAAAATCCCTTCGGATCTCATGCAGTACCATTTCGTTGCCGTGTGGGTTTTGGTAATAATAATTTCAAATAGATATGAGATATGGTTTTATGTAGTATTAAGTAATTATTTTACGTCATGTTTTGTGTGTAAAACCTGAAATACATTACGTTCAAACATGCAATTACGTTCAAACTATGCGAAATTATCGAAAGACGCAAGAATCGAAATTCTTCATAGCAGAACAAGCTCGAGACGTGCCTTTGTGCCGTTTGAAAAAAAACGGTTGCATACGGTACGTTACGGTACAATTTTAATTGTTATTATACTATACTTTATACTATACTATAATTTTATATTTATCGATGGTAAAATTAACGAGGTTTTCATATTATGATTAATTATACAAAGAAGGCGTGAACTTTAATATATTTTTAATTTTTATTTATATGTAGAACTATATTATTTACAAATAGCAAAATTTTCAATTTTCTTTATGACCCATTTCACAGATAATTTAGAGTGACGCATTGTTACACCATGAGTACGGAAATGTTAATAAGGAAAAAACGTGATAACATTTTTTATGGATGAAGAAATAACTCTGCTTAGGTATTTATTTAAGAATACGTTTTTTAAGTACGGATCAATGTTAAACAATACGTATATTGCAATCTGAGAGCACACGCAGGGTATAATACGATGCCAAGATTCGCTCAGGGGCTTCGAATGGAAAAAGTTACAATAATTCATTGCAAGCGTGCATTTAAAAATATTTATATTTAAAGTAGTGAAAAAATCAATAACATAATAAATAGTTATTTACAAATTTAACGTTGATAGAAATTTTGGCCTAAGATTTATTGTCGTCGCTAAGAGGGCGATATTCTGACCCCTAGACACCCTTTCGCTACGAACCTGCTCCCAGCACATTTCGATAAACATAATTATGTATACGAGGGGTCACTTTTCATTTTTATTCAAAATTAACAAGAATTCACAGCCATTCCAAGATGAGATGTATGATTATCACATGCATATAAAATATAATGATTTGGTTTGCAACATTGATAAAAATTAAAATTGTATTTGATTTCACTTTATGGGTGGTAAGAATACAGACAATTCACGAGAAATCGTTAATAATTCTATTACATCATAATAACATAATCAAATAGTTATTTTACAAATTTAACGTTGATAGAAATTTTGGCCTAAGATTTATTGTCATCTTTTAGAAATATTTTACAATTATAATAGTATTGTGGGTTTTGACCCCCAGACACCCTTTCGCTACGAACCTGCTCCCAGCACATTTCGATAAACATAATTATGTATATGAGGGGTCACTTTTCATTTTTATTCAAAATTAACAATTCACAGCCAAGAATTAATGGACCGCCCTAGAATCTGGCATAGAATAAGTTATTTAGTTTTGCAATTTTAAAATTAAAAAAACAACTCGCTGATAGTGTTAGACCGGCGTTCTATTGCAAAAAAACTCTCTAGGCAAATTACTTATTAACAATTCCAAGATGAGATGTAGGATTATCACATGGTAAATATAAAATATAATGATTAAAAAAGAAACTTCGACATTCGCAAATCACTTGCTAATGGAGAACCATACGTTTGGTTAAAACATTGGGGATCATATTAAAGTTATAAAAATCTTTGTATTTGATTTCACCTAACAGATTTATGGGTGGTAAGTCGAATACAGACAATTCACGAGAAATCGTTAATAATTCTATTACATGACGTATAATGTATTTCCTCGTAAATGATATTTGTCGCATTTGTATCTCTATATAAGCGTTAGAAACTGTTTACTGTCTCTCAGTTCGAGTCCATTCGTGTGCTCGAATGCCTGAAGATGCCGAAAGGCGAAACCCGGGTCGTTAGTGACAAAATACATGGAAGTGTACAAAATCTCAATAATCCAAATTTAACATCATAATAAGGTTAATATAATAAGCTACACTAGAGTTCTGCACGGGCCCGGACCGGGATCGGGCGGGTAAAGGCAAATAAGATTCGGGCCCGGGTAAGTTATTTAGTTTTCAGAAAATTATTTCGGACTATATTCGGGTCATGAGTTAGCTATATAGCAATACATAGTAAAACGTTAATAACTTGAATAATTTATTTTACACCTGTTATGGAAAGATGGAAACAATTAAATGTATCGTTGCGTATGAGCTAATTGAAGCTAAATATGAAACAATGTTTTATTTATTTACGAATAACCAATAATAATAGATTTTTTTGACTAATAAATAAAATTGATTCGTTAAATATTCATATTAATAATATTGTTAATGGAAAAATCAGGTTTTTTCCAGGCTGGTAAAAATAAAGCTGAGCTGGGTCTCGGGCTGGGTTAAAGTAACAAGTTCCGGTTCCGGGCCAGACCATGCCTCAAGGTGTCGGACTCGGACCGGGTAATTTTATAAAATCTCGGCCCGTGCAGACCTCTTAGCTACACCCAACATAAGTTAAATTGAAATATTTTAAAGTATAATATGTTGAGTTGAAATATTTGAATGTAGTTCTCAAATTGTGGTGATAATATTGCCAGCACTCCGCCCAGCTCCGGACGATAATTATTCAAGCGCAAACATCTCCACTTCCCGGCGAAGAAACAAAATTAATAACTCGCATAAAACTAAATACAAGGTATCGAAAATAGACAAGGAATAGATGAACTGGGATGCATTCCAAGAAAGTGGCACCGATGCACAAAGGCTTGTCATCCACTCAATTTATGTGTAGGAATTAATTTTCATTTTGGCTACAGTCTTCGGTTAGTTTCACGCATGTGTGCGCAGTTATAAGATGCGATTTTTTTATACTGCATTACTGCACCGTAAAAAAAAGTGAATGACAGTCCAGGGTTATAGTAATTTTAATCACTTTGATTTTTTAATTTGTACAGAAAAAAACTCATTACTTCAAAGAGAATTTCAGAATTGCGTTACGATGTTTTGTCAAACACAGGAGTAAGATGACTTGGTTGTATGGTATATTGTCAAAGAACTGGAGTAGTTAGATATCGGCCGAATTAAACTCTTTTCCATTTTTTTTTCAACTAACATCTATATTTTTACCATCATCCTGGTCCATTTGAACATTCATGTAATACACTTATTGCGCACGATTCGCCGATAGAGAGCGTGTATTGTGCGTTACAAACAAACAGAATAATTCGTCCGGCAAAACATATTTAGTGGAATTGAATATAATACTCATTTAGGGAAATTTTTGACTGATTTATAAGATAAACTATGAAATAAGAAATAAGAAAAATAATCACGCTCTAATAAACTATTATATAAACTGCCTTTTCAGGAAATACAGTAGTTTTTATGTAAGAAGTAAATAAAACGAAAAATATCTAATTCATATATATGACAAAAAGGGACTAAAGTTATGAGAATATATTTTGAACAAAAAAGTATAGAGAAAAATCACGGCAAGCCACAGAAAGCAACACAATAGTACAGACTCTCAAATCATTTCTATATATAAACAAACATAACGGTGGCCTAATTTTATAAACCTGTATCTATTATTTTGACGAAAATTACCTTATAAACCTTATCATGTTTATTTGAAATAAGACAAAGTATTCAAATTTTTTAATGATTTTCAAGTACCCTAACATACTATCCATTTAATACTTAGAAAAAATCTAATAAAATACATATTAACGTAAATATTCAGTTTTTTTAGCCTACTATAACATTTGTAAAAAGTCACTTACGGGATTATAACATTGGTCCATCTATAAATATCTTTGAGTGTTTTCTATAATTGATGGCATTTTAATGTGCTCAAATACAGGAAATATCCAGCAGTACACATTAAGTATGAGGCTATAAGCCGGATATTATTTTTAAAAATATATTATAATATAAATATATTCTCAATAAAATTTCGATTGACCAAAATTATTTTTAAGACTAATACCTAATGTTCAACGAAAAATAATAAGCCCTAATGTTATTATTACCCTATAAAATAAACCAACCGTCTAAACATCGGATCGTTTGGAAAAACGGTAACGGAAGCCTTTTAAGTATAATATAATAGCTTAGAGATGCATGTTCATTTTTCCAACAAATAGCTTTCATATATTTTTTTATTGTTTTTTCGAATAATAATCCTCGCGTGACCAACAACAACACGTAACACAATAACAACTGGAAAGCATAATTTGAAAACCCGCGCTCTGGTATTCAATGAAATGATTTAGTTTATTAAAATAAAAACTTGGCATTGCTACAAATTTAAAATGCCCTTCAAGTTCAAAACAAAGTGTTGACTCCTTATCAATTCAATTTAATGAAAATAATAAGTTTTGCGAGTGATATTTACAACGCCAGTTGCAAGGGCTTCTTGTCAGATAAATGCATTACATAAAAAGGTAGACATATTGTATTGCAAAGAATTTTATTTTTCTTATTTTAATGTAATAATCAAATCTGTTAAATTAATATGTTTTGTTAGACAATAATGCATATATTATATTTGTCAAATGCATGGCACACTGGCATCAGCTATTAAGACATTGTGGTGTCCGTATCTTTATACAATAAATAAAATAATTAAATATCGTTGACTACATCGAAACTTATTTATTTCAAAATATTCCGTGGAGATTTTTAAAGATTGATAAAATGCTTAAAAATATTGATTTTTTTACGGTTTAAATAATGTTCTCTGATCATAGTATTAACAAGTAATACACTATTAATCCATACACATACAAAGTGAAATATATTTTAAATCGCAATAGATGGGTTAAAATATTCAATTGACCAAACTTTAGTTAAGGTTAAGTAATAAACCCAATATAAAACTTTATACGGGCTTTCCTAGGATTGAATTATGTAGTTGATCATTCGATTGAAGTACTTGAGTAATTTCTTTCTGTTTGCGAACGAGATAGTAAGTTGTGCCATCTCTTTTATTTGTAGATATCGTCTGATTGCAGCGCACTCATGCAGCACTGTTCACAACTATTTACAACTGATTGAAAATTTTGTCCTATTGTTTTTTTGCAGACAGTAATTTTAGTATTGTCTCTCGCTACGACGCCGCACAGCCACTGAATACAGCGCCAACAATATCTGCCTGTATTGTCGATGTAACAGCCAGTTTTTGAAAGTAATACATCAATAAACGAAGGAAAATAGTTAGGGTGAAGTTGAACGAGATTTAAAATATTTTTATAAGGAAATTTAATTTCGAAATTAGAAAAAATACATTAATTTCAATTATATAAGTTATACGACAAACTAACAGATAGAATGGACCATTGATGTCATAGTAAGCTTACTTACAAATAAAAATAAATACATGAAACGCATTCTCTTTACAATGTTTGCAACATGTTTATTCCTTACGATAATACGAATGGCAAAATTTTTGCCGACCACTGATAAAGATGGCCACCTATCGGTGTCAAATAAATTAAGTAGATTTAAAACGCCCCATGTGTAAGTGTGCGTGTCTCCTAAGCATCAGCGAAAGCTCTATCTAATCCAAAACTTTTAGATAGAGTGTTTTTACCAAACCTCAGTTCAAATACAAATAATGAAAACATATTGTATTCATAAAATCATTTCACTGACTGCATGAACTTTGTTCTTTCTATGGGAAATTATAACACTTTGCGAACTGGTATTGACCAAATAAATTGGTTTATAAGTCAATGAATATTTTAAGCCATGTCAGCTTCCAAGGTGTAGCATAGTTATATCTAAAAGTTGGCTTATGTAATTAAGTGGAACAATTCCTGGCACCTGACATTTCAAATTCATGACTTCACATTCTTTGATCTTGTTGTTCTTGGTTGGATGCAGTGCTGTAGGGGAGTGTCCCGGGACGCCGCATAAACTTCGCTTTATTTTTAGAAATAGCTCAAACCCACTGAGTAAATCAAAATATTCTACCATCACAGGATAATAATAAAATAATGTTGTTTTATTGAAGATTTAATCTTCAGCGTTATACAAAGTAATTTTAATCCTTATACTTAATTTCCCTTTTTCTAATCCATGTTACGGTCAAGTACAACAAGGCAATATGTTATAAGGTATAAACATGGTTGGTATAAATAAAGGGTAAGCGATATCGCACAAAGTATGCGTTACCGTATACCATTTGCGACTGTAGCGGAGTGTTAAGTATTTTTAAATACAAAAAAATCTTGCGCATCAGCAAAACTTTGTTATGTCAAATATAAATAATTGTAACTATTTAAAAAAAAAAAAAAAGTATTGAAAAGGGAGGTATTTGACGGGAACTGTTGGTGCGTCAAGCGCTGAACCACTCTTATTAGATGTTGGGAATAGAAATACAAGGTTACGACAGTAATTTTTCGCAAGATGGTCCGCTTTCTCTGCCCTTCATTTTCATTTTAGCAATCATCTTATCCTCTTCGCCATTAAAACATATTCAAATAACAGTCAACCTGTATAAAATAAAGACATAATATAATAGTTAGACTATTAATCCAGCATAAATATTTTAAATATCTATATAATATGTGAAGTTTTTATACCACTCCCTGGTTAAGAATGAGTTAAATAGTTAGGAATAAGTGCGGCACGGAGTGAGCAGTGCAGAGAGGGTGGCGTAACGTTTAGTAACCGGTCACGCGCCGATTTTCGGCGAACGCTTTCACACGAACAGCGTTTCCAATTTGGCGGGACATTTCAATTGAAACATTTCCCGAAGAGATCGTGATGTCACAAGTTATACCCATTTTGAATAGTCTATTGAAATTTGAGGATACGAAGGATAATCTGCGATCTACGAATAACTGAGGGCACTTAACAAACCGCTGATTTACTCCCAAAGACAATCCCATGAGCCCACACGAAGTTCAATTATATAGGTGAATCAAATTTGGATTATTGAGATTTTGTACACTTTCATGTATTTTTGTCACTTACGACCCGGGTTTCACCTTTCGGCATCTTCAGGCATGCGAGCGCACGAATGGATTCGAACCGACTCGTGCGCTCGAATGCCTGAAGATTCCGAAAGGCGAAACCTGGGTCGTTAGTGACAAAATACATGGAAGTGTACAAAATCTCAATATTCCAAATTTGATATTGAAATTCCATCAAGCACCCTCAGTCGATGTCTTAAATTATATAGGTGAATATTTCACGACAAAATTAAATTCGATATTGTTGGAATTCCATTAACAGTGGAACAAAATGGAATGCGCGTATCACTGTATTGAGAACAATTAATAGAATGGTTGAATCTTACATCAGTGGTATCGATTCAAACCCTCGAGTATTATTATTTTTCCCTTGCTATATTAAAGATAAATTTCATCTGATGAAACTAGGTGGAGCCAGCGAAGCAAGCTCTTAATCTTTCATGGCTATTTTTATATCGAGGATGGCTATAAACAATTCAAATCCCTTTGATTAAGATTCTGTCAATTTAACACTTTGAATGGGGAATACAATTGAGAAAACCCCTTACGAATACTGATTATGGGTGTTCAGTAAACGAAAGTATTCATTTCGTAATATGATATTTAATTTGAAGATTTTACTTTAACTGCGCGCACAATCTATTCCTTGATTTCTCATCGGGCATTACAAGCATATTGAATGCACTTTTAACTACCTACATTAGTACTACACTGTTGACCGTACAATATTAATAACCAAGGGAAATAAATTAAAGTGCCACACATCTTATTTAAAACGTTATTAACTAATAAATTACAGTTATGAAGACTTTTCTGTCAACTTTAATTTAACATTAAAACAATAATTTCCACAAAGTAACTGCTGAATCCATCGTGGAAGTTACTTCGCGAGTTTATGCATTAGCGTGGTTTAAGTAGGCATAAATAATATATTGTAAATTGTTTTAAAGGGCCTCCTGTAACTTCTGTATATTAAAACAGGAAGAGAAAAAGTTAGGTAAAAATATTATAGTTGAAAAGTTTCTCGAATATATCCTGCTGGCTGAAAACACAACTTTTTGTTATAAAATAATAGAAATAAAGCTTCTCCGTAACAATTTGGAGCCATCCCTAAAGGTAAAAGCCTAAAATAAGATGGAAAACGCTTGTTAAACCTTAAAACTGTATTAAAAGAATTCAACACCAAAACAATTTCTTGATAGAAAATAATAACAAGCAAATAAATGTAAGGACTGCCTACATATATCATGTTTAAAAATTCAGTTTTTCATTAGGCCTCTCCTCTCTTTTTGTTCTTGCTTCGAAGTATACCTATTGACCTTAACTGTTTTATGAATTCCGAGTAGCTATTGTGTCACGAAATATACAAGGGGTGTTTGCTGATCCACATAATTTCTACACAAACAATAACAAATAATCAACGGCATACAATTTGTGATGTAATTCAATAAAAATTATTTTCAGTCGCATTAGTGTCTCGCGAAGCTTCAATATAGTCACATTAAGAAAACCTCAATTGGAATTCGTCGTCTCGCGGGAAATACTAAGCACATCCCACTTATATTCAGGATTATTTTTCAGCAGTTTCACCCAGCTCTCGCAAACACTGGTTTCTTCGACATGTTTTCAGTACAATTACTATATTGCGAATTCACTTAAGAAACATTGTGGCACATGGGAAAAATTATTTCATAATAATACGGCATGTGAAATCTGGGTAGTAGATTAAAAAGATACCAATATTACCTATATCATAAGTCTGTCTTCGACCTCATCTACACCACCCATAAAAATACACACTTTGTCATTATTAGAAAGAATATAACGACTTTGTTTGATTTCGACTGAACGTATGTTTGGTTATTTTAGATAATATTTTCAACTTATGAACTTTGAAAGGCAACTTGCAAGTAGTAGTGTATAATCTTACCACAATATCTATTAAAAAGTCTACTTTACTTGTAAATATATATTTAATTTCCTATATAAAAACAAAGGCGACATGATCTATTTACATACAACCAAAAAACTATGCAAATAACGTTTGAAAAGGGTATTTAAAAGCGTGGGTGAAAATAAATGAGAATGCATCGCATTGTAACTTACGGTGAAACATAGCGAGGTGGGCCAGGGGACGTTGGCTATTACGAGATAAATAACGAGCCCGATAAATAATGCTGCGGCCAATGAAACCTTCTTTGTTAGGAGCCCATTGTGCAACACTTTGATTAGAAAATATGTTGCATTTTCACAAACTGAACAAAGCACATCCCATATTAATAAGGCACGTTCAGTGGTGAAAATTCTTGATTATTTATATCGCTGAATGCCTATACAAACAAAAAATATATTTAATTTCGATAAAAGGGTAAGATAGTAAAGCTTATACTCAATTTCTGATTGGATTAATTATTTTTAATTTACCACACGAGTGTAGAAAATGAATCGGTGCTGTATAGTTTCACCTCGAATCAAACTCGACATTGGCAAATTAATGGAAAGTTTATACCATATGCAAGTATGAATATGAATTCATTGTTTTTTTGAAACTGATGAAACCATCATCAGTTTCTTCTCAATTTAAAGAAAAAATCACTCAAATTTCAAAAATGAAAAAGACAACTTCCCTTCAGAAAGGAAGGGTTTAATTGAAATACTGAATTCTATCGTAAATCGCAATGTTCGTTATAAGTAGTAATTGAAATGAGACGGGCAAGCAATCCATAAACCCCCGGTGAGTATTATGAAGGTGACAGTAAGCTATCTGGCCCCAATTACGCAGGGACATATCATAGGCCAGTGGTGAAAAACACATTTACATGCGCATGGCATAAAATCTGTTTCTTCTTCCACATTCTTTTAAATAATGTACGACAAGTTTCAATTATTTCTAACTTATTTATCAAATCGACAAGCTTTTGTTTCCATAGAGAACAGAATTGGGTTTTGATTAATTGCACTTATTTATTTTCTAGATTCGGCCATTCAAAAATATCCAAATTTAAAGTATTTCGTGACACGGTATTCGGTCAAAAAATGAATTTGAATATAATATATATTCAAAACCCACAGTTTTTGCAATAAATTCGTTATGTATTTATTGAATAACTGCTAAGATATCATTTTATATGGTTTGACATCTGCAAAAATTGGATCCATAAACCCGCAGAATTGTGGTGCGTGCCACTTCTGGCACGCGTGCTCTAGGTTCGCCAGCCCTGTCGTAGGCAGTAGATAGCAGGTCGACGGGAAATAGGACAAAGAGATTGATGAAGCTGATGACTGAAATCGATTTTGAGAGTGCGGCGGCGAAAAGTAATCAAACCTCGGCCATTTGCAACGGGTGAAAATTTGACAGCAAGTATTCACACGAAAACAACTTATTCGCCGTCATTTTTCAGTTCGTCGTATTTTCAATAAAAAAAAGGAGAGTCCTATATCACCTGTGATATCCAATCTTTAATAAAATTTAAGCAATATGAAGAGTTGTATGAGTTTATTGGCTGCCAAATGTATCTTTATAGTGGTAGACAATTATGATAGGGTTGCATAAAAATATTTCTGACAGGATCAAACTGTACCAAATAAATATGTTACAACATAAATATTTTAAAAATCTAATAAAACCTAGTTCTGCATTCAGATAACGAAATATTAACAGCAGTTATAAATATATTAAAAGTATAACTCAACTATTCTGGCGTCACTGGAAACTTTGACAGATAACAAATTGTATTGCAAATATGCATTTCATGTAGATAATAATAATCCGATAAAAACATAACGTTTGCGAAATATAAAATAAACCAAGTAATAGCAGAGACACGAATCTATCAGTTGCTGTATAACCATCACACAAACAGGTAAAACAGAAATATTACATCCGACGAAAATTATAAATATATATAAATAGATGAGCTTATCTGTCAAACGTGTTAGATTTTATTTATCCCCAAATTCAAAATTATAAGATTGCGCGGAATTTAAATCGCAAAATAGTCATGTAAAAAATAAACGGCGTGATACAACTTCAATTTTTCAATTTTAGCCTAAGCGAATTTCAATTTGTTTAGAAAAGTAATATGAATTGTGGGTAATGATAAATTGGGGAATAATAAAATCAGTGTTATACTCTCGTCACGCAATCGTCGTATTGCCATGACGTTTATTATTAGATTTTTTCGCATTGAAGTCGTCACGAGATGAGCTTTAAGGCAGTAACGCTAAGGCAATTTGTATACTTGGCGAATATACGTTCTTACAAATGGATCGAGTATTCATTATTGATGCGAGTCCCGCTAGATGCTTGAGAGGATAAATCCGGAACGCGTGTGAAGAGTGATTTCGAGGATAATGAATACAGTTAAGCTCACACTCAAGCTAAATCTCCACAATGCCAACATGATTGATTGAAAATTTAAATTATATTCAATGGCACGAGTATAATATGATGTGTATTTCAAAACATGGATCGAAAATAATAAAATACTTTAGATACGTACACAAATAGAGCGATTCAAATGTGAAATTAAAGTTTAAATATTTATTAAAAACGAGTGAGTACCGGGCAAGCGTTGCAATGCCACTCAAAGACAGAAAGTTTTTGTATTTGTTGAAATGCTTTTGGATACACAACATTTTTTGTTTCCGTCTAGTGCGTAAACGAATAAATCAAAAGGTTTTCCTAAATGTCACTGTCTGTACCTATTTTAATCATTTTTTAAGATTTTTTTTCAGAAACCTTCGCGGGAGTGTACACAACAACTAACCAAAGTTTCACCTTAATCGGATGAATGGTATAGGAACGCATACGGGACAAACAAACGATAAAGCTATCATTAAGAACGGGCGTAAAATTTAAGTTTTAAAGTAAAGAACAGATACATTTTGCGATTGCTTTTAGCGCAAATTTAAATAATAATTAAAATATTCAAAATATTCATACGAGTACATCATTCTGTCCGAATTTCTATTATCTCGGTTGCATATCACTCTCTCGGCAATTGATCAGAAACGGGACACACAGAGCGGCGCGTGGCGTGATAAGGGTGTACCCTAGTTTTTCAACTTAATCGGGCACATTGAGCGCCTGGTCCGCATGAATGGGTTGATACGTCATCTGCCTAGACATATTTCACTGCGAACAACAAGTCTCAAACTGTGTAAATAGAGTTTCGGTATGTAGAAATCGCATCGTACAATAATTAAAATAATTAAAGAAATTTTTTTCGTATTCAACCTAACCAATCAGTCACTGGGTAGCACCAAGAAGCGTGTAGTGTAAAGATAATCCTGGGAGTAACATGCACATCAAGAAAAAAATATTTTCCTTAAAAACCATTTTTTCTATATGTATATATAAAACTGGTATTCAGTTACGTCGTCTTCGGATTATATTGCTGGGATTCACGTTAATAAATAAAGTATATAATTTGATTTAATGTCTTTAAAAACTACATATTTATATAAGAACGAAAACGCTTTGCAAAATAATCAAGTGTCAATTATATACAAAAGCTTTAAGCACAAAAATTGTTTCAGTAAAAAAAACAATACGTCCATATTGAAATCCATTTTAAAGAAATTTTCTCTAGGCGCGAATGAAACGGGCCTGCCTTCCATTTTCCGAGGCACTTAACGTCGAATAACTAATTCACGAGACCACAAAAAAGGTATCGATTTTTAAAATAGTCTGCTTTGACAAAAAAATGCTACCCCCAATAAATAAAAATAATGATCGCGCCACTCAAGAAAATCGGGGGGGGGGGGGCGCCACCCTGAAGCAGGAAAGAGGGGAACAGTTAATCAGGTTTCGCTTTTACTCGAGCCTCTACTGCTGGCGACACTGCCGGATGTGACGTCATCGGTAGGATGTTGTCATTTCCGTTTCCCGCCTAATGGCGCCCGCACTTTCGCTGCGTGAGATGACTCTTCAGGAACATCTCGAAATAAACATGATCGATTCGATTCTCTATTTGTAGCTTGTGCGTCCACAATTCAAGTGAACGACAGATGCATTATTATCCATTAAAATAAAATATCATTGTTTCTAGTTCTACAAGAATTTTAGGCAAAACAGCAATATACAAGAAAATACGCATTCACAGAAATCAAGTATTTTAAATATGATTGATTAAAAAGCACGCGCTTTGTGATGTTATAAATTCACATGTTGTTCATTAACCGAACACCCCGCAAAAAGCCGCCATGTGCCGAAATAGTGCCGTCCCACCGGGGGTTCTAACTCGAATATTCAAATATTCGATATCCGAATTTATTTGGCCATTTTTTAACTATTAGATATTCGAATATTTGGGCAACTATTCGTATACTACTCGTAATATTTTTTATTCATATATTTTATAAAATCGACGAAAGATCACATCACAATCTTTCCAGATTTAAAGAACAATAGTGAACACCATCGATAGTGGTTTTTTTTGTGTCTTCACCCAACTCGGCCGCCTTCGATATCTTATCATAATACTTGAGTTGGAAGAATGAAACGGGGCTAATAAAAACACCATTTAAACATGCCGTAATTTCAGTAATTGAAAAAATGCCGTTAGAGTAATCCAACGCAGTTGCAAATTATTACCATTTTAGTATGTATAGTAAATTTTTTCATACTTTAACTATTCGAATAGTTTCAGTTTTACTTTTTGAATTGTTGATAATTTCGAAAAGTTGAAATCCCTACGTACTACGCGATGATATATCATACTCTATGATGGCATTTTGAATCTATTCCAAATCATGTGAGAAGTTTTTTATTTATACCAAATGTAAATATAAAACCTTTAAGTTAGAAAATATATTAGACCTTTTTAATATTGTATATACACATAATTGATGAGGGTCATAATTGATTCGACACAAATAAAAAAGTTCCATTAAACTGAGGGTCAAATAAATTTTATATTCGGAAAATATATTAGTAGTACGTGAGGTGAAAATTAAATCTAATTGATGCGCACTCGCGCAATTAATAGTTAGTATACATAGGTATGTAACTGATTTTACTGAACGGTTAAGTGCCCCGGTTGTAAGTACGGTATACACAAATCGACATCCATCCATTGAGTAAAATCGACGAGATCACCCCCGCACCCTCCAAGCAAGCCGATCCGCTGTCATTATCACAAATGGGATGGGGAGGTGTTATATGGACGGAAGTGCTCATTACCGAGGCCTACGGACCTGGAGGAGGGGATTGGGAGGTGGAGATAAATGGAATTGGCCGATTGCGTTAAGCGCCAAGGGACAAAGTGGTCTCTCAGCCCCTGCTCTCTAGAAAAGCATTTACCTATACCCTTAGTCTCATTTTTTCATATAAATTATCTGTCCGTTTGATATTCTATAACGTTCTTTGAAAGGTGTGATGCAGTATAACACTTATAAGGATATTTTCAGAATAACAAACAAAATTTACAAATACATAATGTAAAAAAAAATTAAAACATAAAGAATGTTTAGGAACATTTTCAAGAAACTTTCCCAATCGATGAACATCGGTTTTTAATTAATATGGCAAAATATCAAGACGAAAACTGTGGGGGTTAGAGGGGTTGATGGCACTTGCTGTTAACCATTGGGTCTTCGTCCCATTGTGAGTAGACACGTTCCTACTCCTGAAGTAAATAGCTGATAAGATCATAACATGGTTGCGTTTTATACTTGTAATACGTTAATATGACTTCGTTGCATAGACGGGGTGTCATAAGATCTACGAGTGAGGGAGGTCGGCAAATGGCGTTGGATGACGGAAGTCCGAGCACAATGAAGAATAACAATTGAGGCTACCAAGGTTCACCCCCAACTGTAGCTTCACGAAAGAATAAGCAGGTTAGCGAGATGGCTTGATTACAACTTTTTAATTAACTAATCCATCTATTAAATTTGGATTATTGAGATTTTGTACACTTCCATGTATTTTGTCACTAACGACCCGGGTTTCGCCTTTCGGCATCTTCAGGCATTCGAGCACACGAATGGACTCGAACTGAGAGACAGTAAACAGTGTCTAACGCTTATATAGAAGATACAAATGCGACAAATATCATTTACGAGGCAATACATTATACGTCTGAGAGCCACACCGATACCTGAGTCAAAATTTCGGAAATCGCCCTAATCCTTATTTTGTAAACACCATATTAACAGAGTGGCGAATTGCCGAAGGCGAATTGCCGCTTTTCAACTTCTTTTAGAAATACCAGTGATTTTACAATTATAATAGTATTGTGGGTTTTGACGGGATGTAATTCGACGAATGGGTAAATATATACAATCATTCCACATTTAGTGAAATCTGTTAGGTGTTTCAACGTATCGGATATAATAGCGGAGAATTAGGAAGGTTCAGCTGCTCATTCAAGATTGGTAAGGAGTATAACTGGCCTCTATTAATTTCCAAAATTTCCTGATAAAATTACAATGCAATGATTGCCAACATTTCTATGTGGGTAAAACCACACGTACATTAGATATAAGGGTATCAGAACATTTAGCTGCCTTTAGATTAAAAAAAGAAACTTCGACATTCGCAAATCACTTGCTAATGGAGAACCATACGTTTAATGCGGATGATGGGGTTAAACTGTTGCATAAAAACATGGGGGATCATAAATTATTTTATCAGGAAATTTTGGAAATTAATAGAGGCCAGTTATACTCCTTACCAATCTTGAATGAGCAGCTGAACCTTCCTAATTCTCCGCTATTATATCCGATACGTTGAAACACCTAACAGATTTCACTAAATGTGGAATGATTGTATATATTTACCCATTCGTCGAATTACATCCCGTCAAAACCCACAATACTATTATAATTGTAAAATCACTGGTATTTCTAAAAGAAGTTGAAAAGCGGTAATCGCCTTCGGCAATTCGCCACTCTGGTAATATGGTGTTTACAAAATAAGGATTAGGGCGATTTCCAAAATTTTGACTCAGGTATCGGTGTGGCTCTCATACGTATAATGTATTGCCTCGTAAATGATATTTGTCGCATTTGTATCTTCTATATAAGCGTTAGACACTGTTTACTGTCTCTCAGTTCGAGTCCATTCGTGTGCTCGAATGCCTGAAGATGCCGAAAGGCGAAACCCGGGTCGTTAGTGACAAAATACATGGAAGTGTACAAAATCTCAATAATCCAAATTTAATATTGAAATTCCATCAAGCACCCTCAGTCGATGTCTTAAATTAAATTATAATCCATCTATATTTATTGATTATTTAACGATGTGTTTTACGATTTTGAAAGAAAAATGAACCGGTGGAAGTAAATTATTTGCAAAGTAAATTGTAAAAAAACAAAAAAGAAAGTATTCAAAATTATTTTAATACGACCAAGGCATGTTTCGCTTAACGGCGTACATCTATATTGATGAAATGCTAAATGGCTGAGCGAAATAAGTCTTCATCTTCATCATATTCAATAAAAGTGTGGAAATACTATTACAAATGTTATGCTTTTATTTAAATAGATAAAAAAAATTTAAAGCAGATTAATTAAACACAATAAAGTGAAAATAAACTGTTGAACAAATGTAATTACTAAAGAAACTGTTAAAGTATGTTGAACTAGATTTCCACACAGTTGATTCAAATAAAGAAAAAAAATCATCGACGGACAAATATAAATGAAGATTTACGGTATATTTGCGAACATTTTTCTTTAAAACCGATTCATAAATCGCGAAAAAGAATATTGCAAGACTTTCCAGGAGACATGTATCCCGTTATCTAATAATGTATGTGGGATAATTCCACGACCATTAAAATATAAATAAGATGTGTCCAAATCTCTAATATTTACAAAGGCACTGAATAAATTGCGAATGTAACCCTGAAAACCCCTTTTCCATAGCATAACCTAAAACTAGTTAACCTTTTAACGTCGTTACGTTTAGGTTTACGGCAATATTTGCATTTAATAGAACGAAACGAAGGTAGGACTAATTTGATATTGTACATTTTGGCCGGAGCAGAGGGAAACGCGGCGAAAGTCAACAAGTTATACACTAAGAAAGTAACTTGAATCAAGGATAAGATAAAACAAAATGACATAAATTTATTTTTTTATTACAATTCTTAATCCATATCGTTGGCTTAGAGGATTTCTACCATTTGACACGCCCTGATATTTTTGCGAACGTTTATTTGTTTCTTGAGCGGTTTGAATGATCCAGAACGGCAATCGAACATTTTTAGTATCGCAATTCTTAGAATGATTTCGAAATAGCGTTATCTGGTCTGACCGAGTTAGGTCATTAAAGAGAAATTGGCCGGTATCCGACCGACCAATTGCCCCGTTTGCCTGACAACAGTGGTAGCTATTGACAAAAGGGAGGGGGTCTGAAATTTTGAAGTTTTAATTTTGAATTCTTCACGCAGTCTGTTTTCGGATGTCTCGGTAGGTGGGTGAGTTGACCGAGAGACGTCCGCCGCATCGCAGTCATTATAAATTGTTTTTGTTTGTTTTAAAATTGGATTTAATTTAAATTTAAAATCGTTTGTTGTGTCAATTGTATTATAACTTAAAGGTAAATTCTAGTTTTTTTTATCCTCTCTTCCTAAAATCCTGCACTTAAATAACAAATCTTTAAAATTAGATAAACAAGAGATTTTAGAAATAAATAGATATAAATTTTTGCTCAATTCAAATTTATTGAATGAGCAAACAAACCGTCTTTGCATCTTCTCCTTTGTTATATCCGATTCATTAATTTGTATTATACCTGTAAGGTTATTTTTAACGTGTAAGAATTGATTCTGTCTCTGTAATTTTTGTTTTTCAGATATTAAAAATTTAATGGATATTCATAGCTGCTCTGCTTTCTCCACTTAAGATGGCTGTTTATTGTTAATTATTATTACATACTTAATATTTGATTGTGTTTAAATGGTTTACTAATCTTTTCTTATAATTTTTCTGATTCATTATTGATTATTGCATTAGTAATATCATCAAAAAAATTTGCTCAGCTAAATGGACTTTTAATGTAGCTATATTTGGGATTCCAGATTAGTATTTATTGATTTGCAAGAGGTCCATAACATTTTAATTGTAGACTCTTTTATTTGATTTATGTATAATTTGTTTGCTAATCAGGATTTTCTAGTCTTAGTTCATGAACCATCAATTTTATATACCTTAATTTTTACACTCAATTTTATATAAATAAGCCTGTTATGTTTGTATTTTTATCAGTTGATAATGCTCGTGATGAGCGAGTCCTGATCATTATAAATATGTGGAAGTAGTACAAATGAATTGTGTTTTATTTAAAAAAAAAAAGTAAATTCATGTGTTAAGTAAACATAAATATAGACTCAATGTTATATTGTACTGCTAATTGTTGTGTATTAAAACCACTGCATCGTCAATAAATAAGAGATTAATCGGACTGGAGCGGTGTTCTGATTGAGATCCTATATATCCTGGATGGTGATAACCAAGCATTCGCCTCTCTTCAACCGGGCATTCTCACATTATTCTATACTTTACTTAGAAACGTTGCGCTGAGAACGATCACTACTTAGAACTAAGAGTAATTGGAGTTTGAGATTTCCTGAAAAGTAGTAAAGACAATTTATTAAAAAAAAGTTAAAACATCAATAATTAGTGTTGAGTTGGAGAAAAAAGGTTGCTTTTATAGAATGAGACTGAACCAAAATAATCAAATGATGGAAAGGTAATTCCTCCACACACACAAAACACCACATACATATAATTTAAATAAAAAAAAACTAAGCCTCGGGAAAGTTGGTGTCATGTAATGGGGATAAAGATAGCAACTAGACGAATTTAAATCAAGTCACAAGTCGTAGGTAGGCTACAAAATAACGGATAGGGCAGAATTTATCGAAAATTCAATTAAAAAATTTCCTGCCTATCCTAAGATGACAAATAATAAGATATAAAAGCCAAAGCAAAACAAGTCAAATTGTCGATTGTGAGATTTGCTATTGAACACGCCTACAATGTTAAGCCGTGCGGATTAATTAAAAAATATGCCCAACAAACGATAACAATACATTTTGATTACTTAATTAAAATGAAATAATGTAGTCAATCCACAAGGGCGGATTAGGCCAGCTGAAGGGTGAATGTGTAAATAAAGCGATAAACGAGGTGGTAAAAATTTGATATCGTTTTATATACCCATGAGCATCATTTAAATAATGTAATAGGAAATAGATTGATAGAAAGGGGATTATTATTAATTATCATTAGTTTAGTTATATCGGTTACGTTATTGTCAAGACCATTAACTTCAACGGCTGTTTAGTCACTTTTTAATAGAAATATTGTACCATATCCGCTCGCTACTTGTAGCATATGGCCACCACACGGTCCCTCCAAGATTCTCTGTCATCCACCAGGCTTTTTGCGTCCTCATCCCGGCGACACGTGGCACAGCCGATTACATCGTATGGACGGTCATCAGCAGCCTTCCAGAGCGACGGAATCCAGCCGGTTGGTAGAATAGACAAGCAGCACACAGATGCCACATCCGATAGACATGTCCGAACCAGGTACATCGTCGCCTTTTTATTTTGGATGTAATAAAGTGCTGGTAAGTCCGCTCACTATGTACGACACACTAACTATTTATTTTCAACTGAAGATAAAAGAGATATACATCAATTGAGAGAAGAAAAAAATATATTGACAAAATATTTATGGATTGGGCATACATTTGTATACAACAACGTTGTACTATGAAGTGAAAACAAATTGAATGTATTATAAGAAAATAGGTGATGGGTATTTTATGTTATAGAATTGTATTTCGCTGCTTTAATCACAGTAATCATATCAATAGTATAGGTAAGTGCAATAAAGCTGACATAAAATGCTAGTACCTGCTCTTTGAACGAAATATATGTGTTAGAGATCGATATGTATAACTCGTTTCCGGCTGAATGAAATGGGAATTGATTTAGCTATATCATTATCCGTATTATAATTTTGATTGACATTGTAAGTAATTACTTAATATAGTATTAATCTTGATTATGCATATTATTCTCAAATTTTTAGGAAAATTTATCAGATGAGTTAGGTTTTGTATTTTAAAATGTGTATGTATACAAAACGCTAATTCTTCAGAGAATGGTATATTAATAATTGCTGAATAACAACGAAATCGAGCCAAAGTAGACAGCACTTAGGAACTAGTGCTGTAGGGTATACAATAAACCAACCACTACACAAAAGCTCTGACAATAGTCCGGTGAACCAGACGGAACCAGTTAAACGGACTAAAGCAACAGATCAAGCAATGGAAAAAAAAAAAAGAACAGTTTTAGTATTTTATCGTTACAATAAATTAAATTAATTGCGAATAGTTGGTCATTTAATAACGATACTGGATGGTATAAATTATCTACAATACTTCGTTCATAATTCCAAAGCACACTGTCTTCATCATAACCCTAGGCAATCCATAAGCGAAGAAACCATATGGGGAAATAATAGGTGAAATTAAAGGGAAGAAAAAATTGAGAAAGATGCGAGATATGTTCCTATATTTCGCATTCGTATAAGTTTGATATTATAATCTCAGTTAATTATATTATATAATACTAGTGGGAAGCCCTCATATATTGAAATAGTGAATGTCTAAAGTAGCTATTAATAAATAAATGTATTGTTGTGTGCTGTGTGTGTACATTGCATAACATACCTACATGTGATATGTGATAATAATAAAACGCCTACAGACCGGTCTTGACCATTATATTATAAAATGATAAACAATTAGGTAATGATTGGTTTCTATCAGACAGGAGGCTTCTTTCGCCCAGATGCATCTCCAAAATTCGTTAATTGCAAATCAATGCATACCTAGATTTTCCAAATATTGCAGACCGAAAATATTTCTAACAGTAGCGAAAGTGTAGTATAAAAATAATCATTTCAAAACTGTGAATACATATACCAAAATAGTCGTTGGAAAAGTCATGAAGACTCAAATTTTATAATCACCGTAGAAGTGAATTGCGTAGCCAGTTTAAAACAATATGACATGTTGTTTACAAATTTATTTATGACAATAAAAACTTTTAAGTCTAATATTGTCTGTTATAAAGAGAGGTGATGCGATTCGAACGAAAGCCTGTAATGATATTTTAGTTTGTCCGAGTGGTTTGCGGCCTGAGCAGTATTTGCGGCCGAACTTAAAACTAACAAAATTCTTTGTAGCTATACAAAATAATAGAGCTACGCCGCGACCGAGCTCGGCTCTGCAGGCTGATGTGCATAGCTGTTTATTTTCCGACCAAATAAACTCGCTTATGAAGCCTGACGGCAGCTCGAAGCGTCCCGCTATTGTTTTTCTATTAAACAATTTTCTACCCGGCGGAAAAGTGTCACTGTACGACAAATGTCAAAGAAAATTCGTTATTTGTTACTATCTAAGAATGGTTTCTCTGTTAAGGTTATTATCGCGTTACTCTCTCACCGTGTTTTAAAGGTTCTTAAAATATACACCGTGTAATTTTGCACTTTTTACTACACTGATACGTTTTCTGTATACTGCTCACAGCGTGTCAGTGTGCAATTATGTATGGATTCCGCGATCCTAAGCAGTGTATGGATCCCGTGATCCTAAATCCTAGAGCCGGAGTGCAAAGTTATACGGCGTATACTTGCTACATTATATTTACATCGAAATTACATAAATGGTAATGCCTTATGTAATTTCACCTTAATTTAACCTTATGTTTAGTATGATAAAAAAATTCTTACGTGCTCAACAATTTAATATGGTTTACTTATAAATTATAAAGTTACAAATTTTTCAAATTTGTGCCAGCGAAAGAAGTCTAAATATTCGCCCAAAAGTATGGAACATAAAATCTTAATGCCACGTTTAACCCTAATTTTTGTGACATAGTTTGAGAAAATATAACGCAAAAACGTTGATTCGATTTTGATTTTTTTAATTTTCTATTATTGTTGATAACAAATAACAAAATTTTAAAATATGACTACCCTCTGCGAGTGAGCATGGTTCAATAGTAACTCGCTCTCCATACGATCAAGCATAATTTCTCACTCTAGAGCAGTGCTCCGCAACCCGTGTGCCGTGAGACGATGCTACGTGTGCCGCAGAGCAGTGCATCCGAAAAGGGAAAAAATCATAAACTTACACACAATCTACAAAATATAAACGATGAAAAGGGTATACTTAACATTACTGAACTCAGCAAACATCGATGAGGTCAGGTCACATACTTAATTATTTTTTTACATGTAATTTAGTTAAGTTATATTATTTTAGTTACAGTTTTTAATCTGTAATTTTCCAAAATACGTATTTTTGACGTAGCACAAATGAGATTAAAACTGTAAAAATAATAACACATTAAGAAAATACTCACAATCAAACTTTGTATCAAAAGGTAGGGGAGTATACTGAAAGAAAACTAACTTTTTTACATATTATGCGCAAGAATAATTTTAATCTTCAGCTATGGCATAACTTATCTTGCTGCTGTCTCAGGATAATTGAGAAAAATTTTAAAGAATTTCGTTAAAAATATATAACCTCCTCGCGAGGAATAAATCTTTGCATGACAAAAAAGTAATTTTCAAACGAAAGAAGTCAGCGATGGCGGATGCTTACTTGGTCGAATGGTCGACGTCGTTAGCTTTGGTCGGTAACGCGGTGCTTGCGGGTTTATTTGTTTAATCGATTCAATGATTTTTGTTTGAAGGCATGGATGTCTGTGATGTATAAAAAAATCCCTCACACCCATCCGATCCTAAATACGGGGCGTAACGAGAGCCAACCACTAATCCTGTTCTAGCCATTCCCTCATATCCCTACTCTTTTCGAAACACGGAAGTTGAGCAACTGAGCAACTGAGTAGAAAAACTTCTGTTGAGATAAACTCTATTAAGAGTACAAATGCTCTACATAGAGAATGGACATGTTTTAAAAAATAGTTTTTCTTGCAAAATAAATACATACACGGTTTCCAATAGTGATAAAATATAATGATTTTTTTACGTACTGCATTATATAATATTTAACTGGAATTTTAACGAGTCGTTGAATGGAACGGCAGTACGCTAAAATTCCGGGGTTCCAATTAAGTTTCATTTAATGGGCACTCATCTGCAGAAAAAAATGGTCAATTTGATAACCATCCGACTGTTAAATGTCGTTGGAATATAAAATTTGTATAAGTGCCAATAATTTATAGCGGTTAGAGTGCGGAAAATTTCATGTATGTTAATTTTTATTTTAAAACTAGTGGAGGGCAACTTTATCGTGAAATTTCGTGGACTCAATAAAGCATTTTATTTTAACAAATGAATGGCAAAATGATAATAAATACTTAGTGCATGGTATAATATTTCTTATAACATTTTAAATCAGACAAATTCGTAGTGCTTTGATGGAAAATAGTTTTTCATTTACATTTATTATATAAAATAACATTGTCAAACTATACAGAGATGTCTAATGATATTGTAGATTATAAAAAAATATCTGACGCTTAATCATTAATTACTGATAACACAAATTAAAAAAAAAAAATCAATTAAATCTCATAATAAAGTCATTAAGTTTATTCGTTAATTACTGAGTTTCGAGTATTGCACGGCAGTACGACGATAAACATAATTGTGTTTTGGATTATATATGTATATTATGATGACCAAACCCCCATAGACATTATCTAGTTTTGGAAACCATATTAATAATCCTTGGAAAAATAATAAATTTAAACAACTATTTAATCTAACATAATATAAAGATGTATCATGTTAAGTGGTACGGTATAAATTGAGAAAAAGAAAATTTCCAAATTACTTACGGTAATAAGGCGTTAAATTCAAACACGGGTATAATGAGCAAATTGTTACTAGACTTACATTGAATGTAAGCAGCGTATTGTTCACGAATAAAACACAACACAAGGTATTACAAATAAGCAAAAAATGTTACGAAAGATATAAATTACAATAAAGAGTCCATATCCAGGATTAACTGTTAAAATAACTATCCAAGGGATGAAGAAAACAAAAAAATGAATAGTGTTGTAAACAGGGGTAACAATGACCTCAAAAAGCTCTCAGATAATATACAACGGAAAGAAAATTGTGCAACACGTATTGAAATTCCGTATAACGATTATTTCGATATTAAACAATATTCCTTCAGCGTTTTTTTCTTACTTATGAAAAACATTCTACAAATTAATCAAGAAAAAAGTTCTTAAGATGAAATTTTTTTTTACAAATAAGCACACATCGGAGATCTAAGTAAGTACGGGTAAACATAATCCTCTTTTTTTACTAATTCTTTACCCTTTTTTCACGGCAGTTTTACGTGGAACGTATCGAGTGTATTATTGAAGCGTTTTAAATTTTTAACAATCAAAATGGTAGATTTTTCCCAGCGAATGTTTCGTACGTCAGTGAGGCTAGAATATTTATCAACTTCTCTTTGGTCTCAGTATCTTCTCATGAATTACTCAAACGGATAACAAACAAACAATAAATACATCGCACTTCATAAAAGTAAAATGAAAAACACTTTTATAATTCACACAAGGAACAGAATTCGCATATTTAAATTAATCTAAATACACGATGAACACAGCCTACAGAAAAATAATATTCTACGTAACTTTATGCGGTGTGCATCTGTCAATTTTTTAACAGTGCCACACAGAATGGCACCGCACAACAAAGCCTTTTAATGGCGAAAGGGACGCAGCAGGTAATTCGAAATGACATAATACGGTGGTCACAAAAAAAAAACGGACCAACCGGAATCGGGAATTTAGCGTAATTTGGATTCGAGTCACGAATCTAAAGGAGATTAACTGGATGACTAAATTGATTCGGCAGAGGTTTATGCGAGATTAATCATTTGTACCGGGGTGTATTAATTTGTACGCGACAGAGCTGTTCAATATTAAACGGTATTAAATCCATAAACTGAACCTCAGGATGAAAATATACGATTGACATATAAACAATTTACAGTTACATCGAGTATATTCAGGCTCGGCGATTCAAGACGACATTTTTTTTAACCCAACAATGATTGATAGCGTCATCTTGAAAGATCGTAGGAACTAAAATACCTTAAAACTGAATTCATTAAAGATTCGAAGCTTATTTTGGCTTAATAAATCATTGATTGATTGAATTGGAATTGGTTTGAAAGAACATTTATCATAATATGGTAAAGAAAATCAGAACTATTTATAAGTCTCACACTGGTGGCCTAAGGCTGAAATATATAATAACATCTTTATAAAATATAATTCTTGTGGAATCAGATACTTTACTTATTATTACCGAATTAAACTGTGAATATCATGTATATTATTATTTTCAGAACAGCAAAACAACAATATCCGGAGGAAATTATGTTTATAATATAAAAAACTTATAATTATAAAAAGATAATTAATATAACCTATTACACGCATATATAATACATTTGATTGATTTATTACTCTCCAGGGAAATTGCAGTTCATCGAGGCAGAATCGTCATGCTAGACTGACAATATGTTTGAAAAATGTAATCATATCAAACTTGTTTTATATAAATGAATTTCCACAAAGTTACCGCCGAATCCATAGAAAATATTTAAACTATTTGAGTTAACGTGCACTGAAAATTATGTTAAATTAAAAAGGATGGAAAAATAAGCATTACTATATTACCCAAAATGTTGACAAACACTGTTAAATCGTACGATGAAATCCAGGTGTAAGACGTATAAATCTTTCATGTCAGGGTGTGGCTTGGATACTCTCTCAATTCGATACTGACTCGTCTATGAAGGACTTATAGGCTTAATGAAGTTAGGGATAACACATGACTTGCGAGCGGGTATATGCCAACAGTTAAACATGTGCAGAAAAAATTCAATGTAATAATAAGTCACAAGATGTTTAATTTACTCATAAATACATATTAACAAAGAACTATTATTTTCAGAACCAATTGAATGCACAGCTCTAAAGTAAAATTATATAATATAAAGCACTTTTAGTGGATCGATAAACCGACGGCGATTTTCACGATAGCGAAATCGGTGTTGGTTTTTCAACAAGAATAATAATCGATTAATAATAAGGTATAAGAGGTTATTAATGCGTTTGAAAAATTCACATGTGTACTGCGAATCCAACGCAAAAATTAACGCTGAATTGCATTTGGAGATTGCCGTATCTGGATGTTTAAAAATCTTTAGTATATCTTTGAAATTATAAAATGTATACTAATCACCAATCACAAAAAAGGTCTGTTTAAGTCCAGTTCATGTAAACTAAGGTTATTATATATCGTACATCGTTGATCCACCACTTCAACTCATAAAATATGTATCGCTAACATTTTATAATAGTATTTTATAATCTTATAGTGGTAGTGGTGGTAGCAAACACTATTTTTCTAGTTTTTATTTAAGATTTTGTGACAAATAAACCGCCATTACTAAAATGTAGGCAACCGCTGGCTTACTGTGCGTGAGGTGAGGCCAGGCTTTTCGCTAATTAATTGACAACAGCTGAGGTACAAAAGGAACGTTAGATTTCACAATAGGAAAAGCCTATTCATATCCATTTCGGACACTGCTGTCTATCTATCAATACATAGTTGGCCGAACAGGTTTCTTGCGGTGGTTTTGGATTTACCCGTATCAAGGCGAAAACTAATGAAAACAAAACATCGAACCTATATCAAGAGACGTCGATTTCAAAGCAAGACTTGATTAATTTCAAATATTCATTGTTTTGATAATATTATTTTACTAATAAAGACATTGTTTTCAATAAAGAAGCAATAAAACAGTAAATTTATTAACCCTGTTAAGCCTTTGCTCCCTGCACATAGAAATAAACATGTTTTCTAGTTTTTTTTAGTAAATCGTGTATCTTGTGTCTTAAAAGCATTAGTTGATTTTTTTTAATTATTTGGAAAATCCATATTGGTGAAAATTTATTGGTAGTAATATGGGTTTTCCAAATAATTACTCTAATACCTGATTGGAGGGGAACAAATTATACTCTTTTTTTCAGTAGGTCGCCATTACATTATATATTTTTAAATCAAAAGCATACGACATAAAAAAATATTATAAATTTCACAATTTTAAATAGTAAAAATATTAAAAAACCTTGCTTTATGGTCAATGTTTCATCTTTCAATTATCACGATGTTTACACGACAAATTGCTCTTACTGCTCAATTACAACTTACTACCGTTTTGTTTACAAATTGCCCTGCTGCTAATACATTCAAAATATGTCCAAATTAGTACTGTCATAGATAAAGTCATATAATATTTACCCTGGTATATGTGGTACTTTTTTGTACTGTCAGGAAGCAAAGGGTTAACTAGTAAAATGTCTTCCCATCTTACTGCCGTATGAAGCACTTTCCGAGATGTGCTATGTATGCACTTGCTCATCCTTTAAACCAGCGGTTTTCAACGTTTATGCTACAACGCCTCCTCTGAAAAAAAAGTTTTTTCGGAGCCTCCCCTACCTTTAAGTTTTTTAACCGATATCATAATATAAGTTTTAAATAATAACAAGATTTTGTGGCGTAGCTAGGGTTTTTCCGTCCCCCCACCATTTTTCATCCAAAGATGATTTAATATTTACAATTGTGTTGGATTAAGGGTATCTTTAAAATTACTTACTATTTAAGACATCGACTGAGGGTGCTTGATGGAACTTCAATATCAAATTTGAGTTATTGAGATTTTGTACACTTCCATGTATTTTGTCACTAACGACCCAGGTTTCGCCTTTCGGGATCTTATGTGCGTTCGAATGCCTGAAGATCCCGAAAGGCGAAACCCGGGTCGTTAGTGATAAAATACATGGAAGTGTACAAAATCTCATAACTCAAATTTACTTACTATTTATTTAAAATCTTAAGCCATCGCAGCACAAAAGTTTTATGTATAATATAATTTCCTGATAAATATCTACTATATTTTTACAAATGCTATATTTAATATCAGCTATATTTCAAATTGCAGAGTCCAGCAAGGTTGTTCTTGAATTGTTCAAAAATTGAAAATTATTATTTATATAAAAAATACAAAATTATTGATGTACAACCCATTAATATATTGTACATTACAATTAATTTACGACAAGATATTCAGCAGATTTTACTAACACAACATAAACTATTCGCAAAAAAATATATATATAACAAAATTATTTTTTCCTTGTTTTGCTCTCAGCAAAATAGTCAGCAATATTATCGAAATCTATTTTATCTGAAAGGTGGTGTTCTATTATAAAAAAACTAATCGTAAATTGCTCACTGCCGATGTTAAATAGTCTTTTCATCAATTTCAACCACAGAATAATAATTCAGCATCTTGAGACTGATCAAAACATTTTTTTCTTTCTGCCTCCACATTGAGGCTTCATGATTTTCCTGAGATTATGTTTATTTGCTTATTACCTACAAAATATTGTGTGAAAAAATGCTGCCTACCGGAGTATATTTTGTCAATGAGTAAAATAAACATTCATTCACTGAATTGTTATGTTACGATATGAAGTTTTATTTATTTGTAGATATTATGGTATGAAAATATTTTTTTAATTTCAAAATTTTGGCGCCTCCCCGGTTGGAAGCCACTGCTTTAAACGGAAACAGCTGTCAATGCAAAAAGAAATATAGATAAATGCTTTAACCATGGCTTTGTAAGTATTAAATGTCAAAATGAAATATTTAAACAATGAGCTATTTACAATGACCACGAATACAATTGATCCATCTAATGCAACGATAGAGTGAAGGCATGAATATTAATGAGAGAGATGACTTATTCTTATTCAATTGAGCTACGCTTGGCTTAAGAGTGTGCAGAGGAAAGGTTGAAAACATTTCAGGCACCATACAAATTAATACGTTTATCATTATGAATTGATCTCAATGTTCAAATAGGAACTCGAGCTTTTATTACAGAACAGAAGTGCATATAACAATTGCGGTAGACAGTAAGATCGTTAGTTTATATCGCAATTATATTTCTACAAATCGTGATTAAAAGTTAGCAACTATAACTCCACGTGAAATATAGAGCACTTAAAAAACAGTTTCGAGATCATCAAAAAAAACTTTCATTTTCCTATATACTCATTTCGATATATTGTAATATGTACAGCTGCAAAATGGATATTTTTCTCAATAATTTCGCAAGTGAGCTTTTGTTATGTCATCCAATGTTTCTCTATTATTTAGAGAAATCGACTGAGGGCGCTTGATGGAATTTTAATATCAAATCTGAATTATTGAGATTTTGTACATTTCCATGTATTTTGTCACTAACGACCCGGGTTTCGCCTTTCAGCCAATTCGAGTCCATTCGTGTGCTCGAATGCATGAAGATGCCGAAAGGCGTAACCCGGGTCGTTAGTGACAAACTACATGGAAATGTACAAAATCAAAATAATTCAAATGCAATATTTCTCTAATGCTTCGATATAAACTACCCAACAAAAAGGTTAAATATAGTAATAAAAGCAGCCTTTCAAATGTAAGCAAAAGCACAATTAACTGCTAAAATCATGAATCTTCTAACTCGTTGTATTGCTATTTTTCTATTTTACGAAAACGTCAATTAAACTGCATATATGTATAAAAGTTAAGTAGCATTCCTATTCATTATGACGAACAATAATTGAGTGTTAATTGACGACGCCTGGCGTATGCAAAGTGATACAAGAACGTAGCAAGGGGTCGCGCCTGAGGCATTAATTACCCGTCAGATTAATGTGACAGGCAAAACATATTATCATGTCCTTCGAGGAATATATGCCGCCAAAAGTACGCAGTCGCTTAGGGAGCTTAATTAAGGTCTACGAAAATATCTATAGTGCGACATGACAAGTTTCAAGTTGTTCAGTGAGCGTTACAATACTGCCATTGTCACGCAATACAAATTTTGACATCAGTTCAAATTTCTATGTAAGTAACGGTTTACTAACAAAATAATGCTTTATATTAAAGGATGAAGCTTTATTTTAGTAACATTTCTACAATAAAAACGTTCAATTGTTTAAAAAAGCCATACTGGTCACGTCAAGAGGAGCGTCGAAATAACTTTAGCTGAAGCTAAACTAGTACGTAGACCAAGGTGGGAAAAATGTGTCAAATCCTACGACCGCTCCACAAAATAAAGATGATCACATGCCTAATGGCCAAAATAATTAATGGATTGAAATGTTTTATTAATGACTATTTTATCTGCAGAAAGTTCACGCTGTAGATAATTATAATATTAATATTAGGATTGGCAGCAAACGGTCACGCATAAAAAACGAAAAATAAGACATATTTAACCGTTCGAAAGACACAATAAATATTATTAATAAATACCGAATTGCAGAATACTTTTATGACATATACATAACTGCATAGTGATTAAGTTAATATTTTAACGCAAACTCTGGTGGTCAATAATGTATTTCACGTATATTTTTTTTTTTAAATCTCATTCTATATACTTTCCGGGCTCATTCCGAGATTAAATTAATATTTCTTGAAGATTATAGATACTCATCTACTGGGCATAATCGAAAAATAACGGAAAACGGGAAACCATTACAAAAGTACTCTGGAATAATAAAAAAAAACATGAAAAATCTAGACGTAAGCCGCTGAAAGCTTGACAGACTAGTTCCCAAGAAAGTGCATACAAAATTGCTCGCGTACAAGGGATTTAAACGTTTTCCGCAAGCTGACCTACTAAAATGCATATTCTGAAAGCTTTACGACTCATTCATCGACCAATTTAGATTTTTCTTAGCGAGTCGATATAAATCGTTTTGCCTTTTACGTACGTAGGAATAAAACGAGAGTTTTATGGATCGCGTTATATCTATTGTTTTATTGAAACTTAAATTCTACGAATTTAATGCGGGTGAAAGTATTAAAACCGTTTGATAGACAAAAAAAATTAATTAAGTCGAAAACAAGATGTGTCTTCTATTATCATTTCTTATAAATACGAAATAAAAACAAATTAATACTAAAATACTATTTTTAGTGTAATTGCGAGTCACAAAGTTCGTATGCATTTAGGCTGAACGAATCGTTAAATTATATATTTTGTAGGCACTGATAATAATTACTTAAAAAATGAACAAGCTTATGCCCGATGTTAATGAAGACTTGGTAGGGGAGAAATTTCAGTGAAAAATAAAGAAAAGGGAGGCTATCATTTGCAGTTATCATAAATTTTGAAAAGAATGAATTACAATAAAGCAGTCACCAAATCCATCGAAAATACATTGAAGATAAAAATACAATTTATCAAAGATGTGAATGTGAAGACAATGAATCGCAATTTGAAAAAACAGTAGATTGGTAAAAAATATTTATAATTACAGTACATATTAATCGCATTAATCATACTTATCCCAAAATCAATTATTATAATATGGACTGATTTCATTCTGATTCTGAATAATCATATCAGCCTTGAACGATAGTATATTTCATCAGTTGAAAATGCACCCTCAAGGAGAGATAATGTGTGCCCTGATAATATTATAAAATTGTTGAATATATATTACAAATGTTTCATGTTGATAAATTTATATGAATATATTAGAATTCAGTACCTAGTTAACATGTTTAAAACTACAAAGAAATCACAATTATTGAGAATAGAAGAAAACATGGACTAATGAAAGTAATTACCGGATGCGTTAACGAAGAGTGAACGTAAGTATTAAGAGAGATAGAGAGAAAATTGTTAACATTATGAAGTGTTAATTGCTAAGAGATATAAAAAAACGCACTTTCACAACAATTCAATCACGAGAGAGAACATTTTTCCAGCTGAGTTTTATGAACACGCACATAAAAAATGCGAACAGCCGCACAAGTCGCACAACTAAAGGAATGTAGCCAGAATACTTATTATTTAATCGGAGAAAATAGAAGTACACATTTGCAATAATTCAATTCGACGAAAGGATAAATATATACAATCATTCCACATTTAGTGAAATCTGTTGGGTGTTTCAACGTATAGGATACAGCAACGGGTAGTTTGGAAGGTTCAGCTGTTCGTTCAGAATTGCTAAGGAATTTAACTGGGCTCTATTGATTTCCAAAATTTCTTGATAAAATAATTTATGATCCCCCATATGTTGATGCAACAATTTAACCCCATCATCCGCATTAAACGTATGGTTCTCTAATAGCAAGTAATTTGCGAATGTCGAAGTTTCTTTTTTTAAGCTAAAGGCAGCTAAATGTTCTGATACCCTTATATCTAATGTACGTGTGGTTTTACCCACATAGAAATGTTGGCAATCACTGCATTGTAATTTATAATTCGTGCGCTCGAATGTCTGAAGATGCCGAAAGGCGAAACCCGGGTCGTAAGTGACAAAATACATGGAAGTGTACAAAATCTCAATAATCCAAATTTAACAGATTTAATAATTAAAATATATACGGTTCATCGTTTTTTTCCGATGAGTACAGTGGCTCCTTTGTGGAAATTCATTTTTAATATAAACATAACTGAGAATAATGCAGATAGATTTTAGTCAAACAAAATTAGAACATAATATCAATGCTTTATAAAATCGTTAATCGGTATTTAAAAATCAATTTAAAATAAATAACATATAAATAATTTATCATTACAAAGAACTGTGTTCGATAATAATTATAATCTGATTACAAGTATAATCTTAATTACATCAGAATTCAAATCATTAAAGAATGGTCGTTGTTTTCTTCAGTGTTATTGAAAGACACGGATACTATCTCTACGCCGTAGGATTATCTACGTATACTAACTCAACACTTAAAACATAGGCGCTTTAGAACAGATCCCATAGGTAGATAGATACTACGACGTAGAGCAACGAGTATCCCATACCAGAAGACGGATTTTAATCGTAGCAGCCGTAATTAAACGGCATTCAAAACGGGATACCCCACGGGTGTTCATTATTCTCGGGGAAACCCCGCCCTATTTTCGGCTAAGGGCTATTTGCTATAAATGGTAATTGACAGTAAAGTAACTTTTGGAGTTAGAAACGTGATATTATCACATCGCACTTGTCAAGTGGGTTCGTTCAAGCACGAGGATTAGCAAAGTTTGCTGGAACAGTTTACATATATATTTTTTGAAGCTTCATAACCTTCAAAGTTTTGAAATGACTCCTCGAAATAGATAAGTAATGCAGTCGCTATGCCTATGACTAAATACTGTTTTCAACTAAATAAATATAAACGGGAAAGAAGCCATTTAACTGAAACGTACTCTTTAGTGATACATGATGAGGGATTCAAACATTCCATCGCCCGTTGATCTACTATATGAGATATTTTCCTCAAAATAATTTTTAAAAAAAAAGGTAGCAAGATAACATCTCTTAATTTATAATAGCATAGGCATTTCATTAAAAGATATCTTCTTGGTTGATGGCATATATGACAGTGAACTGTGGTCAACTTCCACGTCCTGTGAGATTCGTATCGAATTCACTCCTTTTGATCACTGAGAAAGAGTCGACACGTTTACTTCATTAACATTATAAGCACAAGTCTGTATTTTGCTACACAATTCCGGTAACTATCCATTTTTCAAGGCTGCTTCGTACAAATATAACATTATTATCCGTCTACATAATGTTATGGCTCGACCATTTATTCCAGCACGTCACGCAAACCAGTTCATTCAGCATTGTTACCAAATTTTAAAATCTTGATACGCAAGTGCTCTCCTTCATTCCATTACACTAAATTTCTATTGCGCGCTGAGTTTTAAAATGTTATTTTTTGTATTTAACTAATCTTGATATTCGACGAGATGATCTACGGATTCAACTAACTGTCGAAAGTCCGTGTTATGTAACGGATTTCATTGCTTCCTTAAAAAGTTAATAAACGTGGATACGTTTATCAGAAGGTTTGCATTGAATTACTAAACTATGCCATTCGCTTTCATGGCTTTTTACGAGCCTTAAAATTACTTTGAAACATCTCAATTAAAATGAATTCTAATTCTGTACTTCGTTCAAGATTTTATTTTTAATGGTTCTGAAATGCTTCTGTACTCGTATTTATTCTAACCCAGCGATATTTGCATCTTTTGAAACGATTTTGACAATTATCAAACTTTAAAAAAGTATCTTATAATGTATTTACAATAAAATTTTATTTTAAAAAATAAAACACAGTTCATTTGTACTACTTCCACATATTTATAATGATCAGGACCGGTTTCGCTCATCACGAGCATTATCAACTGATAATGTTCATCAAAATGTTCATAATTCATCAGTTGATAATGCTCGTGATGAGCGAAACCGGTCCTGATCATATGTGGAATTAGTACAAATGAATTGTGTTTTATTTTTTAAAATATAATGTCTTTCCACCAAGAATTGATAGTTAACACCTTAAAATTGATAAAATTTTATATAAGGAGCCGATTTCAAATAGCGAAGAAACATTCATAACTCATAATTCAAAAATATAATCACATAAGTAAAGCTGAATAAACAATTTGGTTTTAAGTGGACAATACTATTAAGATTTGCCGAATCCGTGGTGCTGTAGTCAGTCATTGGTTCGGTTACGGATGACTCGGGTACAAATGCTGGTACGGACAATCGATTTATGGATTTCTATTCGTAGGCATGGATGTTTGCGATGTCTAAAATTCTCTCCCACCCATCTAATCCTATAAACGGAGTGTGGTGAGAGTGATTTGTTACCAATAATCCTGTCCTTCTATCCCTACCCTCTTCGTAAAAGAGAGGTTGAGCAACCGAGTAACGAGCCGTTCTCAAAAAAAACTTCTGTTGAGATACCTCCATTAGGAGTTCACATACGCCACATTGACAGCGGACATGATAAATAAAATAGTTAAATTGATTATTTAAAAAAAAAACCAGTATAAATTGCTAATTTTAATTAATCAAATAAAAAAACTAATGCCGTGGATTTCTAACGAGTGCTCATGTGTGCCATGCATAAGAAAAGGTTGTGGAGCACTGACATAAAGAATCGCAAAAAATGTTTAAGAACATTTCAGAGAAGCTTGGTAATAATAATAACAGCATTAAGGAAGACGTAAAGGTAGAAAGATCTACGAGAAGTATATTAAAGCGTATGAAAACTTTTGATTTCGCTAATTATTTATTTTAAATAAATAATCGTAGAAGTATAAAATAATAAAAGAAAATATTTTTCATTGTCAGTAAAATAATTCGCGCCTTGTTTGTTCGCATGCCATGTAATCAAAATAAAATTGAAAACATCATTAAAAGTTATCCGACAGTTCGGGCGCAAATAAAATAGCAAGGAGTCGAAAATAAAGCAAACATAAGTGAATCAGTAATTAAATCTTTCAATTAAATACGCAGTGAAGTGGTATGTTTATTGACGGCCATTACATTAACGAAAAGGGTGGGGGTTCTGGCAAGAGAGCCATGTCACGTGACACGAGTCACGTTTGGGACCTGTTTGCATAACGTGAATGACTAACCCTTGCAAGAGTGGAGGGGTTGCCATGGCAAGCATGGGAGACTTGGCGTATCGACCACGATCGAAATTTATTTTTTTCCCATGCAAATATATGTAGGTACAATTTTATAATATTTTAATATACAATGCGTCCAGTTTTGAAATCATCACATGTCTTGTGCGCAACCGGCGACAGCTTAAGAAAGTCTACCGATTAGAGATTTCAATTCGAATAATCGATATATGAATATATACGGCCCTTTTTTAACGATTCATCATTTATATAATTTAAGACATCGGCTGAGGGTGCTTGGTGGAATTTCAATATCAAATTTGGATTATTGAGATTTTGTACACTTCCACACAGATTCAGTTCGAGTCCATTCGTGTGCTCGAATGCCTGAAGATGCCGAAAGGCGAAACCCGGGTCGTTAGTGACAAAATACATGGAAGTGTACAAAATTTCAATAATCCAAATTTGATATTCATTATTTGAATATTTTGACAATTCGAGTACTATTCGTAATAATTTGTAGTCGACTTTTTGTGGGCAGTGGCGTTTTTGCTTTTAACGTCTTCAATTATTTTAGTATAAATTTGAAATCTAGGAAACGGGTGTTTGTGATTTCATTTCTCCTCTAGTTTATCACAAGTGAAGTAACAAAAATTCTCATCGAGTATATTTACTGCTATTACCAATGCGCCAAATAGATTTTTATTGACATTTTATCATTATTAGTTAAAATTTAGAAACAAATAATACAAATAAATATGGTTACGAATAAAATACCTATACGATAAAAATAAATATAAGAACCAATTAAGTACATATTCGTAGCCGTAAGTTATGAAGTCATAAGGAATGATAAACTTATCAGATTAAAAATGACAATTACATTATAGCTAAGATTGAGATTAAAATAATAGATAATGTTATGACAATTTGCGTATGGAAAGTTGTGCACACAAATCATTTCGAACATCGCTCAGTTAAAGAAAAGTGGCAGGCGACTTATGTAAAATCAAATTTTGTGTAGGAGTAAAATTTTACAGGTGGAATACACAACAATACAAATAATAATTTTTTGTAATATTGAGAACGGGAAGAGCGCGTGTTCTTTACAAGAAAGCATAAATATAGAAATATATAAGTGTACAATATGACAAGGATTTATAAAGCTTCGTTCTAAAATTGCTTTTCAAAGGATGTTTGCTGAACAAGTGATACAACTATGGAGGAGATGCGGAGACGTGTTTTGGTTTAAAAGGGGGAAACTCTAGATAGGACAAAATATACGTCACTCGCATAGAATGATCATCTACTTCTTTGCTATTTCACAGTACTTTTAATCAAAGCAACAATTCACGAGCAATATTCAATGTATTTTGATTGACGCAAATCGATGTACAAAAAAAAGATATTTCCAACAGATTTGCCAATAATTGCTTTAACCTTTTTACCATTTAATAGAGGTATCTCAACAGACAGTTTTCTACGAGAGTTGCGCGATACTCAATTGCTCAACCTCTCTTCTTCGAATAGAGTAGGGATAGAAGGATAGTTTTTAGGATCGGATGGATGTGAGAGAATTTTAATCAATTAATAAATAAACCAATTGATTATAATTCACTTGTATACAATTATTCAAAATTATAACATTGCGTATTGAGTTTTCTGAACATGTCGGTTAAAAAATCTATGCGAAGTTTTCGATAAATATTACCAATAAATAAAACTTAATCGTTTAATGTCACTGCATCACGGTTTGTTCAGAAGTAGGATCATTTCTATGATTTAGCATTGTAAGCTCGTAGATTAAAATTTATTTATAATTTATCAAATTAAAAAAATTACTTCGTAATCATGGCATTTTTATTATTATAAATGAGATCGGCTCCGAGTTTGCTTGGCTAGCCAACATTTTTAGTGAGCCTGGTGTGGGACTTATAAAAAATGTCATTTCACTACGGATGGCCAGGCGCAAATATTATATATTATTAACTTTCGTATCCCGCTGTGAAATATTAAATATTTTGGACAAAACACCGCAGTATTAAATGATAAAAACCTTTCATAATAGAAAAAAACGAATTTCTCATGGGAACGATGTTTAGCAAAGATTACTAAATTTATTCATAAATTATATATTTTATTTTAATTTAATTCACTTTTAAAATCAATTTTACGATAACTATCGCAGGGATAAGACAAAAATGTAAAAAAAACAAAATGAAATAAACAAGTTTTCCAAGCCAGTGAAAACTTTGATATAATAACGTGAAAACCCACATTTTCAAAAAGTTATTGAAACATAAATCGAAGTGTTTCCCTTGTAAAAGCGTCAAAGCACAAAACACGACATTATATTACGCTTTTCAAAGAATTTTTCGTTATAATTTTTGTCTTGGAAACTTTTACCTGCTTGTATTGTGCTTCGACCTATCGAAAGAACGACATCGCTGGACATCCACAATTTATTATAGCCATATATGAACAGACGAGTGTGTGTACATGTTTCAGTCCAGTATCAGGGAGAATTTTTTCGGTACACATGAAACGTAAGTAAAAAAAACTTGTTATGACAATCTTTCTTTTTGAATGACACTGTTGACCGGTAAATGGCCTTTTGTAATAGAAAAAAACTAATATATCAGGTTTAAAATTTGTTACACAGTCGATATGACATGATATGATGATTTGTCGGCCTCTTTGGTCTAGAGATATTAACTTTGGCATAGCGATCATGTGGCTCCTGGTTTAAGTCCTAGCAAGGTCAGTATCAAATTTAGATTTTTTTAATTAAAATTTTTGATCTTGTACATGAGTGACTTTTTGATTTTAAAAATATTTGACGCATTGGCTGTCACCTGTAACGCCAAATACTTTATTTGTATTTAAAATTTAATAAACAAAAATATAAATATAATAACGACTGTGTAACACATGTTAGATAGTTATATATTAAATTGTAGTTATTCATTAAACTTTATAAAAAAGCATTGGGGTCGTATTAAAAATTATAATCAAAGTAAAAATTATTATAAATTAAAAATGTTCGACAGGCGACCTGAAATAAAATAAATTAGATGTAAATTTCAAGCGTAGAATAATTAATTCCATCAGTACGGTATTTTAAAAGCTCGTTAAAAACGCTGCAGTTCCTCGCGCTATAATTTTTTTCAATAAATCTTCTGTAGACGTTAAATTAAATATCAAAAAATTAACGTAGAATTCAAAAAAGATAAATCTAGTTAATAAATAGAAAAAAATATATATACACGAATACAACACTATGACAACAATTCAAGTACACTCATAGTAGAGAAATTTCCATCAGCTGTAAGATAATTTTTTTACGTGACATTTATGTAGAAGCCTGCCCTGAGTTTGCAATGTACATATATATATATATGTGTGTGTGGGTCGCCCAACCAAAATACTGCCAATCTGAAATTGATATCGAAGGAAGTTTTCCCATTGAGAACGTAAATATTGTTGGACTTTCAGAAAGCTAAAAGGATACAAAACAATCTAAACTATTTTTACATTTACGGCATTATACCATACAAACAAAAAAAAACATCCATAAACGGAAGTTATTTGAAACATCGCTCCACAGGTTGATGGAGACTCTAAAAGTTCGTTCTTAAAAATTATCAAAAAAAAAATACTTTCGACTTTAAAAACTAAGAAACAAATACAAACGCGACAGCATCTTCAGACTAGCCATCTCGCAAGGTTATTTATTTCAAAGGTAAACAATGATTCTAATTCTTACATTAAAAATTAAAGGTAGGGTGGGTTTTATTTTTTTTTTACTGGTCGTGGAAAGGGGGGTAAGATAAATTTTTTTTTTTTTTTTTTAACCATATCCGCTCCCTATTCGGAGCATATGGCCATCACGCGGTTCCTCCAAGCTACTCTGTCTCCCGCCAGCCTCCTCGCCTCCTCCCAGGTCATCCCAGCGTCCCGTAGCTCCGCCGAATACATCCTATGGATGGTCATCAGCGGCCTTCCAGGGCGACGGAATCCACCTGGTTGGTAGAAGAGACAGGCAGGATTCAGGCTCCCCTGGGGCATCCGCAGCACGTGTCCTAGCCAGGTCCATCGTCGCTTTTTTATTTTGGACGTAATAAGAGGCTGGTCCGTCCGCTCTCTTACCTCCGAGTTCCTGACAAAATCAAACCACCGTACCCCTAGTATTCGCCGCAAACATCTGTTTTCAAAGCACAGTATACGGTTACCCTGTGCCTTGGTGAGGTGCCATGACTCGCAACCGTAAAGCAACACTGTCAGGATGCATGCGTTGAATAAGTGGCACTTAGTTCTGACCGAGTACAACCGTGAGTCCCAGACTTTCCGCATTGAGTTAAAAGTTGCTCCAGCTATCCCTAATCGGATTGCGAGCTCTTTACGCGGATTGCCATCTCCCGTGATGTGTACCCCCAAGTACCTAAAGCCGTCGACTCTCTCGATGTCTTGCCCCGCGCTCGTCAGAGGGTAGTCTGGGTCTGGACAGAAACTGTTGCAGAGCACATTGGTTTTACTCGCATTGACTTTGAGACCAATGCGATACGAGTTGCTTTGCAGCCTGTCCATTGTTTCCTGAATACCCTCGACAGATTTATCAAATATTACAGCGTCGTCAGCATACTCGAGGTCGCATAGCCTCAGATTGGAGGCAACGGTTAAACCTCGGTCGGGTGGAATTGACTTCCTCAGGATGAAGTCGAAGATTATTATAAAGAGGAACGGCGCCAGAACACAGCCCTGTCTGACACCGGTTGAGACCCCAAACCATTCTGTCGTTACGTCGCCGATTCTGACACAGCATTCACTGCCCTCGTGCATGCATTTGATGATGGCGACAATCTTGGTTGGGATTCCGTACAGTTTTAATATGTCCCATAGGGAAGGCCGGTGCGGACTATCAAAGGCCTTCTCGTAATCAACGAAGCAACATGCCAGCGAGCTGTTGAATTCGTTGCTTTGCTGGAGAAGGCATCTGAGATTATGAATCTGGTCCGCACAGGATCGGCCAGGTAAGAAACCGGCCTGGTTTTCCCTGAGGATACACATTATTGGAATCCTTATTCTCGCCAAGACTATCTGCGCCAAAACCTTGCCAGGCACGCTGAGCAGCGTTATGCCCCGGTAATTGTCGCAGCAGAGTGGGTCACCTTTTTTGTGAATGGTGATGACCTCACCGTTTACCCAGTCCCTCGGACAACGCTCCTGCTCCCACACCTTACTGAGAAGTAGGTGCAAGGGTTGCAAGAGTGCCTCCAGGCCGTACTTGAGAAACTCTGGGTGTATACCGTCCACGCCCGGCGCCTTCCCATTCTTTAACCGCTGCACAGCTGAGGTGATCTCAGCGTGCGTCGGTGCATGGTCGGGAATGTTTGGCGCTCGGGGATATCTACAAGTGTGGCTTCGCTGGGTATGTCAAAGGGGTTCGAGGGAGGAGAACGGTTTAGCAACCCGCAGAAATGATCTCTCCAAATCTTTCTAACACGCTCCGCGCTTGACTCTATTGCCCCGCTGGGACTACGGATGGGCCCGGGGGTCGGTGGTCGTCTACCGCAAATTTCGCGCGTGATTCTAAATAGTTTTCTTGTATCATTTCTGCGCGCTGCCGTCTCTGCTGCTTCAATCTGGTTGTCCATGAATCGGCGTTTATCGAGTCGCACAGATTTTTTTACTATCTTATCTTGGTACCGATAGTCTATCCGGCGGTCCTCGATCCGGTCTGGGTCTGTCTCACTGTCCCTCAGTGCTTTAAACCTCGCTCTTTCTTCAATAAGATAAAAATACTGATAGACTAATCTAAATACTAAATAGATAGACTAAAGACAATGGGATAACAAAGTTGTCAATTTGAATTTTATATTAAAATTGAATTTCCACAAAGTTAGCGCCGAATCAATAGAAAATATAAATATCATTACCGAATGAAAAAAAGACTGTTCAGAATTAATTACATCATAATTGATATTCAATATTTAAAATATCATAAATTTTCGATAACAATATTTTAATATAAATAGAGTGTGACGGCATAGTAAAGTTTTGCCTTTATTATGTGTTTTCCATTGTTTCGTTTCTAAATGTCTTTGGTCAATCATAGACAAACCCGGCAGGCGGTGGTTTCATATTTCGTAATTTACCTAATAGGTCTTTTTCTACAAACAAAAATGATAGTTTGCATCACATTTTATATAGATAATAGATTAAACTGCGTACTCTAATCCCGAATACATTAAAATTAAATACATTCTGAATATACTGAGTTAGAAACGATGAACTGCATGACATCTATGTAGTGAAGGAAGACATACATTTATCTGCCAACATCCCTTCGGAAATAATAATGTTTGTTTAAAGGGAGAATCGGACCATGGGAGGTTAAGGGTGTATGAATATATATTATACTAAGACTACCCCTGTCGTATTCGGTCGAACGGGGTCTCCGAAATTAATGTTTCTCAAAATGTATTTCGTAATTAATTTTGACTCAGACAGGAAGCTATTTTTTGTTATGAACTACTGTACAAATTCAGTGTTGCTTGAAAATACCTCCATTGAATTGTTTCCATTGCTAGGTTAATTTCATAAATGAGTACTGGGTTTTTGAAAAGAAATTAACACGTCTTGCAGTTTTTACAAGTATATTAACATGGCAACATTAAAATGTACACAAAAAGGTAGGTATAGAGAATACAACACTGATAATACCGAATCCGGAATCTTGGTATTACAAAACATTACAGTATAATGACTTCAATTCAATGACTTTTCGACAATAAAACTTTGAATCTAGGACGACTTTTCTGCAGCTGCAGCTACGAGCACGAAGATTTGATCAAGACTGACAGATTCCAGCATTTTTAAATGTATTTCAAAAAACAAAAAAAAAATTATACTTATAACAAATATATTTTTCAAACCCGCAATAAATATAAAAAAAACGCAATTGTTTATACGTTCGGTAATGCAAACACAATTATAACCTTAAATTATATTTTTAATATGTTGAATTATTTGTAATACCGGTATTGACATATTCATAAGATATAATTTAAGACATCGACTGGGGGTGCTTGATGGAATTTCAATATCAAATTTGGATTATTGAGATTTTGTACACTTCCATGTATTTTGTCACTAACGACCCGGGTTTCGCCTTTCGGCATCTTCAGGCATTCGAGCACACGAATGGACTCGAACTGAGAGACAGTAAACAGTGTCCAACGTTTATATAGAAGATACAAATGCGACAAATATTATTTACGAGGTAAGATATTATACGTCTGAGAGCCACACTGATACCTGAGTTAAAATTTCGGGAATCTCCCTAATCCTTATTTCTTGATAAAATAATTTATAAATTATTTTATCAAGAAATTTTGGAAATTAATAGAGCCCAGTTAAATTCCTTGCCAATTTTGAATGAGCAGCTGAACCTTCCTAATTCTGCGCTATTATATCCGATACGTTGAAACACCTAACAGATGTCACTAAATGTGGAATGATTGTATATATTTACCCATTCGTCGAATTATGTCCCGTCAAAACCCACAATACTATTATAATTGTAAAATCACTGGTATTTCTAAAAGAAGTTGAAAAGCGGCAATTCGCCAATCTGTTAATATGGTGTTTACAAAATAAGGATTAGGGAGATTCCCGAAATTTTAACTCAGGTATCAGTGTGGCTCTCAGACGTATCTTACCTCGTAAATAATATTTGTCGCATTTGTATCTTCTATATAAACGTTAGACACTGTTTACTGTCTCTCAGTTCGAGTCCATTCGTGTGCTCGAATGCCTGAAGATGCCGAAAGGCGAAACCCGGGTCGTTAGTGAGAAAATACACGGAAGTGTACAAAATCTCAATAATCCAAATTTGATATTCATAAGACATTGCATTCCCTAGTACGGTACTAGCTATCAAGCGAGCATGTTATGTTATGTTATGAAAAATAAGATTGAAGCACGCTTGTCGAGTAAATTGGCCGACGATCGAGTCTGTCTAGGACTGCGAGTGAGAGGTTGACTAAGTGCACGGATGGTTGGCGTCCGCAACAGATGGCTACGGCGTCGATTACCCGCTCGCGATATTACCGCACGTGAAACGCCCCGCTCCACCCGAAGTAAGCATCGGAGAGGAGTATGAATCATCAAAGATTTTCAATAAATAGTTAGTGTATTAATACTTCAGGAATTATTTATTATTTATTGCAAAAAAAACAAATTTCCTAAGAACGGTGGACAATATTCAACTATACAGATTTTCAAAATATTCAGCAAATATACCGTGCGAGTACCACAAGTAAATACGCTACGAATTCAATATCCGAATAGTATTATGCCTATATTTGAATAGTCCAATCTAACCATATACAAAACCAACAAAATAAATATTATTGCACAGTTAAGAAGCTTACCAATTTTGAAATAACAACTTTAAACACCTAACTCTTCTTCATTGAATCCTTTACGTGATACGAGTTCGTACAATTATCATAAATTACCCCAGCAATGAAAATAATGAAATTACCAGGGTAATATGCCGTCTGATATTCACCTTATTATAATAAAACCCACCAATTTAAAATCAGTATAAATCTCTATGCTATATTTTTTCCGAATTTCATTTTAATTATAATTGGTTCTCGGTCGCCGAAAAAAGTCCTATGAGTTTGTAATTGTTTGTGCGACGATTTTCACAATTAAGAAAAAGTCATTATTATCAAATCAGTATTAAAATAAATTCAAATATCAATGTATCTTCTAGACTAACATTTTTTCTTAATTTGTCTTAGACATGAACAATTTTAACTATTTACTGTCAGTTCGAGTTCGTTTGTGTACTCGAATGTTTGGAGATGCCGAAAGGCGAAACCCGAGAAATACATGGAAATATATAAAATTTAGGCAATTTTGTTTCTCATTTCAGCAAGTGATTTGAATGCAAATTTGAACAAGATGGCTAATAAAGCCAACATTTTAAAACTTAGCAATCGGCATTGAATAACGATAAATAGAAGGTATAATTAATTGAAACCAAATTTTTCAAAATATTTACCTACACTGGGTAAATAATGTGTCAATCTAACCTACCCGAAAATGTCGACTGCCAGAGTGGGAGTAATGGATCGTGTAAGATTCTTACAAAAAAGATGGTGAATGAAAGTTCCGTCGTACCTACGTCATAAATCTCGTACTAGTTAATCTCTGATGATCAATAATTAGCATCTTTGCTCGGATATTTCGGTTAATATTCTAATCGAAAAATCAGCATAATAAATTGTTTGATGGTAACCCTGCGACTTCAATTATATTTGAGTACCGCTGTACTAGATGCAAGCAAGTGAGGTATAAAAAGAAAATTCCCCATACGTCGATAGCTTCTCGAACCGAAGCAATCACCATTAGGTGTGTATGCAAATGACGTATGTGGTTATTGGTCGCCGTTTACTTGACGTATATATAAATGGTTCGAATGGCAAATGCCCTATCACTGTAGAGGGGTTGGGATTCGGAATAAATCTACGTGATTCATAAAATGCTGCCGATACAGAGCGGTAACTTTTATTAAGGATTGAATTAATATTATGTTACGTACAGATCAACGTGTATCTTCTAAGAAAAAGTGGTAGTTATCCATTGGAAGTATTAACCAATTTGAGATAACAATCTAAGCAAACGTCCTGTATAGAAAAGTATTCGAACCCTAGATGGCAGCACTATTCATTACCATATTCCATTCGGCCGTCGGCATCATAAAAGTATTATCAATTATTGAAAACAAGATAAAACATTGGAGCTTAATCACAATTCAGACAGACCTTTAATCAGTAGTATAGATTTTTTTATATACGCAATAATTAAATATACAAACGTACATTACCCATTTTTTTAGACGGAGTTCGTGTTACAAGATAACAGCAACTTACCTGAAAAAAAAAGAAATGAAATATCTATTAGCATACAATATGTAAAAAAAGACAGGTACACGATTAAATCAATTGAAAAAATGTCCTACAAAGCGTGCGAGTGAAATTATGTCACGTTGCCAGGATGATATTCGACAGCCATAATAACATAACAAATAGGGAAACGAGCTTTGAAAATCTTCCAAGAAAAAGAGTTTGTAATAAAGTACATACAACAACCTGTGCGTACGCCTGAAGCCTGAAAGAAAAAAAACTAAATAAACATAAAAAAACAAGCTTCGATATTGCCGCCGTACGCTTTTTATTTTATTTTATCGAATCCAATCGGGAGATTCGTTTACATACGCCACGCATGCGTGATACAAAATACAGTCGCGTATTCAACGAGCTTTCGTGAGAGGTCAAATATTATATTTCCCAGTACACACACAAATCAAAATACAAGTTATTTTCGTACAATATAAAATTACACAACAATGAAACAACAATTGCCCTTTTAAACGAACTCCATCTTTAATACCGAAATATAATCGCATTTGACAAATTTAATGTTCAATAAGTTATTTCGAAAAGTTAGCACATGCATAAGTTAAGGTGGTTTTGTGGAAATAGGATGTTATGTAAAATTATCATTTATTCTGAATATAAAATCGAGTAATATCATCGACAATATTTGGGCATTCAACAGAATAAATATTAATTCAAAATCTTTGAATCGTTGTTTTTATAACAAACTTATCTTATTCATTTTTTGTAAATAAAGTAAATTAATATCTGTGATAACTTATATTTATTATATCTACAATATGCATTCAAACACGTCTAACTAAATTTATAAGTTTGATAAACATACTGAAACTGTTATTCATCATTTTTTATTGAAATAGTGGAAATCAAAAAATATTTATATGTGGTTTAAACGAGGCTATCTTACCATTGCCAATTGAAGCTAAACAACGACTTAAGAAACGTGAATATATTTTAAGATACGTAAATATATGTGGATTTTGCCTTAAATTTACTGTAACGTGAGTGGGAGAGGAACACAGATGATGAAAAGTGTTACTTTTTAACATTTAAGGAATGACTCCGTCATAAAAAATTAATGAAATTAAAAATAAATTGAAAAGATTTCCATGCCGCTTTCACTGTACCTTAAAATTATATGTAATATGTTTACAAATAAATGGTTAAATACATAAAAAAAACTTTTGTTTTAAAATTGCTATTTGATACGAAGTGTTTCGGAATATCAAATCCCAAGATACGACTCTGCGCAAAGGTGAAACATCAGACGATAATAACATGTACAATAAAAAAATATATATAAAAACATGAAGCAAAAAATAACATATCTTAAACTGGTAAGTGGCAAGGGATGTAACGGAATAACCCGGATGAGAGAGGGCACGGAAAATTACCATGGAAATGTATGAACAAATAACTCTCGGGAGAAACTGACGTGGGGTGACTGTTCGAAACTATTCAATGTAAACATGTATCTTTAATCGGGCCTCTTCAGTACGGTATCCGTGATAACCAAGGCAAGTACCGAGGCATAAATAAAAAAGCCAAGATATAATATTTACGGATATCAAAACGCTAAGAAATCGGAAATCTAGGTTCACAATGTTTACATTGTCCGAAAGAAAATTTAATATTTCAAATTCAAGCAAATTAATACGACTTTCAACACCTATAATTTAACACACGATTGTTCGAACATAAAGAAACAATTAAGTTATTAAATTTAAAATTTGAATTGAGATTTTCTGCACTTCCATGTACTTTGTCACTAACGACACGGGTTTCGCCTTTCGGCATCTTCAGTCATTAGAGCACGAATTCCACCCTCAGTCGATGTCTTAAATTATATGAATATTTTGTTTTTAAATAGATAATTGATGAACGGTTCTTATGTTTTTCTCGATATCCAATAACTTTGTGATTAAAAATATTATTAAACATCGATCTCATGTACATTATATAGTCATGGCAATACGTGAAAAGATAGATATATGGATAAGTAGCTCGCTAGAAAATTTAAATTTAATTTCAGTTGTCATGCTTATAGGTTTTGAAGACCACCGCTTTAATAACTAAAGATAAATGGATCGATATTTACTAACATCAGATTTGTTTTATTCAGTCAACAATAATAAAATGAATGAAACACAATTATTATTTGGCATATGGAATCCTAATGCAGATAAGACGTTCCACGAGAAAAGCTTGTAACTCAGATACTCAAACTCTATTTTACGAAGAGAGGATGGTGCTAGGACAGGATTTCCTAGTGATTAACTGATCAACATCAATATGCCACGTTTTAACAATCGGAAATTCTCCGAAGACAGTTTAAGAAGAACATACATTAATACATTGATTTGGGATGTGTTTCTACATTTATTAATAAAATTTGTAGAAGTCTAACGATAAATATTTTTAAATCGTGTAAAAATTGAAAACCAATGTACAGATAACCACTTTTCTTTATAATTGTATTGTGTAAATAAAGGAGCACACGGTGAAAGTATGTAAATATAATTTAAAATTAAGAGTGGAACACTTTAATTTTGTACCTCACGTAATAACAAACGGTTACCCTAAAAGTATCTCTAAGGATTTTTTATATACCGCAGAGTAAACACAAAGATTAAAATGGAAAATCTTAAGTGAGCCTGAAAGAAAATACAGAGGCTGGAAAAATGGTAATGGGGTGTTTTGAAAGACCAATATAAATTCGTTTACGATATAGGGGATGAGTAGGGTATGCAACAGAAGTCACCAATATAGATGAGTAAATCCATAAAACGAGTTTTAAGGCATTCCGACAATTTGTACGCAAGATTTTTAATTCAACCGACGACATTTTCCTAAGATACAATTTTATTTATAATTCTTTAAAAAAGAATACAAAGAATAAGATATTTTTCGTGTGGCATACAAAATATTATTCTCAATAACAGAGAAAATCCGACGTAGAACCCCGAGAAAATGACGCCGTCATAATATTCCCGTCATTAACGTGCAATTCCTTCAATCTCGTTTCTTATCATCGATAGTTATTACATATTTTATTTTCCCACGATTTACGTTAGAAATATTCAAGCCATGCAACTTTTAGTTTTATTTTCGAACATTTTACTGTTTTGATAATTAAATCAACGACGGGCGTAAGTAGTCTATCTCGTCATTCTGCGTTTCTAGGAGCTTTTAAGTTTAGGTGCTTACTTTCTTCGAACAGTGGAATTATTTTCTACAATGTCTACATCAGTGACCTAAAAAAAATATAACTGTTGAGTAGGACAAAACGAACGACAAAATCATACCTACAGCAGTTTTATTTTTTTAATTATTTTACTTAATCATACAAAATTTATACTTTAATCGGCCTTTATATAAAACAATGAAATCAAAATATGATTAAAAGATATTTCATACATGATACTAAAATAAAATATACGCAAAAAAGACATTTTTTCGTCATCGATAACTTGACTTTAGGGTAAACTATCATTTATACTTTTTTACCAATCCCAAGGTGAAGAACATAGAAATTTACGAGTATTTTAATAGTGCTTTGTTCGGGAAGTCGCTCGCCCACGCTTTAAGACAGGATACGCATAGGATTGATTAAAAAGTGAGCAACGGGGCCACTCGGCCACAATTTCGTTTAATATATACTGCTTCTGTCATTTGGTGGATATGTCAGAGATGTTTAAGTAATTGAGTAAATAAGATTAATCTTTATTAAGATTAAAAAAAAAAACAGTTTGAAAAGATCATAATGATAATTATACTTAATTGTATATCAATAGCTTTGTAACTAGGGTTATACTAATAAGTAGGATTTATGAATGCGGTAGTAGAATGGTTGCTTTAATATATTTACTTGATTGTAGATAAATAAGAGACGTGAGAAATTATGAGACGTCGAGGGATATCTAGTTGTTTTTTTTTATAAGAGAAAGAAACAGCCGACGCTTTTTGACATGTTATCATAAACAAACCCGGTAAATGAGAAAATGCTGATTGAAATATACGGTGTCTAACACTTATTCCTAACAACATGCGAACATTCAAAATAATCACTTCTCTCATTTTTCATTGATATCCGACCAGTAGAATGTGGATAGCATTAAATAAACCGAAACTTGATTCATTGCCACTCGTCTCACAATCAAAGCGCACTAATGGAATTGGGTCTGTATCCACTCCAGGTATTCATGCATAAAACATACACATCAATTTGTTAACTGTATCGACAACTCGAAACTGATACTATTATTAAATTTATAATCATCAGAATGAAGTTTCTTCAATGCATTACTTTTATTTTTAATAAACTGTGTGTCTCTTGGCAGAATCAAAGATAAAATTAATTTAGAACATTACTTAATACGCATATACGTTTTAGACCAACATACGAATTGTCACTACTCGGGTTATAAATAAATTACTAAATCAATTAAAAATGTATAATTCAGTGGATTCAGGTCAATAAGTAAGTTTTATTTTGTATACTACAAATTGTCCTCTATATTTTATAATGCAACTGTCTTTTGTAATGCAATTTTCTACATACATGGTGCGCTAGGACGGAATCTGCCGTACATTATTGCAATACTTACAAACGATATTATAAAACCATTTTTTTTATTTAGGATATTACTATTAGAATTGGGCACAACTTAAATAAAACTAAAATTGAAATTGTGATTAAACTTAAGTCTAATTCAAGAACGTTTCGTTTTGAAAAGATGTATCGGAAACATTTAAAAAGGTCAAGGAAACTACTAAGTATAATATATTTTGCAGAAATGGCAATACGGTAGTTTAGATATTACATCATATTTAAAATACAATCCATTGCCAAAGAATTTCAGTGTTTGCTATTAAAAAGCGAATAAATTTGAACTGCTCGTACGTTTTCCATTTTCACGTTTGATCTGAAAGCAATAAACCCACATATCATTGATACGCGGCGGTCGAGCAGATTGACTAGTAGACTACTTACTTACTACTTGAACACTATTTAAAAAGGTCCAATAAATTCTGAAAGCGGAAGATACGTAATTTAATACTGCCAGCAAAAACAACACAGTGTTACAAAAGTAAGGGAAATAAAATGTAAAATATATTAATTATGACTCATCTGTGATGATAATTCTTTTTCGCCTGGTGAATGACAATTTAAATAAAAACTTTTAATTTAATGCCACATTATATTTTTACGGTAGATTCTGCGGTTATTTTTTATGGTAATTCAATCTTCTGACGTTACGTCATTTATAAATTCAACTTTTTGTTTTATTTTGAGTGCCACGTATTTCACTATTTTTAAAAGCATGAAGGTGTATGTATTCAATAATTTGAATGATGCATAAATATTGATTTTTAAAAATCATAATAAATTATTAGATAAATAAATACAACAAATATTTTAAAATGTGACTCACTTTTTAAAATATGTGAGATGTAAGTGTAGTATCTCTCCTATAAAGTGCAACAATTGATTGCAGCTATGCAGAAAAGGAGAGTCCATGTTTGGGAAAAAACTAGCTACAGTGCTTAACACAACAAAACATGTTGGCTATGCCTTTTGCACAAATTAGAAAGGCTGCTTGAATGCGTTATAAAAATTCACAGTTGGCCGAATGAGCTACCTGTAATTTACAGAGAGCGGCTACACTACGTTAAAATCATTAATGTTCTAAGGACGTACTCTGCAAATAATCTACGGTCACTTGAGTTGTTTTTGCATTTAATTATTTACAAAAATATTAAACACAAAAATCACAAAAATTCTGATATCTATATTCGTGGTTTGCGTGGACCGTCTACAATATTTATTAACGACGTAAAGTAATAAAAACCTAATTATTTTTGCATAGTAATCTATTAGGAGCTGAAACTTTGATACACACTGTATATTCTTAAAGACCGTCGAGACCGAAAGTGAAACAGTCTCGTCTCGCGATGTGTTGGCTATTTATTTATAAACTGATTTATTTGATTCAGTTGCCGAGAGGACATTTGAGTGAGCGTCGGGACCAACAAAAAATATCATCAGTGGCAACTCACGAATTCCCGAAGCAGCACATATAAGCATCTGCCGTCCAATAGACAAAAACGTGCTACGAATTCAAACGATGATGACTAAAATGCCAATAGATGGCAACAATGGATGGCCGCCACATTCTCATTCGAATTTCGAGTCCATATTCCGTTTACTTAGAAAATAATTTTATAACCAAGCAATTGTATACAACATTGGTATCTAATCTATACAGTCTCCAAGTACCACGAAAAACAACACGTCGACAAGATCTTGTTCGTCATACCTTGAGAAAATACCGAAATCAAATAGGAAATCATACGACCATACGAAACTAGGAGCGCCTGTGATGAATGTATACAATTTCAAGCCAAGAAAAAACGTGGAACAGCTATTGTTTTAAAAGCTACTTGAAAAGAGAGTTTATTTTTTTATGCGGGCTCGTGTATATTCAAATTCATTTCTATAATTTTAATATGATATTCAGGAAAGATTTTAAAAACATATTGACTTAAAATTTTCGATGTCGATGTCCGTAACTTTGCGGAAACTTTGTGGAAAATTTTTAAGTGTGACAAATGTTTCGCTTCTTTCGGGAAGCATCTTTAGACAAATTGACTTGTTTCAGAAAATAGTGGCATTGTCGGCAATTAAAACCCGGTGATTTTTATGAATACAAACCGTTATATCATAAATATTATAAATGCACATTCGTACAATGAAAAAATAAAATTAAAATAAACTACTTATTATTGATTTTTTAAGAGTAAACAGTAAAGGTGTTTTTTCTTTAAACAATGTAAAATTGTATCATATTATAATTCCTATTTTGGCTGAATACGTTCAACACAAAAAGAATTTTCATTCAAGAATTTAACTGATGGAATTAGTTATTAACAAATAAACCGTACTGACCGTCAATTCTTGGTGGAAAAGCATTATATTTATAAAAATAAAACGCAACGTTTTTGTAGTAATTCCACTAAAGCACCAGTCCAGTCACACAACCAGAAAAAGTCACATCCAGTCAACTGCATTTCATTTATTCATGAACGGAAGTATTGAATTACGTAAAATAAGATATTATTAATCAAATAAAAGCTGGAATCGGGATCTTCTGTGTTCGCCGAGGTAGAAATCTTACATTTTCTTTGTATATAAAGGATCTTCGGCGTAAACGACGAACCCTTTGGCCGCATAAGTCCGCTGTATCGAGGTTTTACTGTACCTATCAACTATACATACAAATATAAATATTTTTCTCTCGCCTTAATCCAAAGTCAACAGCAAGATTAATTTATATTGAAAGGCCGTTGGAAACAAACCATTTAAAATAAAAATATGTTCTAATAAAAAAATTATAACGAGCCAGTTGTTTCTTTGTTAAAATCTAACTTGAAACAAAGGCAATTTCCAACACAGATGATACAATGTTATTCTAAAACAAAAATGAAACGATAATATTTAGGAAGTCCAAAAATTCTATTCGCGTTGCTTTTTTTCGACGCCGCTTCGCTTCGTCGCCGTCGTCGGGGCGTTGCGCGTCGGCGTCGCCGTTACGCTTCACAGATCCGCCGTATTGACAACTACTCCACGAATAGTTAAATAATTAATAATACCAACGCCATTACAATGCTTTTTACGCTTGCGTGATAGTTTTTAGTTGAAGTAAAATATTTGCAAGTAGGCCAGAAAGGATAACGTGCTGACGCAAGGCAGTTACATAATATTGCAAACTTGGTCGGAGTTGCTTTACGGATGTTGAAAAAACCCTAAACGAAGTAATTTGGATTATTGAGATTTTGTACACTTCCATGTATTTTGTCACTAACGACCCGGGTTTCGCCTTTCGGCATCTTCAGGCATTCGTGCGCCTCAGGCATTCAGGCGCCTAAACGAAGTGTTTGAAATGAGAAGACAAAGACTTCAATATCATTATGCATATCGTATTATGCTTCATGTGCGTATTTTGAGAATAATAATTACGTTTTCTGTACAAAGCTGTTACTTTTATAGTTTGCTAGAAATTCATTTTTTATAACACAGTCGTTGGTGTTATAACAAATGCAACAAAAAATAGTCTGGATTTGAGATATTGCCATCGTAAACTAAACTTAAGAAAAATCTTTTAATGATACAATTTTACAAATATTATAATCAACATACTAGCCACCCTGTCCTGCTTCCTACGGGATCACAGGACATCACCTCATACAGCTATTTAAATGTGTTTGCTAATCACAGTCAAATTCTAAACCATACGCATCATTTGTATAACCCGCAGCCGTATCCCAGTGCACATGCACTAAAGTTATTAAATGTGACTTCTGTGATGTCATAATATCAACACAAACTATTTTGAAGTCGGTTAGCAACCAAAATATATATTTCCAATGTCACAAATAATAAAATATACTAAAATCGTAAATTTTGTCAGCATTTTTTCAGTTATAATAGACTTCCTCGACTTAAAAGATGGAGCCGAATAACCAATCATTTATAAATAAAAACACATAAAAAGGGTCGAAACCTCACAGAGAAAATTACAAAAAACCCCTTACGATTATAATATAGTATACGATTGTTTGTAGTCGTAAACACGTTATATCATTAATTAAATTATAAAACGGCGGATGGGAGCGGAGTCAAACCACGAGAACAAAAAAATGTTTGGGAAATTTCTCGCTACCGTTTAAAATGAACATTTTATAACTGTGTTTAATGAATGCAGCAGCTATAATGGCTTCAATCGTTATAATACTTAAAATAGCTCTTTCATTTCAAAAACTTAATACTCTTTTTGTGTGAACACACATTTTTTAAAAAAAAACATCAATTGGGCGGCGATACCAGACATTACCCCTTAAGTGTTCGAGATGTTTGTTTTGTTTAAGACTTTTTGTATATATTTTCGGAGTAGGTTAACAACAAACGGTGTCACCTGGTGGACGTAGGAAATTCTTCGTTTGAGTAATGGTCAAATGTCCGACGTTCGATACGATGATAGTATTTGCTGTACGCTTACCGGCGCTCGTCATCTCGAAGACGAAGGCGTCGTGGGCGTCGGTCGAAAAGCGCGGGACGCCTCTCGAATATTTCGGACAACCGACAGCCGACCGTCCTTGGCCGACATTTCACGATCGCATGCTTTGTAGGAATTTCAGCGAAAATTACACCGACACTTTCGGACATGTTTGTATCCATCATTTGAATCGCGTTTGACGTATTATTCTTTAATAGATGATAAACTCTACAATTAATGTTCTGTTGATGTATACAACTGCCCTGTTAATAATTATGGATTTAAATCACATTAACATACTCGTAAAAAACCGCTTCAATAAATCGATTAATTACCCCGGAAGAATTAATGATAGAATCCACTCCGAATTTAAAAACTCCGTTAATGTGGCATTTAAAGGAAGTAATAATCTTGGTACACACCTCAAAAATAGCAAAGATAAAATTAATAAACTAAACAGAAGCGGAATTTACAAACTTAACTGCGGCCTGTGTGATTCGACCTATATCGGACAGACAGGAAGGAGCATTTCAACTAGATTTAAGGAACATGTAAGATCATTCAAAAATAATAAAACAGATTCTTAATTTGCTAACCAACTCTTGGAAGAAGCCCACAACATAACCGCTAAATCAGCTCCGATATGGTTACATTTGTGTGAAAAAAGTCTGAAGCTTAATCTTTTGGAACAACTCGAAATTAATAGATACAATCATGACAATAATCTCCTTAACGACCAAACCAATATAAAACACATAACCCTTACTAAAACCATTACAAGAAGCCCATGTAATTATGCATAATCAGTAAAATTTCAATACATTTATTTTAACGACAAATTAATAACACCACATGGGCTCCTTTTCTAAAAACACAATTAGTGTGTACCTTGAATGATTTAATTTTAAAATAAACATTATGATGTTTGTATACTTGAAATTACATGATATTATTTAAGTCATCGACTGAGGGTGCTTGATGGAATATCAATATCAAATCTTGGATTATTGAGATTTTGTACACTTGTAAGCAAAAATAAGTTTAAGTATAGTTCTGACGATGGCGTAAAGCCGAAATAGCTATCAACTACCTGATAAAAGTTTTGTAGAAATACTTTGTTATTTTATCCTATTATTATGGAGTTCTACCAAGTAAATCCCAATTCAATCAATAAATTAAAATCACATTATGAAGATGTTGTTGGTAAATAAAACAACATTTGTTAACATTGTAACCACTCCTAATAAACTATTACGATAAATCTGAACAGGCAATTATACCAACTTCCTTTACTAAATATAGAAGGATGATATATTTTAACTAATATATTTGAACACAAACTATTTTTCTCATTTCTGACGCATTTTCTGTTTATATAATGCCAACATTTGTTTCAGCAGCAAAACATAACATATTTTATTTATGGCGACATCATAATGTCGACATTAAGTAAAACTAGGGCACGTACACTGGAATACGGCTATAGGTAACACAAATGATGCCTCTCGTGAATTTCCTCATATGAATGAGGATCCAGTCATCGGTCTCCAAGTCCGGTTCCTAGATTGACATCGATTTGCAATAACATATGAAAAGGTGTACAAGGTGATGCTGCGTGATTACCCACGAAGCAGTTATTGTGCGGCTAGTTTTTATATATTGAAATTTAATATTTCTTATAGTTTATAGTTGACAAGACTTTTCTTTATCCACAAATTTCATTAAAAAAACATTGCCGATTTCTTTCAACAATTTATAACACTTTCCATATATTTATAAAGAAATCTAATCTCTAGATTATAAATGTAATTCCTTCTCTTAGAAGCAGCACCGGGCGGTAGGTGGTATTATATCATCGTTGTTCTGGAAGAAAACACTAACTGAAGAATACTAGTTTTGAGTAATTTAAATGTAAAGTCTGAAACGCTAAACCTTTTTTTTTTAGTTTGTTTGCAAAAAATTGTTTTTAAGTAAAGGTGTAATTTATAAAAATAAGTTTGTTCTAAGAAAAATAAGAGTTCGAAATAAGGAACATTTTGGTACAACTAAATCAATGTCATTTTTTTGATATAGTGTTTTCTTCCAGAATAGCGACGAAATATATAAATGATTTTCATTACATACGCTTCTTTGTCTCTCTGTCATTTGCATGAATATATACCATTTATATCATTAACTGATCGCATCTCAAATAGTTCATAAAGCTTAGTTTGAGCGGTCATTTTTGAATCGTTTGTTTTTCACATGTTGAATAAAGGTTGATATAGCTGTCATAATTAAAATGTTTCAATGTCAAATTGTGCGTGAATCGTTCATAAAGTTGGCTGAGGTGAAAAAACAAGATGAATCATTCATTAGACGCAACGGCAGAAAAGCGACACACGTTGAATGTAAAAACGAATTACAAGTGTAAAAGATGATATCGCACGACAGATCCAATGTAGAAGTCAACACTGGTGAGAATTCTTGAAAGTGAGTAGGCGCGAGCGGCGGGAATACCGGAAACATACTTCTTGTGGGACGGCCTTGGTCCGCGGAGAGCTCTCGCGAACATCATCACTGCGAATGACTTGCATTTCAGAACGTTGCCACCATCAGCGTTAGCATCATCGCATTACGGTCAATTATTTATAGATTTGACACAGTGTTTCAGATTCAAATATTAAACATAAAAACGCGCCTAGTTACATCATATCGCAAATAAATTAAAAACAACATATAAGTTTTCGTCTAAGAAGTTATCAATCGGGGGAAAAACATCGAGTTTCTCAATAAGACGTACGTATGGAAATGTTTTCATATTAAAACGACTAATAACGAAAAGGCGAGTGCATCAACCACACATACATCAGAAGAAATTGCTAAATGAAACGGAACGAATAATTCGTAGGCGTCTCCTTATTTACGAGCAGCGCAGCAGTGAAAGAAATAAAAAAAATCTGAGTGGTACTTATTGAGTTATCTTCACTGTTTATAATATAAATTAAGCCTTTAAATGAGTCGCCGATTTATCAAGCGGTCTTAATTCCAAAGATAAATTTTGACTTGTGTTGCTTAGGTTCAATAAATTGAAAACTGTTATATCGAGGATATACCGACAGAACGCATTCAGTCAGTTTTTGATGGCTTTCTGTTTTAAATGTCAAAATATTTGCAATTTAACTCTCTACGTACCGTAATATCGTTATTTTTTTACTCACCAAATCTCTTGATTTGAATGCCAAAAAGATAATGCCCAAAAAATCTTTTTACATCATGGCAATGTTTCGTTGGTTTTATTTTTAAGGATGAATGAAAATCCTGTTCACAGCCATCATCGACATAACACCAGCTTAACTAGAAAAATATGTATCTATATTTCAGCAAAATGTTCAAGAGTTTTTAACTTATTAAATTCAGTTTTAACCATTGTTATTCTACGAATTTTAAATTCAGAAATAACATTGGTTAAAACTGAATTAAAACCCTTCTAAACATTTTGCTGAAATGCAGATACGCATTTTCCTAGTTAAAAGCTGGTGATATGTCGATGAAGGCTGTGAACAGAATATTCATTCACCCTTAAAAAATAAAAACAACGAAAAATTGCCATAATCGATAACATCAACTTCTGTTACCATCCTTTTAATTGAATCCCTGGAATCTAATGATAAGCATGTTTATAGATTCACATTATATACTTAATTGTACTCCGTTAATATAACTTAAGAAGATGCACACTTGCAAAGTATTAAAGTTTGACATGGTATTGTTTTCGTATCACTATAAATCGTAGATTTGTGAATTAGCATTTTTCGCCTGTAAAAGCTTTACGTAAATAAAATTATAAAAACACTTTTTAAACGCCATCTCAAATATACAAACAACATTTTTAGTGTCGATTCACTCGGTGATGAAATGAACATAGGGTAGAATCGCAATGGAGAAATGAGTTTTTTTCAAAATTTACCACTATCCATCTACCGGAACGTCCCGCACTATTCTTTATAATCGTGTTAGCTATAAAAGCAGTAAAACTCATAAAACAGTCATCCAGGCTCAGGCATTTTGGGGAAATCTCTTTTGGCGGCGAGTGTGTTTACGCCCGGCTGTTAAAATCGCGTCAAACAAGTCGTAAATTTAAAAATGTACATAAGAGATATGCTAGAAGAAAAATTAAAAATAAAAAAATCCAAGTACTTTAAGATTGTACTTTAAGTTACTTATTATTGTTTGTAGTTAAAGGTATTATTGGTAGGTTAAAGGATAAAATGGCTAAAACATAAAGTTGTTATCAACCCCATATACAAATATTTTAACGAATGTACAAATACAACACCAAAGTATGTTCTATTAATTTTATGAAATCGAAATTCTTAATACGCCTTCATCGGATAGCTAATGAGAGATTTTTTGGCTATTAGTCCTTTAGCAATTGCAAAACTAATAAATACTACGAATTGTAATCAACAGTACAAAAAAACATATATGGAATACGACACTTATCTTGTAATATGAATTTTTTCGTAACGGCGCATAAGTTTAAAAAAAACGTATGCAGGCCTTTCAGAATGACGATGACAAATCGCGTGTATTTAATTGCATGAATATAACGCATTTTTTTTATATAAAAATAGATTTCAAGATTTATTGCACACAAAGAGTATGTATTCCATAAATAAATAGGCATTTGGGAAGTGATCTACCGTTAAGATTCCATCGAACAGTATTTTTGGTTTCAAAGGTTAATTTAATTTAACAATACACGAAAAACTCTTATAACAACTATAGAAAATAAGATAGTTTGGAATACCTATATTAAAAAACATAATTCAACTGCGGATTTTAGATAATGATAAGTTAAGGCTCTTTTATAATGTATATTGAAGACAGCGAAAAAATCAGATACCTGCGACTTAAATTTGCAAATATTAATCCGTTTCGTTAGATAGTCGAAGATGTTAAATGGCAATCAATTATGTGTAGATATTGCGACAGCGGAACCACAAATAGAGCATGCAAAATTGCCATGCCGAAAACATTAGAGATGGCAAAAGCCCAAGTGGCAGTTATCCCGCAGGGGCGGCAAGTAGTTTTAGAGCTCGGATAAGCGCCCCTCTCCCTTTCTGCGAGCAAGTGGGCGCCGTTTCAGGAAGAGCTCTCAACTTGGAGTACGTACCTACTGAACCAAAGGTAAAGGGAATTTTATTGTGACCCAACTTGTAGGGGACCGTTTCAGTGTGCAATGTATGCTTAGTTTTCTCCAGCTATGGCATCAATGAATCTAGGACTTTTGCGATGGCTTCGGCAGTTACACGGTGGAAATTCATTTTCAGTATTTAACTAAGATTGGTAACTGTGTTTTTCGACTTGTTCATGCGTGTTTTGCCTCTTTGAAAATCATGATTTGAATGAAAACAATAAAACAAAAGAGAGGTTAAAGCCAATGTCCCAGATATTTTTAAGATATATTTACACTGTAAACGCCTCTCAAAAGAAGCTCAACAAGTGTTACACTTAGTTACTCAAAAAGTGTAACAAAAAAAGGTAATCAATACTAAATTTGGATTATTGAGATTTTGTACACTTCCATGTATTTTGTCACTAACGACCCGGGTTTCGCCTTTCGGCATCTTCAGGCATTCGAGCACACGAATGGACTCGAACTGAGAGACAGTAAACAGTTTCTAACGCTTATATAGAAGATACAAATGCGACAAATATCATTTACGAGGCAATACATTATACGTCTGAGAGCCACACCGATACCTGAGTTAAAATTTCGGAAATCGTCGTAATCCTTATTTTGTAAACACCATATTACCAGAGTGGCGATTGCCGAAGGCGGTTGCCGCTTTTCAACTTCTTTTAGAAATACCAGTGATTTTACAATTATAATAGTATTGTGGGTTTTGACGGGATGTAATTCGACGAATGGGTAAATATATACAATCATTCCACATTTAGTGAAATCTGTTAGGTGTTTCAACGTATCGGATATAATAGCGGAGAATTAGGAAGGTTCAGTTGCTCATTCAAGATTGGTAAGGAGTATAACTGGCCTCTATTAATTTCTAAAATTTCCTGATAAAATAATTTATGATCCCCCATGTTTTTATGCAACAGTTTAACCCCATCATCCGCATTAAACGTATGGTTCTCCATTAGCAAGTGATTTGCGAATGTCGAAGTTTCTTTTTTTTAATCTAAAGGCAGCTAAATGTTCTGATACCCTTATATCTAATGTACGTGTGGTTTTACCCACATAGAAATGTTGGCAATCATTACATTGTAATTTATAAATACCAGATTTGTTCTTAAAGTTTACTCTATCTTTATTGTTAATAAGTAATTTGCCTAGAGAGTTTTTGCAATAGAACGCCGGTCTAACACTATCAGCGAGTTGTTTTTAATTTTAAAGCTTGTGCAACCTAAATAACTAATTCTATGCCAGATTCTAGGGCGGTCTATGTCTTTAGACAAGTTCCCGAAATATAGCATCTTTTCTGCTAATTTACGTTGTTTTTGATACAAGACTATCTATAAGAGACGCCTCATAGCCATTATTAATGGCAATTTGTTTAATAATGTTTAGTTCGTTTTCAAAATTAAATTTATTTAGAGGTATAGTGACTAATCTGTGAACCTGAGAATGGAAAGCAGCCAATTTATATGAGAAAGGATGGTCTGACTTAAAATGGATCGTGGCTTCTGAAAACGTCTGTTTTTTTATTGTCTGTGAATTTAAAATTTACCGAAAACAGACGTTTTCAGAAGCCACGATCCATTTTAAGTCAGACCATCCTTTCTCATATAAATTGGCTGCTTCCACTGGCTGCTTCCATGGAAAGCAGCCAATTTATATGAGAAAGGATGGTCTGACTTAAAATGGATCGTGGCTTCTGAAAACGTCTGTTTTTTTATGGTCTGTGAATTTAAAATTTACCGAAAACAGACGTTTTCAGAAGCCACGATCCATTTTAAGTCAGACCATCCTTTCTCATATAAATTGGCTGCTTTCCATTCTCAGGTTTACAGATTAGTCACTATACCTCTAAATAAATTTAATTTTGAAAACGAACTAAACATTACTAAACAAATTGCCATTAATAATGGCTATGAGGCGTCTCTTATAGATAGTCTTGTATCAAAAAACAACGTAAATTAGCAGAAAAGATGCTATATTTCGGGAACTTGTCTAAAGACATAGACCGCCCTAGAATCTGGCATAGAATTAGTTATTTAGGTTGCACAAGCTTTAAAATTAAAAAACAACTCGCTGATAGTGTTAGACCGGCGTTCTATTGCAAAAACTCGTATTTATATTGCAAGCAACCTAGGCAAATTACTTATTAACAATAAAGATAGAGTAAACTTTAAGAACAAATCTGGTATTTATAAATTACAATGTAATGATTGCCAACATTTCTATGTGGGTAAAACCACACGTACATTAGATATAAGGGTATCAGAACATTTAGCTGCCTTTAGATTAAAAAAGAAACTTCGACATTCGCAAATCACTTGCTAATGGAGAACCATACGTTTAATGCGGATGATGGGGTTAAACTGTTGCATAAAACATGGGGGATCATAAATTATTTTATCAGGAAATTTTAGAAATTAATAGAGGCCAGTTATACTCCTTACCAATCTTAAATGAGCAACTCTCCGCTATTATATCCGGCAGTAAACACCTAACAGATTTTCATTTTCAGATATTTAATATTTAAGAAACACCTAACAGATTTCACTAAATGTGGAATGATTGTATATATTTACCCACTCGTCGTTACATCCCGTCAAAACCCACAATACTATTATAATTGTAAAATCACTGGTATTTCTAAAAGAAGTTGAAAAGCGGCAACCGCCTTCGGCAATCGCCACTCTGGTAATATGGTGTTTACAAAATAAGGATTACGACGATTTCCGAAATTTTAACTCAGGTATCGGTGTGGCTCTCAGACGTATAATGTATTGCCTCGTAAATGATATTTGTCGCATTTGTATCTTCTATATAAGCGTTAGAAACTGTTTACTGTCTCTCAGTTCGAGTCCATTCGTGTGGAGATGTACTCGTAACTAACTAATGTAAAATAGGCATAGATATGAGGGGGGGGCAAAATCATTCCAGGTGTATATAGCAATTGCTGCGTTAGACAGTTCAAGATTGTAAGTTATTTTCGTAAGATTACAATTTCTTATATTGGTGTACTTCGGCATTGCCATTTTTTTAATACATTTAGGTTAATTTAATAGACGCACGGTATATTCCAATGATGAAATAAGTCAACAGTACATAAAATAAATGACATTTCGTAATAAATATATTTTTTTATTTATTATATAAATAATAATTTATTTCAAATATTTCTGCTGACGAGAAGCATTTTCCGAGCAGGAATTTTTACTTCTTAAAAATACGTGTTTTTTCTGGTATTTTAATCAGCTAGAGCGGAGATTTCTGTTCGTGTAAAAAATACGCAGTAAATTTATTGACTTGTGTATTTCCCATTAATTTTCTCCAAACTAAATAAATGAATTCATTAATTAGTTCAAACGCTAAAATGCCAAGCCAAAATATACAAAATAAACAATGTAACGAAAATCATGTCTTTCAAAAATAAATTATTTATGAACAATGAATTTCTTGATTCGGAACAACTTTTGCTAAAAGAATACTAAAAACATGAAGAAAGAATAAATAGAAAAATCTGTCGTCTTATTAATAAGGGAACTGCCTAAACTTTTTTGTATCATAATTTCATTAATAATAAATAATCCTTCCCTCTGTATACAATTTCTTAAGAATGTTTTTTTATGCGTTAAGCAATAATGTAGAGGAAAATGAAACACACAAGAGCTTCTTTTATTGCTGGGTGTGCCATAAAAATAAGTGTATTTAGTCAACGCGAACATCTTTGTTGAATGCAATATGACAAAGAGAGAATCGCGCTCCCCAATAACAGAATGTTTTATTATAAAAGTTTTACAACAATTTGAAACGATGCAAAGTTTTCCGCGAGAACGATTCTACAAGTCGGCCTTTTTAGTTCTTCTTTTGCATGGTAATAAATAAAATGTTATTCCACGACCTGTTGATTGTAATAGAACAATACTATCGTGCAAAGGAAATGCAGGTGTTGAAAAAATTTGAGTCTGAAATCCATACCAAATGTAAATATCACCTCACTGACGATAAATGCAATTTATTAAAATGTTACATTTGCATAAGTGAAACATAAATTTAGATGACGTTTTCAATCGTACAATGGTATAATATAAGATAACATGTACTAATATCGCGTTTTATTTACATATGAGAAAATTTTTCGGTTCGCAAGAAGGTACTGTCAGTAATTCGGTTTTCTTTCCAAGAATACTTTTAATAAAAACATATAGAATGTGGGATACTACGTTGGACAGTCTGGAAATTATACTCAAAGAAGCAAAACACGTGCCACGAATAAATAGTAAGTAACACGACCAGTGGAATAACAAAATCAGCAATTTTACATTAAATATTCATTTCCACAATGTTACAGTCAAATCCATCGAAAATATTGAGATATTAGTATTAAAAGAACGGTGAAATTTGTATTTCATCAAAAACGAGTAGATAAAATTAAAAATTGAGGAAATGAGTTTCAATAAAAGAAAACTACACAAAAAAATTGTAACTCTACTCAAAGTGAATAATTTCTAAAATTTAAACAAATTCAAAACCATTTCGAAGGAGACTTAATCGGGTCAATGATACAAAAGATTTTTTTTTTAAATTGTTGCGACAAAATGTAAAATTTAATGTTGGCTTGTTTATAATAACTCTTTTAAATGGGCAAATAATCCTGAACCTCTTTATAATAAGATATTTATTAACAAAGTCAAGGGTGAAATTTTCCTAAATAATACGGAAGCGACGTTTTGCGCGGAAAATACCCACTCAAGAGGCAGAATTCTAATAAACACAAATCACACTCTCACTTACCCGCCCCCGTTCGGGAAACCCCGCATATTCTCCATGAAACCAAATTAATCGAGAAACAATAACAGCGATAGGAATTTAATAACATTTAAACATCAAATTCTATTGGTCAGAGGACGAAAACGTTACAGAAAATTTATTGGGATTTAAAACAGGCAAAAGATCAAAGCGTAAGCCTTTATTATTGAATTGAACACATATCATGATACTATGGAAAATTTCAATGTATTTTTATATTTTAAGACATCGGACTGAGGGTGGGATGGGATTTCAATATCAAATTTGGATTATTGAAATTTTGTACACTTCCATGTATTTTGTCACTAACGACCCGGGTTTCGCCTTTCGGCATCGTCAGGAAAGGCGAAATCCGGGTCGTTAATGACAAAATACATGGAAGTGAACAAAATCTCAATAATCCAAATTTGCAATGTATTTAGTTACAATTATTGAAATATTGTTGGCAGTCATTCAGCATCATCATAGTCTTCAATATTTGAATTTTTTAAAACCAAAAATACAACTATTCTTAATAACTTAAGACATCGACTGAAGGTGCTTGATGGAATTTCAATTTCAAATTTGAATTGTTGAGATTTTGTACATTTCCATGTATTTTGTCACTTACGACCCGGGATTCACCTTTCGGCATCTTCAGGCATACGAGCACACGAGTGAACTCTAACTGACACAAATAAACAGTTTATAACAATTATATACAAATAAAATACCACAAACTTTACCCATGAGTCTATGAAATCAGCATCTATTCGATATATCTGTTTACTTGGGACGATTCGATAAACTTTAACACATGTTACGAATTTTTTTAAACATTTATTAAGAATATTTAGATAACTGTTAAATCTCATTTATTTGTATTCTAACGTTTATCTATACTAAGTATTTTTAGGAATCGGATTCCAACAATTTAAGAGCTTTACTTCAGGTATAGGATGGTTCAGATGAGATGTTTTCAGTTCGGGGCGCGACAACAATGTAGGTCCTTTTCTATGTTTGTCCTTTTATACTCTACATCCATCGTCGGGCTGTATTGTTGTATGCGTTAGTCATCAATTCAATAGATGACTCTGGTTTTTCGGGCGTTCACCTTTATAATTACGTGTGCAGAATTTGCGTCGTCTATATTGATTAGCTACTAAAGATTATGAAAAAGTCATCATTTGAATTTCTGACTGCTTTGCCGGGGCGTTGACCTTAAGAATTACTTAGTATAAGGATTTTGCATCGTCTATATTGATTACTTCTCACATATCTATCAATCGACGATAAATATGAATATCAATTGCCAAATAATAATGTATGTCTAATTTAAGAATATGCCTTCAAAAAGTTGTACCTAATGAGAGTAGTAAGTATTAACATACTTCAAAAACAAAATTCAAATAAAACGTTTGTCGATAGAGAAACAAGTGGCAATTAGAAAAGAAAAAAAATCGTCACTTCCAAACGTTGTCAATCAAGGCCTACCATTTCCCGAAGCTAAAGCGGCGGGTGGTTTTCCCGGACGAGAGTGAAAGAAGAAATCTAGGGAGGGATTTTACGCGGGAAATCACGTTCCGAGTTCAAAATTCAATTTGACGTGCCGGAAGTGGGGCGCGCCCCGGAGCGGATGGGGACAGATCGTGACCGGTTTCGCCGTTGCGTTGTTTTGTGACGCCAAGGACGCCGGCCGTGGTGTATCTCCTATTCAAACATGCCACCAAAACGGGCGCGCTCGCAATCCAACAGCAATGAAATATTGCAAGGCGTATCAGTTATTTTAGCATAAATAAAGGGAAACATAAATTCATACCGTAAATAAAATCAGCATGCAACACACATTCATATTGACTTTTATTTTCCCTCCGAAAATAAGATATTCTATAGCATATCTATCACGTTATGTTTTTTTTTTTGGAAAATTGAATCATAATATAAGCTATCAAGACAACGCTCACGTGACTGACTGATCCTTATAAAATATTGTCGACAAGTGTGTAGAAAAAACTTATAAGAAATTTTGTCGACAGACTCTACGATTACTTTTTAAAGCTATATTTTAAATATTTTAGAAATAATGTCGACACATATAGTGCTGAAAAAGCAAACGAATGGTATGCAATAAGATATAATTATGTATGCGGTTGCAATGTTGCGACAAACATTATAATATACTTATTACAGGTTAGAGATTAACTTTTTACCCTTCCGCAATAATGTTTTCGTGATTTCAACGTTTTATTCCAATATTTTCAATTTGAGATAGGTTGAATGTTGAGGAAACAATTATATATTTACATATATCAACAATAACTAGCCTTAAAAAATATTTGTTTAAACAATAAATGAACGTATAAAATATTTTCTAAATTTAAATGAGAATATTTTATTATTATTTTTTTCGATGGATTCGCCGGTTGCTTATATGGTTATTACGGTTATTATTATTAAAATTGTTAACTTTGTTAATCCGCTGGCTGCGTTACAAAATGTGACAGGTTTTTCGCTTCTTTAAGAAGTATCAACAGACAGATTCTTCAGTTACTCGTTTGTACTAAGCTTAAGTAAAGAATAGATTTTAAAAACCATTTATGAAAAATCGCACAACTAAATTTCGGTCACAAGACGAACGCAATTTCTCAAAACGATTTCAAATTTATCAGTCTCTCTTTGCGCTTTGCGTTTTGTCATGCCTTATGAAAAACGATCAATCAAGGTAAATTGTGAGGAAAACGGAATGAAAGGTAAGAAATAAATGAGGGAGAAAATGCTACATTTTCAATACGTGCCGAAAATGCAATAACAAATGGAAAGATGAATCGAAAGATGTTAATGAATTCTTTATTTGAACGAAAAACGAGACTTTATGAAATACGATCAAAATATACTACAAAATATATCGATGGTGTTTTGGCCAATTAGTGTAACCATCAAAATTGAAATTGTTCAGGAGAGAGTAAAAACTGTTTTTTTTTGAAAAACTTTTATGGTGATCTGTGTTATGAATCTTTGAAATGTTCACCTGTAAATCTCATGTTTACAGATACAGGATTATCCGTAAGAAGTGTCGATAGTGGCTTACATCAACTGGCCTGGTCAGAATTTATAAACCTAAAACCAATATAAAATGATGTTTCTCTTCCAAAAAGTGGTCAATTTATTTTTCTAATTTACATCATTTGGCCGAGACCTGCTTTGCCGTCATTAAAATTAGATCCACTCATTAACTCATTTTAGTATTCTTTTGAGGGTTAGATCAAATAGCCACAGTCGATATAAATATATATTTTAAAACATAATTAAAAAAATATATTTACTTAGTAGAATACCATTATAGGCAAGCCCGTGGTCGAGTCGTCAACGTCGTTGGCTTCGGTTGCGGTGCTCACGGGTTTAACTCCCAGTACCATAAATTTGTTTTTAAATCCGTTTATGAATTTTCGTCCTAAGCCAAGAATGTGTTGTCTAAAATTTCCTCCCACCCATCCGATCCTAAAAATGGGCAATTAGTTAATCACTAGTCCTACTATAGGCCTATCCTTCTCTCGCCACTCTCTTCGAAAATGATATGTTAAACAACTGAGTAACAAGCAGTTCTCATAGAAAATCTTATGTCGAGATGAGCATTATTGGGACTCCATATACTCCACATTGATAGCGGACATGGTAAGTAAAAATATAAGTCAATAATACAATTGGATTACTTCACGAAACACACGTCGAGATATATGAATATTTCAGAAAATAAGAATACAATGACCAATTTTACCGACTGCTTGATGATGCCTGGCTAGGGATATTATGGCAGATACAATAATAATAAGCTTGATGGAATTACTAAATTGTTGAATATGATTTAATTTGGGTAAAAGTTTAACGAAGAGGGCACCGCGCAACGAGATATGATTGTATCGCCTGAAGGCCCGAAGCAGAGGAGCGGAGCGGGAGAGGAGACTGCCGGAAATGGTATTTATCGCTTCGGATTTATTTCGGATTCGGGTATTGTAATAGGGATTTTCCGGAAAAGCACAAAGGCAGAAGAGGGAGAGGATGAAATTAATAATAAAAGAATAATTGGTGTGACTTATTCAATTGGTGCTGCCTTATTTTCTTGGGTTCGGCTTGACACAGAATAAGAGAAAGAAAAGTAAGAACAGTGTGCCCATACGTGTTTTAAAGCGATCAGTTCAGTTGTCTGTCCGCCCGTCTCCTTTTTATCTCCAATTACAAATATATTAAATAATCATTGTTTGTATCTAAGATGAATGAACATTGGCATATTGAGTTAAGCCGCAAACATATTTTAAAAATTAAGTATTTTTTCCCAACTACTGATAAAAAGTATGAACGCTATACATGCTTTTATCAGTAATTGGGATGATAAGTATTTGAAGTAAACTTTGAAAATATGCTCCCTTTCAAATAATAATATGACTAATTAATAAACATTCCAAAGCAATTCTATAAAATATTCGGTGAATACAATAAATGTTTGATATTTAATACATATATTGCAGTTACTGTTATAATATAATCAAATACAAAAAGTATATATTTATATAGTGATAAGAAGTAACTTTCCTATTTACCCTTAATAAACGACATTAGCGGAGCAAACAGTACAGATTACGAATCTATGTATGGGGATATTTACCTGACAAACAAACGAACCATGGAGGGAAAAATACACGAGGGATTAATGAAATAGAATAGCTGTTTCCCTTAGAATTTGTTCATAGCTATTTTCACAGTATCTGAAATTTCGCTTCGAAGGTCAATAAAATTCTATATTTGAAGGTAGAGTATGTTTAAATTCGGACAAATGGATAATGTTTTAAAATTAGTGAATAAATGGTATAACCAGACACCTTCAATTTGACAAACAAGCACACAGGATGAACGAACGACACGTACAAAAAAAATACTACTAAAGTTTTTTCATATATTTAATGATTCAATATATTATATTACCTGAATACACTTTAAAAATAAATTAAATAAGATGTAAATTTATCATGAAAATTTACATTATTATATTGTGAATTTTTCTCTACATAAAAACCTCGCCTAGTTGTAAATAAAGTTAGAAATTATAAGAGAATTTTATTGTTTTACAAGAAATTTTACAAGATTTGTGACACGAAAATAAATATCCTCCCCTTTAATATTCAAATATCTTTAAGCATTCTTGCTTATGCTGTGGAGCCTGCACCACACGTGAAACGGATGAATATATCACATAAATCATTCACGCTATTCGATTCAAATCCATATATTTGTAGATTCGGATTCAATACCAGAGATGGTATCCGCCACTGTCACGATGGTAGAGCAGTTTTGCGTATTTTTATTATTGTAATGTTAGTATAGCAACAGTTGAAAGTTTCATCATATTACAAAAATAGACGACGATCCCACAAAAATTTAAAGAAAAACACCATTTTATTAAAACGGCGACAGCGAAATGCCGCGATATCAATTTCAGACAAGGAAAGCTGAAAGCCACAAAATTTATACAATCATAAAACATTTTAGTTGAGACAACATCCCTTACAAATTATTACTTTTCACAGTGGCAAATATTCATCATAGTAAGTATGCACTGTAAACGATTTCCTTAAAATGCTGAGAAACGGACGAGAAAGAGACAAATGGTCGAGATATACAACCGGTGAAGCGAGAGGCGGATACATTTTGAAGCAACTTTCCATTCCAGTTATCCTACGAGTGGAGTGAACGACGCCCGTTGTAATTAGTGATAAATTCAAAAGGAGATAGAAGGGAGGCGCTGCCTGCATCCTTAGAATTTTAATTAAGAACGAGCGGGTTATGAAATCGGTATACCGCCTATGCATGTCATTGTATCATTTGTACGGAAAGAGGAGAGGAAAATTATAGGATTTAGCCATTCCGCGCGCATTGTAGATCATTCATATAGTGTTTGTAAAATTTGGCCAATACAAGTCGCGAAATTTTGCATGAAAAGATTTTTTCAATCTATATATTTATAAAAATGAATGTCTGTTTGTTGGTTTGTCCGGATCTTATAGGGTCCTAAACTACTCAACCGATCGCGACGAAACTTTCAGAAAGGACTTATTGTGATCATGTCGGGAAATATTATATAAAATAAATGTTTGTTTGTCCTTTACGCGTTCCTTTACCATTCATACGATTTCGATGAAACTTCGGTGAGTTGTTGTGCACACACCCGTGAAGGGTTCTGAAGAAAAAGGGTTCTGAAAATCTAAAATTGAAAAAAAGAATCAAATACGTACATACAGCGACATCTAGGAAAAACCTTCTGATTTATTCGTGTAAGCACCAGACGAAAAACAAAAATATTATATTATAACAAGTGTGATATTGAATCTCGGGTTCGGGTCGGGCCAGACCTGAAGATGATGGGCTCGAACCGGGTAAGTCTATGAAATTTCGGCCTGTGCAGACCTATAATCCAAAAGCAGTTCAATAAACAGAATTAAAAAACAACCCATTTCTTTCTTTGAGTGACATTGCAACACATGCCGGGTACTCACTAGTATATTACAAAATAACTAATAACATATCGTATTCACTGGCCTTAAAATATGTAAGTGGTTCACCGGCAAACCTTTGCGCGTTTCCGATGGCCACTTTATATCGTGAAATTATTTTTTTGAAATCATTTCATCATCATTTTTTGAAATTATCACAATAATTTGTTATCCCTTTACTGTAAAACGATCCGCCAAATTCAAAAACTGCAGTGCTACACTGGACAGATATGACAAAATCCATAATAGTTGTGTTAGAAAGATATATATCTAGTCAAACCTCTATTATAGCACGGAGATAGTTTCCGTGTATGTTTAGAGTTTCGTAGAAAATTTTAAGTAAAGTCTTTTTATAATTTAAGACATCGACTGAGGGTGCTTGATGGAACTTCAATATCAAATTTGAGTTTTTAAGATTTTGTACACCTCCATGTATTTTGTCACTAGCGACCCGGGTTTAGCCTTTCGGCAACTTCAGGCATTCGACCGCACGAATGAACTCGAACTGACAGACAGTAAACAGTGTCTAACGTTTATATAGAAGCTACAAATATGAGAAATATTATTAAACGACATATATTCGAGTTCATTCGTGCGCTCGAATGCCTGAAGATGCCGAAGGGCGAAACCCGGGTCGTTGGTGACAAAATACATGGAAGTGTACAAAATCTCAATACCTCAAATTTAAAGTTTTTTTGTTATTTATTCAAATTACATCAATTTAAGAAACTATGTAATTCGTGCTGTGGAAGATTCAAGTGTAAGAAATAAAAGAAGTCCGTGATTAGAAGTTATATGTAACATGTGTAAAATAAATATAATATACTGATCGAGATCGACTGCCGTGGTAGATAATTGTACATAGAATATAGAATGGTATCGACGATGACTAAATATATAATTAAACAAAATCACAACGTAGAATAATTTCATTTTTCATGAGCATTGTGAACGAAGTAAGTAAAATATGCTCTGGGTACAAATAAAGCTATTACAAGCTAGTAGGAGAAATCCTTCCACATGGTTGGTTCATCTCGATTCTCCGAAGCCGCACCGCAGAGGCCGCATCATTGGCATGCGAGGATGTTGTCAACCGAGGCAACTGCATCCCAGCTAGAGCACCCGTAGTGCCGACCTCAGTCGAGGCGAATTACTCGCGAATCATCCGTTCGGGTGGAAGTTGTATCTCGAACTCTGGCACAGCCAAATAATAGACTTAAGTATTTTAAATTTGGATTATTGAGATTTTGTACACTTCCATGTATTTTTAACGACCCGGGTTTCGCCTTTCGAGCATCTTGCACACGAATGGACTCGAAGATCGAAAGGCGATTCGGGTCGTTAGTGTAGTGTACAAAATCTCAATAATCCAAATTTAATATTGAAATTCCATCAAGCACCCTCAGTCGATGTCTTAAATTAAGTATTTTATTTCGAATTAAAATGTAGATAACACATGCTTCATCTTTGTGGCTTTCTTTCACATTTGAAATATAGATAATAAACATGATGAAAACGACTCTGAAAAATATATTCTACTATAATCAACTTTCCCGCTTCACGGACGCGTACCTTAGTGTTCAATGTTCATGGAATTTCTGGCACGGTTAAATGTTCGGATATAAGAAGAGAAAAAATCGTTTTTTGATTATTGAACAGATTTACTGATTTTCCACATACCAATCCTGTAGAGAAAACGATTAGTCAACAACGATTCCTTTACGAATCTCGTCCTCTCCAAAGATTATAAATAAACAGTTCAATTTTAGCAACTCTGTAGACATGTCAATAAGGATTACATTGCTCCACACTGGCAGCGGACATGATTAAATAACAATCAACTAGTAGAATAAAATATTTACAAGATTAATTTACAATATGGGAGAAACGTACTACGGGATTTGCAACTATATTGAAATCTATTCATCAAATTATTAGCCATTCACGAGACTAAGCAAACAACATACTGATTTTTTTTTGTCCATGTCCGCTCCCAATGTGGAGCATATGGTCTCCTAATGGAGGTATCTTGACAGATTTTTTTCTACGAGAACTGCTTGTCACTCAGTTGCTCAACCTCTCTTTTCTTTTTTCGAAGAGAGTAGGGATAGAAGATAGGGCTATGACAGGACTAGTGGTTAGCTAATCGCTCTCGTTACGCCCCGTGAGGATGGAATTGGTGGGAGGGAGGACTCAGACTACGAACAGAAATCCATAAATCGATTGAAGAACAATATATGAAAACCGTCCGCACCGGGAATTGAACCCGAGACATCCGTAACCATAGCCAGCGACGAAACCAACTGCGCCACGGACGGACATACTGAATAATACTATCTATCTGTATACATAAAAATGAATGTTTGCATATTTGTTCGTCCCTTGTGCGTTCATATACTATTATCCGATTTCGATGAAACTTTGGTGAGTTTTTTTTGCGCACACCCGTGAAAGTTTCTAAAAAAAAATCTAAAAAAAGAATCAAATACGTACAGACAACGACATCTCGGAAAACCTTCTGATTTATCCTTAAATATTTTGTATCCAAAAGCACTTCTTGGAATTTGGACATTGCAACGCATTGGAACGCATGCCGGGTACTCGCTAGTTGATAGAAATAGTAGAATCCAATATTACACATTAGTACAGGAATTAAATACAATATAATTATTTAATTACCCGGTTTAGTATTGTTCCTTCCCATCGTTTCAGATAGCATTTTTAAGTTCTACGAAAATTATCAAATATTGTCGATAATTTTTTCGTGTCATGCCGTCCGTCATCAGAACCGTAATTAGACAGGTGTTTTCTCGTAATATTAAGAATTTCTGAAAAGCCATGAAGTGAATAATAGCATTTGTATATTACAATTGTACATATGAACGGAACCCTCATTGATAATAGTTTATACATAAATAATAAAAAATAACGTAAAATTATATACGCGTGTACATAATAATCATTAAACCACATTCGAGAGGGGGGAGTTTATACAAGATTGATAAGGATATAAAAAGGAATATAATTCTATAGTTGGGAAGTTAAAAATAATTGTAGGTTCTTAGGTGTGCGACAACTGATCTACAATGATTTTTAAACATTATCAATCATCACAAGAAAATTGTAGGAATGTCGCTGCTCGTAAGTCAGTTATTAGCCAAATCGTTTCCCTAAGACGATGCAACACATAATGCAGAGTATTTGGTGAATATATTATGATAGTCAGAGTGGAAGTAATGGCATCGCTGTCTGCTTTAATTGAAAACTATCGCCGAATTAGTCACCTCTTATGCGTTTGGGAATACGTCATCCGTTCTACCGTGAGCTTAATACAAGATGGGTAGCAAATCTATAGGGAGCAAAGTATACTCACAGAACCGACTAATGTTTTACGACGAGGCGTATGAATGTTGATTTAGGATGAATTGAGTCATATTATTTTATTGCTGCATGAAACCCATTTGATAATCATTATTTTCTGAATATTTGAGACTGGTATTTGCAATTCATTGAAAAGGATCTGATAATCACTATATATATAGTATGGATAGTGTAAGTACACTTGAAACTAAAAAAATCTTTTATTTGGTATACATACTTAATTGTACAGTCAACCGTTGGTGTACAGGGGAATCTCTCACGAATAACGAATTATAAAACTTTTACACCAATTCACACATAAGGTCGTGGGTATCCATTACGTCCTCTACAATCCGTAGGCTACTATACAAAATCCAATAAAAGTTCACAGAATCGCTATAAAACCAATAAATATCCACAGAGGATGCTAATCGACACGCAAACAGTTGTCATAAAAACTGTTAACGCTATAATGTTTTGGTTTAATTTAATGACACGAATTTGTGGTATTTACTTACAGCACGTACTTTAAAAATATGAAGAATCTCTTCAGCAATAGAGACATTTAATTAGATACGCCACGGAGAACAATCATCTAACATCCTACAATAACTATGTTCATCGGATTGAAGTCGAAGCCTATGAGGCAAGAAAACTTACAGCGGTCATCAAACGCAGTATCCTATATACTCAAATACAAATCATGAACGAAAAAATAGACGGTAACTAATGCGTTAGTAGAAATAGATTTTCTCGTATAGCCACAACATTCGTCAAATGCCGCAGCATCTAAGGCATTGGTGATCGAATAAAGCTGGAACGAGAAGAGAGGTTTTTGAGAATATGCGTATTATATATTTCTTATTAAAAGAATATTCAACATCTATTATGATTTTTAGTAATACAACATAACAGTGCATGTCAGGGGAAGATGACTCGGGTCATATTGAAATGGAGGCAAAAAATAATGTTATGTCAAAAAATTGCAGCAATATTGGTTTGAGTACAAAAAAAAAAAAACCAAATGAGTGATTACTAAAAAGGCCAATTCATCCCTGTCGCTTTTGTTTGTCGTGATTTGTTCTGAAAATATAATTTTAGACAACAGTTCCTAAGAATACAAACAAATTCTACAACCTTTTCATTTCGTTTATATTTTATTGCGGACGTTCGGCATAGAAGCGGTGTCGGCGAGATGCGTGCACGGTTGGTCAACTCCGTTAACACGAAGCCGTTTTCATTTAGCGTGGCAACGCTAAACCAAACAAAAGACACTGTTTACGTTGCCATTGTTGTAGCGAGAGCGTTCACTTTTCGAGTTGAAAGCGTTCTCTTATTGAAAGACAAAACATTCACGCAACGGATCTTTTATTAAATAGTATGGAGTGCGAAAAGGGTAATAACTAAGGAACTACCTAGCACTCGCCGCTGCCTGAATAAGAACCTGATTTTCATAAAACAACCGCAACGACGCACCCGCACACAAAAACCACTGCGAAACGATGCGTAAAAATTGCTCAAAGTTTTACAGGTATGTTACAGTGTAAAAAAATAAAAAGCACGTAGAAAATATCTATTAAGATATTTGTAATTTGGGGAATATCAATAAATATGAAAGGAACTCTGAGGGAGAACGAGATGTTTTAAATAAAAAGCTTAAATAAACTAATTTACGAATAAATACGTAGTAATATTTACCAAACCAAGACTGTTTAATTGAGAGTTTCTGGAGTGGGTTACCGGGCATATATAACAATTGAAAAGAAATATATTTTCTATGAAATGCAAAAATGACAAAACACAAGGATTATAATTATTATATGGGAAAAAAGCATTGATGCATCGAAATTGTCACAGTTTCGAATTGTATTTTATATGTATTAGTCATTCATATTTCACCTGTAATGATTATCATATCGAATTTGTACCCATAAAAGCGTAAATTTTCGTACAAACATCAATAAAAATCGATTCAGTCTTAACATATGTGGTTATATAGGAAGATAATTATAACGTGTGTACGTGTACTACATGACTACTGAAGAAACAATTCGTTTTCAATAAGAGAAATGAGGAAGAGGATCGAGGGAAAGTCTATTCGGAATAGGCGCCCAAATATTCTGACCATACCATGTGGTTAATTCTAGAGAAATGACACTCCTAGTTTTGTACCCGTTGGCATTTCCAACCACTCAAATAATTAATAATACGAATGCCTTGAATTTTTGGATACTTTCACTCCTTTCTATCAATAATTCAGTGGTAATAAAATTAAACACGTCATTCTACGAATAGAAAACAAAAGATAAAATTAATTTCATATGCATTCAATTAATTCTACATCGTCACACCGTGTCAGTGAAAAAATCCATTTCAATTAATGATTACAATCAATCACGCAAAAGATATTAATATTTACTTCCTTCATGCTCAAAGTAATGGAAGAAATATCTGTAATTTGGATGTATTTTTTTCAATGAAATTACGATAACATCTCAGATCAGGCATCTAGAGAACCACTTATTTCTCAATGCAAATCACGAGCAATTTCCCACAACGCTGCCTACGTTATTTCGTAAAGAGCCCTACAACTGCCATCCACTAGGTATAGGAGGAACGCCGCCAGAGTTAAAATTATGACGGTTTAAAACGCAGCGCTCCGATAAGAGACTATCTTCGCGACTGGTGGGTGATTTATGAGTAATGACGATCGCGGCTTTCATGCCGAGCTTCCCTTTGTCGTTCGTCCTTCGTCCTGGTCACCCACTCCTGCCGCATGATTAGATGGGATGATACTAGTTTAAATAATCAGTGGCGGACTTTGACGAAATCATAACACACAAAATGAAAATCATGTATATCGTAATATCGATGAAGCCCAAGAAAAGTATTGTCATAATTCATAATAAATCTAAATATGACAATGAATAATTTAATCCCAGCCCAAAACGTATAAAAGACGACAGGCTTTTTAAATGTATTAAGTTTAAGATTATTGTTGTTTTATAACAATTTTAATGAGTAAACTATTGTCCGTTCTTTGCCGAAAGGTATTAAAACGCAACCATCAGTTTGAATTAATTCTATAATTTTTAAAAATGATCAGGCTGGCGCATTTTGTAAAAAGCTGGCGCATTTTGTAAAACATGTAAATGGATTTTTACGTTAACTTTCCGTGAGTCGATGTTTAATTTTATTGCATTGTTAATTATCAAGAAATAACTACACGGTGATTCCAGACAAAAAAATATTCAAGACAAAAAATATGGAATATACAACTGTTGTCAAATAATCATATTTTACTTTGCGTCTTGGCTGCAGTCCAGTGATTTGACCTATGTGGTGAGAGCGTGATAATTTACTACGAATACTAGTGATAAAAAAATGTGAGAAATTACGAGCAGTACTATCTCACCTTAGCGCCAAAGGATGTTTATTTGGTAAAAATTAAATTCAGTTTTAGGTAAAATTAATCAACGCACATGGTAAGTAGAGTAAGTGAATAGAAACAGTTGGAAATAATAATATAGTATTGCTTTCAGCCTATAAAATGTTTTCTTGAACTGCAATACTATTTATAAAAAATAAAACTCCATATTAAGTAATTTAAGACATCGACTGAGGGTGCTGAATGGAATTTCAATATCAAATTTGAATTGTTGAAATTTTGTACATTTCCATGTATTTCGTCACTAAGGACCCGGGATTCGCGTTTCGGTATCTTCAGGCATTTATGAGTACACGAATGCCTGAAGATGCCGAAAGGCGAAACCCGTGTTATGTATGTTGGAGTTTCATAGAAAATCTCAATTCAAATTTCATATTTTATAATTTAAGACATCGATTGAGGGTGCTTGATGGAATTTCAATAACAAATTTGAATTATAAAGATTTTATACATTTCCATATATTTTGTCTTCAGGCTTTCGAGTTCACTCGTGTGCTCGAATGCCTGAAGGTGCCGAAAGGCGAAACCCGGATCGTTAGTGACAAAATACATGGAAATGTACCGATCTCAATAATTCAAATTCCATATTAAGTATTACATCCACTACTTTGACACCGTCGTTACTGGTTTCGCTTAGCAAAAAAATATTTTCAGCTGATTCAACACTAGTATTAGTGTATAAGTGCGTACTATAACAAAAGTTGCCCACCTAATTCAAGTGGATTACTGTACTGTATTATTATTGTATATTATTTTTACCGACTTAAATGAAATTCTACACTTTATTATTTAAGTCACATTCCCGTGACAGTAATTTAACATAAGTAGATAAATATACATCCCGAATGCGTTACTGCCTCGAATCGTAAATGCGGAAAATCTAGCCACCTCTTACACTTTTGCGGTGTTTATCATATTATGGTTTCCGACGAAACGGAGGTGGCGAGCATTCCCCAGGTGCCTCTGATAACTTTTATTTATCGCTTTTTTCAGTTATAGGGTTTTTAAAAGCACAAAGGGTTACAATGTTCGAAAGTGGTTCCATAAAAATGATCATTATTATCATCAAGGGGGTCGCGAACGCGATGTCATTAGTTGGTGAAGCTTTGTCAAAAAAAATGGGTCCAAATTTACATGTTTTCACAGATTGTGGTTTCGGTTACGAAAATTATTGATAATTTTAATGTATCACGTTTAACATTGCTAGGAACAAACATTGAAATGATTTAAGAAAAGAAATATATTTTTAATTGCGTTCAATATAAATATTACACAATCTGAAACATTTGTTGTTCAAGGCATAGCCGGAGGAAGTTTTCGGATTAACTTTCAAAATACGTTAAACAATCGAAACGAAGACGTCGAAATGGTTTCAATCCTTTTATTTAATTTGTACCTATAATAATTTTCAATTAAATTAGAAGGTACCAAATTCATTAAATAGCATTGCATCGTCCAAATTTTGCACATTTCCATAAGTTTTGCCACTAACGACTCACGGTTTCACTTTCAGCATCTAATCATACTATACTATTTTAGTATAGTCAGTATTTTATGCTTTCGTATTCGAACAATATTACTTAATTTTACAATAAATAAATAATAAATCGTAAAAATATTTTTAAAATTTAAATTCTTTTGATCCAAACTTTATTTTAGTATAGTCAGTATTTTATGCTTTCGTATTCGAAAACAATAAAAATATTCTTTATTACCTTTGATTCACAAATATTATTGGAAGAATTAAATTTTCACGCTTAACTAGAATTAAGCGAAAAATATTTGAACCCCATAGAAGACGAAAGCCTGCGGGCAAAGTGAAATGTCTTGTAACTTTATGGGCGATTGGGAAATATTATTTCAGTTGAGACGCATAAATTAGGAAAATTGGAGGAAACGTTTTTAAAATTTAACGGCGAGCTAATTTTCTATTGATAAAACCCAAAGATACTTCAGGCGAATAACAAAGAAAGGCGAAAAGAGGTAACCGGTTTAATGCCGGCCTCATTTTTGAGTGCGAAGTAAAATATTAATGACTTTTTCATATCGAAGTTTATCGATAAACCTATGAAAAGAATAAAATCGAATTACAGTTAAATTTTTAAATTATATAAAACATTCTCACAATTTGTAAAGAAAATTTCTAGTCAATAATAAAAAAGTTATACAATGCGGTTATTTGATATCATTCATATAAAAATGTGTTAATATGTGAATTTTCCATTCAAATTCAGCGATTCGCAGCCAATGAACAACGTTTTAACAGTTATCATTAATAAAAAAATGTGGTTTAACACGAACGTGGCATTTTAATTTGATGTTTTTGCTTATATACACAGTGAAAGGAGAAAATTGTAAACAATTAGATTATTTTGAAATTTCACTCTTGAAATCCCTTCTACTGACACTTAAATAATATGAAAAAAATAAAAGTTTTCAAATTTTTTATATTGTACTGTAACCGCACTAGAGTCGACCGCTCAAGAGAAAAATTCAACAAAATAACGTTTATCATTAGACCGAGTGATGAGAAAGCAAGAGTATTCATAATGGATCAAATATCTTAATTAATATTTGATAAAAATTAGAAAAGGGTTAATTACAAAAATTACAAAAAAAATGCGTTCAATTTTTAACAACCGTGTAATTTTTTCAGTAGTTGACCATTTAAAAAAATTTAAAGTTTCAGTAGTTGACGACTTTTATTTCAGAATGTCTTATCAGGGGGATTCATAACAACCTTTCATCACAGTTGCCTCTCTTGGTTGAATCAAGTAGCATATGCTTACATTGTCACTGATATCCTTAACCATTCTCTTAAGAAAATCAAAATAAAATACATACTGTATAGGGTATTGTTTTCAAATGGGCCGCTATGACACTCCAAAGACATTTGGTGATGTGTTAGTTCCTCAATCGGACAAAAGATGGTTTCACTTGTCTGAACTCTATAATATAGAGCAATCCCAAGTCTACGTTTCTTATTTTGAGCACTTTTATTAAAAAAAGGTCAACTACTGGTACATTTAACTTATTAAACAATGAGTTCTGAATTAATTTAGTTTCATAATTAACGATAAAATTTGTTAAATGTTATGAATATAATTGAATTATTTTTTTCAGCTTGGTGTGAATTAATATAGTACATCAATGGCGAGAGGATCGGGATCATATCGGTTAAGTGCGATATTCAAATATTTTATATCGGTACTTTAAGAAGGAAAACAATGAATCAAGAAATTCCGTCGGAGGAAATTTGATGATAGGCTTAGCTCCGCTTAAATTTTATTACAATAATTAACGGTAAAAGGTATTTCAGTCTCGCTTCGAGGTATTTAATACTTAAAGATGGTGAGCACCGCAATAACACTGCACTCTACGGTGTAGAGGGTCTACGAAGCAATCCACTCTTCAGCTGTTTTTATTGAAAGCTATCCGAGTAATAAATTACTTTATATTATAAAAGGTAACTAGCCAAAAAGCCAGCAGTAATCTTTTTATTACAGTACCCAGTCATTAAAAAGCTTAGATAACTCAACCATAAAGATAGGGCCAACATTAAATAATTGTAGCGTCCCATACTCCGTTACAAGTTGACAAATATGCACTGATATATATATATATATAGGTACCAATCAAAATTAATGGTATGGAGAAGGAAAGACCATTGTCAAATTGACTCATTTTTTAGATAAAGTGAAAAAACTGTACAGCTTCGTTGGTTTATTACAGTTTTAAAATTAAAAGTGATCTGGCATGTCAGTAGTTTATTTTGTATTAAGAATTTTGAAGTCCTTGTAGAATAATCAACGTCCATAGACAAAATCTTGCTTTGTCAAATGTGTGACAATGGCCTTTAAATGATTTCAATTTTTTTTTCCGTCATTTTATAGCATACAAAATTCTCCACAAGATGGCATCATTGACTCGATTTTGCGATTTGGAAATACTGTTTCCGCCTGCCCTTCAAATATGAGATTTTACAGTGTTTTTATAATATATATAAGCCCAAATCTTTACGGTGATCAGCTCGAGGTTATTGTACCGACGATCAATGTCACTACCATCAAGATTTCACCGATTCACTTAGACCTCTCATACCCCACACAATTTTCGTCAAGATGAATGGAGAAATAGGGCTTAGCCCGGGTATCCCTCATCTAGTGTAAACAATAGTAGTAGTTATTAAAAAATAAATATTAACCATGCAAGAGAAACATTTGTACTATAATTTCGTATTTTAATAAAAAAAAAACTGGCATTACAGCTGATAGCCAATGTGCCAAATATCTTTGAAAATTAGAACATCGTACGATGTAAACTCTATGAGAATTTTTAAAAGTCATTCATGTCCAAGATCACAAATTTAAATTGGCCGACGATTATGTAGTTTGCTTTTCCGCAAACTTCGTCGGCGGGAAAGGTACAATATTACACGGTATTTTTACAACCGTTACTTAAGTTTAAAAACAAAGTTACTTAATATGTTATATTATTAATAATATGTAATAAGTCCTGTCCAAGCCATATCCTTCTATACTTACTCTCTTCGAAGAAGCAGTGAGTAACAAGCAGTTCACGTAAATATCTGCTGATCCACCTCCATTAAGAGGTCATATACTATACATTGGAAGTGGATATGGTTTAAAAAAATATTTATTTCATATTCAACCATATTTCCTTAGCCACTCAACTCCAACTCAAAATAAAAAAATCGTGTATATGTGATATTTGGTTGACCAGTTCATGATGCTTAAAAACCTATTTTTTGTTAAAAAAATACGGACCAATGGGATGAATATTATTATTATAAATAATAATTTAGTTCAAAGTTTAGTTATCGAGGTTCTCTCTATGTTCCAGTGGTAATAGCTTTAACCTAGCGATCAGATCGTTCGGAGTTCAAGTCCCGGAAAAGTCGATATCAAACTAAGATTTTTTTAGATTTAACATTTTTCATCTTGGGCATAGACGTTTGTGACGTCTTTCCTCCTGGAGTTGTGACTCAAAAAAGTTTCAGCGAGTTTATATCATGTGAAATATCTGCGGCATTGGCTATCATTATCTGTAAAGAAAAGTATTTCTTGATACAAAAATACTAGTTATATGATTATGTTGAGAAGTTGAGATACCTATATATAAGGGGTACACGGTAGTTACATAAATGTATCGGCACGTCTCTGACTAGATTATGCTCTGCCCATCTACCCAAATCTTCCCGGAAGCATGTCATTTATTGAAGGTTTAATTTTGTACCCAAAATGTTTACTTACACTCTCATTAGGGTAATTGTGACGCCCTCGGCTTGAGCGGGGGGCGTTAATGAGCAAAAGAATCACTTAGTTCGCGCGACATTTCGTGCGGTCGGCTGGAGGGAGGTGACGTGGGGGTTTTAAATTAGCGAAATATCCATAATAATAATAATACGGGGAGAAGGGACGCAATCTGTCAGCGGAGACAACCTGAATAAATATACCAGGAGAGGTGTAATATATCATTTTTATGTGATAACAGGGGAGCATTACGTTAGGGTCGCTAGATTTAAATTACTGGATAGTACAGGTACGTCATGCTTTTAATAAAAGTTGGCTATTACTTTTTAAAAAGGATATCTTTAACTGACATGTACATCATGATATCATAATAGCGAAAGTGATGGTTGTAAAGTTAGGAATAACGCCGTCGTTAGCAGGTGAAGCTTTAGTTGTCACAAACAAACTTTCATCGAGCTGATATAACCTCACAAGCTTACTTGGGATGTTTTAAAACTGAAGCTTTCTTGCGCAATACGCACTTTTGTTAGAAATTCACAACAAGTTATATTGTAAATTTAAGACATTTACTGAGGGTGCTTGATGGAATTTCAATATCAAATTTGGATTATTGGGACGTTGTACACTTCCATGTATTTTGTCGTGCGTGTCCCCAACTCGTGCGCTCGAATGCCTGAAGATGCCGAAAGGCGAAACCCGGGTCGTTAGTGACAAAATACATGAAAGAGTACAAAATCTCAATAATCCAAATTCTATATAGTAAAGTTTGGTATTATTAGTGGTACAAAGTCTTGATTCGTTTGCACAAAAATGATTATCGTGATACACCATGCGACTAATTATAAAAAATACATTCTGGCACTAATGACCCGAAACTTAATTTAATATTATGAATCACTTTTAAGGTGTTAACTGTCAATTCTTGGTGGAAAGACATTATATTTTAAAAAATAAAACACAATTCATCTGTACTACTTCCACATATTTATAATGATCAGGACCGGTTTCGCTCATCACGAGCATTATCAACTGATTCAGTTGATAATGCTCGTGATGATCAACCAATATGGCAATCAATATACATATCACCTAACCTTAAATTACTATTTCCAGAAAAGAGGAACAGTTTAAACAATACAATATATAATAACAGCATACATTATTTTCAACCGTACGACTGTATCCTTAGGGTTAAGTCTCCTCACCCTTCTGAATAGAAATAATTTTCTCGTTGTCTCGAATAATTAGCATTATAGATTGCAATTATCAATAATTAAAAGAGGTTAACAGTACAAAATGAGGATGGTAAAAGCGAGGTAGAGAAGGCACAAAGATAATGAATGATAAAGAGATTTTCGTTACTCTGAAAATAATATAATTGTATTCATAAATTCAAACGTATTAAACACGGTAGTGTACAAATATCTATATTACAAAATTCAAATTTATTTAATACAGAAAAATCTCAAAGCGTCGCTAAAAGCAATATCTTATCTTTTGGTTGTAGATAACGTTTCTAATGAAAGAATATGACATTGATTAATATCTGTGGTTGGCCAATATTTTAAATGTCAATGCTATCCAAATAAAAAATTTGATTTTGACATAATCTTCAGTTATCTTTGAGATTTATTGTAGAGATATTTAACACATGCTAGAACTTATAGATAAAAGGTATTATTAATACACACAAATTGTGAAATGTCAGGTTTATATTTGAAAATCTGATTACAATATGTTTTAAAATTACCGGGAAATAAATGATATCTGATTAATTGCAAAAATTTACCAATCCATATAATATATGTATTGTGAGCAGAATTTTATTAGGTTTGACGCTGTTAACATTAATGAACGGGAGGTATTATAAGTACATACGGGTGAAAATACACTATTATTAAAATAATTTATATTTTTACAAAATATAATATTTCTTTGAAAAAAACATAAAAATAATAAATGTTCACGATGCTCTTGCATCGGTATTGCTGAAGTTTCCGTTCTTATCTAATACCAACAACTCGTTTTGAGTGTAGATGTGCAATACAAAAATTCAACTCAAATTAGTACAATGATACTAAAATAAATCCACACATTAGTATGAAATGAAACACGATTACTAACAATTATATAAATGTATACTCAATTAATAAATGGAATAGATAGTTACGGAATATTTTTAATGAAGAATTTTTGAAGTGGATATTTTCAAAAAAACTGGCCTCGATATTATTAATTAAAGAGGATAATGGTGATTTTTCCACGAATCGCGTGATACAATTCGTTACGTCTGACTTCATACCAGTGTGAGCGTTTTGCTGTATACAACAGACAAGCCCGTTGTATACTTTAAGCCTGTGAGGAGTATAAGGTATGATTTATGTGAGTAGAGAATTTCAATAAGGTTGGCCCGTACAAGAGACAGCGTTAAGGGTCATACAGAAATGTTTAACAGAGCCCCCGATCACTTCAAAATTGGATGATGTATAGCGTATTCGCGTGAAGAAAAATCATTCATATTCATCATCATGCCAAAACGACGTTTCTACATCCATAATATAGACAGTCCTCAACTTTCGTGAGTTCTACACCGATTTATTGGAACGCATTGAGTAACGATCTTTCCCGAGTAAGCTGAAGTTCCTATGCCATACTTTCATTTAACAGTAATTACTAACCAGCACATCTTGAATATAATTAATATCTACTATTTTTAATTTTATTTATTAATTTGTACATTTAATATATTGTACGAAAAAAGCTTGCAAACATTCTTTTACATAAATAAATACATACATTTGAATATATCTGTAAATCAATGATATTGACCCGTGGAGGCATCGCAATCATGCATTTCATATAGAAGAAAAAATAATATCCTTAACAGACTTAACCCTCAGTCTGGTCGCTAAATAATTCAAACCGTATGTATTGAAGGGATGCTAATTGATATAGTATTGTCGTTATGTACATTTAAATATTTTAGGTTTATATTCAATATTTTAGGTTTATATTCAATATTTTAATGAAAACATTTGTACAACAACTGAATGCGGTTCTTCTGTTTCCAGCGGTAGAAATAGCATTATCTAATTTCGCAAACTAATGAACTTAATATAAAGGTATAAAATTACTTCTTTGCGATGTGAAATAAGACCAGACAAAAAGCTTGCCTAGTCTACTACAAATTGTTTTTACTTACTTACTTCTGTGAAAGAAGAAGTTAAACGGCCCCTTACCATATATAACTTTAATAAATATCCTAAAAAGAAATTTGAATCGTTCAAATTTTGTATGTTTCCGTAAGTTTCGTCGGGTTCTGCCTTTCTAAATATGAAGAAACGATTCAAAGTTGATATTAAAACTCCATCAAGCACCATCTAAAAGTAATATTTACAAAGACAAACAAATACTAATATATATATATAATATGTAATATTAAAATAAGTTATATTATATATTAAAAATAAGTTATATTGCGAGATAATAGATTTTGGAATCACTGAGTTTCCCGTTTTTAGACAACGGATTTGTCAAAGCAGAAGTGGTTTTCCACGACCTTACTAAGGGTATATCAGCCATTTCTTGCACGTGAAGGCTGCGCTGTGTCGTAAAATTTTAATAAAGCACTATTAATATCAGCACACTGTATACGTAATGAGCGGTCATAATGAATCAGTTGGAAATTCCGGGCCGTTTAATGAGAATATTACATAGTAAAGTGATCTAATTAATTAACAGGCGAGAAATATGTATACAACGCAAACGAAATTCGCAGATATTATATATTAAATGGAACGATGCGGATAATCGGTAAGACAAATTTAATTTTCTTTCCAAATAAATCTACTACTGTCGCGAATAAATGATTTAATTCTAAATTTTCATTTGTCTCTTTCATAAAATTTACGGCAGTGTGAAAGTTGCGTAATGAATCATATTGTAAATAAGCTATATTAGGAAAATCGTCCGACAAATTTTCGGCAATCAGCTCAAGACTACAATTCTTAAATTTGAGGAGAAAATTAATTACTGTTTATCAGTTTTATCGTAAAAAAACCGATATATGTTCAGTATCCTTACAAATCTTTTAAATTATATTTCTTACAGAAATATATATATAATAATAATACATTGTTCTGCACAATTACACAACAAGAACCAATCAATATAGTAGATAATTAGTATAATAATATTTTATAAAATATTTTAGAAACATAGTAAAATAGTTGGTTTGGAGAATAAATGAAATGAATTTCAGCACCAACAATTGCAGCCATTGTTTTTTTTTTTAATATATTTTTAAAATGTAAGCGTCAAATACTGCCATTAATATGAATATATATTGCATATTGCGATCAGTTTGAATCTAGGGTCATAGTAAATGTTGTTTTCTCTACTTTTCCACTTCATAGCCAGTCTATTTGAAAATTTAGTTTAATAAAAGTACTATATTATACAACAAAACTGACAACCAATCAATGCTCTGATCAAAATCAAAATGAGATAAAAGTCTGCTGACTTAATTTAAGAAATAATCAATTTTTTTAAACAAAGAAATCATATTTAATTTTGATTATTGAGATTTTGTACACTTCCATGTATTTTGTCACTGACGACCCGGGTTTCGCCTTTCAGCATCTTCAGGCATTCCTTGCCGATTCTGAATGAGCAACTGAACCTTCCTAATTCTCCGTTATTGTATCATATACGTTGAAACACCTAACAGATGTCACAAAATGTGGAATGATTGTATATTTTTACCCTTTCGTCAAATTGCATCTCGTCGAAACCCACAATGCTATTATAATTTTAAAATCACTGGTAATTCTAAAAGTAGTTGGAAAGCGGCAATTCGCCACTCTGTTGATGTGTTGTTCACAAAATAAGGATTAAGACGATTCTCGAAATGTTAACTCAGGTATCAGTGTGGCTCTCAGACGTATGATATTTTACCTAGTAAATAATATTTGTCGTAATTGTATATTTTATATAAACGTTAGACACTGTTTACTGTTTGTGAGTTCAAGTCCATTCGTGTGCTCGAATGCCTGAAGATGCCGAAAGGCGAAACCCGGGTCGTTAGTGACAAAATACATGGAAGTGTACAACATCTCAATAATCCAAATTTTATATTGAAATTCCATCAAGCACCCTCGGTCGATGTCTTAAATTATATAAATTATAAAGAAATCATAGCTTTGAAATGTCTAGGAGAGTGGGTGATGGTCTGATGTCTCATAAGATCTGCGCTACATAAACTTTTTGTGTTAAATAAATAATAAATACAACTAATAATAAAAACACAAATTTTAGTTTTGCTTTCTTTTTAATACAGGTGTTTCGTTATCAAAAAAACCGCCGAAATACCGGAAAATCTCAAATGTTCACAAATATGATATTTTGTCATACGTGTGAACAAGCCAAATAGCAAGTAACTTTTTATCAAGCTAGCAATTATATGGCTTTTATTTGAATTCACGTTTAATAAGATTTGTAATGGCCACGTTTAGTAGACACAAAGGGCCATACATACGGGTAACAGGTCCGCAATCGGACGCACCAATTGCATTGCGTTTTTCATTTGGGTCGTTCGTTCGCGGTATACTGGGGCTGAAGGTACCACACGTTGTGATAGCGGCGCACTAATACACCCACACATTACTCGAATGCAATAATACGAGGGAAAATAAAATTCTGTACAATTAAACCGCACGTTTACTTGTTTTATCTGGAAATTATTTAGACAATTTAAAATGCGATCATCAACTTAATTCATTTTAACAACTAAAAAAACATGTATTAATTGTAGGTCTGAAGAAAAATTAAGTGGTGAATTTATTAGCCACCGTTAACACTACATCGGATTCGACTGTTATATACAAGCAACCCTCATATAACCCAGATCCATATAGCATAACTTAGTTTACTCAAACAACACGCATTTGGCACGAATTTTTCCAGATAAAAATTGATGCCATTAAAAGTCGATCGTAAGTATTCATATGATCCTATTAATAGTAAAGAAGAACTGTATGGTATTTTTATTTTATATGTATAAAAATCATTAAAAATACTTTATATATTTACTATATTTATTTTAAATTTTACATTTTATGTACATTTATGTTAAGAACCAATATCTTCGAGTTTTTTATGACAAGGTTTCGGTATAACAATTTCGATACAGCACGAAACACATCCCGCCGATATTTTAGAATTTAGAAGACTGGACAAGTGTTAAAAGTACTTCAGCGCTTTGCTGTGTCTCCTAAACTCAAGAAAGAAAATGTAATGACGATAGAAATTTTCAAATAAAACAGCATCAAATTTGAATTGTTGAAATTTTGTACATTTCCATATATTTCGTCACTAGCGACACGGGTTTCGCCTCTCGGAATATTCAGGCATTCGAGCATACGAATGAACACGTTTAAATACATGGAAATGTACAGAATTTCAACAATTCAAATTTGCACCCTCAGTCGATATCTTAAATTATTAAGCAGCATCAATTCGAAGCTTTAATAATAACAGAAATTGAAAAATATGCTTGTGACGTATATATTTGTATATTTATAAGTACGAGTACTCCCTCTTCAACCGATTTAATAAATTTTGCATCGTGTATAATCTCGAAAAGAGAAAATCGTTTCTACTATTATATGATCGAGTGCAGTTAGGAACACTAAATGGATGTCATAGATAATAAGCCATCACAATCACACCACCGAACACGTGTAGGACCATAAGCAAAGCAATATCATTCATTCTATGACGGAATTTCGTGCGGGAGCGATCTGTGTCAGAAAGTGTCAGCACGTTTACGTTAAGTATGCATCAAAGAATGTATATCGTGCTTTACATGTTGCACGTACGTACACATGAACAGCCCTTAACCGGTATTGCAGATTTGAGTCAGGAAAATAAGATGTTATGTGTAATTTATTTTGAAAAATAAAACCCATGGTCGTCGCACGCTTTCGACGAGGACTGTTAACGTAAACCGGATTAAGTTTGCGTTCCCGGCGCGCTATGCCAGTACGGCACAATGGGATATTAATTGAAACAAAAACGGAAATCGAATCGCGACAGTGGCAGCGGGGGACAATCCCACACCGGGAAATTCGATTTAAATCAACGGCAGTAAAGTTTTGTGTGGCATGAATATCTTTATGCACATATGCACGTGCATCCATACATAAAATTTTGTTATAAAAAAACGTTAAAAGGTTTTTTTTGATTAAATTTATTATTAAATTATTATTAAATTATGAAATATTGAGGGTAGATTACATTGCTTTTAAATACATAAAGGAAAGTGAAATGTAAAGCCGAGTGAATACGGTACTACTTTTGAATAATATTTATGGACAATAAATATTTTCAAAAGTCTCATCAACAAGGTTAAACACTACAAAATATTAAATTGAAATGTTTTATATTATATATAGACAGGTACACATGTCAAATAATTAATCATTCTATATCTACACATGTTATGAATTACAAAGTTAAATGCCCATTTCAAAAATATTCACTTCATATTATAAATGTAAACCGTTGAATGTTAGGATAGAAAACACATCGGGTAGTACGCATGATAGATTTAGCACTAAAATTGAATTGTTTTATGTGAAAAGATATTTGAAAAGCGTTTTTACATTGAATGTTGAGGGGTTAGGAACCAGGCGTTGAAGATATGATTTAAAACAATGCCTGCCAAACTGTGAGCCGCAAGAAGTCTCAGGTGTGTCGCGAAAGAAAAAGACAAATTAAAAACGTGAACCAGCCAAATTAAAAACTCACTGCACTCCAGGTATAGATGCCTAAAGCAAAAATCGTTTCTAAACGTCAATTGTACCTTTCTTACTAATATTACTTTACCAACCCTGTATACAACCATACTATATAACAGAAAATGCATGTATGTGTCTGTCTGTCACAAGAAGTGCCATTTCTACGTCAACTGTGCTATTTTAAAATTTCAATTATCAACATTTTTATTCATTGATGGATTATATTTTGTGGGAGTTATATGAGGTACGGTCCATAACAATATATTCTTTCAATATCAGGTTGCGTTAAAAAAACGCTATAATATCGCCGAAGTCTAAATCTTAACGCCCTCTTTCCCAGGCGATGCTTGGTAATAAATACAAGCATATTCATTTTTAAGGTGTTAACTGTCAATTCTTGGTGGAAAGGCATTATATTTTAAAAATAAAACACAATTTGTTTGTATTACTTCCACATGGATATAATGATCAATACCGATTTCGCTCATCACGAGCATTATCAACTGATAAAAATAAAAGCATGACAAAGCTATTTATTTGCTAGTATTTACATAAAACAATATGATGGTACTTATTGGTACGAAATTTTTTAAGATATTGTTTTTATTTGGTGTGCCTCGGAACAAGTCTTCCTTCTCCAGTGTGCTGTGAAGTAAAAATGTTTGACAGACACTGATTTAGAAGAATGTGATGTTCTTTGTGGGTGTATAGAATTGATTCAATGTGTCCTTTCATACGTTTGAATCGACTTCCATGATCCAAAGAGGAATCTGAAGAAACCTTACAGTAAAAATAGCTTCAAATACATGAAACATTTTTTGTAATACATGTATGAAAGGAAAGTATATATGTACGGTGACAGAGTTTCGTGATGGAAAAAGATAAACTCAAAGAAATCAAACAAAAGTGACAAAGAGAAAAAATCGACTGGTGGGGCCTTTTAAAGCGTGTTATGGAAAATAATACGTTAATGGTACGTAGCAGTGACAAAAATTGAAACCGCTGTTATAGGCGTGCGTGTCAGCCAATGAAATTGAATGTATGCTTACAATGGTGGAGTTAAGTTTCCTATAATTTTCAGAAACAAATCACTCGCCAATCAATCTCGAAAATATTTTTTATCCCGTCGCCTAATCGCAATCCTTATAATATTATAGGATAAAAAAATTAACACGTTGTTTTGACTCATTCCAAAAAAATACTAATATTCCCATACTGATTCGAATCCTTAAATGGTAAATTTGGTTTCCTAACGCATCCTTTCATAACCTTTTTTCCGCGGCGGTAAAATATGAAACCATTCGAGCGACATGCTCGCATAGGTTATTTCAAAAATACGTAATAAAGTTTCATTATTTTACTAGTCAGTACAGGGTTTGTGTTTTAATTCTGATTATTGAAGTGCTTTTGGATACATAATACTTTTTGTCCGTCTTGTGCGTACACAAATAAATAAGAAGGTTTTTCCAAGATGTCGCTGTTTGTACGTATTTGATTTTATTTTTAGATTTTTTTTTCAGAAACCTTCACAGGTGTGCAAACAAAAACTCACTAAAGATTCATCGAAATCGAATGAATGGTAAAGGAACGCGTAGAGGACAAACAAACATTCATTTTTATATTATATAGATGGCAAAAATCATAGTTTCGACTTTTGATTCTTCCAAAAAACACAATTAATTCTATTGCTAAAGTAGTAGTCTCAAAAATTATTATGTTCGTATAATTTTCACCCGGCCCCGTTCAGTCCGTTTCTTACAACGAATGGTAATTATTATACAATCGCTCTCGACTCTATATTGAAAAATCATATTACTATTGAACAAAAGGGAGGATAGCGAGTGCAATCAATATATGAAAGTTAAATAATATTATAGGTTTTGCAAAAAATAAAATAGTGACTAATGACGTTAAATACGTGTGACGAAAGAATATCATCAACCAATTGTTTTGCAGGTTTTTTTTGTCATCGGTAATTTTCACAAAAACCATAGCAAGATCATGAATACAAATACCGCATCCAATTATGTATCCAATAACACACAATATGTCAATTTATAGTGAAAGCCTTATTGCATAATATTAACAATCTATATTAATCGAATAAAAACAAACAAGCTCACAAAACCGTACAATATATAACGAGCCTTTGAAATGGCGAATATCGTGGGTTTTGCAGATTACTTCAAGTTATTCAAGAAACAGAAAGCTTTTATCGACGTTAGTATAGTATTTTAGTATAATCGACCATATATGAAGTATCGAAATACCGCAAAAATAAAATTTAACCGAACGAATATGCATACCAGTAGCGAGAACTATTTTTAAATTATTCTTTATCATACAATTCCTATAATTCTTATTGCATACTATTTATTTTATTTACTTTGCACACTATTATTTTCCAGTGAATTCCAGCACTATTTATTTGGTATCATCGTGATTACCATCCGAAATCCAGTATCCGGAAAGTTAAACATTGGTGGTTTCACTCTTGGTTTAATTCATTTAACTTTCAACACGAATTTACCAGAATTCGCTGATAAATTTTAGTGCGTTATAAGACAAATGTGTTAAATTATAATTTTAAAAAAAAACTTCAAAGACATTTTCTCTACTTTCCACCGATGTGGACAGTTAAATAAAGACTGCCAGTATTTATATTGAAACATTACGATTAAATATCAGTTTTTCCGAGTGAGTGTTTCAATATCGACAGTCATATATTTTAAACGCGAATTGACACTGAAGTATCTTTTTTGTGTTCGTTGTTCACAGGCGATCCTTCGGGAAGAAGACTAGAGTTTAAGAACACTAGTGCGATGTTTCCAGAATGATTAACAACCCAGTTGTATACTCACCTTTACAGTATTGACTGGGCCAAGCTTTTGCATTGTTTGGTGAGAAGGGAATCTAGCAAGTCATAATCGAAAGTACATTTTAGACTTACCTGAAAAAGAAGAAAAACAAGAATAAGATATAAGGGAAATACGATACCAGTCGTGTTCGCTCCACACATATATAATGATAAAATAATTATATTTTAAAAATAAAACACAATTTGTTTGTACTACTTCCACACGCTTAAGGGTGTTTTATTTTTAAAATATAATGCCTTTCCACCAAGAATTAACAATTAACACCTAAAAAGTGGTTTAACCTTTAGGTTAAAAGTAAGATTTTTGTCATGATATGTATTCATGGTATTAAAACCGTATTTTTTACCAATTAAAAGAAATTTTACGATACGAAAATTGAAAATTAGCCACCTTCAATATTTCAATTAAATTTATACAAATTAGCCGGAGAATCTATTGAAACGGTTAATTTTTTACTGACCGTTATTTTTTAACCGTTTTGGGAAGTAGATAAATAATTAACTTATAGGATTTTTTCAACGAGAACTGCATGTTATTCAGTTGCTCAACCTCCCTTTTTTTCGAAGAGAGTAGGGATAGAGGGATAGAGGGATAGGGCTAGAACAGGACTAGTGGTTAGCTAATCGCTCTCGTTACGCCCCGTGAGGATGGGATGGGTGGGAGGGAAGACTCAGTCTACTACAGAAATTCATAAATCGATTGAAGAGTCAATCTATGAAAACATTCCGCACCGGGATTGAATCCCGAGACGTCCGTTATCGTAGCCAGCGACGCTACCAACTACGCCACGGACACCGACAATAAATAATTATTAGAAAAAAATTACGAATCAAAAAACAACATTACGAAACGAAATCACTAGTTAAAATATTTTATTAAAGTGAACGATTTTCTCATAAATTGATACATGAATGGCCTTAAGAAAAATGCTTCATTTTTACAGACATGTGGATATGAAGTTATCACCAACTGTTAATATAAAATATTATACGTTAATGTGCTGGAGCATTTACAGCCATCGCCTTCAAACCCAAATACAAGAAAAGCTAAAGCACTTAGAGTTTCAATCAATCAGCCCACCCAAGTGAGGGATCGATAAAGAAAGCTTTCGAAGATTCCATTTATTTTGTTGTGTTAGAATTGTTTGTGATTGTTGGCTGATTTTGGACAAACTCCAAAAGCATATAAACAAACCTACATAATGGCTTAACATGAGAAAGTGTTAAAATAATTAAAAACAGAATTCAACGTACCTGCTCTATGCAGATTTTAAATAAATGTAAATTTGCATGCTATTCTAGTAGATTAAAATAGTTTCAATACCATATTATAACGAGTGAATATAAATAAACTATATCACCATTTTTGAGTTATTGAGATTTTGTACACTTCCATGTATTTAGTCACTAACGACCCGGGTTTCGCCTTTCGGCATCTTCAGTCTTTCGAGCGCACGAATGAAATGGAACTGACATGGATGACAAATACATGGAAGTGTACAAAATCTCAATAAGTCAAATTTGATATTGAAATTCTATCAAGCACCCTCAGTCGATGTCTTAAATTATTTATCATCATTGCTGATCGTTTTTGAATTTTAATTATTTGCGGCAATATTGAAAGATTCTACAGCAATAAAACAATAAAGTATTGAATTTCATGCAATTAATAGACGTTTATTTTCTTTTTTCGTTTAGAGAACATAATTAAAATATGTGACATGTGATTCGATTATTTTACCAAAAAGATTTAAATCAGTATTTACACGAAAGCTTAAGATAATCTGTTTAATATTGTTTAATACCATCCCGAGTTTATTCTCCATAGGTATAAGAACCTAAAAGCTGGTTTATAAGTTTGGTTGGAGGGTTAATGGAGAATTTTTTTAATAATAAAAAACTGTGATCATTTCTGTATTTAAAATAACCTAAAATGTCTGCCAAGGAAACGTATCGATCGCACCGCAGATGAAAAAGAAAAAAAACACTTCTAATGATATAAAAAAATGTCAACTAATGACGAGCGAAAGCCCCAAGAAATATAATGAACCCTGGAGTGTTTCTCTTTCAACGTAATATACTTCCCGAATGTGCCAAAGAAACGGCATACAAAAAAGCTCTATGTTATTATTCCTACGCGAGCTTTACGAATTTATTGTCATTAATAAATAATTCTGAGAACATATTTTTACGACAAACAAAAAAATGGTTTAGTATTTCGTTCCGCTCATTCGCGTAATTATTACATCATCTCGATACGAATTCAAAGTATTTTATATAAATTTAAAACGCCAAAAAACCATTGTCAAAAATTCAATTAGATTTATGAAAAAACAGAAAATAATAATCGAAAAAATCAGGAAATGAAACGAAATCCAACGTTTCGTTTACATTTCTGTGTCTTTTTTTGCAATATTTGAGATACATTGGCGTAATTCGTAATATCGATAGCATGCGAGTGTTTAAAATAATGAAAGATTTAATCTTTTTACATCTGTCAATTGGCACTTCTGATACATAAATAAATTTAATGGATTTTTTTCCAAATAAATAAAAGCTGAGGTGTCAAAAATGTTACAATTCACAAAAATTACATAATCAAATAATATTGTTTTACTGATCTGGTTATAACAGCACCAAAATATACGACTTTAAGACATTTCTTCCCACATAATATCAATTAATGTCAATAATGGAAGAAAATAAAAGAGACAATGATGAAGACTGTATCTAGACATGTGGTATTTAAGAAAAGGGCGTGAAAGAATTCAAAACACCTATCATTAGGGAATGAATAATTTAATATAATGTTTAAGAAAGAGAAACTGAATACAATAAATATATACCGCGGTAAATGAGCGCCACTAATTATTAAATGGAAATTTGTTAGGTATTTAACAGTAATGGCCAAATATCAATATTCACTTATGAATGCTTATTTCATATTTATAATATCTTTAATCTGCACTCTGATATCTGATCTGGACTCTAGAGTGGGTTCGATTGAGGGATGAACAATTGTTCACTAATATGTATTTGTTGAGCTCGAATCAATAAAAATATAGATATTCAACAAAAATTTAAAAACTTTTTTGTTTTACTAAGTTAACCAAGAGTGATATAAACCGATTCAAGTATAAAAGATTACAAAATGAAGCTTGTGAATACACACGGCTTTTCTTTTAAATAAAACACAATCTGTTTTGTTTTCAATGTCACGGGTGAAATTTTATGTTTGTGAAGATAATATAATACAATGTATAGATACCTAATACAACGAAATACATTAGCATCAATCCCTTGTTAACGGAAGAAACAGAAGTGCAAGTCATCGCTTTATATTGCCATTTAATACAAAGCCCATCTTAAACAGTAGAAACACACGTAACGACCAGAATACATTACTAAACTTCAAAGGCTAAATTGTACTCGGAACAATTTCGTACAACCGACGACACAATAGATGAAGCAATATTATCCTTAAATCGTAAATATATTAAATTTAATATTGGTCTACAATACTACACATTTTGCTCGCGTAATTCCATTGCGAGAACAGTCGACAAATTTCACCAACCATTGCGGCAAATAGACGGATTTACGAATACACCGTCTGTTACTGCATGAATATTAAAGGATCAGAAAGATTTATGGTTGAATGTATGAGGTATATGTGTTCGTACACAACCACAAATCAAACACACAGAATGAGATTAGAAAACACGAGTAGATTTAAATTGGTATTTCTATAATGGGAGCGTAGGTCGTAAGCGTCGCCTTGTGGGAGTTTTAAAAATCGAGGGGGGGCGTTTTCATATTTTCAACATTTTGGATGTCCCCATGTCAATTTTATGAGACCGTGCACGGTCATTTCTTTGTATAAATCTATCTGAGTGCTTCTTCATAAAACTCTTTTTATTTCTAAATTGGCCCCATAGGAGTGCGGTGTATGTATATATATCTCTATCATACAACCTCATTGATGTATAAGCAAGTAGCATACAAGAGCATGTGCCCGCATGCCCTTGTATCACACTCGCACCTTTACTTGTGATGACGCGGGGTGTGATCGATAAAGAGAGAAATCCACGGCACGTGCCTGATTGACACTCATTTAAAAAAAACATATTTTTAACTAATACTGTAATTTTTAAATTTCGTGTTACTGGGAGCTGGGGGGGGGCATCGAATAATTGCATTGTGGTAAAGAAGGCAATGGCGTGAATTACGTTAAGAAACACTGTCTTAAATGGTACGCCAGACTAACTATCAAATATAATATCACTAATCAGGTATCAGGTAGGTTTGTCGGTGTCCGTGGCGCAGTTGGTTTCGTCGCTGGCTACGGTTACGGATGTCTCGGGTTCAATTCCCGGTGCGGACGGTTTTCATAGATTGATCTTTCAATCGATTTATGGATTTCTGTTCGTAGTCTGAGTCCTCCCTCCCACCAATCCCATCCTCACGGGGCGTAACGAGAGCGATTAGTTATCCACTAGTCCTATCATAGCCCTATCCTTCTATCCCTCTATCCCTACTCTCTTCGAAAAAGAAAAAGAGAGGTTGAGCAACTGAGTGACAAGCAGTTTTCGTAGAAAAAATTCTGTCAAGATACCTCCATTAGGAGACCATATGCTCCACATTGGGAACGGACATGGAAAAAAAATCAGGTATACGCCTTCGTAAGAACTCCGATAATAATTAAATAAAATACTTGAGAGAGAAATAGCAACCAATATCACGTTTCAGATTTTAAAGACAATATTCTAAATCCATTTAACGAAGGAAAACATTATTTCATATTTCAGCAAATGTTGCTTAATACTATATTGGGGCAATGTAAAATACCTGAGGGTATGTATATCTTAAATGTAAACCTATGCGAAATTTATAGTGGGTGAATAACGAAGGGTTGTTGGGGCGAGAGTGGGCCAGCAAGGGCCGACACGTGACGTAAGTAGAAGCAACCTGTTGTCGAACAAGCACCGAGGATAGAATTGAATTCGGCCTGCCGGCTACCGGAAAACTTACGACGTCGGCACGAGCGAAATATTATTCCGTTACTCAGATAACAATAACCGTTCAATAAAACACAAATAAACTGCGACAACAATCACAGATAAAATCAAAGTCAGAGCTTTTCAATGCGATTGATATGAAGACTTACTACCACTTTCGTAATCTTATTATGCAACAAGTTTGTACTATCTAAGTGATTCACGGTATATTTAAAAGACATCCTGCGTTACAATTGAGGTTATGATTTATCGACTTTTTTTGTATTCTCGGAAAAATTAGATCTCGAGAATCAGAAGTGTTTCCCATGTTTCTCGAGATTCGAAATAATTTCGAATTTTAACGTATGAGAAGGGTCGGTCGAAAAGGGGTGAATGTTTGGTCATCACCGTCTGGGAGGTCTGGGATCTCAAGCAAACACCATTTCAATCCGGTTCATCTCTTATTTAATTAATGAAGATGCAGTGGTTTATTACACCACAATTATCAGTAACACATAAAATTGAGTTTACATGTACGTTTACTTAAGACATGAATTTACCTAAGTTATAATGCAAGTGACACAACAAACTATTTTTAAATTTAATTTAAGTCCAATTTCAAAACAAACAAAAACAATTTATAATGACTTGCGATGCCGGCCGGCTCCCTTTAGCCGAATGCCTCCGAGAGCCGACTGTCCGCCAAAATAAAAATTAAACTTCAACCACTGTAGGTTCGTCCTCTTTTTGTCAATAATAAACTCGTCCAATAACGCTTAGACGTCTAATTTTTAGCTATAGCCCTAAGGCAACCGATTGCTTTTAACGACAATAACTCGGTTCGACGGTTAATGTATCAAGAATCATTGCGATTAAAGCTGTGCGCTGTCAGTTATGGACCCTTAATAAAACTTAAACTTAACAAACAAAACCAGGGTGTGTCACGTAATATAAAGAATTTCTCGAGAAAGGAGAATTAACGAATTTCATCATTCATTCATGAGAAACGAGAATCAAAATTATTCACAATTTTTCAAGAATTCTCGATCACAATTATGTATTACTCTTTAGTAAGAGAATATTCACTTTTTCAGAGAAACATAGTTTGTAGAAATACTGAACGTCTTAAAGTAACTACTACGTTGGAACTGTGTGTCCATTGCATAACATATTAATTTATTAAACACCGCGAACGCTTAGGCCATGAGAAAATTTCATACCTACATGTGAGATGTGATAATAATAAAAAGTGTCTACAGAGCGGTCTGGGCTATTATATATAAGATTAGGAAAATATCAGTCTCATGAGGCTGAAACATTGCATACATCATTTAAGTAATAGTATACACATCAGGTGAAAGTGCCACCTGTCAACATTCACACAGCTCTCATGTTTTATAAATTATTAAAAGTTTGTATGCTTTCAGCTCTACTACAACCGTATTTTTTGACAATGATTTACATTAGCTTCCAACCAATTACTTAAGGCCGTCTTCTCAGGCAGTTTCTGAAATTACTAGTTCTACATCGAGCATGATCTAAATCCGACTCCAGCCCGACCATTTCGAAATAAGAAATAATTCAGATGCAATAAGTCTCTTTGCACTCAGGCTATTGTCTCTTTCGCGCAACGTCACAGCTTTTCAAACTGTATTTTATTCGCGAAAATCGTATAATGTATAAAACCATTTAGTATCAGATAAAGAATTTTTGTCATTGAATAACAATAACAGTTTTAAATATACTAAATAAAATTAAAAGAGCCACGACTTCAAGAATACCGTTCCGAAAAACGTCCCTGATTTATAATACAGGATTTTCCTGTGAAAAAAAGGGTTAATGTATTAGAATCGACTCACCGAACATTTATAATGATATTTGACGGAAAAATCTCTGAATGTCTTTAAACTTAAAAAAAGGTCTAGGAAGAACACATCTTTTCCATCACCGTGAGATTTATATATCGCATGGCCGTGGAAACCCTCGATCTGTAAAAAAGGGTTTACCGCTGTTGGGACAAACGAAGAAAATGCGAGCGAATTCGACAACCGTATTAAAAAAAACAAAGCATTCCACTCGGCTAGACAATAATTTAATGCAAAATCAACTAGTAATTGCTTTTGAAAAACTCCATTGTGATTTTGATTAATAAATTCCAATTTTATTATGGCTTCTCATATAAATTTATCAAGAAAGAAGAGTAAACAATAATATTTACTACCACATTTAATTTATAATTATCCACCTCAATTTTACACTGTCGTCATGTACGGATACATTGAAATAGGTATGAATACATATTTTAATTACTGTGCCTAATTCATAAAATCTTGCACAAAATTCGTGCATTCAGTGGTTTCCGGAGTATATTCCTCTTAAGTTATCAGTAACCTCTTACTTGGCCGTGTATATGTATAGACAGGATACTTTGAGAAACGATGCGCTATCAATGTACGGTCCGAGAAATGCATGCATCAGGGAATGCACTTGGCGAGATTGTTATAGACGTGCGATTAAAATAGATACATGCATAGCATATGCAGGAGACAATCACAGAACTGAAGCACGTACGAACAATGCAATTCTGGAAAATCTAGCGTCATGTGTATTTTATTTATGTGAAAAATAAATTTGTATTTTATTTTTTAATAAGTACATTCATAACTACCGCATGAGACAGTTTGGATAAGCTATTCGAAAACAAGCCAAGATAGTATGAATAACCGGCATAACCGCAAATAGAAGCAGCTAATCAATAACTAGTGTACATGAACAGTGAATTGTGGAGGTGAACTGATTTAGAGAGTGTTTGATTCTTTCTGGAAAATATGTATTTTGAAAATAAAAAGTACACTAATTGTGTATTTGAAATGAATTTTAACGTATGTATAGATTAAGTATTACAAAGTTTTGTTAACGTTTGAAAAGAATATAGTGTGAGAAGACCCCAGATCGAAGAGAGGCGAGCGGCTGGTTATCCGGAGTCCTGGAAGGGCTGATCTCAGACAAACACCATTTCAAATCCGGTTCAAAACTTATTTATTTTCCATTCAAGATGCAGTGGTTTAACATTACACAAATATATAAATCTTAACACATAAAATTGATTCTACATGTACATTTACTTAGCAACTGAATTTACTTTAAGTTACAATACAAATGACACAACGATTTTAAATTGAGCCCAATGCAAATCAAAAAAAACAATTCACATCGTCACGTCACCTCCGCCACCACGAGACCGCAACTCGTCCCGCTCGGCGGATCGTAATCGACTGTGTACAAATACTTAAAAAAAAACTCCCTGCACCGTCGGAGCTACCTTTTTTCCGTAAAAATGGACTCGTCCAGCGGCCGAAGCCGGCAGCAATTAAACGCCTGGCAACAAGAAAGAGCCCGTTCTGCGAAATATTGCTGTTGCCGCTGGCTGATTTCAGTTCAGGACACTAATGACACTTATACTTAACAAAAACCAGGGTGTGTCAAGTGATATCTAAAATTAGTAAAAATATCGAGATTAATGTCAAATTAAAATTGATAACTTTCTTATTCCACTGGTTTGATCACTAACGTGAAGCGTTTCGCCTCTTTAAGAAGCATCTTCAGACTAACCATATCGCAAGGTTATTTATTTTAAAGGTAAACAATGATTCTAATTTTTACATTAAAAATAAAGAGTAGGATGGGGTATATTCCATTCTACTGGACGTGGAGAAGGGGGTAAGACATAAACACTGATAGACTATAACACTACTAACTACAAATCAACTACTAGTGTTTGGAGGTGTAAATACCAAAGTAAATAAATTTAATAGTGGTGAGCCACCTGTTCTATTTGAAATGTTATTTACTAATACTCGATTACTGCTAATCGGTTTTATTAATTTATAAAAACTCTTTAGCTATTCATTTTAATGGCTTTTTTATTTAATTTCTAGGTTATTATTTTAATTAGAATCTTTTATTAAAATAATAACGTAGAAATACTCGTTAGTGATAAAACCAGTGTAATAACAAAGTTATCAAATTTAATTTCATATTGAAAATGAATTTCCACAAAATTACCGCCGAATCCATAGAAAATATATCGAGATTAGGTTTTTCCATCTGAATACTGAAATGTACTAAACTAAGGCTCCAGATTTTACTCGTTTTCATGTTGGTAATATTCCGAGAACAGTGAGCAGTTTAAATACAGTGTATATAAGGCAAAAGATGATAATTATATCGTACAGTCGCACGGTGTAAGTGTGTAAGATGTTCTCACAATATTGTATACAGTAACAATCTTGGGTACATAGTGATTGCGGGATGAAACAAGCCGGCCAATGCCTACATTGTTTGGAGGTCGTCAGTCTTTATTACTGTGGCAAGTTTACGCTTTAATCGTATCATAAACTGTTCCTCAAGAAAGAGCTTTTGAACTATGCGAACACATTGTGTATAATTTTTAAAATTTAACAAAAACATTTTGAAAATTTTATTTATAAATAACAAATTAAAGGCGATCATGAAAAATGCAATACACCCGATTTTTTTTTGCACGGTCCAAGAAAACGGCCCAATTACTTTTTATACCGATTTTTTTGCTTTTGCACGGTTATAAAAGGACGAAAAGTATTATTAAACAAAGTATATGTATTAATTTATATTACTTCGGCCCTTTGTGAATATTGGAATCTTAGCTTGTATCGTTTGACGAATTTTAAGATGCTGGTTTTCAAAGACTTGTGTCTAACTTGTTATCGTTTTGTCACATTTATGCTACTTTTCTGTTTCGATATTATTCCATCTGGTTTTTATTTTTTAATGCCTGTTTACTGAATTTTTTGATTGAATATTTTCGTTGGATTCAGCGAATATTGTCTATCTCTTGTAAACAGTATATACAGCTAAGCTAAAATAAGTTTAAGTATAGTTCTGACGATGGCGCTAAGCCGAAATAGCTATACCTAAAAAAATTTGTAGAACTAAATACTTTGATATTTTACCGTATTTCAATTAAATGTATTTTGCGAAAATACTACATCATATAATAACCAAATAAATAAAACTTCACGATATATAATTTTTGCAAAGGTATTACATATTTCGGCGGGTGCGGGTTTTTAGAGTGCACAACGACCATACAAGTAACACAATTATTCATTTGCAGACGCACGTGCGGCCAATTATTAAATTTGTCGATAATATCGGCGGGCAGTCCGGTTGTCAAAAATAAATGCATTTAACGCTTTAGAAATGGGAGAAAATTACCGGAACACCGTTTCCGATGAGTGACTACTAACTATTCGAACTGAATATTTTATGCAACGATCTTAAAATAAACAATGATCTATCACTTTGGTTTTAGCGGTGTTGCCACGGACTGCCTGGTTTCGTGAGGAATATTAAATACGCCACCAAAATTTACAAACCAAATAAATGAATACTTACTCTCTCGTGAATTATTCCCGCCATGATGTCATAGTAAATTAACAAACACATTGTAGTTCTGTCATCTAAATATAAGTAAATGCAAATTTTAAATGTAGAATTTTGGTAACCTTTCAGTGGTTATCAAATACGTGTGGTACTCCAACATAGCATGAGTACTAAGACTATTAAATGTGGTTTAGTTATGATCTGTATGCACAGCAAATATGGTGCACTTAATGCTCAATTCGAGTGCTATGTTACAAAATTTGAATTGTTGAGATTTTTGTACATTTCCATGTATTTCGTCATAAACGACCCGGGTTTCCCTTTTCGGCAACTTCAGGCATTGGAGCACACGGATGACCTCGAACTGACGATATCAGCTATGATATCGATACTGGAGCTATGATATCAATAAAGCAGAGAACCGTTCCAATTATCCGACGCAATAAGGTGCATTGGATGGTGAAGTGTGACACGATCTGTGTTTTACAAGTATTCCACTAGTTGTGTTTCAAAACTGACAATTGTTTCCATCTTTGAGAAACATTTTCAGATTGGCCGTGTCAAAACCAGTGGAATAACAAAGTTAATAGTATGCAATTTAACATATATGATAATCTAAGACATCGACTGAGGGTGCTTGATGGAATTTCTATATCAAATTTGGATTAATGAGATTTTGTACACTTCCATGTATTTTGTCACTAACGACCCGGGTTTCGCCTTTCGGCATCTTCAGGCATTCGAGCACACGAATGGACTCGAACTGAGAGACAGTAAACAGTGTCTAACGTTTATATAGAAGATACAAATGCGACAAATATTATTTACGAGGTAAGATATTATACGTCTGAGAGCCACACTGATACCTGAGTTAAAATTTCGTAAGATAGAGTAAACTTTAAGAACAAATCTGGTATTTATAAATTACAATGCAATGATTGCCAACATTTCTATGTGGGTAAAACCACACGTACATTAGATATAAGGGTATCAGAACATTTAGCTGCCTTTAGATTAAAAAAAAGAAACTTCGACATTCGCAAATCACTTGCTAATGGAGACCATACGTTCAATGCGGATGATGGGGTTAAACTGTTGCATAAAAACATGGGGGATCATAAATTATTTTATCAAGAAATTTTGGAAATTAATAGAGCCCAGTTAAATTCCTTGCCAATTTTGAATGAGCAGCTGAACCTTCCTAATTCTCCGCTATTATACCCTATACGTTGAAACAACAGATGTCACTAAATGTGGAATGATTGTATATATTTACCCATTCGTCGAATTACATCCCGTCAAAACCCACAATACTATTATAATTGTTAAATCACTGGTATTTCTAAAAGAAGTTGAAAAGCGGCAATTCGCCACTCTGTTAATATGGTGTTTACAAAATAAGGATTAGGACGATTCCCGAAATTTTAACTCAGGTATCAGTGTGGCTCACAGACGTATAATATCTTACCTCGTAAATAATATTTGTCGCATTTGTATCTTCTGAATAAAGCAGAGAACCGTTTTATCCGTCGCAATAAGTTCATTGGATGGTGTCCATTCGATCTGCGCTCGAATCCACTAGTTGTGTGCCAAAACTGACAAACCATCTTTGAGTGACGTGTCAAATACATGGAAGTGTACAAAATCTCAATAATCCAAATTTGATATATGATAATCATTTTTAATGTTAAAAATAGGTATCTAAATCTTAGGGAGCAAAGAATCGGTTATTTTTAATTTAAATGTTGTACATTTACATGTATTTCGTCACCAATCGGTTGTATATTGTTGACTCACGGGACTGTCAATAGTCGATATTACTCTTTCAGAGTGAATAAAAAGCATAAATTATTTAAGTTCGTGGTTCTTTTCAACTAGTAGGAACGCCCGTCATAGATGACGGTATTGAAATACTGAATGTCTAAAGTAGCAGGTCTTTAGTTTCCATACTGACGGACTGATTGTTGTAAGTTTGCCTTGGAATTTGCGTCACGACGGAACTGTGTGTACTGTTTATAGACACCGAGGACGCTTAGGTCATAAGAAAATTTCATAATTACATGTGGATGTGATAATAATAAAACCTCTACATCTACGCCTACAGACCGATCTGGGCTATTATATATAAGATAGGTAAAATATTAATAAGGTATAAACTTATGAAACAGTAAGCGCCGATGCAAGGCTAATTTCCTAGAGAATCAAACGTTTAACAAGACAGCGAAAGTTCCTTGCAGCGTCACACCTGTCTTGAACTGAACTGCAGCAAGTTTGCTTAAGCCTTAGTAGACACTGTACATGTCAGTCATCATTGGAGAATTCACTAACAAGCATACAACGGAAAACTAAGTTAGGACTTGGATAACATTTCCGGCTACATTGTTATAAAATAACGAGCGAAATTTCGTCGCAAAATATAAACTAAATTTACACACACATGGGGTAGAATAATAAAGTTGGCGAACAACTAATCATTCCAGATAACAATGTTAGTGTTTAGACTGTTTAGACATGGGAGTTAGTTATGGCATAGCTCTGTTTTAGACGGTAGATATTTGAATACTTCAATATATTGTCATTTTTGGATTATTGAGATTTTGTACACTTCCATGTCAGTTCGAGCCCATTCGTGTGCTCGAATGCCTGAAGATGCCGAAAGGCGAAACCCGGGTCGTTAGTGACAAAATTTTTAAATTATATTGTCATTTGTTAAAAATCGAAATCTGTGTGATAAAAACACACCACATTTTTATTTTATATTTGTATACGACTATTCGATACCTTTTACGCTTTATACAGTACAATTAAATAAATAATTAACAAATAAGTATGAAAAGTCCAAAATGTTTCTGCTACTAACAGTAATTTTGCTTAATCCCCTTTTTTTACATAACACTACACCGACAATATGAGGTAAATTCTCAAATATGCAAATAAATCGTGTGGGAGTGTGTTATGTCCATATCCTGAGTTGTGCAAGTGGATACAACGGCCAGCGGGGAACACCGAACATTTTTCATATTAGCTCACATATGAATGACAACGCGCGAGACAAAGCGGCCCGGTCGCGTCGTTTCTTTCAAGATTGCGCGAGACGAAAAGAGTCGAACACAAGCCAGTAGCTTTCGAGCCTACACTAGAGGTAGTCTGCTAAGCCGTTTGTCGTCGGTCGATGATTTTTCATGTTTTCAGGGATACAATTTTGATTATTACTTCATGTCGACTATGTCGTCTTCAACTTTAATAAATTTAAGCGATGTCTGTGAATATTCTTGTTTTTCCGGCTATCAATCACTTACAATCAGTCATAAATGCATGATGTGTAATGAATACACTCCACCGTAGCGCGCGGATTTATTTTACATAGTAAGTGAAAGGTTAACATCTAGGATCACTAATCACAAAATGTTGATTTGAACTACGTTGTTTTTATTCAAATCAAGAATATTCTATAGATGTATGATAATATTCAAACAGTTTACTTAATACGTATTTATTTCCCATCTTTGATATCGAGAATAAAAGATGTTAATTGATAATGAAAAACTTAATTTGTATTTTCTAAATAATACATATTACTTGTAAATACACCCAATCCCTTTTTTACACAATACATTTGTTCAATAAATTGACGGATAAAAAAGAATCAATAATGCAAGGAAAACAAAAATTGGTTCTTTAAATTCGTTTAAAAAAGGCTTTTATTTGCATATAAACCTTGAAAATAAGGAACGGTGGCATCCAAAAAATCGCGTAAAAAGAGGACTGGGTTTATATTACAAACAAAATCTTTTAAATAAATCAATAAAATAGTACAATTTTCAACTTTTTGCAAGTAATATGTTATAGGTACAGTACAATTTAAGTATAATACATTTCGCCGAATAGTCAAACGAGTAAAGATAATTTCTCGTTGTCGTCATTTAATGTACAAAAAAATCGAATCTACTTCTCAACGAGGCGAAACATGTGTCAAAGCCTAGTAAAAAAAAACCAGTGGATTTATTGCATTCCTTATTAAAATTTAAATTAAATTCTAAAACTAAATTTTCAGAATTAATCCGCCGAATCTATTGGTGGCAAGATACTTCTTAATGAACAAAAATAACTTGAAAACAATATGGCAATTCTCAAATATAAAGAGAATCTGTCGGACAGGACTATTATTATATATTAAATGTATTGCATTATTTCGTGTGTAAAACACAGTCATTTGTTATTATGCAGTGCTGACGAAAGCAGAATGCCAGTTTCGTTTGTTCTATCATTCACCATTAAGAAGTTATGCAGTGTCTAGTCTGATTGATGAAACGAAATGTCAGTCGGTGTGTTTATGATTTACTCGCGGCAGTTGTCACAGAGGCAAAATCATTTTCGCCCAGACGCTGTATCTAATGGTTGAGGAATGCAGGATGGCTAAAAATCCGACATTTGAACGCAAACAGGACCATGCAAAAAGAAAATTTGAATCTATGGATTGAAAATCTCGACTCTATGTCTAATTTCGAAACATAACTGCATATGCGTTAAAAAATCATTCGAGTACTTACTATCATCAATTTGAGTAAGTTTGCCCATCGGTCTAAGATTGGCCCACTACATGGAAAGAGGTTTGACATTAGGCTGTTATAATACTATGATAATACTAAAGCCATATGAATATTTTTTAGTTGAGCAAATGTATTGAGTAGCCCCTGGTGGTAAAAATATGAATTAACGTGGAACATAATTTGTTGTTTAGTTGAATTTGTAAGCTGTCAGCTTGGAATGATAAAACACAATTTAAAAACTTATCTTGAAAAAATTGGGTTAGCCATATTTTCAATTTGTATTACTAATCTGTAAACCAATTGCTGTATAATTTCTCGCACCTCAATTATGTACAGAAAATATGAAAGCATAAAGAAAAGTTACTAAGACTTTAAAATCACTGAATTTATAGTAATTACAGTGATGAAATTTGAATTATTGAGATGTTGTCCATTTCCGTGTATGTTGTCACTAAAGACCCAGGTTTCGCCTTTCGGCATCTTCAGGCATTCGAGCACACAAATGGACTCGAATTGACAGACAGTAAACAGTCTCTAACGTTTATATACAAGATACAAACACGACAAAATATTATTTACAATATTATAATTAATATTAAAGTCCAGGAACCACACTGATACCTGAGTTAAAAACTCCGAGAATAACCTTAATTCTTGTTGGGAAAACAAACGCATTAACAAAGTGGCCAACAACAAAATACATGGAAATGTACAAAATCTCAACAATTCAAATTTGATATTGAAATTCCATCAAGCACCCTCATTCGATGTCTTAAATTACAGTGATTATTTGTATCGTGGGCCAAAGTTACCCGATTTAGATACAAACTTTGGCCTACCTTGTTCTATTTATATATCAATTACAACAATAAATCTTTTTATGTTAATTAATTAAATTAAATTAAAAAATCTCAATAATCCAAATTTAATATTGAAATTCCATCAAGCACCCTCAGTCGATGTCTTAAATTAATTAAATTTCATCTTAGGACGTAAGTAAATTTTTATGTAGATCAATACCACACATAAATGCAGTGGCGAACCGTAAAAATACAAAGAAACCCTCGGAACTGGGCCAAAGTTACCCAGATGACCATATCAACTTTTAGTAAGTGTGGCAAACCGAAGTACATACCAAAATTCATTTATTTAGTCACACTTCAGTATTACAAAAACTTATTAGGTATGAGCACAATAGAAAAAATCAGTAAAAATAAAATGAATATTAGCAAAAAAACTGACATAACTTTGATGAGAATCTGCCATTATGGTAATAGTTATTACGTAAATCTGTTTGCGGAAAGAAAAGAGTTATGTTTAAAATCGGAACTTTTTAAGAGAGGTCAAAACAAGATTTGCGTTATTTTAAATCTTCTAAAAATGTGATGTTTCAATGTAAAACATGCTTATTCAGCGGTGTTCATACGGCTGGTGCTTTTCTCATTTACATTTATATGCATGCATTGTAGTTATTTTGGTATAATATAATCAACACATACTTTAATTTTAAAGAATAACGCCACGCGCACACAGAACAATCTAGGTTATTTTCGATAATCAATTTAGTGTGAACGAAGCAAACATCGATCACGGACAATAATAATGAACACATCAATTAAAAACAGGTGGCATAGACGATAAATAAATAAACAAATAAATGGCGCTTACTCAGTGATTCATTTCACTGCCGCATTGAAAAGGTTAACGACACGCTCCGGTCATCAATCAGAAGTCGTACAATAGGTAAGAAAGTCTAGCTGACTTTTGTCTGCAGCAATTATTTTATGATACAACTACTCACGATGGTCGAAAACAATTGTATTAAATCTTGCATTAAATTAGTACTAATGTTATGCGCAACTATGTATCAACAACAATATAAACGAAAATAGTGTCAATTTGTTGGTGTAAGAAATGGTAATAAAAAACGTTTTGCAAATAAATCAATTGATATTTACGTAACTGAAGCCGCTATTCGACTACTAGAGAAGGTGGATATGAACCTAATGTAGTAATTAATTTCTCAGTTATTTAAATGTTCATTTATGACATTAATTGGCAGATCAATCGATGAAAATATGTTTTACATGGTGGGATAATCTTAGTTTAAAACGATAGATTTTTGAAAATAATTTCACCCATTAGATTTATTATGTGCATCAATCGAATAAGTACTTGCACCGTTTGAATTCTAGAGGCAGTTTTAAACATCTTTATTTGTCGGCGTCCGTGACGCAGTTGGTAACATGCGTAAGCTACGGTTACAGATGCCTTGGGTTCCATTCCCGCTACGGACACTTTCATAAAATTGATCTTTCAATCGATTTATGGAGTGTTTGTGATGTCTAGAACTCCCTCCCACCCATCCGATCCTCAAAAACAGGGCGTAGCGAGAGCGATTAGTCAATCACTAGTTCTGTCCTAGCCCTATCCTTCTATCCCTACCCTCTTCGAAAAAAGAGTTTGTGCCACTGAGTAACAAGCAGCTCTCATAGAAAAATTCTGTTGGGAAGCCTCCATTAGGAGGCCTTATTAGAAAAATTAAAAATGGCGAGCTTACTTACTGAAATTTTGACGTAACGCCAAATTTAAATTAGCTAGTTCTCAGTTTCTTATCGGGGGCGTGAACGTTTTTGTAATTTAAACATTTGGGGACACGGCTAGAATTTGAGTGGACGATTACACAATTGCATGTTGCGATGATCTCTTTCAACCCTTGCGAGACAGACTCGTTCAATTCTTTGATTTTTTTCAAGAAATGCATTGCATGACATACATTTAAACAATTTTATGTTTGACCACAATGACTAGTTAAATTAAGCAACGCCCGTGATAAATGATTCATTAAACAATGGAGACATCTCAATTCTATGAAACTCCCATACGAATCTGTTCCAATGTCTTAGCACAGGAGCCACCCTTCGATCCAAAAACCGAATGACAGAGGTCCCACATCCTGGGTGGCGCAAATCCATCGGTAGTCAGTAGTCAGGATGCCGTTACGTATATTCAAAGTGCAACGTCGTTATGCAGTGGGGCGTCGTTAGGACATTGCGAACGACAAAGCGGCCGTCGACGCTTTTATAATTAAACCGCGACGCTCAGTGATTCCTGCAAACAAAAAGTCACGATAGAATGTAAATGTGTTTCTTAGTATCTATCTGCACGCTGCGAAACGGTTACACATTATTCGATAAACTACTAAGGATTCTCAATTTTACGTTAAAACAGTACACAAATTAATGAAACTAATTTTGACAATCGACAATGGAAGACTTACGAGAGATACGTGTTTATAATACGTGATACGATTATCAAAATGATTAAATAGTAATAATTATACAGTATCTTTTCAGCCATGTTCACTCCGAAGTGGTGAAGATGAACTTGTCACGGACATTATTGACACAAGGCGAGGAAAAGTCAATAATAATAATCGACGGTGTGTTGGTCAATTGATGTAAGCCTCAAAAACACGAAAGTGAGTTAATGATTGGATCTCATTTTAAAGACGACAGAGCAGGTATCGGATGATGTAAATTATAAAAATAAATTGACAACTTTTTGGGAAAAGGAAACATCATTTTACATTGGTTTTAAGTTTACAAATTCTGACCCATCAACTTGATTTAAGTCACTTTTACTTTTTTAATTTAATGTAAAAATTTAAACTTAAAAAAAAATGTCTGGCATTACAGTTGACAGCTAATGCGCTAAATATTTTGAAAATTAGAAGTGATCTCGATGAGAATTTTTAGAAGTAATTCATCAAGATCACAAATTTAAATTGAACAAATCTAAATTTGATATTGACCTTGCTGGGAATTGAACCAGGATCAGAACCTGATTGGTGGGGCAAACACTTACCACTAGACAACAGAGGCCGACAATTATATCGACACTCCTTACGTCTACACCCGTATCTGCAAACATGAGAATTTACAGGAGTGCATTTCAAAGATTCATAACGCAACTCACCATATAAAACAGTTTTTACTCTTTCCTGAGCAATTTTAATTTTGTATGGTTACATCAATTGGCCAAAACACCGTCGATATAAAGGTAAAGATTTCCGCATACAGATAGAGGTAAGAGTAGACAATGACAGGCCATCTTCTTATCTACACCACTGATTGATTTCGACAAGTTGGAAATCAGACAAAAAAATACAGTCACTGATTTCTTTTCATAAAAAAATGTTTAATCATATCGAAAGTAATTCAAATATCAAAAAATTGATTGAGGATGAACATAAAATAATAGAAGATTGCACACGGTTTATCTGTACATTCAGTAAAATATTCTCGCCATTTGTATCATTTGCTTTATTAAAATTTAATAATTTAATAATTTGGTAATTTTACTAACATAATAAATAATCAACGTTCACTTTTCTTCGACAGCATACAAGATCGATACTACTAGATAAAATTGTAAATACGTGTAAATAATTGCAGCGTCTGCAGATTTAGAAGCACTGGCTTAGCACTGGCGAAAATACGAAGAGTGGCAATACATTTGCCTAAGAATGACGGCGAATCGTTACGCGAAATTGATCGGCAGTTATTTTCCAGTTTGAGTACAGTGTTCACAATTTATACCTCTCGATGTGTTTACTGTATCGAAGATGCAGCGCATATTTATAAAGCGAAAAACAATGGTGCTATTATAAATAAGTAAATAAAACACATTCCCACGAAGTCGATGTCAATGTAAATTAGATTATCGTATGCTTATCAGAATACGAATCACTTTCAAGAATTATCAGTCCGTTTAATAACAAACGCATACAACGTTTCGAAGTATCTTTTGCCGTGAGTTCGTACGTATACTTCACGTCTCTCGCCGAAAACCGTTTTCGCGGAGATAGTTATATATCAATCCCATAACTCAAAAAACGATAAAAATAAAATTACCAACTTCACATAGAAAAACAAGATATGTGTTTGGAACCAAGAAATACGGCATTACGGTCGGTAACTATTTAAGTAATATTTATAGTTATCGAGCTTTCACGATTGGGGGGAAAACGCTGATGCCACGATGCTGAAATAAGTATAAATACTTGTTGCAATATTTGTTTCTTATGTTATTTTTAATTGCCTTTCCCTGCTTTCTTTACTAGGTATTTTATGTTCGTTGGATGTAGATGTGAATGTTTTTATTACATCACGTGCAACATCGTCCGATCATTATCTCTTAACCACTGATCTACTCTTTTGCATCAATCCTACACGTGTATTAAATACACTGATAATGTACATATCAAAAAACACGTGATCATGTAGCGATGGCAAAATAAAAACATAACGAGTGTTCACAGTATGCTTAAACCTAGCGCGCATTTATAGACCAGAGACTGATTGATGAATGTAGGAGATTAACATAAAACGATGAAGCGCGTCGCCTGATCACGAATATGTTCATGTCTAAATTCTGAGCACATTTGTGCAATGGGGCTTACTGTCATGCATTTATTACGAATTCGCATATACTGGATTACGTTATAGATTCATACTCGTCTATTCCCAATAGCCCATAATAATTAATAGCGCCAACGTGACATTTCATTACACAGAATGAATACAATAAATACGAAACACAATATACAGCAAATTTGATTGGAGAACGTTATGCATTTTTTAACGATCATTATTGTTTCTGACAATACTTGAGCCATTGGATTATTTAGAGTATTTGGAGTATTAATAGTTCGTAGTCTGAGTGTCTGTGATGTCAAAAACTCCCCCCCATCCGTCCGATCCTCACGGGGCGTAGCGAGAGCGATTAACTAATCACTAGTCCTGTCCTAGCCCTATCCTTCTATCCCTAATCTCTTCGAAAAAAAGAGAGGTTGAGCAACTGAGTAACAAGCAGTTCTCATAGAAAAATTATGTTGAGCTATCTCCATTAGGATACCATATGCTCCACGTTGGGAGCGGACATAGAAAAAAAAATTATATCACTAGTATATAATATTTCCAGTGCGCTTTATGCACAGAGATGTGTGTGTTGAAAATGTGTGAGTAAATGTGTGTGTTGCGCTGTGCTGTGAATAACTTTGACGTGACAGACAGATAAATTAAAACTAATATATACTATAATTTGAATTGCCAATTAGTAGATGGTTTATATAGTTTATATAATATACGACAACTTAAATAAGTGGCGAAATATATGTAAATGTACAAAATTTGAACAATTCAAATTTGATATTTAAATTCCATCAAGCCCAATCCACGATGATAAAACGCCATATATAAAATCCATTTAAAAAAATCATATTTTAAAAACATAAAAGATGAAGACTATTGGATACTAGATATCAGTGATGCATAAACCGTTGCCCAAAATGGCATTTGTTACGGCCCAAAATAACAAGTAAAAAGTAGTAAAATTATGTAACTATTAAATTAAAAATAATAAAGTGCGTATCTCGTCTAGTATAATACATCATTATTTTCCATCACTTTTACCCTTTGCGGCCCATGAAAAATTATAAAATAAATAAACTGGCCCCTCTTTCAAATAGGTTGTGCACCACTGCTATAGATGTACCAATTTAACTTGGTCGCTAGTGAGGGCGCCACTGTTGCGTTAGGAATGTTGCCATACTCAACCAGAACTGAAATTTAAATAAATTCCAAAACTGATATTTTAGCGACAGTTATTAAAAGTACGCATGGATTTTCGAAAGATATTTAATGGTAAATGGGGAAATTTATTCTAGACTGACAATTCAAGTTCCGAATTCGGCGGCGGCCAAGTAGTGTTGATAATACTGTAGTTTCAAATTTCAAAGTTAATGTAGTAAATAGAACTTCATCCTGAATTTAAATCGAATAAAACCAATATAATTGATGCGTGTTGGTAATGTACACCTCGTCGGCTTCACCACAGAGCGGCGCAATATGGCGAGGTGATAGAGCGTAAATATTTCATAGTTCCCGATACAATTGAAATGTTTATTTAGACGTGGATCGCTCATACGTCAGTCTACACTAGTTACGGCTATTCCGCTGAAAGCATACAATCGGTCGCGCGGGCAAAATGTATTCATACGTCGTCTGGGAAATCGCATATTTATGCATATTGCAACATAGATCATAATATATTTGAATTGATTGCCGTGTTATATCATCACCTTCGAAAATCATTCTATGCATAACCGATGAGTCGATACTAAAAATTTTGTAAACGATTGCCAAGCACATTAAATTTATAAATCATATAAACAGAAGGATTTTTCCCTGTCATGGATTTTTGTAGAAATCCCATCTTGATACTAAAAAAATAAACACAATAAGGATGTAAAGAAAAACGATCCAAGTGAAGAATTGTTCAAACAATAATATTGGAGGTTGTTTCAGCGAACGAATGAAAGCCCGAGAGAAAACATACGAAAAAGTCTTTACTCAGACTCTTAAGTGCGTAATAGAAGATTGTATCACTGATAAACGATACATATTGGATTACATTGTAAATGTTCATACTGAATTGTGGTAGAAATATGATGTGTGTAAAATATTGCACTAAGCCATACCAGATACATTATATTTAATTTTATTTCAATCGTTCAATCATAAGTGTACAGTAAATTTACAAAAAAGACACAATGTTCACAGTTCATTGCATCATTATGGTATGGACACTACTGCTCAACTCTGAAACTGTATATGCACTTAAAAATTGATAGACGTAATTAAAACATGATCAATTTTCAATTTATTCGAGATGGTAAACAATGTACGCATATCGGGCGAAAATATTTCGTCAATTGACATTTTTTATATAATACGCCCATCGCTTTTTTTTAATGTTTTAATTACAATTTATTTCATGCCTGATTAAAGATAATTTTATCCACAATAATAAAATCAAATCAAAGCAAGTACATACTTTGTTTATATTCCCCATAAATGAACTGGAATTTGAAGGCGCGTAAATGCGATGATCGATTACACAAAAAAAGGGTAAATACTCTCGACATTGATTTTATCTCAATCAATTTGAAACGTTTCTTCAACTAAAACACATGATTTTTTAATAGAAACGTTTGCTGCTCCATTTTCAACACATTTTTAATTTTCCTTTTATTCATTCAACGCTGCAATATACACGAGAATAATCAAAACGAACGAAATCTAATTATTTCTACAAACTCATTCTACAGCATGTTCAATTTATCAATATTTCACTTAAGGGAGACAGTAGGTTCATAACACAGTTATGTTTAAAAATGTCGGGAATAAAAATTTGAGCCCGTGTGTGACAAACGTTTCATGTCACATTAATATTATTCGAACGTGAAAATAGGAAAGATTCCGGAAATTAAATACGTGACACGACTGCCTACGTCGACTATTTAATAAAAAAACGTATGTTTGTGTATTTTAACGATATTTTCAATATGCCATAAAGGAAAACCTAATGCCTGTCGGAAATAGTATTCTACGTAGCGACAGGTCAACAATGTGGCACAACATAAATTATTTAAACAGTAAAATATCACTTGAAATCCTTCAATACACGAGGATTATTATAGCACAATGATTAATAAAAAAAAAAACGTAAATGATAAATATGTCTTCTGACATTATAAAAAGATTAATATTGAAACCTTTGTATGTATACCTATAAAGTTGCAAATTATTCCATGAAATGTCTAGATTAAAGTGACATAAACTCTTCCAAACTAAAGCAAGAAAAACGTCATCGAAATTTGATAAATGACTTAACGAAGGCAAATGCGTTAGTTTTAATAATTGACAGTGGGATTATCTGTTTTTAGAAATATTTTTCATTACATATTGTAATATATAATAATAAAATTGGTATTTTCCATGGATTCGGCGGTAACTTTGCGGAAATTCAGTTTTAATATAAAATTAAATTTGGTAACTTTATAATTTAAGACATCGACTGAGGGTGCTTGATGGAATTTCAATATCGAATTTGGATTATTGAGATTTTGTACACTTCCATGTATTTTGTCACTAACGACCCGGGTTTCGCCTTTAGGCATCAAACAAACCAACTTACTTCACTCACTTTGACTTCATTTAAATATCATTTTTACACCATTAAAATTATCATTTCTTAATAATTTGAATAGTTTTAAGTTTTTTAGAAATTCATAAAACCATTAATAGAAATCGATTATAAGTAAATAGCATTTTGAATAAAGTCAAGTGGTTCACCACTATTAAATTTATTTCCCTAGGTAGTTTCACCTCCAAACACTAGTAATTAATTTGTAATTAGTACTGTCATTGTTTATGTCTTACCCCTTTCCCACGTCCAGTAGAACGAAACAAACTCACCTTAGTCTTCGTTCTAAATGTAAGAATTAGAATCATTGTTTAACTTACAAATAATTTATCTTGCGATATAGTTAGTCTGAAGATGCTACATAAAGAGGCGAAATGCGTCACATTAGTGACAAAGCCTGTGGAATAACTAAGTTACCAATTTTAATTTTATATTACAATTTAATTAAAAATTACATTTTACAAGCGGCCCTTCACCCGAAAAGTGTACCCAGGCCTATAACAGAAACAGGCGTATAAACATAGATACATTATATAAAATGAATTTTTTTAGAAAATTTTACAAATATCTTCCGGTCATCAATAAAAACAAATGAGCTTATTGCTTTTGATTTGGATGTATGCATTAACGTTATTTCTTTCTTTCTTGTTGATGATACAAAATAAATTAATATAATCAATGCAGAAAGAAAACCATTTTTATTCACTCAGCAAATAAGACGGTAGGTAATACACGAGAGCTCATACATTTCAACGTATTTCCAGGCGTATAACTTGAATGCTGAATGTGTCAATGCGAAACTCCAAAAGAAAAGTAAGAAAGCATTTGCGGTGGAGAAATAGCCTGTCCGCTCGTTCCGACCAAATAATGACCGTCATAAGAGAAGTCCACCGACGACAAAGGATAAAAAAGGATCGTATCCGGAATATAATAAGGAAATAAGATATCAAGATCAGATCACAGTATCAATCTGATATAAAAGAGTCCATTTCTCGAAACCAATAATGTGAACGTGTCAAACATTCTAAATAAGTTATTTTTCAATAGAAATAATGAGCCTTACTGTACTTTTTTTAAATTATAAAAAAATATAGTGAATACCCTAAACATTGCATTTCACTAGAGACCGATAAGAAAGCCGCAATCAGAGAGAAATAAGTTGGTGCTGACGACATATAAAATAAAAATGACATGGTTCGTGAATGATTATTTTATAAATCTATTTAAATGTTGAATATCGTACAGGAAATTCCATTTTGAGTCACTGATTACAGTATAAACTATGTTTAGAACATTGATAGGTATAATAAATATGACACGAGTAAAAACAGCTAACATAATAAATAACAAAATCATGTGTGAAAGAGCTCAGAATGACACAATAGATGATTGACATATTGTGTCGTAATTTCTGCATGACGAAAACTGTCAACAATAAAATTGAATTTTTTTTTTTTTAAATAAAACAAATTAAAATTTATTGATTGAATGTGTATTTACTTAGTAGAACTTCATTATAATAGGATAAAATTTAAAATTGAATATGTTCAATAGGTTTGAAATACAAGATAGTTTCCAACTACCACTCGCTGTGAATATCCGACTTCGACAACTCTATCGAGAAGACACATATGATTTCAGTATCTCACTGTAAGTGTATTTCATATATTATTATTACTTAAGATAGTATAAATAAAAATAGAAAACAGGCAGAAACTTCGTAACCTTAACAGGAAAATAGTATAAAGGAAAGTTTCGCCTCGGAAAAATCTTGAACTTAATTCACTCTAGAATTTACATAACAACATAAATATTGCGAAGCAAAGAAAACATGCTCAATGGTGGAGCAGCCGTTTATCACGCAGGTATTTAACCTGCATCCCTATCGCCATAAATAAGGCTATATAAGGACGTATTTGAGTACACGATAAAGGAAAACTTTGCAACGGACCGCCGAGACTAGCAACTTGGTAAGAACAGCGATTCACAAAGGCGGTTTCAAAAAACGAAGTACCAACAAACTCGATACCGAATATTTGATTGAAAATTGAATTTGAAAGGATTCGTTTATTTCAGCAGATCATATCAATAGAACGAACAAGATTAGAGTAGTTTAATAAATCCTCAATATTTCCGCAATCAATAATATGTTTAACTGTGGTAGTAGGTTCTCAATTGAAAACAATACAACAATGGTCACTTTAAATGCAGTCTTAAAAGAATTATGAATATTTAGTATTGTTTGCCTATTTCGCTCGTAGCGTCAAGAAAAGTATAATTCGTCAACATATTAGCATGTAAAATACTTACACTATGATAACTTGTGTCTTAAAATACTTTTCAACGAAATGAGTGCCATGGTTTAAAAAAATAAGAAATATTTACATTAATTAAAATAATTTAAGACATCGACTGAGTGTGCTTGATGGAATTTCAATATCAAATTTGAATTCTTGAGATTTTGCACCCTTCCATGTATTTTGTCACTAACGACTCGGGTTTCGCCTTTCGGCATCTTCAGGCATTCGAGCGCACGAATGGACTGAATGGACTGGAGTCCATTCGTGCGCTCGAATGCCTGAAGATGCCGAAAGCCGAAACCCGGGTCGTTAGTGACAAAATACATGGAAGTGTACAAAATCTCAATAATTCAAATTTAATTAAAATAAATATTCATAAGATTATATTTTTAATTTAGAAATTGATTGAATATAGTAATGATAGATTAACGCATTATTGATTGAAGATGTGTGCTTGACACTTAAAATAAAAAAAAAACCAATTCACAATGTCAATGTTGTCCTTCCCTGGTGGAAACGAAGGCTTAAAAATACGTAACGTAACAGGTCCGGGGATGTGGAAATAGTCGATAAAAATCATTTCCGACGTAGCAAAAGTCAAAGGCCGCGATATCAATTATACGAACGATCGCCCAACTGATTTCCAGCGGTCAATGAAAATAAATGTTTGCCCATCTAATGCTACGACGCTACGCACGACTCGCGTAGCAACCGCAGCGTACCTCCATTATTTGCGCGACATACACTCGGCCATAATTTAAATAAAACACTTTATATGTTTTTCTTTTACATTGAGAAATAGCTTAGACTTATGTTAAAAAAAATGGAAATGAAAAATAATTATTCTCAAATCAGATAATAATATTATTCTTCAAAAGTTCTAAATTAAATAGGGAGAAGTTTATTTTTCTATTGGGTATGTAAAGAGAGGATTCGAAGTTGTAAAACTGAAAAATTATTTTACACCAGTGGTGCGGCTGAGGATGTGAATGCGAAAGCGATTGATTATATTATACGGCAATATAATACTGGACGTAGATTCAAAAGCGATCAGCAGAATTTTTAAACAATGTTCACTCGGGAAAGGGACAAATATATTTACTTACACCGAGTTTTGCGTGAACGAAGTCAGTGCGCGCCGAGGTCGGTGCAATTTGAATCGATATATGACGAAAAGAGGCGAAACGGCAATGCTGTCCTACGTGCAAACGCACCACCGCACTAGCTTCGCGCCAAAATATAAAATCAACTGATCGCGCCTTCGAAGACGTATCTCTTCGTCATCTTTCATGTAGAACACTCCCATTGGCGGAGAACGATCGATATTTTTGAGCTACGCCGAACCGCCTGAAGTTCGCGATGACTTTGTTCACGTAAGAGGGCCTGTAAGCGTTTCAGCCGAATTAACTCGCTGTTGGTCAATTTCTCAACCTCTTCAATGAGATATCATACAGAAGGAAGGTGTTGGGGAAGGACTATAAGTCTACTGGTCGTCTCAAAACGGTCCACTTTTAGAATCGAGCAGATTCGGAAGGAATATACGAAAACATCACCGTTATGCATCAGGCGCATGAGTTAATGATTTTTTCAGATTCTCGCTTAATCATGTATAAAGTGAACGGTGCATGTGGATAAAATAGCGTCTGCCCTTTTATCCTACTTGCTTATACACAAGTGAGGTTGCGTGATAGAGAGACGTCTACTGCACGCCGATGATATGCATGCATTTGGATACAAATTCATAAATCGATTGAAAAATCAACCTTAGTATGAATCTTATCAGAAATGTATTTTACATCTTTGATATTTCTACATCTCGATTTTTTACGCTTTTTTATGGGTGCCAAATAAATCGCTAAAAACTTGACATGTGTCACTCCGGTGGCATCACAACTGAAAATGAGAAGAAAAAATATATGGCCTAGCAATCCGTGACACGTCCAAGAGAACGAATCGAAAGAAGTGAACGGAGAGAAAGGAGAAGAATGAATGAGAGTGCGGGGGAAAGTATAAAAAGAAAATATTATTATGGCCGTCAGCACAAAAGATGATGATGCGACGCGCCGATATCAAAGGGACATTAAAACAGCTCGAGGGCCTAAGTTTTAATGAAGTTTCTTAAGCACAGTGGCAGTCCTCAAAAATACGTTTTTTAGATCAAATGCCATTCCTATCTGAATATTTCGATATTTGCATCAAAACGCTACTTCTAAATTCACCAAACCAAATGATACTTAATATAAAATTAAAATTGATAACTTCGTTATTCTGCTAATTTTATCACTAATGTGACGCTTTCGCCTCTTCAAGAAGTATCTTCTAAAAATAAAGGGTAGGGTGGGTTTTACTCCATTCTACTGGGCGTTGGGAGGAGGGTAAGACATAAACACTGATAGACTAATCACCATAACACTACTAATTACAAATCAATTACTAGTGTTTGGAAGTGAAAATCCCAACGGAAATAAATTCAATAGTTGTGAGCCGCCTGTTCGGTTGTATTTTACTAATACTCGATTAGTGTTAATGGTTTTATTAATTTCTAAAAACTCTAATCTATTCGTTTTAATATCTTTTCTATTTATTCGATGCAATATTTATTATTTTTATTATAATTATGATCATTTTCTATTAAATGATTAAGAAACTCTGAAAAATTATTACTTTTGAGACATCTTATATGTTACTTTTAAGGTGTTAACTGTCAATTCTTGGTGGAAAGACATTATATTTTTAAAAATAAAACACAATTTGTTTGTACTACTTCCACATATTAAATATGTGGAAGTAGTACAAACAAATTGTGTTTTATTTTTTAGAACATCTTATATGTCCTTTAACTTTAATGTAATGTAATTAGGATCATTGTTAACCTTTGAAATAAATAACTTTGTGATACGGTTAGTCTGAAGATGCTTCTTAAAGAGGCGAAACGCGTCACATTAGTGATAAAACCAGTTGAATAACGATGTTATCAAGTTTAACTTTATATTAAAAATGAATTTCCACAGTCACCGCCTAATCCATATTAAATGCAAATGATACTTAATTATCAAGAGGTAAAAATGCCATATATCTTGGATTTATTTCAATTACGACTTTCACATATTAATTCTCAATATAAATAGTCAAATATAGAAAATAGTTTAAAACGAGCGGGAATTATAATTGACTTAAAACTCAAAATACCGAAAATAGTCAGATACCAAGACTGTGCTCCTCATTTTATCAGGAAAAACTTACCAGCCGATAAAATCCAATCAGAATATAAATAGGATTAAACTTACGATTCTTTTCATCAACTTTTTTTGGGTATGTTATAAAATTCGGACAATTCGAATCAAATAAAAACATTTCTAATATTTAATCATGGCAGACATGCAACCCTTTTTGTCTACGAGCCACTGACAGTCGTAATATTTTTCGTCTACGTTTCCCGCAAGAATAAAACACTTTAGGGGCTGCCTTTTAGCAGCAAAAACGACGGTTTTGAATAATAATAATTCATACAAACAAACAGATTTTATTTAATAACAAACTTTAGCAGGGGCCATGAAGCCAATGAAACGATAAAAGAAGAATAAAATAATAGACGATAATCGGTCTATCACTGAGTCTCTTTTGTAAGTCTATTCGCTTTATTGTTAAAGGAAACTCTCAACTTACACAATTCTATTCAATATGATCAGATGTAAAGAATAGTAAAAATTACCCTTAATAATTGAATGACTCGTCATAACCCATAAACAACTGCTTATGGAATTTATCGCGAAATTACTGAATATACAGTAATTCCTGCTTTTCCATCATTCCAAATATACATTAATTGCATATAAAAAAATAAAAACGAACGAATTGCAGTGATATATTATATCGACGGTGTTTTGGCCTACTGGTGTAATCCTCAAAATTTAAATTGTTCAGGAGAAAGTAAAAACAGTTTTTATCTGAAAACATTACGGTTAGTTGCGTTATCGATCTTTGAAATGTACTCCTGTAAATTTTCATGTTTGCAGATACGGGATTATACATAGGTAGTGTCGATATAATAGTGGCTTACATCAAGTGGGGTGTCAGAATTTTTAAACCTAAAACCAATGTAAAATGATGTTTCCATTGCAAAAAGTGTTCAATTTTTTTTCTAATTTACATCATTTGGCCGATACCTGCTCTGTCGTCTTTAAATTAATATTTTTTATTTGTTTGTAAATTTAAAATATTAAAATACATGACATTACAGCTGAATTCAATGTGCCATGCATTTACACAATAATAATAACAACAATAATGATAATAAAAACATTTTTAAAATTATAAAATATTGTAGAAAGAGAACAAAACATTGAAAGGAACATCACTGAATGTCACATTTTTTGATTGTTTGGCAAAAAATAGATTGTATTTTACAAATCTATCATTTCTGCCAATACTCAAGTGAATTGTTGTTGTGCATTATGTTTGCTTTCATTTATGTCTTGTCATTTAAAAGAGATTAATAAGCGCGTAATTGTGTGTTTTCATTTTACTTCATTAACAAACAATATGAAGCATGCATGACCAACAATCGAAAGTTGGGCCGGCAAATAAAAAAGACGGCTCGTATAAAAGTGTCAACGTGTATGTTGATTTATTACACACTTCACTATAAAATATCACTTCGCCAAAGATTTCATATTACGGCACAACAATCGGAAAATTGAGTGTCAACGGGACGTGGCCACTCGTTCAACTTCCTGAAGAGATGAGGGAGAAACCGAAAATAATCTTCACCTGTCAACCCGCCCCGGGACAACGCGATGTAATCTTTTATCTTATTAATCTTCCCCATTGACATAAAAGACAGAAGATTCCCGTCGGCCATTTTTAACAAGTGTCCGATTACCAGGTTATGTGATATCATCTACGCTGGATGAAGTGGGTGATTATGTTTTATGAAACGTAGACGAGTCAATTTCTTTGGATGTTAATCCGTTGTTACAAACATTTTTATTGATTTTCAAAAAAAAAAATATATTAAATTAAATTTCATAATTTATTTAACTACGTGGTGTTAACTAAGTGTGTAGATTGGTCCACTTCTTTGAGAAGCATTTTCAGAATAAACATCGAAATATAGATAAATTTAAAAATTACTTTTAGTCACTCTTAAGGTGTTATCAGTCAATTCTTGGTGGAAAGGCATTATATTTTAAAAAATGAAACACAATTCGTTTGTACGACTTCCACACGTTTATAATGATCGCTCATAACGAGCATTATTGACTGACAATGCTCGTGATGAGCGAAACCGGTTCTGATAATTATAAATATGTGGAAGTAGTGCAAACGAATTGTGTTTTGTTTTCAAAAATATTACTTTTAGTCTAAAGAAAGAAGTACCCTAAAAAGCGAAAAAGTCTTATCTAACGGACTTTATAGCAACAGTTTTTCTCTATGAGAAATACTTGTACAAGAATTGCTGAACCTCTATCGAAGAGATATAAAGGATTGGGCTAGGACAGGAATAGTGGTGAGCTAATTGAAAACCTTGGCCTCAAAACAGCAAATGTCACCAAACTCATTTTGTTCAGGAGAGAGTCAAAACATAATAGCTTGGTTGTAAAAGGCCTTTACTGTTGCCTGGGTATCTGTGTCTGGTGTATGTGTCTGCCCTGCAGTATTGTAAATATGTTTTAAGAAAAGCGGCATAGATTTTGAGGGACATATGATTATCTTTTGAATAAATCTTTGCACTGTTGTATGGAGTCATAAACAGGAAATCAAGATATTTTGTTTTTAGGCGAAGGTCTTCAATTGCTCTAGGTACACACAGTTTTTATGATCAGATGAGTTGTTGAATATAGTATATATCAAAGACATCCACACTTGACCACGAACTCAAAAAATTAAAAGTGATACAATAGGTCAATATTAAACTATCGATATTGTGACACTCAAATTTTCTTAAGCCAGAAAAAAGGTTATTAGTATTTATATTGATTTATGGAGAACACATTGTAAGAAACATGTATTAACATACAATTCCATTCACGAAAATTTCTGCAAATTCAGCTATCTTTTGGGAGGCAGCCTCAACGTACAGAAATACGGAAGAAAAAATATGAAAAATCGTTTATCGTTTCTTTGGTAGTAAATACCCGACAGAGTAATTTTCTTTTACAAGACCGAAAATAAAGCTACCCAATCATACGTGTAGGTGAGCTCAAATTTAACAAAAAAAAAAAAAACGTAATAGAGTTTTGGAACTGGACTATTATTAGTTGTAGGCTACAATATTCATATGTTGTATACACATACATTGCTGGTAAACAACATTCGAAATGAAATTATAAAGAAATATGAAAAAAATATTTATTAAAAGTCGCAGCAGTTTCGCTTCACGTGAAACTTCATTCAGCGAATATAATATATGGTTCACTAATGTTTTTCTTATAATTTTCCGGATTAATTATTGCTTATTACATTAGTAATGCCATTAAAAAAAATTGCTCAGCTAAATGAACTTTTAATGTAGCTATATTTGTGATTTCAGATAAGTATTTATTGATTTGCAAGAGTTCCATGACATTTTAATTGTAGACTCTTTTATTTGATTTATGTATAATTTGTTTGCTAATCAGTTTTTTCTTGTCTTAGTTCATGAACCATCAAGTTTTATATACCTTCATTTTTACACTCAATTTTATATAAATAAGCCTGTTATGTTTGTATTTTTATCAGTTGATAATGCTCGTGATGAGCAAAACCGGTTCTGATCATTATAAATATGTGGAAGTAGTACAAATGAATTGTGTTTTATTTTAAAAATTATAATATATGCCAAACATAGCATAACAACGGATTCAGAAGCAATTAATATGCAATAAAACTAGTGTATTTTGAAATAATAATTCTATGTATGATTTTTAATGTATATCCACTTATAAGTGATTACAGTAATTGATTGAATTGGCATTTTCTTTTACTCCATTTTAGTTCCTCAAAAAAATAAAAAATATTTTTGATAGCTATTTCGGCATCACGACATCGTCAGAACTATATATAATGTTCTGAAGAAATCGTAATGCCAAAATAAATGGCAACTTTATTTTATAATTCTTGTGTAACTAAATACTTTTCTATTTTAACCTAACTTTTTGCTTTAGTTAATAATGAATTAATACGTTAATTTAAATGTCTTATTAAAAGTACACATATTAAGTATTTACATACATTTGATATGCGAACGCTTAGTTTAATTTCGAAACTAACGCTTAACAGCATATTTAGATGTATCGTTAATCCAGTTATAACAAGTTTTAAAACAAAAAAACTTGTACCTAATCACAATCAAAAGTATTTATATATTTTGAATTAATTTAGGAAATTGACCAAATTGAAAATATCTGCATGGGATAAATACGTTTCATATTCAAACTTTTATATTCCCAAATCTTACGGTGTGCCATTCCGTGATAAGGGCTCCAATATTTCATAATAATTCACGACACCCGTCCCACATAAAAATATTCCGATACTTTATTTCCGATCGGGCGAATTATTTCTTTCCCGTCGCAGACTTACTTTGCCATGTATCGGTGGAATTATTAATATTGCGTTTCAGAACGTGCGAAAGGTTTGATAAGAACACTGGTATCTCAATACAAAATATATAATACGTACTAAAGTCTTTACTTAGCGCGGTCGTTGGAAGACGTAATCGCGAAACTCACTCGCGGAGCAACCCTTTTTGTTGGGTAAAGTACATATGACTACCTACTAGCGAGAGAGAAAGAATCCGTTTATTATTATTTTGCCTCACGTTCAAGACGACAGGCAGAACGCTGTGAACAAACATCTCAACCCCTCAGGAGTCGCTATCTAGCAAAGAAACATTATTTTCTTCGCCTTCTACTTCTTAAGATTTGTATTAACTTGGCCGGGAAGCTTAGTCGAAAAATAAACTTAAACCACTTTAGACACATTATGTCAATATTTTTTTTGTTAACGGTTTCGTTTGAATTTATTTATAACCAGTAAAAAATTGTCCTGCCTTATCCTTATATTCCTACTCTATTCGAAAAATAGAAGTTGTATAACAAGCAGTTCTCGTATAAAACTTCTGTTGAGATACCTCCATTAGAAGGACATATGCTCCACATTAAGAGCGGATATGGTAAAAATCTTACTTTTTCACAGAATTATTATAATCCAACAACATAATAACATCACATACTGCCGTTAAGTTTTCGGTATTTACTTAAATATTATCTTGGAACTCTAGACTGAGTTTAGAGTAGGCTGCATCAAAGAAACCATCTTCAATTTGTTTGTTCTAATGTCATATTCATTATAGAATACCTTGCAACAGTAAATTAATCAATGTCCCCTTCAAGAAAAACAAAATTTCAAATTTACACTTTTGGTTTGATGTATGATTTGATTATCTTAAATGAAGAGTAATTAATACTAAACCGATTTTAATGCAGATGAACTCACATATACTGGCGCAAAAGCCATGATCCCGCTCGTCTAAATATGTTATTATGCAATCGCCCAATATAATTTCAGCAGCATCGCGTAAATACTAAAAATATATAAATCGTTCACGTGAAGAAAAACTGCGGCAATGTACAGGGTAATGAATTAACTGAGTTATGAATATTACAGTCCATTAGAAAAAAAAATTAATGGCCGTGATTCGTGAAGGTGTTAAGACGAGAGGCAAACAAATATAGCAGCATCACTGTCGAGTACGAAGCGGAGGGAATTTCTGTTACGGCCAAACTACGATAAGTCACGCTAAGAGGCCAGGCTTACACACGATATTAGCTATAATACCGACTAACAACAAAAATATCATGACTCGGCGACGTATTATTCGATATTATATTACATCATAGTCGAATATTTTAAGCGGTGGATGTATACAATGAAAAACATGACACAAACGTCGACAGACTCCCCATCAATCATCGTTCGCATAGATTACGCGTTCCATATTATTATTTTTATAATTTTAAATTAAAACGTAGACATATATTCAAAAAAAAATTTAAATTAAAACAGAATGATTGATATCTTACATGTATGACGAGATTTTTATGAATAATGAATGTCGTCAAATTAAAAAAAATATATATTGAAAGATGTGTCAGTGCCAGGACCTAGGACAACGGAAGAGGTGACCAAATCTACCCGGTAAAATATATTTTGATTGTCTAATGCAAGGTGTCCCAAACTTTTCTTGCCAATTTTAACGGAACATCTTTTTTATTTTGTTGGGTATACAATATGAAGTCAAACATGATTGAATTCGTTGCAGCTGAAGCAAAATATAAAACCATTCCACTTTTCGCGGAACACCTTATACCGTTCAGCGGAACATAGTTTGGGAAACCCTGAACTAATGAATTGAATGTCGAGTCCGTGATGCAGTGGTCAACGGCATTGACTATGGTTACGTATGTCTAGGGTTCAAGTTCCGATACGGACAGTTTCATAATAGGATTTATGTTCGGGAGCACGGATGTTTGTGATGTCCGAAATTCCGTCCCACCCATCCTATACTAAGAATGGCGCGTAACGAGTGCAATTAGGTAACTACTAATCCTGTCCTAGCCCTATTCTTCTATCTATACTATTTTCGAAAAATAGAAGTGGAGTAACTGAGTAACAAGCCACCGAATCCATAGAAAATATTGAGTAACAAGCAGTTTTTGTAGATCATACATCCTCCATTTGAAGTCCTTATGCTCCCCATTGAGTGTGGACAAGATGAAAAAAATGAATTAAAATTATAAAAAATTCTGTTTGTAATTGTAATCTTTTATAATGGCATAGAAAACGATTTTTTATCTCGGGAAAAATTCTCTATATAGCTACTTGAAAGCAATTTTGAGACAGTCATTATTGGACTTGGAAAAACTTACCGATAACAAAGCGAACAATTTTCTGGACTAGAAGAAAAGTTATGCAGTAACTCACCTGTAAAAAAAAGAAATTAAGCTTATTAGTTGAGAAATTTATAAATCATATAAGCAAACTATGAAATGAATGGTATAAATGTTATTTTTCTATACACAAAAAGACCCTTTATCAATAAATATGAGAGCCCATACAATGGAGCAATTAATTTACCATGCAAACAATATCGATTACAAATTTGAAAACTTTGAGGTAAGCATTTACAAGGATTGGTATATGAGAATAAACAATACAAATTATAATGCATATATTAAACCACGAAATTAAATATTTCCTGAATTCTTTTATTTCCTTTTATTTGTTTTTTGTTCGACATAAATTTCTTACTAATGGATTTTCGTAAAAATATCGTTTCCTCGTAACATGATTTTTTTATTTGTTGATATATAAGCTTGAATTTTTATTCCATACTCACAAATAAACATATTGCTGTGTACATGCATTCGGGCAATCGATAATATATAAAAATATAATAGCCCAGACCGCTCTGTAGACGTTTTATTATCATCACATATCACATGTAGGTATGAAATTTTCGCATGACCTAAGCGTTCCCGGTGTATATATATAAAATAAAATGTTACGCAATGCACACACAGTTTCGACGTACTAGCTAATTTAGACATTCAGTATTTCAATTTCAATGCCGTTATCTATGACGGGTACGATTACTAGTATAAAAATATTTTTCTATAAATAGCATAGTGATAATACAGTTTTTTTTTTATATTTATATGGCATATGTTTTTTACACATCGTTTAATAATATTTTCAATGTTAACAAATTGTATAATCATAAAGTGAATTAGGAATAGAAAATTTTTGATTATTTTATTACGAAAATCGGAAGAATGAAGTTTAACAACTTTATTTAGGATATGTAATCTTCGAAAAATAAAATGTGAAAACCCTGTCCCGTACGTGTCCCTAAGGAAGGACGGGAACTCCATTAGACGCATTTAAAATAAGGTGCTAGAGAAGGCTACGAAGATTTCCCTGGACGTCCAAACGCAATAATGCTTCCATCCTTTTTAATAATTAATTTGGACTAATTCACCACTTCATGAAATAGCAGCTTTAAGTTTATAAGCGGTCATTTATTACGTGCATTGAGTGAATGCCATTAAATTTTCATTTTCTACTAGAATACAAAGAAAATTAAATATGTAAGCCAAACCAAATACATTTTAATCGATAATAAATTTCTAAAAATTTATTTATATCGTATCCTTTTGTAACAGTAAGTATTTTCATTAAATTACCCTTTCCGACATTGGACAATAAATAGTATTTCGAAGAACAACTGGGTCCATTGTCCTTTTAGTTGTTATCATTAATTAGTACTAGAATTAAAAGTATGCTAACAAAATTTAATCTATTTAATATCAATAATTCCTGAAAACGAAACCAGTGTATAATCGTTCTCGTCAAATTTATACAATTTAAATATAAACATTTTTTCATTTTATAGGCTAACAAAATATTTGCAATTTGTGATCACTATAATAAATATCTTGAAGCGGATATTGAAGATGAGCGAAGGTTCTGATGTTTAATTCACTTAAGGTAATACAAAAGTAGACGAAATAAGTGATGTTTATTTTAGAAATGATGCAATATCGAATAACCAACCTGGGGAACGACACCACAAAAACGTGAATGTGACATGCGGTAATGGGTGTGCTAAGGGGCGTGTATGTCGGAGATAAGAGGAAGAAAACCCCAAATGAAAAGTCGCATCGCGAGCGAGAAGCGTTGAGGAATATTAAGGACGCGATGGGAAATTGGATGGGAGTATGTTCATATAAACTAGTATAATTTATGGGACCATAGAAAATGACGTTTTATTGTCAATATAAATATAGACTTAATGGTTAGTTGTATATATTTATAAAATCAGTGACCAGATACTGCGCTTTTAAAATAAAGTGTGAAATGTTGTTTACAATTATGGGACTTTTAGTTAACGCGAATTGCATTAGCTTTAATGACAAAAATCTTTACAACCATTCTTATAAATAACCAGTGAATTACACATTTAACATCAAAATGGAAAAAGTTCAATATGTATTTTTGTAGACAATTTTAAAAATCATTGAACTTTGAGAGTTTTGAGATACAAGTTAAACACATAGTTAAAAACTAAACCGGTTTTGCTTAGTGATCAATCAAATTCAAACATAGCGTATACCACAAAATTAAATAAACAATACAAAACAATATATTTGGCAACTGGTTTGTGAATATATAATATGTTGAAGATCATAAAAGAGCCTTATTGAAAGAAGCAGTAACAAAGAAGCAGAAAGTCGTTAACAATATTTATACTAAGAACTGTAAGAGATATAGTAACTAATTTTTTTTTTTTAATACAGAATTGCAATTCGTGTGCTCGATGGAATTGCATTCGTGTACTCGAATGCCTGAAGATGCCGAAATGCGAAACCAGTGTCGATAACACGAAATACATGGAAAAGTACTAAATCTCAACAATTCAAATTAGATATAGTAACTTCTATTGGAGAAGCAAAAATTGAATAACGCCATTTAAGTAATAAACACCATCCATTAGGCTAGCATATAATATTACCATCACATCAGACGAGAAGTCAAGTTTTAAAAATCTTGCACCGTTACTATATTAATCACGAATATAAAAGATATGAAGAAAATTGCAGTAAAATGCGAATATTGATGGGGTTTTGTTGTAGTAAAAAACATGGGTACAGAAAAAACAGCTTCCTCTTCAGTTTTCTTTTTGTAATCACGGTTTTAATATCACAATTACATATGACTGAATAAACTACAAACAAAAAGAAGTCGAAGCTAATACGGAATTCCTGTTGCAAAAAAATGCTTTTTTATTATGTCAATGTTTTCTTTCACAAATATTCCAATGTCATTTTTTATATTATCGAAATATGTGTTCAGCTTTGGGCACTGCTAGACATGTAAGCTCATGTCATGATAAATTATTTACATATATAATGGATTCATTCCCAACAAACTATGACAAAGAATATTATTTTTACATCAAACATGCGCCAGACACAATAATGATCAATAACCCAGTAAGCCGACCTGCCTACTGCGAAGCTTACCACAGAGTCAATACAATAGATTTGAATTCCAGAACGATACCGCAAATTTACTCCAAAAATAAGGAAAAGGAGACTCAGCCCAGGTAAGAGAAAATACTTACGTACGTTTGCTTGTACATAAGTATCGAAAGGTAAATATGCGGAAACTACAGGGTAGTTCAAAAGGCATCATAAAATATGATATTTGTTGAATTGCTTTAATACATACAAAATCAGATGCAATTATGAAAATACTCTTCCAAACGGAAATTTATTTTAAAAAAATGCAAGACGTATTCCAAATTAGCGCTCGTGTAAATTACTATTAATAACATGATCTTTAAATTCATTCGACAGAATGGTTTGGGGTCTCAACCGGGGTCAGACGGGGCAGTGTTCTGGCTCCGTTCCTCTTTATAATAACCTTCGACTTCATCCTGAAGAAGTCAATTCCACCCGACTGAGGTGTGGCCGTTGCCCCCAATGCTATGCTATGCGACCTCGAGTATGCTGTCGCCCTGGATTTGTGTATGGATTCTGTCGCCCTGGAAGGCCGCTGATGACCATCCATAGGATGGATTCGGCTGAGCTACGGGATGCTTGGATGACCTGCGAGGAAGCGAGGAGACTGGCGGGGGACAGAGAAGCTTGGAGGAACCGCGTGATGACCATATGCTCCGAATAGGGAGTGGGTATGGTTTAAAAAAAATTCATACTAGATTGACGTAAGGTTAGGGTCGAAAAGTTGACGTGACCGGGAGAATGAATTTTCAAAAAATCCGAAATTGTGACGATGACATAGTTATTATTTTCGAATTTCTCACTTCATGTTTTTTTTTCATAAAGAGTGTATCTACTCCAGTGTATGCCAAACTGTGTGCCTTAAGAAGTCTCAGGTGTGGCGAGGAAGACAAATTAGAACTGTTGACTAGACAAGCTAAAAACATAGTTTGATTGCTTTCCTGGAGTAGAAGCTTCCTCAAAAAATCGAACATTAGAAATCGTACCTGCAGTATTTTTAATCACCTGATTAACAATTTTTTTTGCAAGATTCGATGATACAAACATGATATTAACAGGAGAGGAAATGTCAATAGATATGAAACAGCGACCATGTGTACAAATTCTCATTTGCGGAGCTAGAGTTGTGAACATTTTGATATCCACTTGGTTGTCAATATTCTCGATTTGGATCGGCATATTTTTATGACTTTGATTTTTAGCACTCATGGATAAAAAATCAAAAAAAACGAGAGCGGTTGCATACGGTAGGAAGATGACGTTACGTTTGTTTTTTTTTATAGGTGCTCGTTTTGACATAATCCTTCTTAACAATCAATTGCATCCATCTCACTAATAATTGTTAGATGCATAATCTATAAAGAACAATAATATGTACTTTTTATCACCAATACTAAGATTTTCTTTAATAATAGGATAAAATATCAAAGTATTTCAACTACCTAATAAAACTTTGTAGAACTATATACTTTTATATTTTATCCTATTATAATGGAGTTCTACCAAGTAAATTCCAATCCAATCAATAAGATTTTCTTTGCCCATATTAATAGAGAACATTCAGAACGATCGGAATGGGGTAAAAATATCAGTTTCTAGTTCTACAAGAATTGAAGAATACAGTTGATAGCTACTGAGATATTTTTACCTTATGACAATGGAGTTCTGTAAAGCAAATACCATGACAATCAATAAATTCATAGAAGTTTAATTCATTGAATACATTTTTGAATGTCGCATTCCCACGATCAGCCGATTTAGTTTTAATTTTTGGTTTACCAATACAAACTTATATAACATGCTGTTATGGAGAACTCAATATAAGAGATTTATGTAATTCTATCAAACTGAAAAGGGTCATATACTAATGATTACTTACCAATTCAAACAGGGACTGTTCCATAAACGCCCTGTGAAAACGAAATGAGAGCTTTCGGGGTGGGAGCCGTTGAAAACCCGTACCGTAGAGAATTCCAATTGAAATGTTTATTCAATAAATTAACGTTCAGCCAATGTGCGTCGATACATTATGTATTATTATAAAAAACATTGTTCACGCCAGACGAACGATTTGACTGGAAAGTGAAACAAAATATCTGATAAATACAGCAAATAACAATATCCACGAAGCTATATGAAAACTAAGCAACTATAAGATCCACGCATTACTCAAAAATATTAGTAATGTTTTTCAAACAATCTATAAAGTTATAATTTAAGACATCGACTGAGGGTGCTTGATGGAATTTCGATATCAAATATGGATTATTGAGATTTTGTACACTTCCATGTATTTTGTCACTAACGACCCGGGTTTCGCCTTTCGGCATCTTCAGGCATTCGAGCACACGAATGGACTCGAACTGACCATTCGTGTGCTCGAATGCCTGAAGATGCCGAAAGGCGAAACCCGGGTCGTTAGTGACAAAATACATGGAAGTGTACAAAATCTCAATAATCCAAATTCAATCTATAAAGGTTTAATAATAATGGGTAAATTAGTGTCGTTGGCTAGGCGAAATATGTTTTAATACTCTTTTGAAACATCCTATATAGTATTGGAAGTGTTGTTAAAACATATTATTAGAACAATCGATCGAATAAAAGGTCTTTTGATTCTGTCTTATTTTTAACGATCATTTAACCGGTTCCCGCATAAACTAAGCTGATTTATAATACTATTTCCGTTCTCTATATGGATTCCTAGTGGAGTCTTTTCCAATAGAAATTGTTATATGACAACTGCTTGTTATTCAGTCGCTCAACCGCTGTATTTTGAAAAGAGGAGGAATAGAATAGTGGATTAGCTCCACTATTCTATTCTAGTGGAGCTAAGCCAGGACTAGTGATAAGCTTATCGCATTCGCTACGATTCCTTTTACGAATAGTGCGAGGGAATTAAGATATCCCAGACATAAATGCCTTCGAACACATATCCATAAATCGTTTGACAAATTTATCAATGATGTCCATCCTGGGAATAAAACCAGTAAACATTGCAACTGAATTCAACGACGTTCACCATTTGGCTACAGAAATTGAGGCATTACAAAATTGTTCCGGAAAAAACGATATATGGACGAGGCTCCGCGTAAAAAAATAGAACGAAGAAGTTCATTTAATATAAGATGTTATTCCATGTATAGAATACGAAAATACGAGCCATGAATTTATTATTAAATAGTAGCTGCGAAAATAACAGAACGATAGAAGATGGCTGGGAATAAAAAAATATTCACTTTCCTCGTGCGTTTCAAATGTTTTAGTTTACGTAACGTCTATAAATCAATTAACTCAATCAATTATAACAACACTAGCGTAGAGTTCTAATGAGTAGAATTTAACTAACGTTCGCGGCGCGGAGACGTCTACTTTCTACGAGGCGGAGAAAATAATTGATAGGTCAGTCGGTAGGAATAAATTCGGAATGGTAAGTAAATATCAAACGTGCCAAAATAAATTGTTTCATTGGCGGCTGCCAAACGATTGTCCGGGACACAATGTTTGACAAGCACTTAACTGAACGCAATGACAAAATGTGCTGAATTTATCGATGTGCAGTATGGATTGTTATGACGGCTATTTTTTTTCACAAAATGATACAGACCAAGAATTTTAAATATTTAATGTTCTTACATCTATAAAGAAATGATATTTCGATTATTGCGAGCGTTTTATCACCATAGTGAGCAGAATAATAAAGTACACTATGTCCTTGATTGTAACATGCATCCTTATTTTTAAACATCCATTATAAAAACTATATAATAACAAACGAATTCATAAAATAATATTAAAAATCTTAGATAGACTTCGTATATCTCTACTATTCTCTAATATATAGCACAAAATACATGTAGAAATCTGTATGTTTGTACGTCTGTCGGTCACAACAACTCCTCCCAAACGGCGTAAATTAGCGACGTGAAATTTTCACACGTCATTCTGGCTGCAATTGTTAGTTCAACTGAGCGATTTTTAACTTAAAACGCTATATTTTTGACGTTCCAATGCGGGATGAAAAAAGTAATAGGATAAAATAACAAAGTATTTAGTTCTACAAAACTTTTATCAGGTAGTTATATCTATTTCGGCTTAACGCCATCGTTACAACTATCTATATCTAGATCTCCGGGTAAAACATCTTGATATTAAACGTTCAATTATTCTCAATCGTATAATATATCGACTCAAAGTCATTGTTGTCTGCTTCATCTTATAAAACATCGTCAGTTGTGACATCAAGGGTGTGATTAAGTGAAATTTCTTAAAAGTATTTCACTATTTTTGACAAAATTTTCTTGGAAAAAATTGACAGATGATCGACACGACTGGTGCATTTTTTCCAATGATTGTAAGTCACCATCGATTATAAGACGCACCTCGAATTCAGAGACACTGAAATACGAAAAAAAATGCATTTTATAATCAAGAAAGTATGGCATATTAAGTCACTTTTTATATAAATAATACATGTCCTCGCGAAAAGTGTATCTTCAGTTACTATTCCAAACTCGGCGGCAAACAAATTAGACTTATAATTATTAGGTATTTATATCGACAGTACCAATCTTATGTTATACACAGTTTGCTTGAGAGCGAAAAATATAGCTTTGAAAATAAACAAAAAAGAATTGAATTTTCTTTATTTGTGACGTTCTAAGAAGGTAAAATATCAGATTGGCATGCCTCATTAATCGATATTAAGATATTAGCGAAAAGGGTCGTCAACATATTGCTGTGGAATTAACAGCCTGACGCTACAAACAATGACTGCAGCAAGATACAAACTAGTCTCAACATATGAAACGTTAAGTCATCTTTGTTTAAATGTATCGATAAAGCCGAAGTCAATAGCGTTAATATATCGAATGTTACTACTTTTACCCGCCACTCGTTTATAATAGATGCCACGTCGATTTACTGCGACATAGGCATTGAATTATAGCACTCGCGAAGAACGATCCCTTACACCGCGGATCTTACCCGAAACGCGTTCGCCGATAATTAATTGAACCGAAGCTAACTTTGTCAACGGGAAGGCGCGCTCAGGGAGTTCGTTATGTTGACATAACTTCAAAACCAGTGGGTTGATGCCACTCCAATAAAACAAACCAAGAATACAATATAATATATGATATTTAGGACTTACTACAGCGGGAAAAATTTTGATATCTTCAAAAATTCAACTAAATATTATGCACAGCAACAAGATGAAATTCCAATCGTTACATACGTCATTGTTAGGTGTTTACCAGTATGTTTCCGACTTAATAAGGTAAACAATAACAATGTATTTAGTTTAAAAACAATTGTGTACATTTTCCGAACCTCGGCGTCGTCAAAACTATCATCTTATAACGTGAATTGTAAAAAAACAAACACATCAAAATAAGTACTAGAAATTTTAATTTGCACTAAACGGCAAGACAACCCGTCAATGATAATCATTTCCATGGTTGAAAGGAATTACATTTATAAAATGAAAACACATTTGTTTACCGCGTTTGCTCATTGCGAGCATTTTCAATTGAACGAAACTGATTCTGGTCGTTTGATAAAATTGTGGAAATATTAGAAAACAAAATGTGTTTAAAATTCATAAATTCAAACAAGGATATAATCAAAAACATGAAGTCTTTTCTCTTCCTCTCTGAAAACTGTAAGTATTTACTCGATTGCTGATAAGGTGTATGTCATGACAACAAAAAAAATTACAACCAGAAAAACCAAACAATATGATTAGGATAAAAAATGTTAAAAATCTTGTAAGAGTCAAAAATCTAATTGTTATTAAAAAAAACACTCAATTCATTATGATAAAAACTATTCAAATTTTGAAAATATTTTTTTATTTTCGATGGCTTCGGCAGTAACTTTATGGAAATAATTAATCTGAAGATGATTTTGGCGAAGAGGCGAAACACGTGTCAAGCCATTAACACAACCAGTTGAATAACTTATTAATTTTATATTAAACTTCTCATCAATTATATTAAATGCAAATTTCAAGATAACAGTTACTGAACCATCAATGTTTTCACACGTATTGAGTGTGAATGTATAAACGTGACGAGACTTAATTCGTTCGACAAATGTACCTCCTTAATTCGATCGATTAGGTATACGAAGGGTTAAAATCGAATTTTCGAACACCATTATCGAGGACGATATAGAATACATACGTAACTACATCTGCGGTTAACCGCGGAGAATAATTATTACAAATTCATGATGTGTGAAGCCATTTGCATGTCATAACAATTGACCTGTAGTGTTTTTGTAACTAAACCATATTTCTTGAAATATATAGAAATAGACTTAGTTACGTTTCGAAGAAAAAATCGGCAGCAAAGATGCCTTACTTGGAATAATGTAAAAAAATAACAAAGTGTTTAGTTCAAAAGGATTGTAAAATACTATTATCAGCATTTCGGCATCACACCATCGTGTCAGAGACGAGATATGTTTAAACGAATTGTCTAGAGAACCTACAAGAGAATATAGATATGTATTATAATTTAATAAAAATAATCATGTCAGTTAATTATAAAGGATTAAAAATGACTAGCTTAGATAATTTAAGATATTGACTGAGCGTGCTTGATGGAATTTCAATATCAAATTTTAATTCGGGTCGATTTGTAACAAAAACGAGTAGATAATTTCAAATACGACATGCCTAAAAATCTAAGAAATTAAAACCATAAGCCTTTTTAAAAATATATTACTGGTTAATAACATTTAAACAAGACCGGTGGCTCCCTACTGTTAATTTCTTTCCTCTAAAGGTAAGTAATCAATTTCGTAAATAGTATTGTTTTTGTTTGTAACATCCTCGTCTCCAAGCACAACAAAGGAAAAATCGTGCATTTATGTTACACAGTTAAAGAAATAGAATCATATACATATACCACCCTCAAGCACACCACTGCCATCATCATCACAATCACCATAAAAAAAACTATACACTCGTCAACGACACAAATACGAAGAGGATAAGAGGCTTGACCTCGGCACCTCTTCGCCGAACAAAAAAACACATTTTTTTAACACAATATATAACAAATAATACAACCTTAGTACTATATATTTTATTAATAATATTTCTTTGATTAATATTTATTTGAGTCATACATGAAATTTGAAATTTGATTGCAATAAGTGGAATATTTTAAAGTATAGGGTGTTGTTTTGAGAACGACTGATTATAATAAGAGTATCCGTGATTATAATATACGACGTCCATTGTATAGAATCTGTATACTTATCAAAATATATTTCAAATGGTATTTTTGTCATGAAAGATATGTTTATTTTGTGAGATTCTTTGAATGCTGATATATCAGCTCTAGGGTATTACATGGGTTCAAGAAGACAATTGATCCGAAACTTTTACCCAATATTCGACTTCAGTTCAGTGCTGGACCAAACTAATCTTTTATTCATCAAAATCGCGTGTTATATATTCCAATGGATCTACAAACGGCCGATAAAATAATGAATCCGAGATTTCCCGTACGGTTAAATATATACAATCGTCTTGAAACTCCCTTACGGTGAAACAGTATACCATACAAACAGGTGAGTATATTTATTGGTTAAATATATGTGAGGTGTTATGTAGCAATAAATCACAATGAAGTCAAATCAAGAACTACATTAAAAACTGGTCCACATAAATTATTTATCGATGAATACATATATATACATACGTACGATAGGCTTTCCAGTAAGGCACCCGTCGTTGTTTTAAATCGCAAAAAAATAGTTCCAGTTTGAAAAATATTTCGACGAGTAAGTTTATTTTAAAAAATAAAACACAATTCATTTGTACTACTTCCACATATTTATAATGATCAGGACCGGTTTCGCTCATTACGAGCATTATCAACTGATAAAAATACAAACATAACAGGCTTATTTATATAAAATTGAGAGTAAAAATGAAGGTATATAAAAAACTGATGGTTCATGAATTGAGACAAGAAAATACTGATTAACAAACAAATTATACATAAATCAAATGAAAGAGTCTACAATTAAAATGTTATGGACCTCTTGCAAATATGGAAGTTTATGTTGACGAAATATGTAAGTTTTTATTGTCAAAAAAATAATTAAATCACTGCCTTATTCATTTTTTAGTATTTTGAATTTAGAGTTTCCTGGTCGGGTTCAACGAAATCATCACTTCACTTTTTCTAAATGTTCTCCAATATTACTTACTTATTTTTACGGCCAAGATTAAGCAATATTCAAATTTATGGCACAGTAAACCCTGTATAGTAAATCGGTAAAACATGTTTGTGATCTAAAAGAGCTACCAGCAAAATACGAATTTTCCCAGAATAGCACACGTAACCCAAAAAAAATTCAGTTTAACAGTCGAAAACTGTAGTAAAGGCTCGATCGATGTTAAATACCAATAAAAAGTTAGAAAGTATAAAAATGTTATCAAAATTTAAGGCAAATCGACGAGTCAAAATATCACGAACCATCCCGCCTACTCTTGAACAGAGCGCAATTTTCATGCGAGCTAGAGTTCGCAAATTCCGATGGGTGGCACGCCTTTACTACCTTCCCAAAAAGGGTTGTCTCGGGGCGATGGGTGAATTGGGCTCTGCCTTCGGGCGGCCTGGATGTGAGTATTTGCGGTTGCACGGTTTAGAAGGAAGGAGCGCATAGATTTATAACAGTGTGGCGATTGCAATTTATTTCCGATTGATTGCACAGGGTATTTGTTTAGTATTAACTGATTGCATTTACCCATCTTACTAATTGAGCTCTTACTTCGTAAGGTTTGTGAGTTTATGATAACTGGTAGACGTCAATAAAAAGAGTGAATTTTGGTACATCTTGCTAAAAAAAACCAATGTTATATTACAGGGGTTGTTACCCGAGACATCCGTAACAGTAGCCAACGACGTTACCAAGTGCGCCACGGATGCCCACACTGTCAATTGTATAAGAACACGGATAACTCTCTATTTGTGGGACGAAAAACTTAATAGCCAAAATATTGCTACGACATCTAATAGCTCCAAGGTATATAATTGGGCGACGTATTGTCCAGCGACGGGCCTGTTAATAATTTTCGGTAAACGGAGGGGTAGGCCACTCCTATGAAACTAAACTATGCGAGAAGTCGCCTTAGGGCGCAGTGTATCGTTTTCAAAATTGAGACTGGAATGTACTTCCCATATTTGGCATTCATTTTTTTCTAGACAAACATAGAGAACGGAGAGAATTGACAACGAATAAGAAAATTACCTACATATTTGCTATCCAATAACGTGGAGAATGTTGTTGGAAAAAATACATTCACATAAGCAATGACATTTACAACCTGATCTATTCACAAATTCGATATGAGACCACGACAATATTGAAACTATGTGTTTGTATGTTTATATAAAAAATAATAACCGAAAAGTTACCAATTGGGCAAACTAGAAAAGTGAAAGGATACTTAGAAGTCTAGGCACGCACACAGTATGGAGTTCCAATTGTCTTAACTATTATACTACCTTCTTACTCTGTTTTATGGAGTTCTGCCAATGAACTCATTCAAAATAACATGCAAATATTTACAGACATGAATTTCAATCCATGGAAAATTTACCAATCTTACCGCCAACCCTCTTTAAACTATCAATGAAGTGTTTCACGAATAAATTGCAGTGATACTTTTCTTCTTATATGTTCTCTGTTGATTTTTAAATCAATTATTGATGAACCATTCTCCTTAGAATAAACTATTGAAATAAAGCATTGGTATGATTATAATAAGTAAGAAAAATTAATTCATATATAAAGCGTACGGTTAATGACAATAATCTAACAATCCTATAATTAAATTATGTACGATAAAAACAATGGTTTTCCACCAATGTTAGTTACTCAAGAGAGTTTCGAATATGCATTACGTAGTCGACATAAGAGTCACAATACAAATGGCCATTGCAACGAGCGCAGTATAAGGGTCTATTTGACTCGAGGAGCATTCAAAAGAAAATCGGTAATTGCTGGATAATAACTATGATGGTGACCAACTATTTTTATCAACAAATAAAATATAATTCAGATTATTTAAAGAGTATTTTGTCACTATGAATCCTCGAAATGAGTTATACATGTACCAATTTAACTTGGCCGATAGTGAGAGCGCCATCTTCGCGTTAGGAATGTTGCCATAGTCAACCAGAACTGAACTTTCAATTAATTCTAAAACTGATATTTTAGCGACGGTTATTAAAAGTAAACATATATATTTATTTTGCATAAAATAGCAATTGAAGAAATTTATTATTGACTGACAATCCTAGTTCCAAATTCTGCGGCGGCCAAGTAATGTTGGTAATACTAAAGTAGCTAACGCTATATTGATTTCCGTGTCTAAAACATTAATTATTATTTGGCCGTTAATACAGAATACATCTTCAACCTATAAATTATAAAAAAATCTATAATTTGCAGTAGAGCGTAAAAGTTGAATACTGTATTGTGAGCTTTTATTGAAAAATTCTAGTTAAGGGTGTAATTTTTATATGCGGTTTCTTTATGTAACCAAGAGACAAATATATATATCCAGAAACTGTAGCACAACCCCTGTAATATAGACCAAGTTTTTATATTAACTATTAAAAAAACAGATTATTTATAAACGAATAGTAGGTGAAACTCTCGTACGGTATTTCGGTTTATAGGCCCCGTCAGCAATAGCATGTATAAATCTTCCAAAGTTGTAAATTCGTTTTATTTTCAATTAAAGTAATGGAATACCACACAGCAGAATACGGTTATGGCTTCATTAAGAGTGAATAATGCCAGTTCATATTTGAATTAGGACGCCATCTAATAATAGGTATGAGGAATGATAGACAATTTTTGTACAACACCGTGCATTTAACGTATTCCCTGTGTAAAAAAAGGTGACTCTAATATTAACGTTTTAAATGCCGTTTGCCACATTAGGTAGATTCCTTTGAGGATATAAGAAATACAACATATTATATAACTTTTAAGGAATTAGTATTTATTGGTTTGTAAGAGGTCATTAACATTTTAATTGTATTGACAATTCAATTTTTTTAGATACAATTTGTTTAATAACCTGCAAATTCTTGTTATAGTTATTGAAGCAACTGTTTGATATACCTAGTAATTAATAACATTCAATTTTATATAAATAGCCTTGTTATGATTTTTATTTTTATAAGCTGATAAAGCTCTCGATTAACGAAACCGGTCCTGATCAAATTAAAAATTTGTAGTACCAACTACTAAAAAAAATGTTGGTAAATTATATAGTTAAGACAACTTATATTGAGTCAAAATTCATTTCAATTCAATTTATAAAATTATACATAAAGCTCTCATGGATTTAATGCGGAAGTAAATTTAGTCCTCGTACAAAGTTTTATTTGAGTTAGCGAAGTAATGTTTGAAATTTGAAGTTTTTGACGTCTGTCTGCAATTTAATCCTGGAATAAACGAAAAAAAGTGGAATTAGCCAAACTGAGAATTCGTTTAGCATATCAAATAAATACAGGTTCGTGAATTAATAATTAATATGTGGCTCGGGTTACCGATAACTTCTTGGGAAGAAAGCGCACACGCTGCAATAATAAATGAAGCGGAATAAAAGATGCAAACTGAAGGCGATAAACAATGTAGTACGTAGTAAGTATTAGAATCAAAAGATGAAAACTCTAAGCGTAAACAATACGAAGATTGCTGCTTCTAAAAATTAACAAATTTGATCGTAAATGTTATGCGAAAACTTATGTGTGAGTGGAAACTGAGTTTCGCTCGCTTCAAATCTACATTGTTCCGATTTAGAAGTTATGAGACTTTCTTACATATGGAGATAAGTATACTGTTAAAAATACACTAGTATTTCAAATTTAAAAATAGAATTTTTTCCATACGTTTCGTTACTAGCGATCCGGGTTTCGAATATTCGGCATATTCAGGTGTTCGAGTACACGGATGAACTTGAACTGGCGAAATTTATATCAGAGCTTATTGAGAAAATTTATATTATTGCATACGATTTTTTGTTGTGAATATTAAATTTGCATAAAAAAATTCCGCGTAAGATATTAATTATCATTTTCCTGCACCATTTTTGGCATGTCCGCTTCCAATGTGGAGCAGAGAGATTCGTAATACGTCATCCTAAAATTATCACGGGAACTGATTCTAAATCATATTCCTTAATGGTGTAAAATCAACAATCAATCGCGACATCTACAAAATAAAATTAATTTAAGGTTCAATGTGCAATACCATTGTGACGCTTGATAATAATCTTTTATGAATACACTGAGTTCTAATACGAATTTCAAATACTGACTAAAATCAAACGAAGCGAAAGTCAATAAATATGTAACACTTAGTTTAACATTTTTGATTGCACGCGCATCATATAAAAGCGAAGTTATATTGGATTATTCATTCGTTCGAAACGAGACCATATTGCAAGGAAACGCCGGTAGGGTGAGGGATTTGATTGCACTCTACGCCACACACGTCGACGCCGTAGAATAGAGCATAGACACAAACAGTTGCTTCCTTGGTAGGACTTTAAATTAATATTATATAGTCTTCCTATTCCATATGACGTTGGATTTTTTATTGTACAGGTAAGTCAAGATGTTTTTTCTTCAAGACCCAGGGATCTATCTATCCAAATCTAATTTATTGAAAAATTAATCAAAATTACATTGATTAACTCTTCGTGCTTTGCGCTAAAAGTATATATAGGTAGCATATAAAGCTAACAACTTTCACGTGTTGTTGAAATAGTCGATGAACATACACAATATATTAAAGATTTAAATCGAACACATAACAGTATAACTGCTTAAGTTAAAATTTTAATAACAGTCCTAGTGATAGAATAATGTAGAACGAAGGAAAATGAAAAACCTATTTTAGCACTTCAACCATAATTAATAAACTTTTTTTAAAAAACCATATCTGTTTCCTACTCAGAGCATTCAGCCATAACACGGTTCCTCCAAGATTCTCCGTCGCCCGCCAGTCTCTTTGCTTCCTCCCAGGTCATACAACTAGCTTTACATTCAACATACTCTCTAAAATAATAGCTGAATAGACGTATTCCAGAAATAGTTAATAGAATTTCTGTCGATAGATCACAAAAAGAATATGTATAAAAAATGATAATGTAACGCCTAACTTTGGAAGTTGTGACGATAAGAAAATTCTCTTGTGAAATTATTAGCAACACGTTCAAATAACAAATATCACCAGAAGTAAGTGTAAAACGAAAGAATAAAAAAAATAAGTTTTTTTTTTTTTTTTTTTTTTTTTTTATCATGTCCGATCCCAATGTGGAAATGGAATCGAAATGGAGTTTTACAGAATTTTTTCTACGAGAACTGCTTGTCACTCAGTTGCTCAACCTCTTTTCTTTTCGAAGAGAGTAGGGATAGAAGGATAGGGCTATGACAGGACTAGTGGTTAGCTAATCGCCGTGAGGATGGGATGGATAGGAGGGAGGACTCAGACTGAAATCCATAAATCGATTGAAAGATCAATCTATGAAAACCAAACCCGAGACATCCGTAACCGTAGCCAGCGACGAAACCAACTGCGCCACGGACGCCGACAACGGATAAAAGAATCGAAATAAGTTTTATCGAATGCCAGGTAGAACTTCCACAAGTGTCCGCCCGATGGAATTATACAAACGAAAAACACTTAGCCGAAAAACAGAGTCGAGCCGGGGAAAGTTTTTCCTTTCCGAAATTTTTCTTCAGAAAATACAATTTAGAAAATGCAAATAAGTGAGACGGAAGCCTGCCGGATATATCGTGAGAAGTAATCCAAAAGGGCGTAGTGATAATATAGCTATTTTAAAAGGAGCATTTATGGAATCGTGTTGAAACAAATGCTCAGTGGGAAAGCCACCAGTTAGAGAGTAATAAACACCTTAATGAATATTTTGTACACTTCCATGTATTTTGTCACTAACGACCCGGGTTTCGCCTTTCGGCATCTTCAGGCATTCGAGCACACGAATGGACTCGAACTGAGAGACAGTAAACAGTGTCTACGTTTATATAGAAGATAAAAATACGACAAATATTATTTACGAGGTAAGATATTATACGTCTGAGAGCCACACTGATACCTGAGTTAACATTTCGAGAATTGCTTTAATCCTTAATCCGGGTCGTTAGTGACAAAATACATGGAAGTGTACAAAATCTCAATAATCCAAATTTGATATTGAAATTCCATCAAGCACCCTCAGTCGATGTCTTAAATTATACCTTAATGGATATTGAAAATAGGTACTCGAATTGTTATATTAATATTAACATTTTGCTATGCTTATCCTTTACTAAACACTAGGGCATCCAATCCTGGACCCCTTTCTTATCCAGGGATTGATTTTTTTTCAATCCCGGGATCTCGTTATTTAGCAAAAGCAAGGTTTTCATATCATAAATTGAAAAAAAAAATTTGCTCGTAAGTCAACTTTGAATCATAAGTCAACTTCTTGCGAATCCCCAAATCCCTGTATTGGTATCAATCACTTTTAAGGTGTTAACTGTCAATTCTTGGTGGGAAGACATTATATTTTAAAAAATAAAACACAATTCATTTGTACTACTTCCACATAATTATAATGATCAGGACCTGTTTCGCTCATCACGAGCATTATCAACTGATAAAAATACAAACATATATATAAATAAGCCTGTTATATTTGTATTTTTATCAGTTGATAATGCTCGTGATGAGCGAAACCGGTCCTGATCATTATAAATATGTGGAAGTATTCGATAAGCAATTTTGTTAAGCGCCCTCAATTAAATACCTTTCGCATTATACAGAATGGGTTTAAGGAAACCAAGATTTTTCAGACAAATTAAAATTAATATAATTACTAAGTTCTATTTTAAAAAATAAAACACAATTCATCTTTACTACTTCCACATGTTTGTAATGATCAGGACCGGTTTCGCTCATCACGGGCATTATCAACTGGTCAGTTGGTAATGTGGGTGACGCGCGAAACCTGTCCTGATCATTATAAACATGTGGAAGTAGTACAAATGAATTGTGTTTTATTTTTTAAAATACAATGTCTTTCCACCACAAATTGACAGTTAACACCTTAAAAGTGAATACTAAGTTCATTTTCAAATAAAGCATATTTAATAAATACATAAAAATGTAGCGTATAACAAACGTAATAAAATTTTGCAAAAATTATGAAATCTTCACTAGTTTAAACATCTTAACTACTCGACTTTTCAAAATTGCTGGTCGTTTCTGAATGTTTAATAGTTGATATTATTTCGCCGAATTTCTTCAATATCAACAGACCATTTAGTTAGCATAGTGTCACCTAAGCTATTTTTATTCAGCGGTCTCGATATTAAATGATCCCAGCCTACGGCGTAGGCACGCCTACCAGACTGATCTTTTTTTCATACCCGTAGTGAGAGCCGTATGGAAAATTTATGAAGCCGTTTAATTATGTGACGGAAAAAGTTTAAACGGTAATACTTATTTTATTAAGTTAAATTAAATCTAATTCATATACTTAATATTTTTAGCGAATGAAGAAAATATAGCAGCCATTTTATTACCAAAAGCAAAAACCGTGCCAGAAAACAGGATCAATATTGTGTAGTAAATGTATTTATTAATCACAGTAAATCATAATATAATATTTTAAAAAATTAAACACAATTCATTTGTACTACTTTCACATATTTATAATGATCAGGACCGGTTTCGCTCATCACGAGCATTATCAAGAGGAACATTTAAGAGGAATTAGGAGGTTTTTCTCTAATTTCGCGAAAATCGTTAATTGTTTTCATTCTAAAAAATATGTAACGTTGAAATATTTTTTCAATAATTGCATTCTCAAAATATTTGTTTACACTATTGCATTTTTATTTAAATGGAAATAGCAAAGTTTTCATGCCTGTCTATCACAGAGTTGACACCTGTTTTTCAGATATTTTGTTTACGCCGTGACTAGATTAGGGTTTATTGTAGGTCATCGAGAGAAAATCGTACAACAAAATATTTTTAAGAAAGGGATGCCGACGAAATCTGCAATTTATTGAATATAACGATTCTATATTGAATATAAGTACCACCATATTCTAGGACTTCACACACTTCTTACAGTGTTTATTGCAGTGTTACAACATTGACCGTGCTTCAATATTTTACCATAAATGTCGGACGAAAAATTTCCCAGGCTTTCTTGCATGCAATAATAGTGTGCAAAAATAAATAGAGGATGTGTCATAAAAAATAAATAGCTTTTACGGGTTAATATCTACATGTTTTTAAAGCATACTGTTCATAGAAAAATTATCATTAATATTTTTTTTAAATATTGGTTTACCCTAATATAAAGTCACTACACTTGATTGACGGAAAATACAATATGACACATATACAAGGAGGCGAATCTCAGTGTCTGGCGGAACCCCATCTATTGTAAAGCGCTTGTCTAAGTTTCTTTTTTCGCCAAGATCACAACCAACAATGGCGTAAGCTTTTTGGGTGTTGCCATTATTCTCGCTAATTTTTATCCCCCTCTTGTAATGGAACGTATTATTTTATTATTATTATTGTTTTTAACCAAAGACAACGCAGAGTTTAGGGAGAATTGAAAACGACGCACCAGCCCCTGATTTCTTAAAGGTTTAGTAGTACTTTCTTGAAGAGTCAGAGGTTAGAAATCGTTTATTTAAGCATCGTAATTAGATTACAAAATTTACTACACAAAATACAAAATAACGTTTCGGGATAAGATTAAAAGTTTGGTGAGTTACTTGGACAAGATAGATATTATTAAAACTTATCTCACAATCGTAATTGGCAGAATTCAATTATAATTGCTGATGATAAAAAAATCCTTTTTTTGTCATATAGATTGGAAGTGTACATAATTCAAAAATATGCATAAATGGTCAATACCGACAAAGAAAAATGTCGTACATGAGAATTTTTAAAAATGAAAAATAGTCATTTGATAAATTGAAACTTTATTTTACGAGTCAGATGACTAAAAAATATGTTTAAAAATCAAATATAATATTCATAACGGCTAAAAAATTTAAAAACAAACAAATAAATCACTCTTACAAAAATAATTTCAAGATACTTTAGAAAAAGAGACTTTTCGTGACAAATTTTAAGCAAAAAAAAGAGTGACCAAACCAAAACAGTACCATATAATACGAGGAGGGCTTATTCAATATATAATTAAAACTGATAACTTCATTGTTCCACTGTCTGCGTTACTACATTTGACAGGATTTTCGCTTCTTTAAGAGCATCTTAAAGTCTAACTACATCCCAAGGTTATTTATTTCTAACGTAAAAAATGATTCAAATTCTCAAATTAAAAATTACGGGTGGGGTGGGCTTGTTTCCTTCTACTGGGCGTGGATGAGGTTAGTAACACCCCGTGGAGCCGTTTCCCAGTGGAATAACAAAGTTATCAGTTTTGATCTTATAAAAAAAAATTAATCTCCACAAAATTACCGCTGAATCCATCGAATATTTAGAGCTTATTCAGCCTATACACCTTCTAGCGGCTAGTGAAAACAAAAAATTACATCGAATTTGTGTACAAATATGTCATAAACAAGAAAAAAACAAATATTACTTTGAGGCATTACACAAATTTTTTGTTTATAAAACAAATCAACAAGACTTATGTATAATTCAATGCTATGTGTAAGCTGTTGGCACGCTGCAAATACTTATTGTGTGTAATATTAATTGTGTTATTCTGAAGTACTTGGAGATTAATTGCAATGACTTAAAACAGTTCTATTTAAAAAAAAAATCTGTGTAATGTGTTTGCTTCACCTTACTAGTGGAAACGTAGTAGGATGTTACTTTTACCACTTTGCCTTACACATTTACTTAAAAATCAATATAACAAAGCAGCGTAAACGAGTAAACAATTTCGATAAAATCAAAGAACAGATAATTTTATCGTTGAACGTTAATATGTGTACAATTTAGTTAGCATTAATAGCGTGATCAATAAAAGAACAAATTCAACGCGATCCGTTTTCCATCGCTTTCACGTTGGTGTATTGCTTAGTCTGCGCTAACAAAGAAGCTAAGGAGAATCGTCCCGCAATGAAAATTACTTCGTCCAATCCCGGTTAATGATGATGATAGCCGGGGATAGAATATCCGGCGTCTCCGCATTATTCTCGCCCGCTTAAAACTCTTGCTTTTTCTCTTCCTTTCTTCGTGCGCCGTTCTTTCTTTTGACCTCTCCCTGTTTCGTAACTCCGGGCGATGGGTTTTCATCGTTCATTCTGTGTTATGTTGTGATCTGATAGGAAACAATGGATCTTTGATCCGATAGCAATGCGGTACTCAACCTTTGTACTTCTGAGCTTCTAAAAAAAGATCAACTCGGAGAATTCACTCGCAACGTTTAGTTTGGATACAAATAATATTGACGAGATGATATCTTTTATCTAAGCTCCGTTTGGAAATAAAAACAGGACTTGTCTTTCATGTGAAATGTTTTCACTTACTTTACTCGCTTTTGAAAAAACATAAAATGTATTATTATTTTTCCTTTTAGCCTATTTGATAACAGACAATTTGTACAAAACTAACTACGACGTATGAAATAAAATAATATCAAGCGTCTTGAATGAATACTTACTCTTCCAATGTAATAATCTATCATTATTCAGACTCGACATTATTTAATAATTCAATAATATTATTGTTGCAAATTTCACATGATTATATTTGATAGATAAAGTAATAAGCAATGCTTGACAATCTAAACCAGTACCAGTCAAGTTCAATTACATATCTGGCATTTATATTTGATTGTTATACACTTGGGCCTCGTATAACATTGAAAAAACTTTAATAACATACGAAAGATCATTCATTCATCATCGTTATCACTTAAAATTCTATATGTTCGACTTTTTTTCGAGACCGTTGAGTTTTCATTATCGGAGGACTATGTAGTATTTTTGGATTTAGGTTTTAAAAATTCTGTAATAAGCGATGGTTTGCTTTAAGCGTATAAATCTTTTCGTGTTTCGTGATAAGGGCCAAGAGATCTGTTGTAATTCCCTCTCGAACTTCAAACTTCTTTCCATCATAGGATCATTTTCTATAAAAAAATGTCACAATTCATCAACCGTATTATTCGAGGCCAGAGTGTATATGACCTTAAATACACGGATGGAGAAAAATTGCATAAACATTTGTTATTCAAATAATATAATTAATCACCAGTAGATATGCATGTAGTTTATTTTGATTTGGAAAAATACATAATATGTGCAATATTAATATGTATTTAATAACTATTACACATTTAACATCGCATATGAAATCGATGCAGTCACACTGTCGTTGAATTTGAGTTTATTTTTCTGCAAAACATCGCGTAATTGTGTATTTTGTAAAAGTTTTAAAAAAATATCCGGAATATTTTTAAAAAGAAATTATTAAATAGTTTCGGAAGCATATACACAATGACTTTCCAGTTTGAGAGCGGTTAAACGAATGCCGGAAGAAGCATGTACGTGTCGTAGAATGTAGACGTAGGCACACATTGTGGCGATCTAATGGTCAAGTGCGGGATATTGTGGACACGGAAAGGGCGGACTCGCTCGCGTAGCATAACGTGGACACTGTAGCCGTAGACCGAATTCCACAAAATATATAATCGTAGAAGGTCTACGACGCCAGACCAAACGCAGTGGTTTGAAACAGTGGAAAGCGGATTTTTAAATATATGTATATTAAAATAAATTTTAAAGGTGTAGAAAAAAATTAATTATCAATTATATTCTTATATCATAATTACAAACAATCAATACGGTTGTTGCACATTTATCATTGACAACGACCAGAAACCAATTGCTACCAATAAATGCTTAATTATTTCATTTAAAATAACATCACAAGATTTTGCGGAATGATAAACAATTTTAATTTATTGGTGGAATGGGTGTGTTAATCAATAAAAAATAACTTTGTTTTACCTATTGGAAGTAGTGGACAGGCTTGATGTGCACCAACAGGGCTGTGCATGTACAGGGATTTATTCAAAAAGGAGATTTGTTTTAGTGTTATTTTCTGTTTATCGCCGCAGCATTAAATTAAAATTATTAAACATATTTATAGACGATGACGCATATTAAAATGTCTAATATGGATAAATATGACAGCGATATATCCAATTAAGCTATTAAACGAAATGGCGATATTTACACACCGAGTGTACTCTTTATACCCTTTACCAACGTCATATAAGATAAACATTAGGCGAAGATGATGGGTTTTGGATAAACTTCAATTTACAGTAAAGATTTAAATATGAGGAAAAGAAATGCAATTTGGTTATTTATAATAAAATATCACTGCATGGAAAGCCATTATTATAAAAGTTGAAAAAAAGAAGAATATGCCTGGTTTGGTTAACAGTATTTTTAATAATCGGAATCGTCAAAAAATACAGTCATAGATAGGAAATGAAAACAAATTTACGGCATTCTGTCTTCCATTACACATTCACTATCCCTCTAACCTCTAACGTATACCCGCTTTCTTTCTAAATTGCATATGTCACGTACATTGAAACATGTTGAGGCATTCTTCGGTGTAAATTCCCGTTACATAGTCGTGCGGTGATTGTATTTTGTGTTCGGAGGGCTTCCGGCATAAAAAAAACTGAGAATGTACACCGTGCTTGCAAACTCACATCATTTACAATCACAACCACAGATACAGCCAAAAAAAAATTGATAGATATAACTGAATATTACTTTTAAATATAAAAAGTTGAGATATTCTTTTATCATCGCAACCGGCATTTTTATTTCAATAATAAACAATTTCCCAAATACGAGAACCGGAGCATGGGTTCACGCAATTACAGAGAAAATAATAATTTTAAATGTTTTCACATTGATTTCTTTGAATAATTTTGAAGCGAAATTAACAATATTCTTCTCCCGGCAATAGCAATCTTGAAAACTTATTTCAACAAAATTTGAATAGTAAAACGTTTTATACGTAACCTCGCGTGCGAATTTTTGTAGTATATATTGTAAGCTCTTATATACAATAGAAGATACCATAATTTTTGGGTAATAACGATTTGATCTGAATGTAAAATATTTAAAAAAAACAGATAAACAACTTAAGTTAGAAGGTGTCAAGATTCCGAGGACACGGTGTAGATACGCCAAGCAGCCTCGCTTTTTCCATAGCTTTTCATTACTGCCTATTTCCGCGAGCGGAAAGCAATAAAATATCTCGCACTTAATAAATCGTAAGTAAGGAATGCATGTTACTTTATATTGCATTCGGAGGAAAAATGTCATCGATTCTTCTACATAAAGGAAAAATTAAATTTTATACATTTGTATTTAACGAGATACACTACTCGATTAAGATAAATATTGTCAAAATCTGAGCAAGGTATCGCACATAATTTCTATACAGCTATATTAGTGATATTTTTCGTATTTGTAAAATTGTGAATATTTAACGGTTTTCTTGCGATTGGAAAAACAACTTCTCAGATCTCTCTAAATAATGTATTTAATTGTGAATAAACGGAACAAGGAATATGAATTTAAAAAAACACCTTTACTAGAAATGATCATCATTAATACACCTGTCACTTGCTCAACACTGATGATCGTTTCCGCTCGATCACCATTTCATAAAATATGGATACAGGTTATTTTAGAATAAAACAAATAGGTAAATACGTCCCAATTTGAAATATATATTGAAAAATGTGGTTAAACAAACATAATCCGTGTCTGTCCATCTCTTTTAAGATTCTTGTAAAAACCTTGGTACTTGGATAACCATTGTTTTATTTTTAGTTGAAATTGCTAACGTAGATCCATATCTGGATTATAATTTTGGAAATTGAAATTCGCGCAGCTGGACGTCAAGTCAAGATTTTGACTCGTCAAGTCGAGAGCCGTTGACGAGGAATGGGTTGACATGGATTGACATCCATAATATAGCATGACTGCAAATGATAACTGTTTATAATTTCTTACCAGTTTATTATAAAAAAAAAATATTGAGTTCAAAATTTTAATAACAAAATCAAGTAATATTATATTATTACTTAAGCGATAAATTAAATACGACTATGAAAGTTTGTCGACTGTTATAGAGTTTTAAAAAAAGCAATCATCTAAGATCACAGGGATGCGCACCCAACGGGTTTGAAAGATAATCCACACAAATATTATTCTTTTCTCATTTATTCGGGATAAGCTCTATGTGTACGCAATAACGCCGGAGGAAACCCCTTGTTTAAATCCGACGGCCTAAATTGTATACGAATGTATAAAAAGCTAAAAAGATTGTCCAAGCTGATCTGAAATAATCGGTTTAGGAATTTCTTCAAACGATATAAAACCCTGGCCACAAGAGTATTGAAGTACAACCCAATGTTTATTTTTTTTTAATATGGTGTTTTGTAAATATTCCACCTTATAAGATTACCACAAAGCTTTCATATTAGATCACGTAGGTGGTATAGTTAGTTATCCGGATACATTGTATGTTTTATTTTTTTATCAGATGAGCTATATTTCACTATTTCGTAACAGAAAATTACTCGTAACAAATTAAATTTTTGAGTCACTTCGTAATCTTTCAAAAAATGCAATAAGAAAAAGACATTAGTTTTTAATTAAACCGGTTGTTTTGCAGACAAATACTTTTTATTCTGACTTTTGAACGGTTGACATTTCAAGATGACTTCTTCTCTAATAGTTTTTTCTACGCTGATTGCTTTTTTAAGAACTAAGCCTACAATTACTCGTAGTATATTCAAAAAATATACATAGAACATTTAAGAAAAAAAGTTTTCAAAATGCATTAGATAAAATGGTGAGAACTATTGATAAGCAAATAAAACAACTGCACAGAAAGAGCAGTATAAAGATAATGAACGTTATACAAAGAATCTTAAGTAAGCAAATAGCATTAAGGTATGCATAAATTAAAATATAAGTATAATTTAAGACATCGACTGAGGGTGCTTGATGGAATTTCAATATCAAATTTGGATTATTGAGACTTTGTACACTTCCATGTATTTTGTCAAATTAGCACACGAATGGACTCGAACTGTTCGAGTCAGCTCGAGTCCATTCGTGTGCTCGAATGCCTGAAGATGCCGAAAGGCGAAACCCGGATCGTTAGTGACAAAATACATGGAAGTGTACAAAGTCTCAATAATCCAAATTTAAAATATAAGTATTCTTCATTTAAAATAAATGATTTGTAATAAAGAGTAGACTTTAATTATCTGGATTTATACGAAACAAATAATATAATATTAACTTTTATACAAAGAGACAATTATTAACACAAAATGCAGAAAATTGTGGCACAAAATAAAACAGAGTGAACACGTCATTAATGTAGTTGTTTGTGGAAAATAAAGGACACCTCCCGTTGACTCTCGAAAAAAAATTGCAGTCCATATTCCCTCCAAAACATTTTTCTTATGCGTATTTGGTAAGTTATGAAAAAAAATATGATTAACATTCCCCAAAACCATCAGCTTAATCCATGACTATATTTTATATATATTGTATTTCCCATCGTCACACAAAGAAAGCCGAAGACTTATTACTCTTTAGAAGTCTTTGGTATGTGTGAAGATGCTTATCAAAGAGACTAAACACATGTCATAATTAGTAACACAACCAGTGGCATAACAAAGATATCATGTTTAGTTTTATATTGAAAGTAAGTTATCTAAGTGTAATGTGTCATTCGTTGATAAAATAAACAACATAATGCATTTATAACAGCAATGCATTTTTATGCGCGAATTTTTTCAATCATAATTGCATCAAATTGCTATGATCCTCGACTCAAAATAAAGAAAGGAAAATTATCTATCATGAAAATTTTAAAGCTTTGAAAAGTGTCATTCCCCTCCCCAATGACCAATCAAGAGTATGCCAGCCGGTTGCAAATTAATATATATATATATAACAGGAAATACCCATACATTTTTTATATGTATGATACATAATATAGATTAGCAATTCTGCGGTGCAACACGTTGGTAATATCGATGCACATGTATAATAAATACATGAAACTCTCCATGCTCGCCTTTCTTGGCAAAATGCTTACTTCAAAAATTTTACGTACGAAAACTCCAAAAGGGAGTACGAGAATGCTACACCTAGGATTGACGCCACTCTGCGGCTGTGTTAAAATATAGAAAATAGAACACATTATAGACTACTGTGGCATTCAGTTTTTCCCGGAGGACTATCGGGGTTATATTACGAATATTTTAGAATGGATTAAATCACTATAGGAGTCACAGTAATTTTCCAGATTTGTGATATATTAATATATTACGGGCGCGCCTTCTATTAAATATTTCTACAAATCAATTAAAATTGCGAAACGCCATAATAAACACATTTTAAAGTATATTTGTTTGAAATTATTTTTATGAAGCAAGAAAATATAAACGCAAAAGAGCAAATATCGACCCAGCTTGAATCATCATCATGTCATGTCACCCCGCAAGAGTATGTCGCAAGACCGCTGCGAGTGCACAAACGAGGCTCCACGAGGAGGCAAGAAGTGCTACGGTAAGGAGGTCGGCGAGTGTGTCCCGGCGGGTGAGTTAAATGTACTGGAAAGGGGCGAGATAAAAATGGTCGGGTGAGAAGGACAGTTGCGGTACAGGGGTTGCTACGACAATGATCACAAGGGTGACCTACTAGTTTTTTTTGATATATTTATTATTTTACTACTTTCTTATTGCTCATCTGGGTATTGTAAAAAATCTTTCCACAACTGACTTACTTCTGAGGTACAGAATAAAAAATGCAAAGCAGACGGTGGACTATTTGACTTAGTTGAGCGAGACTGCTACCATGCAAAAAAATTCAAAAACAAATTAAAATCAAGGAATAACATCTATTATTATTGAAAGTGTCCGATAAATCACCTGAATCAATAAGAGCCAGCCAAATATTTGCGTTTTTTTTGGCCATTTAAAGCAATCATTTACATAAAAAATGCTGTATACAGAATATAACGAATACGAATTGTATGATTATTTATTTTCGATAATTTGTATGGTTCTAATTTAGTTTACCGACATTATGTTGACACTTTCACCGGTTACCTCAAAAGATCGGTTTCCTTTACAAATTTTACGAACTTAAATAACTCCTTACTAGAGCAATTCCTTTCAAATCTTCCATAATTATTAATTAATATTTTGGAAAAAATTGTAGAGGGCCCTGAAAAAATAAACGTAATACGCCAACGGATATTAAAGGTAGTCCGTAAAGTAGAGCAAGTAATTAGGTGGTTTATATTAAAAGCTTTTTTCACGTTTTAGAGAATAACGTCTAAAAGAAATTAAGTAATCAACTAGTGCAAAGACAAAGAAAAGGGTTGAGAAAGAAAAAATATCATGCGAGAAAGGTCTCCCTTCTTTAACAATATAGAGAGAGAGAAAGATAATGGATAAAAGAATCATATCTCTTGAAAAAAGATTCACGGACCAACCTAAAATACCAAAAGTGAAATTAAAGAGTGGCAATTAAGGTGAATTCAAATATAGTATGATTTATTTATTTATATGAACCTAGATTTCGTCTTCTTCGTGTCTTCCAAAGACATGGATGAAATGAAGCTTACGCAAAGCATTAAGTTCTTAGTACTAATTATATAACTAGAAGCGAGATAACGAATACTAGCTGTCAGTTCCAGCTTATCCATGGGTTTACAAAAACCAGGTTCGTAAATGAAAATTCTTAATGTCTTCTGGTGGAAAAGTCTGCGGTGAATCACGGAGCGAAGTGGAGGATTGAGCAGCCTCAATTAATCTGTTCGGTCCTAGCAGCTCTTGTAGATATTGCGACATCTCTTCGGTATTATGGACAGTATAATAATATATGTCCGGTTTAAGATGTTACCGTTTTGACAAATCTGCTTAAGTGTGGCTCACCATAGAAGGTATAAAATTCATGATCGTGCCAACATCACCAGGTGATGACTATGGCAAACAGGACAAAAATTCATTCTAACCTCAATATCTCTCGGAATAATAAACAAAGATAAAATTCGGTTAATGAAGTATCAGTGATGAATGAGCAATCAAAAACCGTATAGATACAGATATTATAGAGTGAATGGAAGATAATCGATTTTAAAGGTTAGTAACTTAGAATTTTCTGACAGTTCGAGTCCATTCGTGCGCTCGAATGCCTGAAGATGCCGAAAGGCGAAACCCGGGTCGTTAGTAACAAAATACATGGAAGTGTACAAAATCTCAATAATCCAAATTTGATATTGAAAATCCATCAAACACCCTCAGTCGATGTCAAATTATGACTTAGAATTTATTTATAAGAATTAAATTTTGCTTACGTCATATTGATAAGTGTTTTCTTATAGTAGTGCTATGGTACTAACTGATTCTTAGATTCTTCGACGTCGATGCAGCGATTTAATATTTAAAATCTGTAACATCGTAGATGCTTTGAAACCGCAAGCGTGAAGGGGGTGTCAAAACCGATACGACAGATCACAAAAATTCTCTTTCAAAGGTGTCAATTTTTAAATCAACAAATTTTTTTCAGGGTTGTCTCAGCCGGAATACATGTGACAGCATAGGAACTTCTTCAATATGTGGTGAACAATTATACCTACTACCTTAATATTAAATAAACAGAATATTGTAATAGTCTGATTCTCTTTTTCTTACAATTTATAACCTAAGGTATCATTTGGAGAAAAAATAACTTCATATCCTCTTTACTACTCAACCAGTGATTAAAATTCACTATTGGCTGCATTATCATTTACTTGGTAGAAATGCATTACACAGATGTCAAAATAAAGCATTCAGTTGCACAAGAATTATGATATACTATCTCTGCATCACACCATAGAACGCTTTGGAATTCTGTTCTATATAAAATATATAATTTTTCTTCAACATAATATCATTGTAATTTATTCAGCAAAAACAATTTTATTTTTACATTAATACATGCGATATTAATAATACCAAATTAAAATCCGCCACTTAAAATCGGTAGGTATTTTTATTTTGTGATCTTTCCCAATAACCTTTTAATGATTGGTATTTGATTCTTTATAACCAACAGTAATTATGAAAACCTACAGTTTTGTTTATTATTTATGCGAATATTTTCCCAACTAACTTATTAGACAAAATTAATATCAAACCAGTATTGAAATAAATTCGGATCAACATATAGTTTCTAGACTTGAGGTAATAATAATTTTCGTAATTATTTTTAATATAATATAACCGTTACAAACTGAGAGTGCACTCGGAATGATTAAAGACGCCGAAAGGTTAACAAAACTTATGGAAGCGTAAAAAAATTAACGATTCAAATTTTATATTTATTGTACTAACGTAGATAAGATATTTACAGCACTTTAGTTACTATAATTTCTTTAGTTTTATATAAATACAATTTTTTATTTGCAAAACTGTTTATTATCAACAATAGGTGGCTGGATATAAACTGCTTACAAAAGAAATCAAACAAAACGATCCAAGAGTGACCGCCATATTTATGTTATTTATTTTTTTAATTAATACATTATGATGCAAACAAATAGAGCTGTCTTCGTAATATGACTATCGTCTTGGAAAAATGTGTTAATTAAACGAAACCCTGGGCAGGTGAAACATAATAAAAACAAAACGACGAATTCTCAGAAGTAAGTACGTAAGAGACAAATTCTATGCAATCAATAATATTTACTGGAGGTCGACCGACTTCAACATGCAGATGATGCACATTAAAAATATCGTTGCACAAATTCAATAAGTGAATGGGAAATCGCGAACATATTATTTGAAGCATTACTGGCATTCTTCACGATACATATAATTTGACAGTATTAAATGGAATCTTATACAGTCATTCTTGTAATTCACCCCCATACGTTTTATCGGAATAAGTTATAAGTATGTAATAATTATATAATATTTAAAGATCAGCACCGGTTTTCCTATGAGTAAGCATTTTCAACATTCAATTTACTCACTAAATGCTAACAGTACTGATATTCAAAAATAATTTAAAAAGTATAATCAATGAAATATAAATTGTTTATTTTCTTCTTCTGAAAATTCTAACACATTAAATAAACCAACTATTGGCTTGATAATAATTCTATATGTAACTCCAGCATTCGATTCATTCGTCTTACTACATCGACAGAACTATTATGTATTTGAAGCAATTCAGCAGCTTTCTCTATTCTGCCAGACTCGCTAATCACAGATATAGATATTAAAAACATAATGAGTCACAGAGTGGAAACTTTTTGACGAAAAGGAAAATATTAACGACGCTATTTCTCTTAAAAATAATTGACGTAGGAAGATGAAATTTCGCATTTATCATCAGCTCACCATACTTAATAGCTTTGCCAAAAAAATGTGATTTTTTTTTAGAAATAAATGTTCTACAAATGAAACCATAACGTCCAATGAATTGCAATGCTCTTTAATTACTGGCTCGCCAAAAATATTTTTTTAAATACTCAGATGGGCTAATAAATATTAAATCTTCAAACGATACACAATATTCGGAAAAATATGAAATTCTTATTCGCTCCATCCTATCGATAATCAATATATTATATTTATATTGTAACGTCTGTTTTAAACTTTTACTACTTCTACATTTTTTATAATGATCAGGACCGGGTTTTTCTCGTTGCGAGCATTATCAACTGAGTATGTTTTATTTTTAAATATTTTTATTTTTTAATACCTTTCCATCAACAATTGACAGTTAACATCTTAAAACTGATCGTACAATGTATGTATAAATCTATTTTGCAACGGTCGGATCTGAGGCCGAGTGCTCAATGCTGTTGGGCTTTCATCCGTTGTGCGGCAGGGTTTTGAATCTCGTTTTCGGGATATAGACATAAATTTCAGCAACGTTTTTCATACCCTTCGCATTCCCCCTCTATCCCACCGTGAATATGGAGCGTAAACAGTGCAACAAGCTAACTACTATAAAAATATCTAACAGAAAAGTTGCGCGATTATCGGAATAAAAAAATCTGCTGAGATGCCCCATTCGGTGTCCATTTCTCCAAATTTGAAGCAGATATGGTTTTTAAATATTGCAATATGTATATACAACATATTACATTGAAACAATTTGCTTGAAAGTAAAGTGTAATTTGTAGTAAGAAAACATTGTTCATCTTTAAGAAAGGCAAAAGGCAACATACTCGAGTATTAACGTTTGACAATAATTATAATAATATTTTTATATATAGTTTTCCTTACCAGCTCGATTTTTTTATAGTAGATTAATTTCATGATTAAATTGGAAATCGGTGGTCTTTAGTCAACGAAAGAGTCACAGAAACCGGATTGACACGGCCAACATAACAGTTACACATGTTCAAAGTATCGATAATCCAATGTAACCATGGAATTTGTTTGCCAAATCAAAATAGTGGTTCTCGTGTACAGGATTTCAGTCGAATTGAAAGGCAAACAGTGCAGCCACTACGGTCACAATTACATGTACAGTTCTAACCCGTATTATGCGACGTGACCAGACTCAGGAATCGTCTCATTCGAGAGTTTCACAGCCGGGAGCTTTTGTTGGAATTGGAGCCTGAGCAGTGGTGTAGGTCAACAAGTATTTGGAAATAGCATTATACATTTATAACAAAACTGGCATAGTACGATTTTCACGGTGCAGTCAAATAAAAAAAAATGCAAACCAGCTTAATTAAAAACGTTTATAAACTTAATAAAATATATCTTACCACTTACGTCTTCATTCAACAGATTGACAGTTACATGGGGACAGAACAAATAATTTATGGTCAGTATTTTTAACATAACCTAACCTTTTATTCTAACCGTATAATAATTTTCTTCAGACCGATCATATTTTTATTCTGACCAAAAATTGTATTTTATTCTAACCAAAAGTTGATTCGAATTCTGACCAAAAATTGATTTAAATTTTGACCATTCAATTTGTTGCCATTATAAAGTGTTTTAAGTATTTAAAGACTTTTCGTTCAACAAGCGTTGAATTTGAGAGGGTTTTTCGGCAGTTCGTCTTATATGAATGAAAATACAATTCAGATTGAAAAGATTCCAGCATCTATGAAACAGCGAATTTAAAGCCATATTTTAATTCAAATAAACAAAGTATGTAAGGTATATAAGAAAATTAACCGTGTAGAAGTTTATTACCAATATTGACATAATCGTCCGGTATTGCAATTACTAGTATAGTGAAGATACTTTATTAAAAAATATATTTACCTAGCCGCGAGACCTTTTAAAGGACCACAATAATTATTTCGGTATGTCTGAAATTTATTATACATAAGCATATGAAATGGAAAACACATTGATGATTTGTATTTTACCTTAATAAAATAGAATTGTCGACACGCTACTGAAGCTTAATGATATTGTTACGATAACCGATAACGGACTGTAAGGGAAGCTCCCGTATCGATTTTCGAGTCGTAAAATCACATAGTGCAATGGGGTGGGATTGCTTTGGAGTTTTGGAGAGAGAAAAGCTTGAATTTATATGAACTGAATTCTCAGGAATAAATGAGCACACATTTACTACGTGGCAAAACGATACAATCAAGCCGAGCTTAATAGCTTGATAATAGGGTACGATTATTAAAATGTATGATACAATTTATGGCCGCTAAATGTTATTGGTTACACATTAATGAGAGAATTTTGAATTTAGGTTACGCAGCGAATAGTACCTTTCATATACACGTTCTTATAAATTCTATAGTGTCATTCAAATATGTGATTATAACATATGATCAGAACCAACGATTAAAACTTACAATGGAAGTGTCAAATACTAGTGGCCTGTCAAATAATACTTCTGTGAATAAATAATGAGCCACCGACAAAAAATGTTTAAAAAAAATCATTTATGCAACAATTATAGCGTAGAAAAAGAATTAAACGTTCTTACTCTGATGGTGATAATTGGTGTGGTGACGAAGCTTTTAAATGCAAAAGTGTTTATTCAAAATTTCGCTTACCTGAAAACAAAGAAAATTTACATATTAATTTCAATTGGATTTCACACAAATGTAAGTATGGCTCTGTATTATAAGCAATTTCTTAAATATTTTCGTATATTAAGAAGTACCCAGGTACACGACAACTCTTTTTTCGGGTGCCAGAATGATTCTTTACGACACATAATGCAAAAACGCACTAAAAAATCTTACTCGACAGCAAAATCAACAAGCGGAAAGTAAAGAATAGATTGTGCACGCAACCTTCTGGTAGAGGTCTGGTTAAGTCGCCTTCAAGTCACTCGAACGGCACTATGATACTAAGCAAGTTAAAGTAAACTCTTAAGATGTATATCACAGTACGACCAATTCCTGATAAAAATTGATAATTTGTTTCTGTACACCTACAATCAGTATTCGTAAGGGGTTTGTACCCAACTGTTTTCCCCTTTCACAACATTCAGTCGACAAAATCGTTTATTAATAGAGTACTTCATAAGAATAAATGCAGGAAATTGTCATAAAGATTAAGTCTATACCCAACAACTTAACCTACCAACGTTTCATGAAAAAGAATAATTTGGAAAGGAATTTTATCATAATATAAAATATTTCGTAGAATTTCGAAGAGTTCATTAAGATATAATTTAAGACATTGACTGAGGGTGCTTGATGGAATTTCAATATCAAATTTGAGTTATTGAGATTTTATACACTTCCATGTATTTTGTCACTAACGACCCGGGTCTCGCCTTTCGGCATCTTCAGGCATTCGTGCGCTCGAAGAGTACAAAATCTCAATAACTCAGAGTTCATTAAGAAATGGAGAATTATAAAATATTTGATATTATTCTTCTATAATATTGAGATTGCAAAGCCAACGTGTACTTTCGGAGAGTTGTTTGTAGTATTAGATTTATTAGAATATTTATTATTACTTGTGTATAATTTGTGTATAAAAGCATAATTTGTTCCAAGACGAGGTAACCATTTTAAGTAGTCAGTGTGTGTGATTTCATACTCTTCTTCAATAAAATATCAAAATCACCTCTATAATGTGTTTTTTATGTGTTATATTACTCTTTCGATAATGGTGTGTCTCTTTGGAAGGGTAAAACGATGAATTTAATAATTCTATGAAAAACATCCAATTATTTAATTTACTTTGTTTAACAGTTGTGAATTGTGGCATAATACGCTATTTGGTTTTTCAAACACGATTAAGAAAAACTTCATGATACCATTTGTCGACACTTAAATGGGTTGGTGCGTTTTTGTGTAACTTCCAAGTTGGCGAGACAACAATGTATAACAATAAATTAGGGGATTTAGCACATACATATTTTTATTCGTGACGTACGAACAGTTTGCATAAATATGTTACAAGTAAGAAACCACAACGGTGTGAATATTATTTTTTCGCAATATCACAACTGCCGCACTGGAAAGGAAACCTTTCAAAACGCGAAACAGGATATTCATTCCCCGCCACAAAAATTTTACGGTAAGCTGCTTATGATGCATTCCTTCTATAAGAAAGGGAAATAACTGTATACAATGCACAATTTTAGAGAGCGAAATAAGTGCGAATTTCAGCACACTAACAATAAATTTGTCAGCATCCGTGGCGCAGTTTGTCGCGTCGTTGGCTACGGTTACCGATGTTTCGGGTTCAATTCCCGGTGCGGACAATTTCATAAATTGATCTTTCAATCGATTTATGGATTTCTGTTCGTAGTCATGAATGTTTGTGATGTCTAAAAACTCCTTCCCATCCATCCGATCCTAAAAAAACGGGGCGTAGCGAGAGTGATTAGCTAACCACTAGTCCTGCCCGAGCCCTACCCTTTTTTTTGAAATATTTTACAATATTTTATATTTCCATATATTTTGTACGAAATAAATCGATATTGAAATTCCATCAAGCACCCTTAGTCGATATCTTAAATTATAAATTATTTAGGTGTAAAGTACTCCACAAGTATTGACAAGCTTAATCGTACAAGCGTATATTTGCTATTTTGACTAAGTCATTACTTTCAATTGACGAGATATTCGCTACTGCCTATTGAATGTAATTAAAAATATGTTAAATGATCCATTAGCGTTTAGAATCACATTCTTTACAGTAAATTCTTCAAGAGCCGTCAATTTTTTCGGACATCCCAAATCTGGCACGCATGCCATAGGTTCGCTATGACTGGACCAAGTTATTGAAAAGACAACGTTACTCTTCGTTACGTCGTGTGTGCCAGACTTAACTATTATGTTTTCAGATCGACTGGTTTTATTCAATATTGAAAGGTATTATGTGTAAAGATATCACGAATCATAGTTAAGTACTTCGGGAGAAATCGCCACCAATGTATATTCGTCGATTGCTTGACATTTCATACGACAGCGCAATAAAAATTACTCTTGTTCCATTATTGGTACGAAGATTAATCGCTTAGGTTACGTAATCCCGTCAAATCATTGGAAAGATTGAGGTGAACCACATTATAGATATCCTAGCGGTTCAATCTACCGAGGTCGGCGACTTAAAGCCTCTCGCCACCGGAAATAGGCAGTGCCATTCCGACGCCTAACATTCGACATTGTGATCGATCGACGGACGTCCATCGTGACGAATACTATCGATACAACGTGCCGCGAAATCGTGCGGACAACGGACAGGAAAAAGAAATAGAAGAGAATTCAAAACATTTGTCCTTAAATAATGAAAAATCTTCTTTCTAATTTATTCTTAAAACACTTGTCATAAATCACTTAAACAGGTAAGGCGACATTACATACACCGAATTAACAAAGATCGACGCAAAAATATCTGTAATTTTTGTTTGGTTAATATATACAAAATAATTAAAACTTGTGTCCTAAACCAGGTAACATTTTCAACTGATATGTATACTTTAAGACATCGACTGAGGGTGCTTGATGGAATTTCAATATCAAATTTGGATTATTCAGATTTTGTACACTTCCATGGATTTTGTCACTAACGACCATTCGTGCGCTCGAATGCCTGAAGATGCCGAAAGGCGAAACCCGGATCCTAATGACAAAATACATGGAAGCGTACAAAATCGCAACAATCCAAATTTTATATATATATACGTAAAATATGTACGATAGTTGTATCATTATTTCTTAGGTCTACCCACCGAGGATTAACTTTCGTGTAAATATCCCTATGCGATTGAATTCTTCATCGATTGATAATGTTTACTCAATGAGCGCAACTGGTCTTGGTCATAATGAATTAGCTACTTTAGTAACTATATATTGAAATTTATTTAAGTTTATATATAACTTCGTTTTACCAAATCGACAGTTAACACGATTATACTACTGAACTCTTTACCAAGTAAAACTCTTTGAAATATATTTTATTTATCATCATTTTCGTCAAGTTTCATGTCTCTTCCAACCAATTGTCTCAAACAAAAGTGCGCAGGTTGAAAATTAATGCGACGATAAGTGGATATCGCAAATTCACTCTGAACAGTGATGATTCCTATATAATAATAACACTAAGGCAAGCATCCCGGCTCGAGTTTCACACACACCGGTAATTCACATCCGGCGGGAATCTATCCAAAAGGCTGCGAGAATAAGGCTACGGGAGCTTTTAACAGCGATGGCATAACCACTGTTTAACCCTTGTAACAACACTATGTAATTGTACATTCGTGCTACCGATGAATGATTCAAGTTTCATAAAGATTTTAGGATATATTTTGGTAACCTTTAATTATATAAATATGCTGTATCTTTCCATCAACAATTTACAGTAAACACTATTAAATTGAAACACATACAATACAAATCAGTCATTTCCTGAATTCATTTTTTTATCAAGTGTTTGTACAGTGTGTTTGTACAAGTGTTTAACACTGCTTCGCAGTGATTTTTAAGACCAAGTAGACTAAGATTCATCTACAAGCAGTAAACGACTTATTTGAGAGTGCCTATAAAAAGGTGCTTGCAAGTTTTTCATAAAATTTTAAATACATATAATGATAGCGTCAACAAATATCTAAAACGACTCTTTGATGAGGATTGTTAATTTGAATAGTCAATATTCATTCAATTCCATTATTATCATCAAACTGATTACAACGCTTTCGGGGGGAATAACACAAGATTAACTAAAAATGCACTGTAAATTTAGACGAGCGACGGGTTCTATAAATCAGTGGGGTGGACGCAAAACCATCCAGCTGCCGGAATAACTCAATGAGCATAACTTCAAAGACTTTCCCACCAAGGCGTATATTTATTGTCGGCAATTTTGATTGTGGGAATGAGCAACGGTGTGGCGAGTGTCGGGTCAAAGCCATATCCGGTGTGATCCGCGCCGCCGGAAGTGCCGTTTGCATTTCAATCGAGGCGTCTTTCAATTGGGCGGCCATTTGCCGGGAAAGCATCGCTAGCACATAGACAACAATGCATACGTATGCAGGAAAAACGATATCTTGTTCGCCATAATTTAAAAACTTTCCACTCCATTTTTTCGGACACACATTGACGATAACTAAGAATAATTAATTTGGGTCCTAAAAAATTTTATAACTCGTTATCTGTATGAATATTTTCCTTTTAAAGAGTGTTGTACTAATTGCCAGACGTTTAGAAACCGTTACAGATCTCATCGTCATGAGTCTGGATGACGGATTATGATGATTGAATGAATGCATGTCAAACGTCGCTCTTAGAAATGACCGTTGGTTTAAAATGTTCGCTTATATATATATATATTGCTTCTTACTCGGTTACGTAAATTTTGAAATATTTTTTATAAATATGGAAATAAGTATCCACAATATGTATTATTTACAAATGTACATCGCACAAAATAATATAAAAATACTGATAAAATTAATGCGATGAAATCCCCAATTAGTAAATTTAAGTACTTTAATCATTAAATGTCTATACAACATTGGGATTACTCAACACAAGATAAAATAATTAAGGATTAATCTAAGTAACCATGGCTTATGAAAGTACAGATTCTTCAAAATAATGCTTCAATACGGAGAGACCAGATTACCTTTTCTCATAGCCGAAACTACACGAAAAAATATATAAATCCGATTTCGAGTTCCGTAAGACTTCAATCTTTACGGGAGCGTTAAGAAAATAAATAGGCATTCGAGATTATAAGGCAGTGACGAAAAACTCAATGCATTTGTGTATGCAATTTTAGAAGGGTAATAAAAATTGTTCTTATCGTAGTATTGAAAAGACGTTTAAATAGAATCCATACATTGAATTGTATTTGTCATTAAGAGCTTATGGAGCGACATCTATTAACCAAACACGAGTCCTTTCCTAGCCTATTCTTCCATCCCTACTGTCTTCGAAAAAGAGAGGTTGAACAGCTGAGAAACAAGTAGTTCTCCTAGAAACACTTATGTAAATATACTTCCATGATACACATTGGGAGCGAACGTGGTTAAAAATAACATTGGTTTTTATAATTATTTGTATGTAGCAATAGAACATAAATATATTTATTCACTCGTCGATGCTTGAAGCACACGTCAAAAACTCATTTTATTCATTATTTTGAAAAGAGAATTATTGAAGTAACTTACCAAATTTAATATGATACTAGTCTCTATAATAGAAAAAAGCAATTTAAATAACCTTGTACGAGTAGCATTATTTAAAAAATGTTATTTCACCAAGAATCAACATTCAACACCATTCAAGAGTCTTATTGAAACGTAAAAGAATAAAGGTTTTTAACTTCTGCTAAAACACAGCTCAAACGGACAAAGATAAACACTCGACATCTTTACGGTAGCTTTCATATACTAAGGGAGATACACATATATGTATACGACGTCGCAGATGGAAAAGTGGGGAGAAAAAGAGATGGCGTTATCCCACTGATAAGAAGATTACAACTACTTTTGGCAATTCGGAAACTTCCATCTATTTCGGAAGATATTTGTTTGTGTTAGCAGGTCAAACAGAACAGGTGAGTTCCCGTCATTACCTCAAGTATTTATTTAGGCATTTTAGACGGTTCCAGCGTTAAAATGCGAATAGTGTTTTAGTTTTACCTCAAAGGTAATCTATAAGTAGGATTCTTTTGACTTTTATACCAACAATCCATTAAGGTCTATCGAATTGACTGGTTTTCCGCTAATCAATCATTAACAGGCCTGGAAAACGGTTTGGCTTAAGAACCAGATTAGATAGTCAAAATGAACGACGGGTCGCAAGTAAAATACTATTTTTAAATATACATAACTAAATTTCATGAAAAATAAATTTCAATTTGTGACATTTAAATGAGACGGGTGGGCCGCAGAAAAATATGCTGCAAGTCGTAATTTTTCGTGGCCTGGCATTTTCGAATACTATTCGTATTTCATAATTCAAACTAGATCGGTCTTTCAATAAACGAATAGATAGACATATATATATACATCACTATTAAAAACGATTAATATTATTTGATTCAATACATTCTACATTTGGTAACAGGGATTTATACAAGTAATTTTACATCTTTCAAGTAAATAAAAGAAAACAACAAAGAGCGGTAGGAAGTAAGAAGCTTTTTGTAATATTATGTTGGATTACGTAAAGAGGGGGCCCGAAATACTTCTGGCTTTTAAATTTAATATCGTGAAGTGTGCGCCAGATAGAAAAGAAAAAAAATAAATAAATACACATTAATATGGAGAATATTTTCCCTTCAATCTACGAGATATAAATAATCCGCCGTACCTGCAAACATTAATAAAAGAGAGTGTAAGTATTTGTGAAGGAGGCACTTCAGTATCATGCTGAGAAAACACAGTCGCGAACAGCACGGCAAGTTCTCCGATATGAATATTTTGGCTATTTGACTCGGAAAGGAAATTGTGAACATTATTCGCATACGGTCACACAAAAAAAAACAACAACATAAAACGTGTATCCGTATTTTTCCATGAGTAAGAAGGTTTTTTTCTTCTAGGATCTAGAGTCTGGAGAAACAATTTCAACAACATTTTAACAATTTTGAATAACGATCAGAATCATTTAAATTGTGGCATCGTAACAAATGTGTGAATAAGTTTAGCAATATTATTGATTTTATTTCGACTACTAAATATCACCAACTTATAAATGCTTAGCGAAGTCGGGAATGCTGAATCGAAACATTTTTGAAAACTCTATAACAAATTAATTATTTACAATATATATAGCTTTTAAGCAATATTTTCAAAACGAATTTATCATATCGTCGTTGTTCAGAAAGAAGACACAAACTGAAAAATAATTGTTTTGAGTAATTGGACTTTAGAAGTTTTTCAAATGTATGAAATGCTATATTTTTTTTTTTGTTTGTTTGTACAAAACTGTTTTCAGGTAAAAGTGTACGGTAGAGTTCGAAATAAGGAACATTTTGATATGACTAACTCAATATGTAATTTTTTCAGATTTAGAGTTTTCTTCCTAAGGAACCGATGATATTTACTATACATGAGTAAGAGGTTCTAACAAAATTAAAAGCACACCGTCGTTATACGAACTGAACTAGATAGCTAGTGATGAAAGCGGAGCGATAAAAATGTCAATGGTCAGAACAGTATACGTTATGAAATGTACGATAGCACAGTGGTTTGTTCGATCGATGTTAACGCCACACTTTCGGCGATCGCACTGAATGGGATTTAGGACCATATCAATAAAAGTCAGCGTTATTTTGTTGATATTACACTGTCTCTAGTCAAGTAATTCTTAATTTACAAGTAATTTTATGTTTGTTTTCAATAAAACTTGAAGCAACCAATGATAAAAAGCAACTCTTTCGCTGTAAATATAAATAAAAATCATATACAAATTGTATTAAACACGTAAGTACAATCAAGAAACATTGGCATGTTTAAAAAGAAAATGAAACGACAACCCATTTCAATTGCCGTGAAAATAAGTGAAATGAAAAATTCTCATCTTTGTTGTATATCGTATACACATGTATGTAGAATATGACAAATTTTACGCGAAATATTTTTCAAGAGTTACAACCGGACAACATATATGACGAAGGCACTTATCCCTTTCCGATATGATTCCGAAGTTCTGGAACGAATAAAACCGTAATAACTTTATGGCTAGGGATTGCAAATACAGGTCGGTTTTTTGTGCTTCTGGACTTTTAAGAAACGTTCTCGGAATTACTAAGTATTCATACATAATTTACAATGAAAACATTTCTAGTAAATCGCAATGGTTGTTCACCAACATACCCGACATTTAATTGAGTTTATCTTTCAAAGCATTAAACTGTGGATGTAATGAAGGGATTTTAGAAAATGTTTCGATTAGCGTTTCAGTAACGTAAAAAAAAATCAGATTACATAATTACAACATATAATATATTTTTCAAGATTTGATCTATTGCGTAACGCATTTATATTTTTATTATAAAACCGTGAAATACGAAAATCTATTTTATTGAAATATTGTAATAAATTTTAATTTGTTTACTTATACGGTTTTATATTTCTGTAATGTGTGCCAATAAAAACATGTATGGAAGTACCGGATATTTTCAAATTTATTTACTGTTTAGCGTGTATTGTCAAATTAAATGTAGAGTTGAGTGTTGAGGGAAGGTTGGCAGGAGGCACTTCCACCTCGTATTACTCGTTATTGTGATTTGAAATAAGACTTCAGAACAAGTTTTGATTCATCAAAATACTCATGTTAACTTTATTGAAGTTGTAAATTTTGTCACTGAATTTCAAGGGAAACCTCTCGCACCAGATATATATACATAAAAATTTATAAAATGTATTTTAATATTTATTTATTAGAATAAATATGAGCACCTGAAGAGAGTAGAATGGTGCTTACCATATTGCATACAGGTGAACGAAAGCTTAGAAGTGTCTTTTGAAGAAACTTTGACCGTTTTATGGCCATTCTGTAGAGTAGAGTGCACTTAGGGTGAAACACTCACATGTACGGTGAAATGGAACTTTTTCGAATACTGATAGAATCTTCAGGTGCCCACCCTCGACATATGGGTCGCCAACTATGAATGAGCAACTAAAAAAAAAAATACTTTTAGTTTAAAAATTCTCGAATACTAGAAACTTTCCCTTATCTTATTCGCTTATATCTTTTATTAACCTTGCGAAATATCTTCAGCGTCTCAAATCGTTAGATAATAAATCGAAGTACGCAATAAGTACAGCATACATAAAAAACATGACAATATTACTTTTAACTATTCCCATCCCAGTACGTAATATTATTATAAACTTGAAAATTATTCAAGCATGGAAAACTTAATTAATTGACTGATTAAATTTGCATAAACTTGTACAAACTATTTCATTGAAAATGAGTACGAACAGTATTCGAATATCGAAAAGTTAAAAAAGAGCCGAGTATATTCGGATATCGAATATTCGAATTTGAATCCCTAGACACAGCCCACGATAAGCTCTGTAACTGTTAATATGAAAAGAACCTAGTCCAAGATGGCAAAAAAGCGTTTCGTAGTATGGAAGGTGCATTTTGGATACAATGTACAGAAGTCAAAATAAATAAACAGTTGAGTGACAAAAGAGTTGTGGACACAATAACACATATGTCACTAAAATATATTTTTTTATAAATACGTCGATCGGAAAAATCTGAAAAAGCCAGTTTTATCATAGGCAACTTTGTCAGCAATTACCTTACCATACGTTTAGAAAAAATGTTATATATTTGATAATACCAATAATACGTTACAAGGCTTTATTATGTTGTGTTTGAAACGCAGATTTAACTGAAAAATTAGAACTATATTTTATTTGAAAATATGCATCTGGGATTTCAAGATTGACTTAGTTAAATAAAATAAGATTAATAATACCACAATACACATCAATATATATCCGGGCCTGTAGCCAAGTGGTCAACGTCGTTGGTCACGGGTTCAAATCCTTGTACGGAGAATTTCATAAATTGATTATGTCAGCGATGTCTAAGATTCCTTACCATTCAGCCGATCTTTAAAAGGGGAATAAAGAGAGCGATAAACTTAGCACTAGATCTGCTTTAGCCCTATCCTTATATCTTTACTCTCACCTACAAAGAGAGGTTGAGTAACAAGTATGTATCGTAGAAAAACTTCTGTCGACTGAAAGTGAAACTTCATTAGGAGACCACATTCTCGATATTGGGAGCGATGAGAACGTCACATTTGACAAGAATATGTGCTTGAATAGCTGGAGCTAATAGTAATTGGGTTCATAATTTGTCACAGCGGATTGAATATGATTAATATGCCTGTGTAAAAAAAATGTTGACAACAAAATAAAAATAATAAAACGCCATTTTTTTCTTCATACAAAAAAATAGGTCTCTAAATGAAAGTTTAAAATTATTAATTCAAGAGTATGATAAAAAAAACATAGAAGTGAAAGTGTGTTATTACGTAAAAGATTGACCGAAGTGGCGAAGAAGTAAAATTGATTGATGACACAATACGTTGTTCGTAAAGCTCATATAATATCTATCTTCCAAATTCCACTCAAGAAAATGTATTATTTGTTTTGAATAGGGCTCCGACAGAATGCTTAATGAAAAGATAGTGCGGGGAAGATATGAAATACTGCCTTGAAATGTTTTTAGGCGGGGAGATAGGACACATCGCAGCTTTAGTCTTAAAATGTAACGCCGTAAAAGTAAATCGGTGAAGTTAAAAAGGCACATGGAGATGTGAAATTTTGTTGAATTTTGAAGTATTAGATATATTTTGTCAGTTAAATATTTTTCATTAATTATTTTATGACAAAATTTATTTTAAATAAACGGAAATTTTCGGTTCCAGTTTTTAATTTAATTTTATATGAATAATGAACTTCCACAAAGTTACCGCCGAATCCATAGAAAATATATATATAGGAAATTTCCAGATTCCACATTTAATATTTTTTAAATTACTAGTGACAGTGTCATCTATCAACATTAATTCAACACTCACGTTCTACGCCTGTGCATTGTAGACTAATAAATCACGTTAAATCTCTACTATATTATTACTATACAACACAAAATACATGTAGAAATCTGGATGTTTGTATGGCTGTCGTTCACAACAACTCCTCCCAAACGGCGTACATTAGTGATGTAAAATTTTCACATGTCATTCTGACTGCAATTGTTAGTTTAATTGCTTTATTTTCAACTTTCAACTCTCAACATTTAACTTTTAAACTAAAACTGAAAACGCGATCGTTTCAATGCGGGATGAAGAAAGTAATAATCATAGTCGCCTAGCAACAGCTCAATACTAATATATTCTGCAAGTGACAGTTGAGAAAGTAACGTGAACGTAAATATTTGTGTTTAATATTGAGTTTCATGTTTGCGATTTGGTAGAAAGTGATTTTGGTAAATTCGTACAACTTGGTGTGCATCTGGACTCCGATCGTATGTTTAATTTGTGGTGCTGCAGGAGCCGTCATTAAATGCAGATCAACAAGCTGTCTGTTGAGAAGTTCTGCGGCGCCATAACAAGAGTGCAGATGGCAAAATTGTCATCTTTTATTATAGTTGCTTTCAACTTTTAACATTATAATTAATTGGTTGACTATATTTTGTGGGTGTTATAAGAGGTACGGTTCACAGTGATATTTTCAATTATCAACAAAATTTCGACATTAGCTAGTCAACGTCTAAATGACCTTATATAAGCTTCCTTTATCTTGGACGAAGCCGGGTAAACAATACTAGTATAATATATATTGTAATTCTCACTTTTAATGTGACAACAATGTCAACTGACAATTTTTGGTGGAAAGGCATTTTATTTTCAGAAACAAACACAATTTAATTCGTACTACTTCACCAGTTTATAATGCTCACGATGAGCGAACGCACTCCTGTTCGTTTTAAAAAATGTGAAATTGATGCATAAAAATCATTTTTTTTTGAATATTGTAAATCTGATATGAGCTTAGCTTATTCCATGGAGCATTTTCATTCCTGTATGTTGATTATTGAGAAGAAGTTACATTTTTATAAGCTGAAAAATAAAACTAACATATTTGCATTGTTTAACATAATAATTGTCGGCGTCCGTGGCGCAGTTGGTAGAGTCGTTGACTACGGCGTCTCAGGTTCAATTCCCGTTGCGACAGTTTTCATAAATTGATCTCTCAATCGACTTATAGATTTCTGTTCGTAGTCTGAGTGTTTGTGATGTCTAAAACTCCTTCCTCACTCACCCATTCAATCCTCACGGGGCGTAGTGAGAGCGATTAGCTAACCACAACTCCTGTCATAATCCTATCCTTCTATATCTACTATCTTTGAAAAAAGAGAGCTTAAGCAACTGAGTAACAAATAGTTCTCAAAAAAAGATTCTGTTGAGATACCTCCATTAGGAGACCATATGCTCCGCGTTGGGAGCGGACATGGATATATTTTATGTTTATAATAATATTATGTAGGCATACTCGTGAAATAACGTTTTATTTGGACTCACCAACCAAGAGTCGGCACTCGACATTATTAGATTTAACCACCAAGATAACCAACAGAACATGATTAAATGTATTGAATTCGTTATTTGACAAAAGAATCTGTAAATTTAAAATAATTGTTATAATTATGCCATAGCTAGCCAGCAAAATTCTGTTGAGAATGCTAATATTTGCATGCATTCGTAAAGGAAATGTATAGCATTCCTGCATTTTTAAATGGCTTTTCGCTTTACAAATATGGACAGGTAACTTAATGTGATACGGAAAAGCTATAAAGATAAGATAAATGACCTCTGCACAGTTTCCAATATATGATTCATCTGACAAAAGTGACGCGAAGTTTTACAAGGGATGAGTGATTTTTATTACCGTTGTAAGAATTCGTTGAATATGAATCGCATAGATTATGTAATTTATAGGAAAGTAACAATTCTTTAAACAATAGCGCAAACTAACATTTTATATAATTTAAGACATCGACTGAGGGTGCTTGATGAAATTTCAATATCAAATTTGGATTATTGAGATTTTGTACACTTCCATGTATTTTGTCACTAACGACCCGGGTTTCGCCTTTCGGCATCTTCAGGCATTCGAGCACACGAAAGGCGAAACCCGGGTCGTTAGTGACAAAATACATGGAAGTGTACAAAATCTCAATAATCCAAATTTAACATTTTATAACTATGTGCATATTGCTTATATCAAGCTGAAATGCAATGCTCGTACCTTCCTAAATACGAAAATGAAGTTGAAATCCCGCTAGAAGGTCATTAAATTCTCTCATACAAAAGCTGCTGTAAGTAAATGGTATTTTCAAAATATATTTTCTCACTCAAAAAAATAAAAATAAAATCATGTATTTATTTTTAAAACGCACCTCATAAAAAATATAAAAATTAAAATTGATTGATTTGTTATTCCAGACTGTGTTACTAAACGCAGCACGTGCAGACTAACTACATCGCAAGGTTATTTATTTTAAGGTAAACAATGATTCTAATTCTCAACTTAAGAGTCGGATGGATTTATTTCCTTTTAGTGGAAGCGGGGAGGGTGTGAAGATGCTTCTTAAAGAAGCGAAACACGTCACATTTAGTAACACAGCCAGTGGAATAACTAAGTTATCCGTGTTAGTTAAAGAGGTTATTTTCTTACAGCTTTATGTTTAGAATTTTCATGATTTTTGCGATCAATTTTCAGTGAGATAAATCATATTCTGATAACTAGAATAATATTTTGGAAACGATTTTAGCTCACGCCTTTTTAACAGGTTCAATCCGCTTCTAGAAAATCGTATTCAGTTGATGGCTTTCAGTAAATGTAAATTCAGGTGTGGGAGCGTACATATTTACGTATGTGTGTGCGTTGTGAAAAGCGAATGGGAAATCCCCCGGCTTTCCGTGTGTAGTTATTTCATACCGCTTTCTTTCTTTAGTCAAGCAAACATACAAAATGCATGAAATAGTTGAAATCTTACCATTCAGAAGCCTCGATCTCTTTTCAGATAGTGTTGTTTAAGAAAAAATACACATCGAGCTTGTGTAAGTTTGATTAATAAACCATGCAATGCAAGTGAGAGATAATGTATCAATAAAAAATACCGTTATTCTTCAGATGAGAAAATAGAAAGTTCCTATTTTCATATACTCGTATTACTTATATTATCATATAAAAAATTGTTTCTTAACATGAAACTGACGTGATTAACACACAAAATGAGTCGTGCTGGATGCACATAATAGAAATCGTACGATCGTTAGAGTGAAATATATAAAGATAATAACATTTAATCGCGACTGTTTAATAGACTGAGATGATAATATAAAACTCTCAGAATTTGTATAAAGCAAAAAAAACGTACACAAAAAAGTACGTAACACGCAAACAGTTCAATGTTACCAACAGAAAAAATATCAAAAGTGAAATTGAAAGCTACATATATGGAATATTTCCGACGCGAGATAGTTTAACGTAAACCTCCGTATAAAATGTATTTAAATGAAACGGGTCTGCAAAACCCAAAAGTAGATGACAAATAAACAATCCTGCACGAATAATGCATGGTGCAAACTAATATTGTCTTTAATAATGATTACTATTAACTACTCTTATTTATGTAAGTGTATTAGTAGTAGTCAAAAATATTTACCCTAGAACTCTTCTACAGACATTGTTTTAAAAAATTTAAACAAACTTTAAGTGTCGCCCAGAATGAGAAAATTTCCTCCATCGTAATGCAAATTAATATTATACAACATTATTATCATTCATAGTATTAAAATATATAAATGCGTCTTAATTTAATGCGGTTTTATTTGTAGCTAAACTTTTAGAAATAATAACTCTATCTCATTGCGGAGATTCGCAAACTAGGTGACTGAGAGTGGAAGTGTGGCCTTCTCCCAACAAACATATCAGTCCACATAAAATAATGAGATTCCTCATCCCGTAGTTCCTGCTATCTGCTTCACCCGTATATATTTGCGTCGAGTCATGCATTCCCGGTACTAGTTTACTCTTGTTTAAATAAGCCAGAGGTTTCGACAAACATTTATTCCATAAATTGGAATTATCCGCCTGGGGTATCGAGGTAAAATTTAATTTTCAAAGAAACCGCCGCTTTCATATTAGAATTCGAGTTGTTGATATCAATAGTGGTATGTGATAAATAATCAATTTTAGACTTAATTTGTAAGATAGTAAAAGGATATTATTATATAACGATATAAGCCACGTGTAATAAATTTGATTATATGATAGAATCATTATATGATGTCACTGGAGAAAAACCAACCGCCAATGATCAACTTATTTTAAGCTAAGCCGTCAAACTTTAATATCAAGGACTTAATTATATATCACAAAACATCTCGTTTCGTAAATACAATTAAGTTACTTTATTTCGTCTGCGGTAAGGGAGCCCGTATAAGGACTCATACATAAAATAGGTGAGAAAATCCAAACAGTAATAAATATTAATTAACCTCCAGAAACATAAAATATAATGAAGTTCATATTGTTAAATTGCAAACCACGTAACATTACAAATTAGATTAATTTGATAAATAACACACGAAAATGTTTTTATCGGCTTACAACGGTGACAGAAATAACTCGAAGTATGTCAATGGCGGGAAATCGTTTTTAGCACCACATAAATAAAATATGACGTTAAATATACGGATGTAATGTATTTAAGTCTTGCCGTGGGTCCTGCAATCCCTTAACTATTACTTTAAGAACAGGTGATATAGAGAACCAAATAGACAACCAATGACCTTTATCAAAAGGTTAAAATACCAGTCAATCAATGTCTTTTAAAAATGAAACTAGGAAAGATACACGGAAGTCAACAGCGACATGAGCACGCAAACAGCAACACCGCTGACACTTTTTACAAAATGGTCGACTAGTTTTATAGTTTAACGTCAACAAATACATAATACTTTCATGACCCGTATTTTCCCGGTTGTAAATTTGACAGGACAACACGACGCGTGTCTGGAGTCTTCTATCTCAGCAACATTCAGATTCACGTTTCTAATTGCGTTGAGTTACGAGCGGGGAATCGCAAAACGAAGACGAAAACAACGACTAGGTAGGTGGTGTTGGTTCATTTTAGTTTCACTTTTCGCGCGAGCTACATTTCTTACGCAAAACTTATAAATGCAAGAATGTTTCGACCTGACTAACCGTGTCAGATAAAACGGCAGAGCGAGTAATAAACGGATAAAATAATAATAAACAAGAAAGCTTCTCGTACACTTTTCATTTCCATAACACATATCATAACTTAATTATTAGAAACAAAGTATTATCTATGACAAACCATTTGAATTTATTATAGAAATACGATTATTAAATTTGTGAAACTAGTTAGTAATTAAACAGAGACGTCACAAGGCACAATGAAATATGTACTGGTTGAAAAACACTAATACATACATCTATCTATTCAGCTGCGTAACCTCAATTCGCGCCTTCATAGACCAGTTTTGCATTTTAACAACTAACCCTGATTTTTACATAATAATTTTAAAACAGCTTATCGCAATACTATCGAAAAAGATACCAACAATCACCCTCTCACTGTTATTTTCTTGAATTACAAACATTCAAGATCTCACGGGTGCTAAAAATTCACGAAATAGTAAGGAAAAAATATTGTGAATGAAGACACCTCGGTCTTTCAATAATAATTAAATAAAATTCTTATATAACTCTTCAGCTGAGTCCCATGATCGCGTCAATCGCGTGCCCCATTTAAAATTAAAAAATCAATACGCACATTCAAATCACCTATCTTAAATACTATTAACAGCAGCTGCAGTTGTGATATAGAGAATGGCAGGGAAATTTCGTATTCCACATAAAATATTCTCCGGCGTCTACTTCCAACAAAATTATATTTAAAATTTAAAGAATTTTGCGTACAAACGTATATCTTACAGTCTTACACCAATTTTAAATTATTTATGGTTAGTTAGGGAAGTGATATAGAACCCCGAAGCTCGCGCTGGGAAAACTTGGTTGGTATTTAGGTTACTAGAGAGGGAAAAAACCAATTCTGAAATCTCATAAATGACATAGCAGTATCGTTACTCAGCGGGTAAAGAAAAAAAAACAATTCCCATAAACTCCAATCTCCGAAGAGTGGCTACAAATATCATTGAAGGTAAGAACGACACCTGAGAGATGAACATCCCCATATTCCTGAATGTTTACAAAGTGTAAAGCACGCTTTCTCTTACAGGTATCTTTTTACCTCGGAGTTGAGTTGTCGTTAGGTTACTATATCTACATCTAAGCGAGAAGGATACGTATTTATTTCTTTCCTCCTTTTATAATTTACCATAATTCTCAAACTATACATATGTAGTTCTGACGATAGCGTTAAGCGGAAATAGTTATCAACTAACTAATAAATTTTTGTAGAACTAAATATAATACTTATATATTTTATCCTATTAAAATATAGTATCGTAGAGATTTTTTAAGGCCGTGTCCACTCGCAATATGGACCATATGCACTCTTAATAGATTAACAGTATATATTTATACATACTTACCGCTCTCTACGTCCTGTGTTAAGTGTAGGAAATAATGTAAAATTATAAAAAATAAAACACAATTCATTTGTACTACTTCCACATATTTTTTATATCTATTTTTCTAGAAATAATCTCTGAGATTCTAACTAAGAAACTTAATTTGACCCACCGTTTTTTGATAACAGGATCGTCAACAATCAAGCCAGAGCTAACATTTAATAAAGCAATTTTTTTAGTTTTCTTAAAAATAATATGTAATAATAAAAATAATAAAAATGAATTGTGTTTTATTTTTTAAAATATAATGTCTTTCCACCAAGAATTGACAGTTAACACCTTAAAAGTAAAATTTGTCGATTCAGGGCAGGGTACCACTTATAGTCGGATTATCATTTTAGAAAAATTATTTTTAATGTAAAATTAAAATTGAAAGCTATGTAATGCCATTATTGCATGTTTTTTGTACTAATTCCACAATTTTATCAAATAATCAAGACCGGTTTCGCTCATCGCTAGAATTTCTAACTGATGCCTTGTCAATTTTTTAAATTTAACACTTTTTGGAAGGGAAATCATTTTACATTGGTTTTAGGTCTAAAAATTTTGACCCGGCCACTTCATTGAAAGCCACTATTATATCGACACTCCCTGCGTACAATCCCGTATCTTCAAACATGAGAATTTACAAAAGTTCATTTCAAAGATTCATAACGCAACTTTCCATAAATTGTTTTCACACATTACAGTTTTTACTCTCTCCTGACCAATTTTAATTTTGAGGTTTACATCAATTGGCCAGAAAACGTTGATGTCTTGAAATGATTGCAGAACGCAACAATTTGTTTTTTTTTTTATCTCATTACAACGATTTCTACCAAGCAGCTTATAACGAGGCATTTGTATTATACGACCAATTCCATATATTATAAATTATTACTGAGCTAGCTCGTCTAAATGCGAAATAATGTGATAATACCTTCTTTAAAGATATTTAGATCAGGCGTGTAGAATCTTAATAAATAAATTATTCACACTCCCGTATAAGAGATACCGTGATACATCTACCAGGGAAGCAACTGGAGACAATATTAAGCCCAAGCTTGCATTAAAAATTTAGGCGAAGGGTTCTTGCTTATAGGATCACGGCAGGCAGCAGGCGCACTACAACTGACGGGGTTAAATTTAGACCGCAGGCCTGATTTATATTTTTCTCGGTTTCATACAGATGTACACAACTCAGGGGTGAGAGATGAATGCAATGTTCAGATAATTAAACCTTAGTGCCATATCCTTTTAAAATCATTTATTTGCCAATTCGAGAGAGTACATGTTTTGAAGTGTTTAAAATATGGCCCGTCTACATGGTGTAGTGGTAAGAGGATTATAAGGATAATTACAATTACAATTGGCAAGGTTAATACCGAATTTAGATATTTTCAATTAAACATTTGATCCTGGGAATATATCCTGGGATATTTTTTCTCCTCGAGTTGATCTCAAGTGAAGCTAAAAGAATTTATCGAGTTTATGTAATATAATTTCGAATTTCAAAATATCGCTCGATTTCCTTGATTTTCATTACTACACAAAAGCCTACTCCATAAAAAAGCTTGTCCGTATATCTCCAATAGTATTATGTTAGTTTACCTTCGAAATAGATTCATTAGTTTATTTGGCATTTACTTGGTCGATCTCCATTATAATACTATAGTAAAATAGAACAAAGTATTTCGTTTCACAAGAATTACGCAAAGTTATAGTTAATAGCTATTTGACTAATAGTTTTGACGATGGTATGATACAGAAACATCTGTCAACTACATTACACATATTTTTGCTATTTTTACGTCTATGAGGTAGATTCAGTGCAGTGGTTAATCACGTTGATTTCATTGAATGGTATCGAGTATTAAAACACAAATGATAATTTGCTTGAACGGGTTTTTAAGCAATGTTGTTTAATATTAACAATTTTTACATCTGACTATTTGTATTGTGGTATCAGGATAACTTTACGTGTCGATTTATCTGACTTAACTAGCCATAAACAAAACAAAAACATTTTATTATATACGTTTGGGGACAAAAAATTAATCACACATGACAATGACATAAATAACCCCGGCATGTTATTTATCCCTGGATTTTCTTTACTCCCAACAGAAATGAACTAATGACTTTTCCCTTTGACGCTGAAAATCTCTTCCAGCAGTCTTATTTTTGGACTCGCCAGTTAAAAAAAAAACAACCACAAAAAACTGAAAAAGAAGGCCTTTGGAGTAATGCGAACAAAGACACACATTTTAATTAATATAACTGTGACCACAGCAGAAAATCATTTGGGAAAGATTCTTTTGTACAACTATATTGGGGTTTACAGAGTTTAAATCCATCAATAGCAATTTCAACTAAACAGTATAAAAAATGTCCATAAAAAAATGTAGTATCAAGGGTATGGTAACAGAAGGCAATAAGTCATAAAAACAAGATACTATCTCTCCCAAATCCAATTGTTTGTAATTTAAAAATATTGTTTGTACATTATAAAGAATAGTTTTTATGTCATCTAAATCATAAAGGTTGGTATCGATGAGGTAAAGTTATATCATGCTTTCTACCAGAATAAAAAAAAAATAGTACGTAGAGTGTTAAATTGAATATATTTTGAATTTTAAAACATTTAATCATCAAAAACTGACCTAATGCATTCTTTCTGTTAGTATAAACTCGATTTAATAAAACGCATTGTCATTTACTGAAACGTCGCTTTCATCGCAATATTCCATAAAATGTAATGCATATAATTTAAGACATCGACTGAGGGTGCTTGATGGAATTTCAATATCAAATTTGGATTATTGAGATTTTGTACACTTCCATGTATTTTGTCACTAACGACCCGGGTTTCGCCTTTCGGCATCTTCAGGCATTCGAGCACACGAATGGACTCGAACTGAGAGACAGTAAACATACCTCGTAAATTTGTCGCATTTGTATCTTCTATATAAACGTTAGACACTGTTTACTGTCTCTCAGTTCGAGTCCATTCGTGTGCTCGAATGCCTGAAGATGCCGAAAGGCGAAACCCGGGTCGTTAGTGACAAAATACATGGAAGTGTACAAAATCTCAATAATCCAAATGTAATGCATATTTTATCAACACTTAAAAACTTCCTATCTAAGTGGTAAGTATTCATAAACTTAAAAAAAAGAACTTATATTCGATATATAGAAGTAAAGAAGAAATAAATATTTATCACTATTTTAAAAACTGTATGCATCAAGAGAAATATACATTGTTACTTCACTATCGACTATAGGGTAATTATAATTCCACAAAGTACAATTTAACATAGGAGTGTAAAGAAGTTATTTATGTATAATTTTAAGATTTCGTGTTCATGTATATATATATATATATATATAAATATATAAATGAATGAATGTTTGTTTGTTTATCCTCTATGCGTTCCTCTACCATTCATCCGATTTCAATGAAACCTTGGCGAGTTGTTGTGCGGACAACCGTGAAGGTTTCTGAAGAAAAAGGATTAATGTCAAATCTAAAAAAAATCAAATAAGTACACAGAGCGACATTTCGGAAAAATTGATTTATTCGTGTACGCACTAGACGGACTTCAATAAACAGAATTAAAACAAACCCCCTTTTTTTCTTTGAGTGGCATTGCAACGCATGCTGGGAAATCACTAGTTCATTATATACGTCATTATGCTAAGCATAGTATGGTACAATAACTAAATTACAGGAATTTAAAATCAAAATAAAAACGTTTCCATAGTAAAATTCATAAAGTACAACATTGTAGTTTGTTCAAATCAGACATACCTGCTGTTCTGATAATATCGTATTCTTGTTTATTCCCAGATTTATTTAATATCCCTAGTTTTTAAATAACGATGTAGCTAAGCCGCTTGTTGCATTGCGTATCTTAAGCACTATGAAAATACTAAGGAAACTGCATTTTCCGAGCAATAACAATGTAGTTAGCGAGGCATTTCGGACGAGAGAGGGTGAGCGGCAATGTCGGGGGGAGGGTAGATGACCCTTATCAAACAGGTGTAAACACTGCGTGACAGGGGTCGGCTCGCACGGTTGCCAATTACAAAAAAACGTTCCGCAAAAATAATAACTATCCAAACTCAAGTGGGTACTGAAACGATTGTGACGTAGATTTACGGTATTCTTTAGAATATTAAGAAAAACCACTATTTTCGCTGTCCAAATACTGTATCTCGATGCAGAATTATTTAGACCAGTTTGACATCGGTCGAACATTTCAGACTTCATAAATTACTTACTTCGCAGTTTTCAAATAAAAGTTATATTTTATAATGAAACAGTACTAAATAAGAATTGTTTGATTATAACAAATTAATAAGTGGGATATTTTTTTATGCATGTTTGAATTAAGTGTATGGGCTGTTGGCTCTAACGACGTTACTGAAGCAACTCCACGGGACGCCAAAATTTTATCCCATACCACTGGTTGGCGAACTCTGGCTTAAAATAAACTCTACATTAGGATGAAATAAAAACATCGTATGCAATGGACTACGACAAATTAATTTCCTGTACATTTAAGGAGTGTAAGCTTTTTATAGCGGTAAGTTATACCTGATTGGAACAATGCCGGAAAACTGTTTCCCCATTAACCTGTCAGCCTACGTGACTACGAACACAACTGGTAATCACTCAAACTTCCAATAACTCTTTTTGTTGAATTCATGGAACGACCTTTAAAGCTTGAAGGGTTGATAGCTCGTTAACTTTAGACGTCCCTGCCCCCACTCGGGTTAAATGTTAAATGGAGAATAAAAAATAAATAAAACGTGAAAGCGGCGTTAGTGTTATTCAAAATACTCTACTCTACAATATAAACTTTTGTACGTGTAAAGTTTTCTTTTGAGACGGCTTAGCGCGACAGTCCGGAAATGAAAGACAGCCTTGTAACCCTCCGGAACCTTTGTTACCTAGCTTCGAAATAGTTATATTAAAATGAAATTCAGCAAGGGTTGTGCTCTTATATGAATGAAAGATTCTTAGTACATAAATTCAATTCTTAATTTTAGCTACTATAATTTAGCTTACTCGTCACTAATCAGTCATACACAGTAAGTCGGCTCCGTGTTGCAGTGGTTAACGTCGTTGGCTACGGTTACGTATGTCTCGGGTTCAAGTATCGCAGCGGAAAATTTCATAAATTGATTTTTCAATCGATTTATGGTTTTCTGTTCGTAGGCATGAATAAAATGAATTATCTAAAATTAACTCCCACCCACCCGATCCTAAAAACGGGGCAAAGCTAGAGCGATTAGCTAACCACTAGTCGTATCCAAAAAAAAGTTTTTTGAGATACCTCCATCAGATGACATATGCTCCACACTGGGAGCGGACATGGTAAAAAAATAAACAGTATACACTTAATTCAATACGATTATAAGATAATTACAATTTGATCAGATTTTCAGTAATCAGATCATCCTTATTTTTGGTGATTTATTTATAAGAATAATACGCATGTCACCGGATAAATGGTGAAGATATATTCCTGAGACCTTATGTGGCATTTATTTGTACCTTAGGTAAACAAGACATTCTTATATAATTGGAAAACATATCAGCACCGAGCTTAACCATATTAGGGATGTATAATTATGAAATATGATAATTAGTCAGATAAATTATTGGTGGCCATTTTGGTCAATGATAGGGTAATAATCCTGTCGAATCAATTCACCGAAAAGGCTTTTAAGTACTTCAAAATAAGATCTCTCAGACTCAAATACTTGTATTTGAAATATTATAGATACAAAACAGTTTGTTTGCTTATTATTAACATTGAGTATCACTTACTCAATCTCGAATTTCTGCATGAGTGGACGAAACAACACAAACGGATGCAATTACATAATATAGTGCATTTTGTGTCATTTGTAAGTATTTAATAAAAGAGAAATATTCTACGAATTATTCACAGTATGTTCTAGTGCAGAAAATGTAGAAGAAAAGTTGTTTTCGAATCATACTTTTAATTAAATTGAAATCTCGCCGAGCGCACTCTTTGTTCTCAAGTAACAAATTAAATTCATAACCCCTTCCTTCCATGCAACTGATTATTGAAATATTTTACGTATTCACATTATTGAATAGAAAAAAGTTTTGAATAAAATAATTAATACAATTTGAATAATATCATCGTTTTACACTACGACGTGTAATTTAACAACGCTTATTAACACATTCGTTTGTTAATGATACAGAAAGTGTATCTCGGCGACACGTATTAAAGTAATCATTGCTAATTTATGAATATTTAACATGTTTGGCGGGACTATAAAAACTGAACGACCCATGCGGGAAGACGATTTATACGAGAACGGTAGACCGGGGATACACTGTATTAAGGTTTACCGGCTATGCGACCGGCTATCCATTTCGGATTACCTGGAGAAATAAAATAAAATGGAAAAATTTCACACTTTGCGTAATTAATACTATTTGTTTACTATGTACGTAACACTTCTTTTAACCATGTCCGCTCCCAACGTGGAGCATGTGGCCTCCTAATGGATGTTTCTTAACAGAAGTCGAATTCTATGCGAAATGCCTGTTACTCAGTTGCTACACCCCTCTTTTGTCTAAGAGAGTAGGATAGAGATAGGACAGGATTAGTGGTTAGTTAATCGCTCTCGCTAAGTCCCGTTTTTGATGGGGAAGATCGGATGGGTGGGAGGAAGTTTTAGGCATCACAAACATTTATGGCTACGAAGAGAAATCCATAAATAGATTGAACGATCAATCCATTAAGCTGTCCGCACTAGGAATTGAAACCGAGACATCCGTAACCGTAGCCAACGACGATACCAACTGCGCCACGGACGCTGACAAAGATATACTTTCATATTATTATTTTTTTAACCATATCCGCTCCCTATTCGGAGCATATGGCCATCACGCGGTTCCTCCAAGCTTCTCTGTCCCCCGCCAGTATCCTCGCTTCCTCCCAGGTCATCCCAGCGTCCCGTAGCTCCGCCGAATACATCCTATGGATGGTCATCAGCGGCCTTCCAGGGCGACGGAATCCATCTGGTTGGTAGAAGAGACAGACAGGATTCAGGCTCCCCTGGGGCATCCGCAGCACCTGTCCAAGCCAGGTCCATCGTCGCTTTTTTTATTTTGGACGTAATAAGAGGCTGGTCGTTCCGATCACTTACCTCCGAGTTCCTGACAAAATCAATCCACCGTACCCCTAGTATTCGCCGCAAACATCGGTTTTCAAAGCACAGTATACGGTTACCCTGTGCCTTGGTGAGGTGACATGACTCGAAACCGTAAAGCAACACCGTCAGGATACATGCGTTGAATAAGTGGCACTTGGTTCTGACCGAGTACAACCGTGAGTCCCAGACTTTCCGCATTGAGTTAAAAGTTGCTTCGGCTATCCCTAATCCGTTTGTGAACTCTTTACGCGGATTGCCATCTTCCGTGATGTGTACCCCCAAGCACCTGAAGCCGTCGACTCTCTCGATGTCTTGCCCCGCGCTCGTCAGAAGTTAGTCTGGGTCTGGACAGAAACTGTTGCAGAGCACATTGGTTTTACTCACATTGACTTTGAGGCCAATGCAATACGAGTTGCTCTGCAGCCTATCCAGTGTTTCCTGAATACCCTTGAGAGATTTGTCAAATATGACGGCGTCATCAGCATACTCGAGGTCGCATAGCCTCAGATTGGGGGCAACGGCTACACCTCGGTCAGGTGAAATTGACTGGATGAAGCCAAAGATTATTATGAATTTATTTATAATTTAAGATATAATTTAAGACATCGACTGAGGGTGCTTGATGGAATTTCAATATCAAATTTGGATTATTGAGACTCAGTTCGAGTCCATCCGTGTGCTCGAATGCCTGAAGATGCCGAAAGGCGAAACCCGGGTCGTTAGTGACAAAATACATGGAAGTGTACAAAATCTCAATAATCCAAATATGAATTTATTTACCAACATTTTCATTTATTTCTATTAGTCCATCCTCCACGACTGATTTTTTTGCTACTAATTTAAACACAGTTTAATTACTATTTACCGGATACTGATGTGCAAAAGAAATTATCAGATTTTATCATTAACTATTTGAAGGTAATTAACGGCCATAATGCATTCGGCAAGAGGAATATAATGGCATTGGAATTTTGTCTTGACATTTGTAGTACATACAACGATCGTCCTTTGATAATGTCATCGCGTAAAAATAACGTAAGCGCACTTTTTCTCAATGTGTCTGCCGACGAAAAATGAATGCCACTTTATATTGATTGACATGCGTCACATAGCCATCCAATTTTTATAAATCAGTCAAATCATTGAATCTATTAGAGTACTCTATCGCGAATATTAAGAAATTGATTTGAGATTTATTGTGACACTTCATAATTCAAAAATATGTTAGAAACATAATTGTGTGAACCAAGAAATGATTCGAGTAGATAACGATAAACAAATAATACTCATATAATTTAAGACATCGACTGAGGGTGCTTGATGGAATTTCAATATCAAATTTGGATTATTGAGATTTTGTACACTTCCATGTATTTTGTCACTAACGACCCGGGTTTCGCCTTTCGGCATCTTCAGGCATTCGAGCACACGGATGGACTCGAACTGAGTTCGAGTCCATCCGTGTCTCAAATCTCAATAATCCAAATTTAAATAATACTCACATAAAAAAATGTGCCACTTATATAATAATTATGATTTCATTATATTAAAGTATTTTTAAGATTCATCACAAATTAAATTGATTGAAATATAATCGACACATTTGATGTTACTAACATCAATTGAAACAAAAAAAAAATTGAATCAATCAATTGTGGATTCAAACATATTAACCACGAGTGCTTTTATTTCAATACCATAAGTAACCTTGGGACAATACGTGTGATTCGAAAAGATTGAAAAGAATTATTGCTAATATACAACTGTATACAAACTTAAATAATGAAAACACGTTCTATATCATACGGCGGAGCTTACCTAGCTAGTTGTGAATTAAAAATAAATATATTGAGTTTATTTGTACCGTAAATTAATGTCGAGCAATAGATTGTCTTGTAATTGTTTTCAATGTTTAAAGGTGTACTACAGGGGTGGGGAACTTTTGGGGACCACTCAGGAACATTTGGGAAGGCTTTATCTGCTTCTAATAAGGCTGTATTTAATAAAATTGATGTATACTCAAAATGAGTGTATATTATTTTGTAAATAAATGAAAATAATAAACGAAAAATTTCGCATGTTACTCCACTCTGGCGTAATTCATTGTGTATCTAGCTGGTTACTTCAGTAATATTAGTAAGCACTCGAAAAATTTACAATTTTAAATAAAAATATTTACATTGTTAACCAGGGCGCACTCTGAATAAATTACAAATAAAAGAATACAGATGAATAACATAAAATAACATAAATTATTTTATCAGGAAATTTTAGAAATTAATAGAGGCCAGTTATACTCCTTACCAATCTTGAATGAGCAGCTGAACCTTCCTAATTCTCCGCTATTATATCCGATACGTTGAAACACCTAACAGATTTCACTAAATGTGGAATGATTGTATATATTTACCCATTCGTCGAATTACATCCCGTCAAAACCCACAATACTATTATAATTGTAAAATCACTGGTATTTCTAAAAGAAGTTGAAAAGCGGCAACGCCTTCGGCAATTCGCCACTCTGGTAATATGGTGTTTACAAAATAAGGATTAGGACGATTTCCGAAATTTTAACTCAGGTATCGGTGTGGCTCTCAGACGTATAATGTATTGCCTCGTAAATGATATTTGTCGCATTTGTATCTTCTATATAAGCGTTAGAAACTGTTTACTGTCTCTCAGTTCGAGTCCATTCGTGTGCTCGAATGCCTGAAGATGCCGAAAGGCGAAACCCGGGTCGTTAGTGACAAAATACATGGAAGTGTACAAAATCTCAATAATCCAAATTTAATATTGAAATTCCATCAAGCACCCTCAGTCGATGTCTTAAATGAAATCAGATGTATTAACACATAAGTCATTTATCACACCGACGCAGTGTTTTATGCTTTGCATTCAGTCAGGCGTTGGTCCGTGTAAATTGTTGCACTTATGACAGAATTCGCGATAAAAGCTAAAATTATTTTTTTTTATAAAACCGATAATTTATTAAATTTGGTTTGGGTAAGTAAATATATATCTTTATTTATAAAACCGTTATTAATGCATTAGTCCAATATTGCAATCGCTAGTTGTGTATATAGCCAGTTACGTTTAGATACTTCAGAAACACTATAAACGCTTATCTCGTTTTGAATAAGACATGACATTTCTAGATAATACATCGTCGTTGTTCTGGAAGAAGACGTTAACTGAAAAATATTATTTTTGAGTAATTGATCTTTGAAGTTTGTCAAATGCTATACATTTTTCATTTTTTTGTTTGTACAAAACTGTTTTTAAGTAAAACCATAATTTATAAAAATAAGTGTGTTCTTCCATATAGAGTTTGAAATAAGTAACATTTTGGTATAACTCATATGTCATTTTTTCGATTTAGTGTTTTCTTCTAGAACAGTGACGATATATGACATTTAATCTTAAAGCAACAATAAAATGGGTATGTTACAGGGTAAAAAATAAAATGAGAGTGAATAAAGGCTATGCGATGTCGCACTAAAGCCTCGTATTCACTAGGGGACAAAATGTCCTGCATCATAGCCTATGTTCTACAACGTCGCCCACTGTCCCACAACGTCGCACGCGACATAATGCGGTATTAATTTCTACATGACGTAACCTCAAAAAATGGAGTGGTGTATAAAAGTGCATCTTGATCATAAGCTCTCACGATACGAAAATATTACTCAGTAAAGCCATACATAGTTCCGTCATATTTAATTGATTTTAAATTTTCAATAATAAATGCATTTATAATTGAGATCAAACGTTAAACTCGCCAACATCTGACACTTTGCATCTTGCGCTCGCTTCCGACGCGTGCACATGCGACATGTTACGTGCGACGTTGGGGGACAGTGGGCTACGCTGCAGCGTCACGTAGACTCTATGTTGCAGAACATTTTGTCCCCTAGTGAATACACCATCGTATACTAAACTCAAATAATAAATCAGGTATGCAAAAAAAATACTGTGTGTAGACCCAGTACTACGCTTGAAATGAATGTCTTTTTTAATTATTATGTAAATATCCCAATAGATCTTCACGTATTTTTGAAAACTATGTGTAATATTGTTTGCAATAATTATTTGTCTTACAAATATGTCATCTGATAAAAGGGAAATATTTGATTGTTTTAAGAAAAAAATATGAGAAATATGTACGTGATATTTTTTAATACTTCTTTATAATATGTTGTTTCTGTATCAGGTTGTATTGGTGTTGTGTATCTATTAAGTTCCTAAAAAATATGTGAACATCGTAGAATAGAGAAAGTAAGGAGAAAATTGTAAAAAATAAGAAGGTGAAAGGTTTCTCGCGTAAAGATACCATTATCTGAAAATATCTCAGACGTTAATGTCATAAGGTTTTACGCGTGAATCTATCCACATATGTACGTTTGTTCAACGGCGTAAATAAACGTGTTATACGTTTATAGGCATTTGCGGAAAGCTTTGTTTCCTGTGCGAAGCACGATAAGCGTATGCAGCACAAGTTTAGTACATAGGTTAAATTTAGTTTTGGCTGTCGTCTGGCAGTTAAGCAAAACTTTAAGCGAGAACATCCGAAGAGATAACGCCTGGATAAGAAACCGAGAGGCTGCTTAAGGCCTCACACTACTATATCGACAGTATTAAAACGAACATAAATAACTTATAAATAAACCACTTGGATGGTGTTAACTTGCAATTCTTGATGTAAAGAAATAATAATTATTTGAAAAAGACACAATTTGTTGTATTTATTGTACAGTATTTTTAGTATGATCAGGACCAGTTTAAGTCAGTGAATTTAAAAAATGAAAGAGTATTCTTGTCTTAATAAAGTTTTTACCTCTAATCTAATGTTTTTTTTATTATTCAAAACATTAGAGCAGTCCAGCGGAGTCGGAGTCGGAGTTGTAAAAAATGAGTGAGTATTTTTTTCTATGAAGTGCATTTTTGCATTTCTGCGTGTAAAGTGTACTTGATTCATTTTTATTGATGCCTATAACATCTTCTTGTTGTACAATATACATATATACGAATATATTATATGAATAATATGAAAAATACGGTTATTTTCCAGATTGGTTGATTGGTGTCTAATTTGAAGACCGATTATACATCAATATTACAGGTAGGAAAAAAACCTGACAAAATTAGACTTTTTTTATCGTAATCTGAGTCGGAGTCGCAAAAGAAGTCGGGGTTGTTGGTCAATGTCGGAGTTGGAGCCGGAGTCAGAGTCGCGTTTTTTTTTTGGACGACTCCACACCCCTGCATCGAAGAACCATTATAATTTATAAATATTCATTTAATTTATTTTTAATTTCAAAAATCCTGGTTGATCGCTTCTCATCTAATACACTCGGTTAAAAGGGAGTATACTTTGTACAGTTTTTGGAATACATTTGTTTTTTACTTCTCAATGATTGCTGGCCTTTACAATACTTATAAAAGTCAGTGAAATATTAAAGGGGTTCATGATTTTTTTGTTAATTAAAACACAACTGATCTCACGCGTTCGCACGTTTATCTTGATCGATTTCGATCAACATGCAACCACTTTCATCAGATTGAAGATGTTAAATGTCTTGCATGAAATAAAGCTGTTAAAACACATTCAAAAAAATACTCAGCGAATTCCAAGAAATTGCCAATCTCGAGTAAAGCCTTTGTAACGACTACAGTACCTATTGAGCTTTTTTACAAAACTTTCGAATGTACTTGTTTTGTGAAAAAGCTTCCCATAAAAAAACGATGAATTTTTTACGCCACGTCACGTCATCTCGGCTGCGAAACTTTTCCCCGAAACGTAAGCATGTAAAATATAAACGAATAATACCTAAAAGCTGGAGATGGAGCTATATAAGACAACAAACCGATGCATAAACATCGCGTAAGAAGTTAAAACATATCGCTTTAGCAACAAAGCTTCGCTCAGATTGTTAAACTCTTGTTCGTTTGTATGTCGTTATTTTTTCTTCTCTGGTTTATCAGACGAAAGAAGGCGAGATGATACTATAAAATATTGTCGATATTATATCGTATTTCAAAACTTCTTAACCATTATCGACAAACACGTATGCACAAATAATATTACATATATATTTTTTGAAATTAACACAGCCAAAAGAACATGCGTTGAGAACTGAACATATTTAAATGAGGACATAATTTTCCTAAAAATCCAAATAATGCACAACCAGCATAGTAACAATACATTAGTATTAATAAAGTATTGGATAGATTGTATTACATTTTATATTGGAAATGAATTGTTTCAAAGATACAACGGTATTCATTAAATTTCGATAACCATATATATGGTTTGCCTTTCACAGTACATTATAAAATCAAATACGAATTGATTATCTATATATTTTATGAAATATCATCAGTTTTTCAGTCATATAATTAAGCTACCCTACACCTACTGCTATTCGAAAAGTATCCAATAGTAACAGCCATCAAAAAATTTAAAACGATAAATAAAAAGTCTGACAACGTAATATTTTTAGAACCAGCTTATTTATATCTCAAATAATCAAGAAATGTTTCTGTTTGCTGATATTGACGAAAAATCTAAAAAAAAAAAAAGAAGCATCAAACATGAGAAATGTTAAACGTCAATGAATATAAAACATCAAAGTTAACGTTCATTTGATGGGCTTGGGAGCGCAGACAGCGCATGGCGTTACAAGAAATGAGTCAGCTTTAGTGTTATAATTTAGAGATTATCTTTGCCGGAAGTCAGGGGCCGATATATTTAAGCGCCTCCGACCTCTACCCCGAAGGAGGCAGGCATCATAAATCGATTTCGTTGGCAGCCCAGAGAATAAAAAGTCAAGATATAATATAACCGCCACTCCTACCACTCCAGAATATCGCTTCGCTTTTTTTTGCTTTCAGTATGTACTGTGTAAAGAAAAAGTTATCCACTTCACATCCCTCATTTTTCACAACTAATGCTGTTACAATGTATCCCTAGTTACGACAGTTTGAGGGGAAAATCACGTGCATTAAATAAATTAAGGTTATTAATGAGAATCATCGTTAGTTGCGGTAGTAATAAGAAATTTCGATTTGCATGAATTATCTCATAATTATCCTACACCCGTTTATTTAAGTCGGGCAGATGAAACACATAACACCTCACTAAAGCACAGGGTAACCGTATACCGTGCTTCGACAGCAGATAGATGCTTGCGGCGAATACAATGGGTACGGTGGTTTGACTTAAATCGAAGGTAAGAGCGGATGGACCTGTCTCTCATTACATCCAAAATAAAAAAAAGGCGATGGACTTGGCTTTGACTTGTGCTGCAGATGCCCCAGGGGAGCTTGGATTCTGCCTGTCTCTTCTACCAACCGGATGGATTCCGTCGCCCTGGAAGACCGCTGATGACCATCGATAGGATGTACTTGGAGGAGCTACGGGACGCTGGGATGACCTGGGAGGAAGCGGGAAGACTGGCTGGAGACAGAGAATCTTGGAGGAACCATGTTATGGCCTCTGGATAGAGATCGGATATGGTAAAAAAATATTCTCGATCACTCATCTTATTTAATTTGCGTGAATACACATGACACATAAAGAAATGAATAATCATCAATAAGTAATATTTTTAAAATAAATAAAAATTAAATATTAAATTAAGGAATTGGGTCGGATCTTTAATTCAATTTCAAATTGTTGATATATTTTGCCAACGCTTGCAAAATTATATTCATCGCCATAATAACAGAATAGAACATCTATTTCTAGTTCACATAAATAAATAAAAGCATTGAACCCCAATAGTTCCTTCTGAGAAATCTGTTTTGCCGAATAATAATTACTGTCTCGAAAATGATTCTTCATCTAAATATGTATTTTAAAAGCTATCAAAAACCGTGAAAACAGCGTATCTAGTTGCGTATCACTAACTGAAACGAGCCACCAAACAGGATTTTAACGGGCCATTACGACTGAGATACAAACAGTCGTTATATAAGGTGTTAAAGCTTCTAAATTCCTCGGATTTTGTATCTCAACTAAACTCATTTGCAAAAAGACCTACTTTTAAGGAGTGCGATGAATGTTTTTTTTATATCATTAAAACTGTACATTAAATTCAGTTTACTGGCAATCAATGACAAAACGAAGTCATACATCTCATTCGATTTATATTTACATGTGTAATAATTTTAAACAAGTAAACGTTGTAATCAATTTCCCATTTTAAACACAAATGATAGTCTGTAGTTGAACGGATTTGAATTAAACGGCGTTTATTGAAGAAACGCTCAAGTGTATACATGGAATAAAACGTTAATATAACTGAATGTTACCGCCAGTGCAAAATTATTGCACGTTATTGTAAATATAACGATACCATATTTAACTCCAATTTTCCCCGATTGTAACTTAACAGATTTCAACGTGTAAATAGTGTGATGGATATTATGGATGGATCTAAAAATGACAGGTCTTTTAATTTTTATAACCGTAATAATCCATGAATTATTGGTTACTACTTCTGGATTGACTGAACGGACGTGTATTTTTTAGAAATCCATTGTAATCAGTTTTACCTAATCGTTCTAATTCTGTTGCGTTTAAAAAACCCCAATTTTTACGGACATAACTGTTTCAGCTTTGATTTTTTTTTGTCAGTTTCAAAAAATATATATGCAACGAAAGAGATTCATTCACTCATGTTTTTATTTGCTCCGGAAAAAAATGCGATTGTTTTTGACGACTTGCACTGAACACGTGAAACTATTTTTTCTGATAAAAAATAATCTGGGTTGTAAACAAACAATAACATTACTAATCTCGGTAGTATACCTTACGACACATAATTAATTTCATTCATCTTCAAAAAGAAAGAGATTTCCTTGGTTTCTCGACATCTAAGTATACCTATCTCCATACGTGTATCAATTGGCAAGGCGTGAATTTAATAATACGACTAGCCTGGAGAAGAGAGATCTATAGAAACTTTATCTACATTTTTTTTATATAAGGCACCAGAATAATAAGACCAAAACAAAAATATCTACCGTATTACAAGTATCGAGATCTATAATCTAAGTAAAAATGTATAAAAAGCCAATAAAGATAAATTTCATGTGTGTATTAATATTTGTTGATCGCATGTAGCGCAATGTGTATCTTACTAGATTAATCTCATCCATCGTAACGGGCGATGTCGCTTGACATATTAGCCTGCGCCAGGGACCTGAGAGTCGATTTCACACCCCTAATGATCGAGTGCATCAACCCCTAATAGCCGCCAGTTACGGCTTGATACTTCGCCCAGATCCTGGGGGCGGGTATCCTATGTATTTATTATCAACGCAGTGTTACTTCCTCCCGTATCCGGATGGGTTTAAGCTACCCCTTCTAGCGACGCTTACACAAAAAATGTTTTCTTCGTAGGGTATTTTAGCTATCTTACACATTGATCTGACATGATATTTACGCGATAATATACACATGTATACGCTATGTAACGAAAAATGTATAACGGTTACATAACGAATAACAAGATGGTATTTTTAAAATTAATAATATATGGTGTAAAAAAGTTATAGTGGGTAGGATCACGAGTTTTAAATACTATTAAAGAAAGTTTCCAAATTCTGACTTCATTACACCTTTTTTTTTTTTCATGTCCGCTCCCAATGTGGAGCATATGGTCTCCTAATGGAGGTATCTTAACAGACTTTTTCTACGAGAACTGCTTGTTACTCAGTTGCTCAACCTCTCTTTTTTTTCAAAGAGAGTAGGGATAGAAGGATAGGGCTATGAGAGAACTAGTGGTTAGCTAATCGCTCTCGTTACGCCCCGTGAGGATGGGATGGGTGGGAGGGAGGACTCAGACTACGAACAGAAATCCATAAATCGATTGAAAGATCAATCTATGAAAACCGTCCGCACCGGGAATCGAACCCGAGACATCCGTAACGGTAGCCAGCGACGCTACCAACTGCGCCACGGACGCCGACAAGCACGGCCCAATCTTTTCAGGCGAAGTCTAGCCATTAAAAATACGCCCGAAGAGGTCGTCGATCAACTTACACGAAGGCAATTTTAATATGTATCGCTCATCTTTCGCGTGACACGGCAAATTTCTAAGAAACAGTCCGTCGCCGAGAGCTTCAATCATACGAGGGCGAATTTATTTAAACAATTCATTCCTAACATTTTTTAAATTTTAAGAAGGGGTCATTTTGGATGTTTTAAAATATTGATTATTTTTATTTTTTTCACTCGTTTTTCAGTCGCCTTGGCCGACGGATCTTATGGCCGGGTCGGGTCGCCACCTCTGAATTAGTTTTGCCAACGATTCTATTTTTAACCGTGATTGTTGTTTTAAATTGTTTAATTAATAATTGCATCAAAAATTGTAAATGAAAACTCCATTATGTATTATAAACTAACCACTGCATCAAATAAAATCGATTAACCGGACCGAAGTGGCGTTTGTATTGAGATCCTTCACCTATCCTGGATGCCGATAACCAGTCATTCGCACCCCTTCTACCTGGCTTTCTGACTTACTATCTCAATGGATAGTAAGATTTACGTTGTTGCTAAGTGACAGAACCAGCAAACTTGTTGAAGTTTACGCAAAAGTTTGAATAACAGAATTATAAATGTTTTGATATTTTAATAACGTTCAAGTAACATTCTCAGTCTTGGTTATTAGCGGCAAAATAATATAATTTACATGAAAACTATTGTCAATGTGTCATCAAAAATTTGTCAATATTGCATAAAATAATATCGATAGATTGAAGAAAATTATTGAAAGGGTTTCGAAAAGCACACGTAGTGTTTAAGGTTGTTTCGGAGTCGTATGAGACTGAGCGTCATCTCCGTCTTGGATTACGTTACGACTAGCCTCTGTGGAAATTCCATTATATACCGAATTGAAGGCATCTCGCCGATAAGGCGATAGTGGAGCTTCAATAGATACAATCCGGGCAACAACCTAAGACGAGCGAGCGGTTTATTCTTTAAAGATTGTAGTTGACACAATGAATCCGTCATGCTTTATTTTTTATGATATGCTAAATTGAGTCAATAAAGATAAATTTACAAATAAAATGTAACATTATATTAGATCAACGTGTTAGTTACTCTTGAAATATGAATTGAATTCAAATGTATATTTTTGCCGTTAAACTAAGAATAGAAATTTATGTTTTCATATTATATTAATATACAAGTGGGACGCCCATCATATATGACGGTATTGAAATTGAAATACTGAATGTCGAACCTTGTTCAGCTCTTCGACGAGTTCCGGAGTTCTTTGTGATCGTTGTTGTCTGTGTGCCTCGGCATCAGCATCACGCCGGGATTTTGCAGCTTCAGCAGTTTTCCTTGCTCTCCATCTCTGCTGTCGCTCACGACGTAATCGCAAACACGGCTGTTTTTTTTAGTTTCCGTACTGACGGACTGATTGTTATTTTTATTTTTGTTTGTTTGCCTCGAATTTGCGTCACGTCGGAAATGTGTGTATTGCATAACATTTTATTTTATATACACCGCGGACGCTTAGGTCACGAGAAAATTTCATACCTACATGTGATATGTGATAATAATAAAACGCCTACAGATCGGTCTGGGCTATTGTGTATAAGATTTGTTTGAAAATTTACATATTCTGGAAAACAAATGTAGACAAAAAAAATATCAGTTTGATTAAACTAAGATAAGATGACTAATTGAAACGGTAATCTATTTCGATAATGAGTTTTGTCGAATATCCACAAAAAGCAAATAATATGAAATAAACGAAATGTAAGTAATATTCTCAGATGTCTATATCCGTTGAGCATGAACGTTAGAATTCTCGAATAAACATTTTCATATATCAATTTTGTTTTCAACGTTTTAAATCTCTTTTAACCGAAAATCAGATCATTAAAATAAGGCGAAGAACGACCGAATAGCTTAAATACTATACATTTCCTAACTTCTATACGTCTCTGAAAATACTGAAAATTTATAACCTGTTCTCGTTTCACAGATTCTGTTGAGTGTACTCATTATGCTCCAAGCTGTGAGCGAATACAATTTTGAAAAATAAACATAAAAATACTGTCATTATTGTAAGGTTGTCAACTTCGGCTTATCCAAACGATTTAGATAAAAAGCCACGTATGAAGTTTGTCGCCGCCGACGATAAGCTCGCATCGCACAGCTCAGCAGCCCAAAGCACATTTCAGGATTCACTAAGATTTAAAATTCCGACCCTACGGGCTAGATTGACTATACACCGACAGCTATTCATTTAAAAGTTAATATATTTTTAGTTCAGCCATGCAAACACATGTGTAGCGATATATATTATTTACAAAACATTACACTTGCCAAATGTAATACTTGAAAAAAAATTCTGCAAATGCAGTAAGCAAATTCAACCGCTGACCGATATATACAACGCCAATTCTGCATACGTAGTGATAAAGGTGAACACATTGAAAAGGCAAGTCATGATAACTATAGAAGAACACAGACAGCCGACGACGGTATATATGGACGACCAAGGGAAGGACGGACACCCAGTCGCCGTGACCGGAACTGAAGACATCTCTCCTTAATCGCATAATCGTCACACGACGTCATCATCATTCTATACCTACAGTTAAATCTCGTAAATCGTAAAACAATTGGAATTATATTCCTAAACATTTAGATGAATTCTTACGTGACCGTACCATCAAAAAAATTAACTGCCGATTCCACCTGGAAAATAGGAGACTATTATTTTATAGGGACTGCGCCCGTGGATCCTACTGTCTTTATTAAATTCACCACGCTACATCAAGACAATTGGTGTGCCGCGAGGGATATTGATAACCCGGAACATTAGCACAAGACGAGCACACGTCGGGATGCCTACACATGCGTTAATCTCTGAGCGTAATCTAGGAAACACCGTGTGTAAAATGCGAAGGTGTAATCTTGCAAGACGAATATGGAAGACGTTTATTTTCGTTTTTGCGAAATAGACACGCGTAAATAGGCACATTAAAGTTAGCAAGTGAGAAGCATAATGTGCGAAACATAATATTGTTCGCTTTTTTATCGTGGCATCATGAAATATGTGGAAAGCGTTATCGCCTCAGTTTTCCAGCCTAAGTAATACCTACTATATTTTCAACGTGAATTTATTACAATAATAAACACGACTCAGGCGACTTTAAATAAATATATTATATCGCTCAGGCTAAAATAAAAAGGAAATATTAATTGAATATTTATGTGTCAGTACATCAATTATTTATTTTTTTAAACATGGTAAAAACAATAACTGAATTAAATTTGGATTATTGAGATTTTGTACACTTCCATGTATTTTGTCACTAACGACCCGGGTTTCGCCTTTCGGCATCTTCATCGGCGATATGGCTCTCAGACGTATAATGTATTGCCTCGTAAATGATATTTGTCGCATTTGTATCTTCTATATAAGCGTTAGACACTGTTTACTGTCTCTCAGTTCGAGTCCATTCGTGTGCTCGAATGCCTGAAGATGCCGAAAGGCGAAACCCGGGTCGTTAGTGATAAAATACATGGAAGTGTACAAAATCTCAATAATCCAAATTTAATATTGAAATTCCATCAAGCACCCTCAGTCGATGTCTTAAATTATAAAAATAACTGAATTGAAAGAAAAAATTCAAATCAGTTCAAAAAGTTGATCACTCTGAAGTTCATACTGTACTTTTAAGGTGTGAACACTCACATTGACAGAACTGTCAATTCTTGGTGGAAAGACATTATATTTAAAAAAATAAAATTATTTAAAAAAAAAAAACCTGCCTTTATTGGTGGTTTGATTTTGTCTCTCTTTTAGCCTCTTATTACGTCCAAAATAAAAAAGCGACGATGGACCTGACATGGACACGTGCTGCGGATGCCCTAGGGGAGCCTGAATCCTGCCTGTCACTTCTACCAACCGGATAGATTCCGTCGCCCTGGAAAGCCGCTGATGACCATCCATAGGATGTATTCGGTGGAGCTACGGGACGCTGGGATGACCTGGGAGGAAATGAAGAGACTGACGGGGGACAGAGAAGCTTGGAGGAATAACCAGAACACCACAAATGGGAGGAGAAACACATTATGCACATACATTTATAAACTAAGTATTATTTTTTTTAATGTCTCTGGATATAACGCGAATGCTTCCCAACAAAGCTACGAAGTATCACATTATATTCGGGCCAATACGGTATTTTAACTATCTTTAATTGATAATATCATGGTTATATAGTCGATAGAGTTTTTAGTTAGTGTTTACACTAGGTGTAAGATAGATACACACTTAAACCATTTTAAATAGATGAATATTTGAATAATAAATATAGCTTACACTTAACAGTTGCGACTCTCGTGAGTATCTTGAAAGCGCTTAGTAGAGTGTACCTTATTCTTGCTAAACAACACAACATTATTATTATTCATTCCGTCGTAAAGAGGCCTTAATAATGTTCTGATGTGGCACTTCTAGCCTCTCTGAATTGTCGGATAACACGGTTAGGTTGGGACTCGAGTGAAATTCACAAACAAACTCTCATAACATACCTAACTGCCGCCTTACAGATCTACTCTACTCCACTAGAGCCTACTCCGTGTACATTCGATGAACCTTTTGCTGGATAACTACACAATTATGACTGAGAAATGATTCCAATATTTTAAATAATCTACAGATACCGCTTACTTAAATGCTTACATTATCACACTATTTTAATCACTTTTAAGACCGCTGTAAGACATCTGCAATGATGATACTGGGCTTGAATCCGTATACTTAAATTAATAAACGAGTTCAGTTTGAAGGATATGGGTGTAGTTAATAACACTTCCTCATCTACATACTGCAAAGCACGATAAACAATGGCATTACCATCAAATAACCTCACTCTCTTTACAGGAAAGTAGAACGAACTCGCAAGTGATGAAAATGTTTACTTTAAAACTCGATTAGAAAGTGAACATAATCAAAAAAGCAGGAATAATTTACCAGTAAATAAAGTTTTAACTAGTACGGGTGTCCCTCTTTTGTAAAATGTATTTTCGTAGGGGTCTCCCACCCTTATAAGAAAATTTTAATGCGATGAGTGAGTTCATCGACTGTCATTGCTAAGTCATAATTAAGGAATAAATAGATAAATTCTATGTTCACATCAATTCTGTGAATGCTTCCCAAAGAAGGGAGGGAAATCGCACACTAAGTAAAATATCAAGCGGAATAAAAAAAGATTTTTCGTTGAAAAGTAATTTTCACAAAGAAAACACTGAATCAAAAGAAAGGCATAGCATAGTATTGGTTTTCCGTTTTGTTTTTCTTATGAATGATCAGTGTGATAAGAGGAAGTGAAAGGGTTTTAAATAATTACTGGCACCCATCCTCATGAATTTTAACGGAAACGTTAATTAAAAAAAAAACTCTATATGACAAAAAAACACACAATAACGTTAAGCCACGCGAAAGATAAGATCATGCATTGGAAATACTAACTTCAATAAACAGCTTTTAAGGTGTTAACTGTCAGTTCTTGGTGGAGACATTTTATTTAAAAAAAAAAAACACAATTCATTTGTACTACTTCCACATATTTATAATGACCAGGACCGGTTTCGCTCATCACGAGCATTTTCAACTGATTTTTTTTTAAATCAATAAACAGCATTGCAAGAAATTGGCAAAATCTTCAATAGGATATTCCAATAATTCTAATAACAATTTGTGTATATACGGCGATACGATATGAATTTTCACTACATCAATGCAGCAGTAAGACAATCGATAAAAAAACAAGTTTTCAGCTATGAATGCCATTCCAGGCAATAACTTTGCCTTATAGTGACACTTAGAAAATTATTAATATAACAGACGAAACAATTTGTACCACAAATCGTCAGTATAGTGGCGGAAGGCGTTAAGTCAAAAAACTTTGTTTTGAGAAAACTTTTAAGAGAATCATGAAATTGAAGTTTTTCTATTACGTACATTAACCATTAATTATAAAACTAAAAACTTGATTATTAGTAATTCGTTTTTGTCGGCGTCCGCGCTGCAGTTGGTAACATCCTTGGCTACAGCTACGGATGTTTCGGGTTCAACTCCCGGTGCGGTCGGTTTTCATAAATTGATCTTTCAATTGGTTTATGGATTTCTGTTCGTAGTCTGAGTGTGTGTGATGTCTTATAAACTCCCTTTCACCCATCCGATCCTCACGGAGATTGATTAGCCAACCACTAGTCCTGTCCTAGCCCTATCCTTATATCCGTACTCTCTTCGATAAAAGAGAGGTTGAGCAACTGAGTGACAAGCAGTTCTCATGGTAAAATTCTGTCGAAACCATTAGGAGACCATATGCTCTATATATGGAATACAGCTGAGTTTGTTTTTTCAGACGGTAGACCGTCTTAAAATTTATCGTACTGCAATCATAACTCTAAACAGGTGATTTTCGACTGATCGCTTTCTGCCACTATGCCAATGAAATATTAATTATTTTTTTAAATTTAATTGCGACAACAGCATTCCTATGGCCGTAGTGTATTACAAAATAAATATGAAAATACTAACCAGAAATCAAAAGTACTGTCCCTAAACTTAAAATATGCAAAGCACTTAACAGATCTTGCAACTAATATTTTCGGATTGTCCTACTGTTGCATTGATGTAGTGATATATATTTTATGTACGTTAGTTAAACTGGTCCTGTTTTATCGAATATGATGTTCGTATCCCATCGGTTGGTCTCAACGATCCAGCGGTACATTACAGGGGAATATTAAAGCATTAATTTCACAACGACACTCAAGCATCAATTATGCAAAAAGATCCTCGAATGAGAAGAGATCTCATTCAACCTTCTCCCATGCACACCCACTTTCACGTTCACTAACCAACCAAACAACGGTAGCGCAATGAAAGCGATTACACAAAACGTTTTCGCTACGCTCTTATATTCGTTATGTTGTTTTATTACAATTTTACAATGGCTTCCTTTTTGTTATCTGCGGAGAAGAAAATTGTACGTACCGTCGACCATGAGTCTAACCAATCCTAAACCAGTCCTGGACAAAATATGGCCCGACGCGTATTTTTGAGCGGCCCATTCATCTCATTAAATTGTTGGTAAGAAAAAAATCGTTTATTTTTGATGAGTTTTTTTTATATTTTTAAATAGTATTTTGCCTGCGATCCGCTGTTCATTTAGAATTCCTTATGTGGCCCTTACGACAAAAAGTGAGCCCGGACCTGTTCTAAGCGCTTCGAATATCGAAATTTTTTGAATGTCATTTTGAAGTGGAGTTTAAATTCATTTCTCTTGGAGTCGATAACTAGTGACTTAAAAAATGCCAAATATTTAGTAAAATAAAAAGATCAAAAACACATCACATTGTTTCAATAGATTCGGCAATATCATATGGCATTAGAATAAATATCGTAAAATAATATCTAATTTAAAACATCGACTGAGTGCGCTAGGTGGAGTTTCAATATCAAATTGTGTACATTTCCATAAGTTTTGTCATTAACGACCCGGGTTTCGCCTTCCGGCATCTTCAGGCATTGACGTGAATGGATGAACTCTAACTGACAGTTATTAGACAGTTTATATCGCTTATATATAAGAAGAATTAGGAGAAAATATTATTACTCAGTCTAATTGATGGTGAACTGAATTAATTGTTCCTAGAATAAGAGATAATAATTTTTCTTAATGCTTCTTACATAAAATAAACGATATAAACTAATTTACAGTCAATTCGAGTTCATCCGTGCACTTAAATGGCCGAATATGCCGAAATGCGAAACCATGGTCGTTAGTTAAAAAATGTATGGAAATGTACAGAATTTGAACGATTTGAATTTAAAAATAATAACACTGTTTAACATGGATTCAGGTATTTCTCACCACACATTGAACATGTCTATTTTTATGCCGGAAATATTTCATAAAGCTGGTGAATGATTAAGGCGGGTTTACGGAAACGTACGATCTGTATATCCTGCTTTAATTCCTGAGCATTGTTAGACGTCGTTTGTTTGATCTACTGACATAACTAACGGATCAACTTTTAATACCCTACTAGACATGAATGAAAATGGAATAATAACTTTCTCAACGTATTTAACAAATATTTTAGTCATGTTTTAATATAATTCCTTATTTAAGCGGGTTATATTCATGTTTGTTACTTTAGTGTTGGATCAAAATTAGGTAAATTGGCATTATAACAGTGGTGAGCGACCCTTGGGTTATTAAGGCCCGCATTAAATCATCAAAATCATCATGGCATCGAATCATCAGATTTTTTACAAAACATACTAAAGTATATTGCTCATGATACGACAATAAGTAGCGCAGCAATTTATATTTCTCGCTTTCAATTCACGAGCGATTACAAATGTAATTTAATGATTTAAATATTCTTATTATTCATTAAATTAGATTTGTGACGCTCATCTTATATTCGTTATTCCGATCCCGTTTGACCATAATAATCATTATTTTTTTTCTTTATTTTTATATTTTTTTGTAAAACCAGTATTTAATATGAAATACCGCAAAAACGGTATTGATACATTCTCCCAGTTCTGCAATCCCTATATCGACCAACTCCTTTCATACAAATGCATATTATTGAAATGTCCATAGACCATTATTTTTGAATGAGTAAACAATTAAAAAACTGCGAGCACTAGATTTATCACGCACGACATTTGTTTAATAAATATAGACATTTCAAAATGTATTATAAAAGTTTTATAATACGCGGTTTCGTGAATTTGTTACATTTGCATGAAATAGCAGCAAACGGCCGAAAAACAATAGCGTGGCAACCGACCATAAGTATTGAAAAAATTACCTAACTTGTAATTAGTGAAATGGACATTTGATAATAAATATGGCAGCGCATTCATAAATAATTATTACACCGACATTCGCCAATAACAGTTGCCATGCAGTGGTCAACAAACCGCAATATTAAATGGAAAAAAGTAGGTCGGGTTATATTTTAACATATTATATGAAAAATGTTATACTATTCTTTATTTCGATGCTCTTGTGTAACTAAATACTTTGCTATGTTGCACCTCATTTTAATGAAGTCTATCATCAAATAAATGCGTTGATAATGGAAAACATTTCAATAGGCAAATAAATAAAACTACAGTCGATATAACGGACCTCGTATTGGTTAAATTTGAAAATTGTTAAAACATCCAGTTGAAGTCAAGAGCCACATCATGTAGGCAATTATATGCGTATGATAATCATGTAATGACACTGCTCATACGGACTGAAACTGTGTGGAAGCTGCGAAGCGGGCTTTCAATTCCTTGCCTATTGTAATTTTCACAGTGAGTGCCGACTGATCTTTACATCACTTTTCCGTATATTTTCTAACTCTGTACTGTATTATAAAGGTTGTGTGAACTGAAGGCTTTGAATGGGGAAAACAATTAAAACACCCTTTGCGAATACTGATTTGGGTGTGCAGTAAACAAGTGTTCAATTCTTATCAGGAAGTGTTCGTAATGTGATATTTAACTTGCCCAGTCGCTAACTGACTTTCGAGAGCAGCTCTAGCGCGTCCGCGTGGACCTTGGTAGCAAGTTATAACAATATTAAATGTATTTTCAAAATATATATGGAATGTTAAAACCTTATACCCAAAGGACACGGTTTCGGTCATAACATAAATTTACAAGAATAGTCTAGACTAGGGTGTGTATTGTTTAAGCTTAGTGTAATACACCAGTATGAAAACTAAACAAAAAGTTTCACATCTCTGCTAACCATAATGTAAGTGTTATTGACTAATATCACGATATGACACGGAACGATAGCATATCGTCGTTAATTATGTAAATTTACGATGATGTCAGTTTTTTCTAGTTGGCAACAACCCGAGGCTTGGATTTTGTATGTTTACTTAATAGCTACTATATAATGATACTTTACTCACTAAATTCATCCTGCAACTTGGTGTCTAAATGTGACATTTCGGCTATGCAGAATCGTAACAATATGTAGATAACTCACCTAGAACAAAAAGAAAAACCAAATTTAGAACCAAAACTTGTAAAATATCTAAATTTAGTTACGAAGAGCATCTGAGTATCTAGATAATCATTATTGATCCAAATGATTGACGTATCGTTTTTCAAAGGCAATTATTATTAAGCCACGCAGAAAGGCTAAACCAGAGTTTGAAAAATTCAAAATTAATATTGAAGTTCTATTAAGCAACATTACGCGGCAAATTAGGTGGACTTAGACTTGAGCGTGAAGCGGCGAGGCATCGACGCGCTTGCCATCGTATCGGCGCGCCGCATCTTTTTGTCACTCCCACTGACGGAGAGCGATCGATATTTTCGAGCTACGCCGCGTCCACCTAAGACGCCAGTTAGACGATATCATAAATTATTGTTTGTAACAGTTGAAAACGATAGTGTTCTTCCCTTGGGAAATATAAAGCATCGGGTTGTCAAGGACCCTTAATTAGATATTGTATTTATAAATATGCAACACAATTGTTCAGAACCGGTATAAACTAACATCTCTTCATAAAACACATTAAGATTATTAGAGATGTTATAATCAATGTCTTCTTTAATCGTTTTAACATACTAAAAATGTTTCTTGTGTCTCACAGTGTGCAATAAAAGTTTTAGCACCGCATTACCACATTGTATGTCCATCGTTCATTAAATATATAAATATTTTGTTTTGAAACTGATGAAAAAACAGCATCAACGATAATTGTTTAATTAAGAAATAAAGAAACACAAAATTTTATTTTCTCTATTCTAGATGTCAGGTAGAGAAAAAAAATACTCACGCTCTACATTATAACTCAAAATCGTATTTTTTGGATCACTGTGTGTTTGATTCTGACAATTTCATAAAATTCTATGGATATCCTTGAACATGTTCATTAAAAAAAATAACCGGTGAACATCACATTGATGTAAGCTGTTGGTTTAATGATCAGTGGTCTTAATTTATGTAAGAGTATCTTCAGACGAAACATAGCAGAGAAACTTATTTTAGTTGCTTTGTAAATAGAGTTCATGAGAAGCATAAAAATCCTAGAGGCAGACGCCTTTATCTGACCGAAGCGAAATTGAAAACTGCATTACGGAAAACATGAGAGGTTCGTGAATCCAGATATGCGAGAGACAGGTGCTTTAAAGCAGCGGCCGCCAGCCGGTGTTCCGCGAGAAAATGTTGGTGGTCATTGAAGCTAAAAATACATAAACTTATTTCAAGCACGCAAAAACAAATAATATCATACTAATTAATTTGTTTTCATTAAACAGGTGTTATTACCATAGCATAGCAACCCTTAACTCAACGGGACTCACGGTTGTAGTCGGTCAGAACCAAGTGCCACTTATTCAACGCATGCATTCTGACGGTGCTGCTTTACGGTTGTGAGTCATGGCACCTCACCAAGGCACAGGGTAACCGTATACTGGGCTTTGAAAACAGATGCTTGCGGCGAATATTAGGGGTACGATAGTTTGATTTTGTCAATAACTCGGAGGTAAAAAAGCGGACGGACCAGCCTCTTATTACATCCAAAATAAAAAAAAGCGACGATGGACCTGGCTTGAACAGGTGCTGCGGATGCCCCAATGGGAGCCTGAATCCTGCATGTATCTTCTACTAACCAGATGGATTCCATCGCCCTGGAAGGCCGCTGATGACCAACCATAGGATGTATTCGGCGGAGCTACGGGACGCTGGGATGACCTGGGAGGAAGCGAGGAGACTGGCGGGGGACAGAGAAGCTTGGAGGAACCGCGTGATGGCCATATGCTCCGAATATCAGATATGGTTTAAAAAAAATTACCATAGCATAGTAAAAAAATCATTTTTATGATCGTTATATTATAAATGTTTGTAAATAAACTGTTCTTATTGAAACATTTTATTGAAGAGTATCAATACTTAAGGTTAAGAGTTGAATATGAAACAGATGTGCAAAATGGGAGAACGATTGAAAAAAACTTCATTATTTTTATCGCTACAATAAAAACAAATTATACATTTTTAATTTCTTAGAAAATCTAAATACTTCCGCAACATTACCCATCTGCGATTCTTATTATATTAAGCCTTGCTGAATAAGCAAATTTTAGCAAATTTAATATTGTTTGCTGCTAATCCTTCGAAATTAAAAAAAATTAGTAACATTGAGTCATCATAATTCCGATAAATATATGTGTTGGCAATGCGAATCTGGTCCAAATTTTTTTTTCAATAAATGTGTTTTTATATAAACATTGCATCTTAAGTTGAATTTTGAAATGTCACGATGAAATATAGATACATCTCATTGTTGTTCATGATCAGCTCAAGCTAGTTTATCATAGCTTAAGGTATCAAGGATTAATCTTGTTTCTCTACATCATTTGAATATACCTGAGACAATACAATACAGAAGACTGAAGTGGATAAAGGAAGGTACGGATAAACTTGCAGGTTAGTTCCACGACATTGGTACTAGACTTCCAACGACGAGAAAATAGTGATATTAAGCCTATATGTCCGAATAACAGAGAGTAGTTTTGAAGTCCCATTTGGTATAGCACTATGATGTATGACGGAACCATAACCTACAATAAATATTTATGTATTAATTCAATTTGGTAATGATTAAATTAGAATTAAAAATTAAAAAGGTAAATTCCGATCACAGTGACCACGTGGTAACGTATTGGTATCTCCTGTTTGGTTTCGCGGTCAAGGGTTCAATAGACCGAATAGCCCATGGCGGCTCAATCAATGTACGAATTTGTTTTCAAATACCGGATGATATAATACATGATGGATGGTGGAAGATACAATGCACTAATATGAAAAACATTTCATTAGAACAAATGATTTCACAAACACTTATTACCGAATAAAATAAAATCTAAGACTGCATTAACAAATGTCTTGCGTTACTTTACCGCAATAGCGTAAAAGTTGTTTTTTATGATCAAATAATATCACAAAATTATATGTTTTTGCCTAAAATACGAATGATTCATTATGTATTTATCGTTGTACTGCAATTCGATAAAAAGTTCCATAATGATAGGTAATAGGAAGCAAAGTGGAAAGTATTCTTTTGTAATTTAATTGATTCAATGTTATGTTTTAGCATTTATATGAATTTGTCAGAAACAATTCATACAATAATATTGAGTTGCGAGAATATTTCAACACGCGACGTTCCACTCAAAGCTTTGTTATACAACGATATTGTTATGATTAGGTATCGTTAAAAAAATAGAATTATGTTTAATTAGAAATCAAAATCTTTAAATTTGGATTATTGAGATTTTGTACACTTCCATGTATTTTGTCACTAACGACCCGGGTTTCGCCTTTCGGCATCTTCAGGCATTCGAGCACACGAATGGACTCGAACTGAGAGACAGTAAACAGTGTCTAACGCTTATATAGAAGATAAAAATGCGACAAATATCATTTACGAGGCAATACATTATACGTCTGAGAGCCACACCGATACCTGAGTTAAAAATTTCGGAAATCGCCTTAATCCTTATTTTGTAAACACCATATTAACAGAGTGACGAATTGCCGAAGGCAAATTACCGCTTTTCAACTTCTTTTAGAAATACCAGTGATTTTACAATTATAATAGTATTGTGGGTTTTGACGGGATGTAATTCGACGAATGGGTAAATATATACAATCATTCCACATTTGGTGACATCTGTTAGGTGTTTCAACGTATCGGATATAATAGCGGAGAATTAGGAAGGTTCAGCTGCTCATTCAAGATTGGTAATGAGTTTAACTGGGCTCTATTAATTTCTAAAATTTCCTGATAAAATAATTTATGATCCCCCATGTTTTTATGCAACAGTTTAACCCCATCATCCGCATTAAACGTATGGTTCTCCATTAGCAAGTGATTTGCGAATGTCGAAGTTTCTTTTTTAATCTAAAGGCAGCTAAATGTTCTGATACCCTTATATCTAATGTACGTGTGGTTTTACCCACATAGAAATGTTGGCAATCATTGCATTGTAATTTATAAATACCAGATTTGTTCTTAAAGTTTACTCTATCTTTATTGTTAATAAGTAATTTGCCTAGAGAGTTTTTGCAATAGAACGCCGGTCTAACACTATCAGCGAGTTGTTTTTTAATTTTAAAGCTTGTACAACCTAAATAATTAATTCTATGCCAGATTCTGGGGCGGTCTATGTCTTTAGACAAGTTCCCAAAATTATATCAAAATCTTTAGTTAAGCTGGTACTATAACGGTCAGTGAAAAGTCCCATTAAGTAGAAAAAGCGTTTTAATCCCACTGTTGAAGCTGCAGCGAATGCGAACAAGAGTGTGCTAATAATACAAAAGGCCAAAAGCGAAGGCCGGGCGGATAAGCCAGCAAAAACTTCCGCCGCCCTTATACTAATACGTCGAAAGTCGTTCGATGCTGCCAGGTTCCAAAGCCGAATTTGCATTCGGGGGCTTTGCAACAAACACGAGTCATATTTCTGGTAGCGACAAAATGTCTATGAAACATTTAAGTATATTTTGATACCGATCTGCGTTGAGTAGTGAGTGATAGTAGCCGGTTTATAATGTTAAATTGCTACTGGTTCTAGGTTCGGTTTCAAGCTTGGACAAATGAAATCGGTTCCAATTGTATTTAATTTAAATTTGAATTGTTGATATTTTGTACATTTTCATGTAGTTTGTCACTGACGACCAGGGTTTCGCCTTTCGGCATCTTCATGCATCCGAGCACACGAATGGACACGAACTGTCGGACAGTGAGTTATGTTCCATCAAGCACCCTCAGTCGATATCTTAAATTATATCAGCAATGCTATTTGTTTACATAAAGCCATCTTCGTAAATTCTTCAATCAAAGAGGGATTGAGCAAATAATTCACATCTTATATTGAAAAAAATATTAATTTATAATATTCAAGCGAAATGTGAAAACGTACATAAAAAAAAAACAATGAATAAAAATTCCAAAAACTAACCTAATCTGCACCGCTTCAATTTTGGGTAGCCATCGGTTTTTACTTTTAACTTTATATTATTTCCGTGTTTGATGCTCAGCAATATCAGACAAGGAGAAAGTTTACTCAAATAATATAATAGATTTGGCTTGATCTAATTATATTGTATATCAAATCATTCAGTAAAAAAACGTCGCCGTTACAGGCACGGATAATAGTTTTTTATGCGAGTGTCTTTCCTGATTAAATAGAGAAGTTTGTTTCCCATTGTGCAGCATAGCTTTCTTTTCCTTTGAGCATTGAAAACATCACTTTGACAAAGGGGCCAAATGCAACGAGGACTGTTACGCTTTCTTTACGCTAGTTTCCTTTCTTTGTTTGATCCTACAATAAAATCTAGCAAGATGTGTGTATGCATCGTGGTTGAATAAATGGCTGAAAGTTTATTGCAGCGACGAGAAGATCATTGTTTTAAGGTTTAGGCCAAAACTAATATTTTTCAGTAGAAGATGACGACAAAATCGTGCGATTAAGATTCATATAATTTTATACAATTATAAAATACCGTGAGTCAGTCGAAAATTTTCACGATGGATCAGTCCTGATCATTTGATACAAATGTACCAATGTATATACAAAAAACATTATAAACTATTCTTTATTGTTATTAGATATTTGAAATCAATAAAAAAAACTCGATGTAAAGTTGCGTCCTCAATCCTATTATCACATATCACATGTACGTATACATTTTGATTATAATCAAAAAATGAAACAAACCAATTTAGACATTCAGAATTTCAATTTCAATACCGTCATCCATGACGGGCGTCCTACTAGTCATTAAATAATTAAGTGATAATCAGTTTTTTTTTTATAAATGATGGCAATGCGAAAACTGGTGTATTTTTAAATAGTCGAAATCGTTTAATGTTAATCGTTGTTTGCTTCGCGTTATAACGATATAAATGTATGAAATATAATAACACACCATAAAATCTTCGCAGATTTTTTTATACGCACAATATCCGGCAAACAAAATTCGACAATGTTGCGCGCAAAATCCTGGCGGGAGAAAAGCGTGCCCAAGAACAATAATTATTATATTACAGCGGCGGTAGTATGAACGCCGGCGTAAATCGGAATTAATGAACAGGCGACGTCATGATATCCTCTGGGGTGGGAAAAACTTTCCCGAAGAATAAAGTGGGCGAAGTGAATTTTTCTTTTGCGACAGACTTGGGGGAGTGGATATTTGAACTCGGCCAACACGTGTCTGATATAAAGATGCTCTCCTGACATATTCGTAAGCTTCCTCGAGAGGGTAGTAACTTTCTTACAGATCCACTAACCTTAGAATTGACAGATTGTAGATAAAATATATAAGAGATCTGATGTTAATATAACTGTTATACGTGACCGACACAATTTTTTCCACAAAACTGGTATGAGACATCAGTTGCAAGGGTTGTTTGATTCAACAACGCATCACCCAGAGCAGGGATTCCCTAACTTTTCCTCCGATGAAACACTTCACAAAACCTGAAATTGTAACGGGACACCTTGTTTATTTTGTAGAGTAGAAAATCAAAAAAAAATTTTTTTAAATGCAAATAACGGTGATTCTTTACTCGGTAATTATGACTTTAGGTCGTTGAACTGCAAATGTTAGGCTCAATATTAGAAAGTTGAATTCTTACATCTGGTGTGAGATCGACCCTGTTCCCGGAATTTGACTTTATGGCATAATAAGAAAATCCAGCGTCGCGAGACATTGAGATTGTATGAAAAAAGGAAGAAATTTTAGATTTACTATCGATAGAGCATATAAATACGTACATTAAAAACTTATTTTATTGAAAACTTACCAAGAGCGTGTTTAGCGACACATTTATTCCTTCGACTTTCTTCATTCGTATATCTACTCGTTAAAACTCAAATAATTCAGGAATTTAGCTAAACGTAAACCATTTACTATCTCAATAAAGAAGTGAAAAAAAAAAACTATTCCCATAAATCATACGCAAACGTTTTGGTGATAATTCACCTCAATGTGGCCGACAACTTTCTGTCTTTCACCACCGATGTGTAGCTATCTATTTTCCATTCAAAGGTTTAGCACCTGAAAGATTAAGATACTATTATTAACACCTTAGCGGAGTTCTTAGATAATCCAAAACAATCAAGACGACAGAATCGAGGTGTCAGATCTTACGGAGGGTATGGATAAATGCTAGCGCGTAAGAGAAAAGCGACTAGTAAAGTGCCGTTTTTGAAACAGCTTACTTAGATAAGTCGTTTTAGAATAAAGACGATTTTTAAAAGTATATTATTAAAGGAATTATAATATACTTCCTTTAAAAGTGTAATATTTGGCATTGCAGGAAATTGACAATGCGCCAGATATTTTTGAAATATAAATACAATTAAAATATATAAATAACACGTATTTCTGTAATCCGCAATATAGGAGCCATTAGTGGTTCGAACAAATAATAAACACATGCAGGTAAAAAAAACATTTAATAACATATATAGCCGATGGATTCGGCGGTAGCTTTCAAGAAATTCATTATTAACATAAAATTAAGATTGATTATTTAGTTATTTCACTGGCTGTGTTACTAATCATTGTTTACCTGAGAAATAAATAACCTTGCGATATGCTTAAGAGTCTGAAGATGCTTCAAAAAAAAACGAAACACGTGTCACATTCAGTAACATAGTCAGCAGAATAATAAAGTTATCAATTTTAATGTTAAAATATTCTCAATAGAAAAATTCATAATTGATATTTTTAGACAAAATTATAAATGGGCTCTTTCAATGTAAAAAACTTCGGCGGAAAAATGTTTGGTTTCTTAATTTTGTGTAATTTTAATAAATAACAAACAAAGCCTGTATTGAATTCTAGACTTCTATAACACTATTTTCTATAACAAGCAACTTATGTCTAATTGATCAAAAACAATGTCGTCATAACTTGAATAAATATATAAACGAGCCAAGAACTTAATCTGGATCCGACTGATCGCTAAGAGAAGCTAGACTTTGTGCCGAATGCAGTGTTTACTGTATTTACTGTGTATTAAGAACCCAATGATAACTTGTAACTGCATGTACATTAGATTTATTAAAATTATTGTCTCGGATACTAAGGCGAAATTGAGTACTAACATTCATATTTAGTATTTTCTAATTGGTTCACATTGAGACATGTAGGAAATCAAAATTCAAGAGTTTGAATATATATTTTTCAGTCATAATTCACTGGTTGATTTCTATATTACTCCTACTAAGTCGGTTCAGAAAAAAACCAGACCTTAAATTTTATAAATACATATATACCTATGCCCAATTTTGGTGCAATTTCGATACGAATACATAATAATCGAATATTCTTATAGTAGTTAATACCATTAAATAATATAACACAACTTCCGATAAAAAAAACTCTTATATTAAACAATATTCGTCATTGGCAATTCGGTAGTAAGCATAAATAGAAACATTTTCAGTCATAAAACATCTCGGAACTGAATACCTGAAAAGCGGAATCAATAGTAGATTATGCATACAATATGAGGTTTTCGATTTAGGTCAAATTTATTGAACAGGGTCGTGGAGTTTTATATGTCTGTTTAATCGCTATAGATTTAGCCGTGCCAACTGTTATGATTTATTTCCCTTGGAATTTTCACGTCCAAACACTAGTAATTAATTTATAATTAGTACTGTAATGGTAATTAGTACTATCATTGTTTATAACTTACCCCTTCCCCACGTCCAGCAGAAAGAAACAACTTCACCAAACCCTTCGTTTTAATTTAAGAATTAGAATCATCGTTTACCTTAGAAATAAATAACCTTGTGATGTAGTTAGTCTGAAAATACGTTACGTTAGTAACAAAGCCAGGGGAAAAACTTAGTTACCAATTTTAATTTTAAATTGTTATGATCTATATAACTCTATAATATAAGTCTGTGAAAGCGAATAAGAATCAAAAAATGTTGACCGACATATTTTAACATCCAAAGATTGCGAAAACGGGCATTTTTTATACAATTTGTTTCCCCTTTTTGTTTTTTTATACATTTATTAGGAATAAGACTGATCAAAAGTAATCTATGAAAAATAAAAATATTAATGAAAATTGGACACACGCAAAAAATATTTACATATGCATCTGAATATGTTTCTTATATGAGCGAAACACGTGCAGTTTGTGTCACAAGTAGATTTACAAAACGAACAATTTTAAATTGAGAGCAATCAAAGAATATCGACAATTTGTTTCGTACTACCTCCACATTTATAGAATAACTCTCGTGATGATCAAAACCGGTTCTGATCAATATAAAAGTTTTAGAAGTAACAAGTACAAATTAATTTTAAAATATAATGCTTTTCTGCGAAGAATAGACACCCTAAAGTGCAAAAAAATTCGCCGAATTTACTAAAATATTAAATTTGTACGGATATAATTTGAATCATTTACATTCTATACTCGCCTGTTTTATTACTAATAATTAGGTTGTGTTGTGAGTGTAAAAAAAATTAATTATATTTATTTACGTATACTTTTCTTATGCAACAAACTTTATGTTGCACCTCTTTTACAAACTTGTAAGATAAGCTGTAATAAAAACATAAATAAGAAAAAAACTTCAAAAGCATTTCTTCTGCCTAGTTTTTTTTTCTGCAAACAGTACCGCTCATTTAAACTTTTTACAAAAACTGGAATTTTTCCTTAAGACAATAATTAATATGTACAAGGATACAGTTCAACCTCGAAGCGTCAGAGCTTTCCAAAAAAAATAGTTAAGCTTAAAACTAAATTTGCTCTGCGTAGTATAAACAATATACTGTCGTCTTGACAACGTTTATTGCACTTGATATTTTAAGTTTTTAATAAATTCATTTTGTAAATATTTTTTTTATAGTTGTTTCCTAAGCTGTGATGGGTTTTTTTATTCCTCAAAGCCTTACAAACGGAACAAGAAATAGTTCACGATAATGATATAGGAATCATCTTTTTGATCATGCATTAAACCAGATATATAAAAACGATAGCTGAAAGTAAACTAGGTATGTGGACTCAATGAATTCAAGATGGCTTATATTTCGGAATCAGATTTAAAATAAACTTACGTTAATTACACATGTTGATATGTCATTATAATAACAAATTATAATCCAAACAACTTCACCGGTTGAAAATGCTCACTTATAAAGAGTTAATTGTATTCAGAAGTATAAAACGTTGTTCGTGATAACTTTCATAGAAAAGAAAATGTTATCATATGAAAGATACTCAGAAATAGATAGAAGATAAGCAAAAATATGGTGAAAATAAATACACATGCTACTCAAATATGAGTTTTTCAAAAACCTTCCGACACATGTCGGTTATTTTATCCCACGAATAAGCGGCACATTCTACTGTTGGCAAATCATGAGCCAGGCTCGAGCATCAGGAGCGGCCAACATACAAACATATTTATTTGCACTTCAAGTTTGAAACCATATCTCTTATAATTTATACAAAATTCATTATTTCCATCGGTAAAAGACATCAAACCGTTTGACAGTCTCTGAAAAAACAGCCCTCGGCGGTGAAATGAGAAAAAATAAGAACCTCAAATGGCATCGTGCCAAAGGGAAAACTTTCCCCGTCATTCTAACTTTTAACACTTTGAGAGCGGCGAGAGCCAAGCCTAAGCGTTTCTAGCACACCTGAGACTAATTAAATCCCAGAAACACTGTGAAACAAATTACAATATCTCTGACGTTAGAAAAACAGCGGGAAATCTGCAGTCGAATCATCCATCATATTCTGAGAAACGGCCACATTGCGATTGTATGCATTTGTATAGACATATTATGTATAGCAAATAACGATGCAAAACGAATTTGGAAGAATCGATGGATGCAATGTCCAAGGGCAGAACTACTTTAAAATTTCTTCGTAATGTAAAATGACAAATTGATATAACCAAAGTTATCAGTCCCACTTCCTGAACCAGCTAATGCATAACTGGTCATAGTCAGACTGTTTTGGAGTAACCTTGACCTCCTCCGCAGTGGTGTTATTAAACTAGGATATTTATAGTTTTTGTATATGTGAGTGTTTCATGTTCATCCGCCTAAAGCTTACAAGAGCTTTCATTCAAATGTGCTGAATCAGCTTCTATGAGTTGATGCATTTGCCTCCCGCGAATGATACCGCAAACCTTTTAAAGGCCCGGTAATTCTACCTATTTCATTTGCCAACAAATAAGCATGGCTGATCGGTTCAATTGGCGGTTAGGAAGACTGGAGTAGTTTTTGAGAGAATCGTTGAACGTCGATATCAAAGAGAAAATGATAGAAGGAAGCCATTAATTGGATTGGTCATCGGTTAATCCTTGCACATATACCAATAAGGTTTATTTCATGTATAATAGATTTGTTTGTGATCTTTTACTCAAATAATGTAGCATTCAATCGAACGCCTATCTAACTACAAACTAGGTCCATTCTACGAAAAATAGATATACTAGAAGATAATGAACTTGACATCATTATTTTTTCGAATAAGCAGTACATATTAAGATTGCAAAAACATTTATTATTTTAACAAGCTTCGTGTAAAAATAAAAAGTGATCAGTTGTATGACTAAATTCACATTTCCTGGATTATTACAAAATCAGCTTAATTGTTCAAATAGGTAGTGGCGATAAATTGCGGTGAAGTACGTGGCCACATTCATACCACACGATAGCATGCGATAAGCTTACCGAAATAGGAAAAACAAAAGAGGAAATATTTTATGCGTGTGAATTTCTTACTTCCATATGAAATATTAAACGCTACTTGAACCTTTTATCGAAATAATATTTCAATTCCAGCAGAAATGGAATCCAATTTTGATTTTCGTAAATTAATGTTTGAGAACTAATCATGGTGTTATCAACATATTGAATAAATGAAATCGAATAGCTATTTTGAGAAAGCGATACAATATGTTCATATTGTGATTATGCTATGAAGTAGGTTAAGACAGCGTAATATATTTTAATACGATTGTCAAATTTGCTTTCTACCTTCTGCAAGATAACATGTCACGAATAAAAACATACTAATATAAAATTAAATTAAAAATTGATAACTTAGTGATTCCAGTTGGTTTATCACTAACGTGACGCGTTTCGCCTCTTTAAGAAGCATCTTCAGACTAACCGTATCGTAAGGTTATTTACTTCTAAGGTATACGATGATTTTATTCTTAAACGGGTGGGGGTGGGTTTTATTACATTCTACTGGACGTGTGGAAGGGGGTAAGCTATAAACATTGTTACACTATAAACAAATCAATCAGTGGCACCTGGATGTGAAAAACCCAAGGGGGAATAAATTTAATAATGGCGAGCCGCCTGTTCTGTTTAAAATGTTATTTACTAATCCGCCATTACTGGTTTTATTGATTTCTAAAAATAATTATTTGTAATAGTCAAGTTTACAAACATTTCATTTTGCTAATTTTATCGAATACTTGCACTTTCGGATGTTTTACCCACATAAACCCATCCAATAAATCTCTTATCTCACCATGGAGTATCATTGGTCTATAATTGTGAAATTACAATAAAACCTATTTTAATAGCTTTAAAATATTAATATGCTTGGAAAAATCTATCGTATCATTTTCATATTTATTTAACTCATTTAAATGGCTATACATCATTACTATAGGGCTTAGCACATATAAAGTTTCAATATACAACACCGTGCTACAGAAGTAGGAAAGTGCAATTGTTGGGTTAAGAAACAACAATTAATTCGCATTATTTAAAATATTCTGTTGTGACATTCGTTTTAAGCTTTGTGTTTACTGTACTAGAAAAACTTTACGGTTGAATAATAGACACTTTGTCTTATAGCACGCCCAAATAGTATTTACTTGGTCAATTAACATATAGAAAACAAAAAAAGCTAAGAACTTTAATCCGGTTAAAGGTAAAAAAAAAACCTGTGGAATAACGTAGTTACGGCACGACCGCAGACAGTATTAATTTGGAACATAATGAAAGTTTCCCTAGCGAATTCGCCGACCGAAAAACTTTTCAGCGAGGGGTTACCGGCCCCGCCTTTTTTTCATTATCATTCGCATTGAAAGGGTTGAGAGTGTCATCACCGTTTAGTCGGAGCGATTTATCCATCCTTCGTCTGAAGATTTAGAGGATTTTTTATATATCTCCAGCCTCTCCCAGAGTTACAAATGCAAAGGATAAATCGACTGGACGGGGGACGAAATCCTTTGACAAACTACTGTATCAAGTTTTACTTCGCTATGGTGACAAACGTGCACTCATATACTTATATAATATATAAAAATATAATTTTGTCAAGTTGCAGACGTCTTCAGAATATCGAGAAATAGACAAAAATAAATATAAATTATTTCTGTTTGAATTTAACTTCATAATACATCGGACAATATTGATTCCGTACACATACTTACCTTTGGTTTTGACCTAAATATATAGTGATTGTATTGTAATTCACTTACAGTATTTTTTTTGTCCTCTATATAATATTGAGAAAATACTGATGTGAATGTTTTGATCCTGGGATCGAATTCGTTAAATTAAAAATACAAAAATGATAGCGATTGCAATTCATAAAAGTGCTATTTAAAAATTAAATGTGGAGTATAGAATATAAGTACATGTTTTTTTTATCTCATTCTTATATACATAGTAGAAAAAAGTATGTTTTGCTAAGAAGAACGGTAAAGAAAAATCTATTTTAATCAACGCCCATACAACGCGAATTTAATTTACCATCCGCTGTAACGCCCAAGGCCGTTACCTAAATGAATCACTTTTAAGGATTATCAGTTAATTCATGGTGGAAGGGAGTTAAATTTTGAAAAATAAAACACAATTTGTTTTGTACCGCTTCCACATTTTTATAATGATCAGGACCGTTTTCACTCATCACAAGCCTTAAAAAACCTAAAAAAATGTTTAATGTCTGAAGCATCTCAAAACTTACTAATGGAACGAATAATATAGAATTTAGAAAGACAGAATATATACGTACAATTGTACTTGCATATTTAAATAATTTGTTGAGATCGATGAAATGTAGTGAAATTGAATTTTTTACTATGGCTCTTTTACATTAACGTTATTATTACATAATAAGCGTGGACAAAAAAATTCACCATTGGAACCTTAAACGATCACGTCAGATAATTCGGTTACAACGAGCAACCTTTTTAAAAAATTATGCCACCGAAAAAGTCGCTTGTTCGAAAATTTTCAGCGCATGACGAACGACTACCTTTCTCCCGGGAATACCCAAAGTTAGTTGTTGCAGAAAGGGCGAGCACCCGTCTATAGCGCGGTTTCATCGGAACGACCGATATATTAACATTTTAGACAAGTAAATTGGAACATTTTAACGATTCAAATCTGTTTATTACCCTCTCCGAAGAGACAAACTGAGTTACTCATTTACGACCAGTTCTTGTTGAAAAGATCTGTTGAGATAATTGATTATAAGTCCACACGTTCCATATTGGAAGTGGGTATGGTTGAAATCTGGGGACTAATGCTACAAGCACCTATGTCAAATTTATCAATTGTTCAGTAGACGTGATTGTGTATTTAATAACAATATATATATCTTTCACGTTACTGTTGCCACATACTGTGGTGAATTTTTGTTCTAGAGCTACCCAAGTAAACATAGACACTTCTTATATTACGAAATCGCGACATCTGAATCGTTTATGTCAACATAGGCATTTCGTGGTCTAAAATATGCCGACACATTATTTTGACACACACTATAGATCTTTCTCTATTGCATTTATTTTAAATCGGCTGACATAGGAATTTCTACCATTAAAAGAACGAATATTTTGAACTACTTTATGATACTTAAGTCAAAATTTAACATATACACTTTTAGGATTAGACCGCAGAAATATGCAAACATCCTTGTGTGATTAACTGTTGCATCAGTTTGAAATGTTTAAATAAAAATTGCGGCTAATCTACCAAAGATTAACAGCAAACAATATAAAATGTATGCATTTTAGAATGTATGTCGTGTCGTTTGCAAACATAAATCTTTCAACATGCAAAAAATGCAACATACCGCGAATGACACTTTCGCGATTGCGTAGATTTAATTTATTTGAATTATTAGATATACAGCGAAATCGTTTAATATTACGACTTTTCTGCGCAAATCGATGAGGCTATAGGTAGCATGACTATGTCGTTTTCGTTATTCAGCAAAAACCGGCATCCATCCGTAGCAAAATATCGGTCCTCCGATACAAAACTTTTTCCCCATTGTCGTTGCTTCGCTCGCTATTGTCTGCGTGACCTTTCAGCAGCTTCGTGTTGGACAAGTTAGCCAATGACACAGGCAAGTATGTCTCAGCGGGTTAATCTGGCTAAAGATTCGAATTATATTATTGTGATTTGGCTACATATAAAAATATACTGTAGTATCCCATTTATTTATCACAATTACTTTCAATGAAATTATTTATTATATAAATATACAATTGATGGGTTCTTATAAAATCAGTATCATTAAATCATTCACAGGGAATTATTAAAATTACACATCATTGGATGCAGTGACCTAAAACGAACAATACAAATCTAAATTAATTATAAGTTTTTTTGTATTTTCTTTTATCTCGTATCTTCGAATATATAAACCAGGAGTCGTTAAAACCGAGCGACTTCTACTACCTTTTTATAACCTATTTTTTTTAATTAAAATAAACACAAACTGTGGATAATATGTACTGTATAAAAAACAATTAATATGTAGGGTCCTGAGACTGTGGCGGGAATAACTGTATCCAGATCTGAGAGACAAAATATTTATAACAGTTTTTTTCACGTGTTTTGGTGGTTCCAACTCGAATATTTGAATATATTCGGCACTTTGTAAACTATTCGATATCCGATTATTCGTAATAATTTTCAATGAAATATTTTACAAAATCGACGAAAGATCACATCACAATTTTTCCAGATTTCAAGAACAATAATGAATACTCCAAATAGTGTTTTTTTTGTCTTCACCTAACTCGGGATTTTCAGTATCTTATGATAAATCATATGAGAAGACCCCGGATCGAAGAGAGGCGAGCGGCTGGTTATCCGGAGTCCTGGAAGGGCTGATCTCAGACAAACACCATTTCAAATCCGGTTCAAAACTTATTTATTTTCCATCAAAGATGCAGTGGTTTTCATTACACAAATATATAAATCTTAACACATAAAATTGATTCTACATTTACATTTACTTAGCAACTGAATTTACTTCAAGTTATAATACAAATGAAACAACGAATTTAAATAAAGTCCAATGCAAATCAAAATAAAAAAAAAACAAACAATTCACATCGCACGTCACCTCCGCCGCGACGAGACCTCGACGCCCGGCTCGGCAGATCGTAATCGACTGTCTACAAATACTTTAAAAAAACTCCCTGCACCGTCGAAGCTACCTTTTTCCGTAAAAATGGACTCGTCCAGCGGACGTACCCGGCGGCATGGTAACAAGCTTTGGGCCGATTCTGCGAATTATTGCTGTTACCGCTGGGTGATTTCAGTTCTGGACACTAATGACATTTATACTTAACAAAAACCAGGGTGTGTCACATAATACTTGAGTTTGACGAATGACTCGGAGCTAAAAGAAACCCTTTAAACAAGCCATAATTTCAATAATTGAAAAAAACAATGGAGTAATCCGACGCAGCTGCATATTTTAAATATTGTAATGTAACGGTATTGGATTGTGTATTTATACATTGTTATTAATTATTAAAATTGATGTTTTAATATTATTTTCATATTTCAAAAATTATTCGAATATATTCTAGTTTTACGATTCGATATTCGAATAGTTGGAGTCCTTACTCACAATGTACCTGTTTCATTTTTATTTATGCCTATAAATACCAACTTTTTTATCTGTCCGTGAAAACAAGGAACTGTAGAGAAAAAAACAATTTGACATTTTTTTTTAATCCGAATCAGATTTTGGGTCAATGTCGGTGTTGGGGTCGCGTTTTTCGCCTCCACAGCCCTATAGGTGCATATAGGTGTTCAACACCGGTATAATTTAACATTTCGTTTCGAAAATAGCTCATGATGATTTCCGAATTTGTATTTTTTTTTTGTATCGTCATCCAAAGTCGGCAAACGAAAGCTGGTATACAAATATAGTTAATAATTATCGACACTTAGCAAGTTTCCGTTTAAAATTTATTATCCCCAAAGCAATCGCTGCCCTATATTCATTGTAACTTGAGATTTTCAGGCCCGACCATGTTATATTTACCCAAATCTACATAAAACTCAAATTCATAACATTCGGCATACGTTATTTCGTCTCGAAAATACGTTTTATTTTACTGCCGCACGGAAAATTTGTCACGAAACGGTTTAAGTAAAAAAAAAACCCCCCCGTATAAATACACTTTTTATTTAAAAAAAAAACACAAATGCGTGCACGAGAAACCTGCAAAAAGAGAAAATATACGGTCATTCCGAGTACTGACTACAGGGTAATCATGAGTCGTAGCGATTGTCGATCTTGTGTAGATACTGCGCATCTACGCCGTAGACCTACAAATGTAATGTTAATCATTGAGAAAATAATACGAATGGGTTAAATACAATTCAATAACTAATTATGCTACCTCATCGTGACATAAACTAGATATCAAGTACAAAAGTTATAGTTTTTTAATAAATAAGAATATGCCGTACATTCTAAAGTATATAAAAAGTGACTGAATTATACTTATATGATAAAGTAATTGAAAGAATTTAACATTCATAATCAATATTAATCGTGTCGATCCATCAAATCATTTATAGGTTTTTAATAAATATATTTTAGGACTGACGTGACCGAGTGATAAATCTCCTCAGTTTCCGCATCAATGCTCAAAATCATCGTAATTTAAACTTCATCACATACTTAATGTTGGCACTATGTTTTTTCACATCAAACTAAACCTTAATAAGAGCAAGTTTAGTTGGGTTGAAAGGGGAAACTAAATACTAAACCGAACACAGACAATTTTCAGTAAAAGGGATAAAGAGAAGGTTTCTATCCGTTTATTGATCCTACGATTACAAGAACATAATACGGAAATATAATATCTCTATCTTAGAGGTAAAACTAACCATGAAAAATACTTTCTAAAAATGAATGATGTTAATATAATAATAATAAAACTAAATTGTATTGTCTATAATCTATACTGTACAACAGAAAAAATTTATATCAAACCATCTATCTTTCCGTCTGTCACAAGAACTTCTCCCAAACGGTGAACAGTAGCGACGTGAAATTCGCACATGTCATTCTGACTGGTTATGACCATTTCTAGGTCAACTGTGCTATTTTCATCTTTTAAAAATATTATTAATTTTTAGATTATACGGACGGTGAAATATTCATAGCGAAACAAGAAAAGGCTTAATTACGACAATTTTAATAAGCGAATGCATTTTGATTATACGAAATATATTCAATACAAATGATATATATGAGAATTATATATGAGAACACTACGAATAAAGATAATTAGACAAGGTGTTTTATTTGACTGACAGTGATTGGAGAAATGTGCTTAAAGTTAATACTACAATTTTTGACGTGCTAGCCATCTTCCATGCGCTGTTTCAAAACATTCAACTTTTCAGAGAAGGTGTTTCATTGGCGCAAATCCTATGTACAGTTATTTTATAACATTTGATATTTTTCCTTAACACAGAACTAAGTACAGAACTAGAGTGCCACTTAATGTTGGATATAGGTTTTATGAGTTATGTTCCGATTCGCTTTCCATATAAAGCCGCCAACCTTCCGAAGTCTTAATACTGATAATTCACCCTGCTATCCACCAGATCAAATATCAACCGTATGAAAAATCCGAAGGCATATTATTTTATGTGAATTTAATACATAAGTTTTATTTAATTTTCAGCCCATTTCATTCCTCTTTATTAAATTACTAGACAAAACAGTCGGTTAAAAACCATTCCTCGAAAAGCTGCATAATATAAAAAAAAAACCACGAGCTTAATCTTAGGTGAAGTGACGTATGCGGTGGCAACGGCAAATATTGTCTTTTTGAACGATTCAAAACTGATATATAAACTAAAGTAAAACCATGATGTTGCGAAGAAAAAATTTTGCGAAACGCACCTGGCAAACAATTTAAATATATTCAAAATGAATCATATACATAATAAATATTTACACAGTAAAAGGTAAATGAACAAACTCATCGTGGCGTATTGTTGCAATTTCTTCACTGTATAAAAAAAATGTTTTCAGCAAGCCGGTATTTTTTAAAACGTTTATATGCAGTGGCAGTCTTGTGTAATAAAAACCCAAACAAAGTAATTATAAATGTGACGTCCATGTATCACCTGCTTCGACGTGGCCGGAATCACGGAGAGTTGAATTTAATAAAAGTCTAAAATGTACCTTAAAAAAGTAATGGCCGCCAGTGCTAAAATACCCGCGCAGTTGTGCACAAAAGCGGTGCAATTTTATGGTGCATTTTATAGAAGTGTGCCTTTTTTATAGCGAGAGGCGACAACAGCGTTAGAAAACTTTTAGAATTTTTTATTCGTCACAAATGAACATAATATATTTTTTTATTAATACGTCGGTGCAAAAAAATTTTAAATGAAAAATTAAGGTTAGTTTTATTCCGACAACTTTGTCAACAATGAAAAAATACTATTGATCTATGCCAATTATACGTTTGAAACGTAGTTTTAAACGACAAAATATAAATAATTTTATTGTAAAATATGGATCTGAGATATTAAGATGTACTCTTGCTTGAATAAACTAACTCTAATAAATGATCAAAAATACCACTATTCACTACATCAATACAGATGCACCTGTCACCGAGTGGTCAACGTCGTTGGCTTCTGTTGTGGAGTTCACGGGTTCGAATCTCAATACGGACAGTATCATAAATTACTTTTTTAATAGATTTATGGAGGCGTGTTCGAAGGCATGGATGTTTGTCTAAATTCCCTCTTATCCATTATCCCTAAGACAAAGAGTAACGAGAGCTATTAGCTATATAGTCCAGCCCTTTTCTTCTATCGTTCATCCTTAAAGCGGTGACACTTGATCTGCTCTTTGTGCCGTGTTGAGTGAGATCTTAGTTGATATTTTAATAATTTAATACAGAGTAACGCATCGGGTGGCGTGGCGTGTTACCGATGTGTCCAACCCTTTACTCTCTCGAAGTTGAGCGATGAGTAACAAGCAGTTCTGGTGGTACAACTTCTGTTGATGGAAGTTCCATTTCAGCTCAATATGCTCCATATTGACAGCAAACATGGTAAGAAAAAATATAGGCGCACAACTAAATTATTATTGAACTATTTGGCACCCTAAGAAATCACCTAACTTTTCATTATAAATTTCTTTGATAGCTTTTAAAAACATGATTCAATTAATGATTTAACAAATTACATATTACCAAGATTGATCTCGTCACTGTTAAAATATTTAAATAAAACATATATCTCAAAAAAAAATACAAGCATGTCTGATACATAATATATATCAACTTTCTCAGAATCCAGACTAAAAGCGGTAATTTTGGTGAATAGTTTTTTCGAAATGCACCATTGCAAAATAGCAATAAAATGGACTATGTTTCGCCAAAAAAAGTAAACGCACCGACTGCTGCCACACGTGAAAAAATTGTGCAGATGCCTCAATTACGCCAAGGCAACAACATTTCGGGGACTTTTAATGTACATATTATACAACCTGTGACGTACATGAATAGTTAATGCAGGATGACACTAAAAATCGCGGATTAATCAATTGCACATAATTACGGGAAATTATATTAACACACAATTTATTGCGCTAATTGCTGATTTTCTATTGTCAGCAGATAATGACTTAATCGATTTATTGTGAGTCTAATATAGCAGCTAATATTTAATGTTAGAATATCAGTTAGCTAAAATGAATGTAGGAATGAAAAGTTGATATCCAATCCTTCTAGATCTTAGGTGGGCAACGGATATTTTACAGCTTATATGATGTGTGAGACAGCTTATTGCTGATCCGTAAAATAAAATGAGTAATCATTCCATTTTATGAGTGCAATATTTATAACAATCAAATTTGAAAAGGGGTAAGTAAAAATAGTTTTTTGTTCATCTTCATTGGAACTAAGGGCTCAAGAGAGCGGAGTAAATTATCACAAATCAGATGATAATGAAAACCTAAAGGCTTATTATTACTAGATAAACAATAAATAAAATCGCATAAAAAATATTTTTAAATGTGTCAGTAGATTATGTAGAGTTCAAGGAAAAATAATTCGCTTTCAACCCGAAGCGGTAATACCCAAAAAAAGTTCCTGAACCTTGATCTAGATCAGTGATCGCCAAATGGTCACTCGCGAGTTACTGGTAGCTCGCGGTGGCATTATTGATAGCTCGCTAAGATATTTTATCATCTATCGTCGAAAGTTTTCAAGAAGATAGCCCTTCATCAGAAATGGAATTGATAGAATTTCATTGTGATTTGTCGCTTAAGCCAATGTCGCCAATTATCGGATAAATCTATAGAAATAGACAATGGTTATAGCCTATCTATGAGTATCATATTTCTTTACGTGGGTCATTTAACGCGGGTAAGCGATTATAAAGGAGTTTAAACATAACGCAAACATTGCTCAAATATCATTGATTCAAATTACCAAACTCACATTTTCGGTTCAATGCTTTTGGGACGTGATATAGTCTGATGAATTTATTAATTTATGCTTTTGAATTTTCTATTTTAACCACAATCACAAGGGCCGCGTCTTCGTCATACTGTTTTCTGAAGAGAGGGTTGAGTGATTAACATATGGCCAGTCCTCATGTGCGCTCACTCACGGGCCTCGTGGCTAACTCCGAATAGCGGTTGCAACAATCAATTTCAAATACCACGATATGAATATTTCGCCAACTCATAATGTGTATCTGACATAATAGCTAGAGTCAATTAATGGTACATAAGACACATATTTAACTATGAATGAAACAACTGACAAATTTGCGTTGAATTTCAGCTTCGTATACCTAATTATCGACGCCACACTAATGAATCGCCTAATGTCGTTATATTAATGCGTGATATTACATCGGTATGCAAATCGAGATTCTGAGAACGGGAATTTCTGAATATGGATTCTGTTCAAATTCCCAAGAATTAATTCCCGCCGAGTTTAGTGAAGTGATACGCCTTCTCCTCGTATAAAATCATGAGTTTTAAACTCAAATGTTTTCAGAATATTCAAAAGGATATTATTTAGATTAGGCGGGTAGCTTTCATAATAAATTCCATATCCAAGCGGAATATTTAAGGATGAATGGAAGAAAACGAAAATTACGTCACCGCCGTCGTACTTGGTTAAATTAACTAAATATACAACGTCAGGCTAAATATATAACGTCACAAGGAGAGCGAAAAGCTTTACTTACAGAAGCTTCACCATGAAAACATAAAGAATATCGTACCTTTCGTGCAGAACTAGCTTAAATTAGTGTTGTTCAAAAAGGTGATAACCCTTTTCATGTTGATAATTCAGATATGTCTATTATGACTCTAAGTAGAGAATAAACAAAGGGATTTTTCAGTACAACAATTTTCAGAAAAATCAGTTAGGCTAGTTTTGCACTAAGGGTAAGATATTTCATATGCAAGACAAGACGTCTTCGACAGATGCTTTGGAAACATTAGTATTATCTAACCGTAAATGCCCAAACCTGTTTCATTTCGGGATACACCCTGTGATGGGTAGAACGTCGAGTACCCATGTAACAAATAGATTCGAGTCAAATTTGGTTGTCCCGCTACCAATCATTATGTGTGTGCGGCCGCTGATTAGCCTAAAGCCTCTCGCTTTTGGCCTGAAGTGGAAATCCACAGGTCTGATCGTTTGACTAATGATGTGCGTAAATATGTTAACCGTTTTTTTTAATTTTAGCATTTGCTCAGAAGAGATGCGAGTAGTCGATACATTTTATGCATTCTGAAACAAAGAATGCGTTACTTGACCTCTTGCTAAACAGATTATAATTATGATAACAGTTTTCTAGCTATGTCGCCAAAAGACACTGTTAAATAACATGTTCTTTGATCATATATGAGAACATAGCTATACGTCATACATTTCAGTTAATATATAATTATATTAAATGCACCAAACGAGAAAAATTAAACAAATATACTAAATATATAAAAACTAAATATGTTTGGCAATTTTGAGCGAAAAATGTTAATGCCTTAAAAATCACATTATATGAAATTACTCACCCGGCATATCCTATACTTTATGCCCCATGAGTACTTTATCAAAGAATATTTTAATTTTGTATTAAAAATGAATTTCCACAAAGTTACGACCGAATGCATCAAAAATATTATTTTTATTCAGACGAGTGCGAATGTTTGACACCCTTGAATATGTGGCATATGCACATAAAAATAGCCCACAAAGCAATCGATAATTTAATTTAATTTTTCTTTTCTCGTAGAACATTCCACATTTAAGACTTAGCATACATCCCCAATAATTTATTACATACTTTACGACCAAAATGCATCACTATGCCCGGCTTCAGTTAAATGTGAATTTAAGTATTCCTTAAAATGCAAATATTATTGATTCTTTTATTGTCTTCGTAACGATATAAGAACAAAAGGAATAATTCCACTACTTTCGTATTAATTGTATCGGGCTTGATCAGTATCAGGTATTCCAATCGAATATTCTAATATATTCGGCATTATATCATTGTTGGATATTCGAATATTTGATGATTTATTCGTTATTATGAATGTAAACAAAACCATACATTTAACAAAAGATAACACTCGGCGTTGCATTATATTTTGATATAATATATTATATTGTTTATTTAAACATCAAAAAACCTATTACAATAATGCTTACAATAATTAATACGTCTCAACACTATTAGAATGTATTTAAATAAGATAACTATATTCGTAAAAACCTTGCATCTATAATATTGTATGTAAAATAATTTACAGAAAGCGACTGATGAAAGTAATTAAATAATCGATATTGAATTAAATACACGCCTCTGCGCTATACTGCAAAATACGGCGATATGGACCGATACTGGCTGGCATGGTGTCCTGAAAAAAGTTTACGGGGCAAAAAGCCCGGCTAGACCGCGATAGTAGAGCATAATAAAGCCTAACGAGTTTCAGCCGATAGCGTGAAATATCGCGTAACATTTCGCTACGATAATATTAGATGGACTTTTGCAATAAACGTAAATAAAAGAAATTCCACGTCAAATACTACATATTTTATAAGATATTTATTGCAATAGATAAATAAAAGTACAGTTATATAAAAAAGAATAACAAACGTGATGTTAAAACGGCAACACTCGAAAGCAATTTTCGCCGAAAAATTTAAACACTTTTAAGGTGTTAACTGTCAATTCTTGGTGGAAAGACATCATATTTTAAAAAATAAAACACAATTCATTTGTACCACTTTCACATATTTATAATGATCAGGACCGGTTTCGCTCATCACGAGCATTATCAACTGATAAAAAAAAAGAAAAATTTAAATATAAAAAATAAGAAAATGAAATAATTGCGTGGTTGGAAAGCTAAAGCGCAACGATCTTTTTGTTATGGAATAAAATGAATTATTTGGAGGTTTGTTTCATTAGAACGATTCTTTTTTATATATTTTCTATGGATTCGGCGATAACTTTGTGGAAACCCATTTTTAATATAAAATTAAAATTGTTGACTTTGTTATTCCACTGGCTTTATCACTAACGTGACGCGTTTCGCCTCTTTAAGAAGCATCTTCAGACTAACCATATCGCAAAATTCAAAGGCAAACAGTGATTCCAATTCTTAAATTAAAAATGAAGGTCCTTCTTATTAAATTATGAACTTACTTTTTTATGGTCTTAAAACTGAACAGCAAACTATAATTTACACTTCCTACGGCAACATTCTGATTTGGCGTGTACCGGTTTGAAGTTCAAGACATAAACCGATTTCAACGCATAGCAAACCAGAATGACAAAAAAGAATATACCTATATCAAACCAAACTATAATACAACAGAGTATACACAGTTAGAAGTGCGCAAGAAAATTACGAATAGGTATGTATGATTGTTTGGCTTGTGCGTCAAATTTGTGCATATTTTAGCGACATTTTGAAACGTCGCCATCAAAGCTATATGATAAAAAAATGTTTAAGACTCACCACAGTGATAGGATATGCCGGGTTAATGATGGTGTAGAGAAGAATATGATTCGGCCTGGCAGGAGGTTCGTGCCGCTTACGTCTTGGTTCACCTCCGTATGATCCACCATTACTCTGAAATTCGTAATAAGTGATAAATACACACATATTCACATGGCTGGCAATATAGCGGTGGAAGCCAATACATAAGGTTTTGGTGTATTCGATTATTATTGGTTTTTGAATTCAACAGAGACGTAGATCTTTATTTCAGGACATAAATCACCCTGCGTCATATTGTTTATTTTTTTCTTTTATCCGAACAAAGCGGCAATAATAAACTGATTAATCGACCCTTACATTAACTTACACTTATCACACAAAATTTTATAATGAATGGTTGCACAGTAACGCCTCATTTTAAAATAAATTCATAACATCTCTATCTATGTTACACACTTTGAATTGAAATACTGAATTTTCGAGATTCTTCAGCTCATCGATGAGCTTCCACGTTAGCGGCACGTTGGGTTTGTGCAGCTTCCGGAGTTCTTTGTGATCGTTGTTGTCTGTATGCCTAGGCATCAGCATCACGCCGGGATTTGGCAGCTTCCAGATTTTGCCTCGCTATCCAACTCTGCTGTCGGTCACGATGTAATCGCAAACGCCGCTGTTATTTAGTTTCCATACAGACGGATTGATATTTATGTTTGTTTGTCTCGGATTTGCGTCACGTCGGAACTGTGTGTATTGTTGGGTGTGTGTGCATTGCATAACATACCTACATGTTTGAATTATTGAGATTTTGTACATTTCCATGTATTTTATCACTTAAGACCCGGGTTTCGCCTTTCGGCATCTTCAGGCATTCGTGTGCTCGAAATACATGGAAATGTACAAAATCTCAATAATTCAAATGTGATATTGAAACTCCATCAAGCAGCCACAGTCGATGTCTTAAATTATACCTACATGTGATATGTGATAATAATAAAACGCCTACATATCGGTCTGGGTAATTATATATATGATAAGTTTTCATCACATTTACAGAATTATATATAACAAATCTGGATTAGTAGCACCGAAAATACGTGTGTCACTTAAACTAAACAAGCAATTTTATATGGGCAGCAGTTGGACTTATAAACTGATAGATTCATCCGATTCGGGAAATCTGTTTTACTTATTTAACGCGTATACGCTAACATTCTCCAAAAGTTTTTGAATTCCGATCAACTACAGAGAAAAACCATATCAATCGATATGTTGTACCAATCGACCGCAAATATGAATGGGATTAGTTTAATATTTAGTTTGTATCCAAAAAAGAGGTCGGTTTAGTTAGCTTATTGTAGTTTGAATGAGACATGAGGCAAAAACAGATACGAGACTATGCCTAAATACATTACACACATTTTGAACAGGCGACTGATTAAGAAAACCATTAACTTAAATAATATGAATTTATCAACTTCAAAAGGATTATTAATTATGCTGTGTCCGGTAGCGTCGATGACCAGTGGCTACAATAATAAGAGGAAACTCTGCTGCCATCGTGAAATCTGAAGCAGGCGTCTCGAAATGTCAAGCTGTCAACATAAAATGAGATTTGTTATTTTAAAAGAAAAATAGCAGCCACGCTGCGCTGAACGACGTAAAAGAGGAAATCAGATTGTCAAGTTCAAGCGAAGAATTTATCGAATGAGGGCATCTGCACAAGCGATGATGGTCCCACTAATAAATTATACAGATGTAAGGTTCGATTGATAACAAACTCTGTGCCTTGTTTACGAAGATTAAAAAAGCAATCTCGATAACGTTATCAATTTGAACTAACATTCGACTCTTAGGTACAGGGAATTCGTCATTCCCCAGTAATATTAATTTCAAGTTTCAAATTCAGAACTGCAATGTTAAAATGAACAAAACAACAGTTGTATACTATTTTTCAATAATAATAGTTAGTTTTATAGTTGATGAGTATATCACAAAAATCGAACCAAAACATTATATGCCAAATTAAGTAAGTGAAACCAGTCCAGAACTGAGAACCCAGTAAAAATATCTACGTCGTAGAAATACATTTTTTTCTTAGCGAGTGGGTTGAAATCCCAATATAGAATAATGTTTGGTGTGCCTTTAATTTTTCTTTGATTGCATTGGCATTTACTTGGTAGGACTCCATTATAATACCCTTAGTCCACTATAGTCATTGTTCTGTCGGTAGTGTTAAGCCGAAATAGCTATCAACTAAGTAATATAATTTAGTAGAACTAAACACCTTCTTTAATATCTTATGCTATTATATTAATATTTATTATCGGCCGAAATACTATCAGTTATTTACATTTTTTCAATCAGACGTTAGAAAGACTCAAGATAGTCATAAACCAAAACAGCGTCCCAATCAAAGCAACAAATTTATAACGTTCTACCATGAATGAAGTAATCGAAAATCGTTAGTCAAAGAAACAATAATGTAGCCTAGAAGCACTACTGTATATTATTGTCAAGCCAACGTGCACTTGAAACACATATTATGTTGGTGGTATACACATACAGACTTTACATAAACATTTAAAACAGCTGTGGAGACTATTTCCAACTTGTAAAAAATATGTAACACTTTTGAATGTAATGTTTATGCTATGGGAGTTACGACTCATTCTGTTAAGACTAAGTGACAAATTTTATTGGTGCCGTGGGCGAGAACTCGGAATCCCCGAATTGACTGTGAACCATTATGACTTCACGAAAGCTTAACGGTGTAAAAATAGTCCTAAATGCTCTCTGTTAGATTGCCACATCATTGTCAATTGAAAAACGGTGACTACATTATATTAAATTTCAACTAACGACCGGTTTGATTTGTGTTGTGTTAATAGTAATTACCCTAGTTGTATTTGGTGTCTCAATGATGCGAACTGGAAAATCGCGATAGAAGGAAGGACTTGTTTCAGGAGACCGATAAAACTACGGACTTTTATTCCAATCATGATGATGTTTAGAAACATAGAATCAATACAAAATTTTAGAGAAACAATCAAAGAGTAATTAAATACAATTTTTCGGTATGACTAAATCGCTGTCGATTTTCTAGATCGGTAGATAATTTTCCGAATAGATAATAATGATTACGTGGAAAACAACAAATTTAGGCGTTATGTTAAATTCGATAAATATGTTATATTGCCTTTGTTGCCTGTTATACCGATACACAAACGAATCAGTAATTCAAGGTGGTTTAACCTTAATTATAGCATTTTTTTTGTAAACAATATACCAACTATATATTGACAAAACAAGAATTGAGCAAACATTCTTTATACATATATGAATTTTCCAATAAAATTATACTGAGTTATTATACACTCCATATCAGCTAGCCCAAAACAATAAATCATATCTCGACGATGTACAGTAATTCAGAATTTCTCCAGATTTCAAGAACAATAACAAATCCCCCAGATAGTGGTTATTTTTGCCTTCACTCAATCAACTCTTTCGATATCTTCATAATACTTAAGTTTGACGTATGACTCCGGGTTAAAATAACCCTTTAAACATGCCGTAATTTCAGTAATTGAAGAAATAAAATTGTAGTTATCCGACGCAGCTGCAAAATTTAAATATCTTAATACAGTGCAACGGTATTGGAATGTGTATTTATATAATGTTATGTTAATAATTATTCAAATCAAATTTTTTATTATATTTTCTTACTTCAGAAACTAATCGAATATCCGAATATATTCGAATAGTTTCAATTTTACTTTTCCATATTCGAATAGTTGATAATGACGAATAGTTGGAATCCCTATTTCGAAATTTACCGGGTGGAAGAACACACTTATTTTTATAAATTATACTTTTACGAACTTTTACGAGTTTTGTACAAACAAACTAAATGAAAAAGACATTTCAAACATCAAAGTCCAATTACTCAAAACTAATATTTTTTAGTTAGTGTTTTTTTCCAGAACTACTATGATATGCTGTAATCCATTTAAATAAATTTCAGAGGCACCGTTTCAGACGCAAGTCAACAACAAGTTAGTTACTTCATTGGTCCGGTGCAAAGAATTGCAGTAAATTATAAAGAATATAAAACGGTACATCAAATTATGAAGCTACCGTGGTTTTTCGGATCCCTTCCCAAGTTTAAGCTTGAACAGGACAGCTTTTTAAATATTGCGATATCTGCAACATTTTCGTGTCAATCAAGCGGTCACTACAACTATTTGACACCGCCCCGTACTTACGGGGCGGACAGGGGTCTTCAAAACCCGTCTACAGACTCTTCCTATTCATGCAAATTTTTTTTTTTTTTTTCCCATGTCCGCTCCCAATGTGGAGCATATGGTCTCCTAATGGAGGTATCTTGACAGAATTTTTTCTACGAGAACTGCTTGTCACTCAGTTGCTCAACCTCTCTTTTCCTTTTCGAAGAGAGTAGGGATAGAAGGATAGGGCTATGAAAGGACTAGTGGTTAGCTAATCGCTCTCGTTACGCCCCGTGAGGATGGGATTGGTGGAAGGGAGGACTCAGACTACGAACAGAAATCCATAAATCGATTGAAAGATCAATCTATGAAAACCGTCCGCACCGGGAATTGAACCCGAGACATCCGTAACCGTAGCCAGCGACGAAACCAACTGCGCCACGGACGCCGACAAATGCAAATTTAATATGTAATATCTCTCCTAAGGCGTTCAAAAATAATTGGTCATATTTGTTTGTTTCCCGTTAGAAGTAAACAAAAAGCGGGCGATGCTTAGGGAAACTATCACTGGTCCCTCGGCCTACAGGCTGGCGGTTAGTGGCCGACACAGCCCCACGGCTTGGCTCAAAGGGACGACCCTATCGTAAAAACCACTTACTGAGTTTTAAATTGAAATTGTGTATTTTAAACGCTGTTTATGTATCTGTTATTGCCTTCGAGAAATTTATAAGTGTAAACTAACTGCAATTAAAGAGAAAGTATACTGAATACGACCGGGTTTTAGTAGAAGACGAAGGAACCTGTGAATTATCCTTGTCACCATGCCAGCCTTGGGGCAGTCAAAGTGTGTTGACGCTCCACCTCCCCGTCGAGCAGACTACTTTTCTCATATTGTATTACATACAAAACGTATCGATCGATTATCTCAGCCCCTCTGGGCAAAATTATTTACACAATAATATGACCGTTATAATAATGAACTGCACCCAGTTTGTATTATACAGCTCTGTTTTCCTGCGTGCGGCGGTAGGGTTTGTGAAACTCTTCTTGCCTACACATATCAATTATTTATCGGCAAGTTTCGCCCCACACCCATTTCTCGCAGGTTAGAAAAACGAAAGCAGAAAAAGGTATTACGTATACAACAAAACCGAATGGAAAAGAATAGCGAGTAAAAAAGTACTCCTTTTTCCCACCTGCGTGTAAGGCGAGCCGAGTGATAAAATATTCACGCAAAGATTTGTCAGACTTGATTGTCTTGCGTTTTGTACGAAATACGAAACCGGCGATACAGACGTACAAAACAATACGATTTTTTATTGTTGTTATTTACAGCCAATAAAAATGTGTTTATTAAAAAATATAGCGGAATGCTTACAGTGGTCAGGAAAAAATATATACAATAAATTTACCGAAGCAACAATTTCCTTTCAAACTAAATTATTATAGGGGTTTGTGGTAGCAGTTTAGATTATTGTTTGATAGTATCAATTTGATAAACCCAGTTAACACTTAGAACAAGCTAAAATGGCAATGTAAAAGAACGGTTTTTTGAAATTATTATTGATTGTTTTTAGCAAAGGCGTTGAGTAATTCAAAGAAACGTTTTTCTCACTACAAAATTGCTCTTGAGTTGTGACTGTTAATTAAAAATATCATATTACGTAGTTGAAAATTGACGCCCTAAACCAGACGTGGGCAAATGCGACTCTTCGTTGGGAGGCAGGTCTTAATCTCTTCTTATCTTATATATAGGTATTTTCTTTCTTTTGTAAGTGACAAGATACTTGTAAGTGACCATGGTGTGGACCTTTAAATATATATGAAAATCCAAAATGTGGCTCTCGTGTATCTCGTGAATGCCCATACCTGCACCTGCCGCAAGCCATCGAATCAAATTTTACTCACCCAAGTTTTCCAGTGAGAACATCTATACAATTACTTTTAAGGTGTTAACTGTCAATTCTTGGTGGAAAGACATTATATTTGAAAAAATAAAACACAATTTGTTTGTACTACTTCCACATATTTATAATGATCAGGACCGGTTTCGCTCATCACGAGCATTATCAACATCAGTTGATAATGCTCGTGATGAGCGAAACCGGTCCTGATCATTATAAATATGTGGAAGTAGTACAAACAAATTGTGTTTTATTTTTTAAAATCTATACAATTATTGAAACAATATTGGTATTGCCACCGAAAATTAATTTCAGGGTTCTAGCCACAGACGAGGACTGGTTCGATTTTACATCAGAAGAATTTTACAGAGAGGAATTGAATAGTATCTGTAGTATGTATACATATTCTGTACTGTAATCAGAAAAACCACTTTAGTTTTTGTAAGAAATTTATTATTTAATGCCTCCTTCAAGAAATCGTTGTTTTTCTTGAATATTACTTTCCAGTTAGCATTTCACGACGAAATATGAAAAGAATCACTATAATTTATTGTTGTATCGATCGGTTTCTCATTTTTTTGAATTTCACGAGTCATTTACTATCTATGATAATACTATACGCTATTTATTAGACGAGCTTGTACTTTACGTCACGCTCTTCGGCTGCGGTGTCCACGGGTTCTAATCCCAGTATGGATGTGTTCATAAATTGATTTCATGGATTTGTATTCGAAGGCATGTTTGTATAATAATATAAGCTTGTGACGTATACAATTGCATTACAGTCATCCAATCCTGAAAAATCTGATCGTAGCTCAAGCTAATTTATTAGCCAACTACCGGTCCTTTTTAGCTTTATCCTTCTAGCATTACTCTATCAGAATAGAAATAGAAGTTGAGCGACTGAATAACGAGCATTTCATGGTTAAAACATAATATCTATTATGCCGGGTATTTATGAGGCATGTGATTCGTATTGGTGGCGTTTTGAAGATGGCATAACGACAAAATACACTTTGGCAATTGTATTGTTAACATAAATCTTGTCATATCATGCAATTAGCAATTTTTCGAACGTTTCATTTGCATTTCGGTTAAATTATCCTCGAATCGGTCTCACCAAATCGCAAAAATTCAAAACGTAAGAGGTAACACTGCACCAGATTTAGGTTCTAAATTGAATCTTCTTGATTCTAATACGTCATTTTTCAAATTGTTTTTTTATTTTAAGGAATAACTCCCACTATAAAAAAGTTCTCCGCACATATTCTAGATTAGCACTGTCTTACTTCTCCGATTCTTTAAGCTGAGATCTTTTGTGAGGGAATCAATCAACCCACTTACGAATACTCACAATTCAATAAATAGAATTGTTCAGTTCTTATCAGCAATTCTTCATAATGCAGTTATAAACTTGAAGAGTGTTCTTGAGTGTTGACTTGTTACTTACTATTTATAGTAACGTTATATTGTAGTTATGTTTCAATGTGACACTTGGTTGCAATCCTCGCTGGCTCATTTTGAGCGTACTATATTTAAAATATTGTAGATCTTCTTTCAAAGAATAGGGTAGATTTAATGCTTGCAAATTTTCCTTTCTTCTACCGTCTTAAAAAATAAATGTTAACGAGTTAGGCGGACTATAACGTAACTAATAGTTAATTACAAGTCCACTCAAAGAGATGTCACTAAAAGCCAGTCAAGTGGCAAGACCTAAAAAAAACTAAAATATGAAGACCATTATTTGCAGGATACGAAAAAGGCATTTAGAAAAGAGTAAGGGTTTCCAAGAGTGTAGTGATAATGAGATTTCCCAAGCAACGGGGAATCTGGTAACACAGAAAGTCTCTCCAGGCCCGCGGGGAGGCTCCGGCCAAATTGTTTTGGGCACTCAGCGTAACGAGACAGCGGTTGGGAATCCCTTCCACAAGTTAGCAAAAGTATCAAGAATACATTAAATCAGCATACAATATAGTTTTTTTTTTTAAATTCGTTTTGACTAATTTCGCCCCCATTTTTAACTATTAGTTGAAACTTAATTATAATTAAGTAAAAATAGCATATTTAGTTCCACAGCAATTATTAAATATATTCGGCAGCTATTTCGGCATCATGCCATCTTCCAGAGTTCTGATGATGAGGCGGTGCCGAAATAGCCATCAACTATATTTTATAATTCTTGTGGAACTAAATACATTATTTGTTACAATGTCATAATAGAATTGTACCAAAAAAATCAAACGGTTAGTTCGCCCCCTACTTCGTGAACGATTTCTTTTGCAGAACAAGTTTCATGAGATCTTTAAAAAATTATAAAAGCTTGTTTTTAAAAATATTCTATTATTATAAATTATAGTGTTCAAAATGTAACATCATTATTTTGATTTCGAGAATGGACTGCTTGAAAAAAATTATGGATACCTGAACAAACGTGTCTCATGAAACGTAACTGGCGTTTTGACAGTTTATAAGATTCGTATGTACATGCCACCCCTGATGGAAGAAATTTCATTTCGTCGGATCGGCCAAACGTATTCTTAAGTAATAATGATTTCATTAATTTAAGACATCGACTGAGGGTGCTTGATGGAATTTCAATATCAAATTTGGATTATTGAGATTTTATACACCTCCATGTATTTTGTCCCTAACAGACACTGTTTACTGTCTGTCAGTTCGAGTCCATTCGTGCGCTCGAATCCCTGAAGATACCGAAAGGCGAAACCCGGGTCGTTAGTGACAAACTACATGGAAGTGTACAAAATCTCAATAATCCAAATTTAATAATGATTTCGTTGAAGATTAAATTCCTCTGGCGTCATGTCTGAGACAAATAGTGTTTTACTAATTATGTCTGTTAAGTTTCAAATCGAACGGAAGTAATCAAAATTAGCACACAAATTTTGTACCGCTAACTAACAAGTGAAGCTAAATAAACACTCGGTCTTTTACATGCAGTTATCTTTTATCCGTAACAGCAGCGATACGAAGTGTTCTAGAAACAATAACGTCATAAATGGATCTAAAACATAAAAATAATAATCCGATATAAAATAACCTTAGTACGATCAGGTTTATAGCAGTAAATAATAGTTGGTTCAGAGTCTTAATATGCTCAAAGGCGATAACCAATTATATCGCATAAATTAATTCTATATTTAGGGAATAATGTTGTATTCTGCTGTTTTAGTATTCTTAAATATGGACCAGGTGTAAACGGCAGAGGTACTCACAGTTCAAGCAATTAAGTACATAAGCTCTTCGGTATTTCAAGTGGCGTGGTCACTGGTTATGCGAACTCAAAGTTTAAATGGAATGTTATAATGCTATAAGGGCGTAATATCCAGTGGTTATGCGCTCATTAACTCGAGATTATGTTTAAGCAGAATCAAACAGTGTATCATCACTAATGTGATTGCAGATTACACAATACAAACCAAGATAAAATCAAAAATGTATACCTAAGCCTATGTATATGAAAGTAATTGTTGGAAGTACGATGATGGAATCATATCAAAAAACTAAAACTAGAATTCTATTATGATCTGGTAAAAATTACAGTAATACCTCATTTTCCATAAATCCATCGCAGTGTTTTTCGACCTTATTTTCCTTTATATAAAATTTCCGGCTAATAATTTGCTATGGTAGGTACAGTCTTGAGTATCGTTATCCCATTACAACGTGTACATTTGATTTATACTGTCCAAAATAAGATTCTGTCAGCTGAAGTTCTTGTGTAAAAAATACTGAATATGAAGCTTGAATGGACTTGGATGATAGAAATTGTCTGTTTATGTGATTTTAAACTTGAAAGGTTTACTTTGGTTGCCGAATCCCTAGCTGACTTTCGATAGATGACAGAAATGCGAACACGTAGATTATTATAAAACAACAACCGTTTTATCGGATCAACCAGCCCAGAACTTTTATCGGATCATCTCTTGTGGCGCAAAGTCAAGAAAAAAAATACGTTGCAATGTGTCAAGCGCGTCATGTTTTGACAACGTCGGATTTTAGGAAGTGACGAGAACCTTCGCGGTCTCATTCCGAACCCTTGGCAGAGGCGCAGAGAAGTGATATTTTTTAGCAGTCGACCGCCGAGAGCGAACAGGCAAGGGCGTGTATGCGCGACACAGCGCCTGCGTTAACCTACAGAGTGCGTCGCTGCGAAGCGACTAGAAATGTTAGCCTATGGTACTCCAAGTACTAATTTTTCGCAGGCTTGATTTTTTTTTTAATGTCAATTGTGTTTTTTTTTTTTTTTAGGAATTTAAATTGTTAACTCTGTACATGTAAATACTAACTGAAATAAATAGTGATTTGACTAAATGAACGAGCGGGTTTGATTATACCTGAGAAAGTTCCTCATCATCATCAGCTCGCCGGACGAAAGTCTTACTCACAAGTTATATCATGCTTTTTGCCAGAATAAAAATATGACCTAGTATTGTTTTTTTACAATATCATTATTTCCTACGACTTCATACGTTCTACCAGTACGTATAGCGTTAAATGGTATAAATGTCGACACTTAAAACGGAAAATCATCAAAAACTGACTTAATGCAATTTGTCGGTATAAATCTGCGTATGTCAGTATGTGAGCCATATAGAATGATTTGAAGTGGTAATTTGGAGCTCATTCGAGCTCTTCACTATCCATGAAGATGCCAAACGTCGAAATCTATAATCATGTCCAAGTTTTATAATAGTTTGTTAAATAACTGTAGTCATCTTGTAATAAAAAAGAAGTAAAATACATTTTAAAAATTCGTATATAAATAATTTAAAAATAAAAAATGGATTTTTGTAAAAAAAATGTCAAAAAATAACCACAAATACTTAGCGAAAAGATTTTAATACATTTTCATATTATGTCGAAACTCTCATTTAGTCCAAGTGCCTGTAAAAATCAGTAGCAATCATAATCTGATGGAGTATTTTGAGGCATAGGTATGTATGTAACTCACGCTGGTTTTATGTCTGTATCTCTGTGGTTGTTTTTTTAAGTTTCAATGATGAATAATTTTCCGCTCTATATTTTGAGTCAAGAAACATTATTATGACTGCGAAAATACGACATTATGACTTCACAATAGTTTGTGTTGTTATGATGACATCACAGATGTCACATAAAGAAACTCAATAACATGTTAGGGCTGCAGGTAATACTCGTAAGGAGCAGTGCCGAGCAGTTTGTATATATTTAATATAATTTACCCACAAAGATACATATGATTAATACTTAATAATTCATTAGAAAATGAAAATACACTCGATTTTCTTTTTGTGTGTTTCGTTTGCATGGTTCAAAGAAATTATTTTTTCATTGATATTATTTTGCTTAAAGTCAACGGCTATGAAAATATTGTAAAAATAAGCATCATATTATCATGTTAATATCAGAAAACTGCATTTAAATTGAAAACCGTGAAAGCATTTTATTGAAATAGAATTAGGCATCAATCAATTATTTAAAAAAATGGATTTATTCTTAGAAATTGTAATTTAAGTGGTTTAAAGTAATCGAACCTATCTTTCAGAGGTCTATCATATTCTTTTAAGCTCGGCAATAGGGTGTTTCTTCCTAAAGTCGGCCGTCGCCAGTAGTCGGCCCTTTGAGCTTAAAACTTAAATAATAGCGGATATATTTAAAAAAAACAGATTTTTTTGTTAATTCGTGTAGGTAGTCTTGCCTTGTTAGTTGATGACTTTAATATAATTATTGTGTACTCATCATATTCCTTTAAATGTTACATTATTATTATATCTTTTTGTTACTTATATTATTATAAATATTTATTGTGGACTTAATGTATCGTTGAGGAGTCATGATCTCCGGTGTGATACAAACAAGTTCATCGCATTAAAAGAAAAAAAAAAGGTAGTCTTGCCACTTGCCAATGTATATATGATGCAATACGCAATTAAAAAAAGCACATTTTTACTTCGCAAGTTTCGACAAATTCATGTATGGAAATCGCCAACAAAAAATTAGCCGCTGTGGTCAACTTGAAGTTAGTGCTTTTTTTATTATTAATATAGTATTTTACAGGGGTGTTGAGATAAAAATATGGAATAACCTCAATATTTAATTAGATATTAGACGGCCGACCACTGGCGTAATGAAATCCACTAATTGTCCTGTATCCAGCCCCGCGGTGAAGCATTATTAAATTATCTAATATATATTAAGTATTTCTGATAGGGAGATATAGAAAAGTTATGTCTTGAAAAAGCTCTCCGGCATAATTTACGAATAAATTACATTACTTCGAAATTCATAAGACTTTCTCGCTGAGTTCAAATCGATCCAGAATTTTTGACGTTTCTCTAAGGAAATTACTTTCCTCGTAAATGTTCGTTTATTTCCGTTGGTAATCATGGTTTTAAATAAATATTAAATAATGATGACTGATAAAAAAATAAGTGTTGATAAAGTGTTTGCACATTGTATCGATATTACGAAAACTTGTCAGTTAAAAAAAACTTTTGAAAATATGTCGATAAATTGGTTTTCGATTCGGCCTGTTTGAAAGTATGCGATGTGACACAACGTAGAGAGAACCGATAATGTCTTATTTTTCTCTCTTTTGCTCACATCAAAGCAGAACTAGAGAGAAAGAGAAAAATTCATGATATCCGTTACCGCAATATTCCTTTTGAGGGCCGAGCACTGGCGACATAGGGGGCTGGGCACTAAACTTAGAAGGCCGAGCACTGGGATAAATGGCATTTTTTTGTAAATTTCTATTATTTTATGCATGGTACAATATTAACTATTTTATTTTAAGTTGGTTACATTGCTTAATCGCTGTTTATTGGAATAACAGCGAAAAAAATATGTATTTATCATTCATTGACTCAAAATCCCTTTTGAAAGTACACCTGTCGCTTAACTGGGCGAGGAACGGCGAAACGACCCTACCTGGAACGTATGTTTTTAACGTTTGCACGGTACTCATGCAAAAAGAGATTCGGGTGTACCCTACATTATCAAATACTATTACTCTGCAAACGCTGTTACGCTGCGGAATACACCTTGTAAGAAGAGTGTGAAGCCGTAGCGGCTGGTGGTGAGTACTCGAGAGAATTTTAAAAAAGATTCTTCTTTGGTAAACAGAGCAGTTTATTGGATGACTGATATTACAAAATCACCAATGAATGGTTTTACTATCAAATTAAAATTAACTGGATTCTTCTGCTTTAGTTTATGTTGCGTTTTGATTCTCCACTGTTTTTTTTAAGTTTTTCATTTTAAAATGTGCTATCATATAGAAATAAAACCGGGATTGAATGTAAAATATTTCTAAATAATACACCGAATTGCAATACATAATTATATAATAATTAATACTTAGTTTCATGCAACATGCAACCCTCGAAAACCCACTAAGCACACTGACTCACATTTTGCAAATAGAAAAATGTCATTTGCTAGTAATGTACAGTAGGTATACGTCGTATATCTTTGCACTTTTTACTACACTGATACCAGGGTTTCAATCACGGGATCCCGAGCAATTAGTCAATCCCGTAATCCGGGATTGACTTATTACCAATACCGGGATTTCGGGATTCACTATAAAATAGTAAAAAATAATTTATATTAAAATGCCAATTCTTATCCGATGAACTATAAAATACAAATTATTGTCCGTTGAACTATACGAATAAAAATCGTTTCCGACGACCGAGTGACTATTTGGATTCATATATTATATTATAATAATAAATGTAGTGTGCTCTCTCCTTTTAGCTCATATTTCGTGAATGCTGTAGACAAGAACAGACAATTTATTGTTTCTTTGCAATATCATCTAAAAAAACACTTGGACCCCTATTCTATTTTTCGATGCACACGCGTGCTTTTTTGTCATGTAACTGTAACATGTCTTCAATTACTAATAAAATACAAAACAATCGAAGAAAATAAACGCCCAATTAAGTACGAATTTTCTGCTTAGAAATACTTTTTTGCTTAATTATGAAGATACCTAGGTACCTACATATTTTACAAATATTTTTTATGTGATTGCACGTGTTCATAAGTATTATTATTTTGTATTATACCTATTTTGTATTTATATTCTGATAGTTATAAATAAAATCATCGTATCGTATTATGTTCTTTTATGCGTTTTTAGGAACATACCTACCTATCCTCCAATGTTGTAAGAACTGCAAATCCATTTTCACGGCGTTTTATTATTATTTTGTATGAGGATTTTTATATTTTTTTCCATGGCTTCATTTACACAGTTTACACGTGGTGCATATTATGTACAAAATTTTTTTTTGACAATATCAAACATGAAACCCTGGCTTTTTTCGATCCCGGGATTGAAAAAAGTCAATCCCGGGATTGGCTGCCTTAACTGATACGCTTTCTGTAAACTACACAGAGCGTGTCGGTGATTAGTATGTATGGATCCCGTGATCTTAAATCCTAGAGTCGGAACTTAGAGCCGGTGTCATTATTATAGTGATATGTCATAACAAATTGCGAGTTACTTCAGTCTGTCTACAAGTTTTGATGCTTGGTTTCATTTTGGTCGTTTTCATTCATACTTATACAGAATACAACTAAGTTGTGAATTTACACCTGTACATTTGGTGATCGCCTTTGAAAGTCAGATCTAAAGATGATTTTCAAATGAACGAAGAATGATTTACAATTTACATAACTAAATTATACTTAATTACAAAACACACTTATTCTACATTGAAAAGGAATCGCAAGAAACCGCCACATTATTAGAATATATTATGAGGGCTACCTACATTGAACATAATAATTTTCATCACATTCACACTATATCACAGAAATACTAATAAATTATGAAAACGATATTGAAAAAATCGTCGTGATTTAAGAATAGGTATTTATTATCTTTGATTAACTGATTAAATATCAATCAATAATTATCGATCTATACGGTTGAAACATAAATTACTTTTGAAAGATTCCCTTAACTTCTGCCTAATTTCGATTTCATTTTTTTATAATCGTGTTTGTGGCATTTTATGATTTTTTATCGGAAAAAAACTGAAGTAAATAATCATTGCATTGTAAGGCACATGGGACTTACCTATGAAATAAATGAATAAAATACGAAATCAGTTAAGATAAGATACGCTTACGGACACGTAAATTGTTAGCAATTACCCCTTAGTTGAAAACAGAATCAATATGTAAGGTATACAAAACTTTTTCTGCGTTATTTTGTTAAGCTTTAAAATATACTTAGCAATGAAAACATAACCTGTGCGTCTATGTTGCATTAAACGCTAGACTATCATCAATCACACAAGATAAATAAATTTGATAGTCATTCACCAAGAGTTATGTTTAAATACACTTTGTGGTATACCGGTGATAAAAAATTCACTACCACTACTTACTAAAGGAAATTATTAGGTTGGTATATTCGTAATATTGCACATCGATCACACGTGACTGAAAGCAACACTAACTTTTGCTAACAGGTGAAAAAAAACAAGAGTCGACTGTACTATAAAAAAACACACGAATTGCACAAATTACGATCCAATTTCTTTTAGAAGTTGAATGCAAATGATATCACTTTAGAATAATTAACGTGGCACTGTAAATAGACAAATCCCCTAAGGTGAGCAGAACTGTCACCTAAAGAATTGAAGATTTAACGCAATTCAGATGAATTGTTTTCTTTTGTGTAAACATAATTTAAAAACACTTTGACATGGCACGAAACCGTCGTAATAATTGTATTAAACAAATGATTGTAAACCATCGGTGCCGTGAAAGAGAATTCAAAGGAAATCTACAAAACATCGCTAAACTGGAAGGTTTCTACAATCTCTCGGCCATTGTTCCGTTTAGACAGCGTGACAGAAGGTATCGGTTATGACAGAAATAAATCAGCCGTCAAATTTCGGTGATAAACCGATACTTACACGTTCAACATCCATATCGTTACCGGTGCAAAGTCTTTTATTACTACTGCCATTATACGCCATTTTAAAGAGAACACAGTACACAGCACACGCGACGGTATCTCAGAAATGACTAACAAAATAGCCGGCTAGCGCAAATCCCGCGCTGTTCCACTTGGCCTATATTTTTAGTATTGCTAGAATACATATTAACCAGCTGTGATCTTGCAAAATTATAATCGTAATAAATATATTATTATATTTCGTAATTGCAGTTATCAAAATATTAACTTGAGAACTACAAAAAATTTCATCGAATTTGCCTTAGGATTATTATAAATATTTATGAAATTATAATGAATGTCTCTAAAATATTCCTGGGTCTTTATTACACATAATAATTCTGTGCTGGTGAGGAAAACGGAGTCTAGTTGAATTTATTGAAAATAAGTAAAATATTATTAAACAACTGCCATACATACATGCATATAACATAAAAAGGAAGAGTCGAATCAATGCTGCAGAATGGTAAAATTCATGTCAGCATCATATTTTTCATCAAATTTCATACAATTGCAAATTTAGTTTTGGCTCTTCTAAAATGTTAAATCAAATTTAGACTCAACACCCTTTTCCTTTTGTAAACAGAATTTATATTGTCGGTGTTCTGGAAGAAGACAATATCTGATAAATGCTAGTTTGAATGGCAAATGTTTGAAATACCATACCTTTTATATTTAGTTTATTTGTACAAAACTGTTTAAAGTTAAAGTGTAATTTATAAAAATATGTGTGTTCTTCCATGCGGTACAGTTCAAAATAGGCAACATTTTCCTATAACTAATTCAATATGTAATTTTTTTCGATTTAGTACTTTCTTACATAACAATGCTGATTTTATGTAGGTATGTATTTTATATTATATTGATAATGTTGGATTTTACGCTATGCTTTGGATGATATGGGATTTCATAAAAGTCTCCATGTCAACCAACTATATCGCTCTTTATCGGTTTTCTTAAAGCACGTATATACCTAGACTCTTTCAATTATTATAAAATAGTTTTTCATATTCATTGTCAATTTGTAACCTTTTAAATAATGTAAATATTTCTTTATTCTAATGTTCACTTGATAAATTTGAAGTACACACAAAAGATATAGTATAGTTGTAGTTGTATTATATTATGTTTTATTTTTAAAAAAATACCATGCTATAGAAAAAAATTACGTGGTCGATCCAATCTATACTCAAGCAAGGTGTTTTTTACTTTTTGAGCTATACTTACATCATAATGTATCAAAGGGTCATGCATAATCCATTGTGCATACTACTATTGAATTCAGAATTTTATAGCATATATATTTGTCATATCGTATCCAAATTTAAATATTTAAGAGCCTACCTACCTACCTAAAACTAATAAATCTAAATTGGTATAAGTATGCATTATGATTCAGTATACAAACACATATATTTGGATGTCTTTTGATTTATGATAGGTAATTATTTGAAAGAAGGCTTTTATGAACTGTCAAAAACTATTGACAGATTAAAATACAAAATTCTCAGGCTACGAACAAAACTTTATTTATTTTAATCTGATAAAGATGAACAAAATAAAATTTGAAATTTCCTTAGAAATTAAAGATGAATTGGATTTATCAGATGTAAATGAATACGAGTATAACGAGTTTGGTATTAAAGAAGAAACCGATGATGACGAAAAAGAACCTCTCGTATATCAACCATCACCAACATCAGCATATATTCCAATACAAATAGATCCTTTAAAAGATGAACCTTCAGATTTTTTTTGTAAGACGGAACCGGTTAATCAGGAAGACAACTGCTCTGAGGATTGCGAAGTAGATGAGCAGAATACCGATTGTAACTTGGTATGTCAATCATTCGTTTCCTTCAATTACAAATTCAAGTTAAACTCACGCGGTACTCGTCCATTATAATATGTATATGCCCCAGCAATCTAAGGCGGCTTAGTTTGATGAGCCTATGATGTGTGGGCTATTCTTCAATATAGTCAGTTCATTATTGTTCTTTTCTTAACTAAAGTGGAACCCTAATTTCTCGTAAAGGGCCCCACAAAGAAAAATGATGAATGCGGGAAACTTTATAGGCACCACTTTTTATGTTCCACTGTATTTATTACAATGCTTCTTATAGATATGTATCAAAAACGCTTCAGAGTATGCTAACAAAGTACTTAAATATTCAATTGGTAAATATGTTTGAGATGTTACTTTTTTTCTACCCGAAAATTGACAACGCTGCCAAGGCAGTTCTTTAGTAAATTGAATTACAAATAGGAAAATAGTAAATTATCACACATGAGATTTCTTCTTCTTCCATATTCACTCCCTATGCAGAGCATATGGCTACCATGATTACTATCCATAGGATGTACTCGACGGAGCTGAGGGACTGGCATGTCATGGGACGAAGCAATCATAAAGACAAGGGATTTAAGGAAACCAATAAATTACGTTTAATTTGAAATATAATCAGTATGAAAGTTGTCCCCGCCCCTTTAATATCAAATGTTTCATTCTATGACTATAAACATAAAACATAAAAAAAATCGAAATATTGCAATGTTTTCGTAATTCGGCTGAATTATCAGGTTCCTTGATTCCATTGTCTGGTTTTTTTATTATTTTCCTATTCCTAATTAAATTTCTTATACGATTGAATTGTATTTTTGCAGTATTAAGTAAATTTTCGGATAGAAGAAGAGAAGCATATTTACCTTTTTTATGATAAATTTCAGAAATCTACAAACTTAGAAGAATTTCCAAGTTTAATAGAGATTGAAGCTTGTCATGAAACAAAACAAGATCAATCACCAGTATCTAAATTCTCTGTAGATGACAAATATGTTATCTCGGATTGTAAAGAAGAACCAAAATGGAATATAAATATTGTAAGAAAAAACAAAAAAAGCAAGGTTCGAAAGAAACGTATTTTTAAAAACTATTGTGTTACTTGTAATATTAATCTCACTGACGAAGGTAACATCTCTGATCATTATCATTGCAAACTTGCTGTTCGGGAAGATATAAATGCCCACCAGAATTACCGACAAAAATGTTTAAAATGCAAAGGAACCTTCTTAAACAAGAATGATTTCGATAATCACATAGATGAATTAGACATGTGCAAATTCCTCAACTGCAAAATCTGTGGAATGGTTTATGCAGATATTGACCGCTTGCAAATACACATGAAGAGAAAACATGACATTTTAGAAAAAGACTTTAAATATAAATGTGAATATTGTGATTTAGAATACGATAAACATATAAGCTTGTACAAACATGTTGCCCGTAAACATTCAGGGATAGCTGTAGGCATAGATAACTTAAAAAGAAATAATTCATATGATGGCATGAAAAGTATTCCATGTTCCAAATGTAAAGGTCAATTTGATTCGGAGTTGCTGTACAAAAATCATTTAGACGACAACAGGATGTGTAAACTTTTAAATTGCAACATTTGTGGAATGATTTATACAAATATCAGCAATTTACATATTCATATGAAAAGAAAACATAATGTTATTGACGGTGATTTTAAATTCTGTTGTCAGTATTGTGGTTTAGAATTTATGAAGAAAACCACACTGCATTCTCATATAAATGTAATCCATATGAGCCGGCCCAATAAACCTGCTTTCTACAAATGCATAACATGCAATGCTGAATTTAATTTACGAAATAGTTTACAGAAGCATATTAAAAGAAAACACTATTTGAATTCTGATTCAAAGGAAATGCATATTTGTCAGTTTTGTGGAGAGATGTGTGAGAGTTTTACAAGACTCTCAGCTCATTTAGATGAACTGCACAATGGCAAATTGAAAAATGATTTGGTCAAAACGAATGCAACATCTAAACTATTAATCCCTGATGTTTCTTGTAAAGATTATAATAAATTACTTTTTAAAACTCCTACTCTGCAAAAACAAGAACCAAAAATGTCAAACCACGTTGAGAATAATTTGAAATTAAAATGCAGGGCTTGTAACCAAGAATGTAAAGATTTGAAAGCTCTCCGGTCGCATGTAAGAAGGTATCACTGTTCATTGAAGATTCCAAAAAAGAACAACGCATTAGAGAAATTCACTTGTGAATATTGCGGAGTTGCTATGAGCAGTCGAAGTCTCAGTAAACACATACTGCGAAAGCATGCTGAAGAAAATGAATCACAAAATTTGACCACTACTAATGACAGAAGACATAAATGTATTTATTGTGATTATCGATCGGATGCCAAGGGTAACATAAAAATTCATGAAAGAATCCATACTAAAGAAAAACCATACATTTGCGGTATAGAAAATTGCCAGCACAGAACTGCACATTCAACGTCAATTAAATTGCATAGACTTACACATGATCCTAAAAAAAATATGTTGCACTGCAATCACTGCAATTTCAAAACAATAAATAAGTACTTTTTCAGGATGCACCAAAAAGAGCACCAAACTGAAGAGAAAAAAACATACATCTGTGATTTATGTCCATATAAATCACTGTTTCCGAATAGCTACAATCAACACAAGTTGAAACACACTGATGATAGAAACTTTAAATGTAACAACTGTTTCTTTTCCACTAAGTATATGGCTTCTTTACGAAAACATGAAAAAAGCAAACATGGATGCAAAACACGCATTGAACCAGCAGCTGAAGTTACACAGATTGCTAATAATGAGACAAATTGGCAAGATTGGGCAGTTCATCAAAACATTTCACATTTATGAAATGAATTTTCCCATTTGTGTACATCCTCAACAACTAACAACATGAAGACACTGATGTGTTGTTGATAATGCTCGTGATGAGCGAACCGGTCCTTATCATTATTAACAGGTGAAAGTAGTACAAACGAATTGTTTTATTAAAAAAAAGAAAACACTGAAGTGTACTTAATTTAACCCTTATGAATGGTCAATAATTGTATTATATTATCTGTCTGTATAATAGATCTTTGACATTAAAATATACCATTCATTTAATCTAATCTTCGTGTATCATTTGTAACACATAGTAATTATATTATGACAATTCTATTGTTTTAAAAGTTCTATATTTGAAAAACGACTAAGTAATATAAAACAGTTTTGTTAAGTGATCACAAGTATTCTACAGATATTTTCTTTGTCACATTTTTTTTATAAAACCATATCTGCTCCCTACTTCGAGCATATGGCCACCACACGGCGCCTCTAAGATTCTGTTCGCCGTCAATCTCCCAGGTCATCCCAGCGTCCCGTAGCTCCATCGATTACATTCTATGGATAGTTATCAGCAACCTTCCAGGGTGACGGAATCCATCCGGTTGGTAGAAGAAACCGACAGGACTCAGCCATCTCTGGGACATCCGCAGTACATGTCCAAGCCAGGCCATAGTGTAATAAGGGGCTGGTCTGTCTGCTCTCTTACCTCCGAGATCCTGACAAAGTCAAACCACCATACCCCTTGTATTCTGTTTTCGAAGCACAGTATACGGTTACCCTGTGCTTTAGTGAGGTGCTATGACTCGCAACTTTACAGTTGCACCGTCAGAATGCGTTGAATAGGTGGCACTTAGTTACCGAGTACAACCGTGAGTCCCAGACTATCTGCATAGAGTTGAAGGTTGCTCTAGCTATCCCTAATCGGATCAAGAGCTTTTTACGCAGATTGCCATCTCCCATGATATATTCCCCCCACAAGTACCTGAAGCCGTTGACTCTCTCGACTCTATCTCTTGCCTGTGTGTCAGCTTCCTTGGGCATAGCATTGAAGGACATTTATCGATCAATCGTCCTAAAGGTGACTGCATAATTATTTTAATTATGCAAAGAAACACTAATTTATATAAAAAATATTCAAATATGGCATATTGATGTTTGCGAAAAGGTTAAAATTATCTCGCATTTATTGGTTTGGTTTGAATTTTTTGCACAAAGAACCTCTCGTCTTAGATTTGTTGATCACCAACATTAGCTTCAACAATAATTTGCCCGGAGAGCAGACCTGGGTATACATCTTGGCTGAAGAGAGATATTAGGATTTCAAAATGAACTGCAAACCACAAGTGAAATACTATTTACCATCATGAAAAAGGAATTTCAACATTAAAAAATAAGTGATTATCAAATAGCCAAAAATTATGAGATGAATAGGTTGCACGAAAATACGCATCAGGTTGCGTGCATCCTGGGGACAGTAGTTTGCCCAAGCCTACCCTAGAGTCCATAAGTGGGTCCATCCCTAATATGTGTAATACTGCTTTGAAGATAAATGAGGATACGCATGCCTATTTGGATTCAGATGTAAAATTAAGGGTTACAGAAGAGATTTCCTGTGATATGATAAAAATACACAAGATGTTACACAATGTTTTATAAAATATAATAAAAAGGGTTCGGTGACAAAATTTTACTGGGAAATGCTGATCTACATCTGATTAAAAACAAATGTGCATAAAATTTTATGAAAAATTAGTGAAAACTTTACATTCAAATCACTTTATGTTGTGCCAAAAAAATGCACATCTGTCAATGTCAACCATTGGGATCCATGGTTTGTTAAAATAGTAATGGGATATTTGTTGATCTAAGTGAATTGAACTACCCGAAAGGTACAAAAGGTTGTATAGGCTATAAACCTTTATGAATCTTTGCTAGAATTCTTAGCTTAATTTTCGTATAAATGTATTTTTTTGTTCACTATATTGAAACAGTTTGTTTTTCTAGGTTTGTGATTTTGTGAGAACTCATGTAATTGTACCAGAAACAGATTTTTGAATATTCTAATAAAATAATACAACTATTAATTTTCCAAACGCTATTTATGTTATTACTCAATAGTTGTGAATTCATCCATATTACTTTTCAACTGCAGGTGGTTTCGCAGTGTCCTGGAGAAAGTCATCTTCAACCTGGAAGAAACATTTGTTTTTTAGTGATTTTATAAACTGACTTTCTCAAATATATTAGACTTAAATTGAAGCAATCAATTTATTGCAACTTTTTATCTTACACTAGAGCAGTGCTCTGCAACCTTTTCTCATCCATGACACACCACAAACAAATATACTTATGTAAATTTCACAAACAATTTTGCATTCATTATTTTTTTTCGATGAACTTAAAATAGCAGCTATTTTTTTTTTTTTAATAATTGCCAATAAAACTCTTTTGCCTATATCTAAGTCGTTCTTAACCATTACGAAGTGCTAATACTTTTCGAAATAGCTAATGAAAATAGATAAGACAGCTAATTCAAAATTACAGATTACAAAAGAATACATTGAGTGTATAAATGTACTGCCCAAAATTTTGTTGCAATAGTGCGTAATGTTGTTCAGCAAAATCTAAAATAATCTTTCTATTTTGAATAATATCACACATGTTTGACCACTTTGAAAGAATTGACGGAGTTCTACTATGTTTTGGTTAAATGCCTCACAATGAAACTCAAATAATCTAAGACTACTGAGTATTTCAATAATTTAGCACTCTTGATTTGATATTTTAATGCTTTTGTTCATTTGCAATAATTCCCCTGGCAAGTTTTTAGCCATTTATTTTTACGGTAGGATTTTGTTAAAAATATTAATTCTTCAAAAATCAAATGCGAAAATGGAAGATTATGAAATTTCTCACACTACAAAAGGTAAAAGAAACCAATATTTATAAAAATGTGCAAAACAAACTGCAATGAAGTAAGTGAATTACAACAATAAAAAAATCACTGCATTACAATATAGTCTAGGTTATTTAATATGTAAATAAAATGGGTGCATACTTTTCATGTGTCTCGGTTAAGATAAAAGGATGAATATTCTATGTATTTCATTTTTTTTGGCTCTAGACATTTTGTTTATTTTAAAATGACAATTGAAATATCATCTATATTTGCAGTTTAATCACTTCATAGTAGCATTTGTGTACTTTGTGTTGAGGTTTATAACCTTGATACAGAAAAGGGCATTTATAACTAATATTGTCAGTCCATTTCTCGGGTTCATTGTCGAGTGGCAAATTTCGTAGGCTTCGTTGCGGTATTCACGTTATAGAATAACATTATGAACAGTTTCATTAGTTGATTTTTTTATGGATTTCTGTGATGTCTAAAATTCCCTCGCACCCATCCTCACTGTATGTCGATAGCACAAATTAAAAAAATTAACATTCCAATCATACCCCTTGTACATATAAAGTTCCCCACCCTATTAAGACACTATCAGAAATCTAAATAATCCTTTAAAATTATATATATAAAATTTAAAATGAAATTTAAAATTAAAAAAAAATATTTGACATTACCGTTAATAGCAATACACCAATCATTTGAAATTGGAATATTAAATGAGATTTTTTTTACCATGTCTGCTCCCAACGTGGAGCATATGGCCTCTTAATGGAGGTGTTTCAGCAGAAGTTTTTCTATGAAAAGTGCTTGTTAGTTGCTCAACCTCTCTTTTTTCGAAGAGAGTAGGGATAGAAGAATAGGGCTAAGGCAGGACTTGTGGTAAGCTAATCGCTTTCCCTACGCCCTGTTTTTGAGGATGGGATGCGTGGGAGAGAGGAGTTTTTAAACATCACAAACATGCATGACTACGAACGGAAATCCATAAATCGATTGAAAGATCAATTTATGAAAACTGTCCGCACCGGGAATTGAACCCCGAGACATCCTTAACCGTAGCCAACGACACTACCAACTGCGCCATGGACGCTGACAAAATGAGATAAGCCATATGAGAATTTTTATAAGTCATTCGAGTTCAACTCTAGGAGAAACAACATCACAAAATCGCATTGAAAAAATCTGAATTTGATATTGACACTGCCCTGATTATTACCCAGACGCACCTGATCATTATGGCAAAGCTCTTACCACTAGACCAAACAGATCGACATACCCCACCGTACGTCAACAATAAATCTCAAAAAACCCTAATAAAACTTGGTAATGATTGTAAAGTCCACCCCATGTTATAGTATGAAATAAAAAATGGTAATCATTAAGAACCGTTTTCTGTTTTAATAATTTTATTTTCTTGTATAAAAATAAAATTAATGATCTTTTTGTGAAATTATAATGTGTATTTTTGGGTGGTTATTTGTTTGAGTTACATATTTTTCAATAAAGCATGATAATCATACTCAATATGCGTAGGCTATTTTTTTTCTTTTTATGTATAAAAAAAGGCCAAAAGTTCATCGCTTACTATCAAAAACCGCCAAAGGAAAAACTCACTATCAAAACGGGCCAAGATCATATTGGTACCTCATGCTAGAGTCTTAATAATAAAGTTAATTGCAATTTTTTCATTTTTAAGTATTCCTGATGGGTTCTAGTATCTTGTGAAAAATATTTCATTTAAATATTTATTATCATATGTATAGCAACAGAATTCCCTTCCTCCTGAAGAAACTGCAAGGGTACCTTGGGCTAACTTTGATACTGGGCGCCTCATAATGTCTATTTCATTTCATATTGACATTAACACACATATATATTCACAATACGCATAATAAAACAAATAAAATCTTACCATCAATTGATTAATGTAATACTCGTAAGGTATGTTATCTGTGACAGGATCTAATGCAATCTGCATCATTTCATCATATTCTTCCTAGAACCAATAACCGCAATCCAAATTAAGTATTTACTAGTATTTACCGATGCTATTGTATTCTTAAATATATGAGAGAATAGCTAACCTCATGGATGTACAATTTTAGACATACAAACTCAATATATAATTATCTAGTTCTTATATATTCAAATAGCGTAAATTAAAACAAAATATATTTGTTTAGAATTTTTTTTTTATTTTATACAAATTACCAACATTTAAACCTTATGTAATTACTCATCTAGCTTTAATAACACAAATTTTAAGAACATTATCCTATAATATGTGGTTACATTTACAAAATGTCATGTCATGAAAATTTTTGAGGCAGACTAACTTGAGTAAATTGCTCGCCTTCCTCAAGAATGAGTTTTGTTATCTTTTCTTTTGTGAGATAGCCTTTATTTTCTTCATCCAATAATTTGAAAGCGGCTAATAGAGTTTCAGCATCAGCAGGATAAAATCTATAAAAACAATATAAATAATCCTACCACTTAGTATTTGTTTTGAAAAAGAGGTCACAAATAAAAACTGCCCTGATAATTTAGTTTAATTACATTGCTGAGCTTTGAAAATGAAAAAATATTGTTGAATGCATATTTGCAATATAGTTGCAAATGTTTCAACAAGATATAAAACAACCACAGTTAAAATAATAGTAGAGTTACTTAAGCAGCATTTTGCAATAGATTTGAATTGTAATAGGGTTTTTTTAAATCTGAAATTTTCGGTATAACGTAAAAATAAAGAATTAACAGCTCAAAATATAAAAATAGAAGAAAAGCTTCAATTAATATTGAAACAAAAAAACACAATATCCGAAAAAGATTGGCATTCCAATAATGAAAATATTAAATATACAATTCGAAGATAAGTGACATATTACTTTCAATGCAATATAAAGCGGGAGAAATTTTTGAATCTAGCCTTCCAACATTTGATGACTTGTTGACTGATTAGTGTGGAAACAGAACCAGTTTTTTAATCTGCAGGAAAAATTTTCATCAAATTCAGATCTCGACTAAAATATATCTATTTTTTGCAACAAATTTTACTATTTAAAACCTAAATAAGTAATATAAAATTAAATTAAAATTGATAACTTAGTTATTCCACTTGGTTTATCACTAACATGACGCGTTTTGCCTCTTTTAGAAACATGCTTCTTAAAGAGGCGAAACGCGTAACGTTATAAATATTGATAAACCAAGTGGAATAACTAAGTTATCAATTTTAATTTAATTTTATATTAAAAATGAACTTCCACAAAGTTACCACCGAATCCATAGAAAATACTAAATAAGTAAAGTTAATAAAACAGAGAAACCTTTATATGTCTATTTTTCTCATTCATTGATTGAAATATTACGTATTTTAATTAGAATATGGGTTCATTATCGTTCAAAATGGAAAACTGACAGTAAATTGCAATCACTAGTCTAAACACCTGTACTCACAGAGAAAAATTCATTTGCACTCCCCCTACCCTTAAAACACTTGCAACCACCCTAGCATTGCACGTGTTTGTACACCCTAATTTTGTTACACCATTGATGACCCACCTATGCTCGGAGAGTTTCTGACATAAGTATGGTAAAAAATTTGAGAGATGGACACTGCCAGAAGCTTCTTTGTCTTCGGTTGCTAGCAATACTTCTTGGATTTCCGCTTCTGATGGGCAGCAACCTTAAAAGGTGAAATAAAAATAAAAATTATATACCTTACGAAGAATAGAATTGTCTGTAATATAAGAACACTTTATCTTCAAAAAAATATACAACAGCAAAGTGAAACCTCGATACAAAAGACCATCCAAACTTGGAAATTCATGCTTAAATCGAAGAGCCACCGCCTCTTAACAATATTTTGCATATATGATATGGTCATGATCACATGGCTGCCACAGTTTTAATTAGTACTGGTCGTAATTTGACATGCACTCGAGATTTTTAATTCATGACTAAACAAAATACTGAGTACAAAATCTCAGTTTCATTCATTACTTGGGATATGCATTTATATCATTTGAAAAGACCGAATCGAAGAGAGGCGAATGCTTGGTTATCAACGTCCGGGAGGTCTGGGATCTCAAGTAAACACCATTTCAAATCTAGTTCATCTCTTATTTAATTAACGAAGATGCAGTGGTTTATTACACAACAACACTACTAACACATAAAATTGAGTCTACATTTACTTAACACATGAATTTACCTTTAAGTTATAATACAAGTGACACTACAAACGATTTTAAATATAAATTAACTCCAATTTCAAAACAAACAAAAACAATTTATAATGACTGCGACGCAGCGGCTATGCCAGCCGCCTTTAGTTGGCGAAGCCTCAGTCGACTATCTGCAAAATCACAAATTCAATTACAGAAACTGCCGGCTCCTCCCCTTTCCGTCAAAAATCGACTCGTCCAGCGGACGTGCCCCTTAACAGCGTCTGCTTTCTAATTTCAGCTATAGGCCCTAGTCGGTTAGCAACTGAGGGCTTTTTAATGGCCATAAACCGGTTTGGCTAGCAAACATTAGTTAAAAATTATTCGGAGCATTGTGATATTAAAAGTGTTCGAATGCCGTTCTTGGATCACTCCAACCTTCCAAGAAACAAATAAATGTTGGCAAAAATATCAGGGCGTGTCACATTCACACAAGCTGTTTCAAGACTGGTTTCGCTCATCACGACTGAAATTCAGTTGATAATGCTTCTAATCATTATAAAGATGTGTAAGTACAAAACAAATTGTTTTATCTTTTTAAATGTCCATATTTGGCAATTGACCAGCAGTTAAGACAATCATTCGTAAAATATCAATTGCTACATACGGAACAGCCCCAGTTAAATTAATACTAATAATCTTCTATTTTTAAAGTTATGTCCTCTCGCAACAGCTTATCTCGACAATAGTTACTGTTTTTTAGTGTTAACTATCAATTCATGGTGGAAAAGCAGTATATTTATATGAATAAAACATATTTTTTTGATTCCCAGTCGGATTAAGCACTTGGAAGGCCTTAAGCGCAATCAAATTTGGAGGCCCTGTTTTATTGGAAACAAAATTGATTCGAGATTTTCATATTGCCTACGTTTTTAAATGTAATGTATAATCTCTTCTATTCACAAATCACTGTCAGATTAATCTCAATATTATTTCGAAAGCGTTCCAATGAAAGAAATTTAAAAATCATTAACTATGTATTCAACAAAAAAATATAGAATTCAAATTCACATTGGTTGAAATCAATCTAATTTCAAAATCAAAACATAGTTAAAAATCTTTTAAAATAACAAAGTCAATTGCGAAGCAAAATTTGGTCGATCCCAATCACGATTGGGAATTTTGGAAATAATGATTTTCATATTTAAAATTTACAATGGCTGAAAAAAATAATATCCTGGTCTTACGGATAAATTGATTCGTGATAATCTGGTAATGAAGCAGATTACTGGTCAAGCAGGGACCCTTTTTTGTGGTATTGAGGGCAATTTCACTAGTAAAGCTAAAGAACTAAAAAAGCATCAACAATGTTTCTTATATGATTTTTGTTAGAAGTCAATCGCAATGAAAATTAAGATTAAAAGTAGCTTCCAACATCAAAAAGTTTATTTTTTCCACTAAGATTTGGAGGCCCCAAGTACGCTCCACATGCGTTTATGGAGTAATTTGCCACCGCTTATTCTACAATTTTTTGTTGTGATCAGGATCAGTTTTGCCCATTGTGAGTAATTTCAACTGATCATTATTATGTAAGTTGAAAATGAACAATACCCAACCTGATAACAGAAAATTGTGAAATTAAGAAAAATAGGTTATTCTGTAAAAACTGTTGATTATTCAGTCGCTTGACCTCTTTACTTATTATCATTACCTGCTAGCAATATTTGAAGCGCCTGTCTGACATAAAGTAATCGTAAAGTTTTCTTGTTTTGTTAACATCGATCCTCACAATCTTTCTGGCATCCAAGAGCTTCAATGAAGATTTCCTAGTATACTCCGCCATAAGCAAATCCATTATTTCAATGTACTTTGCAGGCGTTAATCGTAAGTCAGAACATATCTCTTTCTCCTTGTCATTCAGAGTTTCAAAACCTTCTAAGCCATTTATCTCTAAGGGTGTTGGTGCTTTTCTAGGGAGTTTTATTTTGACAGTATCTGGGACTTTGATGGCCGTGTCCCAATCAAAATCTAGTGCTTTTATCTTTTTGAAGATGTTCTCTTCCCTGCCGTTTAATTTTTGATATAAATGAAAACTTTTAAAACTAGTGATTCCTTTTGCACGTAATTTATGTAGACGTTTAATATAGAGCATCATCTCTTTTTCAATGGAAAGATTTTCTACGAATGCATCAAACTGCATCCCAGACATGAACTGCAAAAAAACGCTGAGTCTTTCACAAGTTTGCAAGCCGAGAGTTTCCTCAAAATTTAAAATCCAGAAGGAAAATTTGTTTGGTAGAATCAGACCGTGTCGACTCAAGATTTTTAGACGTCTGTGCCTCTCTTTTAGCTTATTATTATATGCATTGATACACGCACACTGTAGATTTTGCATAAGAGGATCATCTTCAATGTCACCAGATATCACAGTCACTAAAGAATTTTCAATGTCGTTGTCAAAACTTATTTCGAAATCAGAACGAAAAGAATTGTAACCAGCTAATAAATCGCAATGTAACTTTCTAGGTGGATCTTCTTCGTTCGAATTGCCATATAGAAATGGAAGTGACTCGCTTACACTCGGAATGAAGTCAAAACTTGAAGTTTCGTGAAACTGACCATCAAGATAGTATTTCAAATAATGTTTTTGGCACTCTGCGCTGGAATACGTTAGCACACATTTAGACACTTCATCCCAGTTACCAAATCCGCTTTCGAAGAGTCCCTTTAGCAATAAATATTCATCATTTGCTGACCAATCGCTGTCTTCAAAAATTTTGAAATTGGTGCAAATTACTGAATAACTATGATCATTCTTATGAGAGTATCCTTCGATGCCTTTAGAGTAACAATTCGGACAAAGCGTTGCAATACAATCGGCACACTTGATAAAGGGTTCCTCGAGTTCTGTCGAGCAGAAATCGCATTGATTATTGAAGTTATTTCTACATTCCATATTTTTCCAAATTATATACTGGAAAAGATACGAGAACTGAGCAAGCTTAAGTAAATACTCAAATCCAATTAAATAAAGGAATAATTCAAACCGATACGTATTCTCTGCAAGGATTCACAGATTTTCTGAACCCTTAAAAATAGCGTATAGAATAGCCGTCAATTGGTCAACACCACAATAAAATGGCTGTCAAAGTTATGCATAGACTACTATCTATGGCATAGACTAGAATTCGAATAAACAAATATATTTAAAATATTATTATACATAGCGTTTTATCTAATTACTTGATTATTCGGTCTTTTTAATTGAATTCCTACATTTTTTATTAAATTGTGCATATGTACTTACGGTTCTGGTCAGTTTCAACGGCGACATTTATACGCTGTATAAAAATGTGATACAGACTTATCATAAACCAGAGCTTCGCAATCAGTGCGCTGTGAGACGATGTTAGGTGTGCCGCTGGTCAATACGTCCAAAATGAGAAAAAATCGAAAATTTTCATTATAGAAAAAAAAATATTTGATTGCTAGATATCTATTTTGCAAAAAGCTTCGAGAGCGGATTACTGGTGAGAACACTTTCCTAGCAACAAACGATTTTTTCACAGGTTTTGACATTCAATGAAATTATTTTATGAGTGTTAGCACAGATAGTACAACGGCAATGATGAAGAATAAAAAAGGGTTTGTGTTCGAGTGTAAAACAAAAACATCTCACAATAGAAATTACACATTGCTGCATACATCGGGAAGTACTGATTGTTAAAAGCTAGCCAGAGAAATTATTAAAAGTCTAGAACGAACGTACCTGTATATGTATTAAAACAATAAACATTATCAAATCAAGAGCCTTCAAGTTTCGAAATATTAGAAAATGGGATTGGAATAAATCACTACTATCTTACACAGAAACACTTTGGCCCTCAGTTAAGTCAAGATTATTTGATCTTCACTTTTTGCTAATTATTTTTTACTTACTTAAAATTTTGCAAAATACTTTTATACAATCATCACAGAATATGAAATCCTTTTGCAAGCAATTGTAAAAAGTCTACAGAAAGGCTGTCAAATTCGTAAAGAATTTTTTACATAAGTTACGGTAGAACGCTAATATTAGATTCCCTTTTTATTATGGATTTCGGCGAAAGAAAACTATTCTTGGATTTACGACGAGGCTATTTCAGTTTGGCTCCCATTAAATACAATAAATTCATGAGTACATTGTGAAGAAAGTTTTTTTTGTTTTTGTTTAAATTTGTTTTGATAAAAATTTATGCAGCCGTGCTTGTCGTTGTTTAACTCAGAGTTGCCTTATTAAATATCGAACCGAGTATTAAACTGTGAGTGGAGGAAAGTTCTCAAAACAGAAAAACAGAGTAAATATTTTACTTGGGTATTGTAAATTTATGTGACAAACAGAAGACAATTGGATATTTTTACAATGGTATTTATTTTCAAAATTACGTATTGTTATAACTTTTTTTCTTAGCTATTTCGAAAATCAAGCCAAAAGTCTTCCATCACTTTGAAATTGTCAATAACCATTCAGTCAGAGGTGAATGGTTTAATTGGTTAATTTAAAAAAAAACTGTTTTTTATTCATGAATGTAATTGGTAAAAGTATTTTTTTTTGTCGGCTCCATCATGGAGTGGTCAACGTCGTTGGCTATGGTTACGGATGTCTCAGGATCATGTAAGTGATCTGGTACGGACAGTTTTATAAATTGATTTATGGATTTCTGTTCGTAGTCGTGAATGTTTGTGATGTCTAAAATTTTCTCTCATCCATTCGACCCTAAAAAACGGGGCATAGCGAGTGTGATTAGTTTACCACTAGTCCTGCCCTAGCCCAATCCGTCTATCCCTACTCTCTTCGAAAAACGAGAGGTTGAGCATCTGAGTAACAAGCAGTTTTCGTAGAAAACTTCTGTTAATATATCTTCACTACGAGGCCATATGCTCCACGTTGGAAGAGAACGGTAATAAAACGAAGTTTACATATCGACTGCTGAAAGGCAATAGGACGTCACTCACACAAAACGTGTGTTAGATTGTATACATTGTGATAATCGAAAAAACAATTTGAAAAAGGTAGGGATATTTCCTTTAGCTTTTCTACAATGAATATATTATATGTATATATATAAATATAGTGTATTGTAGACATATAGTGAGTTTTAGACAATATTTTATGTGGGTTGGGTTACGTCCTTTTGCCTTTTGTCAATATTTTTTAACTTGTGGTGTACCGTCAACAGGTTATACCACCTATTTAAAAAAAAATCAAGTAACTTCTTGTCACTATTACGTTATGACAGCAATGAGGAAGAATAATACTCATAACATGTGCCGCAATATATTAAATACCATAAACCATTTACATTCATCCTTTTTGTGAATTCTTGCATGGTCAAAATTTGCTAGACAGAATTACCCTTGTTTCACTAACTGGTGCATACATTTTCAAAGTTTAACTTAGGGTTGTACTAGCGATATAATTGATTAATGTTTCTACATAAACTATGTTCAGATGGCCTGATATTAATTAGGTAAGATGAGCATATTAATTAGGTATGAAAATAATTTACGAAACCAATTTGAATTATTGAGATTTTGTACACTTCCATGTATTTTGACACTAACGACCCGGGTTTCGCCTTTCGGTTTATTTTTTGTTATTTTGTCGAGTAATGTAAAAAAAGTGCTGAGGCAACTTGAAATTTAAAAAAAAAATATCAAATAATTATATCACCATACAACGCCAGTGAAATAATCTGTGATGAATTTTACATTCCATTGCCCCAATTTAATATTTACACTACATTTTTAGCACAAATTTATAACAAATTCCTTTGATGCTGCTGGCATACAATCTTTTATTTCTAGCTTAAATAAATAATAGAAAACAAATCTATATTTTCTTGATATTAAAAAAATAATTCTTTTTAAAAGTATTTTGATGACCCTACCCAAGGAGGGATAATCCCAAAACATCTCTTTCGCTCTGCAATACAACTCCGCCTGGCGTATTTAAGCCTTTAAAACTCGATTTATTTATATATTTTTATGCATTATAATTGCTAACATATCATGGAACGGAGAGTTAAAACACCTGTATCGTAACTTTTGTATTTATGAGAGATAAATGATGATTTTTTGACAGTTGAGGCAACTGCATATGCACGCACCATTTACAAAAGTAAAGTTTTAAAATAACTTACGAGAAATTCTAGATATTTAACAGGTTCGGTGTGATCAACTGACTATCGAGAATAATTTCATAAACAAATATGTTGTCTCCCTGAGTTTAAAAATAAGTTGTTGCCATATTAGAGATCTGCACGGGCCCGGATTTGGCCCGTGGGCCTCTACTCAGCCTGGCCCAAGGGCCAGGATCAGGCGGGTAAAGACAATTGACATTCGGGCTCGGGCCGGGCCAGGGCAAGGGATTTTTTCGACAGAAAAATATTTCGGACTATATATTTGGATCATTGATAACGAAAAGGTAATTACTTAAATAATTTATTACGTTTTAAATATCATTGGAAACAATAAAACCTTTTGATTGAAGCGTATGACGGCATCATTTCATTTGGTTACCCGAAACTGAGCTCATAAAACGATGCTTACTGATGCTAAGTCTGAAAAAATTCTTTGTTTATTTAGGAATTACCGATAATAAATTATAATGTTTGTTGATAAATAAATAAAGTGTGATATAATTCAGTATCTGCTTTCTATTTAAAAATCCAAGAGACTCGCTAGAAATGACTTTCAATGATATAAAGAAAAAAATGACAAGTGGTAACTGTGGTGATGTGTGGAAATCATTTCGTAAAATAATTGATTTTGCTATATGTGGAAAACTTGGGTAGGTGCGTTCAGTGTTTCAAATGTCAATCAATTTTATGCTCCAGTTTTTTTTTTCTAAATCGGCTTTTTTTCAGGCCGAGAAATATAAATTTAGACTTCGGGTTGAGTTCGGGTCACAAATGTTGTATTAAGAAACGGTCTCGGGCTGGCTCGGGTCTGAAGTGAACGGGCTCGGACCGGGTAATTTCATCAAATTTCGGCTCGTGCAGACGTCTAGGCCATATAAACAAAACAACTTTTAATAGACGAAGTTGTACTTAATAGGCGAAATAACCCCAGTTTGACGGTGCCGCAAAATTCTAAGGAGTCCTTATGTGTGCCGTAGATGAGAAAAGGTTGCGGAGCACTGAGCTAGAGGTTGAGAATGCCCAAAAACTTGTCAATTATTTAAGTTTACGTTTTATTAATCCAACAACATTAAATAATCTTCATATATTATATTATTATTTGTACTATAAATGTCATCATTTTATATTTTTATACTAAAAAAGATTGGGCCATGCAAACATTACAAAAGGGCTTCTTCTCTTTATTTATAAATACTATGGTTTTGATAATCAATTAATGATCTCACAGTTTTGTTATTTAATTGATTGAAATTCAACTTCTGATAAATTTCAATTCATGACATGAAAAACAAACGAAATAATGAATAGTTATTAAATTATATCCAAGTTAATTTTCTAATACTGATGAAATTTTCAATTTATTTTAACGATAGAAATTAAAAAAATATATATATATTTCGCATACTCTACCTAAGGATCGTAATATTGTTCCTATTTCTCTGACATCGACGGTCTGTTTCCCGGAATGGTCGAATACTTCAAATGCATCAGCGATTTTCTTTTCTAAATCATTATTGATGATCACTTGAAAGGGAATAGATTAAGTAGGTGTTAGAATAGGGTTTCTTTTAATTATTGAGATCTGTTAATACAAATCATTATATTTATAATTCAGCAAATTTTGATCAGCTTTTTAAAATTATTATGTACATACCAATCCACATCTTCGAGAGAAAATACGAGCTGTATTGGGAAAGGTTTTCATTTTATGAAAATTGAAATGACTGTAATTTTCATTTTTAATAAAAGTAACCAAATTATTTCAATTTGTATACCTGGTAACTTAAAGGTTTCAAATTTGACTCACCTTTGGCGATTTCTTTTGACATTATGAAAAATTTTTCTCTTCTTACTGTATATCGATTAAACAAGTGTGACGATTATGTTATGATTATGTTGTCCTGACAGCCATATTTCAAAATTTTGAATTACCGGAAATAAAAAAATCTTCACGTGTTTTGATTCGTCGAAAATACTGGCGTCGTTCACATACGCCACCCAATTGAATGCATGCTGGACAACTTCAGACTGTTGAATTTACTGAATTTCCTGCCGCCATATTGATAGTACATTTCGCGTAAAATCCTCTCGCTGAATGGCGCTGGGAATCCGTTGGTGATTTGAAGGAGCAATTATTAGTGTCTTGTTTAGTGTTCGATCCATGCTGTAACAATGGATCCCGCTAAATTAAAAGTTGTCGAGCTAAAGGCTGAATTGAGTAACCTAGGTTTAGATACCAAGGGAGTTAAAGCTGTACTCGTAGATCGCCTTAAAAAAGCGTTGTCTGATGGCGGGCTAGGTAAATGTCTTATATTAATCAATTAATACATTCTATAATATGTTTGAATGACTCGTGACATTCATATTCGGTGTGTTATATTATGTTGACTGATTAACACTTGCCGCGCAAGACGTAATCGAGATTGTGTGTTGTTGCTGTGTTTCCCGCTTACAAATTCGCATGTTTTTGCCGGTTGCGAAAGATTCCAAACCTCAAAAATTAAACATGCCCAGTTGCATTATTTTGCTTGCCTACAATATAAGCTCTTAAATATATTAACTCTGAAACGAAATTCTTGTGTTATTTAGGTAAATCGTCATCATTCCCGCCTTTTATTTTTTATCCAAGTAAATGCCTTTGTTTTATAGGTAGGTAGAGGCCGTTTACAGGTTAGAAATTTAGGTATTGCCAATCTTTCGTAATGTCAAAGTCGCAAAAGTGAATTGTATGCCATTATTATATTAATATACCATGCAATATTGAAGTGCACAGTAGGTATTGTCAAGTGTTATTCACTGTATAGGTGTAAAAATATTTATATTGTTTATCGGAAGTCAGTGGTCACTTCATTTTTTCAACTTTCAATGTTAGATGTTTTAATTTATTATCATTAATGTAGCTGGACGTAATGTTCATGTGAATAAACGTTGTGCATTGTTGACAGTTTCACTAAACATTTCGAGTTTATTTTAATTTTTTACCATAATTATTTTGGGGTATATTTACGATGAGTTGTCATAATTATGTTTCGCTCTAGTGTCAATAATTGATCTATTGCACACTAGATGACTACTGTTTTTCTTCAATTTAGATATTGATAGGCTCTCATTCACCTTTCACCTCATGACAGTGGGAATTTTCATGTAGAAGCCATGGTATTTGTATCATGTCCAAAATGGGATGCAGATTACAGTTGAAATTTTCTTAGTATTTGTTATATCTGTTCATCAGAATAAAAACGAGCTATTTGTACTAATCAGCAAGGGTAACTTGCTGCATACAACCATTCTTACTACATTACACATTAACTATTCTTTAATATCTACTAATACAACTTATCAATTCAAATTTTTACAGTTGTTATCAGATACTTCTATTAATTAATAATTTATCAAAAACATTTCCTTGGCGGAAAGTGCTATGCCTTAGTAGTTTAGTGTTAGAACAAACTGTTGCCTTAATGACAAATTCATAGTTAAAATTGCATTGGGTTTCGTCAAAATTACCTAATCGAGAAACGATTTACTATATAGTCAAATGAATTTAATTACACTCCCTCTGTATGATCACGTAAGCGCCAAATATGTGATTATATGTCTTGCATTTTCATTGTCTACCCACTCAGTCCTATGGCTAGGCATCAAACAACAGGGAAAACTAGATTTAAAATACAGCTTTATTCCGATTTTGAAGAAGGTACATGCAGTCGTTACTTTGCAATTTCATTATGAATTTTTTAAATTCTGCTGTAAATTCTCATGTTTGCAGGTACAGGACTATACGCAGGGAGTGTCAATATGATGCATTCATATAAATTTTTTGATCATCTGTTCTTATATTGTTTTGCATTGACTTCTAAGTCAAAATATTTTTATTTTGAATTTGGGCTCCCTGTAAAATTACACTCATAGTTAGTTTTTATTATTATTTAGAAAGCAATCTTTTATTTATCAACTATTATAAGTCTCAGTATTGATCATTGACCCTCATCGACGTTCGTGGTGTGTGGAAAAATTTCGTTTACATATACAATGTAACACAGCATCAATAATGCCACTTCGTATCATATTGACTACAATAGAACTCGGTAACAACTGAATGTTCAAAATGAAATAATGGACTAGCTCATTTTTGACTGAGCTGCTCCTTAAAGTTCTCTACAAAACTTTTAAAGATGTATTTAACATCTATTTTAAAAGTAAAACACAATTTGTTATGTACTACTTGCACATTTTTATAATGATCCAGACAGGTATAACTCATCGAGAGCCAAACCGGTCTTGATCATTATAAAAAGGTGGTATTAGTTAGTACACAACAAATTGTATTTTATTTTTTAAAATAGAATGCCTTTCCACTAAGAAATGACGGTGAACACCTTAAAGTGGTATTTAATAAAATTTCATATCATTTGACTTTTTTTGTAAAATTTATAGTTATTGCTGATACAACTATAGCCGATACTTCAACTGAGGAAATTGATGATCAGGGTGGTGAGTCACCTCCTAGAAGTTCAAGGAGGCCAGGACCCGCAAGTCGCACTAGACGCCGATTGTCGTCTGCTGAACCACCCTCTACTCCAACCAGAGTAAGATGACTACTTTTTCATATCATATTGCCTGTGGCTTAATTTGTTTGGATATAATTATAAAAAACTTTAAGATCCCAGAATGATGAAGATGACAATTTGTTTGGCATATCGTTTACTTTTTACTGTATAGGAAGTCTTTACATACACAATTAATTCATTCTGAAGGCTTTCACACAAGTCTTGTATGCTAAATATACCTATATTTCCATAGAATAGCTTTCTATTATACCAATGAAACTGCCTCCATTCAAATACAGTAATTTGATCATTTCAACTAGGTCGCCAATACTATCCTTAACCTGTCCTGTTCAAGTCCTGAACTTTTTACATATGTTACTCATGGTAGATATTTTACTGCAGGCGTTACCAATATTTTTAATTGCTTTATATTAAACATAAAGAATTATGACATATTATGTCACTGTTTTTAGAATTGTGTTTTAGCAGTAATAATAATTCTCATATTTTAAAGTTATATATTTATTTCACCTTGATCCATGGGTTGTATTATTGATGTAGTATTTGAAGCAAGAAGCGCTAGCTTTATGTTTTCATTACAGTTACATGCATTATGACCTTGTGCATTAACAGCTATCAACAAAATCTTAGATGATTTGTTATTTTCATTGCAATATTTCTTTGTTACTTACTAAATAGAGTATTGCGCTAAAATTACAAATACAGTAAAAATAATCTTTTAAAAGTTGTTAAATCCATTCATTATTTATAGTGGGTGAACTGCTTGATCACATTATTTAAAAAAACTTTTATATAGAGTAGTTTGACCCTGGTTTTTGCTGGTTTTAACTAAAATTGCTGCAGTGTAGCCTTAGAAATCTAGTCTAATTAGTTTGAGGTTTAAAATACGACATTTTAAAATATTTTAAATTGATTAGTAAATCCTCATTTATTATATTCAATAAATTGTTTAATAAACTGATTCATTTTTTTTTATTGAAAAAAGTTGTAGTAATTGAAATTCCTTATATTTGCTCGTTGGCGTTTTAATATTTTATTTTCTTAATATGGTTTTTTCTAATGCAGTGGACGGATTCATTAGTGCTTATTATCTTTTTTAAAAAATTATTTTGTTAAGTATTAGGCATGATACGTTTGGGATAATTCCAAGCTATTAAGGTTCATTGAGGTTGTCGGCACCATAGCCCAGTGGCCAATGGCTTTTGACTACTTTGATTTGGATTCAAGTGCATCCTAGACCTTTGACCTTGAAAACGGGGCATAGTGAAATCAAGATTTTTTGTACAAAAATTTCATGCTATATATGAAGTAAGCAATGATTCCATAATTCATCATCATATTTTTCCCAGAAGTCAGTAGCGCATACTAATCATTCTTTTCTTTTACTAAGCCAACATGGCTTCACGAGTGCTACAGTATATGAATGTTCCATCGCGCTATCGAGGGGCACTGAACATTTTTCCAAACAATGATTTTATAGCACAAATTGTTGTGTGGAATATAAATGCGGAAGTTTACCTAGAAATTAATATTACAGTCTTCGAGGCGTGTTGAACGGGATGAACCTAAGACTGTTCCGCCAATAGAAGAAGAGAAAGTGGATCAAGTGTTAGCGGTGGAAAGTGATTCCAGTGAGCCTGAACAAGAATGTATTCTGTCTGACGACACACCAAAACTTATTCCGCCAACAGTTATTGAACAAAGGTTAGTCCCTCAAGTTTACGTTAGATTTGCGATATATTTCTATATTCCACAATTATTACGATCTTTTATCCATGTCAATTTAAATATATATTTTTTACTTTTAATTGTGAACTGCTGACAGATTATGTAATTAATTATTTTTCTCAGTCCACCAAAGCCTACACCTGCGGCAACAGTTGTATCTCCTACTAAACAAGAAGCACAACCGACTACACCTGTCAAGAATCCCGCACCAACCCAACAAGAGGCAGCTAAAGTTGTCACACCCGTCAAGAATCCCGCACCAACCCAACAAGAGGCAGCTAAAGTTGTCACACCCGTCAAACAGGCTACTGTTCCGACGAGTCCTACTCCGGTTCAGCCTTCTGTTAAAGTTACACCAGCTCTGTCCGTTCAAAATCAAAGTCCTGCAGAAGTGACAGTGTCTGCTCCATCATCCGCTCCCATCTCTCTACCTTCCGTTAAAAGTTTTGTCCCTGCAAGTCTAACCACACCTGCTCCAGTGCAATCTCCCGTGAAAGCTGTGTCTGCTCAAACTCCACCCACTGTCAAAGTGTTGCCTACTCTGCCTGCGCCAGTTGTGCACAAAACTTCTCCGGTGCCTGTGACTACTGCCAAGGTTTGTTTTCGTTACTGTTGTAATGTAATCTATGTGTTCATAATATTATTATACTTATACTGCTTAAATGATAACTTCTTACCACGATAAATCCAACATAGAAGATCAGTTGAGACATCTAGCTAAAAATGGCTCAAAGATACAACATCTTCCACACAACAGCTTTCACCATTTGTCGGTCGGGAAATGTATCGAGCTCTATCTTTTTTCCAAGATTGTCTACGGTTATATTATGTAGACGTCAGATCTGTCACTTTGACAGATCTGACGTTTTTATATTATATTGCGCATAGAACCTCGAAAATGAATCGAATCAAATACGTATTACCTCAAACCTCAGCAAGCATCACTATTCGTCATTATGGGATATACATTTGCATTATCGTTCATGGAAATCGGGTAAATTGATAATTTACACGAAGTACGTAACTATGAAAAAGTCACTGCGTCGTTTTTGTCTTAAATCGTCGAATTCTGTTAAACTGAGTTATCAGTTTTGATCGTTCATAATATAATGTGAAGTACATGTGTCAGTATATGCAATAAATATAAGATGAAATAATGAATTTATATGCAATTCAATCACTTTTATCTAGAAGAATTGCCAAAGAAACTAGAAAACTCTAACTAAACAGATATAACAATATATCAATCACAATATGTAACGCTAACCAGACAGTTTAATAAATAAATGCAGCTTTCCGATGTTGAACGGCTTTATTGAAATGCTTCAAATAAATCATAGACATATTTGACAAATCCATAGAATGAAAAATCAATTTATATGGTTGTAACCCGTGTATTGTTTATTTTTCTTTGCAAAACTGAAAAAGATTTTACCATTTATTCTTATATCCAAGGTATTTTTACTACCTATCAATATTCCATTTTTTCCATTGGATGTGTGGTGACATTTCGTTGTTGGTTTTAACTTTCAATCAAATGAAGCAAGCTTGAGTTTTAGTAATTATTCGTTTTATATAAGACAGTTGAAAGGATCAAAAATCCTTAACGAAAGCTTATGAATCTTTCATTGCTGAGGTTTGAGTCGACAATTGTTTTATGCAAACTTAAGATGGCTAGAAAACTAAGTATGCAAGGTCTCTATCGCCGAAATTACAATTTGACGTCCAGTATAAGAGAAAAGAGAAGATAGCATTGGGCTGGGCATTGGCCAAATTTGAAAACCAAATTTTCTAAAGCATTTTGAGAATATCATACTAATAGATAGTAGATATAATAGAGCTGAAGATACCCACTTTGAGAGTGATCTTTCTTAATCATAGTTTAGTAGTTTTTCTTCAAATATGTTATTATTTGCTTTTATGTAAACTCTCAGTGTCTCGAGATGAACAAGTGAGCAAATAATTAAGTCATTAAGACTAACATCTAGTAAAGATTGGTACTAACAGATTATTCCAGGAGACATTTGTTTATCTAAAGGTTCACCTTCATCAGTGGAGTTAGAAATCAGTCATTTATTAAGAATTACATCATTCTCGCCTTGATTGGTGAAATAATTTAGTTTTCTTAAATGAGGAAATAATGTGAAGTGAAAATTTTTGTATCATTACAATGTAGTTATACCAGGTAAGTGCTAATTCAATCAACAAATAGAAATATGTCAACCTCAATTGAAAAATCAATTTATGAAACTGTATCTACTGGGATTTGAACCCGTAAGCACCACAACGGAACCACTAGACCACAGATCCGGCAATATGTAATTTACAAGAATAGACATAAAGAAACCAATGGCATAATGAATTATACCAAGAGGCTTTTTATATCTCACGGGTTTACGAATTTTCATATACGACTAATACGACTATTTGCAAGCTGATTTGGTTTGTTCTACTCCAAAACATTAACTTTCATTTCGCGTACTTTCTGAAGTGGTCCCAATCTGTCTGATGTCATTGTATATTGATAAATAACCAAAAAAATACAATGACAGTCCGACATCACAGTTAAACCTATATTACATCGTTTCCTTACGTCATTCACGAATATTTCCCATATATTGACACATAAGGCAGGATAAATAATCTAGGTAGCAAAACAAAGTTATAATATATTGCAAAAGCATTCAGCTGTCAAAAGAAGCAAAAAAAAAAATCATGCATGTGTGTAGCATATATAGTACTATACTGGTGTGTGTATGTTTGGTACTGTATTGGTGTGTGTGTGGGCGTTTCTATATCGAATATCAAATCAGTTGCGTTGCTAAATTTTCAATTTTAAACAGGTGGGACACCTAGCGATAACGGAACTAACTTCGCCTTTTTTCAAAATATCTACGATAATAGATTGTCTGAAAATGCGTTTGTATTTTTCTGATTTATTTTAGATTAATATCTACGAATCTGAATACTTTTAATAGTGTAATTCGACTTTTGGGCTTCTCTTACCCTTAACCATTTTTAAACAGTTTTGTTTAATCTCTTCTCACATTTGTAGACAATTCAAAGCTTTTTTAATGTCTCTAATTGAGGGTTTATTCGTTCCAGAAGAAACCGTCATCATTTAAGAATTAATAATTTATTAACACTCTTGAAACTATTTCAACTGTTCATGGCTAGTGTTCTGTCTAAGCGTCATAAAGAATAATATTTTTGCCATTCAAATCATAAGATTTGGTATCGATGAGCTGTAGTCATTTCATGCTTTCTTCAAGAATAAAAAAATAATATGCCTAACCACGTCATGCGTTCTACCATTTTGTAGTGTTAAATTCAATCATTTTGACATTTAAAACAGAAAAACACCAAAAACTGACTTAATGCGTTATGTAAGTATACCCTAAATATATTCTATAATCAACACCAAAAAAGAAAAATTGAATAGAAGAATAATTCAGGGATAGTTTTAGGGATTGTATTATTCGTAAATATAGCGTAAATAAGAATTTTCAGCGGTAAATATTACAATTTCACATGTTTCAGGTGTTCCCAATGATAGCAAACTAATGATATGAGCATTCTCATGACCCGCGCCTTTAATCATATTTTCTTCTCAATCGATAGGTTACAGCGCCGCCTGCCGTGGAACCATCGCCTGTTAAAGTGCCCCAACAGTCATCAGTTAAATCTGCAATTCAAGAGTCCCCAGTTAAACCTCTTCAGCAGTCTCCTGTTAAGCCTACTCTTCAGCAATCTCCTGTTAGGCCTCCTCTTCACCAATCTCCTGTTAAGCCTCCTCTTCAGCAATCTCCTGTTAAATCTCCTGTTCAGCAAGCTCCTGCTAAACCACTTCAGCAAAGTCCTGTTAAACCTCAACCCCAGCAGAGTCCGCCCAAGCCAATGAAGGCTGACATGCCTAAAGACAAAGATGCTACAGCGAAAGAGGCAACCCCTGAAAAGAAGCCGCTTTCCAAAGGTATTTAAAATAAATTATTGTTTCTTTTTCCTTTCTGTTTTCCATATAGCCAATAGTTGGGTCTATCTCTTTATTGTTATTTCAATTGATAAAATATGTAATTATTGATGATATAGTAGATAATGTTTACAATGTATACTAATATTTTCGATATTATAACATAAGATGGAGAAAATATATGAATTTTCGCAAAATGCTTGAAAATTATATAAACTTCATCTGTTTTTTTCGCAAATACTATGCAAATACCATAGTAGCCAAAGGGCTATTAAAAACTAATAAGCTATAAATGAACAAATATACTTTATTTATTGCCGTTCTTTTCTTTGTCTGTGAACTTATGGATATATGATAATTATGTTTAGTTTATCTCCTATTTAATAATATTTGTAACAGAAGTGCCATTATTTTTACGTTGAATATTATTAAGTAAAATGCCTATGTAAAAAAATTGTTCCATTTTCAAAAAACAGAACAAATTGTAAATCCTAAATTTGTTTTCATTACATATTGTCATTCAATTGTCTGAAACAAATTCCTCCCATTTTGTGAGTTTCTTTTTAGCTGAGTATCCAGAAACTGGTTCAATTCTTTTTAGCTTACGTTTTTGAAATATCAGGTTACTTTTCATTTTTTTTAAATCTAGTACACATTATTTTTCTGTGACTGCAATTTTATCTTTTATAACGTTTATAGCTAAATATAGAAATATACACTTTTACGCATCCATTAAATGTTTCTTTATTGAAAGTTAATATTTATTTTTATTTGTAGAAGAGGAGCCAATGGAAGTTACTGATGAAAAGAAAGCGGTTGATGGTGAACATGAGGCTAAAAAAGCAAAAATTGACGGGATTGATGCAGATAAAGATGATGATAAAACACTTAAACAGGACGGCAAAAGTAGCCCTGATAAGAAAGAAGAAGACAAATCTGAAGGAGACAAACACAAACAGGGAGAAGAGACCGCAGAGAAGAAAGATCTGGTAATTGAATATAATTTTTATTTAAAAATAATGATAATAATATTGCAACAAAATGTAAAATGGTTTACCATTTTTGATAATGCAAGTTTGATTTAAACAAAAATATTTTAGTATCACTACTCACAGTGCATAGGCAACTTGCTAATGTTATGGTGCTGTCACCGGCCTCACTCCGAATTGTAAATTTACAGGATTCACCAAAGGAGATGTCAGTGCAGAAAATAAATAAGCCATGTAGAATATGCAAGGTGTGTACAGAATACACCCGACTCTCTTTTTGCATGGTTGAAGAAAACGAACCAATTATTTTTTTACACTTTTTTTTTGGCATTTTCACTGTTACAAAATATGAAAAATATTATTAAATACAGTATATATTTAAAAACACTTCGGCCCCTTGTGAATTTTGGAATCATCATTTTTTTCCATTTGGCGAATTGTAAGATTCCGGTCCTCATGGCTCATGCATGACTTGTTATTGTTTTGACACATTTATGCTGGTCTTCTATTAACCGAATTGAATGAAGGAATTGAACTCCAATATTGTTTTTCTTGTCATGTTACGAATTGTTACAACAGTTTTTGTTACATTGTTACAACAGAATTGTAACAGCTTAGTGCAATCGTTTCTAATGGAACTATTTTTATATATAAATAATTAAATAAAAAATAAATTTGATGTATTTTGGAGTTACAGAATTTTAAATAATTTTGAGGATATATTTTAAGAAATGGAATCTATCTCCCATTTTTATTTGCGCACCTTAGCCTTTTTTTTGCACGGTAGTCTCCGGAACTTAAAAAGAGGATTTGTTGTATTTAAAAATATGAATGAAATAATTCATCATTATTTTTAAAGAATTATCTGAGTGTATAAAAAAGAAGTGAGACTCACTACATGTGGAAGCATGGTCATGGCTCTTCATAAAAGAAAATACTGGAAATATTTTTATTTTTTAGACCATGTCTGCTCCCAATGTGGAGGATATGGCCTCGTAATGGAGGTATCTCAGTAGTAGTTTTTCTACAAGAACTGCGTGTTCAGTTGTTCAATCTCTCTTTTTTGAAGAGAGTATGGATAGAAAGATGGAGGGCGCTAGGACAGAACTAGTTAGCTAATCACTCTTCGCTTCGTCCAATTTTTAGGATTGAATAGGTGGTAGTTAATTTTTGACATCACAAACATTCATGCTTCCGACAGAAATTCATAAATTGATTTTTCAATCAAACTCTCTTTATTGGGATTCAAACTAATGAGATCCGTAACCGTAGCCAGCAGCTTTAGTCCCAGACCCAACATATTATCTTATAAAATGGATTTATCGATTTAAGTATTTTCGTAGTTCAGAAACCTTTAAGAAAAGATGCTATTTCTCCAAAAATAATTAGACATGCATAATTTCTCATGTTAGAAGGACACAAACTTATATATATATATATATATATATATATGATATATACATAGAAAAATGTAGATTGTACATAGAAAAAATATAAAACCTTTTTTCATACAGGACACTTCTGTGCGGGATCGCGATCGCGGGAGACGAGATAAACAGAGCAGGTGGGGCTCACAAAATGCAGAATCCAACCAAAATGACCATGATCCACAGGTAACTTTATACTCGTCCATTCCATCCGAGAATTCTTTGGATAGGATTGTACTATTTTTATTTCAAGATATAAGTGCATATTCAAGGAAATTTATTATATCTACAGGGTGGTGAGTATACATCAGGGAGAGATGAAGAAGATGATAGAAACAGAAGTCGAGGAAGAAGTTCTTCAGCAAATAAAAGACCCCGAGAAATGTCTCCTCGAAGAAAAAGTCCAGTCAAAATTCCTGAACCAGAGTCTCCTGTTGATAAAGTCACTCTCTCTTGGTGTGAGTAGTCATTCTTTTTATTACGGATTATTTCTATATTTAAGGTTTTTTTAATGAAAGGTGTACACTTGAACATACTTATTCATGTTGTAATTTGTGGAAATCTTTAATGTGCATTTACTTTGATCATAAAAAATTGACAGTAGATAAATAATAAGTAAATTGGCCTATAAAATATAATTAAAAAAAACAACTTAAAATAGTCTCAGACAAAATAACAGAAAACATGCATGACATTACATATATGTACAACGAAATATCCCTTACAATTTTGATTTATCGTCATTGCACAAAATAAATTGGAAAAATCCTGTTTTGAAGAAAAGACAAAAAACCTTTTTTAAAAAATCTGATTGATTTTTAATAAAATAGAAATGCAGTTTATCGGAGTAATATTAATTATACTATTTCAGTTATCAGAATGATGGATAATGTTTAACAGTTTTACAATAAGAGCATGTTTATACTGTCACATCGAAGGTAAGTGCTGTGCAGTTTTGGCACATTGGAGCTTTTTACTATGAAATAATGAAATTGCAATATTTTTTTCTATTTTACTTGTTTACTGTTTCCTGCAAATATCTCTGCTATTATTACTTAAAACTACTGTTTGTCTTGGTCAATAAATGTTTCTGTTCAAATAAATGTAAATTAAAAAAAAATAGTAAAGTTTTTTCAGTTTTCTCATTAATTCTTCTTATACAGTTATAGTATAAAAGTGACGATAAGACAAGTAATAATAGCACAGATATATGCAGGAAACAGTAAACAAGTTAAATATAAAAATATGACAATATCATTTTTTATTATACAATGATTAGGTAAGGCTTCAACTTTAAAACCAAAGTCATGGCACAATGAAAGTTTTTGTCAACGATGCAGAAAAAACCCTAGATTATTTTTACAACGAAAAACCATTTTCGTGAAATTGGCACAATGGAGGTTTATTTTGTATAATGACAATGTATAATTATGATTACATAAAAATCTTCATTTCAAGTGTTGTCACTGACACGAATTATGGAACAACCTAAAGTTTCAAAAAGGATTATTTCTACATGTGATTCTATAACAATAATTTAAGCATTCATCATTCGGTAGCTATGCAGTAATAGTAAATGTGAATTTCATATTTTCATAATTATTATACATGATTCTGATTTGTATTATCAGGTTTTTCCTGTAAAAGAAACTTTATATTGTTATTTGTCGTAAACAGATGACAGCGATCTCAATCTGCACATAGACCCATCTGACTTGACCGTTGCTGTTCCACTCACGGAAGACGGTTTCGGCCTCTGTTGGGCAGGAGCTAGGGCGTCTCATGGAGTTGATGCTGGGAAAGTTTGCTATGAAGTCAGTACCAAATATTCATCATCAAATAATTAATCTTATTTTGAAATTTTTTATTAAACTAAAATGGGGTAAATTGTTTCAGTGACTTCCAATAGTTATGCTAGATACAGCAAGCACTTCATATATTTTAGAGATAAATATGATGACTTGCGCATTGCTTAGCTACGCTTCATTTGCCCTAAAAGTTACTTACTACTTACTAATTTTCACATGTTCATTCATGCAGGTAAAAGTTGAGAGCATGCAAACTCCGTCAGAGGGCTGTTCCCCCGCTATCAGGTTTGGTTGGTCTACACTTGAATCGTCCCTTCATCTCGGTAAGTTGATTTTTAAATTGACCTTAATTTTAAAGATATATGGTTAACCAAAAATATGTTTTAGGCATTGAGCAGAATCAGACAGCATGATTGATGTTTATAATTGTTATTATATAGGTGATGGACCGCACAGCTGGGCATTTGAAAATTCTGGACGTAAAGTGAATAATGGCGAATTCCAAGACTATGCTGTGAAATTTATTGAAAAGGATGTGATCGGTGTTTACTTGGTAAATATATCCAAATGTCTGAAAAGTATCACATCTTTCAAAGTTTGCCACCACATAGAGGATTTCAATGCAATTGATAAATCTGTATAGATTAAGGTGTTGGTAAATAAGGTTTTTATCATTATAAACTTGACTAACCAATATTTCTACTATATTTAAGGATCTGGAGTCGAGTCCTTGCACTGTCATGTTCACTGTGAATGGAACTGCACAAGAAAAAGCTTTTGAATTTGAAAAGGCCACTTTGGAAGGAGCAGCTTTATTCCCTCATGTCTTATCACGCAATTGTACCTTTAAAGTTAACTTTGGACACGACAAATTCAATTTGCTTACCAAAACTAAGGTAACCCGGCGCCAAGTTGAAGTTCCACTTGAAGTTTTGCTGGAAGAAAAGAGAGGTTTGTTGTTTGACATTCATTTGTTTGAGTAGGGCGATGGTGATCCCAATGGTTAACGCAACTACTTACATCCTACGCGGTTTTGCAGTTAATGGATCGAAATCTCAAATAGACACTTGCATACAATGTTTTTCAGTTAATTCAACAATTGAAGTGAACAGTTATATTCATATAAATTGTCCATTTATTGACGATGTATGCCAACTGCCGAGTAAAAAATGTTTTTGCGTATCTATACAGATGTAACGCAACACACAATATTTATTTCAACATTTAGAAGTGGGTAGGGTTTCGCTCGTGTTTCAAATAGTTTTTTGCAATTTTATAAGGTAATATTATTATAATAAGCTGAAAAGGTTTAAAAAGAATTTGTGAACATAAAATATATTCACAATCTAGGAAAATGTGGTAAAAAAAACCAGAAGGAATAGTTTTCATAAAATGTTCAATAATTATTTCGTGTTATTATTTATTTTCTGCATTTTTTTTGTCTGTTTTATTTTATATCTAATGATATAAGTTATATTTTAGTGAAAGATCTACAAATTCAAAAAGAAAAAGAAGAGAGATTGCAGAAGGAGAAGGAAGAGCAGGAGTTACGGAAAGAACAACAAAGGGAAAGAGATGAAAGGGATCGGATTCGGAAAGAAGCAAGAGTTAGTTTTAATTTTACTTTGTTCAGTTTTATTTTTATGTTGCATTTTAATTAAATCTTTCTTTCTGTGGTATGTTGAGCGCTTGATGCAATGCTTGCAATATCGACTCACTCAATAAATCATGCATTTTGATAGTCAATAAATTTTTTGGACCGTGGAAGATTTTCATCATTAACAATGTTATTCAATTATATTGCATTTAAAAATACATTAAATTCTTTAGTACTTATTAGGATCTTATAAAAGCAACAATGATGAAATCTGTCTAGTATTTTTCATTTGTAGCAAGTTACAGAATTGTTTTCATATATTGTACTGCAAAAAAATATCAATTCAACTGGAGAAACTTCATTAATCCATCAAGGATGGACTGACAACTTTTATTTATACTCTATTTTATTTACTAACGATTTTTGTATTGTGAAAGCAATGATTTCGGGTAATTATCGAGTAATATTCTTAGTCCACACAGCAATCAATTTTAAAAATAATTATATTTCAGTTATTCTGACACTTATTGCTCGAATTATAATTAGTGTTGCCTGCTATAACAATCTATTACGCTTAACACATCTCTGGCGGCGCGAATTGAGCATAAGTTAATGAGCGACGCGGACGTATCCGCTCGCGTAATTATTCGTGGTATACGCTGTCGCGAATTATTCGCGTACTATTAATATATATATATAAAATCTTTCTGATAAAAAAATAAGGAATGTAAAAACTCACCTACTACATTGTGATGTTTTTATGAATTAGTTTTTCACGCGCACTTCATAGTTTTTGAATATAAACTAAAAGTATATACACTAATAATATGTTGTAAAAATATATATTACTGAAGAGTGGTACTGTGAAAAACACTCCCTTTTATGAAGCGGAACTTTACAAAAGTCACAAATGTATCTTGTTTCCCCGCATTGTTTACATGCACTACAAACAAGACACTTTCGGGTTGGATATTTTACGGCTTGGCTTGCTTGTGTTCTAATTTATGTAGCCGAAAATCTTTCGAAAGTCGAAGAGGGTCGTCACGTAGGTAAACTAAAAGCGTACGAAGAACTTATTAGTACATAAAAAAATGGAATAAATTGGAATCATATGTTTTGACATGTGGTTTCGATCTTGACCTCAACACATGTATGAGTGGGGACAGTCACGATTTATACTCGTATGATAAATTTTCAACAAAAATTCAACATATGTTAGTGTAAACCATAAATATCGCAATATAATAAGTAGGACTGTGATCGCAGTCTCCCACTACAGCAGTAATTTTTTTTGGTAATTGTAATTACAGTCTCCTGCAAACGGCGATTGGTGTACTGAGGACTGTGATTCTCGTTTCCCGCCCGAGATGTGTTAATGGTGTATTTTTTCATTTATATTAAGCAAACTACACCCATAACATTCCACATATATGGAAATCTTAATTAAAAATGTATGCATTTACTAATGATGGATGTTTTTATAACAGGAGAAGCGAAGAAGGGATAAACCTGAAGATAAAGATAAAATGGATAAAGAGTCAAAAGAAAACGGAGAAAAAGAGAAAGGTAAAGACAATGATTCCGAAAGTAAGGAGAAGACTGATAAAGGGGGTGAGAAATATGATCCTATGGAAAATTCTGATGAAGACGACGATGCCAAGAAGGAAGTCGACAAAGGTGAAGATTGCATGTTATTAATAACTAATATTGTTAAACGTCTGAAATGTTTCGTTATTTATGTTTTCTTGTTGGTTCAATATGAATTTAGTTTAAATAAACATTGTTACAAATATCTTTGAAAATGTGAAAATGAAATGTTGAGCATTTTGTAGATTACCCCTTTTATTTGATCTGAAAGATTCAAACCAACGTCAATAACTCAAGATATAAACGTTTACTGCTTATTTACCTAGGAATATATTGTTATTGCTCTCTTGTGCTGAGGGCTCAAGGGACATAATGCTCAACTCTTGCAACTCAAGCAATTGCAACAGGGGAGGCAATGCATCTAGCGCAATATGTGCACCATACACTAAAGTGAGCGACGAAATTGTGTCCACACCCAACATATTTTCCAATATCTGTAAATATGTCTCTTTACCGGCTTTAAGCAATAACACCCGCAACCCGAAATATTTTTTTTTTGTATTTTCTATCCTTGTTCTTTGCCCAGAAATTACCCTATTTCAAATTAAGCTTTTATTTGACTTGATATTCTCAACTTGAAAACATCAAACCGTTGATATGATAAATTTGCGATATTTATCGACCGAAGAAAAGAGTGCAATTTTGACCCAAGTGAAAGAGAAAAGCAATCATTTCGGGTAATTATTCGAAGATTAGGGTATTGTGAAGCTACAGTGAAGAGATTTGTAAAAAAATCATGATACAGGGATGATAGGGAGGAAAATTGTATTGACAGACCGCGATAATCGACTTTTTATGGTAAAAATTTTAAGAGATCGATTTATTTCTCCTTAAAAATTAAGTTCAAAAATAGAGGCATAGACTTCAAGATCAGTTTCCACGCAAACCATCCAGAGAAGGATAAATAAAATTGGTTTTACTGCAATGAATCCGGCAAAAAACAGTTGTTCATGACAAAAGCTAAAAAAACGTCTAATTTGCCCCAAGGAAAGAAGAAATTGGACTACGGAGGACTGATGCCGGGTGATATTCTCCGACGAGTCCAAATTTAGTCAGTTTGGCTCGGATGGGAAATCGACAGCTCCCCCAAAACCAGAGGGCGTTTTAAAAGAATTTTTTTTGTGGGTTACTGTATGACAAACTTCACCCTGTGTTATGATATGGGGTCGCTTAACTGCACATGGTGTAGAACCCCTTATAGTTCATCCTGGGATCTATGAATTCCGCTCAGTACCAAGAATCGATTGAAAAAAACGCGCTACCTGCTTTTGAATGTCGTACGGAACACACAATTGAACCGTTTTGAAAGGCGACTCAGCGCTTTGTCATCATTCTTTCGCTGCAAGTCCAACCATTATTTTTTTGTTTTATAAATTACATTTATTTACATGCACTAATCATTATAGACAATAATTTGTAAGTTATTTTATGTGTTTATGTGACGAAATTCAATAAATTTTTGGAAATTCAGTCCTTTAGGCGGCTTACGAACAGCTGAGAACTCAACATCATAGAGAATTTATCGGCCGTATTAAAATAAGGGGTTCAGGATAAGTATTCTTAAAGTATCCAGGAACTAAAAAATATAATTGAGGTTACGTAGCATAACGATATCTCAATTGATTATATAAAAAATTATATCATTGAATACCAAATATTAAAAAAAAAAAAATTATATTAGACTAGTGAGTTCCCGTCATGCGTTGCATTGCCACTCAAAGACAGAAAAAGTTTGTGTTTTAATTCTGTTTATCAAAGTGCTTTTGTATTAGAGGTCTGCAAGGACCAAAATTTCATAAAATTACCCAGCCCGAGCCCTCAATATCACACTCGTTACCTGAACCCGGCCCGAAGCCCAGATTTATTTTTTTCAGTCCAAAAAAGCCTGATTTTAATTCATTTATACTTTTCGAACAATGTATGTTAATTGTATCCATACTTCCAACGATATTCAAGTGCGGAATGCATAGAGGACAAACAAACAAACATTCACATATATATATTAGTGTGTATAAAAGGATTATAATTTTTTTATTGCAATGATTTATAGAGTAATCAAAATGTTAGATGTAAGAAAGTTGATCTTTTAATTTCACGATTCCTGATTTTCCTTTCTACTTAAAAAAATAACTATTACAAATAAACTTATTTTGTTCAAATTCATGAAAACTTATTCAGGGAGTATATTTCAACATTTTTTTTTCAGTAAATCGTAAATTATGATGACGTATTGGGATTAAATGAAGATTTTTTGGGTACGGACACAATTTTGTCGCTTACTTTTTACATGCACCTAATAAAGAAGATAATGGGCCAGGCACATTTTGTAATTGGGCACCTAGAATAATAGACATACCGGAAGTGGGCATTTTTTAGTGATATTCGGAAATATATATTATTTTCTTAAAATCAAAAACTTCTTAACCATTTGATATTTTCGATTGAAATTTTCAAAGGAATCATTAGTGACACTTAATCTTAAAAATAAAACTAAAACACCCCGATTACATCATAATTTTACTATATTGTTTCTAAATTAAATATAAAAACCAGTTATTAATTCAGTAAATTGCACTCCACATGTAATCAATCACAGTGCCTCCAAGATTCTCTGACCCTGACCATACTCTTTACTTCCTCCCATGTCATCCCAGTGTTCCATAGCTCCATGTAGAATATGGTCATCAGCAGTCTTTAGAGCGATGGATTCTGTCCAGTTGGAAGAATAGAGAGGGGTGGGATTAAAGCTCTCCTTCGGCACAGTACCAGGTCCATAACCAATTTTGAATGTTACAAGAGGCTGTCTTTTCTCAGAATTCCTGATGAAACCAAACCACCTTATCACTAGTATTTGCCACAAGCATCATGTTTTTGAAGAATTGCTTGTTTAATTTGTTTTTTTTTCTTGCAAGAAAAAATTGAGAAAAAAGAAGAAATAAAAGAAGAGAAGAAAGTCGAAGAAACAAAATTGGCTGATGAGGATGTGAAAAAGACGGAAGAAAAGATGGAAGTTGAGGAAAATAAACCGGAGGAACCTAAAATAGAAGAAACCAAGATTATCCAACCTGTATTCAGGTAACAAATTTTTTTAAATTATTAACTATGGTTTCTATTTAAATTTTTGATTTTGTGCTTGAAAATATTTTATTTCAGCATTATTTTAAATAAAACCTTGAAACCCAAACTTTTTTTGTCCTTCCCATGTATATTAGAGCAGCGGTCGCCAAACATTGCTGGTTTGCGAGGAAGTTTTGGTGGTCCACAAGCGTATTGCAATAAAGTAATGAGAGCCAAGAATCCGTAAACTTTTTTCAGCTATATTTCGTTATGCTTTATTTCGCAGCAACAAATATCTCCAATTAATGTTTTTTAATTAAACAAGTGTGATAACATTCCATAATATAAAATTATTTAACTATAAGTTTGTGATTTCTTAAGCAAAAATCATGCTATAGTATTACCAACATTACTTGGCCTTGGAAATAAAGTTTTCATTCTAAGATATATTGCTAAAATATCAATTTTTTTGCAAAAGAGAGAATGTATCATTTTTGCATTATGAAAATATACTAAAATATCAATTTTTATTTTATTTTGGAAAAGAAAGTATTGCTCTTAAGTTAAAATAGTGTTTTACTTTCATAATATTCTTTTTTTATTTCTGAATATTGTTTTCATGTATACAATTATCAATAAATGGAATGGTATTTTTTCTAATTTCTAGCTTTTAAAATAATATTACATTTTTGAGTAATGCTAATTTATTTGTTAGAATGAGAAGTAATTAAATATCATCAAAATATAAAATGAATTTTAATATTGATATTATAAGAATCTAGCAGAAGTTACAAAAGTGCTCTTCCATAAAGTTTGGTGACATACATTTAGAACAGTTTCATCTTAGGTCGATACGATTCATTTGCAACATTTGCAAATGCGAGCATATATGCATGTCAACAAATAATTTCGTTCTTGAAAATACAGTAGAAATAAGTACCTAGGCAATGTTAAGAAAAACAGATCTGAGGGAATGCCCGGGAGGTTATAGGTAAAGTTTGTGTGTTCTGTGAACGTGAAAAATCATGTAAAGACCACAATGACATCTATTATAAAATGTTCACTGTTGCCAAGTTACTCTTTATTAAGATTTAACTTTCTCAACATAAAATTTAACTTTTACTTAGTGGAAAATAATTTTAAACATGAAATTCAAATCAATGACTGTCATTCCAATTTTTTTATACAATTTTAATTTTCACTCTTTTTATTAAAGTAAACAAAAATATTTAAAATTGTTACAGTTAATTACAGTAGTACATCTGTAGTTAGTGGTCTGCGAGATTATTAATTCTGAGTTACTGGCCTGCAAGGTCTGAAAGGTTGACAACTGCTGCATATATTAAATCATATGCTTTTTTTCAATGACTTACAGGATGGAAATTGACATTGAAGTAGATGGCGAGGAAGCGAAGATGTTGGAAGGCTATATATTTATTGGATTAGTGCCATTGGAAAAATGGATCAAGGGACCACTCAGACCTTCTTGTGACGAACAGTGTGAGGTTTGTCAACCTTATTATCTTGACAGAATGTCTTTCTTCTTCAAATATATATATATTATAATAAAAATAAATAAACTATTACAACATATTAAAAAAAATCATATAATGACACTGCCATCCAAGGAAAAGAGATTGTTTTCAACAATTACTTTTTCAAATAATGCGGCTTCAAGTAATCAAGTATTTTTGATTTAATTATTATTAAGTTAAATACAGGAAAAACTTGACTTGGTTCTCGATGCAGTGGACCCTGGGGAAAAATAGTAATTTCTAATTTTTAGTGGTTACGCTGTATGTTTCCGTGTCATCATGCTTGAATCCATTACTAGTCCTTATAGACATTGATTATTCAATCTATTTATGAAACTGTGTTCAATTGGATGGATCTCGTTCTAGAAAATCTTAAAACAAGGTAGAGAGAGATTGTTTGATTTACATAGTCTAATGAGGTGGGTAGAGGTATATTTAAAAAAAGTTACCATGTACCAAGTGGGAAGTAACAATGTCTGGCTTGAAATTTATATATATTTATTTGTATGTGATCATTTTTAGGTGATAATGATGTGCGGTCTTCCTGGTTCAGGTAAGACCTATTGGGCGCTGAAACATGCTTCAGAGCATCCCGCAAAGAGATTCAACATCTTAGGAACAAGTTCTCTCATTGACAGAATGAAGGTAATATAATAGGAAATTGCCTGTCTTATTGACAGCTTGTGCATTATTCGATACCCTTGCGTGATAATAAAATTGAAATAATTTTTTTGGTGAACATAGATATATTTATAGGCCATAATAATATTGTTGCAAACTAAAGTTAACTGAAGTATGAAATAATAAAAATGTACTTTAGGACCATGTGAATTACTAATTAGAAGAGTAATAGCTGAAAAATTAATATTTTGCATTTGATTTGGCAATAAGTAAAGTACCATGTTTGCTGATTGTTTGAAAGAATTTATCAACCTGTGTTTCAAATTCTCAACAATTTCTTCATTTGCCTCTAAAAATCAATAGTGCGAATTTATTATTTATTCTGTACTCGCACCATATACCAATTTCAAAGATAACATAAATTACATTTCTCTAGGTGGACTGCAAATCCTTTCGGGCGCAGCATGAAGGTCGCTGGGAATCGATCATCTCTAAAGTGACAAAATGCGTAGTGAAACTGATCGAAGTTGCGCAAACTCGTCGCAGAAACTACATTCTTGATCAGGTAATATCCTATATCTATTTGTTGTTTTATATTTCAAGCAGAATGATAGGAAATCTGGAATGATAGTAATTATGGTTTCAGTATACAATGATAAATATTGAATTATCTTTCATCCCTCTGCTAGAAAAGCAAGCAAAATATGATTGTAGTGTTTTCAGACACCACTATATATTTATTTCCCGGTACAGTTTGTTTTATATTTCCCGATACAGTTTGTATTAGTATACATACCGACACTGAGCAAGCTTTGATATTCAATATTTGCACATTTCCTGGAGATGTATGTTTTTAGTATTCATCTTGAATTGGAAAGTTTAAAGTTACTTCAAAAAATATTTGTAAAGCATAAATATGGGAAACATTTACGCTAGATCAATTATATTAGCATTTCTTATTATTGTGAGCTTTTTTGATGCCTGAGATATGTGTCAGGAAGCGTTACTTATATTTACCGAATGAATAGTGTAAATTCATCTTTTAAATATTTTTGCTATGCGAGCATTGGCCCAATTATTTCATAAAGAGAAATCATGTTCTCAGCAATACTGATCAAACCGAGAGTGTAAGTGGAGTGAAAGAGTTTTGAATTATCTCAGCGTTTAAGCTTATGATAAATTGTAACCTAGTTCAGGGTAATTAGTTGAGTATGATGAATTGCAAATTTTCTTTGGAATATTGTTACCAGATGTGACAAAATTTTGTCATTCATTATTGATATATTTTACCTAGTTAAGGGACCGGCAAAGGAAAACCTTTATCTTAATCATTGTGTACCTGTACTTATTAAGAAAAGTTTCTTTTCAAAAGTTTTAAGATGACGGTTTTCATTTGTTTCAAATTGTCTTGATAATAATTATGTAAGTCGATATGCAGTCTCTAGAGCGGGGCATCATCAGTTGATGAGGTAAGACAGAACAGGTAAAAAGGTTATGAAAGTAAAAAACACACTCGCCGGTCATCGCTCCCTGATTACTCAAGGTAAACAAAATTGAATCCATATTTAGTTTGTAAGATCTGTCAGGTGTAGTTTTGGTCATTAGTTTTTCTTTGGGCACCGGTGAGTATCTGATATCCTATAAAGAGTTATAGGGTTGATTTTTGTTTTATTTTATTAGTAAGCAATCGAAAATGAATGATATGATTTTATTATTAAGGGATGATTGACACCAGGAAAAATTTATGAATAATACATTCTATATTACATACTTCCAGAAATGTGAAAATGGAGCTCCATATTGTGAAGATATAATGATGCAATCCCACTATCTGAAACGTTGCATGCGAATAATCTCTAATCATTTTTTTCTCCAATAATAGAGAAATTAAGATTGAGGTTTCTCGTTATTCCAGGAGAATAGCTCAAATTCATTTGTCTCCTTGAAATACTGTTTTAAGTTTTCAAATGATTTTTCTTGTTTGTTTCAAAGCTAAGGTCTTGCATTAACCCTCTAAAAGTGCGCAATATGGTTTGCGTCACATCAGTAATTCCACTTTGCAATGTTTTGATAGCTCAGTAAAAACCCCTAAAGAAATTGCTACAGATGCTTCAAAACTCATTTGTTACATTAATATGAATACAACATAGCATTGTAAGATGCTTCATATAAAGAAAAATCTGAGTCAAATTTTCTGCGAGGATTCGGAAACATCTCTGTCTGCAAAACTCACTAAACCGACTTCAGTACCTGAATGATGTATTTTTTTATGCTCTAGACAACATTATCAAATTATTAATAATTATTATTAACATTATATAATTATTAAATTGCTCGTAAAAAAATATTACATCAAATCGAAGAATGTTTTGAATTTTTGAAATCTATAAGAAATTATTACTCTCTTTTAAGCGTGAAATTTTTAGATTTCTCGTGTAGTGCTCCATCTCAATTGTGTATTGTTTTGAATTGACTTTCTTAACTCTGATGTAGACTAGTTCAGTAATCGTTGAATACTGGACAGTAATGTTCCTTCTGAGCCATGAACAAGTGCACACATCATGCACTTCAATTAGAATAAAGTTAGTGTGTTAATATTTAGGCTGTGTTCTGAAAATAGCCTTTTAGTAATCTGAAGCAGTCTGGAGAGATTTAATATAATATTTAGTGTAGAACGTAATTGATCATTACCAAAATTAAACATGGAAAGTAGCTTTTTATATTATGTGTATAAGAGGTTGTAGAGGCAATACTAAATTTATTTTATTGATTTCAAAAAACTTGAAATCACATTTTTTCACATAGCTATCAAAAATTTATGGGCACATTGCCAATTGGGAAGTTTCCTGAAAACTGACTTTTGTAAACATATTTTTGTAGATGTGTATGAGCTCCTTGTTAAAGCTTATGAAATGATTCTGTGTGTAAGCACATTTTTGACTCTTAATTAAACCTAACCCATCTGCTGTAGATCAAAGTCTTTCACTGAAATCTGGGTATTTTTATGTTTATTCAATAACAAGATACATGTTCGATGGGATACGGCTATAGATTTCCTGAAAGCATATTTACCTTTTCTTGATTCAACTTATGACCTAGGCGGATAAAAATGTGAAGAGCAAATAAAAAATTTGAGTGAAAATGTCTTATTTCTGAAAATTGCTTTAGTAAGTATTATGTAAATGACATTATTTTTTATCTAACTAAATTTAGACCAAAATGGTCTAAATGGTCAGATGAAGGCTTGGTAAATATTCATGTTTATTTCTATCGATTATATGAAGTATTCCCAATATATTTCAGCAACACAGGATTAGGATTCAAACACTATTTATAAACAAGTTATGCAGTCTGTATATCCCGTGTATTTTCAAAATATATTATTGTAAATTATGACATGTTTGTTAATGTTTCTGAAGCAATCTGAAAAATTAGTTTGAAAGAAACTGCAAAAGTATAATATGAGTAAATTATAAATCAAATGCAAGATTCAGCTTTGAACAATCTAGAAAACTTGGGTAGTCTGTCAATATCCATAAATTTTCAACTTCCGAAGCGGCTCAACTGATCAATAATATTTAACTACGAGCAAAGTTTTACAAATTACCTAAAGATATTGTATTTTGCTCTTCATCTGTATATCCTGACTTCGCTGCTGGATGTCGTCATCGCCCTCGATTTGGACCATACCTTCCTACATCTCTACATCATCTCTGTGGTATATTACAAAAATTATCGACCGAACCTGAAAACTGCATAATTGTATCGATGCGCCACAATGGATAAAATGTTTCTCCGCCGGCCTTACAAACTTTAGACTAATGTCTATCCTTCGGCTCAACGGCGCAAAATGCGTCAATTCACCGGCTGCAAGCGTTCGGCCATAGTTATAGTCCCCGATGAGGAGACTTACACTGAGAGGCAACGGCTTCGTGAAGAGAAAGACGGCAAAGACGTTCCGGACGGAGCCGTGCTAGAGATGAAAGGTATGCTAACTGATCAGCTATCAACATTTCTTGTCATTTATTTCTCATTCTTCATGGCGGGCGTGCGTGTTGGGCTGAACACTTTGTTTTTCATTGTTTTATCCACTCGAGTGCATTGCAATTATAATAATCTGTCAGCCACTGTGTTAATAACATTTGATATTCTTACAAAATCTGAAGCGATCTGTATGAAAAATTTTAAAATGATAAAATATATATATAATTCTCTTTGACGGTGTTTTTTCTGACTTATTTCAAGTTTGCAAAAATATTATATGTATACAATTTCCATCATATAGAAATCACATGATATGAATTGCATATTGTATTAACGAAGGTCCACAGTGCAATGCAAAGTCATAGAAATGGGTATTCACTTTTGGTAATGTATGTATTTTTTTTTAAACTGACACATTTTACTTTCTGTATTACATAGTAGTCTTATTGTTAACTGTCCGTGTGTCACAGAGTTCAGATAAAATATTATTTCATGAATCATTGACAGTGTCAAATTTTGTCACTTTTAGGACATTCCGCAGAAGCAACACTATTGACTTGCATCGCTTGCTGGTTACTATTCAAAATATACCGTACAGATCGTTTTAGTATGATCGGACTTAAAAAAGACATGTATAAAATTTCTTCGAGATAATTGTTTTTCACGTGTCTGGTTGTTTATTTGTAAACTCTTCATGAAACTATTGTATTCCAAAACTCTACTTGACTCCCAATTTAATTTTAAATGGGAAGATTTCGCTCCCGCACGCATTGAGTTTTTTTTTGTCAAGCGTCCCGCAGATACTTTCTCACGTTTTTTTGTTTTTATCAAACTGTTTAAATGGTATAGTGATAAAAAAGAGAAATCAAACCGCAGCTTGTGTAGAGTTTCAATTTCCACCTTGGAGCATTTATCACTGCCTGACAACTCTCCTCAGGTCAGAGAGTGAAATAAAATGAAAAGCATTTTTGTGATCGATCATCACTTTATTAATGAATGTCAAGGCAGAAGAGAAACTCTACACGATGAAGGAAGTTTAAGATTGGGAAAATTGACTTTTATCTATTTTCGCAGCCAACTTTGTCCTGCCGGAGAAGTGCATGTGGCTAGAGGAGGTGACCTTCTCGGAGCAGAACGAGGAAGAAGCCAAAAAGACTTTGGAAAAGTACAACCGTGAAGGAAAAGCGGCAGGATGCGGTAGAGGCGCTGGCGGTAGAGGATCTCAGGGGCCAGGTCAAGGATCTAAGAGGCCTCGTTTTGATTCTGACCGCGGTAGAAGCTTCGGTTCTGACAGAGGTGGCCGCCATGGAGGAGGAGGCGGAGGTGGGGGAGGAGGACCACTGAGACACCGAAACGACTCACGCAGAGGTGAGCAACTCTATGACATATTTCCTTGAGCGGCTTTGTAATGATGAAGTATGGCATTGATGTCATTTGTTCAAAATTGATTAACTATTATTATTTTGCAGATGACCGCCGTGGAGGAGGCGGAGGCGGGTGGGGTGACCGTAATTGGGGACGAGGTGGTGGAGGCGGTGGAGGCGGTGGTGGCTGGGGAGGTCGAGACCCTCCTTACATGAGAGACCGCAATCGAGATGGAGGTCCTGCTCCGTACCGAGGAAACTCCGACAGGTGGGCCGGAGGAGGAGGCGGAGGCAGCAGGTGATCAACCTATTTCTGCAATTTATCGGTTTTTCCGTGCAATGCAAATTATGTATGGGTCACTTGCTTAGCCTTGTAATTAATATTATGTTGTGACTTACTTGGAATAACCCTACAACAACATGCCTGAAAGGCGAATAATCTTTACATTATCGTCATATGAATACCACAAACTCACACACTTCATATCTTAATAAACCTCTTCAGTAGTGACATGGTGTGATACTGAAATAGCTAGCTTTCGACAATATTCCATATAAAATGAGTTGCTATTTTTCACCTTATTTTTGCAGATCAAAATGCTGAATTTAATGAATATTAAAAAATTCTGCTTTGTTTTTTAAAAAAGAACAACTAACTTTTTAAGAGACTCTGAACTCCATTGGTGTGCACCTGATTATTGCACTTGGAACTTGTGGTATTAAGGAAGGGCAATTTATGAAATATACCATGGGTCGCCAAACTTTCAACCACTACGGGCGACCTGCTTTTGAAATTATTGGCAGCAGTCTACTAACACTAAAAGTAGTAATTTAAAGCCCAAAATAAGTTTAAATTAACACATTATAATTGGGCGCCTCGAACAATAGACTTTATTTAGCCAGAAGCAAGCGTTTTTTATCGATTAGTGCTAAAATATATAACTTTCTTAAAATAGGCACAACTTCTAAACCCAACAATATTTTTAGTTGAAATTTTCAAAGAAATTATGTGTGATATTTGGTCATCATAAATAAAATAAAAAACACTCTTACTATGTCATAATTTCACCATATTTCTGAGCTGAATATAAACAGCTGTTATCAATTTGGTAAGTGGCACTACACATATTTCCAATATGAAATATATACTCGCCATTCCCACATTTTACAATCATTGGAATTGTGTAATCTGAAGACTTAAATATTCGAGAAACATGTGCCACATCTTTTTTTAAAGTAAGGAATGAAAACATTCAGCCTATAATAACTCATAAGTTTTATTGCTTCTTGTCAAAAATGGGTAAAGTATTAATCACTCTAATGATAATTAGTTGCAGCATTTTATTTCACACTGACAAGCAAACCTGTGATATGTCATGTCCCGCAAACAACCAACAGTCCACAATAAATGGCAAATGCCCGCAAACAATGTCTTAAAAATAAACATAGATAATACCAATTCAATATCAAGTTATTTTAATAACAGCAATTAATGATGACTTCAGACAAACTTAAAAATAGTATGTAAATAAAACACGATGTTCTTTTATTTTAGTTTTAATTACACTAGCAATATGCTGTACAATTCGTAAATATTAGCTGTTTATGTAGTGACAGAGTGCGCGCCAGATTTTCAACAAGTTTATCATAATAAACATGCTGCCAAATGTTCATCTGTCAAACGAGAGCAATGTTTTGACTGCATTCGTGTCACACAGAAAATGTAGATTCACTTAGGAAAGTGGATCCAAAAAAAGTTGCCAAATATCTATATGCCCCCCCTGCATATCTCCGCAAATATGAATATTTTTCTTCACAAAGTAAATTCCAAAAATTACTCTGAATAAGTTCTTGATTTCAAAAATATGTCGCATTTCACACAAGGACTTTATGGCAATCTTTTATGGGGGATGGATTAAACTATAATTTATTTATTGTAAATTTTAAAAATTGAAATGCATGGCATTACAGTTAAATGCGTCATGCATTACACAAACACAACAACAGTAACAATAATGAAAAAAATAATACTCATAAAAACAATGAAAATAAAAACATTTTTTTGAATTACAAAAAAAACAAGTTAATTTTTAATTTATTGTTAATTTACAAGGAACAAATATTTGGTGAACAATATCCAGAGTTTAGAGCTGGAAATATCTAGGTCTCTAGGCAATACATTGATCAGCTGAACGGCTCTTGCAGCTGGTGACTCGAATGACTGATGCGAAGAACAAGTTTTAAGAATAATGATTGCTTGGTTATGGTTTTGGCCACGTAGATAAAAATTGGGATCATGTAGGTTGATAGTCATGAGAGTTTCAGGATTATAATGAAATAATTTATATGTGAGGGAAACAAAATGGATACACTATTGTTGATTTATCACGGAAAAAATCATATTGTATCTGAATTTGTATATACTGCAAATTCACTTAAATCCATTGTTATCTTTTTGTAGGAATGCTATCTTTTTATAGAAAGACGGCAAGGTAACTGACTTCATCCTTTTACATACAGAAACTGTAATTTATTACGAATCTCCATTTAAAATATTTTATTACTACATTTTTACATTGACAATTTTAGGATATTTATTGTTCTAACTTCTTAACAATTTCTGAGAATAGGCAAAAATATCAATATACCAAGAACTTGAAGGTGTAATCAATTTTGTTAATTACATGTTATTAAAATAAGTTTAATTTTGGAATAGGGGTGGTGGAGGTGGCGGTCATCAGGGACACCAAGGCAGAGATCGTGGTGATTCGCATCCACGCGGCCGACCCCCCATGATGTCCCACCGATCCAACAGCGGTTCGGATGACTCTCGTGGACCACCTCCCCCTCATATGAATAAAGGATGGAATGCTCCGAGAGGTGGCGGTGGAGGAGGAGGCGGAGGTGGAGGAGACCGTGGAGGCAATAGACCTCAGCATCACCAGCGCCCACAGCAGCATCAGGTGAGGGTCAGTTACCTTCTTTTATTGTCCTACCACCTAAGATTTACAGTGTCTTGTCTACGTTCTGTTCAAAAATGTTAAGGTTTCAATTTGAAGAAATTTATTCTGTTCTGTTAGGGAGGAGGTGGCGGTAACCAATCAGGTGGAGCCGTAACCGGTAACGGAGGCGGATGGTCTGGACAGCAAGCCAATAGCGGTTGGGGTCAGGGTCAAGGCCAAGGCCAAGGGCAGGCATGGGGTCAACACCAATGGAATCAGCAAGGTAACTATTTGAATTTATGACAAGCAAGTGTAGATCGGATTTTCTGAATCATCTAAACTCATTTATTCTCACTTGTTCATTATAACAAGTAGTTTATTGGAACTTCAGTGTATCATACTTTTGAATTGAAAGTGTCGCATGCTTCGCGAAAGAAACTTTTTTGATAGAGAAACTGACAAAACTTATGAGTGTTCGATATAGTGCTAGTGCGAGATATCTCAAAATAAATTTAAATCATAAATGAATAGACCCAGCCGAGACTTCCTAGACTCTTGATATATTATTTGGTCTGCTTCTCCATTTTCAATATCTTCCTACATTATTCAACCAATTCCCCGTTGCACACAAATTTTAAGATACAGTGTGCTACGAGTTATTGTGAAATGCATCAGTTTAGTCAAATGAAGAATAATCTCGCAAAAACTCTATAGTGTTGATGGATTTTAAATTAGTAATAGCGTGACTTATTTATAATTCATTAAAATACTCATTTATTAAGAATTTTTTTACAGTCAATCAATTATATATTATGAAATATCAGTGTTTTTAATTCAACCAAGTACGGTACCAAATCTGGGTTACTTTGGCCCAGTTCTGAAGGCTTTTGTATTTTTATGGTTCGCCATTGCATTTATGTGTGGTAATGTTCTACATAGAAATGAACTAATGTCTTAAGATGAAATGTAATTAACATAAATAGATTTATTGTTATAATTGATATATAAATATAGATAAAACAAGGTGGGCCAAAGTTTGCATCCAAATTGGGTAACTTTGGCCCACGATACAAATATAAAGCATTTGGGTTACAGATTAGTAATACAAATTGAAAATATAGCTACTCCAATTTAGTTCAAGAGACGTTTTAAAATTGTGTTTAATCATTTCAAGCTGATGGCTTACAAATTCAACAATAAAACAATTATGTTGCACATAACTCCATAGTTTTACCGCCAGGGGCTACGAAATACCTTTGCTTAACTAAAAAATATTCATATGGCATTAGTATTATGATGGTTTTATAACACCACCCTTTTCCATATAGTGAACCAATCTTAGACCGATGGGCAAACCCAAATTGATGGTAATATATTATTACATTCAATTAGCACTGATTGTGCCAGACTATTTATTCATAGTTGCCACGTATTGTCCTCTGCTAAAACAACCACTGTTTAAACACTAGGACTCCTTTAGTTAGTAAAAATATGTCAGCTTACCACATTTCCGGACTCGACTGCAATTGTAGATGCATATTTATTGTAGAAAAAAGAAAAATCATGAAAGAGAGTCCATGATATGTTTATTATATGATAATTTTGTATATATCCCTCTATATAAATGTGCAATGTCGACGTCCGTTGGTAGCGTCGCTGACTACGGTTACGGATGTCTCGGGTTCAATTTCCGGTGCGGACGGTTTTCATAGATTGACCGTTTCAATCGATTTATGGATTTATGTTCGTAGTCTGAGTCCTCCATCCCACCCATCGTATCCCAACGGGGCATAGCGAAAGCGATTAGCTAACCACTAGTCCTGTCCTATCCCTATCCTTCTATCCCTACTCTCTTCGAAAAAAGAGAGGTTGAGCGACTGAGTAACAAGCAGTTCTCATAGAAAAATTCTGTTTAGATACCTCCATTAGGAGACCATATGCTCCACATTGGGAGCGAACATGGAATTTTTTTTTAAACTGTAATGCAAAATAATTATTAGAAAAATTCTTTTTACAATTCACTTTTTATTGCGATTTTTAGTATAGGTACTATTTTTTAGTGTCAGCTTTCGTGACCAAGTTATTTTTAATATAAAATAAAAATTGATAAATTTGTCATTCCACTGTATGTGTTACTAATTGTGACACATGTTTCTCCTCTTTGAAAAGCATCTTGACTTCTCATTTTATTGTAAGGTTATTTGAGGCGCCCAGTATCAAAGTTAGCCAAAGGTATCCTTACAGTTTATTCAGGAGGAAGGAAAATTCTGTTGCTATGCTTTTGACAATAAATATTTAAGTGAAATATTTTTCACAAGATACTAGAACATATCAGGAATACTTTAAAATGAAAAAATTCCATTTAACTTTATTATTAAGGCCCTAGCATGAGGTACCAATATGCTCTTGACCTGTTTTGATAGTGAGTTTTTCGTTTGGCTGTTTTTGATATTAAGCGATGAACTTTTGGCCTTTTTTGATACTAGGATAAAAAGAAAAAAAAAAATAGCCTACGCATATTGAGTAAGATTATCATGCTTTATTGAAAAATATGCAACTCAAACAAATAAACATCCAAAAATACACTAATTCTACTACTAAATTCATTAATTTTATTTTTACAAGAAACTTAAGTTATTAAAACAGAAAAGGGTTCTTAATGATTACCATTTTTTATTTCAAACTATAACGTGGGGCGGACTTCCCAATCATTATCAAGTTTTATTAGGGTTTTTTGAGATTTATTGTCGATATAGGGTGGGGTATGTTGGTCTCTTTGGTTTAGTTGTAAGAACTTTTCCATAGTGATCAGGTGCGTCTGGGTAATAATCCCGGCAGTGCCAATAATAAATTCAGATTTTTGCAATGCGATTTTGTGATGTTGTTTCTCCTCGAGTTGATCTCGAGTGACTTAAAAATTCTCACGTGCAGTTGGTAACGTTGTTGGCTACGGTCACCGATGCCTCGCGTTCAATTTCTGGTGCGGACAGTTTTCATTAATTGATCTTTCAATCGATTTATGGATTTCTGTTTGTAGTCATGCATGTTTGTGAGTCTAAAAACTCTTCCCTCCCTCCCATTCGATTCCCAAAAACGGAGCGATTAGCTAATCACTAGTCCTATTCTTCTATCCCTACTCTCTTCGAAAAAAGAAGTTGAGTAACTAACAAGTTCTCATAGAAAAATTCTGTTGAGATACCTCCATTAGGAGGCCATATGCTCCACGTTGGGAAAAAATCTCATTTTCTAATTTCAAATGATTGGTGCATTGCCATTAACGGTAATGTCAAATATTTTTTTAATTTTAAAGGTTTATTTAGATTTTTGAAATGGTGTTAATAGGGTGGGGAACTTTATTTGTACAAGGGTTATGATTGTAATATTAATTTTTTCCATTTTTACTATAGACATGCGGTGGGGAACTTTATGGGTGGGAGGGAATTTTAGACATCACAGAAATCCATAAATTGATTAACAAATCAATCAATGAAACTGTTCATACTGTTATTCTAACACGTGAATGCCGCAACGAAGCCTACGACATTGACAATTCGACAAATGAACTGACAATATTGGTTATAAATGTCTTTTTCTGTTTAATATTATGGTTATAAACTCCAACACAAAGTACACAAATGTACTGTGAAGTGATAAAACTGCAAATACAGATTTCAAGTGTCATTTAAGGATAAACCAAAAAAAATCAAATATATAGAATATTCATACTTTTATCTTAACTGAGACGCATATGAAAAGTATGCACCCATTTTATTTCCATATTAAATAACGTAGACTATATATTGTAATGCAAACTCTTATACCTTTTATTGTATGACAAATTTTCATAATCTTCCATTTTTGCTTTCGATTTTCGAAGAATCAATATTTTTAATCAATACAACCAAAAGAAGAGAATTTACAAGTTTTGTGAATCAAACATGCATTATGGCGGACATATTAGATTTTTTAAATTCGAGGCCTGTGATTGGCTTGACAGTCCTTCGGCTATTTATTTTTTGTTTTGGTACAAAGTTTTAAAAAGTTCAAAAACTTTGACTGATTTTGATACTCAGGCAATTTTAAAAGTCGATTTGATGAAAGTTCTAGACGATTTTGACGCAAATTTTTTTTTGAGAATGGTAAGGTGCAAAGAATTTAATGTCGTTCAAAACAAAAAATGTTAAAAAGTGCCTTTGGCTAACTTTGATACTGGGCGCCTCATTTATTTACTAGCTATATTGAGTCTAATTGAAGACATGGTGCAATAACAGCGTATATGCAAAAAGCCTGTTCTGAATTAATTGTCTTCAAAGTTTTTACGTATGAATTAAATGGCATTTAAAAAAGTCATTATTCTTTTTACACATTGTGGATTATTTAATTCTATTTCTAGAAACTAATAAAATTTGTGTATGCAGCGAATTTTTTTTATTTATCAATAAGTTTTGGAAAGACTTAACTGATGCAAAAAAGTGATATTATATACCAATTATTCGACGGTAAAGGAAATTGAAATCGATAAAAATATATAATCAATTACAAATCAAGTATTATTGTTATCACATATGGATATGTTCACTGTCAAAAATTAACATTTTAAGTCATTCTGCACCACCTGAAGCTAAAAACTTAATTAGACTTTGAATAACATTCTTTTTTGCTGACTTAATTGCTATCATTTAACTCTTACGATATAGCCCTTTTTTGAACGATTGTTGTACCAAGCTTAAAAATAAAAAAATCTCTTACGATTTTGATGCCTCTATATATGTTCACCTGCGGTGTCGTATTTTATTATGGAATATTTTTGTTTCGTGAATTTTTCTGATTGCAGATCCCAGCTGTTGTAATAAGCATTGTTTATTGCAACATTTTTTCACTACTTGAAAGAACATGGCATCCAGTTTCTGATAGTTTGTAAAAATATAATTCTCTCCCTATTCCCTTTTCTTTGTTGGATGATTCTCTCCCACATATCCCTCCTTATTACACATTTTTTTGCTCCTGTATAGGTATATATTCATAGTATTATGAGACCTGTTATTTATTGACAAAACATCATCACTAACAGAACTATTACTGAATGCCAAAGCCACTTTGAGCTATAATAAAAAATCTGTGCCTAAACTGCTACACTGCTATTATCTTTAGGTTGGACGAATTGGGGTCAACAGGGTTGGGGTGCTCAAACTGGAGGTGGCTGGAATGCCGGTGGAGCCGCAGCCGGCGGCTGGAAGTATCAAGGGCAAGGGCAGGGACAAGGTCAGCAGGGAACCGCCGCTCAGCAACAGCAGTGGGGGCAGTGGCCGCAGCAACAGGGTTACTGGGGGACACAGTGGCCTGTCCAAAATCAGGTCAATTTTATGTTTTATAGGTAGTATTCTTTCAACTTAACATCTCAAACTGCAAAATAATGGATCGAGATGTCGCCTGAGCTGATATTTGACATCAAGCTCTTGGGGGTGATATGATGATTAAGGGTAGGTGGGTTAGAAAATGTGACATCACAAAAAAAAAATATAAAAGCAAATTTCATTACTTCATGGTGTTTACAACTTTAAATTTTGCGATGTCAAATTATTTTTGATTTTGAAAGATTTATGGATACTATTTTTTTCTTATTTTACTTCTTCTTAAATTTATTTTTTGTTTCTACCTGGTTAAATAAAATATCACTGCTACATTTGTCGTTACTGGCGTCATCATGATCGACAACCAGGGATATAAGGAGGAATATTAAAAAAAATCGTTAAATCTGTTTTTTTAACGTTTAGGGGGTCTCAAAAATGTAACGTAATGTAGACAGAGGTAAAAGGTTATGTGACGATTGGGGGAGGATTAAAAATAGCCAAAAATGTATGACATCATGTATGGATGGTCTCTTTATGGACTGGAGTAACTTAAATAAAAATTGGAATCTCGTGAAATTACATGTAAGAAAACTAGCAACAACACTTCATGTACTAGAGATTATGGTTTTCAAAACATTATTGTTGGTTGTAATATAAAGATGTTCAATGTTTTGTGGGTGAATTTATGTTGTTAAAAATATAATTTTCACTAAAAATAGCATTTTAATCATACCAGCCAGCGCTAAAAACAATTTAAATTTGCCTCAATATATCCATCGAACAATAACCTTCAGAAGTCACACTGGCAAAAAGTGGCTCAGTTATGAATTACTACAAAAAATACATTTTCAAGATTCTTTGACCGGGGTTTTGACATAACAAAACGACTCAACGATCCCAAGTGTTCCATAATTTATTGTTTATTTTAATCACATTCCATTATCAAACTTGAATTGAGATTTTGTGAATTTCCATGTATTTTGTCACTAACGACCCGGGTTTTGTCTTTTGGCATCTTCAGGCATTCGAGCACACGAGTGAACTTGAACTAACACAAATATACAGTTTATAATGATTATATACAAAATAAAATGAACAGAGGGGCGTTTTCAAATGCAATTCGAAGAACTCTTCGCCCAATTTCAACTAACTACTCAAACTGAAGATGCCGAAAGGCGAAACCCGGGTCGTTAGTAACAAAATACACGGAAATGTACAAAATCTCAACAATTCAAATTTGATATTGAAATTCCATCAAGCACCCTCAGTCGATATCTTAAATTACATTCCATTGTGTCATTTGACTCGTAAGCGTCAAAAAGTATTTTAGAAACAAATTTAATTAGATTCATGAATAATTGAAGTGGTAGATAAGAATTCTGAAGGGTCGATAGTCTTTGGTCTTCTTTCCCTGTTAATATTGACTCAATCTTTTAATTAATAATCAAACAGGGTCAAGCTCAGAGCCAGACAGGCGCGAATACGAATACGGTGACATCCAGTGACAGTTCTTTGACGGGTCAACAGGCTACCAATCAATCTCAAACCTCTCAGCAAGCTGTCTCCGCTCAACACCAGCAACAGCAGATGTGGGCGCACTATGCTCAGGCCTACGCACAACAGGTTGCTCTCACTATTACATTTTCTCGTTTTCGACCTTGCTTCACTTTGTCGTTCACAATATCTGTGTAATGAACAAGATACACCGACCCTGTTCGGAAGTAATACTGGTCCATATTTATCCGATTCTCGTTGCGTTGTATACCTGTTTTGATGTGTGAAGAAACTTGACATAGAATACGTGTTCGGTAGCAGGTAATTAGTTTTTTTTGTTTTTCAATCAACCTGGTATTACTTTTCATTCGAAGGATGGCCAATGTGTAAATATATAATTTCACCCTGCCAGTTAGTCATTGGGCCAATAGCATTGATGTCAATGAGAATTTGCTTAACCGACTTAATAATATTTTACCTGTCCGGGAACTATCTTTGAAATATTTTTAATTATCGGATTTGGTTGAAATTTTGACAGACCTGTCAATCTGCATTAGGTTTTGACGAGCCAAATGCTGTCTTATCTATTGGTCTTTAATTTGCCATGCATTTTTTATACTTACAAAAGCTTAATATTATAGCTTACTACAAATGAGGTGGTATTGATAGCAAAATGCATCGAGTTCACTCGGCTTCATAAAAGATTGCTTGTGTTGTTACTGTTATAAACTATACTAACATATGTGTCGTGCAAGTTGTTTTTACACAAAAAATCCTAGATCAATACAAAAATGTAGTTGTCAAAATATAAAAAAATGTGTTGAAATACTCATTTTGTGCACGAAATTGATTTTTCTACCAGAATTAAATCTTATAGTTTTCAAAAAACTTATGTTAATTCATTTATGTGGTCTTTTGAAAGAGTTTCATAATATGATGTGTCTTTGTCAATTGCCATACACAGTTGAGAAATACGCTCTCCATTGGGATCACATTCTTCCATGATGGTAAAAAAAAATTCTCAACAGTTTAGTTCATTCATTAGCTTAACTATTTCAGCTGTGACAGCTTCTTCAGAATTTATAAAATCACTCATTTGTGGACATAATTGTTTCCAGGAACCTTTCACTGTTCACTCATTTATTTCAGCCCACGAGTCCAACATTGTTTATCTTTTTCCATATGTTATAGTTCTATATAGGCAAAATATTTACAGATACTTACAAATAAACTGGAAAAATGTAAACGCAGCGGCACGCATTCTAATGCAAGATATTTACATATTTGAGAACTTGGCGGGAGCAGAGGAGAGAAGCGGCTGCATGGAAGTGCACAGTTTTTCCATTATTGACAAAAATCTAAATTTTAAGAAGTGTTCGAATGTCGAGGGCCGCCTGTATATTATTGCTGTTCTGCAGCAGTAAAAAATATGAAAATATTGACTGCTATCAATTCAATACAATTAAATGGCTTTCTGTTTTCAGAGCTACGGTACCGGTGCCATGGGTAACACAAACGTCTCCTCAACAGTATCCGATAAGAAATAGATGAGTAATTTAGAATCTTATTGTAAGTGAATTCTGTTATACGAATGGAGTTTTTCTTAATCGACACTTGAGACTATTTTTGTTTGACTCTCGTTCGGCATCCAGTTACTTCTCCTTTAACACGTTCAGTGCTGAATACTTGCCTTACGTGTTCTCTATCACATAGGCTGGATGCGCATTTCGCGCTAGGTTCTCGTCTGTTGCATTTTCTGCTTCACAAAATAGCTGTAGCCCGCAGCACTGTACTATTTGTCATCTTGATCAATTTCTCAGAGTATTTTACTGCAACATCAATGTCATCCTAAGCCAGTTAGCAGTGAACGTGTTATGTAATAATCTTGTCCACTTAAAGTGTGACATTTCAGTATTTAGATTACCACAATGCTGTTTTAGAATAAATTAATGCTCGATGCTATATGACTCATAGAGATATAGCAATTGGTTATATGTGTTATGAGCGTTAGTGACTAACTGGGATAGGACTATTTAATTCTAGAATTTATTGGAATACGTTTTCAGTCTCTAAATAAATATAATAATGTTTTATTTCACAGTATATAGCACTTCTCATCCGATCAGTATGTAAATAACATTCAGACTGGACAGTTAACCCTTTTTGCCTCAGAGGGCTGATCTATCGGTTCACCTAGAATGGGCTGAAAAGCCTCACAGAGCCTATTTAAAGGTGGACACTTTTATGTATCATGAAAAACAACAATAAAGGATTTTGAAGTTTGATTTAATTTTTTATAATATGATACGTAAATGTTTCCGTCAATAGATCGACTTTGAGGCTCTTCAACACAGTCTGGGCCGGCTGCTAGATCGGCCCTCCGCCTAAAGGGTTAAGAAAAAGTTTCTTATGTTGAAACAAAAAGTATTATGTCATATATTCCATTAAAGAAATCTATAATAGTAATAATACAATTTTTGTACAATTTGTATTTTATTATGCACATAACTGTATTAAAAAAGTGAACCATTGCTTTCACAAAAAAACATATTAAATTTATCTTTATCAATTGAACCTTCAACGAGCATTATTCAACTGGCGATTGTCTTTAATAAATGAGAATAGCCTATCCTAGGTAACTTTAAATATATCATTAGAAATAAAATAATGTACATAATAAAATTAGGTATATAAGGCTATTGTAATAATTTTAATTATATTTTGACTGCATTCATTGTGAAACAAAATTCTGTTGTTTTATAACTAGTATCTGAAAACTACAGTGAATTAATGCTATGAGTCTGTGCAAATAATAAGAATTATGTTAATGTGTATGTATGAGTGAACTGCTTTCAAAACATGGAATAGGGTGACATAAACATTATTAATTTAAAATTTACCAGTTTAGTAAATACCAACAGATACAATGTTTGATTATCGCTTTCTTCCCGCATAAAATACATTCTAATGATTATTTATATATAATACATTTTGACACGCAAATAAACTGATGGGATACTTATTGATAAAAAAAAAATTTCATACTAAAATATTTAATGTGGCGATATATTATTATCCATTAATTTCGTGACTTTTTTCCTTGTTTGATCAGCTCGAAATGCTTGAAGATTGCATAGAGGGCACCATGCTATAAATATTAGGTCTTGGAGGACCTTCATGGTATTTATTAAGCTACTAAATTTTGTATTATGAATGAATTACCACAAAGTAACCACAAAATTATCATTATCTTTGTTTTCTATTGCTGTTATTGTTTTTAAATAGCTTCTGAATATCAATACCAAAAGTACCTACAAATAATGTCTTGTCATCTCAAATACATCTTGGTATATATTGCTTACAGATTGTAAGATTTTCAGCAATAAAATGGGTAGGTGTCATTGGTTGACTTTTCATCATATGAAAAGTCATTTTTTCCTTTCAACCTGGAGTATATACTATAATATAAAATGTAATTTTTACACAATGCTTCTTTATATATGGTATAGAGTTGTATTTTTATTATATAAAATAATAAATTGAATAAAATCTATATTGAGCTTGAAACATTAACAAACTGTTGGGCAAAGCGTATGCTGAGGAGCAGACGATGTATTGCATGAAGAGATATAGACCTGCGTATGCTACGATGTAAGCGTCTTGGCTGGGCCTGCACTTTGTTGTAGTGCCGGCACAGATTCCTGCATCATGCGTGCAGGTTTTGGTGTGTTTTTTTTTTAATTTCACCACGAAAATAATCAAGAAAAATTATTGAATTTGTGCAAAGTGTGCCTTGTATAAACAATAATACTTCTGTAAGACTAAAAAGACATTAATTTGCTCTCGGTTAATAAAATGATTACCTAAGCTACCTCAAACACACAGTGAGCATCCTTTGGTACTAAAAGGCTGCAGTTTCATCCTTTTTTGTGGATTTCATGATATATTTCAAATTATAGTCTAATCGAAAATAATTTCAGATAACTGCAATAATAGAAATTCCCCCCGAGTAGGACGTTTTTTCAAGTAATCACATTGCTTTACGTCTTGATGGATTATTAAGCGACACCAAATTATTCTCTAAGTCCGAATTGGATTCTGAACTCAATTTGATGATTACTCCACAGAAATCTGTGTGGGACTGGCGACTGCTTGTATATTCACTTGCACAATGCAGCATACGCACGTCTGCTTAGCCTGCCAATTCTGTGCTGTCTGTACCGTCTGCACTTCAGCAAACACTTAGCCTTTTCCTATATTTCTTTCTGTGCCATATCCGTTATCAGATGTCGGTGATAATTTTGGCAATGACTTTTCAGTACTTGGCATCTAAACCAGGACTGTAGTGCTCAAAGTCAGATTTTGGAGCCATTGAATTTTCTCTTGAATAATCGGATTGTATCATTGCTGCACTAAACCAAACCCCATGTAAGGACTTTTAAGAGCTTTTTATGGATAATTTATAAAAACTTAAATCATTATAACATCTTGATTTTCATGAATATTATTAATTTAATATTGTTGCTATATAAAGGTGGTGCATAAATAGAACAAGAAATATTCTTCTCATCAGCTGTATTTATTGTTTTAACTCTTATCTTACCATGAATTTTCACTGATTATATCAAATAATAATAGAGCAATAATTGACTATAGTAAATTTGGCATAATGATACAGTAAAAAAAATCCCACCCACAAACACACCATGTTCAGACGATTTTTTATTAACCAACAAAATTGAATGATGCAATGACTTGAAATAGCTTGTGTTCTGACAATAATATCCAGATCTTAACCTAGTTGCCAAGACATTAAAAATCCACACCACTAAATAAATAATTGTAACAAAAATAATCTGCCTTATTTTTAATATTTTTTTTCCTTCATATATCTAATGTTTCTGCTGGATTGGCAATTTAATTTTGGCTTCAAAATTTATTAATATATAGCGATTTGACTCCAGGAGTGCAAACTTTTTAGTAAAGGGCCACACTTTTCCATAAAACAGCAGATAGCTGTGAAGACATGGAAGACTGATTCTCTGTCATTAACATTTTGAATCATTGCTGGAAAGCTACCACCACTAACAGCTGCTGTTTTCTTTTGCTTTGCAGCATTTCTCATATATTTTTAGATCAGCGGCTGTCAAACTTTCGGGTCTCATGGACCACTTATCTCTCAATTTTAAATCTTGCGGACCACTGACATGACCTTTTCTCAAAAAAAATACAACAAAATATTGATCATAAATGTTCCTTTTATTTTTTGTTATGGTTTTTACAGTTTTTTTTAATTAAACAAATTAATTGAAGCAATATTTGTTGATGCATGCTCCAAATAAGTTTATTGAATCTAGGCTCCCAATTATTTACTGCAATAACTTTGTGGACCGGCGGTTATTGACCTCTGTTTTAGATTGTAGTGCAATCTTCTTATCACAATTAACCTACTGTGGACTGCATGGTTTAGACTTTTTTTTATAAATTGTAATAATATACTATGTAGGAATTGAAAATGTGTATACTTTGATTAATGGAACATGAACATTTTTTTTAATTGGGAATGCTTGTCAATTGTGCACTGCTGGGCTCAATGAGTTAAAGTAATAAATCTATAAAATACACTTTGGTTTGATGTTTTCCCTAAAACGTATATCAGTTATTTTATTGTGTAATGGTTGTAATTCCATCAGTCAGTTCTATTGAAAATAGTATTTTTCCTCTCCTAAACATCTATTTATTATAAGTATTCACAAAGTTGCAATTTTTCAAAGCAATTTCGTAATGATCAATCACGCGTGAGCAGTCAGATCTTTCTTTGTATGATTGATTTTTACAAAGCAAAGGAAGTGATGTGAACCCCTGAAACCTTCCTCCCTCCAACCTTTCATCAATGCACCTTGTAAGGTATAAATGTTTTGGTTTTTTTAATTTTCAAGAACTATTTAAGAGTTAATTAAAAAGGAAAACCTTTACAGTAAAACCAAACGATAAATGGGTGTTGTGAGTTCAACCTATGTTTCATATTGTTAGTCTTACAAAATATGAACTCTTTTTATCTTGACCTCTCAAACAAAAGTATAGGTAGTTATACATTTAAAATTTAATAGTAACACTATCAAATCAACATTTCTAAAGTCGCCTTTCTAGCTACAATTTTTATGAAAAATAAGACATTTAATTGTGTAGGAATTGTGCACTCTTTCTACTATGTTTTCATTGTAGTTTACTGTAGACATAAAAAATCAATATAACTTGGAGATAAAAAAAATATGAGTACAAATTTAAAGTGTGTCTAGACTAGCTATTATACTGTTTAACTTAAGCGGTCCCTTCTTTTTCTTAACGATTTATGATAGATGAATATAACGGGTGAAAATGTTTAAATAGTAAACCTTCTCGATTCAATGATTTCATTTATAGATTTAGAATTCAGTTATTATTACCTGCATATTGATGACCAATGTTATGATCTGGATTGATAATTATGCTCATTCAATTTGATATGGGAATAAATTTATGTAAATTTATATTGTAATTTTATAAAGATATTAGGTCCTTCAATCTGATTGAAATCTGGTTTTCTAAAACCCATTTTATATCACTATTGGATGGTTATATTCACTAGGTTATACTGTGTCTTAAAGAACCCTGTATTTTTGTTTTTAACCTTACTGGAGATTAATGTAAATGAAAGTGATCATTGTTCATTCAATTTTCAAAAAATGACAAACTTTTTAATGCAATCAAATTTCACTTTTATTAGTCACCAATCGGAAGTGTTTATAAACTGTTTTTTTTCAATCCATGTATTTTTATAAGGGAGTGAATAACTTTGTTACATCATTTTTATTAAATAAATCGTGAAATCTTTTTCTGTCTTTTATTTCTGATGTCACTTGCTTAAAAATATTGTAAATCTTGAAATGGCGGTTTTGAAAAGTTGTATTATAGGCAGGAACCCGAACCGCTATTTTTTTCATTCCGGTTCAGTAAAAAAAATATCGGTTCAGACTGTATTTAAATCACTTTTATGGTGTGAACTGTCAATACTTGGTGGAAAAACATTATAATTTGGAAATAAAACACAATTTGTACTACTTCAATGTGTTTATATGGCTCAGAACCGGTTTCGCTCATCGCGAGCATTATCACCTGATAAAAATACAAACTATTGATTAAATGAAATTTTTTGGATACAATTAATTAAATCTGGCTTTTATCAGCGAAAAATTTTCTCTTAAAATCGAAAAAAACCGAAATCGGTTCGGTTCTGACAAAAATAACAGTTGTTTCCGGTTTTTGGTATGGTTCCGATTTAGGTCCCGATTATAGGCAATGGAGTAACTAGGATCAAATATATACCACTATTGGTGCTTGTAACTGGCTGAGCACCAAATGTAAAAATGAACGTCAATGACCCACCTGTTACTTTGCAAGAAGGGTCTTCTATATAGAGATTTAACTGCCCAATTTGAATATTGCCGGTCTTTGTTTCTCTCCTAGTGGAATTTATTAAAACGTGATGGAAATTTTTACGAAGTAAAATATAACTTGGATGAAATGTCTTGTGGTATCAAAAAAATACACCCTATTTCTACGAAAAAGTGTCAGTAAAATGCTTACCTACAGAAACGCATTAGCGGGCTTACACTTTCGTGTTTTACTGTGCGGTAGTTAGTGTGTATGCTTTAAAGAGTGAAAACATGTGTGTAAAGGCGCTCAAATTGGAAGAAATTGTGTGGGATCAGTCATGTACCCCATTCGTGCGATTAGTATTACTTAAAACTGCGCTTTACCACGTGTATCGTGTGCAACTGAAGACATGGATTGTGAATTTAATTAATGCTTAGGTACGGATTTAACAGTGATATGGTGTAAATTATTTTTTAATATAAAATTAAACTGAAGTTTCTTATGTTGACGAGTTAAGTAGAAGTTTAAAATTTTAAAATCAAAGAACATAAATATAACATCGTTTCCATTACACAATTGTATTATTAATATTGCAAAAATCCTTAAAAACATGCAATATAACACAACTGACAATAATTATGGTGTTATATACATTTTTTAAGCTATGTCTGCTCCCAATGTGGAGCATATGGCCTCCTAATGGATGTATCTGAGCGGAAGTCTTCCTTGACAACTGCTTGTTATTCAGTAGCTGAACCTCTTTTTGAAGAGAGTAGGGATAAAAGTATAGGACTAGTGATTAGCCAGTCACTTTCGCTACACCCTCTGGTTAGGATTGGTTGGGAGGGAACTTTAGATATCGTATACATAACATGCCTACGAACAGAAATCGATTGAAAAATCAATTTATGAAACTGTCATACTGGGTTTCGAACTTGTGAGATCTGTAACCGAAGCCAAAGACGTTTACCACTGCACCATGGACCCGACTATTAATTACGTGTTTTTTATTGTTGTTTTAATTCGATAATTTTATTTGTTAAACTAGACCTCTGAAACCTGTGAAAAAATGGTATTTTGCAGATATACAATTTTGCGATGGAAAGGACGATAATATGTTTAACCTTTCCAGGAGTAACTTATTTATTTTGGCCGTGCTATGAAAAGTGAGTTTTTTTACATAAAAATTTGATGAATGATGCAATATCGATGTTCTGTTGTTTCGGAAAAAGAACGAAGATCCAGAAGATTCAGCAGTTTCTAAGGTTCAAACCTATTTTCAAATGATGAAATAATAAACCTGGAAGTCCACAGATGACATTGTAATACTCTTTTAAGCTTAAATCACAAACATAAACTCATATTACCATACTGACGTACATGTACGTCCATACTCCCCGAAAGGTTAAATAGTAGATAGTAATTTTACAGAATTAGCAAATCATCTAAAATTGATAACAAATATTGTTGACTAACATTTAAAGAATAAGTTTCATATTTTTTTACGTGCTTTTGCTTCAATACGTATAAAGAGCTATTGTTGACAGAGGTGAAGCACCCATGAACCTCACATTTGAAACATTCTTCATGATGCAACAATTGCACCTATTTTTTTTTATTATAGGTACCTGCAAGTAGAAAAAGATCATTCAGTGTACTGTAAAGTTCTTTAGTTGTACTTTAGATCTTAACTCTGAAACTGTAAGCGAATTTGCTAATGCTAAAGTACAGAAAACTTTTATTATATTTTTAAATTATGAACGCAATTTATATTCTTAAATATGTTTTGAATATTCATAATACAAATATATACACAATAAAGTATGTAATTAATATTAAAACATTATATTTAATTTTACATAAGCACCATAAATTTCGAAAGTTACATGTATTCTTTAATATTTTTTGTACTTTATAATTTTTAAATTATGTAATGTATTCTAACATTTCTGTTATTAATAAGTTGTGATATTTTATAACGACCCGGGTTTCACCTTTCCATCAAGCAGCCGCAGACGATATCTTAAATTATAATTATATATTATGTTTTAATTGCATAAGTAGTAATGAAGGAAATAATAATAGAATGTGATGATTTGTGACAATCGAGGACTGGGCGTCAAAGAAAATGTGACGTCACAAAGTACATTGATATTTAAAATATCACTGCTACTTTTGGCATTACTAGCTTCGATCCGGGATAAATATTTAAAAATAAAAATCTGTCTATTAACGCTTAGTGGGAGGGAGTCAAAAGGTTGATATAAGAGGTTATGTGATGAAGTGAGTCGACTGAGGGAGTTAATAAATAATAAAAATTATGTGACGTTAGTCTGGAGGCTCCCAAAATATTTCATATGTAATATTATTTTTATTGATTGAATTGGCATTTACTTGGTAGAACTCCATTATAATAGGAAAAAATAACAAAGTATTTAGTTCTACAACATTTTGTAGAACTAAATACTTTGTTATTTTTTCCTATTTTAGTATTATGTTGTTTGTAAAAAAAATGCGGTGCCTGTTTCTATTCTCGCTATCCGCCACTTAATACTTGGTAATAAAGAGAAAGCTTGGTTACTCATTTTTATTTTGTCGTATTAAGTAACCACACTTTAGAATACGGAGCAGTAAAATTTACATTTTATAATATTCACTGATTTTTCTGGCAACACTAAGGCTAGTAAAAATTGCAATTTGTTCGCCACCCGCCGGTTAGTTTTTATTCGATATTTGTGCGCTGCTCGTGTTAATTGATTATTTAGTGTTAATTTAGTCATCTTTCACCTAAAATGGTAAGTCTTAATTATGCACAATCAAAAATTTTTGTTGAGGGCCATAACTAAGATTTTCGTACGTAGAAGAACTAGATCTGCCAAGTAGACCGGCGTCGCCATATTTTGCAAGGCTTTGAGATTTCGCTAAGAATTATTTGATATGCTAGCCCAGGTCACTCGGCAATTTTTCTAGAAACAAACCATTTTCTCCTTTAAAAAAATGTGTAATCTGGAATTGAACAAAGTCAGAGCGTGGAAGTTAAGTTCCAAAGGATACCGGTAGCATTCGTCTACGACTACTCCTGCAACGCCTTTTTTGACAATAATGACAATCTGTCACAATTAAAATGTAACTTTAGCCTCGTAAATGATTACTTTCACGCAATTATGCCCCTCTAACATGTTTTCATTCAATATAATTTCTTAGAAAATGATGATTATTAATAGATCATATGAATACTTGTGCTATTTTGAGCATCGATGGCTAATACAACTTCACAATTTTATAAAAATATTCGTTTATGCGTAGGCCTTCGACTACTTCTTAATTCCCTAAGAAAGTAATCAGTCGAAATAAATTATTGCGCGTTCTGATTCATGGCTGTGGACACGTATCGTTTGGTTTTTTGATTCATACTTTAATCACATCGGGAAGTACCTATTCATGAAAACATTTTTAAGTAGGTACATACTTCATGCGCCGATTACCTTATATGGTCGTTTATTTCATACGAATTCTCTTCCTCACATCTAGGTCTGTATTATTGTAATTCTAAGTTGACAAATAATATTTTAAATGATTTTTATTTATTATTACGTTACTTTTAATTACACAAACGAAATTACTAAGTGCCGTTACACGCAATAGTAAATTATTATTACAAATCTGTGCATCCTAAGTAATCCTTTTCAAACTGCTTGTAAATATCCTTCACTTGGGTACCTGCGCTTTCATAATTGTACGCACGTTGGTATAATAACTATTCGATTAAATAACGGGTATTTATTGTAATTAATTTAAAACAGCAATCGAAATAAAAACATATAATACAATATCACAAGTTTTGAGTGAATCACGATAGACTGTTATGGGCAGTATGGTAGTTTTAAGTATATTTTATGTTTTTGCTTCTTCTGGTGTACAATAAAAAGTAAAATATTCTTCTCGTTTTTCGGAGTGCGTCGACCGTGTAAAACGAGGATTGAGATTGTGTAAAAATATCATTTTGGAGTTTCGAAATAAATTGAATTTCGAACAGGGAACGAAATATTAAGAAATTTTAGACTTGTAACTAGAAAATTGATACATCTATCGATAGAGCACATACGTACTTTATAAACTTATTATATTCAACTTCTTAAGGGTGGCTCTTAAAAAACGATGAATGCAATTACTTGCGAACGTACACCTACCATAGCATAATTTATTAAAGTTTTTAAATACACGCATTTGTTTAATTTTTTGTTGTATAAATTTATTGCTAAAAAAATATTTTTATATGCTTCTCAGTGGCGTCACGAGCGGTCGCAAACACTGGGAACTCAGGGAACCACGTTTGAATGTCTTCCAAAATTGATTTGGTTAAATATCGTTCATTTTGATAGAGTTTTGTTCATGCATATTCAGAGTTTCTACAGTGTAATAAAAATTAAATATTTTTATTTTGATATGAATGTACCTTCATTGTAGCTTAATTCGAATTGGAATTGCTACATTAAAAGCACTTGAATCGCTTAGTTATAACTTATAATAAACATGCCGTAAATTATTAAAAATCGGAAACATGAAATCAGAATCATAGGTATTCTTTTGTATTGTGGTGTCAATTATAAACGAATTTTATATTTTATTTATAGGCTGTGCAAATAGCTAATGAGTTTTACCTGCTGGATAATTTTGAAATAGGGTGTTATTGTAATTTATTGATTCTTATATCATTTTTAAATATCGCGATACAATAACACAATACCTTTATGGTTTGATAATATGAATCAAAGAATAGCAATGCACTTCCTTTGCTGTTTTTGTCGACTGTGCGAATCTTTATGGGGGTGCATTTGTATGCAGAAACAGTGGTGTTACCTTTTTCTTTTATTCATCATTCTGGTGGAGTATTACATCGCCTGATCTGCTGATTAAATGTTATGTTACATTATATACTAATATTTTAAGGGCTATCTCACGATTTTTTAGTTTTTATATGTAAAAAAAAATTTTTTTAGAAGACAATCATGTTAGACCAAAGACAGGTATTAATTCGACGCAGTAAGGCAGAGAATAATGGTAAAAACAAATGATCATCGATCTTGTGATTCAAATAGAATTCTACTCGATTGATGTTCCATCAATTATGAGTTTATTCGAGATTAACACTTCGTTATCAGATTGACAGCTAACTAAAAAAATATTTTATTTGTTTTGTTAAAAACATAATAATATATGATTGTTGTTATTATATTAAAAATATGCGAGGTTGTAAATACTCCCGGCTAGATTTCTATATTAAGAGTTTTGAGTTGTGTAGTTTTAAAACGAAGATTCTTTTTAAATCACGATGCTACAGCGAAACCGATTTTTTGTAAATTACAAACGAAGTTTTTTGTTGGAATAAGCGTCATTTAGAATTATAACATGCTTATATCGATTAAGTTATCTAGTAATTTTTGAGTCATAGCTGATCAATCATTGCGAGAAGAAATGTCACAATTTGGCTATTTATTTACATAAACACATTAAAATAGACGAGTTATATATATATATATATATATTTATACGTGACAAAATACTGTTTTATTGCGGCCCAAGGTCAAATTCAAAGATCATTAAATAACTGGACTAACTCTTACAAGCTTTCGCTGCTTCTTTTTTGTAATTGACGATGCTACTTACTTCTTTCCAATTATCATGTTATAATTACACACCTAATTCGGGTTTGTACACGTTTCCACAATCGATGTTCATTTTTCACCCAATTGAGTTTTGCTATTTGTTTTTATGTTACGAGCTATGTAAGGAAAGTTAAAAAATGCCCATGTAGTTTTTAGACTCTCAGCATCTTCGGCAAATTTCATATTTATACTAGGACGTCAGGGAACTGTGTGTAAATTGCATAACATTTTATTTTATTAAACACTGCGAACGCCTAGGTCATGAAAAAATTTCATACCTAATTGTGATATGTGATAATAATAAAACGTCTACATAGCGGTCTGGGTCATGTGTAAGAAGTACAAGGTGAGCTGGATAAAAGGTGACAGTCGCAATTTTTGTATCTGTTGACGTGCTCGGCCAGAGTCAGCGCGCGACGGCGGGGCGGGCGCGGTGTTTAAACCGGAAAGGCAAAACTCCTCAAGACAAAACAGTATTACAATTTCACCGTCATCTATGACGGGTACGGTTAGAGTAGTTATATATAAGATGTGCGAAAGATGATTTTTCACTCCAGACAAGAATTTGAATTTCTTAGGAATATCATGTTGCGAATTAGATTTTTTCAATAAAGTATTCTTGTTTTTATATTTTCAAGTAGAGATTTAATATCACACCGCTGACTAGGCTAAATGAAACTATTGTCTTATATGTATTTATATTAGAACGATCGTAAATAGGCATCCCTCTTCTGTAGTTGGCATACCGCCGACGCGGAATCTTACCAATGGATCTCGAAAACCGTAACATTCTAAAGAAGAATATATGACATATTTCAGTCGATGTTGTGGATATACCAGTTATCTAATTCTAGCTGTCACTAAAATAGTCTAAAAATAATCAGTTCGCTTATAACCATATTCACCAGCAGTGAGCTATTACATTCTACATGCAAGAAAGCATGGCCCGAATGAGAAATTCGTATGGGCGACCGCATAAAATTTTTTCAGCAAAATGTACACTCAAATTGAAGCGAACGTATCAGACCAATGATTCAGTTATCTATTTATATATAACATCTAAGGATCGATCTATTAGGGAAATCGTGCGTCTTGTATTTTAATACACATAAATATTTCATTGATACATTTTTAAAAGCGTGGCTCACGACCCTCGAAAATTGTAAGCAATAATCACCTTGCGATTTACGAATCCTCTTGTGTTGAAGTTAATTCGATAGTCTGCTCCGAAACTAACGAATTGAAGGTGCGATGCACACTCGTAAAACGCGTGCGTTTGCGTATGGTTTCCTAGGATTGTTTGTATTAATCAACTTACATTGCTCAATGTAGATAATACGATTGCGTGGAGAAATTTTAATAACTCAAAACCAACTATCACAAACTTTTAGTAAGATTGCGAAAGTAGCCGACGTTAAATTCGTCCCCTTAGTGCAGAACTAGCCCAACTGATTTTTTAACAGAACTGACGTTAAACTTAGGCTAATTTTTTCGAAAATTTTTATAAGATCGAAGTTAATCTTGAAATGATCTAAGCTGTTGACGGCGAAAACCGTTTTAACATTGTACTGTAGCAAATGACAGTGGCGGGTTTGAATTTCACTCGACTTTTCAGTCATTTGTCTATTGTAAAGAGTCAATTTTGCATATATATGATATTTGTAAGCTGTGCAGTTTGAAAAGGAGTTTATTATTAATCAATATCTAACTCATATTCGATCAGATGTGCAAAGTGGCGTTATACCCCTCAATTGTGAAGCTACAATTCGTGAGTACACATTGTGTGTGTCGCGTTGTTGGGTTCGTTGACTTTTCTGGAGACCGCTATTACAGGCTCAATCAAAAAATGCTCCCGCTTAGCTGTCACCTACATTTTAAATCCATTTTTTTTTTACTCCGGTCGGCTTAATTTTTTCAGCGGACGATAGCTCTGCCAAAAAATTATTCTGCGCCGTGTGTATTCTCGACATGAAATATTCGATATAATTTATCGTTACGTAACTCTACTTCTTCCATAATCAAATGTTATGACCCAATTAAATCATATTTATTGACGGTGGTTATATAGTACAATTGTCGATTGAAACGATTTATATAATTAATGTTGTCTTTCAGCTCCTCATTTCGTTTATTTACTTTATTATTATCGGTTTCTTAAAGAATTAGATTCTGTAGATATTATAGGCATGTACGCTTTGTAGTCGGTGTACCGTGGTAAGATCGAGTATACTTACACTGCAATTTAATTATTATGTACATAATATGATATACTGATAATTAAATCTTACTATCCTACCGTATAAAGTTTTTTCTCGTATTTTGTTAATTCTCAGCAGACTGCGTCTTCACGAGTCTCGCCTATTTGATTACCTACTCAGTTCATTTTACGTAGCCGGTTGACTGCTTCTAGAGGCCAACTTTGCTTGCGAACGTTTCTCTGCAAATTACATGCGACACCACTGATTTTTATAACTCAGTTACTAATTCCACTATTTAAAAAAGGACGTCATTTTTCATATTATTTAAATGGGGCATAATTAGTCATAACGCAAAAATGTCCACAATTAAAACTGCATCTTTCAATATCGAGAGTTACGTCAGTTATGCCTCATTATTATATTATACTGTCATAAATTTCGACGTTTGATAATAATTATCTACTCGCACTGTGTCGAGTTCACAATATCATATGTTCTCTAAACTTCATTATTACTAAAAGCACTTTGACATCATATATCATAAATTCTAAACTGTATTTACCAAACACCAAAAACTTTTAAATTCTTTGGTTAATTATGCCATAACATAATATCTATTATATCGTCGTTCTGGAGTACAAGTACGTCGCTCGCAACTCCCGAACTATGAGATGTCATTACAATAACACTTACAATCATTGCTTTTATATTTTGTGTGTGTAATAATTACGTAGGGTAATATTTAATGAAAATGCTAATTGGGGGAAAATATGTCGTAAACTAATACCGTTTTTGGAGATTCGTTTTTTGCTGTTTTATTAAGAATAAAAAAATATTTTTTTACTGAATATATAACAAAGAATTAGCTATTACATATGTCATTTTTAGAATTTTGTTTCAAACTAATTAATCAAGGACAAATATCGACGAGTTTTATTACAGTACTTAAAATCGATCACGAATTGACAGTCGATCTTTAAATATGGCGATTCTTCCAATCGATAATAAAATTTGCACCTACATTGCGCATTGTAAAAGTGACACTTACAAATAATAAGTATGTACATACTATGATCAAACGAAATACGGCATAGGGTCGTTTATCCAGTGCTCAGCCCGTTAAGCGACAGGTGTACTTTCAAAAGGGATTTTGAGTCAATGAATGATACATACATATTATGCCAATTGTCCCAGTGGTCGGCCCCCAAACTCCAATGGTTGGCCTTTCGTTGCCCAGTGTTCAGGCTATCACTATGAAACTTCATGAATATAGAGAAATAATTTACTGATAGTAGACGGAACAATAAACAACAATGATGCAAAGCATGACAATATAAAGTATATTTTGTTAGCGATCTCCATACAACGTGAATTTGTCGAAACTTGCGAAGTAAAAATGTGCTTTTTTTAATTGCGCGTTGCATCATATAGGTCAGTATAGTGCAGATATACATTGGCAAGTGGCAAGACTACCTACACGAATTTAAAAAAATCTGTTTTATTAAATATATCCGCTATTATTTAAGTTTTAAGCTCAAAAGGCTGACTACTGGCGACGGCTGACTTTAGGAACAAGCACCCTAGTTATTTTTTGCGGTTTATTATGAAACCGCATTATTTTTTATTTATCAATAAAAAAAATAAGATCGCCTTCCACATTTATTTAACTCAAGGCGATTATATTTTTCCATATCCTTGACAATAAATGTTATCAAAATACTGAACTAACTTTATGGACACATTTTAATTTTAACATTATTTATTTTTAAAAGGGGTGAATAAAATGCTTGTGAGTGACATCTGTGGGTGAAAAAAAGGTCAAACATTCTTTCAACATTCATAAAATGAAGCAAACTAAAAAAATATATTAAATATCTCAGTTGATTAAAGCATTCCTTGGTATATTATTCCACTGAAATTTCATTGTATAAGACGGATGGGCGCCAGTGGCGCTCTTGAACGGAGACGTATTTTTTTTAATAAACTCCTCCAGGCTGTTTTGGTTGAAATTAGGGCTACCAACCCGGTTTAAACCGAAGCTGGTTAACCGCGTGTTTTGAAAAAAACCGAAAACCGGTTTATTTTAAACGGTTAACCGCGGTTTTTTTTTAAATAAGTTTCTTCATTTATATATTTTTTTTTTGACAAATATAAATATTTCCCATTGAATTCAATGCGAAAAACAATATTCATACAGTATTGTTGAATAATCAGTAACCACACAAATTTTACATGTCAAAAAGGTGTTGAAATTATAGATGGAAATGATTTCATACAATAAGCAATAACACCACACTATCAAAATACACAAGGAATTTTAATCTATATTTAATAAATAAGGCACATGTTACATAATATCCCTTATTTTAAATAAGAAAAATCATCCGTATATATCTTAATTAATTCTTAAACTTGCTTGTTGGAATATAATTCTAATCTTGATTTCGTCAAAAATCAACAATGCAATCAATAATGCAAGATATGTTGTTTATATATACCATCATACAAAAATACCTTTTAAAAACATTTTCATCTAAATATATTACCCAAATAATCTATAAATTGTAATACTTCCGAGAAAGTTGTGTTGAAAAATATTTAAAAAGACAAGCAATAGAAATTTGTGTAATAAAGTTTTATTTTACTTCATGCTTAATTAGTAGAGGATGGTCATACAATATATCCATTTGCAAAAAGTTAAGTTTTTGACAAAAGACGTACCGTCATAAAAATTATGACTGAGTACCCTTTGGTCATAAATAATAATAAGCATTCGACAGCGCCTAGTTTCTGTATCGTCATCCTAATTCAAACCGGATGTGCACTCGAGATGTGATTTACTACCAATAGGTACAAATTTTAGCTGCGAAAGGAATATACATTTTTTTATTGGGTACATTCTAAATAATTTAAATTTTTCTAAGATTAGTAATGAGATACAAATAGCTTTAATACTGCGATTATAGGAACGTAGAAACTTGATAAGCCATAGATTCTTTAGTTGACATATTTGCACAACAAAACCGTCATCAAAACTATCATAATATGTTTTCCATGTCCGCTCCCAACGTTGAGCATATGCTCTCCTAATGGAGGTATCTCAACAGAAATTTTTCTATGAGAACTGTTTGTTACTTTATTGCTCAAACTTTCTTTTTTCGTAGAGAGTAGGAATATAAGGATAGGGCTAGGTCAGGACTAGTGGTTAGTTAATCGCTAACCATTAGTACTGTCCTAGCCGTATCCTTCTATCCCTACCCTCTTCGAACAAATAAATGCATTCAAATATTGCTCTTTTTATGAGTTATATTATCAACTCCTATTATCTTTATTTTGTGTATAGTTTCATCTAAAAGTGATTTTTTTGTATATAATGAAATGAAATATTTCGGTTTAAACCGGTTGACCGTTTTTTTTTGTCAAAAAAACACCGGAAACCGGTTAGTAAATATTTACGGTTAATGGGATGCCCTAGTTGAGATGAACAAGTTTACTGGCACCCTATCCATAATATATAGTCAATTTTTAGTTAAATAGTATTGTCCAGTGGCGGCCGGTGACAGGAATATTAGGGAGTGCAAAAATAGCTTCACATATTTATGTAAGAAATCCATCCTCCACATATTGGATTTTGAAAGTACTATCAGACATATACGAAAATATAAGTCTGATATTGGCGATATCAACTGTTTCTCTTCACCAGGGTTTACCAAACCTTTCCTGCGGATTAATTTCGACGGACCACATTTTTTCTTTTTTTTGGGTAGGTAATAACAATATGAATTTGAGTTCGTCTAAATTTGTTGCAGCCCTAGCTGCATATACAACCATTCCAGGTTGTCGCGGATGATAGTTTGGGAAACCTTGTCTGTCTTTAGTCATGATATTTCTCAAAATGAATTCATCCTTTTTAAATTTTAGAAGTAACACTCACTTTCGACGGAAGTCATCGATATTAAATTTAGAAATTTTTCGCATAAGTATTTTTTGGGGAAAGTAATTTGTAGAATTCAATATTGAAGAATATAAAAAATATTAGAGGAAGGTGTATTACGAAACTGAACCAGATACACAGTTGAATATTATGGAATAGGTAAGGCCAGCCAGGTAAAAAACTCGAAACTATCCTATTTTAAATATTCAATTATATCTGCTCGGTATTGTACACGATCAAGTTATAATTTTATAAATTGTATTCATCACTCCAAAAGTTATAATGGTAGGTGAATATTATTCTTATTGAAAAGCGTATAGTAATTATGAAATTAAATGAGCTTACTACGCTTGTTCCACTGCTCTTTTTCATTCTTAAAAATGACTGTTACAGGCTTGTAAACTCAAACATCAAATCGCTTTCGGGTACGTTCGGGAATTTCCGCCAGGGGGATCGCTGCTCAAGGTCCCGCAAAAAACAGTCCATACAAAATGCACACAGCGCGTAGTTCATACTGGTAAAACGTCACAAATATGTCAAAATACATAGAACATTTCAGACGTCTAAGGAGTGCAAAAGAATTTATGCTCCTACCGCGTCATCGACCGACTTTCATGCGTATTCTGAATCGACGCAGAATACGTTTGCTAGTCGTGTTTATTGATCATCGTTTCCTGCAATATTTTCCTATGGGAAACACGAGGAAAATTTAAAATTAGTGAATTGGTATAATTATTATATTTGAATATCGTTTATTAATGGAATATATTGATGGTACTTATTGGAGTGCATTGCACCCTTTGCTCCTTTACAAGAGCCGTCCCTAGTATTATCATGACTTTATCAACTGAGATTTAAAAAATTGTTGACTGGATTTTATGAATTACGTAAATATTTGTGTAAAATATAAAATCAACTGAGATTTAAAAAATTGTTAGCTGGATTTTATGAATTAAGTAAATATTTGTGAAAAATATATTTAACATTTTTTTCATCCTTAAATGTCACTCTGAACCATTTCAGGCACCCTTATCATTAATTTTAATGCATTCTTTAAATAAGAGAAAATCGATTTAGTTTGATAATGCAAGGGCATTATATATTATTGATGATTTTTTATGTTCAAAATTTTCACAGAAGTTCAAATCTATAAATTCCACAAATATTTTTTTATACCTTTGCTACATATAAATAAATTAACCATGTTTCAAAAATATATTCCTCAATCTGATCGATTTCCCAAGGTCTTATTTTTTACTGATTTTACTTTTATGTTTTAGGCCACACTTATTGAGTATTCAAAACATGATAAAATAATAATTGTTCTTTCAGGCATCAGGAGTGACCGTGTCAGACATTTGCAAGACTACCTATGAAGGAATAAAAAAAGACAAAAAGCACCGATATGTTGTGTTCTACATCAAGGATGAGAAGCAGATTGACGTTGAAGTGATCGGAGATAGGAATGCCGAGTATGAGACTTTCCTTGAAGATCTTCAGAAAGGTGGAACCGGGGAATGCAGGTCAGTACAATATTACAACCTTCAAACGAGGCGAACAATATTAATTTCAGTTTGTAATTGAATTTTGCTGTAATTATTAAAAAAAATCTTCCAAATATTGACTCAATAGTACTATGATGTACTTGTACACAAAAGTGTTAGATGGTTAAAATTAAATTTCCGCATTGATCAAAGTTTGTTGTTTGTTAGCATACATTTAAATTATTACTTTGCATTGTAGATATGGTCTCTTCGACTTTGAGTATATGCACCAGTGCCAAGGAACATCAGAAAGCACCAAGAAGCAGAAGCTTTTCCTCATGTCATGGTGCCCAGATACCGCCAAAGTCAAAAAGAAGATGTTGTACTCGAGGTTTGATTTTTATAATAAAACTTTCTTTTTAGACTGTTTGACTCTATGATTGTTTTATAATTTTTTGTTTCTAAAATTATACAAGTACGTACTCAAGTAATTAAGTAACACTTGTAAGATTGTCCTCGAAGGATTTTATAGAAAGTAATGAGTTAGGCGCCTATTGCCTTGACAGTACTTTGTGCTTCCGTTTGTCATTTTCGAATGTCATAAGCAGTTATAAATTCGTGTCCCACCTAGCTTCACCCACTCATTAAAAAAAGGGAGCAATTGGCTAAGCCCAGTATTTCCAACCTCGTAATCTATGAGCGCTCAGCTTACAATCAGTACCGTTGAAGTACTATATTCGCAGTCTGCATCTTTCAGTGTGAGAGTCAACATTGTAAAAAAATAGTAGATTATTGTAATGCTAACTTGAAACTTGTCAATTCTAGCTCCTTTGATGCCCTGAAGAAATCTCTGGTGGGAGTGCAGAAATACATTCAAGCTACCGATTTATCTGAGGCTTCACAGGAATCTGTTGAAGAGAAGCTGAGAGCCACCGATCGTCAGTAGAAGCTCGAGACTTAAACCTCTATCAACATAACATCCTCCATATATACTTAATAATTAAAAATGAGCAGATGTTATCTTTAGTCTTCTGCGTCGGAAATCGGTTATCTCTGTGTCGAATGCTCAAACTTTTATGTGAACATTTCATAATATCTGAAGAAGCCCTAGCCTGTTTATGGTTAGAAAAAGGATTACAAATTCTTGTTTTTTTAATGCAACATTTTTACAATAAATTCTATAATAATTATTTATCTGTCATCTAGCATAGTCTGCGAAGTGTTCAATATTATCGCTTCTTTTTCATAGTTTCAAATACAGTAAATTAACTTTCTGTTAATTTCTAAATAATGAATGTAATTTTTTGGAGATATCTAAATTGCATAATTTCTATATTAACTGATCAAATTTGAATTATAAAATTGAAATTCCATCAAGCGCCCTCAGTCGATATCTTAAATTAATACAATACAATACAATAAGATAATTCCTATCTTAGTCTCATTTGTTAAGTTACTAGTGGTCCAAAGCGAGCAATTATTAAATATGAAAACTTTTTCAAGTCTTTTGTTTTCTCTACATGTAACATTACGCAATGATCAATTCTTTGCAGGGAACAGTTAAGAACATTTTGTACACTATGCTGGTAGTATTTTTTACATACTATAATTTAAGTTAATCATATTTATATATAATATTTTAATATATGATAATATGAATGCTTTCTCTATAGAGGCAGTCCAGTTTGTTGTCTATTCAACGGTAGTTTTTACACTATTTTTTATAACATTGCCTGTAAGAGTCATAGGATTTGTTCACATTTGGACACAGACTAGATAATTTATCAGAAATCTTCAGATTGTAGTTGGTTGTTTTATAATTGTACTTAAAATACGTTTTTATCAGTCAAGATGTAATTCATATGTGAATGTTAGTGAAACGCCATGCTATGAAACTTAAAGATTTTTTATAAACTATATGTCTGAAAATATGCATATGCAATGAATTTGATTGCCCATTTTGTAAGTGATTGACTATTTGTGAAATAAATTTTATTATAAGCTAAAAAAACGTTTTTTAACTTACCTGTAATTCAAATTTGGATTATTGAGATTTTGTACACTTCCATGTATTTTGTCACTAACGACCCGGGTTTCGCCTTTCGGCATCTTCAGGCATTCGAGCACACGAATGGACTCGAACTGAGAGACAGTAAACAGTGTCTAACGTTTATATAGAAGATACAAATGCGACAAATATTATTTACGAGGTAAGATATTATACGTCTGAGAGCCTCACTGATACCTGTGTTAAAATTTCGGGAATTTCGGGATTAGGGAGATTCCCGAAATTTTAACTCGGGGTATCAGTGTGGCTCTCAGACGTATCTTCTATATAAACGTTAGACACTGTTTACTGTCTCTCAGTTCGAGTCCATTCGTGTGCTCGAATGCCTGAAGATGCCGAAAGGCGAAACCCGGGTCGTTAGTGACAAAATACACGGAAGTGTACAAAATCTCAATAATCCAAATTTGATATTGAAATTCCATCAAGCACCCTCAGTCGATGTCTTAAATTACCTGTAATTCGAAAATTTTCGGAGAATCAATTTAATGCCCATCATCTTGCATAACTAACTGAAGGATTGGTTGTGACAGAATTCTATTTTTAAAGTTAATGTATTGATAAATACAATAGGGCCATTGTATCACATTTATGTGGGCGAAAGAAAAGGCAGTTAAGTCTTAAAAATATAAAAATTAGTTAAATATACCAAAATCACTACAATATCCATAAATAAGAAAGGCACAAGACAACAATGCTGCTGATTAGTAGCTTTGACGTTGAAACATCAAAGTTTTCACACACATGGAAATTTTGTGTTGGTTCTCCTGAAAAGTACTGATTTTAGACATGACACCCTTTTCCTTTCTCACACAGATATAGTATTGACTTTGCACTACAGGATTTCAAGTGTTGTCTTAGTCTGACGATACTTGTACTAGTGGTCGGCAAACTGCAACCCCCCACTATGCCTATTTGCGATCTATTCCAGTGCGGTAATTGACTCACAAATCATGTCATATTTATTGCATTGTGCATTTCCAATGCTGTCAAAAATTTAAAAAAACAAATGTAATCCCCATCAGCGTTTTTTTGGATCTTAATGCAATCTTACTGTGTAATTGAGAAACTTTCGTATAACCTTCAATTGGAAGTAATCAATCTGCAATGATTTTATACTGTTATGCGAATTTCATGAAACATATTCAAAAATAAAGTACTGACATAAAATCAGGTCGGTCGTCATTTTTGATGATATGAAGTGCTAACTTCGAACCCTAATTTGATGAAATGTTCATATTTTTTTTTTACTTTTAAGGTGTTAACTGTCAATTCTTGGTGGAAAGACATTATATTTTAAATAATAAAACGCAATTCATTTGTACTACTTCCACATATTTATAATGATCAGGACCGGTTTCGCTCATCACGAGCATTATCAACTGATAAAAATACAAACATAACAGGCTTATTTATATAAAATTGAGAGTAAAAATGAAGGTATATAAAACTGATGGTTCATGAAGAAAATACTGATTCACAAACAAATTATACATAAATCAAATGAAAGAGTCTACTATTAAAATGTTATGGACCTCTTGCAAATCATTAAATACTAATCTGAAATCCCAAACATAGCTACATTAAAAGTCCATTTAGCTGAACAAAATTATTAATGACGTTACTAATATAATGAATCAGGGAAATTATAAGAAAAAATTAATGAACCATGAAAAATATTAAGTATGTAATTAATATGAATAATAAACAGCCATCTTAAGTGGAGAAAGCAGAGCAGCTATGAGTATCCAATAAATTTTAATATCTTTTTTTTATATATTTAATATATATTTTTTTTTTTAATGAAATGTTCATAATTTATGATGTATCACTGCATAGTAAAAACAGTGTCACATGTTCTTTGCTATTTAAGTAGAATTACTTATATAAGTATCCTCAAAATGGTTCCTGGTCTGTCGCGTCTAAAATTTTTGCTGGCATCTGGTCTACACAATAAATGAATTTGCCATTTATTATTGAAAACGGTCAATTGTCGGCTTACAGTGGCCATGGCGAGTGTCACAGCTCAATCAGTCAATTTTCGAAGATCAAGCCAACGCCTATTGAAAATGTTAAATTGGTAAATGTTCGTATTGGTGAACGTTGTCTAAAAATGCATTTTTTTCATTAACAAGCATGCAAAATGAAGTCTTTTAGGGTAGAACAGTCTTTTATCAAGCTAAATATATGGAAAATAATCAATAATGATGAAAGGAAACGATGGAATAGTAGTTTATTGATGACATGTTGCATAAGTCATCAACTCTATTTTTGGCCGTCTATAGAGTGCAAACGTAAAAAGCAAACATATTCATGTTTATATCAAACCAATAAGAGTCTTAATGAAGATTTTTATGAATTCAACTATTGTTATTTTACGTCAGGCATTTATTTGGTAGAACTCAAATATAATTAGATAAAATATCAAAGTTTTCAGTTCTTGCCTTACGAAAAATAAAGATAGTTGAATTCGTAGGAATCTTCATTTAGACTCTTATTTGTTTTTTGTAACCATGAATATGTTTGGTTTTTAGGCTGGCAATCCTGAGTTTATTGCAATATGGCTGTCAAAAATAAAGTTTGTGACATACACAGCTATTATGCGATATTATGTTTCATTTAGTCGTTATTGAATATATTTATCTTGATGAAAGAATATTCTACCCTCAAAAATAACATTCGCGCGCTTTTTGGTGAAAAAAATTCATTTTTAGATCACGTCCACCAATACGAACAATTACCAATTAAACACAAAACATTTTCAATAGGCATTAGCTTGATCTTTTCTTCTATGGCTGTGACACTTTTTTTGAAAACCAACAAATGTCAATAGTAAATATTCGTGATGGGATAGAATCATAGATAATATACTAGATAGAGTGATGCAAGTAAACAAATTTTACAGGTATTAACGCAAGTATTACAAAATCAAAAAAATTGGTAAGAAATAGAAAAAACAAAAAAAATATAAAGGTAATGGCTGAATTTTCTCTAGACAATGTGTCAATTAGTCAGACTGCCCTTGCACCTTGGATCTCATGCGGCTTTCATTGGATCTTATAACGGTATGATTTTATGTAATATTATAAATCTTTGTCTCAGATTGTATTCACAAAGAGTACGCAGATTAAGAGATTTAAATGGATTTGTATGGAAAATTTCATACATATTATAAAATAACATTGGAATTAGAAATTTGGCTTATGTATTATAAGTTACATCACCAGTATAATTTTCGATTCTGGACCTTTTCAAAACGGCGTCAATTATAAACTGTACATTAGTGGTGGTCAACCTCTCTGTGTCACCCACTAGTGGACGGTTAACGTTTTCATGGTGGGTGGTGTGTAATTTCTCAAATTATCATCTATAAATGAAGACATAACACCTGAAAAAATCCAAAAGTTAAGTTGTCACATTAACGAACTTAAACATGATATGGAAAAACGATATTTTGAATTTGAAGCTATAATGTTGAATAACAAATCCTTTCACTGCAAGTTTGGACGAGGTTGATATAACTTACCAAGCAAAACTACTGGATCTTAAATATGAAGAAGAGAGTAAACAACAGTTCTGGAACCCAAAAACTACGGCAAAATTTAAATAAAAAAAAATGTGGAAAATTGTAAAACATAAATATATAGATACATTTTCCTATCACTTACCTAGTAGAATCAGGCTTCAGTGTTGTTAATATTACTATGACCAAGCAAAGAAATTGTTGAAATATTATTCCGAAAATTCGTCGCAATATTTCAAATATGCTGTATGGTTTGTTCTAAGAAATTCCATTTGTCATAATATTATGGTGGTTTTTTCAAAAAAAACGAACGTAATAATATCTGAGTTCCTGTAAATGTAAAAGTATTACTTTTTAGATATAGAATGTATGTTACAATTAATATTTAAATGAGGAATTGAAACCATAAACAAGTTTGAAAAAAAATAAAAATAACTGTTACATAAACTATAATCTTAATATATCCTTTTAATAGAATCCAAAAATATTTAAATTCTTATCACTAAGTAAATTATGCCTTTCGATAAATTTCCAAGCAACCGGTTATGACGTCACATATTTTCTATAGCAACAATGCAGCTCACCTGTAGTTCTCTGCTTCCACTATGGGTGGAGTCATAGAGTAATATACTATTTGGGTGGAGTTAAATATTATGATTAACCCCGTTTGAAGGTAGTATTTATAAAATACCGCCAAACGGGGTTATTCCGCCTGATTTTCCTACGGTGTTGTTAATTTGCATTTACTGTATTTGTTTTGTAAAAGGCTTTTTATTGTTAAATACATTTGCCTGCACTGATAAAATATAGAAAAAATTGATGATTTAAATTCTAATTATTGATTTCATTGATATAAATATGTAGGCAAAATAATACTTGCCCGGGGTTATTCCTTATTAACACGAAACGACCGAAGTTTATTAAACGCAATTCTTTCAGTTCACAGAATAAAATTCTGTATTCATTCATTTAAAACAGAGTGGGCCACTTTGCGATAATAATCGAATAAAGTTCGACAGCTACAATATATGATTTGAAGAGCGCGCTCTTATTTCCACAAATCGAACTTGAACAAATGTCATAGTTGCCGAAAAATCAAAATTTTTTTATTCGTAATTTTGGCATAATATTCTAAAGTTATTATAATAATCCAATTCTTGGATTTGTATTATACATAAATCCAAGAATCGTGCAGAATATTATTTAGTTTGTGGTAGCATTTTGATAGTTTGACAGGTCTTGATTGTTTATAACATAATAATTCATAATAGCATATTTATATACTAGACATGAGCTCTGAAAGGAATTCGGAGGAAGCTGGACATACCGATACAGACTCTGATGATGATCCTCAGTCAGAAAGTTTTAAATTAAAATCAGAAAATGTCTCTGATTACAATGATGGTGATAGACCTGGAGGAGATGGGGTAGAACTCAATATGACTGTAGAAATGGAAGGGGATTTTGAAAATGGCCCTTTGTACTCTCAAAATAAAATAATAATAGGGAAAATGAAAAGTAAGTATATATACAATTAATTCGTGGGTTGGGGCGTGTAGTCAGATAAGTCAAAATTAATTAACTGCATGCTCCAATCTACGAATTTCTTATAAGAGCGTTAGTCGTGAAAACCTTCCAATTAATAATCAATGAAAGCTAAATTACAATGAATTCACAGTAAACTTCCGCTCAACTGTCAAGATGGTTAACTGCAAGAGGCTTCAAAGAAACTTTATTTTGGGTTTTTGTAACTTCCCTGTTAAGCCGCGTCTTGATTATTTGTACCTGGTTGTGAGTGACCTGTATAAACAGTTATGATTGCCTTATTTTTTAGGCTACTTGGTATACTCTAAGAAACACTGCATATTATCCTTTTATCTGATTTTTTAATAGAAAAAACATTGAATTCATTAGTTTTGTAATGCTTTGTGATTGATAATATTTTTTTTCTTTTGATACCATGTGTAATAGATTGAAAACAAATCAGTCTTAACAATTTTCTTACAACAAGAAATTGTTTTCATTCGTTCGGTAATTCAATACTATTAAATGGCAAGAATAGTGTATCAACAAACTATAGCCCATGGATAAATGCAGAGCATGCTTTGATTGTTTGCATTCCCTTCCTGTCTCTTCTTTATGAATCAATTCCATGAATATAAAAAATGATTGGGGTTGTAAATCATGGAAGATTTAAAACTTTCATTTTTTTTTAACATAGTGTTGATATTCACATTTTCAGAACATTTAACAAAGAAAGGGAAGTTAAAAAAGAGAAAAAAGAAGAAAGATGGAGTACTAAAAAAATCTTCAAACGGCAGCACAAGTTCAGATGACATAAGCTCCAGCGACACTGATGGCGAAATATTAATTATGGGAGATGCGAACCCTGGACACATTTCCCATCATAATCAATATTACAAGTCTTTTAAATTTGGAACACCGGTTCTAGAAGACGTCAAATTGCCTGATATATCTATGCCTGATGGTTTTGGTCAGGATATAGCTGTTGTTACTATAAAACAGGTGGGAACTTGTTAAAGCTTCAGAGTTGCTTAGAAATAAATGAAATGAAGGATATTGTTATGATACTGATATGTTCTTTTTCACTTTAGGAATACGAAGGTGACGAAGATATGCCCATGGCTGTTCCGGAGATTGTATTGGAGGAACCGGAAATCAAAAAGGAAGAGGAAATTAAAACTAAACAAAAAAAATGTATGTCTAACACAATTGTCACATAATTTAAGACATCGACTGAGGGTGCTTGATGGAATTTCAATATCAAATTTGGATTATTGAGATTTTGTACACTTCCATGTATTTTGTCACTAACGACCCGGGTTTTGCCTTTCGGCATCTTCAGGCATTCTAGCACATGAATGGACTCGAACTGAGTCAGTTCGAGTCCATTAGTGTGCTCGAATGCCTGAAGATGCCGAAAGGCGAAACCCGGGTCGTTAGTGACAAAATACATGGAAGTGTACAAAATCTCAATAATCCAAATTTTATATTAATAATCTTCAAAAATATGTTGTAAACTATACATTTATATAGCATTATTACTATTTTTCTGGGACACGTCAACAAAGATGAAATCTTGCAAAAACTCTTTATTCCACCTGTAAAATAGCATTTCTAATTCACTCAATTTATACCTTCATCATTTAGGCGAACTCTTTAATTCAATAGATTACACGCTTGTGAATTGACAGTTGTGTCACACCTGTTTCTATTAGAATGTTTTAAGACCAACCCATAAATAAAAGGGGACAATTGTTCAGTCTCCAGAAAAAGGTTTTTTTCGGAAAATCGGCATTCAAGATGCCGAAAGGCGAAACCCGGGTCGTTAGTGACAAAACACATGGAAGTGTACAAAATCTCAATAATCCAAACAATTGACACAATTTAAATGGGTATTGGAATTGGGTTTTTCCTGTGTTAAACTTTGTTTTTGCTTCTAGTAAAGAGTGGATTCTCGGTGGCAGAGTTAGCAGAATTGAATGTACGATTTGTGTATGCCTGCCAAATGTGTCAATTGCCATTCGATGATCCGGAGCTTTTGAAAGAACATCTTCCCGTGCATGATCAGGTCGGCACATACTTATGCAAGACTTGTGATAGGGTTTATCAAAGCATAGATGATTTAAGGTTAGCATGTTTCATTACTTGTATCAGAATGCTATCGCTTCGCTCGTTAACTTATTCTGCGTGAAATATTTTTTCATATATTAAAGTAGATGTTGTCTGAGCTTACTATGTTGACTGCTTTGCTAATTTCCAATGTTTACTATTTTAATTTTTTTTTACTGTGTTTTAAAGTTTTTACAACGCAAATATATATGTATATATATAAAATAAATAAATAAGAACTTGCATGGAGCTCTTTGTCAACGTCAATAATACAACTGAGTTGGTGGTTTATGTTATCAGGCGAGTAAAGTGTGTTGAAGAGAAGATGCATTTCGATAAATTATGCTGAAAATATATGTATACTTTATCTACATCTTTTACACTTATTAATATTAAATTATGGCATTCACAGGACGCATATGATATGTCATATAAAGTCAGGGAACTACAAATGTGAAGACTGCAACAAGATGTACCATCATTCGCAGAGCTTGATGGCTCATCGGAAAAGGTGGCATACTTCGGAGCGACCTCACTTTTGTGATATCTGTGGCAGGACTTACAGCTTAAAGAATGATCTCACTGCTCACATGAAGAGTCACAGTGATGATAAGCATCCTTGCGAGTTTTGTGACAAGGCTTTCCGGACTGATAGGTAATTATGACTTATGCCTATTCTTCTGCATCAATCGGCCAACCTGCTGCTTTATGTCTTGAAGTAGTCGATGAGAATGCTGATGTATCCCTTATTTATATTCAGAGAATAGTTCAATAAAAGTTTCTTTGCAATTCAAAAACAGTTCACTATACGTGGTACTTATAAAGCTATGAATTTTAAATTTTAAGATACATATTGGTAGTTAGAGAAATGAAACATAAAATTATTTCATTACTTTATTGTTACCTATATCTGGTGCAATATTATATTGTTATTCACTAAGTTTTCCTAAAAAATCCTTTTTAAAGATATTGAAGGTATTTTGATGGATTCAGCAGTAACTTTGTGGAAATTCATGTTTAATATAAACTTGATAACATTGTTATTTCACTGGTAGTTTTACTAGGTGTGACACTACCAGTGGAATAATAAATTTATCAATTTTATATCATGTTTGGACGTGTTTGAAGAAATGCATAAAAAAAGTTAATACCAGCTGGAGATTTTTTGTGCTAATGGCGGTGTGTATTTTTTCAAATTTACTACGTCCACTCCCAATGTGGAGCATATGGGCTCCTAATGGAGGTATCCCAACAGAAGTTTTTCTACAGGAGCTATTTGTTACTCAGTTGCTCATCCTCACTGTTTAGAAGAGATTGAGATAGAAGGATGGGGCTAGGACAGGACTAGTGGTAAGCTAGTTGCTCTCGCTACGCCTTGTTCTTTTAGGATCGGATGAGCGGAAGGGAATCTTAGACATCACAAACATCCATGTCTCCGAACAGAAATCCTTGAATTAATTTCTGAAACTATCATACTGGGATTCGAACCTGTAAGCACCGTAACTGAAGCCAACATCATTAACCACTCAACTACGGATCCGACATTATTTGGAATAGATTGATGATTAAAAAATATACACTAGAAAATTAAGTAATACCACTTATCAAAAATTGATTTTGTATGACTTAAAATGGTTTATGGAACAAATTTTTAGATTCAAAAATTATTACAATATTTATTCATAGCTACATTATTTGCAAACTATAATATGTTTTGTCTCCTGTGAAGGAACGTTTTCTGTATTTACATCAGTTTATTGTTTCAAAACTAGAATATCTTTACATTAATTTCAGATACTTGCGGATTCACACAAAACATGTTCATCTTGGGCACAAGTATGCTCGAATTGAATGTAATATTTGCAACAAAAGTTTTCAGGTAAGGTTTCCCTTAACACATTGGCTAAGAGCTACGCGCAAGCCCATCATACTAAATTATTCCGTCAGCAGCGTCATGTTAATCAATTGTAAGTTTTAGTGGTGCATTGTTATCACTCCTAAAAGAGTCAACCAATAGGTCGATTGCAGCCGTATTCACAACTCTCATCTTAAACTGTGAAAAACCTCGTAAAACCCTATTGTGAATACATTTCATACTGATATGTCTAAAATTTCATATTTAATACTTCAAGGCATATAAAGTTAATCTTATTTATTAAACCTTCCTTCCATAAACCATAAAGTTCTTCAGCTTTGCACACCCCACAGTGACTGCTTTGTGGAAGACATGAGACATGAGACAAACTTGTCATTAATATTTATTCTGAGAGAACACAGCTAGTGTATTAAAACAAAAAAAAAATGCTAAGCCTGTTTGTTATGGGGAAGAGAATATAAAATAATACATACATAAATATATATTCTTTAAAATAAAAGATAGACATTATAAAAAAGCTAGAGATATTTTAAGAAAGAAAATAAACATGCAATTAAATCTTAAAACAAAATCAAAAAGGAATTTAAAAACATTACAACTGATTAAAAATGTGCATATCCAGTGGTGTGGAATTGAGAAGCTGTCATGTGTCAATGTGATCGACAGGAAGAGTGGAGATAGAAAAGCCGCAATGAGATCTGCCACAATGATAGTTGACATAGGCATAATATAAATCTTTTAGATATTCATCGAAATGATGTTTTTGAGGCCCCCTTCGAAATTGGGAAGGAAGATATTAATGCTTGTTTGATTGTTTTAATTTTTTAAATTACATTTTTTATAAAAGCTTTTTGAGCTTAAGCTCTAACAAATTCATCTATAATAGAATAATCTGGTAATTTATATTAAAAGTTGTCAGTCCATTTAATCACTCTCGGTCCATGATCGAATTTTGCTATTTGCTTTCTTAAAAGGAGAATATATAAAAATGCTCGATCTGTTGCATTCCTTCCAATATTTTTATAAATTTTAAAGTACATACTTATCGAGATAATGTAAAATTGAGGCTCGGGCCAAAGCCTCTCCTGTCCCGCCTTTGATAGAGCCTGATTACATAGATATATTTATTATATTATGGACAATCCAAGGTTTGTTTTTTATACTGCTTGTGTACATCATTTTGTTTAAATTATTCATTTCATTTTGTAGAAGAAGAATCTGCTCACTCATAAAAAGCTGCATGAAGAAAAAGTTCACAAATGCCATTATTGTGGGAAATGTATGACCACTTCGTATAGTCTAGTAGCGCACATTAGAAGACATGAAGGTAATTGAAAAATAAGTGCCACTGGATTACATACAATGAACATAAAACAGATTGTACATTAAAAATCGTCAATTACTATATTGTTGAATTCCTCCTATGTTTTTTTATTATATAGGTGTGAAACCATTTGTATGTGAGCTATGCAATAAGGCATTCGTAGACAAAGGTAAGCTGGTGAGGCATATTCACTCTCATAAGGGAACGCGTGATTTCCAGTGTGACATTTGTGAAAAGAGTTTCTCTGAAAGTCAATATCTTAGACAACATAAAAGGACTCATGATAATAGCAGGTAAAATAATAAATATTTATGTCTTGGTCTTGGTAGAGTTTTTCTCGGTACTTCTCTGTGCTTTTGATGAAATAAGATTGATATTTCTTTTTATTTAGGGAATATCCATGCAGAGTATGCGGAACCAAGTTCAAGAGTATGAATTCAGTTTGGTCACACATGAGAAAACATACGCATACAAATCGATATGAATGCCATTTTTGTGGGAAAACTTGTTACAGGTAATAGACAAAGTTTATATAAAATTATCCTGTAGGTAGTTATTTGTTACAATTCTGGTATATTTTTTGTGCTACAAATACAGTTAATTCATTATCCATTCAATACAGAATTTATCCACCATGGTATATTAGTATTTTGTGTGAAGAATTTATGTGACAATTCTGGACACGGCTATTTATCCAGAGATTTTACTTTCGAAAGGGCAGTCGGAAGGCTCGCATTGCAACACTTGACATGTCTTCATTTTTTTTCTAGACCTGACCACTTGCGCTCGCATCTCATAAGTCATACAGGAATCAAAGACTTCCAGTGTGAAATTTGTTCAAAACGTTTTGCGAAAGCCTACGACCTGACGGAGCATAGGCGAGGCCACAGTGGAGAGAGACCGTACAATTGTAAATTGTGTAACAGAGCATTTGCTAGGCACGGTGAATTCAGGGTCAGTTTGATTGTCATTAATGTATTTTATTTAAATTATTCCTTATTATGGATCTGCTAACAGGTTTGCCGTGAGTTATCAAATATTTATTTTTGCTGTATAATATTACTGTGAGATGAACAACATTTTTTTTATTGTAGCCCATCTTATACCAATATGTGGAAGGCTTAAAATACAGCAAAATAAGACATCATATTCGGACGTGACGTAGATTTTGATAACCACTAATCATTGTTATTTTAATTACTGAATGGATGTCATGGATTCTTGAAATTAAAAAGAATGTAGATTGAAAATGCTTGAACTGTTTTTGCTTTCCCCGCCCCTCTCTGAAAACTCTCAGTTACAAAAAACTTATGTATATTGAACTTATGGTATTCAATTGTCTGAATTCTAGAAGCACAAGCTAAGCAAGTACCACCGAGAGAGAGAGCGAGAGGCGGGGATGAGCGAAATGACAGCGGGTGTTGGAAATGTAACGGATGCGCCGAAACTGCCGTTCGATTCCCTCCCTGTTCCTCGACCCCATCACTGCCATCCTTGCGACAAACGATTCACCACGCCGTCTCGCCTTGCCATGCACTCCAAAAGAAAATCACATCTGGCAAAAAGCGGTCAAGTGTTGACTGCCGGTCCCGATAGATTCAGCGAACTGAGAACGTTTCGCACCGATATCATGGCAAATATTGTTGATGAGAACGCATAGTGGCCACTAGGGTTCCTCATGAAGATATTTTGAGGGATTCGGTTCTGTAATATAGGGTTGCTATTACCGATATATATAATAAATGAATCATAATTAGGTAAAATATAAGATACACATATTTTTTCATTTCAAGTTAGATCTTTCTTCACATGTGGCATTATTCCAACCATCGCCAAAGTAATTAGGTCATGATTTTTTTTAAGTAATACAGTCGTTCGCATTACTTAATCCATTCATAATTAAAAAATATCTTGACGCTGGTTTTGAATTGGAAATTGGTTTGAGTGTGTTTAGTTGTTGTTGAATATATTAATTCTCATAATTGCGAAAATTAGCAGTGATATTTTATCTAGGGTTTGTTTGAATTTCACAATTGTTAATACTACTCTGTTTACTTAAAAATTAACAGAGACACAAAACCCGTAAGTATCATTTGGAAAAACTTCGAGAAGTTGAAGCTTCACAACAGGGCGCTGACCGACTACCGCTGCAGGATCAGCTGACATCTCTTGCAACATCGCAGGTGGTCCCTCGTGATGATCGTGAATCGCAAACAGTTCCTCCGACTGGAACATCTCAAAGCAGTTCTCCAGCGTTGCCGTTTCGAAATTTTCATTGCACTCCGTGTGCCAAAAGTTTCGTCACGGCTGCAAATTTCACTTTACATTGTAAAAGAAAATCTCATATGGCTAAAGGACTCACACCCTTGTTAGCAGGAGCTATCGTCCCAGGTGTTGTTTCAGATTCGCCGGATGATAATAATTGATCTATAAAATAATTTAAAAATTACGAGTACTTAAAACATGAGTGAATTGACTCTAATCGAATCACACTGGATTATCAATCTATTCTTCATGTGTTCACCATTTGCTGTTATATGTCCGAAATTATTTTCACCCAATATGCAAATATAATATTAGCCAAAATCTATAGCTCATAATTTCAAAAATTATATTTGAAGCTTATTTTTCCTTTATTTAAAATTAAAATGTTTTTCACTTTAAAGCTACAAATTCAGGCAGAAAGAGAGTAGCATGTTGTACAGCATATTCACCCAAAAAAGTTATTTATTATAACCACAAATTAAAAATGAAGGGGTTTGGGATTATTTCCGGTAATCCAGAGTTATTCATGTGTATTTTTATTAATTATGATTTTATAAAATTTTTCACCCTCACATGTGCGGAAACATGTACTATTTTATTGTAATGAGAAATAAATTTATTTGTTAATATATGGTTTGTAATTTTTATTCTAATGAACTCACCTCAACCTCATTTTATTATGTATCCCGCGACCCCCACAATACTTGCATATCAAGGTAGAGGGAACACAAGAATTCTGTTTTTAGTTTTGTATTTTAGTTTATTATGTTCTAGTATGTGGAAATTGTTGATAGAACAAAAATGACCTTAAAATTACAGTTTACAAGAATGTAAGGTTATAAAACTAGCTAAAAGTTCCAAAACTTAAAAGTGCTCAGTGAATCGTTACAAAATTTCTGATAGAACAATTGAGTACTCGGTCCACGACATGTTTAGTTTTTCAGAGAGCATGAACATGCTGGAATCTTCAGATCACTAAGAAGAACTCGCACGACTTGGCCGGTCTCTTTAGGATTCGTAGAATTTGATGGAATAAAAAGAGTAAATTTATTATGTAATTGTGTATTGTATTAATTCGTCAAAAGTAAATTACAATGATTATTACAGTAAAGTTAAACATTCAACTGCGATTCATCTAGACAATAATTCAATAACGGTGCGTCGACAAATAACCCCATAGTAGTCCGATAAACTAACAAATACATTATAGAATTACAATAATAATAATACATTTTAAGGAATACAATTTGGTTTAAATAAGCTATTGGAAAAACCAGGGCTCCTTAGGCGTGCAGAAAACACGCAATTTATGAAGCGTGCCATTTCAAAATCTTTATTTAAAAACTCTTCAATAAAAATATATTTATATCATCACACCGGCAGCACTATTATGAATTGTCGATTCTCTTCGAAATGGCGGCTCAATATAGACTTTTCTAGTGTTTTCACAGTGACACGATCACTTATAAAATAAGGATAAATTTTTATTCTTTTAATTCTTATATGCCCATTGAATTTCATATAAAATAGTGTCTAGTGGTATCTTGTTTATTTTTATTATTTTCAGTCCTGAGTGAAACGATCGAATCGATACTAAATTGAATAATAAATAATGAGTACAAATTTTTTTTATTGGTCATTATGAAAGCATTATCACTACTTCAATGTATAGTTTACGGGTATAATTTATATAATGTTTTTTTGCACATCATCCCAAGTCGGCATCAAATAAAATTTCTTTGATAAAAAATTGAAGTAATTATTTTTTTTATTTGCATATTCCATGGGTGGTATAACTATTTAATAGATATACATAGCGTAATGGGACACCCAAACGTAATGAAAAAAATAATATTTCTAAAGGTATCCATTTTATTTATACACTGAGGCATCCTCTGTCCTATAAAAAGACAATAATTAATTAATAGGTACCTCATTTTTCATTAAAAATAAGGCAATATCATAACGATCATCCTTCATCCTAAATCTGTGATATTCAGCTTCAATTATCATTATCTAACAAAATAAAATCAATTATACATTATAGTTCATGTAAATATCTCACCCAAAAGCCGTGTTTTTTTTTAAAATAAATTATTTATTAGATCTGAAAGTCGTACATATAATTGTCAACTTTTTCTAGATAGAAATAATTCAGCCACACATTTTGAATAGAATATTTACAATCATTTTAATCAGGAGATATTTTAATAATGTATACAGCAGGTAACGTTTTAAAAATATATTACGACTGCTATGCCATTTTATATATAAAAAAATGACTAACTTACTCGAAACAATATAAAAAATGCATGACACTAAGCTCAGATTTTAATACCCACGCTGTGAGTGCATAAATAATAACAGACACTAACTGGCATTTTACAAGGTTGATGAATAAATATCATGGTAGACCTATTTTGAATAACAGATATACAAGTATGGTTGTTATTCATGATCCACAAGCTTGCAGTTATCTCTCTGCTTGTGTATGGCCACAGTATTATATTGAAGGTTGAAAAGAATCTTAGAAATATTATTAATTTTAAATAATGATTAATTACTTATAATAATTAACATTTATTAAAACTTGATCAAACAATCAATAAAAAAAAACTAAAATATCTTCTAATAAAAATTTAATTATGAACATATTACATATAACTAAATTACAGCATACAATTCTGAAAATTTTGACAGCATTCATTTTTACAGTGGTTTCTCTTATTATAATTATTTTAATATTTTATAATACTATTAGAAGTCTATGTATACAGACCTGCTCTTTTTCAGAACACAAGTCTGTTGGATACATTTGTTTATCAGATAATAATTAAATCGGTTGGCATATAGTTTTTACTCGTTTTTCAAAGATAAAGTGATAAACTCTGCAAAGCATGCAACTAAAATTTTAATTCTCAAGCCACCAGTTATGTGGAAAAAAAGAACACATTTGTGAAACGGAATTATCTATATGAAATGACAGATCCATAGCCCATCTAAAATCATTCAAATCTTACTATAGTTCTTCTCTAATGACTATTATAAATACTGACGTCTTGTTATTTGCGTCAAAGAAAAAATAAGTAAAAATAGCATTAATTTAAGACCCTATTAAGATGTCTAAAGAAGTTCAAATGGGTTAACAGATTTATTATTCAAAAATGAGCTATTTTTCACTCAATTTAATATTACTATATTTCCTCGATTAAAAGACGCATATTTTTACCTATTTTAGAATCTCTGAATTCAGAGTGCGTCTTATAATTAATGATGACTTATAGTTGAGGAAATACGGCAACTTGGTCAGAAGATTTATTTTACATGCAGTGTATATCTCAAATGGTCGAAATATGGAAAATTAAATAAATTCAGAATCTTAGAAAAACACGATTAATAAATAAAAAATATATTTAAAAATGGATTTTACGCATCCTACTTGCAGATGGCAGACGCGTACAGTATATATGATACAGAGATTTATATAATATGAGATTGCGGCACGGTGTTCAGTTAAAGTAATGCCTAAAATAGAGTGTTCGATCTGGATAATTTGTATTTTTTTATAATCATCAACATTACCAGACTCCGCACTGTTAAAAAGGTCGATGTTGAATCTAATGTATAGTAAATAAAACATATATTCTATAAGTCGTTTAACACCAGGCAGTATTATAAGCCCTGCTGATAATTATTATTTTAATATTATACAACTATTTGAAACGCTTCTCCCTATCAATGTATACAGACATATGAGGGATGCGATCAGGTTTGTTCTCCTCAGAGAGGTCATCGTTGCAGTTTGCCGAGCAAAAATGATATTTCTCAGTGGCACACCGTATTCTATATTACATTAGCGATTGGATGAAAATATAAAACAAGAGTACACAGACATGATTTAAAAAAAAAGTTCAATATAACTAGATATTTTATTTACTACACACAACACAATATATAATTTATTTATATGTATATATAACTATAATATTACTACGTACACCTACTATCATTCAGAATTCACATAGTTTGATCATTCAGCAAAATTAAATGAAAAAATATATTTACATCAAGTACTGTCTACAAAATATTACATCTCGACAATTTAATACGGTCATATCATATTGAGATGAATGCGTTACATTTTATCTATAACGGATTAATAATAAACAGGCAACTAAGATTTTTTACTGTCTAACTGTAAAACAGTTTTGAGATCCACCTTACTCACAGGAGTATTTAAAATTGGCATGAACAAAAACTAGATAGAGGGAACTAGAAAAAAGTGTATTTTTATATTATTTTACTCATAATTATGCAAATTTCCACCTACTGCAATTTTAAAATTTTGTTTATTTCTGGGTTCGGACTGCTGCTGACATTGGCTTTTTAATTACAGTTTAAAAAGAAAAGAAAAAAACCTACATAAGTAAGATAATTTCTCAATTATTTCACGATAACGAAATATCATTGATGTGAATGTTGGATTGAAAAATTTCCTCGATAGATGGAGACAGAAAACTTTTTATTCAATGAATATTTAACATTAAGATTTAGTATAATTAAATCTGGACACTGGATCATATACATGCTCGATTGTGCATACAGGTCGCCACTCAGAGACATATTATGTTAAGGTGAATTAATCACCAGGCAGCTTTGTATCATACCTATAGCGAAAATATCGTCTGCCAATGCATACTGAAGTCTTTTCACCCGAGTATTTCCAAATGATTCTATGCACATTTTGCAAGTGACTCTCAATCGGAAAAGGTCAACTATATTAATAATATAATTTAAGATATAATTTAAGACATCGACTGAGGGTGCTTGATGGAATTTCAATATCAAATTTGGATTATTGAGATTTTGTACACTTCCATGTATTTTGTCACTAACGACCCGGGTTTCGCCTTTCGGCATCTTCAGGCATTCGAGCACACGAATGGACTCGAACTGAGTCAGTTCGAGTCCATTAGTGTGCTCGAATGCCTGAAGATGACGAAAGGCGAAACCCGGGTCGTTAGTGACAAAATACATGGAAGTGTACAAAATCTCAATAATCCAAATTTTATATTAATAATCTTCAAAAATATGTTGTTGAAAACTATACATTTATATAGCATTATTACTATTTTTCTGTGACACGTAAACAAAGATGAAATCTTGCAAAAACTCTTTATTCCACCTGTAAACAAATCCGAATTAGCATTTCTAATTCACTCAATTTATACCTTCATCATTTAGGCGAACTCCTTAATACAATAGATTACACGCTTGTGAATTGACAGTTGTGTCACACCTGTTTCTATTAGAATGTTTTAAGAGCAACCCATAAATAAAAGGGGACAATTGTTCAGTCTCCAGAAAAAAGGTTTTTTCGGAAAATCCTTTTAAATATAAAAAAATATACTACTTTATGTGACAATAATTAATTGTTCAGTGCAAACGGTTAAGTAAGCGTTTGGCAACATTTTTTTATTAAATTAACTGAAAAAATAGTTTTTAGAGTGTCTGTTGTCTTATATCAGTCGTAGTATTCTAACATAATAGAATATCTAAAACACTCGCTCTCGTATCCTTGCCCTGTAGATTGAATTCAAATGTTACCGAGTTAATTTTAAGTATGATATTTAGATGGGTACCAAATTAATATATTTGATATCATTTTTTACTTGCGTTACGACACCTTTAGTTAAAAAAATCTTGCATGACAGAAAATGTCATCGCCGAATGTAAAGCTACTCTTGTGAATCTCTGATCAGTACTGGTAAAACATTTTTCTAGGGTCTCGGAGATGATGATGATTTTAATCTATGTATGTAGTATTTTTTTCATTTACATACTCTCTATCAATAGAATTATTCAATGATGTGATCAACCTGACGAGTGTCTTCTATGATATCATGCCTTCTTGAATGTATCGAAATTGGCAACCTTTGAATAAAAATATTTGTTCAATATTATTTCACATTAATATTACTAGTATTGCAAGTTTGAAATTTTCGAAAAGTCAATTCAAAGATGGGTAAAGTTTTTTATTTATTTTACAATAAAAGCACAGGACATCAATTTATCATCTAAATATGTGGTATGGATAATACAACGAAACTCTTCAAAATCTATATTAGGTAAATCATCTTGAGAAAGGAATAATACAAACTCCCATGTGAAAAAGCGTATCTAATGCTGTCAAGTTAACGTTTTTGATTTTTTATAAATTGTCTCCTGGTTTATTTTTTCTGATAATTTTTGATCACAAAAATCATGTTTAAAATGTTTCATCAGGAAGTTTGCATTTATTTTAAACATCGCTAAACTCAAAAAAGAATACATACATTCTTCCAAAATACTCTTAAAGTGACCAAATTCTACAATTCATCAAACAGATGCTTCGACGGCTAAGAGGTGTCAGTTAAAAATTTGTCAAATATTAGACACGCACCTTAATACATATAAATGGGATTTTCAGAAGATGGGTTAAGAATAATGATCTATCATAAACATATTTACATATAATTAGTAATATTACATAGAAAAACATGTTTTATAATATTATATTCATTGTGATCCATAGAAAAACTTATATAAGAAAGATTTTAACAGGCTTAGGCATAAATAATTTATATTGATTCGGATGATTTCTGCCGAAAGATCTTTCAGTTTTAAATAACAAAATCTATATTAATATTCATAAATCTGGCGCCGTTTCATCGGCGCATTGGAAAACATGCCATCGTTTAACACATTTTTATTATAAATTATTATTCGTTAAAGCAGGAAAGGGAGTGTGTGCTATCAAAAAAATATTAATCAAAAAACATAATTATAAACTATATGAATGGCATATAATAATATAATACCATAAAACTAATGCTATCAATGATCACTAGAATCTTAGCAATTTCCAGTAATAACAGCAAAATATTTAATTTGTTTAATGTGCAGCAGTATTCAGATTTCACAAATAATTATGGTAATTCTTAATGTGCATTCTATTCTGTTCACATGCACCTCCAACTATATTATTATTTATTACCTAATTCTAATAGAACGAAACAAAAGAGTAGATAAGAACCGCGCATGAATTTTTGATATTGACAAACGACAAAAGTTACGGTTGAATCGCAATCATCAACAGCATTAGAAGATATGATGAATGTATTCATAAAGGTTTTTTGTAATAATTATAAACCCCACAGTCCGATTCGTTAATGCCCACATATATAATTAAACAAACGATTATCTGCCAAGTCCACAAACAATAATCTAAACTAAATTGATAAAACGCTGATTTTGTAAAAAACCAAACTCTTTGAAATAAAGCATCGTATTCAAACAATAGAATAAATTTTGAAATCCTACTACATTTAAACAACAAGTAAACATATTGACATATTCGAGAAATACATTTTTTCAAAAATCAAAACACTCTTCTACGTCACCTCCACTGTTGGTCAACTCTTCACGGCTGGAGGTTCCCAGCCGTCGGAATACAGGATTTCCAGGATCAGTGTCTCGTTCAGTCGACTGATTCAAATCAGTGTCGCTGCTAAAATCACTCTTTTCACGGAAAGAACACTCCGCCTTAACCAATGAATGGTTACTCAAGCCTACGCATTTGCAAGCCTCCTTTGAATCCATCACAATAGAATCGCAAAGTTGGTGATTACTTCTTATCTTTTTATCTAGCATTTCAACAGACGGACTCTGGTACTTTACGTCTTCCTTCCACTGCGAAGTGTCCGGTAGCCTCAGAGGTACGGTGCAACCGTTTTCATCTTCCAGTAAGAAATAGCCGGCGGACGCTTTGTGGGCTCTGTGTCCTTCGCTTTTAGTATGTACTAATTTTCTACCGGAAGTCGAATCCTGTTTGTGTTTTATAGATTTCATTGTCTTTTCAAGATCGTGCGATCGTTGCCTCGAATGTCCTTTGCTGTGTCGCCTATCGATGGATTCCGCTTTCATATTTTCGTTATACTTGGGCGGCGGATGCCGCTCATCATGATTGAGCATCAGAGTTTCATCGCTCGATTCGAATGCTAGAGAATTTGTGGATTTTTTCTTTAAATTCCTTTCCATCGAGTGCTGCTTTTTAGCGGGGACTCTAGTTTCGGCGAGCTTAGCTTCGCTGCCTGATGACTGATTCAACAAGGCCTGGCTTATTGAAAGATAATTATCATTGTTTGTGCTTATGAAATGACAGAGGCTACCGTTTTTGTTACGCGCTCCGCAGTTGGCCATTTGCACCATATCTTCAGCTGAAATTTGCAAAGGCGTCTTCCTGGCATCCATCAGCGGCGACTTTGCCGTGTTGCAACTTCTCACGGAGCAGCTCATATCCTTTTCTCGGTCGACATCTAATGAAAGATGAAATTCTCCAGAAGGATCGATGTTGAACGATCCGCGACGTTTAATTTTTGCACTTTTGGATGCATTCTTTTTGTTTGTCATCCTGCGATCCACTGTCAAGCTATCAACTCTTTTTGGGGCCTTGTTTTCACGCCACTCTTTAGCTTGCATTCTCAATTTGATGGCTGCAGCGATGGCGTCGCTGTTTTCTTCAGAAGTCGAACTGGTTATACTGCTTTTCTTTTTTAAGCCTCTCTGCTCGTTCAGCATCAAATATGGATAAGGATTATTAGAATTATTATGAGTGGCAACAGGACTGCGTTCTGCACTGTCCGAACTGTCATTTTTTAATGGTGGCAACACCAAGTGGGGAGGCCCTCTGTATTCTGTCGTGTGCCTCCTGATGATTTTATCAGATTTTCTTCCATTCTGTATCCGGTTAGAGTTATCTTGCAGCGCCCTATTGTACACTTTGCCATCTTTCTCTTGTCGGTTGGGTGATTCCTTAGTACGATTGCCTATGCTCGACTGTGTTGTATTTTCCTTATAGGTCCTTCCCATGTCGACGTAGTGGTTCAAAACTTTCCCTGGATATGTAGACTGTTTGGTGACAGCTTTACTGGAATTATCCGACTTGCATGAATTGATACTGTCGGCATCATTGGAGCACTTGGACACGGCTTCGTAAGCCCGAGCGGGCTCGGTGTGATCGGTTGGATATTTTTTCTCAGACTTCCCTTTTGAGACTCCGACGAATTCATTTTCCATAAGATCTATATTGCACAGATACTTGTTCATTTCATCCTTGGTATCGAAACTGCAATCGTGCCGTCGACCTGTTTTACAGACTGAACTCTTTGCCACATTTTTCTTGGCTTCATTGAAGGCTGAAATTTCTTCTAGAAATGTCGCATAGTAGCTTTTTAAGTTTGAAGAACCCTCAAAGTTGAGCGATTCAGGTTCTTTTGGTTTAGCAGCCAAACCATCGTAACAGTTGCTCTTTCTCGGCTCAAGTCTGACAAACGCGGAGCACTCTTTGCTCGTAGACGGAACAACGTTAACGTTAGTAAGTTTATTGTCAAACAGATTTGCGGGCAGACTGGGTTCTTCAGGCGTGAGGCTGGCATCTTGGCGTCTGATCAAACGTCTAACGGAGTTCTTGTACGCGTTGGATGATGCAGGCATCGTGTTGGAATTGCTCGCCGGAGAATTGGCCGTTCTGTGCTGGTAATAATCGGTAGGCGGCAGAGAAAGGGGAATCCTGCGATGGTGGGAGTGGTCTGGCGAAGTAGAGCGGGTTTCGAGGGAGAAAGTGCCCTGCGATGAAGAAGTGGACGACAGTTCGGCTTGCATGGGCAGTCACAGTTTTAATTCGTTGGCTATCTTTGACGCAATGTTTTTGAAGCCTATACTTGTGCCTGAAAAATAATTGATTCATTTTTAGTCCTGCAATGCCGTGTTCGATTAGATCATTAAAAAACATTCACAAAAGATTTCATTTTACTGTGATGAATTGGATTATTAACATGTTTCTGCACTCGGCCAACGATACACTAAAAAGCAGTATGCTTGCAGCAGAAATAGCTTGGCCCTTCGTTATAGTAAGAGTATCTGAGAACCAGCAGAAGAATACTATTCACAAAGATTATAGTTTTTTGTTCCTCCATTGCATACGGTTGAATACATTATTGTACAGAAATACTGCATGGCCAGTAAGTAAAAAACAGAAGCTTTCTGTTGAATATGCGTGTGCCATATTATGTTGACTATACTGTGTGTTGGAAATCTCACCTGAAATCCTCTTGAAACGGACTCCATTGAGCGAAAGTCTTGGAAGCTTGCAAACTTCAATCTCCCATTGAACCAGGCTGTCAGTATTAGGGTCTCCGTGAACACACAGCAGAAGGAACCTAGACATAAATAATTCTGAGATAATTTATTAAAAATATTTCCCCATCTCACAACGTACAGAGGCCAGCCTATGGTTACTTTTATAATATTAACAGGTCAAAATGGTCACATAACTAAGAGTATGAAATTAACATCAATGGATTCAAAAAAAATATTACATAACCTCTCTAGTGAGTAAAGAGTTTCCAAATATATAAAGATCCTGATGCTTAACGGTATACATAGGTCATTGATCGAGTTAGACGTCTGACAACGAGACTGAGAAATTTGCACTCCACAGTGAACCTGCTGAGGGATAAGTTTTTTTGAACGCAATTCACTGCGAGAATGCTGAATGTATATGGCTTTCGAAAAAACCAAGTTAAAACAGAAGGTTTTTTGTGGATTGAGATTCTGTCGGCGCCTTTGTCACCCGTATCTGTTACAATTGCCGTATGTATATGTATAAATAGAAATGTTTAATAATTCGCAAACCTTTCTCGTTGTTCATAGTCACAGTTATTAGCATCGAGGACTTTGCGTATCTCAGCCATGATTTCGTTGGCGTCCCGCGGCGACGTAGTCTTCATGCTCCACGTGAAGCGCAGTGAGCGCGGTTTGACTTGCTCTTCATTACCTTGTCTGTGAGAATAGCATACAATATTGGTTTTGTGAAATGGCTTTAAGAACAACTGTTTTTTAGGAATGAGTGTTTGAAATTTTTCATTCTTTAATCTAACATGCGTGTATGACTTTTCAAAGTGTATAATGTGGCTATTTTATCTATTGACGTGCATTATAATAGCATTGATATATTACGAGATTTTAGCAAGATGATATTTTTGATATTATACATTATGCTATTTAATTGCTTATTAGCTAAATATAGTAGCACTGAAAGAATACATATCTTTTGGATCTAACACAAGATCGAGGCTACGAAATTGGGTTAATATAAATCTACATGATTTAACATTTTTGGATAGAAGATATTACTGAAGTGTTATGATTACACATATAATTTTTGAAGAGCTTCGAGTCATTATGTTTTTTTTAATATTGTCTGTTTAAACTGTGTTCTGCAGTTTCACCCTTGAGATGCTAAACCACCAATTTTCTAGTCTTTCCTTTTCTTTTTCAAGTCTAGAGACTGTTCTAGCCCTTGCTCACATTATGGCCTTTTATGGCATTAGTATTGATTAGAAGTGAAATTATTGGCACTTGAATTATACCAAGTTAAGAATCAGGTAATTTTATGGTACACCGGAAAAACGTTGCAGACATGTGCGAATATTTTTAATTACTATAGATTTCTCCCTATACTGGAAGACCATGTGTAAAGTTATTTTATTTTTAACTTTTTTTCTTCACAGGTAGAATTAATAATTTTGAAATATTGCAAAATCCATTAATGTATTAATAAGATTACTCACCTATTTCAGTCGTTGAATATTCACAAAGAAATAATCTATTATAATAGGTGATACAAACTAATTATAAATAAAGATGCTGTTTCTGCACCTTTGATCATTATGATATATTTCTTATTGGATGAGGAGAGTGAAAGTCAAGTTATTAATGAGAATATATATATATATATATCTGAGAATACAAATACAGAATCAACATTTTAAGTAATATATATCAATGGTTAAGTGAATAAAAATCATAGTGTAATTGGAATCAAATATATCAATTTAGATGAAATATAATGAATGTATATTTTCTGGCTTTTATTCACTTTCTCATATTTAATTAATACGTTTGCAAAGCTGTATTGCTTTATGTAGTCATGCAATGAATATTCGCAAAGCAAGTCTATTGAAGCATTTCAGACGGGCAATGCAAAATGGAAGAGATGGCACTTATAACTTGAATGTATTCTGCAATCTTAGGGAATCATTTTCAGGTAAATACTTCCAAATAGGGTAGGATCATGAATATAAAATAAATACTGTTTTTTAGAAATATATAATAATTATAATAAAGAGCTCTCAGATAATATTCTTTCCTGGATTGCTGAATAACTAAAGATTGAATGAAACTTTCCTTTCAGTATAAAATGTAATTGAAAATGGTTGGGTGAAGTTGAAGCTAAATAAAGTCTAGTTAATATGACTATCAAAATACCTTTTATTTAACAAGAAAAAACTTCGGTGTACAAGGCCGCTTGAGAAAAAAATATCTTGATTTAAAATAAGTGTTCATATAAGAGTGAAAAGTAATTCTTTATGAACAAGTATGGTTCTAGGAAAAAAATAGAAAATGCTTCGCGAAAAACAAATGAATACATAAAAAAAAAAACTACAATTCAATAACGATAATAAAAAAAAAACTAAACACATACAAAAATAAAACAAAGAAAGACAATAATTGGAGAAAATCGTAAAATTGTCACCATTTGAGATATAAATTATAATGAAAAACAATCGAATAATCGAGAAAGAAATAAACAAAAATAAAATGAGGACAATAATTACCCGAGCAAGGAGTGAGGAGGGTTGGCGCCCAAAACAGTCTTTGGTCCGCTACCATCCATAGGTCTACAACAAATGAAATGAGACGACCGACTAAAAAACATCTGCCAACATAACAATAATAATTATAAATACAGGGCGGCCCGCGGTTGTAAACGCCAGTTCAGGACGACAGGTCCGCCAAAATAAAGTGTAATTTTTGTAAAGGATCATAATTTTGAAAGGAAATATGAGTGACTTACGGGGAATTATAGAAAAAGCTGATAGCTGTACATATCATATAATTAATCTACAAATGGCAAATATAATCTATGTGCCTGTGTACTTTAGGATAGGATGGGAAAATGACAAAAAAATGTTTTGAATAAATTATATGTTTACTGGTTACTTTTATTTATACCATGTCAGCTATAAATTTTGACTATAAGTGGGGACTCAAATAACAGATGTTTTAATGAGAACTGGTTGCAAATCAGCCATTCACTATCTCATTTCAGAAAGGAAAAAGTTTGAGATTTAAGAAAAAAAAGACTGGTCTCAGTCAATCAATATTTGTATGGCTTATCAGGAGTGGGTAAGGTAGGTAAGACTGAAAACATTACATACACCCATACTCAGGTTTACGAATTCACATATTGGTTGAAAAATCAAAGTATGCAAACCCATTCAGCTATTAGAACCCCTGATAGAACGATGAAAACCTAGCGGTTAACGAAAAAGTAATTCATTTGTTTAGTAAAAACTAATGGTTTATGAAAAATATACTAAAATTCAAATGCAAAAATACCTATTCAATTATATCTAAAATGAGAATATAAAAAAGAGTAATTACCTCCAATTAAGTTCAAGGCGGAATTCAGAAAGAATAATGGAAATGGATGATATTTTAAATAAATAGTAAGAGAGATATGAACTAAATCAATAATATAACATATTTAGAACAGTATCAATCAGGTGCTCTTTTATCTTATGAACTGATTTAAAAAAAAAATTATCAATGCTATCATTAGTGAAATCAATAGAAGCCACAGAAATATGCATTTTATCAATAGGAAAAATATTACCAGCTAGAAAAAAAAAGTATTAATAAACATTAAAAATCATATTGCAAAAAAGAAACCACTATGTTAAACTTAAAACACACCGACCACATCCAGAGGACAATAAATAATAAGAAAGATATTGTGGGTTTATACTCGAAACATAGCACAACAAAACGAACCAGAGCTAAAAGTTTGAAGGTTTGTCCGATACTGTAATTTCTATTTGAGATACTTGAATTTGAATTAATTCTAACATGTAATTATGTTTCACGGTTATGTTTAATAATTAGAATAAGATTGCCCAAACTGATAGCAGTTGTTATTGCAAAAGCAAAGCATGCAAATCTTAAATGCTCAGTTAATATTGTCCGTTAAACGTGTAACGAGAAATACAGTAGACTCTCGATTAACTAGGATGGATCAAAAAAACATAAAATACCAAAGCAATTGAGAAAAAAAAAATTGAATTGGCATTAAGACAAATGTTGATTGAATTGGCATTTACTTGCTAGAGTTCATTTATAATAGGATAAAAATAACAAACTATTAAATTCTACAAGAATTTCATGTTTTTTCATAGCAATTATAGTTCAACAAACTGATAAAATTCTTGTAGAACGAAATACTTTGTTATTTTTACTCTATTAAAAATATGTTTTTTTACTTTAAGCTACTTTTTAAAGAATTGTATTATGAATCTTAATCAATAAAACATTGTTACAAAAAAATATGTTTTTCTTTCATTTGAAAAATAAATAAATGTTAGTTACATCTCAGATGAGTTTCTTCCTCGTGGTTAAGTGGCAGTCTACTGATATCACAAATTGTTAGTATTCAGTCCAACATCCAAATAATCACACCTTATCAATGCATCCACAATCCATGATGCATAACAAAAAGTAAAAACATAATTTTGACAACCAGAAAATTTTCATCGTGAAAGTGATCACTCTTCGATTTAATCAAAGATGAAATGGAGAAATTGAGATCTATTAATATGATCAAGTCCGTCGTATATAATTTCATAGTTTTAAGAATTTGTGCCTAATGCCATCAACAAACACAGAGGAACAAAAATGTAGTCACTTTGTAATGTTAGTCAACATCGACGAACTTTTAAACTACAAGAGAATTAATTTTGAAATTTATGAAAGCTAAGCTGCCAATTTTTTGCAACCAATTTTCGGATGATTTCGAAGCCAATTGATAATGAAGACAAAGTGTTAAAAAAGACGTTACATTGTTAACATAAAAAGCAATTAAAATATAACAATGAATACTATGTTTATACTGATTTGACAGTTGTTAGGATTAATTAATGCATGTCTGAGGAATTATTCAATTACTTGCTTGACAATTTAACAATTTTAATACAACATAGATTTGTTTTTAATAGTTATAGTTATGCTAGGCTAAGGCGGATGAAATTTCTCCTGCATATGGATGACCCTGTACTGATATTAAAAGTGAAAAACTACCTGTCTAATAAAAAAATTAAGATTGCAATAGTACAATAAAATAATTTTGAGTTTGGCAGTACCTGTGTGGAAATTTATTTTTCATTCAATATTAACAATAAAATATACTTTATTTGGATAACAAACAAATAAAATTTAATTTACTTGGATTATAAAACATACAGTTGAATTTTTTATAGTTATAATAAGCAACTTTACACTCTGAATAACATTGATTGAGTTGGCATTTATTTGGAAGTACACTATTATTATATAAGGTAAACAAAACAATGTCTAAATAAATCGTCGCCAATTTCAGTCACATTTTGCAGTTTATTTTTCAAAACTATAATAAATATGAAGTACTACTTTGATCTTGCAGATGTGAATATTCGAGAATCAAACTGTTTTATGATTTTTAAACATAGTAGAAATCACTAAACCAACATGCGTTGTACACAAATGGATAATATATTAAATAATTCAATATCCATAGTAATTGAATAATTAATAATTCTTTGTATTTTGAAATAAAATTGACTTCTTCGCTGGATTCACCATTATATGAAATTCTGCTTACACTTGTTGTATTGTAATATGTCTATGTCATGTCATCTATATTTAAATTCATCCAATGCAGTTGAAACTTTAGCCAAAGCATTTCGTGAAATAATCTCACTCGGTACGAACCTTTTCTGCATGTCCGGTTGAGAGAAAATTCTCTGTTTGGTTGTGTGCCCCTCCCCAAATATGGACAAACTGCTTTGGGGTGCCAAGAAAGAGGAAAAAGGAACCGGTCGGGTATTTTGGATAATATACAGGAAAGGAAGTTCAAATAAGAATTATTTAAGCCGTCAGTTTTTCATTTTAACCGCAGAAATTGGTTGAGGTTGAATTTTAAAAATACATATAAGAACGAATGGAATTAAAAAATTAGGAATCAATTAAAAATTGCATGTTTAGTGCAGTTAGATAAATTAATGAAATAAATATGTAACACCGAAACCACGAAAAGGAATCATTGAAATTATGTTTTTATCATTGATTGAATTTCACAACCGATGGGCGATTGAAATTTTTGCATTTCAGATTAAAAGGAATAATAGTAATGGATGTGGGTGGAAAAGGATAAAAAAGAAAAAAAATCAAATAAATAAACTCTTTCTCCAATTATTAAAACTACGCATTAAGTTGTTATTATTAAAGGTTAGTTTGACTGAACATCGTAAAAGATTCAAATTATATTGATCAGTTGGTTAATATAATTATTATGTAACTTATTAAATAAGTATTGTGGAACGCATATAAAACAAGAAGATCATTATAGAATGTGTTCATAATAATTAATTGATGCTTACCATCAATATGAATATTCAGTTGCCATAAACGATTCATTAAACCATCCTTAATTTGAAAAATCTTTTTGGTGGTAGATTTGAAAAATATTAGAATAATTGATAACGAAATGAATACGGAAAATTTTCCACACACAGTTAACATTTTGTTGCCAGAATCAATGAAGTGGCGCGAGATAAAAGAATGTGTAACAACATATCACCTAAATAATAACTTCAATCCCCATTTCATCACTCTGGTGTTTTTCGATCATATGATTCGATGGCAACATTTCAACTAACCTGTATCAGTATTATTTTGAAAGCAGCTCAGTATAATAGGAAGGTATATTAAAACAGATGAGAATAAGCACCTACTATATTACGACATTGTCAGGAATCGGTTGATATGTGGGAGTGTGATGTGACCCCCGATTGAATATTTAGTTGCAACACAAAAGACTTATTATTGAAAACACATTTTTTCTTGAAATATCAATATTTATTTATACTTTTTATAATAATGAAATACTATGGATATAATTTTAATTATGTTTTCAATATATAATCAGATATATTTCTTTGAATGTAAAAAGACGACTGCCTAAGTGGAACCGAAAAGAGTTTGGATCTACAATTTTGCGACAATTTCATATGGACTAAGCATTTTTTTTTCTTCTCTTAGGCATCAAATAAAAACAATTTATACATAAAAATAATAAAACAAAATAATATTTAAAATTATAAACAGCCAATCCACTTAAAAGCAAAAGAGATATAGTAATTATGGTTGATAAAAGAGAATGTAAAATTATGAAAATTTAATTTTACCTTACGTGAATTTTTGTAGTATGTATGCAAGTATACTGTCAAACTATGAAATTAAACATTTTTGCATATCGAAAAAAGGCTATTTTTGAATAAAATATATTTATTATTTACATAAATTTAAAAGTTTTTTTTTATCAAAAACCCACCCTAATTAATTTAAAAGTTAGTTTTGAACACGGGACTTTTCAAATATCATATTTATATATATTATAAAGTTTCTTACAAAAAGGTATTAAATTCATCAAAACATGATAAAAATCAAAACCACAAAATTATATTAAGTCAGTCTGTGATAAAATACCTATTCGGTAAAAAGGAAAACCTAAATGAATACACGACCCTAAAAAATTATAAATGCAAATGATAGGATTATTATATAGATTGTTTATATGAAAAAAAGTGGTTTACACCGTAAATTTCTAGAGTAAACTTAACTAACGGCTAGATAGAAAATCCAATGTATGCAGAAACAGATGATAAATGTGATACTAAATTAATATTTCTGCTGAATATTTAATTATTTATACATGAAAAATCAATATATAAGAAAAATTAAAATATATGAAAACGGTCAAGAGAACTTAAGCAGATTTATTAATATTACTATGGATAAAAGAAATTGAGAAAGCAGGAAGGGTCATTTATTGTGTAATTGAATTTGAGCTGGCAATGTTTGTTATTCATAAATTTTTATTTCTAGCATAAAATGAAATGAGCTTTTACTATTTGTTCGCTTATGCTTCTACCGAAGCATTAAGTATTTATAAAAAAAAAGGAAATTATTGGGAAGGCGTTTGTTTGAAAATATCAAATTGCTGATAGAAAGCATGAGTTCGTAGCTTGACATTACCTCGCTAAAGTTGTAATTTTCTCGGAGGACATTTAACATTACCTAGTAATGAGATAAGATTGTTACGAGTGATACTTTTTATCGATAGTTAAAAATACATTTATCAGAACTGATAGCGATATGATTACTTAAAAACACACAACTTAAAACACCTATCAACTGAGAGTTTAGTATCAAAATGGATTGGCTGTATTGAGTAAGAACAGAGAATATTGTTTGATTAGTTCCTTCACTTCAAAAACTTTTTCAGTTGAATGAAGGTTTAATTCCTACTTAATATTAAAAATGCAAAAAATCTATCAAAATTATAATAGATGTATAGAATGATTTTTTTGCACAGTATCACGTAATATATAACATGGGTTGAATTGAAGACTGGCTGATTTGCAGATATGTAATTGATTAACATCCATTTTGAATTCATCCGACTTCATCCATGTAAATGAACGAGAAAAATATATCCAAAAATGGAAATTTGTCTAGCATTATTGGTTATTTTTTTAATGCTCAAGAACAGGGCTATTCAAAAAAAAATTTTTTTAGGTAGATAATAACAGCCATGATTCTCGATTGATATCCACCCTCTGCTCTTTTCAACATTACCATGAATTATGCGACACTGCGTATAGAATATTTGTCCATAATCTATCTGGTTTGAATATCACTCAATAGTTTCAAAACAAATAGAAAATAAATCTAAGAAGCTTTAACTGCACTAGAAAAAGCACTTATGTAAAATGAATTCACACTCTTTCACGGAAGCCAATAATGATTCTCAATTGAAAGTACTTTATCTGCACCATTTTTTAACAATTGACCTAAGCACCTTCATAGCATATATTTGCCAATAACTGTTGGTAGCTTTTCCTGGAATATTTATTAAATATTTTGAATTAGATAATGGATAAAATCCAATTCAAATGTAATAGAATTTTGCTTGATAATGTTATCAATAATTTTGGTTGAAATTATTTTGAACCCATAAATTATTCAGCATTCAATATTTAAAAGTAATACGGGTATCAGAGAACAAAAATGGTGTCACAAGTTTCTGGACTAAAATTTTGGGAAAATATTTTTTACATGAACAAAAAAATGCAGCTTTCGAACGCTTGAATCAATTCAAGCCATCTCAGTCGAGACAAAAATTATTTCAGGGATCGTAATTACCGTAATTTAATTTTGAAGCATACTAAATTATGAATAATTTGAATTAACAATTTTGGTCATCGTCTTGAAAATATTTCTAATAAAAGATTATGCACCCAACACTTCAAAATTTAGCCACTGTAGACATGAAAACCTATATTTATAAACTAAATGAAATGAAATTTAAAAAGGGGATTTGAATTTTCACCATTTTGACAAATATATAGACGGTCGATGTTTTAGTTAATTTCGTGGTATGAATTTTGCGATTTGAGTAATTTTGATTGTTCTTGTAGACAATTTCACTCGAAAATTTTTTTTTGATCTCTTAATTAGATACTTTGATGTGATCTTTACATATAACTAAATTTAATAAACATACAAACAAATCAGCAAAGCTGACCACATAGTGAAAAATGTGTATATATATATATATAATCAATACATCATTTCCCATCAGAAGTCTGATGCGAATGATATATTGATGTCCCTAATTATTATTTTACATCTGCATTTCGGCGGCAACGGAACTTTTAAACATTACTTTAGTTGGGAACCGTCACTAGCATCTGCAGATAAATTGAATGCGAAATATATAAACCTTGTTGAATAACCGGTTTCCTCAATTTTATAATACTAAATGATTCGGTGAACTAAGATATCTATTGCACTTTCAGATTTTTCATCGGAGGATATCCATGTTGGCGTAAGTCTTAACTTTTGTTTACACACGTATTCAAATACGTCACAAAAGAATAATTTTTAACAAAACCATAAGAAATAGAATAAATATAATCACTATTGCACCATTTTTTAATTTTTAAAGGGTGAAATATTTTATTTTGAATTTTTATATAAAAAGTCTTTACATTCCTAACACGTTATGATTTAGTGACCCACATCATTCGGTGCACTACCTTTGCACTAGGTATTTTTAATTTATGCAATAAGATTTTATGTTTAATTTAATTTTATTATACCAAAATATGTATTTATCATTCGTATGATCAATGAGAAAAGTTGTATTGTTGTAAAGCACAGTAAAAATTTTATGAATGCCATTAAAATTCTTAATTTATGCAAATGCGTAAATTAAGGTATAAGAATAGGAATAGATTCTAAGAATGATATGTGCAAGTTAAAAAAGGAAGAAAACAATAAATTAACATTTTCAAAGAATCTGCTTAGATACATAATGAGTGATTTTTGTTATATGTTGATTCGCTGAAAATCATTCAGAAGTAAGAACTTGGCATGGATATTATAAGAGTGAGGTTAAAATTTTAATTTAGAATAAATCAGTGAACGATATCAGTATTTGCTAATTAATTAACACAATTTCCTATTCAATCTGTATGCTTCAATTCAACAACTTTCTTCATAATAAAAAAAATCTTTTTATTCCTCATTTTAATTAACACTTATTATAAATCATAGCAACAATAATAATGTCGATTGTCAAAATTGGGAGATGTCTTGCAGACAGAGCCGTTAATTCCCTCCGGGATTTGAAGTAGAGATCCTCGAAATAACTCTTCTCAGTAACCAGAGCTCCGTGGGCCAGCAGTGGGCATCGCCATCAAGCCGGATTGGTCCGACGTCAATGGTTGTGATTTAACCTGTGATGTAATTTCAGTTCAAATTGACACGTTTCACCCGAGATGTATGATCAAGGGATTTTTTCACTTAGTGCCGTTAGAGTGTTCGTCGGATAGTATACACAGAGAGTATGGTGTGTAAACTGTCTGTATTTAAGTGACGGTGATGCTATCATATTAATTACGTCCCAGAGATGCACAAAACTTTTCTAGATTTATTAGATTATGTGAATATATGATTTTATGCTATCGCGATTAAGGCCGTTTGCCTTTGTATTTTGCTTGTTAGAGGGATAGAAACATATTCTGCACCGAATATTGATTTCTCCATTTGACGATAACCTAGGATGTTCAACTGGACAAATTTGAACTGAAAGAACATTGACTATTAGTTTTGCCGATATGACTTCACGTTTGATATGTTTGGTTTCAATGTAATTTTTTTATGGTAAATTTCTCTTAGTTTTTACCGATAGTTGTTTCCTAGACATATTTCACAGTTATCTCAAGAAATCGGTAAACAGAGCCTGATCGAACTGATTGACAACAATCGAGTGACACACTGCACGCAGAAGAATCTATACATTGCAGGCTGTCTGCTATATATAAATATGTAATCCCTAAATTACATTTGAAAACTTCAAGAACTGCTAATTATATTCACATGTTAATAATTGTATCAGTTCTATTTTACTGAAAAATAAAATTCCCGAAGAAAGAATGGTTCTCTGCCGACATAATAATCTCATTATTTTCCCATATTATGTATAACAAAAATTGGAAATCTTACTAGTTAGATGATGCGGTGGTATAAAATGATTGAGATTTAATGAAATTAATCTTGAGATAAAAGAAATCATAGTAGGGATGTTTGAAATGTTTGAGGGATGCTCGATTGATTTCAGTATGTTGAATAAAATAAAATTTCGATAACATCATTGGAAAAGTCATGTTATATTTCTATATCTCTCAAAGTTAAAATTAGAGAACCGAAGCACCAAAACAAGCAAACCCTCATATTTCAAATAATCGATTGAGAAAATTTAATGTTTTAAGTATTTTTACTGATAACCTTGGTGAAAAGAGTGGAACAGCGAAGTAATTCAAGTGCTTAATCATCGAGACCTTCATTATATCAGTGGTAAAAGCAGCCATTTTATAAAGCAGAAGGTGTATAGTAAATGTACCACATAACTTGTCAAGTACAAGTAGCGTATTATATGCATGAAATATCTTCCCTTAGCACTGTTGTTTTATTTTCAATCGATTGATATCTACATAAAAGTAAGTTATTATGAAATAAATTCTAGAAAAAACCTTCGAGGAAGAATTCGCTTGAAAGTTTTACCTCGACATTACATTTAAAGGTTTAATAATAGTCAAGGATGTTTTGGAAATGAGTAAAATGTAAAAATGTGTGTATACAAGGCGCTAGAATCTTTTTGATCAGTGAGCACTTTAAATAAGAAGATTACCTCCCAGGGAATATATAATTCCATACAGCAGTTTCCCCAGTGTACTGATATGAATAGTAGAATCTCGCAAGGTAGTCAGGTTAGATGATGTGAATATTTTAGAGTGGTTCCGTTTTCAGTCATTATGGGCATACTGATTGGTAAGAAAAAATCACAATTATTTGTCATCGAGGGATGCACAATGCATTAATTGACAGCAACAGATAAATAATATTACAAACGAGTTTACGAAATTTGAGAGTGAAATACTGTCAATGGACAATAATCGCGATGCTATATAAGTTGATTTATTGTTATTTTAAGAAATTGTGTGCCAGCTCAATCTTTACTTATCTATACTTATACAATCTCCAACATATATCTCATATCTCCAACAGCAAAATGCTTTAGGACATATTCTTTATAAAATAATATCAGCAACATTTAGCATACTGCATGTACCTGCTGATAGGGTGACGATTTAGAAAAAGTTACTATTATTTTTGTAGAAATTCAAGTACTTTCTTGAATCATATCAACAAAAATATCCCTTTATTAATTTTTTTAGTGATCCACAGTTGATCTGCATCGACTACCGTATTTACAGATGTTATTGCACAATTAATTATCTAAACGAATATTTTTGATATCGGCAACAAGTTTCTTATAAAGTAACCATTTAATTATGAAATGACGTTCTTATTTTGAATATATATTATTTAGAATGATTGAATTCAAAAACCTACTTAGTCACATATCTTTTTCTGAATAATCTGAACATGATACATCTTCCAACTTAAGGTATGCAGGTTTAATTTTACATTAATTTTGAGTGGAATCAAATTATAACGTTGTAAATGAAATTGTTCACAAAGAACAAAACAATATCAGCTTTATTACAGATCATTCTGATATGTGTAATTTTACTATCCCTATAAAGGAAGATTCATTTTTCTTAAAGAAGATTTTATCCATAGACTACGAATTTAATTTTCCGAAGTTATAGATATGACTTTAAAATAAAAATTACTTTCATATGAAAAATTTACATAGTTTTGTTTTGTCTATCACAATTTGTTTGAATAATAAGAGCAGTGTAATTCGGGGCTGCTAGAATGTTTGATCTAAAAAAAGTAACTAACAACCTAAACAGATAATGTTCAATGATGATAGTAAAGTAATTTATATTCAATATAAAATGGTGGATTATAATTCATGCACATCAGCAAGAGGCAAAACATGCTAAAATATGAATTGTAATCTAGACAATCTTTGAAATAGTCGATGTTCATAAGTAAACTCAAAGAGCAGTATTTTTACTGAAGTAAATTATTAAACTGAATTCATCATTAAGATTATTCCTACAGCCTATCAGGTAGCTTAGAATACGGCATCTGCACGCGCATATATGAAACACAGATATGCCTGTTTTTATTACACGCGTGGTAGATGATACATATGAATAAAAGTTTCCACAAATGCAGGAATAAGCCTGCATAAAGAATTATATGAAAAAGGCGAGCAACTAAAAACATGTACGATGTATTTAATTTTGAGAATATAAGAAATAACGTATGGAAGAGCGGTTGCAGTTTGAGTAACATGAAAAGCACGACAACACTTAGGGACGCTTGCTAATTCAACTAGGGTTGCAAAACAAAATGAATCAAAATAATAAACTCAACTAAGAATAGATAATAATTGTATTCATGATTAATGGTTTCAAGAGAATAAAGATAAAATTTACATCTAAGCTTTTCGAAAAACTCCTGCGAATGACAACGATGAAAGGATACTAGAGTATGAAGGCGATCAAAAATATCATTGGCATTCATGGTCGCTTGTAAATTTTTGCAATTGTCCTCTAGAATTTCAAATGATTTTCTACAGCATTATCGCAATAAGGAAATGACAGATGCGATCCTTACGGACAGGTATATCTTAAAAATCACGGCAATTTCAAGGAACAGAAGTTACATTTTCTAATAAGAAGCTTTGAATCGTATTTATTTTTGGATTAAATCTATCCAGATGTCATTTGTAAACTTGTTTCAGAGAAAATAAAAATCAACGTATCGGTAGGCATGCAATATAAAATGATAACTGAGATTTATAGTTTTGCAAATCATCTTGGATCGAGATCGAAAGCGAAGTAGATAAAAAGATAAAATAATAATTGAGTTAAAATCATATGGAATTGGTGGATCCTGAGACTATTAAAGGTTTGAATAAAAAATACGATAAATCATTTATAGATAAAAAAAAAAAACCAAATAAAAGCATTGTGCATCCCCAGACTCAATAATCATAAAAATATTTCTGTATGAAAAATGCCCCCCTTCGCATTGAAAGTCGGTGGTGGGGCGCAATTATTTTTCACGATTTATTATTTTATTGACCTCCAACGGAACTAAATGAAAAAAGAAATAAATACAACAAAGATAATATGTAAGTGATGTAAAAAATATTTAAAATAACATACACACATATTTAACATAAAAGAATGAATGCAATAAATTTTTTAAACAAGTGTGGTGTCATTTTGAAATACAGTGCCGTTTAGTCCTGTGAAATCTCAATTAAAATACTGCCAAGCGTGAACTATTGAACAAAATTGTTTAAATAGAATCCACTGTTGTAAATATCGACAGTTATTATTTATAATGAATTATTAAAAATATGTATATAGATATTATAAGAAGTGTAGATATATTTAAATTTATTGGATTTATACTTAGAATTTTACGAAAACTTAAATGTACGTATTTTTGTTACAATAAAATGGAAAACCACGTCTCACAATACTATAATAGGAAGTTATAAAACAGCACTGATTTTAAAAATTCACCACACTGTAAAATTTGCAATGAGAGATCATTAGGTCTATATGAACTAAAGCAGAAAAAGATTGGGAAAATTATACGAGAGTTTTATGTTAGTCAGAGAACCCATTATTCAATAAATATAATTAAATATACAATCTTAAGACTGAAGAGGGTAAGGAAAAGAAAATACATCCAATTGAATAAGAATGTGTGATTAAAAAAATAATTAATTTTAAACAAAAATATTTTTTTAGCAAAATTTCTCCATGAGCTCAAATGCAACACACTTTTAAGGCCAAAGTGATTAAAAAAGAAAAAAATCCAGGGAAAGCATTGGAGTAAATATTTGAAAGAATTTTCATGATTCATTAAATATGAGTTTTTGACAAATTGAAATAGATCAAATCAACTGTAAGAGAGTGTAATCTCTTCAAGCAACATCTAGCTTAGAGTTTGTCCACAATCGGCAAATACTACACATATATTTTAAAAATAGTGTTAAAACATTATAAAAAGCTTTATTTAAGGTTACACCAGAAAAGCATCTCAATGCTAAAATATCTAAGGTGATTGAAAATATGTATATATATAAAAGGAATACGGAAAATACATTAAAAAAAAAGAGCCTTTGTATGATTCCTTTCCAATGCCAGATAGAAAAATAGTACATACAATCAACATACATGTGGGGTAGCATGTACTAGAGATACAGATATTAAACTCTACCAAGATACTGAGCTGCACACGATAACATTATTTCATGAAGCAAGTGGACTGCTTTTGAGAAGAGAACGTGAAATAGGTTTTGAGAGTTGCTAAATACACAAAATGAAGAATATTGAAATTTATATTAGATATAAAATCTCTACTCTCAGGTGATATTAAACTTATGCGAGTACTTATTTATTATATACTAAAAATGGCAAGAATACTCTGAAAATTCAACAACTCCAATTTTCAATTTCATTTTTATCTAAGTAGATTTTGTCATTGAAAATTTGTATTTAATATTAATAATATTGAATATAAAAAAATTATATGTTTTTATGTATTCCAAAGACATGCTTAATTGCAATTTCCTGTCACTACAGGAAGAATCGAATGAATTCAAAAATAAATTAGCTAAAATTATTGCAATGTTTCGATAATGAATTTTAAATGACCAAAAAAATTAAATAAAAATGATAAATTTGAAGATTTGAATGTTTCACCGCATTCCAATAAAACACCGAACCACTAAGTACAAAGCTTTCCCACTACAAATTACAATACATCTACCACAGCTAGAATACAACAATTAGTGCATAACTGTTACATTTGCCAGATCATGATAATTCTGCACCAATGACATAATAGAAATCTTGTGAGCATTCCAGATGCAATGGAAGCCGCAAAATATGGATTAAAAAAGATCAAAGAAGCTGCGATGCAGGCAGATGGAAGTCATAAACACAGAGTAAATATACAGGTAAAAAAAAGGTTTAATTAATAAATAATCAATGAAACAACGAGGTATTCTGATGCATGTTTTTTGATCAAATCTGATATTATAAATATGAAAAAAAAAAAAATAAATATTAAGTGAGTACAACAAAAAGGGCCTTTCTATTTGATGTAGAGGCACACCGAAATGAGTGGCCAAATTTGATGATATTATAAGAAGATTTTGTAGCCTTTGTAATGGTGTAGAAATATTTTGCGTATGATCTTTTCAATTTATTTAATTTCTTTATATCATTACCAACGATTTGAATAAATCCAATCAAGAAGAAGAAGAAAGAAAATAGCATCAATTCCTCGTTATTTATTTTTATTAGAAAAATTTCATTAGAATATATGTTTTAGAGTAAATATTGTCATTAAACTCACCGCTTGCTAAACCGCGAGGAAATCTTGGAGAAGAAAGAAGGGCGAGCGGAATGTGGAGAGCCATCACCTGCCGCTCCGTAAATTCCTCCGAGACCTGCCGAAGCATTTCGTGGTCTCGTTTGACCTGTAATTATTATGCCGAACACGAAATTCTATATACTATTTATAACCGATCAAAAACAATAATGAGACTTAAAGCGAGGCGATTAAACTTATTATTTGCTTACTTCAAATAGTTATTGACCAATTCAAAATTATTATTAATATTACAGCAAAAATATTAGTAGTGATATTATTGCAAAAAAATATATTTCATGGCATTCGAGCTTTGAGTGCATGAAAATATTAATCTCATAATTAAATGATTAAAATTACCAGAGTGGAAAGTCGATCTTGAGGGAACATTTCTAGGGAAAGCCAACTGTTGTCGAGTCGTAGAATTTACGGTCGGATTCATACTGAAAATAAAATACAGATATTATAAATGTGCCACTTTATAAGAGTGTGGTTTAAAAATCAATAAATAACCCTCACTGGAAGTCTTTTTTAACTTCTCGCACATTTAAATCATTTTGATATGATGATTTACCATTACTTCGTTTCCTCAATTCATTCCACGCCACAATAACAGACATTATAATTAATAATAATAGAAAATGGCTCATGTGAAGTATTGTAAATATCAAATCGGGAAATGAAAGAATTGTTACTACACCTGAAATGAGATCATAAACGTAAAACGTATTGAGTAGAATATTAAATGATTCTAATATTACAGACAACATTCGATAGTCTGCAGTTGCAGATTTAGAACTGCGATTATTAAATTTATGGGTGAATAATGAAAACAACCTGTATACGAAATTATTAAAATAATATACTAACCCGCCACCATGTTAGTAAAAAAGTTTTTAAAGCATACATAAAGCAATTTTGATACATGTTTATAATGATAGTACTGATTCTTTTTTAATAGGTTATATAAATTTCAGGTTAAAATTTTTGTATTATTTGACTATTTATCGAAAAAAAGAAAGATTCCGCCGAACAATTTAAAAAAATATTACATATGCATAAATTTAAGCCTTGAATTTACTTAAAACAATGTCATCTAAAATTTAATTCAATCTATAATTTAGAATTATAATTTTGGGAACATTTGCGATAAAATGTTTCAAAATTATTGCAGGGTTCATACTTATATATCATATTCAAACAATATGAAAAAATTGTCACAAAAAAATAATATTTTATGAACTGTGGATACCGGAAAACTTATGCATAGGGTTAATCAATTTTTTTCAGTTGCACTGTCAATCTGAAAAAAATTACTGCGATGTAAATAACCAGCTTAATAGTTGTGTCAACAATATTACACTAAAATGCATGTAAGAAGAAATATTGGCCGTATTAAATAAAGAATATCAGTAAAGAGTCCGTCGATAACATTAGTGATAAATTTTGATGATATTAATAAGCAAAGTAGTCCCATATATTTCTTTAACCCTTTCGGTGCTGGGCAAATTAATCACACACTCATCCTGACATTGGTGAACATTTTAGTCATCGAAAAAATCAATAAACTGCCAGACTGCACAACAAGATAAGTATATTTATAATGTCACCATATTTAAGCTGATGTGTGATTCAATGAACCAAATGATAATATTAATCTTTATCGTACGAAATTTAGACATTCAATTGGCAACCGACATATAACTTGCTCAGCCATATAAATGCGGTACGTAATTTTCAATCGCAGAGGACATATATATGATGTACTATAAAATTCGTGTTAGTATCAGTGTAATGATGAACATTTTGGATTTCCAGACATTTATCAGATATTCAATCTAAGCTTTCGTACAATAAATTTGACGTGAATCGTTAATATGGATATGCCGCATAATCAATAAGCTGCATATACTGGTTCTATAAATCTCCAACTTGCAAAAAGCGACTACTGTTCTTTAAGCAGTCAAAAGTGGGCCATTTCAGAACGGGAGTCAGTCAGCGGAAAGCAGACCAGCCAAACGAAGTACGGACAACTTTCAGCCGTCTCACCTCTGCCGGAGCGGGTCTACGTTGTGCAGTGAGCCGAGGGCCGGCTGGTCGGAGGCGACGGTCGCGTTTCCTCCTTGACCGCCGCCGTTGGCGCCTGCCGATGACACTGAAGCGCTCTTCACATGGCCCTTGGCACCGTTGGTGTTCCCTCCCACATTCCCAGCGGGGACGACAGCGCCGCCTCCCGCCAGAGACCCTCCTGATGAGTTGGCTGCGCCGGCCGCCGGAGTCGAATTGGACGAGTTAGAGGCGGCTGAGCCCTTCGATGCCGTGTCTCCGCCGCTTGCACTACTTATGTTTATCATTTAAGATTGATCACATCGTGTCAAATCCGGAGTTGAATGGTCACCGATCGTTCCATCCATAGAGGAAGCCGTTTTTACACATAATTTTGTGATATTAATGTGTTGTCGCATGTGTACATTTATTTGTAAAGATTTCAGTGAAAGATAGTTTGTGTTATTTTAAATTTTTATTAAAAACGAGCCGTCGATCGTGCGGGTGAAATTTAGCCCAATTAAAATTTGCAGTTCATATATATGTCAGTCGCAACGTTCCAGAACAGACATAGAGCGCAGACCGAGAGGGAAAAAGAGAAAGAAGAAATACATGCTGTTAGTAAAATGTTAGCCAATATTATATAATATTCATAATATAAAATACATTTTAAATTGTGAATCAAAGGGAAACGCAAAGACAAAATTGAAACTATTACCTTTTCAAACATTCAGAGATTTTTAATTTAAGACATCGACTGAGGGTGCTTGATGGAATTTCAATATCAAATTTGGATCTTGGATACAAAATCTCAATAATCCAAATTCAGAGATTGTTTAGTATGCTGAATAGGAATAAGATATTCAAAGATTGTTATGTAGGGAAACTACACAATTTGGTCTTTTTGTTTTCAAGTTATTTCATAAAACAATTGTGTTTATGAATAAAATAATGAACATGCCGCTCGATTTCGGGATACCATCTTACAGGATTTTTTTTTGTCTTTTTTCAGAAGTTAGTAAATAATCATAGCAATATTCAGTTAGTGAAGTTGTATCGATTAAAAAATAATATCTAATATACAGATTAAAATGATAGTGTACCTTGAGTTGTCTTGCAGTAATGAAGGATTACTTGGTTTATCAGTTGCACCCGCTTGTTTTGAGTCATAGTTGACCGTTGAACGTCTTCCAACGGTGCCTCCGGCCATGGCCGGCCTTGTTCCTGAAATTATTCGTTATTGGCATGTGACATCAAAGAATTAACAAGATGACTAAATAATAATGTTGTTTGGTTGAATACAAATTACATTATTTGATTTATACTAATGTTTTAAAAAATAAAACACAATGTTTATTTCACAAAAATAAAATGTTTTAAAAAATAAAACCGGTCCTGATCAGTATAAATATGTGGAAGTAGTACAAATGAATTGTGTTTTATTTTTTAAAATATAATGTCTTTCCACCAAGAATTGACAGTTAACACCTTAAAAGTGATTATACTAATGGGGCGACTATTGATTACGGCAACACTTAAGGATAATTCGGTGGCAAAGTGATTGAAAATCGACATGGAATCCTCGAGGAGTCGGAAAGTGTTGATAGGGTCCACATAATAGTTAATGTTAAATGATATTATGATTAAAGAAAAAGAAAACTTCATCAATGTTTCAGAACATTCAACTTTGGTGTTTTGATGAGCATAACAAGGAAATTAATGCATCTTTAATTTTCCACTTCAATGAAAAAGTAACTTCAATGTTGCGTTATTGACAAATATTGACATCTGGTTTTCAAAATAAGAAGTGATTGATTTGGAAGTTTTGACACTAAGAGTAGTATGGTGTCTGATTTAATATATAATTGTGAAACTGACTGGGTTCGAGTTTGGGTTGGGCAGAGGCAGGCCTGGTGGAACCTTGTTGCACTTGCAGCTGGGCGATGCGGGCTGTGTTCTCTTTGATGGTTGCAGAGTCTATCGTGTTCTGAAAAATTTTTAAGCATAATGTTTAAGTATTATTTAATTCGAAAGATCAGAGATGGACCTTTTTTTATTCAATAAAACCACTTACAACATATATATATATACACAACACAATATTCAATTAATTGTGTTGAATCAGACAAAAAAATTAAATGAGTTACTGTGCTCTAAATTTTACGATAGATTAATGTGTTTTAATGCCAGCATGTTTTTTTTATTGAATTTCACCTGGCGGCCGGGCGATTTTGCAGAACATTCCCAAAAAACTGTTATTTTACTAAATTCACTATAATTTTTAAACCAATTGAGATATCTTAACCAAATTTGATTTTATAACTTCCACATACTTCGCAGTCATCTAGGGGTAGTTTTACAAAACTGTATAGTAGAAATAATAGTTTAATTTTTGTTAAATAATGCGTTGATGTGTATACCCACCATCTCTCATTAACATTTTAAATCAGACTCGATTATAACAGAGTAATTTTTCAATATAATGGAATGTATGACAGCGACCAACATTCTTCAAGGACTCAAATACGAGTCCGCGGACATTAAGCTGTTAAAATCAAAGCAAGAAATTTTCATTGTAATGTTGGCCTCAGCTTTCTATAAAATACACCTAGGCAGGCAGTCAGTTTTAACACAAAAAATGATAGGATCAATATAATAATAATGATTTTTCATTCACATTGAAAGAAAATATATTTTACCTGTCTCTTGAAGTTAGAAGCGGGTTGCTGTGTGGGTGTTGTCTGCGGTTGTGGCGGCGGGGGCTGCGCCGGAGGGGCTCCACCTGGCGGCGCTCCCCTCAGACCTTCTCCTCCGGAAGAAGCTCTTCGATTAGTCGGTTTGGCAGATGAGGCTGAAATGGAGCGATGGACTCCACGGTGAGAAGGCGATGCCGCTCCTGCTCCGCCTGCACCAACCGTGAAAATTATTTACATTTTAAAAGATATTATGCAACTATCACCGTTTAGTTGATATTCATAGATTTTTTTTTTTAATAAGTAACAATGAAAAAAAAAACCTACCTGTAGTTGTTGAGTTTTGCTGATTCGTCGCATTAGGCTGTGGTACGCCCATAATATTTCTTAGCGAAAGGGAAGAGCCCGACCGAGAACCGTCTGATTCCGGCTGAAAATTAATAAGATTTTAAAATCATCATTCTGTTAACAATGGTGATGAGATATAATTGTTCAAAATTATATATACAAATGATAAATTTACAATGCATTAAATCTCTAGAAGTGTTAATTTCAATATATCAAAAAAAAAATTATTTTCAAGGTAATGGGGTGCACTCACATCTGTGCTCTTTCTTCCCAGCAACAAATATGTTGCAAACACATCGTCATATTTGGCCTCAGCGAGAGATTTTTCTATATCCGCCCTGACGTAACCCAAGGAAACTAGTGCTTCTGTAATCACAAACAATAATAGAATAATCAGTAAACAGCAAAACAGATACTTGCTCATAGACTAAATAAGCTCTAAGATTTTGCAGTGACACGAAGCAAATGAAGACAAATTTATTCTATAATTTATACTAAAAAATAAAAAAAAACAGTATTATGTAATGCGTTCATCATGTTGATAGGGAAGAGTCCGCAAGCGCCTCCAAATAAAAACGATCACACGAGACACCCGAATGAACCATTTCCATTCAATAAAATTCTTGACAGATTGACATATTAATAGTAGCCCTTGATAAATGATGTAGTTATATAATGAATAGTTTGGATAAAAGCATGCTGTAATATTTAGCTGTTGATACCGACACCACAAAAACAACATTTTATTGTTAAAGTATTTTAATTACTCAATTAAAGAATCTACACAGAAAGGCGCATAGTCTGCCGACATAAGGAAACTGACAGCCAGCAACAAGTCAAATTCTGAGCAATGAAACAGAAACTGTGCTTGATTTAGTGTTCTTTGATTTATGATGTAATTTATGTTTTTCAAACATAGCTATTCTCAATTTGGAGCATGTGTACTTCTAGCGGAGTAGGAGTATCTCAACAGAAGTTGATTTTCTAGAACTGGTAGTTATCCAGTTTCTTAACTTCTCTTTTATGAAGAAGGTAAGAATAGAATGGCGAGACTAGGAATGGACTAGCAGCAAGCTTAACTCTCTCTGTGCGCCTCCTCGTTTTTAGAATTGAATGTATGGGAGGTAACATAAACATCACAGCATCCATGGCGTCAAAAATTCAAAATTTCATTAGAATGTTCGTAACGGCTGAAACATCACGGTTTATTTTCCAGTTATCAGAATATGATTGATTGAATAAACATTTACTTGGTAACTCTATTATAATAGGGTAAAAATAAAAAAGTATTTATCTCTACAAGAATTTTATTAGACTCTTGATAGGTATTTTATGATGGCGTGAAGCCGAAATAGCTATCAACAAACTGATAAAATTCTTGTATAACTAAATACTTTGTTATTTTTACCCTTTCAGAACACGAGTTTAGCCATTAGCTGTCTTTTTTCTTATGATGGCAGAAGCTGTGTCATATACATTTCACAATGTCAATTACTGTCAGATAAAATTTAATTGATAAAAAGAATTTTCAAACTTTAAAACAAAAAAATGATATAAGGATAATAAACATAATTTTGAAATATTTTTACAGATTACTCATTGTGAAATGCATTACACCCACTGAAAAAGATTGAATTTGTTAAATAATAATTCTATCGCATGCAATATTGTAGCTAATTCGTTTTTCGTATTCCACAGATATTAATATTATCATTTAGACAGTGGCCACCTAGGTATATGAATGATTATATACCACAAACATTCCATAAAATTGAAATATGATATTTTTCACAGGACAAAACGAAATGTATCAATAGAAAAATGTTATCATGCAATTTTATAAAACAAATATTGACGGAATTATTTTTAAAATTGTAAATTTAGTAAGTAGTTGAATCTGAACTATTATACACTGACAGTCAAAAAATCTATGCGATGTCTACATTTGCTACGTTTCTTTTCAGTAAAATCATGTCTAAGGTGTTATTTTGAATGACAAAGAAGTATTTGTAGATGATATAAAAAGTAAATGAACTAGATGAATCGACCGTAGAAGCGATATATTAAGTTGTTTTATGCACAATTATCTATTTAAATCTTCCAACGTAACAAATTACCCATGCAGAAAACATATTTTATCATATCACAGTTGTTTTGGTTCCAACTACATATCTCAAGTAAGTTCTCAAAACGGTTTCCAAGTTGGCACGTTTTTACGCATAACCTACCCATTTGTACTGTGGATGCCGTTCAAATGACGCACGATTCAGATTGATGTCCGATGCAAATCGAGATGCGAAGGGACAGAAACAAGAAACACAATGTGAGACGGGCACTCTCACGGTGAGGGAATATAAGTATGCCAAAATTGCTTGCGGTTATACATTAAGGACGCAACTCGATCTTTTGCATTTAAAATTAAAGTATGAAAAAAATGATATAATGTAAAATACTTCAATCACAATTGATGTCAAGTCTGAATGCATACAGAGGTGGTTCCTTGAGACATAACCGTGATCAAACAGTTGATTATCGGTATTTAGATGTAACAATTATTAGTTAGTACAGACTGTCAAGATGAGGATACGAGTTAGACATTTATTTATTGAAACTACGATTCTTTACAGATATAAATTAACAGTTTTTTTTTTGATCACTTACCCCATTCGGACTATAGATTTAAGAATTGTTAGTATTCCTCGCGAATTTTTCTACTTCATTCCATTAAAAATAATATATATCAAACCTTTCAGTCTTACCAAAAGTGTTGGAAATCATGTGCATGTAATTCCAACCTTTTGTAACTTAAACGGTGCCTAAATTAATCAAATATTGTTATTAGTCTTTGGTTGCATGTTGTTTCACTCAAAAATTTGGAAAATGATTTACATTTGATTTCACCAATACATGTATATTTTTCATAACAAATTATTGTAGTTGATTTTAAAATAGACATAAAAAATCATGCATAGCAAAAAATGATACTCAATTTATTATAAAAAAATAAATATTGGTGAGAAAAAATGTAAACTGATTTTTAAAAACTATCAGGTGATACTAAATCTAGGTGCAATGATACCCTAATTAACTGATTTAATGTCCATAGATATTTATAGAGGTTTGTAAAGAAAACCTGAATGCATTGAGGAAAGAATGTTTTTAAATTTGAAGTGTCATACCTATATAAATTGTTTCGGGGACAAGCAAGCTTTTAATAGTTTATTTCAATCATATTATATAAAATGTGAGATGCATTTCATGAACACATTTTAAATGCACACAACTTAATGAAATAATGAACAAGTTTAAAGGCAAATGACATTACTTTTAAATTTAAACACAATGAAACATATTGACAGTGAAGATTAGCTTTTTTATGATGTTTCACATGGGCAGGGAAAAATACAAATAAGCACAATAATGAGTTTTAATGTTAATCACGGGTTTAAAATACACTCCGTAAATAAAAAAAAAAAAGCACTCGAAAGAGACACACAATGGCAGCTTATGTAATATTTCTGTGGAAAAAATGACTAGCTGTTATCACTACTTTGAATAATAATGAAAAGTAATAGCCTTTGAACAATTTTATGTCACAATTCAACCACATCAGAAAAGCAAATCTCCTCACCTGTCAGCCGAGATTCAGTCGCAAAAGATTGTTAATTAGGATTTCACTGCACGCTTGTAAAATACGAAATGGGGTTTTACCCTTTATAATACCTATTCTTTTATGGTCTTTGAAATCCTGTTGAGGTTCAGAATAGGGTCGGAGTTCATCGTCTTCATAGCCGACATTCATCCAGCGATCGCGCATTATTGCTTCGAGCGATGCTCGCTTTTCAGGATTTAAGACTAAAAACTTTTTTAGGAGGTTTTCACAGTCTGTTGACATGTAGAATGGTATTCTAAAATGGAAATTAAACATTTCATTACCACAAGTTTGTAATTAATTGATTGATTTCCCAGTCTATCCAAACATCCATGAGTGAATTAGAAAAATAAAAAAAAATAAACATGATTTTCACTGCTTCAAGTTGTTAAAATAGTAATTCAAATTATGAAAAAAAAAAAAAAAAAATTTTGTATTCTTGCAACGTTTCATCTATTTTATTTATTAGTATGATGGAGCACATGACATGAAAGTGAAGAAGCCCAGATCAGTAATCCAAGAACTGAGATTGAAATGTAATGGAATCACTCAATTAAAGTATCTCACCTGTATTTGCCTCTTAAAACTCTCTCTCTTAGCTCCCGCAATGTTGAGCCATCGAAGGGAAGCGAGCCAGAGACCAGCGTGTAAAGTATCACACCTAGTGACCATACATCGACCTCGGGTCCAAAATATTTTTTGCCTAGAATTTCAGAAAAAAATTGGCTTAAGTTTCTGATCATAAATAACTTATTTCATATGATTAGTGTCATTGAAATTATTTCACAAGTATATTAACAAATTTCATTCTCAATATATTGTATATTTTATATTCAAATCCTTGTACAGTGAACATACAATGATTAGTGAATAGAAATAAATTAATTGGTATCAATACCTTGGAAAAGTTCAGGTGCGGCATATGGGGGACTACCACAAAATGTATCCAACCTTCTCCCTGGCTTGTATTCATTAGAAAAACCAAAGTCAGCAATTTTAATATTCATTTCTCCATCCAGTAGAAGATTCTCAGCTTTCAAGTCTCGATGAATAATGAGCTTCTGATGACAGTATTGGACTGCGCTTACGATTTGCCTAAATTTAGCTCTCGCTTCCTTCTCTTTCATGCGACCATGTAAGACTAAATAATCAAACACCTGAAAGAAAATATTGTAATTGATTCGTGTTCATAGCGATCAGGTCAGCAGTGGGTGGATTGCGATCAACCAGACATGTTTTAAATGAAAAATTTGCTTAATCAACATTGTGAAAATGAGTTTTGGAGCATATGTTGATATTTCTGGGTTAGTAAAAGGTTTTTAAATTTCCTTCTACTGACTATACTCGGAAAGTACCTAATTGTTAAGCATGGTAACCATTATCTCAAAATGGGTTTTTCGGAGACGTCTGAGTGATGAACTGGATCATCGATATTTCAAATGGGCAGTTAATTTCTAAATGAAATAGTTGATTACCAAACACCAAGCAAGTTTGCCATTCCACTAGTTTAGAAAAAGGTTAAGAATATTATATCTTGGGGAAATTATGAATAGAACAAATGAATCAGTGATGTCAGTAATCAAAGCAATAAGTGCTAAATATACGTAATTGATTCGGACTTATTTACAAAAGACAAAGGTATCTAATATCAGTTGTCAATAAATAACGAAGCAATAGAAACCTTACAATTTATGCAAGCAAAAAGGCAATTAAATTGAAGACTTTATATTTTTTAGATGCTAAGTGAATAAAAATATTTTTATGTTTATTTTCATTTGAAAAGTACTGGTAAGATGTCTGCCAATTAACTCTTTCCTTCCATACAAAATACAAGTGAAGACTTTGTTGTTGCCAAATTAGTTTAGTGTGGCTTTAACAACGTGGCTATGGCAATACTTCAGTATTGACAAATTTTTGAATTGATTTATTCTACAATATACGAATTATAAGCCCCATTGAAATATGTGGAAGTGTAAAACAAAAAATTGATAGTAAATTAACCGAATAACAGGAAAATCTGAAAATTTTTGTCGACAAAATGGTACCAATCAACTTAAAGCCATATAGCCTTAGTGAGAGTATGCAGGAATGTAGAAATTTAAAATTGAGGGACCGATGAAAAAAAATGTGTCAATCTACGCATTTGGCTGGCCATGATAAGTTTTCATAATTTATTTAGTAAATTTTGCAACAATTATATGAAATATTTCATGCTTTCTTAGATCATATAGCAGTTGTCAAAAATAAAGGGTAATTACATCAAAATATGAATTGCAGCACTGGGAAATATAAAAGTTATTAAGAATAAAAAACAAAAATACCTCTCCACCTGACGCATATTCCATTACAAGGTAAAGCGTTCTTTCTGTTTCTATAACCTGGAACAGCTTTACAATATTTGGATGATCCAACATTTTCATTATCCGTACCTGAAATATTAAGTAGGGTAAGGTTATGAAAAGGAATACAGTCACACTGTTAGCCCTTTTAGTTTGGGTGCTGCGAAATATATTAGCGCAAACATTAAACATAAAAGTCGGTGACATAGTAACTGTCACATATGTGAATGTCATTCATATCGGAAATCAAAAAGTGCCGATATGTCTGAGTTCTTTGGCTAAAAGGGTTAAATACAGTGTACAAGTAAACAATTGTCATAAATAAACTTTACTAATGAGGGAGATTTTCTTTTCTCCATAACTACAGAGAGCAAGTGTTTAAGAATAGATTCGAGTTCATTTAAGTCACACATTATTACTCTAACTATCTAATCAACAGAAATAGAAATCCATAGAAAAAAGTAATAAAACTAGTAATGTTGACATTCAATGAGTACTATAATCTATGTCAAATTGGATTACTTTCAGGTGAATGTTTCTATTTGTCTCATTAAAATTGAATATATTTAAATTCTGTGGGAGTTGTAGTTGAAATTACAAAAGAATTTTGTTAATCAAAAATACTTACACTGAACAGTACAAATTTATTGTTACCTAATATTAGCAACGATAACAGAAATAAATTGAATAGCACTCACCTCTCTGAAGAGTTTCTGTAATGATCCAGGATTAAGTTGTGTTTTATCTATGATTTTAATAGCGACTTCTTTTCCCGTGGGAACATGTTTTGCTAGTTTCACCTTGGCGAAGTTTCCTTTGCCAATGGTTTTGAGCAAGCGATACTTGCCGATGTGAGGTTCATCGGACGGCCGAGGGCGAGAAGCGCGCGCGGCGCCGCTCCCCGTCGACGCAGCACTGCCTGTCCCCGATGCTCCGCCTGGTGTAGAAGATTCCGATGCGCTCTGAATAACAGAAAATTTATTTATATTGAAAACAGCGATAGCAATGATGATTTCAGTAAAAATAAATCGTATTGATACTATGTAATATTGATTTATAAATGTTAAAAAAATTCCAAAGAATAGATTGTAATACAATTCAATAATTTATTTAATTATGAAGACGAGCTGGCTCACTCTCGTGATTATTCCTTTTTTTGGAGAACGCTTTCTGTTCCAAACTTTTGCCAGTAGGGCGCTGGCTTCTGGGAGCAGACGATTTCGATTCCTCATTGTTTTAAAGAATAAAACAAATTCACCCGGCCACAAACATTTTAAATTTATTTAATTTTCGTTATGGAGTGAGTAAATATGAAATAATGCAGTTGACTTGTGAGTCAGTGTGACTCTTCTCAGCGAAGAGTTTCAGTATTGTCCAACTTCATATGCATATAAAAAAAATATATTATTACGATATAGAAATAAAAAAAAACATTTGACTCGTTAAAAGAGTAATAATACTTTATAAAATTGAGTACCAATGTTCTAGTACTTTAATTTTTCCATTTTTTTCACGCCACAATCGTCATCTGTTGAAATTTTTCAGAAGATACAAGTAGTTACCAAAATTTATTTATTAGTGTACAATTTAAATGATTATATTAATTTACAATATGATTCTAATGACCATAGATCATTCAAAGAATTATTTTACAAGTGCTAATATTTTGCCGATCTTCAATTTTCGATTAAGCAAAACATTTTGTTAAAAAAATGTCCTAAAAATACAGATAATCGATTTATAATGTAATCGAAAACGTAAGTAATTACGACCGGCGAGGTCGTTTCATACAATCGCCTGTACAAAATGGAATAAGTGCATTTCGATTTATTAACCGACAGTTCAACTGTTGAAATGTCTGTAGACAAAATAATAATAGATAAATTATTCAAGTCATCCCATGTGTGCATTTAATTGTGGCATGTATGTATTTTGTTTTTAAAACGGCAGGTATACTTCTCTCAAATGTCGGATAAGGATTATTAAATTTAAAATATATGCTAATTAAATTATAAATTGATTCACTAGATATTTAGACTGATCATTGTCATAGTCCCTGAAAAAAGTCTCACTGATTTTAAATATCATTAGAAGTTGTTCGTGAAAAACGTGTCGTGTATTATTTGCTAACATCATAACTTCTAGATTACGAACGGCTATTCCGAGCAGAGCTTGTCATGTTGTAAAAAATACTGTACACATATAATGTTACAAGGATGGGTTTATTAGATTTCAGCACGCATTGCGAGTCAAGGTTATAATGTTAAATCCCAGAAAATGTACTAATAAACGTTAACATTGTTTGATGTATCGCAACAGTAGGAAAACAGCAGGCGTCCTTCAGCACTGAGCCGAAAAAACAATTAAAAGAAAGATAAGCACCATTATAACAGACTGATAAAGAATACGATTTAGTTTTAGAATCGGCAAATGAAACCCTAAATAAATGTAAAATACGAATAAGGCTTCAATAACATAAGCGCAAATTATTTTTTAATGAAATTATTTTGATGAATTTTTCAGAGATCTTGACATGACATCAAATTCAAATAGGCTGAAGTAGATGGGTAAGTATAGTAAGTGTACGTAAATATAGAAAGATGATTAATTAAAAAAAAATAGTATCACTTTCACTGACTGCGTCGCGAACGTTACTACGATTACTGTTGAGAATATTTTCAAAATAATTGTTAATTGTGCACGTAATACAACAATAAAAGCATTATTCAAACATTGAAATAATTACTGTTACGAAAGATTAGTAAGGTAACAAATCTAAATCTATTAATTAAAAATAGTATACGTGCGCGTAGAACGGTCTACATTTGTAAACTGAAAGGTGACACTTGTGGTGAAGAGGAAAAAACAACGTTTTCAACCCCCACAAAGAAGATTACCAGTCATGTAACCGGAAAATGCTAAATCTGAACACACACGCACTGCGGCGTCTGGACATAGGTACTTGAGTATCAACAAATATCACAATTTTCATAAATCACAATTGTCATCCTCTTTACCCTGACGTGTATCTGAAGGTTGTCTAGAATCGTTCGATAAATAATTTCTTTAAAAACTAGAACGAGAAGAAGATTGGAAAATTACTATATATTATATGCATAGTATATTCATATATCATATTAGGAAATTGAACGAAAGAATTACAAACAGACCTTGTTACAAATATACCCCCTGTATTACATATTATTATGATCCACACAGAGGTGGAAACAAGCTCGAATTTCATATAATCATGTATTTCTAACGGCGTGAAAGCGAAAAGGCTGTATCAGTTTGAACTGGGTAGTAGAGCAGTTAATTGCTTGATAAAAACATTGCCGATTTTTCCGATTTTAAAGGTAATATTAAAGCAAAATTTAAGCGTTATATTTGACAGTTTTATAATTTTGTTCAGCCGTTACCTTTAATGGGGGCTACCAGGGGTAAACGGTAAAATTTTATGACAAACCCAACATCGAATGCATAATAGTAATAATCGATAATGACGAGTGGAGTAGGTTGCCAATTATTATGTAATTCTGCCAACTGGCGAAAAATATAACAATTGATAGGCACTTAACTATCGCAGTTTGAATCCCCTGTGACGCGAGACCGCAGTACACTTACGTACAAGAATTAATACAGACTCACTGACTTTAGCAGAGAAGACCTACAAGTGAATAGATTAATATTCAAATGGAAGTCATACGAACATACAAATATCGCCGATACACAAGAGTATTATTTTTCTATTTAAATATTTGCAGAGCCCCCTAAACATTTTAAATAAATAATTATAACGAGTACCATCGTAATGATATTAAATGTTAAGTTGGCATTTACTTGATATAAGTTTATAATGATAGGGTAAAAACAATGTTTTTAGTTTCTCACATCTATTGAATTGGCATTTACGAGGTAGAACTCCATTGCAATAGGGTGACAATAACGAAATATTTCGTTTTAAGAGAATTTTATCAGTTTGTTGATAGCTGTTTCCAATTCACGCCATCGTCAGAACAATTTTTAAACTTCTTGATAAAACTTGAAACTTTGTTTGATAATTCTCGAAGATATATATACATATTGCTATTTTTACCAAGAGAGCGGCATCGAATTCAGGGAAACTAACCGAGATGCTATGTTGATTAAAGCATAAATGCAGCCGAAATAAAAAAACGAACTACTGGTGTAATAAAATTATTGTTAAATTAACTGAATTACTTCTCTATTTGGAATTACAAAGAATAAGAATCCATCGATATGAGACTTCACCGGTCCTGATGGTAGATTAAAATCAGTGCGGTGGAGGGTATATGGAAGTATACGTCGATACTCTCGGCAAAACATAATGAATTTTCGGCAACACATATTGCCAACGCATTGTAAATGTACATTTTGACTCTCGACGTAACCGGCAATCATCTGTCATTGATTCAGTTAAATCTTGAGCGTTGCCGAGTGGTCGGCAACCTACTACCCGCGGGTTATTGAATTACCCGCTACAACATTTTGAGTTACCCGTTAAGAAAATATGATGACAACTGGAATTAGAATACATTGAATTCAAATGTTCAGTTCTATGGACAAATAAATGTAAAGATCTTCGCAAACACAGAACACGAATGCAATATCATTATGATGGGCGTCATCACTACACAATTTTTCATGCTTAAAAAACCTGCATTTTCTATTACTAGCATTTGGTTCAACATATTCTTGTGAGCGGACATTTTCCCAAAACGAAATGTGTCCAGAATACTTGGCGAAATAGACACTAATCTTGATTCCTGGATCCGACTTAAGTCAACTATATACATATTTTTTTTAAAAAATAAAACACAATTCGTTTGTACTACTTCCACATATTTATAATGATCAGGACCGGTTTCGCTCATCACGAGCATTATCAACTGATTCAGTTGATTCCACATATTTATGAATATGTGGAAGTAGTACAAACGAATTGTGTTTTATTTTTTAAAATATAATGTCTTTTCACCAAGAATTGACAGTTAACACCTTAAAAGTAAATATACATATTTGTCAAATATTAAAATTTTTTCAAAAAAACAAATCATAACCAAGGAAAACACTGATACAAATATTTAAAAAAATAAAACACAATTCATTTGTACTACTTCCACATATTCATAAATATGTGGAAGTAGTACAAATGAATCGTGTTTTATTTTTTAAAATATAATGTCTTTCCACCAAGAATTGACAGTTAACACCTTAAAAGTGATACAAATATTATATTATTATGTGTAAAGTTATAAAACAAATTAATATTTACACATAAATATGCAAATATACGTATTAAATATGTATATTTTATTTTCTAAAATTAGTAAAAAACTTTTTTAACATTTACCCACTTACTAAATAATTTTTTCAATCATGAATTTTTTTTACCCAGTCTCTCAAAAGATTGCCGACCACTGGTATATATATTATAATATAAGATATCTCACAAAAAGTACATTACAGTAAACCCTCTGCGTGGTTTACAACTACGGTAGTATTAATTATAATAAAACTCATACCAAAACTACCATTATCGTTTTTATATTATTGAAAATATAACTAGAGTTTCATTAATCAGTTTTACAGATTGGCTTGCAAAGTACTCGGTATGCTCACAGCACGCCAATTAACGCGGAAACACATTACGCCTACTGCCTTTTCTGTCCATGGATGGGTTGGTTTTCATATAGTGCTCCCCAACGGATCGATATATCATATTGTAACATTGTTTTATTACGTGAGGGGATATCTTACTCCGTATGTATAATTAGAATTGATATTAAATATTAAAGTGAAGGTGAGATAAACGAACCGATGGATACGTGAGGGCACGCCATAAAATATGTATTACAGTGACAGAAAACCCGAATTCAACAAAAATCTTCTCATAATAATTATCAATGAATGGGGAGCTTAAAAGCGATGCATCCCACCGTTTGGTTCTACGTTAATTTAATGTGAACGGTAAAATTTTCTTCGATATTGGCGGTTACACGAAGCGTGGAAAAAATATTGTTGGAAACGCACATTCGTATCGTAATGTTCAAATTAAATAATCTGACACCGCCCCGTACTTACGGGGAGGACAGGGGTCTTCAAAACCCGTCTACAGTCTCTTTCTATTCATGCAAATTTAATATGTAATATCTCTCCTAAGGCGTTCAAAAATAATTTGTTTGTTTACCGTTAGAAGTAAACAAAAAGCGGGCGATGCTTAGAAAAAGGACTTGTCCCTCTGCCTACCACAGCTGGCGGTTAGTGGCCGACCAAGCCCCGCGGCTTGGCTCAAAGGGATGACCCTATCATAAAACCACTTGCTGTGTTTTTAAATTGAAATTGTGTATTTTAAGCGCTGTTTATGTATCTGTTATTGCCTTCGAGGAATTTATAAGTGTAAACTAACTGCAATTAAAGAGAAAGTCTACTGAATACGACCGGGTTTTAATAGAAGACGAAGGAACCTGTAAATTATCCTTGACACCACGCCGGACTTGAGGCAGTCAAAGTGTGTTGACGCTCCACTTCCCCTCGAGTAGCGGACATACTTCTCTCAAATCATGTGTGTAAAAGCTGTTAAAAAAGTAACAGTATGTTTGAGTATTATACGATGACATGAATGCCATCGTATAATACGAATGAATGAATGTATTTCAAATTTCTGTTCAATCAAATCGAAAATATACTTGTATGTTCAATTTTATACCACGACATATTACTAAAAATAAAGTACACGTTTTTTGCACTAATTTCAAAAGTTTGCAAAATGATGAGAATCGGTTTCGCTGAACGTAAGCACTTAAAAAAAAAAAGAAAACATACACGTAGATTACACTACGAGACTGTCTATAATTTTTTATGCATTGTGGGTTTTAATGGAAAATAGAGTTGGTACTTTTTTAAATTAAAGTCCAAATAGTTTTTGTTTCCATTAGCATTTACTATATATTGTATATCTAGTTCTGACGATGACATGATGCAGAAATGGCTATCAAAAATATTACTAATTTCTAGTGGTTAATTATAATTGCTTTATCTACCTCATTGTGCAGGTCATTGAAATATGTATTGTCCAGTTGATACATTCGATCGGGTTAACAGTGAAAAGTAACGCTAGTTCAAACATTTACTTGACAGGGTCAACTGATTTCGATACATAGTATCTATACATTACGATGTCAAATAATTATGGATACAAAATAAATAGCCCAAAAATGAATGCATTATAAAACGGAATTACTTTTATCTCACCCGATCATCTAAATAAAATAAATGAGATTGAAGTATTGCTCCGTAAAAAATTTCAGTATTCTAAAATTTTATTTCTTTTGAAGTCGATCTATAAAAATAGCTTTTGTAGAAATAAAGCGAAACGACGAAGTCACAGGTGAAGCAGAAATAAAAGAACGGAAAAATCAAATGGAGCGAGTACTTATCGCAAAATGTGTTGAAATCGATCCATTTTAAAATGCTTTCCACGTACTTCGATATAGAGCTGAAAAGAAATGCCTAATTTAATTGCGCCATTTTTAAGTTCGCGACCTTGACTCTGGATAGATCTACCTACCAACACACCTTTGCGTAATATTAGAATACCTGTGTTCATGCAAATACATGATACCTACAAGTCACATCTCTTCAGCGGATCATAAACACAAATGAAGATATGTCAATGATTAATTATCTATCGAGTTGATGATAATTCTGCCAAAGATAATTATGACGATAAGAAAACCTGATTATTTTCGGATCAGTCGTGACATCTTTCAATGGTATATAAATTTAGTCAAAGTATTTTATTTCTTTCGGCACGGAAGGAAGTCGATAGTAAATGGGTATATTTATAAGAGATTGTGGATACCTAAATAGTTATTGATTGAATTGGCATTTATTTGGTAGAACTCCATTATAATAGGTTAAAATAACAAAGTATTTAGTTGTACAAAATTTTTATCAGGTAGTTGATAGCTATTTCGGCTTTACGCCATCGTCAGAACTATACTTAAACTTATTTTTGCTTAGTTATATGTACTGCTTAGTAGAGATAGACAATATCATGTCATCTCACGTATTCAAACATCATAATTTTTATTTTAAAATTAAATCATTCAAGGTATTTTAGAAAAGGAGCTTACGTGGTGTTATCAATTATACGTTAAATTAATGTATTGAAATTTTACTGATTATGCGTAATTACACGGGCTTCTTTTAATGGTTTAAGTAAGGGTGATGGGTTAATATTTGTTTGGTCATTAAGAAGATTATTGTCATGATTGTATCATTAATTTCGAGTTGTTCCAAAAGATAAAGCGGTTATGTTGTAAGCTTCTTCTAAGAGGTGGTTAGCATATTGAGAATCTGTTTTATTATTTTTAAATGATCTTACATGTTCCTTAAATCTATCTAGCGATATAGATCGAATCATACAGGCCGCAGTTAAGTTTGTAAATTCCGCTTCTGTCGAGTTTATTAATTTTATCTTCGCTATTTTTAAGAGTAGGGTACCCTAACATACGTGAGATGACATGATATTGTCTATCTAACAGTATATAAAGCTAAGCAAAAATGAGTTTAAGTATAGTTCTGACGATGGCGTAAAGCCGAAATAGCTATCAACTACCTAATAAAAAATTTGTAGAACTAAATACTTCGCTATTTTATCGTACCTAAATATTTCATGGAATATGGCTTGTTAAAAAAACTGGTATATACTAGGGCAGTGCTCCGCAGCCTTTTCTCACCCACGGCGCACCTAAGAACTCATTAATATTTCGCGGCACACTACAAGTCAAAATATGTAAATTTCATACACAAAACTTACAATTTATGAATTTGTTTTTATTTGATGAATTCGAAATAGTGTCTTACATATTTTTAATAAAAACCAACCAAACTATTTAAGCCCTTAAAAGTGATGGGATACTTACAAATTAGAAAAGAAGTATTTGTAAAAGTGTATCTAAAACAATTAACTTAGCTTCACTACTAAAAATTATTTAACCTCAGTTGAGTGATTGAGGTATTGCCCATTTTGTTGTTTGGCCAAATCCAAAATAAGCTTTCTGTTTTTAATAATAGTCTCGTGCAGTGGCGTTGTAGCTAGGGATTGTGTCATTTGGGGGGGGGGGGGGTTCTTGAGTTTGCATTCCCCCCTTATCCAACAAAATATTTTTTTATCTACGACGATGCCAAATATTGCACGCAGGCAGAAAATTTTTGTGTGTAAATATAATTTCTTGAAAAATATCTACTATGTATTTCCGTATTATACTATCCATGCAAACACTAATACAACTATTCTATTAAATATGAAAATAAAATATTTGTTTCAATAAGAATAATTTAAACGGAGATTTTATCAACCTTCAAGGTTTTTAAGAGTAAGGACGCTTTAAGTTTTTCCTGATGCATATAAAAATACTCGATTTTTTCTCATTTTGGATGCACTGGTTGCGGAGCACTGTACTAGGGATCGGAATACCGGTATATGTAAGCCTAAATTAAGATGACATTTTAATCATTTTTTAAATAAAAAAAGTTGAAAAATAATCTGAGGATTTAATAGTTTAAGAAACCAAATTCATTAATTCTTAATAGACGAAATGAAAAATTAACATCAAAAGTTGTAAATTAAAAAAAAACTTTTGATCAACTACCAAACGAGGATGATTATAACTGTTATTTACTGACATCCCTATATCCCATTGAAAGCTTGCGTTTTTTCATGAAGAAGAAAACAAAAATATCGAAAGTAAAAATTTCAATTTCAAAATGATCGAAAAATTTTCAATACAATATTTTAATGAAAGAAAACATTAAAATACTTGTCATTTTCCAATGCTCGATAAGCGGTAAATCTGCGACACCATTTAGAAAGATTAGATAATACCAACCCTCCGCTTGCCGGAAGATAAATAAAAAATTCTATTTTTCGTAAAACGGTTTGAACAACATCACCGGTATAGGTATATACATATTAAAATTCATTAATGTGCAATTACAATCGCCTGTCAATTATTGTTATATATAGAAAGTCGAGCTGAGACGATGATGCCCACTTCACAAGCGAAAACTATCAGAATATCAAAATTTGTGTTATACGTTAAAAGTGTTTTGTATTTTCAAAATACAAGTAAATTGAATGATAGCAACATTCAGGGATTTTTTTCTATGTATTCATAAGTTCAGATCACAACGTATTGGCGTTAAATCGTGAGGCCAGAAACGTGCCAAAGTTTCAGTAGGGGTAAATTAAAATTTAAATAGCTTCTGCTATCTATAAAAAGCATGTTAGCAGATTTATAAAATTCAGCTTGATATGGCTTCTAAACAATTTTACTTATTACAAATTCGCATTCCACAGCATTATTACATAAGATTTAATTATGTGTCAATGAAAAGATTCAATAGGCCATTCGTAACAGCAGTGTTACAAGTCGGGCATACTTTTCCATACTTTGTGGGTAAATTTCAATTCAATGTTACAAAAGTGGAAACAAATGATTTATAAAATTACAAGCTAAAGTGACATTAAAACATTTTTCTATACTTTCGGAGCCACGCTGCCATTGCGGGCGATTGGCTCATCTAGTAACGCCTCTGACTAGAGTGCCAAACGATAGAAGCAGCAGTACGCTTTTTCTGTTACTGTTGTTCACAACCAGTAACGTTATTTTCTATCACTATTTAATGACGTTACTGTTTTCCTATTATTATATTATACTAAGTGGCGTAGCGCATCCCTATGTGCTAACATCCCAACCACACCATTGCCACTAGGGTAAATATAATAGACAGGGCTTACTGTGTGTTCGGTATATACATATATATATTTATTATTTTATCTATGTTGTTTAGCGCACCCCAGGTTAGGGCGCGACCTGGCGGATAGCTCGTCAGCTGTGTGATCAAAAAGAGAACGCACGCACACGTGTCTATTAAAATATGCGAAGGAATTATTACGTGCAAATAGGTGAGCTATCTAAAACATGCTAGGTTAGGCTATGTAAATCATCTGTTGTCCTTTCACATGTAATCCGGGCGCTTGCCGAGCGAACGGGGAGAGGGATGTTTCGTGCGCTTGGTATTTTTCAAAGCAAAAAATGAAGTGCCATCGGTTACATGTGAATTGATTGATTCAACGGTACTGTGAGGTAATTAATTTTGAATAATACATGTCTTTCGCTTATTCAGAATGATCGTCAGACAAACTGAAGAGTAAAAAAATACTAGGATTGTTTGCAATTATTTACGTTATAATGCACGTGAGATCAATTATAGAGGATTTATTAGTATTGACAAGAATAAGCATTTACAAAGTCATTATTTCAAAATCGTACAAATGATTTCATTATCACTTTGTTATCAAGTTTTACGATAGCATGTCGCAAGCTTTTGTAATAATAATATGTGGCAAACTATAAGAATTGCACATTATGTATTGAGAATATTAGTTTTGAGCTAATTAAAATTGCAAATAAAAAATTTTAATATTACTTTCAGTAAAACAATATATTATTGTAATCAACTCCTCCTGGTAAATGTATGTGTAAAAGATTCAAGTATACTGAACGGAAACTAGTTGATTGAAACACAAATTGTATCATGCAATCATCAGAAAAAAACTATGAAAAGTTTTCCAGACATAAATTAATAACACGATGCAATTAAATATTGCATCATGATTTGTCATCGATTTCTCGCATGCAACAATACAATAAACTAAATTGACCCGTCTATTGTTTTCCTACTCCACATAAATTACTTATATTGCAATAGTGTTGTTTTGCAATTATCTGATATATTTTATTAAATATACATATAAAATTACCTGCCGAGAAATAGAAATTATAAACTAGCAATTATCAAAGAAACAAGGGATTAATGTTCCATGTATAAAATGAACTATACTAAAATATGAATTGAAATAAAATGACCACAAGTTGCAAACACATTCTTAAATAATTTATGTATCAAAGCGAAGAGTTACCCTAGACCTAATTCATTATCATTATTTACCTTATCAATATTATTGGTAGTGATTCTGGGGTTGACATGCGGGGGAGACGGCCTCACAATGGCAAGTCTCGCCTTGTTGCTGATGTCACTCCCCGCACGGGCCACAGGGTTGATTCTTCTCGGCGGGGGTCCCTTGGTGCCACCGGTGGTGTTTCGAGTGCCGGCGCCTCTTTCGAATACACTTTTCCCTTTGGACACAATACTGCCGTCGTGATCGTCGCGTTCACCGTTCACAGTGTCACTTAAACCTGCCTTAATTCGGCTTATTATGGACCTACCCCTGGAGGTCGCTTCCCCGGACGTGACCGTCATAGCTCCACCCGTGGAATTTCTAGTGCCCTCACCACGATTAAAAGCATTCTTGCCATCGTCTCTGGGTAAATTAGACACTAATGAATCAGCCCCCACTTCACTGATACCGGTTCTTAGTAAGTTTTCGTGTTCCGCGTATCGGTCGCGCGCGATTGCCAAATTTGCTAGTTCTTTCACGTCCGTCTTTTGAGTAATTCCTTTCTCCATCTCACAAATTTGTTTCTCCAAGATGCTCAGCACATCGTTGGAGGAGTCGTTAACCTTGGCACGATCCATGGTGCCGTTCCCAGAAAAAGATTTCAACTGAATAGGCACCGCCCTGTTCACAACTGTGTTGACTTTATTCGGCACGAAATCAATTCGCTTCGGCGCGATTCCGGTAGATGTCTGCTCGTAAACGGCCCTCTGCGCTCCGAAATCGTAAAGTTTTCCCGCGACCGCCGAGGAAGCTGAGACGCACGCTGCACTTCTATTAGCATTCGTTGAAGAATCGACCTCAGGAGAAGGCATGTCCATCATAGCCAGAGAAATAGGCGAAGGAAACTCTTCTCCGTTGACCCGTATTTCTTCGACCTCGGTTCGAGGTTTTGTGCGAAAACTTCTTTTTGTAAAGTCGTCCCTGTTCAACTTTCGATCCATATTTTTTTATTAATTCACTAACACTATTATAACTGTATATTTTAAATGCACCTGTGCCATCGTCAGCACTTTTTCACATATTTGTTAATTCATTTTCTAATAAAACGAACACATCGCATTTCAGCACCAGGACATTTCGTTTGCATGTTATCTGACGTTATCTATTTTTTGTCTCCTTATCATTTATAATACCGTCCCGTGACAATGAGAAACGATGAGATCCGTGCGCGCTATCGATACACTCCATTTTACAGAAAACACCACTGAATGAGTGTGCTAAAAACTAATACAAGTCTGCCATATCACAATTTATGCCTCATATTCATATCTGTATTAAAGATAAAAAAATATATTTAATGTAATTTGAAGGCTGTTTTTAAATGATAATGTTGATTGATAAATGATACTGATATAAAGATATTATATAAAAACATATTTGTTATAACCGACGAAAATAATCAAAAATGAATGTATTAAATCAAGGATTTTAAGCATACAATCATGCACTCGTCAATAATGCATGTAAATAAAGATTTACACAAATAGCAGTATTAGCAGATAGAATTTCCTAACATTGACTGACTTATTCCGACCTTTACTTGTCTGTGCCGAAAATTATCAATATACTATACCGTTATCGTCATATCTCATATCACCGAAAAGATACGATAACTATTTTAAGGTAGTTTTCGCGGAAATCGTGTAGAATTTGCAGTTTTTAAAACCTGTTAGTACACCCAAGAGTGTGAAAAAATAAAACTAATCAAATTTGATAACGATCACTTTAAAGTTTGCTCCAGCCGCCTTCGCAAGGTTCCTGGATTACTATTCCGCCAGATTTGTGGGTAAGGCACCTTCGGACGCCAAGCAGCTCAGTTCTGTAATGCCAAGACGAGGAAATTGATCAAGTCTAGTTGAGAAGACACCAGGAAAGTACAGCACGACGAATATGCGATGCGATAATACCAAACAGCTAGAGCGAGGGGAGTCCACACAGGAGAGCTCTGCTTCAGAAGACAAGGACGACAACGATTGCAAACCAACGAATATTTTTTACCAATCACCCACAATAATCAATGAACAATATACGTTAGCTGCGTATCCGGGCGACGAGCAGAGCAAAATATATGCCTAACTCTAAATCAACTTAAATGAATACCATGAAAGGATATAAATTAATTAATTTACTTGCATATAAGACGAAACCGCGTGTCATTTTGATTTCTGGTACATTAATCTTAGTGAGCGCTTTTAAAGGTGCTGCATGAAAGTATTTTAAAGAGATTTAAGGGTATATCACGATACATATTTAATGTGACAGATTTTAAAATCTTTATTTTTTGTCAGTTTTAAGGTGTTAACTGTCAATTCTTGGTGAAGACATTATATTTTAAAAAATAAACCACAATTTGTTTATACTACTTCCACATGTTTATAATGACCAGGACCGGTTTCGCTCACCAGTTGATAATATTCGCGATGAGCGAAACCGGTCCTAATCATTATAAACGTGTGGAAGTAGTACAAACAAATTGTGTTTTATTTTTTGTATAGCCCTACATTTCTACACTGTGAGTGAAAATAACGACAACTGTAACGATATTGTTATGACAAAGGGTCTATAATTAAATTTCAATGCACGGTTATATTTTAAAAAAAATAATCGCGGAAATACAGAAACAAGGCTACCACAACCTAATGGAGGAGCATGCAAATGTAATTTGTTAGTTATTAAAACACGGTGTTAGGTATAAAGAGTCAAATTCACAATGCTTGCGGGTTATCACTATTTTTCAAAACATATACTATTTATATATAACTTCTTTGAATATCAAACAAAAGCGGTGATGAATGGATAATGATATTGGGTATTCGTAACATGGCGTTTACAAAATGAGTGACAAAAAGTATTTCTATTTCATTGTGAAGAATTAACCTGCGTCGCCTGTGGGAAAGAGGTAGATATTGCCGATGCCGATAGAATATTTTGGTTTAGCAAAATTACATAATTTAAAATATCGACAGAGGGTGCTTGATGGAATTTCAATATCAAATTTGTCATTTTTTTAACATCTATATTCTGTAAAGATTCTTCATAAACTTTAGTTATTATCAAGCGCCAGTGTAAACATCCGATAGAACAGAACTTATGTATCATCTTCGTTTTCCTTACAAATTATCGATTGACCATGATATATATTATGTCAAATCGATGTAACTATATAAGTCAGAAATCATTCAAAAGTCACACAAGTGTGTACATATAACGTTCGAATGTGTAAGATTAATAATTTAAAGCTCAGAAAAGTTTTTAATTTTTGAAGTCTAGCAATCGAATTGTTGATTAAAAACGATGTCATGGTATTTTTACAACAATATTTTAGCAAAGGCTCTTCAGTTAGTAACAGAATGATTCCGTACGCTCTAATTCCAGCGCAGAGCGAAAAACAGTTTTCGGCTTTACTGGCTTAGCTCTGTGCGCACACACCATCACAGCAGGCCTAGCAATAAAATAAGATTACGTATTTATTTCTCCTACGATTTTCCGAACGGCAGTGAAAAATAATGGTTTTATAAGACACATTATTTCCTAGGAATTTTAATTACTACATATCATTTAGCGAAACTTGGACATTTAATAAAAATATGAATCGATCCCAACATCCATGTTCTTAATATTTTCCATGGATTTGGCGGTAACATGGAAATTTATATACAATTAGAATTGATAACATTATTTTCCACTGGAAGTTTCACATTTAGTAGAGTAACGCATCTAGTGGAATGTTAAGTGATCAATTTGACATTCTTGTTTAGGGAGCTTTGCACATAATAAACCGTTCCTAGCGTATATATCATACGGTACTATGATTATTTCGTTTTGATAAATCTATCAATTCTTTAATTGTCAATTTGCCTTAGTAGATCTAAATTATTTTATTCTTGTAAGGCACTAAGGAAATTTTGTTCACAAAAATCTACAAAAGTGAAATACTGAAATGATATAGAAATGAAATTGTACTACATACATATTAATGCTATTTTAAGAATCGTCGTGCTAACAATATTGCCATGATTTTGTTGAAAATTGGCAAAGCAAATTTGTATTATGTTAGTAGAGAATACCCGAATAATCCAAAGACAAAGAAAGCATTGAGACAATTATTCCATTTATGAATTTACCGTCATCTTAAAGTCAGATATGAGAAGAGCTGAAGCGTAACACATCAGATAATTTGGAGTTTAAAAACTGGCGAGATGGCCGGCCAATTTTCTTGGTTGGTGATTTGGAGTTAACGATTTCAGTGCGAATGATGACACGAATCAAAACTCAAACGCTTATGCCGATCGGACTGGTTTATTTACAATATCAATGTAAAATTTGAATTATTGAGATTTTGATATTGAAAATCCATCAAGCACCCTCAGTCGATGTCTTAAATTATATAAATAATATCAATGTAGGTTGATAAATATGGCTCGGTGCAAACTGTATTGACAAGCTATCAAATAATTTCGAAAGCCTAACCACTACTGCGATGAGATGTTGAGCAAGTGATATTTTACTCATGGCTGGATAAATACTCACTCTAAGAGCCGAGATAGATTTTTTTATGAGCAACCAAACAATCATTTTCCTTTATAGGGTTATTTGTTGAAACTAATTTTAATACTTAAACGTGACGTGTTTAAAATATAGTTATATACAAAGTGATAATGTAATATACTGTGTGTTTTAGTAAGGATTTTCCAATGAGCAAGCTTTTATACTATTTTAAATATAAATAAAACAACTTTATTTAAAATCTTTAAACTATTTTCAAGTTTTCTAAATTTTTTCCCCATACGTTGCATTTATTATCGATTCGTAAGATCAAAGCGAGTCTTTGGATGTGGCAGCCGACAAGTTAAATTTAATCCACGCGACTATGAGTCACCGTTGCAATGAAAACGGTATCGGATTTTAGTCGGCAGATAAAGTGAGCGGCAAAAAAACAGCGACCGGGTAAGTACAACAAGCCAAGAAAATAATACACCGAGTCACTGAAGCGTGGTGGGCGATGGACGATAATTTTTGAGCGTCGATCTTTGGAAACAATCTGGCTAGAAAAAGACTGCGGCACATAATTATTAATGCAAACGGATAGAACCTTTTATACACATATGATAGCGGAAAGAAGAAGTAGAACACAGCACAATTGCGAGTTAATAACCTGATAAAAGGCAACCTTCGACTATCCACCTACATAATGTATATTATACTAAACGGTAAGAACAACAAAAAGGGTACCTTGAGTTTGCAACAGTAACCGTTTAATAACAACCTCCAGCGTAATTAATTAATGGTAAATAAAATTATTAAATACAAATATTCGTATTCTACAGAACTACTTTCATGTCAATCAAAGATTGTGGTGTCTGTGATATAAAATATGTTTTTGTCATTGTCCCTCTGCCTAAATTTAATTATGATCTTGATATTTATAGAGTAATGTTAGTTAATCGAAAAACTTTCGATAATTCGATTAGACGAAGAAAAGCGTAACGTAATATACTTGTGGATGTTTTTTTTTCTTCAAAAATATGTCATGTTGAACGCATAGCAACTTGTCTATTTAAAATCATACAAGAACTATTAACGATAAATTGGAATTGTTGAAATTTCGTACATTTCCAGGTATTTCGTCACGAAAGACACGGGTTTCGCCTTTCGGCATCTTTGGGGATTCGAGCTCACGAATGAACCCGAACTGACAGTCAGTTGGAGTTCATTGGAAGATGCCGAAAGGCGAAACCCGGGTCGTTAGTGACGAAATACTTGGAAATGTACAGCATTTCGACAATTAAAATTTGATATTGAAATTCCATCAAGCACCCTCAGTCGATATCTAAAATTATCTTAAATTAAATTGTTAAAGTTATTAAATAATTTAGGTCTTCCAATATTTCCGAAGCCAATAATCCAATGTTAGCTCGAAATCAACTATCGCGTCTATTCATGTTGGTTACAGTTGAGTTAAATAATCTCTTTATAAAAAATAACTATTTTCTAAATTTTACCCATAAATGTAATTTTCTCGATTCACTATTGCCACGTATTAGCACATAGAGTTATAATGTTTCGGTGAAATCTTAGATTCTTATAGCCTCAATTATTTCAGGCAGTACAGTGCGCAACTGTTTTGGATTATTCAAGCTTGGTTTTTAACTACTCATCACACGTTTCAGAGGCAAGGAATTTTAAAGAAAAGCCGAAACTGTTTGCACAACTGTACTGTTTGTTGCCGGTGTCTACATACGAGATAAGTCGTCACAAAACAAAGAGAGCCTGGCGCAAAAATATTATGCGGCAAACAAACTGAGAGTATACTATTGCTTAATATTGCATTGAAATGTGTAAAATTGACAAATTTCAACGATGATAGATTTTTCTTCCAGTGAGCAACTAGCTATGCTGTCAGTAGAGGCAACAGATTAAACATAAATCTTTAGTGTGTTATTTGGTTATGAAATGAGCTCTCAGCGTTTAAGAAGTGCGAAGAGGATTTAACTATGCGCCATAAATTGATTTAACTGCACTTTCAGTACGAATAAATAGGTGAATCACTTACACCGAACGGTATATTTTTTGTTATAACACCATTGGTTTGTGCGCGAACTTATCGTGACCGTCACACTATATGGACTGAGTGAATAACCTTTTAAGAAGATTTGTAGTAAAATTCCGAGAACACTACATGGCGAACAATTTTAGAAACAAATCCCGCGAGGATATTATCGTTTTTGGTTCACAATAGTAGCACTTATTTGTTTTGTTAATAATAATGTAACAGATGCAACGTTTAGACTGTGGCAGAAATTATTGAGTTAATCCAACAGGTGCTTGACAAACCAGGCGACAGGTGAAAAAGAGTAACGTGAAAGGCGAGAGAGAGACAAAGTGCAACAGATGGCGAACAAAGGCTAGAAAGAGACGGCTACAGATGGGCTCCAAGAAAAATGAAGGTAATGAATGATTCAGCGAGCACCATTCCAGGCGGAATAAAGAGACTGTGAAGATTGTGAACCAAGGAAGAAGAGCATCGTTCGGAAGTTATTTTGATTCGCCCCTCTCGTTTTATACAACATATTTTGACACACTTCAGAAAATGTTTGACGCACATAAACAACGTATACCTACTCCATAAAGTAACGAATATTTTGAGATATACCTATTCAGACAAACTATTAATGAACAGTTAGTTGATAGACAAATGAAACGATTTAAAGTCGACTGAAGGACAAGAGATTAGACATATTATTTTTTTAGTTGCAACGACCAATATAAAAATAAACAGTAATATCATGCTTTTATTGAAAAAACCACTCATTTTTCACCTCGCTGACCCAACGCACAGGTGTTCCGATGATTATCGATATTCCCTGGCATGCAGCACGATATAAACTTTGTACTATGAAACGTTACATTATAGTTTTTCAAAGATCCGTCTGCGCCGGATGTATTTAATAGCCTAGTCGGCTACGAAATGGTATTCAGGATAACCCGTCTTCATTTTTACTTCGTATAAAGGTAGTAATCTCGAAAATATTTACTGAGTAAACAAAACAAAAAAAAAATGAAATAAATAATCTGATGATTTGTGAAAAGCTGTCCAATAAAGACAGGCTTACCACGTAGTAAGCAATTGACGCATCGTGCATTATACTTAAGGGCACAGCTCTTCAGTATCGGCTATAAAATTGGAATATCAGTTAAAAAACCAGGGTCAGTGAACCTATATAGGTATATAGAACGATGGTTACATTTGTAGCAAAAGATGCGGGAAGTTTCCGTACAGCAACCGACACAACCTATTTGAAAGAAGGACCAGTTTATCCATTTTCTAATATTTCACGGGCCGCAGAGGGTAAACGTAGTGGAAACTAATGATATATTATATTAGACGAGATTGCATCCAAGGGCCGCGGTTTGCGCATCACTGTTCTATGCTGTTCAAAATTGTCGCTGTATTGTTCAGCGATAATGTCGACGCGTGAGTGGACTGAGTATGTGTGTGGAACGCATGCACGCATTAGTGTACAACACGATTTCGCAAGAGGCAGAAAGCAGGTGTTGACGCAAGTTCATAACTCCCCTTCAATGAAAATAGCGCTGGCGTAGGAATAGTCATTGGCAGATGAAGAGTCAATTCGCTTGGCAAGAACAGTTCCTACGGACGAAGGGTTTATAACTACCTGTGGCTAAACAGTATTATAAGGAGTTAAATGAAGCAATCTCAAAATTAAGGCAGTGTCCAAAAATAGTGTTCGGTCGTTTAAATTGAAAAAAAATAAATACACGACGATTTGATATTAATCTTACATATAATCAAAAGCGCTCGTTATTATCTGAATGAAGTCGAAAGATGAATCGATATAATATAGAACCAGGTGTTATTGCCAAAGTTAGGTTACGTTACATACGCCCACAATTCGACCGACACATTCAGGCGTTGCCATTTGCCTATGCATCGAGAACGGCATAAAAGTTAGCCCCACAAAAGGATACGTAATATTGTCCAATCCTAAAATCGATGGCGATATAACTACAACATCATGAATACCTTCATTATATTGATTGATTGCAATGAGAGTATTTACGGACAGTAATAAGAAATACTTAGAAACCTGTATGCATTTTGAAATAATATATGATCACCAACTTGCATTTTCAAAAAAAAAAAAAAAAATGTTTAATTCAAAGAATGCACATGGAATCGTTTATAAGTAAAAAAATGTAGATTTTTTCAATCGAAATATTTAGTTGTAGAGTCCCACGCGCGACAATTCCAAAGTTTACCGCTTGTGTAAATGGTAAACTTGAATATAATATCATCACGGCTAAATGCTAACGTTTTCAGAATATAACTTGTTTTTTCTTTATGTTTGGCGTTTTTATACACATAGAAACTCTTGATTTTATCGAGGAAAAGTAAAAATAATAATTCGTAATGTTCTTACCTCTGCAAAGATAAGTAAATATCGATGCTAGTTCACTAAGGCCTAGGACATTTGAATATTTTATCAACTAATTATATTATGCACATACCCACACAAAGTGTATACAATAAATTCCTACAAGCAGTAGTATCGATAATATTCAATTACATCGGTAATATCAACACTGTGAAGGCCGTCTACCTTGAAAATGAAGAAGATGAGGTCAACTAGTCCTCCAAAGCATCCGTAAAGTAGATACATGACAGTTCACAAATCTCCCATCATCACTAATCTCGCGACTTGATGGGAGATAACGCGATATTGAATGCCGGGGTGCACGCGACACGCCAACATTCCCGCAGCGGGTTGTAAGCGAATTGAACAATTAGAAATCGACTACCAACAATAAATGACTTGTCCGAAAACAGTAATTATAATTAATTCGTATCGAGAATTTAACTCACAGGTGACAATACTATAATACTAAAATTCACCTTTCAGAAGTAACGCTATTAATCATTGCAGTTGCTAGAAAAAATGTGTGCTTACACAATTCTCGTCAAAATAAGTAGATAGCTTTACATCTATGGAATTTGTATTATGTATATTTCCATTACCTCGTAATGTTGATTGTATTTTATGATATGGTATCAAGTACAAATATTTGTATTAATTAGGTCGACTGTTTGAGTTCAATAGATATTGTATTATCATTTTCTTTAATATCGACCATACATATTTAAATGATTTAAAACTTTTAGAAAATTGTTTTCAGAGCCCTTAGCTTCAATACAAAACAATTAAGACAAAAATATAAGAATTTACTTTCAGCGCCAAGTAACAAGAATTTATTTGATATCTAAAATAAGATTGTAGATGATCAAATAATATCGAGGTTCCACGAGATATGTTCAAGAACGGCATAATATGCTAGTGGAAAATAGAAATATCATATGGTTGAAACTAAATGGGTATAAAATTATATGAACACAAAGGGCAACGACTAAAAATAAACTATAATTGAATTTCCAGAAAGTTACCGCCGAATCCATTGCAAATACATCACATAGTATTTATCCCTGCGTTGTCAATTATAAGTTATTGTTAGCTTGCCGGGTTATATCAATACGATTGTATGCATCAACACTACTAATTTAAATGTTAGTTCTATACGGTATACGGTGTAAAATAATAATGCAGACCTTTGTGAAACCACTGAAATTGTATATAGTAGTATCGTAATGATACTTGTAGACTAAGCAAAGGAATATGTCAACAGTGCATGATGATTAATGATAACCTCGAAGTCGAACTCGAAAGATAAGCGAGTTTTTAAGAGAAGTCAACTAATTGAATGGTTCCATTATGTATACCCATTATCGAAACAATACAAAACATTGTGAGTAAGACGTAAATGTTGTGACGTAGGTAATACACGTTTACAATACGATTTGACAAAGAGCTTCCTTACTTCATAGTTCAAAAAAAAACGGTGTCAAAAAAATTATAGATAACAATTAAAATGTTTTACGTTAAGAAATGAAAGATAAAAGGCAAACAAAATATCCATAAAAACTAAGAGGGAAAATTTCAGACCAGTGAGTTGGAAAATCTTTTTTCATTGAACACAAAGAATATTGATATAATTTAAGACATCGACTGAGGGTGCTTGATGGAATTTCGATATCAAATTTGGATTATTGAGATTCTGTACACTTCCGTGTATTTTGTCACTAACGACCCGGGTTTCGCCTTTCGGCATCTTCAGGCATTCGAGCACACGAATGGACTCGAACTGAGAGACAGTAAACAGTGTCTAACGTTTATATAGAAGATACAAATGCGACAAATATTATTTACGAGGTAAGATATTATACGTCTGAGAGCCACACTGATACCTGAGTTAAAATTTCGGGAATCTCCCTAATCCTTATTTTGTAAGAACTGAGTCCATTCGTGTGCTCGAATGCCTGATGATGCCGAAAGGCGAAACCCGGGTCGTTAGTGACAAAATACATGGAAGTGTACAAAATCTCAATAATCCAAATTTGACAAAGAATATTGCTTTATTTATAGATCCATCGTTTTAAGAATTAATATCGGAAGGTTCTGGATCTAGGTCTACGTTCATGTTCTTTCAAGGAGTACTTACCTACACACAATATGCAGTTAAGTTACCAAAAAAAAAAATAAAGAGATAAAATAAAAACTATTTTATTTTACTGAAGAGTGATTTTAGTGAGCATATCCGATAATCATCTATGTGTTTTGTGATTTATCAAATTACTTAAATGGAGTGGAAGAAAATAAATGTTCCCACTCAATTAACAACGTGCCACAAATTATGGAAACGATTAGAAAAGAAAAAAAAAAGAATATATTTTCGGAAATAGCGCGTTCCGATTGAACATAATTCAAAATGTAAATGGCAAAACCCGGAGCATTTTATTAGGTAATGCAAAAATAAAAAGGTGACGTGCGCAATACAAATTAATATTTTATCGACAACCGAACCAAAAAAGAAATTGTGCCAGGTGTGATAAAAATCAACAAAACTCTGCTATCTGACACACAAAGGCTAGTAAGATAATATATCGACGACTATGGTACGTCAATTGAAATAATTGAGTAATGAAGTTGATTAAAAATTGGAGTCTACGGTATAAACTCGTGAAATATTGAAACATATTAAATGAAAGAACATTGAACTGTATGTAACGCTGCATTCCTAACCATATAAAATTATGATTATAAAATTCTTAAAAAATGGAACTGCTAAACTTATATGCTTGTTGGCGTTGATTCGGCAAAAATTATAGTTTTAAGACTACATCAACGGAAGACAATATTCATGGCCAGCAGGAAGAACGGTAAACTTTAAAAAAAATGTTGAAAATGGGTTAAGAACGGGTCTACGATTTAAAGTTTTCCATTCAGGAGTACGTATAAATAACTCACAAAAAATGTTCATGGTATTTCACTATTTAACTTTGGTACAATATATAAAAATACAATGTTAAAAATTGAAATGTTTCTCCAGTAAAATAACAAATTTGTTTATTATATATATATGTACCCCTCTTCTCGTTCAGAGTTATTTCCTATTCCAAAACTGAATCAAATTCTTCTGTAATCTACAAGAATAGCTTTTTGTTTTTTTTATTACTGAATATCTCCTGATCATATTTGGCGCTGTAAACTAGAATAATACAACACAAAGTCTTCTAGGGACGAGATAAGGTTGATAATGAGTAAAACGTTAAAGGCATCAGGTTGAAAACAATCATTTCCGGGTGGAGTCATTTGTCCAAAATTTGAGCTTAAATCGATACCTTAAGAGTGATATTCAACGGCATGAATAGATTGGTAGATGTAGTATGTACACCTAATGAGATGGGAAATATTCTTTGTTCGAAGATAAGTATTGACGATTTTGATAGTGTGTGCAAGCGCGTGTAATTAGGGAAATAAGAAAGCACGGAAGACGTTTTCATTCAATACGTGTTCAAACGAACAAATGTCAATCTTAAATCATCGTCAACAAACTGTTGCAACATCAGATCAAATGTCTTTATAATCATGTGCCAAGCTTGTATAGTTTTATCAACTATAACTTAACGGAAGAGCGTCAAACACTATTAAATAATTACGAGAATTGCAAACTTACAAAAATACACATCTTTGCTTTTGAATTTGTTTGCCGCGTAAATGCGTCTTGATTAAAAAACAAGAAATTTCTGGGGAGCGTTGCGTTACATCATTTCAATATTGGAATGAGTTTTCGGTATTTTGAAGTAAATAGCACGTTTGTGACGTTATAAGATACTCAATTTTTGTATTAGAAAACTTATGGACTGAATATCATACCGAAAAGTGTAATTAACGCAAACAAAATGAGTAATAGATATGAAGACAATTTGGAAAATATTAAGCATCGTTATAATTTAAACGGAAAACAAACAAGTATAAGACAATACTTTAATTGCAGAAATGCTTTTTAATGGGCCGGCAAGAAGGGAATGGACAAAAGAAACTGCGGAAATTATCGATCATTTTCGTCGCTCATTCTGCCGTGCAAGTAGACAATCGAATATAGAACGGATTAAAAAATTCACACGCCACTTATTATAGTAGAATGTTGTCATTGCATTTTCTCATTTATACAAAAGGAAGCATGACTGTTGCCACTTTCATTGTGAACTCGGAATATAGAATTTAATCTAGCTCTGTAGAAGATACATATATGAATCAATTACTGAATGCAGAGATCACAAAAAAGGGATCGTACAATTAAAAGCATTAGCCAAAAATTCTTCGTAAAAATACATGGGTTGCATTGTGTGGATGGCATCGCGATATGAAAAAGCTTTTCTGGCTAAATAAAAAAAATAATTTAAATGCATAAAAGATTCCTACAGCTGTAATCAGTAGTCAATTTCATCAGTTGATCCTGATCATTATAAACATGTGGAAGTAGTACAAATGAATTGTGTTTTATTTTTTTAAATTTATATACTTTATTGATTGAAAACAGGGGACGCCTACTACCACCATCGTGTCCTCTGATGTTACCGTGAATTCAAAATATCTATCGATTAGAAAAAGTATTTCAATATTTTCTATGGATTCGGAGGTAACTTTGTGGAAGTTCATTTTTAATATATTTTAAATATAAAAGTATTTCAAGTTACGTCGCTGTTCTGGAAGAAAACAGTAAATCAAAAAATGACACATTGAGTTAGTTATACCAAAATGTTCCTTATATATTAAACTTTACCGTATGACAGAACACACTTATTTTTATAAATTATACTTTTAATTAAAAACAGTTTTGTACAAACAAAATGAAAAACGTATGGCATTTCAAACATTTGGTACTCAAAACTAGTATTTTCTAGTTAGTGTCTTCTTCCAGAACAACGACGATATTATGTATTCATCTAGAAGTTTCATAACAATATGGCGCTTATAATAAGGCTTGTATCGAATCAACTTAATTAAAAACTAACTCGGCATTCGAAACATACTGTAATGGCAGGGAATGCATGCATCGCGCTTATGATTAAGTTTTCCAATTCAAAAATGGAACAATCGCATTCATTTGTCCTTGGCGGGCGGGTTACCAGCGGGATAAATATGGCGGACGCTCGATCGGTTCTCAAGTCGCATTGTATTATAATCATAGCTGATACACATCATTCGTCCGCCATGATTAAAAAAAAAAACAGCCAAATACAACGTGTCCGAGCAATGTTTCTGTCGCGGGTAAGCCAGCAAGGAGCACATGAATAAATAATATTTTTTTAAAACCAATCAATCGCTATTACTGCTCGGCCCTGACGAAAAAGACACGCCATGATGAGATGTACGTCACGTTCGATATCTTATCATACATAACTTTATACGTGAATACAGTAATAAAATAATTGGAGATGTTCGCCAGGAGCAGTGCTTGACAAGCGCACACCATGGAATTCAGTCTGATACATTGTATCAGATTCGAATTGAAAAATGACCATCAGTTTTCGTATATCGATGACCGTAGCAGGTTTATATTTTTATATGTTGATTGTTGTCAATATTAATTGATTTCTGAATTAAATTGTCTATGGCTTTATCCTTACGTTTTGTAAAATTCGTAGTAGGTATCATAATTAAGAGAGTATTGTTGTAAAATTAATTATAATAATAAATGAATGATAATGTATTGTGCCCTGCTAAATAAAAACAGTATTTGCAGAAAACATCAAAATTAAAGTAAGTTAAAATGGAGAATTTGGAACATTTTGCATAAGAAAACACACGGCAAAACTTATATTTTGTAAAATTTCAATTGAGATTTTGTACACTCTTTCATTCTGACAGTTGTATGGCACGTGTTTAAACGCAAACTTTTCTTCATTTTTGAAAGACATTTACCAGCTAATCATATTTATATCATATATTCGTGGAAAGTACATGGTACAGCTTGTAACTATGGCAGAAAATAACAAAGAATACACGATTCCTGTGATTGTGAAAGGAAATAATGAGTTATTAATAAATGTGTTTTTACTTACAGTAGCTACGTCAAAATACTAACCGATAGTAAATATAAACAGATTATTTTAAAAATGCAAACTTTTTCAATTTGGTTATTACTCTTAAAAGAGGACATAACATATAGGTACATTATGCCAAAAATCAATATATAAACAATGCTATACTAAAAAGTAAGTTAAAGTATGATGCCTGATTCTGTCAAATCATTGAATTGACAAATACTGTGTTTTTACTTAGCTGGACAGTATTCTAATTGCAGGAACTTACTGAAACATTAAGTCATTCTGCATTTTTTCAAAGCAACATATTTTTTTGTCGGCGTCCGTGGCGCAGTTGGTAACGTCGTTGGCTACAGTTACGGATCTCTAGGGTTCAATTCCCGATGCGGAAGGTTTTCATAAATTGATCTTTCAATCGATTCATGGATTTCTGTTCGTAGTCTGAGTGTTTGTGATGTCTAAAACTCCCTCTCACCCATCCGATCCTCAAAGGGCGTAGCGAGAGCGATTAGCTAACCACTAGTCCTGTCCTAGCCCTATCCTTCTAACCCTACTGTCTTCGAAAAAAGAGAGGTTGAGTAACTGAGTAAGAAGCAGTTCTCATAGAAAAAATCTGTTAAGGTACCTCCATTAGGAAACCATAAGCTCCACATTGGGAGCGGACATGGAAAAAAAATCTTTTAGTCAGATAAACAATAATAAACAAAATGACAATCATATGTAAATATTTTATTAGTGTAGGGTTTACACGCTGTATTAAATAGATCTCTATCTACACTCACTAGCGGAATGAAATTAATTTAAGCTTTGCCTAAAGCGATCAGTTTACTAACGGTTTGATTTTTGAAGAATCTTAATTATTTTTCCCGACAAAAGCTGGAATGTAGTTGTTTCGTTGGTGAGCCGAGAAATTTTATTAAAGCCCCAACGACATCCACCCCAAGTACCTATTAATAGTAACTTCCGCTCGAGCATAATCAATAAAAACACACTTTTTCTACCTGGCGATATTAGCTGACACCCTGGCTTGTGCAACGAAATAACATTTTAAAAAGTTTGGTGTGAGCGATGTAAGCAAGTTTTCAGCATGATTTTTACTGGTCGTTAGTTGGTAGGATTGGAATTCCAGTCCTATATAAAATATTAAAGTTATAGAAGGTTTGAAGTTTCAAAAAATTGTTAGATCGCCACTTCACGGTTTGAGAGTATAAGCCATCATAATTCAACGAATACCCATTAAGTATACTAGAAAAGACGGAAACACAATTTAAAGTCGTAGTAACACTTTTTCGCTGACAACAATATCACGAAAAACCCGTAGCATCTTAAAAAAATAAACCATGTTTGGAAAAAGAAATCACTGGCCTGCCAAACAAACAAACAAACAAAACTCCATTGTTCGATTTCCAAATTCACTTTGCACAATGTCCGCCTGAATAGAAACACCTGAGAGAATTGACAATAGGATTTTTTGCCAAAGGTACACTGGCGCGTTCAGCAGCTCGCTGCGAAAACTATGGAGAAACCTGTCGATGTGACGTCAAAGCTGTGCACGAATCCATCCATCAGCAAATGCTAGAAAAATACTACTCCAACAATTCGACGGACAACGTTCAACGATTGCTAGAAAAACTGTCTCAACATCTGATAATCCAATGCTTGAATGTAGGAAGTCATTGAGCTTTACCAATGATAAAATACCTAACCTCCAAACATATTTGATATGGTCTTTGAAATTCGATGACCAAGTCAGGCCTTAGATGATTCATGCTGGCTTCATACGTTAACAATATATTTTACAACACTCGGATTAACGCAGAAAGAAACACAGCTTTTAGAGTAGTAATGGAACTTCAAATTTAATTAGCATGATCCAGCTGCTATTTGAAACACTTGATTATACCGGACCTTGTATGTAAAATGAATAAATTTAAAATACGGAACACTGCGCGTTCTTTTGCCTCCGTGACATGACTGGTAAAGTAACGAACTAGGCGAAAATCACTATTCTTCATACAAATACATGATTATTCACCAATATTTCCTTTGCACAATTCTCCTGCTTAGGATTAACTTCATAATACACAAAAAATAATAAGAATTCAAAAAAAGGAACAGCAATTCGTCATTCCCGCGCGCGCATTGAAAGAGTAAAACCGAGCATGCGCAACAGCGGCCGAAATGCACTGACACGGCAACGCGGGAGATTATTCAACAGACGCAAAGAGCGAGAGAGGTATCATAAAACCAGTTGTTCCCAAAGATAACTTGTGAAATTGATTGGCACCTGCTATTTTCATAAAATGGTATATGTAGAGAAAAATATTGTTCTTTATTTCAATCTGAATATTTATGATTTATATACAGTTAGTTATATTATGCATGTAATACGGAATATTAATTTGACTGCGGACGCCTTTACATCGCTTGATTGTCATTCTGATCAGAGAATACCAAGATAAATGTATATATATATATATATATTCACATATGCATTCGATCGTTGAACTCGAAACATCTTTCCTCATTCTCCCCAGTTTATGATTCGTATAGATGCTAGTTTGATTTCTACCAACAAATTTACCACAATTTACCTTAACAGTAAAAATTCAGCGGGTATATTTAACATAAATATGCAAATTTTAATTAAACATGGCTTTTCCATCACCAATCAAAGCGAAACTAAATGTAATTTTTTTTAATTTCACTATTTAAAAAAACTTTAAAGGTCTGCATTCATGAATAAGAAATAAATAGGCAAATCACTTCAATGACGATGTGAATACTAATATATCCGTAAAAATAACCAATTCAAAATAGAAATAAAATTGTGGAAAAAATAAAGTTGCCAACAAGCCCGAGAAAAAGATTGTCAATACATGTATGAGATTAACAAAACTATCGGCGAGAAAACGAGATGGAAGTCGGAATGAAAACATACACGGGGTGGGGGGACCGGTATTATACGTCACGCGCTGGCGGAGGAGATGGGGGCGTTCGCCGTGACGTTGACTTCAATTTTTTACGATTTTTTTAGCAGTAAAGCCTATAGGTATAAAGCTTATACTAATAATAAAGTAATATCAGCTCTTCTAGCACATCTGTATATTAAAAAAATATTATTTGATAATTTGTAAAACAACTTCAATTAACACGTATTTCTTACATTGCAATGGATTCCAACAGAAAATGATAATATGAATGTGTATAAACAAAATTGAAATAATTACGTTGGACACCTTTTGGGTGATACGGAAACTTATATTATTTCTATCATGGTTAAAACGGCGCGTGAGTAAGTGCAGTTAGTCGATGATAACAGCGCAAGTAAACTCGCTTCAACCTTCTGTGACTAGGAATACAACACGAGTTCTCAACCTTTGTCGAGTTATGGCATCCTTTCATAATGCCCGAGTAGCCTGTGGCATCTGCCGAACTCACAAAAAAAGCATTATAAATATGGAGAAAAATACACATAATTTTTCGGAATATAATTATTTACGTGTATAAATCGATGCTTGTGTTATTTTCTGTGAATCTAACCCCATCTGCTCATTTAGCCTTATATTTAGTTATTATTCAAAAGTCCGTAATTCAGCAGTATGCTGTTCAAACATTGAATAAAATGATTTGTTATTTTGCATAAATATTTTTTTCATTTGTTATTTAGTGGTAAGCGATCCTTAAAAAATAATGCACGTGATTTCCATTTCGTGGAAATTATGATTATTCTAGAACCCGAAAGCACAAAACTGCCCTTTTTATATAGCTCAGGAATGTAGCAACTGAGCAAAAAGCTGCAACTGCTACGGTAAAAAGAAGAGAATTAATGTAAAAACTTTCTGAAATGGGGATTACATATAATTAATTCAGATAATGCACGTTTCGACTTATAACTAAGCCAAGTCGCTGGAAAGCATTAAAACGTGAAATATTTGTAAGCTGGGGAAACATAATAACAATGACAACGCCGAAACTGAACGAAAGATATTGATTCTTCCCCCAGTCAGTCAAGACCATTATCATTATGATTGTTTTTATTTCACTTCAGCTATCGCCAGATATGAATTTATTTCGTTAATCACTTTTAAGGTGTTAACTGTCAATTCTTGGTGGAAAGGCATTATATTTTAAAAAATAAAACACAATTCATTTGTTCTACTTCCACATATTTCAAATTTCAAAATATGTGGAAGCAGTACAAATGAATTGTGTTTTATTTTTAAAAATATTATTTCGTTAAATTTATCCCAAGTAAAATGAAGCGTAATAAGATTGCACTGTGATCTTTCGAGAAATGCGTTTACCGTTCTGTTTTAGTAGGAGCACGATTGTGTTGTACATTATTTGCAGAACTGTGGGATGATTTAAATGAAAATTTCATCGATCACTTCGACAGATATATTCTCGAATATCATCACTGTTGTCGCATAATGTGTATGTGTAATAATTATAAGGGTACGCTTAAAACATATACATACAAACACAACAAAGTACTTGTCATAAAGTAAGTTCGAAAGAGAGTCAGTCAACTCCTGATAAATCCGACCCCTAAAAAATATTGTAATTCACGACTCCGACTAAACGTCTCTGATTATTCCGACTGAACACTACATTTATAATGGCCGTTTATTATAATTATTATGATGCGCATAGCGATATACTACTTTTGAATTACCTTTTAACGATCTTCTTCAGTCTGCAACAACGATTGACCTGGTTATGAAAGCTGGATTAGAAATCAAGCAGAATTGACAAAAAAAAAAAAAATGAACTTAATCTATCGAAGAACGGTGCCGTTTCAAATTAGTATTACGGCTGTGGAACTAAATAACGACTGAGCCACTCATTGTCTTTCACAAAGAAGATTTATATCTGAAAATATTTTTTGGCAAAGAGAAAGTTAATTATTTACAACTACTTAAGTGGATAATATAGAGCAGTGTATGGAAGATAGGATGGTTATAATATATGTAAAAAAAAAAACTATTGCCGTCTATAGCGCCTACAAGCAAATATAACATATTTTTTCAATTCGAGTCCATTCGTGCGCTCGAATGCCTGAAGATGCCGAAAAGCGAAACCCAGGTCGTTAGTGACAAAATACATGGAAGTGTACAAAATCTCAAGAATTCAAATTTAATATTGAAATTCCATCAAGCACCCTCAGTAGATGTCTTAAATTATAAATATATTATATATATGTTTAAGGATCTCCCTATCAACACACTTAAGAGAGATTGTAAGCAGATAGACATGGGGATATTTATAAGAAAATATTTTTACACGATTTGCTTAGACTGAAATCATTGTTATATGAAACAAGAATGAGTGCTTAAAAAAAGAGAGGATTGCTATTAATTGTAGGTTAGTAAAATTTAATTAACATTTTTGAAGTAAAAAAATTGATTTATAACTTAGGTAAGCTCTGGATTCCAATTGGGCGAGGTATCTAGTGGGTAGTGCATCAAGACTGTTCGTCGATTCTTTAGTTTACATTCATCAGAATGAGGCAACTTTGCAAACCTGGTAAATGTCAGTAGAATTTGGCGGAAGATATTGAAAGTTTCATTAATTGTGATTATAACCAATGTCGCTTCGCATCTAATGGCATTTTTACTTGTTTACACATTTAAAAATTGCAAATATCATTTATTTCAAAAACGGTCAACTCATTCAAACTAATATTTTCGATGAATTCGGCGGTAACTTTGTGGAACTTCATTTTTATTGTAAAATGAAATCACTTATTCTTCTTTAATTCCAAAGCAACATGAGTTTTATGTAACGATTGTTACATTTTTATTAAAATTATGATTTACAGAAATATAAAAAAACCCTTCAAGTACTTTCTTACTGGAGTTTATGTATTGTCAGCTTTTTATAATCAAATCATCGTTATCTTCAAATTGAGATTAGGCAATATTAAAATATCTAATAAAAAGATAGGTTACGTATTGAATTTGAAATTAAAATCAAACAAGGCTTAATTATTTATATAATTTGAGTTTAACAATTACTTTTGCCAATTAACTGTTATAATTAATTAAAATATGGCAGGCACATAAATAAGCAAGTATTTAGTTAAATATGAAAAAATCGCACCGTAATTCTATTGTTATTCTGAAATTAACTATTAATTAGACATAATACGTGAATTAATTTAATTGAAGCGGCGGAATTACTAAGCTCTCACTTTCAAAAATGATTCACCACAAATAATAATTAGCAACCTTCACTTTCAGCTAGGAAATTTGCCGTGGTGAAATATTAAAGTAAACATTCCCTTGTTTCGTATATCTAGGAATCAAAACTGAGAACAATTAGGAAAATTATCATGCAATCATGTTTATTCTAAGACGAAAATTTCGTAGATTTTGCGACAAGAAAAAAACCGCTTAGAAAGATTGCATTTTGAGATGAGCAATCCAATCGGCACTTCAAATTGAAAATGTGCCTGATTATTACAATAATAAATAATACAGCGGTGATTGTGAAATATATTAATCTGTAGGTGTAGGGATTAAAGAGATTTCGAAAAGTTTCAAAGACAAAGTTGAATTCTAATGTTATGCTAGCAAAAGAATCGACATCCCACATGAATAACTAACTAAATTCAAAGAGCGGCCCGAGCACGCGGTTAGCACATCCACATCACCCAATCACAACACACTACCGGAGTAAACCGGTTAAAAACAGAAAAAATGACGACGGGCTAGCAAATTACGAAATCAACAAAAACTGTCGATTTTTGCGGACGGTGCTGCGTCGCGGCGAGCTCAATATTGCAGTGATTCACAATATTTCGGGGTGTGGGCGTTTATCCCAGAAAAAATAGATAGCAATTAGTGTACAGAGTTTATTGTGATAATGTTTCCAAAGTGAGTAGACTTCAAGTAATTATGGTCCGATGTGAATATTTCAAAAAAAAAAAATATTTAGGAGGGCATAACTACAAAAATAGCTTTCTAGATATCGTATAATTTATAGTTATTACAACTAAGTGATTTGAGCATGAATTTATATTCCTAAGTCTATGATGTGAGTTTTTTGGCGATCAATGAGAATGTGATTGATTTACAAGGCTAATAGATAGCACATACGACCTACGTGAGCCTTCATTTGATTGCCGTTTTAAAAAACGATGAAGTATTATAAAAATACGGATAACTGATAAATAAAAAAATATTTTTTAACATATTGGATTACGATATTATAGCGAATAATACTATCAACAATGCATAATACATTGTTTTAACTGTAAAATAGGTATGTGCAATATATTTAATATACATATAATACTTGTTAATGAAATCCTTCGCTTTCGATAGAATAACATTGTATTGCTTTCAATAGAACAGCGGTGCAGGTGTGATTCATAAGCCCGTATGGATTTTATTGCCAGGTCGACCTCCACTCAACATAAAACGTAAATTAAGCGGTATGTGAAAATAGTAGCAGGACATCAACGGCCGACAAAGACAAGGACGCAAACCTGGAGAGGCATGCAATATGCAATACATTAATCGATTTAATGACGATTCTAGCGCTATCTAGCTATTTTATACACACTGGATACTTAAAATATTTTGAGGTATGAATGAATCAATATTAAATTGTCAGTATAATAAAATATTCACGTAAACTAAGCACTGAAGCGAATTGTGGAAATTTCTGTAACTATAGTAAATTTACAACAAAAACCTTTATAAGGACAACATAATGACAGAAAATGAAGTATAAATATTTATACACCATTTCCTAAATAACTTTAAAGTAACTATTGTTGAAAAAAATTCTCAGTAGCATTGACAATATCAAGCAGTACCGACAAAAAATAAACATTGATCGCACAAATCGATTTCCTCAGTGAAAGTAGGAAACTGTGAATGGGTAACGAGTGGAAATAATATTTGACGTGCTTGAGTCCTGATATCCGGGCACCGGCTCCGGGACTGTTCCTTCATACTCAACTAATTCGGTAGTTAACATATTCATAGATAGCGGTGAGAATCTGCGACAGAATAAATGCATCGTCATGATCTGAGAGACGACTCAGGGTTCTTATGATCCTCGTTCAAGAAAATATATGTAGAAATAGATTACAAAAGCGTGCTGGGCCATTCATGTAATTGACGATCCATGTATTGTGAACATTTTATTTGATCTGAAATTGATTCAGATGGCTCATATATTAGCTTTGTCTAATTGTGAATTGCTACGATGACATACCTTGAACAGTTGACAATGTGTGGCAGCAAAAGCGTAGACGTTTTGACAAAAAACACGAACTGTAACCGATTACCAAGTTGTAAGTTTACCTGAAAAAAGAAAAGAAAACTTTGTTTAGAAACCAATAATAATTAAGAAGACATGAGCATCGTTTAACCAAGACTCACTGATGTCTGGCAAATTAATAAATAATTATTTTCTATGAATTCTTTGTATGCAGATAATTTGTTTTAAATGACGAAATTGTTTCCTCGTTTTCTATCTAAATACATTGTATATTCATGTACGTTTTTCGCACGGTGGTCCCCGAAACATACTCGGCCCGTGCAAAGGACGTATTTTTCAAGTACGATACATCTTATGTTGTCGTTCTAAGTCTTATTTTTTTTTGTAAATAAAGGGTAGCTGAATCTTTCATAAAATGGTAAATATGAAATGTTTTTCTTTTCCCATTTAGGGGGACACCATGCAAAATTATAAGAAACACTGTTTTATATGCTGAAATATAGAATGATAGTTATTCTTTTTGAATTATTGAGATTTTGTACACTTCCATGTATTTTGTCACTATCGCACGCACGAATGCCTGAAGATGCCGAAAGGTGAAACCCGGGTCGTTAGTGACAAAATACATGGAAGTGTACAAAATCTCAATAATTGAAATTCCATCTAGCACCCTCAGTCGATGTCTTAAATTAGATAGATACTCTATTAAGAATGTAACAAATAATAGTAATAATCGTTACCTTGGTGTACAGACAATAGGTAATTGCTTCTGTGATATCTAGTAATAGATTATGGGACTTAAAATTAACTGCTGTCGATCTCCCACTCGCAAACATACGATAAGCAGCTTGTAATACATTCAATGGAATCAATAAATAAATAGATATAATCAATAGAGTGTAATGAATCGACTCGTTAAGGATTGGAAGAATATGTAAACTCTAAATGGCTGATTAAAAGTCTCACCGTTTCTGCGTGGGTTTACACGACTTGTCTTTCTAATGGGAATACTTCATTTGTAGGACTAGGTAAATCTATCATTCCATCTGTCACCGGTCACCGCCGGTAAAATATTGAATTTAGATTGTGCAAAATAAAAAAATCTGTATTCAAGTTATAGTTTCTACCATGATAAGCCATAAATATCATTCGCCACTGGGGATTGCAATCATATATATATTTGGGTATTTTTTAATATTCGGATAATCGAATACTTGATAAATTATTCATACACAGTATTAATGTATATGTCATGTAATGTCATTCAAACGTCGCATTATATCTTGCTGTAATCTATTTTGTTTATTTAAAGACCATAATACTCACCTAAGATAAGTGCTGGCAACTGGAATTTGTTAACAATAAACGTCCAGCCAGAAATATGAAAAACAATGAATATATGAGATCAAAATGATCGTTTATTTTTTGAAGACAGACGTACACTTTTTATGAATAAAATTTGAACCAGTCGATTTTTTTTTGGACGTTTGAAATAATAAAAAACCACATGAAGTAAATTTGGATTATTGAGATTTTGTACACTTCCATGTATTTACCATGGAAGTGTACAAAATCCAAAAATCTCAATAATCCAAATTTGATATTGAAATACCATCAAGCACCCTCAGTCGATGTCTTAAATTAAATCACATGAAGTAAGTTGATATATTTTATTTTTGAGATATTAAAAATTAGTGAAAAAAATCTTTTGATCACAGTGCCAGCGATGGTATAATATGCATAGAGCGCAATTAACAATATTTGACAATTACTAAAGATTTTAATACGTTGCTAAAAAAAAGTCACATCATAAAGCGAACATCATAATAAATACAATGTTAAGATATAAACAAAAGACTGCACGTAGCGGAACACTGGGGGGTGAAAGACGTCATCACTCGTGAGACGCAATAGGTCAGATTTAAGTTGGTCAGGACACTGTCAGGAGGCAAGCAAAAATTTATGTAACACGCTAAATAATACCTGCACTAAATATGGGTCCGTTTGTGTATCTAATAACGCAACACAGAAGAAGCTACAGAGAGTAGCACTACCTGTAAAGACGTCATCTATTGTACGTCATTGTCAACCGGGAATTAAATGAAAATACTACTATTATATCAAGTACAAAAAATAGTCGTACAGCTTTATCATGAAGAAGACGCGATGGCGGAAAGCTTTCGAGTTATAATTTTTTGGCAAATTAAATGTTGTAATTTCGACGACGTTATAATAAAGTTTAATTATTTTTAATTTTAGATGAAGGTTTTAGAGGGTGGTTGATGAAACTTTGATATAAAATTTAAATCGTTAATTCAATTAAACGAGTTGTTTGTAAATGTGATTTATCAATTATACTAGCAGTAATATAAAACCGTTCGTGGACAATATCAACAGAATCGTGGAATACGTATATATTCTTATAACATCAAAGATTTTGAATGCAGAATTAGATTTCTCCCAATATTCAAAACCATGTTTATTTTATACTCTTATCAGTATTTGTGTTTTCGAATGAAAATTATTGACCAGTGAACATTCTTCGCTCGCTTTATCATGCACTGATAATGGAATATTATTCTCAAATGTTTCGTGCAGGTAATTTTCCCATGTCTTATAATTAAATTGCGGTACAATTCGCTTGAAATTTATTTATTTGATTACAAACGTTACTATCCTAAAAAAGTAATTCAAAAAGATCAACATATAATGCTAAACATTAACCGATACTGAGCTCACTTGGTTGAAATGGGTAACAATTTAACATAATATTGTGTGACGTGAGATCTCTAATTCAAAATTACAGTTTTGTGGTTGAAATTACTTAAAATGTACACGATCTAGTTACGGCAAGTCTAAAATTACAAAATAAGTTTTCGTAAAAAGATTTACAAAACTATAAATATAAGTTCAAAAATCAGTGTCGTAGTTAATTTATACGAAAGTGTATCATTTTATGTTAATAATTAAAATTTTCTTAAAACAAAACACCTACACCAAGAAGCATGAAGATATTCATTGAAATTATAAACCTTGTTTAACATTATATAGACGACACATAATATCGATATTGGATTTCAGAAATAGTAATTCTGATACTGCACTGCAACACTATATATAAGTTTCAAATAAATTTATAAAAATTAGTTCGAAAAACTAAGAAAATATGATCTAGTTAAAATCGTATGTACGACGATAAAAAATCTGCCGGCACCGATGTTTTCATCTATGCGTAATCTAATTGCCCCGCACAAAGACTGTCGTAATTTCACTAACCACTATGACGAATGGGCTGTTTTTCATCGCATTACAGGCAGCTAGCTGACTCAAATATATATATTTTTGCTAGAATACTATCAATCCACGAGAACGTTAACAGCCTTCGCTAATTTGTCAATTGGAATTAATGAAAAATTAACTAAGTATGTGGATCAAAATTACTAATGGAACTTCTAACAAGTAAATGGCGTTCAAATCATACAGCGGCAACCCACGCCAACGATTCGAGCCGCAGACAAGATACATTAACAAATAATACTTTTAATATGAATATATCTATAATTATTACTTTGCTTCTGCAGTGCTGTGGCCTCGGACTGTGCAAAGCAGCAAGATTTCGGCGTGGGATTGTGACACTAGATATTCCGGAAATTATATGCCTTTATTGGCGCACCTTAAAAGTTAATTTCCAGCACCGTGAAAACTATGCCCGACGACAAGTGATAGGGGACTTTATTAATTAAAAGGATGAACAGAACATACATTAAGAGATATAGATTTAATTATTAGATAACCTCGATGAATTATTACATTTCAAATACCTAATTGTCTTAAGATATTAGACTAAAAGTCTTGGCACTCATTGCGAAAGTCATCTACGAAAAGGAATAGTGAACGAGCCATTAAAAACAAAATTGTGAAGGAGGTAGAAGCATTATAATCCAAGGTAATATATTGAAAAGAAATTAAGGCGTTATTGGCTATGAGTGGTTGAAAAACAGATAATGAACGACTAATAAAAAAAATGCAACCGGGAAGATGATGTTTTATCGGCGAAGGGACCAAATTGATTGATTGAATTGAATACCATTTAATTAAACTCTACTAAATTGGTAAAGAATAGCAAAGTATTGCAGTCGAAATAGCCATCAACGATATTGCGTAATTCCTATGTAAATAAATTAGTTTATTGTTATAGCAACGGATTTCTACTTTAAATCGGATAGTAAATAAAACAGCTAAAAAGTAGCATTTTGAACAGTAATTTCAATTTTTTTTTAAAAATAAAACACAATTCATGTGTACTACTTCCACATATTTATAATGATCAGGACCGGTTTCGCTCATCACGAGCATTATCAACTGATGACGCAATGCTCGTGATGAGCGAAACCGGTCCTGATCATTATAAATATGTGGAAGTAGTACAAATGAATTGTGTTTTATTTTTTAAAATACAATGTCTTTCCACCAAGAATTGACAGTTAACACCTTAAAAATAATTTCAATATTTCGTGGGTAACGAACATTGCACTTTATCCGGTGATGTGTATACTGGTATGTTTATATATGTGCCTTTCTCTATAGTTAACACCCACAATTTTTCTTCTAATATTACGATTTGTACTGGCGAGCTGGTGAGAATGCATATACGAGGGAAAATTAATTACATTCTGATCAAATGAGAGGTCATCCGGTACCATCAACCGTGTTACCAAAAACGCATTAACTTACAAGCTATTCAAACGTTAAATTGTTTCGAAAAATGAGCCCACGCGTTCCAATATGCAAACAAGCGATATATATATATTTAATATTACTTGTTGATTGCTTTAGCAATATTTATAACAGAAAATATTAAAGTTTATCATGACCATTTATATTTTGTATCAATGAATTCTCAATCTCACAGGAGTATTTTCTTTTGCTTTGTACGAAGGAGCTACATAGAAATTCTAAGCATAGATGGTGCGAAGTGAGGAGTAGAAAGATCTTAAAAACACAAAGCTTACTTTATTTACCATTCAGTTGCGAAATGCACTAATAAGCATGGTAATATTTAAATACTGGCCTAGTTGATTGAACACAAGCATATAACAAAAAAAAAAACAGTAATGACGGCCAATAGAAGAATATTTGTAACGCATTTAATTATCTGCAGGCCTATATTATTCATCTAAAAAATTCAACGAAAAGAAAGGTTACATTTGTAGAAACCTACTACTTGATTATAAATTTGTTATTAGTGTACAAATTAAAAATTAGATAATACAGTGAAATGATTAATTCTTTATAGATGTGTGCACATTGCTATTGAAGACTTTCCGCATAATAAACAGATAACGTGAATAATGATTTAAAAAAAGCTGCATAAATATATGAACTGCATATATATAATCCGCTATGTTTTATCAATAATGTTTATTGTTGATATAAAACACATTTTAAACAGCAGCTGTGACATTGAGAGTACTTCCAACGATTATAAATAATATTATTTAAATCACTTGGTATCATTTTTTTTTCTCTAGAGATGAACAATTGAACATGAAGAAATGGACTTTCCGTTCCGCGTTTGAAACAAAGAAAATATGTGTAGTTATTATGATGGGGAACCGTTTCATGTTGGAAGACCGCATTGAGAAACTTCAATACTTAATTTTTAAACCAATAAAGACGATGAAATGGAAAATTTCATTTCAGTTTAGATGCCCCACTTGAGGGGTATGAAGCCTGCTGGTTCCCTATGACTAAATTATGTTAATATAAATTTTTAAACAAGAATTGAATCAAATTTCTTTTCGACTTGTTTTTGAACTCACTGTTGATTTAAATAGTTTAATACCTGAAACCGGTTTAGAGGATATTTTTGAAATAAAGTATTGATAATAATTCATTCAGACGTTTATTTTTCAAAACATATCGTAGTAACAATGTAGAATTTATAAGATGCGAAATAAAAACACAGCTGAGAAAAACGAAACTGTGAGACATATAAATATGAATTATTATGTCCACATATTAAGTAAAAATAGTTAAACGAGTTTTTCTTTGTGTTTTTTTCAATCTCTGTTATTTATCAAGATATAAGTAATGTCAAAAATAAATCAAAACCACCATTTTTAAATGTTTGATAACGTTCGGCCGCAATCAGTCCAGGATGTGATAACTGATCATTAGATAGAAATCAGTGCAAATTGCAAATAAAAAATATCTCATCGTACATCGATCAGTTAGGCATGATTAAAATTACATAAATGTGGTATCATTTTCAATTAAAAATAATGATTTAAATCACTGAGCTTCAAAACATTTGATGTTTTTAGATATTGAATTGGCATTATTCGGTAATTCTACAGTACAATGAGGGAAACAATTATTACAGAATGTAGTTTAACAATGATTGTGTTTTGTACAGTTACAGTGTGATGCCGAAAGACAATGCACTATAGAACATAATTCTTGGGAAACTAATTGCTTTACATTATTTAATGTTTTTATTTTCGTATTAGTGCTTTATTGCATATTCAAGTAAGCACGGGTAGATATCGTGATGCGAACCAATAAATTATTTAAACGCAAATTAATGCCGCTAATTACGTTCGATTAATGAAATTTTATTTAAATTTTACCATTACACAAGTTTGATTGATTGTTCAACAGACAATTGATAAAGATAATATAAGGTTATTCAAAGCGGAATTCTGCGGGTACCACTGATCACAGATTATATTTGATAACCATTGAACAGTTATAGATTGGTAATTATTGAAATACAGTGCGGTAATTGTATATCATAAGAGCAAAACCGAAATTGATGTCCGATTTACACAAATTATTATGATTACGCAAGAAACCTGTAAATGATTAATTAATTTTAAAGAAAACTCAGCAGTAAATATTACAAAAAATTAATAAAAAAAAAGTTTAGACTTCAAGTAATGATAATATTGTGCCTCATGCAACTGTTTAATATTTTAATATTGTTTTGTTCGCACGCAAACGAGCGAACGTTTTTCATAGAAAACTATAAATATTAGCAAGTATTTATCCGTCATCCAAACCCAGGTAAAGCAGAACTCGCCGAAATGTATTGAATTTCGACCGACAGATGTCGTTAATGGTTAGCAATTAAAAAATATAGTTTATTTACGTAACAAAAAATTAAATAATCTTTAAACGTCACGTTTTTTTTTTGACGAAAGGTTTAGAAAAGATAAGATTATTTTAAATCAATGTCACTCCCAATGATGCGACTCATGTCACTTTATATATATTTTTTATACATAACAGAAAGCAGATTATGTCAAATAAGAATTTTAGCTAACAAGCACGAAAAAATATAACTAGGAAAACACATAAGACATAAAAAGGTCGAAAGATATTTCATGGTAAAAAAACAAATGTAAGAAAGGTATCTCTAAGGATTGAGCTTAGGTACTGTAATTATGCGTTAAGCAAAAGAAAAGGCCATCTGGAATTTTTTTATCTTTACGTGAATTTGTTTTGAATGCCGTAAACCCGTAGGTATCAAATTGTGAAGTTTCCGTAAATAAACGATCCTCGCTTCCACGTATTTTTTTGTAAAACAGCGTTGGCTTAATATCGCACAAAATCGGTTATGGGTATTTATCGAAAATTAATTCAATCGCTAGGGGGCGTGCTGACTATCAGTTTTCTCCGATGGGGATAGATCGGTATGCAACGGGGATTAATAATAATTGAGTCGGTACAAATGAAAAACTATTCATAAAAAAAATATTTGCTGAGGTTCAATAAATCGATTCCAGATTCACGTAAGTCGGTTGTGTGCGTTTCCAAGTAGGCTATGCTAGTATTCCATAGAATGTAATTGGTACGAACACCATTTCGATAAACCGTCATCACGATTGTACAAGCTTTTTATAGGCACAATATGTATGTGAAGACCCCTATCATAATATTGACCGATGTTTTATACGTTCATCATTACGACGCAGAGTAAACCTTCCATGTATAGCATAGGTACCCAAACTTATTTCCCCCGTGGAACCCCCCAGGATGCCTAATATTGAAGCTTTCTATACTTTTTAAATATAAATGTGAACACAATGCTGTTTTTTTGTATAGTGGGCAATTGTAAAAAAAACTTGTATAATTTTTATTCTTATCTTTATTGAAAAATAATTTATTTAATGAAAATAAAACACAAGCAAACGATTGGATTTGGAACGAAACAAATCAAAACCTAGTTACATGAATAAATGTTGTTATTGAGAGGTATGAACCTGATGCTCCGATATCAATTCGTCAATATTTGGCTTCAAATTAGTGAGGTATAGTCGTAAATCTCCAAGTTCAGTGATTTGCAACCGATTTCTTTTTATCGAAAGAAGATGGGTAACTGCACTAAAACCTCTTTCCATGAGGTATGAAGAAGGAAATGCTATCAAAAACATTCTTGCGATAGCACATAATGCAGGATAAGCAACAGGAATATCTATCTGAAGCCAGAACTGCTGGTACCCCTTTCTAAATTGTACCTTGAGTTCTTCGTTTGTGCTTAATCGAATCAATTCTTTTTGTACCTTGAATTGTACTAGATCCAATTCTTCCATTTCGCAGTATGGATTAATAATCCACTGAGGTATTTCCATGGTCAAAACATCCTCAAACCTGGTTTTAAAGTCTTTGTGAAGGACATTTAAATGTTGAACGTAGACCAAAACGTCATCGTCCTGGACGTCTGTCAATGACATGTTGGGGAACTGGAAGAATTCGCGCCGTTCAACGATTTGCTTCATCAGATTCATTCTGGCATAAATATCTGCAATGATGGACTTTGTTTTTGTTAAATTCAGACTGTCGCTTTGTAACTGTAAGTTAACCTCGTTAAATTTAGAAACAAATCTGTTAAATAAGCAATATCTGATTTCCATTTGATTATATTTTCTTTTAAAATGGGATCCTTAGTATCCAAAAACTGTACAACGGTATTAAAAATTGAAAAAAAATCTTGTTAAACATAAGTCTTTCGGGAGCCAGCCTACTTCGGTGTGAAGGAGTAATTTACGAAAGTCCTCTCCACTTTCTTCACACAATTGAGCAAGTAGCCTAGAATTCAACTCATTAATACGAATCTTGTTAACTGCATTTATGATGAATTGAAGAGATTGATGCAATCTTGCACTCCGATTTTTAGCTACTAAATGAATTGCAAACACTCCGGGTATATTTTGTAAATATTATTATTATATGGTAAAACATTTTTATCATATAATAATAACAGTTTTAGCAATATTGAAAATATTTTCAGGAGTTTAACAAAAAATTTAACTTTTTTCTATAAAGTCCTATACAGCGTCTACGACTCTACGCAATCGGAGCGACTACAAACATTTGAATGAAATTTTCATAGGCACTCACAAAGAAGATGATTTCAATTCGCTTTGATTATGACTAATTTATATTTTTTTAACTTATTTTCAATCCACCTTTCTTCTCAAAACTCAGAAAAGAAATGAACAGCACCCCTAGCACGCATGAATCAAACAAGTCTGTGCAAAGCTTTGGTACAAGACTGGAAAAGTATTATTCACTGCGTGATGCATAATTTCTGATATGAAAACATATAAAAACTTGCACATGAATGTGCCTGCGCCGATGCGATTCGATATTTGTTGGAGTATGCTCGTCGAGCAAAACTTACTGCGCTGCGTTACTATGCGTGCAGTCTAAATGGACTCCGATCCGTGAACCCACATTTACATCTTGTGAACCCCCTTTTGTTTTTCTTCCCCCAGTGGACCCCATGCCAGTCCGTATGGACCACTTTGACTACTCCACTAAGTCCCAAGGGCCAAGACCTAGCTAGGTCATCATAACAACATACTGTAGTGTTGAATTACGTGTAAATTTTCGTCTTGGGACTACCCGGCAAGTGAGGTATCTATGGCGCATGGCACGGGGGTGTACTCCGCTCATTGAAAATTTTACAATGTAATCAAAATAGAGTATGGCGGGCCGGATTAGTGGTGCTCGCGGGCCGTAGTTGGGAAACCCATGGTGTAGACTATTACTGGTGTATGCAATAACCTACGTTGTTAAAAAAGATAGGACAGTGTACTGCATACCGCATATTCATTTAGTTCTGCGCACCGCAAGTGAAATTAACGTATCGCGAAATATATAATTACAAAACTATATAAAAAGTTTTATTATAAATTGAGATATACAAATAGAAAAGGTGTATGCCTTCATTACAAATTTATTATAAATATAAAGCAAAATTGTATGCAAAATGAATAGCCAAATTAAAATGTATTCCGAAGTGTCTGTCACAAATGCTATAAATATATTATAAATAAGTTTTTTGCTCAAAGACATTGAACTTGTTCGCGATACGGCGTTATATTTTTCGCTATATATTCAAGACATCAGTTGAAAATGCACGCGACCAGCGAAACCGGTCTAATTATACAAAATTGTAGAATCAGTATTTTTTTTTAAATTGTTTAGTTACATGTAAAAAGAGATTGCACTACAGCGAATATCTATTAATGAGATTTATTTAAAACCAATAAGTCACTTAAGATAAATTACAGACGAAGATAAACGAATTTTTTATAATTTAAGACATCGACTGAGGGTGCTTGATGGAATTTCAATATTAAATTTGGATTATTGAGATTTTGTACACTTCCATGTATTTTGTCACTAACGACCCGGGTTTCGCCTTTCGGCATCTTCAGGCATTCGAGCACACGAATGGACTCGAACTGAGAGACAGTAAACAGTGTCTAACGCTTATATAGAAGATACAAATGCGACAAATATCATTTACGAGGCAATACATTATACGTCTGAGAGCCACACCGATACCTGAGTTAAAATTTCGGAAATCGTCCTAATCCTTATTTTGTAAACACCATATTACCAGAGTGGCGATTGCCGCTTTTCAACTTCTTTTAGAAATACCAGTGATTTTACAATTATAATAGTATTGTGGGTTTTGACGGGATGTAATTCGACGAATGGGTAAATATATACAATCATTCCACATTTAGTGAAATCTGTTAGGTGTTTCAACGTATCGGATATAATAGCGGAGAATTAGGAAGGTTCAGCTGCTCATTCAAGATTGGTAAGGAGTATAACTGGCCTCTATTAATTTCTAAAATTTCCTGATAAAATAATTTATGATCCCCCATGTTTTTATGCAACAGTTTAACCCCATCATCCGCATTAAACGTATGGTTCTCCATTAGCAAGTGATTTGCGAATGTCGAAGTTTCTTTTTGTAATCTAAAGGCAGCTAAATGTTCTGATACCCTTATATCTAATGTACGTGTGGTTTTTCCCACATAGAAATGTTGGCAATCATTACATTGTAATTTATAAATACCAGATTTGTATGATTGCCAACATTTACCAGACAATGCAGGCAATTCGCCACTCTGGTAATATGGTGTTTACAAAATAAGGATTAGGACGATTTCCGAAATTTTAACTCAGGTATCGGTGTGGCTCTGAGACGTATAATGTATTGCCTCGTAAATGATATTTGTCGCATTTGTATCTTCTATATAAGCGTTAGACACTGTTTACTGTCTCTCAGTTCGAGTCCATTCGTGTGCTCGAATGCCTAAAGATGCCGAAAGGCGAAACCCGGGTCGTTAGTGACAAAATACATGGAAGTGTACAAAATCTCAATAATCCAAATTTAATAAACGAATTTACTAGAGATGAACTTGAGGGGAAAAGATATCACAAACATCCATTCCCAAGATCTCTAGCGCCGGAGTTTAAGCCCGACACTGTATGATAGCTTCGGGGAAATCTTACATAAGGCTGCCTCTTGATTTTATGACGATCGGCGGAATATGTTTGAGAGTTAAATACACTTTATTACTTCAAAAGTTATGGAGACGAATTAAGCAAATATCTTTCTACTATAAATATATCTAGTCGCTAGAAACGTTTAAGTGAAGGCTAGCATACAAACATAGTAGTAGTGTAGGTAAACATTTTGTTGTAATGGCGGAAAAACAAAGAGAAGACATAAATACATGGATGTTTATGTTTTCGTAGTTGTAAAAAGGTCACAAAATCCGTTTGCTTTATCGCGAACACGTTTTTTTTACATTCCAAGGGTTTCACAAAGATATGTAAAACAGATGTACTATGACCGCATGACAAATTGCTCGCGACTGTTATTTGTTTCTGTCGGGTGTAATATTTTTACAGGGTAGATTAATATTAAAAAATGTGCTTTTAATTTATACATGTACCATACTGAATTTTAATATACTAACGATACCTCCATTATAAGCCGGACGAGTGGTTATGATAAGTATATATTTTTAAATTGAAAATAAAAAAAAATGGTACTACAGCTAAATAGCTAAAACACGTGATGAAATTTTGAATGACATGAGATAAAGTCGATGAGTATTTTTCATGTCACTCAAAATAAACTCGACGAGAAAAGGCATCTATGCCAAAGATATTAAATTGAAAAAATCTTAATTTGATATTGACATTAAACTATAAAACCACTGCAGCGCGATGGTCGAAAAAATGTATGGAGATAAGTGCTCAGTAAAAATATTGATATTATTTTCTCAACAATGTCGTAATAGAGTAGTTTTAGTTGAGTTTGTATAATCCTGAGCCCTCCAAACGTTAATCTGAAGCGATGATTAATTAAGTTCTGACCGATGAAATATCTGACATTTTCTTAATATGTACAAAGTTTTATGGTGTCTACCGTACATGTAGATAGATTCAAGAAGAGTGAACGTTATCACAAGATACAAATAAATTTTATAGCGCATTTCCTAAACATAGAGTCCATAAGAGGAGGCAAGGAAAGAGGGATGAGCGGGCGAGCACTTAGTGCCACAGACAGAGCAGGCGGGCAGTCGCAGTAGTAACGTTGAATATTTTAGCTCTTCCCACCCCATCGGGAATAAACAAAATTTCGATGCAACCGTTTACCACAGTGTAAACTCATTGCAGCGCTGCCAAAGCCGTATTTTAAGAAATAATCAGGTAAAATATCAAAGTATTTAGTTCTGCAAGAATTATAGGAATTGGTTGATAGCTATTTTGGCTTCACGCTATCGTCAAAGCTATGTTCAAACTTAATTTTGTTTAGTAATATATATACTAATTTAGAGGAGATAGATAATACACTATATCACTGATAACAACATCATAACTTTTAACAAGGTAATAATGTCCTTAATGACCAAAACAACATTTAATTAGTATCTCACGTAATTATGCATACTCTGCATACTCCATAAAGTATATATAGCTAAACTAAATAATATTAACATAGTTCTGATGATGGCTTGAAGGCAAAATAGCTATCAACGAACTGATTAAATTCTTGTAGAATTATATATTTTGTTATGTGTACCCTATAACTAGTTTTTTTTGTTAACATGCTCTTTTTTCTTGAGGTTTCATGACTATAAACACCCCTATATTTAAAATAATAAAATGGTTAACAAGCTTTTATACAGGTAGAATAAAAAACCATTAAAAAATTATTCACGAAATATGGTTTACAGTAGTAACTAGGTAGATTAATAATTAAAGTTTTCAAAACACATTGAAAGACAAAACTTATATCGCGAATGTATGATGACAGGGCTTAACGTGTAGATTCTAAAAGTTCCATTTATAAATTAAAGAATTAAACGTTTGAGGATCGTGAGTTTTAATGTTAGAAGTGGGCGCAAATGCCGGACGAATTTTGTTTCAAACCAATTTTGTTGAAAACCATTTCAATACAGAAAAGAGAGGATAATAGTTTTTTAAAAAAATCTGAACGCAAACTGTAATATACATATAAGGAGGTTATAATATTGTGCTATAGCCCAAAGGAAGAAAGATTTTGTTTTTCGCACTATGTAGCACGGCAAAAATTATCTATTAGTCTCCTAGACTCCTTGCCTCCTTCCAGGTCATTCCAGCGCTCCATAGCTCTACCGAGTACATCCTATGGATTGTCATAAGCGACTTTGCCATTACGACGGAATCCATTAGATTAGTAGAAAGAACGTTCAGGATTTAGGCTTCCCTGGGGCATCCGCAGCACTTGTCCAAAAGATAGGTCCGTTGCAGCTTTAAAAAAAAATTTGGACGTGATAAAGGGCTCTCTTACCTCTGAGTTCCTGACAAATTCAAACCACTGTACCTATAGTATTCGCAGCAAACATCCGTTTTCGAATTATAATATGTATACGGTTACCCTGTGCCTTCTTAAGGTGCCATGACTCACATCCGAGTCCCAGATTAAAGGAAATGATAATGATTACAGGGAATAAACAACTAAGATGAACCTCCGGAGGCAATTTTTACGATTATATGGAGCGAAACACGGGTCATTCATAGTAAAGTAAAAAAGTTGTCATTACAAAATTGCACTATTCTATTGACAATAAAGATAACCTTAAGTTGTTAACTTTTACAATTTATTCGTAAACCAATTACTATATTTATTTTAAATTATTCATACAGTGAATTTAAAAGGCAATGCATACTTCTTACTCTTCTCTGCGGATTTATCTCTGCCGTATTTTTATTTAGTTAATATGTGTTGAATTTCTTACCTGCAATAAAAAGAAAAAAGTGGGTTAGAATTTTTGTTAAAAACTTACAACAAAATATTATGAAGATGCCAAAATTTATGATAATTAAATAATATAATACATGTGTAGACAAATCAACAACATTGTTAGAAATATAGAATTCATTACCCAAACAGTAATTTGACAATACAAACGTAAGATTGATAAAAGTTTTCTTTGGTAATATCCGTAATGAAAAGTTTTACGGCGTCTCTTGACCTTTGCTATGACAGGTCTACGCCGTACAATGTAGGCAGGAAAGCCCGTGTGCCTACAGCAATATTACATTAAACACCACCTTTAAAATACAGCCGGCAGACGAAAGGGAAAGCAGGCAGTTAATTCCCTCGGCGTGTGGGGAAATGTTATTACGGTTTTCCCTCTCACCTGGCAAGACGACTGTCTAGAATCGACCGGCTATGTTAGAAAACTGATAAAAAGCGTATGTTATAATTTGAATATTGTAAAGTCAAGTGTAACGGTTTACGACTATAATCAACATAACCAAAAAAATAAATTGCATCAAGTCTTTGTCGCTCAGAGAATTATGACGTGGGATACTCGAAGTAACTCTATTTATTTAATATTTATATTAGCTCTATTTAAGTCAGTGGTTTCCAACCAGAGAGGCGCCAAAACTAGATTTTTTGACATATTTCAAGAACAAGACTGCAGAACAGACAATATTAAATATAACATTCGTAAATGACAAATTGTAAAAATATATTACATATTTTTAAAGAAATTATATTTATACATAAAAATTTTGCCCCTGCGGCGCAATATTCTGTGCCGTGATGGTTTAAGATTTAAAATAAATAGTAAGTCATTTTAAAGATACCCTTAATACAACACAATTGTTAATATAAAATCATTTTTGGATGAAAAATGGTGAAGAGACGGCAAACCCCCTAGCTACGCCACAAAATGTTATTATTCTGTTAATTAAATTTATTTTTATAATCAAGTTTTCATTAAAACGTGTCTATATTATAAAATTGACTAAAAAAATTAAAACTAATTTTTTTAGGGGATGCGTTGTAGCATAAACGTTGGAAAACGCTGATTTAAGTGCATTAAATTATAAAATGAATTAGATAGCTAATAGAGCGCACAAAATGCGAGAGGCGTGTGTTGCTTCGAGTGTTAAATTAAAAACATTTATTTTAACTTTTACTGATAAAAAATATTATTATACTAACATAATATTCTATGGGACATTTGTGTGTGACAGTACAAATTAAAGAAAGGATATTATTTCGGTGAAAATCATACATCATTCATACATAAACACGAGATACGACGCGAATAAATCCAGCTCACTTTTGTTTCTGATAAATTGTGATAGAACGACTTTCATACATCAAAAAAGACATTCCGAAAGCGTTCGAGAAGTCGTCTGAATTATTTCCGGTTCACAAATTGTGGCAGGCAAACTTAAGATCACATTCAAGAAAATCAAATAAGTTTGTTATCTTACCTTTGACGTGACGTTTCTTAAATTGAATTCTGTAATATGAATTATGCTTACGTTCCAATTATAACTTTTTTTTACTACCTGGATATCAACAGCAATTCGGCTATAGCCTGCAGTTCTTAATATAGTATATTTATCGAAAGGCACGCTATTCTAATTCAACAGTTTAATATAGACATAAATTGTCTATATCAGTAGTTCGTACGTAGTTGCTGTCGAAGATTAAAAAATAATTAATTTCGACGAGATAAAACATTTACTTAGGTTGCAAGTCAAAAATTCGGCGTTTATCAAGTGTGCGCTTCATAGGAAATTCCACGATTCATTCCTATGTCTTCCTCTTCACTCATACCGTGCACTAGCATTCATTCGGAGGGGGTGTACTTTACGGTCGTTCAGTTTGAAATTTACGAACACGCTGCCCGGAAACACGGGCGGCTTTTCTTCCGTCCACATACGGATATGGTTCCGGTTTACCAGTGGTGTCGACTGTCGATACGATAACACTAGGATAAGTTTTAATATATAAAAAAATTGAGTGACTAATCCTGGTTTCTGTAATAATTAACAGTCGAATTCAAGTCATCATCGATTAACTAATTAACTACGAGGGTCTTCGAAGTTATTTTCATTAGGAATTTCAGACCCATTAGTTCCATCCTCCTAAAGAATACGCTGCACTTCAAGCTATTGTTTTAGGAGGATCAACTTAACCTTACAAAGACAGAGTTCTCCTTGAACTATGTTCAAATCACACTAAGTTAACTTTATTTAACCAACTTTCTACAGCAAATTAGATAATCATTTGATTTAAAATCAGCTTTTAAAGCAGATGACGATATTCAACGTAGAAAACGATTTATATGCACCATTAACATGTTGTTCTTGACTATTTACCAGGCCTGAGCTGTATCTGAGTGGTCAATTTCGTGGTTTTCATTTGCGGTATCTATTGGTTCGAAACTCATTACGAACACTTTCAACAATTATATTTTTCAATATATTTATAAATGTCTATTAGAATGGAAGTCTTGACTTCTCTCCCACCTATCCGATTCGATTGTTACAACTATAATACAGTCACAAACTATATATCGTTGTTGTTCTGGAAGAAAACACTAAATCGAAAAAAAGACATATTGAATTAGTTATACCAAAATGTCCCTTATTTTAAACTCTACCATATGGAAGAACACACATTTAGTATTTCAAACATTTGACACACTTCAAATTCCAATAACCCAAAACGAGTATTTTTCGGTTAGTGTCTTCTTCCAGAACAACGACGATATATGCAACACTAATTATAGCATACATATATAATCTACAAATGAGATCAACTATGTATTTATATAGATTATTATATCCCTTTTTAGTGTATTATGGGGTACACCAATGCAGCAGGCTACTCGAATATTACTATTTATTTATTATTCATTCAGCAGTTGGTTGGCACGGCCGCACAGCTGCACATAAAAAGGCGACCGGCATAAAATCGAGAAAAATATGCCAGTATCATGGCGAACGATTATCCTGGTGAAATTTATAGGTTGTTATGTTGCTTTGAGAATCGCATGGAGATCTTCAGGATGAATAATTGGACTTTTACACAACTTTACTTCTTTGAAGAAAATATAAAAAATGAGGGAAACAATCTTGCACATTTTCGTCTATTGCTCGTTATTAACGCAGGTATATTTCACTATTTTAAGACGAATACTACTGAGCGTAATGTTTTAAGCTAAGCGAAACGTACTTGACCTTTGTGAATGAGTTGAATGATAATGGTCTATTACATTTCTTAAGTGATACAGTAAGAAATAATAGAAGAAGAGAAAACATTTTAATGCATTCGGTGGCTACTTTATGGAAATTTACCTTCAATATAAAATGTGTTTAGTCAAGCTGATGTTAACAAACGTGTTAAGAAACACCTCCAGACCAAATACATCACAAAATTGACATGCAAATATTCAGAATATGTATTTCTTCTTCCGTTATGTACAGACTGACTAGAATTCATGCGAAGCACCCATATTAGTTTTAAATTCAAGTGCCACTCGAGATGAATTTAATTCATCAAAAATGGGACAATGTAAATATACACAGTATTGTAAAAACTCGTATTTTAATTTAATTCATATAAAGTTTAAGACATCGACTGAAGGTGCTTGATGGACTTTCAATATCGAATTTGAATTGTTGAGATTTTGTAAATTTCCATATATTTTGTCACTAACGACCCGGGTTTCGCCTTTCGGCATCTTCAGGCATTTGAGCACACTCAAGAACTCGTCAGTTCGAGTCCATTCGTGTGCTCGAATGCCTGAAGATGCCGAAAAGCCGAAACCCGGGTGGTTAGTGACAAAATACATGGAAATGCACAAAATCTTAACAATTAAAATTTAAATCATGTATCCTGCACATTTCTTATTGCAGGAAATCAGACACGATATTAAATTTAATTACTTAGCGAGGTAGGTGATGATCAGTATAATCGTCGTTCAGATAGAGCTGTGCTTTTATCTATGACTAGGGTGCTTGTTCCTAAAGTCGGCCGTCACATTACATAAATTAACATTAAATAAAAGTAAATAATACATTAAAAAAACAGATTTTTTAAAATTCGTGCAGGTAGTTTTGCCACTTGCCAATGTATAGCTGCACTATACTGACCTATGTATTGCAATACGCAATTAAAAAAAGCACATTTTTACTTCGAAAGTTTCGACAAATTTATATTGTATGGGGTCGCTAACAAAACATACTTTATATTGTCATGCTTCTAATCATTTTGTTTTTATTGTTTTGTCTACTATCAGTAAATTATTTCGCGATATTCATGAAGCTTCATAGTGATGGCCAAACCCTGGGCAACGAAAGGCCGACCATTGGATTTTGGGGGCTGACCACTGGGACAATGGCATTTTTTTTGTAAACTTCTATTGTTTTACGCTTAGTACAATATTGACTATTTTATTTTTGGTTGGTTACATTACATAATCCCTGTTTAGTGAAATAACAGCGTAAAAAAATATGTATTTTCATTGACTCAAAATCCCATTTGAAAATACACCTGTCGTTTAACTGGCCGAGCACTGGCGAAATGACCCTACTAACTAAGAATACGCATGAATAATTATTTAGTTCCGAGAACACTTCAGATTCATTGTCATATTTACATTTACGCCTTAGAATAATCCGAGCAATCTGAATAAAATTATATACATGTTTCTCGAATCTTATTATAATTATACTTCAAACAACGAGGAAATACGAAATATCATATCCTACAATGCTTATGAGTTGTGGAGTCTTTATGCCGTGTTCAAATACATTTCATTCACCTACTGTATCTCTGATGTACAATTTTAAATTCTAAAACGTAATAAATAGACACCAAAATCATATTTTATCAGAAAAAACATTTTCAACATTAAAAATACGAATGATGTCTTTCATTACGGGGTATATCATATATATATATAGCGGTATACCTTTGACATTATGTTTCAACAAAATAAGATAGGTAGAATTGAATATGAAACAACATTTATAAAAGATATACTAAACACTAAACGAAGAAAATACGGATTTTTTTGAGAAAGCATCAAACGAAAGAAAATATTTTCTGTTAACATTTTTAATTTATTCGAGCATACAATTAACTTTTATTGATTTACCAAGAATTATTTTTTTGCGTGACAATGTTTCCCCTTTTCGCATATTTAGCATAATGCAGCTGGGAAACGATATGAATCATGAATGGTATCGATTTTAATGATACCTTACGACAGAATTTCCCAAACTTTTCCTGTGATGGAGCACTTCACAAATCCAGAAATGATAACGGAACACCTAATTTATTGTGTTGGGTAGGTAATTATCAATATGAATTCAAACATGTATCAATTTGTTGTAGCTGTAGCAGCAAATAAAGCCATTCCAAGTTTTCTGAATATTTGTAATACTTCGTACATTTTAAATGAGGGTGAAAAATATGATGACAAGCAGACCGTTATTACGTTAACTAAGGAAGACAAAATCCGACATCGTTCAAATAACGTTTGGGTACTGAAGGAAATGATTGCTCGTTTTGAAGATCGTTGAAAACTTAGTTATTTTTAACAGAATAACATATCAAAGTAGTTATGTCTACAACATTTCATTAGTAAGTTGGTAGATATTTCGACTTGACGCCATCGTCAGAACTATGCTATTAAATAAAATTGTTGCGGAAATAGAAGTTATTTCCATGAAAATTCCGTGTCGCGTGTAGATGAAACTGTTATTAGGGGTTGATATTTTATTAAATCCTTAAGCCGGTAGTATAATATTATATTTTGATTAAAACACAACGTTTAGTACAGAAAAAAAATTGATTCGTTGATATTTTGTACACCAAATGGCCCGGTTTCGAATTTCGATATCTTCAGGCATTCGAATACAAGAATGAACTGACGGTTAGGAAATAGTTTATATAAAAGAAAAATTAGAAAAAAAAATATCGTGAAGCTTACGAACTAAATTGATACCTGAATTAAAATAATCACAGGTAGGGCATATTATCAAAGTAGTTTTGGTAACATAACATTCAATAGTATAAATAGGGTCTTACTTAAGTTTAAATGATCCCTAACGCTTAATTCGTCATATACAGTTATCAGTGGCATGTAGTGACAATATGTAATACCAATAAATACGTTACCTTCGTTCTATGATGATGATGTCTAGTCTGGTTATGATTTCCTCCTCCGTACTCTTTTCCAGCATGGTGGTGAGCCACAACCATGGGTAGGCCGTCGACGACGGTCACCGTGACCCTTCTGTCTACGGGAGCGATGCCTCCGGATTCTCTCCTCCTAGCTTTGGTTGCGGCGTCACTCGAACTCCTACCGCTGTGTCCGTTGACGTCTTCGACTCCTTCATCGCGCCGCCTCGGAGACGCGGAAGTGTTGTGATCAACGTCCGAACTTCGATTGGAATGACTGCTTTTAGACCTCCTTAGGAGTAGACGAAGGACGTGCGATTTGACGCCGTGGTCTTTATCGTTCGTGCGATTTTGAATATAATTATCAGCTAATTCCCCTTCTTGCGTTTGGTGCTTTTTATGCTCTCGGACTCTAGCACTATTGTGCCGTTTGTCCTTTTCGCGAACCTCATAATGTGTCTCTTGATTTCTGTGATTTCCCGTTGAATTGTTATTGTAATGGTGGTTGGTGGATGCGTTTTTGGTGGCGGCGTGCGAAGATGAGTGGTGACTGTTCTGGTGGCCGGTTTGATGGTGGTGATTGTGATGCGACGCGGAATGGTGACCCCCCATCGCCGCCTGGGAGAGACTTTTAACGGCGTAAGCCGCGTCGACTTTGTTGCCGGCCACGCAGGAGACTTCGTACATCTCGAAGATTCGAGAGAATCGCGTTCACTTTTATGAAACTTTTTTCATTGTAACGGTCGATAAACGAAGCACTTACGTACAACTTATTACGCTCAATTAATTTTGGTATGATGTATCTACATGGAAAAAAATAACCAACGAAGTGAATACTTAAATACTTACTAAGATTAACCTCACATGCATAACCTATTATAATTAAAATGCATTTATACTGACTATAATGCATGCGTTCAGTTGATTAGTCATACTTGCCAATTCGTCAACACATAGTTGGTTACTTCGTTGCGTCAACGTGCGTATCTATGTTATGATCAACTGCCTAGCAACATATTAAAGTCGAAGTACAACAACATGACCGGGTACCGCATTGCACCCTGAGGCCTGCAGTTAACCGAATGCCGACAGAAGTTATTCGTGAGAAATATTAGCCGCGAACGAGTCATCTTCTAAGTATGCTGATAATATGACTCATAGATATGCAACAGTGATGGGTTCAATAATTGCACTTTAATTTTTTGAATACATCTCAACACAAAATTTACATTCGTAATTTCCAAGCATGAGATCACATCTAAAGAAATTCACAGAGGTTGACAAAATTTAGCTAGTTTTAAAGATGTCTAATAAAGACTGTTAAGTTTTGTCAATGCAAAGGATAAGTAAGTACGCTTACGAACGAAATTTAAAAATGTGAAAACTGTATGGAATAAAAAAAGTCTCACGCGTCTTGTAAAATGATTATGTTCGTGAAGCAGTTTTACAGGACAAAAAACTTGATAATTTATTTAGTTCATTTTTTGTGTACAAAGAAATCCAAAATATAAAGGAACACTTAAATTGTGGGAAAAACATTATTTTCCATAAGATGGATGATTCGTGATGTTAAGTATGAATGATTTTCGCTAATCAAAACAATTATAAATATATGAGACAAGTATAAAAAAATATTTAAAAAATACGGTGACCGGTTTCACTTGACAAGCAAGAATTATAAATAATGTTTAATATGCGAAAATACGACATGTACGACATGAAATAGAATTGACAAATTTAATTTATGAATAATATGTTTCGGTGAAATCTGTGATAAAGCTAAATATAAGACGAACCCGAACGACTTCCGGCGTCCAGGGCGGGATCAAGGGGAAAACAATCTTACAAGAAACTGATCTGTACAAAGAAGTTTACAGTTAGTAGACAGCTTGCAAATAGCTGGAAAGAGTAAGACGCAGAGAAAGTTTGACGGTTCATGAATTAATAGGCAGACGAAAATTATACACACCATTTTATAAGCAAAAAGTTTCTTAAAGAAAATCGGAAGTTTTTTTAAGCCATACAAACATTACATCGAAATAGTGGCCGCTGTTCACAACTGTAACGATAAGAATAACTTAAATACATATTAAAATAGTAATATGTAAATTGTTGGTATATTTATATGCATAATACATCGCAACAAAGCAACTATGGTCAATTATTATTAAATGAAGATGTCGATTTAAATTAAGCGTATTGAAAGCATTATGTTTCGAAAGGTTTTTGAAATTCTAAAATGAAATCGTAAAACAACTGATAACATGAAAATTGAATGAAAGAAAAACACACTTTAAGAATGGCAATACAAACAGAAAGATAATAAAATTCTTCAATATGCACGATCCTGTAGATTATTTTACATATCACTCGTGAATGTTTCAATTTATAAAGACGCCATGGATATAATAAAAGTACATTATTTCCTTCAACTTTACAAAGTTTCATTAGGGTGAAAACTTCTCGGATCTTGATAATTTAGCGAGCAATTTTCTACATCAACTGCTTCTTGCCAGGACGTTGGTATTTAAAGCGCAGTGGTGTAGTGAAGGGTAACCGCTATATACCTTCTGAACTATTCGTATAAATACCGTGTATAATGTGGTTAAATCAAAATATTTTACCATTGGACGGAGAATAATAATAAAATGCAGTTCGGTAAATAATATTGTAAATACACCTTATCTTGTCAAGTATCATTGTTTCACGTCGTAGGGGTTGCCGAGTGCTTATTTTGAAATAAATCTAGTCATTATCCTTCATTCTTATATGTCATTTTTTACCTGTCACGATACGGTTAAGAAGAAAACGGGAATATGTTATTGGCCATTATAGGCTATACGACACCCCACAACGAGTGCATTCCCGTTTACTTATATATGCGAAGTTTAAGACGACGACACTGTTATAGTATATGCGCATAATGTACATACTCAAATCTCCTTTGCCGCTGTACTAAACAAGCGATTTTTTGTCGAATTTGGAGAGTAAATTAATTAATATCCTTGCGTTTAATTTATCATCGTCAAATATATTTGCGTGGTATCATACCACGCATTCATAATGACTCTTATGAAATGACCTGGCGTGTGCAAAAAGGAATCGATATGGCCCACCTGACCTGAATGCACCTTCGGCCTACTTCTTGAGAACATTACCACTACACACATAAGGTATACTAACAAGCACTACGTCTCCTTTGGCCCTTGTATTTACTTCCATGTTAATTCAGGCCTCGTCAGACCCGACGTGCACGAATCGTCATATAATGCAATAACTCACTACATTATTCGAAAATTTTATATACCTAAGCATTTTTTTAACCGCGTTGCTTACTTTTAAGCAAATTTAAAGAAAAAAGTAGTGCGGTAAATGAAAATGCTTTCAAATGTTCAAAAATATCCAAAAAAAAAATATTTTACATAATTGAGGTTGATTTATAATTTCTTCAACTATCGATTATTTAATGTATTCAACTATCTGACTACTATTCAGTATATTAATATATGGATTGCTCATATATATTACGTTGTTTTGCCAAATAAAATTGCTTTACAAAATGTTAAGCTAAAAGCTATCAATGGGTAGATTTTACTCTTTAATTTTCACGAGTTAACAATATAGGCAATGTGCCCAAGTGCCAACGACGAAAGGCGATGCATCAAAGTACCGTTATTGATTACCGATATCCTTATTAAATCGTATTTAATGTGCATAGTATGCGTCGAAGAATATCTCAAAAGCACGTGTCGAAGATTTAGGATAAAAAATAAAGTTTTTCCACCAAATTATTCAATGAATCGATAAATTTTTGTTGGCATTCCAAATTCGCCCAGAAAATTCGTCTTTCGAATAATTGGGAGAGAAATTTTTATTGATTCACAAGATTAACAAAATACAGTAATGATCAAATCTGTTACCGAAACGAGCTATTTTTAATGGAAAGCACCGATGGGATACAGTTCAATACGACGATATTCAAAATCTTATAATATAAAAAACGGTAGTTGTGAACAGATCAATTTTGATTATATATTCGATTACGAAAACACATTGGAAATTATGATTAATTTCATTTATCCATCTCTGCTGCGAATGATAAAAATGTTGGCACTTGAAAAAGATAACATATACAAGCTCTTAGAGCGGTTAAGCCTAAAGACAACTGAGAAATAGACGCATTATCACAAACGCTTGCCATCCTCGACCAAGAGAAGTTCGCGTGGTTTACAATGTTGCCAAATGGTTGTGAAAGTTTATAAGTGGGGGGATGCGATCTTTAATGAGTTGGCAAGGGGTCGTTAAAAGTTGGGCTCGACGAAAGCGAATTGATTATATCGAAGAACCCTTTAAAATGTGTCAGACGCTAATTACTATTATCATGCTAAACTGTCACATCTACAGATTGTATTTCAGGGATCCTGAATTTAGCAACGCAATGAATCGATCAATGCAATAAATATTTCACAATAAATCAAAGTTTTCTTTTCTGGAAACTCTGTTTCGGGGATGATAAAAATTTGCAATAAAAAAACCCATTTTTATATCAAATCGTTACATGTAAATAAAAGTGGATCCTATACAACGACAAAAAAAATCTGGAGGGTGGAAGTGATGGGTGATGTAAACTTAGCATTGTAGTAGTAGTAAGTAGTGAATCTAAGCCAGCATTGAACCAACAAACAATTATGGTCATTGTTTGGTGGACTGCTGAAGGAATAGTTTATCGATTTAATTTTAAACCACGGAAAATCAATTGTCGCAGAAACATATTGTCGAGAAATCGATAACATTACAAATTAATAGAAAAGCGGCCAATATGGATAAACAAGTGAGTATGGTACGATATTGCTGCACGGCAATGCTCGACCACACAAGTCTCAAAATCACCATCCTCGAAAAAGATTTTTTTTCCATGTTCCCCTTATTCACCAGATCTTTCAGCGACAGATTTCCACCTTTTCCGTCGTTTGGAATTGTTCTTAAGAAATAAGGGCCTTCGATGAGCTCATGGACTTTATAAAAACCGAGTATATAATTACATAGTCGTTGGGAGAGAGAAACATGGAAAAAGATTTTTTTTATTTGATTGAATCGGCAATTTCATATAGAAGTATGTATGAATCATTCAATAATAAATTGTAAAATTTAAGGATTGAAGATTGAAATAATGGACATGGTTTGCCATCATATAATCGCAAATGAAAACAGAATCTGAATAATGTATTCTCATCTCTTTCTCTTCAAATAATAATATTGTCATGAACGACTAATTCGTAAGTTTTCTTTATTGATCAATATTTAAGTAAAGATAATGTATCACAATCAATGTTTTAAATGTTGGCAATATTTGAAATGGAAAACCGTTTTAAATTAGCATGGAATATTGGATTGTTATTAGCATTACACATTTAATATGGATCGAATCGTAAATAAAAACATCAACTGTCTTTGCGGATCGCAATGGAATAATAAGATAAAAAAATGAAATCATTTAGCAATTTATGGCAGAGGTGACTCGCTCCGATGTCACGAAAATCATTGTCAATAACGAATTTTTATACGTGGTTTAACATTATGACAGTATACACCGTAATAACCATAGTAAATTATTACTGTAAAAAATGTAACTGCAGATACTAATCAATAGATATAGACGTTATCCATAATGTAAAACCATAGTATTGCCAATACTACGATTTTACACTTATAATTTATTAGAATAATGTGAAAGTGAATTATCAGATCTAACATTAAAAATAATCGGAATATAGATACTACTGTTTTACAATCGGGGTATGACGTGTTCAAAGAATGCAAAAAAACTGAAAACGTATACATATATGTATAGATAATTTAAGACATCGACTGAGGGAGGGTGCTTGATAGAATTTCAGTATCAAATTTGAATTCTTGAGATTTTGAACATTTCCATGTATTTCGCCACTAACGACCCGGATTTCGCCTTTCGCTATCTTCAGGTATTCGATCACACGAATGAAATCGATCTGACAGTTCAGTTCCGACAGGTCAGTACGAGTTAATTCGTGTGCTCGAATGCCTAAAGTCCCCGAAAGGCGAAACCCGGATCGTTAGTGACGAAATACACGGAAATGTACAAAATATCAACAATTCAAATTTGATATATAGATGAATCTATAAGTAAATGTGGTCATTAAGAAAGTAGCGTATTGAATATATAAAAGTAAAATTATCAGAAACAAATGCGCCCACAGTAGGGTCCACTTCTATTAAAGGTTCGATATTTTTTTTTACAGTTTTTAGTATTGACAAGAATTTTTAGGAGTTCCTAGTATACCCATCGTCGGTTTGGCCCGGATGAAGTCCGCGCCCTTTTTAATGACCGCAAGATATGAAAAATGTCACGTTTTACGACGACGCGGGGTCGGTATATGAAAATGCGTGTGCGGGTTGACAATGTAATGCGACCCGAGGGAAAATTAATGGAAACTGCAACGGCAAAAGCCGACATTTCATTTTCAACAATCTCAGACATTCCGTTTATGTTGGTTACTTGACCTTTGAGAACGGAATGCGTTAAAAGCAACGGTCTCAAAACAATAACTGAAAAATTGCCACGTTTGTAGCCCCAGCGTTGCGCAATAATATTTTTGTTTATACATAGTTAGTTAAAATAAACAATAGGATATAATTAACATTAACATATGGAATGCACATTATTAATCAATTTTCGAGATACGCTGTGTTCCCCAATGGCTAGATTGCTTTAAGTTTGATTCTAGCGTACCTCTGCCAACTTGATCACGAACAGATTGTCGAGAAACGTCAGGTGCATTAATATGCTAAGATCGATTAGTATAGTCACACCTGCACCGAGTCACCATGGAAGCGATTTTCATTTGTAAACGTTTAGTATTAAGTGGATTTGAATGAATCAAATTACAAAACGATCATTAAACTTAATTGCGTATAATATTATATTCACGATATCCAAGTTCAACTTTTAAGTATATATGTTCTTAGTATTATTCATGCGATAAGATAAATCATGAAGCATTCATTACAAACAATGATTAATCGTATTAACGATAATATGTTCAACCATTTTTAACCGCAACGTATATTATTCTAAGTTTTTAAATTTAACATGTCAAATATAAAGTGATATCAATAGCTTCTGAATCGAGGAGTACATAGTTATCACTAAATAGTCAAAAGTGTCAGGTAAGAAACGTGGGACTGGTGATCATAATGTTAGTACGAAACGTAAGTATCAGATTCAGTACAGTGAATATAGCCTGATCTTTTACTGCAATTAACTCTTTATAGGCAAACAGTTAAAATAAAGTAGCACTTAAATAAACCATCGGCATTAAGTTCGAAAAATTCTACAGTTTGTTTTTTCATATTTATTATGTGAATAACAAAATTTTAAATTTTAATCGCATGGCTTTGGTGAACGTACCGCAAAAAATAGTATCTTATAATTGATTAGGCCATGATCTATTTTTTTGCTTCGGGTGAATGAATGAACCGGGCGAAAAAATGAATCGTAATAAAGGATGCCATAGTATAAGAAAAATATGACAATGGGACTAATTTTCTACCATTAAATTTAGAAAAATAAAAAGCATGCGACAAATTTTTTGAGGACAGTAAGAAGTCCTTTTTGAAACGATTTAAAAAAACATTTTATAAAAGATGGTTCCATGTGTATATTGGCCGATCATATTTTGTATTATATATCATATTTAGGCCTAACTCGTTCAATAATACTTGATACAAATTAATCAATATTTGGTCGATGATCTCAATTTACTTTAACAATGTATTCAGAATGGAGCACCTTCAAATCAACTCTGATGGTATGATTTGGTTATGTAGGACAGGAATTTGAATTCTTTAAATTTGTAGCATCGACATTGAGAATAACAATTAATAAGCATTGTGAAGAGAATTAATTACACGAAGGTAGGCAAGCAGCTTGGCTCGCTTGATACGCCTCCGTTGGGATTGCCCACGACCCACGACTTGAGCATTTCTGAGACTTTCAATTTGTAACTAGTAGAAGAGAGCATCCCAAACTAATGTCAAGATGGCAAGTAAATACAATTTAACAAAAATTCATGCCCAGGACTTAATGGGTGGGGGGGTGTTAAAATATTAAACAACATGTCTTCCGCCTTTTCCATAATTTTAGTCGTAAGTTAATTTTGTTAAAGAGAACGGAAAACTATGAGAGTGACGTCGATCTGATAAAATGTACTGCATATCGACGGTGTTTTGGTGAATTGATGTGACCCTCAAAATTGAAATTGTTCAGGAGACAGTAAAAACTGTTTTTATCGAAAACATTGTATAGTGAGTTGCGTTATGAATCTTTGAAATGCACTCCTGTAAATTCTCAACTTTTGAGACACGAGATTATACGTAGGGATTGTCGATATAATAGTGGCTTACATCAAGTGACCGGGTTGGAATTTTTAAACCTTAGACCAATGTAAAATGATGTTTCTCTTCCAAAAAGTGGTACATTTATTTTTCTAATTTACACTATTTGGCCGGGACCTACTCTGTCGTCTTTAAAATGAGATCCAATCATTAACTAATCTTCGTATTTTATGAGGTTTACAATTGGCCAAAACACCGTTGATGTGTTGATTATAGTAAACATTGTAATTAGGCATTCCAAATATTCACTCATTAAATAAATATTGGAATATTCGCTGGACACAAACAATAATTGTATCCACTATAATAAACTTACTTACTTGTTTTATTTTTTTAAATATGTCTTTCCACCAAGAATTGACAGTTAACACCTTAAAAGTGATTACTTACTTGTGCTTGCGGAAAAAACATGGAAAATAAATTTAATCGTGACGAGCCACCCGGCCAGTTGAAAATGTTAATCAATAGTAATTAGTCAATTGTTTTTATTGTGGAAACAAATCCTTTTTGAGATCGAGATTTAGAAACGTGTCCCGCTGCGTAAATCGTATCAAAGGCAGTGCGGAAACTTTGTCAAACTGAATAAGCGGATTTGCTGTCAATATTCAGTTTCCCCACAACAACAAGTTTTATAAAATGATAAACGACCGTTTGTTTCAAAAAATATTGTTCATCAGAAATACGAAACAGAGAATACTGAGCACGTGATTTTTATTTGTCAATTTTTCTCTCAGCGGGTGCGGAAAAAGTTTCCGATAAAAAAGTGACAGTACATCATTTTAGATATATTCCGAATAGAGAGAGGAGAGATGGTATTTGTAATGTAGTGAAATTGAAGAACCGAATATAAAATAAACGAAGGTTTCTATTCAAAACATCGATCGCTGTATTTATGTAGATAATAACTATATCAAAATAATAGTCCAAGGATTTGTTTTTCAGTATAAGAAAAAAGTGGAGGCAATACCAGGTTGCCATAAAAATGGCTTTATTTTTCATATACATTACAGCAAAATTTCAGCGGCGCGGAAAACAGTAATTTTATAACGTAATATGACGTAAGTCGGATAAATCTGTGGCAAAATGACAAAGCACGATAAAAACATTTTAATGCTACGTCATTAGAGTAATTCAATGTTTGTTTGTAATTCAAGGGATAGCTGGGGCAACTTTTAGCTCAATGTGGAAAGTTTGGGACTCACGGTTGTACTGTCAGATCCAAGTGCCACTTATTCAACGCATGCATCCTGACGGTGTTGCTTTACGGTTGCGAGTCATGGCACATCACCAAGGCACAGGGTAACCGTATACTGTGCTTTGAAAACAGGTGTTTGCGGCCAATACTAGGGGCACGGTGGTTTGATTTTGTCAGGAACTCGGAGATAAGAGAGCGGACGGACCAGCCTCTTATTACCTCCAAAATTAAAAAAAGCGACGATGGACCTGCCTTAGACACGTGCTGCGGATGCCTCAGGGGAGCCTGAATCCTGCCTGTCTTTTCTACCAACCAGATGGATTCCGTCGCTCTGGAAGGCCGCTGATGACCATCCATAGGATGTATTCGGCGGAGCTACGGGACGCTCGGGTGACCTGGGAGGAGGCGAGGAGACTGGCGGGGGATAGAGAAGCTTCGACGAACCACGTGATGGTCTTATACTCCGAATAGGGAGCGGATATGGTTTAAAAAAAAAACGAATATTTCAATGGCCTAAAAGGACATTCAATAGACAATTTTTCTAATGTTAAGATAAAAGTCATGTAAGCGGATACAGAGCTCAGTAAAATAAACGTGGATATTTACCAACTGCACATCCAATTTTCACGACAGTCGTTAAAACTAAGGTAACTACGAGTGGAAGCATCTGAATTGACACAAAGAAGAACAAAGGGGAAGGCCGACCTTAAACACAATTCGCAATCCTTTTAGCTAAATGTTTCCACCCTCACAAGCACAGACTCTTATAGTAATTGCAAAATTGCCCGAAAGGTCATGCAGACATCCTATCGAATAAGTTTACTTACTGGAAAACCTTCGTTCGATAGCTCATTTTATATTATATATAGGTAATTAGTTATTTATATTTTGAAGCATGCCCGATTAAAATGTGAAGCATATGAATAACATTTAGAAAAGAGACCTCATTGTAAGTCACTCCGCATATTGTTTCTACGAAGTGATCGTTATCTTCACGAACTAGGTATATTTAAAACGATTTAGCCGGTAGTTCAAAAATGCCACACATGTCACTTGCAGTAATACCAATGTGTTTTTTAATTTTATACAAATAGTTGGGTGTTTTATATCGTAGACGTACGTTACACCTCTGAATCAAAAATATATCACGATTAAAAAATATTTGATAATTACAAGTGAGAAAAACGGATATCCGACTATAGAAAAACTCATACGTTAATGTACGCACATATAATTAACGAAAGCATTTTTTAATCATATTCATATGCGAGCTTTTCACAATTTGAACGCTAACGAAATAGCTGAATTCATTATTCAACATTAGAGGAATAAGTTATACTTTGGAAATCATGCTTAACACTTTATTATAATAAAACTGAACTGTACACGAGAAGTTATGTGGGAGAAACCTTCCCCACCATTAGCTACTGGTTTTTTTATGCTCTTATCAGTACGCATAATTATCATAAAATATAATTAATTCAGTAACAACACCCTATTTTCCGAGTGGTGGCAAATGCCATAACCGCTACTATGTTTATGGCGCACGTATTTACCATAACCATACATTAGAGGACTGCACGGGCCCGGGCTTGGCCTGTGGGTCTCTACCCGGCCCGACCCGAGGGCCGGGTTCGGGCGGATAGACAATTGTTACTCGGGCCGGCACGGGTAAGGGATTTGTTCTTCAATAAAATATTTCGGACTATGTTCGGATTATGAGTACTCTTGATAACTAAATACTGCTGATGACAAAAATAATTTATAACGTTTTGAATATCATTGGAAACAATAGTCTTTTATTTGATAAGTATGGAGACATCATTTTATATTTTGATAATCTGAAACTGAGCTCATAAAAATGTTATTGATCCGTGAAACAATGCTTTATTTATTTAAGCATCACCGATAGTAAGTTTAAATAGTACGTTAATAAATAAAGTGTGATATCATTCAGTATCTGCTTTCTATTCGTTTTAGATAGTCGACTGTGTCATGTGCCGAACAATTCATTATAAAAAAATACAACAGATTCGTTAAAAATGAGTTTCAACGATATGAAAAAAAATGCTAAAACGCGGTGACTGTGGTGATTTTATGCTACTGTATTTTTTTTAATCGAGTTTTTTCGGTCCGAGATAAATAAATTTAGGCTTCGGGTCGGGCTCGGGCAACAAGTGCGGTACTAAGACTCTAATATTACCTCTAAGAAGGTAATTTCATCAAATTTCGGCCCGTGCAGACCTATACCATACATACATAGATGACGTTTATTTACTGTGGAACGCATGATAATTGAAACTTAATTTCATCAAAAAAAAATAGGACCAAAGGACCAGATGCCTAGACTTAAAATTTTAAAAAATAAACTGATTGTATTTTGTAAAATTTAATACGGTAGATGCTGTACAGATAAAATTAGTTGCTGGGAAGCCCGTTTTTAAAGAATTATTATTGTTATTTCTCAAGAGATTTCCTTAAAATCTAAAATAGAATGACCAGAGTGAAAAGGAACAAATGCAATCTCAAACAAAATCCCTCTGGACAGTGAAGATAATCGATTTTAGAAGTTATAAAGAAATCTTGTGACAAAGTAATAAACACAGAATATATTGGTAGTTCGGCACAAGGAACAAAAGGCGCATTTCCACAGAATACGCAGAATTCGACATGTTATTTTATGTCTCTCGCTTCAACGTGTTTTCAAAATGACGATTTAGCGTGTCTTTCGACTCAGGATTAGAAATGGGAATATAGTAGGCAATGATGCTGCGATCGATCAAACTTTAGACAATGTTTTATCTTTTTATTAAGGTGGTAATGCTATTGTTATGGTAGTATTATATTTATCCATACCCGTTTTCAAAGCTTGTAATTATTGAAGTGTAAATTTCGCAACTTCAATTATTTTAAATATTAGTGTTATAACGACTTAATAAATATTCAGAAGTATGCAAGCGTTTGAACGGTAGTGTATACCTTTTGTCATCGGAAAAGCGCGAGCTTGAATTTATGTACTTTCTTAAATACAGTTTTTCAAATAATTCGGAACCCAATAAATAATAAGTCATTTATAATCGCAAATCATGTTGCAACTATTGTTAAGAGCTAACTTGAAAAAAATAACAAAGACATAACCCACCAGGCCAAGGTTTTCCGTCTTCCGATATTATCCCACTCGTTAGTCCAACCGAGGACAAACCAGAGTTAATTGGATGAGTCTACTCATCAGCCGACTCCTCGTTCCAATTAGTCGTGTATTAATTGCTATTATTAATTGAAGTCGCGTGTATTGAAAGAAGGGGCGCAACTGTCCGTCGCATATTGTGAACAACACGAAGGCGTTTCGTATACATACATACATTACTTATGAAACTTCGCTTGGTATTTTTTGCCTTGCTAAAATGAAAATCGGATACATAACAAGCGAACAATGCGGCTTATTGATAATGGCATGGGATAACCACGACTTTCAATACATGTATTATTCAAACGTAACAGAAAAATATAGTAATAATTAAAAATATTGACTGAGAGTGTTGAAGGAATTTCAATATTAAATTTGAATTGTTCAAATTCAATAATTATTGGATTACAAAATACGAAAATTAAAGTGACCCAATCCCATCCATAAGGTAAAACGTCAAGTGCAATAATTTACTAAATGTATAATCAAATTTTCATTTGTACTGTATTGGATATATTGGCTTCAGCAGTTGGTTATTTCTAGGAAGAATTGCGAAGTACAGAGATTTGAAAATAGATTTATAACAACTACATAAGAAGTTTAATAATAATATTATATTAAAGTAGATGTCTTTACTATAATATTATTGATAGTTTTTTATAATCAGTTTAGTGTCGTAGCGTGCGACAACTGGCAGCACGCATGCGCAAATGATAATAAATGCGACGTCCGATCGATAACGATACATACGATCGCGAACGCAAGAATCCTTGTGGAAAATGCGAGGTCGCCGGTTCGATTCCGGGAAATGACCTACCGCAAGTATCCACCGGTCAATACATACCCGAAGAACACTGGCGTACTAAATATGCCAAAGTAGTCGGAATGAACGCGTGTAGAAATTTGGTAAAAGGAAAAAAAACATATTTAATGGAGACTGTTATGCATAGAAATTGAACGTACAATTAATATTTTTGAAACACATTTGCATAGCCGTTTAATGTTAGACAATGCGCCACATATTTTTGAGAAAAGCTGAAGGCGGATTCATTGTTTAGCGAAAACATTTCGTTTCTTGACGAACATTACGAATTGGATGGAAATTATAAATTCTTGCTCTTCCATTCATCGTGCAGTGGATAATTGCTGTTTGTTTAATTTGATTAATATCCTTCATTTTTGTTGTTCAAAATGTCATGTCAAATTTGTAGCGCAACGCTCAAGCCCCAGCGGGCACTCTTCTTCGGGCTGTTAAATTTTGTTACTACTTCACGGAGAGTATGATCTTCCCAAATTAAAAAAAAAGATTCTATAATTTTCAGTAATTTGAATACTGATAACTTGCTGCATTTAAATTATTAAAAACAATTATTGATGTGCACTTAATAAGTCAACAGTACCAAATTTTGTAATGCAAATTTCATGACATGAATAAAGTTCCGCACATTTAGCTTTTATTTATAAGTGGATTATGTATGACCCCCAACAGCCATAGGCGGAGGCACGCCTAAAAATTAGACGGCAGAATAGCGTGCGGCTTGATGCAACTGATATGAGATCTCATTTTAAGATTGTGCATTTTAAACGGCATTTTACGGAAGCTAGTGTAGTAAATTTTGTTTTTCTTCTGAAACAATGGTATCCACAACTACGGTAGCGGTTTCGTATACGTAGGATCTATAAATTAACATTCTACTTGTATATTATGTCTACGCCTGTATACGAAATAATATAAATAGGCAGAACTTCATGAGCAAGCTATACCTGTTTGCGGGGGCATATAAGTATTTAAGTGTTAAGTAATACACTTTATTAGCATACACAATTTTATTTGTATAGTAGTTGTGAATAAAGTTCTACAAGAGACTTCACTGCTAATTCGCAACTATCAAAACGTTATGTTACGATTCATACTATAGAAACATGCGATAAAATCATCATAAGGTAGACAGACTTTGCTAAATTGAGCGTTTGAAATAGTTCAAAGATTAAACCAGTCATTTTAAGTCACAGGAGGATTGGGTATTATTCCTGGATACATTCTAAATGTTCAATTAAACGCCTGCAGGTCGCTTTTTACAATTTTCACATAAATTTAGACAAATATATTTTGTTGCGAATGATATTTTTTCACCCTCAAAGAAACAATGAATAAATGTATCTGTACGACGGAAGTTAGTTATGTTAAAATAAGTTCTATTTTTATGGAGCTATATTGACGGAGGTATATTATATAAGTATAGATACCATTTTTGATGGTGATAGCGGAAGTCCTGTATTAAATTACTTTCCGCTAATAACACGTAAGTCAGAGTTATTTGAAGCATCTCTAAGATTAGATGGAAATATATGTTGAAAATTTGATAGTGTGTATTTATTTATTCGAGGTTAGCGAGAGATTCATAACTTCAGAATAATGCCAGCGACGTAAAGAGAAGGATCAACGGGATAACTAGTCTCTTGGTATAACATATTATTTCATATTATACTACACAGTCACGTACTATTAACTAGCTCGTAAACTAGTAAAGAGCCCTGCCAAAGACGGTAAGCTGACAACACTGTTGGGCGGTTGATGCATACAAAAATTTAAAAAACAATATGTCAAAAGTTTCACCCAATGTTTTTTATTTGAAAACGAGAAGCGATTAACAATGGGTATTCATATAATTAAATCAAGGTTACGGCGGCTCACATAGTGAATTTCACATTTACACGAAGTTTCAAATATTAAAAAATACAGAATCCACGACCAATTTAGGAAAATGATAAGATTTTTAATAGCTCACACCAATAGTCGTTCTTTTGTCTCATTTCCTGAAGGATATTTGTAGGCATATATATCTGAAACTATTAGCGATCATAAGACTATCGTTATTTAGTTGTATCGATCACTGAACGACTAAATTAGCAAAATCCAATTTTGAATTGCAATGTTGTAAAATAGATACACAATGTCGCAAATTGAATGAAATGTGGACAAAACTACACTTGGGTGCAGCGATTTTTTTTAGAAAACGGTACAAACATAGAGAATATCGATCACCAAATGTTTTTATTATAAAATGGTAATGACTCATCTTTAGTGATAACAAATTAATAAGAGCGATCTTTGTTTGAAATTATTTAATGGAATAATGGCTCCAGAGACGTCACTGGAAAATCGTCCCGCGACCCACCGGTTGGCGACCGTTGCTTAATTGTATGAAATAACGACCAAGCTGTCTTGAGTCATATTCACCAATAATATCCAGGTATGCAAAATTGATTACATATTGAATACTTACTCAGTTTAAATCAAATATTAAAATCCACTATTGTGAAAAATCAAGTGTAAACTCAACGCGAATTCGTTCAAACGAGAGAGAAAAAACTATGTGCAGAATACAAAAGTACGTAACAAAAAGAGAGCGCATGTCAGCAGGCAGCATGATAGGGCTTAGACGCCGAAGTTGATGGCATAAAAAGCGTATAAATATGTCAATTGAATGCTTTTGTGTACTGGTACCTAAACTCCGGAAAAGAAAATATTGATATAGGTATGCAAGAACTCAACTAAGTGACGGGTCGGTATTCTATAGACTCACTGTGATTAATGTTTTATAAGCAAGTAGCGCAACAGACGCCACTAGTACTATATCTTACATAGCGAATGTGGAAAGGGAAAGGGAAAAGGAAATAACTCACACAAAACGTGCTAGTACACTATATGTATGTATAAATATATAAAATATAGACCGTAGAAAGTCAAAACTCAATCCCTCCGTCTTTTCAAAATATTTTTTGTCCGATAATCACAAGGTATACAATTTAATACATGTTTTGTTTGGGCTGTGTGTGAGTTATGTTCTTTTTCTTTTCCAAAGTCGATATGATCAAAGATTATGTAATTTCAATATGGTGTTAAAATCGCATAACGTCGTTGTTCCGGAAAAAGACACCAACTGCAAGATACTAGTTTTGAGTAATAGCAACATTCATTCCAACTGTGAATAACGCTAATATTCCGACGGTCAATAAAATTGTTTATACCGAGGCGAAGAAACATATTTTTATATAGATTGGAAATTAGAAATCGGTACAAAAAAATCGAAGTGTTAAAATTTAAATAGAGCGTAATGTAATATATTTTTTGTGTTAGAATAATGTTGAAACTTATCGGTGCTCTCAAGGCCAGAGGAAACTTGTCCCAACAAAAATATTATGTTTATGAGAAACGGAAATTGGCATATTTAATCATGTTTCAATATTTGTATTCAGCGAGTCATTAGTGCATTGCAGACAAGTAGTATTCATGGCGATATATGGCAGGGCTGACAACTATTTAGCAGTACCGATCGACTTTCGTATTTAAAAAATATTGGTTTCTTTTAAGGTGTTCACTGTCTGTCTATGGTGGAAAGGCATTATATAAAAGAAGTAGTGGTTTCACTTGAAATTTTTAAACGTAAAAACTCCGCGGATATATGTTTCACGTTTCCTTTAAGCAGCTATTTCTATATCGAAAGAATTTCTTTCAGTTTTTAATGATACATATTGATTTGTAATGGACACTATCTATCAGACTGTGTACTCTTTCAGGATTTTTGAAAGATATTTTCACCATTTCTGCAAATTATCGATTAAAGCTTAAACTGTTTTACAATAAGGATATTAAAAATACGAAATTTAAAAAAAAACGTCGTTTATTCGTAGCATTGGCTCGAGCGTCGTCAGAAAATCGTCTCGCGTTAGAGACTAGTTGATAAATGGTTTCATGTGATTTCCATCGAACACCAAATAGGTGAAAAAAACTGAAACGGCTGCGTGCGTTTTAAGCGTTTCGGCAAAATAAGACAGAAATAGCATGACGTCTTGGAAATAGACCAGAAGGTGAGTGGCAAAGGTTAAAAATAATGTCTGGCAAGCGAGCAGCACCGATTATAAAAATTGGGAATTATTGAAAATTAAGACGATGACGACAATTGGAGCACGAAATACTGACGCCATCCGAGCACGATGATCGTGGCGTTTACAAACATAAACAAGAAGTGCAAATGAAAATTGGCCTTCATGAATATGCTTTTTAAATATAGTTTTGCAATATTTTTTGCTGGCACGTTCCAAAACTTGAAATCAAATTATTCATTTCGAGAAAATACAAGTAAGTTACAGATATATTATGAAAACATTTTTCTAGATACTTACTTCAAATGAAAAGTATAAATAAAATTGCGCTTAAAGCAGAATGTTGACAGCAGCATAATGAGAATTCATATAACAGTGCACCTATAGTATTTATGAGTATGCATGTGTCGGTGGAGAAAAAGGGGATTGCTCCAAAAAAGGAAAAAGGTGACATATGCACAGAAAGTAATCATTTAACGAATTTAATTAAAATCTTTTTCATTTATTCTAAAATCGAAATCAAGGAATCTGGTTCAGTTATCTATAGAAAATATTATTATAACCAATGGTTATTCTATCACACAAAAGCCGAAGAACTTGGCCGGCCGATGGTCGTCCTACCCACAGCAAGAAGACATCGCGTCTCTGCCACTGATGAGACCCGCTCGTCGTTTGCCGCTCAAGTGGAAAATTGCTCCCCTTCAATTAGTTGTGATTAGGAATGCTACTATTACTATTAATAAAGGACCCGGTTTCAGCGTCAAGTTCGGCCCGACGTAGTTGGCCTCTCGGACTCGCAACCACTGCACGAAAAACAGTAATCTAAATTTGCACGAATTAATATTCAAAATAAAAACATGGTGTTTATAAAAAAAATTAAGATTTTTTTAAATTATGCCACCGCTCCAAAAGTGTATTAAGAGTTTATTTAACGAACACTGGTTATGAGACACATTTCGACAATCTGAAAAATTGGCGGCGAAATTACAGTAAGCATTAAAATATAGGAAAATCTTCATATTCTATTTTAACGTAGGGTACAATATTAATAACGGAATTATGAGATATGTTTATGTGTATGTCGAATGAAATTTGCCTTTTAAATATACATAAGATAAAACTCAAGGATATCTCATATTTTAAATTTTCTTTTAAATAAGTAACATACAGTGATAAAAACTAAAAGAGAAATATTTTTCGTGGGACACGATCCGCGAATAAAAAAATTAATGTTTCGCTATATAACAATTACATAAATCGCTCGATTGAATACGTAAAATTGTTTCTGTGTATATAATATAAAAAAAGAATTTTGCCGATGGCTAAAGGTCATAAGCAATACATAGGCAGCGATAAATTTTTTCTTTAGACGGTGCAATTTCAGACAAACGAACAACAAAATTTTCCAATGGGGCTGCGAGAGAATTTTTTTAGTTTTTTTTATAAGAATGAGACATTTTTCACGAAACAATCATAAGTTGTGGAACAGTTTTCGTGACAGGCTCAATTCGGTATATAATCTGACTATAATAAATTATTTATCTCATTTCAACTTTGGCGCATAATGCAATAACAGTTTAAGGGCAACAGAGTAAAATAATACTAAAATACCAACTGTTAACTGTAAATACTAGGTGTAGTAGATGTAGAAATATTAAATAATAATAAGAGTCGTATAGATTGCACAATTTTTATTTAACCGTGATCATTTATGAGTAACATGTCTTATTCCATCATGTATAGTAAGCCATCTGATACGAATCTTCAGATAGTTTAATAGGAAACGGTCTAGAACTAATGAAGATTACTAATATATAGAAGCTTATAATAAATAGTATTATAAACAGGTGTTTGACAACCATTATGTTATATGTATGATTTTAGTTAAAATTGTGTTACGAAAACAAAAAAGTGAAACTTTATATTTTGATGCTTCAATCGATGTGGGATCTATATAAAATGACAGAAATTGAAAAATAATATTACTTGATGGATCCACGCAACGGTATGTCGTTAGAGTGTGGGGTGAACACGTAAGGCGACCAACCGGTGGGTTGTTGCGGTAGAATGGTTAAAAATCAAACAGTGGTTTTTTTTAAATTTAACATGCTGGATCGACATTATGAGTGGTAACAGAAACATATATGTATATATTTTGATATTTTTAAACATGTTTATGTTTCTTCAATATGATAGCACTAAATATGATATGTATGTAAACGGTCTTCTTTCGTTCTGCAATCAATACCAATCGGCGTGCATCCATATAAATATAACTGGAGACTGCATGAGTAGTCAATATTATCGATATAATTCATATACGCCAACATTTGTCTAGTGAAAATTAGCCAACATGTTCGTCATGTGCAGATAGATATAACAGTATATTGAAAAATAATTTATAATAAAAAATATAATGCACCGAATATTTTAAAAATTGTAAAATCATACAAGACAAAATACATGAATTTTCACATGAAGTCACTCGTGTCCAAGATTATAAATTTAAATTTGGTATTGACATTGCCGGAACTTGAACAAGAACCGGCCTGATCGCTAGGGCAAAGCTTTAACCAAAAGACCACAGAGAACGACATTATTTGACATAGGTCCGTTATATTTGAAGTAAATCAATAATTCAAGAGCATCGTTGCTTTGTGGTGCGTCGGCGTCGGAGGGTATGCATTGTTTTGGGAAATAATTAAAACTTTTCATCTTGTCTATTACTTATTGTACCCTTGAAAATTGGTTTCGGCGCCCACTCTGGGCGGCTTTGAACAAAACTAAATGTACAGGTGGTGTGTTGAATAGCCGAAAAAAACTTAATTATTCAATACGACAGATCGATCAATCGATTTGTAAAGCGCGGTTTGTCAAAATATTTTATTAAAATTTTGTTACAAGTGCTTTGAAATAAAATATTTAAAAATGATAGAAATATTTAGTATCAAACAGAACTATGTTATGTATACTGAATAATTAATCGTTAGTAATCAAGGGAAATGTTGGTTTACGGTATGCATTATGAATTTTTTTACAGTGGAACGTATAAAGATCATGGTGATTAAAAAATTGTATTGCTGGGACTAAATTGTAAAAGAGATATCACATTACATCACAATTACTTAAATATTTCTACGAAATTTTATGTGACCAAATATTCTTTTCAATCGATTCTTTATGGGAATTCGTTTTCAAAATAAAACTGATACCTTTTTTTAAAACACCCATCACTGAACACTATACGCGACAGGTCTATCATTTCTTTGAAATCCGTTATTTACACTAAATGTATGAAAATATGTATGTATATGTTGGTTGGAGAGATATCCGTGACAAGGCGAATAGAGGGAAGGACTCACCGCTTGCATTTCATTTAAATTTTTGATGGGAGATTCCAACGGTAACAAAGCTTAGACAAGGAATTCACCAGAACCATTAATGATAACCACTGCGATATCTACAAGATAACCGAAATTCTAATGAAATAATTACTGTTCCATCGCCTGGATACGAATGGGGCATTTCATGATAATATTTTAATATAATGTCATAACTAAGACTAAGTTTAGCATGTATATTTTAAAATTAACAGTGGAGTTGTATATGACGTTACTTTCAGTTTAATATGCACACAATAAATTGAAGGTTAATATTGAACAAGACAAATTATAAATTTTGATAGAAAAAAGCAATGTTAGAAAATATAAAAAATGTGGAAAAACTACAAAAAGAAATTGTGTTTTGATCAACAAAAAAAATAAAAATATATTTGTAATACTCGAAATGCGTTGCATTAGGAAAAACAAACTGTTTGGATATATTTGAATTGTTTGGCAACAACGATCGAGCAGAATTAGTTCACCATAGTACGCGCAATATAAAGATTAAAAAATAATTGCGCAGTTATTAGACGAAGTAATCATAAACCAGATCACAATGCAATGCAATCACGGTATAATTATGTTAACGAACAAAGTAACAGATTTCCATAAACTGACTTGAGGCTTTACATACATACAACTCGAGGACGTTGTTCGACTAGAATCAAAAGTAGCACGAAGTCTTTCAGCCACAAGCATGAATCGAATACTGGCGAAATATGAAAATTGGTTTTAATATGTTTTTATTTTCCATTTACTTAAACAGAAATAGCATTTAAATTTATAACGTAAGCACGATGTTTAGTGCTTATGAATAAAGCATCTGAGATCGTATGACGCAAGCAACACAGTACAAACGTAAAAAACGCGGTTTGAGATATAAAATTCATGTTGGGCCTTCGGGAAAATTGATTGATTTTAACTGTGTTTTATAAGGTATTAAATACAAGCTCGCCTTGTAATAACCTTTAGATCCAGCGCCGAACGAACTTCGGAAAAAGAAAATTGAAAAGGACAGCTTTACAGCGCTAAACTGGAGGCCGGTCGGACGGAAATAATAAAAATTGAAATATTCGTTTTGTGAAGTGGTAAATCACATCTATAGACGAAAGCACACGCCAGCAAAAATTTTATGAACATTCAAAATTAATGAATTTATAAGTTACCTATTTATCACTATCTATTCTAATAGCCTAAATACGGTACTAATAGAAATCTGTAGTCCGAATGGACAATTTAATAAATTTTATTCTAGCTCTGATATTTGAATTCCATCAAGCACCTTCAGTCGATGTTTTAAATTATAGCAAAAAAATCCTCTTATTTAAGAGTATAAAATAAATTTGTTGCGCATACATTCATAATTTTTTATGTTGGTTTTATTGATACGTGAATATTTCCCGCAATCAGCAGTCAAAAGGAGAACTCAGAAACTCGCTGTTGTATTTTCAAGCAAGTATTTCCGCCACCGAACAACATGCATATATAAAAACGGGAGCACACCTCGCCTTGTTTATGTTCCATTTTTAGACGATCCCGTACAAAATTCACAATATAGTGGGTGGGGTGGTATGAGAGCATGTGATGCGATTATTTTCGGGTGCGATCCCAGTTACATTAATCAATCCACGTGTTTACACAATTAAATAATAATAATTTGTACCGGTAGCATAATGTGACTTTAATTCGTCTGGGAGGTAAATATTTAAATAGATAAAAATTAGCGGTCACGGACGAAAAGAAAATATTGATCTCAAAAATATCCCTTTGAAGAAAAAACGAATTGAATAATTTAACAATCTTTCAAGGTGTCGGAAACATGACAAATTATCTTTGTGTAATTTAAGCATTCAATTATCGAACACTGACGACAAACATTGCGTTCAAATATATTCTGGAAAAATCTTGATAGTTGCACATTTTCTTTGTTTACAGTGTGTGGGTGTCGATCGACCCACACACTTTAAGGACGATATCGGATCATTTATAAAAAAATAAATGTGTTCTTTTCGCGGGTCGTGGACCTACAACACTGAATACATACGCGTGGGAAGGAATACTTATGCAAATAAAACTAGTTCACTACCAAATTAAACTAGTATGACGACGACCTATCTAACATTCTTTTTTGTGATATCTAAATATAATTATTATGTGGTATCGTGTTCATAAAAATTAAATAATATGTACTCATTATACAGAGATCACGTAAGTTTTATTTTATATCAAAAAATGGAGGAAAAAAATGGTTGTTTTGGAAAAAAAACAGATGAAAAACATATATAGAAATTCTTTTACATATGACGAGAAAAAAATATCGAAGCAGACGATCGCGATATATTTGCCAAAAATAACACAATGCCTCACGATAATAGGCGAATAGCGACTTTTTAGTGTTGTTTTAGATCCAGGGTTAGCAGAGGATTCAAAGTAATTCATTGGAAGATAACCAACCGAAGAAATATGTAAAACTATTCGCGCGAAGTGAGTAAGATATCGTCAACATCTCAAAAGCCACCTTCGCCAGTTTAGTTTCCAAAGGTTTGAGAAAATTACAACAGTTTATGAAATGCGATCTGAATTTTCTCAATATTCAAAGATATAAGTAAGGTATAATTTGTTTGTTAATCAATATTTTCTTGTCTCAGTTCATGAACCATCAGTTTTATTTCCCCTCATTTTTTCACTCAATTTTATATAAATACGCCTGTTATGTTTGTATTTTTATCAGTTGATAATGCTCGTGATGAGCGAAACCGGTCCTGATCATTATAAATATGTGGAAGTAGTACAAACAAATTGTGTTTTATTTTTTAAAATATAAGTAAGGTTTCAGACATTTCATCATCTTTCGTCGATATTTTAGAAATTACAAAAATACGATAAAAAAGAGTCCGTGTTCAGCATTTATGGATTTTATATTTTATTTAAAAAAGTAATAACATTGTTCGCTTGCGTGAACCCTCACGCGAATATACTATATTGAATGGACCTTGATAACTGTTTCCGACTGCGTAACAAGGCATAAATTATACAAGATATTTTAGCTGCATCATTACTAGTTTAAATAGCTTCTAGTGGTAATTACAGGTTCATGATAAATGCGGACTATTTCTTGTTGAGTTCGTAAGACACAGCGCTGTCGGATTTCAATGAAAATATAGATCCGACATCAGAATTAACAACGGGCAGGGTACAATATTTGAAACGAATGTTATTAAAAAAGTAATCTGACGATTGACAGCGCTAGTTACCTTCGGATTGTTTGAATCGGCCAATTCTCGGAATACGCGATCAAATTAACGGCAGCGAACAATTACTACATACGTTGATCGACAGCTATGTATGGAATTAATCACTGTTCGTGATTTTGTTTAAATGGATCTGTAGCCCTACACTAACTAATCCGGCCACTCAGGATCGGCGAGTGGTAAACAATGCAATGATTTATTCCGCGATCCGAGGGTCAGTCGGCAGTCCAAAAGGCGCCGTCGAAGAAGAATTTATATAAATATTTCAACACTCGTTGTTCCGTGAATTTTCAGAAACAAAAATGTATCGATTTACTTTACTTTAAAAGAGGACAACGCAAACGTGATGCCATGTAATTTTATAAAAATAATTCCAATGACAAAAATTCCAATTCTTTTAATAAGTAAGTAAGAAGGAGGCAGTAAACAAACCTTCTTGTTTCTTTTACGATACACAAAAGCAAACAATATTTTCGAATGCAACTAAGGATAAATACTATCGTTTATTACAGATATACAATTTGAAAGCATTCCACAGCGAAACCGAAAGCGAAAACATCAGTTGAGAACAAGATTTTTTTATTCTGCCGAAGTGTAAAACCTGTTTGTTGGGTAATGTCACTGTGAAGAGCGAGCTTCATCGTATAAAAATATAATCCGTGTGCAAGTAGATGAAATCGGCCTTACACGGTTTTAAATGTATTGAAAACTGATGATGTCACTTGGAAGACTTTCTTGAAAAATTTTCTATGTTGATATTTCAGTGCCAAAAAATTGTGTGTAAATGAATTAAAATAAAGTATAATGAAAAAACTCCTATTGGATATGGCAACATAAATAAATATTAAAAAATAAATCACATTCCTTGGCCATATTGGCTAATGTCTACAGTGTTAACACTAACAAAAGTAATCTCGACTAACATCCGAGACATCGACATTATCGATGTCAGTTTTATTTATCTTATCATAGTAAATATGGGTCATGCTTCGAGTTGTCTATGGATTACTTCATACACAGATTTCACCATCGTCCCAAGGGTTAAGAGATGAACCAAAATGAAGGAATACCGGTTATTATCCTGTCCTAAAATAGAGAGCGATCGAAGTGACCGCTGCGCCAGTGGGCAGAAAACACGAGACGGAAAAATACGGTGGAGTCGAAAAATCGAGAGGTTTATTTGGTCAAATGGCCAGGTCGATATGAAAAGTATAGTAATTTTATAATCTAGGATATGCTTTTCGATGTGTGATGCAATGAAAATTAAACAAAAGTTAAGATAAAAATTGAATTAAAAAAAAAACCTTTTTATGGAGATGTATTCGAAATAAAATGGTAATAAAGTATCAGGAAATACATTGATATCGCTGTAAGAGCAAATTCAATACAAAGTGATAGAAAAGTCAAAGAAAATTAAATCAAATTTGGATTATTGAGATTTTGTACACTTCCATGTATTTTGTCACTAACGACCCGGGTTTCGCCTTTCGGCATCTTCAGGCATTCGAGCACACGAATGGACTCGAACTGAGAGACAGTAAACAGTTTCTAACGCTTATATAGAAGATACAAATGCGACAAATATCATTTACGAGGCAATACATTATACGTCTGAGAGCCACACCGATACCTGAGTTAAAATTTCGGAAATCGTCCTAATCCTTATTTTGTAAACACCATATTACCAGAGTGGCGAATTGCCGAAGGCGATTGCCGCTTTTCAACTTCTTTTAGAAATACCAGTGATTTTACAATTATAATAGTATTGTGGGTTTTGACGGGATGTAATTCGACGAATGGGTAAATATATACAATCATTCCACATTTAGTGAAATCTGTTAGGTGTTTCAACGTATCGGATATAATAGCGGAGAATTAGGAAGGTTCAGCTGCTCATTCAAGATTGGTAAGGAGTATAACTGGCCTCTATTAATTTCTAAAATTTCCTGATAAAATAATTTATGATCCCCCATGTTCCCCAAATTTAATATTGAAATTCCATCAAGCACCCTCAGTCGATGTCTTAAATTACTTAAATTATAAAATTAAATCAATTACAAAATATGGGATCTACTTTTATAATTGGATCGCATGGAAAAATTAAAACTATTAAAACTTTTGTTTGTTTAAACTAAAGATACTTTTCCAAAAAGCGAATTCACCCGTAGCAAGTAGAACAAAAATGTGATAGAAAAGTTTGTAAATTTAATTTAAAATTTGATTTATCCGCATTTAATTAAACCAATAATTAGGAATTGAAGAATAAGCTGTTTTTCATATATTAACACGACAAACGAATGCCTAATGATGATACACCGTCAGACAACAAAATATAATAAAAACGCTGGTGACGACCATTATAGATACTACAATCAAAAAGAGTTCATTTAAATTACAAGATATCACACTTCAAGTAGAGGCAAAACATAAATTGAGTAGTTAGTTTCGGTTTAGTTTGTTTTTTACGCTTTCATAAGCGAACAGGAAGTGCATCAAGTAGTTTTCATGCCTATCAAAGAACTATTAAACGGCTGTATTAAACTTCGTTATGCCGGGAAAAAATATTTCCTCATTACACACAAAATGAAATAACACCGAATGATAATGAAATGTTTGGCTTATGTGCTTATAAAATATTTCCTTACATAATATGTTTATTTCTAACATAAAAATGGTTTCTAAGCAATGACTAAAAAATGAATTTTTAATAGTTCTAGGTACGAAATTTGACAATTACTTTGTGATTTTTAGAAGGCAACATTAATATACATAATTGACTATATGTATTGCAAATAACCACTGAATTTAAATAACATACATCAGGAAAATTAAAAACAAAATTTAAGATTTCATACTTGTTTTTTTTATCAGTTGATAATCGCGATGAGCACAACCAGTCGTAGTAGGAATAATACTACACAATAAAACGGTATTTCTTACAGTAGGACGTCTTTTCGCAAAGCGTGCTCGGTTTTTTAATATTAAGCAGACATAATAAATGGATACTCGATAAACAATCATTCCCCTGTAAAACGAATCGTCCCTGAAGTGTCTAAACATAAAATACGTCACGATATTTCTGAAAATTCTCTTTTCCGGGACAGGTGTGTTCGCCGTTTAATAAAAGTAGGATTTCTTTGGCCCGGGATATCTCCCCGAAGAAAAGCCTCCGAGTACACATTTCTCCGGGTAATCCTCGGAAAATTGAACACCCAGGAGGCATTGTGTCGCTCTTCTCCACTGAACCCATCTATCTACAAGGAAAGAATGGATTCCTTTGGGTTCAAATTTTAAGTGAAAATGCAACGTGATTGCTATTATTAAGCAATTCACCTGTACGGTATTTTTTATTAGCAATTGACTTTGTTTTTTATAATACGGACAATTTATGTATACAACACTTGGTTGACATTAAAGTCATTAATAAAGGCATATAAAAAGTTTCTTTATTAAAAAAAATTATAGCATTGATATCTATTACTTACTGTCAGTATTGTGATGCACGAGACATTCAAAAAGTTGCCACAATACTTCCTCTTACACATTACTACTAAGAGTAAATATTTCCATTAAAGAACATAGCATGTGCGAGGAATTTTTGCAGAATATACTCTTATCCATTACATCCGTTGTCCAAACTCAGGCAAAATTGATATCTCTAATATTATAAAAAAACGACGCTTTCGCCATTAGAATTAGTTTGAAGATAATATTATTAGTAATCCGGTTTAGTGTGTGTGTGTGGTCGATAAATAAATTTAGAAATACTAAAGCGAGCGGAATTTCTGAACGATTACTAAACAAATCGAGTACGATAGAGTGCAGTTTATTGTCCTAAAATTTCGAACGATACTGTTGGAAAATAAACGGTTCAGTAATGAAAGCCCCTGTCTGTCAGCTGTGATGCAAACTGGATTACGTGAAAAAACGTCACACTGTCAACGCTACAACTATTTATTATGACAACGCTTTAAGTGAGACTTGATTCTTTCGTACATAAGGCGAAATGTTGACACGTAATAAAATAAATAGACTTGACGTCCGCTCCATGAGCCACTTTATATTTCGCAATAAATCGAGTCACTGATAAATAAAAATAAAAACCTTTGCAAACACCTACCCGTATACAGACAGAAATGGCCGTTATGGCCACTGTTTATGCAAGAGGTGCTGTGCTCCGCACAAAACAATTTATTACAAGTATAAACAGTCTACGTGCCTCCGCGGAAAATGTATACTTCGATTGAAATAAAAAAATCATTTATAGGAACATAGCTACGTGATAAGAAGGATGAGTAGCAAATATTTAAGAAGAGTGGTATCGAATTTTTAGCATGGCTAAAAGAAAACAAATGGTTGATAAAAACATCACAAGAAATTATATTGTAATTTTATTAAAATAAAACACAATTTGTTTTTAAAATATAACGCCTTTCCACAGTGAACACCTTAAAAGAGATAATGTAAATAATAAATTTTCCCAGCAGTAATATAATATAATTTATGATGAAACTAAACGTGAACGTTAAGCCATTTTCTTATCAGGCAAGAGAATTCAGGATGCTCCAATCAAAAGAAGACATCAGCTCAACAGGCTGTGAAGGACAATACAATGTGGTCCAGACAATCTATCCACAGATAAATCGTAGGCTAAATAAATACACGAGTGAAATATAAATTCTTTATGGTATTCGAGAATCACTACTCTTCAATTGAAAATAATATAACGTTATTTCGCAAATATAAACAAACAATACCAGAATGAATACATTATTTCTCAGCGTTTAAAGAAGATTAAACGTTAACATTCTACGCATTTTATTTGCGTCTGCGGCAATCAATGAAATCGTTTTTTTTACATTTTTTGTTAATGCCTTATATAATATTTATTATAATGATCAAAAAGCGACAAACACAAAGTTTTTGAAATATCATTCACCATAATCCACAAAATAGAAAAGCACATTCTCACTTCATGTAGAATCAACAGTGAAAATCGTAATTATAATGAAACTTCTCACATACTAGATTTCACTTCACTTCTTCATAATGTCAACCCGCAACAATTATTTGTTACATTAAATACCGAAAATACACAATTAATATCCGTAAATTAACTACGGTATTGAAGTTGGTTGTTTTCATTGAGTGATAAACACCGTTCAATTCAGATTGGTTAAATTATCAAAAAAACACAGTTTATAATTCATTTTACATAATATTGACCCAACTTAATTAATCGATCGTTTAATAAATACGTAAAAAACTTTTAAATTACAATCAAATTATTATCATTGTTTGTAAAATCTAATGTTTTACAATACAACGAATGCAAGTTTTCTTTGTTTTATTACATGTTTGTTTAGAATTTGTAGGCGGAAAAGGTGAAATAACGAATAATTGTAGCGTAGACGTTTCCAATATAATTGTATAGGTGGTGGAATTTATAGTAGAACTTAAAACACAAAAACACTGACCAAACACTTAAATGTTCTGTTCTAAAGATAAAAAAATACTGACACAAATTCACAGTCCTTTCAAAACGTGTTACTTTATATAACTGAAGTACAACTGATAAATAACCCGTAACACGAATAAAAAAAAAGATTTTTAGCCAATATAAGCGAATGAAAGGGAAAATTATGTATGTACAAAGATAAATAATGTAAAATTTAACATAAAATATATAAGCATAACAAACGACACTGACGAGCCGGCGTGTTTTGTTAATACTATTTACAGAAACGTGATATTACACAGAGATGGTGTGTATTTGAGGTAACAACGGTCCATACGCGTACACGTGTAATTAGTAAAGCAGGGGGTTTCATAAAAATGCGATATAAGAGCAGGCGGTTGGGAAAATTGCGGGGCGCGCCGACGCAAAAATCTACTCGAGACGTCCACGCGCCGCGAGCTGAATCTGTGTACTGGTCGCCCGACCCGCGGCCGCCGCTTGCCGCGTTTTTCAATTTATTATCGCACGCAAAACAGCACAGCGGGTGTTTACGGCGAGGATGTCGATTGCAGGAGCGAAAACTGGCGAAGATTGAACCGCTGCAGAGGGCGTTAAGGAAAATTAACTGCACGCCGATTAGTAAGTGAAATGGCATGCAACCAATTTGTAATAACATTTGCGAGGTTCATTCGATCAAGCCAGTCGTTGCCAAGATTGATCGTATATTATGAACCAATTCACGTGCAAATGTACAAAATGTCAAGAATTCAAATTTGATATTGAAATTCCATCACACACCCTCAGTCGATATTTTATAATTATCAAAAGGTTTTTATCAATTATAAATTATGAAGTGTGTCTCAATAATGAGTATGTTTAAATATACTTATGAATATTGATTGGACTGATAGTATTTAACACTTCAAATTACTTTAATTACATACTGAAAATAGCCGCAGAATTCGTCGGAGATGACAATGATCAAACAAATAGATGTTCGAAAATCATTCATTAGTCTATCCGTTGAAAGCATGCATAATCTAAAAATGATTCGACGCCCAAATTTTCGTTTATTGAATATGTAAATAATTTACGTCTAATTAAAGGAATTCTTCTACGAAAACCAGCTCTGCAATGCAAAAAAACGAACATTCAAGAGCCGGTTTAATTAAAATACGTTTTGATATCTATTCGATCCGATCTCGACCGTTCGCCAGAGGATTGACCCATTCGAGATTTTGTGATCCAAAATCGCTTGGTGCGGTTGACAGTATTCAGATGGCGCATATGACATTGGAAAACCAAATCTTCAATCTAAGCCAGGGTCTCCAAATGTTTTGGCCTAAGGGCCACACTGACTCCTCCAATAAGTCCCAAGTGCAATGACCTAGCTAACTCATCATACCAACATACTGTAGTTTTAAATTTCGGTTAGTACTCACGAGCAAGTGAAAAGGACATTTCATTGCGGCGGAGATAGCCAGCAAGGAGAAAACCAACTTTTGCCTGATTTATACATTCATATTAAGTCCATTCGAGAAAAAATTGGTTCATCAGTTGCATAAATTTGCTAGTGGTTTTTTCGACACTACTTACCTGTGTGAAAAAAATTATGGCGGGTCGGATACCGGGCATGTCCAGCCAGCTACCGAGGGCCGGGTTGGTAGTAATCACGGGTCGTAGTTTGGAGACCCCCTGATATAGGCTATTTCAAAAGACATACAGAATATGGAATACTGTAAATCCCAACCGGAAATCTTAACTGTAATTAATCAAAATCAAGGTATTGGAAATATGAATAAACAACATTTAGTGAGATTAATTTTGAGAAACGATACTATTTTTATTTTTAATACATACAAATAAGCGTAGTCGATATTATAAAGAAGCAAACTCGTGGAAATCTACCACATCAAACTGACTTAATTTACAAACGAACACAAACAGTTCATAAAAAGTTTAGTCAGTTTGATAGCATGAAGAAGCACAGACTAGATTTGTTTGGGCATCTAATGATGCCTATCACAGTGAAATGGTTAAGAGATTAGACATATTTTTTAAATGTAGTGTAGTGTAAGTTAATCATTATTTATCATAATGACAGGCCACTCTTCTTGCTCTTAATTTACAAGACAGACAATTGATTTAATCTACTTAGTTTTGAGCAGTTGATTCCTAATAAATATAATTTTCGTTTTCAAATTGGTAGAATAAAAATAAATTCAAGCATTCACACAAAACGCCCCGCCCCGCTCCGGTTACCATCAATGGAATGTTTAGATCCCATCTGAATAAAACATCGATAACCGCGATTCATAACGCTTAATTTGAATGCGAATGAAAATCATTGGAGCGGGATCCGGAGCCGGCCGCACAAAGTCGTCGAAGCGAACGTAAAGAGGGAAACTTTATGCGTCTTTAAATTTTAAATAAACAAACGGAAAGTGCTACGCCAGACTTATTAAATTTCTTTTAATCGCTTCTGACAAGGTGAAATTAATTGTAGATTGATAACGTTTGCGAAGTTTAGCACTTCATTCCGAAATTAATTTTAAATAACCACAGTTACGCTAACAAGTACGAGTCTTTTTATATGAAAATAAAAATTCTACGCCGAAACCATAAAAGGCACTATCATAACGAATGCTTTACAAAATTCTTGTAACTAGAAATTATCGAGAAATGATATTATATATCTATAAAATACATTTGGTGGTTTACTGTGGCAATTTATTCATTAATTTGGTTTCATTTTATATGAGGTGTCGTACAAAGACATGATGTAACAAAGCTTAATCTCTGTAGACTGTCAAAAACGTGGGACAGCTTAATTGAAATCTTACTATTCCTCGACTCTCTGCTCGTGTAAACGACCTATGGCACCGTTCTATCGCTGCCAAGCTTTGAATCCCCGGACGGATGTTTGCATGCATTGATTTTTGAATCGATTTATGAATTTGTAGCCAAATATTTGGGTATCCATGATGCTTTCATACAATACTATCCGCCCGATTTATTGAGAACAATTAGACAACGAAATTTTCTTTTAAGCTCACCGTTCTATCCTTGCTCTCTTATTTTTCTGGAAGGGCAGGATTTCTAGAACCAGTTTTCTATTAAAATATACTGTTTAAGTAATCCAAGCCCATTTTATGTTTAAATGCTTTAAGTTGGGGGCAGCCATGGTTTAAATAACAATAAAATGTATCGACACATATCAAAGAAAGCATAATGAAGCCATTCCTCCAATGATTTCAATTTAAACAAGATTTTTTAAATATAAAATTATTTAGGGCTCCAAGAATTATTTGAATTGTTTGATAGCTATTTCGGCTTCACAATATCGTCAGAAATATGTGATTTTAGTTTGATATTTTGATATAGGTAATAAGGTAAAAACCTTATTACAATGGAGTTTTACCAAGTAAACGCCAATTCAATCAACAATATTTTTTGAATTATATAACCGTAAGTGAAATACATACATAAAGAAAGCAATATTAACATCGAATTATGTACAAATCTGTTGAAAGGGTAAGGTATAAAATATTTCCGACAGAAAGAAATTATTATCTATCTGCCTTCATAAATTTGCTGGCTTTTTTCGGTATTTTTTTTTTCAAATTTGGCTATAGTTTTTGGCGTCGAGCGTTCTATGACAGTGCCAAATCGGACGACAAAATTGCATCATTTTTCAGGATTAAAAAAAGGTATGTACGAATAAATATTGTATAGCGTAGTACGTGCAGCGTCGTTTCTAATAAATGTGACTTTGAAATATATGTATATGCATTCATAATAGTGTTATAATAACAATTAAGGATTCGGATACTAAAAGTATGATTAAGATATACTTTACAGCGTTTTTCTAATGTTACTGGTTTTAAGACAAAGTAAGCCATTTGAAACCGCGACTATTTTCGTACTCTTTGCTTCCTTGATTCTAAGATACGCTTAGAAATTATAGATCGATTATTAGGAGTGAAAGTTGAAATGGTTAACGAACATAATATGATTGAGAAATAAGTATTTTAATAATAATAATTTATAAAAGACCGCTGGAAACCGCCGATACCGTTTTTAAAATAATAAGCATGATTAAATTATAATATATATTTATGATACAAAGCGATAAAATTATTACATAGGAAAAGGATGACATAAAAATAATCACAGTACGAATTGAAAAATATACCTACCGGGGATAGTGGGAATTGATAAGACACTGCGGTTTGCGAGAAATGTCAATGATCAAACATGTTATGTTTAAGCGTTTAAATTCAGTGGCCTATAATGATAACATATTTAACAATAAAGAGCTTTGTCATCATGATAAAGTCACTTCTATAGCTAAAAAGAATGTCCAAATGGGAAAACTTAAGATCAATGTTCCTTTGCAATAATGTCGTTGACCAAAATGATTTAAATGGTTGACAGCAATTCCAGGTCAAAAATTGACAACTCGCATGACGAATAATAAACACTGCGAGGAGGAATTCCGTAAAACGACCTCCCGCATTGCGCCCCACGTGAAAAAGAAACCGAAAACTATATAGGTACATTGACTGTGCATGCATTAAGTATGAATAAACCACAATAAAACCTCGATATAACATGACGCAACGGACAAAACTGATATGTGAAAATAGTCAAAAACTTTCCGTTAGTGTTATACACGATAAAATTCAAATTACCGTATGTAACAAAAATTTGCGCAGATTAGCACGTGACCACACAGTTACAGCAGTTTTGGCGCGTGGCAGTCGATGATTTTACGTGCACTAAGCCACGCCCATTCATGTGAATTAAATTTGATTACTCCCCTAAAAACATGCCCATATTTGGATATAAACGATTTTCAGCTTTATCTGACACCCACTCGCGCGCATTTTCCGCTATATCGAGATTTTATTGTAAAATTAATAACATAATAAATCTTGGAAAATAAAATCGAAGGTGCATTTTACCGTATGAATCATTCATGAATTGAATAATGGTAAAATAAAATATTGCTTGTGTGTGTTTTACACAAATTGCTGAATCACATGAATTTCACGAACATACAAATGATGAAATTTAAGTTATGAAATCTTCACAGCAGTTATAATGATATGTAAATTAAAATCATTAATATAACAAAACAAAGATACGTAATAACATAATCGAAAGTGTGCATACAACCGGTGCGTATAGAAAATTATTACGGACGTAATTAATAAGAGGTTACTAAAAAAGTTCATTTTAGCACATTCGAAATAAAATGATAACATTACCCCACGCTGTGGATAATCTCAGGACAAAGTGTTTTAGATTTGTATTGCATATAAAACCTATTACATATGTTCATTTTTTCCGAAAATATTGTTACAATTTTAAAACTAAATCAATTCAATAGGATCACTAATTTAAAACATGGCTAGGGAATTCAAAAAAAACCCGTACGTACATTATTAGTTCATCATTACATTGCCTATACAAGAGGTTAAAGCCACCGAACATCGTTCAGCGGCACGACTACGAGCGGAAATAAGACATTTCTATTTTGAATGAGCGGCATAGAAAACTTACCATTTTGATGAATATTTTACGAGGAATAAAGACTCGACGTTAGGGCAATATTCAATGTTCAAGAGGAAGTCTCGTTTCATTGTGCATATAGCAGCTGACATACGGTTCATTTATAGATTACAATAATTAAAAATAGATGTTACGTCATTTAAATGACAAATAGTACTAAATTATATGGACCCGAAAGCAACTATATTACAAATAGTTAAATTTGGATTATTGAGATTTTGTACACTTCCATGTATTTATAAAAATACATGGAAGTGTACAAAATCTCAATAATCCAAATTTAATATTGAAATTCCATCAAGCACCCTCAGTCGATGTCTTAAATTATACAAATAGTTAAGTTTCAATTGGGTAGGTGATGCTCATTACGGATTACAATACATCAATTTTATCTGCATTTAAGTGATAACATAATGCTAGTATGTATTATAAATTATTAAATACATAAAAATAAAACAATAAGTATAGTGAATAGCAAATGATATCAGGAGAATTCACTCCAACAGACACGTAGCGTAAAATGCATATTCACCTCTCACTTACTATATCGTGCGAAGGGGTCTGTCTCGTTTCCTGCCGGCAGTAAGGAATGAGTGCTTGTGTATTCTAATCTATGTGAGTGTAGATGAGAATCCTGATATGTTCTTTATTGTGAAGATAAATTCCATTTAAAACGCACAACCGACCAATATTTGGATTTGAACTAGTAAATACATAATTATTTCGTTAATTGAACGGATTCTTACTATTTACAGAATGAGCTAGGATTCGAACATACCCAATATATCGCGACTTAGAGAGCAGGCTCTGATGTCAAAGTACCCTTTATAAATTCCCAGACCTTTTGTTTCTGTAGAATTTAAAAGGATCATCAAGACACGCAATTTACATACCTTTTTTAAACATTATCTCCGGAAGAGTCGGTTCGTCATCGAATTCTTAAATTTATCAGCGTATTTCATTGAATCTTTCTTACCTAAAAATAAAAGAAAGTTAATCGTTAAATTCATAAAAAAAATATAATATTACTTTCGATGGATTCGATGGATACGGTGGATACTGAATGAGAATTTCTTGTTGGTCAGTTGCTCAACCTATCTTTTTTTCGAAGAGAGTAGGGAAAGAAGGATAGGGCTAGGAAAGGACTAGTGGTAAGCTAATCGCTCTCGCTACGCCCCGTGAGGATCTGATGAGTGGGAGGGAATTTTTTAGGCATCACACACTCAAGACTACGAACGGAAATTCATAAATCGATTGAAAGATAAATTTATGAAAACCGTCCGCATAGAAAAAACATTTTGGTAATTTGTATTTTAGTTTTTCCATGGGTCTAAAAAATGCAATGCTAAAAAGCTGTTTCTTCTCGATTGCTTTATTTATTCTGTTAAAAACTAATTTATGGGGTATCAATTTAGTATAAAGATATATAGCTTATACTGACTGTCCGTTCTCGTAAAAGACGAATATTCAAATAATACAAATCGAGGTTTAAGAAACGACACCTGGTAAGTGACGACATAACAACTTTGTTGTAGAGGGGAAAAAATACCTGCATACTATGTGTGTAATATGACATGAGATATATAATAGATTATAACGTTTTGAAGAGATTTATATAGTTTTAAGAATTCTTAGCTTATGTCGGTACATGCGGCTACTACCAACATATTCATAATGCAGAAAACACATATTTTAAACAAATTGTCACTTACGAGGTGTCGTTTTTTAAACCTCGAAATGATCCAGATCAAGGGGGGTGTGGAAGTGGTAAACGGGCAATAAATTATATTTTTGACGGTAAATCCGATTTTATTTCACGCCATATAAGGAAGCGGGTGGGTATGGTAATAAAAACTAGTAAATTTTTCGTTGTAACGAAAAAAACATTTAATATTAGATAAATCGTAACGATGAATGTAGTCAGAGGCCAGATAATAGCTAGACTTACTTCATGTGAATAGATAAGTAGGTTTTCAAAAGAATCACCTCCTAATTGATTGATCAAGATCATCAGAATGACAAAAATAAGTAAACATTTAGTCAGGCCAGAGAAGCCAAACAGCAGAAGTGGTTGGCAGTATGAAGCAATTGAATAATGACGAAAAAAATAGAGACGATAAAAAATCCGACGAGGAACGGAGGGGAGACTGCCGATCAACACATTAATGAATTAAATCATCAATTTGGCGTGCCGAATGATATCATCTCGTCTTCACTTTAAACTGAGGCGCAATTCCTCTTCAAACAATATGTGATCAGTGTGCAACGAAGACGCGATACCTATATAATTTTTGTTTTTACAACGGACTGTAACTTATTTTATCTGGAATAATATGCCATGAAATCTACATTGAGGGTTCAACACAAAATTGAAATCTTTTTAATTCAAGGATTATTAAAAAAAGTACTTTCCTACCATGAACGCCCAGATACGGGGTCCAAAGGGCCAAATATGTCCAGGTACGGTTGATGAAAGGTAATTAATACCAGTATATTTACCGTTATCGTTGACATTTTAAAACAACTTTAGTCAACAAGCTTCTGTAATATTGTCTTTATATTATGGTAAAATTATTTACAAAATATATGTGTCAAAAAAGCGATCCACGTTTCCAAAATATACCGGATGACTTTAGTTAATGCTATGTATGTATGATGATGTTACGGTAGGTAACTTAGTTGTGGAATTATTCAAATTAGCAAGTTCACCTACAAGGAAAAATCGCTGAAACGTAAAACTTCCCCATCAGACAGAAATTCTTCCAGATTCGTTCTTTTCAAAGCAGTTTGTTCCGTAACACTTATTTATTACCCTTCACCTTTCATATTAAGCGAGGTCCCTCTGCTAATTACTTTCTTAATCCTCGCAGAATCTTATAAAAGGTTTTCCAGCAGTACATCGGTAGATAAGTAGGATTTATAAACCCACTTTAAGAGTATGAATACATATATAAATTAAAAGGATACAACCATTAGCAAGAATTAGATTATCTACGAATTAGACCATATAAATGTAAAACTCGAATGAAAAACTATTTGAAGAAATTATTTTAGAGAGGAATGAGCCGCATAGGAACGAAGAGTCAATGTATTTATAAACAATGCCACGTGCTAGTTTTAAAACTATTTCCAAACACAAAAATAAACAATTCTTAGAAAACGACAAAAAAAGATGACCAAAACACTATCGAACACATTCTACAATACATCGATCATAAATGTCGTTCAATTTTCGAACAAATAATTACATTTATGAATCAGTAATGAAATTGGATTTGAAAAAGAAAATGTTTTCATAGTTTTGTACAACGAAAAAGTAACAAAATTTGAGGTGTATTTTATTGTGTAACCGTTAAAATAAAGCCCTATCAGCAATGAAATTTATTAACTCGGTATCATAAAGAGGAACATGTGAAACTTGTGGCCAAATAAAAATAGCCAGAAACTAAATAATAAATCAATTATACCGGCATAAATGATGCTGGTAAATCATGTATCATGATGTCAGTTATAGAATCAATGTTTAGAGATTGAGGGTACTGAAAACCACTCACGGCAAAGATAGTCTCAGTGGTAACAGTGGGTTTTGGATAAATATACAGAAACTCATAAAAATACACTATGAATTTTAATAATTCAAAGATATACATACTTTGAGAAATTGTACACTGACCAGTATTTTAGTTTTGCAATATGCAAACAAAAGAGTACCCCTCCAATAAAAATGTTGTAAACATCACTTATTCAAATATTGCTCACCAGGGAAAAAGAAGGTTGGCCAAAGCCGATTCTGTAAGAATGAATCGACCACAAAGGGATCAAAGTCATGCATAATCAATAATATTTATTGAAATCCTCGACCCTCGACTTCGGACCCTCCTCAGTCATCCTAAAGTTAAAAATGAAACATCAATGTATTTTACTGAATTTTCGCTTGCTAGTATTTGGCTGACGCATCCCCACAACTGCAGCAATGAATGGTCAAAATATGTCTCGGCCAAATCAGAATCGGGGAATCTATGGTTCTTATTTTGACTGAATCAAAATTTTTCATTTAATTGATTTACAAAATAATGTACCTACATTAATAAATATGTCTCATTGGATTTTCTTCTACGCGGCCTTGTTAGGTTGCAGATCGGCTCTACGAAATGAAAAGGTTCCCCACCTCTGGTCAAAAGTGTCACGCAGTGTTTTAAAAAAATACCATAAAATGGAAAGAATAAACAACGCGGTAGGTCGTTGAATTACGAACCAATCTATTATCCAATATTACAAGAATTCATTGTGTTGCAGAGATCAGAGAGCTTTGCTAAGCACTGAATTTTTTTTCCAAAGAATCCATGTAATGCTTCTTATAATAGGGCTCATCATAGTTTTAAGCGATTATAAATATGTCTACTCGGGGGATATCTACAAGTGTGGCCTCGTTGGGTACGTCAAGTTGGGAATGTAGATTTCCCCCGAGCGCCAAACATCCCCGACGATGCACCGACACACGCTGAGATCACCTCTGATGTGCAGCGGTTAAAGAATGGGAAGGCGCCAGGCGTGGACGGTATTCACTCAAGTACGGCCTGAAGGCGCTCTTGCAGCCCTTGCACCTACTTCTCAGAAAGGTGTGGGAGCAGGAGCGCTGTCCGAGGGACTGGGTTAACGGTGAGGCCATCACAATTCAAAAAAAGGTGACCCACTCTGTTGTGACAATTACCGGGGCATTGCACTGCTCAGCATGCCTGGCAAGGTTTTGGCGCAGATAGTCTTGGCGAGAATAAGGATCTCAGTAATGTGTATCCTCAGGTAAAACCAGGCCGGTTTCTTACCTGGCCGATCCTGGGCGGACCAAATTCATAATCTCAGATACCTTCTCCAGCAAAGCAACGAATTCAACAGCTCACTGGCGTGTTGCTTCGTTGATTACGAGAGAAGACCTTTGATAGTCCGCACCGGCCTTCCCTATGGGACATATTAAAACTGTACGGAGTTCCACCAAAATTATCGCCATCATCAAATGCATGCACGAGGGCAGTGAATGTTGTGTTAGAATTGGCGACGTAACGACAGAATGGTTTGGGGTCTCAACCGGGGTCAGACAGGGCTGTGTTCTGGCTCCGTTCCTCTTCATAATAATCTTCATCCTGAGGAATTCAATTCCACCCGACCGAGGTGTAGCCGTTGCCCCCAATCTGAGGCTATGCGACCTCGAGTATGCTGACGACGCTGTCATATTTGACAAATCTATAGGTATTCAGGAAACAATGGAAAGGCTGCAGAGCTTTGAGGCCAATGCGAGTAAAACCAATGTGCTCTGCAACAGTTTTTGTCCAGACCCAGACTACCCTCTGACAAGACATCGAGAGAGTCGACGGCTTCACGTACTTGGGGATCCGATTAGGGATAGCTGGAGCAACTTTTAGCTCAATGCGGTAAGTTTGGGACTCATGGTTGTACTGTCAGAACCAAGTGCCATTTATTCAACGCATCCATCCCGATGGTGTTGCTTTACGGTTGCGAGTCATGGCACATCACCAAGGCACAGGGTAATTGTAAACTGTGCTTTGAAAACAGATGTTTGCGGCGAATACTAGGGGTACGGTGGTTTGATTTTGTCAGGAACTCGGAGGTAAGAGAGCGGACAGACTAGTCTCTTATTACGTCCAAAATAAAAAAAAAGCGACGATGGCCCTGGCTTGGACACATGCTGCTGGGTCCTACCGGTCTCTTCTACCAACCAGATGGATTCCGTTGCCCTGGAAGGCCGCTGATGACCATCCATATGATGTATTCGGCGGAGCTACGGGACGCTGGGATGACCTGGGAGGAAGTGAGGAGACTGGCGGGGGATAGAGAAGCTTGGAGGAACCACGTGATGGCTATATGCTCCGAATAGGGAGCGGATATGGTTAAAAAAAAACCAATGAAGATGAATTTAAAACTTTTAATAATTGCTGCGATGTTGAAAACCATCACCTATTATAATTGATTGAATTGGCATTTACTTGGTAGAGCTCTATTATAATCGGATAAAATAACATAATAATATCGGATAGTTCTGACGATGGCGTAAAGCCGAAATAGCTATCAACTACCAAATGAAAATTTTGTAGAACTAGATACTTTGTTATTTTATCCGATTACCTATTATAATATTTGCATTAATAGGAAGAGTCTGTAGACAGCATATTGAATATCCTGATGACTCCTGTCCGTCCCGTAAGTTCGGGGTGGTGTCACATCATATGCCTTTTTTTTTTAAATATAATTATTTTCGATTCAATTGGCACGGTGAGCGAAGAATCGAAGACACCCATAAGGGGCCTATCATACCATTAGCAGCCAACATAGGCGATTTGGAATATAATCTGATTAGATTCACGTCGTACGATGCAATGCTGACGACCTATAGATTTATCAAATTTGTATATGAACAACAAAACTACAATATTTATTTACTCGGCCAACAGAAACAATTACAAAAAAACTTGTTGTTTCATGATTATCTAACAAGTTACTAAACTTTAAAGAGTAATATGATAGAGGTCCAAATAGCTGCCCAGGTGTAAATAAAGTCGTTTAACTTATCTACAATTATTATTCAAACATCATATTTTCGTGAAATACATCGAAACATAAAATACTGACACTCGATGGATTGTTCTGTTTGTAATTAATTGGGATATTTAATGAAACAAACGGCTATCCAACAAGCTTTTTCAACTACTCTTGCATGACCGAATTATAATTACAATTTAGTTTCATTACATCACTCCTTATATATTATACCTGTCTAATAAGCTAATTTATGTGTTTTTTTACGATTCGTTCCAAAGAAAGGAGTTGATATAAAACAGAAAGACATTAAAAGTGCAGATAAAAGTTACAGCCCCAATACAGGTGGAAATGTATACGTTCTCTTTAGATATACTTGGAGTGTTTCGTATAAATAAATCGGATAGCGAAATTGAAAGGAAAATACGACTTGAAACGAGGTATAGAACAAGACATCGTAATATAGGTAATGAAGACATCAAAACTTGTAAAATTTCGGCTAACGTCGCTTTTTCCTTCTCGATTGATTATAAACGGACTTGTAGACGGCCTCTCTGAGTTGAGCCTCTGGTTTAGTACTGAATAAAATCATCAAGTGTTTTGCTTGATGTAATAACTGCTACATTTTGAATGAACAACATAAGCCATTTTCCGAGTTCATCAATAGTTTAACATACCAATTCAAAATAAAAAAATATGACTGAATTAAGTAATAATGTTTCACACAAATGAAACTATTATAATCATCGCATTTAGTGTTAAATATATCAAACAAAGTATAAATATACATGTTATCATTGAAGTATAAAAAAGATTATCACAACTGATGCGTGCCAGGGAAATCAATTACTGTACGATTTAATATTACCTTATTTGGAGCAAGTTAAAAAACCAATGTATTAAGTTTTGCAAAAAATGTAAATAAAAAATAGATGATAGCTATTTCGGCATCACGTCATAGAATAGACAATGGTGTGATGCCAGTTAAGTAATTCCGAATTCCATCAATTAATTAATTTTGATATATGAAAAATAAAACACCAAAACAGTACAAGTGATTATATATCTATTAACATACCTATATTTGAAGTTTTTTGATCAAACACATTGATTATGTAACTGTAAATATCAAAAAAAAGATCACATCTTATTTCACACTATACTTCTAATTTGACATGGATAGATAATCTGGCTATCTGACATTTCATGCATACAAATTCGGATGGCGAGCAGTAAAAGAAACGAGAGCAATTTCCCATTCGACATTGAACCTTAGAAAATTTGGCACAAGCGTATCAGTTGCTGTGTTCCGGAATGCGAGGAGTATACATACATGTAGTTAAAACACATCATTAAAATAAAAGTTTCATTACATGTTACATGCTATGGGCATTGTAATACATTTATGGATTGCAATTCCGCGATATTTTTAAATTCTGGTATTTTATGAAATCGATTCTGGAATATTTTGTATCATTATAAGGTACCGTAAATCAAAAAAGCCGCACTCTGTCGTAACAATAGTTTTAAATGATCATGGATAACGAACGCAGAACAAGTGAAAAGAAAAGCCTCAGTATATATATAAAAAAAACGCAGTCCATATTGTAGCTTCCAGAAATGTGTCAATATTTTGATTCATCTTAGTAATGGATCACGAAAAATGGAATCCTTAATTGATCAATAATATATGTACCTACTGTGGACAATACAGTACAGTATCGTGGAGATGGCTTAATGCAATTTTATATGACATTTTAGATCAGTGAAGTTAGTGTAGATACTATAATTTTGAAGGGAAGAGCAGTTGTGGTGGATATTTTACCATTCTTTTATTCGTGGATTCAATAATATCGGACTTTTTAAAAGATGCAGATCTGCATAAGATTTCTACGATACATATATGCAGGATTCTGTAACTATGGTTAGCCTTCGATTCTTTATTCCATACAGCAATAGTTTTAAACACAGCATAATCAAATAAAGATCAGGAGCATTAGGTCAAAATTACCGAGATCGTTGGCAGCAAGCGTGTTAAAAGCATACAACAATAATAGTCATTATCCGAGCAGTCGAGATAAACGAACTGGCTGCCGCATTAGGAGGAACGCTCTTATCTTCACGGAAGAAAACGATGCGGTGTATATAGGAAAAACAAGCAGAGATAATAATGAATGAACGTTGCACACAAAGGCGTACACACAAGATAAATTACAATGAAAATCGCGGGGAGACGTTCTTTCGTAAAATGAAAAGATTTTCATCTTCATAAATAACATTTTACAAATAGTAAATACCGAGAGTATTATAACTTCAAAACTTCGCACGAGTTTCAAGAAAAAATCTCGTTGTTTATTACAAAATTGACAGTCGAATACACGCGTAATCAGCACTCAACATACTTGTCAAGCTATTTTAAGATGAAAAAGAAAATTGGGTCAGATTTATGATATGGATGAGGGCGTTTTGTTCATTTCTATATTAAATCATTCAGAAAAAACGTTTCGAAAAAACTAACATTAATACCTTTCATAAAAATTACACACCGCTGCGTTGAGTTGGGCTGGGTTCAACAGTGAACTGAAGTATTTCTGTTAATGGATTTAACGAAACTTTTTATCTAGTTTCAAATGAGTTCAAATAGTCGAATCATGTCACATTGTCTGCACTAGATAGATAATACCATAAGAAGGTCTACTTAGATCGCTTCAAGATATAATGATATAGTATGCGGTGAAACTGTTCAGGTAACGTAAGAGGTAAATTCAGTTTTACTTGATAAGGAATGTAGTTGCAATTATTTGACGCTGGTACTATTAGAGATTAAGGACGACATATAAAATTGATAACTTAGTTATTCCACTTGGTTTATTCACTACCGTGACGCGTTTCGTCTATTTAAGAAGCATTTTCAGACTAACCATATCGCAAGGTTATTTATTCCTAAGGTAAACGATGATTCTAATTCTTAAAAGGGTGGGGGGGGCATAAATACTGTTACACTATTTACAAATCAATTACTGGTACTTGGAGGTGAAAACTCCAAGGGAATTAAATTTAATAATGGTGAATGACGCCTGTTTTGTTTAAAATGTTATTTACTAATCCTCCCTTACTGTAAATGGTTTTTTTTTTTTTTAAATAAAACAATTCATTTGTACTACTTCCACATATTTATAATGATCAGGACCGGTTTCGCTCATCACGAGCATTATGTCTTTCCACCAAGAACTGACAGTTAACACCTTAAAAGTGTTATGGTTTTAAGCTATTCATTTTAACATCCTTTTTATTGCGATATGGTTAGTCTGAAGATGCTTCTTAAATAGGCGAAACGCGTCACGGTAGTGATAAACCAAGTGGAATAAATAAGTAATCAATTTTAATTTTATATTAAAAATGAACTTCCACAACGTTACCGCCGAATCCTTATAAAATATTAAGGATGACATATTGTATCGAGTGATAGATCTAATTATCATATTACTTCGCGATCCTTGTCTCCTTTTAGGATCGCCACCGGTGGCCGATCCGATACAGTTTGCACTCGTCAAGGGCATGTGGACTTAATTCGACGACAAAACACTTGCCCCGGAGATAATACTAGCGTACGTATGTACTTATTACGGTAATGGAAGGTGTCTGGATTGGCATAGCAGGGGGAGATAGAGCAGATATATAATCGGTATGAATAAAATGAGGACTGTCACATGCCTTGAAATCAAAACAATAGCAACTATCTTTGACCGAATGTTCATATGTACGCATAACTGTATTCGAACTACGTGTCCAGTATTGTCAAGCCCTCGTCGACATACCGTTGAAACAAGTCAATAATTCCAGGATAGTCTAGTTTTTCTTAAAACAAATGGGTATCTAGGGCATCTAGGCTATCCACGTATGTATTTTAATGCCATGCCCGATTCCAATTTTTAGTATGTTGACAGAAGTTGCTCAAATTGGACTGGTTGTAAATCAATCGCTCAAATCGTAAATGCGCAGTCGATAAGGAAAGAAGGATGTCCACTTTTATGATGTACGGCATTATATATTATTTATAAAACTAAGCACATTTTGATGTACCAATTCCACAATTTTATATAATGATCTAGACAGGTTTCGTGAGCATTTTCAACTGATAAAAAAATAATTACGATGTTAGCTAATTTAACTGATCGTTCTCATAATATTTTAAGACATCGACTGAGGGTGCTTGATGGCATTTCAATATCAAATTTGAAGTATTGAGATTTTGTACACTTCCATGTATTTTGTCACTAACGACCCGGTAACTGACAGTCAGTTCGAGTCCATTCGTGCGCTCGAATGCCTGAAGATGTCGAAAGGCGAAACCCGGGTCGTTAGTGAGAAAATACATGGAAGTGTACAAAATCTCAATAAATCAAATTTGTTCTCATAATGGCCAATTTTTCAGAAATACGTATAAATACGCTTTTAGACACAAATTCATATGCCTAGATATGAGTTCGAAAATGAATGTATAATAGTTTCCTTTCGTGGAACCGAACCGAGCAGATGAACCCCAAGAACATTGACCATTCGACTACTCGACCGGTATTAAAATGGGCACTATTAAATAAATATTAACAACAATGCACGAGCTTTCAATATCGATCGTTACAATTGCGACTACCTCTTATTAAATCGTGGATGAATGAATAGCTGGTCTTGGTCAGTTAGACCAGAGAAACAAAACCGTAGCTAGCTACTACATAACTGACGTTCTCAAATCAATTTAGGCATTGGGACAGTAAGTTATTCCAGTCAGGTTCGGCCCAACTAGCGGCTGACTGACTACGCCAAATTGCGACAATCATCCAATCGTTGTGGAAAATAACGCCCTCAATCAGACTCAAAATTGTAGGTGACCACACGTATCCCGTCTAAAGAGAACAGACACCGGTTTGCATCAAGTTTTAAATATTTCAAACCATCGATCAGCAATCGCGTCGCCATCATAATACACTGTGAAATATTAAGAATTTGTTATGATCGAAGAATCAAGGCTAAAATAGAAATTCTACATATTTGTATTGATTGCATTTGACAATTGTTAACTGATTTTATCTATCCCTAAAAATGTGTTATTATCATAACGTAAAAAAGTTATTCTAACACTGAACATTTTATTGTACCAATGAATTATAATTAATAATCTACAATAATAAAAGAAAGAAATCTACTTAACGGGCGTAAAATACGATTTATCAGCAACAAAACATGACCTCTTTGCGTTCAGACAAAAATAACACTAAAAGCCAGTTTTCGTGTTATTATACATATATATGTAAAAGAAAACATAATGCATAAAACATATCCATTCATCAGGATTGCGCATATACTATTTTTAGTTCGAAAAACGCATATTGAAATCGGAAGCAATTAATTTTATATATTAGAGAATCTATATTTTACTATACTTCTATACTTAACCATTCATCCGATTTCGTTCAAACTTTGGTGAGTTGTGAGCACACTCGTGAAGAATTCTGAACAAAAAAAAATTAAAATCTAAAAAAATATAAAACAATGAATCAAATACGTCCAACTAGCGACATCTTTGAATCAGACGGAAAAAATATATTGTATTTGCAAAATAGAGATCGGCACGGGCTCATGAGCCGGCCTCGGGCGGGTAAAGATAATTCAGATTCTAGCACCGGCCGGGCCCGGATAAGGAATTCAAATTTAAGAAAAATATTTCGTACTATGTTCGGGTCATGAGTCAGCCATAAGGCAATAGTTTTCATAACTTAAATAATTTATTTATTAAGATGATGGAATCAGACCGGGTAATTTAACAACATTTCGGCCCGTGCAGAGTTCTAATCCAAAAGCACTTCAATACTCAGAATTAAAACACAAACCCTTTCTTTCTTTGAGTGGCATTGCAACGCACGTCGGGTACTCACTAGTTATAATATACATTTAGTGGAGTTGGTGATAGCATAGGTATTTCTAATGCTAGAAACCCAACATCAATAATTATTTTATAAGTGTAAAATTGTCATTTTTTTCATTATTGTGCGTGGTCACTGGACTTAGCGAGTGTGAATTTAATTCGTATTTGTCAGGTATCGCAACACCGGTGTGTCTAATACTAGGTAAACCATGGTAATAATAGTTATTCTGATGTACCGATATGACCTACTGCAATCGTCAATCGAATTAGTCGCGAGCATTAAATTTTAAGTAATAAATAATCAGGCCAGCAATCTTTCACACGGTTTGATGTGAAATACATAAATTTGATGGTAATTAATCAGTGTTAAAATATAACACGACGAAGTAATCAGACTTCACGAAAAGTTTGTTCGGGAAAATTTATTTAGAATGGCTTTCGGTAATGACCAACAGTAGGCACGCGACCCACGTGTATATTTTAGTAGACAAACGAGAGTTTGTTATGCAAATTGTTAGTTTGGCGCCAATCTCTTTTCTTGTATTGCTTATTGCTATATAAGATAACATAATAATCGAAGTGAGGAATAACGAACGTTGATTAAGGGCCAGATAAATTAACCAAAGCATATTAAGAACATCGCTGATGGTACTTCTCGAGATAATATAAAATAATATTTTTAAGAAGATATTTCATTTTTTAGTAACATCGTCAAATTAGAGGAATTGTAAAAAGAAATCGACATACGATATAAATGACGATATTCCGATATAATACCTACGGGTATCGATTCCAATCACTTAATTATAGGTGCGGGGATTTTCTCGTTTAACAAGAACGAAGATAAGGGCTCACCAACTCGAAATTTTAATTACTTTTCTGTGGGAAATCTCAATTGAAGTAAATTTAAGAGCGATGAGCCACCTGTTCAATTCAAAACGTTATTTACCAAATACGTTCTATTTTTTAGACTCTTAATGATTTCAGAGAAATGTAAGCTATTCATTTTCATACTTTTAGCTTTTTTTAAACCAATAGGTTATAACTTAAGATATGTTATGTAAATATTATCTTCTTCAAACAGATATTTATAAATTAATATTAAAATTATGGTTACTTTCTAAAAGATGATTCGTGAATTTGAAGTCTGAACGGCTGTAACGAAAATACAAATTCTCAAATTCAAATGATTGACGATGATACGTTATCGTTTCGGGCGAGATTTTCAAACGAACGGAAACTACTCAAACCCAGATTTTCAAGGCGAAGGCCTTATCGATTATTTTAACAGCATATGGAAAAATGCTAAACCTCATAAATATATCCGAATGATCCCTCATTTAAGCTCGCCGCAGAAGACCATGTCACATGAGAATTAAAATTCCAATTAATGTTATATATTAAATCGAAATAATTTTATCATTCCTTTTATCGCGGCTTTCCAAAAAGCAACATTCTTGCATATCGGAATGCGGAGTGGTAGTAAATTGATTGACAAAACCTGAACAGAAATATATGTAGCAACAAAGCATTCCTGTTACAAAATCAAAACAACTTCAGTAAATTATTATGGCATGTTAAGTAATGGTAAACATATTAAAATATTCAAAATTACATAATTTTCATTTTTTTTTTTAAAACGTCTCTAATCAAAGGGATAAAATGAAATTTAAATAATAACGTCACTGTGATGGCAAAGTGTGTTACATCTGCTCTTGACAGAATTTTACAGGAGAGAAGAAAGTTTTTAAATCAGTTAAACTTTTGAGGGTTTAAGATAAAGTTTTAGGCAAAGTTATAATTTAAGATAATTACAAATATGTATTAAATATCCAAAATAAACGTAATTAGAATACCAACACATTTTTTTTCTGCCAATCACGATTATTAGTAAAAAATGGCCAGAAGTCACATCTTTTCATAACTTTGTAATTATTAAAATTGCAGCTTTCAACTTTGGAAAATCAAATAATATTACATTTGACGGTATTATTTGCAAACACGGCTCGTTCCAAACACAGAAAAATCTTTGAATGTCATATTACAAAATGCCTTTTTCTTTACAAAATGACATTCAAGACAAATTTTCAAATTTATGTGGAACGAGCTGTGTTTGCAAATAATACCCTCATTTTAAAACTTATATGGAAGAAACTTTTAAATGACAAAAACTACATCCATAACAATTGACCATCACAGTACCGATATATTCATTCAATTGGAATTGAATTAGTATGTATAACTACATTATTAGAAAACATATATTTTTTCTTCTATAATTGATTATGCATCAATATATATTTGTAATCAGTGGACTACCAAGTAATCGATTTAAATTTTACATTAAACGAATCTCTCCAAGTTACCGAATCCATTGATTTTTTCGATAGTTGTAAAATATACTAATTCAGATAAAGATTGTCTTATCGGTAATGTGACCCCTCCCACCCCCCATTGAAAGCCTTAGTCAAAAAACCATGCTGGGCCAGCACAATGTTCAGTTCGAGATTGACACTTTCCGTTGTGTCCTGTGGGTATGCAGTATGGCAACGCGACATAGGAGGCGCGAAAAGTAATCCATCAAACGGTGAACTCCAGTCAGTTGGTAAGGCGGAAAATCCGCAGTGTTACCCGCCTTGCAAAAACAAAAACCGCGCAAATACGCCCACTGTTAAATGGTGTCCGGCGCTGCGCTGCCAAACTACGAGATAAATCGTTAAAAGGCGGCAACGTCGGGGGATCATTTCAAATTTATTCACGCTCAGCGTTAACCGTAGTAATAATTCAAATATCAATATATATTATGTATTGCTACATCACTAAATATTAAAGACTTGATAAGATACTACGATGCTGTATTGTCTATTCAATGTCTTAAGACAAAGCGAATAAAATTATATTTAATCTTTTGCGGAGCCGAAATTTTCGCTAACAATACATCGTCGCTGCTTTGTAAAAAAGGACGAATCACCCATTGAGAATAAGGTAATAACACGACTATCATTTCAAATATATTATTGTGTAAAAGCGTTATAATCGTCCATTCCTTAAAGGCTTCATAAAGCATATGCATCCATACATAATTAAAAAAGTACAATACAACATTGTAATAACCAACAAAAAAACATTTATGTACCATTAAGGCCAGTTCAGTTAATTGAAAACGTGTAGTTGTAAAAATGAATGATGGGATGTGGCTGAGTACAAGTGAATATTATCGGCCGACATGCGTACAAAAACTACGGGAGTTAAATATAGATAACATATACATGACCATTATACAATTTTCAAATTTTTTCCAAGTATCGAGGTTTTACTGTAATTTAAAAGTTAAAGTGATCATTCTGTAACATATCATTTGCTTAATTCGCCTTTTTTACAAAACAATATAGTCCTGGCGATGGCTTGGCAATCGAGAGGTGTTTCATTATTGTCAAGGATTAATACAAAGAAAAAAAGCGAGCATGTGAAACTTTTGTTACAATTTAAAACGTTTAATTCGAGTAGTATGAGTAATATTTTTAAAAAAGATAACATACTCATTATGTTGTATAATATTTACGTATAAAAGGAATGTGTGAGGATCATTTTTCCTATTGTTTTAATGTAGGAAGTAACGGACTGTAAACCTTGTAATTGTAAGAAACATTTTCAAGAGTTGTTTCGATTCGATTCGTAAATCACATTCAAACCTTCAAGAAATAAGTATTAATAGCAAAAATAGTAATCTTGTGCAATGGACAAAGAAACGGTGAATTGATACTCTGCATCCGAAATAATAAACTGTACGCTGCATTCGGCGACGAGTGGGCGGATTTTTTAATGAGCTCTTTTTGATGCCAAACAAAGCTGAGCGAGGTGTGCGATTGATTGAGGAGATATTGCATTATCGACGCGAAAGACTCTGTCATAAATTCGAGTGATACTTACTCAATGCAAATAACGTGTGACATAAAAACTGCTTAAAACATTTACATCTTGTGATAAACCGACGAACTTTGTTGAATATATCATTTAATAAAATATATCGAAGAGTATTGCATTTAACAAAGGTATCAAAATTCGCCATCACAAATAGATCATTCGGAATCGTTTTACTGTTGAGAATGTTGATCCTAATAGGCCATAATAATGCATATGCCAGACAGCGAAATTTCCAATGCGAGAAAATTTCATATTGGAATATATCCAGAATATTCAGAATTCACCATTAAATAGCGTGGAGCATATGGCCTCCTAATGAAGGTATATCAACAGGATTTTTTCTACGAGATCTGCTTGTCACTCACTTGCTCAAACATTCTTTTTCGAAGAGAGTAGGGATAGGACAGGACTAGTAGTTAACTAATCGCTCTCGCTACGCCCCGTGAGGATTGGATGGGTGGGAGGGAGGAGTTTTTTTAGACATCACAAACACTCAGACTACGAACAGAAATCCATAAAGCGATCGAAAGATCAATTTACGGAAACCGTCCGCACCGGGAATTGAACCCGAGACATCCGTAACCATAGCCAATGACGCTACCAACTGCGCCACGGACGCCGACATTGCACATTTATATAGAGGGAAATTTACGTATGAGAGCTGTTGTAGGTTTATCATAGTAAATACAGAAAATTAAAAAAACAATCTGAAATTTTTTTTTGTATAATTCAATTGTTGACATTTTGGACATTTTCATGAACAAAATGTTCCTTTATCCGCATTGAACGAGTGGTTCTCCGAAATCAAATTGTTTGCAAATGTTGAAGAATCATTTTTAATCTAAAAGCATCTTAATCTATATAATGTTCACGAGTGTTTTAAATATTTTTTTTCAGGAAATCTGGAGCTTTATATCGAAGGGAAAAAATAATACGAGGTAAGTGGGCGAGTGTACCTCACCTCAAAAGATTAAAGTTGAACGTTCGTAATTTCAAAGACGAAGTAAATTTCAGATTTCACAACAAAAATGGCTTTTAAAGGATTTTATTATATATGAGAAGCTCAGCAAGTTTGAAAACTTAGTTACTGACACAATTTTCTATTGACTTTAATTTTGTCACGGAAAATTTTGCACTGTACGAGTGTCACTCCTATCAAATCCATTTATTTGGCTAGCAATCGAAAAGTCTAAAATTCAAACAAAAATACTTTTTGAACATAAACCGGATACCAGGATTCGATCATAAACGACCGGATGGCAATGTCATTGAGAAAGGGAAAGATTTATTGGAAAATGTTTGCGGAGCGAATAAATACCAACTGCGACGACACGTGGAAGTGATTGACGACTGCGATACGAGGAAATTCGGAATAGATATTACGCACTTATGCGTTTAGGATTTTATCATCGATTTTATGAAAAACGGTGGATTTCATTATTTCACCCAAATGTCAAACATTTCGTTTCACCAAAAATACAGCTACTATATAATTATATATTTCTGGATAGTAATATCCTTAAATAAAAAAGATAGGTATTATGCGGATAATAATATAACAAAAAATAAAACATGATTTTCCGAATAACAATGAAAATCGGTAAATAATTTATTCTCAATAATATTTATTTTATGCTACATACATATTTTTTTATTAATCTTTCTCCTTTTTGTGTATATCCATATAAAATAATTTATATGCAAATATTATCTTCGACCAGTAAAATGTGTCGAAGTTGGTTGTCACGTTGTCACTACTTCTGTCTCTATCTTCGGAAACACGTAATATTTACAAAAATATGAAAGTAATATTTTCGAATTGGGCTAACCAGATGTTTTTTTCTTTGCAGTTTCGAATATGCTATGTTTTTCTATCGCTTTATTATTCATGTTATTGACATCAACATGCTATGGCAGATATTGCAGAATCGATGGAGATATCCAAATTCAAGCAACGCGTAACTAACACTAAATGGAAAATGAGATGAGAAGATGTAATAAAGTAAATTATTCAAATGACCCGTGACATAATGGAGCATTTATTATTCTCTAATCCCCGTAATGGATTTATGAGTAGTAAAATCACGCGCTGGCCATCTATCATTGAATTAACTCGACTACCGTAGTTACGATTAGGGATTGCAATACAATTTTTTACCGATATCGGTATCCCGTATTTAAAAAGACCAGCCGAAGTTTTGAAAATACATTCAACCGGTATTTCTGGATTGAAATTGAAATAAAATTGATATATAATAAATTTTCTAGTTTATGCAGCACTGTCAGAGGGTCACTTTTTGTTCTTGAATTCGTCCTTGCATTGACGTACACATCATTTTTCACACCTACGTATTGCGCCTAGTCACGCGTTGGTCTTTGCAAAAGTAGCACCTATTATAGAATTTGCGATAAAAATTATAACTTCTTTGATTCAATAATTTGACATCATATTAAATTTGGTTTGTGATTCATCTTATAGTATTTTGATATTATTATTTTTACTTATTTTTGTATATCCGTGGCTATAATGCAATCCATAGTTATGGTATAATGCTCGATACTCGTTTCAATTAATTGATTAGCGAATAAATTTCTATTATCTGAGAAAAACAAGAAATCGAAATTGGGCGTGACACTACAAGTTCGATTATTTAGTGACAAAAAAACAACCTACAAATGATATGAAAAAGTCCAATATGTCCGTCAAAATTGATTTCGTTGACAAAAAAAAACTGGTGTATCAAAGAATGATGTATGTACATTTACTGTGTTTAAAATAAAAAAAGGCCAAATGAAAATTGTATTTTTGTTGGCTTCATACAAGTTTGCTTGGTTCAAGAACGAATGCGAAAATTAGTGGGCGGATAGGATTCGATATATTATTTCACTATCGGTATTTGAACAGAATATAATATGTAGCTGACTATGTCTGGGCAATGGCAGTAAAAGCTCTGTCCGGCCATCAGGTATACTTCAAAATCAGTTTCAGGCGCGGGAAGAATAAATATAGTAAAGTTTTACTTTTGCAACAATTTACCGTGATAGCAGGTGGTTGGGTGTTGTCAATGCCTACCGCCAAAGCACAGATCAAGTCGATACTGAGTTCGTAAATCTACACTTTGACAAAATTGATAAAAAAAAATGAATTTGTATCCAACCCCTTTCGGTTGTACTATTTTGAATCCTTTGTAATTACTGCTCGGCATTTGAGCGTACAGCCGTCGCTCCCAATTTCAACCGTCGGTTAAATTACAGAATATGTTTTTTTTAATCAAATAAATTAATTTAGTATATCTAGACGACAAGACTGATAAAATAAAGAATTAAAAAAAAAAACAGTTTAGTTAAGTTAAAACATAATCCGTGCTTAATATATTAAGTAACTTTAGGTCTTGACTTAGCAATTTCAGTTTACCCTTTAGGGTAAAACGGTGCTGGAAAAACAAATCAAAACGGAATAAGACATTCTCTGAAAATAACTTCTCACTAACGGTGCGATAAGTGAAAAATAATTGGCTGCCTTTTCTATGTGGAATGATGGAAAATATCTATGAGCCATTATAATCGGATTATTGTAGACGATCAGAATTAAATACCTCGAAATAGGGTTTTGAAAATACTGTTATAAATAAGTCGACTGATTTTCTAAATTAAACTATCAAATCAGTACAATTTGATATACAATGTATACATTATTCCCTAATAACCAATGACGTAGGTTTGTATTCAAAGGCAAAATACAAAGATTGTTAAATATTAGATAACTATTTCGGTAACACGCCATCGCCATTTTCTTATTTATTCTATACTATGATGGCGAAATGCCAAATTAACAATTAAAAATATAGTGGAGCTCAGTATATTACTCATTTTACACTAATATATAATAGAGATGTTCGCAAATGAATCAATAACATAATTATTTTTCGATGAGTTTGTGACAATTGATTTAAAATAAAACCCGAACGTACAATTAAGCATGTCAAAATAATATAATTTTATAAAGTCAGAGAATCGTGAAGCAATATTGATAAAATAAACACCTAGATATGTTATTTGGATTATTGAGATTTTGTACACTTCCATGTATTTTGTCACTACCTAGATATGTATGGAACTGTCTGAACATCTATTCTATACGAAAAATTTCCGAAATCTCAAATATAGAAAACTGTATGTCGCCACAGAAATAAAGTTTTTTTTAATGCGGGATATTTATTAAAATTCACGAGACCATTGCATTCGTGTTGTTATCTGTATAACAATGTAAATATAAGTTGCACGTATATTATCTGAGATATAGATGTAAACATATACCATAGATTGCCAATATGTTAAATGTTGCGAACAAATTGTTTTTTTTTTAATTTGATTGTCTCTCTAATCATACCTAGTAAGCCCAACAACAGGAATAGGAAAATCGTTTTCATTTTATATTGAAAATGAATTTGCACAAAGTAGGTAATATCCAAATCCATCGGAAAAATACCCCTTTTCTGTACAGAAAATTTAATTCTTTGGGACAGATGAGTTGAGAGTCAATACACGAGATGATTGATTCTTTACAACTCAAGTGACAACATTTTACTAATATTCAAAGTTGATTGCAAAAAAATATTTACGAAAATAATTTAAGATATCGACTGAGGGTGCTTGATGGAATTTCAATATCAAATTTGGATTATTGAGATTTAGTACACTTCCATGTATTTTGTCACTAACGACCCGGGTTTCGCCATTCGGCATATTCAGGCATTCGTGCGCTCGACTGCCTGAAGATGCCGAAAGGCGAAACCCGGGTCGTTAGTGACAAAATACATGGAAGTGTACAAAATCTCAATAATCCAAATTTGATTTACGAAAATAAATTGGAATGATTAATCATTTTACCGGCAATAATCTCTCACAGGAAAACTGGTGTACAATATTTTTAAGGACATTGCCCACATATTCTATACATCTTTCAAAAGGCATTCACTGCGGGCATCACAGAACTGTGGTAGATTTTAAGTAAATATAATTTATAGAAGCCACTTTCGGCCAGGAATGAATGCTTCGCAGATTTCGTCATGCTTTTGACAAATTTCATTTTATAGTGTTTTCACAATACCAATTCAGCACAATTGTCATATCACGGCGATTCTGACAATACCTCCGGGATCTACCAGAAATGGCGTTGCGATCGACCCGTTGGCGGACCCTGGCAGAGACAATATCGTGAATCAAACGCCCGGGGCATAGACAATGAAGAAATACTTCCGGTAGTTATGTTATAATGACATGACATAATCCGGGCGTAGACCGTTACTGGGAGCATCGGAGGAATGAAAGATCCGCTATGTGCACCAATCAATATGAATGATATTTGAATCACTAATCAACTATTAACGACATTCTTGGAAAATAAACGTGTATTTGCTGTTATAACGGTTTGAAAACAATGTGCTATTCGTATATGAATACACCCAGTGCTCTTTCTACGCGATTTTACTTTTACGCGATTACTTATTTTGAAAAAACTTTAAAAAGCGTTTCATCAAATGAATCAGAGCAAAATTCGAATTCGAGTTAAACTTAAAAAGTAAATTCAAAAAATCGCAAACGAATGTATTTTCGCCACCGACAGTGACTAAATGCATTCTGAGTAACTCCAATATAAAAGTCAATATATAATTTTATCTGATTTAATTTGTGTGTTTATATTAGCACAATCACTGCGTATGATATATCTCATGTAATACAAAGTAGGTATGCTTGAATATTCGTGATATTTTGAACCTCCATAACTGTGTTAACAATAAAAAAAACTATTACAAAATTATTCACCCTAGACTGGTTTATTTCTTTACTTCCCCACACGTGTTGCTTACTAACCAGATGACGTCACTTGAGCAGTTGTCCCCGGCGGAGCAAATTTAAGGGGCGTTCAAAGCACACTTTTATTTAAAATTTGACTACATACATTTTCAATTTTGTTTTAAGGAAATTAAAAGTTTATATGTAAATAAAAGATTTTTACGCGAATTTAAAGAACCAATTTTAGTTTTCCATATTTTTTTGGAACCATGTATCAAATTATATAGAAGTAAGGTAATTTTTGACGCGATTTTGTTGTACGCGTCAATTTCTGGAACCAATGCATAGCGTAAAAAAAGGATTCGGTATATATAAGCAACGGGGAAACCCCGAATTTCGAACGCTCACCACCTAAGCAATTTAAATAACTTTGTTACTACACGTTCACCCTCGCTTACATGTATTTATTTTATGCACAACTTCTAAACGACATTAAAATAAGCATTTAAAGAGACTTATAGTAATAAAATAGACATTAACCGTACTGCACCTAAAGCATGTTAATATACATAGTGGATTGCTTATTCTTAATTTAGTCATACATGAGGAACAAAGATTAAAAATCATATTATTTAAGTGGCATTGTGATTTTTTTCTTTATATACGGTACACGCTTAAATTAACAAGATTAATTTATTACAAAATGGTGGCACGCGTCAACGCGACATAAAACAGAATTAATTCGAAACAATACCGATATGTATGCGCATATTGAACGACCTATCACGTGTCACTCCATCTAGGCAAATAAGTGTGAACTTGGCTGGAGCTATAAGACTTTTGTATCGATTGGAGAACAGCCAAGTGTGAGACGAGCTTTACAATTACATGAAGATATAACATGTAATTACAACTGCATATACGGCGGTAACTAAAACGAAATAGAAAACTACCGATGGAATCCTGAATAAATGAATGAAATTATCAATAACTAGTGAGTGCCCGGCTAGCGTTGCAACGCCACAAACAAAAAAAAGGCTTGTGTTTTAATTCTGTTTATTGAAGTTCTTTTGTAATAGAAGTCTGCAAGGGCTGAAATTCCAAAAAATTACCCGGTCCGAGCCCGTCATCTTTAGGCCCGGCCCAGTCCGACCCCGGGTCTCAATATCACACTTGTTACCCGAACCCGACCCGAAGCCCAGATTTATTTTTCTCACCCCGAAAAAAGCCCGGTTTGTTTTTAAATATGGTAATTCATTTATACTTTTCAAACAATATGTGTTATTTTCCCATATTCCCAACGATATTCATAGCACATGTGAAATAAATTATTTAGGTCATGAATACTACATATTCCCAACGATATTTATAGCACATGTGAAATAAATTATTTAGGCCATGAATACTACTGACCTATGGCTGACTCATGACCCGGACATAGTACGAAATATTTTTCTTAAATTTGAATTCCTTACCCGGACCCGAATTTGAATTGTCTTTACCCACCCGATCCCGGGCCCGTACAGACTTATATTTTGGATACACCATATTTTTGTTCCGACCACGAATAAATCAGAAGGGTTTTCAGAGATGTCGCTGTTCGTACGTATTTAATTATATTATTTAGATTCTTAATCGCATGAATGGTAAAGGAGCCCATAGAGGACAAACAACATACAAACAAACATTCATTTATATATTATATATAGATATGGATAAAATCAAATGATATTTTCAAAAATAAAACAAATGTTTTTTTTTTATTAAAATTTATTTTGATACCTATCGTAATAAAAATACAGTCATTCTTTCCCAACATTGGATTTTTAAATTCACGAATCATTTCTAATTATTATTTTAACAAAACAAAAAACATTCCATTTAGAATTAGATGAAGCAGCACCATCTTTTATCGGCACCTATCGACAAGTTGTCGCGAAACTGAATTAGGGTTTGCGTCTTCGCTTGAAACAATACGGATCGTGAAATATTGTTCTCTTTTCAGTTCACAGGAGAAGACAAGGAGACAAAAAATAATTGTGACATTGTTTAGACCAGTGATACTAAGCCGAGAGGCCACAGCCCAATGGGGAGGCAATCAGTAAAAGTTTTAAGGCGTGTCCCAAAAAATATATAGAACATTTTTTTAAATATTACGTTATGTTATATATTTTGTGAGATGTAGTTGTTACACTGCATACAATAAAAAATATGTACGATATTAGCTCATTTGGCATACGCTTTAATTTTAAATTGCTTGAGTTAAACTTATTAATTTTTGATTACTTTCACCAATAGTAATATAATACATATACATAATATATATATATATATAATACATAGATATAATTATATACAATTTCTTTCGTGATTGTTTGTAGGTACCCGAAGGAGGAAAAAGCATCGAGATGCAAATTTTTCATTCTAAAATATAGCTATATTCCTATAATGAATATTTTTCTCAAAAGCAAACATTGTGTAATGGATAATAAGAACATCCAAAAATTATTTCTCATCCTTTTTTGGATAAGCAACGCCGTCGTAATAATTTCAACGTTTTAGCATAAAATATAGAACTGTATATCTTAGATAATTTGGATGTTTCTGGAAATAATGGGGCGCGAATTTTTATAAAGCCATGTCCGCTCCCAATGTATAGCATATGGACTTCTAATGGAAGTATCTCAACAGAATTTTGTCTACATGAATTGCTTGCTACTCAGTTGCTCAACCTCTTAAGGATAAGAGGATAGGGCTAGGACAGGACTAGTGGGTAGCTAATCGCTCTCGCAACACCCCGTGAAGATTGGATGGGTGGAAGGGAGGAAGGACTTTTTTTTAAAAATCACAAACACTCAGACTACGAACAGAAATCCATAAAGCGATCGAAAGATCAACTGGATGAAACGGTGAGTGGGAGGGAATCATAGACATCACAAACATTCATACCTACGAACAGAAATTAATAAATTGATTGAAATCAATTTATGGAACTGTCCGTACGAAGTCGAAGATGTGAGATTCGTAACCGAAGGCAACGAAGTTGACCACTGTGCCACGAACCCGAGGAAATATTCCAGAATATAAAGCAGGCGGCGACTAGAAAAAGGTTAAGAAACACTGGTCTAAACGACAGCCACGAGTGGCAGCGTGCAAAGAAGAGGTTTTCTTTTGATTAAATGTAAACAATATGCAATAATGAATTCATCATGCGCTCTTTACTTTGTACAAGAGGTCTGCACGGGCCGGGTTCGGGCGGGTAAAGACATTTCAGATTCGGGCTCGGGCCGGGCCTGGGTAAGAGATTTAATTTTCAGAAAAATATTTCGAACAATGTTCGGGTCATGAATCAGCCATAAGACAATATTATTTGCAATTTTAATAATTTATTACACATGTGTTGTGAATATCGTTGGGAATATGAATATAATAACATATTGTTTGAAAAGTATAAATGAATTTCAATTTTGAAAAAAATCGGGGCTGAGAAAAATAAATCTGGACTTTGGATCGGGTTCGGGAAACTAGTGCGATATTGAGACTCGGGCCAGGACCGGGCCTGGAGATGTCGGGTTTGGACCGAGTAACTTTATAAAATTTCGGCCCGTGCAGACCTCTAATTTGTACACAAAAATTTAAACAGCCACGCACGAACCGCTATTATTATCGACTGAAGGTTCCTATGTGTAAATAACGTTTCTGCTTTATTATCTGTGGCGTAAAATGATACGTTCAACAGTAATAATAATTGCAATAACCTCGAACAAAGCGAAAAAATTTAATTTCACTCGTCAAATCAGAACTATAATATATATGGTTTAGATAGGGAATACCGGTCATGTTTTTGATTTAGACAGTTTCATAAAATTGACAAGAGATTTCTTCTACATTTATTTATAGTACAGATGAAATCAACAATACATGGCACACACGCATTTGACAAATATAATGAAGACAGTAATTACATATTACAAAATACATATATAATAAAAAACATTTCTTTTTAGCACAGAAAAAAAACATTATTTTAATGCGAATTCAAATCAGATATAGAGAATAAACAAAGATCGTTTCTGAATATGTCAACCTTACTAAACCAGGGCTACGTAACCTTTTTTCACTCACGGCACACCTAAGCACGCATTAATATTTCGCGGCACACCACATGGCAAAATGTAACAAAAATTTTAAATTTATTAATTTGTTTTTATTTGATGAATTTTATTAGTAGCGAATTTTTTTTTTGTTTTTTGTTCAGCCAAATCTAAAGAATCTTTCTGTTTTCAATAATAGTCTTGTTGGTCCATCGGACCATTTTCAATGATGCTAGTCGTAACTTTTTCAATGTTTAAGTTTCTGTTTGAACAAGTTTTATTTGTCAGAGTTAATAACTTTTCATTTCGCTTTTTTGTAATAATTCCTCTTTGAAATTTTTAACCATCAATACTTCGCAATATATGCAGAAATGTGTAATTTCTACGGTAGGATTTTTTTTGATTCACACACGAGACAAACCCCATTTTGTTCTCCATAATTTCAGTTGCACTATTCGTGCTGTTGGTAATACTATTTCTCATTAAATATCAAAATAATCAATATTTGTTTCAACTAGAATAATATAAACGGAGATCTTTGCCACCGAATGGCTTTAATTTTTTCTAATATAAAAGTATACGCTTTTTTCTCGTTTTGTACGTACTGTGCCGCGACACACCTATTTTCATCATGCGGCGCACCAGTGTGCCGCGGCACAATGGTTGCGGAGCACTGCTCTAAGCGATGCACTGTTCAGCTGAAGAGCCATTGCAACTGACGACTCGTATAATATAACCGAAGCGAAGAATAAGTCTTAAGAAAAATATTGTTCGGTTATGGTTCCGGCCACGAAGGTAGAAAAAAATAAAAGCATGTAAGATAAGTATCAAGAATTTCAGGATTATAAACTCGCCCCCAGAGAGAAAAATGCTTTAAAATCGAAAACGATCTGCGAGTTTCAAGAGATTGCAATGACAGCATTCGTCACCTTCTTTTAAGTAATTATCAAAGAAAATCTAGTTCTTTTTAAAAAAAGTTAGCAGATATTTTTTATGTACTCGCTATAATTGCAACATTTAGGAATGGTGAAAAACTAAAATCGATAAAATTTTCGCCATTTGAATGACTATTTTAGAGAGCGAGTGAGAATGAATGAATCAGTTGGAAGTGCTCACTCGCTGAATGAAATCGGTCATAAAAATAATCTTTCAAATATTAAATAGTGTACGTATATATTTTTATAAATATTCCATCAAAAATTGACAGTAAGCCCAATAAACGTAAAATTAAACAAGAAATTTTAATAATTTAAGACATCGACTGAAATTTTATTAGAAAAGTTAAAACTGAAAGTTATTAGGTTATCATGGTTTTTATTAAGAAACGTATTATTTTGGGATATATTAACGTTTCGAACCCGTTGTCGGTTAAATTTTCAATGTCTCCGATTAAATAATAGAGTACATGTTGTGGCATCACAGAAAAGATAATAATTACATTTCGATCAATTTTGATTCTAGTACCTTGACATGGGTTAATTCCTAGAAAATTATACAAAGATTTTTAATAAACATTTTGCGAAACTTGTTGCTCAGGATATCATGAGATTACGATGACGTGATAGGTATGCCGAATTGACGCATCATCGAAGAGCAGTGAGACAATGCACACGCCCCTCGATCGAGAGCGGTGAGTCGGTGTCATTTTGAGGGGGCGTAGCTGACGCTGACGTCACGCGGCATCTAAACTTGACTGTGGAGCTGCCTACACAATACGACTGCTACGATGCACCGACTGCGCTACGTCACGCGGCCATGTATTTATTTTCGTTGTGAAACGAAAACATTTTGCCGACAAGTTTCATACATTATAAATCAACCATTTTCAGATACGTAACCTTCATCGAATTTTTTCGCGGACGATTATAACACGTCGCACGGGTGATCATGTTTTATCGTCTACAGCAAGGTACAATCGCAAAATACTTTTTAAGCAAACACTCTCCGACACGAGTTGTGTTAAATTTTCGTTTGTGAAAACATTTCATAACGTTTATAAATCGTACTCATAAAGAAAACTTATTAGTAACGATTCTTTATTAAAATATGTCCAAACAACATATAACAAATATATAAATAAATCCATTAATTTTCATTTTGCACCTTAAGAATGTTGACAGAATAAAGGTGCGATAAATGTTTAAGCACTCTTTGATTGAAGATTAAATATGAATATAAAAGAAAAAATATTTAAATGAATATACCTCCCCCCTCCACCATTGTCAACTAACTGAATTGTAAAATTTAAGACATCGACTGAGGGTGCTTGATGGAATTTCAATATTAATTTTGTTTAGATTTTGTACATTTCCATGTATTTCGTCACTACCAACCCGGGTTTCGCCTTTCGGCATCTTCAGGCATTGAGTACACGAATGAACTCGAACTGACACGACATTAAATAGTGTCTAACGCTTATATATAAAATTTGTATTATTGAGATTTTGTACACTTCCATGTATTTTGTCACTAACGACCCGGGTTTCGCCCTTCGGCATCTTCAGGCATTCGAGCATCTTAGCTTATATATAAGATAAAAATACGACAAAATATTATAAGTCTAGGACCCACACTGCTAACTGATTTGTCATAAGGTATGTCACTTATAGACTTTCATATTTACAAAGAGAATTTACAATGAAAATGTAGCATTTTTTACAGCATCGTAAAATATACAGCAGAGAAATCCGATGGTGTTTGAGAAAATAAGGATTATAATTTTAGCACATTATCTTGTCGAGACATTCATAACAAGGTTATATGACTGCTATTACGTAAAAACTGACCACTTTATTTATATTATAGTATCCTGATTTTGAGTGAATTTCCTGGTTTAAATTGCATGCAAGTAACTGAAGACTAACATACAGACTCATCGACAACGATTACATTGAAATCAGCACGCTGTACCACAGTCGTGTGTTGACATTAAATTGGCAGTACAACTATAAATTAAGCATTTTAAGTGCTTAGCCTTGGTGGAATGCCATTATACGACATGGATAACAGAAAAAAATCTGTAATATCACATATTAATTTAATTTAACGATCAGAACCTTGAATCGTTCACTCTTTATACATTTCCGTGCATTTCGTCAGTAACGACCTTGGTTTCGCCTTTTGGCATCTTCAGACATTCGAGTACATGCCTGAAGATGCCGAAAGGCGAGACTTAGATATATATATATACTGTTTAGAAGATATAGACAATATCATGTCATCTCACGTATTCCAACATCATAATATTTATTTTAAAATTAAATCATCCAAGGTAATAATTGTGTTTTTAGAAAAGGAGCTTACGTGGTGTCATTAGTTAGACGTTAAAATAAGTGTATTGTATTTTTATTGATTATGCGTAATTACATGGGCTTCTTGTAATGATTTCAGTAAGGGTGAGGGTTAATATTTAATTTGAGTTATTGAGATTTTGTACACTTCCATGTATTTGGTCACTAACGACCCGGGTTTCGCCTTTCGGCATCTTCAGGCATTCGAACGCACGAATGAACTCGAATTGACAGACAGTAAACAGTGTCTAACGTTTATATAGAAGATACAAATACGACAAATATTATTTGCGAGATAAAATATTATTCGTCTACGATCCACACTGATACCTGAGTTAAAATTTCGAGAATCGCCTTAATTCTTATTTTGTAAACAACGCATTAACAGGGTGGCGAATTGCCGCTTTCCAACTAATATTAGAATTACCAGTGATTTTACAATTATAATAGCATTTGACACACCCTGGTTTTAAGTGTACATGTCATTAGTGTCCTGAACTAAAATCGGCCTGCGGCAACAGCAATATTTCGCAGAATAGGCTCTTTCTTGTTGCCAGGCGTTCAAATAGCCCCCGGTTAAGTCCGCCGGACGAGTCCATTTTTACGGAAAAGGGTAGCTCCAACTTTGCAGGGAGTTTTTTTTTAATTTTTGTAGACAGTCGATTACGATCTGCCAAGCGGGACGAGCTGCGCTCTCGTGGCGGAGGTGACGTGACGATGTGAATTGTTTGTTTTTTTTTGATTTGCATTGGACTTAATTTAAAATCGTTGTGTCATTTGTATTATAACTTAAAGTAAATTCAGTTGCTAAGTAAATGTAAATGTAGAATCAATTTTATGTGTCAAGATTTATATATTTGTGTAATGTTAAACCACTGCATTTTGAATGGAAAATAAATAAGTTTTGAACCGGATTTGAAATGGTGTTTGACTGAGATCAGCCCTTCCAGGACTCCGGATAACCAGCCGCTCGCCTCTCTTCGATCCGGGGTCTTCTCACATTGTGGGTTTTGACTGAATGCAATTCGACGAAAGAATAAATATATACAATTATTCCACATTTAGTGGCATATGTTAGGTGTTTCAACGTTTAGGATACAGCAACGGGGAGTTTGGAAGATTCAGCTGTTCTTTCATAATTGGCAAGGAATTTAACTGGGCTCTATTGAATTCCAAAATTTATTGATAAAATAATTTATGATCCCCCATGTTTTGATGCAACAACTTAACCCCATCATCCACATTCAACGTATGGTTCTCCAATAATAAATGATTTGCGAATCTCGAAGTGTCTTTTTTTAATCTAAAGGCTGCTAAATGTTCTGATACTCTTATATCTAATGTACGTGTGGTATTACCCACATATAAATGTTGACAGCCAGATTTGTTCTTAAAGTGGACTCGATCTTTATTGTTAATAAGTAATTTGCCTAACGAATTTTTGCAATAGAAAGCCGGTCTAACACTATCAGCGAGTTGTTTTTTTTTTAATTTTAAAGCTTGTACAACCTAAATAACTAATTCAATACCAGTTTCTAGGTTGTCCTATGTCTTTAGACAAGTCCCCGAAATATAGCATCTTTTCTGTTAAATTACTTTGTTTTTTTGATACAAGACTATCTATAAGAGACGCATCATAGCCATTATTAATGGCAATTGTTTTAATAATACTTAGTTCGTTTTCAAAATTAAATTTACTTAGAGGTATAGTGACTAATATGTGAACCTGAAAATGGAAAGCAGCCAATTTATACGAGAGAGGATGTATTGAATTATTGTTTATGACAGCATCTGAATATGTTGATTTGCGAAATATTTTGAATTCATGAGTAGAGTTTTTAATATCAATATTAAGGTCAAGGAAATTTATATTCTTGCTGCCTACTTCTAAAGTGAATTGAATTATATCATCTAATGAGTAAAGTAAATTATGAAGGTTAGAAAGTTGCCTCTCAGTTCCATTGAATAAACAAAGCATGTCATCTACGTAACGGAACCAATAAACTACGTTTCTAACTTCTGTTTTATTGCTAAAAATAAGGTTTTCTAAATGGTTCATGTAAAATTCTGCTAATAATGGTGATAGACAACTTCCCATTGCAAGACCTTCGGTTTGTTCATAGAATCTATTATCAAATTGAAAATAGTTCTGGTCAACGCAAATGTCTAATATATTAAGTAATTCCGCAGTAATGACGGGATTAACTCTACGCATATTAAGGGTATCTTTGATAATTTGTTTATATTTGTTTACAGGCACATTATTGAATAAGCTGGCAACGTCAAAAGAAATTAATTTGGCGTTTAACGGAATGTTATAATTTTTAATACTATATAATGGCTTGAATTTACTGTGATTGCGGATGAGAGAGTTAGCTTTTTTGGAAAGTTTGTGCGCTGGAGCATTCATATATGAAACTACCGGGCGAATTGGTATTGAAACCTTGTGAATTTTCGGTAGCCCATAAAATTTGGGGGCTTGTGGAAGTGTACAAAATCTCAATAAGTCAAATTTCATATTGAAATTCCATCAAGCACCCTCAGTCGATGTCTTAAATTATGGGTTGGTATTTGTTTGGTCACTAAGTAGATTATTGTCAAGATTGTATCTATTAATTTCGAGCTGTTCCAAAAGATTAAGTTTAAGGCTTTTTTCACACAAATGTAAGCATATCGGAGCTGATTTAGTGGTTATGTTGTGGGCTTCTACCAGGAGGTGGTTGGCAAAATGAGAATCTGTTTTATTATTTTTAATTGATCTTACATGTTCCTTAAATCTAGTTGCAATGCTTTTTTCTGTCTGTCCGATATAGATCGAATCACACAGGCCGCAGTTAAGTTTGTAAATTCCGCTTTGCAGAACTAAATACTTTGTTATTTTATCCTATTGGTATATTTTATATTGGACGAAAAGGTTATATCTAAAATGACGACCATTTTTTCTAAACAGATGCCTGAAAAGCTGCAGTAGTAATGGCATATTAATTTGGTTTTGTAAAAACGGCACGTTTATTATACTTTTCTTTTGAAAAATTATAAATAAAAAATAACTTCAGATACCGTAATTGTGCTATGACGGTCGGTTAATAAGAAGAATATATGTAATTCATGAAACAAATAGCCAGCTAAGTATGCAGACAATTTATATATTCTCAGGTTAGGCAGTGTAACAATCCTTCTTAATCCAAATGTATGACAAAATGATTGATCATATCCCACAATTCGATTATTTATAGATATATTAAAACAAGTTTTCTTCGTTTTCCAAGTGTGAATTTGTTATTGCTCAATCAAATATTTCGCTGATTGAAGTCGTGCGGCGAGTCTGTTTTTTAATAGAAAAACTTGTGGTAGCATCTAATCACTATTATTCAAATTAAAGTTTGCGGCCATTGTCCGTTTAGAAAACGTTACTTATTTCAAAAGCAATATGCTACTTGCCATCGCCAATATGGAAAATGTTTTCATGACTGGCTGAAAAGCAATTTGAACATAGACCGTTATATTACAAATCTACAATGCTTTCATAAATCATAGATGATAAATAAATGTGGAAAAAACGGAGATTCATAGAATGATTTACGAGGAAGAGCTTAAATACAATAATGCTCGTTTCTGCCTTAACACATTGACAGCGGGAAACGGCAAATGCCGTTTTTCGCGGATTATCGGTCGAAGGCGGGACACGGCAAAAGTCGTTTTTGTTGACTATCGGTTGTTGGCGGGAGACGGCATTTCACGGGTTTGTATATCGGCGTGAAATAAAACGCCGCAACTAATTATCTGACACACCCTGGTTTTTCTTAAGTATAAGTGTCATTAGTGTCCTAAACTGAAATCGGCCTGCGGCAAAACAGCAATAATTCGCAGAAAACGCTCTTTCATGTTGCCAGGCGTTAAAAAAGAGCCCCTAGGCTTCGGCCGCTGGACGAGTCCATTTTTACGGAAAAGGGTAGCTCCAACTTTGCACGGAGTTTTTTTTGAATTTTTGTAGACAGTTGATTACGATCCGCCGAGAGGGACGAGCTGCGGTCTCGTGGCAGCGGAGGTGACATGTGAACTGTTTGTTTTTGTGTTTTGATTTGCGTTGGATTTAATTTAAATTCGTTGTGTTATTTGTATTATAACTTAAAGTAAATTCAGTTGCTAAGTAAATGTAAATGTAGAATCAATTTTATGTGTTAAGATTTATATATTTGTGAAATATTAAACCACTGCATCTTGAATGGAAAATAAATAAGTTTTTAACCGGATCTGAAATGGTGTTTGTCTGAGATCAGCCCTTCCAGGACTCCGGATAACCAGCCGCTCGCCTCTCTTCGATCCGGGGTCTTCTCATATCATTAGTTCTACTTCTTTGCTAGATTATAAGGGGTGAAAATCAACAGTCGTATAGATTTGTTTCGATATCTCAATCTCTAGTTCAGTTTGAGTCGTTTCAAGTGTCGGACTATTTTTCATATCGCTCGCGCTGTTTTGTTTACATACTGTTTCGTATTTTATTATTCGAATATAATATTACCATTGTATAAGACGGTATCCCTACAAAAATGTCTTCACAAGCCAATGATAGTGACGATGAAGTGTATGCCGACAATTTATCTGATTGCTCATGGAATAATGATATTGAAGAGTTGTCAGACAACGAATCGAGTGATGATGAGCAAATACCAAGACCTAGAACCAGTGGCGGCCGGTGACAAGAATATTAGGGAGTGCAAGAAAATACTCATCTATTTATGCAAGAAATCCATTCTCCGATTCTTGGATTTTGAAAGCACTTCAATACCACAAACATTTAAGTCTGATATTGACAATACCAAGTGTTTCTCTACACTCAACGTCGCAAGAGCATTTAGTCTGTCTTGAGTCATGGTATTTCTCAAAAATGATTTAATCCTTTTTAATGTTTAGAAACAACGCTCACTTTCCACTGGAATCTGTAATAACTTACTTACGAACTATTTTTTTTTGTACAATTTCTACATTCAATTTCTGATTAAACACTTTCTTATTAACCGTACACTAGGACGACCTGCTGCTTTAATTTCCAGCCTTTTCGAAAAATCCCGACGATTTTCTTTAATGTATGAGACGGAATATGCACTATTCTTTACTGAAGCACGTAAATATTAGAATTACGTAATTAGAAAGTAAATACATTTGATGGTATGCGTTTCTTTGTGGACAGGCTCAATATACTACAGGTCCTTTCGACGTACTTACTAAACATATGCGACAGGTCTCTGCTAGTTTGAATACTTTCGGGAACGGTCGTCATAATTCGGCAAGAGGTGCAATGCTCCTGAATAACTAAAAACTTCGTATTTAAATCGAATATGCGACACAGGCGACGTCACAAAAAACTAAAGTTTAGTACTAAATCCCTTCTACTCTGGGAGAGCTATACAGAAATTGAACCTCCCGCCGTATTCCGCCGCCTCGCCGTGAACCGCCTCGCAGCTTACACAAACAATAATTATTATTATTAGTATTTTGGTGCGGAATACGTTCGCTTAAGCATTGTTGTGAATAATCGCTTCGTGCAATATTTCCTTAACGGGAACACGCGGGAAAATTTAAAATTAGTTTGTACAATATCGCCTATTACTTGAATAAATATGTTCATGGCAGTGCACTGCACCCTTTGCTCCTTTACAAGAGCCGTCCCTGCCTAGAACGTTTCACCGTCGCACTATTCCAAGTGATTCTGATTCGGAGACGAGCTCAGACGAGTATGTGGATGAGTGGTCATCGTTAGATAATCCTCCAGTTTTGAAATCATTTTTAGGCCGCCGCGGTTTTAATTCAAATTTCGATTGTCCTCAAACTGTAAGTGATGCGGTAAATTTATATATCGGTGATGATTTGTTTGAATTTTTTGTAAACGAATCTAATAGATATTACCACCAAAACTCCCATAATTATAAATTAGGTAAAAAATCGGCAAAGTGGAAAAATATTACTTTGAAAGAAATGAAAAAGTTTCTGGGGCTTATTCTTTTGATGGGACAAGTTCGCAAGGATATAAGGGGCGAGTATTGGTCTACAGAACCAACAACTGAAACTCCTTATTTTGCTAAAACGATGTCCAGAGAGTTCTTGAAAATTTCAATCGAAAATATTGTTTCGTTTAGAAGTTGTGTCAATTTTAAAAAGCAATATATTTTTGCGCTAATCACGAAAAACGCCCGCCACAGGATAGAGTTTATTGTTCCGGGCGCCCGCTCAAGAAGTGTTAATACCGTTCAAATACTAAAATATTTTGATAACATTAAAATTAATATTTTCATTCTACAACCTGCAAAAAAACATTCATTAAATATTGTTTTGAAACATGTACCAAAATTCTTAAATTATCGTTTATAAAAAATATATATAGGCTATAATTTAAGACATCGACTGAGGGTGCTTGATGGAATTTCAATATCAAATTTGGATTATTGAGATTTTGTACACTTCCATGTAAAATACAAAATCTCAATAATCCAAATTTGATATATAAGCTAGTATACCTAATCAACTAATAATATTGCATATAATTACTATACAAAAGTGATGATGTAATTCCGGTACCCTTAATACGAAAACTTATTCTAGGAACGTTTTTATACTTATTAGTGAGCTTGGCACTACAGGTCGAAAAACACGAAGCACTTCTTTGCTATCAGTCAGTTCAGCTTTTGTTCGCAGGTAATCGATTAGCTGAGTTGAGAGGTCAAGTGGTAAAAATAAACGCTGGATTCAGTGCATTTCGCGAGTGGGCAAAGTCAATTTAAAACACTTGTGCACTTTCATAATATAAATATTATGGTACTAGTACCTACATAATATAAATATGATAGTTTTCAGCCATTCTTTTGTAATGAAACGAATCAGTGATTAAGTATGATGAATGAATTAGACTACCATCAATTTAACCATGCCCGCTTAAAAGTGGAGTGTATTTATATTTGTTTGTGATGTCTAAAATTCCTTCCCACCCATCCTATCCGAAAAACGGTCCTAGTCATATCCTTATATCTACACTCTCTTCGAAAAGGAGAGGTTGAGTAACTGAGTAAGAAGCAGTTCTCATAGAAAACTTATGTTAATATACCTCCATTAGGATGCCATATGATTAATTTTGGGAGCGGCCATGATTTAAAAATGCTAAAAAGAGGGCATTTCACTTATATATTGACAAACCGAAACATGACACAGAATACAGAGAATGTAATAGCATTACAGGCATAAAAATATTATATTTTACATTTATTGATGAATTGAATTGAAAACAAAACTGAATGGATAAAAAAAGAAATTCTATATTACGACAATATTAAAACGGGTATATTTCGAATAAGCAATAAAATTATGTGCTCTGTACCAAGAAATTCGGCACAAGAAACAATCGGGATCCCGGGATTCCTATCAGAGTGAATTTATAGAACTCTTATTGTCATAAAGATCACCATCTGCGTGATATACAGATGAAACAAGACAAGGCGAGGAAGTCGATATGCCTGAGACTTTATTATTATAATATAGCATATATAGATAAAAGATATTTTGTATAATTTAAGAAAATCTCAATAATTCAATTTAAGACATCGACTGAGGGTGCTTGATGGAATTTCAATATTAAATTTGGATTATTGAGATTTTGTACACTTCCATGTATTTTGTCACTAACGACCCGGGTTTCGCCTTTCGGCATCTTCAGGCATTCGAGCACACGAATGGACTCGAACTGAGAGACAGTAAACAGTGTCTAACGCTTATATAGAAGATAAAAATGCAACAAATATCATTTACGAGGCAATACATTATACGTCTGAGAGCCACACCGATACCTGAGTTAAAAATTTCGGAAACCGCCCTAATCCTTATTTTGTAAACACCATATTAACAGAGTGACGAATTGCCGAAGGCGAATTGCCGCTTTTCAACTTCTTTTAGAAATACCAGTGATTTTACAATTATAATAGTATTGTGGGTTTTGACGGGATGTAATTCGACGAATGGGTAAATATATACAATCATTCCACATTTGGTGACATCTGTTAGGTGTTTCAACGTATCGGATATAATAGCGGAGAATTAGGAAGGTTCAGCTGCTCATTCAAGATTGGTAATGAGTTTAACTGGGCTCTATCTTTATTGTTAATAAGTAATTTGCCTAGAGAGTTTTTTGCAATAGAACGCCGGTCTAACACTATCAGCGAGTTGTTTTTAATTTTAAAGCTTGTACAACCTAAATAACTAATTCTATGCCAGATTCTGGGGCGGTCTATGTCTTTAGACAAGTTCCCAAAATATAGCATCTTTTCTGCTAATTTACGTTGTTTTTTTGATACAAGACTATCTATAAGAGACGCCTCATAGCCATTATTAATGGCAATTTGTTTAATAATGTTTAGTTCGTTTTCAAAATTAAATTTATTTAGAGGTATAGTGACTAATCTGTGAACCTGAGAATGGAAAGCAGCCAATTTATATGAGAAAGGATGGTCTGACTTAAAATGGATCGTGGCTTCTGAAAACGTCTGTTTTCGGTAAATTTTAAATTCATGAATGGAGTTTTTAATATCAATATTAAGGTCAAGGAAATTTATATTCTTGCCCCTACTTCTAAAGTGAATTGAATTTTATCATCTAGTGAGTTAAGAAAATTATGAAGGTTAGAAACTTGTCTCTCCGTTCCATTGAATAGACAAAGGATGTCATCTACGTAACGGAACCAATAAACTACGTTTCTAACTTCTGTTTTATTGCTAAAAATAAGGTTTTCTAAATGGTTCATGTAAAATTCTGCTAATAGTGGTGACAAACAACTTCCCATTGCAAGGCCTTCGGTTTGTTCATAGAATCTATTATCAAATTGAAAATAGTTCTGGTCAACGCAAACGTCTAATATATTAAGTAATTCCGTAGTAATGACAGGATTAACTCTACGCGTATTAAGGGTATCTTTGATGATTTGTTTACATTTGTTTACAGGTACATTAGTGAATAAGCTAACAACGTCAAAAGAAATTAATTTGGCGTTTAACGGAATGTTATAATTTTTAATTTTATCTACTAACTCTAATGAATTTTTAATACTATACAATGGCTTGAATTTACTGTGATTGCGGATGAGAGAGTTAGCTCTTTTGGAAAGTTTATAAAAATTACAATAAGTTTAATGAGGAGTTGGCTACTCTTAAAAATATTAAAACTAAAATTAAAGATAATGATATCATTGTCACAAAGGCGGACAAAGGAAATACCACGGTCCTGTTAACGCGAAAAGACTATGTTGATAAGTTTAATAACTTTCTCGATAATAACGATATAGTCGAATTGAAAAAAGATCCTACATTAAAATTTAATAAAAATATTAAAGAGGTTATAAATAGTTGTAGCATTACAATCAACCCTAAGGATTTGTCCTTTTTATCCACTAGAAATCCACAAGCCCCCAAATTTTATGGACTACCGAAAATTCACAAGGATTCAATACCAATCCGCCCGGTAGTTTCATATATGAATGCTCCAGCGTATAAACTTTCCAAAAGAGCTAACTCTCTCATCCGCAATCACAGTAAATTCAAGCCATTGTATAGTATTAAAAATTCATTAGAGTTAGTAGATAAAATTAAAAATTATAACATTCCGTTAAACGCCAAATTAATTTCTTTTGACGTTGTTAGCTTATTCACTAATGTACCTGTAAACAAATGTAAACAAATCATCAAAGATACCCTTAATACGCGTAGAGTTAATCCTGTCATTACTACGGAATTACTTAATATATTAGACGTTTGCGTTGACCAGAACTATTTTCAATTTGATAATAGATTCTATGAACAAACCGAAGGCCTTGCAATGGGAAGTTGTTTGTCACCACTATTAGCAGAATTTTACATGAACCATTTAGAAAACCTTATTTTTAGCAATAAAACAGAAGTTAGAAACGTAGTTTATTGGTTCCGTTACGTAGATGACATCCTTTGTCTATTCAATGGAACGGAGAGACAAGTTTCTAACCTTCATAATTTTCTTAACTCACTAGATGATAAAATTCAATTCACTTTAGAAGTAGGGGCAAGAATATAAATTTCCTTGACCTTAATATTGATATTAAAAACTCCATTCATGAATTTAAAATTTACCGAAAACAGACGTTTTCAGAAGCCACGATCCATTTTAAGTCAGACCATCCTTTCTCATATAAATTGGCTGCTTTCCATTCTCAGGTTCACAGATTAGTCACTATACCTCTAAATAAATTTAATTTTGAAAACGAACTAAACATTATTAAACAAATTGCCATTAATAATGGCTATGAGGCGTCTCTTATAGATAGTCTTGTATCAAAAAAACAACGTAAATTAGCAGAAAAGATGCTATATTTTGGGAACTTGTCTAAAGACATAGACCGCCCCAGAATCTGGCATAGAATTAGTTATTTAGGTTGTACAAGCTTTAAAATTAAAAAACAACTCGCTGATAGTGTTAGACCGGCGTTCTATTGCAAAAACTCTCTAGGCAAATTACTTATTAACAATAAAGATAGAGTAAACTTTAAGAACAAATCTGGTATTTATAAATTACAATGCAATGATTGCCAACATTTCTATGTGGGTAAAACCACACGTACATTAGATATAAGGGTATCAGAACATTTAGCTGCCTTTAGATTAAAAAAGAAACTTCGACATTCGCAAATCACTTGCTAATGGAGAACCATACGTTTAATGCGGATGATGGGGTTAAACTGTTGCATAAAAACATGGGGGATCATAAATTATTTTATCAGGAAATTTTAGAAATTAATAGAGCCCAGTTAAACTCATTACCAATCTTGAATGAGCAGCTGAACCTTCCTAATTCTCCGCTATTATATCCGATACGTTGAAACACCTAACAGATGTCACCAAATGTGGAATGATTGTATATATTTACCCATTCGTCGAATTACATCCCGTCAAAACCCACAATACTATTATAATTGTAAAATCACTGGTATTTCTAAAAGAAGTTGAAAAGCGGCAATTCGCCTTCGGCAATTCGTCACTCTGTTAATATGGTGTTTACAAAATAAGGATTAGGGCGATTTCCGAAATTTTTAACTCAGGTATCGGTGTGGCTCTCAGACGTATAATGTATTGCCTCGTAAATGATATTTGTCGCATTTTTATCTTCTATATAAGCGTTAGACACTGTTTACTGTCTCTCAGTTCGAGTCCATTCGTGTGCTCGAATGCATGAAGATGCCGAAAGGCGAAACCCGGGTCGTTAGTGACAAAATACATGGAAGTGTACAAAATCTCAATAATCCAAATTCAATAATTCAAATTTGATATTTTGTATTTTCAGGTATATATATAATAGATAACATATATATCTGTTTAATACGCAATTATTGGGGAGAGAATAAATATATTTAATAATAAAAAAACTTCGCTTTCTAATGGGAAACTTAAGGCAAATAAACGCGAGCGGTTTTCGAAAATAGCGGTTTCTCATAACTCGACCGACCTATATCCTGTGTTGGAAAGATGGCCTCTTCGTTAGATATAATGATTGAATGTGCATAGTCACATTATTTTTGCCGACACTCGTGAATTTTCCGTTTTGATTAGACAGTCTTACGGTCGTTTCGTATCGTATTTATAAAAAAAAAAATATGTTATGAAAACAACCAGTCCATAATAATAGTTTCGAAGTATAAAGTAAAAGTTCATTATCGATCCAACTGACATTATGGAAGGGCTGGCTGTTTGTGGTGGCATTTGATACGACATATATTACATAATTATGTAATAATTCAAGTTTTAACGAAAATGTTTCTCGGCTACTAACATTAATAAAGCGAGCTCAGAGCTATTACAGAATGACCAAAAGTTATCTTGACAAAATTCATTTAGGTACGAATGCTTTAATCGGATATTTACTTTTAAGGAGTTAACTGTCAATTCTTGGTGGAAAGACATTATATTTTAAAAAATAAAACACAATTTGTTTGTACTACTTCCACATATTTATAATGATCAGGACCGGTTTCGCTCATCACGAGCATTATCAACTGACTCAGTTTATAAATATAAATATGTGGAAGTACTACTTCCACATATTATAAATATGTGGAAGTAGTACAAACAAATTGTGTTTTATTTAAAAAAAAAAAAAAAACGGAATATGTATAACGTTTTCCAAAAAGCCTTTTGCTGCCAAAACAATCCCAGCACCTCAAGGGCATTCTCATTATATTATTCCATTTTATAGCGGTATGTCATCTATCGCGCTTTGAATATTTTTCTACGATTCTTTAATCAAAGATGGCTTAGATACATCATATAAGATAACCAAAATGAAAATATGTATGGGGTGGCTAAATCTGGAGATCTTAATGGTCAGTAAATGTTACTGCCTGTGAACACTAATCGGCATGGAAAGAGCTTAGCCAACAACTGTTCATCTGTGCCTCATGCTAAAGGCAATTAAGAGTCATCTTACGGAAACCACATATATTCCATACTCGTATATATCGTTCTCGATCATGACACGGTAGTTCATAAGTTCATTTTCCCGCGCCGTAAAATAACTTCAGCTTCGAGGACATTCTTGATGCTGATGATTCATTTGTGAACTTCACTATCACAATAATTTCTTATTCTGTCTGTTATGTTCGAAATAAGCTATGTGGTCAGTTTTTTCAAATACAAAATAGCTTGTATAACAAAAACTGTTCACTGTCAAATATAAATTGTCGCAATTGAACCAAATTAACAAAGACATTTGTTATAAGTTCTGTTGTAATGCTAGTCTTTGGTCACACCGTAAAAAATCGCACATAGTGTCTGTGAAAAAATATATCTACATAAATCAGACGATGAATTATTTTCGTGTTTCGTTTGGGGTGTTTTATTTTTGGCATCCCATGCGACGAAAGGGTGAGGGATAGGAAAAAGAAATTTGACGGACATTTCACCCCTATCTACAGAGACTGAGGAGAAACAAGAAAACACAGTGAACATAGCGATCACAGAATTTGTTGTAGCAGTTGTAAATATCAATGATGTCCACGATTACGACATTTATTAAAATTTTGTATAAAGGGGTGTTATTATTCAATCATGACGTAAGAGAAATGTTTAGTTGACTTACCTATATGAAGCGAAAAACAACCCAGAAACAAGGATCGAAATCAATTCTTACCTGGAACAAAAGACAAAAAAATAATAAATATTTGACTATGTAAAACTCAACACATACATGTTAAAGAAAATACTATAATATAAAATTGTTTTTTTTTTTCAAATTTTATGTAACGTACCACGTCGGTTGAAAATCTTAAATATATAGTAAATTCGGTTACATGTACATAACTTTTTAACTATAATATATGAGATTGATTACAACAAGAAAGAAAGAAACACAATATTCTAGAATCGAGATTAATTATTGTGGTCATCATAGCTACTTATTTATATTTATATTCATTTCAAATTGAACAATTTTTCGTGTACGTTTTTTGAAACATACGATTTTGCTTGTCAGTAAATTGTTATTGTCTTAAGTCACTAATAAATGCATTCAAATTTTAAATATTTGCTTAAGTGGCGTATCGTTTCAGAATAATTGAGAATTTGAAAGCTGCCGACGAATACTTAAGAAGTAAATATAATATATGTAGCTGTCTGTTCGTATAACCAATCGCGCTATTCTTTAAAAAAAAAAAAAGGTCACCGTTTCGAATTTAATTCAATTTTTTCATTTGGTTCAACTCGTTCTGTGACCGTTTTCATTGAGGCCTTATAGGGGAAATGTCGGTCGCCCAGTCTGCCAACTACTCCATATAAGACCAGAGCAACACCGCCGAATATAATATTGCCGAATGCAAACATAACAAGTGTTATGGAAAATGGCAATGAAGATGTGAAACCAAATTTTCTAAAAATCTATTTATTGAGACAATTTAAAGTCAATATTTCTTATACTGTCACAATTGAGTATTATTTCAAAAACGATTGAATTTAGCAGCCTAAACAATATGATAATAACTACTATAATAATAGTTTAAATATAAATAAAGTTGATGATTTGTAAATATTTCAACTTATCTAACAGATTTTATTTTTATCTCGGCATTACACAATACGCGGATTTCTAATACACCCGCCGCCCTCCTTATGAATAATTACCTAATTAGTAGGAAAACTTTTGATTTTTCCGTTTCGCTTAACGCGCCAGTCGACTGGTGGCTGACCGACTAGTGAAAGCGTAACGTGAGCATTTTAAACAAAATAAGTAAGTATAAATATTCAGTTTCCTTTGGACCGACGCGTCTATTATATTTAGTTTTGCAATAGAGCAACAATAATCATCGCACGCCGACTGTGAAATACAACGAATTGAATATTATTTTTTAGGTTGTGTTTCGTACGCGATATGATGGCACAGATTCTTCGTTAGTCGGTGTCGTTTAAACCTTCAATTTTCACCGTAAGAAATATAGTAAAAGATTGGACTGAATCTAGTCTATAAGTGGTCACTAAACAGACATTTTGACATTGTTATTCTTCATTTAGAAGATTTCAGCACCAGATCAGATAGAATACTCCAAAGGTACATCAAACAGATCCATTTCAAGCTCGAGTATGAAAAATTAATTTAGTCGTTGAATTGACAGTTACTTATTTAACGCTATGAAAATTTAATGTGAGATGATTCATATCTATTTTAGAGGTCAACTCGTCGTGATCCAATGGTATATCAAGTTCCGACAGTTAAGCAGCCCTTCATGTAAATCAACAAACTGTAGTGAAATTTTATATCGCGCTTGCGGTTTTCGCGGTCGCCCGAGGCTCGCTATCCAAATAGTCGAAGAGCGGGGATTGAATCATCAGGCTATCGCTTTCATAAAATTTTAAATAGTAATCGTAAATTATATATCATACTGTACCATAGATAAGCTATGAGTGTATATATCAATTTATTGTTGTAAAAATAAATTGCAGATCGGGATAAATAAACATTTTACCAGACAAAATAAAAACCTCGTCGCTTTTTAAATATTGAAACTGAACTGAGTTAGGTAGGAATTTAGTGAAAACTTTAAAGTGTAGCTTTCCGTATGCTGCAATCATAATACTTAAATTATAATTTACTCTTAAATAGAATGCATTGTACTGACTGAGATTTTATCATAAAATGAAGTCATTATACAACACAAATATTACGATCCATCGTCGAGAATTTTTATTGAAACAAAAATAATAGTCTTTCAAATCCAAATCAGCCTTTCCGGGTTAAGGAACACTAATTAGAACATATTTTTCTGAATACTCTTCTGATTGTATTGATTTCGAATTTAAAAAATTAACAGAACATCTTTTTAAAAATCGGTTTTTAGTCATGCTGTTTGTACCTTCAGTAGATACTATTTTGTTGCAATAGCTTACAACTATCCTCAACAATAGATAAGATGAAATAATATACAACAAAGCGGGTTCAGTACTTGACACGACGACTTGAAAAAAGTACTTTCTTAGTACTCTTTTATGCATAGTGTGTTAATCAGACTGCCTAGAGGCTAGAGAGAACTACAATTTCAACGTATTATAATGGCAATAAAAAAATGCAAATTATTTTGTACGCCATTTTCACCAGGCAACTCAGGTATAACTTTGAATTGAGGAAATTAGTAAATTGTATCACTACGGTCAACTAGATACGGGCGACGAAATTTCGCGACGTAAACGGTTTCAGGCGTCAAAAAGTTTTAAACAACCCCTGGGAGAGCCGCCCAACTCTTGAGCGTGAGCGAAGTTTTCTCCGTGTGGCAATCGTTCGTTCAGTCAGATTTGCGAGACTGCTCAATAAGTACCATATTAAGTCACTCAGTTATCTCTTGAAATGCTGTGAAGAGACCTATTTTCACAATGATTTATCTTACGCAATAAACTATAATAGTGGATATAATAACGTTAAATTGAAAACTTATCTGCAAGCTCGCACAAATTATTCAGTGAAGTCACAAATAATAAGTTTTCATGCTTGAATCGTTTAATTCGAAAAAATCAAAAGATAAAGCGGAAAATTATCCATTATTTAAAATTATAAAACTAAAAGCAGTGACATTCTCATTTCTGGAAATGATTTTAAGAATCTTGATACTGTCTTGAAAATGCGCAGACTTAAAGAAAACTTACAAGACTCACATTTCGTATGACGCCTTATAGGCTTATAGTGTCAACTCATGTTTCCCCATGACGAGGATAGATATGCAATTAAAGGCAAACAAGTCTAGGAACTTCAAATTAAATTAACAAGATGGTCATTCTACGTTGGATGGTGCGATCGAAAGAGAACTGTTTCCTGAACTACAGGCAACTTTTGCATCAATATTTGGTTGACATACCAAAATTGAGACGGAGCGATTATTATTTATGAAAACTGAGTCAAAGGGAGTTGCATACCGTTGAATATATTCATTTGAAAGATGCGATTGAAATGATATCAAAACAGGTGATCATGGAAAATTGGTTCACTGGGTGTCCACGAAACATACATCAATATATCACGGAGGCAAGCCAAATTGCCGAGAAGCAGCAAAATTTGATCAGAGTAGCATTTTCAACTTTAGCACCAAAATAACAACAACGTCTAAATGAGCAAACATAAGCGCCCTCTATTTCGGCAAAACCGCGTACAAAATACTAGTATTATATAAAAAAGAAACAAGACTTGCAATGAAAAGACAGGTAAAATTCCGTGTAACTTATCAACTAGTTATGTATATGCAAACAATAATTAACGTGGGAAAACATGAAGGGAGATACGTGATAGAACTGCGAACATTGCAATGAAATATATCGGAGACGTGGACTATAAATAATACACAACTCTAATAGTACCGGGTTCGCTCGAGGAATGAACATGTGCAACCAATATTTATGATAGATTCAGCGGTAGCTTTGTGGAAATTCACTAATTGTGACACGTTGTCTAGCCTCCTTAAGAAGCCCCCTCAGGCTGACGATGCCTCTCATAGAAGCGAAACATAACGTCACAATTATTAACAAAACCAGTGGAATAACACTTATCAATTTTTATTGAACATTTTCAACTAAGCTCTTTCTGAGAAAATTCTCTTTCAAGCCGGATGATATGACGGACAAAATTTCCGGTCAAATGTGAGAACTTTCTGTAAATGAAAATTTACAAACATATCTCAGCATTTATTTTAGATCAATAAATATTTTTAATTCATTTGAATAATAATATCTTTACTGGCTTCGTATATACAATTATTCTACGCTTTTTTTTTCTAAGTTGTAATGATAAAAAGAAGACCATCTTATTATATTAAAACGGAGTTTTGTGTTTTCCCACAAACACTTCACGGTTCACAACCTGGGATGTGGAGTCGCCCAAAGAGGGTCGGACGTTGACCAAAAACCCGACTCCGATTGCGACTAAAAAAGTCTAATTTTTTTCCAATCTTTCCTATTTATGTGTAATTGGTCTTGAAATTAAACACCAACCAACCAATCCGGCAAATAGCCAAATTTTCATAATATATATGTATATTGCAGGAGAAGATGTTATAGGCATAAATAAAAATGAAACAAGTACATTGATAACCGCAGAAATGTGAAAAAGCAGTCGGAGTCGCTCGTTTCCGGCCAAAACAGCGCGACTCCACGACTCTGACCCGGAAATAAATATCAATCTAATAAATGTATTATAATTAAATAAATGAAAAGACTATTTCATAATAAAATGTAACTTTTATGATCATTAATATAAGTTTTGAAAAAATGTATGTTAGTGGTCCGCATGATTCAAAATAGCGAGTTTAGTGGTCCATGTGATCCGAAAGCATGACGACCGCTGCGTTAGAGTGCAGTGTTGATGTGTGAATCTCTACGCGGCCCGAGTTTATCGATCAACGAAATTATTATTAACCCTCCGCTGTTCGCAGTGCACCATCCGATTGGAAATGCACAAGCATCCAAGCCTAAGTGGGTTTTCCGAATAGCCACCATCCTCCTCGTCGAATACAATCCATTCAGAATCGATCGTTAATCTAAAAATATCCAGACCTCATTCGTCGTTTGTTTTCATCGCTACCAATTGGAAAATTGTATTCATTCGACGCCGTCAGACTCGACGGAGGACGCTTTCCGAAAATACACAACAATAATAATAAAGAACACGAGAGACAGGGAATCCGTAGGAACTCCTGATTGAAAATTACCCCACTCTTACTTCCCATGCCGTATGTAAAACTTCTTCAACTATTGTGATGTTATTTAAATATATATACTTGTCCGTCGCTTAATATGGAGGATAGGTTCCACTAGATCACCGTGTAAAACGAAACCATGAAAAGTTAGACTTACAAATATACAGAAAAGAGGTGGATAAGAATTTTTTTTGAAATATTAAAGAAATACATACTTATAAATTAAAAAAAAAATATTGAAACATGTTATGCAACATATAAAAAAACTATTATTCATGGAAGCTCTTTTTTATTGGCTGAATTTCAACACTACTGCTTTCAATATCATTTTCGTATTGTTCCGTCGGTCACATTAAGAAACAAGTAATCTGTTTTTGTCATGTATAATCTACCTTTTGTTTTTGCACGTACGTCAAAATTGGAACAACAGTAGTCATATCATATCAACTCTTGTTATTTTAACAATTCATCTATTGCATTAATAGCTAAATCATCTAATACTTCACCTCCTACCAAAAGTGTGATGTTCATAATGATCGAGTTAAAAGATTGTCTTGATTCAATGTTATTATTACTCTAAATTATCCAGGGACTGCCTTCCACAATGTATTTTAAGTGGAATTTTAATATCGGTAATTGTAAATGCGATTAAAATCGCAAATTCTAAAGTTTTTCAAATCTTGGCTAGTTCTAAGTGTATTATATTATATTCCTCCATATCATCGAAAATTTTAAAAGGTATGTTTAATGAAATTCGTCTTATATGGAAAAAATATACCTTTAATAAATAACCTTGCGATATGGTTAGTCTGAAGATGCTTCTTGAAAAGGCGAAACGTGTCACGTCAGTGATAAACCAAGTGGGATAACTAAGTTGTCAATTTTAATGTTATATTAAAAATGAGCTTCCACAAAGTTACCGCCGAATCCATAGAAAATATTTAAAAAAAACATAACCGACATTGGACGAGTATAAATATAATAAAAGTTACTACGCTACCCAGTACCCACTTAACAGTTCGTAACTCTTGTATCGTAGTGATTGTCTAAAGACGTGGTAAAATGAAGTATGGTTGAATAGTTTGGCGTCCGCATATCGGAATTTGTGTTCAAGTGAAATGAACGCGCCGTTCAAAACGCCTCTGGGCGATGACTAATAATAAATTTATTCATATCTTGGTACGAGATTTACATGACAAGAAAAAATACGACACAAAAAATAAAAAGTACTATCTAGAATCCTAGAATGTGTAGTCATACAAACGATGCGATCCAACATGCGTTCATAAGATTTGCAGTATGATTTTAGAATGTATTATGATGCATTTATAGTGTTCGTGGTGACACAGAGTATCGATGAAAACATGTTTATTAATAAATAAGATTTACATTTTTATTTGAAATTAAACTACTAGCATTAAGTATTTATTTCAATAGGAATTATTGAATTTAGTTGATAACTGTTCCGGGATATCGCTTTCGCCAGAGTTCAAATTCATCAGGAACTATCAAATGATCAGGGCCGCTTGTGCCCGTCGCGAGCATTTTTCACTGATCTTTCAACAAAATTATATATCGCTCGACCGACACCATAATTACGTAACCTACTAATTAATTAAAAAGTCGAATCATCATCTTGTTTCTATTTTTAAATAATTTCTTCGAAACTCCACGTTTAGTATCAACTAGTCATTGACATTTCATTTTGTCGTTTCACACACTCGGTTATGCACTATTCGGGTATCGCTGAAAAATTTGGTGCTCTGTTCCAATACATCCTACATATTTCCAAATTTTCACTATTTCGGAAATTGATATTTTTCAACATCCGCTTTAAAGCAAAAAAACGTATATAGCATAAATATAACAAGATTGCATAAACAGGTTTTTGTTTGTAATCAATTAAATACAGCCACTATCAACCATGCTGATCTTTATAAAGAAAATGATTAAATTATATGCATGTAAATATTTCTCTATAGATAGGAGTGCGATCATCTCACCGCGTCATGGAATCATCAGGTAATTGAATACTGAAAAATATGCTCTCGACTAACAGCAATATGTAGTTAACCAATTGTAATTAGTAGGTTACGACATGCATATTGCTGTTAATCGAGAGATATATAATTCCTGATCATTCGAGAGAATTGTGGAATCAGCACAAATAATTTTTTAAGACATCGACTGAGGGTGCTTGATGGAATTTCAATATCAAATTTGGATTATTGAGATTTTGTACACTTCCATGTATTTTGTCACTAACGACCCGGGTTTCGCCTTTCGGCATCTTCAGGTACTCGAGCGCACGAGTGGTCACTTCGGGTCCATTCGTGGGCTCTAGTGCCTGAAGATGCCTAAAGGCGAAACCCGGGTCGTTAGTGACAAAATACACGGAAGTGTACAAAATCTCAATAATTCAAACAAATAATTTTGTTTTATTTTTATATATTTAAGCAATCTAGTAGAGACATTCATACTAAATACGTTTTTTGGTTCAAAGCGTATGTTATAAAAATATCGATTTACGAAAAAGTGCACTGTACAATTTTGAATAGAGCACCAAAATTTTCGGCGATACACGAATAGTGTATAACAACCATCTGTATACAACGAAGAAGTGAAATGTTAATGACTAGTCGAGACTAAGCGTGGAGTTTCTAAGACATTATTCTAAAATAGAAACAAGATGATGATTCGACTTTTTAGGATTGGTAAATTTGTGTTAGGGAGTTACAAACGCGCGACTGAAATAGAAAGGTCTTCGTTCAAGACAGGAAGTAATTCAATAAGGACAATGCATTCGAGACCAATGAACAATAAAATGATCACCTCGCCTACCCCTTCGCTCGAAATATAAATAATTCCATATGACATCGCCTGGTGATGAAACGTGCTGACGATTATGAAGCCCTCGTAAGGATTCTCTGGGGGGCAAGGAACACGGCGACGTGTAATATGCAGATAATACCAGAGTAGTACTTATTTTATATTACCCGTAATATGCTAAGAGCGAAGTCGACGTAAATCCTGGCAAGCTTGTGACTGTTGCAGTGAAGCACGCGAGAGTATTAAAAATGTCATTTGTTAGATTGAATTAAGAGGGAAGAAAAACATCTCCAAGTTTGCCGGCAACTCGACACACAGACCGGTGAACCTTTTTCAATTAAAAAATAATGTGCCCTCTGATTTGTATAAAAAAAATACTGACGAAGGGCCTAGTTTCATAAATAAACAAACAAAAAGTTCTACACATTTGTCACTTTTCCCCATAGCATAACCAATATAAAAACGTCGCAGTTGCAGTCCCTTTGGTCTAATGATGTAACGTTAGCGAAAGGAATTCTCAGTAAGGGAATTGGGAAGAATATACAGATTTTTATTTTAAACTCTTAATTCAAACTCAAAGTTATAAACGAACTAGAGTTGTAGACCTTCATCCGGCGATGTTTTGATTGATAACGACTGATGATGATGAAATTTGTCGACATGACAGAACTTACATGTAACTTCATAACATCGATAATGAAAAATGAAAACCACTCAATAAAAACTACAATAAAACTAATAAATAAACCCTACTGTCGAAATTTTGGCCTATTAAGATATTCTTTAAATTTAAAGCTTATTTTGATAACTAAAAGTTCGGTGGTAATATAAATGTATTAATTACGTTAGAAAACAAATCGCTTTTTTGAAGTTTTTAGATTTGTATAGCCATTTTCGTTTCAGGTAAGTATAAATATTGAATAAAAATGTTTGGTGTATAAAATAACTGCAAGACAACCCGAGCAATCCTTTATGAACAATGTTGGCAAGTCTGTCGCCATTGACCAATTAGCGTTAATTTTTCAAGCAACAATTTATCGACACTAATTGAATCAAAAATATTAATTAGCCGAAGATCCCGCCCAGAGTCACCAACAAGTTGAATGCTTGCGGCTAGACTTATCGTACCCGTCAGTGGGTGGGCAAAGACCAAAACGGAATTGCATCATTGTCAACCTTTCAGGAATAAATAGGTTAAACCGTGAGGCGAGGGTGGTGTGTCTCAGCCCTCTTTTGTTAGATGGTGAACCCGGTTTCATCCGTGCGCATGCTTCAATTCATGGAATCTAAGATAATACTTCGCACACAACTACACTTTGACAAAAGATACTTGTAAACAAGCAATGATTTTAATTTGTATGATCGTGGTACCAATATATGTCTATATGAAAAACAGAATCCAACAACTGTTCTAAAAGACAGATATAATTGTACAGTTTTCAAATGTACTTATTTCTCACTTTCAACATTGTGTCGAAAAAATGTGGATTACTGTTGTTGACATTGACAATTTACACACGGTTGTGAAGTACATAAAATACGCGAACTGTATGTATGGCATATATTTAAACATATGCAATATACATGTATGTTTATAAATAATATTGATCCTATAGCAATCCTATAGCCGTAGAACAAAATGTACCATTGAACAGTACTGTAAATAGTATCATATGATATTAATACATTCAGTGCTAACGACACGCGACGGGTGTCGTCGGTAATTAGCAACTACGTGGTAATCGATAGGGCACTAATATCTAGGCGATTAGTGTAGCAGTGAATGGGTTAAGAATTACGTGAGTGCAATAATAACAATTAACAAACCTTACCATTAATTAAAATTTTAAAAAATAAACTTAAGCCGCCTGTAACAAAGGTTGGTGATAAAAAGCAAGTGTATGGCATATTTCATCAGCTAGAAAATTAAAATAGCTGGGAGAGGGCACGGTCGACGCGGAGGTTTGATGAAATGTTCACGCTACGAATAATGTTAAATATAATACATATTCCAGGTGTGTAACTTTCCGCAGTTTGATCATCGAATTGTACGTGGGATGTGGCACATTTAAAATAGGACAAAACGAACAAGTTATACATCCATCAATCGCCTCGATCAGCGTTTCTTAACCTTATTGAAGCCCTGGTTAAGCCCTGAAGCTAACTGATTTTAATGCAAACATTCGGATAGATCAGGGTTTCTCAAACTACGTTCCGCTGAACGAGAAAAGGTGTCCCGCGAAAACTTGGAATGTTGTTATATTATGCTGCTGCAGCTACAACACATTCAAACATGTTTAACTTCATATTCATATTATATACCCAACAAAATAAACAAGGTGTTCCGTAAAAAAAAATGTGTTTGCAAAGTGTTCCACCGCAAGAAATGTTTGGGATACCCTGGGATAGACTAACACAAATAAATAAACGCGCCCGTCGCATAAGGATTGACACAGATAACTGACTCCATCATCGCAATATTCGATGATGCATTCTTCCACTTAGGTTCCAGCAACCCCCAAGATTTTTTAAATTCCCACACGCGTTCATCCCTATCTTAAGAAAAACTGGTTTGATCTAGATAAACATAAAAATGAATATTTCTCATAACCACGAATAAAACTATCGTTCCGTTTTACAAAATAGTTCAATTGTTTGATTACCTGTAAATTCTTGAACCAACTATTTGATAAACCATGTAATAATTAATATGCAATTTTGTATAAATAGCTTTATGATTTTTATTTTTAACATTTGATGATGTTCACGATTAGCGAAACCGGTCTTGATAGTTATAATCATGTAGAAATAGTAACAAATTGTGTTTTATTTTTAAAATATAATGCTTTTCCACCAATAATTGACAGTTAAAACCTAAAGAGTGACATAGATATAATGTGAAGCAAAACATTAATTTATGAAGCGTTGTGTCAGGCGACAGTCTAATATAGTTTATACTTCATACGCAGTAGGGTTTAGATAAAACTGATTGTGTAATAATTGTTGATTCAAATATTTATAAATACAATGCTAAGTGAAGTCGGAACGCGAAATTATGCTAGCTCTTATTGGCCATGCTTTGGTTTGGTTTGAAGTAGAAACGAGTCCAATAAAATATATTCGTTTAATGAAGATAGAAGAATATAAGGGCTGGCTACACTGGAATATAATATTATCTAAGGGAAGTATTATTAAACGTGTAGGTGACATTTTTAATTAAGGGTGCGCGACACAAAACCTTCGGCAGGTAAGGGTCTCGACAGAGGCGTGCACACTTTGCCTTAAACGCCGAATTTCAATTCTAAAGGGATGTATTTTATTTTGTTATTGGGAAAAGTGTTGGTACTTTTATCACTGACATTACCAATGGGTGAAACAGGAATCTAGTAATATATTACATATTGTTAAGGGCGTCTGATATCCACCCAGTGCTCCTATTTTCTGGTACGGAAGTCATTTGATTTTACACTAAATTTAGCACTCATGAAACCGGATACACTACCCAAACATTTTAAAAATTGAGTAACTTGGCATCTATGATGGATGAGGGATTTCTATTATTCGTAAACAGCTTGTGGTGAACTAAAAAAAATCTATATAACGACGTAATCGGTGGGTAATAAATTATATATATTATATATTTCATAATCTCGTGTCTGTGAAATAAAAACTCCTCCAAAAACCAAAAATTAACGGGATAGCATAAAAACGCAATGACTTCCTTTTGAGTTTTTGTACTAGAGTGTGATAATAAGTTGGTGGTATTTTATATTATTTTGTATTCGCAAAATGTCGATAATTTTTATCTCCGAAAATTTCACATAGTTTGTTTCATTTATTTCATTTGACATTTTAAGAGGATATAATATTTTGGTTAAATATTATTAAACCAAAACCAGGCAATTAACACAATGTCTTTTTATTTATAGATGACAGGGGATCGTAGAGTATTTGATAATAATAAAAAAAAATGTTCATATCTAGCGAAAGGTTGGGAGCATGTGGATTGAAAGAATTTGAAACAAACATATACTTTGAAAATATGTATAAATAAGTGATTTTAAAATTAAAGTATTTCTTGTTCTTCAGCAGCTGTCGCCAATCTTTCAGACCTTAAGGACTACTAAACTCTCAATTTTTGAATCTCGCGGACCACTAACTGAAAAGACTTTTTTCTTTAAACCATACAAAAATATCGTTCATGATATAACAATACCTCACATCCCACAACTTTGAAAAAAATACGTTTTTAATATATTCAGCTTTACATTGAAAAAACACGCGATCTAGCAAAATTTCGCAAACCAAAAATGTTACGTAATATTAAGAAATAAAAGCAATTAATCGTAAATCACCGTTTTTGTTATTCTAAAAGATGCAATATCTTCTCTCCCACATACTAAAGCAAATATGAAAATCATGTTTGGTTAATGATAGACATCTTTTTTGTGTGAAATACAAAAAATTACGGAATTTGATGCAATAATAGTGACAGATTTTATCATCTACTGTTTATGTGAGGGAATCTTTTATTATGTACAACACATAAAAATGATCATAAAAGTAAAATTATTATTTATGAAATGGTATTTACGCTTGTTTAATATTAACAAATTTAGACCGATACTTGTTGCTGCGTGCCTCAAGTAAGTTTATGGATTCTCGACTGCAAAACTTTGCTGACCAATAATAAATTCCCGCAAACTACCGGTTGGCGACCGCTGTTTTAAGGAAATAAATCGCATTAAATTCAAAGTAATCTTCAATTTGGCACGGCGAAGGCTTTGCACTCAAGCTAACGATATTGCCGGATAAATAACGCTGAAACATATCTTTAATAATCGTTCTTAAATTTGTACGATAGCACATTATTATTATATATCACGTCACTGCTATTACGAGTATTAAATTTGTTCAGGACTAAAGGAAAGTTCGTAAAGAAATTTAATTAACCCGAACATGGGAAATACGCCGGTTGAACAAAAAGAATCTGGAAACGTACTTGGAAAACGTTAGATGGAAATGAGACTCGTACTTAAGAAACAAGATTTCACAAACATTAGAATATGCTTCTCCAGATACAAAAAGATGTAATTAAGCCCTCCTTGCTTTACGCATTACTAAAATATATGTATATAATCACAGCCTTACAGCAATAGGTGTATATTTTAACGTGATATTACGTTTGCTGATGAAATACAATGTCAATGAAAAAAACTTTTGTTTTATGGGCTGTATCTTTTGGGTTGTCAGTTGAAAGGTATCAGGCTGACTCAATTTTATTGTATTATCAAGTGTTTTTTGTTGTTTAATCAATTTGGTTTGTACACATATATTTTGTATTTAAAGGTTTTCTTGATCCAAGAATATCCATGTAGTGGCAGGGAAATTTAAAAATGCGTTTATTCGACGCAGTGGTTGCTTAAACTACGAATGTGATTACGATGGAAGGAAAATAGGATGATATGTAAAACTTTAAAATATTAATCATCACTTGATTCGTATTTGTGGAGTCGGAGTTGCCAATTGGATTGTTGACCCCACAGCCCTGCTTTATGTAATATATTACTGCAAAACTTTTTTTTCACACTGCACAAAAACATATCAAATTTCAATGTGCAATGTAGTTAGTGAGCATTTTAAATCATTTCCACTTAAAATGTCAAGCAGGTGATCAGTTGCAAGTCAGCTACTGAAGGATGATATGTTTAGTTTCAGAATATATAAACACATGTCGATTGGATGCATATTTAAAAAACAATATACATGCACGTGCTTAAGATTGTCTGATACCTAGAGCGTTACCACTCGGCCACGAAAATACAGAAAAATTAATCTATTTTTCAAAATTGATAAAGATTATGGTGTATACCTAGAATTGAAATATCCAGTGGAATACGCATCTTAATAAAGTACTAGTGGTACCTGGTATGCGTTGCAATGCCACTCAAAGAAAGTGTTTGTGTTTTAATTTTGTTCATTGAAATGCAATATTTTTTGTTTCTGTCTGGTGCTTACACGTATAAATCAGAAGGTTTTCCGAGATGTCGCTATTTGTACGATTTTGATTCTTTATTTTAGATATATCTGGATTGTGAGATTTATTTTTATGTATAATAAGACCTACTGTAAGTTAAAAATTCGAGCTCGGCCCGGGCCGGGCCCGATTGTGCTATGCCAATATCCTTCGCGCAAGTGCAAGCAATAACTTGACAAAGTTTTATCGGAATCGGATGAACGGTATGGCAGTGCATAAGATAGACAAAACACACATTGATTTTTATATATTAGATCAAGGATGCCTAACCAGTCGATCCCTTAAACTTCCGAATAATATTATTTTATTCGGAAAATATTATTTTATATAAATATATTATTTAAATTTGGATTATTGAGATTTTGTACACTTCCATGTATTTTGTCACTAACGACCCGGGTTTCGCCTTTCGGCATCTTCAGGTATTCGAGCACACGAATGGCGAGTTCACGTCAGTTCGAGTCCATTCGTGTGCTCGAATGCCTGAAGATGCCGAAAGGCGAAACCCGGGTCGTTAGTGACAAAATACATGGAAGTGTACAAAATCTCAATAATCCAAATTTGATATTGAAATTCCATCAAGCACCCTCAGTCGATGTCTTAAAATATATTATTTATATAAATTTATTTAAATATATTTAAACTACATAATTCCTTTGTTCTTTTTTTTCAATCCCTCCTATATGTTATATATATATATATATATACATTTATATATATAGTAAAAATAATAATAAATAAAATGTTGAAAATATACGAAAATGGTACTAAATTTTAACTATTTTGTAAGCACATACTTATCTAATAATATTTATAGCATTTAAAACAAACATTTTTAATTTAAGACATAGACTGAGGGTGCTTGATGGAATTTCAATATCAAATTTGGATTATTGAGATTTACATGGAAGCGTACAAAATCTCAATAATCCAGATTTAAACATTTTTAAGTTTGAAGAAAGGAAAAAAACCTTAAATAAAATTTCCTATATGATTCATATTAGAAGTCGATCCCGAGACAATTTTAAATTGAAAGGTAGCTATAAAGGTAGATAAAAAGGTTAGGCACCCTTGTATTAGATCATTGATATCTCGGGAATATAAAAGTTGAATGAATCATATTAGACTAAAAAGTTTTCCCAAAAAAAAACATTTCAATTAAACTGACTAAGTAAAACTAAAGATAAACGTCATTGCGTGTCAAATTTGATTTCGTTTAAGTGTAGGAAAGCATTGGGAGTCATAACTCTACCGACTGCCAAAAACAATGGAAAATGGTCGAAGTAAACCGTCTCAAATCGATGATTAAATATTATAGATGTCCGATACGTCTCTTCTTCATTACTATTCGACGAACAAAAAGGCTTGAAAACAAGAATAGGTGCGTTGTTTCAATAGTGCTATTCTCTGTTACTTTTACTTTATTACCATGGAAGACTACTAACTTCCAATTCAATCTATGCCATTGTCTCCACTATATTAGATATTTTTTTGGTTCAATATCCTCAAAAACGGAAATTAAATTTTGTAACAATATTTTTTTTCCTCTCAAAAGTGTTATGTCGCCATTTATATACAGTGCGTTAAATGAATTATCTTAAAAGCGCTCGAAGGGCGTGAAGATTTCCATTCACAAGAACCAGAATATTAAAGGGGACGAATTAAATCTACAGGAGTATGAATACATTGAGATAATGATATACGATCTGTAATATTGCCCTATAGACTACCAGTTGTTTGATATAAATCACGATGTCAGTCGAAATAACAAAACCTAGAAAAACTTAGATTTCGTTTTGGATGAAAATGAATTAAGTTATATGTAAAACGTTAGAATTCTTATATCAAAAGATGTATAAATACAATATTGAATTCAAAATGAACTAAAGGTTAATAGTTGCTTTAGTATTTACCTGTATTAAACAGAGAATGAAATGATCGAGGCGCATTTCTATGCGGGGCGTATTATCTACGAAAGGGTGTTGTAATAACCCATAGCACACGTGCGATGAAACTGAAAATGTTATTCATCAGGAAGTTTCCACTCCAGTAATGTGAACTATCTGACTGAGACGAAAATATGATCGCGTCGTGTAACAAGACGTGAAATTGAAGAAGCGTTGAATAACTACGATAACATTACATTGCTGACTGCAATATTGTTTGATTGACCTTTGAAATTATAGTACGATACCACAAGTAAATATTGTTATTGAGAAGTGCATATCCCCTAGAGAAATACAGTTGTAAGTCAGAATTTGTCATTTTGCAAGAGCTGTTCGAAGTTTTCAAAAACATACTGTTAATACAAACGAGGATATTATAACAATCGATTTCACCGTTTTTTTAATGTGACACTATTTGAGTTCAACATATTGTATAAATATGTATAGAGCAAAATACCCATAACTAAACAAATGTCTATCAATCAAATTTCATTTTTTCTTGATTAGCCAGAGGGCAAAATTTCCGTATAACGAATAAAAGTCCAAGACTTGATCTAATATATTATCTGATTCGAGATATTGGGCGTTGGTGTATTTTCTCTTAGTGGTGGGTGGATTTTGAATGACTTTATTGCAATTAATTAATTTTAAATTTTCAATGTGTCACATAGCAATGATTATGTTAAATATTTGTTATTAAAAGCAATTCTGTAAATTGACGGTAGGCAAAACGTTGATACATAGCGTGATACTAAGTTTAAAATGTCACCCAGAATTAGTTGTAGATACTAACATAATCCATCATCGTCATATTAACTAATTCTTCATAGTAGACGGAATTCACGCTCAGAGAAAGGGTGCCCAACTTTATTTAGAAGTGGTTTATAAAACACTATTGATGAACTTTCGCGGGCCACGTCATTTTATTCTTCGAGCATTGCCAATGTGTTATCCCAGCATACTAACATAAAACTTTGTCGTTATGCAACGTTCCCTGCAGAAGTATAGTTGTCTCTATTTAATACGCGACATCTACGAAGGAATGGAGACGCCATAAGAGTTATTTTTAGAAATAAAGTAAATGATTTTCGATGGATTCAGCGGTATCTTTGTGGAAATTCATTTTTAGTACAAAATTAAAATTGATAGCGTAGTTATTCCACTGGCTGCGTGGAATAACCAAGTTAATATTGAAAGTGAATCAATTTAAAATTACAATTCCCGACGACTACCCGTTTGTCAAATCGAAACAATAATCATCCAAAGCCTTGTGAGCCGGCAAAAACAGATTCAACGTAATGACCTTTGATATCAATTCATAAGACTAACAAGTCCAAAATCGAAAAACAAATTATCGCTCACTTATATTTGGCAGCCCTGGCAGTGGTCAGCTGGGCATCAGTTCCAAATAATCTTTTGAAAACCGAACGCAGCGGTTGCACAGCATATATTATGATAAAATTGTATATATTTTTCCAGTGGAATTTCCCCATTCCAATGTCGTAACGTGATGCAGTAGGTAAAATGATATCCAATGCATTTTATCGAATCCTCTACTCTCAGTACACATTCAGTCGACGGCCTCTAGGTGTTCAGTGATCCACATACGACTAAAGTAGCTAATATAAATAACAATATTCCACAAAGTTACAGCCGAATCCATCGAAAATATCTTTTATCGTTATTTAATGACGTTTTTTAAGGTTTAGTAAATACATATAGTTAATATAGTTTCTGTATAAGTGGGGTTTGCAAAAATAACTGGGTGCTTTTTACAATAATGCTATTTCAAAAATACGCTTGTTGAGATTATTTTCACGTAATAATAGGATATGATTTATTTTCTATATTAAAATATATATTATAATATAATACATCAGGTTAAATTCTACACAACTATATTATAGTTGTGTAGAATTTCACCTGATTCACTTAGCATGATTTGACATCATACAATGTCAGTTTGTCTTTCGGCTTCAGGGAAGTTTGTGTGAGCAATGTTAAGTATTATTATTTTGAATTATTTAGTGTCAATCAATGATTTCGTGTGAGTGATTTTAGTTATGTATGTAAATCTTGCTTAATGACTAGGTAAAATGACAGATTCGAAGGTTATCTAATAAATGTTATTGTTTATAAAGCAATAGTAACATATAAAAATTATAATTTAAAACAAATCGTTCCTTGTACGTAAGCTGGCCGTATTGCTGATTGGTCAACTCTATTCAGCTGCAGTGTCTATAATTTCACGCATATCTCTGATTTTTACATTTTCTCCTCATTCGATTTAAAAACGTGTCGTATAGAAGGCGATTAGCTTACTACTCGTCCCAGCATGATTTTATCCTTAGCTCTTTCGAAGAAGGGAGATTGAGAGGATTATGATTGTTTTTCTGTTTATCAGTTTCTTTAAAATTCGTGAAGACATTTTAGGCCTACGAAAAAGTAACAAGTGGGAATAATGCAATCCAAATGTACTCTTGAACCTTTCTAGAGATTATGCACAACTCGGAACACACTGTAGATGCGGTGTGAAAAGTGCGAGTCAAATTCAAAGAGACAATATTCCTATGACATCTACATGCGTTTAAATTGGAGTAATTTTTTAATGTTTTCTTTTCACCGCCCATAACGGATATTATGTAAATCGAACGATACGTGTATAGTCAAGTTATAGAAGTACGAGGAAAAGAACAATGGTGAAAATTATTTTTTTATTTACTTGGTTAACATGAAGTAAATAAATTCATGAAGTACAGAGGTTGATTGGTAGCTAATGATAATGGCGGTTGCATACTGTCGAGAAGGAGCAAATACTATTGTGGGTATAATATAATATAACAGCAGCGTGTCGAATGGTGACGAACTACTAATTTGGCATAGTTTTGGTGGGCGTAACGGCTCGCACGCTTTTCCCAGAATCAAATAAAAATAGGCAACAAGTAAGAGGATCAAAATCACTAAGTAATTTCGCAAAAAAATATTTTATTTCAATCGGAAACTGTGACACTGACAATGATGATAAGCCGGGAGGTAAAAATAGATTACTCTTTCAGAAGAAAAAAGATAGGTGGAGCTGAATATTTTTTTTAAATATTGTCAGCTTCAAATTTATTACTGAACCACGTCCTGTCTTCAACACATAGTATTCTTTCAGTGTTATTATTGTTATATGAATCAGATTAAAAAACAGCATAGATATACCTAATACAAACACAGAAAAATTCAACGCTACGCTGCTTTTTAAGACAGAAATATATTACATGAAATTTGGATTATTGAGATTTTGTACACTTCCATGTATTTTGTCACTAACGACCCGGGTTTCGCCTTTCGGCATCTTCAGGCATTCGAGCACACGAATGGACTCGAACTGACATTTTAAGGTATTTTGTTTTTATAGTACATTCAATTTTTATACGGGTTTTTCTTGCGATCGATAATTATTTAAAAGCCGTTTTACTTACGTTCCTCTACATAAAATATTTGTAATCATCAGAAGAATATAAGAAATAATTGTCTTCATTTAAGATGTAATAATTAAAAAACTTATTGCGACCATTCATGGAAATGATAAAATGTATTTGATACAACTATGGAAACTTAATAATTTTCGTCGTAGATAGCTTTGTCATTATTATATACCATCAGTGATGTGCTGCTAAAATTCTATAAACCGCCTCGAGGAAGTTCACGGCGATTATCTTTTAAAATATTGTCGATATAATCTCTGAAAATTTAAATTTATTTTGAACTTAATAATTTCACTTAGAATCCTAATATTAACGGTCGCAAGTTTTTACTTTATGCATATCGGATCAAGTATTGTGATCGTGTAAAAATTCGATCTCGGAATTACGATAATTAAAAAAAAAGTTCGTATTTTAAGAACCAGCTCTCCGAACCAAAATTATTTTAGCAACCAGCTCGGAGGAGGTGGTGCGAACCCATAGCAGCACATCACTGTGTACTATGTATAAATATAATACATCAGATGGCGGTGACACATAGACTTGAGCAGACAGAGGGAGTGTGTGCGCTGTGAATACCTTCGGCCTTACAAGACATGCAGACAGGCAGATAAATCAAGACAAGTAAATATATACTGAAAGAATTACAGCTTCATGTATTTGTGAAATAAGTGTCCTGTTTCCGAATAGTGCAGTGACTTTTATACGCATTTACATATAAAGAGAAAAAAGATAGATCTAATATGCTTAAGCAATGTATTCAGACATGAATAACCCGGAAGATTGTCAATTTAAATAAGTACCCAAATTTTTTTACAAACATGGAGAAGTGCCAACCTACAAAATTAGCACTTTATTTCAAGTGAAAAACTAAGACTTGTTATTCTGCGACAGAAATTATAACAAAGGTCATGTTGAGGTAGGTATGCAGCAATCAACTGTAGAGTTACTTAGATTCGGATAATAAAACAGACAGGTATGTATGCATATGTAATATTTCAATTTCATATTTTGTTTTATAATACTAGGACAAGATGCAATCGCCAAAATATTGATTTGCAGATTCATCTGATCTCTTTCGGCCGAGTTTTCAATTTCATCTAAATTATATCTCTCATATTTACAATGTTAGTTGATGTATGGTGCAACAGTATATGGCTGAGAATACACTTTTCCAAAATTCACTTTTTGTTTTTCACAGACAGCTGTACTTTTTATGAAACTTGTTAAAAGAAAGTAATTTCCTAACTTATCAAGTCGCATGTAAATATGTACTTGGGAAAATATTTCGTTCCAACGTTTCTATTATGTCGAGAAAAATGAATGTGGAATTATTTACGAGTATAGGAAAACTTGGAGATGTTTCATGTCATATAAGCTAAACATTTAAATAATTATGAAATACATTTTTGATTTATTTTGTTACAAACATAATTACTGAAATTGTTAGTTAGAGATATTATTTAGTATTGAAAAAATGATTTTTTTAGTAAAATTAAAATTAGTATTTAAGTTTCTGATTTATATTTCTGTGGCGTTATGACATAAGTTGATGTATCTGTTCTATCTTAGCTTACAAGAGAAGAATTTAAATTAAATGGATAATTACTTATCGACAATACACTTTATGGAAATTCACTAGTATACCGAATTTTGCCGCCACATTGCTGACAAATATTTTATTGTGAGAATAAACCCAATATGACAAAAACGGGCATAACAACTTTTCCATAACGCCAGATTTATTATTATAGTTTTGTGTATAAATTGAAAATACTCTATCGCACTACATCCTTTGATAGAATTACGTGTGCATTTTATTTCGGCATAGATTAATTTTCAGAGCTTAGTAATTGAATAATATTTTTCGTTGGAAAAAATTAGTTGTAAACAAAATTACTTAAAACACCAAACAATTATGTGAAAACATAAGTTGAGACTTTTAGGTGGGTTAAACGAGACTCTAGTTGCAAAAGTTGGCCAGCTGATCAATGCATTGCCTGTTGTTGGGTCATGTGCACCGTATGGCTGAACAAGAAACAAACGAAGAGAATATATTTCCAGAAAATTAAAATTTTAATTATGGTAGAGTAAGAGGAAGGGGGTGAAAGCCCAACATTGAGCGGTCACACTCATGATGATGATTATGACATGAAATAGACAAAAAAAAAACATATGTATTATAACGAGTTTTGATGACATATGTAAGCAACCCCCCTCAACCCATTTGAAACACAAGTTGTGTTATGGGTACAGGTCTATATAATTGCCCCACTCCAATATCCTTCAATGATATCAATGAAAGCTGTTACATTATAAAACATTATCAGTCATTTGAACACATGAATGTGATGATATTTTGAATTTAAGTAGTATTTAAAATGTGATCATAAAAATCAATGCATTACTAAAAATCACCGACAGCTTTCCTTATTAATTATAGTTTTATAAACTGATCTTAATATTCTATGATGGAATAACTGCCAACTTCTTGGTTCATAAAGATGTACTGTATTTTAAAAATTATTTTGTGCCATTCAAATTTGAAACCGTTAAGTACAACTCATATCTTCTGATGGTTGAAAATATATATGTGCGCTTTAAAAAACCCTGGTACACCACCATGCAAAGGGAAGAGTTTTAAACATCAGTTGCAGTGCAGTAATGTTACGTTTCCGCAAAACGTCCATTTAAAACAGTTTTCTTAAAGTATGTGTGTCCAAAAAAGAAGTACATATTTGAATTTGTGGATGACATTGAGGACTCACCTTTGATATGGCAGGCGTCCTCGCTTTCTGCGGCGCAGCTTGCTGTTGGGAAGGTGCAAGGGTGACTCCAGCCAGGGTGCTGGCGGCGGCGTTGACCGAGGCCGTAGTGGCAGAGGATGGTGGCTGCTGGGGGGCGGCGGGCGCGGGCTGATCGTCTCGTGTGACGTGGTCGGCGGCCAACGACTCGGGCACGGTCTGGAGCGTCGGGCGCATGGCGGCCGACATCTTCACTGCTCGCTCCCCCGCGCGCCCGCACCGCAACCTCTTCCTTTTCCACTCCTATTCATGTGATTGAGTATTCACCCAAGGTTCGGCCTTTTGTTTTGCGCTTATTTAGTATTTAATATTCACAAGTTCAATATTCCCTTCGACACAACCGAAAATTAACCCAACACTTGTATGCGTCGCTTGGAACGTAACGCTGTGGACTTTTAAAAACGAAGATATGCACTGAGAGTAAAGTAAGCAGATAGTTATTGATAGTTACTCGTTTTCAACAGTTTACTGTTTATCACAACCGAACCAATGTCGCACTACTGTTTATTCCATTTTCGTCTTGGATCAGTATATTTCTGTTAAACGTTGAGAAACTAATATGCTATATATGCTGTGAATATGCTGTTATGCCAAACTGAGACTGCTTTGCCGATAATTTTAAGTACACTGAGATCTTTCAACAAAAATTGAAAGGCTGTCTTCTTGCGTTATTTGTTTCAATCGAGTCTGAAAAAAGAGAATAAACATTTTAAAACATATTGTGAAGTTATGGTGTTATTTATTTGTTATTTGATGGGTGCAGAATAAAAACATCTGGTTCACAGATGATGGGTGATATATAACTTGAAAGAATCATCACCTGCACTAAGTTTACAGAGACCATTCAATAAATATATTTTAATACTGGTCTATAATTACAATTATGTGGTGCAGATGACTGTCAAATTAAAAAATTCAATTATTATCAACTCTCTACACTTGATTATGATTTTATTAAAATAATTTAGAAAGGAATCATTCAGTTATGCTTGAGTTAATATTTATATTGCTTAAATTATCATATAGTTCTTCCCATATAATGGCATCAGCATTTTCATCCCAATTATCTAGAATATGACATGTTGGGTTAAACTGACTAGTATTTCGCTTATAACTCAAATACAACACAGATACTTTAAGAGAAAAACATTTTAGGTTTATAAAAACATTGTTTTATTCTGGATGTGGTCATAAATAGATGTCATACTCAATAATTACTGTCTTCAATGACAAGCATTGTGGATTAACACAGTGAGTATGAGCATCATGAATAATTTCATAACCTAAATAGACACCTTTTGACAGTTGATAAGACAGGTGTTCATCAGAAAGTGAAATTTACATTTTGTTGTTGATAATAAGTATATTAAAAGAAATGTCTTCAGTCGTAATTCTGTTAATTTGATACAGATAGATTACAATAAGTATTTCGTAGATGAAATGTATAACATAACTGGTTTGCTAATATATTATCAATCTGCCATGTTTGTTTTTGACAATAGGCACTAGTACTTTTCGTGTATTTATTCAGAATATGTATTAACTTTTAGGCAGCTCTATATATTGGGCTCTGATATAAACAACAACCTTAAACCAATATTTTTTTTCATTATAGAATTCTCAATTGTATTATTATTAGGTATAACCAAGAAAAACCGTTGACTTTGAATATGGCAAAAATTTTGGTTTTATTTTTAGAAAAAGGGGTTTTCTGAAACACTAATTGAGTAACTAAACAAAACACTCTCCTACACCAGAGACAGTGAATAGTAGTGCTCTGGATATAACTAGATATTAGATGAAATGAGATTTTTTACTTTCACTTGTTGAATACATAATGTATGAATGATACTACTTTATTATTGAAACTGCCTGCTTCTGAGCACAGCACGATTTTGTTTGCAAAAACTAACTGATAATATGTATCTAGCCACTATTACGACAAATTAATACACGTATATAGTTTATGTAAAAAATGATATATTTTACTGGAAAAATAATAAGTATGTGTACATAAAAAATAAACTGTCAGTCGTTTAAAATTTGGACAAGTCTAAAAATGGGGAAATAGATAATATGTATAATCAGACCTGGATATGTCAGACGACGTCGTATCGAAATGTAATTTCTGTAACTGCAGTTGACATTAAAAACACAACACTAGCACAATAATCACAATGTTTTTACTTGAAAACTGAGCACTGTTCTCGCATATTCACAACACAATTTGTTAATCAAAAAATAAGTACGAATTTTGTGAGGCGAGGCGAAAAGCGTTTTGATCACCGCCGATTGAAAGGGAACGAGAATTCTTGGAGATTTCACTTGGCGTACGAATTTCGCTACCTCGGTGGCCTGCTGGAGGCCAGAAAGTGAGCTCTTGGAGTTCTCCGTGACCGCTTCTCACCTGAAAAAGTCAAAACGAGATGGTCAAGACGTTTTCACACCTAATTTCGCACAAATCACTAGAATAACTTTTACTTTGATATATCCGCACGACGATTAATTGGAACCCGAACCGCTCGCGATCGAAGTCGAGACTCGCAGTCCAATTAATAATTCATAAAAGAGGAAAGCCGGACATTTCAGCCAAAGATATGTCCCACCACAGTTTTTTCCCAGATTCACCTGTCGTGGTATTGCCAACTTGAGCTTTTAATACCAACTCCGCCCAAAAATACATTCTATTACGCTTTTTTTCTGAGCTCTGTACGGCTTAACGCCGGTGAGGATTCACAGTTTATCAATTACACTCAGACCGACTCCGCATTCAATGTATAATTGAAAGAAAAGTCGTATCAAAATAATTAGAAAGCTCAACCGTGTAGTCTACTGTCATATAAACATAGTGACGTAAAATAATGAATTTACAGCTTCCCACAGAGAATTCCGAGCACTGAACGTCTCTAATATTGAATATGATGCATTCTTTTACTGTAAATTGAAAAATACTCACCCATTTAATTGTGAAATTGTATGCACTTTTCACAAATTCCCTTGTAAACCACACACATACCTAAAATTTACTCTCAAGATGGCGGATATCACCTACCCGTAAAACGAGCACAAGGTTGCCAAACGAACGTTTGCCAGAAGAGAGTGCCATTAAAGTGTTTGCGAGGGTGAAGGAGATGTACTACACAACGTTCTTCGTAGTAAAATAGTGTAGGATACGTCACCGAAAACCGGAATAATTATTGCGAACGCATGCGCTTTGCGCAGAACATTAAACCTCGGCGTGAAGTATGTAGTATTTGGAATTAGGTACATGTTATTTGAAATTATTATAATAAATTCAACTTGAAAAATAATTTATTAATTGGTATTTTCAAGACAACCAAAATCGATTAATCTGAGTCTTTCTGAAAAGTTAATTTTATCACACCCAACTCTCTAATACAATGTCAATAATATACTTATTATAGCAACCACCGATACCTTACTACCCTTTTCCAAAATATGGTATCAGCAATAAAGACACGGAAGGGCATTGGGCTTCGCAAGGAGATTCCCTGTGTCGATCCCAAATATACCGAATTGCCATAGATAATGTGTATTATTTAATATTGGACAGTCCGCATAGGCATCACTTAAATCTTACTACTAAAATTATGAAGTTACACTAATTTTTCTATAATTATATACCCTACCACTTAAATAAACTATTATAACTCCCAAAAATACAGCATTTTAACATAAGTAACTAGGGATAAAAATGTATGAAGCTAACACTTATTTTATTTTAACTAGATGCACATTAAGGGTGCACAATTACAATAGACTTACATCAAAGAGAATGTTTAATAAACAGTTCAAAGAACAAATGCGACAGTTTTCATACATGTACATCTGTTCGGTAAATCATGCCATGGTTTATTTGTTATTCCAAAATAACCTTCGTTTGCCACAGATTTGTGTAGTATTAGTTTCATTAATCCTTATTGACAAGGTCATGTTACCAAAAAATCTTTAACGTGTCATAGGTTACTGACTTTTGCTTTGTACTATGCTTGTTGATTTTCATGTTTTTGAAATCCTTTCCCAAGACCTAATAATAGGCAAAGATTTTAACTGACAAGAGCCATTCCTTCTGACCATATTATATTCAAACCTGCCTCGATATCTAATCTGAGTAGTCTTCTCCCAGACACAGTTGATAATTTTTCCTTTAAATAAAATTATATTAAATGCTGAAAAAGTTTTCGTTATTCTTCGAAATTGCTAAACCAAAACACGTCTTCTAATGATAAGCTTTTCATATATTAAAACTTTTATTTTGGGGATATTTTCAAAACTAATGCACCTTAGCATTTTTTTACCAAGTCATCTGCGACTCGGAGACGATGCAATTTTTTTTTAGAATTTTTCCTCATTCCGAAAGAAAGTAATCCAGAGACGATGTAATTTTACATTTGTCTTAAATTTACATATTTCAGGTTTCTGATTTTTCCCGAACATTATAAACACTTGGACAAAATACATGGAAGTGTACAAAATTTCAATAATCCAAATTTGACTTTAAGAAAATTTTTGTCGGTAAACCATTTGTCACGTAGACATATTGTTGCGTTAACATTTTGTCTGTAAACCATTTATCACGTAGACATTTTGTCGGTACACCTAATTATACAGTTCACAGTCTATTGACAAGCGAAGAATCAGGGTTTCTCTGTATTACATGACTTTTAAATACATAATTATGCAGAGTTCATTCATCGCCTTTAAAACGAAGGCTGCTGACAGAATCATAGCAGTATGTTAATATCACGCGTAAGTGCATGGTCCGCAGTCAACCGGTTAATAAATAGGTCCTGTAAACTCTTCTTTGTATTGTACATAAAATATTACTCAAAATTATAAAAATACTATGCCATCGTGAAATATCTCCAGTAGATTGAGGCAGATGGTGATGTTTTATTTTTCACTTTCTCTAGTGAACCTGTATCAAGCAATTTAGCTGACTCCAAATTTGAAAAGTATTGTTCAAAATGATAATATGTAACAAAACTAATCTCTTTTTTCAAATACCGAGTTTTTAAAATCCACATACCCATCACAACTAATTGATTCAAATTGAGACCATTGCCAGAGAACGGAAAATTAAGATCATGTGACTGGTTATGAAACACTATCTAATGATCTGCAATCTCTCGTGTCACATCGATGTTTTTTTTACGTATTCACGTTTGTTTGAAAAGTATGTTTTTATTTAACCTTAAGCTTACAACTATCTCAGCCTGAAAAATTAAGATATAGTGGCCTATGTAGTAAGCAAACCATTTGGGTGCCTGTTAAAGTTAAAAGCCTGCAGAAGGTGTATTTAGTATTGTTTTTTTTATTCAGCAGTTGAATCTGTCTTCCTAGAAAAGAGTGTATTTTCGTTTTAAATTATGGTTTTCGAATTCATGAAGACACAGAAAGAATGCGTTTGGAAAGAAAATAACAATAAAACAAAAATTGATTAAGGACGGGTCTTCTGGTGATTTTTGCTTTAGTAAATAAAGACTTTTTCTATTGGGATTTCAGTGGCTGACGATAATTCTTAGTAAATAGTGACAATAAAAAAAACGAGAGTGCCTTTATACACAGTAGTAATGCGTATAAATCTTTTGAACTTTCATGAATATTTCAGAATTTTGCGATGGCGTAAACAAAATAGCATTTTTGAAAATCATTGATCATGTAATTTTGGGGCTCTGAAAATATGGCAAAATTAAGACATGTATTTATCACAAAATAGAATAGTGTAGTCAATTTTTAACTGTTTCATGACAGCCTTGGCGCAATGTTATTTTGATTGCCCATATCAATATCTTCTAAAACTTATTTCTAGTTAATCTCATTCATCGACATGCTCTACTTTGTTTCATAAAGTAAATTCTTAACAATACTGGTGGGATGTAAATGAATCAATAAAAACCATTACAAAATGTTTAATTGTGAATATATTGAATGGTTATAACATTAACTTAATGTTTATACATTACAATAAAATTAGAAAATGAAACTAAAGTAATGTTAAAATATTGTCAGACAAAATGTGGCAATTTTTAGTGTACCATAAAATCAAGACACAATTACAATTGACTGATACCCATTTAGAGGATCAACTAAGCTTTACCTTTTTTATTTCATTTTAAGGTTTATATGGAAATAAAAAAACCTTTTTGACACGAATTTAAAGAACCGATTTTAGTTTTCCATACATTCTTGATACTTTTTTTAAATGATTTTTTTTCGAACCAATTATGTCAAATAATATACAAGTGAGGTATTTTTTCGCGCCACTTTCTGAAACCAATGTATCACGTAAGAAAAGGATTGGATGTACATAATTTTTTATGTATCTTTCTTGACTGTGGTCTTATTTGATTACAAGTGGATGAGTGGAGACATTATATTTTTAAAAATAAAACACAATTCATTTGTACTACTTCCACATAATTATAATGATCAGGACCGGTTTCGCTCATCACTGATGCAAAGATGCAAAGACTTTTCCTTTAAGGTTATTTTTAACTTGTAAGAATTGATTGTCTCTGTAATTTTTGTTTTTCAGATATTAAAAATGTAATGGATACTCATAGCTGATCTGCTTTCTCCACTTAAGATGGCCGTTTATTGTTAATATTAATTACATACTTAATATTTGATTGTTTATAAATGGTTCACTAATTTTTTCTTATAATTTTCCTGATTCATTATTGCTTATTGCATTAGTAATGTCATTAAAAATTTTTGCTCAGTTAAATGGACTTTTAATGTAGCTATATTTGTGATTTCAGATTAGTATTTATTGATTTGCAAGAGGTCCATAACATTTTAATTGTAGACTCTTTTATATGATTTATGTATAATTTGTTTGCTTATCAGTATTTTCTTGTCTTAGTTCATGAACCATCAGTTTTATATACCTTCATTTTTACACTAAATTTTATATAAATAAGCCTGTTATGTTTGTATTTTTATCAGTTGATAATGTTCGTGATGAGCGAAACCGGTCCTGATCATTATAAATATGTGGAAGTAGTACAAATGAATTGTTTTATTTTTTATTTTTAAATTGAATATTCATATCATTCATTGTATTTGGGAAATATAGTCATCATTACCGACACTATTTTATTCATTCTTGAAGCGGAATACACGCTTTTCTGTTGGGCAGAGAATCGATTAAAAGGTAAACTAAATATTTAGTAAAATTATTTCAAATAGAAAGATGTTATTTGCATCTCTATAAGAACAAATCCACTGCTCAAATATAAAACTAATTTAAAATGCTTCAAACTCTGCCGCAGGCCTGTAGATGGCATAATCCGCTGCTGCAGGCATAATAATACTTATTCTAATGGGAAATACAGCTGTGCTAATCTTTCATAAATTTCTACATCTTCCTGCATAAAAACACAGAATATAATCCTCTCGACAGAACCGTTGTGGTTTTTAATATCATCTTCTAGGAATTCCCTTGCATTGCTGCAGGCAATGTGAGCTGCTGGATTGTTTGGGAAATGATATACACCAGTTGAAATGCAAGGAAATGCAATAGATTTAATCTGGTTTTCCCTTTGCAGTTTGAAGCACGATTTGTAACAGGAATTGAGGTTCGGATGAGACTTATCTTGAGGTCCAACTGTATGAATTACATCTGAAAAGAAAAACAGACATTTCATTACGAATTTTAAAAAAGGTAAATTTTAGACTGAGCCATTGAATATAAGCAATCCAAGTTCGTAATAGCATTAAAAATGATGTGGAGAGCTGGACAAATGGAAAATTCATTCACCAGATTAGGAACGGCTCTTGTAAAGGAACAAAGAATGCACTGTACTCCCATGTACATATTCCATTAATAAATGATACTAGGACATAATTTTTACACCAATTCATTTATTTTAAATACCTCGCATGTACCCCACCCCACGGATGATAAATAATTCAGGGACTTGTTCACACCAACAACCAAGCAGCTGATTTTGAGATCAGTGAGTTGTAAGACATAAATTGTATGCTGTACAATGTGGTTTAATTTAAGACATCGACTGAGGGTGCTTGATGGAATTTCAATATCAAATTTGAATTATTGAGATTTTGTACACTTCCTTGTAATTTGTCACTAACGACCCGGGTTTCACCTTTCGGCATCTTCAGGCATTCGAGTGCACCAATGGACTTGAATTGACAGACAGTAAACAGTGTCTAACGCTTATATAGAAGATACAAATACAACAAATATTATTTAGGAGATAAAATATTAAAAGTCTAGGATCCACACTCTCCCAAATCTCAATAATTCTAATGTGGTTTAACTTATTCAACACTAATTGTATTGTTTATAATTTCTTTTGAAATGGCAGAATCAAATTGTAATATTAGTATAATTCTGACAGTTCTGTTTTTCAAATATGGAACTTAATGATTAGAAAGAGGAATATGGAAAATTGATAAGCTATCTATCATAAATATGAGCTTATTTGTAATGAAAAATGTATAAAATATTACTGATTATCCATAGAATACAGTTTTTGTTTAGCACGATTACTTACATTTCGCTGGCAAAAGATATCCTCCCGTTAATTTGGCAAAACCTGTTTTGCATCCATTTAAAGTGGCACATTCTTTCTGAAATTACACAAAAATATTATATAGAATACAGTAGTATTCCCTATGTTACAGTTTTGGTGACACTAAACTTAAAGCATTTTAGAAATACTCATTGTCATCGGGAGCACAACAACCCGAGGGGGTTCAGGGTTTTTTCTTGCTTACAACTCTCTACTTCTCTCTGTCTTAAGTGGCAGTCCACCAGGTCGTCTCACCTAAAAAAACGACAGTCATTGAGAGCTTGTGAATCCTTGGCCTGCATCACTCTTTTGCCAGCTCCATTCATGTGGGGCATGCGACTTGGCCAGTGCAGACTACAAATCTTAATTGAATTGATTACTTCTCATTTTATGCTTTAATCCTTTTTTACGCAGAAGTCAAATGACTAGCGAAAGGCAGGGTTTTGCAGATTATAAATGAAAAAAAAACTCGTCTGAGTATATTTGGAGGTTGTTAACCACTTGAATCCCAAGCGTACACCGGTGTTCATGAAATTTCAAAAATTCATTACAAGGTATTCCAATAGAATTTTATTTGGATTATGGTGAATATACATAGTGACCAGTGGCGTGCCGTCCATACATGCGATAGATGCGAAGTATGTCTTACAATTTTGAAACAAAATGGCTTTTTTATCATGTTTGTAAAGTTATTAAATTAAAATTTTAAGTAAAGATGAAACAAAACTGCTTCAAAAATCTGTATTTATACACTAAATTCAAACAGTTTGCGCATTCTGACTGACGTATTCTTCGTTATATTATGCCGAGTATATAAAATGCGGGGTCTAGCGATATTCATTCGAAGCTCTCTTGTATAATAGATGCTTTCTCAGATTTGCATTAATCGCGCATGCGTAATGAGTTCAACCAAATTTGAAGCGTAAGCGCCCACGTCGTTCCGTGACAGTTGAATATGAAACTGCATGCTCTTAGATTTTTGCATTTCTGACGTCATTTTTTCTTTAGTACCTACTCGGATTGTCAGATTAATCGCGTTTGGTTTGTCGCTACCTTCAATATGGATAAACCGCTCAGAAATGAAAGTGGTTTTTATTAATATGGAAATTAATAACTGCTATTGCTCAATTGAGTCTTTGCTGAAAAGAGGATTCAGTTTGCTTCCATTTATTATTATTAAAAGCCCGAAATCCACCTCTCGATTGAATATTCAGTCTAAAACAAAAACATACACTAGATATTTAAATTGTGAAGCGTATGAAAAAATTACGTGTATTTGTGGATGTGCTCATTTATCAAAATTATTTTGTTGGCCATGTTTATTATTTTCACAAGACATGACTGTTTGGAAAAAATCTGGATGTACTGACGTAAACAAGTCAGACGGGTAAGAGGTACGAATGTTCCCTGAATACTACTGGCTGATTTAAAGATATCAGAAGTTTAAAATGTATGGCACTTCTAAATGTGAACGAGTATAAAGAATTTGAATAAAAATGTCCAATTATTTATTAAATATAATCACTTCGACAGATGTATGGAAACTATTTTGACTTAATGAGACTTAAGAGAGAACTGATTTACATCTATTCATCACCTGAATTTTGTTCAAAGACCATAAATTGTATTGAAAACGTCATTATTAAAAATGAACTAAAAGATGCTTTAGTAGAAGCATTCAATTTAATCAAATTATTTTTTACAATACCCTCCACCAGTGCTTCTGTAGAGAGATCATTTTCTACAATGAAGAGAATAAAAACGTTTGCTAGAAATAGTCAAAGCGAGGAAAGACTTTTGGAAAATTTTAAAGTGGAAATTATGTTAAACGATACGGTTATTGATGATTTTAGTAAGAAAGAGCGTCAAATAAAATTGATTTTCAAAAACTAGATGAATGTTGTCTATTTTCCACCTTCAGAGCATGCCTTGTATGAAAAGTCACCTAGTCAAGCTAATATAAATTTTAAAAAAATATGAAATTCCCGTGCCTAAAAAGAATAATATTCACAAGCGTGTCGCATAGCTGCGACAAGGGCTGCCACATGGAACACATTATCAGCATGATTTATGACAGCTGCCTCAAATTCATTGGGGTGACGACCAAAATTTGATTGATTCCAAGAACTCGGATTTTTTTTCAATTCTCACTAGATGCATTTGTTAGTTTGTTTCGAAACTTATCGCGAACTTTCGATAAACATAATATTATCTCAGCAATTCCGAATATTTCGCACATAAAGTGATATCTGTATTAATTGACAATTCGCCGAAGGTTTACGTGGTAATTTGTTTAATTGATAAACTCTATTTTTGTTCACCCTTCATAATGGCGGAAGAAAATGAATTTAATTTGTTTTTTTGGAGAAACTGTATACTGTGAAAGATAGCATTTAAAAATTGATAGAAAACGCTGTATCCTTCGTCCAACACAAAAAAAAGTTCAAAAAACCAAATTTGTTTGCCTGGAATCCGAAATGCCAATGTGTTTTGCTCCATCCTTTGGCATTCGAAAGAACAATATTAGTAAAAATTGTTACTCACATTATAATATCGTTTTTCAATACAAAAATTTAGCGTAGTTTTGTCGAAAATTTAAATTAATTTTACAAAAAAAAATATGTTTATAAAAAATGAAAAAAAGTATAGTATTTTGTGTTGACCCTGACATTTTTCGAAAAATCTTATAATTTTCAATTGAAAACTGGAAAAAACGCTCCACTACCCATTAATATGTAAGTAAAAATTCTTAAAAAAATATAAACAATTTTCCCCAATTTTTGGTAGGCTCTGAAATATACGCGGTACATGAAAAACACTAGCTGATTATTTCTATGGGAGGCAAGCGGTTAATTAGGTTTCACATTATGTAACTGCCTGACACTGAGTCACTGAGTGTAATCTAAGAAACTTTATTATTAATAGGTTTATTTTCACCTTTAGTTCTGGACCTGCTGCTCTGTGAATTGCGCCATCTACTCCTCCGCCACCTAATAATCTACCGTTGGCTGCATTGACAATGGCATCTATCTAAAAATTCAATAATTATGTAAAAAAATCAATATAGAAATGGATTTAATTTCATCATTCAAATAAAATAGGAAAGTTGCAATTTCCATCCTACAATGCTGCACAATAATCAATTTTTTATAGTACACATGTGCGCATTTGACAGTTTGTCCATGTATCGAAATCAAATAACAAAATCAAATAGGTATATAATTTTTCTCTAGATGCATTTCGCATTATCTTTTTATATGTAACCAGTTATGTCACCGCCATTTTTCAAATTCCTACGATAGAGAAGGTAAGTAGCCATCTTTTCAGTCACTGCTCACAGAAATTCAATGCAATAATCATGAGAAATATGCTAATAAAATTTATAATTTCAATATGGTAATTGATTGTTTGTGACATTTATATTTTACAACAGTTGATTGATTGTAAACAAATCAGTAAAACAGCATTTTTAAAAAGAGTCTGTGCGGTGGTATCTATGGTGATTCATAAACAGGATTTGTTAATGTTTAACAGATCTCTTATCAATATCACCTTATTGATTGAATTGGCATTCACATACTTTCTTAACAAAGAAAATTTGTCAATTTCATCACATTCTATTATAATGCGGCAAGCGTATTTTTTTATGAAGAATAAATACATTACAATGACAGTTGACCAGTAAACAGAATTATCATTTGGCACAAAAAAGATATTCCCAGTTAAGTTAATCTACAAATTTATGCAGAATGATGTTCCTCCGCATGTATTCAAGAACAATGCCAGAGAAAAACGATACATAAAACTCATTGCTCAATATGTTCACCTCTCTAGACAATGCATTGATCAGCCGGACAGTCCTTGCACCAGGCGTCTCATATGACCGACCAGTATTACAGGGTGGGTTTGCACATACAAAAATTTAAAAACATCATTAAATCAGGAGGTTGGTAAAACAAAAATGCATACGTGAATTAGTGAATAACATGACCAAAATATTTCAGGGTAAACTGAAGCTCATAAGTATAATTTGATTACATGCATGAGTTTAGGATTGAATCTCGGGGTAATCAGCATGCAATGTTAGGCAAATATCAGTCTTAAGCCGGTAATGAATTCAGTCAAAATTAGTCGACCACGTTAGTGGAACATAAGACCTACAAGAATTCAGAAGTCTTGAATCTACAATAATTGGGACAAGCAAAAGCGTAGCAGAAGAATGACAACGAAAATTGCCGATACAATTTGGATGCAAATATCACAGGACAGAACTAGATAGAGGAAAATTAGAGTTCCAGCAATAGAGGACTATTGCCTGATTAGATGAGGTCATTTGAACTTACTTCTAATTGTGTAATGTCGCCTTTCCACACAGAAATTTTAGGAGCTATTAGTTTATTAAGAGTTTTATCCATTGTGATTAGAATTTGATTTCTGTCTTCTTCTTTAGGTTTATTTAAATCTCCAACAGTTTCATTGTGTGTGTCCCATGTCGGTATGGATGCTAGAGTTGCGTATTTTTTAACTATGTATTGTTTTCTTTTGGATTCCTTATCCATATTCAGGAATTTATCTTTATTCTCCGACCACGTAGACATGAAGGCGTCAAATTTCGCGTAATTAGAGCTGTACAAAGAAATTGATACGTTGACTACCGTTCGGGAATACCGTCCAGACAGGGTAATTCTGGTATATAACACAAATGCTCTTAGCGCCATCACGAATTTATTTAGAAACTTTTGACATTAGTTATATTATTTTTAAATATTGGTATGGCTAATAAAAGTAAATATTTTAAATTGTTTACAATATCACCATCGAGTTCATTGTGATTATTTCTATAATACTAACTACCTACTCAATATCTAAACATGAAACAAAATCACTTCAAGATGTTTCAAAAAAATTTTAAATTTGACAAAAACCTCACATAAAAATGATAAATATTGGATAAAAACAAAATGGTAAAAAATGCTCATTGGTTTAAAACCAGGTAGGTACCAACTAAGTTTAGTGTCTGAAGTCTGAAGACGATTGTTAAAAACATTTGTATCACACAGGTTAATAATTGAATTCTATTTAATGTTTTGAATTGAAAAAAAAGATACTTCTAGAAGATTCTATGATGCTTCCAAAATGATAGCATTGATGATTATATATCTATTTTCAATATATCTCTATCCAAAATAATGCTTATTCCAAAGATTTTGACATTATTTAAAACAATAGAATATGAATGAAGATTTAGATTTTTTAATTTTTATATTTTTAGGGTTATCAGAGGTTATCACGGTGGACTTTGTAATTTTCACTAGCAACAAACTGGTAACATTCTTTCCGATTGTGAAATCGAACAGCGTGGTTCTCGTACTAAGTGCCTACTGCACATGCCGGTCTTTTAATTTTATATTCAATCATTTAATTTCAAGATGTTCAGGCTGTCGACCGTAATTCGCCAAGGCGTTACATCCCGTCATGCTTATTTAGCCTCCCGTGCATTCGCAAAGGATGTGCGATTTGGAGCTGAAGTGCGGGCGCTCATGCTTCAAGGTGTGGATATACTTGCCGACGCTGTCGCTGTAACAATGGGACCCAAAGGTCGAAATGTCATTCTGGAGCAGTCTTGGGGGTCGCCAAAAATTACAAAAGACGGAGTTACAGTCGCCAAAGGCATCGAACTGAAAGACAAGTTTCAGAATATTGGTGCCAAGCTTGTGCAAGACGTTGCTAATAACACCAATGAAGAAGCCGGGGACGGTACCACGACCGCCACCGTTTTAGCGAGGGCCATCGCAAAGGAAGGTTTCGAGAAAATATCTAAAGGGGCTAACCCCATAGAGATTCGTCGCGGAGTCATGTTGGCTGTCGATTGCATCATATCCAAACTGAAAGAAATGTCGAAACCTGTGACTACTCCTGAAGAAATCGCTCAGGTAGCGACGATATCTGCCAACGGAGACACTGCCATCGGAAAATTGATTTCAGATGCCATGAAAAAAGTTGGTCGTGAAGGCGTTATCACTGTGAAGGATGGCAAGACCCTAATTGATGAATTGGAAGTTATCGAAGGTATGAAGTTTGACCGTGGTTATATTTCTCCATATTTTATTAATTCTTCAAAAGGAGCTAAGGTTGAATTTCAAGATGCCTTAGTCCTCTTCTCAGAAAAGAAAATCAGTTCAATCCAGAGTATTATTCCTGCTTTGGAATTGGCTAACGCCCAGAGGAAGCCGCTAGTCATTATCGCAGAAGATGTCGATGGTGAAGCATTATCCACATTGGTTGTAAACAGATTGAAAATTGGTCTCCAAGTTGCAGCAGTTAAAGCTCCCGGCTTTGGAGATAACCGCAAAGCCACACTCAATGACATGGCTATTTCTACGGGAGGTGTAGTCTTCGGAGACGATAGCAATCTTGTTAAACTTGAAGATGTTCAAGTTACCGATTTAGGCCTCGTAGGAGAAGTTTTAATAACCAAAGATGATTGTCTATTGCTCAAAGGCAAAGGTAAGAAGTCAGACATTGACAGACGCGCTGAACAATTGAGAGAACAAATTAAGGAAACCACATCAGAATACGAGAAAGAAAAACTTCAAGAACGTCTGGCGAGATTGGCATCTGGTGTTGCCGTTTTGCGAGTTGGCGGATCAAGCCAAGTTGAAGTCAATGAGAAAAAAGACAGAGTAAATGATGCATTAAATGCTACTCGTGCAGCTGTAGAAGAAGGTATCGTTCCTGGAGGTGGCACTGCTCTCATTAGGTGTTCCCCTGCTCTTTCAAAACTTAAAACATTAAACGCAGACCAAGCGACTGGAGTGGAAATTGTCAGAAATGCACTGCGTATGCCTTGCATGACCATAGCTAGAAATGCTGGCATCGATGGAGCTACGGTTGTAGCAAAGGTGGAATCGCTAGCCGACGCTTTCGGCTATGACGCCATGAAGAATGAATATGTTAATATGATTGAAAAAGGAATCATTGACCCAACAAAGGTAGTGCGCACTGCGTTAACAGATGCCAGCGGCGTAGCATCCTTACTAACTACAGCTGAAGCTGTCGTTTGCGATTTACCAAAAGAAGATGCTCCAAATCCTATGGGCGGCATGGGTGGAATGGGAGGAATGGGCGGTATGGGTGGTATGATGTAAGAGATCCAAACCCAAAGAAGACATTTTTGAACATTCTCAATGAAATCCTAACTATAATTTTCATAATTTACTTAAGCAAACTTCATTTTATTATAGGTGTCGACTTACAACGGTTTTATCGTATGGATTGTTCATAACTTTCATATTCCATATTCAAACAATGCTTTGCGGTGAAAATAATTTTTTAGTTAATAAAATTCGCATATTCAATAATTACACTTACAGCACAATACTTTCCAATATGAAGTGAAAGTTTACTATGGTATTTACTATTTTTGTTACATAGTATAACAAGAAAATGTTTTTTTCTAATTTTCATATTGGTTATGTAATTTGTGAAAATGAATGTTGTTCACAAGCCAAATGTACTATTTTTTTTTACATTAAAGCTTTAGGCGTATGTTATACTGCATTTATTCTTTTATGTCTAGTGTTTGTGAATTTGCCACTTTTCAAGAATCTTTGGTGCAAAACCGTGTAATATTTTTTAAGTAAAAAAATAATTATCTTTATTATTTTTGTTTGTGGAACAAAAAGTAGTATTATCTTATAATATGCAGCTTAGAGTAATAGATTTATTTTTCAACACAATGGGAATGTCAATATTGCTATTTCGATAGATCTTAATGTTCACTGACTGCAAAATGTTTGCTGACATTACTTACCAGCAGTTGTGTATTTGCGAGACACCCGATCAACGCAGGATAAGAACTTCAAATTACATTGAAATTTTTAGTTTATTAATTTGTGTAAGACTAATAAAAATTTGTTGCCTTTCAAAATGACAATTGTTCTTTTAAATGTCAAATACAACATTTGATTACCATGTCATTATACAAATTATAGTTCCTGCTTTGATACCGGTGAATTCTTGCCTATTTAGGAAAAAGCTAGTCCTATTATATTTCTCACTCTGGAATTTGAACAACAATGAACATGTTTTTTTCATGATTTTCTTTCAGTTATTCTGTTATATTAATTTCTTATTTCACCTTTTATGGTAGACTTAGTTGAAACATTCATAGAATTTATTGAACGTATGTATGCTAAGTGAAAAATTAAAATTAGTTAAGATTAAGATTTAAGCATTATTCTTTAGTTAGCAGTTTGTTAAAAAATGCGGTGTTACTGAAACAAGAAAATAAAAAAAAAATATAAACAACAAAACATAAAAAATGGTTTTCTTTTGTCTTTCCTCATCTGTTTTCATTAAAGTTAAGCAAAAACTGATAAAAGAAAGTCTGCGTGCAGATAAGAAAATGGTTAAAATTAAGTGTAAAGGAATGTGTACAAAGTAAATACAAGTTATACTGAAAAAACCAAGAATGTGGTTGTATTGTTGATAATTTGGCAATCGATCACATGGGTAATATAAAATTAAATTAAAAATTGATAACTTAGTTATTCCACTTGGTTTATCACTAATGTGTCCAGTCTGAAGATGCTTCTTAAAGAGGCGAAACGCGTCACGTTAGTGATAAACCAAGTGGAATAACCAAGTTATCAATTTTTAATTTAATTTTATATTAAAAATGAACTTCCACAAAGTTACCGCCGAATCCATGGAAAAAAAAACATATGGGTAATGTTCGCTTATACTCAAACATATTTTCAGTTGAAATTTATTTTAAAATGAGGATTATGTAATTTAGAATTTTTGTGGTTCATTCATTTAACCCTTAGAACTCCCATGTCGAGCTGGACTGGACATTTTACAGCACACTTTGTAAATGAATTTACGATTATGTTATTGCCTTCTTTTCCTTTCAAGTACCATTTATTGGTATTATAAAAAAATTATGAAATATGTTATTAATTAATTATTAGATGTATCGTCCGTTTGATCCAATAAAGTTCGAATATTATTAAAATCTACAAATTAATTAAGGAGTGCAAAACGTTAAAGTTACACTTGTTACACCAAGAAAGCATGCGTATATTTTGAAAAGTTTTATACACATTACCAGAAATATACTTATATTATATGTGCCCTCCCCCCCCCATTAATTCTCTACAACAGTGCCTGTCCGGACCCAGATTAATCTCTGACGAGCCTAGGGCAGCACATCAATAGATTCAACAGTTTTAAGTAATTGAGGGTACATGTTATGGAAGACGGCAATCCGCGTTAAGAGCTTGCGATGCGATTAGGGATACTCGAGCAATCTTTAATTCAATTCGTAAAGTCTGGGACTCAAAGTTGTACTCGGTCAGAACCAAGTGCCACCTATTCTACGCATGCATCCTGATAGAGCTTCTTTACAGATGCGAGTCATGGCACCTTACCAAAACACAAGGTAACTGTATTTTGTGCTTCGAAAACAGATGGTTGTGGCAAATAGAGTATACGCCTTACACCTTTGCACTCCGGCTATAGGGTCACAGGATCCATACATACTAATACACTGACATGATCTGTGTATTATACAGAAAGCGCATCAGTGTAGTAAAAAGTACAACGTTACAAAGCGTATACTCTACTAGGGGTACAGTAGTTTATCATTGTCCGGTACTCGGAGGTAAGAGAGTGGACTGCAGCCCCTTATGTTCAAAAGTGGCAATGGACCTGGATTGGACTCGTGTTGTGGATGCCCCAGGGAATCCTGCCTGTCTTCTACCAACCGCATGGATTCTGTCGTCCTGAAAGACTGCTGATGGTCATTCATAGGATGTACTCGATAGAGCTATGGGACACTGGGATGACTTGGGAGGAAACAAGGAGATTGGCGGGAGACAGAGAATCTAGAGGCACCGTGTAGTGTCCGTATGTACTGAATAGGGAGTGGATACGATCAAAAGGCAATTTGACGTCGTAAGTCCCATGGCTACTTTGTTCATTTGGTACCAACGTTTATTGATGTACAACAGTGCATTTTCATATTATTTTTACTTCCCAAGGTGTTTACCTCAAAGTCATGCTATTCCAAATTCCTTTACTGTTATCCAATGAACATCAACCGTATAGGAGTTATGCTATTTCATAAGCTTAACGTAGCGTTTTTAAAAAAATGATGTTCATATTTATCGTTAATGTTTTTTGTTTCTTAAATTTTGAGCAATCCTTGTAATTTTTTTTAACTTTTCATGTGATTTCCAACATGATATTATGCTTTTTGAATTTGTTTTTCAGTTAAAGTATAATATGACTATCGATCACATAGCTAAGAAGGCTTTTGTTTTACCCGGTTATATATTCAAGGGCTCAAATCTCGAAATGGACTCTTTCAATCATTGATTTTTAAGATGTTTGGTTTTGTATAAGGAGGCGTGCATATTTGAGATTTTTTCACAATTTCCACACCCTCTCTGATTCTGAAGAGAGCATTAAGCAAACCACAATTCCTTAGTCCATTTATCTATCATATGTGGAGAAAAAGTTTCAGCGACTGACTTGCAACTAGATCTCGTTATCATTTATTAAAGTAGTTCATTAGGTGTCCATAAATTTCACACATATGGCTTTTTGGTTTGTGATTTGAAGCGGATAGGGCTAAAAATCCTTTTTTTCTCAACTATGTACTTTTTCGAATACGCAGATAAGTTTTGTGGACAAATTTATTATAAATCAGCCGGTCAACGGTCTACGGCAAGAAAAGTAATGGTGAAAAATGCATTTAAGATCTATCTCAGTGTTTCTTAAGCTTTTTAGTAATCGGTACCCCCTTGAATCTGAAAATACTTCCTTGCACTCCTTGAAAAAGATGTTCCGATTTTTTTCTTTAGGAAATTAAATTTATTGTAAGATATTTATTTTGAAATACTTGCAACATGTGATGTGCTGTTGTAACGTGTAGTATTTTTGTCTTGGCGTATAAAAAAATCCGGAATTTTTGTTCAACATTGCAGGGACACTATTAACGCAAATTGAACCAATCACAAAATTGGTATTTGATGTTTCAAAAAAGTCTTAAATGAGAATGAAAACTTCAACTTCTCACAAAATAGAAACTCTTCCAATATTTCCTATTCCAAATAATATCGCACAAAAACAAACCCGAATTATCAACATCATTTTCTCGTCTAGTTGAATACTTACATTTAATGGACTAACATTGATATCTTCTACTAATTAAATTGCCGTAAACTACCATTACTGAGATCATGAATGGATGGAATCAAATCGCGTCCCAAATATCGACGAAGCGTTTGACAATTTATTATGGGCTCCAAGAGTATATAGTCCAGTTGAGTCAAATCTAAAAGTTAAAAACTGTTCTCGTACCCCTGGAAATGCTTTTGCATCCCAAAGCACTGATATATCGCGTTGACGTCTAGTAAAAAGAGCGAACATTGGCGTTTTTACTATAGTGTACTCTCTACTAGCTCCATGTTTAAAATACCTTTACTATCACTTTTTCATAAAAAATCAATTTAAATGTACCTATGTAAATATGTAGGTAATTGAAAACAGTCTTGAAAAAAACTTATTAGCAATTTTCTTATTTTACTTATCGGATGGAAACATTCTATCATATTGGAAATTATTTATTTCAAATAGCAATATTTAGAATCAAAGATGTTGCCAACCTTAGGCATGTAATTATGTCGCGGATGTGGGGGATCTCGATCGTGTTTTCCTATTCCACTAGTTTATTTTACGTGTTAAACCTCTTTTTTGATTGATTTATAAATGTGCTTCGGGTGAAAAGTGTCATTATGGCGCAAAATGCGAGTGCTCTTAGCTCTGACATATCGCGGCGCAACCCCCAAGATGAATACGAGCTCATACAGAGAATCGGGTCTGGTACATATGGAGATGTTTATAAGGTATAAACCGAAAACTCAATCGAGTCCCACGATTTAATCAAATAAAAGCCTTATCAATTTATTTTTAATTAACAGGTCCCTAAGTTTGTTGACGACACCAAAAAACATGTTTTTTGGGAGTGTCTACCGTTTTACAGCCATGACAGTTTTCGCAATTTGACGTTTGTAAATATGAAAAACAATATTTTCTTCGCGTAATCATTATACTTGCCTTATAGACTGATAGGTTTAATCTATAATAGAATAACGATATAAGGTATATGGATACGTCCAAGGTTGTTTGCTCTTCGCATATGACTACACAATATTTCTTAAAAAATTATACGTGAATGTCAAGTTTCTTGCATTTAATTATTATCGCAGACTTTTGTGGTGACAACGTTGTTTACGTTGTTATTTGTTTGAAGTTGTTGAAATCGGTTTACATTTTCAAAATTTCAAAACATAATTAATGAAGGAGTTAATTTCTTAATAGGAATAAACTGCACTATCGTAATGACTCATTATTCTGACTTAATTGGAAGGTAAATTATCTTTTGTGTCTGAGGCGGTCGAATTCAGAATCTTCATGCCAATACGGGGGTCATCGTTTTACATAGTACGGAGTATTTTCACTGTTGAAAATATTGAATAAATTATTTTTTGAGCAGTAATCAAAATAAATATTCTCTTTGTTTAACAGTCGATATCTCCCTGATTATTTTTAAATTAAAATTTTTAACTTTATTATATTTAAATAAAATAAATGGACAGCTCCACAATACAAAACATCAATTGGTGAAAAACATGTAAACCAAAAAAATAAAATGTTTTGTTATTATTTCCGTAAAATAGATTTATAATGAATATACTGCACTTATTTTAATATTATTTGTAATTCTTCATTGTGTGGTATTTCACATAGCAAACTCCTATATGTAATCCTGGCTTATTGATGCAGGTCTCGCAAAATAGTCGTGTTCCCGATCTACCACCTGGAATTTTTCTATTTGAACATACTGCACTGTCTTTCTTAGACCTGGAACGCAGGACATGTAAGCTATCTGCAAGACTACCTCTTCTGTAGGAACAGTTGAAGTGCGGCTTTGATATCCACCTTGCCAAAAATCTCCTACTAATTTTTCAACCAATAATTTCACAAACTTCAAATGTAAATAATAAATCGATACATTCTAATTTTCATAAGACTCATTAGAGTACTTCACATTAGATTTGTAAGCTTCTGAATCTGTATAATATACTGGTAAGTATTGTCAACAAAGACAATATATTCAAATATAAAACTGTAAACCATACGAGACGCCCTTGATTTTTAAACAAATAAAAGCGAATACTAATTTGAAAAAGAAATAAACGCACTTCAGATCATGCATAATACTGTTCACCCTCCAATCACTAGCGCCTTCAATAAATAAGATTTATTACCCTATGCGACAAAAAAATATTGCTTGCACCGAAAGATTCAGATAAAAACACATATTGAAATTACACACGCCGTCTTCATTTGGAGACTCCTTTCTTAGATAAATGTAATAACCAATTATTATTCATTGTAACATGATTGAAATCGCAATAAAAAAATAGTTGAAAATATTAAAAAAAAAAACACTTTTGACATGCCGCCGTAGCGGCGGCACTCGAGTGCAAAGAGTTTATACTGGTAGAATAATATTAAATAACAGGTCACATCTGTGTTTCATTGAATACATTTGGGCTTATTATTAATTATTGTCAATGTCTAAGATGGTGAAAGATGAGAAAACAACATAGTGTAATTCTTGAGATGTTCGAGCTTTTTCTCTGGTTCTTGATCATGCTACCTTAAAAATGACATCTCAGTTAGCGGGATTCTTAATATAAAACCGAAATGGATAAAGAGTGATGTAATGTAGTCAAATGATGCACGGTTCCTTTAAGCATGTTTTCACGCCTGTTGCCATGTAGGGTCCATTTCTATGAATATTGTATTGTAAAAATGTGCTCTTAGGAAGTGAACTTGGCTAATAACTGCTGCTCCACAGTTATTACAGCTCTATCCACTTATTTATTACTGAGCCTATAACCGAGTGGTGAACTTCGTGCTCATTGTGTTGGAATCACTGTATGAACATTTTCATAAATTGATTTTTCAATCGATTTATGGTGTTTTTTTTAGAAAACATGTTTGTTTTGTGATGCCTAAAATTTCTTCCCACCTATATTCTTCTAAAAACTGGGCATAGCAAAAGTAATTAGCTAACTACTAGCCCAGTGTTAGTCCCGACTTTTTATTTTAACTTCCAAAAAGAAAAGTTGAGTGGCCGAATAACTTGCAGTTCTCGTGGAACAACTCCCATGGAGTCCATATGCTCCACATTTGGAGCGGGATGACTCAAAAAAAAGTATTCTAATAATTATTACTAGGTTCCCTTCTTCATTATTTTTACTTTATTCAGCTTGAAAGTCTCTCACAGAACTAAATACATTTCCTGTTAATTTCCGTTATGCCTCATTTGTTTTAAACAAATAAACTTTCTCATTTGTGTGAATAAAATCATAAACTATTGTCATATTACTATGATTCCTTTAGAATAGAAATGTTTTATAATTATTACATTTTTAGGTGCTTCACTTAATTATATGTTAATCTATTCTTCTTAAAGATTTTAAAAGAATCTTCATCGTTATAAATAAATATTTGTGATTTACGAATTACTTGCGACAATGTCATGAAGTCACAGTTTTAAAAAAAAAATACTTTGTACAAAACTGTTTGTACAGTTTTAGTATTGAATAAATTTTAAATCTGTTTTTACATGCAATTAGAGAATTACGTCTAGTAAATCTAGGTGTTTATCTTATAATGATTGCTCCGTATTGCTTCATGAAAAGAGTTTAAATACAAATATTTCCATAATGGAACCTCAATTAGCTCCGTTTTGATAGAAGTGATTAAAGAATTTGCAGGATTCAAAATGGCACTGAAAACCCTACCATTTACTTCAACCGATTTTTATGCGCATGTTTCTATTAGGAGTTCGATAAGAACTACAATGGAACCCTGATTATTTGTTTTTTTCCCAAAAATCGATGAATACAAGGAAGTCTCAAAGCCTATAAATAATAAAAAAATGTGTTGTAAAAACACTTCTTCCATCAGAAATTAATACATGTGTGTAATCAAGAAGATAAGATTATTTTGTTTTTTTTACAAAGAAGTTTTTCTTAGTGAGTTGCTTCTTTGCGGTGTGGTATTTTGATTCAAGCGATGGACTCTGACTGATGATACGACAGTTAGAAGTGCGCTCGGTGAGTAAGTCAGCAGCAGAAATATGCAGGTATCATAAGTCATAAGACTGCAGTCTTCTACTTTAACAACCAGTGAAAATACATTTAAAAAGATGATGCCCCAATAAGTAGATTGATGTGGCAGTTACGAGGTTAACTCATAGGAGCGCAGCGATGATAAATCATTTTTTCAGAATGTTTTTGATACTGTAAGCAAATTTTCTGCAAAAACGATTAATAATTGAGTCTATTTTAACGCTTAATATTATGTACTTCTAACATTTCACCTTGTATTTTGAATTCAATATACCCACTCATTTTTTATCCTTCATTGGTTTATGTTGTATAATGTTTTGACTGAGTGCACATTATTGCTGATGTGTAACAGACTATAGAACATTGGATTACATTGATTGTAGATTATATTAAAATGTAAACAACAATAATTGTTACATATAATTATTAAAATTGCCTTACGAATTTTTAGAAATTCAGTTTGGAAATATTTGATGTGTGTGATTGATTTTATTTAAAGTGCTAAATTCGCAATCAATCATTTTTGATTCAATCTGAATGTACAATAAATGAATAAAGTTACCCAAAAACCCATATTGAAAAAATCGTGAGAAACGGGTTCTCAAAGTTTTGTCATAGTTAAGTAAATTCAGTTCATTGGTGTCATTTTGGTTGAATATTTTTACAATTTATGCAAGTGGTCTTCCAACTTGTCCCTACCGCCCATTACTGGATTTATGTTTTCGTGGTGGGCGGTAGGGGTTTTTGTACGATGTTACAAATTTTATTTAATTTGAATTGTTGATAGCCTCAGTTGAACACCATCAGTTGATATCTTAAATTATACAACATTTTATCAAACAACTTCACGAGTATGACTTAACCTTGAAATCCATCTCTAAACATTGAATGTATATAATAATTCATCAGACACTTTGATAAGTAAATATACTCGTGGACGAGGGAGAAACAAAAGAACTCTGTACTGAAAACCAGAGTGTTGTGCGCATAATGAGGGTGGGGCGTATCGATGGAGATGCAAAAAATCATAAAATTATCTGTGTATAAATAAAAAGATACATTGAAGTGCATATTTCTTACAAACACCCTCTTAAAATTATGCGGCACTGGTGGGCGGTAAGAAAATTTTGCCATCAAGAAAACAAAAGTCGGCATTTGCGTTAAAAGGTTGCCGACCCCTGATCTACACTGTCGTCTCGTATGAATTGAAATGGTGTATGAAAAGAAATAATCAAGAGCAAAAGTCTCTGAGACAAATATATTTTTATTTCTTTGAATGTTAATGTGTTCACTTCACAATGATTCACTTTGTTCACAATGGTTCAAATCACTAATTTTCTGGTGGTAACATCGTAGTTACAAATAATGAACAACATTTATATATTAGTTCATTGCTAGTTTTTACCGATTTCATTCTTAGCCCTTTGGCCGTACAGTTACAAAATAAAAAGTAGTAAATAATATTAATAAAATGCTTGTACTATTTATTCTCAACATTGAGTTTTGCAGCGTTTCAACATTTCTTGTAGCTCGTACACAAATGGGGACTACCCTTAATTTGGGCTTTCTTTCCCTAACATTTCACTACTTATTTAACTGGTCAAAAATATCTGCGAATTAAACAATTTGTGTCTTATGAAAGTATGTAAAAGGGCCATATTTTACATGCATTCTTATGAGCAATATGATTTCATTTATCAACTCAACTGGACAATATTATATAATTTAAGACATCGACTGAGGGTGCTTGATGGAATTTCAATATTAAATTTGGATTATTGAGATTTTGCACACTTCCATATATTTTGTCACTAACGACCCGGGTTTCGCCTTTCGGCATCTTCAGGCATTCGAGTTCGAGTCCATTCGTGTGCTCGAATGCCTGAAGATGCCGAAAGGCGAAACCCGGGTCGTTAGTGACAAAATACATGGAAGTGTACAAAATCTCAATAATCCAAATTTAAATTTGGACAATATTACTTTTCAGCAACCATGGTGTACAAAAGTAAGTTGGTAAAAACTTTCAGCAAGATAAATTTTTTGATGTATTATTTTTTCTCTCGTTTGTGTTTTAAAGGTTTCATAAATTCGGCATTCCATAAAATGCACTGTGGCTCATTCATGCCATAGCTGATAAGTTTGGAAAAGCTATGTTTGACACTACATGCAGTTTTTTAATTCCAGAAAAAAGCTAGCTACGTTAGCAACGCTGTCAAACACGGTCTCAGAAAAAAATACTTCATATTAGTAAGAGATAAACTAATCTCTACTCTGTTATTGTTACACAAACAGTGGGTTAATTTTATTTTACATGTCGAGATACTGCCGGTCCATGTTACAAATGTGAAAAGTAGCTACAAAAGTACAGAATTATTCTAATTTAACATGCAGAGTACCTCTTGGTTATTTAAAAACACAACTAGCTCTCCGTTACTACTCCCTATCGGATCACTGGACATGAATATTAAATTTCTTTTACCCATAGCCGTAACCCACTGCACATGCCCTTATGTAACATTATCTGATATCTGTGATGGTATCATAGCAACACAAAATATTTTGAAGTTGTTCTGTTATCGGTTGTTATCATAGCAACCGGAAATAAATTGGAGGAGTTTTTTTTTTTTTGTTATAATATAGTTATTTGACTCATTATATATAGCCGAAAATAACCAATCATTGAAATATAATAACACTTAAAATGGGCAATATCTCAGAAAAAATAAGATAAAACCTATGTCACGTTACCACGAAATACTTCTTATGATTTTTATATATACGATAATATCGTGAATTCATTTTCTCAAAAAGTTATTTTGTAACAGACAAATAATTATTGATATCAGTGACTCATTTGGTAATTGATTGGATGCATCCCCAGAAATCACTTTGTGTTAACATGTGCTGTACACCTATGACCGAGTTAGGATGGACCCTGATGTCGTAAGATTGAGTTATGGCAACCGACTTGTATCTGTAGTTCTTACCCTAACTGCTCCGTAATAACTGGGGCTAATGGTCTTTGATAGAACTATATTTATCTATCGTTGTATGTTGCTATTTGAAAGGAAAGAATCATTATTATTGATTGAATCATTGTTTGTCTGACGTTTTGTTTCTTCTTTTCCAGGCAAAGCGCCTGACATCAAATGAGCTAGCAGCTATCAAGGTGATAAAGCTGGAGCCAGGCGATGACTTTGGCATCATTCAACAAGAGATTCTGATGATGAAAGATTGTCGCCATCCAAATGTCATCGCCTATTACGGCTCCTACCTTCGCAGGGACAAACTTTGGATCTCCATGGAGTATTGTGGAGGCGGCAGTTTACAGGTTAGATAATATTTTAACATGTTTCTAGCATTAGTATATTTTTAGATTGTAAATATGAATGTGGCACATCTTCCATAAAACTTTTACATTATTAAGTAGGTAATGTGTCTTCAAAGAATAAATATTTTATCCTAATTTAATAAATAATAAATTTCAGCTCCATTTTTACAAATATGTGCCCCTTAACATTGTGCATGGTCGTTCTTCAATTGGAAAATGAATAATTGGGACCTACTGTTTTAAAATAGGTTTTGCATCACTGCCTTAGTGTGAAAATTTTGTACAGTGGATCCCAACCAGTGGAGAATTACTGCCGTATTTTAGAAAAAGATTTTCAATATTAGAAAATACGCATATATTTGGAATGCTCTGTCGGGAAGGGGGAAGTTACATTCTGAAAATATGGTGAAAGGGAGAATGTAGCAAAATAGGTTGGGATCCTCTGATTTAGTAAAAGCAATCCGTATAATTAATTTTGTGACAATTTAAAAAAATGTGGGAAATGCTATGACATGACATCATTTTTGAAACTCGAGACCTGAAATATAAAAATTCAAGGATACTGAAAATTCTATGAAAGGAATGATTATTGTGAACAGATGGAACCCTTCCAATGACACTCATAGACTATAAAAATTCTGTGAAATAGCCACACATATTTAATATTATGTAAAACAGTATATCTTACAAATGTGTTTTTAAAATTTCAGGATATTTACCATGTAACAGGACCATTGGCTGAACTGCAAATAGCGTACATGTGTAAGGAAACTTTAACTGGCCTATCTTATCTGCACAGTATGGGGAAAATGCACAGGTATGATTTTATCTAGCCCAAATGATACTTTGTCAAAGTTTTCTTTTACATTGGCTTCCATCCAAGTAATTTAATTTCCGTGTAACTATTCACCACAATACGAATCTTCTAGTGAGAAATTCCGGTAGTGAAATTATTACAAACCCAAAGGAGGACACCTATTTTTATTTTGTTGACAGCAGTGAGAGCATATAAGTATATTGGTATCAAAGACAGACATAAGTCATCTATGAAAATGTACAGCAGAGGTGATTTTTCATTTCATATATATTCCACACTTCATCAAGCCCGGCAGCCATGACACTTTAAAGTAAATTCTCGCTCTGTGATTGGTCAATTTGTGGACGATGTGTCAATGTGTGGAGCGAATGATTTCGCGAAAAATGGATATTTAGTGTCCGCTTTTGAAACTATTCACGAACTTTAAACTCAAAATTTTTTATGAAACCAACCGTTGAATACTGATATTTTTAATAAGTTTTTGAAAAGATCATCACTTGCACTAGCGCAAACAATAAAAACATGACTTTCGTGAGATGTGGCGTTTGTCCGAGTTTGACACCAAGGTACTCATATTGTCTTATCTTGAATAAATTAATTCACATATCGGAGTTATACTAACAGAACGCTGAAGTTGGTGTTTGATGATTTGCTGTTTTAAATGTCAAAATGTAGGCAATTTAACACACTACATACTTTTAAGGTGTTAACTGTCAAACTGTTTTTTTAAAACACTACATACTTTTCGAACGCATGAAATCATAGGATATAATGGCTTTGAAATAGAAACAGTATTGTCATATTGTTATTTTTTTTATTCTGGCAGAAACCATAATATGACTATAACTCTTCGATACCAAATCTTATCATTTGTATGCCAAAAAGATTATTCTTCTACAAAAAATCTTTTCATATCACAAACAGTTTAAAATAATGCTTTAAATGCGATTTTCTCAGAACTTGTTTTTGTGACTTAATACCTTCTGTCATTGTACCCTCGATATAATAAGGTAAATATAGCAATGTATGTAATTTTACAAGGATTATCAAATACGTTGATGGCTATTTTGACATCACATCTTCATCTTATAGAGTAAGTTAATATATATTTTTTAAGTTATTAAAAAAAATTTACATTACAGCTAATAGCCAAGATGCCAAATCTTTATATAAATTTTTGAATCACATAAAATAAGCTCAAGAGATTTATTTTGTTGCCTGAGGAGAAAAAACCTTACCGACACCCTTTTACAAGATCTCAAATTTAAATTGAAAAAATCTAAATTTGATATTGGCCTTATTGGCCTTGCCGGAACTTGAACGCAGAACCACCTGATTGCCAGAATAAAACTCTCACCATTAGACCACAGAGGCCGACAACTTTCTAGAACTCTTAAAAATGAATCCTGCAAATCAGATGAAATCCACCAATCAAAACATAGTGTCAACCCAAAATAACGTTTATATATATATATATATATATTTTTAATGTGATAAATTTGATTGTTTCACACCGAAGATCATGTCTCCTCAATGATACATTAAGTCTACTTATTTATAATACACAGTGACAATAAGGAATATAAATTTAATAATTTAAGTAATATAATGAGTTGTTACATAATATATTAAAGTCATCAAATAACAATTAGCTTAAATATTAAAATGTTTGTATGTATAAAAACTGTGATTGTCTAAAAATTTTAGTCGATAAGTTAGTTTTTGGAAATCGTTTTAAGCATTTCTTAAAAATGGCGTGATGCTGATATAGCTATCAACGATATTTGATAATTCTTGTACAAATAAAAAAAAATTGATTTTTTGCTTTATTATAATAGAGTTCTATTAAGTAAATAATGTCGAATCAATCAGTAAATCTCATGCTATTTTATAAACCTTTCTATGTAATTGATCTTTTTTGCAGGGACATAAAAGGTGCCAATATATTGCTAACGGAAACTGGGGATGTGAAATTGGCTGATTTTGGCGTCTCCGCACAAATCACTGCCACTATCAACAAAAGGAAGTCTTTCATTGGCACACCGTATTGGATGGCTCCCGAGGTAAATTATTATTTTTATTTCAATGCAATGAACAATACAATGGTAAGAAAACAGAATAGATCAGTCAGATGCCATTATTTTAGGATTAGAGATATTTTTTTTAAAAAATAAATTTATTCTTGGCATTTAGAAAAACATTGAAATGATTCAAATCCTTTGATTTGCTACATAAACTAATAATTTTCCCTTTGAATTTCGAGTTATTTCTCATATATTTTATTAAATACATTTACTGTTACTTCCTTAAATAAAACTTTTGCAAATTTTTGGAAATTTAAAAATACATAATAAAAAATCTACATTTGATAATCTTGATCATTATTTTGAAAGATTTATCTAAAAGCTTTTATTTACATTTCCGGCCCCTGATTGAATTCATCTGTGGGCAAGTAAACATTGATTCCAGGAAGAAAATAAAATAGAAATGGACTTTTATTCTCAATATTACGGGGCAACAATTTTTTTCAAAATATATACACAGTACTTGTTCCTTTGAAATGAGTAATAAAATAATACGACTGCCAAAAATCAATATACATGTGTATAGTATCAATATATGAAGAAATAATGTTAATTTAATTGTAACTACAAGCCTGGCAAAAGAAAATAGACAACCCAACTGCAACTGTGCGACTGTACTGCTCAAATTGATAAAAAATATTTGTACTCAGGTGGCAGCCGTGGAGAGAAAGGGTGGATACAATCAACTCTGTGATATTTGGGCGTGCGGTATCACTGCTATTGGTAAGTAAAATCAAAATGTATGAAGATAAACAAATTATTTTTATAATCAGCACTTGACAACAGTCAAGATGCATCTAGAATATTTTGATTCAACCCGAGCGGTGTACGCTATTTCTGAAAATATTGTAGAGGGTTTACGGCGTGTACCTTTCTATATAGCACTTGTTATACTTAGACATGTGAACTATGTTGGATAACTAGAGCTTCAGTGGTCTATATCCATTGCAATTAAATATTTCTAAATGAACTTGTTGCATTTAATATGATTGGTAAGTCAAGATCAGGTTTTAATCTATTTTTTGTTGATTTCAAACAGAATTAGCTGAGCTCCAACCGCCCATGTTTGATCTGCACCCTATGCGAGCACTCTTCTTGATGTCAAAATCGGGCTTCAAGCCTCCGTCTCTGAAAGCTCGGGATAAATGGTCGGCTACTTTTCATAACTTTATTAAGACTGCACTCACCAAAAACCCAAAGAAGCGACCTACAGCCGATAAATTATTACAGGTCAATAAATTTATTATTGTTAACTGTCAATCAGTGGAATGACGTGGTTATAATCTTTTTGTAGGTAAATGGAAGAGAGTGAACAAGTTTAATGTGAAAAGTTTGAAAATAGTCAAATGAATGTGAAAAGTTATGATTTATACATTTTATTGTAAAAAACTGTTTGCGAAATACAGGGGCAAAGACCAATGGTGGCCACAAATACACTCATATATTAATTTATATATTACTAAACACGACGTCCATGTGTATCTATATTCATTTATGTGTAATTTAGAATGGATGTGTATCTACATTCATACGCTTCGGAAGTTTAAGCAAAACACATGTACACCAGACGCGTACTGTGAATTATTTCTCTCTTCCTTAATTACAAGTAAAGTGTAGGCCGTGAGGGAGATATAAGGTTTGTTGGCATTTGCTATTTTATGCTACTTTCACATACGCAAGTGAGGCTGTGTGATGGAGTTAAAGAAACATGCACAGCAAGTCATACACATAGGGCAACAGAGTGACAGTTTGTATAATTTTTTGTTTTTCTCAGATGCAAAATCTTTTCATGTTTCACTGCTAATGTAGCATTTAGTCAGGACCAGTACTTTTTCACGTTGATTGGTTTCCACTGTACTAAGTTATTGTAGACTAGTCTATTGAAATATAGAAATTTGATGTTTTCTTTCTTTTTAACAATTATATTATTTTTATGTATTTCAGCACGCTTTCTTTCAAACAGATATGTCAAAACGATTGGCAATAGAACTGTTGCAGAAATTCTCGAATCCTTCTAGTCTTTATAATTTTAATGCTGACCCGGACGAAGATGGGGTATGTTCTATGTTTATATTGTCGTATTTTTAGATAGCTAAAGTTTTAAACATGATATATGTAACAAAAATATATTTATTTAAAAATACACCAACAAGAGTTGATTTTCCAGGCAATTCCGAATGTGCCACACCGCATTGCATCGAAGCACACAGTCAACAGCAGGCGGCAGAATGAAGCTGCGGATGTCGACCTTTCGCAGGGCTCCTCGTCCGTCCTGCCGACAAACAGGGCGAGGCCACGAAGTCTGCTGGCCGATGATAGTCAATCTCTTCTTTCCAATAATAGATCATCCGGTGTATTTGATGACTCACCGATAGTCGATCTGGACGCCGACGATGACCTGGAAGAATTGAATGGAGCGTCGAATCACTTTGCAAATAGACGGGCATTAAATAACGGCGAGGACTCTGATACAATGAAACGAGCAGGTTTGTCTAAAATATTTTTCCATCTGCATATCAATTGTTATTGAATATATTTCTTCTATACCAGTAGTTTCTAACCAGGGAGGTGCCAAAAAAGGCATTGTAGCATTAAGGTTGGAAACCGCTGCTCTATACTGTACTTATTCGATGCTTTTTAAAATGAAAAGATAAATTTTCACATCATTATCTATTGTTGAAAATTTACTTACCCTTTACTTTAGCAGACGGATAATATTATCACTGCCATTTGGAAAAGTAAAATTTAATTGTGATTTTTTTCAGCTGCCAACAGCTGTTGCTCTCGCCGCAGTCAAGACAATGCGGTGAGTCACCGACCGCCCGCCACATGGGACATGTTAGATCTTTTGAGTGATGTTAAAGCAGGCTGCCAACTGCACGATGCAACTTCGCCCTCACCTCTCGGAACTGCATCACTTCAAAATGACACTTTACCTAGTGAAAAGTTAGTTGAATTCTTGCTATTCTTGATTATTTAATATTAATAATATAGCTTAAATTTGATGGCAATATTGACGTTTATTAATTGAACGGTTCTATAATGATCAATATACACACGCACTAGTGACATGTGTGAAAATTTAGTTTTAACAATATTTTTTCATATATCTGTTTCTATGTTTTTTTTATGACGGAATTTGAATCTGAGAAATCTTAAATGAATATCAGTGAAAAATAAATTTGACACTGTCAGAAAGGATCAAATTAATTTACTACTCATCACTCGGGCGCCCTTTATCTTAATCATTTATTCCTTTTTATTCACCGATGAGATTTGAATTCGAAAAGAGATCAAGAATACATAGATAGTTTTGATGTTTCCTGCGGTTCATTTCTGTGCCATGAGAAATATAAATAAAAAAGTCAATATATATCATTGAAATCCATTTTATTTCTTACTCAATTTAAGTTTTTTGTTGTCAATATTTTTTGAAGCTTCTATATTTGGTTTTTATTCCAATCTTTTTGGTATGCATTTTGTGCACATGTTGCAAATTTTTCATTTATTAGATTTTCGTACATCGATTGAACAATTACATCAGAAACTCACTACTTTTAACTATTCATTCTTTCATTAAATACGGACAGTTGGACATTTTTAATTTCATTCTTTTCTAGTACAGGCTCTTCACATAATTTATTTAAACCATACATTTTTAACAAGCAGTATCAATCATCTCACTGTAAAAAATATTTCATGCTGAACTTTTTTTAGATTCCACTTTTATATCTTTCAATGTTTATAGGTTTTTTGTTTCTTTGTTTCTTTGTGTATTCTATCAATGTTGTATGTCGGGTGTCACCAATTTATTTTTCAATTCAGTAGTTATTTGTTCTTAAATTATTCTTCCTACACATCAGTGGCGCATCGCATATCAACTGAAAAAAACTGTATCGAAATTATGTGATTACTTGTATGAACGAAAATCATCGAAGGGTAGTTATCTACCAAATTTTGTTTGTTCCTTTTCCTGCACTTTTTAAGCCCGTTTGTTTATATCCCTCTTCAACCTGTTGTTTTCTGTCATTGTAGAATGAGACACCGTGTAAGGGAGTGCCCCATTACCGGCGAGCAAATTATGAAAATGAGTTTAAGGTTTGTCCGCTAACGAGCTAATGGAATGACCCGAAATCTCATCTGCTGTCCGATTGTATCTCGCTCGATATTTTCTTTTAGCGTAACAAATGAATGATTTGAACTAATCAATTTAAATTATTCTGTATTGTGTTTGAACAGTCTTGTCTTTGTGGGACCGAAGCATGTCATGATTTATATATTTTATTAATCTATTGATACTAACATGAATGTCAAATAATAATGCAGCTTAGGTGGGTATTACATGATCATATTTTTATGACATAACTTTGATAAAAGATATGATCTTACGGCACCATATTACATCACATAGTTTTCACCATATCTTTTGTAAATAATGTTGACAGATGTCTGAAGACAACAAACAGTGTCTTGTGATATGTTTTTCAAATAACCATTTTAGCCGGCGCTCCAAGACTATTTTAAAAAGCTTAGTAGAGTCGATATATCAATGCAAATTTCGATATATCATGAAAAAGAATAGCATGTATTTGCTATGTTTACTATATCATCGATTTACATAATTGTTGTCTTTATTTAACTACTATAGGAGTTGTTAGGGTTTTAGAACAAGTTTTGTAGTGTAAGTTGCTCTGGAACAAGAGGGTTAAGATGTAAATAAGCAATGAAAGGATTATAGGTTAAATCTTGATATCAGTGGAGGATGACAGGGAATATTTCATAATTGCAGTACGGTAATAGGGTCATTTGAACCAAATGGAGTAGCTATGAAGATTTATTGAATTAAATTTATTATTTTTTGTCTTGTTTGTTTCATACTACCGTTTTATTTTTTGGTAGCGAAGAAAAAACTTTGCTTGGTCATTCAAGTGACATCAAAATACGTGGGTTATATATTATTACCATATACATAATTACGTTATTCTTTGATATTTATCTTTGTCAAAGACACATGTGATGTAAATATGATCATGTTATATAGCACTTAGGTTTTGTTGCTGAAATTCAATACAAAGTATTTAATTTGTTATAATACAGTATAAACTAAAAATGACATCAAAAAAATTAAAGATTCCTTAATCTCATAGAAAAATCTGTTAAGATACCTCCATTAGGAGACCATATGCTCCACATTGGGAGCGGACATAGTAATATATAATATAATGAAGAAAATTACTTGAAATTAGATTATATTTTGTTTGCGCTTAATGCACTTATAATAAGAATGCTAGAAAAATATTATGAATTATAGAGTGGGATTACATACGGACCTGATTAAAAAAATGAGTTTTCAAAGTATAAATGCAGTTGTGTGTACAAGAAGTCATCTTATAGATTAAAAAAATGAGAAGATATTTCAACCAACTGTTATAAAAAAGATTCCCTGAAGATTTGATACTTCCTTTAATTAAATTTTTCATTTGTACCCCCGTTTTCTTTGATTGACACTTCTAACATGTAAAAGCGAGTCTTGACATAAAAATGTTTGATTTCAATATTACAAGCACCTACTGGGTTATCGTTTGCGAAAATTGATTTCTATGGGAAATCAAAAATAATTTATTAACAAATCTAAATTCCATAAACAATTTATGGCTATGGTTTTTAAATTTGAACTAATCAAAAATAATATTTAACTGCATGATATTAGTTTAGTATATATAAAAAGTAGGTATTATATGATTTTGAATATTGTGTTATATTTTGATTTAGAATAATCATTGGTTTTTTCCGTTAATTACTAAATATTGACATGAAATTACAGTCTTCACACTGTCCCCGGTAAGGAAATTATCGTAAAATCAATTTTATTTCCCATACTGACTTAACGCTGCTTCCTTACAAATATATCTGCTTTAAGAATTTATTTTGATGTTTAGAAGCGTTTAATTTGTAGTAATTAATTTTTAATTAGGGCGAATCATTTATAGCAGAGGTTTCCACACGTATTTGGCGTATTGGCTTATTTTCATAAAAAAAATAATACTCGTATTAACTCGTGGAAAACTTATGAAGAGTATGATAGATAGCGTATATGTTGGATATTTACAGTTCAGGGTAGTAAACAAGTAATTAAATGCACATATTCTTGCCGATAGATGCTGGACATTTTTTATCTTCACTTCTTTCATTATGATTCCAATTGTACCTGTGGTTACAATCACTCCCAGGGGGCAATATCGTCCACTTTGGGAACATTAATATATAACACCAGTGTTAGTATCTTGGTGATTGCAATATTTTCTCATTGAGATATAATTATGAAATTCTCACTTTATTTTACAGAATATAAAATTATTTTTTTTTTATGCTGGAGTTATTTAATTTTATACACATGTTTGTATCATATCACAAAAATGTACGTCTCGGAATTGCACCAATGCATCATGATATATTTTCTATTGTTCGATAACTGCGGGGTGCTGTTAATTTTTAAGGTAAATAATATTCATGATATTCTCTAATGAATCGTTTTAAATTGCAGCCTAAGTTTCCACTCTTGCAAACTATGACATACTTTTTTTTTTTTTTATGTCGTGTCAGTTGTGAGGCCATAATCTCTGTATAATACTCTGTATAATGCTGCATGGCAGTTGAAATAATATTAAAAAAAAAACAATGCTCACTGGTATCTCAATGTATTATTTTCCTTACAGTTTGAAATATTTTTATAAATATGAATCACAACAAACTATGAAATTGCATTCAACATTTTTTGATAAAGTTTTGTGTAATAATAAACATAACACACTTTTATTTCTATTACCAAACATCTAGGTTTTTTTAAACATTTCTAAACGGAAATAGCACTTCAATATTGAAAGAATGAATCTACAAGTTTTATTGTTTTAAGTAACTGATCTCAAATTAGTGATTGAAAATTTTTCATTACTAAATTCGATGGCTTAAAAAAACTGCTGTCAATCTATTGTATAACTGCATATGGATGTATACATATATATATATATATATAATGGGCAGGGGAACAGCTAAAACGTCTCTGTTAACTGGTAAATTAATATCATGGTAAATATTACATGATCACACAGTAGGTTTCACCTCATTTGAACAGTGCCTTAGCTGCCTATCCTGGTTCACTCAGTATGTTTGAAGATGTTTGTTATGAATAAAGTTACATTGTTGAATTGGTATGCTTCTTCACCGTTTATTTTTTCTGATCCATTGAAAAACGATAATTGAAGAATCACTGTAAATAATAGTATACTGATAATTATGGAGAGCAATAACACTACAATATGGAATAACTCATCTATTATGTTGTCTTCGATTAAATCTGATAACAATAAATGATTTTAACATAGTTATAGAAAACCACTATTATTTTTAAATATTTTTATGCTTTTTCATGTTGCAAAATTTTAGTTTTATAATTTTTATGTTGTAGCTTAGTTTTTATCTGTGCTCTTTACTTTTATTTTCACCTACCAATAAAGAATTTATTATTTTGGATAATAATAAACACAAAAAATTCTATTGGATAGGTTTTGTGGCATTATTTTAGTGAGAATATTTCATTACACACTCGATAGATGAATGCATCGTTTTCTTTAGATGCTATTTTGTGTTTGATTAATGTTGTAAAGCATTTTAGTTTTTGTCTGACTTGCAATTCTTGATTATGTATTATTGGCAAAGGAGATATGGCAAAGGGACCAGCGTTGATAAATTTAAAAAGGTATTATTTTTTCTGTAAAATAAATGTAATTCTTTGATGCATTAAAATAACTTATTCTCTTTGTATTTTAAAGCAGACAGACAGATGAATTTTGTATCAATATCAATTATTGACCATGAAGTCATGAGTCGACTCAATGGAGGTTCTGTTTAATTCTATTTATGTAGTTTTTAAATTCTTATTGAGCTATCTGATATGTTTATCCATTTTGTTCATAAAATGCTTAATTTCCATTGAATTAAAAAGAAGAAAAGTAATATACAAGTGTTCTTGATGCAGCATACCCTCCCCCTAACACCAATTCGTTTCGTCAAAAAATTTATTTCCTTCATATTGAAAATTAAACTTTCTTTATCTTTTCTATTAATGTATTTTTTTTATTTATTTCTTCTACCTCATTTCATTTCACAACATTATTATTCAGTTGAAGTCCAATATATTAAGTAATTACAGTGTTACCAATAAATGTGGAAAGTGAACCGATTTTTCCCTTAAGATTTATCAACCTGTGATGCGTGATTGTTCTTTGAAAATAATACATATATTTGTACGTAAAATATTTTTTATATGTTTGTATGGCTGCTCTGTCATTTCTCTACTTAGTAAATCCTTGTATGGTTTGTTTTCGAATCAATTATTCAATCTCTGGCTGATGAAAAACGTGTCATCTGTGGTTTTGTATTTTGTTATAGGAGTCTGTTGCAATATATAGACGAAGAGTTAATGCTAAGGTAATTGACTGTTATTATTTGTATATTTTTTGCATGCTTGGTTGGTATGCATGCTATTTCCACAGTCGAACTTAACGTAGCGCATGCTTGGGACCGTATAGTTCCATTTATTTCACTCAGTAAATCTGTTCAAATTTGCTTTATAATATCCAAAGGACTTTATTTACGCTATCATATTATCAAAAATGGAAACAGAGAATTTTCGATACCTGAATATATGAAAATAGTCAAAACCCATACATACTATCATATATTATATCGTCAACATAACTTGCAAGCTTCTAATTATGCTTAAGAAAAATGTTCAAGACACAATAAATGAGATAAACGCTTTTTTTAACATTGAGTGTTATATCATATTTGCACTTTAAGATTGCCTACCTTAAATAAGAGACAAATTGTGCTGTCTTTGAAATATTAGTTTTGAAGTTATTCATCAAAAAGTAGATAAACAAAGAAAATTATCATTATTTTCTTTTTAATTGTTATTTGAGATGTCTGTATTAATCAATTTTAAAATGTTAACTGTCAATTCTTGGTAGAAAGGCATTATATTTATAAAAATAAAAACATTTTTTTGTGCTAATTCGACAATATTATATATAATGATGAAGACCAGTTTCGCCAAGTTGAAGATGCTTGTAATAAGCAGAACCGGTTCTGATCATTATATAAAATTGTGAAATTAGTAATGAAAATTTGTGTTTTATTTTGATTAACAAATGTCTATATTAATCGAGATTTTCGTTCTCGGATTCATCCTGTCTAAGGTGGAGTCTACTCGAACAAAATGCGATATCGAGAATCATTTTCATTTCTCTCCTTTTTCTGTTATGCTTTCAAACGTTTTTCTGAAATTTTCATATGAAATTTGCAAGATATGTTAGACGGTATACAAAACACAATTTCAGTCATTGGCATTTGTTTTGTTTATTTTCGAATCCATTTTTTTTTAAATATCAGTATCTGATTATTTTTTTTCTCTTTTTTTATTCGATAATATAATAGATAAATATGCATCATCGCTTATTTATAATTATTACTGTTGAAATTAGATGTGATATATTATTTTCTTGATATTTTGGCAATCATGACTTGCAAATTAGTTTTTGAATGAGAAGCTAATGCAGTAACTAGAAAGAATTATTGAAAATGTGGATAATTTAGACTTAACATTCTGATTTAAAATTGATTTGAGGGCATTACTAGGATTTTTAAAAATCTGTTATGACGTTTTCATCTCTTTAAATGTCATTAATAAATAACACACTTGGGACTATTTGTATAAAGGATATTTTGTAGAAATTAATTTGTGTATGATTTCCTTTTGAAGTTGACAGTTTTACGCAATAATGAGTAAAATGGTACATCATTCAATAGTATATTTATTTAATCAATTTCACTTGGATAGATTATGGGGACAAAAGTGGATAGATTATGGGGACAAAAGAAAATTTATGTCCTCGGGAGTTGGTTATCTTAAATTAACACAATTTTACTTGATTTTGTGTGATTAAAAAGTTTTTTTCACAAAATAATTATTCAGAATTATAAGACATTGCTTGAGTTAAACGTTTTTTGTGTTACGAGTTTCAAAACTATACTTGTTTATTCTAATAGTAATGCTTTCGTTCTGTGGTTTTAGTGATAATATTGAATTGAAAACAGAAAAAAATAGCTCATTTTTGTAATAACCATTGTGCAGCTTTTGGAGTCTTTAATAAATTTCAAACAGAAGGGACTTGATTCGGTATCTCAATTATTCTTCACAACAAGGGCAGTTAGAGATAATATTTATAAGACTGGTTGTAGACAGTCGCTTTATGCCCTGTTTTCAGTATTGTATGAAGGGTTTGAAATATCGCAAACATTCATGTCTTTTTGTACAAATTGTTACAAAACGTTCGGTAATCGAACCTCTGACTATATCACTGAAGCCCAAAGCGTTAACTGGTAGATCATGGCAGTTTGAATATTTAATAGTATACATTTTACTTAATTTTTCTACACATTAGTAAATTCATTATAGGTCGTGGTAGCATTGATGTTAAACTCTTGGAGGCTGCAAATTTGGGTATAAAACACCGAATTCTGATTAAATCCACCATAAATAACCTGCCACAAAAGAAATATAGCTCAAGTCAAGTTTGGGTTCTATATAAATAATTATTTTCAAAAAGTTTAACGATTGATTTATTATGTTAAGAGGACTCTTGATTGAGTCTAGTTATGCAGAAAAACACCTGCCCACTTCAGTTGGATAGTAGTTATTAAATACAACAAGATGTATCATTCGATGATATCTGAAAATCAAGCTATTTCTTATAGACTGAAAAATATAAATGTGTCACTTATTCGAGTGGTGTTGTGTGTCAACTGATTTGTGTCTCTTTGCATAACCATAATCAACTAGCCTATTGCTCTACTGCTACCTACCTAGTTTGACAAGTGGTTGTAGGTGCAGGAAGGGTAACATAAAATCATACACACATCAAAATGTTTTTGAACATTATTATATACCTAGAAAGAATATATTAAATGACTATTTGATTTTCGTATTGATACCTGCTTATATACGTGATCATAAAGATCCTTAAAACTATATCAAATATTCTTCTTGTTATCTGGTACTTTGATTCTGTTAGTGATTAACTTCGGTTTCATAGGTAAAGAATGAAAGAAGTAATATCGGTGATCTAATTGCGTTCACTCTTCGTTAATAAATTCTGCCATATTTTATTCAATTGGTTTAAACGTGGTCCTTTGATTCATAAGGTATTAAGCATAATTTCATTATGCCGCCGGTGCATGAAAATACACACATTTTTATGTCCGGTCACTGGTAAAATATTTGTAAAACGATTGCTCAAATTTTTGTTGCCAATATTTGTACAATCGCCATCAGCTATTATTTCAGCCCATATTTATTACTATTTCGCATTAATTAGGTTTAATATTTTTTTCCTATGGTAGTTATTACTGTTTTTATTAGAATATCAGAATTTTATAGAAAAAGTTTTTTTTTGTTAATCTGCTTAAGTCCTTACAATAGACATTTTATTTTATGAATACATATATAATTTTTATCAAAGCTTTTAAAAGATATACATCATACTATAGTTTGTATTGCGAAATTTCATATTTCGATTTGATAACATAATTATAAGACGCCGTTGTTTTTCAAAATACCCTTTTCAGTTGAATGCCTTCATTGTGACTCATCTGGAAGTTATATTTGATAGCATGTACATGTCACCGGTAATCATCAGAATGATAAGTTGTCGATTTATATTCATAGAATACTTTGACGAAACAAAGCTTACAAATGTTTAATTATCCTGCACATAGCTTTACAATACATTTATCATCATCTTCATAAAAACATATACACAAGTGGTACACATTTCAAACTGACCTACTAAGGTACCGTCTTTATAACGCGTAATATTTTTATGATGCCCTTACATTAATACTGTTTTACTTGTTTTGTTTTTTTTCTAATATTTTCTAATTTATTTAAATAGTAATGACATAGATTAATAATATGTTTGTTTTTTACTTACAGGGCTACCCTGCCTCTCACTAATGACGGTGCTTCAATATGTCAGAAAAGTGATAGCCAAGGCGCCAACAACCTCTACGATAGACATTTGTCTCAATGTATCAGATTGAAACATGATTATTTACATTCCGCTCCAGAACAGTCGACTTCAAGTTTGGATCCAGCCAGAGATAAATGTCTTGAAAGTTGTCAGTCTCAGCTGAGGCAGGACAGCGCCGCATCAATAGCCAGAGACGTTTCGAGATCTTCTATTGCGAGCGGAGAGCATTCGTGTTCGCGGATGGCCGGTTACGGCAATGATATCATGTTCGCCGATCAACCCGGCAGCGATGTCATCGTGAATTCACCTATAGTTTCCCAATTACCGAGCTTAATAGACACCACCTGCAACTGCGGACAGTGTCCAGGCAAAAATGGTAATGCAAATCGACCCGGGCAAAACCACACTGGAGGTTTGAGTGATTTGCAGCAATCTGTCTCCGCTTCCGATAAAAAGTGCACCTGCAACGGATGTAGACCTCCTTTGATTGCCGTTCAACCTAATAGGAATGCGGAGATCGCAAACCAAGATGACAACTCTTCCGGCATAGTGTTCTGTGAAAAATGTAAAAAGCAAAAGATATCCATTTCCAATTTCAGAGCGTTACAGATAGCGAACAGCCTGCGGCTGGAAGACACCGACGCCTCAAAGAAACCGGACCGGACAAATAATCTCGATTCATTTGAAGACGAGCTTTGCAAACGGATAGACTTATCGTTGAACATGGACAATGAAATCGATAGTAGAATGAGAAATGCTTATTCTGTCATCGGCTTACCGAACAGTCGAGAGGAGGCCGACCGGCGGATCACCAAGAAGCACGGCAGGCACAGTTCGGACTCCGTGTTCGACCACAGCAGAGGTCAGCCTTCTAACTTGGGCTCCGCTTTCAATAACGGAGGTCAGATCGGTGGAATAGATCTGACGCAGTTCTGCGTGTGCCAAATTGTTGGCGAGTCCGGTAATAAATCCAGGAGAAAAACCTCTTCGTCCGTCGATGAGATTTTCAATCTGACCGAAGGCAACCTTCCCGGCACGAGAAATTCAAATCCGGTGGAAATTCTACACGGAAGGGGGAGAGAGAGGCTCGATGGCAGTGCCCAAAGGCAGAGAAGTCTTTCTGACAGTCAGCGGGACAAGGCCAAGACTGATAATAATGGTGAGAGCTCTTATTACTGCAGACTTTTTAAATATAGATGCTAGTCATGGGTGTATAATTACCATCCCTGAAAAAATGGTTTTGAAGAATTTTCTTAGCATGGTTTATCAAAATTAACCAAAGAAAAAAACAGTCATCTTTACTTTCATATTTTTACAGTTTCTTTGACATCTTTTGATATTCATATAGTTTGCTGAGATTGCTTGATATTGACTAGTTTACTGAGAGAAAGAAATATAATTTCGATTTGACAGTATTTCCCCGATTATAAGGCAGATGTTTTTTCGTATTCTGGCATCTTTGAATTCAAGATGCGTCTTATGATCAGTGGTGTCTTATAATTGTTCTTGAAAGTGCAGTAGCTGTGAGAGTGATTCGTATTTTGAAAGAAAATCCCGTAGAAAATAGTGGAATACTCTTCTAAGATATGCTGCACAAATCACTTACGCCATCGCCCAGAAGACAATGACTTAAAGTCGATATCGTCACCATACTGGCAGGAGCTAGTAGGTAAATGCACCTACTGAGTTATTCCAGACAAAGAATTGATATCTAAGAATCTCATTGTGGTGTACTATAGAAGTGCATACATAATATACCTTTATATTAGGGCTTCCAACCCGGTTTAAACCGAAACCGGTTAACCGGTTTATTGCGTGTTTTGAAAAAAACCGAAAACCGGTTTATTTCACGCGGTTAACCGGGTTTTTAAAAATATTTTCAAAAATTCTTTTATTTTTATTATTTTTAAAATTTAACGCCTTTAAGAGGAAAAAAATGTACATATTGTTGAATAATCGCCTCTATCACAAAGGTGTCGAAATTATGGCAGCGATATTTTATACAATAAAGAATTACACGGCATCATCAAAAGACACATGCATTATTTACGCTTAAATGCATGATTTTCATCTTTTAAATAAAAAAATATGTTCATATGCAATGAATAGGTGAGGTTATAGGAAAAATATTCAAAAAAAATAGTATTTTGATGTATTTTCACCCAAAAACACTCTGTAGTTTATAAACGCCATCGTGCATTAGCGACATAAAATATGATACTTACACAGTACTTTTAGGAGATTACAATTATAATAAAATTAAATAATGTTGACATTATATAACTGTTAAGTGCTAGTTTTATGTTTACCTTGTATAAAATAATAAAAATAAATATTTCATATTTTCCAATATAAAAATCCATTGAGTCGACTGATCCTATAGGCTGATCATACTCTTTAATAATAAATTTAATGATTGATTAGCATTTACTTTCCAGAAATCCTTTATGAAGAAGTGAAAAATAGCAAAATATTTAGTTCAATATATTTTTTTACTATGTCTGCTTCCAACTTGGAGCATATGTCTTCCTAATGGAGGTTTCTCAACTGAATTTTTCTACGAGAACTGCTTGTTACTCAACCTATTTTTCTTCGAAGAGAGTAGGTATAGAAGGATAGGGCTAGGACAGGACTAGTGGTTAGCTAATCCCTCTCGTTTCGCTCCGTTTTTTAGGATCCGTTGGGTGGTAAGGAGTTCCATACATTACAAACATTCATGCTTAAGAACAGAAATCTATTAATCAATTGAAAAATCAATTTATGAAACTGTCCGCATCGCGACTTGAACCCGAGACATCCGTAACCGTATCCAACAATATTAAGCACTGAACCACAAAGCCGATTATATTTATAACCTACAATCGTAGTAAATATTTTCATGTCTATGCGTGCATGTTATTTTATGGATATTTCCGTTACTTGCTTGTTGGAATAAACCTTCCGCTGCTTTTAAGTGATACTTTTAAAGGTTTATTGTTTATATGTGACGTTGTACTAAAATATGTTTAAAAACCTAAAGCGGCTAATTTTTTATGTAGCTAGTAATACTTGAGAAAGTTTTGTTTCAAGAATAAGCAATAGAAAGCTGTGTAATAAAACTCTATTTTACTTTACCCTAATTAGTCGTCAGGTCATACAATATATCTATTCGTAAATTTATGTTTTTGACAAAATATACCGTCATAAAAAATATGACATCCAAAAATAATAATAAATATTTGAGCGGCAAGTTGTTATAGCATCACTAACTTAACCTAACCAGATGTTTTCTCGACCGTAGGACCCATATTTTGATTTTTATTATATTCTTTTGTTGACGTTTTGACAAAACACCTTTTTTCCAAAGCATATTACTGATAGTCAAATAAAGAAATTATCAATTGTGTGTATTACTAAATTATAAATCTATATAATCTGATTTACGACCATTATAACTTGTAAAAAAAATTTGCGAAATTGATCTAGGTAAATATTTCAACTACGAAAGAAATTTTGATTTTTTTCTACTATCAATTCGAAAGAATTGAAAGTTTTCTCAGTAATGAGATACAAACACGGTGATTATTGGAACGAAGAGATTTGATAAGCCACTGATTTCTTAGTTGAAATATTTGTACAACAGAACCGTACCAAAAACTATCATAAAACTTACTAAATTATATTTAAATTAAGCTTTCATAGATTCGTCTGCAAAAATTATTACGAAAAAACTTTACCCAAAAGATATTATACAATTATAATTGATGGAATACGGAAGTCATTAATATTGAGACCAATACAATAAATGAAATGCGTAAGAGCATATCAATTGTTCTGATTGTTAATCCAAAATCACAGCGACACAGGGGAATTGATTAAAGATTTCAAAATTCTAGAATGAACTGTAAACACTTTAAATATTAAATAAATTTTCATGTATTATTTTAATAAATATACAAATTTTTAAATTTTTTTTCATCATACAAACTATACTTGAGTTTTCTGGCTTATTCTAGACGTAATTGATAATTTTATCATTAAACATACGGAAATAATATTTTTGTTCATATTAATAATAGTTATTATTCATTCTATTTTGATTAGATATTTTCGTCTATTTGATTTTATTTCTGCTCCGTGTGTATAACCACATTTTTTTTGTTGTATAAGATATAGTATGTGTTGCTATTGTTTATAATTTCTCCAGTTGCTGTCCTAATATTTTTTAAACACATTCAAATAGTAATCTTTTTTACGAATTTTATTATTAACCACTTTTCGCCTTTCGGCATCTTCAGGCATTCGAGTACACGAATGGACTCGAACTGAAATTATTATTAAATATTATTAAAGTTTTTTATTATTTTATTATTTAAGTTTAAGTTTTATTATTGAAATTGAAATTTTGTTATAACTCTTTGTTTCGATTTGGTGTAGTTAAAAAAAATACTTTTATATGATTTTTTTGAAAATAATGAACTGAGGTATTTCGGTTTAAACCGGTTAACCGGTTTCTTCGTCAAAAAAACACCGAAAACCGGTTAGTTAAAATCTCCGGTTAATTGGAAGCCCTACTTTATATTATACAAATACATTAAATGCAAAAGCATTTTATAATTTAATTTGTTATAATAAAGTTATCGTGATGTTTATTATTGGTATTTAAAATGAGGGTGGTGTCTGATAATCGACGAAATACGATATTTATTTGATTTTAGGTGTGAGCGGAACTCCGGATGTGGTTGGAGGAGGCTTAGGGAGCGCTCCGCCGGTACCCCCTCGGAGGTCACACAGAGACAGAGATAGAGAGAGAGGTCATCACCGGCCACGGGCGCTCACCCCCCCCAGGCCCAACACTAATGGCTTACCCCCCACGCCCAGAGTGCACATGGGAGCTTGCTTCTCCAAGGTGATTCTTAAAAAATATTGTTACTCATAAAACACATAAATGTGTTCAAATTCTTCCTCTGATAAGATTTTGATCCAACAGCAGCTGAAGTACTTCAATTCAGTGAAATATTGTAAAATAAATTGTCATAATATATTTTATGATTTGTTGTGCATTTCTTACGTTACATGTAGTATTTATGTTATGTTTTTTATAGGTTTTTAATGGATGCCCACTCAGGATACATTGTACGGCATCGTGGATCCACCCTGACACGAGGGATCAGCATCTTTTAATAGGTATATAATTGATTTGCTTTTATATGAAGTTATTAAAATTTTTGAGCAAAAAAATGGATTGCATTGTGCACAAGGCTGCAAACCTTTCGCAATACATTTGCCTGTGTTGCAAATTTGCCATATCTATATTTATTTAATTGTCTAAAAATATATTTGTTCCCTTGTATTTAGGCGCTGACGAAGGCATTTACACTTTGAATCTCAATGAGCTGCACGAGACTGCCATGGAACAACTGTGTCCAAGACGAACCATCTGGATGCATGTTATCAAAGATGTACTCATGTCTTTATCAGGTACATTGACTAACACCCTCATCGCCTTCAATAGCATTTATCAAATTTTGATCTTGGGAAATGGAAAACGTAATTTTAATTGTTATACTAAACATAAAATGCTGCAATGTAAAAATTCTGTTTACATCAGGGAAATTAATTCTCAAATATTCGAACTGTGCTTCCTTTTAAGTTTGTATATTTGCAATTTCTTTCTTCCGTGCTGGTCCCCTAGCCAATTGGTGACCGCCCTTTGGCTTTCTTCCTACTCAGTTACGGAACCGAGGGTTCAAATCTTCAAATTTTCGTATATTGATAATCAAAATGATTTATGAATTTGTATCTAAAGGTATGAATGTCTATGATGTTTCATCAGGATTGCAACAGTGATTAGCTAATTTTTGTTTGTTGCATAACCCTTCTATCCATAAATTCTTTCAAGAGATGGAGAACTTATGAATATCAACATTTTTCTGTGTTATCATTTTTCAGGAAAGAGTCAACAATTGTATCGACATGACCTTTTGGCCCTACAGGGTCGACATAGTAATAGATTTTCACTGAGGGTCCAGAGAATGCCGGAAAGATTAGTGCCTAGGAAATTTGCACTCACAACTCGAGTTCCTGATACTAAAGGTATAAAAACATCAATATGTGAACCAGAATGTTAGCAATTCATGCGACACAGAATCTTTGTTATTTCTAAATATATCCCAAGAATAATGAACGTAACGGAAATTAGTAAACTTCAATTTGACGCAACCAATTTTTAATAATAGACTTGTCTCTTTCAGGCTGTATAAAATGTGCTGTGGGTAGAAATCCTTACAACGGCTACAAATATTTGTGCGGAGCAACGGCTCAAGGGCTATTTTTGATGCAGTGGTATGATCCGCTTCATAAATTTATGTTATTAAAGGTATGACAAATGATTATTTGATACAACTCCAAGTTTATATTGTGATGTCTATTGATTATTTTGACAGGGATATTACAGAAGTGTTTACAGTTTCTAATTGTTTTTTTGAAATTTCAGCAATTAGAGTGCACTTTGCCATATCCACTGAGAGTATTTGAAATGATAATCATACCAGAGCAAGAATATCCTTTGGTTTGCGTTGGTGCCAACAGAAAACCTCTCAAACTTGATTTGCTCAATATGAATTCAGGTAAAAATTATTTTTTTATATTAGTGTTTACCATTGATCCTCGTAGGAATGGTAATATAAGGTGATAGTGCTATCTTTTTTTATGCTAATATCACACATTGAATCCAATTCTAGTGGTTGATAAATTTTTCGGTGCTAAGAATTTCTAATATAAAATTGATATCTTGGTTATTAGGAATAACTAAGTTATCAATTTCAATTTTGTATTAAAAATATATTTTCACAAAGCTACGGCTGAATCCATCGAAAATACTAATAATTTCTGTTTAATTTAGAATATAACGTTAGCTTACAAGGCCTATAGCCGGATTCTTAGTATACGGATACACAGGATACTTAATACGCTTAAACTAAGTGATTGAGAAAGTCACACTTTATTTTTTTTTCTTTCTATCTTTTCTTAAGCACAATAGTGCTTGGTTAAAAAATCGGTCTCGTGCAGCTCTACATCGAGCCAAGAATATGAGGAGTAAATTCGTTTCTTTTCTTGATCGTTATTGCGCTATGGAAGGCGGTTGTGAAACAGCGGCTGCATACACATAACGGATGGAGGTGAGGCAACCAACTTGTAAGCCTTGGATTGACTATTTTAGCTCTGAATTTTGCCGGCGGCCAAGTGGTAGATCGATCTGTCAATCTGACACTATCATGTGCTCCATGATTTAATTGACGAATGTTTTTTGATTTTGAAATTCACATAACAGGTGCAAGTTGGATCCATTCTGATGAACTGGATCCTAATATGTGCGGAACATCGACTGTGATACCTCGTCCTGACAAACTACACGGCATTGTCTGCATCAAGCAGTTGGAAAAGGATGCTGTAAGTATCTTGTTTTGAAGAAGATATAAAGATGACTGATTCAATACATTGAAATTAATTCTCATCAAGTTTATTTTTTGGTTGATGCCATATCTACGTTTAAGTTATTAATCCTGATGCCCGAGCATAAAGCATAAAATGAAGCAAAAATTATTGTACATAGAAAATATGTGAATCATTAAAATAAGACAATCACTCGCTCACTGTTCTTAAATTTGTAATATTTGATTTACATATTCACTTCACATTTGAATCTATTATATTTAATTTTTTAAATTTGGATTATTGAGATTTTGTACACTATACTACATGTATTTTGTCACTAACGACCCGGGTTTCGCCTTTCGGCATCTTCAGGCATTCGAGCGCACGAATGGACTCGAACTGACAGACAGTAAACAGTGTCTAACGTTTATATAGAAGATACAAATATGACAAATATTATTTACGAGATAAAAAATTATATGTCTAGAATCCACGCTGATACCTGAGTTAACATTTCGACTATCGCCTTAATCCTTATTTTGTAAACAACACATTAACAAAGTGGCGAATTGCCGCTTTCCAACTACTATTAGAATTACCAGAGATTTTACAATTATAATAGCATTGTGGGTTTCGATGGGATGCAATTCGACGAAAGGGTAAATATATACAATCATTCCACATTTAGTGACATCTGTTAGGTGTTTCAACGTATAGGATACAGCAACGGAGAGTTTGGAAGGTTCAGCTGTTCATTCAGAATTGGCAAGGAATTTAACTGGGCTCTATTGATTTCCAAAATTTATTGATAAAATAATTTATGATTCCCCATGTTTTGATGGAACAATTTAACCCCATCATCCGCATTAAACGTATGGTTCTCCAATACCAAGTGATTTGCGAATGTCGAAGTTTCTTTTTTTAATCTAAAGGCAGCTAAATGTTCCGATACCCTTATATCTAATGTACGTGTGGTTTTACCCACATAGAAATGTTGGCAATCACTGCATTGTGATTTATAAACACCAGATTTGTTCTTAAAGTGGACTCTATCTTTATTGTTAATAAGTAATTTGCCTAGAGAATTTTTGCAATAGAACGCCGGTCTAACACTATCAGCGAGTTGTTTTTTAATTTTAAAGCTTTTACAACCTAAATAACTAATTCTATGCCAGTTCCTAGGTTGGTCTTTAGACAAGTTACCGAAATATAGCATCTTTTCTGCTAATTTTAGGTTTTTTTTTTATACAAGACTATCTATAAGAGACGCCTCATAGGCATTATTAATGGCAATTTGTTTAATAATGTTTAGTTCGTTTTCAAAATTAAATTTACTTAGAGGTATAGTGACTAATCTGTGAACCTGAGAATGGAAAGCAGCCAATTTATATGAGAAAGGATGCATTGAATTAAAATCTATGACAGCATCTGAAAAAGTCGATTTTCTATATATTTTAAATTCATGAATGGAGTTTTTAATATCAATATTAAGGTCAAGGAAATTTATATTCTTGCCCCCTACTTCTAAAGTGAATTGAATTTTATCATCTAATGAGTTAAGAAAATTATGAAGGTTAGAAACTTGTCTCTCAGTTCCATTGAATAGACAAAGGATGTCATCTACGTAACGGAACCAATAAACTATGTTTCTAACTTCTGTTTTATTGCATATTTTCAATGAAATTTTTATAATCTACTGCCGAAAAACCATCAACAAGTAATGGGTTCTATATCTATCTGATTCTCAATTCTTTGGATTTGAAAAATGTATTTCAGAGATATTTTTATGATGTTGAAGATTTCAACCACTAAAATTATGTTCAAAAACTAATTGGGAATGCCTGCCCCCAACCATAAAGCAAAGACACTGTAAGGATATCTCCCTAACCCTGATTTTTCTTGCATAACCCATTTTGGGAAATGTCTGCTGGACGATATAGCATTTGTTTATAATAATAAATTGAATAAGAATTCTTTTACCTCTGAAATCATCAGAATATAGACATTGTCTGTATTGTGTACTATTGTTTTTTTTTCTACGTTTGCAGGTTCTGGTATGCCATGATAATCTAGTTGAGATAATAAATCCACTGCCTGCTGATTCCAATCGGCAGCCTCCCGCTGCAGACCTCATAGTCGGCGGAGGAAAAACAAAGAGACAAAAACAACTCATTCCGTGGCTTGAGTTCTCTTTTAACATTGAGAGTATCGGTAAGTAACTTTACGTTTTATTTCCACACTGAATGCATTATCAGAAAATGAGTCAAAATTATATTACATTGATTATTAGTTTAATATTTGAATTATAATGTAAAATCTACCGTTTATCGATTTCAGTTGTCTTGGCTGACAGCGTGTTGGCTTTCCACTTGCACGGCGTGCAAGGAAGATCCCTACGAGACGGCTCAGTCACCCAAGAAATTTGCGATCCGTCAAAAAATTATCGGCGCTTACCGGGTCACGACAAGTTAGTTGAGACACATTTCGATTGAGTTAAAAAAACAGAATTAAGATCTTTGAACAAATTGTATTTATTTCTTATTTTTTTTTAGGGTGATCGCTCTCGAATCGCACATTCTTCGAACCGGTACACTAACGGGAGAAGATGGCAACGATCTTTATATTTTAGCTGGACACGAGGCGTCCTATTAATGTCAAATTGATAACTATCCTGAACGGGTACGGCGACATCACTTGAAGAAAGTTTCTTGCTCAATAGGCAAAGTCGATCTTCGTCTTTACATGTGTTTTTAAAGCATTGCCCATTCAGTGTAATGTTTACAAGGTATTCATTGGGTAAAACAATTATGGTTGCAAACATATGACTATGTTATTATATCAAAATTTGGTTTTTGATAAAAAGTTCTGATTTATTTTTTTTACATTTCTCTTAAAGAATTTAGGAAAAATAATTCAGACTTGTTTATTGACCAAGATTATCTGAAATTCTTATAGCTATTTTTCCCTTCATCAATCTAAAGAAACATTTTATAAATATCGATATAAGTTTTCCCGTGATCATGAAACAAAGTCAATGTTTACCTTTCGATAAACATTACATATGGTCTTTTTTTTAAAAGAATACATTTATGACTTCACAATGTTTTTTATAATATATTTATTTAAAGGAATAGTGCGGTGACTTAACAGTTGAAAAAGTGAACAGTTTGATTTTTTACTAGTAGACTGCAAAACGTTTTAAGGTTATTTAGTCGATTTCTTCAGAATGATGTAGTTAGAATGTTTTATTTTTGTAAATATGCGAATTATTGTAATTATGTCGGACTCTAGATTGTGTGTTAAATTTGATTGCAGCGTCATATCGGATCAAGTATATTGTATATAATGTTTAAAATATATTATAAACACACGAGGTGCAATATGTACTAAATATAATTCGAGATTTAATGCTTTAGTTTGCAGATTTAAATCACGGTTGAATGTTACTTCAATAATAGTAACAAAATTCAAGGAGCCGTCTTCATCCATATTTATTTAATCATTCATCATTTTCAAAATATTTAATTTGTTCCCACTATAAACGCCACATTGGCACAATCCCCAACTATTGTATAATGTTTTCATTTCATATTGATGAGAACATTCGTGTAACTAGGGGTACATATGCCTGCAATACTGGAGGATTTAGAGGGATTCTCCTGGTTAGGTTTTTACTGCTATTTGATTCATTCATAAGCTTATTGATTTGCATGAAAACGATAATAAACTTTTATGAATGATATAAAAAAAAACAATTACAGAACGAACCTATCGGAGATTTTGCATGTCAAATTGTAGTTACGCCGCTGAATGAAACAATGTCTGTCTTATAAGTGAATGTTACATACATATTATTTTTCCTATCATATGTTTTTTTATAATTAAAACAATAACTATCTAAAGGAATGATGCTTCATAAATATATCATAGCCATTGAATGACGATTGTATCGTTATGGCATTACTCTGTCGAATTTAAAAAAATTGTTTCAACTGAATAAAATTTTGATTACACCGATCAATTTTTGCAAGTCAAAATATCTGACAGTACATTCCTGCTCATGGGTGCAACTTAACGGGAAAGTGGGATGCTCGATGATCCAGTAAAAATATTCACAGCAAAATTCGACAAAAAAGGAATTAAAAGAAAATAACTGTTATTGACCACTTCTTGGGTGTTACGTAAATGCGTGTGAAAAAAATTGTACCATTTCAATCAATCGCGCAAATATGCGATTTGATTGAAGCCTGCAACGGAAATATGTGATTTTGATAAAGATATAAAATTATGGGCTATCACGCAAAAATACGTTTGATTAATAATTTCATCATTTTGATCATTTACCCAAGAAAATATATGTTTCCAAAGCATACAATAAGATTTCATTTATTACATAGTAATAATAAACAGCTTCTTCAAGGCTAGACAATACCCATCAAATGGTAAATGTTGGCTTGGGTTACCTATTGAATTTTTTTTGCACCCACTTATCACATAATAAATGGCTGATAATAAAAACCAATAAGTTTGAAATGAAATTTACGACTGAAATACACATATAATTGTATCAAATGGTCTTGTTTTATTGCCAAATCACCATCTATAATGGAAAGAAATAAAAAATCATTATATTAAAAATTGATTTGCTTTCGTAGGCGATACTTTTTCCTATTTTTTGTATGTTAGTATTAACCAGGGTTTCTTTTTTTCCATCCATCAAGCTTAAGCGAGGGTAGGTATATTTCGAAATTATAAAACATATAATATGCGTTTGGCATGGCTGTTGATTTTTGATTTATCAATTGGACAAATGAGGTAAAATGAAAATATGAATTGTTTGTCAGTTTTATTTTATCATCTTCAAAGATTCTGTATTTTTCGAATTGTCATGCCTGAAGTATCATTAACCGACATACAAAAAATTATTTTCAGTGTCTGTCATAATATTTCGACAGTTGGAATAAGTTAGGAAATGACGTACCACACTTGCAAAAGAGACGGGCAATTAATTATACGGATCGACGTAGCAAATATTTTATCATGAATCTTTTTAGCTTTCTGCTAATCATTAACAGCTTCCGCTATTGTTGGCAATATTAGATCCAGTTCCATACAATATTATACTTGTAAAGATGTTGTATACCCCAAATACTTTCTTTGGTGACAATTTTTTAGTTCATTTCAATCTGAAAAGAAAATAAGACATATCTTAAACCGTTCATGTAGAGTCTGTAATTAATTATTAGGCAGCATTCATTGTCCATTGGTGTAATTAACTACGGTTGACAGGTATTTTGTATAGATGATAAATATTTAATTTGATTGGAATCAGATCTATCACACCTTACATTCAGTGTTGCTTACCATTTTTAAGCCGATGGCAACTTTTCCCATGCTAAATATTTAACTGCCATTCAATGGAAAAATTCATTGTCTACCAATTTATTGCTAATATGTTTGTATTAAACTTATTGTTCATATTATTGTTTTTATCAGCGAGAATAATTTATGAATGTTCGCAAATCTCGCTATCATATTAAATTCTCGAAAAGTAACACTAACAAATGCCTGTGGTGTTGTCTTTAATAAATTTCAATAAACATAATCTCGTTCAAAACACTTAAGGAGTACGGGATGTAGTCGAATGATTGTATAATGTTGTGTGTTACTAAACTAATACTCGCTTTTATTTCAAGATACTTGACTGGCTAAAAATACTTTCCATGGCCATATATCGCCATCAATTGTGAAAAGCCTCCCATTTTGTCAAAAGTAAATTAGGTGGAGAAAAGGTCTTAAAATTATTTTATTCATATTTTCTGTGTGCTACAGGTAATATAGAGTGAGCATTCCAATTTATTATTAAAAAGTTATAGAATCTTTATCATATTTAAATAGCAGTTGTTAAAAAAACGTTCTTTTGCATTTGATTTGGTAAAAATTTCGATTTTTGCCCAACAATAATAATTTTATTTCTGTACTTATTGATTTTCTAAACAATAAATTGTATCAATCTAATAAACGTTTTCGACTTGAAAAATATCTTTTCTGACATTGTTAATGATGATATGCAAACGTTGCATAAATAAATTTTAATTTTCATATGCCTGTTATGTTAAAACTAGCGAAGTCATTGTTGCATATTGTCATACTAGAATTGGTTTGAACCAAGTCACTTACCTGCCCAAAGAAAGTCTGGTTTTAATGTTTAAATGTTGTATCCCATTATAAGCCAAATCGATGATTCAATCGAATCAGTTCAGTTAATTTTAAAAAATAAAACGCAATTCATTTGTACTACTTCAACATGTGTATTATGATCAGGAGCATCAGTTGATAATGCTCGCGATGAGCGAAACCGGTTCTGATCATTATAAACCTGTGGAAGTAGTACAAATGAATTGTGTTTTATTTTTTAAAATATAATGTCTTTCCACCAAGAATTGACAGTTAACATCTTAAAAGTGAGTTCAGTTAATATTAATATCGTCGCTGTTCTGGAAGAAAAGACTAAATCGAAAAAATTACATATTGAATTAGTTATACCAAAATGTTCCTTATTTCAAACTCTACCGTATGACAAAACACACTTATTTTTATAAATTATAATTTTACTTAAAAACAGTTTTCTACTAACAAACAAAATGAAAAACGTGTGGCATTTCAAGCATTTCACAAACTTCAAAGTCCAATTACTCAAAACTAATATTATTTCGTTAGTGTCTTCTTCCAGAACAACGACGATATAATCTTATGTATGGAATACAACATTTCAACATTAAAATCATATTTTCTTTGAACAGGTAAAAATGACTTAGTTCGAATCAATTTCTGTATGACGATATGGAGCGATGTGATCTTATCCAATATCAATATTACATAATTTGTTTTGTAGGATTTGTAATATCCCCTTTTAACACTTCGTCAATAATTATAGATTGCAAAAATATACCACCCAAATTAATTCTCTGGACAACTCACTATGAAAAAATTTTGGGCCAGTGTTGTGTGGATAAGTGCATTTTAGTGCTACATCCAACTGTGAAAACCGAATACCAAAAATATCCCTCACAATTGTCACTCGGCTCCGTTACTAGGTTCCATGTTTGCTGTAATTCTTTAAGCAATTATTTAGTTCAGTTGTAATTTGGTAGATATAAAATGTTAATTGTTAGTCTTCGGCACTATGGATAAATGTAAATAATTTTTCTGTACATACATTTATTTGTTGCATAATACATTGCACATGTGACATGACCAGGTATAATATCCTTGCGTTATATTTGTATGGTGGAATTTAACACTCAAAAATACCTGTGTCATCTAAATTGAATTTATGCATTCAATACAGCGCCACCATTGATGAAACAACGTAAATTTGGTGTCGTAATTCAAAAGGTTTTTACAGTCAATTATAAATCAGTGTTAATTGAACAGTGTGTTTTTACATGTTATGCTGGGCATTGCAATTTATAATATGGATAAATAATGTGAATCCTACAGACTATGCCGAGTGCATAAACTAATTTTTTAATTCGTCCTTTTCAATCAATTTTCTATGAATATTGCTCATATTGTGTAAAGTTAAATTGAAAAAAAATATTAACACCAAAGATAATGCGATTGATCAGCTTTTCCACTAGTTTAATTGTCTATTTCGTAATCTTTAGACGTTTCTCCTCTGTACAATAGAAAAAAACACATTTAATGATAAAGTTGTATTCATTCTTATATATTCTGTAGCTTTGTATAAAGCGTTGTAGATGAAAGGAAAATTTATACGATTAATGAAATATGTTATTTTCACAAACGTTTTCTTATATGATTTGCCAGTTTTAATTAAAAGATTATCATCATTAAATCTCGGTGCTCGATAATTCAATTTTATATCTTGGTTTAGCATTAAAAAAACACTGGCTACTGCGTCATTTCATTAATTTGTTATACTATTCATAAACCGATTTTTAACAGAAATCTCTTGTGAAAATAACATTTGTAGCGATATCTTCATAGTCCTTTTTTGTTTATTACATATAAATCCTTGGCATTGAAAAGGTGAATATATCCACAATTCATTTTTTATAGGCACGAGATTATATAAACACGGTGAAGGTTTTCAATCAGAACAAAGGTTTTGTTTTGCAATGCATAATATATCGTCATCATTATTCTATCTACTGCAAAGTCTAACGTATACGTTTAAACATTCTATAATATAATTTATCTTTGAAATAAATTATCGCAATAATATTGTAAAATGTTATTTATAACTTTCAAGCGGAGTCTTTGTTCGGTTGAAACTCATTCCGGTCACCTTAACAATACTCTGGAAGAATTTCCTTAATATCTTACGCGTACCTTAAATAGATATAATGAAAAAATAATAATATATAATTATTTTTTTGAATCATATAAATCTACGAAAGAGGAAAGATATAAGAATTCAAATTTATATATATTTTTGATCTTATGATAACAGAAAAGGAACCAAAATGACCGTTCCGTATGATAAGATATATAAGTATTTTTAAGTTTCCTTTAAAAATCATTGAGTAGGTAGTCGAAATGAATTATTTGGGTTTTGAATATTTATCAAAGGCAATTTCAATGGTGATATTTTATGATGATGAATTTACCCTTCGTCGATCCTTATCATAAAAGTAAGATATTCAATCCCATCGGAACGTGCAGCAGAAAATAACGTGATTTACCTTGTAAAACTATCTTTACATAACTTAATATTCAAAAAATTATTCTTTATGATGTATTGATAATCTAACAATTATTAAACATATAAATAAATTTTAATAACTGTCATCAATTTAATAGTGGAATGTGTATTTAATACATATATATTTTTTGTGTTTCAATATCCAAATTGTTGCTTCTTGACTCACCGAAATAGAATGGTAAGGTTAAGATAGACAAAAGATAGTTTAATTTATGAATTAGATATTCATCGATCTGGCTCTTACGTCATGTTATCTTATTTGTTTTTTTTATCCACGAGTCAACTAACAGTGTAAAGTTACATTACAGCTTAAAGAACCGTTCAAATATTTTGTAATGTGTTGGAGAGTAATAATTGGAATTATTTATTAAAGTTGTCCCATTTATTTGGATTTAGGGTGACTTCTTATTCCGCCATGTCATAAATAAGATTATTCACCCACATGGAAAACATTAAAAATTTATTTAGTAATCGTGAATGATAGTTTATGCTTAATGTAACTCATATTTTCAATAAATTATGCGCTTTGAACATTTTCCTGAATAAATTGAAATGGGTATCAAATTATAACGTGACAAAAATTCAAAATAATTTTTCTTATCGGGATGAGACTAGTGTTTTACTTGACATGATGCACTTACACTTCTGACCTCATTGAAATATGGTACATTCAAATATATAGATTGTAACATTCTAAATGGCATTTTCAGATGTAATTTGTATATTTTTTTTTATCTAGCATGCAAGTTCCATTTATGTTGAAAAAAAAACCTTTTTATTTGGTAAACGATGTTTAAAATATTTTTTATTGATTTGACATAACATTTACTAATTTATATTGATCAATATTTCTTTACATTTTTTTTTATCCAAATGTTTCATTAATGATTAATGTTGAAATAAATCAATGAGCTGATCATTTTAATTTTATTTTTGTAATTGATCTAAATTATGAAAATTTTAACTATAATATTATGTTTGTGAATTATTTTTTAGAAGAAAGAGACTGTCTAGGGATTGTGAAATTTCTGTTAAATATTATTCAGTAAAAGTTGCTACAACATTCCACTAGGAATCAAGATGAGGCAATCTCATCTCAGTTATTCTTTAGGAAGTCATGAAAATTCTGTTATTAAACTGAATTTTTTTTTTCTTTGTAGTGGCATTATAAAAGTCATCAGATCCCTTAAATTAATAATTTTTGACAGATTACAAGATCTGATGAGTGAATTTTGAAAGAATTACAAAATACTTTATTCATAATATTGATTGAACTTTCCCTCTTTATATTAATTTTACACAACTACTTGTTTACTTTTTATCGGTTGCCCTTCCAGTGGAATCTTGATGGATTGAGCGGAACCAAGCATTGAATGTACACACCTAAACCATCTGTATTAGCCAGGTATAATGAGCAAAAGCACATTTTGTGAAATCAGAGTTTAGTGTTAAAATTGAACATTCTATGGGCGTTTAGAATACTTTGAAGGCAGCAAAAGCCCATGTATTTTTCAAAAAAATAAATATTCGGAAATATTTAAAAGACACAATCATTTCTCAATAAATTGTCTTTATTTTCGTACTACAAATTAATCAGATGTGGTGTATTTTTTGTATCTGTTTGGGTTTTACTGGAATATCTCTTTCATCTCCCGTCCCAGTTAAGCAGTAGTGTACCATACATTAATATGATATGTGTCGTTATAAAAGTAAAATTTTAGAAATATATGGATTATCAATCTTCACTTGTCAAGTAATAAAAATTATGTAAATTAAAATGGGATGCAAGGATCCTGCCAATGAGTATGCAATTTGGTTGGGTTGGCAGCTGTGGGTAATGATCAGTTTATATGTGAAACTTGCAAAAATAGGCACTATTCTGATTGCAAGCATTACAGTATTACAAATCGTGTCATTTCCATGATCTATGCATATTTTTCATCTCAATAAGCACCAACATTTTAATGATAATTTTTCATTTGTTTCACTTCAATTTGTGAGTTTTGTGGCAATATGTATTGCAGTTGCTTTGAAAAAATTCGTTTATTTTAACAAGATTCACGAGCAAGTTGTAGTCATAAAGGTTCCGGTCATAAAAAATCCGGTTTAAGAATTGGCAGACTTGAAAGTATGAATTAGAATTAATTAACTAGTCAAATTGTGGGTTTAGGGAATGCTTATTGAGTGGATGAATTACGATCAGCATTCTAAAAGAATACATTTGAAAGAATTAATATATTTGTTTCACTTATCAATCGTATGTGAATAGTGACATAGGTAACACCAAGTTCAAAAGGTTGCAATGTTTTTACATTATGTGTTCGAGAGCTTGGATTCGACTTTTGGATTATTATGTTTGGTTCAAAATATATTTTCTAGTTATGTCACTATCCTTGCGAGTGAGCGATATTTAAAAATAACAATTAAATATTGCTATGATGGTGTATGTATGTCAGTTTCCAGGATGGAGAGGTTTTAAGAGATTTGTGTTGATAATTAATTTAAAATTTACTTTATATACGTCCCTTGTTACTGTGAGTAAAAAATATCTTAAATTCACTAAATATTTGAAAATTCCAAAATTAATAAAAATAAATAATATAGTCGCAGAATATTTGATTCAACACTGCCCATTCATGGAATCGTTTCCAATAATTTAAAATCAATTAGTAGTTGGCAGATATTATTTTGTAATAATTTATTGATTTAGTTTATATCATCGAAGAGAGGCCTTTCAGTGCCTGATTACATTAATTATTTTTTGTTGTAATTTTATCCAAATAACACGATTACCCATGTGTCTAAATTTAATAATTAATCAGACATTAACCATAGTATTTTTAATGTTATACATAATATAATTTACTTATTCTGTTTTATTTATAATCTAATGTTATCAATAAATCGTCGAAGGTTGATTTAATATGTATATAATGAATATGGAGTATCATTTCAAAGGAGAAATATATATCTACTAAAATCATTCTTGCCTTTTATTTTCACCTATCTTATTATGTTGATTATAAAGCTTTATAATCAGTGCTGTAATGGAGGTATATACCGTTATGCCATCTGCTATATTCGTGGAAATAGCGTATACACTGGTTAAATCAAAATATTTTACCAGCAGATTAAAAATAAAAAACATTATCATTTAATTTGCAGCACATTGTAAATATATCTTTCAACGCAGGTACCAGCATTCAAGACACATCTTGAGGGTTGCCGGGTGCTTATAAAAATTAATTCTATTTTTATTATTCATTTGCATTTTTATAATAAATGGTACAATAAAATAAGGGAATATGTTATAGGATTGAAATAAATGTGTGTAAAAATATAAGCCAAAGGATATCACAAAAAGTTCCTTACTATATATTCTATGTAAAGTTTACGAAGCACTGCTTATAATATCCTAGTGTCAATATAATGGTAACCATACTAAACAGAACAATTTGAAAATAATATTTTTGTCGCATCTATTATTTATTGAACATATAAGAAATAAATAATATATTTAATCACTGCATAAGATTATTGTAAAATTTCTGTAAATTCATTTACTGGTTATTAAATTATTTAAATTAATTCCAAATTGCCCCCCCCCAAAAATTATGCACTAAATCAACAAAAATGTCATAAGTATAAAAAGATCTTGGATCAGCAATCGAGATTTTTTCAATTTAAATTTATGATTATAGACACGAGTGACTTCTCATCGAGTTTATCTCGTATGATTTTTCGATTTTCAAAATTTTTGGCAAATTTGGGTCGTTAGTGACAAAATACATGGAAGTGTACAATATCTCAATAATTCAAATTTAAATCAGGTATTTTTTTCCAAACAAATTTTAAAAAAATTAAAAAAAGTGTCTTGTTTTATATTATGAAATAAAAAATATGGTCATTTGCAAATATTTGTGTTTAATATCGACAATAAACACATTCTAATTGTATATTAAAGTTTATTATACTTTTTTGTTTTTATAAATTACAATAACTTTAATAAATATTGTAACGTTTTGTTTTGAATAAATTATAATAGCCGACACATTTCCAAATGGGGATGACTAGTGAAATTCTCTCTTATTTCAAATCAACCTACATCGAAGGTGTTGCAGGAAGACCACCTATTTTTCCAATTTCAATTTGGAACCATTTCGAGACTGCTGCTGACGGTTGCCCCAAGACAACAAATTGTTGTGAAGGTTTTCATAACACATTGAATTCGCTATTTTAATGTAGTCGTCCAAAAAAAATAATATGAGAGCATTCGTATTCGGGTGGCATTAGTAGTACAAGATTATGAAATCAAATAGATAAATTGTGTTTTTTACGCCAAATGGCCAACATGCAGTGATAACATACATTATTTTCAAATTGTTCTGTTAAGTCATGGAACCCAATATAATATAGCTTAATCAAAAAATCTTTTTCCAATTTTCATGTGGGAATAAAAATATATGTTATTCTTCTTTATGATATCTATCAGCTGATAGTTTTGGTTTACAAGATAACAGTTTGTTTAAAATGCAGTTACCAAATCGGTTTTTCTTCATCAATTATCATTTTTATTAATTTGTTCATTACAAGAAGTTTGATAGTTCGCACAAGATTTTCGCCATTTTAAAATGTCTACATAACGGTAGTGAAGCGTATAAGAACCAACATTGTGGCAACAATAATTTGGGGCCTTAACCATAGTTAGCAGAGCTGCATTTTAGCTGTTATTTTTCATCGCAGTCTTCAACTTCATTCTAAAGAAAGCAATTCTAGATGGAACAAAACGACGCTCATCAATTTGTATGATTATTCTTTCAGCACCGATCATGTCTCTATTTGCAGAATTTTTAGAGGCAATGACGGCAATATTTTTGATAGCTTTGTGTCGAATATGATACTCATCAATTCACAAGATCGACAATTTATAAAATGTAGCATAAAAATAACATCTCTATGAGGTTCACAATTAAATGATTATTTTGTTTCATTTTTTTTAAGTGAAAGAGGTTGGATTGTAATCAAAGATGTTTGCATACAGTTTTTTTTTAATTTTATTTGTGATTGTGAAGTGTGTGCAGTAGACAATTTGAAAACTGGTTCAATAATGAATATTTCATATTGAATAGGGGTTACATGGAAGCCGCAAAGCATGGTGCTTCAAATGAGTATTCGTGATTAGGTAGATGACTAAAAATTTCACCCGTATAAATGCACATCAAACTTCAAAGCGCTCAACATATTTGCATAGCACTGAATTTTTCGTTTTTTTATGCTAACCCATAATAATTGAAAAACATGTAGTTTAAATAATTTTATCAACACATCTAAAAAATACTGAAAATTTTTTAAGAAATATGCATCAGCCATAAATGTTTACTATGTAAATATATTTCACTAACTCCAAAAGATGTATTCTTCCAATGACAAAATTACAATGGTCATGCTCATTTTAGATTAAACTGATAACATCCTATATGTAGACCATATCTTCAAAAATAGCTACATTTATTTCATCAGCGGTATAATTAGTTTTATTGCTAATGAAGGCTTCTCGAATGAGTATTACAAAGGAAGACGGATGTAAGTATTAAAAATACCATGAATTGGGCTAGATGCATCTTATTTTTAATGGCGATCGGAAAAATAATTTAAGACTTATATCTGTCTTCTTTTCAAACACTGAATTTACTTAACATAGATTTCAAATTAATCTATTCACTGTTCGACACTTAACTATTAATTGAGTAAATTAAGCACTAGCTCGAATTGGTGTTTAGTCGATATCGACAGCTTCTGCTAAACTATCGAGATCTCTTTCTGCGTCTTTCTTTTTGGCAACGGCTCCTTTTTTCAGTTTCATTGACGTTTTGTAGATTTCTAAAGATTCCCTCAAAGGCTCGACGAACTTGTCGAATTCTATATCTTCCATAGCATCTAGTACGTCTTGTCCCGTGAGCGTTTTCCGGCCAGCTTTTTTGGCGACATTTGTTGATGCAGACGTTACATATAATACGAATACCGATGCTACTTTTGCTAAACCAGTTCTGGCTTCTTTTGCTATTGAAATACCGTCTGGAAGTGCCTCCTTGACAAGTCTTGATACAACTGCTATTGGTAAATTTAAATCCTCAAGTTTTTCAGCCATTGTTTATAAAGAATAACTAAAAATATCTCCTATGAAACAACGTTTCAAACTTATCATCAACTGACAGCTGAAGAGCAGAGAATGTGGAAGTATGGTTTGGCGCGTAAAAATGATGTTGCCACTCTGGAAATCTCTAACCATGCTCTAACCTTATGGCAAACATTAGTCTATGGCATATGGTTCAAATCATAGTCATAGACAGGTGACTCGTTCATTTTTTCTTGATATGATCTTCATTCATTGAAAATTATACTTCTGAAGGGGGTATCAAAGATAATTCATAACATTAATACATTAAATTGTTTCTTCTTCTTTGTGAATGAATTAAAGAATTCATTGATGGCATGATCAACTTCCTGAAATAAATAATATTCAACTATAAGAAATATCTAAACATTCTGTCAGACGAAAAGAGCACTTAATGATTATTCTACATATTTATTTTGATATATTAGAGATTCCAGTATTACTCGGCGGCGACTATGTAACTTAATCGGCCCACAAAGGCTTCGGAGCTGCACACATTTCCAGTATAAAACGATTGTTTTTGTTGATTAAATTATACATGTGAAAAACATAAATAGTGTATATTTCAGTTTTATGAATACCTACTATTTTTTCAATACATGCTGATTTTTTACACTAATACTACAAATCCTCACACGCCTTCGATGTTGTTGCACCAATAAATTATGCTATTTTTACATGAATTCGACTTACTTTTTTTGGGCTATCATCAATATAATAATTGCAGTTATCCAATTTTTTTTATCAGACGTATATTTATCACAGCATCCATTTGACCAAGTTGAAAGATGAAAAAAAGAACAATTTATTTAAATATATAAATGACATTAGGATTTCATAGCGCTTTATGCTTGGCTCATATTTCGTCACTTTTAGTAATTCATCAGCCATTCTATTTCACGTCGTCGGCGTCCGTGGCGCAGTTGGTAGCTTCGATGGCTACGGTTACGGATGTCTCGGGTTTAATTCCCGGTGCAGACGGTTTCCATAGATTGATTTTTCAATCGATTTATGGATTTCTGTTCGTAGTCTGAGTCCTCCCTCCCATCCATTCCATCCTCACGGGGCGTAGCGAGAGCGATTAGCTAACCACTAGTTCTGTCATAGCCCTATCCTTCTATCCCTACTCACTTCGAAAAAAGAGAGGTTGAGCAACTGAGTAACAAGCAGTTCTCGTAGAAAAATTCTGTTAAGATACCTCCATTAGGAGACCATATGCTCCACATTGGGAGCGGACATGGATTAAAAAAAAATTCTATTGAATAAAATTGTATAAAATTTATTCGAGGAAGTAATAATGATTTTATTGAATTGATTCAATCTTGAATTCGAGTAATTTTCTTCTTGAATAATTAGTGCAGAAAATACTTGTGATAAATTGATTTTATATGTTTTTCGTTCTGAAAAAAATGAATCCGTAAATCATTCACGCGCCAGCTAAATCTTCGCATGTACCGCTACTGGCAGGCGTGCTCTAGATTCGCCAGCTCTGGTATAGATTATAACTGTTGGGGTTATTTTATTTTACACAATTCTAGACATATTATTCGTCACGCAAAAATTTTAAAAGTCTGTTTACAATATTTTGTGCGAAGCTTCTAGTTCAACAGCGTAAACAACTTAAATTAAGGCCAATATACCTTGGGAGAACCGTAGAAACATCGGAGGCTCCAGAAATAAGAGATTTTAATTTGAACTATCATCAAATTGGTCAACCATAAAATAAATATATTTTTATTCTTCTGATTCATCATTGTCGCTTTTAGCCGCCATTAGGAAGCGCCTCTTCTTTTGTGTTTTCCCTAAGAGCTTTTAATTTCTCAGCCCCGAGTATGCTATTTACCGTTAATAAAATCCCTGTTTGATCATACCATCTCGAATATGTTAATTTGAGTCGACAAATATCACCTACTTACCACGGATTCTAAAGCTGTGATCTTGATGATATAAAGTAAGATATTGTAGCGTAAAATTGTTATTTTCCTTATACATGCAGTAGTATGTTTCAGGATGCTTATAAGATCCTTTGGAAATATCCAGGTATGAACAACGAAGGTAAGAATTTCTAAAGATGATACGACTATCCAGTGAAGGAGTAAGCGCATAAGGACCTCCGAACCCAATAGGGGCCTCAAAAATTAGTTATATTTAACTCACAATTATTTTATATTCAGTTTTAAAAAAATATATTTGTTTTACATATAGTTCCAATAATATCACAACAATTGTTTTTGTTGAATAAATAATTAATTTCAATGTATGTTTTCATTGGAACGCCTTTGACGGTAATAATGACATATTTGTAATTACAAATTAAGACATTTTTATTTATTTCATATACGTAATAGTAAAATTTCGAATAACGTTTGAGACGCTTTTTTATATCCGATGCGCAAGGCCTCCAAGTTTTATTGCGCCTGGGGCCTCTCAAGTGTAGGGAATTGACTTCGCCACTGCGACTATCAGTCGGATCTGTCTGGCATGCCAACTTGGTTTTATCAAAGACAGATTCAAAGCATTTAAAAATTAAGGCGAGTTATTAATAATAGCGATCAGATCCCAAATCGAATGAGCTCTTCCGAATTATGTATCTGGTATAAAATAAAGATACTCACCATTTTCACAAATCTCTTTCTTCAGTTTTCGCAATTCCAAAAAGAATACCACAGTATGGAATACGATTATTATAACGATGACTTCAATAAACGCTGTGATCATAACGTTTCGCAACGTCCACCATTTTTCTCCTGCAAAACAATATCATTTGAGATAGTTTTAACGGAAAACGCGTACGTTGCAACAAAGATAGTGAATAAGAAAAAAAGAAAACCGCTTTTCTTTCCCTGAAATTTTCTTCATCGTTACTTCTACTTCGCCTATTGTTCGTCTGGATCGATGAATATACAATTTGTAACAATAATTTCTTTTCAGAGTGAGTGAAATAAAACACCAGATAAATTATTGGCGGTAATCGGAGTAATAAGTATTGAATCAAATCATACAGTGGCTTGAACTGAAATACTAAAATGACCCAACCCACAGCGTCTTAATTTGTTTGGTTTAGTTCTGCAATACATACAAGAGTCGTGGCAAACAACGAATTCTTCCGTTTGTGAAATTATTTTGTATTTGGCTGAGAATTAACTATCTCAGTTTTCACGTTTCTTATAATGTATCTTATTATAATATATAACCATAACGATTTTATATTATTTTCACCGCTTTGAGAATAATTAAAATACATAACGTTCAACAACGATTTTCCGATATACGAGTACGCCATGAAATATATATAAAAGACTGCTAGTCGTTAAATCAATGATTTATTTTCGATAAGCCTATGCCACTGGATAATATTGTACGACTAACGTAAAATAATAATGCATTCTCAGAAATGATCAAATTGTAGGGCTTTTTGATAGAACTAAATTTTTCAAGAAACGATAATAATTTTAAGTAACAATTCAAATTACTAGATGATGCTGGTGAGCATATTTCGGAATTTCCATTTTTTTTCATATGGATATCACATGTCCGACATGTAAAATATTCGATTCATTTTACAATATTAATTCTGACACAAGCCTTACAATTTTGTTTCAAGTTTTGAACTATTCAATTGAAACCTTCCCATTTTTATACAACTCTGAATACATGTAAATATATGTGTATTTTAATGCAATAATTAGAGAATAATTTTATGTAAAGTATAACGTAAATAAATTAAATTTGATAAATGGGATTTTATCAATAATTGCTATAAACTGATAATAGTTAAAGTTTGAACTCACCGTCTAGTTTCAATTTACATGTTGATTTTCCTACCATATTCACAACTGTGCATGTTATATTTCTGTCATCCTCAGCTGTCGGAACGTCTTTTAAAAGTAACGTGCTCTGTATTCTGTTACATGATAAATGTTTAGCTACAGCGATTGCGCTAATGCCTTCAATATTCCACTCAAATTCTACCTATTTATGGATAACATACCTCTTTAGTGATTACATCTCAAGTAAAGTTTAGGCAAACATAATATGTAAAATGCTGATGAAAATACTTACGTTTTTTGGATTGCCATTAGCTAAGCAAATTACTGCCGGAGCATGCTCATTAGAGTCAAGAAATATTGTGCACATGGGTTTATCTGAAACAATGATTTGATATGAATACCGCGAGTGCGTTCTACTGAATAAAGAATAAATGAAAATAATAAACAGCTAGTCTTTGCTTAGTTTCTAGGTCGTGAATTAATGATATGCCAGAGTGTACATGTTCCACTAACATACAGCAAACTGACAATGAAATAAAAGAATTACACAAATCAGCCACGTCATGTTTTCAGTATTTTAAATTTAAAAGTCTAAAAGTTTAAACAGTTATAACATTTTTTAGTAATACATATTTCATTCAAATAATTTTGTCTGTTATTGTGATTTTTCCAATATTTTAGTTTGTACTGATAGAGACTTACATCTGACGTCAATGAGAGTAATGTCGTCGTCCACGAATCCATGCTTATTGGAAGCTCGACAGAAAAATTCACTGCTCTCTGACTTTTCAAAACCTCGCTTAAACGTCAGTACATTTTTTTCCGGATCAAACATTGCATTTTTGCTCACTAAAGAAAACGATGAATTAGCTACTAACGCGTTTCTGTAGTACCATGCAAATTCTGGTGCCGGTTCAGCTCTAAAATAAATAATAATAAAAATTTAACATTGAAAAGCAATTTTATAGAAAAGTTGTGAACAATCTTAACTAAAGTTTAAATAAAGTACAGATTGCTTGATGGAATTTCAATATGAAATTTGAATTGTTAAAATTTTATACATTTCCATGCATTCTGTCATTAACATCCCAGGTTTCGCCTTTCGGCATTTTCAGGAATTCGACTTCATTCGTGTATCGAATCGGACTCGAGGCGAAGCCCGGGTCGTTAGTGACGAAATGTATGGAAATGTACACAATTTGAGCGATTCAAATTTGATTAAATAATGTACATAATTTAATCAAATCTTCATTTAAAAGTTGTCCTTTCAACAATATTTTTTTTAGTGAGGAATTTTTAATTAAAGCAAAGATACATATATTTAATTATTTCATCCATGAGCTTTTAATTTATTTTCAGTAGAGAAAAGAGACGAACTAAGTTATTGTAAAATTAGTCAAAACGTTATATGTATTTATAATTTGATAAATATATTTATTCCAGAAGAGTTATTTTATTAATCTAAGTTATGAAATTTTTGAAATATCTTGAAATTGTTTCGCATGCCACAGTTTTGACATCTACATTTATTTTCATTTATATGTGTTTAAGGATTTAAATGTAAACATTTATTTTTTATTTTTCTTTATTCGATAAACTTGTGTGTGTTACACCGAAGGCCATAATATCTCCTCAATGATACATTTAGGGTACATATTTAGTGACAATAAATTCAAAAGTCAATTCTTGGTGGAAATACATTATATTTTAAAAAACAAAACACAATACCTTTGCACTACTTCCACATATTTAATTATGTGGAATTAATTAACCATTAAATATGTGGAAGTAGTACAAAAGAATTGTGTTTTATTTTTTAAAATATAACTACAATCAAATTTGGATTATTGAGATTTTGTACACTTTCATGTAAAATACATGGAAGTGTACAAAATCTCAATAATCCAAATTTGATATTGAAATTCCATCATGCACCCTCAGTCGATGTCTTAAATTATAACTAAAGTCATCAAACAGTTAACTTAAATAAAAAAATGAAAGTATAGTTAAGAATAATAATTGATGAATCAGAATTTATAATATGTTATATGGTAATGGCTCGCAACCATGATGTAAGAAGAAGGACAAGGTGAACTAGATAAAAGGTGACAGTCGCCATTTTTGTATTTGTTGACATCACTACGTGCTTATCCAATTACAATGTACTATGTTTACAACGGTGTTTTGGTGACAATACAAATTTGGTTCGTCAAAGTGACGTCACATATAATACAAAAACAAAGATCCAGCGCACCTTGTACTTCTTACACCATGGTTCGCACCCATACTGTTGCCATATATCGATTTTACTTCAATGCATAGTAAGGTTATAGTGTAATCTTCCAATTCATGAATATTAATTATTTAAGCCGGGTCAGGCGTCAAGAGGCAAAAGTCGTTGGCTTTGATTGCAGTACTCACGGGCTTGAGTCCCAATTCGGACAGTTTCATAAATTGATTTTTCGATCGATATATGGATTTGTGTTCAAAGATGTGGATGTCTGATGTCTAAAATTCCCTTCCACCAAACCTATCCTGAAAAACGGGGCGTTGCGAGATCGATTAGCTAACCAATAGTCATGTCCTAGCCCCATACTTCTATCACAACTCTCTTAAAAAGAAAAGAGGCTGAGCAATCGCTCGACATTCTTGATGAACATTGCGAACGAGCATGGTAAAAAAGAGTTTTCATTACTTACATTGCATTGAAATTCAGTGGCTCAGGAATTTCACCGCCTTCTATGGAAATGTTTGATCTTTGGAGAATTTGCGGAAACCTGTTTTCAGGAGGAACTGAAAATAAACGAATCATTGTATTTATAATATTAATATTAGAAGCTAGTCAGTTTTTTGATGATACTTCTTCTAATGTAATATTACTCACATTCAACTATCAATGTAGTTGTTGAACTAATAATGTGTCCCATTTCTTTTGGAGATTGTTGTTCAGATCTACACTGGTATGTATTCGTTGAATATTTTTTAAATAACATATTATCATTATTCTTAAGTATCTGGAAAGGTATGAAAATTGGTTAATTGACACAAAAAGATGAGAAGAAAAAGTATTGTTCAAACAATCCAAATAAAAGATTATCACTAATATGATATAAAATCGGGTAACATAATATGTTACCCGATGCAGTTACCAAGTAACTGTTGTTAGCTATTTTGAAATTACTTACTTTATTACCAGAAAAACATGTATGGATCAGCTCTTATTAAACTATTTTGGAAGTTCACTTGATTATACATACAGAATTAAAATTTTCTCTTAGAACAACTAGAACTAAACACTTGTTTATATTTTAATTAATATTTAAATCATTAATAGGATTATATGTCATTAGTACATGAAGATTAGTGTTGGTCTTCTCTTTAATGTTTAATGTCATGTTGGCGCCTAGAAACAGCCAGTAGACTCTCATCCTCATTCCTAGCAGACGACCGATTTACGCATATCTCTATTCCGCTGTGAAGTAAGCTTTGTTTTAGTTCCGTGCTTAGTACAGATATCGTATCTGAATACAAGGCATGTCCAAGAAATTTACTAGGTACCTGTACATTTGATGAAATTGAATAAAGTATTATTACCAGGCGCGACTCTACAGATTCACTAATATTATTCTCCAAGTCTTCCTTGTGTTTCACTTCTTGTATGTAAAATTCATTCTGATTTCTGCTGGTTTTTGGATTTAGCCACACATTATTCTTGTGCCATAGAACAATGCAGATAGGTGAACAGTCAATGTGGCATTTCAATTTCAATTCCTGGAAGAGAGATCAAAAACATGATGTGATATCATTGTCACTGCTGTTCTAAGGATTTATCGTGAAGTTGTTAAATTTGTGGAAATGCTTAAATTCTCGCATACAATACCCCTGAAATATAATAGAATATTTAATACTTCAATGAAATCTTACCCTTTGTCAACATCCATTCTAATAATTTGGAAACTATACACGAAGACTAGTAGCGTTTCGTGTCTGAAATTTATATTATCTTAGACTCGAATGAAGTTATTATTTAAATAATTAATATTGTTGATCTTTTACTCACAGAAGCATCAAAGAGTACACGAGTTTCTGGTGCCAGGCTTGTTCTAAAAGTAGGGGTAACTGGAAATGTTCCAGAAGATTAATAATGTTAAATTTTGATGAAGTGAAAATATACGATAGTGATTTAAGGTTATTATGTAAAATGTAAAAACATTACCAAGAATATCAATATTCTTCGCTGGGCTTTGTGGTCCACTTCCAACTTCGTTTACAGCAGCACAAGTGTACATGGCTTTCATGTTCATAGTGATATGTTTGATTATCCACGTATATCCATGGTTTTTTGGCATCAAGATATTGTTTTTAAACCAAGAATATCTACAAAAACATAATACATATATTTTTTTAATTATTTTTTAGTAATTTTACACTAAAGATAGTTGTTATCGTGAGTAAGGATGGGGAATCCAAGACCTATTTCTATAATTACTATAAATCTCGAGGAACAGAAACCAAATCATGGAACTAACAATAATTTAAATTCCTTGATAGGGATAACTTTCCCCGCTTTATTGGGACAGTTAATTTAAGATCACAATATATAATATATTACGTTACACATAATCTCTTAAATATGTACAAAGAATTCACAGGAGTGCATTTCAAAGATTCATAACGAAACTCACCATATCGACTGTGTTTTGGCCAATTGATGTTACCCTCAAAAAATACGAAAATGAGTTAATGATTGGATCTCATTTTAAAGACAACAAGGCAGGTCTCGGCTGAATGGTGTAAATTAGAAAAATAAATTGTCCACTTTTTGGAAGGGAAACATCATTATATATTTTTTTTAGGTTTAAAAAATCTGACCCCCCACTTGATGTAAGCCACTGTTATATCGACACTACCAACGTATAATCCTGTATCTGCAAACATGAGAATATACAGGAGTGGATTTTAAAGATTCATAACGCAACTCACCATATAACGTTTTCGATAAAAAACAGTTTTTACTCTCTCCTGAACAATTTCAATTTTGAGGGTTACATCAATTGGTGAAAACACCGTCGATATATATTATTACATGTAGGTACCTTGTTGCAGCTGGTCTTCCGGAATCATTTACTAAACATGTTAAAGTAACGTTATCACCTTTAGCTACAATTAGATTAGAAATTTGAATATTCGCTTGTGCAGGTGCGTCTGAAAAACAACATCATTACTCATATAAATATGTGTATGAAGGATAAAAGTTTTTAAAATTTTAAAAAATGTTTGGCATTACAGCTAACAGCCAAGGCTCCAGACATATTTTTTTAAATCACAGAAGATTAATTCAAATAAGAATTTTTTGAAAGTCACTCGAAAACAACTCGATGAGAAAAGACATCACAAATACCTCCAATATGTCCAAGAGCTCAAATTTGATACTGAATAAATCTAAATTTATCTTAATTAAAAATTAAATCTATAATTAAATCTATAATTGAATCCATAATTGTCGTTCATAGTTATTATATCTTATATATACGCTTAGGGCTTAAATTCCCACAGGATAAGTCAGTCAGTGATACTGTCGACAGTCAGTGGAAATTTGACGGTTGTGAAACAGTAGTGGGTGCAAAAGAGTGAATACGCTTCACCCATTTAATATTATGGAACAAGCATGTCTTTTTTACTCAGGCATTTTTGTTTTATTTTTTTGCTATTTTATTGCAAATACTTTTAAAAAATTTCGAAAGCAGCTTACATTTAACATCAATAGTAGCGATGTGTGTTTCATTTGACCATCCTTGACTGTTTTGCAATTGACAAGTGTAATTTCCAAAATCATTTTTCGACAAACTTTTTATCATGAGTGTTGTGTTTAGGTTATGTCCACTTTGATTTAAAGAAATGTATTTGTTTTTGATTTTCAATGATTCACCATTTTTCATCCTGAAATCGTAAAAGATAATTAATTATACTTCGTGCGCTTTCTAAGCTCTGTTATTTTGCTGAAAATGACAAACCATAATTCCAACCGTTTGAAATCAAAAGTTAGCTTTATAGGATTGGAAAATTGTCTTCTGGAACCCTATAACTTAAGTTGACTTGTCAGGAGATTATAAATTTGAAGAAAACATTCAATCGAAAACATAGTCTGAGAAAATTCGACTATTTATACAATAGCCTTGTAAATTATGAATAACTCTATCACTCAAATTTTGCTGATATGCTCATTATTTTTTTACGATATAATCAAATCATATTTTGAATTCAATACTTATTATACAATTTATTTATTGAAATATTACGTATTCTTCGATAAAGTGTCGAGAACATATTAATATTCCTGCCAATATCTGTCACTATTACAACAATTTGGTGAGAAAAATTCTGAAAAAAGTATCTAATAGTCATTTTGAATGCGTTGCAAGAGGTTTGACACCCGTTTTTCGCAGAATAACAGAAATCAAACCAATCGCCAAAAAGCGAAGTAAGGCATTCCAAATATCCACGAAATAAATTATTCGAATATCGAATAACTACTAAAATATTTTTATATGTTCGAATGATTTTGTATTTTTTAAATCGCGAAGAATAATAATCAGAACGAAGAGTTTTTAAAAACATCATTAGCAAATAATATTTTGTGAAATTTTAATCGTTGATTCGGCTAATGAAATTTTCATGGCACCAAATAATTGATAAACTATTTAAAAAAATGAATTGCAAAGGCGTAAACTGTACTTTCAGCACGGTTTATGTTTCATCTTTGTAGAGCGCTGTGACAAAATACTAGTTGTGAGTAAATTGATGTTGGATATATTTTTTGCAACATGAGCGATAACCGATACTGATCATTATAAAAAATGTAAAAGAAAATGTCAATTATACTATGAGTATTATATAATGTCTTTCCACAAAGATTTAACAGTTGGAATGATATAATAATTGAACGCTCTAGTATCATAATCTCCATCAATGCTTGTTTTTGGTGAACCCAAAAAATCGTTTTCATGTTATATTTACAAATGTATAGAACAGATGCTTAGAGCTTAGACCATGATATCGTCGTTGTTCTGGAAGAAAACACAAAATCGAAAAAATGACATATTGAGTTAGTTATACCAAAATGTTTCATATTTCAAATTCTACCGAATGGGAGAACACACTTATTTTTATAAATTACACTTTTACTTAAAAACAGTTAAACAAACAAACTAAATCAAAAAGGTATAGCATTTCGAACATTTAAAAAAATTCTACGCCGAAAAAAATACATAGAATAAAGCATTAGTAAATTAGCGAACGATAATTAATTTTCTTATACTTACGTAGACTAGACTGAAAGATTGTTATTTTTAACAATTATTTTTAATAATTATGCGAAGGAAAGTTTTCTTACCATTTAATCCCCAAAAGATTTCTAGGGTTAGCATTGTATTCACAACTCAAATATATGTCATTTCCTTCATTCTCGATAATTGTATTATTATTTTCGAATATCACAGGAGCATCTATAAATATAAATATTACATATTAACAATGGTGTACCATTGTATTGTAACTCGCTTCGTCGCTACAAAAAGTTCTGCGACCGACGATCAACCGATGTAAAACAGAATCGTTATTAGTGGTGATTAAAATTCTCCAAATAAATCAAAAAGTAATTTTATAGTTTACTAATTTAGTGTATGAATAACCCGTATATGATATTTGTGAATAAAATAAACATATTTTACGTCACCAGAGTTAGAAAGGTTAAAAAAATAATCTATGTAAGCGTATCTCAAACTTTCTTCCCTGTGGCTACGGCTATTTTTGTATTTTTCTTACTTGATCCGTTAAAAGTATTGCTATATTACGTAGTGGTTTATAAGTAAAATAAAACAGATATCTATACAGTTTTCAAAAAACATCATAGGTATAATTATTCCAACAAAAATGTGAAGAAAACAAAGTAAAACTAATTAGTTATTAATGTTATGTGTAATGCTGTTTCTCATTTTCTCAAACTTCAGTGTATCCTTGCATTTGAATGCCTGAAGATGCCGAAGGGCGGAATTCAGGTCATTATTGACAGAACTTATGTGCGCAAAATTTTAACGATTCAAATTTCATTCTGCATAAGTTTGTTAAAGTTGGTCACAATCAGTTGGAAAATTTACTATATAAAAATAATGTCACCCTAAATAACTTCGATATGCCTGATTTCAAGAACCATTAAATGTTTTTTTAGACTAAAATGGAGCCAGTTTGAAGAAAGCATGACAATCGGTGATATTTTATATAGCACGCTTAGTAAAATACAATCTTATATCTGCATGTTATGTATTTTTGCAGAAGAGCTATTTAAAGTTTTTAATATTGTTTGTTTTCATGGGAAGACATTGACTTTGGTTTTAGTTTTCTTCGAAATAAATAAAAATGGGAGGATTTTGTTATTCGATTAATCGTTTTTTCAAATGCGATTAAATGAATATAGTGTTATTTACTCTACACTATTTGAGTTCAATATATGAACATTTTTTATATAAATAGAGCAAAAATCACAAGTCCAACCATATCCAAAACATTCAATTTCAGACTTAGGAAACTGCTTTACAGAGAGAGCAATATTCTGGTTATACTGTATGCTTATAAAATTTGGACTTACAGCGTACATTCAATATTGTGGATACCGATCTTAAAAATTGTTTTGCCCAAGCTATGCAAGTCACGTTGTGACCTATTTGGTTACGGTCAGCCTTAAATTTATATTCGGCCTTGGTAGTGAAGGTAAGATTCTAAAAAATAAAAAAAATAATTACAGGTGTATTCTTTATGAAAATTTTCATGCATACCCTTATTTTCACCCATGCATGACTATTGATAATGAAGCATTTAATTACATTGTCGTAAAATCGGTTTGTCGGCGTCCGTGGCGCTGTTGGTCGTGAGCTACGGCTATGGATTCAATTCCCGGTGCCGAAAGTTTTCATAAATTGATATTTCGATCGATTTATGGATTTCTGTTTGTAGTCTGAGTGTTTGTGTTGTCTAAAAACTCCCTCTTCATCCACCCATCCGATCCTCACAGGGCGTAACGAGAGCGATTAGCTATCCACTAGTCCTGTCCTAGCCCTATCCTTCTGTACCAACTCTTTTCGATAAAGAGAGGTTGAGCAACTGAGTAACAAACAATTCGCATAGAAAAATTCTGTTGAGATAACTCCATTAGGTGACCATATGCTCCACGTTGGGAACGGACATGGAAAAAATGCTAAATAGTTAAATCTAGCCACACCACCACGAATACTAAAAATAAAAAATGTCAAGTTTGCTTTCTCTTCTTTCTTGGAAGCTTTCGAAGCTCTTGACCCCGTACTTTCCAGACTGCGGGCTAATGCATACATTTGATATGTAACTGAATAAATTATTTTACGTGAAAATATATTTTTTACCTTATATAAATAATAATCTAAATTACTCCCACTTACTCCCTCGATTACGATTTAAAAATCAATATGAAAATTTCTGACTATAGACTGGAACCCATAGCATTAGCTTTGGAACAACAATGGTCTTCTTATTTTATGTGTACTCCAGCTGTATCGCGTAAATAAGCTGTTTAAAACCTGTTTACCAAGCCCGCTACTAATGTGAAGTACGTTGACACAAAATGAATCAATTAACCGAAGGTTTTTTTTAACAAGAATAACACGGCAGTCCAATTTCAAAACCAAGTAAGTGCTTTTACGAAAAATGTTTACGTTGGTTAAAAAACATGTAAAAAACAACACAAATTTTACAATATGCAATGATGAGTTTACTTATATGTGCACTGATTTCAAACAGCGGTCTACGTAATGTGACTTGTGACCTATTAACAACAGAATTCCAAAGAAACGGAGTTTCTAAAAAAAGTAGTTACTAGATTTTAAAATTTGGCAGCGAAACAGTTATGTCTATGTGATTTTAGTTTCTATATATGCCTGATTTCAAATCGCAGAAGATGGCTTACTGATGGAGTATTCAACGAAGAGTCCGTCGCTATAACGTTCTTTTCATAAAGGTTATTGGTTGGGAAACGAGGTTCTGGGGAAATGAGTATTAGTTAGTTGGTTAATCCCTCTATCTACATCTCGCTTTCGGGATCGGATATGGTGAATGGGATAAGATTAAAACAGTACAGATGTCCATGCCTTTGATAAAAAATTTATAATTCGATTGCAGAATTGACTTATGAAAGAGTTCATTCGGGGATTCAAAACATCGCCAGTGAAACCGAGCACGATAAAAGTAAAAAAGCGTTGTCACTCGATTACGGAAGCGGCATGAATTACTTTAGATAATTTATTAAGCTTTAGTTTTACCTCGTATAAAGAAGAGATGTCTGTTAAGAAAACGCGTTTTTCGTTTATATACAAGATGAGGTCCGCTGCAGGATTTGCGCCACTGCAGACGCACGTTATTTTGCTGTTTTTTCCATCATCGACATCAGATCCAGTAATATTGATAGCCAGTGGTGGAACTGAAATGTAAACAAGTTCAATGATATGGATTAATTTAATATTACAAGTTACGCTTTATTAAAGGTACATGTCCGCTTTGACCACGTTAGATGCGATCATTTGAAGTTTATTGAAATCGCTGTAATTTTCCAGCGATCGTTAGTACTCTGCAAAAGATCCCGCACATGAATGCAATCATGTGGGCGTGCGCTTAAGGATAAGTAAAATGGTCCAGAGTGACATCATCAATGAAAAACAATATTAACTACTTTTTTAAAATTATCTCTGTTGAATAAGGCATTCCTAATAATAATATTCCACTAATGTACAGGAAGGACAGGGTGCCAGTGGCGTTTTTAAACCCTGAACTATTTTTTTTCAGTAAATTTATTGATCTCAACCAAAACGTCCTGCTTTTATATTAAACAGTCACATAAGTAGATTTGTATCACTGCTTCTTTTTTCTAAATTTAACACAGCTTGCATTTAACAGTTGCTATTTTAACACTTAATTAGCTATTAATGTCGAATTAGAGATTAAATAAAATAAAAAAAATATGTTCAGATTAATCCTTTTCTTTTTGGCAATGTTACATACATAGGTAATTTTTGTATAGATTAATGAATTAATTGAGAACACAGTAATAGGTCTTTGCGCCACTGGTACCATATCTGGCCTAAATAGTTTATTGAAACAGCATCACAGGGAATGTTTTAATCGACTGAGATGTTTTTCAATGTTTAGTTAACCAGATTTTATGGATTACTGATCACGATCGTATGCGAGTCTTGGAGACAGAAAAATATGATATTTCTTTAATTGTATGAAGATTTATTATATTTTTTTTCATAACGTCGGATAAATCCTATTATTAACTGATTGAACTGATTTAAGTTAACAGTTTAAATTAAATTCAAGTATGTAATTACTCAGTAAATTTTTAAGTTATATTTAGGTATCAATATTCCATGCAATGTCAAGAAATGAGTGAAATTTCAAGCAAAATGTTGATAACATACGTTAATTCCATACATTGTGTTTTTTGTGAGAACGTTATTTTCTATATATCGATAAACAATGTAATAAAACATCGTGTTTAACGTTTTTAAATGGAAATCAATGATACTGGCCCAATATCTTTGATGCTTTTGATTGTATGCAATATCTTTACGATGGCGATTTGGAATGTTTTTTTATTATGGGGCGAGAGACCGGAAAACACTTACGTATGAAATCCAATACAACCGATTTGGTTTTGTCAATCGTCGAACAGGTCAGGGTTTTTCCGTAATATCTTCGATCGATTGATAATTTGAAAAATCTCGATAGATTTACACTACCTGAAATCAATTGAAATAGATGATAAAAGATGAAATGGAAATATCTCGTATCGTCGGCATGTATGAATTTTTATATATGAATACGTCGGAATGCAAATCTTCTAACGCAAAAAAACGCATTTGATAGCAGAGCGTAAGACTTAATTGTTTATCACGCCCCTTAATTAATGATGATTAGGTGATTGATCAATTACACCAGTGGCGTCCAAGCGTTATGGTACTAGAATATGTCGAATAAAAATAAAACACCGTTTTCTGTTCACATTTTTTTTATAATGGTCAAGATCGATTGTGGAATAAGTACAAAAAAATGCGTTTCATTTTTGTAAATATAATGCCTATCCATCAAGAATTCATATTATTAAACACCTTAAAATTGACTACTAGAATATACATTAAGAAAAGAAAATCTTTTTAAATGCTGGAAATGGTTTACGTGTGTCGCAAATTTTATATAATAAAGATTAAAATTTTTGCGTTCCTTGTTTGGAAATTATTGAATTACACGAATGCTTGCAAAAATTCATTAACATTTTTTTCCATAAATCACTATCGCTGTCATAAAAGCTGCTGTACTCGCCCTTACGATACCTACTTACCTAATATCTCAGTATTAAAAATGTGATTACACATGTTTGTTATAACAGCTTAATGGCGGCATGTTTTTTTTATTGAATTTCACCTGGCAGCCGGGCGATTTTGCAAAAAATTCACTATAATTTGTAAACCGATTTAGATAACTTAACGAAATTTGATTTGATGGCTTTAAGATACTTCTTGCTATTCGAGCGGTGGTTCTATATCTGTGGGTTGCATACTTATATGGTGTAGTGAAAAACACTTAAATCTACTAAAAAATCCCTGCTTCTCATATCATCCCTGTTGCAGATGTTACAGGTCACCCTGGGACAGGACACGGTTATCATAATGACTCAAGCACCATAAAAGATGCCATACGGCCCATTCAATGAATCCCTACGCAATGTGTAAATAATAATAACCAATACTACGAGAGTGAGAAAAAAGCAAACGTGTACCATCTAGGGGTAGTTTTGCAAAACTGTTTAGTAAAAATAAGTTTATTTTTTGTTAAATAATGCGTTGATGTGTATACCACCATTTCTTGTTGACATCTGAATTAATTTTTCAATAGAATGGAATGTATGACGTAGGGCTCATATACGAGTCCGCAGACAGCAACCAAAGTTTTTCAAGGACTCAAATACGAGTCCGCGGCCATTAAGCTGTTTTAAGATGAAGTATTCATAAAAGAATTGTTTGACAAAAAGTGTTGGTATCTATAATATACGAGTATATCTCTTGTTCGAATTTGTGTTATTTTGCGAGCTGCGAACTTTGCACTCAAGGAGTCAGTGTGACATAAATTATTAAAAAAAATCACCTGTCCCAACTTCTTTACCGTCAAGATGCCACGAATACATAATTAGATTGGTTTGATCCCTGTCTTTACATTGTAGAGTAGTTTCTTCACCCTCAACAAGACCGTTGTTTTCGGGATAACCGCGAAATTCTTCTCCGCTGCTATCATAAATCATCAGCGGTCTCTTTTTAGCTGCAACGGCAAAACAATGAAATGTTATACCTAGAAATAATTTAAGATATAATGCATAATGCAATGCCAGTCCTTTGACCGAGTAGTTAGCGTCGTTGGCTTCGGTTTCGATGCTCCGGGCTAAACTAATAGTTTTGTAAATTGATTTTTCAATCGATTTATGGCTTTGTGTTTGTAGGTATGGATGTCTGCGATGTCTGCGATGTCTAACACCTTGAATTACGTGGACGAATTCTTTGCCAGCGTGAGGTGGCGCGGCGTAGCTCGAAAGTATCTATCGTTCTCCGCCAACGGGAGTGTCCTACGTGAGAGGTGACAAAAACATGGGACTCGCCCATACAGCGGCAAGCGCGTCAAACTCCGCCTCACGCTCGCAAAACTTCGTCCATCTAAGACATGGTGTAAGTCCTGTCCTAGCCTTATCCTTCATATACTCACGAAAAAAGGGAGATTAGTTGAGATCAGTGACCTTTGTCGAGAAAAGCTCTAATATGAGTCCTTGTGCTCTACATTGTGAACGAATTGTGTAAAAAATATATTGATTGTGGAAAGGAAAAAGGACGTAACCTACACACAAAAAATGTTTTGTATAGCCCAAACAAAACGTGTATTAAATTGTATATATTGTGATTATTGAAAAAAAATATTTAGAAACGACGAAGGGATAAGTCTTTTTGCCTTTCTACATTCGATATTTTATGTATTTATAAATGAATGTAGTGTATTAGCACGTTTTGTGTGAGTTATATATAATATTTTTTGGTGTGGGCCTTTGGTGGGTCCTTTTTCCTTTCCACAGTCGATTTATATCGCAACAGTACCGTGAAATAAGGTGTGTTATTTGAATGTGCTGTCACTTTTTTTTCATTATCTTTTCGAATATTTAAATAATGGGAGAGGTATGGCGCTGCACTTTCCAACAACTTTATATTTACTCGTACTGTGAGAATAACTAAAGCAGTAGATGTTAACCAATTTTCCATCATTGTTAATGGTGAAAATATTGTCGCACACAGGTGTGCCGTTAGCGTATGGAGGGTGAGTGAGTAAGTAACACACAAGTGTGTCGTAAGCAGTTAAGTTGCAAACGCTCACCTGCAAAAACGATAGTATTTAAGACAGATGTTTTAAGTTCTATTTTATATATTGTATAATAGAGATGAAGATAGAACTTACAAAAAGTTACGTATAAAAAAATCAATATTTTTTATGCTTTTATATATTATTAGAAATTAATATGGTAAATATTCCAATAATATTTTTCTTGAGGTAATTCTATGTAGGTAGATTTTATATTGTATTGTGATACGAATGAGTAAGTATAAGTCAATAATGAAGACGAAGAAGTAAGTAATTATGTGTCTAAAGCAATACTTCCCAAACATAAGGTTAATTGCATTGCATAGTCATGTTTAGATTGTAATTTTGTCGCGAAAAAAAACAAGACATTACCCTTACCTCGAGTAAGAGTTTGAAGTTGTTTGTTGACTGTTGAAAAGTGATTTTGCGTCTTGTTTCACTTACCCTTTGTTTCTAGTGTGAGCATGAAGTTTCGTTTGCAATTGTTTTCATAAATCACACTACAGTAATAATTTCCGGCGTCTTCAGACTTCACAGAGAGAATTTCAAATTTCCTGGGAAATTCCGCCGAAATTTTATAGCTGTAAATTAAAAAGCAATATTAAAATACTAGCCAGGGACCATGAATGCACATGAAGCATGTAATATAATTATATTGTATAGACACTCCATAGAGGAGTGGTCAAAGTCCAGCATGGCGATGAGAATGTAAAGCATTTAATACCAAGAGGTTATAAAATAATATACAAAAAACAAACCATACATATTTGAATGAATTAGCGTGTTTGACAAAGGTTCGTATTTAAAAGCTTGTTAGTCTTTCCAAAAGCTCATTTACGCAGTGAGTACCTGGCATGCGTTGCAATGCCACTCAAAGAAAGAGAGGGTTTGTGTTTTAATTCTCTTTATTGAAGTGCTTTTGGATTAGAGGTCTGCAGGGACCAAAATTTCATAAAATTACCCGGTCCGAGCCTGTCATCTTTAGGACCGGCTCGGCCCGAAGCCCAGATTTATTTTTCTGGTCTGATTTTTTAAAATATAGTAATTCATTTATACTTTTCAAACCACCAAAGTTTTTTAACTAAAGTTTCATCGAAATCGGATGAATGTTAAAGTAACGCATAGAGGATAAACAAACAAACAAACATTCATTTGTATATATATATGTACTAGCGAGTACCCGGCATGCGTTGCAATGCCACTCAAAGAAAGAAACTGTTTTTTCTTTGATACACTATATTTTTTGTTTTCCCGTCTGGTGCGTACACGAATAAATCAGAAGATTTTCCGACAATTGAGCAGGCCACATACAGCTGCCCATGTGAGAAGCATGAATTTCCCAAAATTAGTCCATACATTTGTAGCGATTGTTCCTGTGCTTTATTGATAGTCATTGCAAATGCGCACCGGAAGCTGCAGACGTTTGAATTCAACTGGCATATCTGTCAATCATTTGGATGCAAGGCAATGGTACATCTTCTCTTTAAATTTTCCATTTAAGACCGGCAAATGGAGTTTAACAATTAACACCACTTGTTATGTCACATACGAACTGAAATGTCGTTTTTTGCAGCTATTTGATTTTTTTAATTTTTATTCTAGATTTTTTAAATTTGTTTTATTTAGTAACCTTCGCGCAAGTGCAAGCAATAACTTGACAAAGTTTTATCGGAATGGGATGAACGGTATAGCAGTGCATAAGATACGAACAAACAAACATTGATTTTTATATAGAAGATGACATAGATAGAAGATGATATATATTATTTATATAGCTGAGTTGGAGTCAGATCTATTAATGCTTCAATGACGTTTACAACATACCTACGTGTCATACTAAATAATATGTTGCAGAGAAATATACCCTAATGCTATATTATAATATTAGAAATGAAAGAAAAAGCGTCGGCGCTATTTCTGTAGGTTCAATGTATTTTAACTGACGGCAGGAAATGATGACAGAAATCGCCATAATATAGAATATATACATATAATCCTTAAATTATATTATGCAATAATAGCAAAATGTACAAAGCATAATTGCATGTTATACAAGCTAATTCAGTTTCAAGATTTTACCTCCCGGTTTTTGGATCAGTTAAAATCGCTTTTTCGTTTTCGGTAGATATTGTAGAAACTGTATGATTATTTCTGATCCATGAAACACTTACAAGTGTTTTGCAACGAACATCTTCACCGCCACATTCCAAAATGATTGATTCGCCAAAGGTGGCAGTCTGGAAAAGGTGACCTTAAAGCAAGTATAATAGCATTATGCTTTATCTCCATGGGACTACAACTATTTGTTATTATCAACTATTGGGATATCGAATAGTAAAACTGTAAAATATGTTGAAAAATATTATTAAAAATTCGATTTTAATAATTAATTGAATAATATTTGATATCCTCTCTCTGGCGCGGGTGCAGAAACAGACAAAAGATTAATCCCAATTTTTTAATTTCCAGGATGATACAATCATTCAAAAACACTTGATACAGTTAGTAACAGGTACAAAAAATAAGTTTAAAATACACAGTTTCGAATTTAAGAACGCATCAAATGATTTTTACGGCTGGCACTTCAGTTGGGGTCGGCTTTCCAATCCCCCGACCGCTAAGCCTACACGCGGCTTCACAGCCGTGAGCCGATAGATAAGTTTGGGTAAAAAAGCGTCCTCTTTGTTTGCACAGCACCCGCCATATAACGGGAAAAGGGAATAAAAAAAGAGAAATTTACAGCCACGGTCGGTGCCAGATAACAATAATCAGAACGGTATGTCCCCTACCAATGTGGAGCATATGGACTTTTAATGGAGGTATTTCAACAAAAGTTTTTCTACGAGAACTGCTTGTTACTCAATTGCTCAGCCTCTTTTTTTCGAAGAGAGTAGGTATAGAAAGATACGGCTAGGACAGAACTAGTGGTTAGTTAATCGCTCTCCCTACGCCCCGCTTTTTAGGATCGGATTGGTGGGAGGGAGTTTTAGACATCACAAACATCCATGACTACGAATAGGAGTCAATAAATCGATTAAATAATCAATTTATGAAACTGTCCGTACCGGTGCTTGAACCCGAGACATCCCTAACCGTGGGCAACGACGTTGACCACTGCACCACGGACTCGACAAAATATGTATTACTCCTATTGCAAGTGCTTGAAGTTATTTTTCGACTCTGTGGAATAGTGATTTCGTGTCTTGTTTCACTTACCCTGTGTTTCTAGCGTGAGCGTAAAGTTTGTTTTGCAATTTTCATAAGTCACACTACAGTAATAATCTCCGGCGTCTTCGAAATTTACAGAGAGAATTTCAAGATTCCTAGGATATGTCATCGAAGTGTTATACCTGTAAATAACAATGCAATATTAAAATGTTACCAAATCCAGGGACCACAAATGCATGTGAAGCATGTATAGACACTCCATATAGGAATGGCCAAAGTCCAGAATTTTGATGAGAATGTAATACCTACAGCTTATTAAATAATATGCAAAAAGCCATACATATTTGAAAGGACAAGCGTACGTGAGAAATGTTCGTATTAAAAATCGTAATTGTAAATTAGTCTTTCCATAAGCTCATTTGGAAATATACTTATATGGCTGAGTTGGAGTCAGATCTATTATGCTTGAATGACGTGTAAAACATCTCTACTATATAGCACAAAATATATGTAGTAATCTGTATGTCTGTCGGTCACAACAACTCCTCCCAACGGTGTACAGCAGCAATGTTAAATTTTCACAAGTCATTCTGGCTGCCATTTTTAGTTCAACTGTGCTATTTTCAACTTTCAACTGAAAACGCTATATTTTTCACGTTTCAATGCAGAATAAAAAAATCAACAAAAGCCGAGGTAGATCGCCTGGCAGCCGCTCCGTACCAAAGATATGCCGTGATTGTCGTTGTCACGTCGCTAAACATCATTTCATGTCTTTAATGCACCGATAATAAATGAAGTTGCCATCATCATTGCTGGAAATGAATTTAAGAAACGGGGGGTCTTGACAATACGCAGACTTGAAGAATACTGATGAGACTAAAATTTGGTATAATGCTTTATACGCAGTATCCATTAATGTTTCAAGATGGCGAGGATGGGTTTGCAATTAATATCAGTCAAGTCCAGCCAGGAACTTCATATAGAATTAACAAGATGGTATACAAGGGTTCCGATCGAAGTGTATTTTTGCTACCCAGTTCATGTATAGATGAAATATCTGAGTACCAAGCAGGCCGCTATATTTCGGGCAATGAAGCGGCGTAGCGTATTTAAGGATTTCCCATTTATGAACGACATCCCACTGTCGTACATCTTGATGTGCATTTGGAAAATGGGCAACGTATTTATTTTAGCGAAGACAATTTGCATGATCGTCTGACCAATCCACCAAATACGACATTGGGAGGATTCTTCAAGCTCTGCAAAAATTATAGCTTTGCGAATATATTATTTTTAACATTCAAAGTTTACCATTATTATTAATTGATGGACTATATTTTGTGGGTGTAACATGAAGTAATGTCCACGGTAATATTTTAAACATTCAACATTATCTAAAACCAAAATAAAGCCAACATTTAAATGAGCAAATATAAGTGCCCTCTATTTCGGGAAAAGCCAGGTAAAAACATTAGTGCTATATAATATCGTCGGCATAGTGGCAGAAAGGGTTATGTCGAAAATCGACTGTTTTGAGCTATGAATACAGTACAATAGGCTTTAGGACGGTCTATCAATAAAAAACAAGCTCAGTTATATTCCATGTATTGGTTACGTAATTTGAAGAAATCAATTTAGTTCACAGTTATAAGTGGCAAAAAACTATAATTAATATTTCTATAAAAAAGAATTACTAATACTAAAATCGATTTCGTAAGTGATTAGCGAATCTCATAAAGTGGTTAGTTTAGCAAACAATCGTTAAGGTATGTTAATACAAAGACTTAAATTTCATGGTTTTCTTAATAGTCGATTATCTCAAAACAAGGTTTTTTGACTTAACGCCTTCTGCTACAGAACGACGATACGTTGCAGAGAAATATGCCACAATGCTGTGAATTAGGAATGAAAGAAAAAGCGTTGGTGGTATTTCTATAGAGTAGGAACCAGGGCTGCGGAGTTGGAGTCGGCGTTGTTACAAACGAGCGACTCCGATTACTGTTTATATAAAGTGAATTTTTGCATTTCTGCGTGTATTAATGTACTGGTTTCATTTTTATTTACGTCTATAGCATCTTTTTGTTGTGCAATATACATATATACGTGTATGTATAATATGAAAAATTCGGCTATTTGCCGGATTGGTTGGTTGGTGTTTAATTTGAAGACCAATTATAGATAAATATTAAAGGTAGGATAAAAAACCTAACAAAATTAAACTTTTTCAATCGTAATCTTTGTCGGAGTCGGTCGTTGGTTAATGTCAGAGTTGGAGTTACGTTTTTTTTGAACGACTCCACACCTCTGATAGGAACATTTCAGTGATTTTTATGTCTGGCTAAATTATGTTGTGCGGTTATGTTAAACGGGTAATATCAAAATGTACAAAGCATAATCGAATGCTATGAAAGCTAATTCAGTATCGAGTTTTTACCTCTGGGTCTTTTGATCAGTTATTGTCGTTGTTTTATTGAGAGGAATTATTGTAGAAATTGAGCGATTATTTCTGGTCCATGAAACACTTACAAGTGCTTTGCAATGAACAGCGATTCCACCACATTCCAATGTCATTGATTCACCCAAGGTGGCTGTCTGATGAAGTATACCTTAAAACGACAAATAATAGGTATTGCTTCAAGTGAAATACAAATAGCATTATGTTTTATCGCCGTGCTGAGTGGCGATACAAGTAAACATCGCGGAGCTCGTAGCACTCCATTCCATAATATATATGATTTTGCGATGGAATTGCCATGTAATTAGAAATAGTATATACAGGTTGTTGAAGAAAGCTGTCTTACACAGTCTTAAAAGATGTATGTTGTGAGCATTGAAGAGGACTTCGAGGAAATGGGATCATTCTCCTATCGTGATGGAAGTGTCTAACTTGATGAGAATACTCTGAGAAGACGTAGATAAGAGTGCTTTATTCTCCACGTTCACCAGAACTCACGTCAGTAGGCCTTTTTTATGGAGGCTATAAACCGACAATAGCTTATGAATTGACTCTAGTTACTGAACAAGAATATGTACAAATACCAAACGATAGTTTATTTTTGTAAATTAATGCGATTATATTGCTTTGTGTTTGCCAGTTTGGTGTCGATAAAAGTAAATATTCATAAATGTCTATATATATCGACTGTGGAAAGTAAAAAGGACGCAACCCACACACAAAAATGTTGTTTATAGCCCACAAAAAAGTGTATTAAATTGTATACATTGTAATTATCGAAAAAAATATTTTGAAAAGACGGAGGGATACGTGATACGTCCTTTTGCTTTCCTACAGTCGATATATTATATATGTATATAAATATAGTGTTTTAACCCGTTTTGTGTGAGTTATACACAATATTTTTTGGTGTGGGCTACGTCCTTTTTCCTTTTCATAGTCAATATATCAATAAATGTTTGTTCCGTATGCGTTTCTATACCATCCATCCGATTGCGATGAAACGTTGGTTAGTTGTTGTGACACCTGTAAAGGTTTCTAAATAAAAAATATCTAAAAAAAAAATAATAATAAAAGAATCAAATTGGTGCAAACAGCGACATTTCAGTTCGTGTGTGACATAAAAAATGGTGTTAATTGTTAAATACCAATTGCCGGTCTTATATGGAATATTTAAAGGAGACGATGTACTGTTGCCACGCATCTGAATGATTCCGACAGATATGCCAGGCGAATTCAAACGTCTGCAGTTTCTGGTGCGACTCGCATATGTAATCACCATTATTAACACAGAACAGGGACAATCGCTACAAGTGTGTGAACTAAATTTGGAAAATTCATGCTTCTCACATGGACAGCTGTATGTGGCCTGCTCAAGCGTTGGAAAACCTTTTACCTAAAAATTCGTGTACAGAAAGACAGAAAACAAAAAATATGTGTATCCAGAAGCACTTCAATAAACAGGAATAAAACATGGTGAAATATACTATTCAACGCATTTCCCTGAACCACTGTCGTAAAAAATCTTTTATAAATATGTATTGCGATTATTTGAAGCTATTTTTCAACTATGCGGAATAATGTTTCACTTACCCTTTGTTTCTAGTGTGAGAATAAAGTTTCGTTTGCAATTCTTTTCATAAATCACACTACAGTAATAATTTCCGGCGTTTTCTAACTTAACAGAGAGAATTTCAAGTTTTCTGGGAAATCTTGCCGAAATGTTATATCTGTAAATTAAAACGCAATATTAAAATATTGGTGGTCAATAGTTGGTGGATCCCATGTGAGCACATCGATGTCAGTAGATGTGCACAAATGATGGGAAATGTTTAACCCAGCAAGTCCATCTGCTGGCCTCCCCGCGGCGACCATCAGGCAATGCAGCTTTGGCTGTAGCTAATAGCAGTGGGCAAAAGGCGAACCTTCCGGCGCCTTGAAACCGCTCTTCTGGCTAAGGGAAGGAAATCCCTGACAGAAAAAACCGGGTTGAATCAATATGTAGAGCCCTTGTGACTCAGGCCTCGGAAGCGCAGGGCTAATCAGCCGGTCTTCTTAAATCAAAAGATTATGATACCATCAATGCAAAAGCCTCGAACGCTTAAACCTGCTAATCGACGACCCAGTAACGAAAAGGACATGATACTCTATAACAACTACTCTATGAACATAGGCGCATACAATGTGCGTACTATGCGTACCCTTGCTTGATGTTTTAGGGCTGAGCGAGGTGCGTTGGAAAGGCGCCGGGAAAAAGTTGTTGGAGGGCGGATTTACAATTCTATAATCAGGTCAGGAGCAATACCATCGCCAAGGGGTGGCAGTATTGATGTCAGGGAGGGCAGCTCACTGCCTTGTCAAATGGGAACCCATCTCAGAACGACTAATACGAGCCACCTTCAAGACGACTGATAGATCGGTAACTGTCCTTTAGTGCTATGCAACCTACCGAGGAAGCCGACACACAGGCAAAGGATGCTTTTTATGACTCTCTCCACGCGGCCATCTCCACAATCTCCCGTAGAGACCGCGTGATCGTAATGGGGGACCTCAATGCGAGAGTGGGGACGGATCCTTTGCTTGGCCCCACAGTGATGGGAAGACATGGCCTCGGTAAAGCCAACGACAACCGTGAGAGACTCATCGAGTTTGCAACTATGAATGAGCTCACCGTTGGAGGTACAATCTTCCCCCACAGAGACATCCACAAATACTCGTGGATTTCTCTTGATGGTTGCACAAAATCACAAATTGACCACTTTCTCTACAACGCGATTCACCGAAGGGGACTTCTCAATGTTCAAACCATCGCTGTGAGAAAGAACGTCACCAGCTGTGTGCATGACCGGCACCATTGAATCGGAACGATGCAGTTGCGTTAGCCACTCATGAGGTGCTAGGAGTCAGGAGAACTGGGCAGCCAATGATGTCCGACGATACGTGGGGGAAAATTGAAGAAAGAGCGAGGCTTAAAGCAGTGAGAGACCCAGACCGGATCGAGAATCGCCAGACAGATTATCGGTACCAAGATAAAATAGTAAAAAATCTGTGTGATTCGATGAACGCTGATTCATGGACAACCAGATTGAAGCAGCAAAGGCGGCAGCGAGCAGAAATGATACAAGAAAATTATTTAGAATCACACGCGAAATTTGCGGTAGACGACCACCGACCCCCGGGCCCATCCGTAGTCCCAGCGGGGCAATAGAGTCAAGCGCGGAGCGTGTTAAAAAGATTTGGAGAGATCATTTTTGCGGTTTGCTAAACCGTCCTCCTCCCTCGAACCCCTTTGACATACTCATCAAATGCTTGCACGAGGGTAGTGAATGCTGTGTTCAAATCGGCAACGTAACGACAGAATGGCTTGGAGTCTCAACCGGAGTCAAACAGGGCTGTGTTCTGGTTCCGTTCCTCTTTAGAATAATCTTCGACTACACCCTGAGGAAGTCAGTACCATCCGACCGAGGTGTAGCCGTTGCCCCCAATCTGAGGCTATGCGACCTTGAGTATGCTGACCACGCTGTCATATTTTACAAATCTGTCGAGGGTATCCAGGAAACAATGGACAGGCTGCAGAGCAACTCGTATCGCATTGGACAATATTTCACAATGCAATATATTAGAAATTAAGGAAAAGCGAAGGCGGTATTTCTATAGATTAGGTATAACAATTTCAGTATTTTCTATAATCCATAATTTGTAATTATATCTGGAATCTTTAAAATTCGACAAAGTACAGATTATTAGAAAAATATTTTAAAAATTATTCTTATTGGTGTGTACTCAATGTGTTTTAACTGTCGGTAGAAAATAACGACTTATCTTTTGCATCATCATAATTCGGAATACATATGTACAATCCTTAAATTATATTACGCGATAATAGTAAAATGTACAAAGCTTAATTGCATGTAATGTCAAGCTGTTTCAGTTTCAAGTTTTTACCTCTGGTTATGTGGATAAGGTAAATGCTCTATTTTGCTTTTGTGATGTATTATAGAAATTGTATCATTATTTCTGGTCCATGAAACACTAACAAGTGTCATACAATCAACATCTACTCCGCCACATTGCAATTTGATTGATTCCCCCAAGGTGGCACTCTGATGAAGTTTTCCTGATTACGACAGATAATATGATGTCATATAAATATAATAAGGTATTGCGTAAAGTAAAGACATGTACCAGATTGGTTTATAAATTTACTACACCTGTAAATATATCCCTTCAAATAATAATAATACAGAGTATTTCTAATTTAGCCAAAAATCTGATTAAAAAACATAAAAAGAGCGATTAGTTTATCGCTAATCTTGTCATAGCACCATTCTTATATCGATACTAGGGCTGTCATACGTACCGGTAGACCGGGACATGTTCAAGTTTAAAGATCTGTGTCCCCGTGTCCCGATCGGTGAATTCTTTATCACGGTAATCTATCTAGCTATCAATTCAGACAAAAACAACTATAGCACAAAAAGTTAATGCGAGGAAGAAAGGTGAAAGGCGGCTAGGGACACAAAGTTAAGTACGAATTACAGATGCAAGTCGCCAGAACTAATCATATGCTCGTCCCTACGCTCCCATCGCACCTCTCATGACATTTATTTGTTTGCTTTAGTTGTCGTCTTCTCACCGACTGGCTATTATAGTTTGTGAATGAAACTGCAAATTTGTTGATTGTGTGAATTTGTAATTTGTAACTTCTACCATTCAATTCCCAAATGTCCCGGTCTCAACAATTATTATGGCAGCCCTAATCTATGCTTGCTGTGACTTTACCAATGGCTTTACTTTTGTTGAAATTCTCTTTTCAGAGTTCATATTATCCATCTTATTGGGATAAAAACACGAGTTGTCATGCATGGAAAAAACGTAACAATTCAAGCTGAATAAATATTTAAGTGCGTCAAGAAATATGTTTCATTGGTTCCTTTTAGCTTTAAGTTTTAACATTTCACTACTGAAAGATGTTTGAAACAATTATTGAAACAATGTCGCAAGCCACCTTTATTATTATTTTATAATAATAATTTATTATGTTAAAAATAAGTGTAGCTTAATTTTTTTAGACACATTGTGTATTTCTTTTTATGAATAAAATTAGCAACTGTCAACGTACAAAAGGCCACTTGTCAACATTCTTGGATCATGAAATATAATAGGAAATGGCATAAATAAACTAAAAATAATTATCTTATCACTGAAAAAGATATTCATATTTCTCGGATTTATACTAAAAATATAAATGCGTAATAAATAAGGAAAGACATGTTTTTCGTGTTATGATCAAAAATGTATGTAATTAAATGTAAATGGACAGGGCCGCTGCGTGGGTAAAAGGCGCATATGAGTAAAATTATATTTCATCGTCATAGTCGTAGGCCATATTGGTGTAAGAGTACACGGTGAGCTGGATCGTTGTTTTTGTATTATATGTGACGTCACGTGAGGAACCAAATTTTAATTGTCACCAAAACACCGTTGTAAACATAGTACATTGTAATTACATAAGCACGTAGTGTCGTCACAAATACAAAAATGGCGACTGCCACCTTTTATCCAGCTCACCTTGTACTTCTTACACCATGGTCGTAGGTCTAGGAATCAGACCAAGAATCGTGTAATGTGTTATGTAAACTTATGTATTTATAAACATAATAAATGTGAATGTGTGTATATATATTTATATGAAGATTTGTTGTAATGTAATGTAACTGTATAATGTACTTGAATTATTGATTGTAATTTTAAATAAGAAATACATTCATATCATAATATAAAAAATTATTATTATATTATTACTTATAATAATAATTTATGTTTATTTCTTACCAACATCACGAGCAGATATTCCAGTCGTCCAAATAGTTATTATAAGTGAAATAAGAAGTCTTGAAAACATTTCTCACACTCTTACACTCGATGTTTGAAGAAATGGAAGGGGGGTCACTTTTTAAAAAAAGGAAGTCAGAGAAGTCATTATTCAAGATCTGAAAAAAAAAGTCATTTAAGACAAAACTCAGTGCGACGAAAGTGTCTATCTTATTGTCACAGAAATGTTTTTTTCATCGAAAATTTGTCCTGTAAAATTGATCGAACGATACATTGTCCATGCGATAAAATTATCAGCATGCAATTTTTATGAGAAATGAGTCAATGAGAAGTAAAACGAGCCAATAAATATTTTCGAAAAAATTTGTTTGAAGCGTTTTGGTTTTCTGCACATCATAAAGTATCATACGAGTAAAGTGGGTGTAAATAAGTAAATACAGGGTGCAAAAGTATTTTATTCTGTGACCATTGAAATTCAATAAAGTGTAAGTTCATTAAACTAAAACTTTCAATAAACAAGTTTCACCGTTTCTCGAGGGCTCAAATTGTTAGCATACAGTTTTTATTGCATCCATGTTTCGGCACAAATTCAGATTATCTAAAATATATCAAAGCACACAATAATATTGAATGTAAAGGAAGTGTTTGATTTTTAATAATAATCTAATAATATATTCTACACATGTATACACTTTGTCAACGTCGTTGGCTTCAGTTGCGGTTTCAAGTCCCTGTACGGATAGATTTGAAACGATTTTTCAATCGATTTATGGATCTTATTCGTAGGCATGTCTGTGATGTCTACAATTTCCTACCACCCATCTAAAATCTAAAAAACGATAATTTAACCACTAATCCTGCCATAGGCCCTAACCTTCTATCCTTACACTGTTCGAAAAAAGAGAAGTCTAGAAGTGGTAGTTCTCTTAGAAGATCTAGAAAAACATCTGTTGAGACAAACTCTATTAGAAGTCTATATATGCTCTGCATTAGGAGCGGACATGGTTAAAAAATAAATATATTCTTTGTTTTCTTTATTTATTAACATCTAAGTATCAGTCCGAGGCGCAGTTGATAGCGTAATTGGTTACGGTTAAGGATGTCTCGCGTTCAATTCTCGGTGCGAACGGTTTTAATAAATTGATCTTTCAATCGATTTATGGATTTCTGTTCGTAGTCTGAGTGTTTGTGATATCTATAACTCCCTCCCCACCCACCCAACTGATCTTCACAGGGCGTAGCGAGAGCGATTAGCTGTCCACTAGTCCTGTCCTAACCCTACTCTCTTAAAAAAAAGGGAGGTTAAGCAACTGAGTAACAAACAGTTCTCATAGAAAAATTCTATTGAGATACCTCCATTAGGAGACCATATGCTTCACGTAGCATAAAAAAAGTATCAGTATCTATAGATGTTGAGGACCTACTAGCTGCAATTGAAAATTAATAAAAAAATATTCAAACCGATTTATCGTTTGGACAACTTTGTTATAGTAGGAACGATTGAATACAACATCGAAACACACATCGACTAATTTTCTGAAATTAAAGCAAAAATAAGAATATTGTAATATTTTATGAAATGTATTTATAATTTATATTTTTATTTAATTTTACATGTCTTTATCTTATACGCAGGGACCTTATTTGGGGTAGTGGGAGAGGGCCCCTCTGAATTTTAGGAAACACACATTTATCTCTTTATTGCCTATCACTGGCTTGCACATATAGACGAAACAACAAATAAGGAACTGACCGCTTTCGCCCCCCCCCAATGCTGAAATGAAACACATGCTTTACGTATGTGTAAATATAATCAAAAACTAAATATTTGCTTGACAGCTTAGGGGCACGAAAAGAAATAGTTGCCACAGTAAAGGTCCGATCTTGATTATAAATCTGTATTATTCAAATTATAGACACTATGAATAAAGTAGTGTGTTTATTGGAAAATTGTTTGGATGCATACGTATTCATTGCTCGTCAAATCTGAAATGACCACGAATGGTTCGGCGATAAAAAAATATTATGATAGATACAGAAATGAAAATATTCTAAATTAATAAATAGTTGATCAAGTGTGAAGTTATAACGTATGATGACGCATGCATCACCGTGAGAAATGTTAGCCGGTTGTTATCGGAGACCTTATTTGACCCTAAGGATCGTCATATACGATTATCAGTAAACGCGATACAGCGAGACAAAAATATAGAGGAAGAATTATTAGTCTGAAGCCAACCTCCGATCGGGAAGCACCTATTCATCTGTCATCATCATCCGTCGTCAAGATCGGAAGAAACATACAAACCAGGAAGCAACAGTAATTCCTAAATAGAGACGCAGTTAGAGGCGAATCGATGAGGTGGGAGATGTGGGGGAATAGAAAATGTAACGATTTGTCTTATAAATCGGTGAATCTAGTCGACGTGGTGATGAAGCCCTTCTAATAGTGCATTTCATATTTTTGAATGACGATAAACTTCGCAAAGAAGTGATTTTTAGTGATCTGGACCGGTTCCGCTCATCACAAGCAGGCGAATCTCTGAACGGTGAGTCAAAGAGATGCATTGATTCATATTCAGACATCGTCAAAACTAAGAGATTAATAAATATCTGTCGATAGATAATTCCATATTTTTTAACGATAGTATCCATAATATTGGACTGGTGCCAGATCAAACGGATATCCCCATCAAATTTGAGAAATTTAACAACAATGTGCGCACTGCGTGTGATTTCTGATAGGTTGCAATCGGTTTGTTCAAAATGTATTCAAATAAGGTGGATGGCTTGAAAAAAAGTAACTTTATTATGAATAAATTTTCTTTTAATTATTTTAGTAAAATTAATATAAATCACGAGTAGTCTATTTATAATAAAGCAACACGCACTTTTTTAAAATATACGTCTACGTTTGATATGCACCGATTGCGCCGAAAGTCGACTCCTATGAGTATATTATAAATCTTTGAAATAACTTCGAATTAATTCTATCACTTACCGAAATTCACTTTAGTCACAAATCGTATTGGTTTTAGAAACACAACTTCACACCCCGTGCGTTTTCAACAGAATATTATAAATTGAAATAAAATTTAGTTACAGAATTATAATATATTATTGACTCATTTTAGTTTTGATTACTTATCATTATCACGCATACCATACAGGAATCGCACCGGGTATTTTTAAAATGTAAAATGGTAAGTTAATCGAAAGTATGTATCATCAGAAATGAGTTGCCTCTGCTTATTTCCGCAGTATGTCAAAGTTTGAAAGCGAAAAAGGCGTTATGTGCATTTAGGGATTTTGCAGGGGAGCGGTATAATGCTTTCGTCAATTACTTACTACAGCAAGACTTCTTACTAAATTCAGTATTCCTTTTCTCATATCTTAAATAAAATCTTCGCATTAAAAATAAATCCACTTTTGTTCCCGTCCAATCAGAGATAATTATATTTTATTGATCAGAAACATTTATTGTTTTCATCTACACTATAATATAATATCAATTTACAAATATGAAGGCCAAATTGTGAATTAAAATATATTTTTAAACCATGTCCACTCCCAATGTGGAGCATATGGCTTCTTATGGAGTTACCTCAACAGAAGTTTTTCTACGAGAGCTGCTTTTTACTCAATTACTCAGCCTTTCTTTTTCGAAGAGACCAATTTAAAGAGTAATTAACAGATAAATTTAAATGTACTCACTAATAAAGAATCAGTAACTTCCTGTCGGAATAACCTTACTGATGCCCATTTGAAAAGCTGAAAAGTAAATTCTAATAATTAATCTTACCTGCCAATAAGACAATTTTGGGCAAAATGTCCCTTATGCCTTTTAATTTGTGAGGGGGGCCATAATATTTGATCGATAAATCGACAAAAACAATAGTTCGGGAACGAAGAATGCGGGATTACTGAAAAAAAATAATTATGGGTGCTTGGCCGGGTCTGTAAAAAATGAATGAAACATCCAAGAAAACTATGATTGCAAGAACGATATATCGGAGTTTCACTGTAGGTACTTGCAAAAACGATAATGGTATTCATAGCCTGTATTACATGGAACATTTTCTGAATATTGACTGCGTAATCTGTGAACCCGTGTAAGCCATCGACGGCTAGTTTCTCAAGTTAAAAAAAATCTTAATAGTTTAACCATCAAACGGAATTTAGCCAAAATTATTCCAAAACACACAATGTGACACACCCTGGTTTTTCTTAAGTATAAGTGTCATTAGTGTCCTGAACTGAAATCGGCCTGCGGCAAACAGCAATATTTCGCAGAAGACGCTGTTTCTTGTTGTCAGGCTTTAAAAAAAGAGCCCCCGGCTTCGGCCGCTGGACGAGTCCATTTTTACGGAAAAGGGTAGCTCCAACTTTGCACGGAGTTTTTTTTGAATTTTAGTAGACAGTCGGTTACGATCCGCCGAGAGGGACGAGCTGCGGTCTCGTGGCAGCGGAGGTGACATGTGAACTGTTTGTTTTTGTGTTTTGATTTGCGTTGGATTTAATTTAAATTCGTTGTGTTATTTGTATTATAACTTAAAGTAAATTCAGTTGCTAAGTAAATGTAAATGTAGAATCAATTTTATGTGTTAAGATTTATATATTTGTGTAATATTAAACCACTGCATCTTGAATGGAAAAATAAATAAGTTTTTAAACCGGATCTGAAATGGTGTTTGTCTGAGATCAGCCCTTCCAGGACTCCGGATAACCAGCCGCTCGCCTCTCTTCGATCCGGGGTCTTCTCAAATGGTTACTTTTTTTACCACGTCTGCTCCCAATGTGGAACATATGAACTCCTGAAGTTTATCTAAATAAAAGTTTTTCTACGAGTAGTGCTTGTTACTCAGTTGCTCAACCTTTCATTTTCGAAGAGATTAAAGATAAAGAATAGAGTTAGGGCAGGACTAGTGGAAAGTTAATCGCTGTAGCTACGTCCTATTTTTTAGGATTGCATGGAAGGAAAGAAATTTCAAATATCACAAATATCCGTCTTCGAACAGAAATCCATAAATTAATTGAAAAATCAATTTTTGAAACCGTTCGTGCAGGGATTCGAAACCGTGAGCACTGCAAGCGAAGTCAACGACTTTGACATGTGACCACAGATCAAGAAATTACTTTTTATCTGATTACTTTTTTGCTTACAAATAAATGTAACGAGGTCTAAAAAAGTAATATTTATTATAATACTTTTGAAGCGAATCAGTCAATTTAAAAAAAAATAATTATTCCAGGTTGTTTTGATTCCGTGTAAAATAAAACCGTGACAAAAGAAAATCAAGTACTTATGGACTTTTGTGTTTTGTTATAGGTAATATTATAAAACTACGGTTTTATTGCTTGCAACACCCTTGTTATGACTTCTGACACTTCACTAGATTGTTATCGTGGAATAAGATATTATGTTTTATTAGAAAAATTATGGTACGTTTATTTTCTTAATGTATCGTAAACATTTTTTCTTTATTTATTCTGTCATACCTAGTTTGCAAATGAATGTTTTTGTGTTTTATCAATCTGTTTTAGCAACAATTCAACCAATTTGAGCCCGAGAGAATTTTTGATAAACATGCTTTACAAGTTGCTACTCTTTTTCTGGCAAAATAATATTTCTTGTTTCCAAAAACGATATTACATCTGTTACTTTCTTAGTAGATATAGATGAGCCGGTAGAATTATACAATCATAACAAAAATACATTATTGGAACATGAGAGGAAGCCGTTTATTAACAGTCACTTGATATATCATTTTTAGGCCTAGGATTTTTAGGTCCGGACTATCTGATATTTACCTTCAGAAGTCAAGATTGTATTGAAGATAATCGAAATGGAGTTGGAAAAGTCTATGGATATTCTATTAAATTCTAGTGATGGCGATCAAAAAGTCATCACTAATAGATCGCAAGATGATTTTGGCAACCAATCAGCATTGGTTGCTACGAAAAAGAAAGACAGTCGACATGGTAAGTATTATATTTTGTAGTACAATAAGTCTGTGGATTGCAATTTTGGCCGCTTTTTCTATTAAAATATTTCTGGATATTATGAAAATGATCCCAAGATTAAGAGCTACAGATTTTCATGTGTAATTTATGTAATTTAAGACATCGACTGAGGGTGCTTGATGGAATTTCAATATCAAATTTGAATTATTGAGATTTGGTACTGACAGTCAGTTCGAGTCCATTCGTGTACTCTAATGCCTGAATAAGCTGAAAGGCGAAACCCGGGTCATTATTGACAAAATACATGGAAATGTTCAAAATCTCAATAATTCAAATTTTATAATTTACGTTATGTATATTTTAATTTGCTGTAAAAAATGGCATTCTTAACACTAATAAAACTAACTTGCTTTCACTAATCATTATAAAAGAACTTTGAAATGATTTATTAATCTTTCAAGCACAGATAACATCCACAGCACATGGATCGTTTCTCAAGTTTTTTGACTAGGCTACCATTTTACCTGTATGTATACATACATACATTTTTTACTCATGTGCTCTTTTTTATTATAGGATAATATTCCAGTAGTTTTTCAACTTTTCGATATTTGAGAAATAATACTGACTCATCCATGATTTTGAATTAAAGAATGTGACGTTTTGTGTGCATATTTTCACATTTATATTTGATTTATGTAATAGAGTTCACCATTAATTATTAAATCATAAAACTCCAATCAACAATATCAAGACATCAGTTCGTATGATGTATATATATTTATGTTTTATTGAATATAACATCGTTAACCCCTTCCACTGAAATCACGAGTGATACTTGGCCGTATTAACCGGGCATATTCGGCAACTATGAGCTTGTTTAATTAGTATTGAAATTACTTATAATTAAATAATATAAAAATGGTTTGTTAACGAAGAATTTATTCACAGTAGAAATGGCTTAGCATTGTACTTTGATTTTCATTTAAAAGTCAGGCAGGATCACCTTTTGCTAGTTGAATGCAAGGACAATGCTCAGTTCGGCTGTGTACAGCTAAAAAATATTTGAATTTTGTCTTGTCAAGAAATATTTTTAATGAATTCCTTTATTTTTAGAACTCCGTAAAGAGCTAAAACTCTTGAAGATGTCAAATATGAAGATGAAGAAGCAACTGCGACTCTCAATGAGGGTTCGGTTCCTCAATGGTATCCGATTGGAAAATGAAATTGACCAACTCAACAAGATGTTGTTTCGTATCAAGTCGGCTGTCATCGATAAGGATAATGTGGTTAGGCAATATGGCAAAAAAAAGTTTAATACTTCATGTTCAATATATATATATAAAAATGAATGTTTGTTTGTTTGTTTGTCCTCTATGCGTTCCTTTACCTCTCATCCGATTTCAATGAAACTTTGATGAGTTGTGCGCACACCCGTGAAGGTTTGTGAAGAAAAAAATTTAAAATTGAAAATCTAAAAAAAAGAAGAAATACGTACAACTAGCAACATCTCTGAAACAGACGAAAAAACAAAAAATATTGTATATCTGATATAGACAATTTAGATTCGGGCTCGCACCGGGCCCGGGTAAGGAATTCAAATTTAAGAAAAATATTTCATACTATGTTCAGGTTATGAGTCAATCACAAGGCAATAATTTTCATAACATAAATAATTTATTTCACATGTGCTATGAATATCATTGGAAACATGGAAACAATAACATATATTGTTTGAAAATTATAAATGAATTACTACATTGAAAAATAAATCGGGCTTTTTTCGGGGTGAGAAAAACAAATCTGGGCTTTGGGTCGGATTCGGGTAACAAGTGTGATATTGAGACTCGGGCTTGGGCTGGGCCAGGCCTGAAGATGATGGGCTCGGATGGGGTAGTTTTATAAAATTTCAGCCCGTGCAGACCTCTAATCCAAAATCACTTCAATAAACAGAACTAAAACACAAACCCTTTCATTCTTTGAGTGGCATTGCAATGCATGTCAGGTACTCGCTAGTAGGTTATAAAATAATGAGATAAATGTTTATCTTAATATTGCAGTGTATATTAAAAAATAATAAGAAAATAGCATGTTATCCAATATCTGCATTAGAAAATCATGCAGCTGGCAAGAGATTACTGGAGACCTAATCATGATTGAATTTTATTACAGCCAAATGAAATTGAAAGTGATGGTAAATTTATCAATCCTGAAAAGACGAAGTTCCAGAGTACCTCAAATAATTCTATGGATAGTCAAATGATGTCATCCATCTACAATCATCCTATTAAAAAGCAGAAAGGCGCTTATAGGTGGGTATAGATGCATTATTGTTAAGTTATGATTGTTCTTCTGTTAATAAAACGACGGAATAATTTGTAATTGTTTATTGAAATTTTAATGATTCAAAATTTTATCGGAGTACTTTAGTTACATATCAAGGATTATTATTGTTATCAATTGTATCATCTGAATGTTTTATGCATGACTATTGATAATGAAGCATTTAATTACATTGTCGTAAAATCGGTTTGTCGGCGTCCGTGGCGCAGTTGGTAGGGTCGTGGGCTACGGCTATAGATTCAATTCCCGGTGCCGACAGTTTTCATAAATTGATATTTCAATCGATTTATGGATTTGTGTTTGTGGTCTGAGTGTTTGTGTTGTCTAAAAACTCCCTCCTCATCCACCCATCCGATCCTCACAGGGCGTAACGAGAGCGATTAGCTGACCACTAGTCCTGTCCTAGCCCTATCCTTCTATCCCTACTCTCTTCGAAAGAAAAAAGAGAGGTTGAGCAACTGAGTAACAAGCAGTTCTCGTAGAAAAATTCTGTTAAGATACCTCCATTAGGAGACCATATGCTCCAGATTGGGAGCGGACATGGAAAAAAAAAAAAAATCTACTGAATTCTGCCATTATTTTGTTGTAATTTGTTATAAAATGTATCTGATAAATGTACAACTGAAATAATTTATGTAATCAATATCTTGTTTGCCATTTTAACTATTCATTGCAGGTATGCATATATAAATATACCTCTCCTTTTCTCTCTCATCTTCCTGCATTTTTAAGAGGTTGATAGCAGAAATCGAGATTATGTGACAATTTTCTTATCATCTCCTAAGTCACAAACTTTCCTTTGTGGTGATTGTTTAATAATGAACTAAGCAATGTGTTTAATGGTATCAATTTATTTTTTATACGTTGCAGATTTTACTGTGAACTTTGTGAATTTCGGTGTGTGAAGCGAACTCCATTTGAAATCCACATGCGGCGCCACGCCAACAACCGACCATATGTTTGCATTCATTGCGAGAGACGCTTCATCACGTCGTACGACCTCAAGATGCACACTGCACGTCACATTGGCCACCGAGAATTTTCTTGCAACCGATGCCAATACACGTGAGTGACAACTATAAATTGAATCAAAGTTCACCACTCTTATAATAGCGATAGTTTTGAATAAAAAAGTTTATGCAGTGACTTGTGAAAAACTCAATATCTAGGTTTTCAACCTTTTCGGCCTACATAAACAAATCATTAATTAATTAGAAGTGCAGCTTTATAAAAGGTTTGCACAATCAAATCTCACTTTTTTTTCATTATAATTAATTACTCATGACCGCAGGCAGCGATACTATTTGTGGATATAAAATTTGAACTACATCTGGACTAAATAAGCTTTTTATCAATTCTCTTTCAGAACTTATAGAGCGGACATGTTGCTGAATCATAAAGATAAACACATTGGCTTGAAAACATACAAATGTGACCAGTGTGGATTTAAGACTTTTGAAAGGTAAGCTTGAGTTATTTCGTCATTTATTAGAGACTTTCAGACTAAACTCGTGAATGGAGTTTATATTTTATATTTATACAGTTCATTTATATATTTTGTTTTTGCTTAGGTTCAAAATGGTTACACATCGTAAGTGTCACGGCGAGGTGATTGATACAAAACCATGCATGGCTTGTGGCATATTAAAAAAACCTCTTCACATAAATCTGGAAAAGTCTAATGGAGAAGATAAACCAAATGATGCGCCTACTAATGAAGGTAAACATTTGTTAACGTCGATGTTTTGCTGTAATGAATAAAAGATTGTTTAAAACTGAGCAATATACACTCATCCCTCAATTTACGCAGCGTAAGGTATGATAAAATATTGCATCAATCGAGACATAGAGCGCTTACGAAAATAAAATACAGACTTGAGCTCCAAATTCGAAGGATGAATGTACTATGTATATCTTCAACGCAGGTAGAATTGGGAATCTTATGAAAGATATTTTGATAGTACTGAAAAAATAAATACGATAGATAATGTCAAGTGCTTCGAAAACAAGCGAGAGGTAATTTCAGTTATGTTAACTTTTTTTTTGTAATACCATGTCCGCTCCCAGTGTGGAGCATATGGCCTCCTAATGGAGGTTTCTCAACGGAAGTTTTTCTACGAGCTTGCTACTTCAACCAGTTTCTTTGGAAGAGAGTAGGAATAGAAGGGTAGGGCTAGGACAGAACTAGCGGTTAGCTAGTCGCTCTCGCTATGCCCTTTTTTAGGATCGGATGAGTGGAAGGGAATTTTAAACATCACAAACATTTATGACTACGAACAGAAATACATAAATTAAAAAATGGTAATCGAAATCTTTTGGCTTGTTTTCATTTGAAGAAATTACATTTTTAGATGCTGATGAAAAAGGTTCCATAGTGTTGAATGATATCAGTGAGAGTTTAATTGGGAGACCTCGATTATCTGCTCTGCGTCACACTTGTGCTAAACCATGGACGTGTCACTTTTGCGGAACTTCGTAAGTATATCGCTTTGTGATAATCTATTTCCTATATTATGAATAATAGCGTAGAAAACATTTTATAAACATATTTTAAAAATTTATATTCAATGTTTTCAAATTTTATCTAGGAGTAGATACAACTTGTAGCTTATATTTATAATATTAACTGACTTATTCAAAGTTTTATGTTCTCAGCTTATCGATTTTTTTTTGTGATGTACTCATTCATTTAGATATTCAGAAACATCCATTAATAAATTAAGAGTAATTCATACAATCTCAATAACCACACAAGCAATCCGCCAAAGGGCTAGTGAAGAACAAGATACCACCATTTTTAAAAGGATTTTACTGTTGTAGGTTTAAAAAGAGAGAATCACTCACAAAGCATCTGCGTACGCACACAGGAGAGCGACCTCATAGCTGTGACCAGTGCAATTACTCTGGCGCCACTCGCCACACCCTTCTTGTTCACAAAAGAACCCATTCTGGTAATGTTAACACACACACTAAATTCTATGTGATTATTTAGTCTAAGAATCCTACCTGTTTATCGCAGGATTAAAAAATTGTATTGGAATGGGTCTGATACATTATCCTTTTTCATGGAAAGAAAAGTCATAACAAGAAATGAAAATAAGCTTAATACGGCTTTTAGACTAAATGCACATCCCCCATCCCCCACGGCTTCAGATTTATATCATGGAATTTTCAGAAGTACTTCTAAATGTGGTAGTATATTTTAAGAAATGCAAATTTGATCGTAGGATAGCCTACCCTTTTCACTCATAACCTCTAAATTCTAGGTGAGAAACCGTATGCCTGCACACATTGCGAGTTCAGATGTACGACAAAAGGATATCTCAAAATTCATCTTAACAAACATGAAGGAATAAAACCGTATGCATGTACAGAATGTGATTACAGGTCAGATGATTTTTTGGTTGATTCGCATTTTAATGAATCTTCTTCCCTCTTCCTGCGGCTCTCACGATATAATTAGCTGAAACTGTTTACCTTGTGACCCTAACCAACATTGTTTTAATATTTTATTAATTTATTTCTTAATTGAAAAAAGTGTCTTTTACTGTAGATATTGTTGTTTTCCTTTCATTTTCAAACAATTACCGACAAATGTATGGTTTTTAAGACATTATCACAAAAGGCTAAGGACAGATAGCTGTACTTAAGGCAGATAAACTGAATACTTGGTTACAGTGCTTTAATTGTTTTGGTTGAAACTGTTATGTACTCCGCCTTACACTAAATATTATAAAGATGAACTTAATAGAGTCATTCACCTCATGCTAGCAATAAAAAAATCGAATGTTTATCCATAAAAGTAATAAAATTTAATAGGTTACACGCCCACTTAGGTGTGACCCGGAAATCTTCTAAATATAAACAATTTGACAATATATATAATGCAATGTTTTAATTATAGAAGTCAGAGCGAGTTTAGAGCTGGACATACACACTTCACGTACCCGTTTGTCGATCAAATCCTTTGTATCTGTGTTCTTAAAATAAATAATTATTTTATTCGTCTTGTTAAAGCCATTTGTACTCATAATTTATACTTAATAAAAAATAAATCGAACAATCGATAACTGAGTCCAGTGATAAGTTGCTACAGGCATTTTTAAAAAATCAAATAATCTTTTGGACATAACATTCACAATTTATTAATTGTAGGTCAGTTGATTCTTGCAAACTTTCCGCTCACAAGAAGGTCAAACATAGTGATGAAAAACCGTTTTCCTGCGATCGATGCCCCTTCACTACAAAACTTGCAGCTCGGCTGCGCCAGCATAAGAAACGCCACGATGCCGGCAAGCTCGTTTGCCGTCACTGCGAGCAAAGCTTTAAGGCTCGTGTCACACTCATAGAGCACGAGGGTTCACACACTGGTATGATTTTAAAATTGATTCATAATCTTCATCTTCCAAGGACACTCAAAAGTTGTATGCAAAACTCAAAAAATAATTGCTGAGTATGAAAGAGTGCTTCAACAAAAAAAAAATGAAGATTCAATGAGTTGAGATATATTTGCTCATTTAACGTCGGCCCACATTCATCGATTACCCTCTTTCATTGTCCATCTCAGGAAATTCCTAGTGGATGTAAAAAACAATAATTTTATAAATAAAAACATCTATGGCTAATTAGTGCCAATGGGTCAAATATCACCACCATCAACAGCAGTTATATTCAACCCACTCAGATGAACTTTTTATGCTTGTTTGATATTAATTTCACGGTTTATGGATATAAGTGTTGATAATGTTGACTTTCTGCAATCTGTCTAAGTTTATTATATATCCAGATATTATTTATTATATCCAGCGAACTTCAGGTGGTCTGAAATACTGTCCAGTTTTGGTTATTTAGAGTCATTTTTTATTTCCAAAAAAAAGCTGATCGAAAAATCTCAATATTGACCTTAATCCTAAATTGTCGATATATTTCTTCTAATATTAAATTTTCCCCACCATAAAATTTGGCAAATTGTGATACTTCGCTTGATTAATTTTATTTTCCATTTTTGCATGCCATTCAGGTGATCAGCCATTTAAATGCACGCAATGCTGCCTAGAAAAACGATTCACATTGGAATCATCATACAAGCGTCACCTGGCAAGGCACAAGCTCAGATTTGAGTGCCCACAGTGTCCTTATAAAACGGGTCTGAGGAAGGATCTCTTGAGACATTCAAAGTTGCACATTGGCGGCGGGGGAAAGTGTGTCATCTGTGGAAAAAGGTTTGTAATTAACCGTTTTACTCCCACTGAGCGAAAATTTCAGCCCGGCATTTTTCAACTCATATTTATGAGTAATTTTGTTCTTTTGTTTTATTGGTTTAAAATCAAAATTATATTTTGACTTATTATTACTTAAAACATCATTGAGAATACACTCAACAATAGTCTTGCATGAGGCACAAGCAACATTTTGTTACTTTGTGTACCCTCACCACTTAATTATATAACAATTTTTTTGACATCTCAAAAATCATGAATTGTTATGAACTAATCTACATTTATTTGATAACTAGATTCATTTTAGTTTAAAAACATACATATAAGCAAATTCGAACGATGAGTTATTTTCAACGACAATAGATTAAAAAGTAAAGCAAATAGTGCATTGAACGTAGCTCTCTAGTGATAAATTTTGAAATTATATAAAATGTGAAGATTGTACCATTGAGAATTTTCCTAAAAATGTGATGTATACTAACACCATTCCTCAAATGATTATTACCATTTCTCAAATGAAAGCCTGTTTACAACATTCAATTTCTAATGGTGATGAAGTGGTTCAATACAGTGGTGTAGTTAGGGCAGGGTTTGGAGGGTTAGAACCCCCTCCTCGGTTAAAAAAGAACCAAGAGGGCTGAAGATTAATTGAAATGTACACTATGGGATATTCTGAGATAAAATTGGTTATTGAGTGGCCATGTACATTCTTATTTTTTGTTGGTGTGTTCATTATGGCCGATGAAAAACCATAGAAGATCGTCAGTGGATAGTTGGTTTGGGATTTGCTTGAACTTCATAGTGTTTGGGATAAAAAATGTTGCTTGTGAATTTATTGCATTTTCCTGTGTGCTGAATACAATTGTTTTTTTTTTAGATGCATTAATAATGACTTGATGATGAAGCATATGCAGATTAGACATCCTAACTACTTATTGAATTCGGTGAATCCTTCAAATCATACAAATTCAAATAAAATACTCAACACTCAACTCGATCCCATCAACACAACCAAGTCAACCTGCACGCCCATCTTTATCAATAATGGTGGTTCTAAAAATATTGCTGATTCTACTCCTGATAAAACTGCCACAACAAACCATACCAACTGTAGCAGTACTATCGCTTGCAATGTTTCTACGACAGTGTACATTACCGGAGATCCGATTGTTCGAATTAATGCACCGAATAATTCTACAGTGAACCCGATCAACAATACCATGCCAATAGCACATCCAAATTTTACTGTAACTACCAATCCCACCGATATTAACAATTCTGTGAAACTTCCCATTTCTGTTAATACTTCGAATTCAACAAATACCATAAATACAGATAGTATACGGTCACCGTTGTCTGTGAATCATGCACAAGAATCGTATCAACAATTGAATTCGACAATATTGAATATTCCTCAATCGGTTCCTCAGAGATTTCATCAAATTACAGAAAATGTTAAATTGGATGATGCCTCAAATCCTGACGAAAATTCTGCTACTCCTCAAATGATAGAATTTCCGAATCCAACACAGGCTGCATTCTATTGGGATTAATATTGGTTGATGATCTTAACAAAGAGGTTATATTGTAATATTTTATGATACTTATATGGTATGGAATAAATATTTCTTTATTAGTGACATGTTTTTCTATTTGCTCTCAGAATGAGTAATAAATACCTTCACTATGTGTATTAGTTATCCAAATACTATGAAATATATTATTAGCAGTGCTGTAGTGGAGGGTATAAAGGGCTATACGCCGATTACCGTCTGCTATATTAGTAGAATTTGCGTAATATTCTACCTTCTACCACCAGGCAAAAATTTTTAATGTATAACTGAAAAAAAACTGTTTTCGATTAAAAATGTAGACTTCCGTTAATTTGTTCTACATACAGATATTCTCCTGCTTATATTAAATCTAAATTTACAAAAATCTTCAAATTCCAAAGTGGACTTTAGCTAATTTGAGATTCATTTACTTCATACATAAGCATCAAGTTATTTCATACATAAGCTTTTGCCAAAAATTGATGGGTGATTTTGAAGATTCTGTATAGAAACTATCACAATTATTGTAATAGATGAATGAAATAAACTTGGACGTCAACAACGAAGATGTTAACAGTTGCAACTGTAAAATGAATGAATATGTAATTGAGTTAAATGAAGTACAAAATGATACAGGAGACCACCATGGAAGAATTTTAACCCAATGGAGAGAGAATATATGATTGTAATAAAATTGACACAGTATGTTGTAGAACTTTTTATCAAGAAAAGAAAGAGAATGTTGGTATTTAACTGTCTCGTGAGAAGTTTATTAAGAAATCACCTGACATCCACCCCACGGTTTCATCCATAAATAAATATTTAAAAGCATTTTCAAGAACCAATTAAGATTTTACTTTTTCAGTAACCGATTCATCACAAAAGTTGAGTACTGCCTGTATATTTTGAATTTCAGATCACATGAGATATTCACAGAGCATTAAAAAAACTTCAAACAAACATGCTCTAGAACAGTGGTTCTCATGTGCGGCCACGGTAGCCGCATGAGGCCACCAGAAGATTTTTCTGCGGCCACCAACGGTTCTATAGTAATAAATATTGATATTAAAAAAATGAGTTATAAAAAATAAATATGACATTTCTTTATTCGTATTGCATATGTATTTGGCTCAGAAACGTATTTATAATGAATATTTTTAATGAAATAGGGGTCATTATTTAGATAAGAATTCATAAGGATCAGTACGGTAAATTGGGTTAATTTGTGTTGCAGTGCATTAAGTAATTTGGTCTGTTGTACAATAACCAACGCTACTCATCTTGCAATCGTGTAATTATCATTGACGAGAGATTTTCCAAATACATAAAGTGTAACAGTGATTATCTTCTTATTTGTTTTTATAAATATGGAAGAATCTGTATATTATGTTATTCTTTATTTTTCTAATTTAGAAGGGAATTTGATTCATAAGAAATTATCTATAAACAGAAGGGTGAAAGTGTAAAAATCTAATGAATAATAGATTTTTAGACATATGTGAAAAAAAAACCTGCAGGACTCCATTATATTAATATTAAATATAACATTTGTAAATGACAGGATTGTACAAATATAGTACGTATTTTTAAAGAAATTATATTAATGCTTAAAAATTTTCTGCCTGCAGCGCAAACGTCTACGTCGCTTTGGTTTATGGTTATAAAAAAAATCAATTAGGTAATCAGTCTCATTTTTTAGTAAATGCATTGGTTTAATATTTTAAATCATGGTTGAAAAATTTGGTGCGGCCACGAGACATTTCCAAAACTCCATGATGTTCATTATGCGGCCACGGAGAAATTTTCCGTGAGAACCACTGCTCTGGATACAGTATTAAACCATCAAGTCCTAACAGCGTCAAATTGACAGAAATATGAATTCCGTCTTCATTGAAAATCATTCACAATCGTTGATTTTTATATATAATTTCATAAATAATACATAACGGACATGTGCTGCAGATGCTACAGGGAAGCCTGAATCCCGCCTGTCTGTTTTTCCAATAAGATGGGGATGGGGCAAGCCATTGAAGGCTGCTGCTGATCATCCATAGAATACATTCGGATACACTTATAGCTATAGGATGCCAGGATGATTTGAGAGAAAGCAAAGTGGCTGGCGGGGGACAGTCAATCTTGAAGGCAGCATGTGGTGGCCATATGCTCCACATAGAGAGTGGAAATGGTTTAAAAATAAAATAAATAGAGGTTTTTTAAATTAGTTGAAAAATATTTTTTTAAAAACAATTCAGGCTTCTAAACAGATAATCTTTTTATTTGCGCACGGTTAAATTGAATTCAAAAAAACTATTTTGTTTTGAAAATTGAGAATTGAAAAAATGTTGTAGACCTAATGCAGAATGGTGTAAATAGTTTAAAAGTAGACCAAGAATGAACTTTTTGGTCTCGTGTTTTATGTTGACTCTACCAATAAATCCATTTATAAAATAAATTGCATTTCATTGTAAGTAAAAAATAAATGATTTAAATTTTTTTACCCTATCCGAATAAAATTGTCAACACCATACTGATCCACTTTACTCAACAACATAATAATTCCATAATTGTCGTTCACACAATGGAAGTCCACTTATTCCCCACTGTTCACCACTTCCTGCTGTAATTATTCTACAGAATTAAACAGTCTTATTTCTATTTGTGGAATTTGTAGAGGACTACAGTGTGCTTCGTGTAGGGTCAAGTTAAAACAATTTTCTGTGAAATTGGCTACAAGTAAACAATATTGAATTTCATTCAGATAATGTGAATAATTCACTAAAAATTGGTTGTCCCATAACAATAAAGAAAAACAAATGAATTTAATTGTCACTCTTTTGGCCTTATACAGAAATGCACGGAACTGATCTTTTTGACCATGCACTATTGTACTCTAAATTAAAGATATGTTTTGACTTGCTCAACTATTTATGCTGAGATCCGTCGTTTCATGCAGTCGACGATATCCTGTAATTGTTACCGTGAAAAAGGGGTTTTGAGTGACTGCTAGGGAGTTTTTTTTTCTTTAATCGTGTGTGCTGCCAATGTGGAGCATATGAACTCCTTATGGAGCATCTCAACAGAACTCGTTTTTATGATAACTTTTTGTAAGTCAGTAAAGTACTATTTTCCGATTTATAGTTTGGATCTGGTGTATGTGGGAGCTTATGAGAACATTACAACAATTTATGCCTTTGGATATTAATTTTTATTTAATTTTATCATTGAAAGCTTACTTAGATATTATTATTAAGTTCGGTGGGCATGTTTAAATTTATTACATTTCCGCCCTTTGGTTTTTTTTTGTTCAACCAATCCAAACGGCTATTGCCATGTGCATATTTATCCAGGGGGGCACCAAATGGTTCTATCAAGAGGCTTAAAGTTGCTTTGATATGTTATTTCAATTGTTTGCGCTACTTAGACCAGGGATGGTAAACAGGATCTGGGAAATGTAATATATTAGTTGCGATGAACTTAAATTCACATGAAATACCTATTGAATAATAATATGAGCTATATTAAAGCAAAGAATAATTTTATTCATTTCATGCTTCTTAGAATTTGAATCCCGTTACCTATACAGAAACTTGAAGCCCTATTAATACTATTTTGATTTTAAACTTTATATATTATGTTCCTAACAATAAAATTTGGCCTTAACCCCCACTCTCTAAATAAATATTCTTGTGTACAAACATCGCTTTTCGATTAAAAATGAAAAATTATGTTGAATAAAAATTCATTGAACAACCAAATTTATAAATTCGTAAGCTGCTTTGTATATGATTATCTTATTAATGTATATTATTATAGCGTACGTCACTGCAAATTGTGTAGTGTGACTGCGCCAGTGCACACAATAAAAAAGTGGTGATTTATGCAAAATGAGTCAGAAAATAAATCAGTGAACGCTTTTGTGGAATTCTCTGCGGCTTTGTTGACTTTTTGTGGAACTTTCCGCGGTTTTTTTGTGGAATTTTCGGGGATGGTCCAGAGGGTTTTTTTATACTTTAAATGACCAAGAAAAATATTCATTTTTTATCCCCTTACGAATGCACAACTAACATTCAATATGGCTAGTTTGGAAAAGGACTGAGTAAAGGGATTATTCTTGGGAAATATAATTTAGACACCGAATATACGGCAAGAACTAATTTTATTTATTTATAAGAACATAGAAAACAGGTATTTGCGATATCTGTAAAACGTAGATTGTAGAATTAAGTATATTCATTTTTTGCTTACTACCTATGCCGGTAATGATGAAAAAGACAAAAATAAACTGTTTCAACAACGACTAGGTACTAATTATCAAAAAGGGAGATTTTCAAATCTGTAAGTAGCCTTCCGGTATTTTTTTATAAATTATTGAATTCTCCAGATGAAAAATATTTTTGATAGCTAATATATAAACATTGCTATAAATTTAACTGCTCTGTTCAACGTTTTGGCGGAATGACTAAAACAGTGGTCTCAAAACTCAATAACTATCTGAGCTGTTTTTGGAAAAGAAAAGTGAGTTGTCTAGTGAGCTATTATACTTGTAATCATTTCACGCATTGATAAGATAAAAACATATTCCAATGCTCATGTTTTGTATTAATGAAGATAATTTAGGTGACTAAATTTTCAGCAACACATAAAATACCTACATGCTTTATTTATTTATAAACAAAATAATATTTGATCAACATAGTGACAAGAATTGCATTCACTTTTCTTCACATTTTTAAGTATACGCGAGCTACTGGACAACACCGCCGCGAGCTACCGGTTGCTTTCGAGAGGTATTTTGGCTAACACTCAATTAAAAGAATGCAATAAATCCCGTTTTATTATAAAACACATTTCGCAATATATAAATGCCGAAATTATGGTACATTTTTCTAAACATTTCAGTTAATCTCATTGCAGTTTAAGTATAACAGAACTGTTATCAGCTGACAATGCTTATGTTATTGTCGAAACCAGTCCCTAAACAACGCATTTTATTTTTGTATTTGCATTAAAGATTTATTTTTACCTGCTAATCATTCATAGATTTATTTACAAATACACTAAAACTGTTAACCCTGGATTGTTTACTCACCATCGGCAAACTTAACTTCTATATCAGTTTAAAATACTATTGAAATAATATGAACCTTGATTATTTAAAAAAGAATTTCAGAAATATTTCCTAAGCTTTCAAAGTTTTTCCCTTTTCTGCTTTCCTGCGTGCATTCAAGATAGCTGTTTACAATTTTCATAAATGCATTTATATGCAAATTTTTCGTTAAGTGTAAAAAGTTATTTGGACATTAAAAAAGTTTTATTTTTTTAAAATTATTTGTTTTACGAAGGTTGTTTGCAAACTCACAACCAAACACCCAGCCATAATGTAAATATGTAAATCAGTATTCAAATAAAAAAACATATTTGCACGGTAATTTAATGGGTATCGATTTTCAAAATAAATAATAAAGCTGAGATATTTGAAGGACATATTTTTTAATGGACATAACAACATGTTTCAAGTGCTGCTTGTAAAAAGAAACAGAATCACTATAAAGGCGATCTAATTAGGTATTACACTTCAATGCACAGTGATGTGAATTTATGGAATTATTACATCGCATATTATTTTTATGTCATAACGTTTTTACTCTCGCACTTGTATTTTGTGAAGCTTCAACTTTGCACTCTGTACAAATCCCCTGAAAACTAATTCACTTAGACTATTTTTTTGTCGAAAATTTAGTTGTCTAAAGGAGTTAAGTCTGAGCGTACTCACATCGACATGGTCGCAATTGTTTCGGGGGCATAAAAATAAACCCCAACATCTAAAAAGGCCAGACCGAAAAGCACAATAAGCCCCAATCAGTCGCCGTAATAATAAAATATATTTAAATCCGAAGCTTAAGAAAACAAGTTCTGTTTCTGTAGACAATTTAGAATTCCTAAAGCAAATAATATAATAAGTCGTTGTGGATTTATTAAACATTTAGACTTTGTTTTTGTTCGCGGAGCCTCCGTTTTTGTAACGAAACCCTTTAAAGAGTTTTTCTTCTTATTGGGTAGGTAATATATACGTTCTCGCGAGAACTGAGCTACATTCTGAAATTTAACTTTATTAGGTACACTTATATACTGCCGCAAAATTTACTTTTTGGTTCAATAAGTATTGAATAACAATTAAGGGCAATATAGCTGGAAAAGCATGTCAACGTTCCGGTTCGTAAAATTTGCCGTGTCTAGCCCTGTTTGGCTATCAAATACAATTTTGTAGAATAGGTTCTCTAAAGTTGAATAACAGTTAGCGTTTCATTTCTCTTAATATGCCATTTATCGTTGACTGTATTTTTAATTATGACGGAAGTACGTATTTATATAAAAAACAGATTGGTGAATGGGAGAAATGTAATCTTCTAAACATTGATAACAACGAGCAGATCTTACAACACATAAATGGCTTGTGTAACAGTACCAGGGACAAAAATTACTAAGAAAATTGATAATACTAAGTAAAACTTTAATAATACATGCAGATGCGTTTTTACGGTTTTCGTATTTTGAGTAACAGTTTTTACTTTATATCATATTTTATTTGCTAAAAAATCTTTTAGCATCCATATTATTCACAGTACACCATATTGATTGTATTTCAACACAACCAAACTCGACATATTTATCTTTTGTGGCAAATAATTATTGCAGTATGTAAGGTTTTAAAACACTTTTTATAACTGCTACTAGTTGTTTTAAAAAATGCTGTTACCATTCTAAGCATTCACCTTCTGTAATTGATAAAATAGGGGTAGGTATATTTTTTAAGAAGTGAAACTGTTTCTCTAGCATTTGAATAACATTTTTTATCCGTTATGGATGTGAATGTTCGTTCACCCATCGTTTCATAAAATAAATTTGTTTTATTTAGTGATGAGTGCAGTGCGACTTAAGTTTGGGAAGAGTTTTCTTAGCAACCTATTTGAAGTCATCTTCGAAGACTCTTCAAATAATACCAGCAATATAGACAACATCATTAATATTGTTGTGTATTTTTTAATGTCGCAACATTTCTTTAGAAAAAAAATAATTTACGCATTTTAACAATATATTCGCATAATTTTCTATTTCCGCTTAATTAGCATTTGATGTGAAATTTCTGTTTTCAATTTATCGCAGAATGCTCAAAATATGACTAGGTATCTAGCGATTGTACATATGATGTATTTCTACATATTTTTGGCATTTAGTGCCTTATTTACTTCAGGTATTCAAACACTCTCCCCATCCTGATCGTTTCCACTACAGTGGCGTCATCGTAAAATCCTTAGATCTCGCGTTGCTTCTTTTGAACCAAGAGTTTGCCAATCCCTGTCCTAGAAAGTGGACGGGATTTAAAATGTTCTAAGAGCGCAAAATTAATTTTGTTGCCGTCGTGTCACTTTCTCTGTTAGCAATAGGTTAACTTTCGTGCGATATACCTTCACTTTGAAAAGTTTGAAGCCGAAAATTAAAAGGAGAGAAGGTTTTCAAAAAGTTATATTTTAAAAGGTGAATTTCGCATTAAACGGGTCGCCAACTGACTTTCAAGGAAACATAAATTTCAAGATTATGTTTCCGGAAATAAAGCTAGGTATTTCAGTTATTAACCGACAGATAGTGTGATGAAATATTTTAAAACAGAAGTAAACGAAATTGGTTCGTTAATTTCACAGTAAATAGGTGACGTCCTGTTTCCTGACACTGAAATCCTGTTTAGAAATAAACAAAAATACCACCCACACATACTCTTTCCAACATAACTGCTTACAGCCTTTTACTGGTTTATTTAAAATCAATTTCAGAAGATGTCGTCATGGCAACGTGAAATATTAATTTTGCAAAAAAAAAAAAAACTATAATATTATTATAATCGTGATTTTCGTAAACATTTTTTCTTAACATGGTCGATGAGGTCAACCTCACTTAGCATATACACATATAAACATATAATGCGAAATACCCTTTACAATGTTTATATATCGCACATGGAAATGAATAGTGGCACTATCTAAAAAGTCACATTTTCGGTATAAAATGTGGTTATTATGCGTGAATTGTATTGAACTTTTTCCATTATAAATTTAACTATTTAAAATTGAAATGATGTTAAGATTTTTCATGTTTTAATTTTAGAACATTTTCCAAAAAAAACATAGTAACATCTTTCGATTTTCTAGTCATTAGTATCCAAGCTTTACAGTTTAAACACACAATAACACTGTACTAAATATGTCATTATGTTAGTAAGAAATAAATGTAAATTGTGCAAGAAGGAAATTAAAAATGGCACTAAACAAAAAGGGGTTTTTTTCCAATGAATACTAGTTGTACTTACCTACAAACACATCTTTAAACAAAAAGTGGCTTTTTACGATATCTTGTTGGATCTATTTGTTGCAAATGATCAAAGGACGCCTGTGCAATCATGTGGGCAAATGGACAACTACAAAAATTACGGTTTCAAATTTCATACTAGACAGTCATAACTGAAAATGATAAGTGTCATTTTTCATTTTAGTGTGCGATATTAGCTTATCAGAAAAAAGTAAGTTAGAATTTAATGGCTCGTGACGTCTCATGTTTTAAACACCTCTTATCGATCACATTATAGAATTTTTACTGACACCATGTACATATTCCAATTAATTTTTTTTTAATCCATGCCCGCTCCCAATGTAGAGCATATGGTCTCCTAATGGAGGTATCTTAACATAATTTTTCTACGAGAACTGCTTGTTACTCAACCTCTCTTTTTTCGAAGAGAGTAGGGATAGAAGGATAGGGCTAGGACAGGACTAGGACAGGACTAGTGGTAACCTAATCGCTCTCGCTACGCCCCGTGAGGATGAAATGGGTGGGAGGGAGGACTCGGACTACGAACAGAAATCCATAAATCGATTGTAAGATCAATCTATGAAAACCATCCGCACCGGGAATTGAACCCGAGACATCCATCCGTAACGGTAGCCAGCGACGCTACCAACTGCGCCACGGACGCCGACAATTAGTACTCCATTAAAATCCAATATGTAGACGAAAAACGAACATATTTTACCTGCAATGCGCTTATTAAACTTTACGGGAATTACCGGTGAAGTAATTTTGTGATTTTTGCGGGTAAGTAATATGTAATATTTATTTTTGTCTTTTTTGCCATCCTCATACCGAAAGTGGGACATTTTTATCGGAGCGGCAGTGCGACAATTAATCAAGCTCTCGGGGTTTTTGGATAGGTACTAAACATGGTGGTTTTATCTTTCCAAAACAAGGGTCATAATGTGGAGTGAGCGTGGCCATTTTGTCAGCTGACGCGGAATGAACATTAAATGACCGATCTTTGTAGTTAGTGGGTGGACGACTTATCATTGGTTCTCGGTACTAAGCGATTGTTTACCTTACCTTAATGATTTTTTTTAAACGAGCAGTCTTTCCCAACGTGGAGGTTATTCATCAATCATATCACAACAGAGTTTCCGAAAAACCGGCTGTAAGTCAGTCAAACGATCTCTCTTTTCAGAGGGGAATAAAGGAAAAAGATGAGGCTTAGAGAGGGACGGTAGTTAAGAATTACCAATTATTAATTCGTATCTAAAGGCATAAAAGATAAAAATTAAAAAAACAGTTACATGCAACTATGCATTGCACCAGGAGAGTAATTTCATTTTTTGATCGGTTGTTAATTTGTTATGAAAGGTGGCCTTGAAATCAGCGGCTGCATAAAAATGCCTGCGGTGGTGAGATTCAATTCCTTTAAAAGAGTGGGGGTAAGATTGTGAGTCCAACATCCGACTCTTTCTATGTTTGATATTAATGGAAAGAAATACAGTTTTTATTCACACCCAGTTAAATAAACTTCTCTGGGACTGCACAATGGAATGGCATATGTTAAGAAAGAGGTTTTCTATTTTGTAGTATAACATGTGAGAAGACCCCGGATCGAAGAGAGGCGAGCGGCTGGTTATCCGGCGTCCTGGAAGGGCTGATCTCAGACAAACACCATTTCAGATCCGGTTCAAAACTTATTTATTTTCCATTCAAGATGCAGTGGTTTAGTATTACACAAATATATAAATCTTAACACATAAAATTGATTCTACATTTACATTTACTTAGCAACTGAATTTACTTTAAGTTATAATACAAATAACACAACGAATTTAAATTAAATCCTACGCAAATCAAAACACAAAAACAAACAGTTCACATGTCACCTCCGCTGCCACGAGACCGCAGCTCGTCCCGCTCGGCGGATCGTAATCGACTGTCTACAAAAACTAAAAAAAAACTCCGTGCAAAGTTGGAGCTACCCTTTTCAGTAAAAATGGACTCGTCCAGCGGCCGAAGCCGGGGGCTAATTTAACGCCTGGCAACAAGAAAAAAACCTATACTGCGAAATATTGCTGTTTGCCGCAGGCCGATTTCAGTTCAGGACACTAATGACACTTATACTTAAGAAAAATCAGGGTGTCACATGACTTAACTCTCTTGAACCTAGGTGTTCCTAGGCTTCTGTTAAACGCCTTAATGTGGCTCTTCGAGTTCTGCGACAACGACTCGCGACATGTCAAAACATGATCTGCCGCGCTACAAATGCCATCGTCATCGAAAAGCTGCCCATTGAAAACCATTGGTAGAGTACGTCGTTACCGCTTGTAATTGCCGCGTGTCGCCATCGCAGCCATCGAAGAGCCACCTTTACGGCGGATGTCTAGTGGTACAAGCTATAAGATTTTGTGAATTATATAAAAGAAATAAAATAGTGAAAATTACACATTTGTGCTACTTTATTTCATAATATATAATCTATACATCAAGGAAGCACCGACAGATCAAAATTGTGAGGTTTTGAGAAGGTTAAATAAACTAGGTCGCATAAGCCATCATTTCTATATGTTATCTATCAGTACAGCTGAGCAATATTTATATTTATACGCTCATAATGACGTAATAAATAGCTAACTACCTTTCTGCCCCTCTTGCGACTGAAATATTTTCGCAAAACTTTTCTTTTGAATCATTTTTACGCCATGCCAGCGCGAAAAAAACTTTTCCAATAAAGGGAGAGGAATTAAAAAAGCGGCAATACCATAAAAAGAGTTTATTTTTTTCAAAATAAACGGAACCCCCTTCGAACTGTAGAAATCTTAAATTAAATTAAAAATTGTCATAAATTAAACATAATGTGGTTAAGAAGCAATTGTATATGCAAGAATTTTAGGACCGTATAGTATTGTATAGTACAGTCAGCGTCCGCGGCGCAGTTGGTAGCGACCTGGGCAACGGCTACGGATGTCTCGGGTTCAACTCCCGGTGCGGACAGTTTTCATAAATTGACGTTTCAATCGATTTATGGATTTCTTCTGTTCGTAGTCTGAGTGTTTGTGTTGTCTAAAACTCCTTCCTCACCTACCCATCCGATCCTCACGGGGCGTATCGAGAGCGATTAGCTAACCACTAGTCCTGTCCTAGCACTCTCCTTCTATCCCTACTCTCTTCGATAAAAAGAGGTTGAGCAACTGAATAACAAACAGTTCTCATAAAAAGATACTCATGCGATACCTCCATTAGGAGACCATATGATCCACATTGGGAACGGGCATGGAAAAAATAGTTTTGTGTCTTGTCTTCTTGCATGAAGTAACGCTGTTATTTTTTTTTGCCTCCTGGTTTGTCACATGAATGTGAGTAAATCCATCATCACTGTCGTTTTCACCTTCACCTTCACTTAATACTTTGATTTATGACTTCAAAAATTGCTTCTTTACAGTTTTCATTTTCTTCATAACATACTAAATTCTACTGTCATACTAATTTTCTTTTTTGGTCCCAATTAAACAGAATGGTGTCCCGGATATCCAAACAAACTACTATTATTTTCTTCATTTGGTATCTGTTCCTGGGGATTTGTGCCAAATAGTCGGCTGTCCCAATTAACCGGTGTATCAATTAAACATAGTCGACTGTATTCGTTAAGGTAAAAAGGCAAGACCTAAAATTTGATTTATTAAAGAGATAAAGTTATACATTGTTATTTTAACTAAGAAATTTTATTTAAAAAGATTTCGTAGGGAAAATCCAATCGCATTTTATTCGACAATATTATTTATTCGGCTGTTGCATGAAAAACATTCGTTCAACAACGTTTCGTCAGTCTAATATTAAAAAAAAATGTATTATTTATTGTCATCCCAGAGTTTTTCTGATGCTTTAAGGAATCTGCTTTTTGGCATGTGGTAGTAATATGCAGAAAAGAAACGTCAGGAACTTGAAATTGAAAGACGTTGAAACCGAAACAAAACGATAGAAAGTAAAAAATATTTTAACCGCGGCATATTTTTTTGACGTCCGTGGCCCAGTTGGTAGCGTCGTGAGCTACGGCTACTGACGTCTCGGTTTCAATCCCTCTTGCGTACAGTTTTCATAAATTGATTTCTCAATCGATTTATGGATTTCTGTTTGAGTGTTTGTGATGTCTAAAGCTCCATCCTCACCCACCCATCCGATCCTCACGGGGCGTAGCAAGAGTGATTAGCTAACCACTAGTCCTGTCCTAGCCGTATCCTTCTATCCCTAATCTCTTCGAAACAAAATAGAGCTCGAGCAACTGAGTAACAAACAGTTCTCATAGAAAAATTCTGTTGAGATACCTCCATTAGGAGACCATATGCTCCACGTTGGCAGCGGACGTGGAAAAAAGATTATCGTGCATGAATTTTAAAGTGAAGCCAGAAAAACTCGCGCGACATAATTTTATTCCAGATAAGTAGAACATTTCGTCGTTGTTCTGGAAGAAGACCCTGACTGAAAAATACTAGTTTTGAGTAATTGACCTTTGAAGTTTATCAAATCTTAGAAATGGCATATCTATTTCATTTTGTTTATTTGCACAAAACTGTTTGTAAATAAAAGCATAATTTATAAAAATAAGTTTGTTCTTCCAGACGATAGAGTTCAAAATAATGAACATATTGGTATAACTAACTCAATATGTCATTTTTTCGATTTAGTATTTTCTTCCAGAACAACGATGATTTATTTGATTATTTCAAACCTGATTTTGTCAAACCAGCCGTTCTCTGGCTCTACAATCCAGGGTGAATTTTAGTCGCTTGAATCAATACCCTCTACTTCACTCTATCAATCAATGACCCTTATTTTTTAATGTAGATCTTGTCAGCGGTTTTGAAGGCTTTAACTAATCCATGCGTGATACGATGGCAGTCCCAGAAGTACCCGACCTGACGCACATATGGCAGTTGTTGTTTGAAAATAATTCTTCGAATTGCTTCCTCACGAAACCTATTTGCCAGATTTAGCCCTCTTAGATTATTTTCTGTTTCCAAACCTGATAAAATGGCTCGGTAGTAGAAGATTTGCCAACAATAAAGAGGTGGAGTCTGCGGCTGATGGCTATTTTGAGGAGCTCGACGATTCTCACTATAAAAAGCTATCGAAGCTATTGAACATTGCTGGGAAAAGAGCATCGAACTAAAAGGAGACTATTTAGAGATATAAAGATATTTTCCCTCATTTTTTTTTGTGTTTTCTTTGTTCGGCCGGGTACTTATGAGACTACCCTCGTATATATATTATGTTCAAACCAGCATAGGCGTTGAGTTTTAGCAAATCTGATAATATCTGGCTCATCATAGAGGGTATGAAGCTCATGGTTGTGTCTACACCACCAGATGCTATTTTCGCAGGCAGAGTTTAAAATCATTCGAAGCGTTCAAGCTTCTGAGAGTTATTGGAATTCAACGTCCAGGTTTCAGATCCATGCAAAAGAAGTGGTGTCGAATTTTTATATTTATTGATAAACGGGAAGATTTGAATTGCTTATGTAGTCCGTAAAATCTATGAAGGTTTGCAATGCTCCTTTTGATTTTCACACTTACACTGTTCTGGAGGTAGGTCTTTGTCTCCTTTGTGATGAGCCGATTATTGAAGCGGTAACGGCTTTGTGACTGGCACAAACAAGTTGGAATATGTAAATTCATCAAATATTTATTGTGCGAAATAAAAAGAAATGTCACAGTGTTTTTCGATTATACTCGTTCTCCGCCCTTATCATAGTGCCTAATTTGCGAATCACCGTTTCGTCACCCAACCGGAATTATTAATATATAGTGAATAGTATAATTGGGTTTTTTGATTTCCGAATGAGAAATGTCTGCGGTGCGTTAATGGAGACGCGAGGGTGAGTTCGGAATGACAAAGTCGTCTTTTGTTGGCGCTGTCATAATTCTGACAGGCTCAAAGCGATACACGAGTTAATAGTTGAAATACTTTGTGATACAGAAATTGTCAAACAGGGTACGACGTGTATTTAATATATATCGGATCCTGTATATCGTGCGTTGCAAATCACACTGTCATATAAATGTGTGTATGTGTAAATATATATATATATATATATATACACCAGTGGTGTGCTGTGACTTATGATGCAAGGCATGCTGGGAGGGAGGAAAATATGCAAAATATATCTTGTTTTTGAAATTAGATTTACACCTTAATTTAAAATCCTCTACAATCTCTAATATTCCGCTAATGTATTATTAAATCCTCTTTCTTTTCTTTGCTGTTAATCCATGTTGAGAGTAGCGACAAATTAAACACGATCTATCTGAAAATCCGAATCACAATACTAACGGCGAGATGCTAAAATCCAAGCGCATGCATCCGCACACTAACTGTCATGCACGATCCATAACGCAAATCGGACTTTTCAATACTGCGCGTGTAAAGCAAACTTTTTAGCGCATGCATGCGAAATTTCGAACAGATTTCGTCAGAGGCCGTACGTTTATCGAGCGATCATGGCTGAATAGAACGCTGATAGATGCCAAGCAGTACGCCCACACTTCCTGAATTTAGTGTATAAACGTGGAACTTTGAAGCAGTTTTGTTTGATAATTACGTACAATTATAATTTGATAGCTTTCCAAAGATGAGAAAAAAAGCCTTTTCATTTCCGAATTTTAAGGCATGCGGCGCATCTACCGCATGTATGGATGGTACGCCACTGATATACACCCATTCCTCGATTTACGTGGTAGATATGCGACACGAAAAAGCGTGTTGATTAAAAAAAATACGAAACTGATACAAAACATGAGATACGTTCAGGTATAGAAAAATTGATTAAAGAAAAAATATTCATTCTTGATGTTGCTGTCACCTACATTAACTGTTCACTTCTTCACAATTGATGGTACAAAGTCGCTATCTTTAGCATTAGAAATATTTAAAATTCCTATTTTTTTTGGCGATGATCACTATCTGGTTACTATTGTTAAAATAAATTGTAAATAAAGTTTGCCTTTTATTTTTATTTTTTTAGTCATTATATTGCATATAAATATTTTAATCGTTAACTCGTTAAATATTTACAGATCCTTAAAACATTGGAATTTGTGAGTGTTTTAAGTATTATCGTAATGATTGTTATTGTTTGTTGTACTAATTGAATAAAATTTAAAGAAAATCTTTTCGTACGCATTTTGAAAAACCGCACAAAAAGCCCCGCGTAATATAAAAACAAATAAATGTGTGGAAACGGTGGTTGACAATTGATACTGAAATCTTACCACGTAGAGGTTCTCAAATTTACCTTTCACGGCACACAATATGAATATTCAAAAATCACGACAAGTTACTATTTAAGGGTAGCTTCAGTTACTTCACTTAAGTATTAAAATATATGTTAGCATATTGGACAATAACATCGTTAAATTGACAGTATGCAGTGACATATGTTTCTTTTTTTATGATAAAAATCGTCAAACACATGTTTGAAAGTACCCGATCAGATATCCACACTGAAAGAATATGTAATTTTTATATGAATAAAAATAACTTTCAGATTAATTTATGACACTGTTCGCATCGGGACTTGAATCCGAGTCATCCGTAACCGTAGCCAACGACGTTACCAACTTTTCCACGGAGCCGACATTCGATTTACAGATTTCTGTTCGTAGTCATGAATGTTTGTGATGTATGAACCCCCTTCCACCTATCTGATCCTACAAAATGGGGCACAGCGAGAACCATTAGCTAACCACTAGTCCTGTCCTAGCCCTATCCTTTTATCCGCACTCTCTTAGAAAAAATAACTGAGTAATAAGCAGTTCTCATAAAAAAGCTTTTGTTGAGATACCTCCATCAGGAGGCGATATGCTCCAATTTGGGAGCGGAGATGGTAAAAAAAATGTGACTTTTGTCAAGACCAATCCAAACTGAAAATATTGTATTTATTGATTCAGGACATAGTCGGGCACATTTACACTTTTTTTAGTGGAAAAACTATTGTATACCTTTAAAATATATTATTTTTTTAATTCAACGAATTCATAATAATTGTCCATCCTTATTACGTAAGTTCCAATACACATTTCCACACCAACATCAAATTAATGATCGTGTATAATCCAAAGTTACCTAAGTTAGTTTTGATAACAGCAATTCTATTCAATTGTAACAGAAAACGAGTGATCAAAAGAATTGATTCATTCAGATGAACCTAAAAAATATTCATTGATGTGACTGAAACTACAAATAGCAGAAGAAATAATTCATTTGTTGGCATTCACTGCCATCATCTGTCAAATGAAACGAGCAGAGATACGTACTCCTCTTTCGAAACTAACTTTCTGAAAATATCTGTCTGAAAACTTCGACCTCAACTTTCGTCTTGACAACTGGCTGAAATGACTCGAAAACTTCTTCCAGATTTGTTTGATAGAATTAAATCTAACTTATGACACACTTCATCTTAAATAAATACTATCCCACACTTGACAGATATTAATGTTTTTTGAATTATACTGGAGTGGCTGTCGAAAGTTTGGAAATTAATGTAATTACTACGTGCATTAAAGCATCCATAGATGATTCATATTTGAAAACTGGATTCGATGAATTGAGTCAATCTTTTGTTATTTTCTTTACCAACTGAGTACTGAACTAATTCCGATTCGATATCCGTATAACTTCATATCATGATTGAAGACATGTTTATTATTTTTTGTAGATATGTACTATCGAGAGTATTTATGGTAGCTATTATATACGTTGTCGGTTTTAAGACACATTGCGAATTAAGAGACGATAAAAAACATGCGTTGAATAATCAAAGGAATACTTTGAATCAAAAAATTCAGAGCGATCGAAGTGCATTCAAGAGAAATGAAACAGTGTCCCACGATGAAATATAGAGGAAAATAATATCGCATACACCCATACACTGGATTTCATATAAAGTAGACTTCAGTATAATTTAAGTACGGTAACGCGTCATGGGTCGTCATCAATCTGGAAATTATTGCAGGCTCAGTTATTCTTAAAGAATGTAATAAAAACATTAAAAACAATACGAATTGATTGAGTGGAACGATTAATTAAATTTAAGACGAAAGGCGATAAATTTTTTTATATTAGGCTTGAAAAAAATAATTCTATTGACTTCTGACGACTCCTACTCCATTAAAAATCGCGATTTGAATCCAATTTCAACTTGAAATTCCGTGGCCCCGCCCAGCACGATTATTAACAAGAGGAACTTCAATCACCAGCCAAAAAAAAAAACAATCTCTTATAAAGATAAAAATGAATGTCTGTTTGTTGGTTTGTTGGTTTGTCCGGATCTTATAGGCTCCTAAACTACTCAACCGATCGTGACGAAACTTTCAGGAAGGACTTATTGTAATCATGCCGGGAAATATTATATATAAAATAAATGTTTGTTTGTCCTTAACGCGTTCCTTTACCATTCATACGATTTCGATGAAACTTCGGTGAGTTGTTGTGCACACACCCGTGAAGGGTTCTGAAGAAAAAAAATTGAAAATCTAAAATTGAAAAAAAGAATCAAATACGTACATTCAGCGACATCTAGGAAAAACCTTCTGATTTATTCGTGTACGCACCAGACGAAAAACAAAAATATTGTGTTATAACAAGTGTGATATTGAAACTCGGGTTCGGGTGGGGCCAGACCTGAAAATGATGGGCTCGAACCGGGTAAGTCTATGAAATTTCGGCCTGTGCAGGCCTCTAATCCAAAAGCAGTTCAATAAACAGAATTAAAACACAAACCCTTTCTTTCTTTGAGTGGTATTGCAACGCATGCCGGGTACTCACTAGTCTCTTATAAAGACTAAAACCATGCTGACACTGCGGTCGGTGTTTATAATTATTACAAAAATACGAATTTATTTAATCTTTTCGAATGCACGAAATGGTGGCCTAATATATTCGATTGCATAGATATTCAGAATGAGGTATAGCTTATCCGAAAACAATAATAGATACAATTATTTGATCACGGTTTGTAGCAAGTAATTGCCCAGATTTATAGATACGTTCATGGCCATTTGTGAATCGTAATAAATGGAATAGTAAACCACAAAACAAATGATTATACAGTTACGTATTGAATGGTGTAAATTTATATTCAGTGATAAAAATTTATTGTTTTTTCATATAAGTCAAGACGACATATTGATGTATATTGTGGTTAATAACAACTGCAAATGGGTATCGTCATATCTGCAGCTAATCGATGGTCGTAGTCCATTGGCGGACGCTCTGTGATGCGCTCCGGACATCGATACTACATCGGTGAACGGATGAAACCGTACAGGAAAAAACCGGACACGGAAAAAAGCGGACCGGACACAGAGTAGAAAAAGTTTCACATTTAAAATTTACCGCGTACTAATAAAAACCTATATAAAATGTCTTGATACAATTTATCAACAGCTCAACACTTTCAAACAAAGATAGAATGCAACAAAGGAATCTTTCGTCGTCGGATGTTTTGAGTTTCTGAAAATTATTATTTGACGTTATTGAAAATTAAAAAGCTGATTTTAACATTTTTTCAAGCTGAAAACTCATGAAACGATAGTGTTTTAAATGTGAAACTTTTTCTTCTCTGTGTCCGCTTTTTTCTGTGTTTGCTTTTTTCCGCGTTCGGTTTTTTCCATGTCCGTTTTTTTCCGTGTCCAGTTTTTCCGTTTCGCTTTTTTCCGTCCGCTTTTTTCCTGTACGGTATTTTCCTTTTCGTTTTTTTCCTAGAACCGATACCTAACCCGAATGCACTCATACCCCGATTTGTGCGTAATCCGTGTTAAGCAGACAACTCAAACTTTTTTCAATTACTTCAAATCAAATGCATATGTTTTTACAAACGCAGAGTACGGCGAATCATCAATTTTTGCACTTGACTCGCACCCCTCACACCGCAACTGCAATGTGTTCTGAGAAGCACTTCGAAGTGTATGCTTGACGGTATACATTTTCCTATTTTAATTTATAATTTCACCTACGGATTCAATTAAAAAATATACATATTACTTTATTTTCGTCTCATTTCTTAAACTTCTACGGCCTAAGATATCTGCACAAACTTTAAAGATAACGATAAACAGAAGAAAATAATGTTTTCCCTCCAGAAAGGACGCGATTTGTATAGAAACCACAAAATTGCCTTCAACTGTATAAACCCTCAATAAGATGGTTTAAATTTACATAAAATTTGAGATTTGTATGATGTTATATTAGCTCGATGGCTAACGGTAGAAATATGTGACTCATTTCACGCATGAACAAACATGAAATGACCTTATAACGCAAACATAAACTATAAAACCCTCATTATATTATAGACACAACCTAGAATATTCAACGATGGATGCTTATTTATTTATCTGGACTAAGAAGTGATTAAGTAAGCGTTGATATTATGAAGCGTAGCATTTGCATTTATTAATTTTTCAATCAACATATAAACTTGTATCTAAGATGAAAAATATATACGTTATAATTAAAATTATTCCTTCTCTACCATCTTCATTACAAGAGAGCTCTAATGAATCAACTATCGTAGTTTTACTCTGAAATCCCAGAGGTCTCCGGACCTCTTTTCATTCATTTTTTTTCATCGCGACCTCAAAATATTAATAAAAATTACAATTATTTCACGGAAAATATCATTGATATAATATTTTTCATTTTTATATTTGAAAAATTTTTAACGACTTACTTAATCCTTGTATATGTGCTTAATTTTATAATTTCATCTCTATAAAAATCACGGTTAAGAGTTTATAAAAAAAAAAATTTTTATTTGCATTTAAGCCAATGGTTATTAGTATCATATATTATTAAATTGTTTATTTTAAACTTGTCAAAAAAATATTTAAATGGTGAAAAAAATAAACGTAAAATCATGAAAACCGCTTTCAGAATTACAGTATTATAGAAAATATAGCGTCAATGTTACTCTACGACTATTGTGATCCATTGAAGCTTTCGTGAATAATTTGCCTTTTGTAAAATTATTCGATTCACAAAAAAACTTGAATAATGATATACAACTTTATTCCAAAAGCTCATTCAAGCCTATGGCCATCAATTATTTGAACACCTTAATTCGTTAATAGGCATTGTGAATGTGCCTATGTAATCGCCAGATATTGTGAGACTTAGCGCTTAATTTTACTCAACACATAAACTTTGTGGTGTTAGAATCAGCACAAAGTAATGACCATTTTCAAGTGAATCAACATCGATTTTATTCTAAAAATCACTTGAATTCCAATATTTGAATATAGCGCCCAATAGTGAGAGAGCTACTTTAATTCTAACGAGAAAAATATGATGTCTGGAGCAACCGTTACCAACATTTTAAGCTTAACGGACTACCAAACTAACAATTTTGAATCCTGCTAAGCCGCGACAGGAATTTTAACAGGATTTTATTTTAAAAAGATAAAAATAAAGGAGATATCATAGTTACTCATTCATATAATCAATACAATATGAATCGACGATTATTATTATCCATCATTATTATAGTCGTCGTATAAAGTAATTCTATACCCGTTTAAAGGCACCTTACATACATTTTAATATTCGCATCCAATACGCTGACCGTATTGTATGTAAAGATAATTCATCTTTAATAAAATCGCTTGCATGAATTCTTTAACAAAGCGAACAGCGAGCGCAATCATGACTCACGTTTCATCCCTTGTGTTCAGCGCTGTGTGCTGTGTAACGCCAACGTAAATGGCAGCTAATACCGAGGGCTGGATAGGCAGTTTAAGATCCTTGTTCTGCTAGGGTGAATAGATACAGTGGAGCCCTGATTATTCGTTTTTCAAGAGACCCTTAAAAACGTTAAATGTGGGAAAACTATGAACACGAGTAGGTTTTGAATTATTCTCAGTCTCTCAGATAAAGTCTTAACTTTCTTCATAAACAGGAATTATACGGCGCTTCCACGAGCGATCGGGTGGTTTGTATGTTTTAAAACAAGAAAGAATTGTTTGTGTGTCCTCTTTTCAAATCACACAAATCCTCGATCGAACGTGGAAACGTCTGTGTAAAAAGCAAGCTACAGGGGTAATTTTAGTTGCAAGTCAGAATAATTCATGATGCGAAATCGATTATTTGCGTTCGCGAGTTACGTAATTTTTTTCCTTATTCATGGCGACCATTTGAAACACGCCTTCTATTGATGCTTTTTCGTTGGCTACGATGACTAATTATGGAGACAATATTTTCGCTATGTATTGCTTTTCATGTTCAAAAAAACTTTATTTAAAACTAAAAGTATCTATTAGTTAAACCCATTACTTACATACAAAAACAGATATAGAAATATAGTTGTAAGAATATTATTGTTTCTAACAAAATGGCATTTACTTTATATCATCTAACGACCCTTAAATTTCACTAAGAACATAAATTTAGAGCGTTGCGTGACCTGGTGCTCTAAACATTGTCCCAAAGGGGCTCTCAACCATGTCCCGCTGGACACTTAAGGGTCCGTGATTGCTCCGTTACACATTTTATAAGAAATAAATTCAACCATTATTTGTTCTGCGATTTGTGAAAAGAAACGTTATAGCATGCGAGGTTACATTACAATAATTCAAACTATTTCAAATCACAATTCAATAATATTTTAATGGCGAGAAATTTCACAATAACAATTTAAACTATTTATATATTACATTGTTCTTTTATCATTTAACGCACTAGAGATTGTATTTAGTAGATTATTTAAAAAAAAAACTGATCAGGTTTATATTATAGTACTCACAAGAACATCAATAAATGTCTCCAATACACAAGTACCAATGTTTTATTTAACATGCAACATATTTTTTTAAATAAATGATTTAAAATTAAATATTAAAAATGTAATAATAAAGCATACCTAGCATTACAGCTAAGACGCCAAGGCCCCAGATATTTATAAATTTTAAAATCACATAAAATAGTTTCATATAATAATTGTTTTAAAGTCAATCAAAATCAACTCGAGGAGACCGGACTAATAGAGACAAGAATTTTATGATATTCTATCAACCTCTGTAGGCTAGCGGTAAGGTTCTGGGCTGAGTCGTATCTGGGTCAATTTTGAATCTCGATTTTTTCAATTTCACCTTTTAAATCTGTATCTGTTTGTGATGTAGAGTTTTTTAAAGATGAATTGATTGTCTTTGTAAATTTCTACTTTAGTAGTTTTTCAGGCGATTTTGAATTAAAAACATTTGGCGAATTTAAATTTTGCTGAAATATGCCATTTTGTAGAGAATTTGTTTTACGACGGTTTATTAATTTGTATTTGCTATTATCTCTGAACAATATTAAATGGAGATAGCCACATTTTATTGGCACCGACTTACAAGGCGCAAGGACATAATGGTGCAGAAATAGCAGTACAGAAAAAATGTTAGAGTAAATAAAAGTACAAACCAAATGAAATTTGAAATTCAAAAATATTGTGCGTACCGTTATCGATACAAAAGACAGATAAATACTTTTTGGTCACGGTTTTGGGTCTGAGGTTCCCTGGTCATGTAGTCAGCACGCAGTAACTCCAGTAGGGATTTTGTCGAGTCATAAACACGCAAACCCTTCGTAAAACATCGCGACTGACTCAATTTAATACCCCCAAATCAATTAGACACAATTTCTAAGTTTCGCTAATTATTCACCTTACTTTAAAATAGACATCACTGTAAAGATTTCAAAGCTGTGATATTGTCGCGACTTTACAGGTTTTTTGTTAACGAAAATGTCTTAATAAATTCAATATTTTTTTGCAGTTAATATTAAGCGACGTACAAACCATTTATAAATGCTTGCCGATGGTTGTATCCGAGTGTTAATGTTTCGAGCTTCCGTTTTCAGTGTAGGGCTTGAGGATTTGCATACAGTATCCTTTTAATCAATAGATTAAGTTGTTTCCAATATAATTTTATTAAAAGGTTATTTAATCATGACATACATTAATACATTGAAAACAAACTTATATTGACTGTGGAGAGGAAAAAGAACGTAACCCACACACAAAAAGTGTTGTGTATAGCCCAAACAAAACGTGTATTAAATTGTATAGATTGTGATTATCGAAAAAAAACTTTAAAAAGATAGAGGGGTAAGTAGTACTTATTCCTCTATCTTTTCAAAGTACTTATTAAGTACTTGTGCCTTTATACAGTCGATATATTATATTTGTCACTTTTAAGGTGTTAATTGTCAATTCTTGGTGGAAAGACATAATATTTTAAAAAATAAAACACAATTCATTTGTACTCCTTCCACATATTTATAATGATCAGGCCGGTTTTCGCTCATCACGAGCATTATCAACTGATCAGTTGATAATGCTCGTGATCAAATATTATATTTGTATATATAAATACAATGTATTAGCACATTTAGTGTGAGTTATACACAATATTTTTGGTTTGGGATACGTCCTTTTTCCTTTCCACGGTCGATATATTGATTGATTAAACAATTTATGAATGTGTCCGACAATTCGAATCCCTGGACATTGCAACCAAATATATTGAACGCTCAAGGGCGTTAAACACTCGGCTACATGACCAACGTAAAATAACTTATTTAAAAATATTCCGAGAAACTTTGTAACACGAACGCTACGATGGTCTTTCGTAGTATCATATTTATAAACGTAAATTTTCTGAAATAAGACTTAAGACTAAAGGATAAGAGAGAAACATTTTTTATATATTTCATATTAATTATTTAACTTACTGGCGCACTAGAGTGCATGCAACCAAGCATTAAAGATTTTTTCTTCGGACGTTCCTGGAACAAATTTGAACCACGAAAAACGACGCACTTTGCATGAATAGTGTGCAGCCGTAGCGTGGAGTAAGTTCCATATGGTTGAGTTCCATATGGAATATTAAAATAAATCATATTATATTAAAGTGTTCGGCAATCGCTTGAGCATGCTAATTGTATGGCAGTATTTTCTGGTGAAAAATAATTACATTGTTGGGAAATGTCAAATATAATCTTAAAATAATGAGAATAAGTATGTTAAAAATACATTCGGTCTGAAGTTAGGAAAAAAAATAAAAGTTCTAAAAAATGTCCGGAGCAGTGCACATTTTACGAGCTCCGATTGATCTACTGCTCAAAACTGTGGTACAATGTCCAATGCTCTTAAAACAACTGACTTCTCGAGTACTCCTTAAACACTTTCTGTAGAAATTTTCCACATTTAGGGTGGACATATGTGATAAAACATTTCACATGTCAAAAAATAATATTTTGTACAATTATTTACCGATTATGATAGCTTCTATTCACTGTTTACATATAATTAAAATAAATATCGAGCGTAGTGTCGAGGCAGGCGACAGACACTGACTTGATCACAACGGAATGTAATAAAAACATATCCCCAAAAAATGATTACTTTTTACTATTCTCATTATTTTTTTTTGAGATTTGTTTGCTATAAGACGTACATAATAGAATTTCCTGTTGCTTTTTTTTTCTTCAATATATTCAGTATAATTCTACTTTAAATATCAGACAGAAAAAGTGCGAGATGACGAACATTTTGGTACATTTCAAAAATATTCATAAAATCGTTATATTCCATAAATTGCAAATTCCGCTACAATCACTTTCTAAAAAAATACTTTGTTTTACGATTTTGTCTCAGACATCAACTCTCGGTAACTTACAATAAACTTTAATCTAGTCACGGCGTAAAAGCAAATAAAAGCATTTCTAAAAAACAGGTGTCAACTCTTTGCTAGACAGGCTTTAAGACTTTACTATTTCCATTTAAACAAAAGTGCAAGAGTGTGAAAAAATACTCTGAGATTACAATTATTAGAAAAAAAAAAATTATTTCGACGTTAAATATTTTTTAGGTGACGAAAAACAATTAAAGATTTTCACGGAATGACGAAACACCTACTAATTCCTATAAATTTATTTAGTATATTATGCATAGGTGGACTTGTGTAAAGGCAAGAGAAATGCAGTGGATATTTCTTTACAATGCAAAGTTACGGTTGTCTGTGCGGGATAGCGACTGTCTAAATATAATACTAGGCTATGTAATATAATTGTGTGCCTACTAAGCCGCTAACTTTTGAGCAAGTCGGCTCGGTTTGACTTAACCCTAAAGTATTCGACTAAGAATGAATAACTTGGTATGGGATGGTAAACTTAAATGCAGATTTTTAACAGAATAAATCTGAATTTTGATTTAGTGACTGAATTAGAGTCTGTTTAATAAGATTTAATTCTATTGTATAGGAAAAAAAAGAAATACCTTAACCAATTGAGAAGTTTTCGAAATTCAAGCTAGCTAGATTTTATCAAGTACGTAATGAATGTTAAAAATCATATTTTCAAATTTTGTTTCATTAATAGATGTCTTTTTAATAGAAAATCCTACAATGTATTTAGTAGGCTTAAACCCTCTACGCCACGTATGGAAGTATGGATTAATACGAAACAAAACAAAAAAATATCAAATTAACAATATACAAAATGATTCTTACACGGCCTACTATTATTTCATTTTGACAAAATATTAAACTGTAGTAATGATAATAATAACATACATCTGCAATTGTTACTGTATACAATGATTTTATATTGACAATATATTTATTAAACTGTAATTTTATCAAAAATGTTTGTTGTCCAGAACCGGATTTCCCCTCTATTCAATTGACAGCATATTATTTAGACTGTATATCTGTAATCCAACTACGATAATAATGATTTAATTTTGACACGTATGCATACTTCAAGACATGTAGCTTTTTATTTTACTGACAATAATTATTCATATGGCGTTATTCATCATTATCTTCATAAAAGATATCGGCTGCTAATAAGGTTCGTTTGATAAATTGACATTTTGTTTTAAATAATCTGAGCGTACACCATTGCTTTACACCAGTTCAATTATGTTTATAGAATCATATAAAAATGGTTTTGCTTAGATATTTAAATAACACGTAAACTTGTATCACCGAAAGTGATTTAAGTGACAAAAATAAAAAACACGAAGTAAACCAAGCTGCGTGATTATAAAAAGAATAACTAATTTGAGGCATTAAGGATCTTAACTGGATACATGAATATATATTATATCGGGTATCCTAGTGAAATCCGTCGTCGAGTGGAGGGTTAACATGCCGAGGCATCGGAGGAAGTGATAAAGAGTTTTTGCGTTGTACCTATTGTGCGACTAACAAACTGCTGCCTCCGCGAAAATAAAGCTCGGAACTTGCTTTGTTCAACTTTCTAAATAATTATGCAAATTCGAAGAAATCCGAGACTTGGGTCTCAAAGGGTTCACTTTATCGCAACGTTACTATAATAATAATAGTAGGCCTCGGGAGGAAACGGGTTAGAATTAAAAGTAAATACTTTCTTCAAACTTTTTACTTGATTTAGTTGTGACGGGTCTAAACAACAATAAAATTCTTTGTTATTTTGCATTTTAAAAAATAACATAAGCCTCCGTAATGACAATTTAAAATTTGGACAACATTGATATTTTTTGGGTAATATTTTAATAAGAATACGTATTATGGCATAATTATTAGATGTGAAGAAAAAAGCTTTTGACATACTCGCCAACCTTGACTCGTCATTGCTTTACAATCATTCCATATACAACTGGAAGTGTATCAGGAATCTAAATAATACCAAAGTTATTTTAAGTCAAAGTATACCCGCTCTCCATATAGTATCGTATTGTGTAGAACTTAAAAGACTTGGTTTTGTGATCATTGTAGGGTACCACCGATTTGCACATTTGCACCCTTTCTGAATACATTGAATAAAGCGGCAGAAAGATGTGTTGATGGCAATTAGGGCTTCCAATTCCGGGATCCCGGTCAATTATTCAATCCCGCAATCCCGGGATTTCAGGATTCCCTATAAATGCTAAAAAAAAATTAATATAGCAAATTAAAACTTCCTGATTAACTGCAATGTGTAATTCAGTTTTTGTTCATTTACATAGTTTTTTTGTAATACCTATTAAAGTCTCCCTCCTTCTCATATTTCGTATCAACCGCTCTTAACCAATTTGAAATGGAGGACAATATTTTAAATTCAAATTCAAGGACTTCTAATCTTTTTGGATGGCATTTGGTAAAGCAATAAATAAAATAAAATACAAAATTATTTTGATCATTGTTTTTATTCAAATATTTTTCCCTTTTTTTTGTAAATGGCTGTCTTATTTTAAATCAACAAAAAAACCATTCCAATGCTCAAAAACCATATATACATTTCAATTGAAGCAATGATGGACACAAATTAAATTTTAAATCTACGATTTAACACATGAAATTACACTTAATGCCCAATCCCGGGATCCCGGGATTGAGAAATTCTGAATACCGAAATCCCGGATCGTAAAAAGGGTCCGGGATTGGATGCACTAATGGCAATGTAAATCAGCGCCACATAAACGTGTTGAAACATTCACTAACTGGTCAATAAAAAAGAAATTGAAAAAGGTGGTGAAACTACCAGCTAAGAGTTATTTTGCATACACATCCGAATATTTAAATATATATATAGTTTATTTATGTCAACCAGCACCAATTGGTGGTATATCACCGCATCTCTCAGGGTTGCAGCGCCTCCTCCACTACTATCCCTCTAAATAAGTTATGTGAAAAGTGATGTACGGAAAGTCAGGAGTAGATTGAGTGAGTAAAAAATGTTTACATTAATAATTCTGATAATACCTTGTACTTTTTTGTCAAAAATATTGAAAATGTATAAAATTGCAGGAAATATGAGCCGCGATTTTTTTTTTGCGTTTTTAAACATCAGTACACTTTCATCAAGTCGTAACTTTATGAGTTTTAATATCAAACAATGCAGAATATAATATTTTTCCTGTACATTAGATATATGGAATCGAGATAATTATCATTCAGTATAAAAGTGCAGTAGACCTTTAGTATCTAATGTGGTTGCTTTTTTATCTGCAGGCGTTTTTTCGTGTTATAATTGTAGTAATTAAATATTTCGGTTTATGGGAAATTGATTCAAAGAGTTCAAAAGCTTGGGTAGTCGTATTTTGATTTGATAATTTATCATTGTTTATATTGTTGAAATTTGTGAGTGATTCACAGGTTTGAATATTTGTAATGGCACCCGGTAAAAATAGCCAACCTCTTTGTCTGAAGTAGAATGTACCAGTTAGCAATAAATGAAAATCACCGATAGTACACTCCGAAATCAAACGTGTGACAGAAGCCTAGTGAGTTAGCCCTTGGACCGCGGTGGTCGGCAACAGCGTAAGGTAGTTAACTATTAATTTCACATCTTCTAGTGCCACGTCGTAAAACATAGGTATTTCATCTTGCCGTGCCGTTATTAAACAATTGATGAATGGGTATATTGGTTGCATAAGACTTACAGAGGAAAGCAAGGCACAACGATATTTGATATTGTAAATTGAGAACCACATTTTATAAATACAATTGTCAACTTGACTTAATATTGAAAGCTAATAGAAATATTTCAAAGACCTGAAAGTAATTTTAATTCCACTAAGTGTTAATACCTATATATTGTGTATATTATATATATTAAACACTATATTTATATTGAAATCTATTATAAATGTCGCATGTGGATCAATAAATAATATGTATATTCTTGATTAATTGTCAATATGGCTACATTGAAAGTTCATAAGCTCGATGTGCTTTTTACGCGGTTCCATGACTTGCATACGACAAACGCGACGTAAATCTTATGTAAAATATATTTAATTAACTTGATATTCGTAATTTAAATGAGCTTAAGGTTATGTATTTTTCATTAAAACTTAATAAACGCATTTATATTTATATCGTATTTTCTAGAATATTATCCTTTAATGTTTAAAGCCCCGAGAAATTAATATTTAACATACTACTTCTAAAATCGTCTGTCATTGACGAAACAATTGAAATCAGAAAATATGATATATCAATAAAAAACAAATCGACGCTCAGCTGCAATATTGGTAATGGATTAATCCGTTCAGATGTCAGTTCAAAAAGAATATTTATTTAGAAGTAAGGTGGTGTCATACATAGGAAAATAATAAATATGGATACTTAATTTGCGGACCATGAATTCAACAGCTCTAATTTATAACGACTGCTCCTAACGGACCGCTAAGAGCGAGTAACGGCACGTCGGTTCATCAGTAATGACTAACGACGCCGTTAGAGGAAAAGCTTAAACCGGAAAGGTGACCGGAAACGGATATTAAAACACCGGTAATAAAGCGATGTATTGCAAAGTCAATAATTATTACAGACAACTTTTGTTCAACAAAGTATATGGTAGGTAACTCAGTGTTAAAAAGTTGTGTTTAAATTATGCAGTTGTGGGGCTCATGTATGTATGGGGGAATGTATCCAAAGTTCAAAGAGAATCATTATATGTAATTTATTAATAGTGTGTTTTCAATCTCCACTATCCTTCTGATGACATATTTAGCACACATCCCTTCATTATTAATTTTATTTTTGTATATTATGACTGAATACCTGAAAATATAGTAAATACATTTTAACCATTTTCTTTCCAACGTTGCATCCTGACACTTCAGTCTGAGTAACCTCAAAGATTTACCATTTCCTTCTTTGCAAATCTTTACTGACATGACGTCGTTGTTCACAATCTGTTGTTAAATTACTTGCAAAACACGTATCATTGTTTCAGAAAAAACGTAAATGAGAGAAATTAAAGTCAAGGAAATTGATTGTTAGTAATGTATTTGATTAAGTGATAAAATTAAGTCTTGATTAAGTAAATGGATCTAAAAAAACTTTGAGGATTGGCGCGATCACTTTGTGAAAATACATTTTCAATGTATCTATTATATTTTTAAATCTACATTATAATTGATAACTATGTATTTCGACTTACTAAATAAAGTGTGATTTGTAGGCGCCCGAATAAATATTACTTAAACAAACAATGGAATAACAAAGATACGTATGAATTTTAAACGTATATTAATTTACCGTAAAAGAAAGAATTTTATTTTCCTCGCATTTTTCTCTCACTAGTAGTTGAGTATTTTTTGAGTTTATGCTGAGCGGTCATAGTATATTAAAACATAAATTTAAAGTTTGAGACTATCTTTTCTTTTGATTTAATAATTATAATCCATAATTTAATACATCGACAAACTAAATGGAAGTAGGGCTTATAATTAACCGCCCAAAAAGACAAACCGGTTAACCGGTTTAAACCTAAATATACGTTTTAACTATTTTCCAAAAACTAATTTTGGTACCATGATGTAATAGTGTAACGATTGAACAACATGGTATTTTTTTTTAATAAAATTTACGAATATGAACCAATAGGTATGTACCAGAGATTCCCAAGCTCGTGCCGACGGACATGGCGCCTGCCCACCGATTTGTGTGCGCTCGGCGCTCACAGAATTATCGCGGTAATTCTACAGGAATCGGTGTAGAATTACCGTGACAGATTATTTATTACTTCAATTTTATTTTCTCAAGTTTATAAAATACTCATTTGAAAAAATTGTTTTCGAACTCATTTGTCTGCATAAGTCGAAATGTTTATGTTGTCTGGCTACTCTGCTAAACACTGGATGCATCTTTATGATTGTTTACTGACAGGAATATCATCAAGCTCTCCTTATTATGAGGCACTGGCCAATGAAATGCAATGCCAAAGATCACACTGACATTGAGATTGATATAATAATTTTTAATATATTTTAATAATTGAAATAATAATGTACTTAAAGGCTGGGAGCCCCTGTATTATAATAATAAAGTGAATTAAATATACACCAACACAAATACAAAATACAACGCACCATAACAAAATATTTAATCAGACGCAAAATACCATAGGTAATAATTCAATTTTTTAAAAAATAAAACACAATTTGTTTGTACTACTTCCACATATTTATAATGATCAGGACCGGTTTCGCTCATCACGAGCATTATCAACTGATGTTCGTGATGAGCGAAACCGGTCCTGATCATTATAAATATGTGGAAGTAGTACAAACAAATTGTGTTTTATTTTTTAAAATATAATGTTTTTCCACCAAGAATTGACAGTTAACACCTTAAAAGTAAATAATTCAATTATTATGTTAAGACATTGATGAGAAATATATACACAATTTAAATGCAGACAAGACAAATGCATACATGACAATTGCGCACGGAGTAAAAAGAATACATATTTTGTATGTACTATATTTTAAAGAATAATAAAAATATGCTAGAATTTTCTAGAATTATTCTAGAATTTAGCGTTTTGAATTTTCGGAAAAAAACCGATTCGCATTGGCAAGATGGCTAAATTTTGTGGGTGTTCGCGACCGCTGAACGATAAAAAAAGTAAGTAAGAAAAATTTCACAACACAGCTCGCTTCTCACAAAGGAATCAATGTGTTCTGATAGTTTGCATCGCGTTGCGTCGGGCTAAACGTTCGCCAAGTGCCTGCGAGCGTTTTGAATTTTCGGAAAAAAAACCGATTCGTATTGGCAAGATGGCAAAATTTTGTGGGCGTTTGGCGACCGTTGAACGATAAAAAAGTAAGTAAGAAAAATTTCACAACAGAGCTCGCTTCGCACAACGGGACCAATGTTTTCTGATAATTTGCATCGCGCTGCGTCGGGCTAAACGTTCGCCAAGTGCCTGCGAGCGTTTTGAAATTTCGGAAAAAAACCGATTTGCATTGGCATGATGGCAAAATTTTGTGGGCGTTCGGCGACCGCTAAACGATAAAAAAAGTAAGTATGAAAAATTTTACCACAGAGCTCGCTTCTCACTACGGGACCAATGTTTTCTGATAGTTTGCATCACGCTGCGTCGGGCTAAACGTTCGCCAAGTGCCTGCGAGCGTTTTGAATTTTCGGAAAAAAAACCGATTCGCATTGGCAAGATGGACAAATTTTGTGGGCGTTCAGCAACCGCTGAACGATAAAAAAAGTAAAAATGAAAAATTTACCTACAGAGTTCGCTTCTCACAAAGGAACCAATGTTTTCTGATAGTTTGCATTGCGCTGCATCGGGCTAAATGCTTGTTAAGTGCCTTCGACGAAAAATCCTTCTAAAAATATTTAAGTTGATGTAATGTGTGCCAACGTTCGTTGCGCAGTTGGTAACATCGTTGGCTACGGTTACGGAATTCTCGGGTTTCAGCCCCTGAGCCGCGTCTTCCATAAATCCATTTCTGTTCAAAGGAATGGGTGAATGTGGTGTCTAAAATTCTCTCTCACCAGTACGATCCTAAAAAAGTCGCGTACTGAGAGCGCTACTTCTGTCCTAGCCCTATCCTTCTATCCTTACTCTCTTCGAAAAGAGAGGTTGAGCAACTTAGTAACAACCAGTTTTCGTAGAAAACTTCTGTTCAGATACCTCCATTATAAGGTCATATGGTCTACACTGGGAACCGGACATGGTAAAAAAAATGCGAAATATAAGATAACATAAGCAATATTATATTTGGCGTTATAAATATTTTGTTTACAATACCAAGCTTAGGTAGTTATCAGATCTTTCTAATAAAAATCCGAAGTAATCGTTATAAAAAAAATTTGACTATAAATATATATATATTTTTATAATAGTACCTACAAGGGGTATTCCAAATTTTATTTGCATCTGAAAAATAAATAATAAACGTAGATTTGTCGTAAGTTCAATGAGAGCAATTGTGTAACACTAGTTTTATTCTCATCGAAAATATAATATGGGAATATCTTTCGAATTTTGGATATTAATTTGTATGTAACGTTAAATCGATTTAAAAAAATGATTGTTGTTCATAATTTTACCTCATTTATATTGCAGGAACTAGATAATTGAACAATATTTATATTTTTTAATAACTGATCTCTACATATGAATATATTTAGCCCTATTATATTTAATATGGAAAGAGAAATTTCTAGAAAGCCTGGTTAACCGAGGAAAATAAATCGGGTTTCGGGTTTTTTCAAAACAGCCAATAAACCGGTTTGGAAGCCCTACATGGAAGTGTACAAAATCTCAATAACTCAAATTATAATCCAGCTTATTAATTATTGTAGCTAGCTATATATACATGTAAAATTTATTTAATAATAATTCCATTATTTTCAATTTTTGAAGCCGAAGGGTATACGATTTAAAGTATTGCTTTCATACATTTTTTTCCAATAAATATTTATAAACTTGATTGCTAAAATTCTGACATTATAAACGATCACAAAATATAGGTTTTTTTTTTTGAATAATAGATTATATAATGTGCAGTTAAAATACGATATTACCTGGAAAAATTCCAAGACCCTAGCAACACTGATAATCCACTTCGAGTGCCATCTAAACGTGCACAAAGAAAACAGCAGTCGGCTCTGTCGTCTGTAGACTTCCGCTTCCTGCGGCGGGATATCCGCTCCGCCATTTTGCATTGCTTTTGCTGTTTGCGCGCCAAAAAGTGTGCAGAAACCAGTCGCAAACACCATACCAAATTATTACTAAAGACTTGAGAGAATAATGGCTGCAGTTGCATTCGAGTCAAAAGATTGAAGTATAAGTGGCACTAAGAAATGCTGGTTTTTTGTTATGCACGATCAAAATAAAAGCTGCTATTTTGACTGGTCGTGAAGAAAATTAAACAAAATGGCATCGCGGCTATTTGGTATACCTAAGGATGAGTCATTATGATTTTTTTTGTTATTAAAATAGATAAACTAACAGCTTTTCTTCAGCTATTCTTTGGGATTGCCCAATTATGTCCATTGAAAGTTATACTCTATATTTGTCCTGCAGAAATAGTCGCGATGGTCCTATTGAACATCCGGATCTGCCTTCTTCCCCAGAGAACTTTTATCAGTTCAAAAAATTTGCGGCTTTCCTTTGGAGAAAAAGTTTACCTTCTCTACCTATGACCATTTATTCCTTAATTGTTGCCTCAACATAGCCATTTGTATTTACATCAATTGTTAGTTGATGACTTTAATATAATTATTGTGTACTCATCATATTCCCTTTAAATGTTACATTATTTTTATTTCGTATTGTCACTTTTATTATAAATGTTTATTGTGGACTTAATGTATCATTGAGGAGACATGATCTCCGGTGTGATACAAACAAGTTCATCATATTAAAAAAAAAATAATAGTTTAACTACCAGCATATGATTCAGAAAATAGAATAGAAAAAGATTTACATTTCCATTATTTAGTACAATTATTACACCCGGGTCAAAGATATCTTAAATTCTGTTGGAAACGGCAGAAGAACCGTATCTGTGTACTGTTATATATTACTACTGTAATAATACTGCTTTTAAACCTTCCAGAGATGACCACACTTACCTTGTCTTGTGTATATGTATTAAATTTAGGTTAAATTTGACTGCATTAGCCACTATTTTTATTGTGGCGCCATCTCCCAAATTTTCATGCACATGTTTTCTTCTGACATAAAAAAATTTAATTCGAATAAATCCATTGGAACTGCTGCAGATCGTTGCTTAGATTTTCTAATAATATTTTTGTTTCGATATATCTTTCTGTCTTACTGTCTCCATGTAACGTAGCACTTACAGGACGCATGTATAGAGAAAAAGACACATGTGTGAGTGTGAGAGAGAAATCCCGTGTTGTGCTTATGTTGCCAGGTGGCATTCTCTCCCTGTATACATATTGTACATATCGCGTATTGTAATATGGTGCACTAAGATTTAAAAAATAAAAAATGTGATCATGTCTAAGATATTAAAATCCAATCGTAGTATCCACTGCAGTTCTAAATTTACTTTTGACATCGGCCCTGCCTCATTCCTGGGATCCTGGGACCAGCACAAACTTTATTATTTATTATAGTAAAACATTATTATGATAATATGTAAATCCAGAGTCTCTGAGCATTAATCAGAAAGTAGATATCCATTAAACTGACATCCGGCGAGGCCGAATTTACAATTTCCCCTCTCTTTCCGGCCAGACCTCTCATTTCCGATATGTCAACGTGATCGCAGCGCCAGCGCACGCACTGCCGCAAATATGATGGATTAAAATTTTCCAATTCTACCGACTTGTACATTTTTCAAAATTAAAATTCCGCACTTTTTGAATTCATCTGCCGCTATTATTATAGTTAAATAGTCACCAGATTTCACGATTCTCCTCTGTTTAATTTCAATCTTGAAACATTGAACATCTTCATGGACATTGAGCAGTTCACATATCTATTCGATTTTTTAGAACACAATTGTTCTCTTTATAGAAGCTTGGTATATAAGCTGCCGTATTATAGTAAAGAGTTGCATGTTTATGATTTTGGTAGAAAGTGAGCGTGGTATGTACTCGTAATGAATAATAGTATACATTATTAAATACTAGTTGTTTGGTCTGCGTAGAATCATATTCGAAAATCTGTTGTTTCACTCAATTATGGGGAAAACAGGAATGTGTGGAACATTAATTGAATGCATTGCGCGGTTAATTGAAGAAAAAACAATAAAAAACATTATGTTCTCTATCATCCATTGGAGCGCTGTACGGGGCTTGCATGTTTTTAAACATTGCTTGAAATATTTGCCAGATGAAGACTATTTCAAACAAAATACTTCTAATACATACTTTAAAAAAACAACTATGGCAACGTCCTGTTACGTCAGTAGTCATGGAGCGAGCAGACATTTTTTATGAATAATAAATATGATGTCTTGAAAAACAAACTATATTTTTACAATCCTGACAAATGTTTAATATTGATAATTTTCTCAAAAAATGTGACACACCCTAGTTTTTGTTAAGTATAAGTGTCATTAGTGTCCTGAACTGAAATTGGCCAGCGGTAACAGCAATATTTCGCAGAATACGCTCTTTCTTGTTGCCAGGCGTTCAAATAGCCCCCGGTTACGTCCGCTGGACGAGTCCATTTTTACGGAAAAGGGTAGCTCCAACTTTGCAGGGAGTTTTTTTTAATTTTTTTAGACAGTCGATTACGATCCGCCGAGCGGGACGAGCTGCGGTCTCGTGGCGGTGGAGATGACGTGAAGATGTGAATTGTTTGTTTTTTTTTGATTTGCATTGGACTTTATTTAAATTCGTTGTGTCATTTGTATTATAACTTAAAGTAAATTCATTTGCTAAGTAAATGTAAATGTAGAATCAATTTTATGTGTTAAGATTTATATATTTGTGTAATATTAAACCACTGCATCTTGAATGGAAAATAAATAAGTTTTGAACCGGATATGAAATGGTGTTTGTCTGAGATCAGCCCTTCCAGGCCTCCGGATAACCAGCCGCTCGCCTCTCTTCGATCCGGGGTCTTCTCAAATGTTGATTTTATATTGATAATAGTGTTGGGTTAAGGCTATTTTTTAAATTACCTATTCTTTTTTATTAACATTACGACGCAGAAGATTGCGCCCTTTGCGATTTTTTATGTGTAAATATAATTTCTTTAAAAATATCTACTACATTTTTACAATCCTGTCATTTAGAAATGTTATATTTAATATTAAATTTTTAGAGTCCAGCAGGCTTGTTCTTCAAATATGTCGAAAAGTCATTGAAATAAATTTTATATTTATTATGAATATGGAAAGGTAGATTTTACTAAAATGACATTTTGAAAAGATATAGCAAATTTGTTTTTTCTCGCTTTGTTCTTAGCAAAATCGTCAGCAACATTATCAAAATCTATTTTATCTGCCAGTTGGTATATTTTTAGTATTTTTTTAATCGAAAATAGCTCACTGTTAATATTAAATTGTTTTTTTATTAGTTTCATTTTCGAAAAACGTCTTTCACAGCTAGTAGCACAATTGCGAGGAAATAAATTAAAAGCCTTTCAAAACTTGCAACATTCATGATTATTGTTATATCTTTCAGAAAAAAAAATATTTTTTTAGCGAATCACAAGGCATAACAATTCTTATTTGTTTATTGACTATATAATTTTCTACTCATTTTCATAAATGCCGCCCAAAGAAAATTATGTATTGTCAGTGAGTCACAAATTAGACGGAAGAAAACATGATGAATGTAATATAACTAGCATTGATTATGTTAATATAAAAAAATATTTATTTTTTTCCGTTGAAATTGTCTATTCATTTTCGAAAATGCCGCCCCCGTTGCTACGCCGGTGGGTAACGTAACAGTGACCCATTTATGTTTTTCAATATATTTAAATCCTTATTAATAGATGTTTCTGTCACATTTTTCAGTTTGGTAAGCCGACGATGTGATTTTTGCAGATGGGTTTCGAACCAGACTTCAAAGGTAATAAAAAATATTTAAAAGACCTGCGTTAATGTGTCCTCGCATTGCTCCACCGTCGATTGCTGCGCTGAATCAATTTTGCCAAAAAATCCAACGGCAATAACGCGAGCATTTTGCAAATAAAACGGCAAACAGAGAGACAAAGCATCGCAAAATGAACGTGTTTAAAAAGTAAACACATACGAACAATAAGCACTAAAATAGCCTGGGTATTTTCGATACAACGCCCCATTCTAATTGACAGCATTGATCAAAACCTGGCATTTGCTTAAATTTGAACAAAACAAAAAAATGCACTCGTTGTTAACTGACAGAATGACGAGAATTTGCCACATTTGTATTTTGAAAATAGAACACTATCTTCTGTGACTTGATGATACTAAATTTGAGAAGCAGAGTTTGACGTTTTAATATTGCTACTTTAATCATTTCATTTCGAATGCACATTTATTATCAGTTAGCACTAACTTCCTATAGAATGCACATGAAACATGCTATCTGTCTGTAACGCACATCACAGCACTTCGTTTGGAAGATAGAGTATGTGCGTGTGTTTTTGTGTTTGTGTAAGCAAGAGAATTGAGCGGCTGTTGACAGATGGCACGGCCACCTGGTGTATAATTTTACTAGTTTGTAAACCTTATTCCGTTTTCTACTTCAAAAGAAAGAAAAAGTTAAGACCAGCAATCAGCTATCTCACAAAAGATATTTGCCTGCTTCCCACCTATGGTTTTAGTGATATTTTCTTAAGTTAAATCAACGGTAACGCTGCAGAACTTTGTATTCGGTTGCATTCGAAAGTGACAGTTTGCATTGAGGTGACGTGAGTTTAGATCAGTGTGAGTCAAATTTCTTTAACTCACGGCACACTGAGGAAGGGTTTCCGTTCCGCGGCACACCAAAAAAAGCGTTTTATTAATACATATGAATAAAGAAAATCTTAGTGTAAGTAACAATACACAATATATTTTATGAACATGTATAACACAATGTAGGTGTACAAAAGCGGTAAATTTTTTTATAGCGAGAATGAATTTTAAATAAAGAATTAGGTCAAAACGCTTCTCTAAATTTGATAAAACAAACACGTATCTCCTCATCTACCATCTGTAGTCGTTCCCGATTTTTTTGATTTTATCTTCATGCTGGCTGAAAAACCAAATTTGCAAAGATGAGACGATCCAAACGTCAACATAGATGAAATGTATATAGTAGTCTATCGAGGATATTGACCCCGAAGTGAATTCCAACATCATTATTATCAGCGGCTTATCGCCGAATCTTTTAAAGGATTGGTGTCCCACTGGTACATCTGATGATAAAGAGAAGAAAAATACTTACAAAACGATGAAGAAAAGTTTTTTAATGCGAAATTTCAATTTCTTCTGAGGAAACGACTACGCCTTGAAAGCAACTAAGCTGTGAGTTTTTAAGACAGTTTTTCGCTGCACACCTGAGACTTCTTGCGACACATTAATGTGCCGTGACACACATTTTGGCAGACACTGGTTTAAATGAATGTAACTATAGGGATTCATGTGAATGTTTACAAATAATTCAGTCATATGCCCGAAGGGTCGACGCTTACGGGCCTTCGTCATATTCAACCCCGGTGCGGAAAGCTTAATAAATATATTTTTTATTCTAGTTATCGATTTTGTGTTCAAAAGCATGGATGTCTGTAATGGATAAATTCCCCTCCCGATCCATCCAATCCTGATGACGGAGCGTATCTAGAGCAGTGGTTCTCATGTGCGGCCACCATAAAATTTTTCTGTGGCCACCATCGGTTCTATAGTAATAAATATTGATATTAAAAAAATGAGTAATATTAAATAAATACGACATTTGTTTATTCGTATTGCGTAGGTATGCGGCTCGAAAACGTATTTGAAATGAATGAATATTTTTAATAAAGGGATTCTTTTTATATAAAAATTAATAGGGGTCAATACGGTAACCCCATCGGGTTAATTTGTGCTGCAGTGCATTAAGCGATTCAGTCTGTTGTACGATAACCAACGCTATTCATCTTGCAATCGTATAATTATCATTGACGAGAGATTTTCCAAATACATAAAATGTAACAGTGATTATCTTCTGATTTTTTTTCTATATATATTTTTTTTTCTTCTGATTTGTTTTCATAAATATGAAAGCATCTGTATATTGTTTATTTTTATAATTTTAAAGGAATTTGATAATATCCCGAGTTAAAATAGATATAAGGAATTATCTATAAAGTAACATACAGATGGATGAAAGTGTAAAAATCTAATGACTAATAGATTTTTAGACATATTTGAAAAAAGACCTGGAGGACTCTATAATATTAATATTAAATATAACATTTGTAAATGACAGGATTGTAAAAATATAGTACATATTTTTAAAGAAACTATGTAAAAACATAAAAATTTCTGCCTGTGGCGCAAACTTATATTATTGTGGTTTACGGTTAAAATATATCAATTAGGTAATGAGTCTCTTAAATGCATCGATCTAATATTTTAAATCTCGATTGAAAAATTTGATGCGGCCACGAGACATTTCCAAAAGACCGCTGATGTTCATTATGCGGCCACCGAGAAATTTTCCGTGAGAACCACTGATCTAGAGAGATGAGCTGACTGCTAGTATATTCTACCATATTCTACCATCTCCGAAAAAGAGAAGTTGAGTGACTCAATTACAACTCTTTCTCATAAAAAACAGCTTGTCTAAAGATGCTTCATTATGAGTCCATATTGTGTTCCACGTTGAGATCGGACACGGCTTAAAAAAATAATGCTACACTTAAGAAGAGGATTTTAAATAGGCTTTGTATCGAGTTGCATCGAATAAGCCTTCAAAATGTGATTGAATTCATTTCATAGGTATGCAAAATAAGCAATGGTATGCGAGGTTGTGTTTGTTTTTAATCATATACAGGTAATAAATACAGTGGCGTGCTTTAAACAGGGACTGCTTGCTCTACTTATAAATATGTAGCACCATCTGAGACGTAATAATGTGATACATCCATTTATGTCAATGTACTGATTTCAAATCCGTGATCAAATTTTTGATTGAATTGACATTTACTTGTATAACACTATTAAAATAAGATATACCCATTCATAAGATTTGTATACTACTAGAACCTACCGGACAGGAGTGCCACCTGTCAAAATTATTGGATGTGACTTAGTTCTGTAACATAAATTGATACCAGATAATTCATTATAAACGTCAAATAAATTAATAGCCTCTGGTACTACCATTTTGTTATAATACGTGTTTTTATTGGCTTACAATTTTACGTTCAGAAATATAAATATAAATAACTAATTACTAACTTAATATTTCATGGTTTTGAACTACAAAATGTGCAAATTTAACATTTCTGGTATAGTCATCTTCTTTATAATTCGTGCTTTTATTGACTCGCAATTTTATAAAAAATCCCATAAGTAAACTAACTAAAAATTATTACACTATTTCAAAGAAAAGCAATTTATTTCCAACATTGAATATATTACAGATATGTGGCTGACTATTTCGGCATCACGCTACCACTTAAACGGATTTTTGTTCACCTATTTATTGATTTTATCTATAACAAGTATTTTTTTTGCCCGGCTTCGTCCAAGATAGAGGTCGCTTATATTGGTTAATTTAACACTTTTCTCTTCCTTTTGGGCATACTTCCTGTAAAACCAACGAAAGGAAGATTTCACTGATTTAAGTTTTATAATTTTAAATGATGGATTAGTTTTCGCATCTTTGATTTTATACAAATTTTACGATTTAAACATGGACAAGAATGCTTTGTGACGTTTATGCTATTATTTTTATTTGCTAAGCAACACAACGCTATGTCGATGAAAATTACGGAATATTTTTGGTATGAAGTGGTCGCTAAGCGATCAGCGTTTGTTGATTTTTTTATTCAATTATTAGAAATACACAGCAATATAATACTTAATTACCAAATTAACATCGAAGTGTGTAACATTCTTAATAACCACTAGTAAAAACAATATGAGATGATGAATTAATTCTTTTTGGTACTTAGGCTGTCGTGTTAAATTTATAATCATGGATGGGTTTCATGTATAATAGTAATTATTTTAAATGTTGTACTATACTATTGAAATTAACTCTGTGGAAACCACTCGTGTGTACATTAATAAAAGTCTACGCAAAGTTGCTTGATGTTTTAAAAAACCCTGACACCCATAGAAAAGAAAAAAACCTTTAGGATGAAAAGTATTGGTGTTTCAACGAAATAAAATTGTATTCGATTACAATAAAAATCGGAAAATGAACAATTATTATTTATAATATCGTGTGTGCTCGTATTAGCTGCTCCCCAGACTGTGCACGCTACTGAAGTAATGCTAAGTCAATATATTAAAACAATATTATGTTTGATGATCCACAAAATGATGTTGAGGTATTCGAAATTCTGAAACGGAATCATGGAATGATTGTTTGCTTATAGCATATTAATTTACCAGAATAATTATTATGAGAGGCGATATATATATTCATACGAATGGTGTATACAGTGTCTTCCCTTAGTAAGCTCGGTGCCGTGTTACGGCCATTGAAAACTCTTAACCCCCACGAAACAAATGCAGAATAATTAAACTTAATATTGATAAACATAAATTATAATTTTGCGTATATAATTTTAAATCATAAATTATAATAATGAGTTTTTTTAAATAAAATATTTTTCACCGCAACTGAATGTACCCAAGTTTTTCTCAATTTTAATGAAACCACAGCCTTCCTTTTTTACCATTTCCACTCCCAATGTGGAGCATATGCCATCCTAATGAAGGTACCTCAACAGAAGTTTTCTACGAGAACTGCTTGTTACCCAGTTTCTCAACTTCCCTTTTTCGAAGAGAGTAAGGATAGAAGGATGGGACTAGGACAGGACTATTGTTTAGCTAATCGCTCTCGCTACGCCCCATTTTTATGGGATTATAAACGTCCATGACTACAAACAGAAATCTATAAATCGATTGAAAAATCAATTTATAAAGCTGTTTGTAGCAGGATTTTAAATATATAACCTCTATCGACTAAGAAAGTTTCTTTTCTAAATATTACCCTTCAGGAGAATTATTTCCGTACACTGTGTGAACACGCTCTATCAAAAGTTTCATATAAAGCCGCCTTATGTAAAATACATCGATAAATATTTATTTGGGAAATATTTACCTTGCCTCTACTTTTAGGGTTTCCCTTACCTATCCTGTTGCAGTCATTTCAAAGATATCCCTGTCAAATAAGACGTGTTCATCGCACAAATCAGTGGCGTACTTAACGCTTATATTATTAATACTAATGCTTTGTGATTTAAAATAGTAAACTTAAAATACCTAAAACAGTTGTTTTTATTTGTGTTGGCTGTTTCATTTAACGGTATTCTACTTGCGTTAATTTTAAAACAAAATTAATTATGTTTTAAGCATTCAAATAATGTATTTTTTATTTTGAATGGATTAAAATATTTAATTATTGAGTATTGAAATAATGTTGCTTTGATTTATTTTCATCATATTGTCGTTGTTCTGGAAGAAGACAGAAACTGAAAAATACTAGTTTTGAGTAATTGAACTTTGAAACTTGTCAAATGTTTGAAATGCTATACGTTTTTCATTTTGTTTGTTTGAATAAAACTGTTTTTAAGTAAAAGCGTAATTTATAAAAATACGTTTCTTATTCCATAAGATGGAGTTTGAAATAAAGAACATTTTGGTATAACTAACTCAATATGTCATTTTTTCGATTTAGTGTTTTCTTCCAGAACAACGACGATGTTAGTTACGGCAATAATCGCACTCAATATATCTCACAATAATCACAATAGAAAATTATTTTTGCAATAAAAAACAATGAAAATCGTTTAATATTTCATAATATCAACGAAATAAATGTCGTTCTCATGGATAGTTGTGACTTCATTCTTACACGTTTTTAGATTTCCTACTCGTCCCACTCCAATGTACATCTATTTTATAAAACAGAAAATATATGTGTCTGTCTGTCTGTCATAAGAACTCCTCCCAAACGGCTGACAGTAGCAACGTGAAATTTACACATGTCATTCTGGCAGCCATTAACTATGCTATTTTCAATTTTTAACGTTATTATTGATTAATGGGCTATGTTTTGTGAGTTCTCGGTGACATTTTCAATATTCAACTTACAACTTTTTACATTAGGTAGCAACAAGATAATGCCACAATAACGCTATATTATTAATATTTTTATTTCCGGTTTGCAAGTTCTATACAACCAGGGCAGGACGGGTAGTAGACCTACCTATTCTATTTAAAAATCTTCCATTTATAGAAGCGTGGTACGTAAGTTGCCGAATTTCAAAACAGTTAGATATTTTCTATGGATTCAGCGGTAACTTTATGGAAATTCATTTTTAATATGAAATTAAAATTGATAACTTTGTTATTCCACTGGTTTTATCACTAACGTGACGCGTCTCGCCTCTTTAAGATCTTCAGACTAACCATATCGCAAGGTTATTTATTTCAAAGATAAACAATGATTCTAATTATTACATTAAAACTAAAGGGTAGGATGGGTTTTAGTCCATTTTACTGGACGTGGGGTAGGGAGTAAGACATAAACACTGATAGACTAATTACCATAACACTGCTAATTACAAATCAACTACTAGTGTTTTGAGATGAAAATCCCAAGGGAAATAAATTTAATAGTGGTGATCCGCCTGTTCTATTAAACTTACCCTATAACCTTGCGATATGGTTAATCTGAGGATGCCTATTAAAGAGGCGAAACGCATCACGTTAGTGTTAAAAACCAGTGGAATAACAAAGTTATCAATTTTAATTTTCACAAATGGCGGTTTTACGTGTACGCCAATGGAGAGAGAGTCTTAGGGAATCCCGATACTTCTACGACAGGGTTCCCCCTTACTGCGCTTAAGCCGCGGGCCCTGCGAAAGCGGGATAAGACAACATTTACCAAAACTAAACTAAACATTATTTCACTTTGTGGACGTACCAGACTGTTTATAAAACAGCACCATGCCAACGTAGTCGATATGCAATGTATATTTATATAGAGGTCATAATATCATCCCTTGCATTATTTCAACAGAATTAATATTCTTTCCAAAATGTTAACATTAGCTGTTTTGAATTAATATTCCTTTTTTTTCTTCATTCCTATTTTATTTGTTTTTCATTTACTGTTCGTCTCTACTTTTTTAATTGCATATCACCGTTCATACTATATCATATCGTCTATTTTCATGTTTTTCATCCACGTTTTTTGGAGTAGAGCACATAGACTCTTAATGGAGCATCTCAACAGTTGTTATCAAGTCGCTCAGCCACTATTTTTCGGATACGGTAAATATACACGAAAAGCTGGAGCGATCTATTAGGTAGTTAATCGCTAAAGGAATTTAGACGTCGCATGTATTTTATTAAATGCTTTTTAACAAAGCCCATAAATCCAAAGTTTCCGTTCGGGGAATCGAGACCGTGTTCATCACAACCGAATATAACGGACGAACGACAACATTGACGATTTGGCTACTACAGTACAAGCTTGAAGTAAAACCTAATTTTAAAATAATCAAACAGAATCTCAAAATGTATACGCTCTAGGTTCATGTTGGTAACACAACAACTTGTTTTTATGTCCATTAATAATGATTTAAAAACTTGTAAATTGTGACATTGAGTATGTAAAATATGAAATGAAGAGTTTTATTTTTGAAAAAAAAATAAAACTCTAGAATTTCCAATGTCGAAACAAATGGTTTTAGTATGTTTTTCAACATTTCATTTGCATTTTGAAAATGATAAAATTCAGACGTTTTTTAAAATTCAAAACATTCCATAATTTACTATCATAGAACAAAATCCAATCTATTCGGCTGGGAAAATGGGTTTCCCGACACCCCATATACGTAAGTATGCTGTAAATTTTATTATTATTATTTATTTTATAGTATGTTCCCCTAACCACGTACCCCGGTGCATGCATCCTGCTTATAATTTTTTACACGTACTAAAATAATCATTATTTTATTCAGTTTTTACACAGCGGTGGTGCGTGATATTACCAAACGGGAAAATAAAATAAATTATTGCTCATATACAACAATGTTACCAGTAAAGGCTTTTATTTTGCAATTCAGTGATGCACTGCTACCAGTCTAAGGAATGCAACTATTATTTTGTTTTTTAGGGACTATGGTAGTAGGGTCGTGTGACGGACGCGGGAAAGCCCGGTGTCGCGGGAGCAAAAATGATTTTTTTCAAAATGTGAAACATGAATTTTTGAAACACAATTTGAATTACTTATTCGGCCAGCGGTGGTCTTACCAGGCCCGCCGTGTTTATAATCATATTTTTTTGACAATTTCAAACACGAAAACCTGATTGTCCAACCAATAACAGACTTTTTTAACGGATCTAAGAGGACGGAATTTTTTTTGCTAATTTTATAACGGGCGCATGAACGACCCGTTGTCACATGAGCAACATTTTTTTTGACAATATCTAACATGAAAACCTGGCCTTTTTTCAATCCCAAAATCCTGGTATCAGAAAAGGTGCCCACGATTGGATGCCCTATATGGTAGGTCACCGTGGCTTACTAGATCTACCGCGCTCTCCTTGTTTTCCTCCCTGGACTCAAAACCACATGGCTTAAATTTAAAAAATCTTCAAATTGTGTTATATTTAATAGAAAATCTGACTGATAAAAGAAATAAGTTAAAAGTATTTTTTAGATGCGTTGCCCACCTATGTTATATAAATGTGATCGGCATCCTGGGGATCATTTAAGCTGCCTATCATGAATAATTGTATAATGCCAAGTGACACATTATCTTTTAAATGCTTACGTGAAAGTGGACTTTCATCTACGAATTTAAAGACAAAGTGCTCTTACTAAAAAGGTTTCCGACCACTGTTATAGCGCACGCGAAGAGAAGTAAACCATTCTTAGAATAATTTTAAGTTTATGGATAATTTTAAAACTATATCAGTAAAATCCTTATAATATAAGACGTTGAAAATTTATAAATTCCCGTGCTTTTATTATATATTATGTAAAAGGTGTTCGTTGTATCGATAATCTTCACATGAAGAAATAAAGGTGACCTTCTTTGGAGTGAAAAAAAAATGTTTTCCATGCAGAATAAGGATGATTTTTCAAAATAGTGAAAGAAGCGCCAATAATAGGAGAGGAAGGAAACTCCTGCCAAGAAAATTGACGGGAAATTTTATACACTGTGACCGATAAATAACTTTATTAAATAGTATTTCATTATTTAGTAGTTGTAGGTTGATCGGTGATGTACTGAATTATGATTTGAGAATAATTTATTTCTTGCAATTATAATTAAAATAAACTTGTATAAACACGTTTATTTATTTAACATAACTTTTGAATTATATCGTGAGGAGTAAATTTGTTTGTTTTTAGATTGTGGAAGGCTGTCGTGAATTTATAGACACACAAAAGGTGTCGATGCAACAACCGAGCTGTTATTTTATTTTAAGAAAATATCTTTTACGGTTTCTTCTATTTTTCCTCCACTTTAAGAGATTGGGTGAATGGATAATAGCCAGTATGTTGAGGTACTCCAATAGCAGACCATATGATACATATCGGTAGTGGATATGGCTAAAACCATACATTAAGAAGTCATTAATGAAACATGTTTATTTTTTATAATCATTAGCAAATATAAAATTGTGCTGTTTGTTTTTTATGCATTGAATCACTTTTTAAATCTGGTCAAATCAGAAATCAAAAATAAAATATTGATTTCGTACAACAACAAACATCAAAAAACAAAAATTGGCAGACTACATACAATTTTTAACGATCAGTACCGGAAAACGATAAACAGAGGAATGATTTGTGAGATATTTTTTTAGTGTTATTTATTAGCATTTTCTGGGATTTGATTATATATTATGAAGAACAAAAATGACAGGCCATGGAACAATGTATCTGGTTATCACTTTCCAGAAAGGTATAGCTCGTGAATTTCTTATAATATCTACATATATTATGTATTTAAGTAGAAACGTAAATTTTCTAACAGTAGAAAAAAACTTTTTTTAACGTTCTTAAATTTTTCTAGTTGACATTATAATATTTAAAAAAATGAAACACATTTTTTTTGTACTATTTCCGCATTTTTAAAATATAGATCAGAACCAGTTTCACTCATCGCTAGGTGATCACCATTACTATCATTTTTTTTATCAACTGATCCATATCACTTTCAGTTGAAAATGAAGGGAAGTGCTACAGAACAAACCGTTTTTTATTTTTTTGAATACAATATCTTTTTTACCAAGAATTGTCTGTTCTTGGTAGAAGCTTAAAAGTGATTAGCTGAAAATAATTAAATGTTAATACTAAATTATGAAACAAGCATCAAATGTGTTTTTGTATTTTGTAAAGACATCCTAAAATAAAAAGTTTATAAACACATAAGAGTTCAATTTTCTCGGCCCTTCTGTATAAAGCATAAAAATTTCTACATAAATTATTCAAAAGGAATTCAACTCATAACAAAGTAACACCTCCGTTTTTTTACACCCCTCACATCCGCATCGCACTCTGCATACATTCATCCCGCTGCCCGCGCGATCGGAGCGTTACAATAAAAAGCGAAAAACAATATAACAAAAAAAAAAAAATTGGTACACTTGGAAAAAGTAGCGCAGCGTAATCGCATTTCGTACCGTGCCACGGGAACAAAGATCGATCGGAATGTGCCATTTATTTTTATGCCGTGACGTAAAGGGAAATTTCCTCCGCTATTTTGTATATGGAATGAAAGTTTATTGAGAACATTTTGTCGGAGGTTTTTTTTGAAATAGTTTTTTTTCTCTCACATTTATTTATCTAAAATGAATATATAATTTCATTACCAACAGACAAATTCTTTTATAATAAAAAAATATATATTTCGTAATCATTTATAACTGTTTTAAGCCATACTTTTTATTCACGATTGATGAAAATTTATCTTATTTGATATTAGAAATGTAATAACCCTAATACAACGCGATGAATTTTTTTGCAAAAAACATTTGCATTTTATTCGGTCCAATGAAAAAATATTACGTATCATATAAAAATTATGTACGTACAGTGTTTCTCTCCCAACATTTCGTATTTCAGTTAAAGCTGAACTTGTCTGGCGCGTTACAGTAAAGTGACAGTCCACAATTTCTTACTTGTCGTCAATAGGATTTAAGGTTTTTTAACTCCCTTCTCGATTTATAGAAACATAACAGATATACTGAATACGTAAAAAGTACCTAACAACACTTATATAAGTAAAGGTATTTGATACAATGTGAACATCAAGGAGCAAAAACAACAACTTTTATCTTGTATATGATTTTTTTCGTTTCAATGCTGCATTAAAAAAAAGTTCACTTTATATTCGGTCTAAAAGGGTAATATTTTTGCATATTTTCATTAAATTAAATAATATGTATTACTTATTAAGTGTTAAAATAACTAATGTTAAATTAATATGGTTTTATTAATCTAGAAAAAATATTCGGTGGTATTAATATATTTTGTGTTAATGTTAAATAAAGTCTTAATGTTAAATAAAGAATTAATTTTGTCTCAGCTTAAAAATACATTTCATGCGATACTATTCCACGAACCGAAAACTGTGTAGAGTGGATACCGGATAGTATGGCAGTGACGAGCCTATACAGTTTGAAAAAAATACAATTTTTAAAATTTATTTTCAGCTTTCATTAGACTTCACCATTTAAGCACGCCACTGACACAATACAGTAAACGGTTAGGTATTGGAAAACTGTTAAAATGAATGACTTGTTAAACTGAGACAAAAATAATTTATCTTTACTTAAGCGCCCTATTTCATTTTGAAAAATATATTAACACGTTAGCTCCGGGTGACGCGTTTTCCGAGTCGCAAAGTTTTTTGTACTGCGTCATTCGATATAGGCGACTTTAATCGCTCATAACTAATAATTTATGTTTAATTCATAATATTATGGAAAGAAGTTGATCAGTTTATTACGAAACACCTTTAGGAGAACATCCAAACTTGTTTTCGCGTAATTGACGGTTGGTCAGTTTCATGCTATTCTTTCCATGACCTATTGTCAATTTATTGCAAATCAGCCTTGCCATATTTTGGTCATATTTCACCAGTTGCGAATGTGTTAGCAATTACAAAAAGAAATTGATTATTACTATATCACTGTTATCCGGAGCTTTTCAATGTCAATTGTAAATGTTATACTATAAAAAAAATCGTTAAATAATTATTTTTATCAATTTTTCACTCACCCTTAATAGACGTCACTGTTGGAGAACCTGAAACTTTTCATTTACACCAAACAATATAATACATACAGTAACCACCAATCTACCTCAACAGAATATGAAAGTAGATGGAATATTAAAAAAAAAATCTTTTTATAGATTCAACAAAAAGAGGGGTAGATTGGGGATAAGGTGCGACAGCTTGTGAAATAATCCAACCGTCTTGATTTATTTTAAATGTGAGCGTAAGATTTTTTCAATATTTTATATCTATATATATACATTTTTATAGAATATCAATATAAATATACCCATAACTGTTTTCAATTCCAAGGACGAAATCTATACAAAAAAATATGTTCATTTTATTTAAATTTTTGCAAAGAAGTAGAATTTCAAGAATATAATTACAGTCTTCTTTTAATTATATATGAGAATCACTTAGAATAGTAATGATGTAATTCCAAAATTACGGAAAATGATTTTATACCTCAAACACGTTCAAAAGATATTAATCTATTAGTTTAATAATGGTGCACATCCATATCTACTCCTAATTTCTTTAAAAAACCGTTTTTTGTTTTTATATTCCCATATTTAACGATATTATTCAGAATGATAGTGAAGTATGTCCGAACAGACTTCATTACTACACTAACGTTTAAGTTCTTCAGTTGATTGCCAAACAGTTATTAATGATTGTTATTTGATCCTAGACCATTTTACAAAAGCTTGATTTTCTAAAAACTTCAAAACTGGAGTTACACCATTACTATTCTAAGAGACACAAAATATTTACTTCTTATTCCACAGTTTTACAATATAATCAATTTTACCAATTTTACCAATCAGACCATGTAGAAATTATACAAAACAATTTATTTGTAAATATTAAATGAAGTCAAAAGGTATGTAATTATGAAATTGAATTAAAATGTTATAAATGAATAATTGCAAGGAGTGTCTAACAAGCCGATTATCAATATTAGGATGCAATGTTTCTATGAGTTGAGATTTATTGTACATGTGACGCGGAAGTTATTAGATGCACCATAAATCGTTCTTGTTGGAACTTACTCTGTCGGACTGATTTGAGTAACTCTCATTGACCATCTTCAGCCACTCCCAATAGATGTGTTCAGCATCCTGTGGTAGCTTTTATCTCTTTAGCCATGTCGGTTCTCTATTCGCCACCTTTGCTTCCACTCCAGAAAAAATAAATATACCATAGTAATTCCTATGGAACTGTGGGTCATCTGCGGGCTTCAAGGACTATAAAATCTACCTTGTTTGAAGAATAGGAAAGATGTAACCATGGGCCGATGACCCTAGTATATTACTGTGGGAACTCCGCTGAGTCATCAGAAGGAACAGGTTCAATTCGGGGGAAAAAAATCGCTTACATTTTTTTTTCCAATTAAACATTTGATTGTCCCCGACTTTGCTTAATTGTCCCTGAGAGCTTTTCGATTGATCAGCTGTAATTTTTAAAACTATCTGACGCAATGACAATACATTGCTATTTTACATAGTACATGCCAATTAAATATAATATTATATAATTCGACGGTGTTCTGACCAATTGATGTAAGCCTCAAAAAATACGAAAATTAGTTGATTAGATTGGATCTCATTTTAAAGATGACAGAGCAGGTCTCGTTCAAATGAAGTAAATTAGAAAAATAAATTGACCAATTTTTGGAAGGGAAACATCAATTTACATTGGTTTTAGGTTTAAAATTCTGATCAAGCCACTTGATGTAAGCAACTATTTTTTCTACAATCCCTACGTATAATCCTGTATCTGCAAACACGAGAATTTACAGGAGTGTTCTTCAAAGATACATAACTCATTATATAATGTTTTCGATAAAAAGAGTTTTTAATTTCTCCTGTACAGTTTCAATTTTGAGGGTTACATCAATTGGCCTAAACACTGTCGATATATTATATATATATATAACTTTTAATTGTAACATTCAAAAATCGTGTTTACGTGATAATGATTATTAAGTTTCCCACATCAAAAAATCTTATATGTGACCAATCATATTTATACGCCATAGAATTTGTGAAACCATTTCAAAGACAATCTGAATACATACACAATACATTATGTTTCGTTATGTAAAGATTTTTTTTCTGCAACAAGCCTGTTTTTCGTAACGTAAGTGTTAAATATAATAATAACACAGTTTTCGCACACCTTGCTTCAAATACACTTAAAGAAATATGGAGTGTACAATCTCAAAACACCTTTTATTGAATTCTCCTAATTGGAAATAATTTTCCTCCAAAAGTGTGTTCGGTATTGTTCGTTAAATTTGAGCGATGAACTTCATTTACGAAATTTTTGATTAACAATAAAATCCATATTTACGATAGATACAATTTAAACTGGTTGCTCATACAAAATGAGCCAGTTATTATCAGATTTGTCAAAACCCCACGCCTAGGCTGATAACATGATATAAGAAGTACTGTAAGGAGTATAGGTGAGCTGATCGTTGTTTTTGTAAAACAATATGTGACATTTTGACGAACTAAATTTATATTGTCACCAAAACACTGTTGTAAACATAGAAGATTGTATCTCAATAAGCACATAATGACGTTAATAAATGCAACAATAGAGACTGTCATTTTTTATCTAGCTGGGCTGGGATGTATATATATCATAAACCTCCATAACGCCTCAGATTCCCTACTCCTGAGGGGAGACGGAACACTGGAAAACCCCGTCTTGTCACCTGACCTATACGCGCTGGCGTTCAAGGAAGTTACAGAATAGAGCCGAGTGAAGGAGATTGATTCAGGCAGCCAAAAACGCCCTGGAATTTAGTGAAAGACAAGAGTAAGAACTTTTAATTTTAAATTTCAATTTTAAATGACATTACTTATCCGTGTCATTAGCATTGTTGAATTGGTATACAAGATGGTATGTAAGAAGTACAAGGTGAGCTGGATAAAAGGTGAAAGTCGCCATTTTTGTATTTGTTGTCGTGCTTATCCAATTACAATGTACTATGTTTACAATGGTGTTTTGGTGACAATAAAACTTTGGTTCGTCAAAGTGACGTCACATATAATACAAAAACAACGATCCAGCTCACCTTGTACTTTTTTGTACTTTTTACACCATGGGTATACCCTAAAGAGAAGGGAAAACTGAAATATTTGTGAGATTGACTTCTGTTTATGACAAAAATTGGTAAAAGTTTTTTTACATTTTTTTTGCTACTGATCAAATCTAGAATTTTGATACCGTCTCAGTTGATTGAGGCATTCTTTAAAACAATATTCCACTTACTTTCTGCTTAACAGGGCGATAGAGCGCCAGATTTATTATTTTAGGTTTATTAGTTGAATAAGTTATTTTTTTTTTAAATCAAAGTTCTGTGTTACTAATTAGTTTAACTATAGAGAAAAAAATGCAAAATAAATTTCATTCCTTTGTCATAAATATAAAAAGTATGAAATGATAGTGTAATACACCCCCCCCACACCGCCCTTTTAGTGAGTTGATATAATTTATAATAAATTACCATTCAATATATTATGGGTATATAAATATTTAGCACTGCGGAAAGTTTTCCTATCCTAATAAAGTATCTCACCTTTCAGTGACTCTATCAGTTTTTTTTACCCTCTATAAATAATATATCCGAAGTGCGATATTAAATTTTCCCCTCATGTTCCGTTTTGCCCGCTCTCCCCTCTCCAGTGCAGGGGTGGGTAAGTAAAAAAAGGCGCGACTGCAGGCGACCGGATGCGTATATACTTACCTAGCCTGACTTGACCGAATCAATTTTATATTCGGCACTACGATTTCGCTTGAAAGAGTATGGTGCACGATGGTGGATCGATGTATCCTCATAAAAATACCACTATATATATAAATAGTACACATCTTCATCTAGTATGATGGAATCATATCAATATTGCCACCGATTAAAATAAATAAATTGAAATGAAATTTTATTTTTTATTTTTAATAAATTTCATTTTACCTCTAGATTTTTTAAAAACTAGTGGGTAAGCAATAATTGATCCACGCCCGAATCTTTTGAAATAATTACTTGAAGCTATAAGCTCGGCGTCGGCGTCCGTGGCGCAGTTGGTAGCGTCCCTGGCTACGGTTACGAATGTCTCGGGTTCAATTCCCGGTGCGGACGGTTTTCATAGATTGATATTTCAGACGATTTGTGGATTTCTTTTCGTAGACTGAGTTTTCCCTCCACCCATCTCATCCCAACGGGGCGTAGCGAGAGCAATAAGCTAACCACTAGTCATGTACTAGCCCTATCCTTCCATCCCTACTCTCTTCGAAAAAAGAGAGGTTGAGCAACTGAGTAACAAGCAGTTCTCGTATAAAAATTCTGTTAAGACACCTCCATGAGGAGACTATATGCTCCACATTGGGAGCGGACATGAAAAAAAAATAAAACACAATTTTTTTGTACTATTTCCGCATTTTTTAAATATAGATCAGAACCAGTTTCACTCATCGCCCAAGCTGATCTCCATCACTATCATTTTTTTATCAACTGATCCATATCACTTTCAGTTGGCAATGCTCGCGGTGCGTGAAATCGGTCCTGATCTATATACAAAATAGGGAAGTGGTACAAAAAACTCGTGTTTTATTTTGTATACAATATCGTTTTTACCAAGAATTGTCTGTTCTTGGTAGAAGCTTAAAAGTGATTAGCTGAAAATAATTAAATGTAATATTTAATACTAAATTATGAAATAAGCGTCACATGTGTTTTTGTATTTTTAAAGACATCCTAAAATAAAAAGTTTAAAAACACATTAAGTGTTCATTTTTTTCGGCCCTTCTGTATAAAGCATAAAAATTTCTACATAAATTATTCAAAAGGAATTCAACTCATAACAAAGTAACACTTCCATTTTTTTTACACCCCTCACATCCGCATCGCGTTCTGCTCCACATTGGGAGCGGACATGGAAAAAAATAAGCTCATCTTACCAATTACTGTATAATTGGCCAATCATAAACCCGGTTTTTCAAGGAACGGATGAATTGAAACGAATGAACTCATCATTCGTACCAGTATTTCAACTTCGTACTACTGTTCCAATAATTTTTGGTATGAGTAAAATCATTGAACGAATAATTATTTCTGTATAGCATATATAGTATGTGAATTCTCCGCTTAATTATCGTCGATAGGACTATTTTCATTCGGATTAAGATAGGAAAAGTAAATATGCCAACCGGATATTGAATGTCGACAAAAGCTACCCACCTCTGTGCCATCGAAAAAAACTGCCAAAGAAAAAAATCGTGGTAGAATGGGGTAGGCTGGCGCACGGGGGAAGATTCGATTATTGTTATTAAACGCTGAATCGGTGCGATTTTATTAAAACGAATTTTATTTGATTACGAAGCTTTATTTTATTCTCGTTTATATAATATGAATGTAAATAGAAACATTTATTTTTAAGAAGAAGAAAAATAACTCACTGATTTGCTAAGCTAGGTAATTAAAGAAATCAATTATAATATTATTAATTGAAATAAGTCGTAAAAATTTACTTGAACATTTTTATTACCTTTTTGTCATATTTAATGGGGCGTTTTAATTATTGCACTGGATTCCTGGTACTGGTTCCTACGGGATCACAGGACATCACTAGGAGAACTGTTTCCTTTGGAACCGTATTTGGTTATCACTGTCAGATGACTGGAGGCTGATTTAAATAAAGAAAACCACGAAGTGCAATTTTTATCGTAAGAGTACCAAACTCACCAGATAATACAAAGCCATTATACCAACAATAAAAATGTACATCAATATTTGTAAATACATACAACAGAAAGAACGTTTAACATGCTAGAATATTACATTAATTAAAAAAAAGTGTATGTCATCTAGTAATTTGCAAAAGCTGTAACTAAAATAGTTCGTTATAAAAAAATATTAACGCGATACTTAAACTTGATACATTTTACTGATTTAAATGATCAGGTGTAATGATTGATATAGCTATAGTATTACCAACATTACTCGGCCGCCACCGAATTTGGAACTAGAGTTGTCAATCTAGGTATAAATTTCTCCAATTGTCATTTTACGCAAAATAAATATCTTGTCTACTTTTAATAACCGTCGCTAAAATATCATTTTTGGAATTTACTGAAATTTCAGTTCTGGTTGAGTATGGCAACATTCTTAACGCGACGGTGGCACCCTCACTAGCGGCCAAGTTAAATTAGTACATCTACACTCTCGCTTCTTCGTCTTAAGTGGAAGGTTTTCGTATTTATTGAACATTCTGAATTCCCTTGTCGGAGAGAGGTATTCGATTTATAATCCTAAAACTCTCAATAGTTAGTGCTGAAAATTTGGTATTTGCAGTACGATACGTTGACAAAGATATTAATTCTTATTCATCCTACAACAAAAATCCGCAACTCAAGATTATTATTTATTATACTAAATGGAATTCACCTCCAGTCATAATTTTCACTCTTCAATGAAGGAAAGTAACTAGCAATCCAAATTCAAGCAGCGCAAGTAGTCAAAAAAAAGATCTTTTTAAGTTGTGTAAAAACAGTAACATTTCATTCCAGAAGGCTTAAGATAGTAGAATGAAAATTTTCCATCTTTTGTTTGGAAGACATTGCTTAGAAATAAAGAATGATTTTTTTTATATCGCAGTTTATTATAACTTATCAATATAAATGAATTATTTTTGTGAAACAATGATTACCGTAGTGTAGGTTTTTTTATTGTTATTACTTCATCTTTTTTTGTCAAAACGAAGCTTTCTTTTGAAAAACGTAATCTTGTGTTATTATTAAGTGCTTACTTAAAGAGAAACTAAAATAGTTTAAGTAAAATATTGCAGAAACCCTTGCCAAGCCATATAACTACTGTCATTTTACTAACAAACATGTGCCAGGTGAAAGTATTACGTGTCAAAAACATCTCATTTTAATAATTCCTAATATGTTTACAAAATCTGATTATCGTCTTTGTGATCTCTGATCTATCGTACATTGTATGCGAATAACGGGGAATATCTCAAATATAAAATTAAATTGGTATCATAAAAATACGGAATATTATCTCAGAACTATCAAAATTCTACACAATAAGCTTTACCTTCAAGTCGGCGATATGTAATAAATAATAAAATACAACACTAAAATCGTAAATTTCTCAAGCATTTTTGCAGTCGTCAAATTTCGTCGCGTACGTTTTATCATTTTGCCGTTACACCATTTTTCCGTAACATTTTGTCAACACTATTTTGCCCGGTCACCATAATAGACACATATGATCGTGATACCTAACGAGTTTGATATATCTATCTTAATATATAAAATAATACCTTGCTATATTTATGCATTTTTATTGAATAATAAATAAGACAAATTAAGGCAATGAACTGGCGCAAACTCTTTACCCATAATTTCGCTACTAAAGTTGGATAGAGATAAATATACGAGAACGAAAGAAGAAGAATGGAAATATTAAGTCTCAAAGTCTGAACATGTTTTTAAATGCTTTTGGTTAATTTTGTGAATGTGAAAACTATCGAATATTATGGCTATTATACAACTCTATTACTACTTAAAAAACATAGAAAATATTCATGGATTTTAACATATTAATCAATAATTCAGTTGGTTCCTTTTTATTTTATGACAATTTACATACAGACAGCAGTTGCAACCATTTTGTATAAAGGAACCAACAGTTGGTTCCCTATTTACTATGGATCAGGCGGTAACTTTGTGGAAGTTCATTTTCAATATAAAATTAAAATTGATAACTAAGTTATTCCACTTGTTTTATCACTAACGTGATGCGCCTCGCCTCTTTAGTGAAAATATTTTTTTTTATGTTTTGAATACCCTATGAATAATTACGGATTATAATAAAATATTTTATTTTATAAAGTTACCTTGATAAATTTTATGTTATAATATTTTTATTCCTGCGCAAGATTGAAATCAATGTGTGTGTGGTTCATTTCAGCAAAATGTAAAATATTGTGGATCCTTACATCACTTGTTGTGCATAACAGATACTTTGCAGTCGGTTCTTTTATCGTGACAGAAAAATGACGTTTTAATATATTTTGTTTGACAAAAGGGAAACAATGTAAATAAAATGAAAACTAGCCCGAATTCAACATGGATCTCTTTAGCATATCGAACTTTGGACTTTTTCTGAACAGTTCCCATTCATAACTCAAAATACCTAAAAACGTCAGTTGGTTTCCTTTTGCTTATCTCTATCCAGTTTAAAAGTTGGTTAAAATATTTTCGATGGACTTGGCGATTAGTTCGTGAAATTACTTTAAAATGTAAAATTAATGTTGATAACTTTTTTATTGGATTTGTACCACATCTGGTTCCACGAGTCGTTGAATAACAAAATTATCAATTTTATTTTGTTTAATATCTCTTCGAAAAATTTATGCTTTTTAACTAGTTGCGACAATCTTATTGGTCCGGCGCTTCAATGGCGTGGCCACAGCTTCCGTCATATCCATACATATACATCAGTACTTTTACCATTGTGATCAAACGGTTTTTAGATGTAATACAACCACATCGCAAACGTATATATGGATAAGTATTGTTACAATGGAACCCATTATTTACTTGTATCGTTGTTGCTCGCCTTCATCACTTAAGCCCCACAAAACAAAGGGCTGTCGTAATTTAATCAGTAATAAAACATAAAGGCACCCGCCCACGCTCTCATATTGTTGCCGCTATTATTATTATTACAACAGTCAACTGCCAAGCCTACGTGGTTCGCCTATACACGCCCCTGATCAGGGATGCGCCAACATAATATGGTAAAAACCATGGTAATAAATGTTTTTTTATAGTCATGTCTCATTGACATTTTGAGAATATGGCTTAGTATTGGCGTACTTAAACAGAAAGTAGTTAACGAGGAATACTTATGAGTCAGTCACTTGGCCTTCCGCTTCACAGCGTATACAGATAGAAAAGATGAGATTGATTATAATTGAATACTTTGTGACCAAAGTAATCATTTTAAATTATATATAAAGATGACTTCATTGGAGAATTAGTTGTATGCTGATCGCTCTTCGTCCTACCCACAAAGAAAGAGATTTCAACGTGCGTGTTCAAGGTAATTGGGGGCGTCAAGTCATCGACAATGAAGCTGTTATATTATTGTTGTTTTGGATCGAATAAATTTAGCCACGGCCACCGGTAATTCAAGATAAACGCAGTTTATTACACACCATGGTCTCTAATTGGACATCTTATGATAACGTATACTTTTAATTTGACTTTCACGTCATCTGACTATTATTTAAAAAAAATTACATTGTGTATTACGTTATCAAATGCGTCAAACTCACATTTAGTATGCAATCAAATTTACTTACAAGACTCTGTTTCATTTGTGACGACACATGTTCGAAGTTATATTGACAGGTTGTGTAATAAGCAAACTATAATTCCAATGTATATATGTATCTAGTTTTATCTGTATGTCTGTTTGTAAAACTCAGAACGACACTACACTTACGCACGATGGTCATACAAAGAGCGTGTGTTTGAGTAAATATTTTCAGTTATCACTGACATCTGGTTTATAATATTACAAGTCTTATAGCAAGAATTCAAATGCAGTAGATGATTTTTAACAGAACAAAAGTCACACAAAACAAGAGAAAAAAAAACAGAAAACACAGGATCGCCTATTCTTTGTTTTCATGAATCAAAATATGATCAGGTTATACTAACCTAATCCAGCTGGACACGTTAAGTTAATGGCCACATTATGCTGTGAGTCCCTGGTCACCCAACCCTCTCCTGTAAGGTCATTAACTAATTTGTATTGCTTATAAAGCAAATCTGTTCTACAACGTAGGCTTCTACGATTCGAGTTATAGTTACGGCACTATTTTTTTATTATTTATTTCTTCTGATATAACCGTCCGTATAAGAATTTTTATCAAATTAGTCAACAAGAACGTTCAGAGAAACCATTTCTGCAGAGAAAGTGAGACATGATTTAATGGTGATTAATTAATTCGTCACAGATGTTGAACTCTTCAATTCACTGTTAATTAAAGATCTTCGCAAGGGTTTGCACTTATTGTTGCCATTATTTACTCAACCGTCTATCAGCAAAATTAAGTATTTACAAACAAACAAAAGACACAAAGAAGGATTTATAATAAAGTGAAAGCGTTAAGGATTTTATTGAATAATTTTACACTGGGTAGAAATAAGATCAAATACAAGTGCCAGGCCTTTGGTCTGTTGTGTTTAAAATTGTGTGATTCCAAAATCGGCGCGTTGCGTGAGCGATTAGTGAAACACTGGTCCTACCAAAGCCCTATCCTTATTTTCTTATTCTCTTTGAAAAAGACTGAGTAACTAGCACTTCTCGTAACAAAAACGTTTGTTTAGACTAGCTCCGTTAAGAATATATAATTATGCTCCACATTTGGAGCGGACATGGTTAAAAAATGAGTTTGTACTAGAATGTTATATCAAATATTATTTGTGACAAGAAAAAATCATATTCATCAAAGAGTACATTAATTTATGTCAAGTTTTGATTTGTTTTATGCATCGCTAATTTGCGTCACTTTAACCCTATATTATCCTTTAAACCACTATTTACTATATTAAAATTATTTAAAGTATTATATAAAGACATAAGCCTGCCCTAGGCCGTTTTAAAAAATTAAATAAAGCTATAATTATACGTGCTTAATTTATTAGTCTTGATATTTATAGAATATTATCGAAATATAATAAACCATCAGGCATCACGAAAAGTGAATAAACTTCATAAAAAAAGTATTAGACAGAACAGTTTTTTGAAAATTATTCGAAATTGGTTCGTAAATAAAAGAATTTTATAAACAAATATATATTTATAAATCGGCAACAAAAGCGCGATAAGTAGAGTTAATGCTTGAAAATAGTAAAACAATAGAAAATAAACGATTCCAATACTATTTAATGTATACAACCTTAACAAGTCTTAGTAAAAAGGGTAGTTCAAGATGTACTGAATTGTTTTTGAGAGTGGAAATTAAAATATTGGCTGTAGTTTTGAGATGCATATTTCCGGTTATTGGATATTTTTAAACAAATTAGTCTAAATTATTTTTAGCCGATCCTACTCTAAGCTGATAACATAGGTTCGAAAACCCAAAAGATACTCCCCAACGCGTTTTTCTAGTGATACAGTGACACATCTATGACCTGTTTTTTTTTTTTTAATAGAAGCCAGAAGCTGGGCATGCCCAAAGGATGTGATTGTCATCGTGAAGCAAATTGCCATATTTACATTGTTATCCATGTACAAACCGATCAATCTGGAATAACTTTGCAGCAGAGTGACCGTGGCCTGTTATGAATTGGCTGATCTCGATTCAAACCTTTGATTCTTGGAAAAGCATCCAATTCTTTATATTCATATTCATATTTCGTCTGCAATTTTGTGGGCTTAAAGAGTTCACGGATCTGCTCGAGAAAAAAGTAGTAAATCTCTGTATACGATTCTTCATAAAGATGACACCGTAGGTTACTTTAAGAGTTCCAGAATTCGCACCTCACATTCTATCAGCCAAAGAAGAGAAAATGTTGTCATGCAGCCATGGTAACCGATGTTTTAACATGATGTGCGAATGAAAGTCTATATTTTTTAAAAACTTTTACTATTTTATTTTCCATCCGAATGCCTTTGCCAATTTAGGCCAACGTTTGCTTTGAGAAGAATTGATTCAGTTATTTTGGATGCAAACTACAGTCTGGTTTGTATTGCTTCAGGCAAAAATGAAAAATCACATGTAATAAGACGAAACGGCTATAACGAAAAAATACTATACGCAAAATTGTTAATGTCTTCGGTTCTAATTCACACATGTTCATTCTGCGCCACCCCTTTTGCAGGCCGGGTCAGATCAGGTCGGTACCGCAAAAGCCTCGAAAGATCGCCCGAGTAATCCCCAGGGGGGGCATTTATCAGGGGCGGCCATTTGTCACGATTGTTTTGTAGATTTAACGGAAGCTTTATTACACAATGTGGACCAAAAACTGCATTAAAGACGATTCTACATTATTACACCTTTGTCACAGCTAAATATTTACATCGGTCAATAGGAGTATATTATAATACAAATATTTGTAAATTGTGTTTCTTTTTATTTTCTACTCACAGTAAATAAAATGGTCGCATGGAATCAGGTGTCTTTTGATAGTATATCTTAATAAAGTATGTATTTGCATATATTGCTACTGATATTTAGATCATAATAAAATACATTTCTGAATATTCATTGATAAAGGCATTCGTGGCCCAGGAAGTCTGAGTCAAAGCAGTGTGATAAACAAGGCTAAACACGCATTCATATATTTGTCACCCCATAAGTGCAAGCCACACCTTAACTGGACGTTTGTATTTACAAAATTGACCTGAATGGTGCTAATTTTTAATCCTTACTACTAACACATAATATATTTCAGAAACGTGATCATTCATCCTGTTTGGTAGCGGTCTCTTCTGGCTTTAGCCACCGTACTTACGTACCAACTTTCATACATAATTTTTTTCGTCAATTTATCAGAGTAGTATTCAATCCGGCTTTAAAAATGTGACGTAACGAGACCGATTAGCTAAAAAGAATTGCTCTATCCTTCCATCTTTACCCTTTGACTGAATTATAAGCAGTTATTGTAAAACATGAGATGCTTAATAAAGAACCAGTGTGCTCCACATTAGGAGCGGACATGCTTGAAGAAATTACATAAAAAGTTTGCGAAACGTAGTCAGATTACGACTTATTGAAACTTTTCATTAACACGGTCATATTATCGAAAGGCAATTAGGTACATAGCAATCACATTTTGGGTCACCTGAAACAATCTTGATTAACATATGAAAGCTCTGTTACGGGATATCCATAAACCCGGGAAAAGATACCGATTTGCATGGCATTTAATTTTTATCGAAACTTTTGTTAAACAAACGATTCTGCATGTTCTTGTACTTATATTTAAAATTCAGTCGGTTAAACTGAAACTTCAGCAGTTTAGGAGATGACTTGTAGAACTCGCGCTGCACCTTTCTCATTAATGTTTCAGAACTTTTCTAGAACTATAAAAAGGGAGACGGTCTCTGGGGATGAATTCAAGATATAAAAAGCCTTTTTAAAAATGACTTTGCTAGGCGCATGCAGCCTTTCTGTGTAAAGCTTCACCCAAGACGACTTTTTATCTTACGTGTAAAGGAAAATTCTTCGCTATCAACACGGACTTTAGAAAATTGAGTATTATTATAATTTTATGTAAAACTATTTTTTTTTCTACAAATATTTCATAACTTCGTATTTTATTATATTAAAGTAACGTAAAAAGAATATTTATTTCAGACCGGATTCGTTTATCGAGTAAGTATAATATTAAATAGTTACTGACCGAGCGAAACTAGTCCTGCGCTATTATTTAAAAATAATTATTATGAATTATGGTGAATTTAAGGGCCAGAAAAAGGCCTTAGTTTATGTTAAAGTGACATCTTAAAATAATACAATGGCATTTAAGTTGATAAAATCTGGCCAGTTATAATTTTGAAAACTTCTCAATTGATTAATTTATTCCTCTTTATATTATTAAATTAACTTTTTCACTGTGTATGTAGGTATTTATAGCACAGCACATCATTTCGCTCACGAACGATGGGCAAACAAAGAGAGAGTGTGTTTGTGATAGAGTGTTGAGTGGTTTTAGCCTAGTGGCACTGCCACCTGGTATATAATATTACTAGTCATGTAATAAAAAAATTATCAAATTCTAACAACACATTTCTATGCACCCAGTTGTTGTCAGTGGTATACATTTCTATATTATTTTTTTACTATCAACGCAACGCTTACCTTCTTCTTACTCGTAAAAAGGGGTCGTTTTATTGAATCACTTAAAATGGGGCGCTCCCAGAAACACGGGTAGACCTATCAGTTCTGTTTTATAGTGGCCAAAATACAATGCACCCCTAGTGGACTCCGAAAGGAAGCGTTTCCAATACATAAACTGATGTAGGATACTTGGTTACCATAATAAATATTTCAACCGAGACGTGGGGACTGCGGCCTTCTACGTCTCGAATTGTAGCCTTTTGACGGAATTCAAATGTCATTCATTCATGTATTCATGTACATACTTATATAAATTTTGTGAATTCAGCTTTATTATTGTTACTACAGATAAATAAATGCTAATTTTAACGGATAGAATGAAGATGATCATTTTCCCTGCTTTAGCTTTTAATTCTACAATCCTGAGTTCGAGTCCGCATAATATGGAAATCTGCATATCGTTAGTCATAATGACATAAAACACTACAGATCAAAACCAGGGCTGTGGAATAGCAGTAGTGAATTTAGTATTTTTGAGTCGTTAAAAATCGGCTGATACCGACTCATTGTCAATTTTAATCAATCGATAAATGCCAGAAAAATACCAACGCGAATTAATGGTCGTGAAGCGTTTAAAGTAGTCTATTCGTCGTAACAGCTGTTCAGATAACGATTGTAAATATAATATAATACATAGCAGTAAAATTGAGGATTAGAAAACTATTCAGTTGATGAAAAAAAGTCAGGGTCAGGGTAAGATTTCTAATTGAACTAAATAAACGTTCTGCTCAAAATTTATGGTAGTTCAATTCATAACTATTGAATATATATCGACTGTGGAAAGGAAAAAGGACATAACCGAAACCAGAAACTATTGTGTATAACTCTTTCCACAGTCGATATTATTTACTCGATACATACTTTAGATCCAAGAATTATTAAACTTATTAAACTTACTAAAGTATTTAAATTATAATTTTATTTCGGGGCTTACGCCAATGTCAGAATTAATTATACTGACAGTTATGACGATGGTGCGATCTCACCACCATCCGCTACAGCTTCACACGCTTCGTAAGGGGGTGTATACCGTAGCCTTACAACTGAAAGCGAATTATTTTTTTAGACAGGAATTTTCATTTCGGAAGAACATTCCTTGTGTCTTATCTCTTAATATCAATAAAAAATCTTCATTGTGCAATGGCAGCAATCGTTAAATCCGACAATTAAATATCTTTAGGTAATAATGGTTGGTGGTTTCATTCGACTAGTGTCGTACAGAGTGGAGTGGGGGGGCGGGGGTGGTTCAGTTCCAAACGACAAGTTAATTAAATGCCAGTGCTTAATGGTTTGTTAAAAACTGGAATGAAAATTAAAACCGACGCCATAGATGAGGTGCAACAGAGTTTCTCAAACAACTTTAAGGATTCTCTAGCTTCACATTGTTTTTGTACGATAAATGTTAAATAATAAATTAATAAATACTTTAACTGATAACATCCTTTCAATTTCAAATTAAAAAGCTGCCTTTATACTGACGTAAGAATGCCATGAGAAGCAATTTGAACCAAGCAACGTAAACATCATTTGGAATGATATCATTTGAACGATAATGGAAAATTAAAAGTTTCAATGTTAAATTTATTGATATATTTTCTAAAAACAAAAAAGGCGTATGAATTAAGTATTTAAATAAACACTTGCCGACAACAGCAAATTTAATAAGCTGGTTTTAAGTATGTCATAACTTTTTTTACGAGGGAAACGTATTCAAAATAATTTTTCCGTGCAATGTGCGACACCAACAAATTTTTTAACAACGATTGGTAACTGAAAAGGGTGATTTAATGTATATATTCTACATCGCCGAGTGATTGTGAGTAAATTCGACTCATTAGTTACTCTGCATGCAAGTAGAGTGTCTCACCCATCTCCGTTTGAGTTTCTTGTACTACTAGTTATGGGCTTCCATAAAAATAGTTTTCACTAAAAATAAATACTCACACTTTGAAATCGATAGTTGCACGAAGCTGTAATGAAATATCACTTATTCTTCTACGCTATATTGCTTTTGCTCCACGCATTAGAATAAATTACACAAAGCAAATCAGACCAACCCTAACATACCCTAGTGTACCATGTGAATACTATCTTACTCAAAGTGCATTTATTTACAATCCTTAGTTATGTAACATTTCGTAATTGTCATCATAATATTAATCATGTTTTTTTAAACAATGATATGATCTCTAGATCTTAACCTCAAGATGATTACTTGTTCCTATAAATAGCCCAAGAAGCTTTTTATCAGGACAGGATAGAGTGTAGCGTAGATAGGGTTCGATATAAATATATTAATATATATATATATATATCACTAATTCATCGTATTGGTTAAATTAAAATCATGCAAATCAATAAATATGTCTAAAGGGATTTGCATTACGGAAGAAAGGCAAGCAAGGAAAAGGCTTCACTGCCACGAAATGACATTCAACATTTAAATGGTTTTAAACTAAAATTTGTATTATATTGTTTTTCTTTTCGACTAAACAAAAAACTTTGGGAAGCACTAATATAATGCAGAGTGAAAACGGTTATCGGCCATTATGAGCCATTGCTGCTGTGCATCTAATTTATACTCATTCAACGACATAAAAGAAATAGTGGCACGGGATAAAAAAAATGGAGGTGGTTTTACTTATTTTGAAGTAATTTGAATAAATATGTATTTTACTATAAAAATGTTTTTTCTTCCGATCAAGTCCACTCCAAATGTGACACCTGAACTGCTACTGAAATATATCAAAACATGTATTTTTCTTTTCGACGACTACTTCATATTCATTCCTTTAACCTCTATTTCTGAGTGGAGTAGAAAGATGTAAAATGGTAGATAGCTTACCGCTGCCCTAACGTCCAGTTTTTAGGTTTGGATAGGTTGGGCGTGAATGTAAACATCACATTAGAAGTCTGCACGGGTCGAATTTTGGTAGAATTACCCGGTCCGAGCCCAGTTCCTTCAGGCCCGGCATAGCCCGTGTCCGAGTTTTGGTATCACACTTGTACCCGAACGAGGCCGAAAAAAACTCAACTGTTTTAAAATTTACAATAACGTTGAAACGCATCTTAAACAGATCAATTTTTAATGTTGAATTTTCTGGCACAATGAACTGTCAACTATTCAAAATCAATGGAAAGCAGGTATTGAATAACATTCACACTTTATTAATGTACGAACAAATAATGGCATTCGTAAATAATGAAAACATTGTTTCAGATTTTGCTTCAATTAGGTCACACAATTTTATGGGTTTCTCAAATTCAAATTCCGGAAAAAAATTTAAAATGTAAAATAAATTATTTACGCTGTTAACTTTTTGTTATAAGTGGTATTGCCGCATGGCTGACTCGTGAGTCATGACCAGAATATAGTTCAAAATATTTATCTGGAAATTAAATTCCTTACCTGGGCCTGATCCTCAATTTTTCTAACCGTCCGGCCCATGCAGACTTCTACATCACGTACATATATGCCGCGGAAAACAAATCCATAAACAATGTATGAGAGTGTCCGTTGCGGGATTCGAACCTGTGGACATCGCAACCAAATAGGACGAGCGCCCAATAGCGTTGATCACTCGGCTACATGATCGACAAAATTTTATACATTAACATATAATTCTCAATTCTAACACCGTAGAGCGGGAAATATTATTTCACAGTAGAACTTTCAAAATCTATCAGTAAAAACAGATTATGCATTGATAATTTACGTCATGCTTTTAGTTACATTGTTATATCGGAAATACGGATTAAAGCCCTTCGGGGCCCTTATAAACTTCGATAAACAAATCATTGATTACTTAATTTTCACTGTTCATATTGTGGCCTCGTCTTTCTACAAAAAAATATTTTTTAAGAATCATTAGCAACTGTCAAATGCGTCACGTGAATTTTTTCGGTTCATATTTTTATCATTCCAGAGATCTTTTGTTTTGAAATATTCATTTAAAATATTATAATAATTTAGAATTAGTATGTATGTAGAGAAAGTAAGAATAATAGAATAGACTAGAGTATGGAACTAACCAAGCCCCGTTTTCAGAACCACATAAGGAGGGTTTGAAGAAATGAAAAAATCATATAAATACATGACTCTATTATTCGATTTGAAAAATCTACATTTATTTTAAGCCCTGGATTTTTTTTCTGTTAGTCCATGCGTTGTAATAACATGTATGCCGTTACAATATAAAAAAAGTTCCGTTTAAATAGTGCTATTTCGACACTAACTAACTTCGATGATATTAATCTGTTTCTTTTTGTTAATGCTAAGTTTGTTTTGTAGAGTTAAACAGGGCGTTTTAGTTGAAATGAATTAATTTTTTGAAATATGCATAATAGGTCACTGCTTAAGCTTGCCATTGGCGCCCTGCCTTATCCACCCTATATAGAAAAGGCTCGGAATAGAATTATAAAGGGTGCCTTAACCAACTGAGACGTTTTCATAATTATATTTATCTAGATTTCAATTTTACCTCATGACAACCACAGTTACATGAATGTTTCTGAAAAAATCTTTCAACAATTTATTAAAACAAATCAATCTTCTAGGGTAATTAACGAGTCTTGTTAAATCAGAGTACAACATAGTCGAGTTATATTTGATGTTTATTTTTTCCTGATAAATTCGGTATTAAGCGTAGGGATTGCAATACCGATATTCTATTAAACCGATTTTTCTGCAGCAAAAATCTGGTTTTGAAAGTACCGTTAATAATAAATATTTCGGTATTTAATTTGGTATATTACGGTAGAAGTATTTACATAAAGGCTGTTCATCCAACAAGCGTTAAATTGAAGAAGGGTTTTATTGCAATCATACTATTTTAATGAAGATTCGATCAAGATAGACATATTCCAGCATTGAAGTATAAGCCAGTTTAAAATCATATCATAATTCGAAGAAACAAAACGTTTAAGGATCTTATGGAAATCAGTCTTTTATGCTTAAGTAATTTTTTTTAGTACTCGTAATTGGTATGAAACATCGAAATACCGGTGTAGATTTTTATTATTGCATCCCAATTGGCCGTAAATATTTCTTTCCAATTTTATTATTTTTTGTATAACCGGTATCTTTTATAGAATACTGGTATTGATATAATCTTTCAGTATTGCAATCCTTAATATAGAATATATGTCATGGTGGTGTAAGCCGACAAAAAATGGACGATTTTCTTGCCATTTTTTTTTATATTTTCGCGGCATATTTTATTAGAACCATTAGGTTCAGACCGCCGATAGAATGGCTCCATTATGTATGTCATTTATTAGCGCAACGATTCTCAAACTTTCTTAACGTCGTCTCATTACCTCAAATGTCCCGGAATACTTTTAAACTGCTGGTATAAGATTGTTTTAAATGCCTTTCTGCAGTGTGCACGTTTAAGTACTCTAACATTACTAAAATGTTCATTTCTATGCTTTTAATCAAATAATTTAAAAGTTATTATTAGATATAATAAAAACAACTATTGGGATTATATATTCCATTTTTTATTTGCAAATATTTTTCATTGATACGAATGTTAATTTAATAAATTATCTGATGATTTTAGCTTCAGATGAAAAAACATATATCGGTTGAGCTAGCTGAACCTACGGCCTTCTAATTCTTCATGTGTAGCTTTTGGGCTGAATCCAAATTAGTCCAAATTGTGTTCATTCATTTATGAAATAAAGCCTTATAAGTTTACATATAAATCAATGTGGTCTTCCGACTTAAAAGGTTTCTCATCCCTTTTCTAGAATGTTTTGAAATTCTTCATACGGCGACCACTAAGGGACTATGTATATATCTTGTTTGCTATCAAATTATCGTGAAAATATTGTATACTTGCCATTATTAACCGTTTATATGCCACAAGTGAGTTAACACGTGCTATATTTATAAGCACGTCAAGCCGACTATACAAAATGGGTGTTATACTTTATATTTAATTTAATAGTGGCGATAGAGCGATTTTGGATGTTACCAAATATTTAAAACACTGGCAAATCTCGTGGAATAACATTTTTTTAAAAATATTATAGATTTATGACAGTATTTACATTACAGCGATCTAAAAGTGCTTCGTATGACGTTTAAAAACATCGCTTAAAAATTGGTGACCTATCGGGAACCGCTGTACTACCACCTACATGGTTAAATTAAAGTCTAGTGATCAGTTTACACTCAGTTGTTTTCAAATAAGCTATTTAAATACTTCCATAATTTCCACATTCTCTGTTGAAAATAATACTGTGAAAACATGATTTCATTTTTCTACGACTCACATTTTGAAAAACACATTCAAATCATTTTGGGTAACCCTCTTTTATTTAAAAAAAAATGTTTTTCTTGTGGAAGGAAAAGGCGTGGAATAAAGAAAGTCATTGAAAAGATTTTCAAAAATATGTTAACAATTAATCATTTTCTATAAAAAAAAACAAACAGTTATCTGAAGATAATCTGTCGCAGCTTTTTCAATGATAAATTCTGATACGTAACTACAATGTTGGCAAAATTTATGAGTTATTATAGGTGCTTATACCAACTTAAATGTTATATTATCATCAGTGTAAGTTGCAAAAATTGTAACACGATAATCTACAACTACTGTACATGAGAATGAAAAAAAGCAATGTACCTTTTTTGATATTTACTTATCCAATAATAATGTATAGTTATATATTTGTTCAAGTAATCAAAAAATTGTTCAGACTGATAGTCTCGTAAAAAAGGCGTTTTCAGTTTTTGATGAATTCTTCACATAAATTATTTTCTTCTCGCGATCAGTAAAAAAAAATATTATCTTTTATTATTTCAAATAATTTCTATTTCTAAAAATTGATTTTTAACATAAGTTAATGTTAGTAATTAACAGCGATCAATGCCGAAGCGGTAGTCGAAATCATGTACCATAAATCATTACAATAAAAACGTCTTCGAAGGTTTGCGTCTCTTTATTTTGGCCAATTTCTCATATATGCCCGAAATTCATACCTGTGCTTATGAAAATTAAATGCTTGATACACGTATAAAATAATTTGTATTAATTAATTAAGGTAATTTCAGTTACGACCATCAAACCATGAAACGATGAAAATTTCAATAAAAATATGTTGTATTTGACGAATTAATAATTAGGATCACTCGTCATTTTTGAAAAGCTTTTGTACGACAAAATAAATGAGGTTTTTAAAAAGGAAAGTATTATCCATTTTAAGTCACATCTTTTGGAAAACATTTTTGGAAAAATAAAAAGCCATTTACTTACTGAAAATTTTTATTATTATAAATCTATATATATTACGTATAAAAAATGGAATGTTTGTGTTTTTATTAGGCTTACGATTAAATGCACTTATGTTTAGATCATATTCACTTTTATAAAAACAGTTTTCACTTATAACAAATACATTCCACAAAAAAACAAATTCTTTCACGAAAAATAAAGTGATCCCACATAATAAAGTATATTTTAACATTGAAGAAATATATTACACTTACGAAAAAATATTTTCACATAGATAAAATAGTTTTCAGTGAATACAAGTTACTCACACTTTGAAATCGGTATTTGCATGAAGCTGTAATGAAATTTCACTTATTCTTTTACCCTATATTAGACGGCCTATATTGTCTTTGCTCCACGCATTAGAATACATTACACAAACCAAACCAGACCAACCCTAACATAACCTACTATAACTTAGCTCACTTTGTTAAAAGAATCCGTGACTAAGTGACACTGTTAAAATCAAAGCAATTGAATACTTTCTAACATAAAGTGCAAACTATCGTAATAAAAGTTCAAGTGTACCAAGTGAATACTCTCCATCACAAAGTGCAATTATTTATAACCCTTTTTACTATCGAAATTTCCATTATTTTTTTCTAATAAATACTAGCTTTCAATTTGATGCAAGAAATACATCATTCGAATTTTGTAAGTGGGTATTTTTATCTGGCTTAACTTAGTAAACAAGCATCTCCAGTTGATAATATAAATACACAGCATGACAATTTTTCTTACATGACTATTTTTACTACCCTTATCACTATTTCTGTTCTATCATATCCGGCACATTTTCACTGTAAGAGGTTTTATAGATATTTACATTAGATATTAAGAAGCTATCAAAAATTATCTCGTGGCTCCCACCTATCTGTTACTAACAATTCGTCGAAATTCATGCATTTAGATACAAATCCATAAATTGATTTAAAAAACAATCTATAAAATTTTCAATTCAAAAATTTGAACACATGATTTTACATTACTTAACCTTACATATTTCAATTAATTGAAACAATAAAAATTTATGTGTAGCGAGTTAAAAAGTATTTAACTGAAGATCAATAATAAATAGACATATATGGAAATTTGTAAGGGGTATTTAGAGGTATATGTAACATGACGCAGGTTGTTTGACTGTACACTTGTGAGATTTTTATCGTTTTACGTTTTTTAAATTTTAAATGATGGATAGTTTTCCGCTCTATATTTCGATTCGATAAACTTTACTATGACTGGAAAAATTATTTGTTTGTGATATTTATATTATTGTTTACATCGGGTTGCTATGCAATCGATCGATACCAATATGACGTGAAAATAATTTGGATTATTACGATCACAAATGTCATGTGAATAGCATACTCAAGCGCATGTGCACTGGAGTACAGCTATGAGTAATATAAATTAATTATTGATGCCCGATGATCCTGTAGAGAGCAGAAACGGGCAGCTAGTCATTACTTTGTAACTTTGTAAAACCAATGAAACTAAATGTGTTTTTTTTAAGTAAATAATATTACTGATAAAAATACACAGCCAGCAAATTTCGTGATAGGACTCAAATGAACGAATTGGAGAGAACGAGTAGAGCAGAAAGTGTTCGGATTCATTTTCCTTGTCTAGTAGTATAGACATTCATGAAATAAAAATTAATCAATAAATGAGAATGATACTTGGTTACACAGATTATGTTTTGTAGAAAAGGTCCTTTATCCAAGTACATTGATGATCGAAACTTGCTTGTAAAATCTTCCACTTGAACCACTTGATGGTGATAAATAAATGGAAGGTAATAATATTTTATAAACAAAATCCTAAAAGCTAGAACATTAAAAAGATCGTTAAAACAAATGTAAAGTTATAAAATTTCATTAAATTTAATGACTTTTTAACAAATTCGCCGCAGAAACTGCGCCTGCAATAAACTTTATAATTATTAATATTATCCCAAATGTTAAAATTTTTATTATTTTTACTCTCTTTTAATTGTAATGGAGTACTTTAGCTATGATAAATCTTCATTATAGTACATATTTTAATTCTTTAATTTTCAAAACTTTAGTTCAGTGTTTTTGTAAAATAATAATCATTAATAGTTTTAATGACTGCATTTTTATATATCAGTGTTTCATAGATAATTTTTTTCTGTAATAATATATTATACTTTCATATATTATGATATATGACCCGTAAGTGGTAATTTTTCATCAATGTCAACTTCTTGTCGTTTTTTGATATAAAATAATTATCAACTATGTGTTGATAGCTAAGTCGGGATCACACCTTCATCCGTACAGGTTTGAAAATGTAGTTCTGATGATGGCGAAGTGCTGAAATAGCTGTCAAAAGTTTTTGGCAAATCTCATTTTGTTTCGCTTAAAACGTTGTTATTTTTTTTCAACTTAAGTGAGTTTTCCCAAGAGTATTTCATCCTAAAATAATAATAAGCCTTTTGATTGGGTCGAGACCGACATAATTTATAATTCATACTAAAGAATTTAATGTAAAATATCGTGAATCGTTTTGAATTATTATTAGTTTGGATCAGCATTTAATTATTATATTTTCATAATTTGAAAAATTATTCACTTATTGAACAAAAACATAGACTTAATGCGAACAGCAATGATTAAATTACCACTAAATCGTGTTCAATTATTTAAGATTGAAACACCGATATTACGGAAACCGGTATTCCGGTATTTCTGGCGTCTTTTTGTTGCCAAATTACCGATTTTGAAAATGCAAAATACTGCTATTTCGTTATTAAAAATGAAGCAAAATCACAATGTAATTGATTATCTCATATTGAATCTGATAATACTCATAGTAAATATTTGCAATTAGTGTATGACTATTTAATGACTGTTCATACAACAGGCGTTGAATATCAGACTTGGACCACAGTTGGATTTATTTGCATGAATATATGAATCAAAGATTAACTGATTCTAGAATTAATGAACTACCTTTTTAAGTTCATAGTTTAATTTAAATAAATAATAAATGTTGGTTATTTATGATGTCACCCTTCCACGATTTAAAATTTCATATTAATATCTGTCCGTATTTAATTTGGTAGTCATATTATTTATTCGGCAGGTATTGCGATACCAATTTGCCGTAATTTTTAACAATTTTTGTAACATCGGTATTAATTTTAAAATACCGGCATGGTTGCTTGCCGGATTTGAAATCCCTATGCACAATTTAAATACAAATTCGTGCTCACGTCATTTATAATACTTACAAATAAGTACAAAGAACATACATATCTCCATTTTCTCAATACAATAATCACACAATACCCACTTTCTTTGAAAAGTGAGTTTTCCGAATGTTCCGCATACAACGAATTTAATGCCGAGTTAGAGAATTTTGTAAAAGTTTTACACAAAGAACCAACTTCTGTTGTATTTATTGTGTGCAGTGATACGGAACAGTTAGAGATAATTAAATATATATATTTAAATTATCTTGGTGTTGTATTTAGGTGTGTTTCGCTTCTTTACGAGAAATCTTCAGATTCACATAATCTTAAGAATTTTTAACAATAACGTCACATTTGGATTATTGAGATCTTGTACACTTCCATGTATTTTATCACTAACGAACCGGGTTTCGTCTTTCGGCATCTTCAGGCATTCGAGCGCACGAATGGACTCAAACTGAAACCCGGGTCGTTAGTGACAAAATACACGGAAGTGTACAAAATCTCAATAATCCAAAATTGATATTGAAATTCCATCAAGCACCCTCAGTCGATGTCTTAAATTATCTTAAATTAAATACCGTCACAGTTGATTTTTACTTATTTTAAATATAAGAAACTAAGAGTGGAAGATTAGAATTTTTTCTTCAACTGGGTGCAAAAGGGAGGAAGATAAAATCAACACAACTATTAGTAACTTGTGTGTAGTGGGAAGGTCCCATAAGAAATACATTTTCAATAGAGACGCCCGCCTTGTTTAAAATGTGTTTTTATTAAAAAGTTATCTTAGAAACCAAAAAATAAATAAATATTTGGTATCAGAAAATGGCCAATGCGCTAGATGTTTTTGAATTTAGAAACCTCTGACATAAACCAAAGAATCAATAAACTGTCTGGTATTTGACCCTGTAGACGCCGCAACTGATCAACACGAATGTCCAAGAGCGTTGAACACTTGGCTACAGGATGGGCATGTAGGTATTCAGAGAAGATACTTTATTTTGTAAAATGACGAGTAGATAATTTGTCGCTTACCACGTCCAATGGGAATATCCGGAGATTGACAATGAAAGAAAGAGCTTCGATGCAACGAAGGTAAATTATATTGTATTTAATAAATTAGCTTAGTAGATCTCAACGCATAGAAGCTGTCCAAAAAAATACACTTTATTACAGCACACTGAAGTGTATACTTACCAAGTGCTTAGTAACTATTTCTACGACACTTCTGGCAATCATACGCGAAGTAAGCGCTGTAAATCAGCAGTGAGTGGTGGCGAGTACAACGTTGAGTACGCTGGGAGGATAGAGATTTGGCAGGAACGCAGAAGAGATATTTTTGCGTGTTGGAAAAGGTGATAGATTGTACAAGGAGCATGTGTAAACCAATTTGTATGATCTACGGAGCCAAACAATGTAATGCGTCGTTTTTAGGATTAGATGGGTGGGAGGGAATATACTCATCACATACACCCATGCCTTTGAACACAAATTCAAAATAGATGTATAAAATTTTTTATGAAATTATCTGTATTTGAAATCGAATCTGTGGACACCGCAACTGAAGGGGACATCGTTGATCACTCGATGGCTGGCCAGGAAACAATTCAGTTTTTGTAAAATTTATTAAACTCATTTTTACTATTATAAGAATAAAAAGGTTTACAATTACATCCTTATCTGAAACAACATCGTTGTAGTAGGTGAGGCACACTGCAGAGTGCGCACACTATCAGCTCTAAGGCGTTGGTTCAAACTTCACGACAAACTTGTCCAAGTTATCAATTCGACAGTTATAATATCGGATTCGAGCTTTGTCTTGCTATCGCCTTCACTAAATCAGTCGTACCGTGTTTATAAAGCGCTAAATGTTAGAATAACGATAATGCCCTGTTTTAATCATCTAGAATTTCATAGGAAACACTCGTCGTATTATATGGCAACTAAATCAAACTTAAAATGGACCACAGCCATGTATTGTGTTAAATATTATGTAAAATGTGTCCCATTTATATGGGTTGAGTAGAGAATGTAGTAACTGACTGATGTAGTAAAGAAATAAGCAAGTGAGTTAAGCGTTAAAAAATAGTGTTAATATATATTTTTAGGTTCTTCCGTTTATATACCCGGGCGTGAAAGACATTAAATGACCGAATGGTCATCGTTGCACCTCACCATCCACGTGGGGCGTTACTCGACCGATTTAAAAATATAAACAAAAAAAAATTACCTACCATCGGCGTACGGTGGATTTATCTCTATCTCTGTCACACAGCCTAACTTGCGTATACGCAAGTAGGTTGTAGTCACTCGGACCCTTTAATTTACAAGTGATTGAGCGAGCAAGAGAAATAACGCCAATCGCTTGGACCATCATTTTTTCATAAATGTATATTTGTTTAAAAATATTACCTAACAATATTCATGCTTACTCGAATACCTAGTTCAAACCTTCAGATTAGCGATATTTACATAGTCGTTAGTCGTAAGCATGATAAAAAAAACGTACGATTGTTACAATCGCACAATATAATAATGGACACTTAATGAACCTTTATGTGGAGGACGAGGTTGGGTAGTCGGGATGCATTTACTGTCATATTAGAAGTTATTTCCGAATTTGGGACGTTTATGGAGAGTGAAAATCGCGATGATTGACGAACGTTGGTGGCGTCGGAGCGGGGCATGGAAGCGGGGGGCAGGAGCAAACATAACTTTACACATGCATGCATGTTTGTAGTTTTTGTGAGTAACGAGTCATATGTCATATTATAGATGACTGAAACACAGCGTTTCGTTTCGTGTTACGGTGCCGGGGATATAAACGAATGAACCTATTTTTAATAACTAATAGAAAAACAGTTTTATCATCGGAAAACAGAGATTTTAAAAAAGTTTATACCTTCATTTAAAATCTTAATGTTATTGTATCATAAGCTTTACGCTGAATTAGTTATTTATTTATAATTAATTTCATTAAAATTGAAAACTATATAAATAAAGACTTTTAGATGTTTATATTATTTCTATCTAACTTATGAAAATACAATTATGGACAAATACATAATACAAATATATTTATGATTATAAACTGTTACGTATACAAAACAGCTTCAAAAAACTTCATCATATCTAGTAAGTTTTAGAATGTTTAACGAAGAAATAATTATTTTTTTATAATTAACTTCATTCAAACTGAAAACAAAATAAATAAAGTCGTTTATATGTATCAAGCATATCTCACTCATGAAAATGTAATTATGGACAAATAATACAGATATATTTATGCTTATAAATTGATTACATGTTATTTTTTGAATAATGGAAACTACCTCTAATTTGTCCTTGTTCACTGTGTCTTTTTACATCATTTTCTATGCACGATTATTCCTCCATTGAAAAAAAAATCGGATGGTTTTTCTTGATTTCAATGCACATAGATATTATTTCATATTGTAATAAAAACTACATAAATGAATCAGTACAGAAAAAAATGTTTATGTACATGCAAAATATAAATCGGACAAATAATCATCAATAATATAATAACTATTTGCAATGTGCAAATGCAATTTGAGAGGGTTTTTTTTTAATATCATTTACAAGTGTTCAAACGAACACTTGAATATTTCACTATTTTACGCTTGGTCACTTACTCTTGTACCTTTGATTATGTCACATTTTGCGATCTGAATACACTGATTTATGATAAAAGTATTCAAAATAAGAAGAATATATTACGTAAATAATAACTTTGAAATACCGAATCAAAATTTTATTTTCTGGTTCAATATATATTTTTGTCATAATGAATAATGCAAACATCGTCGTTTCAAGGTCGTCGATATTCACCCGCTAGAAGTTTAAAGTTGGTATATGTAAAGACAAATGTTTTAAAAATTGGCATACGAAGAAAATTATTTAATCTTTGTGTACTTATAAGGTTTTAATTGTAATTTAATAGATTTAACGTCCTAATTTTTTAGTAATTTTACAGTTTTTAATTTAATTTTTATAGTTTTAATTGTTTAAATTTGATGTACAATTATACAAATTGTGAAAAATAGTGATTAAAGCTTTTTTAAAATTTAAGTACCTTTTTTTTGATAATGCTTTTTACTTTTTGAAATATAGTTATTTTATTGACATCTAAGAGTCACTCAATATTAACATGAAAAAATGCTTGGGCAGTGGGCTACTCCTATTGAGCACAGCACACGGGCGTGTAGAGGTTAAAGTCAAATTTAATTAAAATATGACAATACATATAAACTATTTATGAAAATTGGCTTTTTATTCTTACGATACAGATTTTTTATTACCCATACTACTCGTCAGCTAATGGGATGCTTATTAGCGGTATTGAAAGTATTTTTTTTATGTTAATTTTTATCTATTTTTGTAATATCGGAATAATATGGTATTTAATATGAAATACCGGAATATCGTTCGTTCGGTATTGCAACCCCTATCCACGGGTTGAGTACAGTGTCGGTCTGATGAAAAATACTTTAATACATCGAATATATCGGGGCGAACCTCATTGTATTGATTGTCATTAAGTATTCAGACTCCTTCTCAATAGAAGTAAGCACATAATTAATATTCAGCGATGAGGATCGAACTTGAACGTTGGTGAACCACCACGAGCCGGTTCATTCAATTAATATGTGCTTAGCCCCGGGGAAGGGGTAGTAGCGATATTATCGAGGCTGTGCTCGCATATGGTGCTGGTATTCGACATTAAATTAATATCATTATTATCAGCCGTTTCTTGTTACTGTAATATCAAATAAAAGCATTGACTAAAATACCTTTCACAGCTTTCTTAACAAATCATTTAAAAAGTGCTGCATACGTTACTATTTTATACGATGTCCGCTCCTAATGTTGGGCTTATGGCAGCGGTTTACAACGTTTATGCTACAACACCTCCTCTAAAAGAAAAGAAAAAATCCGCGCCTCTCCACCTATAATTTTTTAAATCGATATCATAATATAGACACGTTTTAAATAATAAAACTTTATTAAAAAAACTGATAAATATAATTAACAGAATAATAACAAGATTTTGTGGCATAGCGTAGGCGTAGGAAAAATGATTTAGTATTAACAATTGTGTTGGATTAAGGGTATCTTTAAAATACTTACTATTTATTTTAAATCTTAAATCATCACAGGCGCAAAATTTTTAACTATAATTTCTTGAAAAATATGTACCATATGTTATATTTAATATTTATATTGTAGAGTCTCGCAAGGCTTATTCTTGAAATATGTCAAACAATCTAGTCTTTTAAATATTTTTTACATTCATAATTTATATAAAAACTTATTGATGTACAATCCATTAATATATTATAAATTAGTTTAGGACAAGATATTCAGCAGATTTTACTAACGCAACTATTCGCAAAATAATTTTTCCTTGCTTTGCTCTCAGGAAAATTATAATAATCTGTTTTATCTGCCAGTTGGTGTTCTATTGAAATTTTTTTTTTATCGCAAATTGCTCACTGTCGATGTTAAAATGTTTTTTTATTAATTTCAACCACAAAATTATAATTCAGCTTCTTGTGACTGTTCACAACTTTTTCTTTCTGCCTCAACATTGAGGCTTCATGCCTGAAATTATTTTTATGTGAGAGTATATTTTGTCAATGAGTAAAATAAACATTCATTCACAGACTTTTTAGTTTTATTTATTTGTAGATATTATGTTACGAAAATTGTTTTTTAATTTAATTTTGGCGCCTCCCCTGGCGACGGTCTGCGCCTCCTTGGTTGGAAACCACTGGCTTATGGTCTTCTAATGTTATCTCAACAGAATTTTTCTACGACAACTGCTTGTTACTCAGTGACTAGGTCAGGAAACGTCTTTAGTTAATAGCACCTGTTACGTTTTTAGGACCGGATGGGTGAGAGGAAATTAAACAACGTAGACACGTAGAAAAATGTATTGGTAATGGTAACTGGTAATGGAGTTTCAACAAGCTTATGTGTAATATCGTGGACACCATTTAATGATTCTTATGTTTGGAATAAAACGCTACGTTCATTTGAAATGATGTAAGCATAATTAGTACAATTAAATTTATCACATTCATGATGGTTTCTGATAAAAATATTTCTATACAAAGTAAAGTACATTGTTTAAATAGAAAACCCGGATCGCAAACACAATCCCAGTTAAGTAAACCCGTCTTAACTCTCGAGTAATTCTACTGAATTGGTTTATGTAATATAAAGAAACACGTTGAGCAGTGTACACAGTGGTTAAGAAATTGTGTCTGTGAAATAAGAAATCATCCAATTTTATTTACAATGTAAAAGAATCACAAAAAATAATATACAACATGCACAAATAATTTTAACGATGCAGCTACTCTTTTTCATCAGCTTAACATAATTAACTCAATTGATTCCTGGCAAGGTCAAAATTTGATTTAATTCGTGATTAATATATCGTGCGCTTTGACACAATTATTGGCTTTTATGTTTTTGTTTAACAAGTTTGCTTCCGATGTGGTGCATTTTATATATGATCCTAGAACGCCATGTAGACGCTTCATTATTATCACGTATCATATGTTGGTATACAATTTTATCATGACGTAAGTATGTTCGCAAACAATGCACACACAGCTCCAACATACTAACTACTTTAGAAATTCAGTATTTCAATTTCAATACCGTAATCTATGATGGGTACGGTTATACTAGTCTAATATTCTCACCAAGTGATGAATTTCAACAGCATAGTGTTTAACCAGAAATGTTTATAAGTAAGTTGGTCAACGTCTCTTGATAATTGAGAGTAGCTAATCCCTCTCTACGCCCAGTTTCCACAATCGGATAGATTAGGTGGGAAGCCATGAAAACATCACAGAAATCCATGTTTTTGTACACAATTTATTAAAAAATCAATTCATAAAATGGTAAATGCAAATAGAAGATAAGCGCTACAGCAACTGTACGAAAGAATAATTTTCAGTCGATCCCAATAATACTTTTATAACAAAATTTTAGACGAGCTGCCCACATTTGCGCTAGAGCAACGGTTGGCAACGTTTTTTTTTTATGAAGACTAGCACCTGAATGGCATGCTTATGACAAAGGATACTATGTCTTAATTTTGCTGGATGAGAGAAGGATGGAGCCACATGTCCAAATTAAGCGCATAAAAAAATAATTTGATACTGGATATAAAAGATCATTATTTAGTTAGTAATTAGTGTTGGGAATCTTAAATAAGATTGCCCCAGGCTGCCTACTGCTGCAGCGTTATCATTCGGCTTGGGAAACTGACTGTGTAAAAAATATTGTATTTCGTAGTTCAAAAATTTACTCATTATTATATTTATATATATTCTTCAATTTTATACTATTCAACAGATCAGTCATTTTTGTATTGTGAAATTATAGTAACACATTGTGTTTGATTTCTTATAATGTATTATGACCAAGATTTTTATTTGACTATCATGCAATTTTTGTACATGGTGTATGTGAAAACCTATATAGGCAATATTGTTTTGTATTGTCCCGGATAGATTCTAAGTCAAACAATAGGCCTTTAGTCCAATCGATCACATAAGATAACAAATTCCCTTTCAAGTTTAGGTACCCACCCACGGTTGTAGATAAAACATAATACTCATGTAGGTATTCTATATCCACCGACAACAAGGCTCAGGATTTCAATCAACAAGAATTCCGCAAAGTAGATTGTTATTGTGAACACGCATTTAGGAAATTTTGTCGAAAAGCAACAAACTGCCAACTTATATGTTAGAATCCATACGTGCAGCTAGCTATTTTTCAGTTCAATCGAATATGTCTAAAAACGAATTAAGCAAGTAGAAAAAATCATTTGCCTTTAACAATTATGACAGAAGTATATTTATGCATAAAATTTGGTGGCTCATTTTCATCTATAAATTTTCAATGAGGCCCTCATCGAATTTCTAGAAATACTCAGTGATGACTGTTTTTGTGGATATTTTATAATGAATTTGTAGGTTCCAAAAGTCATGTTGCGAATATAATATTATTTTTTTAGATGATTGTGAAATAAAATTTTGAATAAGTTATTTAATAATGGTATTTGTTTTCTAGTGTCATCTGATACAGGCAATGTTATATATTCTCAAAACCCCACACGAAAGAATGTGAGAAAACTAATATTTAGAATAGCGATCGTGTATGACTCGCTATTGAGAAGCTTTGTATGAAAAATTGTTATTCAACGGTATTCCAGAACCTTCTGAATTAGAAAGTAATAAATTTTAAATTTCATTATCCGAAAGTATAAAAAAAATGGATTTACTTCATTATAGAATAATTTAATAAAACAATTTCTATTCTTTGACGATTTTTTTGTACGAAAGGTTAACAAAAAAAGGAAAGTTTTTTGCCCACGATTATTATCTGCGTATTTCCTCTTTCGCAAAAGGCTTTGATATGTACGAATGCACGTAGGGTGTTTTCAATATTGTATTTCTGTTTTGTTTTTCAGTCAGTCGATATGATCACTAATCCAGGCTGCCTTCACAAACATATTTTCCTTTTATATAGAAGGAAAAGTTTGCACGGGAACGGAATACCAAATTTTGCAAAGGTGATTCGTATCTACAAACTTGGTAATAGTGACTACTTACCTATCCATAGGCGAAGTTTCTCAAACAAAACTTGTACGAATATAACTAAGTTCTGTAGAAAAGAATGAAGGAATAATACATGTGTTTGTAAACTGATTATTTTACGTACAAATGAGGGATAAGTCCATTATCATACGATGCACATTATTAGTCCAGAATCTAAACTTTGTAACTCCATAAACGACTACATTACAGCTAAATGTAATTCGTACATTTCGATGGTTTTTTCCACAGATCAAGGTAAGTTTTTAGTTGAGTATTAAAATAAGAAATGGATATATTGAATTTGTAGACAAATGAATAATACACAGGTATGTGATCATTAACTACTAAACTTACAATTTGGGGCAAATGGATTCTTAATATAGTTTTCTCAGTTGCTCAACTCCTATTTTTTTCGAAGAGAGTAAGGCTAGAGATAGGACAGTACTAGTCACTAGTACAGTCGAACGAAAAAAACGATGAACTAACCACTGTGGCTAGTTCATCGTTTTTTTTACTTAAGCTTTTTAGTATAGGCTTTTAGGTATCATAGAAATCCATGGGTTCGAACACAAATCCATAGATTGAGTAAAAATTAATTTACGAAACTGCCCTTACTATTAATTTATTTATGATACTAATATTAAATGAAAAGCTTTAATAAAAACAGCTGTCAGCATTGGCCTGGCAACGTACCTCTACCATCTCCGAAAACCGTTGAGAGATTAAATGTCCAGCAGCTTCTCATTAAAAAAATTTTTTTGAAATGATCTAAATCGGTAGTGTATGCTTTTTTTTAAATTTAAGAATGTATGTATATAATAACAACATTTGACTACACAGTTTGAAAAACAGTGACACGAGTGGCCCGCCCGCGAGTTCTGACAAAAATTCTGAAAAGAAAATACAATTTCCTCTATAAGGTTGTCTCAATATAATAAATAATTCACTAGAGTTGAGCTATTTTTTATTATTTTTCATAGAAAACCACGATGTTTATTTTATTTTAATTGAGGTGAGCTTGGCGGTAAATTTATGGTAATTTTATTTCAGTAAGTATAATTTTACAATTATTGTACTGTACATAAATCCTTTTACGATTGTTTTTTTGAAACCCTTATTCATAAAAAAAAAATTTATTGTCAACCTATTATAGTCACGCGTCCGAAAGATTATTGGTTGTTTTGAGTTAATTTGCTGCGGTGGAAAAATTTAAACGTCAAACAAAAACACATCAATTTTAAAATAGATGACTATAATAAACGTTGTATATTTACAGATATTGATATAAATAAAAAAATATACAAAGATAAAAACATAACAAGTCACCCAAGTGTCATTTTTTCACAATGTGGATATATGGATGAGTTTGATACAGGGTAGGTAATTAGCTAATTGTTACTTCTGTACCTCGTGCTTAAGATCACACAGGGTGGCCAGGATGTTGTATAACGTGCTGCGGCATGTGTACGGCCTTAAGTAAAAGAAAAAAATACACTCTTCCATTTTTAATTTCTCAGATGTCAAACAACTAGAATCAATGTTTACGTTAAAATTAAAAATATTCTCATACGATTAATCTGAAGATGCTTCTCAAAGGGGCGAACGCGTGTTACGCATAGTTACACAACCAGTGGAATAAAAATGATCAAATTGAATTAATTAGACAATTCTGAATATTTGTTTTCCAATGGAATTCGTGGTAGGTTTGAATTTATGAACAGTTTTTTGGTTTTTAAATGGCCATTATTTTGTAACCGAACAAAACAACATGATAAAACAAAACATAAAAGCCAAAAACAGAATAATGACAATCCTAAACAGGGGAAAAATACAGCACTTAAGGTTTTTTCGTATCTATTTGTGAATTAAAAAAATACTATGTACCACAAAATTTAAATGTATTATATCCTTATGGATATACATACGAAAAAAATGCATTTTTCTGTTTTGTCACTTTTCTATTTTTGACTGTTTTCTTTTGTCACTGCTGTGTTTTTTCATATTCTGTTTTATCATTTCCTGTTTTGTTACCGACCATATTATAATGACCGTTACAAAGTGTGCCTAAAATATGACTCATCCTTTTTTGATCATCCTACACGGATATAACAGAATATTTTTCTTCGGAAAACGATAAATGTATCGAGCAATGTTAAGAGTATTGGACTTATAGTAATAATATCATAAAGGAAAGGCATAGAAATAATATTATATGAGGAGGGCTTTTGCCATAGAAATACATACGAATAAGACCGCTAAGGGAATGGTTTGTAGATAATAATTTTATTGTATTATAGAACTCAGAAAGCGAAAAAATATACGCTGAAACAAAACTGGTAATTTATATTTTCATTATTATTGTAATAATACCGCAGAATTTAAATGGAAATAATGAATTTGCTAAATATCGATGTTGGAAAGTTAAAAACGCATAAGTTCCATATTGTAATTTTCTAAATTACCTAAACGTACTCTTTTTTTCGTTGTTATTGAAAGAATCAAATCAAAATCGGTTATTTAAATAATAACAAAAATGTTAAAAAGGACGCATGCATATTGCATATATATATATTATATAGTAAACATTATGAAAACAGCTATCAATTTTCTTAGTATTTCGCCTTTGAGCTCAGCCTTCCGCAATTTTAGAACACGTTGCACATATGAAAAGGGCTAGTCACTGACACAATCATAATTTATTTTTTTCCATGTCCGCTCCCGAATGTGGAGCATATGGTCTCCTAATGGAGGTATCTTGACAGAATTTTTCTACGAGAACTGCTTGTCACTCAGTTGCTCAACCTCTCATTTCTTTTTCGAAGAGAGTAGGGATAGAAGAATAGGGCTATGACAGGACTAGTTGTTAGCTAATCGCTCTCGTTACGCCCCGTGAGGATGGGATTGGTGGGAGGGAGGACTCAGACTACGAACAGAAATATCGACCATAAATCGATTGAAAGATCAATCTATGAAAATCGTCCGCACCGGGAATTGAACCCGAGACATCCGTAACCGTAGCCAGCGACGAAACCAACTGCGCCACGGACGCCGAAAATTACTCATAATCATAATACAATTACTTTAATTGCAATTCTTATGTTATAAGCTCCTAAAGACCGACATTATTTCAAACCATATATAGCATAATATATGATAGTACTCAAAGACAACTTGCGGCTCTTTGAGCACGCACATAAGGCTCTTCAGAAATATCAAATCTGAAAACCATCATTAGATTACTGTACTGTATGAAAATATTTGTGTTGACAATGCATTATATAAAGAGTATGTTGATAAGCCAAATAAGCGATAAGTCATAAATTGAATAATTACAAAGAAATCGAAAGTTCATTTTCACATTCGTTTTAGGGAATGGTTGTAAATTGTTCCTTATTTATTTTATGTAAAATAAAAATGTCTACAATAGTAAAAATAGTATGTATTTAAAAAAAAAAACAACATTTAATTGGTTTGTTTGATAAATCTTACGTATTATCAATTATTTACTGTTTCACCGTAACTGTAAAGATATATTTACAGTTATGCTATTCATAGTTGGCAACTTTGAAAAATCCTAGTACCTAAATGCGATGGAACGTATTCATCTAGCAGTGGGTTGACAGTGTTTATAAAAAAACTATCCAAGTCGTAAATGTTAACTCATCAAGGTCATCCAGTTACCCATTCTTTAAAAACCGTTAACACCTTTCGGCACAGTTCCCACAGTTAACACTGTTATTTTTACTCTATAAAATAATTTATTCGCCATTATTGCGTAGGTATACAAAATAATAATAAAATATAACACAATAGAATTCCTAGCAAGTATATTGGAATATTTTTTTAAAATTTAACCCGCAATTGAACGTAAATATAATTTGATTAAATTTATATCTATCCACATGTGAGCGATACATGTTATGATAAATTTAAAATATACGAGATAATTAAAGTTTTAGTATCGAAAGGTTGCTAGGAACTTTTAACGACACATACATCCATGTCTTTCAGCAAAGTCCATAAATCAATGTATAAAAGTTGTCATTCGTGGATTCAAACACAATTAGCATTGAATAAAAATCTTAATATTGTTCAGCTCCAGCCACGTAAAATAGAGCATTGTGGCATTTAGTGGGTTTTGTTGGGTATAACCAAAGTAACGTTAAGTTACAAGCAGTGCTAAAAGAAAATATACAATTTACGAGTAGTCCTGGGAGTCCCAGTCTCTACGAACAAATTGTATAGCGGTTGCACGAAGATCGTCGCTCAACTGCATTTTTCGTCGAATAAAACATATATTTTGAAAAGATTTCTTGTGAGTTTATTCAGTGTTTCTTTACTATAACAATATAATTTAAGATTCATCGAATACCAACGTAATAATTAAATCGTCGCAATAAATTATATTGTACAGTCGTCATAATATATGTAGTCACTGGCTCGAAATGCGATGTGCGGCAGGATAGATTTATTAAAATCATAATTTACCGCAAAATTCACACATTGAATTATCGATTAATAACAATCATTGATAACGATTAGGCTTTCTAAATATACTCTTTTAAAGTAAGTATACAACTTTGTTCCCAATATAACAATTAAAATTGATAACTTAGTTATTTCACTGGCTGTGTTACTAAATATAACGCGTTTCGCTACTTTAAGAAGCATCTTTAGACTAACTATATCGCAAAAAACGGTATTAAAATGAATTGTTTGATATATAAGTTTTTAGAAATTAATAAAACCATTAACGCTAATCGATTGTTAGTAAATAACATTAAATAGGACATGTAGCTCACTATTATCAAATTTATTTCCCTTGGGATTTTCACCTCCAAACACTAGTAATTAATTATGTAATTGGTACAATCGTCGTTTGGGTCTTAACCCCTCCCCACCTCCAGTAGAAGGAAACAAACCCACCCTACCTTTCATTTTTAATTTAAGAACTAGAATCATTATTTACCTTAGAAACAAATAACCTTGAAATATAGTAAGTCTTAAGATGCTTCTTAAAGAAGTAAAACGCGTTTAATTTAGTATCACAGCCATTGGAATAACTAAATTATCAATTTTATTTTATATTAAAACACAAAAGTTACCACCGAATCCATCGAAATTATCTTTATAAATATTAATATTAAAGATACTATATTTAATTACCCACTATTTAAAATTTTTAAAATATGCTAGAATTAATCGTAATTCGTCCAAAATATCGATTTCATGACTCCGCAGTAAATGTAATGGACCACTCGGCCCCAATATTACCTGCTGACGGGCCCTACAGCATGGCTTGTAATTATAGGGGCTTCAGTATAACACGTACAAATCGAAAAGGACTATGATGAGGCTTAAATGATAAAGAATTAGGTATAATCATTGTTTAAATATTGTGATAACAATTTTATGATATAACTTAAATTTTAATTTACACGCTGTTTGAGGGTTAAACTATTTTGCTCAAATCAGCAATATTTATTGCCCATACAATTTGTTTAATTTACAATATATGGATATAATTTATGTGCCCTGCTATAAAAGAATTTGTTAATTGTTTATTATTACGAAATATATGTATATTAATTAATTAATTTATGAGAATCATTGTAAACACCATCATTTTTAATTAAATGGTTATTCAGAATTACTTCATCTCAATTAGTCAGTACTGAAAACCGTTATCCTTATTAATTATTTGTAATTTCTTAAGATGCCAAGTTCAATTAATTATTTGTTAGAGTATCTGAAGATGGTGCCTCTTAAAGTGAGCTGGGTATCTTCATGGGTACATCGGGTTCTGTTTTAAATCAATTCAAATCTTTATGTAAGTATTTATTCCGTAAATTTTCTCCATAGTTCTTATTATGTATCATTGCGTATATCTTACATTGCTGATGTGAATCATGACATTTGACCAGGCCCATATAGAGACGGCGGCAGAAGGAGCAATTCATATCTACCTCGCATTACAAATATAAATACAATATATTACATAATTTAAGACATCGACTGAGGGTGCTTGATGGAATTTCAATATTAAATTTGGATTATTGAGATTTTGTACACTTCCATGTATTTTGTCACTAACGACCCGGTTCGTGTGCTCGAATGCCTGAAGATGCCGAAAGGCGAAACCCGGGTCGTTAGTGACAAAATACATGGAAGTGTACAAAATCTCAATAATCCAAATACAATATATTACATTATAAATATAATTTATGATGGTGATTGCATTAGCATTTTTAAAACTAAGTCTGTTTCTATAGCAGGAGAAAGATTCTTTAGTGTATTGAAAAGAACCCAAAACTTTCTATGATCGACATTGATTGACTAAAATTGTCTGGTGACACACAGCATAAATTTCTGGATTACTTTGATCCTATAACTGAATTAGCCAATACATGTAAAGCTTTTATTTTTGCTTATTTATTTTCTGATATTTATATTATTAATACATGTGATATTTTCTTCCTGAAAGTTTTCCTTTCTCAACAAAAAATCGGCATGTGAAATAATAAGCAATATGAAAAATCTAAAAGTTTGTTGGCATTTTGTTTCTGAAATAATTACATCGAATTATTGTGTGCCGCGGCTCAAAAAATGACGGCGTTTATTTCCTATAATCGAGACTTAAAAAAAAGTATTATATTTATGTTTATAAGTAACCATTGAGAAACTTTATTATATGTTGCTAATATGTAGATATGTTGTAAGCCTCCAAACAACAGCAACGATTTGCTTGACATCTCACCTATTAAGTTATTTATTTCTCCAACAAGTGTCTCACGTTTATTGGTGTCGATACGAAAAATGTTTCGGAATAGACCTACAGCGTTGTATATTATTATTTTTCCCAGCGGTCTCACTTTATCAAAGACATTTTTATTTCACACTTTAAATTCCAGGCCTCTTTAACCAAATCCCGACAATTCTAAAATCCCGGAAACTTTAACATTTCCCATTGATCCTAATATATCGAACGAAAAAAATGTCATTATTTGTACACATTAAAATTGTTTCGGAACTAATTAAAATACAACAGATAACCCATATTAATAAATAAATAGCGTAAGTTATCTAAATTCTTTGTGTTTTAATTAATTAGAAAAGGGAACATTTCTTCAAGTTACATATAATTTTGACCAAATAAATTTAGATATTTTGTTGACCGTTTAATAATTGTATTACTAATACGCTGGTTCTCATTTATTTTCGATTTAAGCCCTGGTTTCCAAGATCTGAACACCTTCTGACACAATTAGATGTATTGAAATGAGAGATTGTACTATCAAATGCCTTTTCATTTTGCATGATTTCTACATGATTACGAAAACAGTAAGTATTTCTTCATACTACAAGCCGATTTTAGAGTTAACAAAAAATATTTCATAACACTTAACGTATTTTAGAGCAAAGATAATATTATTTATTAGTATCAATTGGAAGGCTAGGTACTTTTCATTTTAAATAACACTGTACAAATATTTTTAAGCCTGGTTTGTGGTAATATTTATTTTAGTCGTCTTTAATAATGATTAAGAATAAGAATTATAGAAATTGGAATGAGGCGCATTTTATATAATAATACATCTGAAAGTTTAAGAAGAAATCTTCGCTATAACTAGTATCTGCTAATTTTAAGGTATTTATTTTATATTATATTTTCTAATCTCTTCACAAAAAAGTGTAAGCTGATAAAAATTTGTTAAATTCGTATTAATATTCTTTTTATGAAATATTTTAAACAATAATATCATTGTAAATCAGTCCAAAAAATCCATGTATTTTTGTCATAGTATTTTGTATTTTTATCACATTTTAAGAAGCTATGGTATGCGCAACAGCTATTATTTGATGGTAAATTATGGGAATTTTCCCTTTTTGTACATCAATTCAAAGAATACGTTTTTATTCTAATTATGTCAGAGACATGTTGATGTGTATTTAAGTATATGGTGTTTAGTAATAAAAGTGAATTATTTATATATACTATTATTGACAAAATTAATATGATCATCCGAAATCCGATACAAAAAATTTTGCTTAAGTTAATTACTAGCCCTCTCCTATCCCCACCTTAGTTGTTCTGAAAAAAGTGGTGAAGAAGAGAATAACATATTTTTATTACACTTTTTTGTGCAAATTCTACAATTTTACATAATGATCTGAACTGGTCTTGTTTATCTTTAGTTGAAAAATACTCGCGACGAGCTAACATAAATTGAAATAATAAGTATATTTTTTTTTGTTCTGTTTAAATAAATACATCTAAATGTTTTATTATTTACTTTTAACTATGTTACACCGGGTGACTAGAGCTGTTTTAAATATAATGTATTGGAATACTTCATCTACATTTTTATAAAAACTTCAAGATCACCTTGCCCATTTAGAATCTGACTTGATTAAATGGGATCTGACGGGATAATTAACCCACTAATTACGATTATTGCGGCAGTGGAAGGGTTTCGTTAATTGCCACCTGTGGGATCGGATGGGTTAGCCTTGTTCGTTGCTTGAATAGTTTGATTTTTTATAGATAACCTTTAAGGTAAATTATTGCCTTTTATTGCCGCTTTGCTTAGTTTTCTGAGACTCTTGCTTGGCAGAATATAATGAATTTTTGAACACGTGTTCTTAAAAATGCGTAGCTTAATATTATATGACTTCATTATATAGAATATGTGACTCAACCTTCTATTTGAAGGAATGAAAGAGCACAAGCAGTCTTGTTATGGTCAACTGCTAACTTTTAACATTATAATTATTTGATGCAATATATATTATTTTATCGGTATTACATGAGTAACTTACGCTTCACGGTGATATTTTCAACTTTCAAAATTCGCTAGCACCACCATAATAACGAAGACGCAAATATTTGTGTTTCAGTTATCTGCGTTTAGAATATTGCAGTCAGGGTGAAAACAGGGAGTAACATTATATTTATAGAAGCATGGTATTTAAGCTGCCGTATTTCAGTCAATTGTGACATGTTTGTAATTTGATAGAGAGCCTGGCATGTACTCTTGAATTTGAATCTATCCTAGGCGAAGCCAGGTAATAATGTTTGTAAAGTATATCATAATTCATATCTCTAAAATACTTTTTCGCCCGTTCCTATTCATAAAAATTAAGTTTACTTGCAAATAGTTTTATCAATATTTCGTAACATTTTCTAGTGAAAAACGCATGCGGTGGAGATGTAAGGGTTCAAATATTTTTGAACTTGTATTAAAATAATTCCCTTTAACAACGTTTCCTTCATTTCGTATTGAATGCGGGGTTCCTATTAATCAACCCTACATCAGTCGGTGATTCAAAATTCTCAACAATTGTATCGCCACAGGACTGAACTAACCCCACGGCAGTCTTTGTTTGCCATTGCCATTGTTGGCAAGGATTTAATATTAACTGCCAAGTAATGACAGGGTTGGCTTAAGTGATTTCGCCGCCCGCGGGGAAATTTAATGGGCCACCCGCATGTGAGGCGAAAAAACGGCGTTTTGTGCAATAATTACATCTGACGCATTTTGGTGGAAATTTAAAAAACAGCTAAACAATTAAATTGCTTAATAATAACGGGGGCTTACTGCGAACAAGTGTGACAATTACCTAATTTATTTATTCATACATATATTACACTATGTCATTATTGTATTGTTATGTTACTAAAAACAAACCGTTTTATCGTCATTATAAATTACACCCCTTTTTTAAAAATCTTACTGTTTTGTTTGAATTGAAAATAAGCGATATACTTTTTTATCAGGATAAAATATACAGTATACGACTATTAATGTGTTAACTATCAATTATTGGTAGAAAAGCATTATATCTCCAGTTGATAATGCTCGTAGTGAGCGAAACCGGTCCTAATCATTATGAAAATGTGTAAGATGTACAAAACAAATTGTGTTTTATTTTTAAAATCGCATTTCACGTTAATGATCGTAAGAGTTTAATGAAACAAAAATATTTTTATAAACTAACAAAGATTTTTGATAGACCGAAAGTAAATAAAATATACTAAATTATTAGTTATAGTTGTCCTTGACCCTTTCACTTTTTGATTTCCTTATTTTGTGACCACGCACGTTTGGTGAACGAAACGTTTCAGTTGAATAGTTATGAAGAGTTATTACGGATTCTTTAATATCGGGGCAAATTAAGGGAGGTTATATGGCTTTTCTTGGGGTGTCATTTTTTTTACAAAAGGAAGCGAAAAAACCGCTATTGTTTCAAATCCGTAGGCTAGTGATTAAATGCTTACATGATTTGTTATGTGTCACAATAAACTTGCTCTCGCGAACAAGTATTTCTTTATTATTGGTATGCATTAAGGAATTGTTATCAACAATGAAAGCTTATTTGTAATATGTATGGCATAAAACTATGCAATTTATGAAAACTAATCAATGCAGTGACATATAAATAGTAAAAAAAGTTATAATACGGTCATAAGATTATTTTATTCAGTGTTTTTAAACAATTTTGATGAAACTCCTGATGCAGCTAATATCAACAGAAGTTTTTCTACGAGAACTGATCCACTCAGTTTTTCGAATATGGTAATAATAGAAGAATAGCACTAGTGGCTAGCTATTCCCGCTGCGTCCCGTAGGATTGGATAGGCCGGAGGGTTGAGGGGGAATTTTATATATCACAGACATCCATGCCTTAGATCTTAGAACACACTTTATATATCGATTGAAAAGTTAATTTATGAAATTGTCCGCATTGAGATTCAAACATTCCCTTGAACACCACGAAGCCAACGACGTTGCCCATTTGACTAAAAGCATATCAAGATTTAACAAAATTAAAAAGAATATTGATTTATTTTATTTGATTATGTGGAAAAAGGACACGAGTAGCAGACCAGGGTAAAAATTATTTATTTAATACTAGTGAGTACCCGGCGTGCGTTGCAATGCCACTCAAAGAAAGAAAGAATTTGTGGTTTAATTCTGTTTATTGAAGTGCTTTTGGAATTTTTATATACACAGTATTTTTTATTTCCGTCTAGTGGGTATACGAATCAACCAGAAGTTTTTGCCGAGATGTCTCTGTGTGTATGTATTTGACTCTTTTTTTTAGATTTTTTGTAGATTTTAGATTTTTTGTGCGCACAACTACTCACCAAAGTTTCATCGAAATCAGATTAATGGCAAAGGAATGCATAGATGACAGACAAACAAACATTCATTTTTTATATATATACGTAAGACCTACTGTAAGTTAATTGTACTATAATGCCTATAACTTTTGCGCAAGTGCTTGCAATAACTTGGCAAATTTTTATCGGAATCGGATGAACGGTATGGCAGTGCATAAGATACGAACAAACAAACATTGACTTTTATATAGAAGATACAAAAATTCATATTCACGTCAAATTTAATTTTCATAACTACGTTTATTTCGAATTAAACAATTTTCTAAAACTCAATTACGAATCCTTGCTCGAACAAAATTTAATTCGAAATATATTTTTCAATAAAAAACAATATAGACCAGCATAAATTTTCTTTCCGGTATGTCAAGTATGATGGATCTGTGTGAAATATCATCACCTGAAGATGCTTCAAGATAAGAGGTATATGACGAAACCGGTGACAGCCTGCTTCACTAGAAAGCTTTGCTGATTGATGGATTCCGCTCTTCAAAAGTGAATCCAAAAAAACGCGAGATAAATCGACATAGATTAAGGGTAGGAATTGACACAATACTGGAATAAAACAAAATTCAATGCTATGTTTTATATGTAGTATATCTACACACCTATGAATGAACAAAAAATATTTCAAAATCAGAAGGTACTATGGTAATTTATCAATTTGTAGGTGTAATCTCATAAAATTTTTGTGCTTTTCCCAATTCAGCATTTTAATGGTTACATTTTTTTGCCTTTTATATCTAGTATTCAATCATGTTAATATATATATGAAATTGTTCAATCCAAAATAAACATATAATTATTTTGAATGCAGTCGGTATTTTTAAAATTAATTATTATATTATATAATTATAACTCAACTGTCACGCTGGTTTAATTTTATTTATCTATATCTAGCAATGAAATTTACATCTTTGAGTTGCTATTTTAATATTAGTATCAGATACTAAAAGTACAGGTTCGAGTCCTGGAAAGGTTGAAATTGAATTAAGATTTTTAAAATTAAGATCTTGGGCATGGCTGTTCGTGCTATCATTTCTCTTCGACTTTATTTCCTGTGATCTTAATGATTAAAAATGTCTGGCATATTAGCTGTAATGCGTACTATTTTTATTTATAACAAGCGAGTACCCGGCATGCGTTGCAATGCCACTCAAAGAAAAAAAGTGTTTGTATTTTAATTCTGTTTATTGAAGTGCTTTTGGATACACAACATTATTTGTTTTTCTGTCCGGGCGTAGACGAATAGATCAGAAGATTTTCCGACGCCTGAGCAGGCCACATAGAGCTTTTTTTTCGAAAGCTTCGCGGGTGTGCGCACAACAACTCACCAAAGTTTCATCTCAAGTGGATGAATGATATAGGAACGCATACGGGACAAACAAACATTCATTAATATATATATATATAACTTTCATTCTATTTTTGAAGCTGTAAATTACGGAATTCATCAGCGTTGCAGATAATAATATAAAGCTTACGTTTTTCACTAATTAGTATATAAAAAGAACTGTAACATGGCACTTTGCATCGGGCCAAGTGTGTCGCCACGTGACGGGTAATGGTGGGTCCTGGTAATTTGAAGACTTGAAGGTGCTTAAAAAGCTGGTGAATTCATAAGGTGAATTTATTATTGAAACGTTTCAGCTTTTTAAGAATCCTCATGATAAATTTTCATAATGGAAAAAAGCCAAATATTATTTTTTATCTGTAGCCATTAAAAGGTACGCTTTATTACAAAGGAAGATATTTTTTTAGTATTGCAGTACATTTCAATTATTCGCCATACATAAAAACGCGTTTTTACAGTGCTCGGAATGGACAATGCTGCAAACTGTTACACTCGAAAATGTACGTGTTTAAAATAATTTGGTGATATTGTAAAAAAGCTTTAAATGAGTGATTTTGAATATCCAATGTTTTATTTAATGAAATATCTGTCTTAAGATTGTCATGATTTAAGAATTCTAAGTTTTCTTTGACACACATGGTAAAGAAAGCATTGGAATAATGTAAATATAAAAAATAGATCTATATGAAAAAAAAACCCATAATCTAATATATATAAATCAATGTGGGTTTGTTCGTATCTTATGCACTGCCATACCGTTCATTCAATTCCGATAAAACATTGTCAAGTTGTTGCTTGCACATGCACAAATAATATAGGCATAGTACAATTAGGCCCAGCCCGGCCCGAGCCCGACTCTCAACGTTTTAATTTTTAATTTACAGTAGGTCTTATTATATATCAAAATCAATCTCACAATCCAGATATATCTAAAATCTAAAATAAAGAATCAAATTCGTATCAATAGCGATATCTCGGAAAACCTTCTGATTTATTCGTGTACGCACCAGACAGAAAACAAAAAATATTGTTTGTCCAAAACACTTCAATAAACAGAATTAAAACACAAAACACTTTCTTTTGATTTTTTTGAACCAAGTTTGATTTATTCAAATAACTCAAAAAAGTGTGGTTAGCTTCAAAGGTGCAAATATTGGCCATGCTCAGGGCCAGCACTATACGGTTTGCCGCCCCAAGCAAGATAGTAATTTCCCCCCTTATTTATAAAAATAAAAATTGTTGTCTCACAAGTATCATCATATTCGAACCGCGAGTCTTAAATTTTTCACTACAAGCGGTTGTCTGATACGTCTATGCGTAACGACGACATAATTAAAGATAATGTAAACGAACGGTGTGTACAAAAATAACATGTTTTTAAAAAATTAAAAATAATTGAGCACAAGTTATGAAATGTAGATCTATGAAAATATTATGAAACAATAATTTATATTTTATTAAGTGATGTGGGGTACAATTCGTTCCCTGGTATTATTTTTCAAAGATAATAATATGATAAAACGACTATAATACTTTTTATAGCAACACTTAAAACTCTCATAACATTATCACACGTTCAAATAAAAAATAATAAAATATGCTTAGAACCCATTTAATACAAGGCGAGTCAAAAAAAGTGTACTAACTCTACTTCCAGATGGTTCTATGCAACGATAATAATTTTTACGACGGAATAAAATTGTTGCTTAAATATTATATATCAAAATCCGCAATGCAGAAGTCACACTCGCATCGACCCGTCGTACAGCAAGCGCATGACTGCTGTGTTAGGAATGTGAATTGCATAAAATATAATTAAGTTACATCGAGAGATATTAGTGCTTGTTTCACATAATTATATACTATAATAATTACTATATTCGTCATTTATTTTAGTAACAAGGGCGTGAATATTTTAATTACAACTTGTGTAAGGTCATATAAATTTTTCAAAATATAGTATATACTGTAAATTATTTATGTCCACATATATTTTTTAATTCTTATTTCTGGTATTCATTTATTACAAGCCAAATAGGTCCAAACTAAGATTCCATCACAAATGGAATTCGTTATAATTACACTTAACTCAGTGAGTTCATCCGTATTTTCGAATACATGTAGATAACGAAAGACGAAATCCGTGCCGTAAAAAAACTTAATATGGAAGCGTTAAAAATAGCTGATTTCAGTTAAACTGAGAAAATTATTTAAAAACTATTTATCATACAATCTTGTACCAGTTCTCGCCTGAAAAACTGGCGACACTCCATAATGTCTAGAAATAATATATCGGTCTTGACCACTCCTTGACAAAGTTAATTGAGGCTCAATATTGAGTACTATTATGTTTATAGACGTGCTGTGATAAAACAGTTTTTTTATGAAAGAGGTGCCGCAATATTAAATAGTTGGGAAACACTGTACAATCAAAAAAATAAGAATCCCTTGCTTTTTTAGCAAAAGGCAACCTTACAAGGACTTGTCCCCTTTTAAATTATGCACGAATATCTACGGTATATCGACCATTTTTTTTTAATTTACAGCAAAATTTGATACCCTTAAAGTTTTCGTATGGTATCTATATCTATGTTCATTTTAGGGTAGCTTTAAAAATAAATAAATGTTTTTACTGTTTTCCATAACAATATTATGTCGTACTCTTTAGCCTGGTGGTAAAATAATCTCTTTGGAATCAAGAATTTCGAGATAGATTCCGAGCTAGGTCTTCTCAAATATTGATTCTTTTAAACTTTTAAATATGATTTTAGACTAAGGGCGTGACTATCCATTTTGTATTTTCTAGTTAGGTTTTATATCTGTATAAATTGCTTAAAGCTACTCAAGTTTATGGCAAATGATTTAATATTAAAAAATCTACAACATTGGATTATTTTGTGATAAAGTATAATTCTATTCTATAAACATTTTTTAAATTCAATTGAAAATATATCATTTTGATAATGTAGAGCAATTCAATAAAAATTGAAATTAATTTGAAAAAAGGATGTTTTAATAAATCAAAATTTAAAAAAAGGCAGTTAAATGTATAACTGTCTGCGTCCGTGGCGCAGTTGGTAACGTCGTTGGCTACGGTTATGGATGTCATGAGATCAAATCACGGTGCAGAAAATTGATCTTTCAATCGATTTATGGATTTCTGTTCGTAGTCATGAATGTTTGTGATGTAAAAAAACTCCCTCCCACCCATCTGATCTTCAAAAACGGGGCGTAGCGAGAGCTCTTAGCTAACCGCTAGTCCTGTCCTAGCCTTATCCTTCTATTACTTTAATCTCTTCTAAAAAAAAGGGAGGTTGAGCAACTGAGTAACAAGCAGTTCTCATAAAAAAAAACTTCTGTTGAAATACCTCCATTAGGAGGCAATGTGCTCAATGCTTGGAGCGACATGGTAAAAAAATGTATAAAAAAACATAATTATTTACTGTTGAAAAATAGCAGAAATGTTACAGATCGTTCACACCGACTTGACAGTTAGTAAAAAATGCCGGATTAACTTTCAGGCATATTTGTCAACATGTAGAACGAGTGTATTTCCACTCGTAAAATTTTGCGTTTATCTAAATGAATTGATAATCCGCACACTTCAGTTAAATCATCAGTATTAATCAGCTGCTCCTGAGACACTCTCTGAAATAAACTTGAGATATGCTTAACATTTACTACATCACTGGATACTGTCGAGAATTTAAGAATGGAAAAGTAGCGGTGGGCGGATAGGGCAGGCAAAGCCCGACTGCTATTATAATACAGTGTTTTTTGTTTGTCTTATTTATGGAGAAATCGAATTAAAAATATTCCGTACATTTATATGATCTTCCAAAAAAATGTTTTTTAAACTCCCACATATTATGAGAGTGTTGCCATGTTCTGGTTCCAAACTATGTTTCCATCTCTTGTTCACGCACCCATACGTAATATAACATTTATACATTTTATTATTTATAGTCCACAGTGATCGATCAAATGAATAAAATTTCAAGTTAAATTGTTATTTTACTATTAAATTTTGGTCTGTTCAAAACCACGAACATTTCAAACATATTGTTTCATTATTTCACACAAAATTTTAATGCATTGTAATTGAGCTGCTTTGTCAGCTATGAACAAAGAAAAACAAAATAAATAATGTTGTTCTGTTCGAATTCCAAATTTGTGGGCACATTCATTTAAATTCATCGATGCCGCGGTAATAATTAAAAAAATACATTTTGTGTAAAACATAATAATACTTATTTTATTACCCAACGAAACAAAATTTCATACGTTTCAATAAATGTGTGTGTAAATTTGTATATTCAGTGACTCTCAATGTGGTATGAAATAAAAACGAACTAAGTGCCTATTTTATTTATTTTATTAATGAATTGCATTGAAGAAGTTGAACATTTCATTCAATTATATTTTAAGAGTGAAGATTAAGAAACGCACCTTATTACATCAACGGTCATGTAGAGATCGAGTGTAGGGATTCCAATTCTAATATTTGAATATTCAATATTCGAATGTATTCGCCCCTTTTTTAACTATTCGATATTCGAATATTTGGGCAACTATTCGTAATAATTTTCAATGAACTATTTTACAAAATCTACGAAAGATCACATCGCATTTTCTCCAGATTTCAAGAGCCTTCAAATTGGGTGCTTATATCTTATCATAAAACTTGAGTTTGTTGAATTATTCGCGGCTAAACAACCATTTAAACATGTCGTTATTTTAGTAATTGAAAAAATACCGTTATAGTAATCGGACGCAGCTGCAAGTTTTAAATATTTTAATACAATGGAACGGTATTGGAATGTGTATTTATATAATGTTATGTTATTGATTATTCAAATTGAATTTTTAATGCTATTTTCATATATAACAAAACAATCAAATATTGTAATAGTTTCAGTTTTACTATTTGATATTCGAATCGTTGATAATGACGAATAGTTGGAATCTCTTATTGCAGTTCGTTGGGAATGGCTAGGTCACGTGGTACGTATGTCTTCGTAGAGGCTGTAACATGATGTCTTCTTCTTCCAGCCGTTAGGTTCCGGTGCCTTGGATGACTGTCAAGTTCTGTACATAAGATGTATGCTGTGGAACTAAAGAATGCTGCCATGTCATGGGAGGTAGCATAGCGGTTGGTGGGTGACAGGAAATATTGGAGACAACGCGTGTTGACTAAATATGTTCCACATAGGGAGCGGAATTGTAAAAATAAAAAAAAACGATATTCGCATACAAGTATTTCCTGCTACAAATATATATACTCTTTATAGAGCATCTCAGACAACAGTTTATCGAGAAATGTTGCGGGATCGGGATAGCGGGTGAGGAAAAAGGTCTGCGGATAAGAAATGATTATTAGTTATTCAATCTCTCTGCACGTCTTTTTCATGATCATGCAAAACGTGGTTGAAAAGGAATGAAAACATCACATAAATACATGACGCGGGATACAACTTGATTCAATAACTAATGTATGTATTTAAATCATAGGCCGAACTACCAATTAGGACGAATTCGGAAGAGCAACATTTGGTCACGGGACTGGTAATCGTGCAATAATAAAAGCAAATACATTTTATGAAATATTTCGCTGCAAAATATTGTTAATTTCTTATATAAATAGAGCTTTAGCGGTTAAAACGAGATCAAAGAGGCCTTCAACTGTCGTTTGATGAGAAACATCTATAAATTAAAAAAATAAAACGCTTTGAAAACATAGAATAAATATCGGATTGTTTCATTTTCATTTTTTAGGTAACGCTGTTTTTCGGATTCCACGAAAGTGTTTTATAAAAAATCAACAACAAAAAATAATAATACAACACTAGGCAGTGTGTAAAAAAATATTGTGCTGGAATTTCGCGAAAGTCAATAGAGTTTTTAATTAGGATGTTTGCAGGCAGACGCATATTTTTGTTTGCTCTGTTCATAAAATCAATCATGCGAGGTATGGGTGTTTGAAAATGTATACCTTCATTTCATATTATACAGCAGGGGTCGGAAAGCTGGGGTAAATTACCCCAAGTGGAATGAAAATGAATACTGTGAGGGGTAATGAAGGCTTCATAAACATATTTTATTCAATATGCAAAGCGAATCTTATTTGTAGGGACCATTTCTTAATTTGGAAATAATAGGGTATTTCGACTTCAATCCGCCCTTAACGTCCGCATATGGGAAGTATTGTGTCAGAAGCCGAATCTATCTTTAAAAACAAAATTTTCCACTCACATGAAATTTAAAACAACATACGTATAAGAGTCTGGTGATCTTCAAAAACAATACATACCTTAATTACACTAAAAGCCCTAATTTTAATGTTTTTGTCACAAACAAAACAACATGATTTCTCCAATTTTTGAAGAAATTTATTTATCCAAAGAAACTGTCATGTCATGTATAATTTTTTTGTATTGATGATGAACGTATTCTAAATCGAACTTTTTTGAATTGAAATTAAGGCATCCAATCCCGGACCCTTTTTACGATCCCGAAATTTCGGTATTCAGAATTTTTCAATCCCGGTATCCCGGGATTGGTCATTAAGTTTAATTTCGTGTGTTAAATTGTACATTTAAAATTTAATTTGTGTCCATTATTACTTCAATTGGAATTTATGTATGATTAAGTATTTTTTTGGGCATTGGAATGATTTTTTTGTTGATTTAAAATCAGACAGTCATTTACAAAAAAAGAGAAAACTATTTGAAAAAAGACATAATGATCAAAATGATTTTATTTTATTTATTGCATTATTATGGTAAGTTTTACCAAATTTATCCAAAAAGAGGACATGTCCTTCAATTTGAGATATTGGCCTCCATTCATTTAAGAAGCGGTCTTAATTTGTCCTCCATTTAGGAAAGAGACTACAATAAATTCTTTTTAATTCTATATGTTTTTTAAAAAACTATGTTTTTACATGAAAAAACTTAAATACACGTTGTAGTTAATCAGAATGTTTTGATTTGATAGATGATTTTTAGCATTTACAGAATCCCAATTACGGGATTGAATAATTGAGCGGGATCCAGGGATTGGAAGCCCTAATTGAAATGCTCTTAGAGTTTTCGGAATCTGTAAAATGCATTTCCCAAAAACGTTACCCGACGTCTGCTACATATGATATTTTTTATAGAGTTAATAAATAGACTATCCGTACATATTTACATGCCTAACTTCCCTTCTGAGGAAAGCGTTATATAAATTTGATTAAATATTTTCAACTAAAAAGTAACAATAAAGAATGTTTTTCGTATAATAAAGTACGTTTCATCCAACAGGTAAATCAAAGATGAGTTATTGATGAGCTATGGCTTGTAATGTTTTTATTTTGTTGTTGGAATTTAGAAAAAAACGTACAATAGTATTTTTCGATCGTGATTGTCGCGTGGTGACGCTGTGTAATACGGTTTTCCATTCTTTTCACCCCCACCACAGTTGAATTAAAGTACTTTTTTCTGATTAGGGGATGCATATTTTTTTCAGCACGCTTCGTGCAAGATAGCTGCGTTAGGCGCTGCCAGTTGGTTGTCAAATATGTCTCAGGAAAAACTAATGAAGAATTTCCCTCGATGACTATTTAGAGTACATATTATATTTTTGCATGTCCGCTCCCAACGTGGAGCATACGGTCTCCTGATAGAGGTATCGCACCATAATTTTTCTATGAGAACTGTTTTTTGCTCAGTTGGTGAACCTCTTTTTTTTTTAGAGCAGAAGAGAGTAGGGATATAAGGATAGGGCTAGGACTGGACTAATGGTTGGCTAATCGCTCTTGCTACGTCCCGTGAGGATCGAGTGGGAGGGAGGGAGTTTGTTTTTAGACATCACAAACACTCAGACGACGAACAGAAATCCATTTAATCGATTGGAAGATTAATTTATGAATTGAGCCCAAGACATCCGTAGCCGTAGCCAACGCCGCTAACAACTGCGCCACGGACGTCTACAAGTAAACATATTATATACTATACTAAAAGAAAATAGATTCATCTATCAAAAAGATCCAACATATTGAGGGTGAGAATGAATCCACTGGACTTCGGAAATTAAAGTTACACTACTAACTAAAGTGTCATTCACATGAAATAAAAGAATGTGTAAACTTTACTCACATACCAGTTGCATCAAAAGCGCATCTGTATACGGTGTTTCGAAAGCTATTAGCAAGACAGCAGTTGGAGACAAAGTGTTCCATAAAGATAAGACGCGGATTCCGACAATCCCAGTTTGATAACTTTTCCAAAGCATGTTGTTAGAACACACTGATTCTTGCAACATGCCATTTGCAGTTTGAGCTGTCGTAATTCTTTGACATTCAGACAAACTTTTTGTTTTATACTATACAAACATTGAGGTTTGTGGGTACATAAATAACGAATTTAGTCTTTGAAATAAAATTTTACGTGTAGGCTAAAATATGCATTCTATATTTACAGCTTTTACAATTTAATTATAAGTATCAAAACCTTTTGTTTTCTAGTAAACATTTGAATTTAAAAAATCAAGAATCAGACAAATTTGAATGCTCTGATCAAACAGATCATAACATTCGGCCGAATGCAGCACAATTATTATTTTATTTAAACAGTGGATTTTCATCATATTCAACCAAGTCGGCGTGTACCAAGAGACGATAGGGCAATATCGAAAGTAGATTGTACCGTCCTGAAGAGCACAAGTATGTTTCTGATTCAAAAAACACTAATAATATAATAAAATTTATTATTCATTTGTCTCTCTCACACTTTGTTTTCCATGTGGAGCACATGGTCCCCTAATGGAGGTATCTCAACAGAGTTTTTCTATGAGAACTGTTTTTAACTCAGTTGCTCAACCTCTCTTTTTTCGAAAAAAGTAGGGATTTAAGGATAGGGCTAGGACAAGACTAGTGGTTAGCTAATCGCTCTCGCTACGCCCCGTGAGGATTGGATGGGCGGGTGAGCAGAGTGTTTTTAGTCATCAAAAACACTCAGACTACGAACAGAAATCCATTAATCGATTGAGAGATCAATTTATGAAAACTGTCCGCACCGGGAATTGCACCCGAGACGTTCACCAACTGCGCCACGGACCCCCTCACACAGTAATGCAAATAATAATATATTCTTGAGTGGACACTCTTCATAAACATCATAAAACCATGTCCGCTCCCAATATAGAGCATATGGGCTCTTAATTGAGCTTTTCTCGATATAAAAATTTTCCACCAAACTACTTGTAGCACAGTTGCTCAGCCTCTCTTTTTCGAAAATCGTAGTGATATAAAGATAGAGCCAGGACAGGGATAGTGGTTAACTAATCACTCAAGCTATGCCTCATTTTTAAGAATGGATGAGTGGAGAGTAACTTATTACATCACAGACATCCATGACTTCGAATAGAAATCAATAAATAGATTGAAAAATCAATTTTTATACTGTAATTGGAAGCCATCGACGTTGATCACTCGGTCACGGAGCCAACAGATAAAATAGCGCACACTTGTTGACACTGATTCCAATTCTTTCAATATTTTTCAACCCGGCCACTAAAAATTAGAACGAACATTGATATAGATGTAGTTAACAACAAACAAGGATAGTCCAAAGTAAAGTGAACTGTAACAAAAAGTATTTTTTTGGCTTTTTTTGTATTGGTCAGGTCACGAGACCCGACATGCTTGTGTAGACCACAAACACGAAAGCTGCCGCTGTATTTAAGGGTCCGACAGCGAGAGGATATTCTTTTGAATAATTTAATCCACTCAGCTTTCGCCAGGTTGGCTTAGTATAGACATACTTCAAATTCGTGTTTAACCTCCAAACGAACAAACGGGGTCACATTAGATACATTTTTACTTAATATTTTATTTCGATTTATGATTAGTTAGTTTTATTAGTTTGTTAAATGAGAATTTGTCACGACTCACTGGAAAGTATAGGTTCCATACTATATTCTGTTATTTATTCACTTTTTTATTCCATGTCCACTCCCAATATGGAGCATATGGTCTCCTAATGGAGGTATCTTAACAATTTTTTTCTACGAGAACTGCTTGTTACTCAGTTGCTCAATCTCTCTTTTTTCGAAGAGAGTAGGGATAGAAAGATAGGACTAGGACAGGACTAGTGGTTAGCTAATCGCTCTCGCTACGTTACGTGAGGATGGGATGGGTGGGAGGGAGGACTCAGACCACGAACAGAAATCCATAAATCGATTGAAAAATCAATCTATGAAAACCCGTGACATCCGTAACCGTAGCCAGCGACGCTATCAACTGCGCCACGGACGCCGGCAATTTATTCACTACGTACATTTAATCAATCAATACAACACCTGCATTTTCACATAAATAAGATACTTACTGTTGCAAATGGCGTGATGCCGAAAGATCTATCAATTATATTTTATTCTTTTGAATGTAAATACATATCATTTTATGAATATAGAATTCTACCCAGTAAATGCCAACCAATAATCTTTACCTTATTATATGAGTACATGTAAATTAATTGTGGATATATTTTTTACAGCAAAACGCTTTTAGACGGATAATCGATAAAACAATGTTGGCATTGAACTAAATAATATTACATTGTATCCTGCGTGTAATTTTCAATCAATTGCAAGGGATTTAAATATTTCTGATGTTTGGTGTATCGTAGAGAAGTTGTGTATTCGAAAAAGACAAGTGTCATTTAAAGTTAGATTCATAATAAATATAAAGGATTTGTAAGAACATTTTTTTTTGTATTGATTCCACAATTTTGTCAAACGGTCTATCAGAAGAAATCTACGGAAAGTCAGTTTCATTCATTTGATAAAATTGTGGAAGTAAAAAAATGTGTTTCTCATTCTCAAATTCATCGTTTTCCTGCTTTTATGGTTATTTTTTTATAGTCCCGGGAAATAACAATAGTATTAAATAATCCTGCATTCATCGTTTATTTTTGACGAGACCTTACGATCAATCGGAGTTCCATTATATAATATCTTTTCGCCAAGAATGGATAGTTCACATATTAAAAAGCACGATATATATAAATGAGTAAATTTAGTAAGTAGTTTTATTCAATTGATATGAAGATAATAGCCACACGACAATGTTTACACATGTACCGAGTCTCACACCTTCTCTTGTGCTTGCATGTTCTTCAGGGCTTTTTTTTCTGTTGACGGTATTGGTATCAATATGTAGTTAGACATATCCTCCGACAACCTGTCTTGCAAATCTTGGAAAAGTCAAGCTCGGAGTGGACTCGGTGTCACCGCGATATCGTCTCTAGAAGAGGGAGTATTATAGAACTAAAATTCGATTAATATTTTAAGTCGATGAAATCAAAACCTATTTTGGCAATAACACAAATTAGATGACTGTTTTGGAAAGTTTTATGTCTTGACTATAATTAAAACCAGTATTACGTTGCAATACATATCGTTTAATGACTCAAACATGACTGTTTTTGATAGGTTGGTCTATCACGTGAAAACACGGTTCCGGGACTCAATGTGTTAAGTAGTATGAGAAATACAGAAAGATAAAAAAATCTCTTAATTTCCTATATTTACAGTTTTCAACCACACCGGTCTGGTTATGGACGAAAAGAAAAAAACATTTTTCATTTTTAGGGTTAAAGTTATACAAAAATATTCAAGTTGTAAGAAAAGATAAAAAATCAAGCCATAAGAAGTTGCTAGCGTTAAAAGTTTGGCGGTGCAAAATTTTTACTGAAACGCCAAACGTCATTACTGTAAATTTTCAATGAGATTGGAGATAGTACATTCTGTTACTTGGAGCCAACCAGCAAAGTACATAAAAAATTTCAACTTTTTACTCACACCTGAAAGAATTTTACATTATTTTTTTATGTTTGTATCTCAAAATATCTAGAAAACTTTTTAATAAATAGAAAGAATATTATCTTATAAGTTAGTATTCAATTTTATAGCTCCGCTATTAAATTTGTTTACGAAAATAAAATATTTTCAGCCTATTAGATATAAAAATAATATTTAAAGAAGAAAATGCTTTGACATATTCTTGATAACAAAACGAAAGAGATTTTATGACTTGCCAGTAAAGATGTAGCCCAATTTAATGTAAAAAGTTTATTAATAAAATTTCTCGAATAACTAATTGAATCAAATGTGTATGACGATATAGATCCAAGTCTTTTAACATTTTAGAATCCATACGGTTTGACAAGTATCTTAAGTGAAGTCGTTGAGCGATCAGCTGACAACTAGTCCCGTAAGATTGTCGTTTTATCCTTAATTTACTAAAAGGTAAGCTGAACGAATCACTTGCAATCAACACTTGCCGTAATATCTACTTTAGAAACACTTTGGAGTACATTTGCTCCACATTTGGAGAAGTATGGATGGTGAGAAAGCTGAATGGAAATATTCTAGAAACATCGTCAAACTGAATAAGAGCTGTATATAAAAGTAAAAAGAGCAACTTCTGAACATAGTGTAAAGTAAACAGTACTGAAAACCTTTTATACGAGTACTGTTAATTAGACGTGCTTAGTTTTTGATATTTATGTAAGTAGAATACGTACAGTTGAAAACACTCATACGGTTAGGAAAACCTATCTTAATATGTTTGAAAGCATGACCAAGTTTCATTATCATTGTTTTTACGGTAATTGATTTATTTAAATGATTTTGATACAACGCTGAAATGATTTCCTTGAAATACTGTACGCATGGAATGTTGATGAAATAAATAAACGACAAATCACTAACAACCTTTATACTTTGACCCCATTTGTGATGAAAACGTACCAAACTTTAAAAGTTAGCGTCAGAATACACAAACAAATCATAAAAAATCGTTTAAAATCGCATGAACACGGTACTCAGGTGAAATGTCACACGTATTTCTGAAATCAATAGAAGAAAACAACTAATGCCCGGTCGTTACAGCAAATGACCGCATTAGCGGCGACCACCTTAACGCGCTGCCATACAAAATTGCGGCGGCGGACAAGGTCGGACGAAAAAGGGAAGGTTAATGTCTTAAATAAGTAATTTCACCAAATCACCGGTAATCTCATTTGGAATGGGCGAGCATTGCTTTTATAGGGCAGCCGGGCCAAATGGAAGACGATTTATTTAACACATTCACAAGATATACTTGGGAATTTTTGAATCATAATTTTAAAACGACAAATTCTAAGCTCGCTCCCTTCTTATTTGTCTTCTTTGATGTTGCTACAGCTCGAGTCAAGCGTTTACCTTTTCTACGGATCTTGGTTCTGTACGCCTCTTTTCTAATCAAATATCTGGTGTTCTCCGCTGTAGTTTTTAACTTTATCTTCACATAGAATTTGTGGTATTCTAATTGGGCTTTTTCCAGTAATAATAAGAATGGCAAATTATTTTAGTAATAATACTTGTAGTACGTTGGCCGGCACCAAAGTTAAGTAGTCAACGTCGTGCTCTATGGCCGCGGTATTCACAGGTTCAAATTCCGATATGGACACTTAAATTGATTCAACGATTCGAGTTAAAAGGCATGCTATCTGTGATTCTGAAAATCCGTCTCTCTCATCCGGTCCGAGTGAGCGCGAAGCAAGGACGATTAGATTACCACTCGTCCTGCCCTACTTTTCCTTTCTATCCCAGGAGCAACTGCCCAAGATTGTACCGAAAATCAATCCCCCTACATAAGCTCAAAGTTTATATGAGTCCAAGACAACTCGCTCTTCGTATGAAGCCACTAATTATTTAAAGTTCTAGTTTTTTGTTTGCCGGTAGTTTTTAAGAAATAAAAGAATAACATAAATCCGTTGAACACAGACAGGCATTGGGTAAAATATGCTTTGGACTTTTTACTACTCTGATACGCCTTGTGTATAATACACAGAGCGTGTCAGTGTATTAGTATGTATAGATCCTGTGACCGTAGATCCTAGATTTTAGAACCGAAGTTATAAAGTGGCAACTCTACATATTAACATAATAAATAAATTAAAAGTCAATTCATATATCATCCATGAAGCCAAAGACAGGATCGCTATCACGAAAGTAAGCTTAAGTTAAACCTGTAATAATATTTGGATTTTTCACAATCAATTAGGTATTGTAATCTGTTGCGAGTATTTTACCACCTCTTCTTTTCCGTTCTCACGATTGCTGTTGTTTACGCCAAATAATTGTCACATCTCCTACGTCATGTATAATGTCATTTTTGGGATTCTCAATGGAATCTTAAACGGATCACAGAATTGGTGGTAACATTGGTAGGGTATGTATTGTAGTTCTTCTACTCAAATGAGGAGTTGGTCTTCTGAGAACATAAATATTTTCGAGTAACACAATCACATCATTTGTATTTGGATGTGAGTGAGTAAAATGAGGCTTCAGAATACTATACAATACTTAAATACCAAAAGGTTAAGAAATCAAATATATAACGATGTATTAAAATAAATTCTTTGCTCTCCAAGGTACTGATGGACTTTCTTGAATTCTTTGAATATACTCCCCTAGCAATAGGAACAAGATTTCATTCAACACTTCCGAAAATTCTATTTAATAAGCGATAATTGCGGGGGAAAAGAATACCTTAAAAATACTGTAGGAAAATTCTACGGTTAACTAAATGTAAAGTTTCCTTTAATCTGCAACAGGTTCAAACGTAGCTAAGTTCTTTCAGTTTTTTGGTCACTTCCCGTCAACGTTTTTTTTTGGAATTGATTATGACAGGAAAAAAATTAGGTAAACGAATAGCTGGAAAGAACTTAAAATCGTAGGTGTCTTGCCAAGAGCCGGCCTATTACAGAAAACTATGACAATGCGTGTTATCTTGCTTGCACTCCTACACCCACTACTGCATTCCCACCGTTGGTTTTAGGCGGTCGCATCCAGTAACGTAACAAAGTAAAAATATTTCTGAAGACAAAAGTAGCATTAATATTATTTTTAGTTTTTGGTTGATGTTCAATTTTCTATTCTATTTCACCAGAATTATCTACTTCTAGACAATTTGATTAAATTTACAAATTAATAGACGAGCTAACTGATGTAGGTATGTAGGCAGATCACTTGTTTTTAAACAAAAACATTAGTTATTTTGGCACATCAATCCGCTCCAGGCATTAATTTAGTTGAGTAACCCAATTTGGCCCTGTCTGTCAGTGTCGGAGCTAGGCAAGCTTTGAAATATTCAAAATTTGTTTTACTTGATATGTAAATGAGTAAAGTTACTAGTTGAAGTAATTAAATAATTTAAAATAACGATAATATAATCAGATAAATCATCTTTTTCGACAGTATATTTTCATTACTAAAATATTTACAAAGTTTATTAAATGAAATGCTATTAAATGTCAACCAGCAGTCTCTAGTCATTTGAAAAATCCCTTTTGTCACAAAGCGACAAAAATGTTAAAATTTTTAAATTATTTAATGCTCGTTTGTTTCTATTAGTAAAACAATCTTTATGCCTCGGAAAGCATTCCACTTATCAGCATTTTCCACCTCATAGTTTATATATATTTTTGATTGAAATTTACTAGAACACTCATCACTTTTATAATATACATCATACATCTACTGCAAATGGAAGATTTTTGATAGTGGAGATTAAACGAGGATTTTTTACTAACCATTTGTTGAATGGTGGAGGTCAGAGAGACTGAGAATACTACATATATATGCATGCTATTGGGTACAGATGATATAATTTGAAATATTAATATATGCATGTTTTCCAACTGTGAATTTAAATCGTGTACCTCAGGACAAAAACTTAGATTGTTATCACTCTGCTACATTAAATTCAAATTGTGTAGCTTCTAATCGCAGGTAACCTACAAAATAAATAGTGGTTTTTTAATAAATGTTATTCAGAATAACAACTTTATGTGATAATTTAAGACATTGACTGAGGGTGCTTGATGCAATTTCAATATCAAATTTGGATTATTGAGATTTTGTACACTTCCATATATTTTGTCACTAACGACCCGGGCTTCGCCTTTCGGCATGAATTATAAATTACAATGCAGTGATTGCCAACATTTATATGTGGGTAAAACCACACGTACATTAGATATAAGGGTATCAGAACATTTGGCTGCCTTTAGATTAAAAAAAGAAACTTCGACATTCGCAAATCACTTGCTAATGGAGAACCATACGTTTAATGCGGATGAGGGGGTTAAACTGTTGCATAAAAACATGGGGGATCATAAATTATTTTATCAAGAAATTTTGGAAATCAATAGACCGCAGTTAAATTCCTTGCCAATTCTGAATGAGCAGCTGAACCTTCCTAATTCTCCGTTATTATATCCTATACGTTGAAATACCTAACAGATGTCACTAAATGTGGAATGATTGTATATATTTACCCTTTCGTCGAATTGCATCCCGTCGAAACCCACAATGCTATTATAATTGTAAAATCACTGGTACTTCTAATAGTAGTTGGAAAGCAGCAATTCGCCACTCTGTTAATGTGTTGTTTACAAAATAAGGATTAAGGCGATTCTCGAAATGTTAACTCAGGTATCAGTGTGGATCCTAGACGTATAATATTTTATCTCGTAAATAATATTTGTCGTATATGTATCTTCTATATAAGCGTTAGACACTGTTTACTGTCTGTCATTTCGAGTACATTCGTGCGCTCGAATGCCTGAAGATGCCGAAAGGCGAAACCAGGGTCGTTAGTGACAAAATACATGGAAGTGTACAAAATCTCAATAATCCAAACTTTTGTGAATTAAAAATATAAATATCACAAAAATAACATAGAATTTAATGTAACTGAAAAGATTAATATAATAATTATTCAATGAATTATATTGATAAAACGAGTATCAAAATTAAACAATACTTCATGATTATTATTTTCCATTTTGGAAAGACACCATTTTATGATTGCAGGTTTCATTAACAAGGATTGTTTGAAATGTTTTCCATAGAAATAAATAAATATTTTTGTAATATCATATTTTTGTATATATTAATTTAGTCCCGTCAAAAAGGATCCTTAAAACACTCAATGTAACTGAATTAGAAATTCAAAGGATATAAAAAAATATATCGAACGATGCAAATATTATCAAGAACGCTTTTATCTGTTTTAATACCATTAGATAGGCAATCCAAACAAATGTATTATGCAATATTCATTGACATTTATCATGATCGTCGAGTGGTTTTTAATGTAATATTGACCATCAAACTAAACTCACAATGTAAGGAAATATTGATGATAGGATAGGTGTAGGTAGACAGATTGTCTTGTATATATAAGTGGATCAGTGTCCAACATATTGACGATATAATACGACTGGCTCAGCATTGAGAAACGTACTGCAATTTCGTCGCCAACCTTCTATAAAATACGGCTTAAAGAGAAGAAGATTTTTTCGACCATTTTCGCTCCCAATATAGAGCTTATGGACTCATAATAAAACATTTCAACATTAGGTGTTCTACGATAAACGATAACTGACTATTATTCAGTTTCTAAAATTTACTTGGTTGTGACTAAGACAGGACCAGTGGTAAGCTTATCGCTCTTGCTTTGCCTCAGATTTACTTTTTGAAACGGATGGGTGGGAGGGAATCTAAACAATACATACATCAATATCTTTGAACACAATTCGTTTTATGAAGGTGTCAGTATTGAGATTTGAACACGTGAACATTGTCACCAAAGAGAGCAAGGCGTCAATTGACTAAAGTCTCCGCTAAAAATTATGAGTCATACCATCAACAAATTCAAATTCGCTTAGAAATGTTCTTATTATCCACTGAATAACTATTTAAGTTCATTTCGCTCAAAGATTAACATTTTCCCCATTGAAGAGCCACTTTGAATAAATTTAACGTCTCTATTTAGGTGTCCAAAAACAACTTACAGCTACAGAATTTCTTTGTGTGTTTTTTATAGGGCCATAAAAGAACTATTTTACTAAACTTACTATCAAAAGAAAGACAAATGTTATTTGTCTAGACATGACGTTTTAGTGCTTCGACATTACCTGTTTTTTTGTGTGTGTTTATCTTTTGGAGTAATATTGAGCATGCCCCGAATACGTAAAACTTCGTCACCCAAGGCGCAATAATAGATATCTTGATATAGTGTAAAATATTGTTCTCAAAACTCGACAAGTATAAAATTTATTTTTTTGTATTTGCAATGCCAGCAATATACCGTATTTCTTCGATCGTAAGACGCATTTTTCGTTTCAATCGCTGTAAAAAAGTTGAACAGGCGTGACTATGGTCAGTTGAAGAAATGGCAGGTGGGCAATACTCTTTTAAGAAATACCCATCACAGAAGTATATATAGGATTTAGCATATAGACTCCTAACGGAGGCATCTCAACATACGTTTTTCTAAGAGAACTGCTTATTACTCAGTTGCTGAACCTCTCTTTTTCGAAGAGTGTAGGGATAGAAGAATAGGACAGGTGTTTGGCCAATCGCTCTTACCACAATACGTTTTTAGGATAGGATAGGTGGGAGAGAATTTTGGACATCACAAACATCAATGCCTACGAACAGAAATCCATAAATCGATTGAAAAATTAATTTATGAAACTGTCCATACTGAGATTTGAGCCTGTGAGATCTGGAACCCAGGCCGTTGTCGTTGACTACTTCACCACGGACCCAACATGTCATATACACATATACAAAAAATACGGTAGCTTGAAAAACTTCATATTCCAGGACAGTGAGTAATATTCATGAGGATAACATTATGTTGTAAATATTTTTTTACAAATATTCGTGTTATCGATAAAAGGAAATGGGTGTGGGGCGGGTCTTACACTTTATTCCCATGACAACATTATGGAATACCGACTGCATATACACAGTAAGTGTTGGTGAATTATGAAGATACTATAAACTTATAATTGATAACTCAGTTATTCCACTTATTTGTATAACTAATTCTAACAAATTTTCTCTTTCGGCGATTCTTTAGGTATGATTCTATATTGAAGAATAAGCTATAATAATTCTTTTCGTAATAGTTAAATAAAGTTTTCAACATTGATTGAAGCGTTTTACTTGAGATGATCGAACGCTTTTAAAACTGTAGTTAACTAGATTTAATAATTGAATAATCACACATTTAACGAGAAAATATTGACTGCAATGCACGAGCCTTCACATTTCATATACAATTTATATAATGTGAGAAAATTGATAGCACCTCGGGAATGACAGTTAGACAGCCGCTGGTGTATAGCAAAGATAAAAACAATACCCTGTAATCTGTAATACAAAATAAAATACTGATAACATTGTAAATGAAACTTTTGTTACTCTATGTGTGTGGCACGTGCTTCTTTCATTTGAGAGTCATAGTTATGATGATTTGAGGCTTACCATGATTCGTAAAAAATATTTAACTTTGTATTTTAACAATTTAGTTAGACCAATAATACTTCTCAACACAATTGAACCTTGACAGTTTCAAATTGATAGGTTTTATTTTGATTCGACATAGACATTATTTTAAATAGAAATCATCAAGAATATGTGCTTTGAATACGTAAATATACCTAATTAATACCCATGTCGTTTAACAATCAACAAAAGAAATATAAATTATGACATTAACTTCAAATTCTGAATAAAGTAAAAATATTAGAATGCTAATTAAATAAAACAAATGTCACTTAATTAAACACATTAAATCGTATCTCGATTTCGGCAAGAGTGAGAAAACTGCCAAAACGTAATTATATTTTACATTTAAGTATTCAAACATACTTTTTTGATGGCATAAACGACACATATTATTTATGATATATAAGTCGCAGATATTTAGGTAAGCACCTTTAAAAAGCATGAATTATAGATTACTATATTTAGTAACAATGCAGTTTAATTATCTATGTTCAAAATAAGTAAAACACAAGTAATATCATTTAGTCAAAAAGGTCGTATTTTAAGATGTTTTGATAGATCGTTGTGCCTAAAGGTTATCCTCGTCCAAATAATATATATCTCCACAGAACTCTCTTTATTACCGACGCGTTCAAAATAATGATTTGTTTTAAAATAAAATATATAACCGTATTCGAGAAATTCATTTCTTGATTTGAATAGTGAACTTTCAATTAAGAGATTTAAAAAACATTGAAATCGTCAACTAAACAATTGTTTTTTCATCATAATATTCGCTCTCAATGTGAAGAAAGCGGACTCCTGAATCGGGATATCAACCGGAATTGGTTTTACGAAAACTGTTTGTTATTTAGTCGCTCAGCCTGTGAGGGTAAGGATAGAAGAATACGATTAGTAATTAGCATATTGCCCTTTGTACACTCGGATTTTGAATTGCATAAGTGGAGGGTGTGAATGAATTTAAACATCACATACATTGAAAAATCAATGTATGAAAGTGTCCTTTCGGAGATTTGAGCCCGAGACCCTTTAACCGAATAGAAGTAAAGTCTGAGAGCCTTGGCTACTCAGCTACAGGACCGATACTAATTTACATATATAGGTAAACGTCTTGGCCTGTCTGACCACATTTCGCTATTCAATTAATATATATGGCATTTCAAATTATAATTATGTATTATTTGAATCAATCTTATTGTTTTTCATAACTGCTTAGGCAATATGGCAGTGCCAAGTATGAAAATTTTGTTGTCGCCTAGGTCGATATTTGCCTACAAGCATGTCGTAATTTGATAGTTATTGTTCGCGATAGGTGCAAACAACAGTGCACCGTCGTGGAATTGGGCTGAATTAGGTAAAATATTTTATTGACATTTTACAAATAAAATAGTTATTATAATATAGAGATGTCAGCTGAAGCCATATAAGTTAATGATATTTTGGATAGAATTGAAGTCGTCAGAAATCGGTAGACTCCGACTGACTGAAATAACGATTGGGTGACGTAGATGTACCCTGCAATAAGAATGTAAAAGAAAGGTTTTTTTAAAATTGCTAAAGTTGGAGCCGTCAAAGTTTGAAACTGCTATACAATCGTTTTAGTTTAAAATAGTTGAGTCTTAATTACCGAAAAAAGCGTTATTGTAGCATTAAAATTCAATGTTTGCTTTCAAAATAAACACTGTGACAAAAATAAACACTTCTAATTGATGAGAAATAACACGTATAAATGAAATCGAGCCGGTACGTTCGACGGGGCCAACAGATACAATTGATAGTACGATGATTAGTAATTTTTCAATTCGTTTTCCACATCTGGACCTTCCCAATAAATGTGATCAGCGTCTTAAATCAAATTACTGTATTTTCATTTTGCGGATTGAAACATAAACGAAATTTCCATTGCGGCATGATGATAAGAGCGTTTCCCTAGCGATCAGATCGGTCTGGTTTCAATTCCCGGCAAGGTTAAAAACAGATTTAGATTTTTTAAATTTAACATCTGAAAACTTGGGTATGGGACATGGTTCTCTGTGATGTCTTTTCTCCTCAAGTTGATTTCTAGTGACATTTAAAAAATCTCGAGTTTATCTCATGTGTAATGTCATTTTTATTTTTTATTATTCATAAAATAATTATTTTAACTTTTGCGTCTATGCCACTGGCATTTACACTTGGAGAGGGACAAGTCGTAAAATATGATCTTCCGTAATGGAGGATTGAGAGTTTTGTCTGGTGGCTGTTGGCCAGTGGCCAAGTTTCCTGCTTCTCATGACTTCCGACCAACTTTGGACCTCGTTTGCACAAAGCAAAACATATTACTTTAGTTCACTTCACTGCAACAACTTGGCTTTACTATTCGCCAAATCAATGATACACAATATAGTAAATATTACTGTTCATTTTGTAGATTTTTAATTTTCTATTTGAAAAAAAAATACAAAATTCTATCAAATGAGTTGAAATCAATACGTTGTGTATCAATGATTAAGTGGAAAGTATATATTATACAAACTAAATAGAACAAGCGTTGTAAAAAGAGATCATTAAAATATTGTTTCCTAAATGAAACCTTTTTTAAAGAGGTAAACTAGTATTATGTACATGTTATGATTAATTTCAATTAAAATAAAGAAAAACAAATTTTCAATGTCTAACCTTTTTTTACCATGTCCGCTCCTAGTATGGAGCATATGGCTTTCTAATGGAGGTAATTCAACAGAAGTTTTCTACGAGAACTGCTTGATACTCAGTTGCTTAACCTCTCTCTTTTGAAGAGAGAAAGGATAGAAAAAGGATAGGGATAGTCTGAATAGATAGAGAATGTCTAATTATCCATACGTTAATCATGGAATGAATTGAGAGTAATATAATACATTCTCTCCTTTTAGAGTATTCTCATCTTCTTTAGAACAGTCTTCTATCTGGAATAGTAATCGTCATCTTTTGAACCACGGAACATAGTAATTCGATGCATTTATGGCAGAGAACAATGCTAAAGATATTGAACACCTAATATGTCATGAAAATATATTTTAATGAATCGATGCGCCATCAAGTTTATTTGAGATTTAAAAATGGGTGACAGTTTTAGTGATTATTTTTGCTTAAGGATGACGCATGGAACCCACCTTCATTATACTGATCCAAACAATTCGACAACAGTATTTTTATTTTATCTCTTATGGAGCGATAAAAATAAATGCTTTGTTCGAGTTAAAATGAAAGTTTTTGAGAGTGCTTTCTATTTTTTACAATTCTACAATAAAAGCACGGCCATTCAAAAGTTTTAAAATGTTTTTCGAAAATAACAATCGTACTTTTTTAAAAACTCAAATTTTTAGAATTCATTATGTCTTAAAAAATATATTTCAAAAAATCCGTCCTACTATAACGCGTTTTATTTTTTGGGTCCGATTTAATACACATAGTTTGTTGATTAGTAACTATTGTTTAACCCTTAAAACCTTCTTACGGCGAATGCTAAAGTACACAGGGATTGGCTCAGGGCTCTCAACTATATTCATATTATATATTAGGTTAAAAATGGCAATGTATTAAGTTCTGTGATTGTAATTTGCTATTTGAAAATAGATTGCCATAATAATAATGGAATTCAATCAGTAACCGGACTAAATTTCACAATACACATTTAAATATAATTTTATATTCATCGTTTCTCACGTGGTTGATAAGACCACAAAGCTGGCAAAACTGTGATCTCATTACGAAGTGTGTTATACTGTCATGACAACATATTTATAAATGGTTTATGCCTTACCAAAACCTATCCTGTATTTCCTTTCATCTTTCAAAATTGTGTCTAGTTATCTTTCAATTGAAATATGAAAACTTCAGATATTACCTGTTGTGTTCTTTCATTTTTATAAAATCATTTATAAAAATAAAACACTTTGTTTTTTTACTAATACCACAATTAATTGATCTTTATTTAGATTTGATCCTTGCTCACCGCGAGCATTGGTTGAAAATGGTCGCAATGAGCAAGGTCATGGTAATTATATGCAATTACTGAATTAGTACAACAAATGCGTTATATGGCTTTCCACAGAGAATTGACATCTTACACTTAAAAGGACCAAGAATTATGTAAAACTAACAAATTTAATTATTTACGACAGTTTGGCCAGACTTAATGAAAACTTTGATGCTGTATGCAGAATATGCTGCCTAGTGATCTTTGTCAAATAAATTTGATCATATTGTCTATATTTGTTTTTGTGAAATACAACTGTGATCATGAAGAATACCACTCACAAAGGCTCGCAGAAATTTTAACCTTTATATTTAAGTATCCGTTGCACCATTCCAGATTTCCACCGTGAATTTCCGCTGATTTTTGATTTCACACCTGCACAATTTGTACGACCGTACGTACGAAAGTGTACAATATAAATTGCCCGTTGTGCCACCGAACACATCGACAACTAATGGTATATCAAAGTTGCATTTTTCTTTGGCAAATGTCAAATCCAAACTAAAACTGCTTCCAATCAAATCATTTTTAGTTCTGGAAACGTCCACTGAAACATCATTATTCTGAATGTGTTCAATATTTCCAATTATTTGTATTATGGGATAATTAACCTTAGAATATAGTAGTGTTTGATAGTATTCGAAACAAAAATGAATGTTAAACATTTTTTGATTCATTTTCAAGCTAGGCTGTATAATTTCGAGTCCAATTAAGCAATAAGAGGTTTTTCGAATGAACAAAAATAGTGCCCCTCACAACATAAGCGTATTGTTGACAGACACACTCTTTTAATTGACAATGAAATCAGAGTAATTTCGTTCAATATCTGATAGTTAAACTTTTGGCACGTCGAATTTTCTACGTAGGCAATTTTTGATATTTGATAATTTTTCTCTATGAACAATAATTATTATCCGTGATTAACTTTACGCGATCAGTTTTCCGTATGCGGAGTAATTCTTACGTGGGTAATCCTTATTACAGAATATGCATATTACTCTTCCGTAGGGGTAGCTGAGTTTCTTAGAAGGTTGGCAGGTTTTTAAGGTTTCTTACTCCTGATCAGTTGGCCAGCCAAGCTTCCTGTATTATCGATCGAAGCTCACAACCCAACCGTTCGAATAGCTTTTGTCTCCATAAAATGCTTTGTCCCTCACTCGCGCACTAAACTTCCACACACCGATACCTGTGCCCGTATCTATACTCACGCCAAACATTAGTGTATGCACCACTGCAACCGTTTTACGGTGCGTTTAACTATGCATTTTTACAGGAGCGAAACGGGTTGTCAGCAAGGATCCATTGTTTTACTACCATACACCAAATACTATTATCAAATGAGTAGAATTTGTGGAATTAGTTTCACTACACTCACTGTAAAATAAATATGTTTTTGATACCATTTCGAGTAATATTCGAATTATGTATTTACGACTGTACCACAAATAGCACAAAACTCATTTTTCTTAAGTGCTGTGCCACACAGCACCACACAGACATCAAAAGTTAGTGTAAAGTTTAAATCTTGTATATGTTACGAGATTTCCACTATAGGCAAACAATATTGGTGGCAAAAGCACATAATAGAAGATTAACGTAGAAATGTTAACTTTGAGTTAATATTACAAAAATACTTCATATCTTTTTTATTTATAATGATATACTGGCACAGTAATAAATTCAAAAAACTTTATCTTGAACAAGAAATAAAGCACTGTAATACAGTATATTTCAAATATGACTTTCAACAATATTTTAATTTTGTCCCACGAATGTGGAAATAAGTGCAAATTTAAGTAGAATTTTTGTGAAGTAATTTCCGATTCGGATCTGATTTTAGATCGTTTCACTGCGTTTTAGTGCATTCCGTATCGAACAAACATAAATAACGGAGTCACATTCCAAAATCACAATCACGACCACATTTTTGTGATTCATTTAATTTATGACTGTTTTTAACAAAATGGATTTGGGACAATCGCAAACAAAGGGGTGACGAATAAAAAAATACAGATTATCAAAACCAAATTTTATCACTGAAGAATGGACACAACGATATTTATTATTTAAATATAATAAATTATAGCTTGGCACATTTTGTCAACATTTCCTGTGTAATTTAAATTAGTCAACAATATATTATAAATATTTATATTATTTCGACAGAGTTTTTTTATGAGAACTTGCTCAGTGTCTCTGTTCGGGGAGGATAAGAATATAACAATGTGATAAAGTGTGGGCCAGCAGTAAGCTCATCGCACTCTCCTCTCGCAGGATCTGACGTCTGGACACAAAATCTAAAAACTGGTGATGAATCAATGTGAGAAGGAATGAAAACATCGCAGACGTTGTTGCATTTGAAAACAAATTCATGAATCGATTAAATAATTCAAACACGTGAACTTGGTAAATGAATTGAAAAAACGCCGAAACGACCATTCATCTGCAGGACCGGCAATATTAGAGGATTAAAAATAGTCGTCAAAGTTAGATTTAAATGGCAATTTCGGTATATTTTTAGTAACAAATTTTATATTCTGTGATGACGATACTATAATAAGTATAATATATATTTTCAGATGTGAAAAACAAATGTTTTTTCGTATTTAAACAACAATCAAACACTTTTTGGAAGTGAAAGCAAAAGATAAAAAAACAAGCATTCCTCTTTTGAAAAGCCCCATTTTTGGCTTTAAGTTTTAAAAGTAGTTAAATTCACTTTGAAGAATAACAAAATACATGAGACCAAATGTTGTAAAGTTAAACACATAGCTATAATTGTTTTTTTCGTAAAAAACAGTTTAATAGATAATGATAAAAGTATTACAAAAACTATTTTCAAAATTGAAGTTATCGTTGTGATATTCTATAACCATTTAACTGATTTGGAGAAACGGGGCAATTAGTATAATAATAATATATAATAGTAAAAGAAATCGATTAGCTGAAATAAACATGATAATCAAAACATCCTTCCTTTTAATGAACATTAAAACATCGATCCTTTTAATGAATATAATAAGAAAATTGATTTAATTTAAAACAAGTATGTAAGACAACTTTGCATTTATTATAATCGTGTTAGTTTTAATTTTTGATATCAGCGTAATGGTTTTACTAATTTTGAAAATGACACGTGAGGATTTGACGAGGGACGATGGGGTGTCCTCCAATTTAATCATATGAATAATACAAGTAATATAAATTACATCCCAAAACGCATTGAAGAAGATTGTGAAAAATAGAGACGAATTGTGTTGGATGGAGAAATTGGAGAGGACCCTGAAGATTTTTTTTGTAATAGCTTAGGACATGGAGTGAAGAAGCTTTTCCTATTGGAAGGCCGCATTCATTTGAGCACATTTGAGAAACATACATAAAAACGTATTCACATTATTTTGTAAATGAAGAAAAACAGTGAATTTTATTTATTTATGTGTTTATTTTATTCGCACTTGAGACCCTATAGGCCGCAGGTTCGTCACTCTTGGCTTAGAAGTATCTGACTAGTATTATTGTGTGTTGAAAGGAAATAAGTCGAAAAAATGGAAAATGACATATTGAATAGTATAGTGGAAAAATAATAAAATGACATATAAAACATGTTTTCTCATTTGGATAAAAGTTTTTTGATTAAAACTAAGTGTTTATTTGACATTACAATAGAACAAAACAATTACTAGGTTTTGATTGGATTTGTACGAAAGTTTTGATAACATAAGTGACTGCCACGCGAAAAGATTGTAAATTTTCATTAATGATCCTGAATTTTTTAATTAAAAAACATTCAATGTAATGTTTGATTCAAAAATTGATATTTATTTGAATGATTACGTTATTTTTGGATTTGGCCAATTTTGATACTAAGGGACACATATGCCTGCGGGTAAAAATACCCTCTTAATATATACAAGAAAGGGAAAGAAATTGCTAATTTTCCACAGAGTTTAACCTGCGATGTTAGAGTTCCACAAAAGGTCTCTCCTCAGCCAGTGAAAAGTGAACAAGGGTTGACGGGCGCCATGCCCATACATTCTCTGAGAAGAAATTCCACAGAAAGTAAAGCTTGGAAAAATTCCACCAAGTTATGCGCCTAGCATGCGACCCGGCTTTGCAATTTTTCAAATTATAATAATATATAAAACGTCGTTAGCCAAGGGTGAAACGTATAACATGTATGTAGTAGGTTTTAAGTGGAATTTTAAGCGATATAAGTAAACACAATTTTTTGTGTGGTTCCATTATTAATCGGACAGTAAATAAGGGTGCTAAAATGGTACAGAGAAAGTAAAATTGTCGGGCACAAAATGGTGTCACTATAACGACTTAAAAATAATGGTATTGTCGAAATAGTTTACGTGAGATATTCAATTGATTTTTATTCAGAAATATTTTATCCATACTGGTTTGTTTGATCAACCAAACGGTGCATCAAATTATTGGAATTGTGACAGAGCAACTACATCGCGCTGTAATGAATGTCTATTAAATAAAATTTGAATCATTTTTTAATTCCTATGTATAGTATTAAATAAATAATACTCGCGAGTGAAAATTGTATAATATTGACATTCCGCTATTAATTGATACTTGAATTTTGTTCAACTTGATAAATAAATAGATTATAGTAAACAATCAATTCTGATTACATGCGTTGCACAGGTAAATTGTATTGAATCATTTATTCTTATTTAAACTGTCTACTTTTTGGTCACAGGGTAGTATGTGATATTTAAAAGTTTCTTTTTTTCACATGTCTATCCGATCGCTTAGTAAAGGGAGAGTGATAAAGCAATTACTAATCTTTTTTTTTGTTTTAAATAAAACACAATTCATTTGTACTACTTCCACATATTTATAATGATCAGGACCGGTTTCGCTCATCGCGAGCATTATCAACTGATACAAATACAAACATAACAGGCGTATTTATATAAAATTGAGTGTAAAAATGAAGGTATATAAAACTGATGGTTCATTAACTAAGACAAGCAAATTCATGAACCATCAGTTTTATATACCTTCATTTTTACACTCAATTTTATATCAATAAGCCTGTTACGTTCGTATTTTTATCAGTTGATAATGCTCGCGATGAGCGAAACCTGTCCTGATCATTATAAATATGTGGAAGTAGGACAAATGAATTTTGTTTTATTTTTTAAAATATAATGTCTTTCCATCAAGAATTGACAGTTAACACTTTAAAAGTAGTTACTAATCGTTTCTTTCAATCGTTCTTTCCCTACACTTTGAAGAATGATTAGTAATTGACTGATATTCAGATATTTTTAAATAAATTCTGTTCAGTTGGGAGAATGTTTGCTTAACACTGCCATCGTGCATCGTTGAATAAAAAGTTGAATGATTTTAAATAATAACATTGTTGAAATAAACTTTTTAAATAATTCAGCTTTTGCACTGTGTTCCTCCGATCGACGGCTCTAAAAAGAATCCGCCTGAATAAACAAACTGACCAACTTTAAAAGCGAAATCTTTTGTTATCTTTTGAACTAGCCTAGAAACTTCGTAATCGTCGTTTTAATCTAAAGTTTTACGTTCTCCTTAAAATTTGAAACGTATTTACCCACCTGTCTAGGTGAATTTCCATTCCAACTTTAGTTTTTAATTACCAAGTGAAACATTAACTGCTAGAGGACGTCTCAAAAATGTATTAATATATTGACCAACTCGCGCAATATAACAATCAAAAAATTGTAGTTTTATATTATCATTTTTTTTTACTAAAGTTTTAGATAAATGTTTATACGCTAACGAAACTAGTCTCAGTGATAACGTAAGTTGCGTTCAAAGCGTTAAATTTCCCAAAAGAAGGTCCAAGCACTCGACCGAACACTTGATGAGTGACGGATCACTCATTGATTTTCGAAGGCATTGATGTCTGTGACGTTCTTTATCCTTCTCACACACTTTCTATCTGATTCTAAGTACGGGACGGATCCATAAAGGAGAGGTTGTGTGACCTAAAAGTAACCAGTTATCGTGAAAAACTTATTTTGAGAGTCTCCAGTAAAACTCCATACTAGAGACTCGTATTTACAATGACCATCAACTAAGTGTAGGGACGATCGTTACAAGTGTGTGTACTAAATTTGGAAAATCCATGCTTCTCATTTGAACAGCTGTATGTGGCCTGCTCACGCATCAGAAAACCTTTTGATTTATTCGTGTACGCACCAGACCGAGGAACAAAAAATATTGTGTGTCCAAAAACACTTCAATAAACAGAATTAAAACTATTTCTTTCTTTGAGTGGCGTTGGAACGCATGCCGGGTTCTCACCAGTTAATAAAAAAAAATCAGATGTATTAAAATTTTAAATCACTGATGTACTAATTTACGACTAAATCTTTTCCCACTTCTATCAAATCCCAGATACAGAAAATGTAAATACACATTCCGATACCGTTCAATTGTATTACAATATTTAAAATTTGCAGCTGCGTCGGATTACTTTAATGGTATTTCTTCAATAACTGAAATTATGGCATGTTTAATTTTTGATATTAGCCCCGAGTCATTCGTCAAACTCAAGTATTATCGGCAACTTGACCTGTTCAATTGGAGTGGAATTGAAAAGAAAAATTTAAATACTTGATAAAAGTTTTTGTTTCAGTTTCTCTAGAGACTGTCACCTTGAAAATCATAATGTGTTTTCTTCGAATACCTTTATTGATTTGAATGAAAGTTGATCCTTTTATTAACATTTTCTTTATGTTGATTATTCAGTAAAAACGACGAAGAACAGTGCTTGGACATATGCTGTGGATGCCCCATTGAAGCACGAATCCTGCTTGTCTCTTTTACTAATCGGAGATGGATTCCGTTAGGATGGATGACCACCCATATGATGTACTTCTCGGCGCTACGGATTCATATCTTCCGAGTGTGGAGTATATATTATGTTAAAAAAAGAATGTTACTTAGTGTTCCATTCTTGTGAGAGACATTCATAAAAACAATAAAATTAAGTCAAGGCTCTTAACTAAATTCGCCAGACAGGTCTTGCTATACATATAATACTTCATGAAGATATACGATGAATACATTTCTAATTTAATCTTTTTTTAGTAGACTTTTATTAAAAGACTACTATTTTGTACAAAACTACCCTCGCTTGCAGGGTTTGAGGAGCGCCGTTTTATGATACAAAAGTTGTCCAACTGTCATGCAAAACAGTACAACTCGTTAGGAAGTCGCGAATGAGAGAGAGAAGAGAAACTTTTGCCAAATGAAGCCGCGATAAATTGTGATAAGCTCCGCAAACAAGATTTCGAATTTTCTTACAACAAAATGTAAATCCCGATCCCCATATAAATTTATATTATTGTGTTTTCGCGAATTCCGAATTTATAAACTGTGTAATTTTGTCGCGAGATTGCACTGTAAGATACGAAATTCGAGAATGTTCCACCGTGGAACGGTTCCCAAACTATTCATAAATTGTTTGCGATGGAGTTTTTTTTTCAGCGATGTGTATTTGTAGAACTTTTAAGGCTCTCGCGGCTTGCATTTCATAAAGTTATTATTTTGGAATTACACCGTGCTATGATTTGTCGTAAGAAAACGACTCTCAACATGTTTATCAACTACCTAATCTCTATCTCCTCAGTGTACTCAACGTTGTACCCTCCACCACACGTTGTAGAATTCTACGTTAGGCGAATCTCGTAATACAGTAGAATTGAGAACTTTTGAATGATTGCCAGTGGTGTTTTAAGAACATTTAACCAAGACTTGGCTGATATGCAGTCAAGTACGCTGAAATAAAGAAAGTTTTTTATTGGAAAGATTAAACTCAATGTCCGTTATGCCTTCACAAATTTATGTAATGCAATATATTTTGCCTTTGGTTACCACTTATCATTATTTATTTATGGATAATTTTTGTAATTTATAATCATAATGTTATGTATAATAGTTATGTAAGGTATATGTTATATAACTAGTAATATAAATAAACTCGCACACACAAAACTTACCACAAACATATTTGTCCAAACAACTGCAATGAATCGAAGAGCACACGCTGCTCAAATTAAAAGTTTACATTTTTGCACACTTTAGCGCACTCATCAACCATATCTAGGGTCACTACTCTTGATATACTCCTGGCGATAATTTGACATTGTTTCATGCTGCTGCGTTACGTGATACGTACTGTAAGTGGCGGGTCTATTATGCGATGTGTAAAAGTAAAAAAAATGTCTATTAAAGTTTGTCTTGCATCGACTACGTAAGTTTCAAATTTGAATTGACGTGATTTTTACATTCTTAGGCATGGCTATAATACTTCATAAATACGTAGGTTAGGGATCGCAATCCGGTAAAAATGAGTAAAAAAATTACGGCCAATTGAGTTAAATAACCGGATAAATAAATCAATATAGTGTTTCGATAGTTCATATTTATGACGGCATTAAGCAATTTGTATTTTGTTTATTGTTTCTTTGCATTGAAATTTATCTTTAAAGCTTTTAGCTCCCTTAAAATTTTAACAGAATATGCTGGAATCCATCAATCTTAATTGGATCTTTGTGCAAATAAGTCCGGCTGCAGACAGAGCGCACTCACTATAATTAACGCTTGTTGAACGAACAGTCATCCAATAATTAAGTAAAGGGATCCCGATTTTGACAACACCGGTATTACAATCCCTAGGTTAACCCGAGTGTGCATTTTTTAAAAATTGAATTTGATTTTCAAAAAGTTAAATCATTTAATTCAGTGCACACTACAACTAATACATGTCTCATGATAATTTGTCATATCGAAAAGGTTTATATTACATAGGGTTTCGAATTGGAACTGAACTGAAAACAGGAAAAACCGTTTTTTGTCGAAATAAAAATCGAAACGGAAACAAAAAAAAATAACGGTCCAAAGCCCTGATATTACATATTGTATATTTTATGCCAAATTTATTTTATTTTAATGGAGAGAGGATTGGTTTTTAAGAACAAAATATTTGCTTTAATCCATGTATATTTGTTGAATCGTGCTCGATGCTTTTGCGGTAAATATGTCGAAAAATCTATATTTATGAAGGCATCCGATATAACCCAATAAAAATACAATTTTTATTATGTGGGAACAAAAGCGTCGAAAAAGTGTCCCAAAGAATATTTTTTGAATAAAAGTATTTTGCAACATAGAAGAAAATATCCCTTTGACAGATTAAATAAGTGCGGAGATTGTTTTACGTGACTAGAACTTCAAACAGTGGAAACAAATCAATACCTACCTTTTTCTACCTACGCAGAGAAAAGACCTAACTTCAAAATTAGGTACAAGGCGATTGCATTATATTATAAATCGTCGCCATACTGCTAAAAGTTGCTAACTGCAAAAAAGGGAAATTTATGCCCACTTTTAAAAGACTTTTATGAAATGTTTCGTTCTCAAACTAGAATTTATTAAAACAGAGTTTGACTTATTTATAACGAACTGTGTGTATTGTTTTATAGATATTTTTGCTTATTTGAATGATATGTGAAAAATATTATTATTATTTTCTATGGATTCGGCAATAACTTTGTGGAATTTCGTTTTTAATATAAAATTAAATTAAAAATTGATAACTTAGTTATTTCTCTTGGTTTATCACTAACGTGACGCGTTTCGTCTCTTTAAGAAGCATCTTGAGACTAACCCTGAAGATGCTTCTTAAAGAAGCAAAATCAATTTTTAATTTAATTTAATATTAATATTATTATTTTTTCCATTCAGTTGTCTCAGTTCTTGTACTGTCAACATTATATTTGTCAAATACATGACGCATTGGCTTCAGCTGTAATCTTGTACCCATATTGTTAATTTATTTTTTAAATAAATATCCATTAAATGAATGACACTCACTTCAAATGTATTGTCAATGATATTATACGGTGATTTTAATAATAATTGTTTATGCGCCTGGTGTTCTGAAAATCTTTTTATTTACAAATTCAATTTTTTAGATCAAAATAAAAATATATACATATGAAAACTGTGTTTTAATCAGGGGTGAGAAGTCGTCAAAAAAAAGCGTGACTCCGACTCCAATTGCGACTCCAACTCAGGATTTGACTAAAAAAGTTCTAACTTTGTCAAGTTTTATTCCTGCCTTTCCTATTTATGTGTTTGGTTTTCAAATTAAACACCAACCAACTAATCCAGCAAATAGAAAAGATATTCATATTATAATATAATATATCGACCGCGGAAAGGAAAAAAGACGTTACCCACACCAAAAAATATTGTGTATAACTCACACAAAACGTGCTAATACCCAGTATTTATATATATTAAAATATAATATACCGACTGTATAAAGGCAAAAGTACCTATCCCTTTCTCTTTTCAAAGTATTTTTTTTCGATAATCACAATCTATACAATTTAATACACGTTTTGTTTGGGCTATAAACAACATTTTTTGTGTGTGGGTTACGTCTTTTTTCCTTTCCACAGTCGATATGCATAAATATGTATAAGACAAGAAGATGTTATAGGCATAAATAAAAATGAAACAAGTACAATCATTCACGCAAAAATGTATTTTATAGTAAAAGTAGTCGGAGTCTCTCTAATCAAACAAAACAAACAAAAAGTGGTATATCTAGTATGCTATTTAAAGTTAATATAATTATTATTTACTTCATTTAAAAATATTGTTAGCTCTTAATGTAGAGCATATGGATAATACTGGAAAATCTCAACGGAGCTTTTTAACAAAAAATGAAACTCAACCTATCTTTTCGGAGAAGAATAATATCTATATGACTGGTCTTCGTACGCTCCGTTTTGAAATGTAAACGAATGAACGTAAACGTCACATTCATAAATGTCTTGTGAAAGTGTCCAATCGGAGGTTAGAACCCGTGAAAAGTATGCAAGAGCGTTGAAGGTTCGATTATATTTGACCATTTTAAATATAAATAATATTTGTCATCACAGTGAATTGCTATTCCGATTGATATTTTTAATTACATTGTCGACGAGATTAACCTCAGGAGAATTAAATAACTTCAATCTCGTCCCCTATAAAATGAAACAAATTTAACATTCTAGAAATTTGACATAGTAGTTACCTTCTGATCGCTGAGCAGAGATAATGCGTACTTATAGATGTCGATGTTCCACTTCATTCCTCGTTTTCAGAATTGAATGGTAATATTTTCCAATTAAAAACACTGCTATAAAATGAAATCGATGTACTCCCAGCAATTTTAGTTTTTTTTGTAAATTTTGATATTAAAACAAAGTCACATCTACACTGACTTCTTATTGTAGCCGTTTTCAAATTTTGCACCTTTGCTTAAAAGTTGGATAAGAATCGATTTTAATAAAGGAACCTTATTTTACTAATATCTAGTTGTTGATAGAATATAAGACGGCATTTTCCCGATGAAAAACACATTAAAACAGTATTAAATTAGCAGATGAAAAGATTGAAGGTTTTACTTTTAGGAAAAAAACGTAACGAAATTTTGTTTTTAAAACACTACTTTGAGTAAAGGCCTGAATTTTATCAATTTTTATTGAATAATTTCAATTTAACAGCTTAATTGAGTCGAATTTTACATAAAAAAACTTCTATATAAGAAATTGTTGTTTTAAATAACATAAAAAAATAAACATCAACATTGATCTAAACTTATCACATATCAATAAAACCATTTGGCGGCACTTCTAACTAAGTAAGCTGAAATGACCAGTACAGTATTCATATCTACCGGTTACCGAGAGGAATGAACGGTGTCAAATAACCAATGAAATGGTAGAACGTCGCGTGCTCTGTTATTTTGTGCAAGTAGGGTTAAGGAACATGTATTCTATTTATTCTACTGTGAAGTAAAGAAACTCGTAAATAAATTTCTAAGAGCTTTATACCGTTTTCGAAAGTCAGCTCTGGATAATTCAAAGTAAATTTTTCATACCGAAAATATGTTACGAAAAATCGCTGATAAGGAAATGAATATACTTTTACATTGAATAATCGCAGTCAGTATTGGTAAGAGTTTTTTTTTTTGGTTGAACAATAATATAAAAAGTAGCTGAAGTGCATACAGGAAAGAGCTATTCAGATGTAATCTGTAACCACGTTAGCAAGTGCTCACTTTGCCAGTATACATGTAGTTGCATTAGGAAAAACAACATTCTTATATATAAGTCAATTTTTTTTAAGTTAATGACACTTAATTTACACACATCTATAAATATATATATTCTTAAAAGAGTTATTTTACCAGGAAATAGATCAAAGTGTGAGTTATACATTTTTAACGTAAAGTTTTATTGGATTATTGAGATTTTGTACACTTCCATGTATTTTGTCACTAACGACCCGGGTTTCGCCTTTCGGCATCTTCAGGCATTCGAGCACACGAATGGACTCGAACTGAGAGACAGTAAACAGTGTCTAACGCTTATATTATAACTGTTTACTGTCTCTCAGTTCGAGTCCATTCGTGTGCTCGAATGCCTGAAGATGCCGAAAGGCGAAACCCGGGTCGTTAGTGACAAAATACATGGAAGTGTACAAAATCTCAATAATCCAAATTTAATATTGAAATTCCATCAAGCACCCTCAGTCGATGTCTTAAATTATGTAAAGTTTTATCAAAATGATATGTTATTAGTTGGAAGATGGAAGCCAATAAGTGCTTAACAAATTGTACAGCCCTAAGATTTTTTTTTGTTTTTTAGGTAACCGAATCCGGTGCCGTCTGTTTCAAACGATAGTCACTCAGCCGTGTGACAAATTTTAATATTGTTAGAGTTCATTGAAAACACAAATTCCTCGCTTGTCGGTTAATAATATATCGTTATACGTAATCATGTTTATTTTCGTTGTAAATTTGAATTATTTCCGATCAAAACGTGAGCCATATAGATCTCAACTTCTTTTTATCTTTTGTAAAAGGACAAAGGCCAAAGCAACCTTAAGTTACAAGCAATGCTATAAGAAAATTTGCAATTTACGAGTAGTCCTAGGAGTCCCAGTCTCTACCAACAAATTGTATGGCGGTTGTACGAAGATCGTCTTTCAACTCCGTTTTTCGTCGAATGTAACATATATTTGAAAAGTTTTCTTGTGAGTTTATTCAGTGTTTCTTTACTATAATCATTATATAATTTACGATTCATTGAAAACCAATACATATGCATGTTAAGTAATAATTAAATCGTCCCAATAAATTATATCGTACAGTCGTCATAAGATATGTAGTGAATGGCACGAAATGCGATGTGCGGCAGGGTAGATTTATTTGAATCGTAATTTATCGCAAAATACACACTTTGAATTGTCTATTAATAACAATCATTGATTACGACTAGGCTCTCGAATTAAACTCTTTCAAAGTAAATAAACAACTTTATTGCTAATTTAAAATAAAAATTGATAACTTAGTTATTCCACTGGCTGTGTAACTACATGAAACGCGTTTCGCTTCTTTAAGAAGCATCTTCAGACTAACTGTATCGAACCATAACTAACTATATCACCTCCAAACACTAGTAGTTAATTTTATAATTAGTACTATCATTGTTTGGGCTTTACCTCCTCCCCACGTCCAGTAGAAGAAAACAAACCCACTCTACTCTTCATTTTTAATTAAGATGCTTCTTAAAAAAACGAAACGCCTTACATTTAGTAACACAAACAGCGGAATAGCTAAGTTATCGACCTTAATTTAATATTAAATCACCAAAGTTTCCGCCGAATCCATCCAAATTATCTTTATTCCTATTAACATTAAAGATACTACATTTAATTACCCACTATTTCACATTATTAAGATATGCTAGAATTCATCGTAATTAGTCCAAAATATCGATTTCATGACTCCGCAGTCCGTCTATGTAACGGACCACTCGTTTCCAAAAATACCGGCTGACGGGCCGTACAGCATGGCTTTTAATTATAGGGGGCTTTGCAAAAGCACATTACAGTGGTCACTTATTAACCACGAATTGAACAACTGTGATAACATATGGTATATGATATATATATTATAAATATATACATTATTTTGTATCTTATATTCCGTGTGAGAAAGCTAATATGATCATCAACCCTATTTATTATGGTTTTGACACTCAATCTCCCTCTTTCGGAGATGCTAAGAAAATGGAAAAGGATGGGACTAGTAGTTAGCTAGCCCCTATCGCCATGTCATGATTTAAGGCTCGATTGTGGGGCGGAGAGCATTTATGCCGCGATAGATGTTGTATTATATTTGAATAGTGTTGAATTGGTCCAAGAAATATTTGTTTTTATTTTTTAGCATCCAGAGTTTTGAATTTGATCACACATTATTTTACCTGCATAACAACAAACAGCACCCCTTAATGATGCCATAATAAGACAGACAAAAATATCCCCTGAATAATTGGACATTTTCAATGACGAACGCTTATTATATATTTTAATTGATGTAATTAGAGTGAGGTAATGTAAGTATACCTGAAACCGAGCACTCGACACTCTTGTGTGTTTGTCATATTCAGTTTCAGTGTTCATGGGTTCGAGTCCCCGTACAGACAATATCATAAAGTAAATTTCAAGGTTTTCACAAATTCCCAACTGGTGACAAATCACGGACAGCAAAACAGAAAATAAGAGCGTTGACTACACGCTGTATAATAGGCAAAAATATTCTGAAAGTGTAAAACGTTTTAGCGTTGAAATTATTGAACGGTAAAATTCCACAAAATGAAAAAAAAAATAAGTTTCTCCATCAAAAACCACCACGCGTTGCCGACAAATCACTACTCATTCCTCATCTCCGACGTCCACTTGTTATAAATATAGTTTCCAGTGAAAGTTCTGGGTCTCGTAGTGGGGAAAGGGAAGATTCCACCGATCCGTAATCTTTTTTGTGGAATTTAGCCGCCGTCTTTTTCTTTTCTTTGATCCCAATTACAGTGGAATTTTAAAGTTGTGTAAATATCGCAGGGACGTGACCGCTGGATCAGACTCGACGCCGCTCGACTAGACACGATGGCTTGAATATATCTCAACCAGGAATACTAAACAAGTGAAAATAATATCAAATTTTATTATTAAAGCAGAAAACGTGGTTAAACAAACCCATACATATAAATATGAGACAACTCAATCAGTATGTCAGGAATGTCAAGTGGCAATTTTTTATAAATATTAAAATTTAACGTACTTTATGTTTTACATTCAGATTAAAACCAAAATATTAACCATCGGCTAGTTATATTGATACGTTGACAATTCTTAATTGATAGATGAAGCCGGCCCCGTGCTTTAATGAAATGTCGAATAATAATTATTATTGATGTCGCATTTCTACTTTAACAGAATATAGTAATTGCAATGGTCCTGGCATAGCTACGTATTGAAGAAGCTTAGAGGTTTCTTGAACATGACTTCTCAGAATGAAAGGACCACCGCTTCATAGCATCCGTAATATTATAATGAATTCAGCAAAGGCATAAATTGAAAAAAGCTGCCAATCGAAATAGATTTTTCTGAGCGTCTTGTGAACCCTTACTTACTTACTACTTTACGGATATGGATGAAGGACAAGAAGACGTAATAAACGGTGATTACCACATCATATTCGATAATATTGGTAAATTTAATTTGTGATTTATGTAGAGCTTTAGCGAAGTGGTACCATTTTATCTTTCTTTCTATTCGGTTGAATGGTTAATCCTTAAATTAACACTTTCAAACATTAATTTTTTAATCGATTCTTGTAGTTGTTTTCAAATGCAAACCTGTTTTTGATGTTGTTTGTATGTTCGTTTTTTACTATTACTTTACCATTCTTCGGATGTCGATGAAACTTAGGTGAATTGTTGTGCGCACAAGGTTTCTGAAGAAAAAATTTTTAAATAAAAAATCTAAAAAAATGAATCAAATACGTACGAACATCAATCTCTGAAAAACCAATCTGATTTATTCTATTACTATGTCAGCCATAGGGCAATATTCATAACTTAAACAATTTATTTCACATATGCGTTGGAAATATGGACACAATAAAATTTATTGTCTGAAAAGTAAAAAAATGAATAACTTTATTTAAAAAAAATCGGAGTTTTTTCGGGCTTAGAAAAATAAATCGGCTTATGTTCGGGTAACAAGTATGATATTGGACTCAGGCTCAGGCCGGATAATTTTATGAAATTTCGGACCGTGCAGACCTCTAATCCAAAAGCACTTCAATAAACAGAATTAAAACACAAACCCATTCTTTCTTTGAGTGGCACTGTAACACATGCCTGGTACTCACTAGTATATTATATAATATGTGCAATTAATATATAAACGAAGATACTTAATCGGTTTTCTTTAATAAATAAGACAACATATTTTAAAAGAACATTTTTTAGTTTGTGGAATTAGTGGAAAAGGTTTCTCAGGGCTGGTTCAAATAATTGGATTTGTGGATAAAGGGCTCTTTTTTAAAACACTCAGTGCCGAAGAAAGGCTAAGCCGATTTGTGGATTTACGCTTGACTGATGTGACTCACTTTGAATATTATTTCATATATATTATCATGTACACAAAAAAGATAATTTCGATTCATTTCATTTTTCGGCAATATTTCGCGTAATCACACCATTTCACTGTCTGGAAAGTTGCGGCAATTTCAACCTTCTTATACTTGTTAGTTTTTAATATATCGCTACATTTAACATTTTGCTATCCATGTTGGTTGTTGAAATGTGGAAAATATTTTGGGCTTATTTTTATGTACATATTATATTATATTGGCAGTAGATAATTTATTATTGGCAATGGGTCGTCCATATTATATGACATCGCGCCCTAAGAGTGAACGGAGGCGGTCATGGTATGACACATCTGTGGTGATTTGTGGCTAAGGATTGCAAAATCGGGATCCCGAAATTTCGACTGTTTTTTCAATACCAAAATACACGTTTAGAAAATAAAAAATACCGGTATGATTATATAACACGGTACACTTATTAATTTAATAATTATCTTCCAACAAACACTGAATATGAAAGGCTTTTTAAAGATACGATTAAGATTGACAAATTACAGTATTAATGAACTAGCACCTAACACCTTAAATGCGATGAATAAATATAGTTTTAATACCGGTATTTAATATGAAATATCGAAATATCGAAATTGATTTATTCATTTGGTATTGCAATCCCTATTATTGACTAAGGGGATATGGCTAGGTTGTACAAACTGTGAATATTATTGTATAAATGAAATATTTAAATTTGAACATCCTCTCATCAAATATTTCATTAACTTAAGATATCGACGGAGGGTGTTTGATCGAATTTCAATACCAAATTTCAAAGGCGAAATCCGGGTCGTTAGTGACGAAATACATAGAAATGTGTAAAATTTCAACAATTCAAATTTGATATTCGAATTCCATTGATCACTCTCAGTCGATACATAAATTAATGAAATATTTGATGAGAATTTGTTTAGTTACTTGATTAAGAATCTATATGTTGCACTTATGAAGTATCACAAAACCTTCCTTTATTGTCTTTGGGAATACTGGCAAGAGAAAAGGTGTTATTGTTTACAGCATCAAAGAACAAACACTTGATAAAAACATTATGAGTGTAAGGCAAGGCGTGAAATCCTTTCCAGCAGTTTGGGACTTGGAATAAATGTCACTGAAGAAAGTACCACTCGGTTCATTGCGCATCATAAACGGAACCTTTCATTTCATACGATTCTAACCCTTATTGTACACAAAAAAATAATGTCGTCAAATAACTATACAACTACATGTAAAGAATCAATGTACTTAAAATATCTGATGGGAAGTCTTATAAGATAAAATTGATTGCCAATAGAAACCCTCTATTTAAGCAATATTGGGTGAAATAATTAGGTTCAATTCTTAACATTTTAAAGTAACTTAACCATCAAATTTTTATATCTGAATGCTCATAGCTGCTCTGCTTTCTCCACTTATGATGGCTGTTTATAATTAATACTAATTACATACTTAATATTTGATTGTTTTTAAATAGTTCACTAATTTTTTTTATAATTTTCCCAATCCACTATTGGCTTAAGCATTAGTAATGTCATTAAAAATTTTTACTCAGCTAATGGACTTTTAATATTTGTGACTTCAGATTAGTATTTATTGATTTGTAAATTTTAATTGTAGACTATTTTATTTGATTTATGTACAATTTGTTTGCTTATCAGTAATTTCTTGTCTTAGTTCATGAATCAGTTTTATATACATTCATTTTTACACTCAATTTTATATAAAAAGGCCTGTTATGTTTGTATTTTTATCAGTCGATAATGCTCGTGATGAGCAAAACCGGTCCTGATCATTATATATATGTGGAAGTAGTACAAATGAATTGTGCTTTATCTTTTAAAATATAATGTCTTTCCACCAAGAATTGACAGTTAACACCTTAAAAATGATAAATATACTATTGAGATAAACTTTAACAGGCCATATCCCTCTACCACATGGATCATCTGTACTCTAAGTGTACGTTAAATGTTGAAACTTATGTGATGGTGCTATATTTGCGGTCTTTACATACAGGCGATTTCATGCGCGATCGGGTGGTGTGTGTGCTTTAAAACAATAACTCGCGTTGCGCATACAATTTCTCGTTTTAAACCACACAAACTTAATGAATTTTGAAATATTATAAAACAGCTGTCTAGAACGTCTAAAATTTATTTGGTAGAACTTCAGTATATTACGGTAAAAACATCAAAGTATTTAGTTCTAAAAGAACTTTATCAGTTGTTAAATAGATATTTCGGCTTCACGCCACCATCAAAACTATTTTTAAACCTAATTTAGCTTAACTATGTATAGAAGAAATTGATAATATATCATCTCACTCATTCCAAAATCATAACTTTTATTTAAAAATAATTAAAGTTAGAGTATTCAAAGTTTTATGTAATTCTTGTAGATCTAAATACTTTGTTATTTTACCCTTTAATGCCTCACTGTATTCCGGTATTGCTCCATATTTGTGAACGTTTTAAACATTGATTCTTGACGTGAGGAGTTTTTATTGCATATTGTGCTCGACAATTCCAATTGAATGTGACTAATTTCAGCCCGCTACCTCTATATATTTCCAAGGTTCTTAGCTAAAAGAGATAAAATTGAGAATGCTTATTCTGAGGGAAGCCAGGTAGTAAATCTAGCTATTTTACAATATGAAATATATAATCGAATTAATCGTCCTTGATTTACATCTATTTTTCCATTCATTATTTTCCTATTTCTTCACAAATGTAATCATTATACTCTTTTTATTGATACGCTTTATTTATTATCTACTATCACATATTAATTTGTAAAACAAGGCTTACTAACCGAAGCGTGTTACGAACTACCCTGTCAGACTAACCGTACCTGGTGGCAAAGTCGTATTTTTCAATTTAAAAATCTCCAATGCATTAAAAGTCTACAAATATTGAATTCAAATATTCAAAAATAAAACGCCTTCCATTTCCGGTTAAAGTCCCTCGCGGGGTTTCCCACTCACCAGCGGTGGCTGGCGCCCGAGGATCCCGCGCGGGTTTTTATTGGTCCGATAAACCCTTGCGTCCATATGTTGCCATGTCAATAAATAATATTATGAGAAAATTTCACCCGGGGTGTTATTTTTTTCCCCGAGATTTCTTTTATTCGTCGCGACTCCGTATATTTTGTATTACGGGCTATATACTTTTTTTGCGCGTGTGTTTTTATTTGTTCCCGCTGTGTTTAATAATGCAGGACCCTTTTTTATTTAGCGTTTCTCTCAGGATTTTAAACGGCAAAATAAAGTGTCGAGCTGTGTTTTTCTGCAACAATACTGATGTAAATAAATTCATACGGATTTGATGGAGTGTTGGCATGTTTCGTATTTCATAAGAATATTATTATTTTTTACCATACTTTTCCTGTATTTCAAGAAATGTGAATTTACTTCTTTGTCCATGTTTAGATAACGAAAGCCATCTTACTAGACATGTGAAATGAGCCACCGAGTTCACAAATCGAGCACAGTTAACCTCTAGGTTTTTTCATTCGAGTAGTATCACTGCGTAACGAAAAAAAACATCCCATGTCTTAAGCCTATGACACACCCTGGTTTTTGTTAAGTATAAATGTCATTAGTGTCCAGAACTGAAATCACCCAGCGGCAACAGCAATAATTCACAGAATCGGCCCAAAGCTTGTTACCATGCCGTTCAATAGCCGCCGGGTACGTCCGCTGGACGAGTCCATTTTTACGGAAAGGGGTAGCTCCGACGGTGCAGGGAGTTTTTTTAATTGTATTTGTAGACAGTTGATTACGATCTGCCGAGTGGGACGAGCTGTGCTCTCGTGGCGGAGGTGACGTGACGATGTGAATTGTTTGTTTTTTTGATTTGCATTGGACTTAATTTAAAATCGTTTGTAGTGTCATTTGTATTATAGCATAAAGTAAATTCAGTTACCAAGTAAATGTAAATGTAGAATCAATTTTATGTGACAGGATTTATATATTTGTGTAATGTAAACCACTGCATCTTGGATGGAAAAATAAATAAGTTTTGAACCGGATTTGAAATGGCGTTTGTATGAGATCACAGCCCTTCCAGGACTCTGGATAACCAGCCGCTCGCCTCTCTTCGATCCGAGGTCTTCTCACCTAATGCAACTTATCCGTAATTCATTCGTTTTCTCACTCTGTCTGCTATTGACAAAGCGGTATTAGAGTGGGAAAACAAATTACGTGCTTTTATATTCCAAATGGATTCTTCGCGATTCATTTATCTTTCTTACTCTGTTTGTTATTTACCAGTTTCTCACTCCAAGTGAGAAAGCAAGTGATGCATTTGAAGATAGGTACACGTATTTTTAAATAAAATCGGATTTAGTTGGTAGAAACAACTACATTAAGATGTGGTTTAATTGATGGCTATTTCGGTATCACATTATATCTATATAGATAAACAACTATGTGTTATGTTGTTCTGAAGAAGGTGTGATTCAAAAATCCCTTCAAGTTCTTCATTTTAATCGTGTGGCATTAAATATATTTTTTACCTTACTATTTTTGTGTTATATCAATTGATTTGAATTTAAAAGTATATGATACCATGGCAATAAACTCCAATATTGGATTTTGATTCGAGGAGGTCAAGCCTCTTACTGTGCTTTTATGCACACGGCGATGATAATAGTAGCTCAGCAAGAATGTTATACATGTATGTATTTGATCGTAGGTCTAAATCACGGAAGTACGAGATCTACGAATCGACCGACAAAAAAGTGCTTACTTATTCGTAAATGAATGTATACGCTATTTTATAAAACAACAATAATTAAATATTGCTTTTGTCATTTATTTGTATCTATCAGTATAAAAGGCCCAACTTAATGACTACTGTATTTCAAATTAAGCTTTACTGTCAAAATGATTTGTTTATTGTGGAGACCTTTGCAATAATTTGCAGAACTGAATAAGGTTACAGGACAACAAAAAACTTCATAGAACCTCACACTTGTGAATTATGTTTTTTTTTTATGTGATACTACGCAATATATACAATATATATTGTCACAAATGTGCTATTTTACAGGAGAAAGATTTGAACTTTAAATTATACTAGTTGATTCAGGTTGATACCTTATAAATTGTTTGATTTTGGCGGCAAAAAAATTAACGTCACTGAGCAAGAGAATAGCAAAAATGCCACTGATTCAAACATCACCGCATTATTGTATGCTACATGCGGATTGGGAATAAGGGTATAAGTCACATAAGGCTGTTCTCTTAATAGTTTTCTGTATATTTTTGACATAAACCAAAATAACATATCGAAAACGGGTAAGAGCATTTTTTTTCATGACATGTTTGTCCTCCTGTATCGAAATCTTATATATCAACGTACTTAATTGTTTTTTGGTATTTTGTTGACATAGACCACATCTCTTGCTGGTGACGTATATTATATGCCTATTTTTTAACGAAAAATAATATTTATTTAAATTTTAAAAAGACATTATTTTTTTTTACCAAAATTACATTAAATGCAGATATCAAATACCAAAGAAACTGATGAATTATGTGTTTTTTATAATCAACCCTTCAACCCACTGTAATAGCTTTAAATTAATTATACAGAAGATAAATCTGGCACTCGTATAATTTATTATGAACATTTATATTTTTCATTTTTATATATATATATACTATAATTATACATTCAACTTAACGCCATGACAATGACATACTTTTTATGAAAGCACTACTATGATAAAAAACGATAATTTAAACGAAACTTGGAACTATAAGACACAACATTGAAATTTAATTTGACTATGTTGTTTAGTGTTGTGCTATGGTGTGTGCAACAGTCAATTAATTTTACTGCTGTTCCACAGCGCTTTTCTGCGTTTCGAACTCGATAATAATTATTATACACGTAACCTTTGCTTCTGATAAAAGCACCGGTTCCCAACTCACTTTGAAAGTATCCTCCTGTCCAGCGATTCTCAAACGAAAAAGTAATTTTATCCTGATGAATAAAAGAAAAGTTTTATTTCACATTTCTGTTTTATTACTGTAAACTTTTTTCTTTCTCAGTCAGAATAATAAAATATATTAAATCCTGTGTTAAAATGCATAACGTCAAGCCTATGTGTTACATACAAATATTGTTTTATTAAATCTGCTTCTCGTACATCAGTGGTAGTGAACAATCAATCAATTTGTACATTAGTAAGTTGAAGACATATCCAATGCTTTTTAATCTACGAATTCTGAGAATCTTTATACTGTTGGACACCAGGGATCTTTGCTGCGATATTGCGGGAATGGTGAAACTTTATACTGGCCATATTTCTCATCTCAAAAAAAAACACAAAGAAATACAAAAAAGTAAAAGTATAATAAATTTAAATGCTTCTGAAATCATATTATTATAGCAGTTAATATAATATACCTACTCTCGAAATTAAAAACTAAATTATAAAGCATTCGTGCAAATAGAAAATATACCGTATACATTTAAATTTAGTCAAAAACTCTTATAAAAACGCTGTTTGTCGACTGATATCACTTTTATAGGACCCGATTATTTTTCATTGCCAACAGGATTTCTTACGATTTGTAGGCAGATTTAGTCCACAGACTACATCTCGAAAGCGGAGATGAGTTATATAATGATTTAATCACGTGTTCCTAAACTGATTAATCACGAATAAGTATATATCCCATCTGCATTGTTTGGAGTCACTGGCCTACATAGACGCAGTAACTCACACACATTGAGATTAATTCTGTGATTGGTCAACAAATGCAGGTGGACACGAGCTGCCGGCCAATAGGGAGCGACATTCCTCGTGCGTTGCGAGGCTGCCGAGGATGTTAAAAGAATACCTTTAAGAAAACAATCTCCAACATTATAATATCGATAGCCTACAATGGGAAACGGGTAGATGTTTCGACTTTATTTAAATATAGTGCCGTTATCAGAGAGAAGACAATAATCATATTCTAAGTTAGATTTGATTAAAAGCGCACATCTTATAATTTTATTATAAACAAGCTACCGTCCAAAAAAATATTTATAACAAATGTCTGGACCGCTTTTTTTCAGCTAGTGAGCATTTCCAACTGAAATATGAATCAGTTTAAAACGTTTTTGTGGAATATGAGCGATACACAGTTGTTTCATAAGATCGTATAATGTTTTCTCACTAACGTAAACATTATTAAATTGCTATTCTTTTGCATTTCAGCGACGTCGACTTCCAATGTGGAAAATATGGAATCCTATTTGAAAGAGATTTCTATGAGTCAGTTGCTTTGCTCTTTCTTCGGAGACTGTAATAAAGAAAAGTGCTAAGAAAACACTATTAGCTCTAATCTCTCTTCTCTCTCTCTCTCTCTCTCTACATCCTGTTTTCAGAATTGGATAGAGAATGGGTAGGAACTTGTAGGAAGTATAAATGTATCATTGTCATCAATCCCTCTTGATACAAAGTCATCGATATTCATCAACGTTTCTATTCCGTGGTTTAAACTTGTGACTCAGTAGCTGAGTAAAACAGAAACCCATAGGCATTAACCGACAATAATATATATAATCGGCAAAGGAAATTAATTTTTAACATGATTTGATTTGAGGATTACAATATTTTCTTTTGTTCGGATTTGTGTATACGCGCTTTAATCACTTAAAGATATGATAATGAAATAAGTCGATATCTAAACAATGAAAAGTGCCACAGTTGTTTAATACAATAGAGCTTTTGAAATTAATGTTTCCATAAAAAATATTTAACTTGACTTTATAAGACTTGTTTCAAATTTGAATCGGGTGCAATGAAAGATAAAGATTTTGGGGTAATGAGCAGGGACGGCTTTTGCAAAGGAGCAAATTGTGCACTGCATTCCCATGAGTCCCATGTACATATTCTATTAATAAATGATATTCAAACATAATAATTATACTATTTCACTTATTTTAAATTTCCCGCGTGTTCCCGATAGGAAAATATTGCAAAAAAATAAATTATTCCGCGCCAATTCAGAATACGCATGAAAGTCGGTTGATGACGCGTAAGGAGAGCATAATACGCTGTGCACCCCCAACCGAGACACAGACGGCTAAATTTAGTATGGTATTTGTGACGTCATGTCAGTATGAACCACGTGACACATAATTTTTGTTAGCAAAAGTTGGTCGACGTTGGAGCATTGCACTCCCTATAAGATACAATTTTGGGACCGAAAGAACGAATGAAATCAACGAAACGAGCGTTACGATGAGTTATCGACATGCTTGCAATAGGTAGTTGTACGGATTTTTACCTTTGGTTTCAATATAATTCCCTAACTACACGTACAATAATAATAATATATACCTACAATTATAACTTTCTGATTGATCAATAATATTTATAACATTATAGCTATGATTGTGTTTCACAGTTAAGGAGTTTTTTTCAATATTTAAGATAAGACAGTTTAAAATGTTTTTAAGGGCTGGCTACAGGTATTTCATAATGTTCAACTGTGTATTCGGCTCGGTCTTATAATATACATTCTTCTAATATTTATATACTTCAATAATGAATTATACAAATTACTTACCTCATTATATTATCCACTATGTAATATAGTAAGCGATAATATATTGGATCAAACGAAAAACCATTTCATTTGCCAAGGTCATTTAATTACAGTTAAATTGACTTTCAGTGAAAAATTTCCGGGTTAACACAGAAATTTTCCAATTGCAGACTTTAATATCAACTTAAAAATACGATTTCATGGTAGAATTAATCTTTCACGAATAAAATCGTACAATCCAATGTCGGAATTTAAGGTTAGCAACATCCAAGAAGAGGAGGATGGATTTCTTACACAAATAGGTGAATGTTTTTTTGCACCCCCTTAAATTCTTGTCACCGGCCGCCACTGGTAATGAGAATATATTAATTACTAAAGCAACCTTACAGGACTCACAATAAAAATTTAACGTTACCAATTGAAGTAGAATACATGAGAAATCAACCTATTAATTCAGTTGTTGAACCACCCTTAAGGTAATCAGTGAAAGGCACATATTGGCTTCTTTTTTTACACGAACGAGATATTTTTAGTTGAGGTATCTTACGAAAACAAAAAAGAATGTGAAAGTTTTATCAAGAGGACAGAAATAACAGTAATTTTTATTACTCATCACAATAAATTTTCTTGTGATTTCGCTCGACGCCGAGTTTTATAGTTTAAATCTTTAAAATTAAGGCAGAACTGTTAAAAATGACCATTTACGTGTTTAATCTCTTAGGATTCCAATATGTAGCATATTATCGTAAAACGCCGGTTGTTGTAAGACAACAGGTAAACTTCTCTTTAAAGGCTTACAATTAAATGCACTTTTGTTTAGATGATATTCACTTTCGTAAAGATAGTTTTCACTTATAACAAATACATTCCACAAAATACAAATTATTTCACTAAAAATAAAGTGATGCCACATAATAAAATATATTTAAACATTGAAGAAATATGTTGCACTTACGAAAAAATATTATCACATAGACAAAATAGTTTTCACTCAATATAAATACTCACATTTTGAAATCGATAGTTTCACAACGCTGTAATGAAATGCCACTTATTCTTTACTACTTGCAATAGAGGATTTTCCACCATAGACTAGTTTACTTGTCGCAACTCTATATTAGGCCGCCTGTATTGTCATTGCTCCAAGCATTAGAATGTATTCACTAGTATATTATAGGAGTGGTATTTATGAAGAAGCAGGGTTCTAAGTGAACATGCAATATGTTAATATAATTTATTTCAATGTCCATAACATACAAAATTAAAATAATCCGTTTCAAAGTCAAGCTATCAACATAAGTCTGTGGTACTTTGTTAAAAGAATCCGTTTCGAAGTGAAAACTATTAAAATAAAAGTTTGAGTGTACTAAGTTAATACTATCTTACACAAAGTGCAAACTATCGAAATAAAAGTTCAAGTGTACCAAGTGAATACTAGCTTACACAAAGTGCAAACTATCGAAACAAAAGTTCAAGTGTACCAAGTGAATACTACCTAACACGATAAAATATCTTGAGATTAGGAAAGAGTTAGTGTTTTGCTAATCCCTTTTTTTGATCCATTCTCAGGATCACATGGGGTAGATAAAAATCGATTAAAAATCAATGTATGATAGTTTCCATTTTATAACTGGGTTGGGAGTAAATTGGCTTGTCTACTTGACTGTAGATATTGTTATTATTTTAAGCCGCTCGCCGTGGATGGGTGATAAAGTTCTAAGGCTTCGTCACTAATGTGTTCTGGTGATCAAATATTGAAATTTATGAAAGAACATTGATTTTTAAACAAGTTCATGAATTTATATCCAAAGGGTTTCATCCCTCAATTATTTTTATATGGAAAAAACTGAAAATATCTCAGACAGACTTGTTCCCATACAGATAAGTATGTCAAAATCAACATAATATGAAATTATACAGCGTTTGATTATTACAGAAGAATATTTACCATTACAGTTAATCGACAAACCGAACGAGGCTTTAAATTACTCGAGGAGGAAAGACATCATAACCCGTACCAAGAGATTAAATGAGTCAATGACTGGATAGGGATTTGAGTCACTTATCGTAAAACTGAAGCAAGCGAGGCACCGACGTCACAGCCCAGCGACGATGATCGGATAACATATTCATAATGAAATATTTCTAGACGTAAAAAAAAATGTTTTTGATATCTTTGGAAATAGATTTATCCAATATAAATAATATTATCCTTAAAGGTATCTTATAGGATTATAAAAGAAGCGAGAAGAGAAATAAGTGGCGCGTTGTATTATGTATAGCAAGATAAATATATAATATTATATACATATATCCAAGGATAACAATCGTTATCTCGCAGCGACAGCGATAAGAAATGTGTCATTGATTTTTACAGCGTCCCAAATATAAATCTCACCTAGAGCCTTTTAAGCTTAGGCTTTATAAAAGCTTAGATAAGAAAAAGCTCCGCTATACACCCTTCCGAATTTATCGTTACCTCAATGCAAAATAGCCAAGTTATTATATATTTATAGTTCGGAGATAATCGCGATTCAAAAAATTGCATTGCGATATTGTTTTTCTATTATTTAGTGCAAAGCATTAATATAACATACGTCGATGAAATGGACTATGGATTTAATGAACCACATTTCCGGTCAAATGTAAACACATCATGTTAATGCTATACCCAAGTGTCAAGTAGGTGATCTTACAGTTATATCAGTTTTAACGCGTGTCGATCGTTTATTTGAAGACCATGGAAACACTTAACGACTGAAGCTATTTGTATTTTTTTTCCTCTCATTAAGAGTCGAAATTTTTTTCGTATGCTTTTATCGGGTTTTGTAAGTTAAATATCTTTATATTTTGTGTGAAATGACTTGTAGTCTATGAATGTATTATTTATTAGATTTAGACAAAATATGAACGGTTTTTGCTTTTAGATCCCTCAAATGGGGAATTAATTGTAACTATTATATGAAACTAGTACTTTTTACGTGACTTCGCTCGAGAATTGTATTAAATTTAGACGTTGGCTAGCTAATGTTGAAATTTAAAATATCACCGTATCTCTTTTGTTACACCCACAAAACATAGTCCACCAAATGATCATAATGTCAAAAATTGAAACCAGCTATAATAAAAGATGACAATTTTGGCACCTGCACTCTTGTTATGTCGCCGCAGAACTTCCCGATAGCCAGCTTGTCGATCTGCATTTAATAATGGCTGCTGCAGCGTCAGAAATTAAACATACGGTCATACGTTAATTCTCGATGACGATTATTCCAGATGCACGTCAAATTGTACGAATTTACCAAACTCACTTTCTGCCAAATCACAAACATGAAACTCAATATTTAACACAAATATTTGCGTTCGCGTTACTACCATCTACAGAATATATTAGTATTGAGCTGTTGTTAGGCGACTATTATATTATTAATTTGTTCATCCAGAATTGAAACGTAAAAAATAAAGCGTTTTCAGCTTAAGGTTACAAGTTAAATGTTGAACGTTGACAGTTGAAAATAGAACAGTTGAACTAACAATTTTAGCCAAAATGACGTGTGAAAATTTCACGTCACTAACGTATGCCGTTTGGGAGGAGATGTTGTGACCGACAGACATACAAACAGAGATTTCTGTGTATTTTGTGTTATATAGTAGAGATATAATTATGCCTTATAGTGCATTTGAAAATGAATGTCATGTAAATTAAAAGAAAGCTTTCATTCGACATATTATACGACTGAGAAATTTTTAATTGTCACTTAAAAAGCTGAAATGATAATTTTCCGGATAGAACCGTTTCAAATTAGAAATTGCTGTCAATTACGTGTTATTTTTCAATCGATTGTACTGAATTATTTAAATTAGTGTTTAAAACAAGAACAATTGCCATATATATAAATATATATATTAAATTTGGATTATTGAGATTTTGAGCACTTCCATGTATTTTGTCACTAACGACCCGGGTTTCGCCTTTCGGCATCTTCAGGCATTCGAGCACACGAATGGACTCGAACTGATTCGTGGAACATTCGTGTGCTCGAATGCCTGAAGATGCCTAAAGGCGAAACCCGGGTCGTTAGTGACAAAATACATGGAAGTGTACAAAATCTCAATAATCCAAATTTAATATTGAAATTCCATCAAGCACCCTCAGTCGATGTCTTAAATTAAATTATATATATCTATGTATCTGTTATTTTGTATAATAGTTGTTGAAGTATGTAATTTCTTTTCAAATGCGAAATAAATCAATAGCAATCTTCAATTGGCTGTAGCTCAAAACAGAAAATTTACTAGTAGAATAAATTCTTTTCAATATAAATTCACATTATTTAAAGTCTTACATTAAAAACACGTTCAATGAAGCTGCGTTCAGAAGCACTTTTGGCGCATCTTATCCTCATGTTTTTATTGAAGTAGGTGTCTCTCCAGATAGAACCTACCTAAACTTTCTTTTTTAAGCCTTACCAATTCAGGTCAAAATTCCAATTATTATTCTATCTAAAATAATGAAAAATTCCCATCAAAACACAACGGAATGTATAGGTAAGAAAAATAGTTTCTGTTGTAGCTTGTTTCAAATATATGTATGATATATTCATAATTCGATTCTTCAATATCCGGATAAAATTTTTTATATATTTCGTTTAAAAAACTGAATAATCTTTACGTATTTCAACACAAAGTATGTTTCATTTCAAACCTTGTAAAATATTATTTAAAAAAAAAAAAAACAATTTACACTACGGACTCTATTTAAATTGTTTAATGAATTTACTAATCTACTATATGAATCATTCTCTGGTGTTCATTTGTTAAATTGTTTTGCCTAATACTGAAAATTTTAAATATAATAATACTATAATTATATTAAAGATGTTTTTTTCTAATCATTGTTATTCAGACCACAGAGCTTTTGTGCTACCGATCTATCTACGGAACTTTTGTGTACATATATGTGTGTCCTCGTAAATATCCATTACAAAGTTTCCCAGCAACTTTCCTTGGGGAAACTTGCATGCATATGTTTCAGGGTGATGCGCCATTCTCAGAATTAGAATTTATACACTGCTCGAAGTGGCGTTCTTGTTTTAAACACACAAGAACAACTTTTAACGCAGGCAAAAGTATCTTCAGCATAAAATACTTTTGACCTTATGTGACTCTGACCCTTTCCTCCGATCATTAAAGACGAATAAGTTCGGAAGAATCACTTAATGCAATGTAGTAATGCTTTAAGTTAGCTGATTATTTGTTTTAATATTTAATGTATATAAAAAAGTTTTTTTTTCTTCTAAGAGTTCTTATCGGGTTGCGGTTTCCACGGTTTCGAATTATTCATAGTTTTAGCTTTGATCGATTTCAATGTAATGCTAATTTACAAATAAAACAATATCAAAATGCCACTTGAATGTAATATTTCATGTGACACGTGTTTCACACATTCGAACAGAATATTAGGACTAACTAAATTTCTATAATTGAATATGAATTGTTGACACGAATGAACTCAAACTGAGTGTACTGAAGGCCCGAAGATGCCGAAAGGTGAAACCCGGGTCGTTAGTGACGAATTACATGGAAATGTAGACAATTTCAACAATTAAAATTTGATATTGGAATTCCATCAAGAATCCTCCGTCGATATCTTAAATTATGCTTTTATCGTGTTTTAATATATTCAAACTACATATTTCCTCGAATGAAGCTGTGTAAAAACATACCACTTTGTTTATATCGTCACAGTTTCGGCAAAAGACGTTACGACTTAAATACTAGTTTAAAGTAAATCGTTTCTTATTATTTGTTCGCCAATCACATACTAGAGAGGTAGACTGAAATGATTTTATTAGGAATGTTTTATTACGAGTATATATATGTTTTTAAAGATATTAAAATTTTTAGAGATTTTTGTATGTTATGCGAAACATACATGAAAAACGTATAGATAAACCAAAACACGGTTTTTTCACAACGATGATGATTATATTAAATATTTTGTAAATCCTTTTTTATTACCATTATTTTTTTTCTAAGAAAACATCGTCACTACAACACTACCAAAAAATTCTACGTTTGGGACATTCATAGGAAATTCATCAAATTTAAGGGCCAATTTTTCAAATAACATATTTATATTTACTCTAGACTCTAGATCTTTTACTTGTTTGGTAATAGTGATTCATATCATTATGACAAAAAGCAATATATAATTTGATATAAGCAAAAAATTGCTAATCAAATTGAGTTAAATCTGTGTAGGTATAACATCTTTCTACATTGATAATTTAACATTTAATTAAAAAAACATTATTAAATCACATAGAAAATTTCGATATCTGAGTCAATATCTTCAAAGCAGCTTCTCCCAGAGATACATCAACTTAAAAGAAATCGTATAGAAGACTCCAGTTCAGCTGGAAACATGAAGTTTGTTTTCCCGCATTCGAAATGTATATTAAAAACATAATACGAATTATTCTTTAAGTATCTGATAAAATGTAACTCGGCTTTATAACAATAATATTCGCCGGGTAACATAGCAAACTTCTTATGAAGATAAAGTTATTATAAAACACACCGTAACAATTTTTGTTTCCTATTAAAGCACAGTTAAATATATTCTCTGAAATAATTTTATTCCACACAACGTTAAAGGCATATGCCAACCTTTCGTTTAAAAAGAAAAGAAAAACATTAACCATATTTTGTAATAAATATTGTTTACAACCGACAATTATGATTAAAATAATTTAAGTGTACATGAGATCGCAAAGGATATATTAATGGGTAAGAAAAAGATTGAGAAGTTATTACAAAACGGTAGGGGTACATGAACAGATCATATTTGTAATAAAAATTGATCCATAGATCAAAATGTGACGGCCAAATCGATCGAGGCATACGTTTTAGTTACTCTTACTAATACATTACTCATCATGCTCAAATAGTGCCGGGTGAACATAAAGACACATAAATAAAACTTCATTCGTGTTTCTTAAATAAAATAAAATTTGAAAAATGTTTACTCTTTTCGTTTCTTTTTCAGTAATTTTTAGATTTAGGGACGGAACAGAAAATGGCATTCAAAGCCCATTGAGCCTTGATAGCGCCATATTTAAGAGCATGTCAAATCCTTTTTAGTAAAAAAAGGTTAACTTTCTTTTATGTTTTAATGAAGATCATTTAATATTATTTAATAGACTACGTAAAAACATTGTTAATAGTAGAGCCCCAGATAACGCAATTGCGGAAAACTCTTTTTTCATTCAAATTTGCTACTGCTCCTTGATTACAGGTTAAAATACTTCTGTGCCGCATGTGTATGCTCTGGTTTTGTATGAATATGGTAGCCCCAATAGCCCGAGATAGCTCGGCCCCTATCTACCGTGTTATCGGGGAGTCTACTGTTTTTAAAAAACGATACGATAATAATACTTGAAAAACAATTCAGGCTCAATGGGTTACATGCTTAAGCACTGAGTTTGAGTTTTGGAAACCATATTTGCTTACAAATATCTATTGGCATATTAAATTTTTTCAAATAGAGTATTTCGATATAGGAAATTAACGTCAAATAGTTGTAAGTTGTAAATTTGTCTCTGAAACTCTTTTTAGATAAGAAAATTACTGGTTTTTATATTTCGAGATGATATTAAGTAGGAAGATATGAAAACATCACATATATCCACTGGCTTTTATTCAAGATCTAGAACTGGATGTTATTTAGTGGCTTAATCTCCCCTTTCCAGACTGAGTCAAGGATATAAGGAAGGGGAAAATTTTTTTTTCCATGTCCGCTCCCAGCGTAGAGGATATGGCCAGAATTTTTCAATGAGAACTGCTTGTTACTCACTTACTCAACCTCTTTTTTTCGAAGATAGTAGGGATAGAAGTATAGGGATAGGACAGGACTAGTGTTTAGCTAAGCACTCTCGCTACGCCCCGTTTTTGAGGGGCGTATGGGAGGGAGGAAGTTTTTTACATCACAAACATTCATGATTACGAATGAAAATCCGTGAATCGATTGAAAGATCAATTTATTAAACTATCCGCACTGAGACATCGTAGCTGTAGCCAACCACGTTACCAACTGCGCCACTGAACCAACAAGGAAAAATAATCGTTAGCTAATCGCTAACTCCTTTTGAGGATCGGATGGGTGAAAGGGGAATGTAATCATCATATAAATACGTACCGTTGTATACAATATCATATCCATACGTCGATTGAAATACAACGCCACCAAATAGGGAGAGGGTTGACCACTCGACTATATTATCATTAAAGATTAACAGATTTCCAAAACACCGTGTAACTTTTATACCACATACATGGCAACCAAATATGATTAATCATTATATTATTATGATTCACATTATTTATTGGTAATAAAATTTATTTGCGCTCACAAGGAATTCAAATTGAGATATTTGATGCAACTACGTCCAAATCGATTTAAAAATTAATGACCGCAAGAGCATGCAAAATAATAAAATTATTACAATACACTTATAATAAACAGTAGTTTTGATATATTGCCGTTACTAAATTATTAAATGTAGTACGTCTCAATTTACAATTACTAGTATAAGAATTAACATAAAATAGCCATATTTGGGATAGGCTGGACGTTGATCGCGGTTTATCGGTTAAAAGAAGAGCCATTTATGACAGACCGCGGCCCAAGGTTTAAATATCGAATGTTCAAATTTCATAAACATCAATTTTAAGACTATACTTTGTGTGTGAAATAGAAAATTGGCTACAAAAATACAATTTTATACATTTTTTTAACCATATTGATGTCAATGGCTTCTATTGGAACAATTCACCATAAGCTGTTTTTATGAGAACTACTTTGTTCGGTCTATAAACCTTTCTTTTTTGGAGTCGGCAAGAAAAAATAATAGGGATAAGAACAATGTTCTCTATAAGCTGCGCGCAGCAGTTTGGGAATCCCCGCGCACTCTTCCAGGGTTTGCGCGCACTTCAATGTAACTATTCAAATAATCTTAAAATTGGAATAACTCGAATGGTGCATTTTTTTCAAGAAATTATATTTATACGTGAAAAATTGTTGCCTGCGCAATTTTCTACATTGTAAAGATTTATGATTAAGAAAGTACGAGTAAGTTTATTTTTTAAATAAAAAAGACTCATGCCGTCACTATTGTAAATGTAAAATCATCATTTTTGGGGAAAAAAATGTGGGGGATGCAAATTCAAGGACCGCCCTGGGCGGCACAAACCCTAGCTACACCACTGTTAAAAATTGAATTGTTTTTTTAACCGTCAGATTCAAAACGTTCAGCGAGTAAATCAATTACATATATCGTCTAGTTTCTATTAATCTGGAATGCCTTCACGGATCTGTTGAAACTTAAATGCCATCCAATTAGAAAATGAACATTAAGATAATGTAATGAGAATTAAATCTTATCAAAACAGGAAATTGATTTAGATGAAGTATATAATATATGGATTAGTTGTAAGGATCGAGTGAAAAACTATACAATTTTAAGCAAAGTTATAAAACGTGTTTATTAATAATAGTGACTGATTATTTGCTTCATTCTGCCTATTTTTTCTTAATTTGGACTGATTTTATTTTATGTGAATACATAAAATGAATTCGGTAATTTTTTAATGTTTTAATTTAATACACATTACTTTCATACAATGATGTGACACCGCCCCGTACTTATGGGGCGGACAGGGTCTTCAAAACCAACCTGCAGACTCTTTCTATTAATGCAAATTTAAAATGTAATACCCCTCCTGAGGCGTTTAAGAGTAGTGTCATATTTGTTTGGTTGCTGTTGTTGGTTTAGAAGTGGGCAAAGGGCTTGCAATCCTGCAAGGCCTTCAGTCGCCTCTCGACCTTTCCCAGAGGGAGTCGTCGGCCGACGAAGCGGCGACTTAGTCCACCGCTTGCTAGTAAAACCACTTACAGAGTTTTAAATTAAAAATGTGTGAATTTGTTTGTGTAACTGTCTTCAAGAAAATTATATAAACTAACTGCAATAAACGAGAAAGAGTATACTGAATACGACCGGGTTTTAATGGGAGACGAAGGAACTGTTGAATTGTCCTTTGTTCTTCGCCGGAAGCGAGCGTCAGTGTGTTTACTCCCCGCACCCCGCTCCTCCCCGCTCGCCAACCAACCCTCGAGCGAGCGGCGAGAAAGACGTGTTTCTTTCCTACTCTCTCAGATGATAATTTTAAATATGCAACGCAAAACCAAAAAAAGCACTTTTTATATCAAATATTCAAACATGACATATTGATGTTTGCAAAAAAAATTAAATTATGCCGCGAGTTTGTTGGCGTGGCCTGCACAGTCTTTAAATTCTTCGCGCAGCTAACCTCTCGTCTTAGAGGGAACATTGGATAGGAAAGAGAAGAGGGGAACGTCAATATCACAGACATTCATGCTTTTGAGGAAAATTTCATTTAGTTAAAAGCCAATTTAAGAATTTATCTGTACTGGGATTCGCAAGCTTGAACATCGCAACCGAATAGGACGAACATCCAAAGCTAAGTTTCGACATATTATAGTTTTACGATATTCTTAAGAGGATAATAATGTACAAAATAATCTTTTTAATAAGCATGTACTATTATTTTTGTCTGTGCATACATAAAGATATGAATTATTCCGCTCAGGCAAAAGGGTTGCCCTGAGCAGTTGTACGATAGCTCCATTTTTAAAACAGGGGTGTTCCATGGTAATAAAAGATTGAAAGTAACTAAATCAATTTTACAATTTTCTTTGTTGCTTTTTAGCGAACTTATTGTAGTGGGAATTAAAACATAAGCAAAAGCACAAAAGTGACCAACATGATCTGGAGAACGAATCATGTCTTTGGCTTTCGCTCTAGTAAACTTGATGGGTAATAATAATTACTACTTAATATGAGGTTTTAGTCATACTTTTTAGCCCCGTTTAGTTGGACTAGTTTATCTTTAGGTGAAGATAATTCAAACCCATACAATATACTACTTTAGCTAAATATTATTAAAAAAACTGATAATAAGAAAAACACTTTAATGACTCAATGGAGTAAGTTTTTTTGAAAATCCATATGATTGCCATAGCTGTAAGTAGACCATGGTGAAGCAAGTTCACGTAGTAACCTTATGATATAATAGTGTATAAAGTTTTTAAAATCATTTTACTAATATGCAGTCTAAGGACTTTTAAAACAGGCATCTCAACATAAGTTTTCTACTAGAACTGCTTGTAATAAGCGACTGAATACAGTCGCTATAACTCTCTTTTTCGGAAATCGTAAGTATAGAAGGATGGAGCTAGGTCAGGACCAGAAGCTAACTAATCACCTTCGCTACAGCCCATTTTAAAGATCGAGTGGGTGGAAAGTACTTTTAGGCATCTCAGATATCCATGGCTTCTAATACACATATATAAATCAATTTATGAATGTTTGCGTACTGGAATTGGATCTCGTATTATATTAGATTCGTCATAAGCGAAATAAAAAAAAGAAAATAAAACTATTTAGAGAAATCTTAACAACAATCAATTTTGTACGGAAAGCTTTATTTGAATTTAAAAAAATGAACAATATGTATCAGATATATTATATAAGGTTATTCCACCAAGGATAACCCGTCAACAATATAAAAGTAGTGTTTTTCTCTCCATAGAGCATTACAGTATAAAGAATATAGTAGGGCAAATAGCAACCGCTAAAATGCTTTCCTTGTGCCGATTAACAGGCGACGAGTCACGGATGTTTAAGCGAGACCAAACGAATGGGGGTAATGGACCGCATCTGGCCCACGGGGCTCATAATGAAGACACCTGGATTAGACCATACATACCAGTACAAACGGGTGAATCGGGGTGCCACGGGGGGATGGGGGAGTCGCACTAATTTGGCGAGAGAAACAACACGGAAATGTTTTCAACTTTGCCCTCCGGTGCCATAACAAAGAATTACTCCTAATTAAAAATAACACCCCGCTAGCTGCAGTCGTCCGGTGTTTGTTTTGTGAGCGGCATACAAAGGGTTTATTGCTCGGCCAATTATCGCATCATATGCTTGGCGAAATAGTACGTAATTTTTAATAAGCTTTATTGAAAATTGACTTTTTATAATTAGCTTAAATGTCGTCAAAAGTAAAAAGGTAATCGGTGTCTGAAATTGGGATTCGGCAGTTTGATGCATAGGTACGTAAAACTGACCAAGAGAGCACCACGTAAATCAAGAATAAACCTTTATAGAAAATGAGACACACGGGGTGAAAGCGGGCGAAGGAATCTAGTATAGGTGGGAGATCTTAATAAAAACGACAGTTCGTCCGGTGAATCTTTTACTCCATGCAGATGGTTGATATAAAAACACAACCTTACATTTTTTACAAAATTAATTAAATGATTCAAAACACATGGTTCCCATTTACACAAACCGAAGCGATTGGCAATGCTAGACAAAAGTGGCGATCCGATCGGCTGAGAGTGTCTGTTTACCGGATAGCTCATCAAAGCATATCGCGAACACTCATCACGGATCAATCTTTCGGCAAGACGGCCGGGAAAGGAACCCGAACTGATTGAGGGAGAAAAATCTAAAGTTCGGCCCTGCACAACACAATTGGGTCGTGTCAAAGTACACATATTAGATATGTATCATAATTCATAATCAATGTAGTGAAGAAGAATATATATTCGCGACTCTGGAATATATAATATAAAAGTTATTCCATTCGTGAATCACATAACATTCTCGATTTGGCAAGAATTTAAGGATATTTTAAGAGATGACTAATTGACTGGTTATCACACTATATATTACCTCGTTTCTAGAGTCATATGAGAAGATAAATGCTGGAAAATGCACAGATTTATTTTACCGAGTTGATTAGATTATTTTTATTACAAAGCGAATCGAATGATCGGCCCTTTCAGAACGACTTACTTTATTGCATCACTTATCGACTCATTTTTCATGCTGCGCCGTTGATATGCCATTGACATCTCCGTTTGTATCTTGCCCTTGAAATTGAAAATACGTTTAATTTGGAGCATTATTTTTTTCTCGATCACTTAAAAAGTTAATTCACTTAAAACGGATTCCACGCAAACTGCAGGATGAGTGTATTCGGCAGATACATAAAAATTATTCTATGATGATACTGCTGAAAAAATGGAAGAAGCCAAAATCCCGCGAAGTTCACAAAAAAACAACTAGCAGTTGAGCACATGGCACAGAAAGGGGAAGCTTACGACCATGGTCAAAGAGGCTGTATGAAATGACCCACCGATCTAAAAGCATAGAAAATTCAATTATTATAGTAACATTCTTATTGAAATTTGGTTAAAACATTTTTAAAACGGGCATTCAATAGGTGAACCATTATTAGGTGCTAGAAGCAATTTTAAAATAAATGTAAAATCCAAGCTCTTGATTACTGTCTGCCGTCTAATAGATTACATCTGAAACTATTCAGTAATTACAATATAGCGTTACATTTACCATTTTTTAGCATTATATAATCACTGTTTTTTTTTCTAAAACAGTGTTTAAGGCGAGACAATGCCAATTGAGTTCTTTAAGGCCATAGCTGAGGTAAGCACTGAGTAAATTTATAACTGTAAGGTGCCGGCTTCATAATAAACTATTATCTTTGAATCTGTATTTACCGCAGAGCGCAGGAAAACTAACACCTCAACGCCGGGAATATGTATCGTATCATTATTATTCATCGGATTATTAAGTATCGGTTGTGTCGGTGTGTTGTCTATGGTGATTAATAAACAGAATCCGTTCATTTTTAGTCGAACGTTTCGATGTGAACATTAGTTACATAATAAGGAATTTATCAATTTCGTGACAACTTGTTATCTTGCGACAAGTGTGCTCATGGGATTAAAAAAAATACACTAAATCTACTGTTGATTTGTTACCGGGACCATTACTCGTCACTTATCAAAGGATTTTTGTCAATCCAATAATTATATTGAATGTATTTTAGCCTATATTTGCGGACCTTCATGAGTTGATGCATATCAAAATGTATATTATTACTACAGCTGTTTCTTTTTTGTGAATAAAAAAATAATAATTGTTAATATTAACTTCACACTCTGCTGATTTTTCCCACGCTTCGAGACTAGACAATTGAATGACTGACATTGTTTACTATCAACACATTCTTCTCGATTCCTCACCGTTCTCTTTCACATCGTTTTACTTCTACTTGTTTGCCTTAGTTCTTCTTCTAGTAATGCTTTTTTGCTTTGAATGTCCCGTGATATAAAAGGTGGTTCAAGATTAACATTTTTATTTAGTTTCTGTAACTGTAAAACTGACTTAATTATTTTACGTTAAAAAAATCTTTAAATATAAGAAAGCAAAATAAATATACATTTACATTCATTATCAACAACCTTGTCTCAGAGAGTAATATATTCTATCGCGCACATTTTTCAGACAACGATTTATCACAGATTTTGTGACGCGTAAGAAGCGTTAGTGTTTAATCAGCAGTGGTCGCTGAGCCATCGCTTGAGAGCCACCAGTAAGCTCGCGGTGGAGTTTTCAAAAGATTTTGTTGGAAAAATTTAAAAAAGAGTGGAATGAAGTTGTCACATTAATTATTCATATTTTAAATATTTAACTAAAAGCAATTTTTAGACTCTCTTGAAGCAAATTACCAATTACTTTCTAAATATCTTATGAGGTAAGAAATGCGTGACCAAACCACTCACATATTTTCAATTTAGACTCCACTGAGAGACTTTAAATATGCAATGATTTCTATGTGGGCAATAAGTAAAGTTCATTTACATTGTTTTATCAACGTAATTGTTTTTTAAACAGATTAAAAGAAGAAATTATGTATTTTTAGTTGAATATAAATAAAGTTTTTAGTGCCTACACTGTCAAAACAAATTAAGAGAAAACAATAAATTGTTCAAAATTAAAAACTGTATTTGAAATTAATAAACTATTTTTGTAAATTAAACATCGATTTTGAACAGCCCTTTATAACGAGCGCTCATTGTTGTAAAATATTGCTATCTGTAAACGTAAAAAAGAGGGAATTCTTCCATACGCTAATAATAATCGCATGCATAATATAAATAAAATAGAGGAGTATGTTTGTATCTTTTTTATTCCTGTATTCCGTTTTGCCAAGTTGTAGCGGATTTTTTGTAGGTCAGTGATGGAGTCACATATATGTAGAATGTAGAGTAATAATTATTATTGTGACACAGTGATGGCCACCATGTTGGATTGAGCTAACTACTTGTCAAAACTAATGACGATGGTATAACATGGTCGTATTTGGCATTAAACAAAAACCGTAAAAATAAATAAATTTACCTATACAAATTTAGATCCGATTCGAGAATGGGGGAGGGGTTGAATTGTAGAGGCTAGTGATTGTGTGAGCATTATAAAAGTAAATTAAATAAAACCTGTTATGGTTAACACCACTGTCAATTCCTTATGGAAATACGTTCAAATTATAAAAGTATTTTTTGAACTATTTCCACAATTTTGGTTGAACGAAGCCGATCATTTCATAAAATTGTGGAATTAGCAAATAAAATATGCTGTGTTTAAATATATATATTTATGTAAAAAAAATGGTACCACCTGACAATGATGATGGTGGACGTAGAACATGGACATTTATCACGCAAGAAAGCAAGCAATGTTAATAAAATATAATATGTATCAGCAGATTAGGAAAGTATGTGACCCAGTCTAGTTTTTCGTGACAATATCATTTTGACACAACGTATTATAGTGATAATATTACATGCCGGTTCTAGAGCCGAGTGGTAAGCGTTGTTGAGCTATCAGCTTATTAATTTCTCGCCCAAGTGTACGAATTCACGAATGGACACTTTCATAGATTATCATTTTTATTCATAGTTTTGGTACAACGGCGATTGCTGTAAATTCCGCATAATGTTCAAAGGGTTCAATTGACGAGCGGTACTTTTTATGTCTGCTGAATCCTGTCGATGAATTGAATATTTAATGTTGTCTTTGATCTTAGGCTTGCTGACGGCACCGCCAATATCAATAACTCCAAAAATCAATAGATTCACTCGCTGCCCAAGACATCATCCCGGATGATGTTAAAATCGTTCGTGTTAAGATCGAGAAACTCATCAAGTCACTCGTAGTTAAAAAAGCACCCGGAAGGAATAACATAAACAACGCTATTCTGAAGCGTCTCCTTCAACGTCTACTTTCCGGTAACATGGACAACGGCTCACGTCGTCGCGATTCCAAAACCCAAGAAAGACCACTCGTTAGTTGTCAACTACAGACCTATCAGTTTGCACGATTGCCTGAGCATGTGATTCTCGAACGATTTCTCCCCGCTCATAACCGTATCCTCCCTGAATCCCAATACGGATTCAGGAAGGGTCTCTCCACCACTCTTCAGCTAGCCCGCATCACGGGTCAGATCACCGAAGAATTGACAGGAGCAGCACCACCGAAATGGTACTGCTCGACCTGGAAAAGCATTCGACACATTCTGGCACGTTGGCCTTGTGCAACTACCTGAAAGATCGAACTATCTATGCAGCGGTTAAGAAGTCCTCTCTCAATACAGCCTCCGCTGGGGTACCTCAGTGTAGCCTCCTGGGACCTTGGCTCTTTAATAGTTTTAATTATGATCTCCCTAACGGCACAACGATCATATTCATCTACAAGAACCGAGACGTAGCGTTACGTCACCTTGAGGCTGGCACGGCCCAGCTGACTGACTTCTTCAGTCGCTGGAGACTTGAAAGTCAATGGCGTGAAAACAGAGGCGATCCTCTTCACACGCAAGAATGCCAACAAATTTTACAAAGAGAAAAACACCGTATGTGGTATTCTCTGCTCTTTCAGCCAAGAGGTCAGATACTTAGGGGTATACTTGGACCGCTCCCCACCATGGTCTGCTCACATTGCAGAAGCAAGACGTAAAGCCCACGTTGCAATCGGTGCGTTGTACCCGATTTTCAACGCCAGAAGCTACCTCAGCGTAGAGAATAAAAAGGCACTCTACAATATGGTCATCAAACCGACCATGCTGTACGCCTCCCCCATATGGTCTGAAAACATCTCCGATGGCAATCTCACTTCTCCTACAGCGGTCGAAAATAATCTCAGGCATGAGGAAAAATTCCAACACGCGTTACCTCCATGCATGGTACAAAGACCCTGACATTCAAGAGATCCTAAGTCTAAACCGTGCTAGTTTCGTGAAGAGTTAAAAGCAGGGGCCTCACCTCGCTCCAACTCTCAAAGCTGCGAAACTAAAAAATTTAAGTTGCAACTCAAAGTCTCCAAGAACCTCGTCAAGATGATGTCAAACTCCTTATGCTCCCTCTCCCCCTCTCGTACAGGAAATTCTTCTTTAGCGGAGGTGGAAGCGGAAGAGGCCGACAGTCAAGCCGGCCTTCACTTAATCACCCTAAGAAATAAATCTTAACTTTAACGAGCCAGACTCGTATATTCAGTTAGAGACTGGGCATGTCTAAAAATAAGCTTAGTAAGTTCTTCAAACTTACGCCAACATTACGAGCGATTCTAGGTAAGAATTGAACTTTTGTTAATGATTCAAAGATAATCACTCTCGTATAGGGTTTTTTTCTTAAGTGTTTGCCCCACACAAAGCATTCAACTGACAGCATATTTTTAGATAGCAGTACGTAGCTAGCTTACATGCGGGAAAGGGATATAAAGACTTAGTCTGTACCCACCCTAGCACTGACTTTAGCCAGGAAACTAGGAGCCAACTAAAAAATCTTAGGCTTGCAATATCGGTATTATTGTAACCTGAATCACGGTATTTTGGCTGTTTTTTCAATACCGAAATACCGGTTCTTAAAATACAAAATATCGGTAATTTGGTTTTGAAAATGCAAGCAATATCCAAACGTAATTGATTTTGATTTAATATAAAAAGTTTAATGATCGTAGAATTTTTATGCGTTGTGCTCAGTCACTCCCTGTTCTATGCAAAACTTGCACCTGTATCGTATTCTCTAATACAGATATAATTTCATTGCTAAATATTTTGATTACTTATTTAATTTGTTTTGTGACACTAATCTTATATCGCATAATTTTACTGAGTAATCGGTATTGTGGAAATTAAAATACCTGCATTGAAATCCCTACGCAATGCTGAAGATGAATGTTTCTACACCAACAGTTATCTTAACCCATCTTTACCATGCCATTGCTTTTCCAATAATCGTTAAGAAAAACTTATGCATAATATTATTGTAGACGCTTTTATTATGTTATGAGAATCTGAATGGCTCAGACTTGAATGCCTTATTGTCGTACTTAGTTAGATAACGTTACATCATCAGTAATAGGTATTGTTGACGATAAAATTACACGAGGAATTGTTCCCAGAGACGATTCAACGAATAACTCTACTAACGGCCAACTTTTTATGATTTTCGGTTTATTAAAACTTCAAATATTTTCTTGTCATTCTTCAGATTCTAAAAGCGTTTCATAGCGATAGCGATTACCTAACTTCTAGTCATTTTCTAGCCCCATACATACCCTATGGTGAATGAAAAATTGAAAGAAGAATAAGTGAGCTGGTAGTAATAATTAGTTTATTGAATTACAATTTAATATGTTTACAACAGTATTTTGGTCAGTAGTAAAATGTACGTAGTACGAATGGAAAGCAGTACCTAACTCACTTTTTACAGGAAAACGAAATAAATTGTCGAAAAATGAATTCCTTATGATTCTTATAAATTAATAACATCCTTAACGGAAATCAATTATTAGTTAGCAAAATGACCAAATGTGTTTTACTACCTCCTTCATTCGTTGTGGGCGTTGGAATTGCTTGTAAATGAAACTTAAGATTAACTCTTCACTGTTTGACAGTTTCAGCAGTTTATTAAGAGCGCTGCTTGTGCCGAGATAATAGTATTAATTTACCACATTCAAGTTCTAGATTTTACCGTCATGTCGTTATTGGTAAAGCATGATCAACTACGTCGTTTTCAAAGCATAGATTGCATAAATTGTATGTTATTAGTGCTGAGACATACAATCTTAGTATATCTACAGCAGTGCTTCTCAATTTTATTTAGTCGTGGAACGCGTAGAAATAGTCTACAGTGTTTATTAACGTCCACGTTTTTTTATCATTTGGGGAAATCGGACCACAAAACGTATCAATATCAATACCAAAGAAGAATAAAATGCAGACGCCATTTTTTCTTCACGTGATAAACATTACGTCATTAAATTATGCCAACAAAATATGCAATTTGGAAGGCTACGAAATGTTTTTCAATCAATCAAATGATCAAAAGATCAACCACTTTTAAGGTGTTAACTGTCAATTCTTGGTGGAAAGGCATTATATTTTAAAAATAAAACACAATTCATTTGTACTACTTCCACATATTTATAATGATCAGGACCGGTTTCGCTCATCGCGAGCATTATCAACTGATAAAAATACAAACATAACAGGCTTATTTATATAAAATTGAGTGTAAAAATGAAGGTATATAAAACTGATGGTTCATGAACTGAGACAAGAAAATACTGATTAGCAAACAAATTATACATAAATCAAATGAAAGAGTCTACAATTAAAATGTTATGGACCTCTTGCAAATCATTAAATACCAATCTGAAATCACAAATACAGCTACATTAAAAGTCCATTTAGCTGAACAAAATTTTTAATGACGTTACTAATATAAAAAATATACTACTAAAAAAAAAAAAAAGAACAACAATTATGATCTCAAAAATATGCTACCGAATTGACTCCAAAATTGTCATTTTGACATCTTTGTGATTAAAAAATGCGCTCATTCAAAACATTTGTCCCTACTTCATTTTGTCTGAAGGAAACCATTACTTTATTTTATGTCACTAGGGGTATTAGTTTAAAAACTTTCTTTTACAACAAAATTTTATTCAATCCTATAATACTTTATATACAATCAAAATTGATTAAAATTGAATAGTTAGTTATTCCACTGGCTGTGTGGCACGTGTTTAACTTCTTTATGATGCATCTTCAGACTAACTATATCCCAGGGTTATTTATTTTTAAGGTAAACAATGATTCTAATTCTCAATCCAGTAGAAGGCATAAAATCACCCCACCATTCATTTTTAAGTTGACAATTAGAATTATTGTTTAGCTTGGAAATAAATATCCTTGCGATATTATTAGGCTGAAGATGTTTCTAAAGAAGTAAAACATGTGTTACTTTTAGTAACACAACCAGTGGAATAAATAAGTTATCAATTTTAATTTTGTATTAAAAACGAATTCTCACAAATTTACTGCCGAATCCATTGAAATATCATATATTACTAACCTATAAAAACTATATCTAGATATAACCGTAACTTCACTGTATTTAAAGTTGGCGTATGTGTAGCTTATTTTCGATGGTGAAATTAAGTTGTGTAGCTTTGTTGAAATTAAGTTTTAATATACAATTAAACATCATTGTTTCACTGACTGTGTTACCAACTTTGGCATGTGTTTCGTTTCTTTGAGAAGCATTTTCAGATTTCAGCCTGAAGTTAGCGGAACCCCTAGATTTTCCTCGCAGAACTATATTTGAGAAACGCTGATCTATGATACATGATGTAGTTACATGTAATTGTATACTATTTTATATCTATTCAACACTAATAATAGTAAGGTATTATATAATATGGCAAGTTTTTGCTAAGCATCTCCTCTTCCAATTGGAGGTTTTTTTATATGCATTCGTAATGGAATAATCATACAGCAGGTAATGGAAGAAAAATATATAAAAAAGGTTTTATTTATTAATTGATGATGAATATAAGAAAAATTTGCTCAAACTATGTAATGAAAAATAATAAGAATATTGTGGAATGTAGCATCGAGTGATTTTTTGCAATGAGACCTTCAAATATTTTATATACGCCTCATAAAAAATAGGCTTTTTTGTAAGGGTTGTAAATGATTAAACAACCTTTCATATGAATAAAAGTTCATTGTTAATCAGAAAGCTCAATATTGATGACGATGACATGATACCGAACTACCTATTAACTAAATTATTTTGGAAGTAAGCAAGGCTATATTTTTTACCTTATTTTAATCAAATTCTACCAGAAGAATGCAAATTCAATCAATAAAAATAAATCGAATTTCAAACTGAAGATTCAAACCCCGAATCAAAGAACAATTGCCAAGGGATTGCCTATTGGTTCTTATCAACAAATTATTATTATCATCAAAATCTACAAATTTATTTGGAAAACTATATCAAATATTAAAGAAAAGAAAAGAAAAATCACATTTTAGTTTAATTTAAAACCATTTAAAAAGGCTCTTTGTTTGCCTTTGAAACTGAGCTTAGGGATCATTGTCAGGTGACTGGGTGGCTTCATATAGAAAGCCAAGAGGACATCATTTGAATTTTCTATATCTGTTTTTCAGTGCGAATTCCCTTAAGTTATTTCATTTGACATATATGATGTCACTGACGTAAATCATGTTGTAGTCAAATTGTTGTTGTTTGTTGACATAGCAACCCAAAATATAATATCAAATTAACAGATTATAAAATACCACACTAAAATCGTTAACTCGGTAAGCATTTTTCACTTTTAATTACTTTGTCCTTGAAAGCTAAAGATAGAGAGGATAATTATATTCTTTATTCTTTTTTGGTGCTACATTCCGAGGTGCACCTTGGCCGTCTTAATCAGTCCTCTCTACTCCACTCAGTGCTTCATCTTCCTACGCCAATTGCTGACCCCCAGCACTTATAAGTCCTGTGACACCTCATCTATTCAGCGACGCTGTGGTCTTACAATGTTCCGTCTAAGCTCAGTAGTGGAAAATGTGAGAGGATAATTCAAATTTAAGTTGTTGAGATGTTGTACATTTTCATGTTTTTCATCACTTACGACCCGGGTTTTTCCTTTCGGCGTCTTCAGCCATTCGAACACACGAATGAAGTCAAACTGACAGAGAGTAAATAGTCTGTATCGTTTATATATGAGATAAAATTCGACAAATACAAAAACTACATTGGTACCTGGGTTGATCTCAACACCGACAACAATTACCCTTAATCCTAGTTGGGAAAACAAACGCATTATGGGTGGAATGGAGGGTTTTAAAATGCAACTATCTACCTATTTCAAATTAGTGGGTTTTGTCACGGTGAAAATTTGATTATTTTGATTATTAATTAATGTTTATTGTGATGCTTACAAATATAAATATCCTTTACCATTTGAACCTGATCTATGCCTATCCATTAAATATACACATCAGCCAATATTAGACAATCCATTTATTCAATTGTCATGTTATCACTGCCTTATTAATTAATCGTTATGGGCGTGGGAGGATAAATCGCGTTTGACGGTTGGCCCGGAAAAGGTTTAATAAACGATGTGATTGATAGAAGAAGCGCTATATGATGAAGGAAAAAGAAAGAAAGGAAAAATTACTCAGAAGACTGCTGATTATCGCATGAATATATTATCAAAACGACGAGTTTATGTTAGTAATGAAACTCGTAGACTTGCGCGCCGCTACCCGCCCGGTAGGTGTAAGTTTGTCTAGCGAGTACGTAATCCACATGCAGTGCTCTAACCGGTGTAATTTAAAACCGCGAACTTGAGACAGATTTACCTGTTTTCACTTACCACATGCACACTGACAAACATTCACCACTCCCCACACATGTAAATATAATGATATATGTATTCGGTACACTACCGCAACTCAAAAGCGAGACTTCAAGTCGGTGTCGTTATGCGTTTTAATTTCTCACTTCGATTTTAAATTCGTACGTTACTGTCGTCTAATCGTTTTTTAAAAAGGTAATTTGAACTGATGATTATGAAGCCTTTTGAAGTTAGAGTACCGATATATTTGTAGCTGAACATATCGAGGCTAACTTTGCTTTATAATATAATAGTCAAATTTAAGGTGTTAACTGTCATTTTTTTATGGAAAGGCCTTATTTATAAATGAACTATTTTGTACTATTTCAACAACTGTACGAAGTGAGTGGTTCAGTCATCACGAGCATTTTCAACTGATAATTATTGATATAATTTAAGACATCGACTGAGGGTGCTTGATGGAATTTCAATATCAAATTTGAATTATTGAGATTTTGTACACTTCCATGTATTTTGTCACTAACGACCCGGGTTTCGCCTTTCGGCATCTTCAGGCATTCGAGCTCACGAATGGACTCGAACTGACAGTCCATTCGTGAGCTCGAATGCCTGATGATGTCGAAAGGCGAAACCCGGGTCGTTAGTGACAAAATACATGGAAGTGTACAAAATCTCAATAATCCAAATGTGATAATTATTGATAATTTAGTAACAATTGTGTCTTTTTGTAAATCAATTATACTTTTTTATCCAACCGTATCTGCTTCCTATATGGAGCACATGGACTCCTAAAATAGTATTTCGAATTAACGAAAATTGTTGCTACGTGAACTGCTTACTATTCAATCACTAGACCGCTCTTTTTTGGATACGGTAATAATGGAAGGATGGGAAAGCTAGGACAAGAATTGTATGTAGCTTATGGCTCTCGTTACCTTCCGTTCTTTGCTCCGAGCTGATGGGAGGCAATCTAGACATCACATACATCCATGAAATTAAACACACATCCATAAATTGAAAAACCGATTTATGAAAGTGCAAAATTGCAACCGAATTGGGTAAAACGACCAAGATCTTTGACCACTAGGCTATATTACCGATTACTTACCATTTAGCATTGTAAATTGATGAACCTCAGAACAGGTTTCGCTTAGCGATTAGGAAGTATTCTGAGCTGATCGAAAAACAAAATCGTGATGTTTTTTTAATTGAAAACGTGAACATAATTACTGCTAATCTATATGTTGGTGTTAATAAGAGCTCTAGTAAGTAATCACAATCAAATATAGATGTAAAAAAGTTGTTGGAATTTTCTACATAACAGTGAGTATAATATCCAGCAGTCATGTAGCCAAGTAATGGTATTATCAAAGCTGCTGAGATTTTGTCTTCAATGGATGTAAAGTCGGGAACTAAAATTTTCGTACATTGGTTTTTCATTGAATTTGTATCAAAATGCACGGATATCTATCATAACTCCTTATATCTTACACTCCCAAAGCATCCCTTATCTATAATTGAAAATGGGACGCCAAAAATACTTCTTTCCTTACCCTTTTTGTTAAGTTGAGTGGGACTGCCTTATAACCGGTTCTCATAAAAATAAGTCATATTGAGATGCTCTATTGGAAGTCAATATGCTCCAAAATTACCGAGCAGAAAAATAATAGTAATTTAGTTTGAATTTATGTAGTTTAATTTAACATTAACAATGTGATTTCGTAACACAATTTGATAAAATGTTTCCTTGTGTTGAAATTTACATTGTGATTTAAATATCAAACCAAATCACCAACTAATTTCTTAGTTGTTTATTATTCATTGATTGAATTGATATTTACTTTGTAAAAGTACATATATATAATATCTACATCTATCTAAATCTATATTTATAAAAATGAAGATTTGTTTGTTTGTTTTTCCTCTATGCATTCCTTTACCATTCATCCGATCACGAGAAAAAGCGGACATGGAAAAAAGCGAAGTCTCATGAACTCAACACTTTCAAACAAAGATAGAACGCAACAAATGAATCTTTCGTCGTCGGACTTCTGAGTTTCTGGAAATTATTATTTGACGTTATTTAAAATTAAAAATGTGATTTTAGCATTTTTAAAGATAAATAACTCATGAAACTATAAGAATTATTTTTAATGTGAATATTTCTTTTTGCACTCTGTGTCCGCTTTTTTCCATGTCTGATTTTTTCTACGTCCGTTTTTTTCCATGTCTGCTTTTTTTCGCGTTCAGTTTTTTCCATGTCCACTTTTTTCCGTGTCCGGTTTTTTCCGGTTCGCTTTTTTCGCATTCTTACTATGTTCGGGTCATGAGCCAGCCATTAGGCAATAGTTTTCATAACTTAAATAATTTATTTCACATGTGCTATGAATATCGTTGGAAATATGAAAACAATAACATATATAAAAAATAAATCGGGCTTTTTTCGGGATGAGAAAAATAAATCTGGGCTTCGGGTCGGGTAACAAGTTTGATATTGAGACTCGGGTTCGGGCCAGCACGTGCAGAGAATTAAAACACAAACCCTTTCTCTCTTTGTGTGGCATTGCAACGTATGCCGGGTACTCACTACTATTAATAATAAACTAAAACTATATCTTCAAAAAGTATAAAATGTACAATAGTAAATCGATTTCACGCCTTCGTATTAATAATTCTTTTGAAACGGAACGCTTTGCTATTTTATCTAAAACCTTTATTATTATAATTATTTATATTAAGAGACCGTTGTTACAAAATCTGAAAGATCTTTCTATGCATTGAGCGGATGTTGAAGGGAGCATTTTAAATATTTTTACGAACGTTCCTTGAAAAAGGATATTCGAACATCATTAATTTACTATATTATACCCAATTCACACTGTTGATTATAATTATAACGCTACTAGTTTGGAGACGATAGTTAAATTTATCATGCATTATTATGTATGTAGATTCAAACATTTCTATGACAGTGTAGTGCGGGAAATAGTCAGCAGTGCGCTGAAAGGGTAGGGGGTTACTACTCAAAGTTAACGCGGCGAACTAATTGTCGTCTCGCTACATTTATTTTATTTGTTCTACTTGCGTTACATACAGCCGAGCGAAATTAAGCATTTTCAAGTGGGCAAACTGAGCAATTGCAGCATCTCGCCAACTACTTCTTAAAGAAATTTCAAAGGAACCATTCCGAGCAATGGATTTAATAAATTTTATAAGTGCCGGATGTGCGATCAAATGACTGAAAAAATATGCAGTTGAAATTTCCTAGAATTTGTATTTTGATGTAACTCTTGAGAATACCCGAATCGAAGAGAGGCGAATGGTCGGTTATCGACGTTCTGGAAGGTCTGGGATCTCCGACAAACACCATTTCAAATCCGGTTCAACTCTTGTTTATTTTAATCGAAGATACAGTGATTTAAAATACACAAAAATAATTCTAACATATAAAATTGAGTCTACATTTAAATTTTCTTAACATATGAATTTACTTTAAGTTATAATGCAAGTGACACGACAAACGATTTTAAGTTAAGTCCAATTTCAAAACAAACACAAACAATCCACAACGTCAACGGTGCCGGCCACGGGTGCCGGCGGCTCACCCGGCTCAAAGGCTGGCAAACGATTCTCTCAAAAATCACAAATCGGACTACCACACGTCGGAGCCACCACTTTCCTTCAAAAATGGATTCGTCCAGCGAACGTGTCCACCGGTGATGCCAATCGCCTTTAACGACAAGAGTTGGATCGACTTCTAGGAATCATTGTCATTAACGCTGTGCGTTTTCAGTTATGGATCCTAATAAAACTTAAACTTAACAAAAAAACCAGGGTGTGTCACTTTTTTATTACAAAGTTTATACCAGGAATGGCAACTGTGGTTTACTGATCACCCGCGGAGTAAATTATGGTTGACATCAATGTATAATTTTAAGCTTTTATAGATAAAATATTTGAATAGATATCGATACTCCCTACGTATAATCCCGTATCTGCAAAGATGAAATTTTACAGGAAAGCGTCTCAAAGATTCAAAACAGAGTTGCAAAGTAACGGCTGCATCTATCTTCTTCAAAATTGGGACAGTGTGAGAAGACCCCGGATCGAAGAGAGGCGAGCGGCTGGTTATCCGGAGTCCTGTAAGGGCTGATCTCAGACAAACACCATTTCAGATCCGGTTCAAAACTTATTTATTTTCCATTCAAGATGCAGTGGTTTAATATTACACAAATATATAAATCTTAACACATAAAATTGATTCTACATTTACATTTACTTAGCAACTGAATTTACTTTAAGTTATAATACAAATAACACAACGAATTTAAATTAAATCCAACGCAAATCAAAACACAAAAACAAACAGTTCACATCGTCACGTCACCTTCGTCGCGACGAGACCGCAGCTCGTCCCGCTCGGCGGATCGTAATCGACTCTCTACAAAAATTAAAAAACTCCGTGCAAAGTTGGAGCTACCCTTTTCCGTAAAAATGGACTCGTCCAGCGACCGAAGCCGGGGGCTATTTTAACGCCTGGCAACAAGAAAAAGCGTATTCTGCGAAATATTGCTGTTTGCCGCAGGCCGATTTCAGTTCAGGACACTAATGACACTTATACTTAAGAAAAACCAGGGTGTGTCAAGTGCTATTATTTTAAATGTAGTTTTTGCTGAAAAGTTTATAGTTTTTGAAACATTACAGATACGACATTGGACTTCAGGTAAAGACTTTCATATAGGTGACTAGTTACCTGTGTATACTTTACGGTAGGTACTTTTCTAATTTTTTTTTTTGATTCCTACCTATAGAACTGATTGCGTAGACAACAAAAATGCAAAATACGTATAATCACGTATGTCGCACTTACTTGATTATACTTAGAAGAGTCGATATGTGAAATACGTTATTCATTTGGTTTGATTGACTTTTTGGGTACAATATATTCATAAATGTGTCGAATAGGAACTAAAATTTTACAGATTTTGAAACAAATGAAGAATAAGTCAAAAGAATCAACAATTGTTTGAATAGGGTTTCAAGTTTCAACACTTTATACCTACTAATTGTACTCAGTAGCAATTGCCTGACCCAGAAATTCAATCATTTGATGAGATATTCGATCATCATTATGCCATGAAAAAAACTAAAAACGCTTATCAAAAAGGTGAACCACGTGTCACTTATAATTACACAACCAGTTAAGCCAGTACAATAAAACAGATTTAACAGATATATAAAGTATTATAGGATTGAAGAAAATTTTGTTGTAAAAGAAAGTTTTTAAACTAATACCCCTAGTGACATAAAATAAAGTAATGGTTTCCTTAAGACAAAATGAAGTAGGGACAAATGTTTTGAATGAGCGCATTTTTTAATCACAAAGATGCCAAAATGACAGTTTTGGAGTCAATCCGGTAGCATATTTTTGAGATCATAATTGTTGATCTTTTTTTTTTTTAGTAGTATATTTTTTTATATTAGTAACGTCATTAAAAATTTTGTTCAGCTAAATGGACTTTTAATGTAGCTATATTTGTGATTTCAGATTAGTATTTAATGATTTGCAAGAGGTCCATAACATTTAAAATGTAGACTCTTTCATTTGATTTATGTATAATTTGTTTGCTAATCAGTATTTTCTTGTCTCAGTTCATGAACCATCAGTTTTATATACCTTCATTTTTATACTCAATTTTATATAAATAAGCCTGTTATGTTTGTATTTTTATCAGTTGATAATGCTCGCGATGAGCGAAACCGGTCCTGATCATTATAAATATGTGGAAGTAGTACAAATGAATTGTGTTTTATTTTTTAAAATATAATGCCTTTCCACCAAGAATTGACAGTTAACACCTTAAAAATGAGAATAAAACAGGTTTCAATTTAATAAGAGTGAATGGAAGATATTTAGTTCCAAAGAATTTATTTAATATATTGATTAATTTTAATTATATGTTATAGAAGAGCGTTAAATTGTATTCCATAATTATTGTGGAAATAAATACTTCGCTAATTTCTAATTTGAAATGGAGTTCCACTGAATACAAATCAATTGCATCAATAACAAGGTATGCATTATATATTACGACTGTATTAAGTGCCGCTCACCGTGTTAACAAACGTGTCGACATTATGATAATAACAAATGTAGTAGTAAAAGTCACCCAGAATCGTACGTCTGTACATTTAGGATACCCAGCCCAAGTTTTTGTATATCCCTATTCACGGGAACATTGTATTTAATGCAACACTCCAACCAAATGGTTATTCGTACTTTCGCTGGAACACTAAAGGTGATAAAATTTTATATTCACCCCAAAAATCCCAAATAATTAGTCTGCACGGAGTAAATTTGTAAAATCTCGACCCCCACTTCAAAATTCAAATAAAAATATATATACATAATCCACGCTATCCGAGTAAAGCTCGCACACTCGCTGTAGTACACGTCCGACACTCTAGACCCCCCTTCAATATTTTCTTCGACATTTTGCCTCCCCCAAGTGCCACCCCCATGGACCCTTCACGGGCGCAGAAATGAGAAAACTTTTAACGATAGGGGTTGTTTCCATTTAGTACAGTCAGAGGATAAATTAAGGGTATTGAGGGAACCTGAGTAAATACAAAAAATATAAGACTCAATACGATTTATTCATTTAGATATAGAACGCATGATTTTATTTGACAGTCTAATTTTTATAGCTTAAATTTAATCCGCGCACGACGTGGATTTTTCAAGGCGAATCTCCAACAGGTGGAATCAAACGAGAATTGGTTTTGAGAGTAATACCCTATATCAATTTCGCAAAAGAGCACGCTTACCAATTACATGTATGGTAATAGTTGGATTTGAATGAGACCGAAGTTAGCCAATCGAAACAATTGTCAAAGAGAAGTCAGAAAAATTAATGACACCCATTGTACTGAATATGAATCCGTGTATTTAATCAATACTTATTTTTATAATTTAGGACATCGACTGAGGGTGCTTGATGGAATTTCAATATCAAATTTGAATTATTGAGATCCTGTACACTTCCATGTATTTTGTCACCAACGACCCGGGTTTCGCCTTTCGGCATCTTCAGGCATTCTGATGGCTGAAGATGCCGAAAGGCGAAATCTGGGGCGTTGGTGACAAGATGCATGTAAGTGTACAGGATCTCCATAATTCAAATTTAATACTTATTTGTTTTTTTCATAAATATTTTGTTAAAACTTTTCTCAAAAAAGAGCACAATACAGATAATAGTAATTATTTATTATTGTTTTTGACAAATTTATGAAAAAAATATACATACTATAATATTTTGAAATAGCAGAAACTGTCATGTTTTACTTAAATTACGAAATTAGGCTGGTGGTTCGAATATCATATCATAGAAAGGAAAAAATAATAATATTGTAACAGCTCCACCAGACTCTTTTTACAATTTAAAATATCTGCACTAAAAGGCAAAGTCTAAATATAAGCTGTAACATGCGTAACATCAAAGTCATACACCAGACGACATCAATGGGCAGAACACTTAACCCAAAGGGACGATAATTTATTCATAGTTCGCAAGTCGCATTATTTCATCCACAAAGCTCGAATATGGCACAGCTATCGTGCGGCAAAACCACGTGTACGGTAGATAGATGAAGTTACGATTCACCTATAAAAGATTTTGATAAAGAAGGCTATTTTTTTTATATTTCCTAGGGTTGTACACACCACCACCCACTACGTCTTGACATTCTTCTTACAGGTTGTATTTCGAAGCGTAACAAGTTATTTGTGTTTATTTTTTGCCAGAAATGTACGAGGAGAAATTCCTCATGAACTGTTTGCAAGCGATATAGTATAAGAGTTTATGAAAAAGCTTTTATGAATTGAGTTTCATTCGCTTTTCGTAGGACTCCATGGACTCTTTGAGTGCCTTATAATTTGTCCTAGATGCAACTAAGTCGGCATGACCTACGGTCGCTATTAGGAATCGAAATTAAAAGTTGTTAATAATTATATGTATAGTAAAAATAAATACAGAATACATGACATTACAAATGACGTCACAATTTGACAATTTAACTTATGTGGACAGGATATGAAACAAAAAAAATTATCTAATAGTATTGCAAACAGATAGCAAATATGAATCATTCAAATTTTGTATACCTTCATAGGTTTTTTCACTCCTGGTTAAGTCAGTTCTATCGCTCAGTTCAAGTTCATCCTTGCACTCGAATGCCTGATGCCAAAGGCGATTGATAATGCAAATTTAAATCTGAAACTAAAAATTTAAGTCAATTAATCATAGCATATAAATCCATTTTAAGAATATAAGCATTATATTTTTTTCGAATCGTTTAAATTTCGCACGCTTCAAGTTGTTACAACTGTTTTGGGCTTATCATTAATGCAGTTTGATATTGACATTTCACCGAACACTCTCAATCGATATCATAAGTTAGAACATTTGATGCTCATTAACACCGATGACTGACGTATTTATGTAGAATTGAAATCAAATTATTCAATTAACTATAATTGTCACTTTTCAAACAGAAAAACATTGAAATAATTAAAAACAGCGAACACATTGTGTCTGTATAGAATTAATAACAGTGTTTTATTGTTTAGCGAACAACATAGGAACCGATAAAATGTTACGACTCCACTTTTATGACACCAGAGCTTGATGAACGTTGTTAAGCTGTGCGTCGAATGTTGCCAAGACGCACAATAAAGAAAAAACAAATTATTTATCATGTTTCTCATATATTTTTTCGAAAACACGTTCGAACCCATCGCGGAGCATATGAAATTTCAAATTGAAACAGACTTTTATGTAAGTCATTCAATCATTCTCCTCTTTTAGACACTGTTAAAATATAATTATGTGACCGTTAAAGATAAATTGTTAACTAGTCGTTCTTATATCCTCTAGTAATTTATAATTGGATTAAGAATACGTAAAACATTACACACAATGTTCAAAAAATGAAAGTATGAAAATCTCCTTTTTTGGATGCAAAACTGATACCACTCGATTTTGGACTATAAATTTAATATTAAAATAACGTATAAGCACTTTATTAATGTAACACATTTAAAACCCCTGTTTTAGGGGTGTTCTAATATGAGTTTGCCTCATCTTTTAGTTTTTTAGTAAAGTTGTGCGAACGAATTTTTTCACGTTTTGCATACACAGGGAATTCCAAAACTTCATTCCTAAAAAGAATTAAAAATATTGCTCTGTATAGGAAAGTGATGATATTTAATAATTTTCTGGGTCTGTGGTCGAGTGGCTAACATTGTTAGCTTGAATTGCGATGCTCACGGATTCAAGTCCCAGTACAGAGAGTTTCATAAATTGATTTATGAATTTGTGTTCGAAGATATGGATGTCTGTAAAAGCTCCCTCTCACCCATTCAATTCTAAAATCAGGGCGTAGCGAGAGCGATTAGCTAGTCACTAGTCCTGCCCTAGCGTTATCCTTACTCTCTTTGAGAAAAGAGAGGTTAAACAACTGAGTAACATTCAGGTCACATAGAAAAACTTATGTTATGATAATTTGTATTAGGATTATAAAAATTGATTTTTCTAGGTATTCGAGGATTTTTAATAATTTTTATTTCTTTGTAAATGAACTCAACTCCCTGGAATAATAAAGAAAATTTTATGAAAAAAATGCAGATTTTAATATTATTTACAACGGCTATATAAAATGTTACATTGTCTATGTATAATAAATAACATGTGTATTTAGAGCAGTCTAAAACAGAAACCACGAGCATGTAGTTTCCAATGGAAATAATGTTGCTAAAATGCAACAATTGTGTTTCCCTAGAATATAAAACATGATTCTCTTCACCGTAATCAAGAAAAAACGTTTTTTTTAAATGGATGAGCATAAAATAATTAATGGAATTCTTCTGCCAACGAAAGATGAGTTTCATGTAACCACGACACATTTCATAAGTGAGAAATACTGGCGACAAATGATGTATGTAGTTGATAACAAATGGAATAATTGATAAAAATGGAAACTGCCGAACTATGGTTTTACTCATGTACCTGATTTTAAGATCGAGCATGTGAAAAGAAGTCAAGGAATTATAATGTGTTGGATTCTTTCGAAAACTTCATAGATCGTAAAAATAAATTTTTTCATACCCTACGGAGAAATTTGAAGGAACTCTATTATTACTTATCGTGATTCAAGCAGTTAGGCATAATATATATTTTTATTGATATATCTATTTTTGTGTATCGTACACCTCAACATAACACACACATACATTATCTGTGAATCATGGGCACAAAGTTCAGAAAACGAATGTTGAAAGGTGGCTCCGTCAACTGGTATCTTTTACGATTCTTTTAAGGTCATAATAATTACTTCGTGTAACTCACTTTAAATACATTTTTTTTTCAACATTATTAAATGGGAAACAATATGCATTCTTTGATTGTGTATTTTTCATTAATAGGTCGGTGAAAAAATAATGAGTTTGTATTTTGAATTATTTTCATATTAAAATGTATCGTGAAACTTTTTGAAGCACCCTGTTGAAAGAAGTTAACACTCGTTTGTAAGGTGTGACCTATTTTTGAAATCGCATTGTTACAACTTTTTTTGAAACGTAGAGAGCGGGCAATACTTAGTTCTCGAGTACTTACACTCTATAATCGTCTTTAAGTGTGTAAGGATACGTTATTGCACATAACAATGATATTTTTACATTTTAATTGGAAGAATTTTGAATAAAAACGAATTTGAAAAGCTTCATATGTTTGAATTATTAAATAGGATTTCCGATTGCCATTTTTATTGAGAAATAAACGACACAAGACACAATGCATTAATTTACAAGGCCAATAAATTTTCAAAAGTAGGTTTAAAATACAATACAAATAAACGAAAGATAATGGATGTATGATGCATGGATGGAATGTGATTTAGCGCACGTCAAATCATCGGCCAGCAAGCGTTAAAACTGCTGCAGATGTGTATTCATCTGATAATAGTGCGCATAACATTGTTTATAAGCGTAAGTTTTAAATCTTACATCTTTTACTGGATTTTTATAACTATTGTTACATCTAACCGGAAATTACTGTATGTCGTAATGTAAACATATTTCGAGGCAACACTATTAGATAAATCTAAAAACTAGTTTTTCAGATTAAGTTATCATATCGATACCTCAGTTCCGAAATGTAATAAGACAAAAATTTGCAGTTTTGAGTTAAATATGACGAAATTCTTAGAATACCAATATCTACCAGTTCCAAAACGTAACAAATCATAATCTATGAAAGTACTTACTTTTATAAAGTACTAACTGACATTTTGGCCTAAAATGATCTTTTGATTGGAAAATGTTGTTTTAACCACATTCTACCACATACGTTGACTTCAGAGTTATTGATATATTGTTTAATGAGGGAGTTAACAGTATTCCGGAGTTTTATCTACACATTTTTTTTCATAAATTGATTTTATACGCTTCTATGAATTTATATAACTGCTTATTATCATCTCACAGAAAAAACATACAAATCACAGTTTTTTGAATAAGGTTTTCACGTTGTGTCGAACATTCTTCGCTCGATGGTTGGTCTATTGTTCTCTCGATGTGGCCATTGACGAAAATTAGTTCAAATAAATTATATGAAGAATAAGTAATATATTTATATATAGAAATGTATTCTATCTCACTAATTTAACATACGTATTTTCCTTCAAAATACAAAATATGATCAGTCAAAACTTCAAACGCTCGTTTCTAAAAATATGGTCAAATGCAGTTAGAACCTTTTCAAAGTAAGGTAACGAATTGTAGAATGACATTGGTTATTATTACTTTCAATCCAAACTGTAGCAATTACGAAAACCCTAAGTAAACGTTATAAATATGTTTTTTAGAGAATTCTAGAATATCATTAAAATATACTAAAAAAATAGATGAACAATAGAGAATTAATCGTGCTCAAAATCTTGTTTCTTCATCATTATCTCAGAACTGTGCTTTTTCAGTTGTTACACTTTGAAGCTGATGTATCTCTATGAAGATTACATAATAATGCTGGTTGCTACCAAGTTATTCCACGGTTGTAAGGTGAAAACGGTTTGCAATACATATAATGGATACACATTCATCAAAAATGAGTAAATTTAAATAGTAATGTAGATTGGTACGCGAGCACTTTTTTGTGTTTTATGACATAATTTTGCACCTGCAAAATTTATATTTCTATAAGAACATATTGCTTTACACATCAGACCGTCGCTTATCACTTTGCGTCATTTTTTAACTTAATATAATTAAATAGATCATTAAATAATCAAATAGATTAAATAGGTTATCAATTTATATAGAACACTGCATACATTTCAATACATGCTCGTGATGAGCGAAACCGGTCCTGTTCATTATAAATATGAGGAAGAAGTACAAACAAATTGTGTTTTATTTTTTAAAATATAATGTCTTTCCACCAAGAATTGACAGTTAACTCCTTAAAAGTAATTTGTATTTCATGAAAAATCGATAAATTTGTTAAGACGAGAGCTTTTTTTTTATCAAAAATCTGTTACCAGTATAATATATTTTTTATTTATTATGAAGATATCAATAAATTCTATGCGGAAATGTAGAGAAAGTGTAAGAGAATATCGTAACATTTTGATACAATTATGCAAATTGAATACACAAAATCAAAAACACATAACGGATGTCTGGAGTTGCGACTGAACCACAGTGGTAGAAATAAAATACAACCTTTCATTGTTTTTAAGGAATAAATAAATTATACATTCGAATGAAATTATAGTTAGTGAACTTTTAAGCAGCTTCAAAGCTTGCATTATTCAACATCTTTTTATCAGCATACAGCCTCTGCTGACTTTTAATGTTGCCTAACAGTAGAGTATAAAAAAGCTCTCGTAACAAAAAGCTCTCTTCCGTACAAAACAGCTTCCGTAAAAAAGCTACTGACAAAAATCTGAGTAATATTGAACTTTCATAAAAGCAGGTGAAATTATAACTATTTTTTAAATTCAAACGTCGTTTTTTATTGACACTCATCGCCATTTACATACTTATTATGTATATTACTATTTTTATTTGTTGGCTTACACAATGTCAACCGTTTTGTGCATACAACCACCGATTCATGACCACCTTCAATAATGCAATAAAATATATTCTTCCAATTGAGTTTTAAGGCCGATGCGTAAAAATTCTAGCAACTAAGAATAAGTTTGAGTTTTTTTTGGAGATTTTTTATAATCACTTGGGATTTGCGATTAACTTAAATGCGTTTTGAATATAACATAAAAATTTATTTTAATAAATTTATATTTTTCAATGTATGTCAAAACATATCAAATGTGGGTCACTCACTATTCATCAAACTTGATCGTTCTAACTAAAACCAATTAGAGAGCAAACGTGGCATGTAAAATGTCATTATTTCGATCTATCACATTCACAAAGTATTTCTACCAGATGAAATTTGAACTCTGTTTATTCAAACCTTGCTACTAGTGAATGTTTCCACCGCACGAGATATATCAAAACTGTTACACTACTATCGAAATGTGCCCATTGGGGGTAAGGCTTCCACGGTAGCATCCCTTACATCCCGTTTGGGGGATTCTACGTCATGCACTAATGTAACTATATAAATAACGGCCTAACAAAACGAAAAAAGAACAAAACTTGCGACAGAGAAAGACGGATGTGTGTTTTGTCGAATTCCAAATTCAATTGGAAATATTGACAGGACCGCATTCAGGTTTTATTGTGAGGAATATATTTATTTCAATGGAAGTATGAGAATAAAATACTTATAAAATTATAATGAAAGCTTACACCAGAGTGACAAATACAGTAATTAACCAATTAATGATAATTGTATTATCACGTTCGTTCCCGAAGTGGAGAATATAAATAGAATTTGTTTATGAGGCTGATATAAGAGGTTAAGGATAGAAAAATGGGGCTAGGAAAGAAGAGCAGTTGATAAGTAGCTCTCTCTTTGTCTCGTTTACACGATTGGATATGGCGTGAGTGGGGAAGCATATTACACAGACATTCATGTCGCTGAATACAAATTCTTAAATCGATGCTAAAATCAATGTATGAATGTTTCTATTCCAAAAAATTCGACTAGTGATTTGGTAAGTGATTGGATGGAAGGCCAATAGCGTTGAATACTCGATTACAGGTCTGAGAAATTTTAAATTAAAAAAAATATTCAATAATTAAAAAATATATCCAAATACAATAGTAAACTTAAATAAAACAGACAAGCGATAATCTATTCAGTTTTAGTCGTTAAATTAGTCTTATTTACTGATAATTTCAACGTTTATTAGAGCATAATATAAATAAAGACAATGCTAACCTAATCTGAACAGAATTTGTAATTTTTTGGTTTCATAGCACTCCTGAATTCATAACGGTAAAAAATATTAGCTGTAGGTTAAAAAATCACTTGGAAATTGAAAAATTTAATTAAAGACATATTATTTATCTTGAATTAATGGATTTATAATAAAATATTAAACATGTATGTACTTCAATTCATTTGACGTAGTATCATTTTAAAACTTAAATGTATTTCGCGTAGTGGCATTGGTATCTCATTGATTCGATCCTGCTTTAAAAGGCACGTGTAGAAACGGCTTTATACGTAAGAAATATTGAAAAATATTTATCTGGCGAGGAGGAAGAAAAAAGTGTCAGACGAAAGTAATCGAAAAGAACGTGAGAGGTCTGAGTGAAACAAAAAAAAATTCAATTATGGCGTCTCTCACCAAGCAAGCCTCCACAAACATATGAAGAAAAATGTACTTTGAGAGAGAAAAACTTGTCAATTTTACGTGGTACCTTCTTTTCATGGAAAGGTTTGCTGTCATCAGCACAAAAAAGGAAACACATTATCCAGAAAATTCATAATATTTCGATTTTTAATGATTTGGTTTTATCAGAAGGTACAACCATCTAGAACATTTCAAGACAGCTTATATTAACGTTTATATAATTACTAGATATATAAATTACTAAGTATCAGTACCATTAACTCAATTCGCTTGATTCTCAATCATTGTGTGTGCTATGCTGTTCGTTACAGGCAGATAGATAAAACAAGAAAAAAATATATTTCAATTATTATTTTTTAAGCAATGTATACTTCTAATATGGAGCATATAGACTTTTATTAAAGTATTTGGACTCATGCTGGAGTATCTACACAGAAATTGTTTTATGGGAAACTTGTTGTAAGTCAGTCGCTCAACCTCTCTCTACAGAAAGGTAAAGGGAGATACTAGTAGTCAAGCTAGCTGCGTTCTGTAGGCACCGCTTTTTCCGGATAGGATATAATGTGGCTGTAAAGGTAAGAAAACATTGCAGTTTGGTAACAAAAAATATCTTAGCATTTTTTTACCTCTATGTATTATAATCCTTTAGTAAGTATTTAATAAAACATAATCCAAAATTCTTGCTCAATCTGTGAACATCTATTGAATGAAAATAAAAGTTAAAACAGTAAATGTTCTATTTGTCAATAATAATTAAAATACCAATACAGTTGAATTGTGTTTATATACGCAGTTCTGCCATAATAATAATTAAGTCAGAGGAGTACACATTCACCGTTACACAATACGTCTAATTGTAGTAATTAGCGATGGTGGTGTGCGTGTCAGTCAGTGCCAGTGTGGAGACGAACGATATCCCCTGTCGATTCCATCAAGACAAAGGATCTTCATTTGCAAACATGTGTTTAACTGTTAACAGATTCCTGTTGGATAGACTGAGTAATCTGTACTTCAGGAAATGGCAACCAGTCGAGTTCAATGTATTGCATAATGACAACATCTGCAAATATTGCAAGTAGCCAAAAATATACAATCTTTACTTTGTGAAGGCTTTACAGCATCGATTCCCGAGCATGATATACGCAAAAGCTCGAGATAGGGTTACGAACAAGTTGATTTGTCAACATAAAATAAAAATATTTTTTGCTGGTTAGTGAAAAAATAATGTACAATGAATGCTGTTGTTATCATAATTTTTCACACACCTTGAATTTATCCATGGATCTGGATGTATGTAGTGTTTCATGTAAAAAAATGATTTTTATACATAAGAGGTTATTTTGGTATATTTGCATTTGTGGACGTGGATCTTTGTTAGAATATAATCACTTGCGGATTATAATAGTCTGGAAATTGCTGATCCACGGTATACATATCATCTCATATCTGGTTTAAATAAAAAATTAAAATTAATAACTTCAATCTGAAAATGTTTCTCAGAGAGGTGAATCACCTGTTACATCGAGCCACACAACCGGTGAAATAACTTATCTATTTACATTTTATATTAAAATTGAATTGCTACGAAATTATCGCCGAGTCCATAAAAATTTTTGGTTTCTGTTGCTAAATAGACATATTGACTCATATAATATAGGTAGCAATCTGATGATGGTCCAGGCTTGCTTCTGAAGCCTGAAAGGTCTGTTGTTTCGCGGCTTGATAATGTAATATCTTTTCTGTGATGGCAAACTTTCTATTAAATTGTCATTCAGGTATACCTGGGTTATTCCTGTATTTACTCTGGAGAAACCCTATTGATGAGTAGAGATGGACAATGGAAAGGTAAAACTACTCAAATTATCCCCATCTACAGCTAACTACATCCCACGTAAAAACGGTGCCTATTCATCAAAATTTGGCTTTCAATTAAATAAATAAAGATGTACTCAAACGAATGCAGCCACTAATTAAACGGACACATTCCATAACGCAATAACAATCGAAACAGACAAATGCGTTTATTTTTCGCGCTGTTTAGCCGATGCAGGGTTATGTGAGAATGGTATTTTAGCGTTACAATGTTATTCGTACAAAAACGAATTTATGAAAGAAAAATAACACAATTAAATATATTATAAACTGTTTGCCATCTCTAGATTTGCGAGTAGTCAATAGTCAGGGCCGGCGTAGCGAGCTAAGAACTAAGTAGCTTCGCATACGGGTTTACATTGATTTAAGCCCCGATGCTTAAGACTTAAGCCCCTATCTGACCACCAGTCATCACTTCGCCAATATTAAGAATTAACCCTTCAAAGCGAGAGAGGGATTCTTCTTTTATTGATTTATAAACTAATCGTACTATTTTATTGTCAGCCTCAAAAAATCTCAACTTGTCTTGATATTTTCATTAGAATTTACACATCCCACATTAGGTGTGGAGATAAATATATTGTATTTTTGTTAATTCTGTAATTAATATACGCTATATACTTATTAATCAAAATGTCTAGAAAAATAAACTTAATTTATAATATGACTATATTATTATAGTTGTGCACTACCAAAGACCTTTTAATTCATTATAATTGGCATAAATACCTAACTCAACCTCTTGATACCGGCCTTCTATTTAGTGAAACCTCGATTTATAGTTCTCATTTATCGTTTTCCCGCATTTATTAATTATTTTTATGGTGCTACAAATAATAACAGTGTTAAATAATCCCGTATTTATCGTGTTTTTCGAGGTGTCTTTAAAAACTCTAAATCATGGTTTCATTGTATTTACTTACAGAAAGACCTACACACGTGCTTAATATGGTGCAAATTTACCGATTCATTCAAAGCTTTCCACCGCGTCATTCAAAGCTTGCAAAAAGCGAAGACTTGCGCCAGTCGATCTACTTCCTTTCTTTAGACTGATCGGTCAGGTTGTCTTGGTGACTTGTTTAAAGGTGTATGGTGTTTTACTGATAAGGAAAACTCAGCTAGCTTCCATTAATCAGGAGCGTAAATTTTCCCTACTCAAATTTGATGTTAACCAACCACTTTACATGAATTGCTTCTAAGACCATCCCGGCCAAAAACTTTTGAATGCTTACTTATGTTTACTACATACTTGTGTTATACGTAAAGGACAGTAAACCATGATTTTTTAAATCTATTTTTCCACTCAATCTGGTACATTAATAGTTTTTTTTATAGTTCAATGGTGAATTTAAGCAAGACGGTCAAAAAAATATAGTATTATATTTAGTTCTTCGAGAATATTGTAATTTTTTTTAACTATATAAACTTCCAATGTAAAGCATAAAGACTTTTGATGGATCATCTTAACGGATCTTGCATTTCGAGAACTGGATATAAATTGGTCACTCGAGTTTTATAACGGTATAGTATTGAAAGAATCAATAGTTAGCTAGTCGCTCTGTCTTCGCCTCGTTTTTAGCATCGGATAAGATGTACGTGGAGAGGTATAAAGACACCACATCACATCGAAACATTTGGATACAAATTCGTTTATCGATTGAAAAATGAATCTAAACTAAAAAAATCCATTCGGGGATTTGAGCGCTAGACGCCCCAACAGCGTTCACCACTCGGCTGCAGGAGAACTACATTGTATCCTATTATAGTGAAGGTCTACCAAGAAATTGCAATTCAATCAATAATTTAAGCAATACTCATTTTGATAATCATTACTATTCGGCCACAGAATTCATTACATTTATTTTTTATCAATTGATTGGTAGTATTCAATACAGCTGTCATTGTATTGATATTATTCTTTAAATGTGGAGCCTGTCTGGCCACCCCAAAGTCTGATTACACACACACCCCGACACTAAAAAAGCGTGTATCTTGTTGAAACACAGAGCCGGAATTGGTCTGACGGGCAAAGTATTTCGCTCGTCAAGCGCGAATATGATATTTTTTGCTGTTAGCGAATGGTAAGCTCATCATTAGGGATGTGACATGCCTAATACAATTTATTATCGATACTTTATACTGCTACAATATCTATGGGTTTTTTCAAAGCATGTTCATTATGCTCTCGTATTAATAGGAATATCTCATTTTGGAATTCTAGTTAACGCCTGATCAGCCAATAAATTACTTTATATTCATAGCATTTTTAACTGAATTCTATCAACGAGCAAAACCGGTCATGATCGTTTGATAAAATTGTGATATTAGTAAAAAAATCTTTTTTCTTAATATAAATCCTTTCCACTACGAATTTTAACACCGTAAAAGCCTTCTTCGTGCGTGTGTATGTAACCTAGTATTGAATACTGACTGGTTATCATTTTTCATACGACTATCAATATAGCTCTGAATTCTTTTGAATGGTAAACGTGCTACACTCGTGAATAAATACATCAGAGTAATATATAAAAGCTATAGCTGTATTTCGAATAAAAAAGTTCATTAACCTTCTGGTTATCAATCCAAATATATAAAAATGTGAGAGACAAATTCCATCTATTTAATATATTTACTACGCATTACCGTTTTTACAAATCAAAATATCTACCAAAATGTTGAATAAAGTTTTTTTTAAACGAGTATGAATGCATCTATAAATTCTCTGTTAGTTTCAGCTTTTCATAAACCACTACCTAAAACCGGGCTCAATGTAAAAAAGAAAATAGTTGCGAACCTAACCTACATGGCTATGTACAGTAGAGTAACTCAACAGAATAAATGATTCTTTCTAAAGATAGAGTATACGACCAATAATTTTACATTTTTACTACACTGATACGCTTTTTGTATAAGACACAGAGCGTGACAGTATTAGTATGTATATATCCCATAATCCTAAATCCTGGAGCTGGGCCTTAGACCCGTAGTTCAAAGTTATACGGTGTGTAGTCTACCAAACAAATATTTAAACAGTTTTTTTTTTACATTTGATAAAGAATATTTATTATAAAAAAATGTGCTGTTATTGTAGGTAAACCGTTTTTAAGTCGATACATTGGTATGATTACACTAAAAGAGCGGAATACCAGTACCTATTGATACTATTTTTCGTCGCATCCCTAATCGACACTACTTGATTCCGGTCACGCGCTATAAGCAGAAAGCCAAAACTTTTCCTTTAAGGAAACGTCCAACGCACTTTTTCGCCTTTCAAATAAATACCTATACCCACATCGACGAGGCGCTCTTTTTCAACGGGATCGTCAACTTTTTCCAGTCTTCTAAATAAATTTAAAAAAATATTCTTTAGAAGTTCGAAGTATTGTATCAGTAATTTTACACTTTTTTGATTGCTAAGACTATAATTGCTTAAATTGAAGAAATATTTTCAAGATAAGAAACCGTGTTTTGATGAGTAGTAGGTAATCAATCATCCGCCAATTCGAAATATTTGTAGTCTTCATTTTCAAGGTATTTAATAAAGCATTGAAATATTTTTCGCACAGTTTCTTCCCAAAATAATATTTTGACTAGCTACCCGATACGGCGACCTACGAGATCATGAAACATCACCTCGTACGGACGTTAATACGTTATATACAGTCAAACTGGGAACTATAACATTTGGAATTGGTCTTGGAGATGACTGTCAGATGACTGGAGACATCTGAATGTCTGTGATATTATCATGGCAGTGAGAAATACTTTTAAATTGTATTATTGATTTCGTTTGTTATCAATGCAACCCTAAATAAACAATTAAAACCGTTAGAAATAATAAAATTGTTTCTTAAACATTTTTGAACTTGAATATACTAACACGATACAAAAGATGTGGCGGAAAGTGACTAATCACTAAATGCACTTAAAACGGTACAAACCTTACAGAGAAAATAAAAAAAATTTTCGTGACGTTACATCTACAAAGAAATACCTAATATTTAATAATACATGATCTACAAAAACTGTGAATCTTTAAAGACGTATGTACTTAATTTTATTTCAAACAATTTTGTCATTCCTACGAAAGAGGTTCACTTTCGTCCTCACTTGTTTTGATTCCCTGATGTGGGTTGTGTTCGGATTACCCCACACTGTACATTTCCTCCGTTTAAAGGCAAGCGTAGCGACCCTTCGGGGGAATGTTGAGTCGCGTTAAGCAACATTTCGGAAACACACTGTCAACTTTCGCGCGGCTCGGTGATCGATATTGACGGAGTGGACTGACCGACGGCCGAGAATATTAATGTAAACAAACCTTTATAGTAATGTTACAACTCGTTGCGTGGGAAGGGATTTTGGTAACATCTTTATAACTTTTTTTTTATTATTTAGAATAGAGTCGGGCAACGTTGGCCAGTCACATCTGTGCAGTATTCTGAGATACGTTCCAGTTTGTATTTTGAAATACCTTGCTGAATAAACTTTGATCGTAAGTCGACATACATTATACAGAATAATACATAGCTTAATTTCTTTTAATAATATTTTTTCCATCTCTGCTCTCAACGTGTCTCCATGGTCTCCTATTGAAGGTATCTCAACAGATTTTTTACTCTGACAACTGTTTGTTACTCAGTTGCTCAACCTTTCTTTATCTAAGAGAGTAGGGATAGAAAGACTAGTGGTTAGCTAATCGCTCTCGTTACGCCCCGTGAGTATCGAAAGGGTGGGTGAGGAGGAAGTTTTAGACAACACAAACACTCAGACTACGAACAGAAATCCATAAATCGATTGATATATCAACTAATGGAAATTGTCAGCTTCGGAAATTGAACCGTACATCCGTACCCGTGGGACAAACGCCGACAAATAATATATAGTTTAATTAACTTGAAAAACAATTACAGCTTTTTATAAATTGTACTTATTAATTCATAAGTACAAGTAAGTGTCGGGTGGGTCCGAGGTGCTATGGTCGTCGTTGGGTGCGGCTACAGTGTTCATATTTTCATAAATTGATTATACAATCGATTTATGTTGTCATGGATGTTTGTAATGTATAAAATTCCCTCCCACCAATTGAATTCTAAAAACGGTGCGTAACGAGAGCGTATCTAGCCACTAGTCCTGTCGTAGCTCTATCCTTCTATCCCTACACATTAGAAGCGGGCATGGTTAAAAAAATATTAAATCCATTGGTTAATAGTTAATGAGAAATAAAACTTAGAAAAAAATATAAAATTCTGGGTCCTCGGGATGGTCAACATTAAATGTTATGCTAATATCTTGGATGTGGGTGTTTGTGATGTCTTTTTTCCTCGAGTTCATCTTGAGTGACAGTATGTAAAAACGTTTGGCGCATTGGTAGTTACTTATAAGCTATGATGCCAAATATTTTATTTAAAAGATAAAAATTATCTTGGTCATTTTTAATTTGTATTGCATTTCTTGCTTAATTTGGAGAAAAAAAGCATTCTTTACCGAAAATGATTTTCTTTTAAAGATTACACATTCGCCGCTTCAGTTGTATATCTGCAAAACCTGATTTTTTTATGGGAGTATAAAAACAGCTATAAACATAACTTAAAGAATTAAAACACAAAATAAAAAACACAATATCAACATTAAATATATATACTTAACCATAATTTTTGTCAGTTGTGCAGCATTAATAATACAATAAGTTGAAAACGCATTTGCAGATATACAGTTTTGCAATGGAATGGATTTTAATATCTTTCTATATACGTCCAATAATTCTTTATTACAACGAGCTTTCAAATCATTTTCGTTACAGATTCATCCTTCTCGGTTACGCGGTCAACTGTTCGTATTCATAGAGCGGCCAAAATTCCACATATTGGTATTTCATGTATGCATTTGAATCGAAAAAAACTGATGCCTTTGAAGTTTTAATTACTTTTAACCCACCTCCACCCCAATCTGATTCTGAGAACGGTGCAAAAAGTAACAATAAATATATAACCCTATTCTTCCCTCCTTACCACTTACAAAGAGAGAACAGTTGTCGTAAAATACATTTTGAGATAATTAGTTAAGAATAAATATGCTCCACATTGAAAGTGGACATGGTAAAAAGTGAATACATTATGATGTGGTAATCATTTTTTCTTACCCTATGCGATCTTGGATTTGAATACTTAGCTGTAATTTTGCACATGCTTTTTTAAAATTAAGACGAGAAACTGTATCTTACAACAGTGCTTCTCAAACTTTTTCATTCCATGATCCACAGAATTTGCAAAAAACAAACCACGGCCTCCTATCCTGAAAATTAAAGTAATTTAGTTATCAAAAGTTTTATTTCATGTTATATAGAATATACTTATACATACGTCTGCAGTCTACAATCGCTTCAAAGACAAAGTTTTGAATAAAATCATGAATAGTGTATTTATATATAAAGGATATGTAAAAAGTAAAAAAAATCATAATTAAATACTTGTAAATAGCTCTACTGGAACATTTTGCGACTCCCACAAAAGCCTTACAGCCCCTCAAAGGTCCGCGGCTCACAGTTTGGTAAGCACTGTCTTACAGCAAGCGTTCGTAACGGTTTGAATAAATTTATGTAAGAGCTAATAGTTAATTTTGTCTCCCTACTTCCCATGGATCAGATAGAGAGGTGAGAGGGTGAAAGAAAATATATAACACAACAATACCTAGGAAAAAATAAATCAATTAAATAATTAATGTATGCAAGTGTCCGTCCCGGGATTCAAAACCTTTACCGCTTAACCAATTTGGCCAAAGCCCAGTAGCTTTGATCACTCGACTATGGAACAGAAAAATATATTCTTTTGAAAAAATCGTACAACTAACTAACTATAAGCTTTTCATTGGGAACAGTAATTATGTCGGCAATAGGACATGTATGAATAACATAGTGTTGAAAAGATTAGCTGCCCTATATTGAGTTATATATAATAATTGCTTTATCAAGTCGCACTGCTATAAAGCTTATAAACAGAATTAATATTAAGTTTGACATACATTAAATATTAGATAAACCTCTATCAGTAGCGTGCACTATTTATACATAAAAACGATTGTTTCAAACAATGTGTTCTACGCCGATTCAGGCCATCTGCTTGTATAATATATGTTATATGTAAAATATTAAATTCGTATTTAGTATTACATGAGACGACCCCGGATCGAAAAGAGGCGAGCGGTTGGTTATCTAGAGTCCTGGAAGGGCTGTGATCTCAGACAAACACAATTTCAAATCCGGTTCAAAACTTATTTATTTTCCATCAAAGATGCAGTGGTTTTCATTACACAAATATATAAATCTTAACACATAAAATTGATTCTACATTTACATTTACTTAGCAACTGAATTTACTTTAAGTTATAATACAAATCACACGACAAACGATTTTAAATTAAGTCCAATGCAAATCAAAAAAAACAAACAATTCACATCGTCACGTCACCTCCGCCGCGACGAGACCTCACTCGTCCGGCTTGACAGATCGTAATCGACTGTCTACAAATACAATTAAAAAAACTCCCTGCACCGTCGGAGCTACCCTTTTCCGTAAAAATGGACTCGTCCAGCGGCCGTACCCGGCGGCTATTGAACGGCATGGTAACAAGTTTTGGGCCGATTCTGCGAATTATTGCCGCTGCCGCTGGGTGATTTCAGTTCTGGACACTAATGAAACTTACACTTACACAAAAACCAGGGTGTGTCATACAATACAAAATAATAAAGCACCATTCTTAAAATAACCTGCTTAACGAAGGAAACATCAAAATAAACTCTTAGTTACCAATAAGAAACGTGTACTAAAGAAACGCAGAAACATCCATGGTCCATAAATATCACTGAATATGACTTTTTTCGATTAAAAGCTAATGACAATATTTAAATTTAATTTTAAATAATATTGTTAAAAAATTCCTGTTAAAACGTTATCATTGGTAATGTTATCGGCCTAAGAAATTTTCATTGTAAGAAGATACATTCAATTATCGAAAGTCTCAAGTATTTATATTCATAATTTGATAGACTGATAATATTATTAAGGCTTACAATTAAATGCACTTTTGTTTAGACCGTATTCACTTTCATAACAAAAATTGTTTTCACTTAGAACAAATAAATTCAACAAAAAACAAATTCTTTCACTAAAAATAAAGTGATCCCACATAATAAAATGTATTTAAACATTGAAGAAATATATTACAATTACGAAAAACTATTTTCACGTAGATAAAATAGTTTTCACTCAATGTAAATACTCACACTTTGAAATCGATAGTTGAACGAAGCAATATTTTGTCTTTGCTCCACGCATTAGAATACATTACAAAAACCAAACCAGACCAACCTTAACATAAACTACTACAATTTAACTCACTTTATTAAAAAAATCTCTGACTAAGTGGAAACTATTAAAATCAAAGTTTGAGTATTCTAAGTTAATACTATCTAATCTAAAGTGCAAACTATCGAAATAAAAGTTCAGATGTACCAAGTGAATACTATCTAACAGAAAGTGCAATTATTTATAACCCTAATACTATTACTAGCTGCGCGGTATTGCTTCCACTGTACCGTTACTATGTAGGGCACTCATCAATTTACTAGAAAATTCAATTCGCTGTGCATGTTTGGCTTTGTGCCGTCTTAACTGTTTTTGATAACTGAGAACTGCTGTGCTTGAAATATGACTTAAAGTAAGGTGATGTCTAATCAGCGATGGTTTCAAAATGAATGAATTATTTTTTAATCAATAACCATCGATACCTACGGCACATACTTTTCCCGCAAACTTTGTGCTTACTCATCAATTTACATTTCATTTCGGCCGATGTCGTCATAGAAACACAAACTATGGTGGAACGAAAATGTGAATATTACAATTGTATCTTAAAAAAAACCAGCTGTTTTATGCATTTTCTTGCTTTCGTAATTGCATCAGAATAGTATGTACCGCGACTTAGAAGATGACGGTCTTTATTTTTATTAAAAAAATATTAATGGAAGGAAAACGCAACCTCACTGCAAAAAAATGAAGCGTGACAAATTATGTAGTTATATGTTATATTGTAAACATATGACATGAAATTCCTCTCACTAGTTGAATATTACATATTTATATTAGTAATTAATGATAATTTTTATTTTAACCCACGTATCAAGATTGTAACAAACTGTTTAAGTTAATTGAAAAAAAGTATCTCTTGTCGAATTTAGAACGTGAATTCTTTTCGTTCTAAATGAAGAAGAAGGATGTTTATAGAAATATAAGACAGCTGTTTGTGTTGCGGTATGTTTCAACTAAAATGTAAAAAACTTTCTCTGTTCTCAAAATCTGTGTACGCTACTGTGTTCAACCAAGTTTGAGTGACTTCGCAAGTCGATAATCGTCGCATTTCGAAACTTTCAAACCTACATACATGATACATGGAAACCATATAAAGTGCTCCAAAGACAAACACAAAAAGGTATTTGCAGAAGTCAAACTTTTAGGAACGCTGGAGGGGCTGGGTCCCCATTTACAAAACTTATCCACAGAATACATTAATAGTATTTCTCGCATTATTTCAAAAATGTACAATGCACGATTTATTCATTCTGTATCATTCGAAAGAGTTTCTTTGTAGTTTAGTGATAAAAGGCAACTAATTATTTGGTCAGTATCTAGTTCAATTTACGGTCAGTAAATATTAAAGGAAGGTTAGGTTAGGTTATCTAAGTAAAAAAGATAAAATAATAAATTAGGGTTAATTTAATAACTGACCATTTTAAATAAATTACTGACGGTTTATTTTATTATCTGATCACGTGTATACTGACCATTTATATAATTAATTACTAACCTTTTTGATTAATTACGACCCAATAAATACAGGCCGTGATAAAATCTCCGCATAACGATGAAAAATGTTGGGTTTTTTTCAATAACATGATTATTTATCCTCAATCTCATGCTAATTGTCGACCACCATATCTGAGTGGAACAAATATAAGGCTTTCGTAAAATTTACTGGACTCCTAGTGGAATATTTCAACAATGATTATCTTATTGTTTCTTAGGTAATAAATCTAGTATCATTGGTGAGAGTAGAAAGCTTTTAAATAATATGTTGGTTGAGCATCTAAAAATCATTTTTCTTATTATTTTCTGTGCGAGATAGCTAATTCTCTGTGCTTGAAATAAAATTTACAGGAGTACAACAGTTCCTTTTGCTGGCAACAAGAATTCATAAACTTATGTCAAACACGCAGCTAGAAATACCACACTCATCAATAATTGAACAAGTGTTATATCCATTTCATAATTAAGAATGTTTATTGCATCATTATTTTATAAAAATGTTGTTGAAATCTTGTAAATACTGCGCAATGCAAAATTGTGAGTTAGTGGTACGTGAGGTCCGAAAAGTTGGTGGACGAGTTGACTTGCAACCAAAAATAATTTTCTTCGAACGGTCCTTTCCAAGAAATTGAAACACGAATATCATTGTGAGACTTCAGAACAGACTCTGTAAAATAGGTGTAAATCCACCGTTGGGAGTGGTGAATTCAACGTTTAGATAAAATATTATTATCAGTAGCCACCCGTTAATTATATATTTAATTTCTTACCCTCTGTAGAGAAACATTTTTAAGCCCGAATTTTCATAAAGCCTCAAATCCGGGATTACTAGACCACGAATCGGTTTAGTGGCATCATCAGAGGGTTTGGAGCCCTGCGGCGAACACCTCATTTATCAGCTGGCCCTACCCTCGTCACGTGACGTCACTATTCCCTATTAGTCCGCGCTCTTGTCTGTGCCCCGAAATGGGGCACCTAAGTGACGCCACCGCCGGGAATGTATTTTAATCCAGACGCAGGGCATTGGGAGGTCGACACTTTTTTTTGTGGTCAAGTACTTTGTGATATAAAATAAAATAATTTATTTCTTTCAACAAAGAATATTTTTAAAAATGTTATTGTATAAAACAAAAAAATTTCTGCTACCAGCCCTTAATAGAATAACTAAACAGAGAAACATTGTTTTAATAAGAACTGATTGTTATTCAGCTGCTTAAATTCTCTTTTTTTTGAAGTGTGTAAGGATAGAAATTATTTAGTAAATAGTTAGCAAATCACTGTCCCTACATCTCGTTCTTAAGATTGCATGGGTGTGATTGAATGAAAACATTACATACATTCTTTTCAAACATTACGTACGTACAGTCTTTCAACTAAAATCTATAAATCGATTGAAAAATTGTTGATTCGAGCCCGTGGCCACCGTAGCTGTGTAAAAAACAGCGTTGGACATTCGTCTATAGGACTGGCATTTTTGATACCATGGCTTTTTTTTAAATATATGAACTATAAACATATGGCAATAAAATCCCATGAGACCTCTTTGTATAGATATATAATTAAAATAATGCAATACTTCCACAGCAGTTCGTGAGCAGAAATAAGTTCGTGAAACAGAGACTATTTGAACCAGTGTTTCCCAACCTTTTTACACATGCGGACCGGTAAAAAAGGAAAAATTTTCGCGAACCACTAATACTGAAATAAAAATGGGTTTTTATGTAATATTTCTTTATTCTTACACTGTGACAGATGGACAAAACTATAACTAACAAATATACGTATGAAATTCTCGAAAATATATTTAGGTAGGGTTTTACATCTGAGTTCACTATACAAGAGCAAATATTTCCGTTCTGCCTAAGTGAGAAGATTTATGACTGTCGATTCTGAGAAAACCAGCGACCATCGTACCGCATCATCCTACCAATTATTATTAATTAACAATAACTAAAAATACGAGTAAACAGGCAGACGAGAAAATTCTACATTTAATATTTTTGCATGGTGAATTTCTTGAAATTTGGCATACTGTTCGCGGCCCGGCGGAAAGTCTCTGCGGCCCGGCACTGGGCCACGGACCACCGGTTGGGCAACACTGATTTAAACTATGTAGAAAAGTCCAAACAACTAACATTGATATATAAAACTTTATTAATTCCACTTGTATTAAGTGTTACTAGAAACTACAAAGTGTACAATGATATTCTTGAATATCAATTCTTTGTCTGGAATAACTCTGTTATTATTTATAACAGATTAATCAAAGCAATTTATTGTATCAGTAAGTATATTAATGCATATATCTGCAATTGTCCCTGTCTATTAATCCCTAACTTGATTCGTTGATTCATATATATATTTTAATATCACAATTATCTATTTAACATAAAACACCGAAGCTAAGGACTTTACCCTACAAGTTAAAATTTTCATTTTCTGTTTACTCAGAACTGTCAATATGTTACTTAACAACTTCTGCCAGTACGGTGACGATATGCTCTACACCGAGATCGGACGTGGTTATTAAAAAGGGTGAATATTCTTTCGATTCGACTGATATTTTAATGAAAACATTCGGTGAGATGTTGTATCCTAAACCTCTTAAACGTTGACTACTTTTTAAAGTTGAAATTTAAACAGTAATTTGATTCCAACATTATGCTTTCATTGTTAAAAGATAAAAACAATTCTATAGAAGCTTTACACCGGAAACAAGCGCCAACAAATGAATGTTTTTATCCGAATCTAAATACCGATTCATCTGCAATTATTCGAAATGGAACAAAAACGAACAACCTAGTAATGAGAAAATTTACTATGCTTACTTTACAACAGCCACAAAACTGGACGGCTCCAATTGTAAATTTATTCAGTATTGTTACACTTCAATAATCAATGTTATATTAAACCAACGGTGCCATTTCATCAGAAAAAGTGAATAAATAAAACACAAAATGTATGGGATTATACTATTTATAAAGTGTTTACAATTCTTAACCATTTTTTTGTGTTGGATTCGGAGATAATTTTTTAGAAATTAATTTTTAATATAACCTTACGATACAGTTAGTCTCAAGATGTTTATCGAAGAGTAGTAATTAACACAACTACTGGAATAACAACGTTATCAATTTTAATTATATATTATTAATTCTTAGTCAATTTCAAATAAACAAAATTCTTAATTAACTGGTCATGTAGCAGTTTTGTAACAGGTTCGAATTTACGTACGTACAGTTTATGAATTGATTTTTCAATCGATTTATGGGTCTGTACTCAAATCAGTGGATTTCTGTGAAGTTTACAATCCATCCGATCCTAAAAAAGGAGCTAAGCGAGACTAGAGAGCTATGCTTACTGCGATTAGATTACTAAGCCCTTTAATCTTTATCATTAATAAAATAGAGAAGTCAAGCAGATGAATAAAAAATCCCTGTGCAGTTGCTCCAGGTGAATATCTATTAAGGAGATGGTAAGGAAAGAACCATGTGGTTAGAAAAGGACTAGGGCGGATATTGTTGGTGGAAGGATTGAGAAACAGCATCGACATCTATCATAAATTTTGGGATACATACCAATTATTTGATCGAAAAATTAATATGTAAGTCCTTGACCGCGCAATTTAGTAAGACGAAATGACAAGAGTGTTTACCAATCGACCTCAGAACCTGAAAAAAACGAAACTCTCAATTTCGAGTAGACACCGTGTTATGATTTGTTTTAAAAATATTATTTGACCAATACAGTAGAATCGAAACTTAATGTAATGATTGCGAAAAGGAGCTTGATAAAATATATGATAATTTGCTTATTAGTTATACAGGTATCTTTACTAAACAAACTGTTTCGTAATAAAATGTTTCACAATTTTATTTCAATATTTTTAGTGGCTATGAGAATATTTATGCTTTTCCTTATGTTTCTATTTTCTTTCTAAACGATATTCATACTAATAGTATGAATTTTATTTATAAATTTTATTCTGTATTTAAATGTTAATAATAACTTTATACTTATATATTATTATTTTCACCATGTACGCTTCCAATGTAGAGCATATGGACTCCTAATGAAGGTATCTCAACAGAAGTTTTTCTACGAGTACTGCTTGATACTCAGTTGCTCAAACTCTCTTTGTCGCAAAACAGTATGGATAAAACGATTGAACTAGAACAGGACTATTGGTTAGGTAATCGCTCTCGCTTTAGTATGTTTTTAGGGACGGATGGGTGGAAGGGAATTCTAGACATCACAAACATTCATGCCTACGGACAGAATTTATGAAACTGTCCGTATCGGGATTTGTGATCGAGACATATGTATCCGAAGCCAATGACGTTGACCACTGCACCACGGACCCAACAAATATATTATTACATTATAAATTAAGCACGATTTAGTTATATTTAAAATGACGGTATGTATATTCCTCATTATACTTTCATACAAGCGAGAAATATATGATTATTTGATATAAACTAAAATATTTATTCTATTCAATTCAACGAATACAAAATATTAAATTTCGTAGTCCATTGTCTACGCAAAGTCTACGCAAAGTGTTACCCGAGCTTTCGTAGCGCTCACGGGTTCACGAGCTTTTGCGAAGCATGAAAATGCTACGTCGAGTGTCCGCTCGACGAGTACATCATACAACTTGATACCGAACAACCCCTCACCAATGGCGTATTAAGGGTTAATATATCATGAGTATTTAGTGAAAGTGATTAATTACCTTTTTTACGGTAAAATTACTGGTTCTGTAGCCGAATGGACATCGCCCTTGGGTGTTTATTCTATTATATTATAGGGTTAAAATTTGAAATCCTTTAACAAACACTTCCATACATTTTATTTTAATCGAATTATTGAATTTTTTAACGCATGGATAGATACATAATGATTTCTTCTTTTATCATTCACTCGATTCTGTATATGTGGCATTGAACGAAGAGTTTCTATTTGTAACCATCTCCGATATATTCCATATGGACTCACAATAGAGCCTATTTCAACAATAGTTGTTATACGAAAACTGGTTGGTACTCTAAGAGAGAGTAGAGATACTCTAGTAGAGATTAAATATAGAAGGATAGGGCAAGGACAGAAATAGTGGTTAGTTAATCTCTCAACGGTTATCTCACTCTTTTACAACCCATATCCTTACACACTTACCTAATAATTTTAAAGAGATACATTGAGAGACTAACTCACTTTTGTTAAAATGCTTTATTTTGAGACATATCGTCACTGTTCTGGAAGAAATCACTTATGAAAAAATGACATAATGAGTAAGTTATACCAAAATGTTCCTTATTTAAAATTCTAACGTATAAAATAAAACACTTATTTTTATAAATTACACTTTTACTGAAAAACAGTTTTGTACAAACAAAATGAAAAACGTATAGCATTTCAAATATTTGACAAACTTCAAAGCCCGAATTACTAAAAACTAGTATTTTTCAGTAAGTGTCTTCTTCCAGAACAACGACGATATCATGTTTCTCATTTTTTTTCCATGTCCTCTCCCAATGTGGATCATATGGTTTCCTAATGGAGGTATCTTAACAGAATTTTTCTGCGAGAACTACTTGTTACTCAGTTGCTCAACCTCTCTTTTTTTTCGAAGAGAGTAGGGATAGAAGGATAGGGCTATGGCAGGACTATGGGATGGGTGGTAGGGAGGAATCAGACTACGAACAGAAATCCATAAATCACCGTACCGTAGCCAGCGAAATCCGTAACCGTAGCCAGCGACGCTACCAAATGCGCCACGGACGCCGATAATTCAAGTATACATGGGCTAAAAATAAATAATGCTGACAAGTTTCCAATATTTACATCTGGCCACTATAATTTTTCTCTTTCTGTTGTAGCCAGAAGATATGGACTCTGGCATATTTAAATGTTTAGCATGTTTACACAGAGACCATTCATTTATCAATTATTTCTTAAAAAAAAAATTGATTTGATTTTTTTATTACCCCATAAGTACCTTTTCTGGTTTTTCTGATTTGAAAATCACCCTTGAGACCTCGTGCTTAGTTTCATTGAAATAGCTTTTCGACATGTCGTACTTTAACCCAATTTCACATCGTATATTTTTGTCTTCTTTATTAAGTTGTTGCAATTGTTGAGAGATATGCATTTTGCGGTAATTAAAACACTCGAATAATATACACGTATTGAAATTTTATGAAATATTGATACAGAGAATATTCGTTCGAAGATTTCTTTGTCTATCATCTGCCTCCTTTCTGCGCACGCCACTATCCTCGTAATAGGGTAATTAAGTCGGAACAAGACGACCTATTAATTTAATATGTATGAAGTTGCACCTTCTGCCATTATCCTTACTATGTATTTCAATTAAACGTATTAAACCAATTTCACCTCATTATTATAAGTGAAACAAAAGACCGGCGCCATTTTTTCAAATTTTCCCCACTTCATTAAAATAACTCTATATTAAATTATTAATTACCATCAGTGCGTTAGAAAAAAACTTCTTTTGTCATTTTTGTTCTGATGAAAAGTCGAAAATAATACTTTTTATCAAAACTATGTTAAATAAATGTTTTTGACAAACAAATTTAATTGAATAATGTATTATTTAAATTATAAATCTATTTATTATACCAATTGTATATCTCCAGTCAGTGAATTTAACTAAATAATTAAATGTCGGCGTCCGTGGCGCAGTTGGTTTCGTCGCTGGCTACGGTTACGGATGTCTCGGGGTCAATTCCCGGTGCGGACGGTTTTCATAGATTGATCTTTCCATAGGGCTCCACATTGGGAGCGGACATAATTAGATAGTGATTAGTTAACTGTCAGTCCTTTCCTATCTTGATTATTCTTTCAGTATCCTCCCGTTAGAAGTAAAGGGTTGAGCAATTTACTGACAACCAGTTCTCTTAAAAATATTGCATGTAGAGATTCTCCGTTCGGAATCTATATGCTTCACATAGAGAGCACACATGCTTAAAAAATATGCAATTTTTAAGTTTAGAAAAGTGGTTCAGTTCAAGCAAAAGATTTAAACTTTTAATTAAGTTATAAAATAACATCGGAATAAATTAATTAACTATCGAGACTACTAATAATGTAAGCGTAAAACACAAAACATCGTTTACCACTGACATTGCAAAGTGGACTTATCGGTTTTTGCTTTTAAACTTCCTCAGTCAACATTTTTGAAACCATCAACTTTTCAAAATAAATTTAGTCTAATAAGCGCTCCATCATGTCCACTCAAGTTCTTTAGTTTTTAATCCCATACTTGTCATATAAAGACGTGATAAAGAAACACCTGTATAATACAAATTACCTACACCTTCTCCTGTCAGTGTTTGCACCCAATATTTCACAAAACTGAGCATACAGAGCAAGAGGAGAATACAAATAACATGCCGTTAAGAAGAGATGGCTGTACAATAAGCGTGCCGCTAGACAGAGACAAATGTATCACGAAGCGAATGAGGCGAGATGAAATAGCTTTATTGTTTCATACAGTGAAGAATACTCTATCTCCATTTCGATTGGATGTATTATAAAAACATTTTCTCACCAGCTCATAGTTACAAATTGCTACATTGCTCATAAAAGAAAGAACGTTATGATTTTTTGAATATTGAGATTAAATCTACGCTGGCTAAATTTACTTAACGTAATAATGTTTTAACGTTATAATGTAAATACTAAATATTTTTTCAGACTACTCAATGTTGTGCTTGCCATACTAGGGGTATCCCATAAATGAATCAGGTGTCAACCGCTTTCGAATGATTACCATGAGTGTCTGTGGAGCAGTGGCCAAAACCTTGGTCGCTTTACGTCAACGTCTGTTTCAGTATTTTTTAATGATAATGACTGTGGCTGTGATCTTAATGATTAATTTACAATTTACATTTGTGCAACTTACGTTTAGAATCGCCTAATAGATTTAATTCAATTTAGTTAGGCAGTCAAGTAATATCAACCTATGTCCACAGCTGTTTACATGTAAAGGGACATACATTTTCTACAAATCCTATTATAAACTCATCCTTCAACAGTATATTTTCTAAACCTCTTATATTATGTTAAAAAATTAATTTAAAGCCAATCCATATTATAAAAATCATTTTAATACACTCGGGGGAGCGGAAATGGATTATTTGATGCTGCTCCAAGATAATAAACGATATTTTCATTTAGTAATTTTAGTAGTAAACGAAGATTTTGTTTCACGCTTAAATTAGTATTTTATTGATAGTCTATTTTTCTATAGTTTTGTAGTTTTAATCAATATTAATATGCCTATTTTTAATAACCAGTTAACCGCTTGTTGCAAAAGATATAAGCGAAATAAAATTGAACATATCGACCTTAATTTTATTGGTTTTTGCGTGTGATTTTCGTGACATGCGGAAGTGTTAAATATTTTTTGCTTTTATTGGGTTTTGTATGCTATATTTTATACTAGTAAAACCGCACCCGTCATAGATGACGGTATTGAAATTTAAATACTGAATGTCGAAAGTAGCTAGTGCGTCGGAACTGTGTGTGCATTGCATAACAATTTATTTTATATATACACCGCAAAAGCTTAGATCATGAGAAAATTTTGTGATGATAATAAAACTTCTACAGAGCTGTCTAGGCTATTTTATAACATATTACGTGAAATGACTTTTGTTATAAAAAAAATTTGTTAGATTTTGACAAAATATAAACTTATCAGTTTATGATTTTAGAACCCTCATTTAATCAACGGCTTTATAGCATACATATGAATATTTATTATAATTCTGTATGTAATACGAAACAAAATGATTCCATCAACAATGAGTTATGCATAAAGGTCCGGGTAAGGAATTCAAATTTACGAAAAATATTTCGTACTTATTTCGGGTCATGAGTCAGCTATAAGGCAATAGTATTCATAACTTAAATAATTTATTTCACATGTGCTATAAATATCGTTAGAAATATTGAAACAATAACATTATATTGTTTGAAAAACATAAATGAATTAGTATATTTTAAAAAAGTCGGGTTAATAAAAAGCTTTTTTCGGGCTGAGAAAAATAAATCTGTGCTTCGGGTTCGGTTCGGGTAACAAGCGTGATTGTGACACACGGGCTCGGGCCGGGCTGGGCCTGAATATGAAGGGCTCGGACCGGACTACTTTATAAAATTTCGGCCAGTGCAGACCACATATTCCACAAAAAAATTGATGGATTCGCGGTTCCTTTGCAAAAAACTAAAAGCAATATAACGCTGAAGATGTTTGCTATAGAATTTGAAAAATGTGTTATGCAAAGTAACAAAACAGGTGAAATGAAAATACGTATTTTTTAATTCCATGTAAAATTTCTTCATGCTATAATCAAATGCGTAAATATACTAAATATTTAAAAAGTTTGTTAATGTATGCATCTTTTCTCGATTTATTTCACCTTCAATTGATTTGCGAGTCTCACGAAAAGTAGTGATTTAGACTCAACTACTTTTATCTTGATTGTAATTTGGAATTATAGGGTATTGAGAACAAGCATCCGATAAGCGTGGCGTTAGAGTGAGAAACACTTATTACAACCTGATACATGATAAAGTGAGACGTATACAATACCAGGCAAATCGCTACTAATTGGAGGTAAAAACCTGACTAGACCATCTAATATCATAGAATGTCAACAATTATTTCAGTTCATGTGAAGTTAATGGCTCCGTGGATACATTCACTTTAATGTAAGCGTTTACAAACCAAAACAAAAAGACTATAGTTGCATTATTAATATGGATTCCTTATAGAGTTTTTAAACGATATATATTTTAACGATTACTAGTTAAAAAAAATGTTTAACATTTTTCGTGGAGAAGGTAAGAGTACAACGATTAACTAAAAGTAAACTGGCTTTTATCCATTCGCTCTAAACACCGTTTTCAGGTTTAAGTACTGTATGAAGGATCAATAAAATAATATATGATTAATTATTAAAAATACTGCATGATTAAAAGGAAAACACTAGCAGTTTTATACCATATAAAGATATAATGGGATATTCCTGTGTTTAATTCTTCGCCTTTATGATACGCGGCTTTCAAATTGGACAAAGATACATGTTTAAATCAAAAAATCATAGTTGCAGCAGTTTTCACAAGTGTCAGCTAATGATTTGACGTGCGCTTAGGCACATTAAAGCATTAATATTTTTTTTTAACAAGGCCATTCTCAAGTATGGAGCATATGGCCTCCTGATGGAGGTTTCTCAATAGAATTTTTCTACGAAAACTGCTTGTTACTCAATTGCTCAACATCTCTTTTTCGAAGAGAGCAGGGATAGAAGAATAGGGCTAAGGACAGGACTAATGTTTAGGTAATCGCTCTCGCTTTGCCCTGGTTTTAAGATCAGGTGGGTGGGAGGGAATTTTATACATCACAAATATTCATGTCTACGAACAGAAATCCAAAAATCAATTTATGAAATCGTAAACACCGGAACTTGAACCCGAGACATCCGTAGCTGTAGCCAACGACGATAACCACTGCAGCACGGAGCAAACAAAAAATATGCTATGCGTTATTTATTCATGGAAAATTCACTACCCTTAATAATATAAATAAATTCGTGCCGTTTATTTTCTAACTCAAACGCATACGGAAAATCTGCTCTAATATGAACCGGACATTTGGTTTTTTTGGTTGCACCCTCGCTCGCATTAGTCCGTTATACCGAGGTTTTAATGTAAATTCACCGTCTGTGGAGCTCGCGTGCATATTTATCTGAACGCCCTAGTGGCCTCTCGTGAACCGTGGACTGTAAGATTTGACATACCTTCTGTTGTGAGTGATAGTGGGTACAGAGTCAAGTGCTCTTATATTAAAACATCTATGTACGGCCATTGAATCATTGATTATGTTTTTTCCCCAATTACTTTTAGGAAGGTCCCATGGTATCCTCTGAAACATGGCATATACATAATACGAATTTAATTTAACTCTACAATAATGCCCATAACTAACGGATCTAGGCCTCCAAATTCCTATCTGAAATCTATCTCACTAACTGCCGAGGGAGAGGTAATTACACAAACTTTAACGCGTTGGAATGAAACAAAGTATTGATATTTATACTCCAAGGGTTGCAACAAAAGAGTGCATGTATCGCAGTGAGTGAGACGTAGCGTGTTGAACTGGTTGAGTGTGACGGGGATAGAGATATCGCAGGGAGAAGCAAATTAGTTACAGTAGTAATGAAAATAAATTTCGGCCTTAAGACAGGGCTGCGATTATGTTGTTTTGTGAGTAGGGTCTTTGTCAGATTGTCGGATTGTAGGATTGGAGATTGGTAAGATTAATGAGACGCAGGGCTATACGCGAAGAGATAATATCTAGGATATATTTTAGAGTATTCATTGAAAAACGCTATTCCATTCTGTAAGTAATGAACATCACTGGCATAATGAAGACATTTTTAACTAAACATATATCAAGTACTCAATTAATATTATATTATCCAATCTCTCTCACTCTTTGAATAGCAAATACCCTTTCTAGCAAACAATATTAATTATTTAATTGTTAACCGTTAAATATTTTGAAATACATAACGTTGTTTAGATGTAAATTTTTTTATTCGTTATAAGAAACCATTTTGTTAATATTAAGTGATTTTAAAATTCTGTCAGTTTAGCAGTTTATTAAATTTTAGTATTTATACATTCAAAAACAGTACTTTTATAAAAAAACTTGATAACTGTTCATTTTTAATATAATATATTAAATAAGATAAAATTTTGGAAAGTAAGCTTTTCTTATTGTGACATCACTAAAATTCATCGAAAGTTTTATATGCGGCCTACATTTAAATGGACTATTTTTTTACATTAATTAAAGTATTTTCGAATTAATTAATGAAGAAAGAAACATGAAAGTTTACTGATAGATTTTACTTAATATTAGAAATTTTTTGATTATATGTATTGTCTGGAAGAAGACACTAAGTGAAAAATACTAATTTTGAGTAATTGGACTTTGAAGTTTGAAATGATTTAAATGATACCTTTTTCATTTTCAATCGAATGACATAATAATTGTCTTTTTCCATAAGGTAGAATTCGAAATAAATAACATATTGGTATAACTAACGCAATATGTCATTTTTTCGATTTAGTATTTTTTATATATTATAGTATGTGACACCTCAAAATATAAAAAAATGCGTATTTGGTTTTGCTATTTCAAAATATTTTTTTGTCGACTTCGATATTATGTCGTTTAATTGTCATCGCCAACCCTGAAAAAATACTGAAGCTTTTTCAGTCAACGATATATTGTTTGAAAATCGGAATTAGTGTATCTGAGATTATGGAACACACTATGTAATATGTATATATAAAGTACCACTAACAACACACTAAATCACTACACACTCGTTTATTCCGTAGAATAACTTTTTTATTCCCGCGAAACCTTTTTCTTTTTCATGCATTTTTGGTTTATATTTATTACTATTTTTGAAGTGGATGACTTTTTTAAATTAATATAAACATTTTCTGTCGTCTTTTATTTCTTCTTCTTCTTTTTTGTTTCTACATTTTTTAGCCTTGGCGAGGTTTGCTTGCTAGACATTCATTCAAAATTTCCTTTTCAAAATACATATTAGTGTCGCTTCCTGATTTGATGCAGTCTTCTAGTTCGTATATAAATTAAAAGTTCTATGAGGGCTGGTTTACTCAAGAAATTTTCAAATATATTTATTTTCCATACTAAAGGTATACAAAATCTAAAATATTAAAAGACGGCCAAAGAAAATTTTATCAAAATAAATATTAGAGGATCCCGGCTACCGATGTGAACCATATGGCTTCCTAATGGAGGTATCTCAACAGAATTTTTCTACGAGAGCTGCTTATTACTCAGTTGCTCAACCTCTGTTTTTCTAAGAGAGTAGGGATAGAAAGATAAGGTTAGGTTAGGTTAACAGAACTTGTGCTTAGCTATTCACTCTCGTTACATTCCGTTTTGGGATCTGATAGGTGGGACGGAATATTAAGACATCACAAACATCCATGCAATTTTTTATGAAAAATTAAATGTGAATTGATAAACCCATATATCAACATAATTATTGGTGTGGGAAGCAATTACAGAAGTACTCCTTAGTGAGCAGAGTTTGCCTGTTAAACCAGATCTTTCATGTTTATAAATAAACGCTTTAATGAATAGTGTTTTGGTTAAGCACGCAGTAAAGATAAGTCACTATAAAAATAAATATATCAACACTCATAAGTACGACGAATGCACAAGAGCGTACGAAGACAATTTTTGCCATTGTATTCAATTGTAAATGTGCCTACTTGAAGAGAAAAGACATCACAAACACTCATAACATTGATCTAAATCAGTGCAGCGCAACCTTTTCTATACCAGGGTCCACACAACCGTTCCCCAAATTATACCACGTCCACCACAAGCTAAAGTTATATTATATAAATATAAGCGTAGGTATAAAAGAATTTAAATTAATTTATGAGAGTATTGGATAGTAATGATATTTTAGGCAAATAATTTGATATTTTTCTAAAGAAGCAATATACCGTGGCACACCTAGCATCGCCTCGCGGCACAATGGTTGCGCGACACTCATCTTAATGATGAAATCGAAAAATCAACATTTCATATTTGAGGTAGTCAAGAATTGAAAATGACACGTTCTGATTTTGAATGAAACTTGAATACGTAGGCCGTCATTGTCAGTCTTTTAAAAGTAGTTTTTTTGTATCCGATTGTAAAACACAACCAAAATAAGAATTCAACAAATATTGCATTTCGTAAAACTCCATATATCCATATATAGATGAAGGTATTTCAATACAATTGAGCCGGAATGGTTTGATTTAAAGCCCGACTAAATCGGGTACAAGAAAAAAATGGAGTCCCCAGTGCCAACTGGATTGGGAGATAAAATTTTCCAGACAAAAATAGTTTGTATCAAATCCGCAGAGCTTGTATATACATGGAAACAATAATTTATTTTTCAATAATATTTTTCATCTGCATACTACAATACGACGCTAACGATCATGCAAAAACATGTATGACACATCCATATTTATATGAGATCCTTCAATTTATTTTATTCAAAATATTGCACTTATTGATATTTAAAATAGTTTAATTGATATTAACTATTATAGTTTGAATACATTTTACGATGAACGAAAAAACAGTATTATTATTATATAAGCATTGAATATAATTAAATAGTTTACTTCCGTCTACTAAAAAAAGCTCTTAGTATAGTTACGTGGTATCGTGTTATAGTGGTCCATAGTATGCACTTTTCTACCCATAAGTGTAAGCAAGATGAGGTCGTACGTGTGTGTGAGATGGAAGCTTAAGGCGAGACACTAGATTAGTCTCATAGGTTTAAACGGGACAGAGTATCAAATTCAGTGATGCGTAAACTATGTGACGAATTATTTATTAATCATACGTATTGTTTTCATATTCATTTGGCGAACCAGTTTATGTCCGTTGAAAATCAACGGTTGAGAGATTGTTTTAAAAAATGATGTTCACACTAATATTTTTTTCATTACAATGAAAGTGATACCGCACTTTTTAGTGATTACTTTATGAAAAATCCAATTTAATTAACATATAACGACTTATCGTTTTTTATCATTTTAAAAAATAATATATATTATATTAAATAACTATACATAATTATTCTACGTTTCTATGGCTGAATGTTAGTTGTGCATCCATGTTTTTTTCGAAAACTTTTAAAGGCTTAATTTTGGTCGCAAATGAGCAAACTTTTCGTAATTTCAAACATATAAATAATTAAAATTCGAAATCAAATTTCCATCAAGCACCCTCAGCAGAAAGGATTAAATATTTAATTTTGGATTATTGAGATTTTGTACACTTCCATGTATTTTGTCACTAACGACGTTTTATTGCGTATGCATTTGATAATATCCTCTTAGTTTATTGCAAAAAATGTTGAATAAGGTTGTAATAAGTTAAAACTGATGGAATTTACTGATAGAATGTACTACTTCTACATATTATGTGGAAGTAGTACAAATTGATTGTGTTTTATTTTTTTTTAAACACCTACTATTGAAATATTCCATGAAATGTATATAGTATTCAAGACATTTTATGCGAGCTTGGAGAGTTTTAACATTTAATAAAGAAGTGTACCAAATTAAAAAAAGGGCTTTTTCCGTTCGAGCGAACACGAAATGATTTTCCCTCGTTAAATAAATCAGCTTTTTATCAGAAAGTTTAACGATCTCTGAGCGGCGGGACAAAGCATTGCCCGATACCATTTTCACAGAGCGCCTCAGTCGAGTCCGGGCTGTAGACGCGCGAACATCTATACTATCGTCAAACGTATTAAAAACACATCAAAATACGAAGTAACACGCGACAACAGTTACCAAAATCCGCTAATTTAAACAAATAATACTGCAATACAGTGAATTTAACAATTACAGTGAGTTACATTTATCGTTTTGTGTTTTCAAATGTGATTTTAGGCCGTTTTCAGATGTTTGGATTAAAAATTTATATACGAAAATGCAGTGTTTGTAGCGTAGAGGTGGTACGGTGGCTCGCTGTATGGAATTTTCTTGGCTTTTCCTGTGTACCCCCTCAATACTCACCCCCTAGGTGTTATAACATGACATGATGTATAGATGTAGGAAATTTTTCATATGTGCTGTTGTTTTTTTGTTGTTGTTATTACTATTATCAGGACTGCAGACATGCAAATAGAATTTATAATTCACACATTTATTATTTTAACGTTATCCATTTTTAAATATTACATTTGTTAATTCTTTAACAGTACCTTTTTTTGCTTATTAAATATCAATAAAACTACAAGTTTTCTAAATATTATAATAACTGGATGACACCGTATTCTGATTGATTGATGCTGTTTTACATTTAATCATTAATATGTCGTATTTAACAGAAAACATATAGAATATTGTATTATTCGTTTTGACTGAACAATAAAAATGAAACTGCATCACCGTTTTATGAATACCACCAATCACCACTAGGTCTTTTTAACACCATAACAGTTATAAGAAAACAATCTTAAGAGTTTTTGAAATTGTTGATATTCCATGTTGAATATAAAGTAAATACATAATCTTACTGATTTATTGAGAGTCTGACCAATATAGTAGGGAGAATCATTTTTTTACTGAATTATAAGTCGTTTTAAAGAGGTAAAATCGGTTCCTAGCCTCCAATAGAAAAATGTGGAATGTGTTGTACAATCAGTTGACAGCGAATGATATTTAATTTGACACAGTGGAATAACGAAGATATTAATTTGAAATATAAAATGATTTTTTGCAAAATTACCGCCAAATACAGTGAAAATAATACATATTTAATTGATTTGAGAAACGGGTATTCGATTGTTAAATAGATTGCTTAAAAAATAGTTTTATACTATTGTTCGTTTAATAATTATATTTTTTATTACTTAAAAGCTAAAAAACATTTTTTTTAAATAAAGTGTAGCTACAATATTTTCATTGTCACATTTACTATTTTCATGTTTTTGCGTTTTTTCCCTGATTACTTAATAATAATTTATTTTTTATTTATTGAAAAAAAATGTTCCTGTCATTTTAACATGATATACATTCCATCAGTTTTAACTTATTACAACCTTATTCAACAAGAGGATATTATCAAATGCATACGGAATAAAATGAATGACATTCCATTGGTATGTGGAAGATATATGAATAATCCATGATTCTTAATTATGTTTATTTATCGAAATTAATGACATGCTTTAAGATGTATTATTTTTTTATTTTCAACAATTTAATCAAAGTATATATAATTTAAGATAAATTTAAGACATCGACTGAGGGTGCTTGATGGAATTTCAATATCAAATTTGGATTATTGACATTTCGTACACTTCCATGTATGTAAAGTATATATAGTAGTGGCCTCTATATTGTAGAATTCAAATCGAATGTATTAGAGTAAACAATAAATAAAAATTGTATAAAACTCTTTTATTAAGTAAATTCCTACACAGGTGTGCCTTCAGCTAGCGTCAGTTCAAAAAATCCGCTTAGTATGAGGTTCTGATGATAATGTGGTGGCAAAATAACTGTCAGCAATACCTTGCTAAAATAAATAGATTGCTTTTGTTTACCTTATTATAATGGAATTCTACTAAGAAAATGAGAATCAATCCATAGATCGAAGTTGTAAGTATTTTTTTAGGTATATAAAATATACGCGGAGAATTATAAAAGCTGTCAGAGTGAAAAATATTTGAATTATGTTCGTAATTATCATAAATAGAACTAATATATATTTGAGAACATTTTAAATTGATTATTCAATATGTCTTTGCCATTAATCAAAACGTGTATAGATATGCATATTCTTGTATGTGTTTTATGAATTGTTTGATATTATTTAAGTCGAATAATTGTGTTGGGATGGTCAATAATTCATTTGTTTTTTTTTTCTATGGACAATATAGGCGGCTTGTCAGATATTTTTTTGTCGTAGTCAGTAAATCACGAAACTCCAAATACGGAATGTGAAATTTATTTTATGATGCATATTATTAAATAATTCTTGTATCTCCAAAACGAATTTACATTTTTTATTGTAATAAAACACACATGTTTACATAAAAATGAAATCGCTAATTTTAATGGCTATATAATACAAATTACATTTCCTAATACGGCAGATTTATTATAAAGTGCTTTTTGGATTCTTGGTCAATTTCAAATGAGAATAATTCGTTTATTTTGTTACCTTAATATTAAAAAAAATTATTAAAAAACTTGAGAAAACTTTAGTCTACCTTTTTCATCAAGCTTAAAAGTTTAACCCATTCAGACATAGCGGTGTCAAATTAATGATTATTGTGAAATATTCTACTCTTAAATCTTATATTGACAAACATCGGAAAAGATTGTTTGATAGACTTAACATTTTAAACTATTTTATTTTTATAAAAAAATATGAATACTATCAAGGTTCGATAAACGTTTTTTTAAATTTCTTTTGCAGTTAATATATTACTCGTCAGTGATTGTTTTAAACAATGATGTGTTTGGTAATCGCTCTTTGTCTAGCGTTCGTGTAGTGTGTAGCGTAGGAAGGGTTGAAATCTGGTACCCGTACAATAACATTTATTCAAAATATACTGAATGAAAAGCAAATGGGTATTTGCACTTAAGATTACAAAAAATAAGTCTTGAGCGTTCTCCATAAGTCCTCTGGAAAAAAATATATATTTTTTTTATAAACCATTTTTATGCCTTTTATGATATCTCGATTATACACATATTGAAGAGTGATTTATTATATGAACCAAATAACTGATGGTCAACAACGTTGTCTTCGGTTGTGGTATCCACGGGTTCGAATTCTAGTACGCTTTCACAATTTTATTTTTCAGTAGATTTAGAAATCGTGTTTGAAGGTATAGATGTCTGTGATTTCCTCTCACCCGTAAGATCATAAAAACTGGATGCAGCGAGAGCAATTAGCTAATCACTAGTCCTGGCATAGTGAAATTCTTCTATCATTACTCTCTGCGAAAAAATAACGTGGTTTGACTGAATAACAACCAGTTATCGTAAAACATATTTTGTTGAGATAAGTTCCGTTAGGAGTCCAAATACGAAGCGGGCACGGTCAATAGATATATTCAGGTGAATTAATGCACTACAATCTGTCTTATTATCGGAATGATCCACCAATTTCATCTTCGATAAATTATTATTTCTCAAACTTTCTCAGGTTTTTCAGTTTTTGTGAATATACTTTTTGGTACTAAATCTACCTGCATGAATAAAAATTACCTTTGTTTACGAAGACATGAATGTTATGAATTAAAATACCTTTGCGTAAAGTGCGGGTATCATCAAAGTGCCGACATTACTGTGAATTTACAATCTATCCCTACAGATTTTTTATTGTTTTGTGTGCATGACAAGAATAATAAAATATTTATTTATGCGAAGTGGGTGTCGTGTTTGTGCATTGGTGTATTTGGGAACCAACGAACATCTGAAAAGGTAAGAAAAACTTCGAGAATGATTTGATTATAAACTGTATCATGATGACTTTTACTCTTATATAAAGAAGATAACATCTAATAATTTATTGTTTTTGTAATGCACTTACGTTTTCGTCAAAAAATGATATATATTGTTTTTTTGTAAGAACAGGTAGGTAAATACATTTCGTCGTACAAAACTTGAAGTCATTTTTGTCTGTTCAAAGAAAATATTGTTTTAATGTGGATATCCATACAAAAGACTATAATATAGATACAAGCCAAATTGGCGGTCCAATCCGTAACGGAATATAATATCTCAACATTGAAACCAGGTTGTCTTTCAACAAGTAAAAATGACTTGGTTCAAACCAATTCTTGTATGATGGATTTACTTATTATCTTGGCTTGAATTCAACTGGAGTACACTAGCGCGGAGCTTCGGTTTGTAGAATCCGCTGAAAGTAGCGTGACGTTTCAAAAAATCAAAATTTCCACTATAGTTAATAAATTATCAGATAATGCTTCCTATAATCGTATTAAATATTAATCATTTCCCAAAAAAATTAGAAGGAACATGTCGATATTTTTGTTAAAATAGCGTTCCTTTTCATGAAATTTTCTATTTCGAGTCTTATTTATTGCATAGAAAAGACATATTTTAAAATAATTACGAATAGTAATGCGTTGTAATTAAATAAAAACATTTCTCGAACAGGGTGTGTTTGCTTAGACTGCCTCTTACTTAAACAACATCTATTAATTAATGTTTTTGTTTGGATAAAGGGATTCTTCACAATTTTGCGGTTCTGAAATAACTCTCCTCTGTAAATATTAACACGGCAAACTTAATTAATTATAATATCGACGCAATTTGATTGATGGACGCCCATTTTCCAAAAATATATCCATCGAAAATGCGTTTGCGTAACTTAGTTTTTCGGCATTAAATGTAGAATAATTTTTTACATTTTAATATTTATGGTCGCAGCGTTGAAATATGTGTTACCGAATACTTTACCTGTGTTACACCCACCACCGCAGGCTACGACTGGCACAATATTAATTGCGCGTATACCGAAGTGCAACATTGTCAGTCGCTTTAATAATTTATAAAGTATACAAATGTAATCGTGTCCCCGTAATTATGCGTTTTTTCTGCCATTTAGGTGTGATATTTGTAATCTAGCTTAAGTTAACAATACTTTCACAATTAGATCAATTGATTGGGTTAAGGAATATTGCTGAAAAAACTTTGTTAGTATATTTTGAAAGGACACAAAAATTATCGGTCGACAAAACAACTATAGAAATGCTTCATGCAGAGATCGGCTATGTGTTAAAACAACCATTTTGATAATTTTTAAAAAATAAATTAAGAAAATCATTACAATTATACCAATTAAGTATAGATGCTTTAACACTTAAACGTCAGTTAAACGGGTCCAGATCACTTCATATAATTGTGCTTTGTTTTTAAGTATACGCACAGGGTATAATGTATGTATATTTGTTTTATTAAACCATTAATCTTTTAAGTGTAAGTTATAGATTAGTTGATGAAATTAATATAAAATGTGGGAAATAAACGCTTAAATTAATATTCTCGACAACGTCTTTCTATTGATTAGTGTATAAGCAGTTGTTTTAAAAGTTGTGTTACGTCTAGTTTTTTAACTTCGAATTAATATTTTCCTACATATTTTTTCAACCGAAAATTCTGGAAAATTTAGTTTCGAAAGAATAGTATACAACAATGTCTGTAATGATGTATTTAAGCAGTGGGTATTTTAGGAGAATAATGATTTTTAGGTCAGTATAGAAAAATGAACTCGATAGACTGGTTTATCAAGCAATTATTTAACAGTAACCTATCGTTACTTTAGTTTGAAAACGTTCTAACTGCACTTGATCATGTTTTGAGATATGAGCGTTTGAAGTTTTGTTTGATCATATTTTGTATTTTGAAGGAAAAAATGTATTTTTAATTAGTGGGCTAGCATATACTTGTTTTTTTGAATAATTTATTTTAACTAAAGCCTTTATATTAGAAAAAAATGAGTATCTTAAGCTTTAATTAGAAATGACAACAATAGTTTGTTTGAAAAGGTTTTATCGGGTATTTCAATTTTGTCAAACAAAATGTTCTGATTTTTGAGATATTTATTAATAGCATATATTATCATCACTTGTTGAACTATATAAGCTTACAATAATATTATAATACAACAGAATAATAATACATATATACTTTGAATGTTTGAACGAGCTCAGTTAATTTTCGTCAATGAATACATCGATAGAACAATAGAATTAAAGGGTAAAACACACACCAATCATCAAGCGAAGAATGTTCGCCATGACGTGAAAACCTTTTCAAAAAAACTGTGATTTGTATGATTTTTCTGTGAGATGATAATAAGCAGTTATATCGATCCATAGAAGCGTATAAAACAAATTTATTAAAAAAAAAATGTGTGGATAGAACTCCGGAATACTGCTAACATTGAACAATATATGACTCTGAAATCAACGTATATGGTAGAATGTGGCTAATATAACATTTTACAACCAAAAGGTCATTTTACACCAAAATTTCAGTTAGAACCTGTTCAAAGTAAGGTAACGCTATTCTAAAGAGTGAGTGTGGTTGAGACAAATATGATACAATCATATAAGAGTTCACATCATTAATTCTAGGCTTATATGGTGATATCATATTTGACTATATTACTAAACTAGAGTTTAGCTAAAGCAGTGTTTCTTAAAGGAGACGTTTTAAAATCATTGAGGCGTTATTATATTTTTAACATTATGAGGCACTGCTGATTTCCGCGCAAGTGAGTTAATCAGTGTGTATTGCGATATTGAACTTAGTAATTTCTGCCAATCCTTGGTAGGCGTGTACATGTGATTATTTTCATTAGTGCATCTGAGTGCTTCTGCATTAAACTCATTTTGATATAAATAAGACTTTATTTACAAAAACATACAAGTAAAGTATAGTGTTGAACAATGTTAATTTCTGTTAATTCTTGGGAGACGGGCGCATTAATTTTTATGCGTTACAGGCCGTCTTCGCGAATATGAGGCGGTGTGACGTAGCTCAAAAATATCAATCATTCTTCGTTGATTGGAGTGTTCTACGTGAGACGTGACGAAGAGATGCGGCGCGCCGTTTCTGGGACGCGATCAGTTGATTTGACATTTTCACTCAAAGGGAGCGAAGTGACATGTGTTTTGCATTAGAAATTTTGGAGCGGCGCGCTTGCACGTTGCCGCTTCACCTTTTTTCGTCATATATCAATTCAAATCGCACTGAAATCAGCGCGCATTGACGTCGTTCACGCAAGACACAGTGTTAGATATTACGAATGCTTTTTCGTTAATCGCAGCTTCATATTGATTAACTCCGACACATGAAAAATAGTGTGATTTTGAAATTAAGGTTTTACCGGGGGAGGGTGGGGTTGAATAATTTTAATGAATAAACATGAAAAAATAAGTTATATATTCCATTTGACTACTGTCAAATTATCTCAATGTAAATGTTAAAAATTTCTAACGATATTAACACATGTATAATGTGAATCCTTGGACACCAAACTAGTTTTTAACTAGATTTTAACTAGTTTCTGAGCACATTCTGTTTTTTCTTTGACAAGTGATACTACTACCTAGAATTTATAATACTAATAATAACATTAATACTGTTCATTTAATGGACATAAGTATAATTGAATATTCAGAAAGTTATGAAAGAAATTGGAAAAATAGGCATCTCATTTTATGTTGCCACAGCAGAGCTTTAATGCGTCCGATCCCATTAAAATCATTTCCCGAAATCCGAAATTTTAGTGTTTGGTTTAGCACTCTATTAAAACAAAATTGTGTAATACGAAGCAGAGCAAAGTTAATCGAGCGGAATTCGTCCTTTATTACTGCGACTCTCGGTTTGAAGCCACTGTAGGTTGTTCGTGATACTGCTTAATAAAAACTTCAATTCGGAAACGATAGTTAAAATAATAATTTTCTTTGCCGAACTTTGCCGGAATATCGATTACTAACGTTTGCATTCATACTAAGTTACTCACTATACATGAATTTATTAAGAATGATCGTTTCACACAGAATTAGTTTATCAATTTACAAAGCAATTTCTCAGCTAACTTTTTATGTAATGAAGTGGAATTAAAATAAATTAATGCCGTGACCGTGGTTAAGTGGTCGAAATCATCGGTTTCGGTTGCGGTGCTCACGGGTTCGAATCTCAGAAAGGACATTTTCATAAATTAATTTTTCAATCGATTTGTGAATGTGTGTATATAATCACGAATTTCTGTCGTGTTTACAATCTCTCCTACACATCTGATCCTAAAAACAGGGTATAGTGAGATCGATTAGCTAGTTAGTCCTTTCTTGGCCCCATCTTTTTATCTTTACTCTCTCCGAAAAAAAAAGGTTTGCGATAGAGTAACCAACCGTTTTTGTAAAAAATCATGTTTTTGTTGAGATGCTCAATAAAAAGTCCATATGTTCCAAATCCAGGGCAGATTTGGTTGAAAAAGACAAACAAATACCTACTGAAAATAAAAAACCTGTAACTGAATAGGACGAACGTCTAAGAGCGTCGACCAATCGACTACAGGATCGGTCTTAGTATTTGTAAATTCAATTTAATATGAATCCATGTCACATTTGGATACGTGTACTAAGATACATATTTCAAACATGGGTTTTTTTAGTTCGGTATTTCAATATCTCAAAATTGTTTTCTCTTGTAAGCTTACTACATCCTCGTATTTATATTGACAAAACAAAGTAAAACCGAGAAGCTCAGACACAGAAAACCAGTTTGAAGATAATTGAAAAAACAATTGATATTTAAAAAAAACATATACTTATTAGTCTATACTATAGTTTAATTTGATTTGAAAGGTTTTATAAGTATAAAATGTACTTCTTAAATTACATCTGAATTAATGTTTATATTAACTGAAAAATAATTGGTTTTCTTGATAATCTCGTAGCTGTATTTTTTAGTTCCACCGTTACGACACTGAGCCCCCAAAAATAGTCTGCAAAAAAATATATTTTCGACACACATTTTCATAATTGAAAATTTTCCTAACCTCGCCATAAGTAAGATAACAATATATTAAAAAAACTTCTTCCGAGTTTTTCCTATCTTTCAATTTTCTCGAAAAAATATTATTTATACTTTTTGCCTTCAGAGTATTCAAAAAAATATATAAAAAAGAAAAGAACTACCAACACGTGCGTGACTTCCTTTTGAAGAGATATGAAAAAAATTCTCGACATTTTTTCCTTTCACTTAACAAATTTTTGGCAGACTTTCAAAAATATTACTTACCTGGGAATTTTTAAAATAGTCCGCTACAAACGTCTTTATTAGTAACCAGTATAAATAATGGTTCGACCTTTTCATATTCATAATATATCGTAACCAAACTTAATACATATTATGATATTTTATAGAATCAACATACATCTAAAGAGGCTTACCTCTTTAATCTTAAAAGTACCAATTTTTAAAGGACAATAATTTTGTCTTGTTTTATTATTTGTTTTTGTTGAAATAATAATTTCAGAAAATTACTAACTTTTTCTTGGCTAAAATAATTTAATATCAAATAGAATATTAAAAATAAAAATAAAAACCTTGATTGTGAACATGTTTCTCTCATCACAAGCATTTTCAATCGATAAATAATATAACAGAGTTATATAATTATAATAGTATGTAAGACTAATGAAAAGGTATACAAAACAATCACTGTATGATTTTATAAAGCATTTATCGATTATCATACAACTTATAAAGAAATGAAAATAAATGATCTATATTTAAAATGTGAGCGACCTTAAAAATATATAAATTTTCATCTCTATAATCAAAAATTATACCGCATAAAATATAAAGTAAGTACAAAATATTTTACAGTTAATTGATTTAGCCTCTTAAATAATTTCAATAGCAATAAATGTTATTATGTCAAATAGTAATAAATACTTTATTTATTACCATTCCACCATGAATTGACAACATCTTAAAAGTAAACCAGGGTTCGTAGTTGTAATGTTTCACAACCTTAATTAAATTATTATACTTCTAGAGCATTTGATGAAAGTTTTCAGACTTTATAATATTAACAATGAATATTAATATTAAATATAATTTAATTTAAGACATCGACTGAGGGTGCTTGATGGAATTTCAATATTAAATTTGGATTATTGAGATTTTGTACACTTCCATGTACTTCCATGTATAATACATGGAAGTGTACAAAATCTCAATAATCCAAATTTAATATTAAATAATTGATTGTTTTTAAATGGTTCACTAATTCTTTCCTATAATTTTCCTGATCCAATTTTGCTTATTGCATTAGTAATGTCATTAATTTTTTTTGCTCAGCTAATGGACTCTTAATGTAGATATGTTTGTGATTTCAGATTAGTATTTATTGAAGTCCATAACATTTTAATTGTTGACTCTTTTATTTGATTTATATACAATTTGATTGCTAATCAGTATTTCTTGTCTTGGTTCATGAACTATCATTTTTTTATACCTTAATTTTTACACTCAATTTTACATAAATAAGCCTGTTATGTTTGTATTTTTATCAGTTGATAATGCTCGTGATGAGCGAAACCGGTTCTGATCATTATAAATATGTGGAAGTAGTACAAATGAATTGTGTTTTATTCCACCAAGAATTGACAGTTAACACCTTAAAAGTAATAGTTTTTTCATAAAACCTATCATATAGTCAGCATCACAAGCTCTGTTTTTCAATGATGGAGACGATAGATAAGGATAGAGGATGACAAGTTTAAGCTATTCGCTCTCTCTATGTTTCGATTATAAAACTGGATTTTCAGTTTTGGAAGAGATGAGAAGCATCATGAACATACACGTCTTTTGATTCAAATTTATAAATAACTGGAAAATCACATATTAAAATGTCATTTCAACGATTCAAACAAGCCCTTAAGACCTATTGAAGACTCAACGAAGGCGATTTCATATTCGACTATTCGAACACACAGTTGAAACATATTTTCGAGCCCTTTATTGCTCAAACGATTAGGGTTCTAACGCACCGCAACGTTGATTTACAAAAAAAGCATACGTTAATTATTGCTAACAAATAAATGACCTTAAAGCGTACTTAAGAAGACTATAATATTTTGTCTATGGTTAAACAAATCTACCAGAATCTAAATCTATCCAGGTAAATGTCACAGTGGGTCGATACAATTGTTAGCTGGGCAAGTAATTAGTTGTACAGTTACCTCTGCATAGTTGTTTCTCAAATTTTGGACATAGACAAAATGTCAAATCGTTTATAACAAGCATGCTTGACATTTAAACAAATGATGATTTTGTACGATTAGGTACAAAATTATTTTCTAATAGCAGGTTAGTTTTGAATAATTCTTTTAATAAATTAAATATTAAAAAACTAACAACAGTACCCGACCGTAAACTAGACAATAAATACCAAAAATTAAAATTAATTACTTTTTTTAAATTATACACAATTTGTTTTACACTACTTTCACATGTTTATAAATGATCAGGATCGGTTTCAATCATCGCGAGTATTATCAACTAATAAGAGTCAAAATATTTTTCATACATAAATTAAAAATATCCTCACGGTTCCTATCAACGGTTTTTGCAAGTCAAATACTTCTCGAGATTCTATAGGAATAAACATCACTTTCACTTAGTCACCAAACCTCTAACGTTAAAGTGAAAAAATCATATACTTCATAATCCTAGATTGGAACCTTCTTTCTGATCGCTAAACGGAGGTCTTAACTCTGGCGTAAAAAGGTTAAAATATATTAACTGGAATTTTGATAAACATATCCGATCTCTGTGTGGACTATTTAGATTCCTAATGAAGCATGTCAACATAAGTTAATTTAGCGATAAATGGTTTTATTTCATTCAACTCATCTCCAGATAGAGTTATGTTAAAAATATTGAGTTCAGAAAGTAATAGTTGTTCTCACCACAAAATTAGCTAAGGGTTGTTTGGTATAGATCGAGTACATCAATTAAGTGAATAAAAAATTATTAAAAACAGAAAAAAATTACACAAGTTGACAGCTTGTTAACAAAAATAGTATTTCACTGAGCTTCCGTTAAGAAAACAATGACATAGAAAAGCTTTAGTAATTAATAATTGGTGCTACGATATTATCTCTAAAATTTTGTATATTATTTTCCTTGTTGTTTTATTTTCACCCTGCTTATTGGTATGAACTCTTAACTTTATTACAGCGTTCAAACAAACGATTCGCAGCTATGCCTCCGTCTTTTGCATCCCAGGGGAACGATTAAAACGGAACCCGTTCATGCATCGGGAACGATATCCTTATTTCCGAAGATTTTGCGCACAACCATTATTTCATCTGTACTTTTTTCACAGGTTTTATAATTGACGATCTAGGCCTCTCGGAATCCCCAGGACTTTGAGAACACAGATGCATGCAATATATTATTAATAAACTGTTCCGAAAATTGGATGCCAATTAGATGTTTTACTATTTCATTGTTTTACACGAATATAAACAGAATGTCAAAAATATAAAATCAAACACGCGCGAATATTTTGTTTTCAAAATTACACTATGCAATATATTATTATTTAATGTTTAATATATTATTTAGTGCTTAATAAATTAACAACAAAAAATTAAATTTGAATTTTTAAAAATCTACCAGTATTTGGGTATAATAATGATTCCCCAAAATTACTAATATCGTGATACGATCTCTCTCGCCATAACGTTACGAAGCCGTGAGTTTATGATTAATTGAATAAAATAATGATAATTAAATTCGCAAGCTCATGTGACATTTCTTAATTAAAGTAATTATTGCAAAGTGTTACAATTATTTTAACATAGGCTTAATTCATTAATTAAGGAAAACCGATACGAATATGTACATAAAAAAGCGGGCTGTCTTTCTCTTACAATACAAATATTTTTACCTTGTAGCTATTTATTCATAAAAAATATTTGCATATGTCATAATTTCACTTAGGAGACTACACCTCAAAAGCTATCTTAGTGGAATTAAATAAATTAATTGACATTCTTACTGTCAATTAACAATTTGCAGACTATCGGTAAGAATATTAAGTACCCTGGTGTTCAGATGGTTCCGCGTTCCAGTACTGGCAATATTAATAAAATATTTAGTTTTTCAGATCTTGGACATGGGTGTTTATCTCATGTGGCTAAAAATGTTCATATATTATATCTGTAGCATTGTAATACCAAATATATTTTTGATAATACATTTTTTTTAAATATTAGGTATATATCAAGAATATTTTTTGAATCATGATTAGTTCTAAAATTTTCATGGTATTAAATTTACAAATCTCGTGATTAAGTAGGACATCGTAAACAATGAACGTGAACTAAAAAAATACCAACGTTGAAAAATAATAATACAAAAATGAATTAATGGCAGTAGTAAAGTAGGTTACTTAACTAATAAGTAAGTTTTGTTCTCTAACAAGAAAAAATTAAATTCAATGATCTAATTTAAGACATCGACTGAGGGTGCTTGATGGAATTTCAATAATAAATTTGGATTATTGAGATTTTTGTATTTGTCACTAACGACCCGGGTTTCGCCTTTCGGCATCTTCAGGCATTCGAGCACACGAATGGACTCTGAACTGAGTTCGAGTCCATTCGTGTACTCGAATGCCTGAAGATGCCGAAAGGCGAAACCCGGGTCGTTAGTGACAAAATACATGGAAGTGTACAAAATCTCAATAATCCAAATTCAATGATCTAATATATAAAAATCAATGTGTGTTTGTTCGTATCTTATGCACTGCCCGTTCATCCAATTCCGATAAAACTTTGTCAAGTTATTGCGTGCACGTTATGGGCATAGATAGTACAATTAATTTACAGTAGGTCTTATCTAAATATATATATATATAAATTAATGTTTGAAAAAATACGTACGAACAGCGACATCTCGGAAAACCTTTGATTTATTCGTGTACGCAACAGACGGAACAAAAATACTGTGTATCCAAAAGCACTTCAATAAACCGAACCAAAACACAGACACTTTATATCTTTGAGTGGCATTTCAACTCATGTCGGGTACTCACTAGTAATAAATATTAATTTCCTGAAAATATATTCTTAATAATATTTTTAAAAGCAATGTCGTCAAAATAAAAAAAATTGACTTTGAGGAGTACATGATGAGATTTATTAATTATTGATAACTTATTTTTTATAGATTTCCTTTACGCTAAGCCGTTGTTACAAAAAAGCTTATATCGGTAAAGTTTTGACGCATCGCGGGTTTACCCATTACTCCCTGTTGAATACAACCTGCAGGGGAGGTTTTGTTCGAAAGTCCGTTCCACTTGTTAGGGGTAGGTACAAAGGGGATGAATAGGCTAATATAAGGATTCAGTTCAGAGCTCACTAGACCATTAATAATGCACCTAATCGATTTGAGAAGCTAGACTAGACAGACTTCTAGCTTGTAACCCTTTGATGGCATGGCAGATGACTTATGATATATTATACAATATAAAGCTCACCATTGAAGCGCATTTTACATGCAAGGACAAAGCTAAAGCGCGTATGGTAGCAAGCCAACTAATAAAGGGAGCAGAGTTCTTAAAATCACCTGCGAGAATTCCCAGTGACTACGTGTCTTGTGATAATATGAACAATAATTATAAAGTTGATTTTTTTCAACTACAAACCTACTAACTACACATTGCCATTTTTTCAGGACATAGAAAAACTTAATAATTTAGCCATCAAGCGAAATAGAAAAATACTAAAAATACACTTCGTTTCACATCTGTAGAGTTTGTAAGTGGATTATAAGGTTTGCAGATTAAGCAGTCAGTATGACGTTCGATTAGAGATATTTATATCAATACAGTCGCTAAATTTTCTTTTTTAAAACTAGTTAAGGTCTACTGGGTCGATGGTACATGTGGTCATCGTCGTTAGATTCGGTTGCAGATCTCACAAATTCAAACCCTAGTAAAGACAGTTTCATAAACTGATTGTTCAATAGACTTATGGTTTTATGTTCGAAGGCATTGATGTTTGCGATGTCTAAAATTCCCTCCCACCCATCCGATCCTAAAACGGGGCGTAGCGAAAGCGATAAGATAACCACTAGTAATGTCCACGGTCCATCTTTCTATATCTACTCTCTTCGAAAAAGAGATGTTTACCAACTGAATAACTAACGGTTCTAGTAGAAAAAACGTCTACTGATATCCCTCCATTAGGATTCCTTATGCTCAAAATTGAGAGCAGATATGTTGAAAATCAACTTGTAGAATTTTATTCGTCCTCAAGCCTAAAAAACGAACTGTAAAATTGAGATATAAATATAATTTAAGACATCGACTGAGAGTGCTTGATGGAATTTCAATATCAAATTTGGATTATTGAGATTTTGCACACTTCCACGAGCAGAGCCTTTTATCAAAAGGTCTTAAATATTGTCCGCCTTTGCCAAATAGAAAATCGGATTATGAAAACCTTGCTATAGATTTAGAAATTGCATTACATAAAGATTTAACCAGCAAACATATTTGTTCTCGCATCCTTAAGAAAGATTACTCAAACAGCAACAAAAATTACAATAAGTTTAATGAGGAGTTGGCTACTCTTATAAATATTAAAACTAAAATTAAAGATAATGATATCATTGTCACAAAGGCGGACAAAGGAAATACCACGGTCCTGTTAACGCGAAAAGACTATGTTGATAAGTTTAATAACTTTCTCGATAATAACGATATAGTCGAATTGAAAAAAGATCCTACATTAAAATTTAATAAAAATATTAAAGAGGTTCATTCGTGTGCTCGAATGCCTGAAGATACCGAAAGGCGAAACCCGGGTCGTTAGTGACAAAATACATGGAAGTGTACAAAATCTCAATAATCCAAATTTGAGATATAAATACTAAGGTTTTCAATTCTTAAGTTAAGTTTCTCTAAATTTTTATAGAATCGATATTAGTTAATTGCTTATAGATTCAACGGACAGTTGCAAGGTAATATGGGGGCTTATTGTGACATTTTCAGTACTTCGGTTTCTGTATTTTTCATTTTCAAATAAACACAACGTATACTGTACAAAAAGTGCTATTTTCAAAATGGAATTAAATAAGAAAAATCATTACATACTTTCAAAAAGTAGCAGTTAGTGTTCATTGTAAATATATGTACTATTTGCCAATTTTCCGCATTTTTTACCACCTCTTGGGATGCTTACGACCTTAGACAGGCTGTTGAGTCGGAGAAAAAATCTTGCTATAATAAAACACTTAATTTAATAATTTTGTCACAATTCTTTTAGAAACAAACTAAAACTTAATGTTTGTTGCATCTCTTGTGAAACTAAAAATATTTAGATCGTGATATTTCATGCAATAAATGGATTATATTTAAATAATACAACTCAGCCCAATTGCAGCTACTCCATTCTTCCCCTAAAATTTTGACTGCCGCTTTTCCAGGTAATGGTAGATGGAAGAGATTTTTTAATATCACACCTATTTCGTTCAATAAAACTCTACCTATCGATTGAGAAATGTACATATATATGCAAATGTCCAGCGATAAATTTTTACCCCTCATCGCACAATGAAGGCAGACATTGTTACTGCTCGGCCATGATGTACGGAAATAATATGTAAAAAGTATTACATACATAGCTATATTGTTGATAAACAAAATACTATTTTACTTTCAATCAAGATTAAAAAAGTACATCACTACATCAGATAATTATTTATGTTCGGTAAATTTTCTAGTGAGATGAACATGACGTTAAGTATTATTACACAAAACATATTATTATTATATAATTTTATCGTTTACAGTTTGCATATAATATATAATGGTTACTCCTGTCACATTCCAAGCGCACCATTTATAGAATCGAATGCAGTCTGTGTGATGCGACTGCACTGTCTGCAATGCGGACACTGTCATGTGAATTAATTCAGACTAGACTATACCTAGGCAACTCCTTTTGCAGTAATTCTTATCGCATATCTATATTGTATACACTATTATATACCATTTATATATATTAATATAATGGCTTACAATTAAATGCACTTTTGTTTAGATCATATTCACTTTCATAAAAAATAATTTTCACTTATAGCAAATACATTTCACAAAAAACAAATTCTTCCACTAACAATAAAGTGATCCCTTATAATAAAATATATTTTAACATTGAAGAAATTACACTTATGAAAAAATATTTTTACATAGATAAAATAGTTTTCACTCAATATAAATACTCGCACTTTGAAATCGACAGTTTCACAAAGCTGTAATGAAATGCCATTTATTCTTCTAACTATATTAGACCGCCCATATTGTCTTTGCTCCACGCATTAGAATACATTACACAAACCAAACCAGATCAACCCTAACATAGCCTACTACACCTTAACTCTGTCTTTGTTAAAAAAATTCGTAACTAAGTGGAAACTATTAAAATCAAAGTTTGAGTGTACTAAGTTACTACTATCTAGTGCGAAGTGCAAATTATCGAAATAAAAGTTCAAGTGTACGAAGTGAATACTATCTAACACAAAGTGCAATTATTTATAACGCTAATGTAGTATATGTATCTGATATTTAGCGCATTGTCAGTGATCAAGAAAAAATCAATAAGTAATGTTTTCTGAAAAGTTATACTTTCTGTATTTGAGTAAATATTAACATTATATTACATTTTTAATAATAATACGACGGGTTTCACTCATAATCAACTGACATTATGATCGGGATGAATAAAAGTGGGTCCTTTAATATATTTTACCAGTTATAGTTGTTTTAAAAAGATTACAATTTTAAAATAATCAAATTTAATAAATTAATAGTTATGCCATGGAAGAAAAAAATCTTCAATCATTTGAAAATATATAAAATGACCACAAACCTAAACAATTACAGCCTAAAATAATTGTTTTCTTTGTCAAGTGAAAATTATGTCACTTGTCACATTATTAAGTCTATATATTCAACCGTAATACCATAATAAAAATCTAGCAGATTAATACAAATGCAATTAAATAATAATAGCGATGCGGTTACATGCAATAAAAAATAACAGCGGTTACCTTTTTGTAATTCGTTTAAAATTCAATTATTTTTTTTACATTACTCATAACCAGCTACCACGCGAGTCACGTTTTCCATTTCATATAATTTAGGAAAAATAAACAATCATAAAAAAGTCATACAACGGCCGCAGTAACAACATTTCATTCAGCAATTGCTATTGCCATTACGTAGGCCAAACAGCAAGACATTTTTTAACGAGTGTAAAAGACTATGTTATTTGCTATACGGAAATTAGTTGAATTTAGATTCTTCTATTGTTATTCTTTTATTATTTAAGTATATAAACTTTGAAACAATAAAAATGCTTTAGTTTTAATAATTGTATTATCGATCGAGACTAGCTTTAATTTATTAACTATTAATTGCCAAACGCCCAGTGACAGTTTTGGTTTCAAAATTTGAGATGTTGGGGATGCTTGTAAGTAAGTCATATTTTTCTCCTTGAATTGATCTCGAGTAATTTAAGCAATCTATCTGATTTTGGCAACAAGTTCAAATGATTATTCCTTACCCTTCTTAACAAAAATTATGATTTTTTGTAACTTTTCAAACTATGAACTACCATCTAGAAAGCATTAGACTAGATAAACAGTAAAAAAACATACTATACGAAACAGTACAAAATAGACCATAAAAAATAATGCGTTTTTAAAACTCTTGACCTGCTTTAAATAAATATATCTTAATCAACATCAATACCCATATCATCATACGCATGGTAGTACAAATTTCTAGACATCTACGATTTAGCGTTTTCTGGATTTCGCCTGAAAGAGACACACCTCTGCCCCGCCGCGCGGGACAAGTCGTCGCGTAGACGCGTAGAGGTGGCGTAGAGGGGTGTTGAACAGCTTGGATTTTTCCCAGGATGCGTATCGCTACAGGAAAAACGTGCCTTGTTTATTGCCCGAATGAAGGAACTCATATAACAAATGTTTTATATTACTTTATACGTGGTTTAATAATATTTTCAATTTGGAGTATTTTTTACGAGAAAAGTAATTTTATGCTATTTTTGTTTTGTTTATTTTTCAATAAATTAATAGATTTAAGTATCTTTTTTAAATATTTTGACGACATCCTAATGCATTTTGCTTCATTGCTGTGGTCTGGTGTTAGATGTTTTTTTTGGCAATCGACATATAAATTTAGAAAACGATAGTGTATTAAATATTTCTGATACTTTCCATGGTTAACTTCATCGTATCAGTTGGTGGAAGATCTATCCATTGTTATTATTTACTTTCTTTTTAGTGACCAAACGACAAACTTAGCCAGTTCTAACTTAGTCACCTGCTGTTTCATTACTCCATTCTGAGTCACATGCTTCACGTTGAGAGCACACGACAGTTAAAAAGAAAAACAAAACAATCTTCAAATATAACTTGTATTTATTTTTAACTAGTACCTGACATGCGTTACAATGCCACTCAAAGAAATAAAGGATTTGTGTTTAATTCTGTTGAAGTGGTTTTAGATTCACAATATTTTTTGTTTTTGCATCTCGTGCGTACACGAATAAATTAAAAGGTTTTTCCGAGATATCGCTGGTTGTATGTATTTGATTCTTTTTTTTAGATTTTGTTATTAGATTTTAGATGTTTTTTCTTTGAAAACCTTCATGGGTGTGCGCACAACGACTCACCAAAGTTTCATTGAAATCGGATGAATGTTAAAGGAACGCATAGAGTACAAAGAAACAAACAAACAAACTTTCACATATCAAGTTTTATAAATAAAGATATTAATAACCAAAAAAATGTGTTGAAAGTAATAGCTTTTCAGATTAATGGTTCTCTATCGTGGTAATATAACGATTTCAAAGTGAGTAATCTCCAAATCTTAGTAATCAAAAAGAATATTAATAGCAGTAAAACCTCTTTATCCCTATAAAAGCTCCCATATTCTCAATGTGCCTTCATTGATGTCTCCCATCTGTTATTCATATCTGGTAGATTCATGGTCTTTAGTTATAGAGTCAATCGTTAAAATTATATACGTTTTTAGCATTCTTTTACTAATGAGATGTTTACCAATCAATTACGTATAAATAATTTTAGTTTTACTAATCTATCTAAATTCCATTAAGTGGAGTTTAAAATTGAATAGTCAACATCCAAAATAATATTAGATTCATTCTAATAAATTAAATATAAAACGGTGTTGTCAATGAACCAATAATTTCCATTGAAAAAATCATCCTAACTAAATATCCCTTTTTAGTCCTTAAAGTTCTTTGCATAAGAGGAATTGGTAAGTGAAAGGTCCTTTTGTGAGTTTTATCCACGGATGAAATTTGTTTGCACAAGTAAACACGAGATGTGCCTACCTACTGACTTATTCAGAGTTTCACAATCTTTTTATGTGAAATTTATAAAAGTTTATAACTACTGTACTGAAATCTTTTATAAAGGTTTTATTTGTTTTTTATTATTTAAATAAAGAAAAATATAATCCAGACTCTCAAGTCAGTTTTCTTGATGTGACTCAATTTACGATTTGAATTTTTAAGTTTTGTGTGTATGAACTGAAACTAATAACCACTAAACATTTTGTATAAGATATGTTGAGCCATAAATCGTGCAGACCAATTAAGATTAAAATTAAACTAAAGAATTTTATTATATAACCCTCATTCATTTTATAATTTTTTGTATTCTGTAATTTCTGCCTTGAAAAAGTATGTCAAAAATCTACTGTTTTCGGTTTTTATGTTATATTTTTTTTACAGGGCTGTTTTACAAAGATCAATACAAATGCAAATCGGAAAGAGAAGTTCCAGTTATGTTGTTCTTCAATTTTATTTTATTGATAATTTTAAATAACGCTCTTTCAGTTCTTTTGTATTTAACCCAGGCGATATGAAATTTGATTTTATTTAGATGTTTTCTTGTCTAGTCTCTTAGTGATACACGTGATCTCTGAACAGAGTACATTGCCAATAAGCTGTTTGGAGCATCTGGTTGTTTATCAATTACTTAACTACCCCGTTAAATGTATGGTTTGATAAGAAAACGGGCCTAAGCAAACTAGTTGCGTTAAACCGTTTTATAGCTCAATGAAAATGCAGTTTTATCATTTATTTCTTGATATATAATATATTATAAGAAAATTATAAACAAAACTACATTGATTTTTTTAAAAAGCGTACAAATCACTCTTACTTCTAATTTAATAAAAGCTTTAACACAGAATATGATAATTAAGATATTCAGCAATATTAATACATTGCCAAATGGTGGGCTCCGTGGCGCAGTTGGTAGCGTCGTTCGCTACGGTTTCAGATGTCTCGGCTTCAAGTCCCGGTGCGGCCAGTTTCATAAGTGGATCTGTCAATCAATTTATGGATTTCTGTTCAAAGTCATGATCGTTTGCGATGTCTAAAACTCCCTCCCACCCATCCGATCCTCAAAAACGGGTCGTAGCGAGAGCGATTAGCTAACTACTAGCCGTGTCCTGACCCTATCCTTCTACCCCTACTCTCTTAGAAAAAAGAGAGGTTAAGCAACATAGTAACAAGCAGTTCTCAATAAAAAAAAGTTGTGTTGAGATACCTCCATTAGGAGACCATATGCTCCACGTTGGGAGCGGACATGGTAAAAAATGCTTTGAGAATGCTTTATTCTAAAAAGTCATTACTTTTGGAATAGTTACATTAAAGTTTAACCGGGTTAAAGAAGCTTCTTTGAAATGCGATCTCTAAAACATCCAGTTTACAACGACGCACTTAAGTGTATTTTTTAACAGTACGCATTCGATATAGCGCCAAATTTTATTATCGCAGCGACCCTGTCATTGGTTAGCTCTGGCCTACCGCCTATCCACCCTCCTCCTCCTTCATTATTTATTAATACCTAAAGTTCCGGCTTCTCAGGGCTTAACACATGAAAACCGGAATCTGTAGGTTTCGAGTTTTCAATGTAGAATTAGTGAATGGTGAAACGAAATTCACTGAAACGTTTTTTGATATACTACAAAAGCTTAAAAAATACTCATTAATTAAAGTATCATAAAATGTAAAAATGCTTTAAATCATTCCGATTTCAGAATTAGAGAAAATGACCCATATTCCAGATCTGATGTGATGGAGCAAATTGGATTGAATTATTTGATATAAATAATTATTTTATCTTTAAAGAAAATAGCAGATGCCTGTGTGGGTTGTACAGTTTTTGGACTTAGATGACGAATTGAAACTAGGAAGGTTTCTTGTCATAGTCACATGGCGAGGCAATTCATTACAGGAGAAATTGGTAAAGTTATCAAGCTGTTCAAACTTAAGCCATTTGGTATTTTCATTTTAAAATTAAAAAACTTTTAGGGAGAGCAGAACGAAATATTTTTTTTACTTGAAAAAAAACTTATTTTTCCTTTTTTTAAATATTGTAATTCAATTAATAATTGACATCAATTGAATCACTTATGGATTTTATCTCTACAAAAAAATATTGATTAAGCCGAACTATTCGCGTGTAGAAATCATTTCCATGAAAATATAAACGGAATATGAAGCCCGATAATGGAAAGAAAACACATTTTTTTCAAATCTTGTAACAAGACGAAATTAATACGAAGCAAACTATAGCTTTGCCGTGGAGGGACATCTGCTGATGCCTTTTGAAATAATAATAAACTAATACATTTTATTGTATCCTTTTCGATTAAGTATCTTCAACGCCCCCTTTGGCTTTCCAAGAGAGATGTTATAAACATTTATCCTAAAAATAATAATTATTACAGAATCGAAACATAAGTTGAATAATATAATATTAAAATTACTGATTTTTGCAAAACTATGCTTTGATTATATTAAAAAATTCTACCACAAAAACGTATATTCATTTGCAAGATTATCTTTTGTATGTATTTATTTTTCTAGTGAAATTTTTAATTACTCTTTCAAACTGTGCTTTCATTAAGAAAACATGGCAAGTCTTAGAAAATTCATAACAGTGCTTTTCTAAAATATGTGTTTTTTCTACAACTTGTTTATCCTCACCGCGTATACCAAAATAATTTTCAAAGAATATTTTACTTAATTAGGAAACTCTCGTTGTATAATATAGTTCAAAGCATATATTTTTTTAAGAGAGTATGTCAAAGAAGCTCTTTATGCTTAGGATTAAACTGACTTAGACATGGTCATGTAATGTTAATATGTCAGACACAAGTAAGTGGTTTCAGAAACAAGTAATCCCTTGACAGCAGCTATTAATTAGTTCAGTCTTAAATTTTAATCCCTATAAAATAATACAACTAGTTTCAATTAAAAAAAACTCACATTTGAATATGCACTATTATACCATTAATTTCTATTTAAGTGTTTTTTTTATCAATTGTGAAAATAGAGCGACAGCCAACATTGTTTCAGCGTAACAAGTTTCAGTACCTACGTGTTGTCCTACATAAACAGTTCTATCGTCATATTCAGATTGGTTTGTCGAACGCGTCAAATATCAGTTCAGTAAAATTCAAGTCCAAAACATTATAATTCATCCAACACCTAACAGAAGCATGCAAACCAAAGTGTTTACACTCTTCTGCATGTCACGGAAATCACATACAGAAACCGATAAATTGTTTTATTAAATTTATCGAAATTTGCGGTTTACTGACTATTAACAATAGGTGTATTGTTTTTAAATATAAATAAAATACCGTGGAAAAAACAAACTCTCGACAAATCTAATAATGTAAGCGTGAAATACAAAAACGTCGTTTACTACCAACATTGCAAAATTGAAAAAAATGTATTTCCTTTTTGACGTTGTTCTATACGAAAACTATACTTCTATGAGATACTGGCTAAAGACGAAATATAATTTAGCCAGTAGCCAAAAAGAGTGCACATCGAATCATATTACTCTACCATATAAAAACACGTATCCGACTAAGTGTTTATGTCTATGATATATGATTTATAGTCATTATTCAAAAAAAAGATGATTCGAATTGAAAATACAAAATATTCGAGACGAGTTTTGTGATGTTTATATAGAGATTTGGAAACACATTGAGATAGCGTAAGTCACCCGGTCACGAATGCGTCAGGACCTTTCGACTTGGATTCACAGGAATAAAATTTCTCGTGCCCGCCTGTGCGTGAATCGGGACGCAGGATGTTTTTTTTGTCACTCAAAATAATGCGATTCCAGGCAATTTCGATTCAATGAAGGCTTCTTTCTGATCAACCTTTCTGAAGAATTTTCCTTTTTTTCAGTTATTGCGTTAGGACGGGGCAGCAATTTTGAACATATTCTACAAGTCTACTCAATGGGATTCTTTGATTGATAAATTTCATTATTTTTAACAAATTATTTATTTCATGTTCACCTCAACGTTTACTAAACATAGAAATATTGGCTTAAATTGACTATATAATAACAAGGTTTATTGTAGTACTTTCTTATTCTTTTAAACCGTGTACGCTGCCTACTCGGAACATTTGGCTACCACATGGTGCCTCCAAGATTCACCTGCCAGTCTCTTTGCGTGGCTCTGCCGAGTACATCGTATGGATGATAATCAGCGACCTTCCATGGTGTTGCAACCCATCTGGTTGGTAGAAGATACAGGCATTGCTTTGAGAGTCGTGATTTGAAAACGGATGCTTGCGGCAAATACCAGGAGACGGTGGTTTACTTTGTTAGGAACTCGGAGGTAAAAGATCAGACTCATCAAACTGACCAGTCTCTTATTACGTACAAAATAAAAAGTTACTCTTTTTCAGAAACGTCTACGTGTGATTTTTTCAACCATATCCTCTCCCAAATGAGAAGCGATCGACTCTTAATTAAACATAACTCAAACTTTGTTTTTTGGATTGAATGTATTTTAAAAGAAAGATATATTTCGGATCAAAAACCATACTACATATTAATAAAAAATAACTAGATGATTGAAATGTCTACTGCTGATTCAGCATACTAAGTGTGTTAATGAATGTAGAGAGGTAATTATATATTGATGTAATTTATTATAATTATTTGTGTCGGCGTCCGTGGCGCAGTTGGTAGCGCCCGGTGCGGACGGTTTTCATAAATTGATCTTTCAATCGATTTATGGATTTCTGTTCGTATTCTGACTGTTTATGATGTTTAAAAAACTCCCTCTCATCCATCTATTCTTCTATCCCTACTCTCATCGAAAAAAGAGAGGTTGAGCAACTGAGTAATAAGCAGTTCTTATAGAAAAAATCATACATCCATTAGGAGACCATATGCTTCACATCGGGAGCGTACATGATTTTTTAACTATATTTTGTTCAAATAATGTGAGTGGTGGTTCTTTAATAATGGAAATAAATGGAAAAGTGTAGAAAACTGAAGTGTCTATATCGATTATCTTTACAGTGCGTATTTAAATTTTAAATACAGATTTCAGAATTGAGATGGTTTTTAGGCAATCGTTTTATCTTTTTAGAAATAATATGATAAATAGTCACAAATTAGTAGGTACATTACTTTCATTCATTTCTTATTTAAACTTTAGACATCGATGAAACAATTAATAATAACACCATTCAGTCACGTTAATAAATTCATCAGTTGAAAAAATATTAGTTCTATTTTTTCTTTCGCTTGAATTAAGTTTCTAGTTTTTTGTCCAATGTTTTTTCATTGAAAATGTAAATACATTTTACAAAGGCATTTTTTTAAATATTCATTAAAATATTGTTTAACATTTTCTGATGGATAGACAATTTACTTAATTTAATGTAATCACACTGATTATTTTGATTTGTCGAAATATTTCTAGGTTTTACTTTATTTGAAACATCTTAAAATTGTATTCTAAAATTATCCAAGAATCGAAATGGCTGTAACCAAGTTTCAACAATCGAAAACAATGTGGATTTAATTGTTTGTTATTAAATATTTAAATGGATTTTTGCGAATTAAAAAGCAATCAAAAAAATAGTAAATTTGATTTGTAAAATATCATTTTTAATTCAACGTTTATGACTGATTTTTGTATGGCTCTTTTTATAAGTTTTTACATACTATTGAAAATTGTCAAAGCTCATTTATTTATTCAGGTTTTTAACCACTTTCACTCGCAATATGAATCAAGTAAACTCTTAATAAACCACTCAATCTGTCAACAAAGGACTGGTAGTAAAGTAATTGGTCTCGCTTCATTCCGTTTTAGGATTAGATGGGTAGGGTGAAAATTTAAAAATCACCTTTGAGCATTGATTCGAGCTCATGAACACCGCAACAGAATTAGATGATTCCCAAGCGTCGACCACCCAGCTATAAGACCAACACATTTTGTAATATATATATCAAATTTACGTTAAATGGTATGACTAATTAACAAGCAAAATTAAACAAAAGAATTCATAAAGCAACATGAAGTTAATGATTAATATACAAATTATAAATTAATTATCCCATTATTAGTCATGTAAACTTATATGTTAATCATATAGATTTGTAGCCAAAGCCATTAGTGTTGGTTGTGTTTTTAATTGTTCCCTATTTGATCGTTAAAACGATGTATATATATAAATCGATAAACACATTACTAGTCCTTCCATAATCTTATATCTTTACCATTTCTTAAGTGAGAGAGGTTGAGTTACTAAATAATAAATAATTTTCACTAAACTACTTTTGTAGAGATGGTCTATCAAGAGTTCATATGCGTCACATTGGTAACTGACTTGATTAAAACATAAAATATGTGTTAAAAAAAATATCGAACAATTTTTTTCTTTCTTTAAATGTAAGTACCCTTGCGGTTTTAGGGTGACCGATTTTTTACAATACGACGACCAAAACTACTTGAAATATCTTTCGCGTATTCAAAATAGCCGTGCAAATGAAAACCCATACAGAATAGTAGGGATATCCTTACAACTCCACAAGTTGAATTCGTCCTTATAGATGCCATGCCCCATACCTAATAGTGACGTTGTTAAGAAACAACCCTCCCATTCAATATTTAAAGGATTCACCCTCTTGCTTCTCAAAGGATATTCTACCCTCCGAGGGGGGAGTAAGTTAAAGCAGTAACGGTGCGTATATGAGCAAGAGTGATTCTCAAATGTTTTAACTTCTCTGCTTGTTTTTCATACTGAAACAGTGCGTATTAGTGTTATAATATTAATAGGTGGAAGAAAATTGCGCAGAGTAAACATCACGCAGGTATTAATTTTAATGACTATTTAGTTTCACGGTTAATTCTGGCTTATTAACCTTATTAGGCTATCACTTTTAAGGTGTTAATTGTCAAATCTCGGTGGAAAGACATTATATTTAAAAAAAAAAACACAATTCATCTGTACTACTTCCACATATTTATAATGATCAGGACCGGTTTCGCTCATAAAGAGCATTATCAACTGATCATTATAAATATGTGGAAGTAGTACAAATGAATTGCGTTATATGTTTTTAAAATAAAAAAAAATATTAGGTTATTTATAAAATATGTTTATTTTGTCAATTTAACATAACGTGTGATATCGGATTTCGAAATCCAAAATATTTTCTCCGTATTTTCTTTTCGAGTTGATCTGGTGCAGTTTTGATTAACGGTGTCGTAAGCGCGTGTGTTTGTTTTAAAAATCTGGATGGCGTTTTCATACAGTTTGTCGGAGGGCGCTGCTAAAATTGTATTCGACGAATGCATCATGGCATATAGCGGTGATCCAATCAATCGTTCATTTATTTGCGTCAGTCTGTCCGAGTTGTTCTGCATTACAATCAGTTCTAATAGTGACATTTCGTTTTATAAAGGGGGAGGATGGTGAATAATAAAGGTGGCAATGGCTTGAATAAGGTTAATATACACTAATCTATTGTTACTATATGCAATTGACAAAATATCTGGTACATTTTTTAAATTATTTTATTACAGCATATTAAAATTTGCTGTATGTATAATATTTAATTATGTGACATATCAGGAATTTTGTGAATATTTATCAGAGTCGAACAAAAAATTACGTTTTTTTCTACAATTTTCGACATCTGTTTTCTTGATATGGACTTTTTTGTAGATTGCGTAACACCGTTTCGGAATCATAGTTGTACATTTTCAAGTACAATATATACTTGCGTAAGTAAATGCTGGGGTGAATATTGAAAACAAAATATACATGGCGGACGGCAGACGACAGAGTTCAGATCTAATGTACCCTCACTCTGGTCTGTTATACGCTGCCTTTCAACAATACAAACTATTGTATTATTAATACGTTAAATGTTGATTTTATATCAATTATCCGAAATCCTTTTAAATAAATTGTTATGAGAGCGATTTAGAAAGAATCTTTTAATGAAAGTATAATATTAATGTTATTATTTCAAATCCCGAAAGACGTTAATAAACAGAAACAGAACATGAAAATGTTTCATTATATCAAAACCCTTAATTGCATAACTGAATAAGATAGAAATCTTTGTCCTGTTCATTATAAACATGTGGAAGTACTACAAAAAATTGTATTTTATTTTTAAAATATAATGCTTTTCTACCAAGAATTGACAATTAACACCTTAAAAGTGACTAAATAAGCATTCACAGATTGAATGGTCGTATATACCCCTAAACGTAAGTGTTAGTTTACGTGCGTTATAATGTTTTTTTAAGTGATGAAATTCAAAAGGGATAAATTTCATTAATAAATTTTCTTTAACCATTTATATGAAGGTTGTAAAACGAGGTGCTCAAAAGTGACTTGAAAATAATTATTGATCATCGTCGTCGACTTGTAACGTTTCACAGTCTATATTATGTTTTATTAATACGATTGATATTACATAATTATATTACCATTATAATTCATTTAGTTTTAATATGGTATTGCAGTCTGGCAATACTATAACTATGAACGTTAAGCAATATGGTGTTTTAGGTAACACCTACGTTCATCTATTTTTAAACTGTGGGAAAATGTGACCTCCCCTATTATTCAAGGTGCGTTAAATCTATTTGAACTTTGAATGGCGTGGCTAAGGTAAAAAAACAAAACATTTATGTTACGCAGTATTTACAAAAGAAAAGAAAATTTCGTGAAAAATTTACATTTCACGAAAGAATATTATATACTTCATCTGTTAAGTATTATAATATGTTGGTTTAACGTTGTTTATTTTTAATCTCGAGTGAAATTATTTTACATTAACGTAATGAATAGTAGTCTAACGGTAAAAGCTCCTTTTTACTGAGGACTACCGGTTCGATACCTGATAAATTCATTTGTGTCTTGCTTTCAATTAAATATTCGATTTAATATCAAAGGCATGACTGTTTTTTAAATTGTGTCACATTAAGTTGGTTTTAGTGATTTCACCAAAAATGAGAAATTTGTATACATAAAATGTTTTTGGTTGCATGACATTTTAATTTTATTCATGTATAGTAATTAAATAAATGAAAAAAAACAATAATGCATGTTATAAAAGAAACACGAGGTCAACTTCAAGAGATGAGACAGGTTAAACAAACATCCCTAGATTTCAATAATTAAAGGCACCCCAAGAACAACGATAAGGAACACATTTTCATAAATTACAGGATTCAATTTAAAATGTACAATCAAGTATTTTACAGGAAAGTCATATTTATTTTTATTGATATTACATTATCACAGTATCATCTAGGAGTGAACACTAAACTGTTATAAACAATGATCTTCACTTTAAATCAATTTATCAAAAATATGCCCCTTATCGCTGTTCGTGGAGTACCTTAAATTATACAAAATATTAAATAAACGGTCGAACTATAGTTTTCAAATTCACTATGGAATTTTAAAACTTTTGTTTTCATCCATATAGTGGCTTAGATTATTTGGAAAATAGACTTATGGAAACTTTTTTTTATCACATAAATACGTGAATCCTGGATTCACGGTTGTAGATACCGATTATCACCTATTCGACGCGTGCATACTGACAGTGCTACTTTACGGTTGCGAGTCATGGAACGTTACGAAAACACAGGGTAACCATAATATACCGTGTTTCAAAAACAGATGAATGCGGCGAATATAACGGATAAGGTAAGAGAGGAAGCTAACCATCCCATTACGACGATGGACCTGGCTTAGACATATGCTCAACCTCTCTTTTTTGACAAACATTCATGCCTACGAACAGAAATCCATAAATGGATTGAAAAAATCAATTGGCAAAAAATACATATGGAAAGAATGTATTCTGAGAGGCGAGAAGCAATGAAATGTATATTTTATATTTTTAGGTATAGTGTATCTTTTTTAAACCAGTTTTTTTTCTTAGAACGGATCCCCCATGCAAAAAGAGGATCGGGTGTTTCTTAAAATAAACGTGTCATAAATATTGCATTGGCAATAGGAATAATAATAAAAAGAATGACATTTTGAAATAACGAAATATAATAATAATAAAAAAGGTCAGAATCTGTGATTTTTTTTGGCAGTCCCGGCCGCACGCGGGCGTCAACTTTGAGGGAGGGAAATTAGTTGTAAACACAATACGCTTCCTGAATATGAAATATGACTAGCTCTGCTTTGTGCTGTTTTATTGTTTTTTTACTTTTTGCTCTGTTTCAGGTGTAAGGAATATTTTTGTGACAACTATCAGGCAAAGGAGGCTTTTTTCTGTCAAATAACAATATATGACGGCGTAAAAATAAGACTTATTTCAAGATTGTTCAACCAAAAGGGCAAGTAACATTTGATGAAAATATTTTTATTTTCGCTACATGGATTTCTCATTATTTTATTTTCTATTTTCCAAAACAACATCACGTGTGTTTTTATACACTTGAAAATTGAAAAGGATTTGCTTTCGGTATATTGCCATTTTTATAACTATAACTACAATTATTTTATGTTTGAATTGTTGAAATTTTGTACGTTTCCATGTATTTTGTCACTAACGACCCAGACTTCGCCTTTCGGCATCTTCTGGCATTCGAGCACACGAGTGAACTGAAACTAACACAAATAAACGGTTTATAACGATTTTATACAAAATAAAATAGAACAAATCTTATCCCTGTGTCTAAGAAATTAACATCTGGACTAGTCAACACCCTACGAATGAACAGAGGGGGTTTTTTAAATGCAATTCGAAGAACTACCCACTCAATTTCAACTAATAGTCCTTGTCAGAGTGACCATGGACCGATGTATTAATATGGGAAATTTTAATTTATGTTTAATTATTTGATTGTTAATTTATGTTTAATTTTGATTCTTAATTCATATTTATTTTTTACGGACTCATCTCACGTAAAGGTGCCGAAAGGTCAAACCCCTGTCGTTAGTGACAATATGGAAATGTACAGAATCTCAACAATTCAAAATTGATATTGGAATTCCATCAAGCACCTTCAGTCGATGTCTTAAATTGTGTTCAAACTTCATTACTGTTCAAATTTCATCAGCCGATAATTTCCCTTTTTGTGTTTCTAACGCATTAAATAGTGTATTAAAAATGAGCTGTACAGAAAAAAAGGTCGAATTTACAATAATAAATCTAGATTTTTGGATTTTAAAAACACTATATATTTGGTATTAAAGGCATTAACTGCCAATCCGATAGATATATTAAAATCTTCCGATATGGTTACTAAAGTCATCCCAAATCAACTTGAGCAAAAAACACGAACACTTATGCCTAAGGTCTTCAATATTAAATTGAAAAAAAATCTAAATCTTATATTTACTTTCCTAGAGTAAAGATAACTAACCGCTAGACTACACAATCCAATTAGAGGAGGTTTGGAGAAAAAAACTTTATTTGAACTCCAAACATTTCATCATGATAAAAGTACCATTTTCTCGTGTGGACTGTTTATTTTTTACATAGCTACAATTATGTTCAACTTTGCAGAATTTGCGAGGTAAACTTTTCAAAATAATGCGTAAAATTAAAGCTATGTGTGGCCCGCGGGCCGGATGTTTCCCAAGCGAGCTTTCACTTGATATTTTTCGTTGTGTTCAGATTATGATTATTTGTCGAGCGAGCGTCTCCTGCGGGCCGAGCGATTTGTCGGACGCGACGCACCGGGGCCACGACGCCGTGCCCGCCTCTCGTAGCGTATTTTTTCCACCGAAAGTTCCCGGAAATCTACCGGGTATCCGGGAATGTCCTGCGTATAATGACGGTGCGAAAACACTCGGAACGCTGGTCAATAGTAATTATTTGGATTGACTTTGTTTGAACATACTTTATGTGACAGCAAATAACCTATGCTACGCTTTTCATTCAATTATTTATAAATCCACTTTCATACTCAGATAATGGATCTAATGACACGATACAGTGTGTAATTTATTTTAATGTATCTCTGTTGACAAGGAACACTTTATCGGTGGTGATTAGAAACAAAGAGGCCAAAAAAACTATAACCATCATCCAACAAAAGTAACGATTACAATAAGTGATCAATAGTTTAAAAAGCGGTCATTAAAAAAACATCAATAGCCATTTTGTTGTCTGTACTTTGGTAAGATTGGGCCTTGGTTAGATGAACATTTTGAATAAATTACCGAACAGTAAGTGTAATGACTGACCAACAGACAATTAATTTTACTGACAAAAAAACATAACTAGATACTGACCGAATAATTAGAGGCAAAATTTTTCAAATTAAAATCATTCAAACCCATTTTTAAATTGTTGAAATCAGAGTTAGAGTTGAAATATGTTCGAACAACAATATTTGTTTTTATTCGTCGGCGTCCGTGGCGCAGATGGTAGCGTCGTGGGCTACGGCTACGGATGTCTCGGGTTCAATTCCCGGTGCGGACAGTTTTCATACAATGATATTTCAAACGATTTATGGATTTCGGTTCGTAGTCTGAGTGTTTGTGTTGTCTAAAAACTCCCTCCTCACGCACCCATAATATCCTCACGGGGCGTAGCGAGAGCGATTAGCTAACCACTAGTCCTGTCCTAGACCTATTCTTCTATCCCTACTCTCTTCCGTAAAGAGAGGTTGAGCAACTGAGTAACAAACATTTCTTATAGAAAAAATTCTGTTGAGATACCTCCATTAGGAGACCATATGCTCTACATTGGGAGCGGACATGGAAGAAAAATGTGAAGCGTATGCAATCCCAATAGAGCATCTCAACAGATGGTTGATTTATGGAAACTGGATGGAATTCAATCATTTAATTTTGAAGAAGAATGATCTATTAGTTGAATAATAAGGCGTGTTTTAGGATTGGTAAAATGGGAAGGTTATGTTAAGATCACAAATATTCATGCGTTGATCGATTGAAAAATCAATTTATGAAATTGTATGTGCAAGGATTCGAGCCTGTGGACACTGCATCTGAATAGGAAGCAGGCCTAAGAGCTTTGACCACTAGGCGACGGGGCTGGCGATATTTTTACCGTTGAACATATCAATGGCCCAGTTACATAGGACGATAAATCGAAAAATTGATGTTTCGAGTTAAGTTAGCCATTATATTCGAAAACCGCTCTTATACAGTTCCACAAAAGTATAGCTTGTAAAATGTATAGGTTTTCTCTCAAAAGGCAGATATTTGCATATGGAAATCAGCAAAATTAAATAATTTCTCAGTTTCATTTAGATACATATCGAAATATCGTATTGTGAAAATATGTTTTTGTGAATCGCGACGTTCCATATAGAAACAACATTTAATCATGAAACTATAAACTATTGACCGCCTATTTGAATAAAAACTCACTTTTTACGAGTCAGTTTAGGTGAGTCAAAACTTTGATCGGCCATATCTCAAAACTACTAATTTCTGTTTGTATCACTACGGAACTAGGCTATCGATATATATGTGTAATTGAAAATATCTGCTGAGTAAAGATGTTTCATTTTCTTTCTTAAAAAACACATTAGGCATAATTTATTTCTGAATAAGCATGTAGCAAGAGCAAGTAGCTGGGAAAGTTTCCCAATTTTTTCTTGTTACTTATTGTATTCGCTCACATTTGTAACCGTTAAGTAAAGTTGACACTAACAAATGATTTTTGTAGAATTGCCTCAACGGCTTGTTCCGTTTGATTTCGATTCTGCGCTCGCTCGCTTGTGCGCTGCTGCGTTGTTGCCCGTTTCTGCGCCTGCCACTCCGGCCCTGGCCTATCATCAATTATATTCCACTTATTGTGTATTGTATACTGCGTAATAAATTATTTCAATGTTTGTGGACTTCATGCCAGCTTAAGTGCTAAAATACCAAAACTCGTTGACAAAAAAACATCTGAAAACTTATTTTGGAAATTTGGCGCCCTTTGGCTTTGTAAGTACATATAAATGTAAGCCATTCAATCACATTATACACGTTCACTTTAATTAATCTGGAATTTGGATGAAAACTTTCATATAAATATATATTAATCGATGTATGTATTTGTATTAAAAGTCATAATGACTATAGCATCATTACCTGTCTATACCCACCCTATATACGAGCCTTAAAACGAGTTGTAGAGAGAAAAAACTATCCTTATACAAGGGTGGGTAACTCTTCAACATCAGAAAGCCATTTCAATTTTTTCGTGATCTAATAATGCAACTTTCAAGAAACTTTAATTAAATATAATTTAAGATATTGACGGAGGTGTGAGGGTGCCAGATGGAAGTTTAATATCAAATTTAAGTCATAAAATTCGACTTTCAATTAAATTAGTTCATGTGCACTTGAATGCTTAAAAACTCCGACAGGGAAATCCCAGGACATTAGTAACAAAACTTATGGAAGTGTACACAATTTGTACGATTTAAATTGAATAAGATATATGCACTTACAAAATTATTGTAAATCAATCAAAACAATGAAATGAAAAATACGTATTTAATGAACATGCCATTTTCGAGGAATGAAGAAGTCGCAGGTTCCGCACCTCTTCCCCTTCTTCCCTTACTCTCTTCGAAGAGTTAGTTTGTGTCACTGAAATATAATAGGTTCATATTGAAACAACTTCTATTGCTTAAGTGTTCGTTGGGAGTGGATCAGTGTTTAAAACGGAAAAGTTCGCGAACCGAATCGCTCGATAATTAAAATAAATATCGACAGCTAATCAATATTGCTTAATTTTTTTTTCAGCAATAAGATTGAATTCTATTTTCAATATTTTTACCTAGTCTTCAATACGTAACTCTCCGCGGATTTGAAGAAGTGGCACCGTTATGTTCCAACGTAATACGAGCCCTAGACCAGCCATTGTTTTAAAACAAATTTTTAATAACCAAAAAATTTTATCTCGAGATGAACTTAAAATCAAGTCTCACAAAAAATGTTTGAAGGACTTCGTATAGCGTGCATTGAGAAAGAAAATACCCGATATTCGGGCCATGCAAATACAAAAGTTGTATTGTTTTAAAATCAATTTTGACTTAGTAATGGATATAAGCATTGTTCACTATCCGCCCCTCTATGACTATGCAAACAAAATATGGTAGTGATCGAGTGTGCGAGGTACGTGAGGGCAAAGTAATATATTATTTTATATTGTACACGTTGCTCAGTAACTGCAAAACACACATGCCTGACTTATTAATCACATGCGAGATTTCGATTTGAAACTAACCATATAATGTTAACACGCCCAGTAATACGATATTTTATGCGGTTCAGTGATTGAGCACCTTATCGCTTATGTAGTAATGAGATTGAAAATTTTCGATAACTGGTTCTATCATATCTCAACCTCCCGGTAGAGATACAGCTATCGGTATCCGCTTCACGATCAGAAGGTGACACGTTCAAATATATTTTGATTTTTGCAACGTATGTTTTTATCGTGATGATCTTGAATCTTGAGTAACTTTGTTTGATTATATTTGGGGCGTGTTTTTGAAGAAAAGAATTTATAAAATTGAGAAATTTTATTGTTTAACGCATAAATAAATGTTATTAAATTCTTAACGGAAATTTCTCGTTACATGTTTTGTATATTTCAAGCGTTTTTTTTCTTGATTTCAGAAATATCTTGATTTTAGAAATGATTATTGTCATATCTGAATCAAGGCACATACTAATAAGATGCAGTTAGTGCAGAGAAATGCGCTAAAAACAAATGGGCATCCGTAATGTGATTAAAATATTATATAATTTAAGACATTGACTGTGGGTGCTTGATGGAATTTGAATATCAAGTTTGAATTATCGATATTTTGTACACTTCCATTTATTTTATCACTAACGACCCGGGTTTCGCCTTTTGGCATCTTCAGGCATTCGAGCCCACGAATTCGAGTCAATTCGTGCGCTCGAATGCCTGAATGTATTTTTGGATATATGCGCCATCAAATATTATGAATTGGTGAAAAACCCACAGAGAGCGAAAACTGGGCAGCTTTTCAGTTGTTACTTTGGGATGACATTGCGCTTTGATTGGCTGTAATTTTCCAACGTTTTTAAGCCATTGCAGATTAATTTATCAAGGTTTGTAATAGTTTATGTAATCAAATGATAAAAGTAAATATACTTCGATCATTTAACTGTATAAAAAATATCGAATTTCAAAAATTTAATAAAACAAATTGCGGAAGCATTTAAATAATTTCAAAAATATAGCATATCTTCATTGTTCGAGTTAAAAATATCTGCGTCCGTGGCGCAGTTGGTAGCGTCGCTGGCTGCGGTTACGGATGTCTCGGGTTCAATTCCCGGTGCGGACGGTTTTCATAGATAGATCTTTCAAATCAATTTATGGATTTCTGTAGCGACAGCGATTAGCTAACCACTAGTCCTGTCCTAGCCCTATGATTCTATCCCTACTCTCTTCGAAAAAAGAGTGGTTGAGCAACTGAGTAACAAGCAGTTCTCGTAGAAAAAATCCTGTTAAGATACCTCCATTAGTAGACCATATGTTCCACTTGGGAGTGGACATGGATAATAATAATAAAAAAGCCGAGTCCGTTGTCAAGTGGTCAAGTGGATGGATGCTCATGGGTTCAAATCTCAGTACAGAAAGAGTTTCATAAATTGATCTTTCAATCAATTTATAGATTTCTGCTCAAAGACACGGATATCTGTGATGTCTAAAAGTTCCGTCTCAGTCGTTAGATCCTTAGAAAAAGGATCCGTAGCGAGAGTGATCAGATGACCACCAGCCCTATCCTTTTACCATTACTCTTTTTAATATGGAGGTTGAGCCACTAAGTAACAGACCCAGTTCTCGTTGAGGTAGGCTCCGTTAGAATTTCGGATACTTCGCACTGGGAGCGGAAAAAATGTGATAATTTGAAATGAGCCACTTACAATTATTACTAATAACTGTTTGTCATTAAAAATGCCGTAAAGTGCTTGGTTTGTCGATACTAATAAACTGTTGTTTACAGCTGCTTAAATCAAACGGATCCTTACTATCACTGTAACCCGTTTATGCTTAGTACATTACCGGATGACCCCCTAATTGACGCGTGCCCCATTTAGACGTATTTGCTGTCAATCAATTTATTTGTTTTGATAAGTAGCAAATAATTTATTGTCAGCAATGCTGAATTAATTTATTAGGTTGCGTGAAATTAATTATCAGAATCGCCATTGTGTTTCATTGAATGACAATTTTGGGCAACGGAGATGATTTCGATAAATATTTCAATATAAAATCAACAATACCTGGCGATGTTATTTTACGTCTGTGTCAATGTTTTTTTGGTAATTAATTATGTCTTTCGATTGAATCTATTATTCGCCATTTGTCAAGAAATTCATTTTTATTGATGATATACATATAATTGAAGCCAATACACTTAATCTGTGAGAAAAATCATCTCGGAAATTAATTAAAATACATTTATATATTTACGCACCTAGGAAACAGCTGTACAAGACAATCTTTAATATTTAACAATGTGCATTATCATATATATTCATTTATGAAATTAAATACTATGGAAAAAAAAACAATACATTCAACATTATTATTTTGGAAATACATGTGATGAGCGAAATCGGTCCTGATAATTTTATATGTTGATGTAGTATAAAAACATAAAAAACCTCCACACATAGAATTGACATTTAATACGACAAAAGTGATTACAAAATACTACTATAAAATTAAATTGAACAATTTTGTTACTAATTGTGAAACGTGTTTCACCCTGTTGGAAAGCATCCTCAGACTAACTCTATAGAAAAAAAACATTTATAACGTATACACTAATTATGTATTCTAATCCTTGACTTTTAAATAATGATAAGTGAGATTTTTCTTTCTACTTGACGCGGGGAAGGAGCTAAACACGATGTCAATTTTATGTGAAATGTTTGGCATTACAGCTTGTAATTGCCATTGAACTAGATATTTAAAAAAAAAATATTAGTCACTCGATATCTAAGAACCCAAAATTTAAATTGCTGAATTAAAAAAATACATCTGGTTAACAACGATAAAGCTCTAAAAGCTAGACCACAAACGTTGACCTAAATATTATAAAAACCTAATATCGTCGTTGTTCTGGAAGAAGACACTAACTAAAAAATACTAGTTTTGAGTAAATTGGTCTTTAAAGTTTGTCAAATGTTTGAAATCACATAGCTTTTCCACTTTGTTGGTTGGTCCAAAACTATTTTTAAGTAAAAGTGTAATTTATAAAAAAATCAGTTTGTTCTTTCATAGAGCAGAGTTTGAAATAAGAAACATTTCGGTAAAACTAACTCAATATGTCATTTTTTCGTTTTAGTGTTTTCTTCCTGAACATCGACGATGATGTTCCTCAGCGGTATCCATTCTATAATAGTAAAACTGTTACTTTTTGACCTAATTAGATGCGTCGCCAAAGAGTTAAAGTGAACATTGTTGTTCGATTATATTGTATTACACCATTGATCAATAGGTTTCACAAAATGACGCACGATGTAGAAATAATTAAGCTAAAAATGTTTACATTTCTGTCCACCCACCAAAGTATCCAATTACTCTGATGCAGCATGTGCTCCCTGCAACATTATGTGTTCGAGTAATTGCCCATACGTCCCTAATAGCCATTTTATCAAATTGAAAAAGCTATTCATCAAAATAGATGCTCCTACATTTTATGACGCTATTATTTTAATAAGAGGCGAAAATAGCCTACGATTTTACTATCGTATTAACCAAGGCTGGGTGATCGGAGTAGTATAAATAATTACGGTGCTTAACGTCATATTTATGTTTTAATTGATGGATAAACACTAACAAAAAAATACATATTAAGTACTGTGCAATGATCTGTGATATTTTCTTCTTTTTCATCATTTTACCTTTTAGATATATGTTTAACTATTAACAACTTAATCCATTTATATAAAAATGAATGTCTGTTTGTTGGTTTGCCCGGATCTTATAGGCTCCTAAGCTACTCAGCCGATCGCGACGAAACTTTCAGGAAGGACTAATTGTGATCATGCCGGGAAATATTATATAAAATAAATGTTTGTTTGTCCTTTACGCGTTCCTTTACCATTCATACGATTTTGATGAAACTTCGGTGAGTTGTTGTGCACACACCCGTAAAGGGTTCTCAAGAAAAAAAAATTGAAAATCTAAAATTGAAAAAAAGAATCAAATGCGTACATCCAGCGACATCTAGGAAAAACCTTCTGATTTATTCGTGTACGCACCAGCTGAAAAACAAAAATATTGTGTTATAACAAATGTGATATTGAAACTCGGGTTCGGGTCGGGTCAGACCTGAAGATGATGGGCTCGAACCGGGTAAGTCTTTTTTTTTTTTTTAATGCGATGAACTTGTTTGTATCATACCGGAGATCATGTCTCCTCAATGGTACGTTAAGTCCACAATAAATATTTATAATATAAGTAACAATAAGAAATAATAATGTAACATTTGAAGGAATATGATGAGTACACAATAATTATATTAAAGTCGTCAACTAGCAATTAATTTAAATACACAGAACTTTCTATGGTGAGGCAACAATTAAGGATTAAATGGTGAGGGGCAGGGAAGGTAAACTTTTTCTCCAAAGGAGGCCGCAAATTTTTTGAACTGATAAAAGTTCTCCGGGGAAGAAACCAGATCCGGATGTCCTATAGGACCATCGCGACTATTTCTGCAGGATAAATAAAGAATATCTCTTTCAATGGACATAATTGGGCAATCCCAAAGAATATGTTCAGAATCTTGATTTTTATCACCACAAGGACAATATGGGTTTGGTTTAATTTTAAACTTATATAATTTGGCATTAAACGCACCATGACCAGTGATAAATTGGGAAGTCCAGTGATCTGGAGAAAACCATGTTGCATTCTGACGAAAGAGAATATCTGAGAAGAATAGATGGGTAGTTCTACCCCGAGGAGATATTAACCACCGTTTTTGCCAAGTCATTAGAACAGTTAATGAGCAGAGTTTCTTCACTTTAGCTTTGAGAAACTGTTGAGAATCCAATGGCTGAAGAATTGTGCTGCCAATTTGAGCAGGTTTCCCGAGCAATAAAAGATGAATTGCAGCTCTTCATTGGACTTCTAAATCTAGAGGAATAAGTCCTAACATAACAGGAAGACATTCAGTTGAGCAGGTTCGATAGGCTTTGGACATAGCAAGAAGTGGAAACCTTTGCCCCCGAAGAAGCATTTGGCATATTTCCTGTCGTTGGGAACATCTATATGCCCAGCAACTTGCAGCATGACACGCAATACCAAGGAATATTGATTTGTAGTAGAGTCGCGCCGTAGGAAATGTTAAGCCCCAACTTACCCTAGCCATGCGTGCTGCCTTTTCAAAGCTTATCTTAGAGCTGGCTATAGCAGTTTTAACGTGGTCTAAGAAAGATAATCTGTCATCCAATATTACCCCAAGATTTTTCATGGTTCGCTGGACAGGAACTGTTATTGTATTGAACCTTATTATTGGCTTTCGAGACAGTTTTCCTTTAAGCATTATGCTGCATGTTTTATGAGGTGCAAAGTTTAATTTGTTGCAATCTCCCATGTAGCTATTTGCCTTAAACAGTCAGCTGATAGCTGTTCAAGAGTACTTCTATTGTTTCCTTGAATAAGCATTATTGCATCGTCAGCATATGCCTGTATATGGGTGTTTTGAGGGAGCGGAAGGTCCAAGAGATCATCGAATAAAATATTCCATAGAAGTGGTCCAAGAATCGAACCTTGAGGACAACCTCGAGTGACTTTTCTTCGGATCAGGGAATTCCCTGTAGAAATGACTATGTCTCGGCTTGAAAAATAGCTCAAGATGATTTTAAAAGGTCAGATGGAATCTGTCGACGCTTCAATTTCGTTAAGATCATTGGCCACCATGCGTTGTCAAATGCTCCTGAAATGTCTAAGGAAATGGCTAGAACATATTTAAAAGGTGAGCATGCCACCACATTGAGTAAACAATTAATGGCATCGTCTACTGAAATCTTTGACCTGAACCCGAACTGATTTGCAGATATTGGGTTATTAGTTGAAATATATATGTCAAGACGTCTAAAAATAAGTTTTTCGAGAATTTTACCTAGGATTGGGAGCAAGGTTAGAGGCCTGTAGGCTTTTGGGTCAGTTGGTGGTTTATCACATCGCTTTGGAATGATTATCAAAAGACCCGTTTTCCAGCAATCTGGAAAAACACCCAGTTTTAGACAGCTTTGGTATAGACAGATGAACTCATGTTGAGCTATCATCCATGCTCTTTTGCACAATTCAGCATCAATCCTGTCGATGCCCGGGGATTTAGCAGCATTAAGATTTTTGAAGATACATTCCAGCTCTTCCTTGGTGACTGGTGGAGAATCATCTTCCATGTAATCGGGGAAGTCAAAGGCATCTTTCCGGATTCTTGTGTGCTCTATGGAATCGAGTGTTGGATCATCTGTGGGAATTAGTGAGTCCAAAAATGCTTCGGCAGTACTCTCACCTGTTTTTGTGAATTCGCCTGAATTTAAGATTCCACTCAAGATTCTGGAAGTATTTTTTTTGTTTGAAATCGACTGGTATACCGCACCCCAAGGATCACTTGAACTGACTTGACGTACAAAGTTTTCCCATGCCTTCTTCTTAGTGGAAATGATGGCATATTTTAAGCGAGAAGATGCTAGCGTGTAAGTTTTTTTAAAAACTTGTAGCAGTGGTAATGGCAGCTTTCCTTTCATCCTCTGATATGCTCTTCGTGATTGATTTTTGTGCCTTTTTAGTTCGTCCAAAGTTGCGTTCCACCATGGGTTAGAAGACGAGTGTTTCGGTTTTGATCTTCCTATGGCTACCTCCGCACAGTCTATAATATTGTTGGTTAACAATGATGCTACGTAATGAGGAGATTCATCATATCTATTTTCAACTTCGTTTAATTTTTTTCTAAATATTCTATCGAAAAATTTCCAATTTCGCCTTGAGTTCCTGAATCGTCGTGCTATGCTTTCCATGTTTGGTGTTCCGTCAGTGTGGTTATCGAGGCTAAACAAAATAATATTATGATCGCTCCCGCTGATTCCCTCTAACACTTCCCATTTTTTGCAGTCGGACATTATTTTAGGAGATCCCAATGTGATATCAATATATCCGACACCGAGTGTAGAGTGTAAAGTTGGCGGTTGCTGACTGTCATTAAAGATAAACAAATCAAATTGACTTACAAAGTCCTCGACAGCTGGGCCACATACTCCGTGTCTTGGCGTTGTTATAATTCGTGGACTCTACATAGGTGACTCTGCATTGGCATCTGCTCCAATAATAACTTTTTCATCACCAAGTGCTCTCAATACTCTTTCTAAGTGGGCAAGGTGTATGTCTATTGGATCTAAATATTTAAAATAGGCGGATATTGAAAAGATTGTATAATTTTCCAGTGTTATCTCAGCAACAATACAGGTTGGTGTCCATAAATGAGAAACGAGTAATACATGAATTTTTGTATTTAGAACGACAATCGATGCGAGCGGATCAGTTGATGCGTATCGCGTTTCAATCACTAGTGTATTACTATCAAACCCGGAAGTGCCGGGTAAGTCTATGAAATTTCGGCCTGTGCAGACCTCTACTCCAAAAGCAGTTCAATAAACAGAATTAAAACACAAGCCTTTTCTTTCTTTGAGTGGCATTGCAACGCATGCCGGGTACTCACTAGTAAAAAATAAAAATTGATTCCTTTACTGGTAGTGTAACGATATCATATATGTGTTTTACTTTTTTGGGCAGCATATTTAGACTAAATTATCGTAGAATGTTTAAATACAGTACGTTTTAACGTAATAACCAATAGCTTATAACGTATTGCCAAGTATAGCATTATTCTTTTAAGAACTAAATTTTAAAAGTACACAAAATATGTTTTAATAGTTTGAAGCAAAATTACGATAATATATGTTTTTCTCTTTGTATTTAGCAAGCCATCCTGGGTTCCTGTATTCGCTAAAAGGTTGCCGACTTATATATGTAGACATTGATAGTGATAATTATTTTGTATATGAGAAATTAAGGGTCGCATTTTTAATAGACGCATAGAGAGGTGATAATTTGTCGAAAATATTAAAAAGCATTATTTTTTAATATCTTATAGACTTTATATTATTAAAAAAATGGAGATATTAAAAAATCTATTATAAGTATCAGTTTCTATTAACTTTTTTAACAACCCGTAATCTATTTGTAAGTCAAAAATAAAGTCATCCAAGATGTCCAGTACACGTTTTCAACACATGGCATTAACGAAAACACTTTAATTCCAAAATGATAGTTAGTACGATTTAAAAAATAGTAAAATTAATTGTCTCGTAGAGTCTTTTTGATTGTTTATTTATTGCTCCATTAAAATCATCTCTTAGTGAAGCAGGGCACTAAAATCTGTTTTTCTTAAGCGAAGAGTGTTAAATCTAAACCAGTTTACGCTGCTGATCTCCGCATCAGGGTTGGTAGTACTCCACCATTAAAAAAGGACGGTCTTAGAGAAATAACTAGCTTTTAAACACTGTAGGAAACGGTAAGACAATGAATACCTAGCTTAAGATTTTTAAATCAATAAGTTCCTTTAATAGTTAGTTATCGATAATATTTTAAAGAGGACGAGCGACCTTGTGATTTTGCTATTCTTAAAAATAAATTAATATTCACCAGAAATCGTTGAGTTCTTCCCACCTTCATGACTGGCCAACTACAAAAATCAGGCAACAGTGTATCACATATTATGACATCCTAATGGACATATCTCAAAAGAAGTTTTTCGACAACAGCTGCGGGTTACTTAGTTGTTTATACTCTCTTTTTCAAAGAAAGTAAGGATAGAAGGATAAAGCTAAAACAGGACTGGTGATTAGCTAAGCACTCTCGCTACGATCCGTTTTTGGGATCTGGTAAGTGGGACACTACACCAGGGAATGTAGACATCAAAAAATTCATGTTTACGAACAGAAATTCATAAATCGACTGAAAAATCCATTTATGAAACTGTCTCTACTGGGAAATGAACCCTTAATGGATCTTATATGTCTTTATACTACATTCAAAATTAAGGATTTAAAATCAACTCCTGCAATATAATTTAAGACATCGACTGAGGGTACTTGATGGAATTTAAATATCAAATTTTATTTTTTGAGATTTTGTAAATTTTAATGTATTTTGTTTCTAACCACCCGAAACCCGTTGTGATTAATCCAGATCCTATTTCCTTAGAACCAGGGATAAGATTTGTCGTATTTGTCTTGTATATAATATACTTTAATACTTTTAAGGTGTTAACTTTCAATTCTTGGTGGAAAGGCATTATATTTAAAAAAATAAAACACAATTCATCTGTACTACTTCCAAACGTCTATAGTGATCAGGACTGGTTTCGCTCATCACAAGTATTATCAACTGAAGTACAAATGAATTGTGTTTTTTTTTAATTAAAAAATTGTATATAATTTGGATTATTGAGACTTTGTACACTTCCATGTATTTTGTCAGTAACTGTCAGTTCGAGTCCATTCAAACCGCCGCCATTGGTAAGTCTGTATTCATTTTATTCTTTTAAAATATTGTAACGTTTTATTTATATAAATTAAACAAATATTTTTGTGCCAGCCCTCCTTACTACACATACTATGATAATAAAAATGCAATACTAAAGATGCAAGCAGTATTAACTATAATATATATATGTGGTCTGCACTTTTCTTCGTACGGCGACCGAATCAAAAAAAAACAAGTTACGACAGTATAAATAAATTTCTTTTATTAATGCCAAGGTGCATGGAAAAAACTATAAAAGTCACAGGAAGCTGTATAATTGATCTGCCTCTTTTATACAGTCCACAGAGTACTGATTCATTTCAACATTGGGAATATGCTATGCCGAAAGGGCGTAAGGGAATTATGGTAAAATTGATAAATTGTAATTTAGTATGAAAAACAAAATTATTACATCTCAAGTACATGAGCGTTTCCAGGCTGACATTTGTAATTTTTGAGAGAATTACTTGTATTGATAAATAATGTTAAAAAAATATTTTTGTATAACGGTATAAAACCGCATTTTTTCATTAGTTTCGTTTTGTACTGTAATATTAATAACATATATATATATATATCGTATTTAACATTTTGGGGTCTTCATATCCTCAAATTTAGATTCAGTTATCAATATATTTACGATAAAAGTTTGTTTCTGCATTTTTTTAGTTCAGTGATTTAACAAAAAAAATGTTCACTTTTAAGGTGCTAACTATCAATTAATTCTTGGTGGAGAAATAAGATATTATAAAGAATTAAACACAATTTGTTTCTACTGTTTTCCACGTGTTTATAATGATCAGTTGATAATTCTCTGATCATTATAAGCATGTGGAAATAGGACAAACAAATTGTGTTTATTTAAAAAAAATTGTTGCCAATATTACAAAAGATATGATTTAATTCGTATCGACGAAATAAAAAAAATGTCAAGCAATTCATTTTGCTGTCTTATAAAGTTGCAATTGTGTATTGTAATCGATCATTAATATCAAAATGGTTTTTTTGACAAAATTGCTTTAAATCTTTTGAAAGTATTTCTTTTGGTGTTATACTTCTGGTTGGTTTCAATAAAGAATTGTTTCTTACGACATTATGGCTTACCGTTCTCAGTATTTACTTCTTTTTAAACGAGATTTTTGAAATGTATTTATTTACGCATGGGAAACGCATTTCACTGCAACTTATTTCATTTTATTTTAAAATGTCTCCTGACAAGATTTACTATCGCATCCATAAAGAAGTGTTTTATCGTCACCAATATTATGGCTAGCTGCAATAAATGCGATTTATTTACAGCATTAAAAATTAACGCTGTGAAACCGACCACATAAAAATTTTAAATGTATATTTTTCGAAGACACTGGCGGTACAAAAGCATCAAATTAATTGGTACAAATCGATGTACATATCGAAGTTTCCGATCCATTTACCGTGCAACCGCGTATCAATAAATCAAAATCAAACTCACTCGGTTACGATAACTGACAATAATCTATGTATGTATGTTTGTACAATTGATATTTCTTAAAATATAACGTGTCAACAATTTTAAATACATTATAATATCGACATGACTGACTGCGAATTAAACGGACAAAATCTCCAGTCAAATATCCGTGTCAAACAATCTTAAGCAATGCTCTTTATATACCAATATGTAATGAAGTGTATTTTCAGAAAAAATATGTTTATTTATTTCTATTTAGAATACATACTTCCATATCTCTTAGAGCTAAAACCAACAGTGAGTAAATAAGTAATATATAAAACATATTTTGGTACAGAAAATTTTTCTGTAAACTTATAAAAATATCGTCATTTTTTTTTTTAAAATAAAGTTGTATTTATTATTCATTTATGGAAACATCCGTGGCTTTGTATTCAACCCCTCGCCCGCGTAAGTTAAATCGAAGTTTAACTGCATCTGAAAGACTGTTTTAAAATATGAAAACAGAATTCTAATTTTTCCATATTTCCTAATATTTTTTACTAGGCGAATCGGAATTGTATAATGATTGTTGCACTCGTATCAAAAAAAAATATGCAACGAAATAACAAAAGAGGATCTTATTTCTCAAAGTATTTATTTATGGTTTGAAAAGTCTTGACAGGTATAAATTTAATTCGATGAAGATATTTTAAAGGCGCTTAATTTTTACAGCCAATTATAATTATTATTGAAGGGCAGTTCTCTCTCTCATCGTTTTGTCATTCCGTATACTGTCGTTTAGAAGACGTGAGCTAGTTCGATTAAGGTACATTTTTTTATTAAATTTAAAGTGTTTTATCTATTATTATAATGGAAGTAGCTTAAATGAACTGCGACTCAATGCAACATTCTCCAAGAGTAAATTTTAAATTTATTTGGCTTAAGTCTATTTAAATTTCATTTAACTTCATAAATAAACAATAATTCAAAAAAAATAACCGTCTATTAGACTTATTCTCTTGGAACAACTCAAAATTAATAGATACTACCATTACAATAATCTCCTTAATGACCAAACAAATACTAACCCATCACCCTTACTGAAACCATTACAAGAAGTCCATGTAAGTACGCATAATCAGTAAAATTTCAATACAATTTTAACGACTAATTAATAACACCACGTAAGCTCCTTGTCTATAAACACAATTAGTACCTTGAATGATTTAATTCTAAAATAAACATTATGATGTTTGAATACGTGAGATGACATGATATTGTCAATCTCTTCTAAACAGTATATATAGCTAAGCAAAAATAAGTTAATACCTGATAAAAATTTTGTAGAACTAAACACTTTGTTATTTTATCCTATTGTAAACAATGCTGAAACATGGTTCGGTGCAAACCAAATAGATACTTTAAGAAAACCAATTAGTAGTCAATCGAATTTTATTCTAATCGCCCAAAGTTTCATTTAGTAAAGGTGAATGATATGTAGATGAGTTTTGAATGACTGGGTCGCTTTAACCATCGTTTTTAAAATGATTGTTAGAGAAATATTTTTAATAAATCATGGATTCCCGATTTTTTTGTACAACCTTATATTATATAGTCTCTGGAGAGTCATTATTTTGGTACATCAGTTTTTTCTTGTTAACCTACGTTTGTGATTTTCGTAATTTGGAAAAAAAACGTATTTCAAGTTTGAAACAATAAGATTCATTTCAATACTTTAACATGAATTCTATACAGAATAAACCAAGTTAGTATTGTAATGATATGGAAACAATTCAATAGATATTATAGTCTCGTTTTGCAGAACGAAATCATGTCACTTCTTGAAGTCGACTGTTGACAAATTTGTGTAGCCATTTTGATATAAAAAAAATTGTGTGACAGAGATCAACTACAATGGGTATGGCTTTATCATAATTTAATATTCCGTAAGCGTATCACCTGAATACCATAACCCTTTTTTGACAGGATCGTTACTTAGTTATTGTCAGGCATTCATTTATAGAATTCAAGGCCATCATAATACAATTATTGTACAAATATTTCTCAATTTTTTTTATTTCTGCATCATCTCCTTACGATGAAAGCCTTTGCTCAACCGCTGAATATTATTTTTTAGATTTATAAATCAATTAACTTTTATTTTTTACTATGTAGAGCTAGAAAGTTTTGAAATAAAAACTTTATTTGTAATAATATCAAAGTATAAGTATATCGTTCCAATAAATTCCAATCCAATTGATAATTACACTTTTCTCCAATTTCACAAAAAACATACTAAAAAATTTGGATTATTGAGATTTTGTACACTTCCATGTATTTTGTCACTAACGACCCGGGTTTCGCCTTTCGGCATCGTCAGTTCGAGTCCATTCGTGTGCTCGAATGCCTGAAGATGCCGAAATGCGAAACCCGGGTCGTTAGTGACAAAATATATGGAACTGTACAAAATCTCAATAATCAAAATTCGATATTGAAATTCCATCAAGCACCCTCAGTCGATGTCTTAAATTATAAACATACTATAAGTTTTAGCTTCTGCAGCATAATAAATAAAAAAAGAATGGTTCGCCAAAAATTGATAACAGAATGAAAGTCATGTAAATAAACCTTTAAATTAGTCTTGGTCAAATTAATGACACAAGATGTTGCAGAAAGCCAAGACCCCGATTTAAAACAATGACACATAATTAAATTATATATTCAAGTCCTCGTTCGAGTATTGAACAAACCTGCTCTTGTATTGTCTGTTAATACATTATTCGATCAATTATAAAGAAACGTATTATAAAAACAATTATTCCCATATAAAAACTGAAAATTCATTATTTATTAACGCATTACACTCCCTATATGGTCGACAAGTGAATTGTTTTATGAAGTTATTATTTATAAATACACCAATAAAGGACAATATTTTTATTGCCTGAATTCGACAGAAAAGAGAATAACAACTGATGTTGTTCAAAATATATTTTTAAGGTTTACTGTAAATCTTTAGTGATAATATTTTTTCACAATTCTAAACTGCTATTTTAAAAACATGTCTGGTTTTCACAACGAGAAAACATTTTATTCGGATCGATTTAGTGACCGAAAAAGATCTAAGATATTCTTCTGTTTTATCACGTTTTAAAACAACTTTTTGCTATTTAATTTTGAGTTTTTTCAAAAGAAAACCTCAGTGTTGACTAATATAAGAAAAAACTGAAATCAAAATCCGGTGTTTCTTTCTAACCGACTGGATTCTAGGGCTGGAGAATTTATAAGGTACTAGTTATATTACAAAGCAGGTGTCAGTGCCACCTGTCAATATCCTTTTAACAAACCACGCGAGTGTGCGTTCTCTCTTACTCCTTTACACATACAAACTCTATCTCCTGCAGTGGTATAGTCTGCGCTTATAGACAGAGAGATAGATTAAATATATACCTTGCTGTAATTATTTGACTGAAAGTCATTACATTACAGTTTGTATGAAAGGCAGAAGTAGTTCAAATAACAATTTATTATACATATTTCTTATAGGCAGTGGATCTGATAAAAGATAACTATATATACTAAATAAAAATATACCTCCAGGTCGGGTTTTGTTACTCGACTTGATGATTAAACTATTGTCTATTAGCCTTGGCGGAAAATTATTTTTCTCATAACCTTAAAAAATAAATATTTATTCAGTTTTCATGCGCAGAACATTCTCAAGATATACGGCATTGAAATAAAGTTTTTGTATATTTCACGTCAGTTCCTCTAAGTTAAGAGATATTTTCAGCTATCTTCATTGCGTCGTAAACCAGTCCTGTGCATTTTTATAATATTACTTCGCAGAGTGCAATCTCTTGCAGACGATCACTTACAGGATGTTTTTATTGAGTTAATATTAAATTTGGATTATTGAGATTTTGTACACTTCCATTTATTTTGTCACTAACGACCCGGGTTTCGCCTTTCGGCATCTTCAGGCATTCGAGCACACGAATGGACTCGAACTGACAGACAGTAAACAGTGTCTAACGTTTATGTAGAAGATACAAATACGACAAATATTATTTACGAGGTAAGATATTATACGTCTGAGAGCCACTCTGATACCTGAGTTAAAATTTCGTGAATTGCCTTAATCCTTATTTTGTAAACACCACATTTACAGAGTGGCAAATTGCCGCTTTCTAACTTCTTATGGAATTACCTGTGTTTTTTCAATTATAATAGCATTATGGGTTTCGACTGGATGCAATTCGACGAAAGGGTAAATATATACAATCATTCCACGTTTAGTGACATCTGTTAGGTGTTTCAACGTATAGGATATAATAACGGAGAATTAGGAAGGTTCAGCTGCTCATTCAGAATTGGCAAGGAATTTAACTGGGCTCTATTGATTTCCAAAATTTCTTGATAAAATAATTTATGATCCCCCATAAATGGAAGTGTACAAAATCTCAATAATCCAAATTTGATATTGAAATTCCATCAAGCACCCTCAGTCGATAGTCTTAAATTATGAGTTAATATTGTTAATTATTGACTTTTTGATATCTATTTGTTACCTCCACAGGCCGTTACGCATAATCAGTGGCAAATTTCACGGCCGTCTTTGGTAATGCATTAACGAATCAATATAATGAATTTACATCTAACAATACTTGGTCATATGCAAACCTGCACTGACCATATCTTTTAATAATAAAGTTGTACAGAAATAGTGTCGTAAAGCGAATAATTTTAAATTAAAATCGATAACTTTTTTATTCCACGGGTTGTGATACGTGTAACATCTGCCCCAAATTCTGGTAAAAATAGTCCCCATCGTCTGTCCTCCGAAATATTTATTATTCTGCTAATCAAAAGCGTTATTTTTCATTAATATAACTAAAATGTACTTAAATATACATACATAAATACTCTAATAACTTGTTTATAAGCTATTTTTTTTTTTTTTAAATAAAACACAATTTGTTTGTACTACTTCCACATATTTATAATGATCAGGACCGGTTTCGCTCATCACGAGCATTATCAACTGATAAAAATACAAACATAACAGGCGTATTTATATAAAATTGAGTGAAAAAATGAAGGTATATAAAACTGATGGTTCATGAACTGAGACAAGACTTATACATAAATCAAATGAAAGAGTCTACAATTAAAATGTTATGGACCTCCTGCAAATCATTAAATACTAATCTACAATCACAAATATAGCTACATTAAAAGTCCATTTAGCTGAACAAAATTATTAATGACGATAATAATATAAAAATGATGACTTATAAGTAAAAATTAATGAACCATTTAAAAATAATCAAATATTAAGTATGTAATTATTATGAATAATAAACATACATCTTAAGTGGAGAAAGCAGAGCAGCTATGAGTATCCAATAAATTTTAATAACTGAAAAACAAAAATTACAGAGACAGAATCAATTCTTAAAAGTTAAAAATGAAAGTTAAAAATAACCTTACAGGTATAATACAAATTAATGAATCGGATATAACAAAGGAGAAGATGCAAATTGTTTATTAGCATGTAATTCGATGAATAGTTATAATTAAATATATAAATATTGTCTTACGGAAATATATGTCTCTCCCCCTTACCCCCCTACCCATGGTGGTCCACGGACCGCGAACTTGCGAAGCACTGGGCCAACGAAATACAGAGCGGAATGTTTAATAATTTCGTAACATTAATATTTTGAATTACTTCACTGAAGAACATGCTGTAGCGCAGTGCATTTTCGTGCATCCAATGAATTGCATCAACGCGTTACATTCTCTAGAAAAGGCACTCTCCTGTAAACAAGTTAAAACACGTAGTTTATGACCATATGCAATGCGAGTCAACGAAAGCCTGTTGACTGGCTGCAGTTTGGTTAGCATTCTAGATATCTAGATTCTAATACTGCAATTGAAAACGCCTGTTGCATTTAAGTGTTATTCATAAAGTTACTCACTACTGCCCATTCTATAAACAATGATCATTTAATTTCAATCATGTCCACTCCCTATGTGAAGCATTAGAACTCTTAATGAAGCATGTTAGGCTAAGTTGTATTTTTAGACAACTTTTTTTTTCGGTCGCTGAACTTATCTTTTCCGGTAAACGTAAGGATAGATTGATAAGGACGGAATAGTTTTTGTCGACCAAATCGTTTACAATACTCTCCGTTTTTTGGGTCGAATGGATGGGATCATTATCTTCCATGTTCTTGAACATAAATCCATAAATCAATTTATTCAATTGTTCGTACTGGAATTCTAACCCCTGAATAACGTAAACGAATAAGATGATCAAGAATATTGACCACTCATCTTCGGTATAGTCACAATTCAAGCGTTTGACACAGTCATATACTTCCCGTTGAGCACTGCCACTCTCAATTCACTCCCGATAGATATGGACATTTTTAGTAACCCACTTGATGTTCTGTGCTTCGGTCTTAACTTCATTCCATAATTAAATCATGTGTTTTTTTCTCGTTCATAATAATTATTGTTATATCATAAATTCATTTAAAATTGTATGTTATAAAAATACATTGTGTTATTTTCGCCGCAACAAATTGACTTATCAATTTTCTTTGCTGTTATAATTTTCCTGCGTACAATATAATATAATATTTAAAAATTTTCTATAAATCATTTGATGCGATCTTATTTCTTTTGGTTTCTTAAAGTATATCAATAATTAAAACACTGTTTCAATATAAACAGACATTTTGGTATTACGTATTTTGGATTATTATATTCTTAATATTGAGTTGGCTTGTCTTTTCATGCTACAGTTCTCTTAATTACATTCACTCTTACATTAAAAATAATAACCATTCCACGTCCTTTAAGGATGGTTCAAACATCTGGTTTCAAAAATAATTAACCCTTACTACACCAAATCGCGAAAGTATAGTAAATTAAATAAATAAGATTTCAAAAAGTGCTACCAATTGATAAGAATAACTTGTTATTTAATTTAGCGAATGGTGCCCTTTTTTGATGAAATAACTGTAGTATTCATAAATAAATTTTCCCAGTGTTGTGACAAAATGTTGTATCTTGTTTGTGCCAACTTTTTGTTCGTCTCTTTGTAAATAAGGAAACATATCTAACCTTCAAAACATCGTTCCAGTTATTCCATAACTGAGATGTATATTAATCTTCTGCAAAGCATTTTTTTCCTGTTCGGTTGGTCTACGCCAAAGTGGTATTGTAAATGATACAGTCAAAATTTTAAGTTACTCACTGATCCCTTTGAGAATATGTGGAAATTTTTATTCATTGAAGAATTAATTGAATCCTACAGTATTTTTTATACCTCAAACTATCCTTAAGCTTCAGTGAAACGATTTCACGTTTAAAAAGTCAACTTGGACCATTTTGTTGGTTACAACTTTTCCAAGTGAACAAAAGTAGTACAGCCGTAAGAGGTATTGGTGGTTTCAAAGTTCTGTATCGTTCAGAAGACAGAGATTTAGTATGATATTTTTTTAGTATTCGCTGGTTAGTGTGATTTATTTTAATATTATTATTATATTCTGTAGACACCCTATACTATAACGTTTGAACTGACATAAAAAGGTTTTTAGTTGCAATTCAAATTTAATCATTTTATTCACATTTGTAATTGATACAAATTCGCTTATGGATATTTAAAAGAGTATAGAATGATAAAGGAGCAATGAAAAGAAAGTAATTGGCTTAAAACACTAATTTGCCATTTCTTTTTAACTCTGCATAAGTTCATTTTTTCAAATTGAAATTTCAGAAGTGAATCCAATTACCAGAAGTAAGTCTTTACAAAAACGATTTGCGGGAAGGAAAATAAATCTCAATACAGTCATTCATAAAAATGCAAGAAAATAGAATATTAAATTAATTCTTTAGAAAGGTGCGTCCACTTTTTCCTCGATTTATTACTTTACATTCGAAAAGGTTGAATATATATTTTTAAATATTTGGTCTTTTGCGCTTCGTATTAACCCAACCGCCTTTCTATACATGTTTACTGGGACAGTTAAAATAAAATTAATACTTACAAATATGTGTTTATTTGAATAAGCGAGAGACTCGATAAATATACAGCTCTATGTTATTTTCCTGATTGCTAGACTGAATTTAATGTACCCAAAAATAATCTACCAATAGTGATAATTTAATGTTATTTTAATTTTTTTTACCCAAAAATAATCTAATGGAGGTATCCAATGTACCAATGGAGTTAACTAGCGCCCCCGTGAGGATGGGATTGATTTACGAACAGAAATCCATAAATCGATTTATTTTAATTATAGTAACAATATATGTCTTAATATATCTGTACATCTGGCTGTAACGCGTAGCACAACACTCAGTTTTTCACAATGCGCAGTCACAGAACAAAAGTGTTGAGCGAATATCTTGCACTGTCATCTGGTGTATAATATTTTTATTACCGTATCTGCTCACAATGTGAAGAAAATGGACCACTAATGGAGTTTACCTCAACAGAAGTGCTTGTTATTCAGTCACTCGTCCTCCCTTTTTCGAAAAGAGTTAATGTATTAGGATTCGACTAGAACAAGACTAGAGGAAAGCATTCGCTACGCCCTATTTTTATGATTGCATGTGTGAGAGTGAATGTAGACATCACAAACATTCATACCTTCGAACACAAATTCATAATTCGATTGAAAAGCCAATTTTTCAAACGTACTGAGATTCATTCTCGCGGACATCGCAACCGATAAAATATTACTTCGTTTTTCAATACTTAATTTTCTTTGTATAGCAGGGGATTCCAACCAGTGAAGAATGCCCCCCATAGGAGTGTATTTAAGAAGTTCCAAGGGGACAGTGGTTGGCGTTTATTAAAGATTTTTAATATTACATATTACATACATGTCGGCGTCCGTGGCGCAGTTGGTAGCGTCGCTGGCTACGGTTACGGATGTCTGGGGTTCAATTCCCGGTGCGGACGGTTTTCATATATTGATCTTTCAATCGATTTATGGATTTCTGTTCGTAGTCTGAGTCCTCCCTCCCACCCATCCCATCCTCACGGGGCGTAGCGAGAGCGATTAGCTAACCACTAGTCCTGTCATAGCCATATCCTTCTATCCCTACTCTCTTTGAAAAAAAAAGAGAGGTTGAGCAACTGAGTAACAAGCAGTTCTCGTAGAAAAATTCTGTTAAGATACCTCCATTAGGAGACCATATGCTCCACATTGGGAGCGGACATAGAAAAAAAATATATACTACATATTATTATATGCATTTGAGAAGCACCTTTTCACTTAGAATATGATTATCTTGGGAAGAGGGAATTATTTTCTGAACATTGGTGAAAGGAGAAATGGAGCAAAATACGTTTAGAGACTCTGCTATAGAAGAACCACCAACTAATCTTTTAAATATCATACTGGTATTGGTTTTAAGTTAACAAACCTTTTCTCTATGATTCATTGTGTGGATAGTTTTATTTAACGGTAAGAAATATTTTAATGATAGTTCAACCAGCTTCTTTTAATTATAAATTCATTAAATAATAGTATGTGCCTTCGAGAGATAAAGTGGACTAAGTAATAAAATGGTGAAACATGTTTGTTGAAAGTTTTAGTTTACTTACATTAAGTTACTCTTTACTGAATTTAAGTTTACTTTTGCAGTCTGTATTTAGTTGGCTCATTTCACTTTTATGATACTTTATGACATTTAGAATACCAAAACGCACCTAACTCGTTTTTTTGTTAAGTGTCAGTTGGCTCACTTCACTTCTCATTGGCTAGCATGTACCCAATGAATTACAAGTAATGATCACCCTACTAATATACTTATACGATATGAAAAGAGCATTGGCGCTCTGTTGGTCGACTTTAGAACTGGTTTATTTATTCTCATTTTTTTCTTTTCGTTTCATCGAAGTATTTTATTTAAAATGCAGTCGATTGCCATTTATTGAAAATTCTACGCCGTATTGCCAAGTGAGAAACTTCCGCTTGAATTTCTACGCTTTTTGCCGCCTTTTTTCAAACGATTTCATATTTACTACACATCCGATCGATTCTTAATTTGACGTAAAAAAATGCAACATAAAATATTCTCTGGTAATAAAATTTGTAACGAATGTTTTTATTTTGGATGTTTTTGACATGAATGAAAAAACAATCTTAAATTGAATTTGAATTTGGATTATTGAGATTTTGTACACTTCCATGTATTTTGTCACTAACGACCCCTCAGTCGATGTCTTAAATTAAATGAATTTGAATTGTTGAGATTTTGTACATTTCCATCTATTTTGTCACTAACGACCCGGGTTTCGCCTTTCGTCAGGCATTCTAGTACTCAAAACCCGGGTCGTTAGTGACAAAATACATGGAAATGTACAAAATCTCAACAATTAAAATTTGATATTGAAATTCCATCAGGCACCCTCAGCCGATGTCTTAAATTATATCTTAATTTGTTAACATTTATATTGATTGATAAGTTATTAAACTTTCAGTATAACATGCTACAAACCTGTAAAATCGTTAAATAAATATTACATACATAAACAAATTGTTTTATTTACATTTCAATTACGTCAAAAATTCTTTGGCATTCATAGCCTAGCTCAATTGTATTTGTTCATGTGTCAACTCCGATTTTAATAAAATGTAAGGGAGGAAAGACGAGGTTATACTACATATATAATCATTTTTAGCTTGGTTTTGTACTTTATCGATGGAATGGAAATAATACAGCCTCTAAGCCGTCTTTGTACACAAATGCATGAATCAATTTATGAAATTATCCATGTAGATATTCGAAAACTAGATGACAAAACCGTAACCATTACCATTTTGCCACGGTGATTGGCGACAGATTTATAAACTAGTTTTACATATAAATATCTGATCAATCAAGTTTGAAGAAAATACATTAATTAAAAAACTTCTTTTTAAAAAGAGAATCACACTTTGAAATTTGATCTCAATACCCGGTTGTTTCCTCATTACGCTACTAAGACCCAATTGATTATAATCCAAGGTCCGAGTTACGGCATAGATATTTATGAGGGTTTTTGTAAATTATAACTAATTTCGACTCAATAAATACACGGAATGGCATTCCATATCAAATAATCTATGTTTTTTGTATGTCCAACAAAAAAATTGTTGCAAGAAAATAATTATTTGACCACCAAATTAAATTGAATTCGGAAACCAATATATCTTTATAAACGGAACGCCCGAAATAAAATTGTAGTATTGTTCAAGCAGGGACTTTCAATCTGCTTCCTTCATTTATTCGTTTACCATCCATCCAAATTCGATCAAACTTTGGCAAGTTGTTGTGCGCACACCCGTGAAGGTTTCTGAAGAGAAAAAAATTAAATCTGAAATTAAAAAAACATATTCATGTATAAAAAAATAATCAAATACGTACAACTACCGACATCTCTGATCCAGACGGAAAAACAAAAAATATGGAATAACTGTATTAAAAAAAAACGGCCTTTTTTCTGGCTGAGAAAAAAAAATCTGAGCTTCGGGTCGGGTTCGGGTAACAAGTGTGATATTGAGACTCGGGCTCGGGCCTGAAGATGACCAGCTCGGACTGGATAATTTTATGAAATTTCAGCCCGTGCATTAATTACTTCAATAAACAGAATTAAAACACAAACCCTTTTTTTCATTGAGTTGCATTGCACCGCATGTCGGGTACTCACTAGTTATTTATAAAATGAGAAGCAATGCGTGTAAGATTTTTTAGTTTTTTCAACAGATAATCAACAGATAATCAACTGACAGATTACATAAATATAAGACCACGCCCCAGTTCTGTCTTGTCCATAAATTTGAAATAAACTTAATTTTGAAAATTTCATGTAGTTTAAATTCAAACATTGGTGGAAAGATATAATGAGATATGTTTCACAAATTTTATTTATAGATTCCGCTTAAATTTTGAGCGTCACTTTACTTCACGTTACTTTTTATTATGATCCCATTAAATTTGGATTATTGAGATTTTGTACACTTCCATGTATTTTGTCACTAACGACCCGGGTTTCGCCTTTCGGCATCTTCAGGCATTCGAGCACACGAATGGACTCGAACTGAGAGACAGTAAACAGTTTCTAACGCTTATATAGAAGATACAAATGCGACAAATATCATTTACGAGGCAATACATTATCACTTTAGAAGTAGGGGGCAAGAATATAAATTTCCTTGACCTTAATATTGATATTAAAAACTCCATTCATGAATTTAAAATTTACCGAAAACAGACGTTTTCAGAAGCCACGATCCATTTTAAGTCAGACCATCCTTTCTCATATAAATTGGCTGCTTTCCATTCTCAGGTTCACAGATTAGTCACTATACCTCTAAATAAATTTAATTTTGAAAACGAACTAAACATTATTAAACAAATTGCCATTAATAATGGCTATGAGGCGTCTCTTATAGATAGTCTTGTATCAAAAAAACAACGTAAATTAGCAGAAAAGATGCTATATTTCGGGAACTTGTCTAAAGACATAGACCGCCCTAGAATCTGGCATAGAATAAGTTATTTAGGTTGCACAAGCTTTTAAAATTAAAAAACTACTCGCTGATAGTGTTAGACCGGCGTTCTATTGCAAAAACTCTCTAGGCAAATTACTTATTAACAATAAAGATAGAGTAAACTTTAAGAACAAATCTGGTATTTATAAATTACAATGCAATGATTGCCAACATTTCTATGTGGGTAAAACCACACGTACATTAGATATAAGGGTATCAGAACATTTAGCTGCCTTTAGATTAAAAAAGAAACTTCGACATTCGCAAATCACTTGCTAATGGAGAACCATACGTTTAATGCGGATGATGGGGTTAAACTGTTGCATAAAAACATGGGGGATCATAAATTATTTTATCAGGAAATTTTAGAAATTAATAGAGGCCAGTTATACTCCTTACCAATCTTGAATGAGCAGCTGAACCTTCCTAATTCTCCGCTATTATATCCGATACGTTGAAACACCTAACAGATTTCACTAAATGTGGAATGATTGTATATATTTACCCATTCGTCGAATTACATCCCGTCAAAACCCACAATACTATTATAATTGTAAAATCACTGGTATTTCTAAAGAAGTTGAAAAGCGGCAACCGCCTTCGGCAATTTGCCACTCTGGTAATATGGTGTTTACAAAATAAGGATTAGGACAATTTCCGAAATTTTAACTCAGGTATCGGTGTGGCTCTCAGACGTATAATGTATTGCCTCGTAAATGATATTTGTCGCATTTGTATCTTCTATATAAGCGTTAGAAACTGTTTACTGTCTCTCAGTTCGAGTCCATTCGTGTGCTCGAATGCCTGAAGATGCCGAAAGGCGCGTCGTTAGTGACAAAATACATGGAAGTGTACAAAATCTCAATAATCCAAATTTAATATTGAAATTCCATCAAGCACCCTCAGTCGATGTCTTAAATTATACTTAAATTATGATCCCATTGTTTCAATGAATATTTTTAATTTAGGATTCCAAGTCATATAACATTCAAACAGGATTTCATTGATCGTTTTTTGTTCCCGACGTTGTTAATAAGCGACGATGGGAGCCTGATTCCTGTCTGTCTCTTCTTCCAACCGAATGGATTCTACGGTTTACTCGGCGGATACAGAAATTGGACCCTAAAATGACTTGGGAGGAAGAAAAGAAGTTGGCGGGGATATAAAATCTTAAAGGCTCCGTGTGGTGGTTATATTCTCCAAATACGGAGCGGAAAAAGTTGAAGAAGTGTTAAAAAAAACTTCTTTTACGGTCCGCAAGTTTGTTACATCTACAAAGTATTCATTGTAATGAGGCGTGGCTGAAAAAAATTACAGCAATAAATATATAATTAGATGTTATTTAATTACATTTGTTGGTATTTCGATATAACATTAAGATACTTCAAACAGCTTCTTTAGAGCCATGTTTTTTTGTTGCCCTGAATTCAATCAAGCTTAAGATTCTGATATAGATACAGTTTCAAAAAATCATCGTGCTTATCTGGTAATAGTTTTAAATCAATTTTTTCTTTGTCTGTCTTCTTGAAAGATTATTCTTAACAAAAATATCTGTGGCCTATAAGTGACTATAAATATTTATTGAGTACTGTAATTTCAATTAAAATTTCGATGGACAATTAAAAATGAATGCCAACACTGACAAATGACAAGTAAATTCCGTTAGGATAAGCGCAGTTATCTTATTGACATTTTAGGCATGTGCGATAAGTCGTAAATAACTTATTATATTTGACTCAAAAGATACGCCCTCCCGTCTATATTATATTTTATCGTTCAATTTAGCTCGTTCCTTACTGAATAACATGTTATATTATAAACAATTGGGAATATTTTAACAGTAACATTACAAGTTAAGATATTTTGAATTCTTGGTATTTATAATTAATGATAATATCTTAATAAAGTATACCATTTGTTGGTTGACTATTGAGACTTCACTGAATATAATCACTCATTAATTAGCGAAATATTAGGCGTAATGGTTTGATTCTTCATGAATTGCAAACAAAAATATACTGAAAAATAAAAAAGCTTATCAAAACTCTATGGATTAATTATTTAACATAGCTGTACAAGTTCCGTTTAGCGATCAGAAGGTCCTGATCCTTTTAATATTATATTTTATAATCTCAAAAAATATTTTCATAGTTCTAAAAACTATAAATCGTAATAAAAGTGTCGTTAGTTTAGTTACATATTTTGAAAAATGCATTACATACTACCAACTAAAAATTAAATGAATGATCGTTCAGCATTGTATGCAGCCGTTTTATATGACGTTACAACGATCGAGAAAACAAATGAATGGGCCCGATGCAGAACTGCACGGGAGTAATATTTTTAACTTGCCCAACTGCGCTTAAAAAAAACTGCCTTACTCAGGAACTTAGTGAAACTCAATTACTTCCAAGCTTTATGTTATTATGCCCCATGCTTAGAAAAAATCTTGGCGCCCCCTTATTTTATAAAATCCTACAGGACATATTTAAATGTTAAATCGTTACAGTATTTTGAATATAATTTTTAAATGTTGCAAACATAAGAAACAAAATAATACAGATAAAGAATATAAAAATGATCACAATCAATTGATTTTCGTTTCAATCGAAAAATAAATTGTCAATATGAAATAAAAAATCGATTAACCGTGTTTCAATATTCGTGATATCTCATTCAATGATTTTTTTCTTAATTTTGTTTTCTTCAAATAATAGTAAATACAATCATTCTGAAAAAAAGTATAAAGAAATATGTACTGGTATACGATTTCTGATCAATTCTTTCAACATGTTGTTTCCCAATGTTTTGTAAAAAAATTAACAGACTCTGGTTGAGTTGTACAATTTCAACTGTATGAAATACAAATATGTAGGACTTTTTTTTATTATGTGTTAAATCTACCGCAGAAGAAATCAATCTATTCTACCGACCTTAAAAAGATACAATAAAATTTTTTGTTTGAGTAATCAAGCATCTGTGGCCCCACGCAATATTAAAGTTAAGAAAAAAGTCGGAAAAATTTTCAGTTGATTGGTCCACCACCGCCTGTCACGTATTTACAATTCAACTATTTATACCTGGATAATATTACAAACCGCCTTAATAATAATCGATATAAAACATCATAACAATTTGGGAGAGTGTTCGAATTAATTTTTTTTTATAAATCGAATTAAAAAATACATTTGGCATTACAGTTCATAGTTGACAATACGCAAAACTTTTTTTAAGCTCAATTTTAATGAAATGAGATCATAAACATCCTTGTTCAAGATCACAAATTTAATTTTCCAGAACCCAGACACATCTGATTGCTAGAATAAAGCTCTTACCACTACACAACAGATTCCGATTTAGTCGTTATTACGTAATTTACCATCCAACAACTGATACTCGTCAAAATATCCATTGTTATATTTATATTGGAGCACTTCGGTGTACATACGCAACATTATATGGTCAGTGTACGTGCCGGTCTAAATTTAAATATATACTTACTTATATGCCTCATGTAAATAACTATTAATGATTGATGTTTATTAAAATTTTGAATACGGTATCAAATATCTCTGCACGATATAGCCAACATAACTTTCCATATAACACTGAAAAGAGGAATAAAAACTTTTTTTATTTTCGATGGATTCGGTGGTAACTTTTTTTCCATGTCCGCTTCAAATGTGGAGCATATGGTCTTTTAATGGATGTAACAGATTTTTTCTATGAAAACTGCTTGTTCCTCAGTTGCTCAACGTTTCTTTTTTCAAAGAGAGTAGGGATAGAAGGATAGGGCTAAGACAGGACTAGTGGTTAGCTAATCGCTCTCGCTACGCCCCGTGAAGATTGGATGCGTGGGAGGGAGTTTTAGATATCACAAACACTCAGACTACGAACAGAAATCCATAAATCGTCGGCCTCTGTGGTCTAGTGGTAAGTGTTTGCCCTTGCGAACATGTGGGTCCTGACTCAATTCCCAGCAAGGAGAATATCAAATTTAGATTTTTTTCAATTTAAATTTTGGACATGAATGACTTTCTCATGAATGACTTTGGACATGAATGAAATTCTCATCGTATTTATCTCGTATGATGTTCTAATTCTCAAAATATTTGGCACATTGGTTGTCAGCTGTAATGCCAGATATTTTTTAATTTTTGAAAAATTAAAAAAAAAATCGATTGAAAGATCAATTTATGTAAACCGTCCGCACCGGTAATTGAACCTGAGACATCCGTATCCGTAACCAACGACGCCACCAACTGCGCCACGGACGCCAACTCGGCAGTAACTTTGTGAAAATTATTTAATATAAAATTGATAACTTTGTTATTCCACTGGTTTATAACAAAGTTATCAATTTTGATTTTATATTGGAATCAAAACAATTCTCAAATATAAATCATTTTCCTGCTTTAAGAAAAGTAGCTATCAAACTTAAGAAAAATTCTCTTTGAATTATAGTTTTGATTTTTAAAAAGAGTTTAAAGATTAAAAACATAATGCCAGATTTTGAGATTGTTCACTCAAAGCTTCTATATAAAATAAATTGCGAAAAGTTCCAACATCTAAATGTCAACTCAATCAAGAAATTAAAAAAGTATTTCAAATATGTATGAAAAGGGTATAAGAAGCGTATTCATATAACGTTAATCGTAATGTTGTACGAAAAGCTTTTAAAGGCTCAAATTTTAAGACGTCTCATACCGCACGGGGTGCAGAGGTGGGCAATCTAAAGCAAAGTCGACAGCCAGAACACCCCGCGTCTGTCCAAATAAAAATAAAATACAGCAACGCACAAAAAAAAAACAGAAACGGGAGGTCGCCGTGAGATTCAACACTCACACAATATCAAAATAAGATCCGCGTCCCAGATATGACATGGAAGCTTCGTGCAGGTACGAAAGAAGCTTTTACGTGATTGAATCAAGAGACTTGAGTCGTGAATCATTGTTCATTTTATTGGCTCCCTGATGTTTGAAATTAGTAAACAATACTTATGACACATTCAAATACCGTTCTTGAGTAGAAAGTCATTTAAGTAAAAATGATTGAATTGAAATCTAATAGATGGAACGTTTTTTTCCATGTCCGCTTTCAATGTGGAGCATATGGTCTCCTAATGGAGGTATCTTAACAGAATTTTTCTTCGAGAACTGCTTGTTACTCCGTTGCTCAACCTCTCTCTTTTTTTCGAAGAGAGTAGGGATATAAGGATAGGGCTAGGACAGGACTAGTGGTTAGCTAATCGCTCTCGCTACGCCCCGTGAGGATGAGATGGGTGGGAGGTTTAACTCAGACCACGAACCGAATTTCATAAATCGATTGAAAGTTCAATCTATGAAAACCGTCCGCACCGGGAATTAATAAATTGAAAAGAAAGCAACGCATTTAGTTTTACAATTATTATTTAACATAGTTAGCTATGTTGACATCACACACTCGTCAGAACTATGACATAATATAGGAAAATTAATGCATTTTTGAAAATAAAAATACATCTTACTGCTGTAAAAATGGAAATATATTTAGCCCTACAAGGATCATTATCAAATATTGACAGTATTTTCAGCATCACGCAATCTTCAGAGCAATGATTCCACTGGCGTCACAATATTGTCGGTCTATGTGGTCTAGTGATCAGAGCTATGCCGTAGCGATCGAATCGGAGATCTTGAGTGCTTGTAATGTATTTTCAACTCGAGTTAATCCTAGAGCAGGGGTGACGAACCTAAGGCTACATACGGCCTCTTGGATTCTCAAGTGCGACCTTTTGACTAAATCCAAATTTTCATTATTTGAAAATTTTGTAAATAAATTTCATTGTTTTCGTTAATTTACAAAATAAAGTAAATACATTGTTATGAATGTTTCTTAAATGCGACCTACCGACAGGACAAGGTTCACCACCCCTAATCTGGTATCTAGAGTGATCTAGTATCTACTTAAGGCTAAAGCTTAATTATTATCACATACATAGTTATTGTTGCCGTAATATAATTAAAATCTTCTAAATAAATTTAGATTCAACGAATACGTTTTAGGATAATTCACTCCTGATACACTCCTGGCAATCGTTTGGCTTTTAACGTTGCTAAGTTACAAAATACGCCCTGTGTAAGAATAGCTACCGTTGGCGAAAAATAGATTCGGTAGTGCCTACATGTTAATTTAAACAACGCTGTAACAATGATGATTACTTATTACCTTGGAATCAATTGTTATTTATTCTTTGAAAGAAAGAGCCGATTCATGTCTCTAACATGCAAACACCGCTGTGGCAGACCAGAATAAATAAAATCAAATAAATTCTTCGCTCCGGCTCATTGACCGTACGCTGTGAAATACGGGTTGGCTTAGAAATTTCTATCAGAATACCGATTGATAGTAATCAAACAAAAAATTGACCTAAATTGAGCAACCATTACCGGTTACTATCGATATAGATACCTAAAGACAATGATTTGCATAATATATTTGGGGTTATAAATAATTGCACTTTGTGTTAGATAGTATTCACTTGGTAAGCTTGAATTTTTATTTTGATAGTTTGCATTTTGGATTACATAGTATTTACTTAGTGCACTCAGACTTTGATTTTAATAGTTTCCGCTTAGTTACGGATTCTTTTAACAATGTGAGTTAGGTTGTAGTAGGTTATGTTAGGGTTGGTCTGATTTGGTTTGTATAATGTATTCTAATGCGCGGAGGAAAGACAATATAGGCAGCCTAATACAGGATAGAGATGCGACAAAAAGTATTTTCATTGCGTTATAACTTCGTGCAACTATCGATTTCAAAGTGTGAATATTTATATTGATTGACAACTATTTTTATGAAAGTAAATATGAACTAAACAAAAGTGCATTTAATTGTGAGCCATATGTGTAGCGTTATCTTGATTTAGGAATAATCAGTTATTAAAATTGTGAAGTCTCTGTCGAATTAGGTACATCAGTAGTGTTTGCAGAGTTTTTTCAACAAATTACTTCATTTCGTCAAAAACGCACCACTTTCGGTTGTGATTAGGACGAGTTATACTGTATTTTATAAGTTTGCAGGGCCATACGGAGAGCGAGTGGATCTGAACACAAAGAAGCTATTTAATTATTATAAACTTTTTGTGTTCACACTGAAGAGATGTTACTAATTTTAATCTACTCGCTCTCCATAAGATGCCGTGTTTGTGTTCAAGGTGTATGGGACGTTTTAAATTCCTCTCACCCATCTGATCATATATATATATATGTTCTAGCTTTAGGGAGAGCCATGATTAGATTACTACTATTCCTCATATGCACCATTCTTGTATCCTCTCGGAAAAAGAGAGGTGGAACTGCTAAATATGAACCGAACCTTCTATTAGAAGTGTATAAGCTAAATATTGATAGCGAATTTTATATAGAAAAAAGAACATGCGTGATAATTAAATAAACGTAAGGTGGAGGCAAAATAATGAAAATGCAAGTTACTCTCAGTAAACCACTTATCGAAAAGTGTGTCAAAATTAACAAGTACCCTGTTTGCGAATCGCTTAATACAACTTTCACAAAAATAACAACTGCAACCCGTAAATGTCAGTATTAAACATCAACAGCTTAAAAAGAAATCAATAAACCTTGAATACCTGTCGCGGGCTCGGGGTCAACCTGTACTAGAACAGTGCAGACTGGTGCGAGCGGAACGACGGTTTTTCCCTCGCCATGATTGGTCGGTGGCGGCAGGTGAGCCTCACGACCAGTACTGGCGATGCGACGGTCAGACTCGAACCCGGTTTTCTCGTAAACAATCTCAATTAATCTGATATTCTCGGATGCAGCGTGCCCGCTACTCTAAGAACGAGTCCTGTGTGAAGTTTTGAGATAGCTTATTGTAATGCAATAAACCTAGAACATTTATATTCGACTCTTTAACAATGATAGTAACTACATTATTGACTTCAAATCATAATGGATTATTAAAATAATGTTACAATTACATTTATATTGAAGGTTACTAAGCATTATATTAAAACCATATCCGTTCCTAATGGCGACCCATAGTCGATCAGTCTTCTTAATTATCTCTCATTACCTTTACAGTCTTTCGTGTGAGACATCTTAAGTACTAACTATCACATCTTTTTCTCCATATTGTAATACATCGTTTAAATAATTGCGAATAAACAATTCACAAATATACTAGCAAACATATCGATCGCCCAGTTAATTAATCAGAAAACTCCACAAAATTGAGTTACATATGCAGTTATATGTAACATATTGTGCCCTATCTTATTGAGTGTCCAAATAACTTAAAAATGCCAAGAAAGATAATCTTCTAAAGAGTTAAACAAAATGTTGATATTTCTGGGTCTGTAAAAGCATATTTCTAAATATCCTTCTACTGACTTTACTCGGAAGTACTTAATTGCACCTGTTTGTAAAATGTATAAAATCTGGGTACATTAAAAACATTTCGAGTAATGAACTGGACTATCGATATACTCTTAGATTTGTAGACAATAATTTGTGCTTTAACGTAAATAAGGTTGAGGCTGAAAAAAGTAATTTCTTAAATTTCGATTGGAAAATTTTTACTTACTATTTTCGTTGAATTTATATCAACAACTTTTGAAATGTTCGAAATGTTTATAATGCTCGCTATGAGCGAAACCAGATTCTGATCTTTATAAAAAAGTGCAAGTAGTACAAAACAAATTGTGTTTTATTTTAAAAATATTTGAAATATTGTTTAACCATATCAAAAAATGCACCGTTTTTTTTTGATTAATTCATAAACTATGTCCACCAACTTAGTTTGGAATAAACACACGATTGTTTTCTTCAATTTATGCTTTTATTTTTAGAAATTGTATTTATACGTTATACGTTATTAGGTTTATGTGTAAAAAGCGGTTGTCAATAAACCTCGAGAACGAATAATATTTTGGATAGATTCGACGTTAACTTTGTAAAAGTTATTTTTTAATAAAATAATAAATTTGATGACGTTGTTATTTTACTGGTTGTATAACTACATCTAACAAATGTTTCTTGATATCCTCGCATCTTCAGGCCACGGTCAAAGTCCTTCGACGAATTCCATTTTATATTACTAGTATCACGAATCATTGCACACTGTTTTTCCATGTTAATAAATAACTTTTGTATAATTATTACGTAAAAACATATCATTTCTTCGGTGAGTAAGCCCGATGTGTCGTCGATGCATCAATTGTTCAATAACGCATACCACAGTGGTGACTATCATATATCTATAAATATCTAGTCATCCTCCACTTGGCTACCTACTCACTTCGTCCTCCTGCCTCTTCATCACCTCTTTCCCTCTTCGCTTCTTCGCTCCTTTCGACTTCCTCTGGAACCTGATCTCAATAGCGACCGGTCGGATTTGTCTTAACTGGTGTACACGGTGGTCGCAATTTCTTTCCATTGTTTTTAATCCCTAAATGATATTGGGTTATAAATAATTGCACTTTGTGTTAGGTAGTATTCACTTGGTACACTTGAACTTTTGTCTCGATAGTTTGCACTTTGTATAAGATAGTATTAACTTAGTACACTCAAACTTTGATTTTAATAGTTTTCACTTCGAAACGGATTCTTTTAACAAAGTACCACAGACTAATTTTGATAGCTTGACTTGGAAACGGATTATTTTAATTTTGTATGTTATGACAATGAAATAAATTATATTAACATATTGCATGTCTACTTAGAACCCTGCTTCTTCATAAAAACCATTCCTATAATATACTAGTGAATAAATTCTAATGCTTGGAGCAAAGACAATACAGGCGGCCTAATATAGAGTTGCGACAAGTAAACTAGTCTATCGTGGAAAATCCTATGTTGCAAGTAGTAAAGAATAAGTGACATTTCATTACGGCGTTGTGAAACTATCGATGTCAAAGTGTGAGTATTTATATTGAGTGAAAACTATTTTATCTATGTGATAATATTTTTTCGTAAGTGCAACATATTTCGTCAATGTTTAAATATATTTTATTATGTGGCATCACTTTATGTTTAGTGAAATTATTTGTTTTTTGTGGAATGTATTTGTTATAAGTGAAAACTGTCTTTACGAAAATGAATAGCATCTAAACAAAAGTGCATTTAATTGTAAGCCAATGATATTTTTTACACCATAAAAAATACAATTCACTAACTGTAAATGCTTTGTGAACAAGAATTACATATATTATATACTGAGGAAAAAAAACAATACTTGATACGCAAAATATTCTTTAGTGTTACAATAAAAAACTATAAGTTATATTTTAAAAATCTATAACACTAGCATCTTGACGTTTACTGATTTTTTTAAATAGTGCACTATTTACAGACTATTCGTAATCGCTATTTTCGAGAAGTTTTACACTATCAAATGGATTTTTCATTGAATTATTATTGATATAAATAAAATATATACGGAAGGTCTCATAGTTTCGTGTGATCTATATTATAATAACAGATATCTGAGTGATCAACGTTATTGTGTTCGGTAGCATTGTGCACGGATTCAAATCCCGCTTGACGCACATGATTTATCTAGGATTCGTCTTGTAGAAAGCATATTATGACATATATTAGATTTTCTATGTCGTCTCAATTCTTTTCTACCCATCTGATTTTGAAATCGGTTCAAACGGTATTAGTTTACTGATAGTCTTTTCCTATACCCATCCTTCAAAAAATGTTTATCGCTATGTAAAGATTGCTGCTAGATGTAGGTTACTCACATAGTCTTAAAATAACAAAATTCTTGTAATGTCTAATATATTTTAGCATTAACTAAACGTCATACTTCAATATCGTTGATTATCTGTCGTATACAATCATCAGTTGATAATGCTTGTGATGAATGAAAAAGGTCGTGATCATTATAAAAATGTGGAAGTAATACAAACAAACTATAACGCCCTTTCTCCGATAATTGACAGTTAACACCTTACAAGGATGTATAATTGAGTAATTTCTGGTTCGAAATAGATAACATCGTTTCTCAGTAAATAGAAAAACATAAAATTTGGATAAATTCGGCATCTTCAGGCATTCGAGCACATGGATTCAGAAAAACATAAGTTCGTAATAAGTTCATTCTCGAAAATGGCGAAGATTGTTTTTGAAAACCGTGCACTCAGTACCGACACAGGATACAACAGTAGATAGGTATGCGTTATTTATATTTTTTGTCGATAGCGACAGCAAAGTCGATGCTGATGATTGTTCATCTTGATTTGAGAACTTTTAACTGCCTCATCCACCTTTTAATACTAAAACGTACCGGCACATCAAAACCTGCTCTGGCAAATTTCATTTTACACCGGGTATTAAAATACACGATCTAACATTCACATCGTGTATTTTTCACATTGCATATTTCATATTATGAAATTAAAATTATAAAAATCCATTTTATAGCTTTATGTCACACCACATATGGGTTTTCTCTGGAGTTGGTAATAATTAGTATTGTCTCGTTTTTTAATGTTTGAACAAACTGGAATCGATGATGTTATAAAAGTTTATTATACATATCTTGAAAAACCGTAAACTGTAATTGTATAAAAGATCTCAACTATTACTTTTATTGAGATTTTTAATGGCATTACTAAAATTTTCACCTTTATGAGTAATGTTTTTTTATGTTATGTCCACTAACAGTTTTGATGACTACTAGTGGAGTATTATTAGAAGTTTAATAATGAAACTTGTGGGCTAATCCGTCAATGATAGACGAATAGGGCTGAAAAAAAGTAGTAGAAACGAGTAGAAAATGAGTAGATCTAATATGGATTGGAGGTACTATAAACATCACGGGAATCCGTGCACTTTAACACAAATTCAAAAGTTGAGTGAGAAAATTATTAATAAAAAAATGTTATGTTGAAATGCTTCATAAGGAGCCCATATACTCCACATTTGGAGCGAACATAATCGAAAAAAAGTTTCCTAAAAGAAGCACAAATATAAATTTAATATAAATTCTACCAAGAAATTCACAATTCAATCGATAAATTAAAAATAGCCGATATAGCTACTTAACCAACACTATCAGACAAATCGTATATTTCTTTTGGAACTGGATATCTCAATATTTTTACCTTTTTATAATGTAGATCTACCAAGTCATGGAAAGAAGTGTTAAAATCAACTTCATCATGTATTTTCATTTATATTTTTACGAGTCTTAATATGTAAAAACATATCTCTACAGAATGTGTTTATTTCAGAAAAATACACTTTAAGGTGTATGAATATTTCATTTTTGATATGTTGGTAGTAAGAAGCTTTGCACTTCAAGACAGCGATGGTTATCAGTGTATTTGTACATTTATCAAAGACATATTGGACGATAAGCCTCATTGGGATTTCATAAAAAGTTGCCTACACTTTTTCCATATATATATTATACATATTCAATTAAAGTATAATTTCGTTTTCTGTCCATTGGATTTTGAGACGTTCGGTCCCTGGGGACTCTCTGCTTTGAGGACGGTGGCGGAAATTGGTCGAAGGATGACAGACAGGCCGGTTGAGTGCCACTCAAGTGAATACCTTAGACAGCGAATAAGCATAGAAATCCAACGAGGGAATACAGTCGCCGTTATGGGTACGCTCGAGGTATCCAGGGGGATGTAGGAAATTATATTCATTCTGGGCGACAAGTTTGTTTAAATGTTAAAAAAAAAAAAAAAAAGAAAAAAAAACATATATATTTATTCTTTAAATTCAACCTAGAAAAATGTTTGTATGTTTGTGGTAATGTATTTATTTATTCATATTGTTATGTTTATATTATATCATAATTTTATAATTAAAGTAGAATCATAAAATATTAAATATTACTATACAAGATGATAAAATATTTACTTTACAATCTGAGTGGTTTTACAGCATCCTTTAGCAATTAAAATCAACGTTTCATGACAAAGGGCAGATTAAATTTTACGTGTAGAAATTATTTAATAATTACCAATCCTTGGCGCAGTTTCGTGTACATCCTGTTACTGGATCATTAAATCCTTTTTATACTTATTTTCTAGCATTATACATCTTGCTGCTGTTGCTGCAACTCCATCACAGATCGCGTTTCGTCATATTTTTTTATTTTACCCTTCTTCAATTTTTTCTTACAGTATTTACAGATGTCGTTAAACTTTACTAATATGCGCGGTCGTTTTATATCTAAGGGGAATATTTTTTCATTATATTTAGAAAACATAAATAAATAAAGGATGTTTCTTCCAATGAATTATTAATTTGTAATATTATTTTTTTATGAAGTTGTTCCACGAAATACTCAGTCGCTCAACTTTTACCTGTTTTCGGATAAAATAAGGAAGCATACAAAGAAAGAAGTAGAAGACGACTAGTTAATACATAGTCGCTCTTGCTAACCTCAGTTTTCAGGATCGCATCAATCGTATTCTAACACAAATCCACATCGGTTGAAAAATGTATTGATGGAACTGTTTATACTCGGTTTCGAATCCGTATTTTTGCGTTGGCATAGCAACCCAAAATATAATTTCGCAATAAAATTTCAAAATTTGTGAGCATATTTGCATCAAATTAATGCGTTTCTCGACTCAAAAGATACAGTGGATAATTATCTATCATTTAAATTTAAAAAAAATGGTCTTCACCTAAACGAGATAATGATCAAAAAAATGCGTGACGATTACAAATATGTATGTACCATCGGCGTGCAGTGGACTTGCCACTATCTCTATCGCACATCCAAATTTGGGTATAAGCAAGAAGGATACAAGAGTATGCGCCGCATGCCCTTGCATCTCACTTGCACCTTCACTTTTCATGTGATTGAGGGAGAAAGAGATAAAGCCACCGCACGCGCCTGGTATGTATTTATGATTTAGAATAAAATAACATATTTGGCATTCTAGCTAGTAATTTCCAATGCTCTAAATATTTTTGTATTCTAAATCACATCAAATAAACTCAATGATATTTTTTTTATGTCGGGCGATCAAAATTATTCTAAATTAACTGACTGATTAAGTGACTTAAACTGAGACTTATCTGATTACTAAGGTTAAACTTCTTACCTCTAGACCACAGGGACCGACAAATATATATAATGCATAAAACGAAATACCCTATTCAATTTTAATAAACACAATTACCATGGCATTATAAAGATTGATGATACCTGAGATTGGAGATGATTGGATCTAGCGAGATATTTTGAAGGCAAAACTAATCGCCTGAGACAATGCTATAAAACTGAATCTGCTCCTTGCCGTCTTGCCACTACATCTTTTGGATAGAACACGAAACACAGATTAGAGAAAAAAATATAACATAGTATCAACTCATCCGTGGATAAATTGTGTACAAAGCATCTGTCATTTAAAAGAGACTAGCTACAGTTGTTGTTATTACTCTTTTTACCTGCTTATTTTTTCAATGCCTACATGTCATATTAATTTCCTAAGATGTATGGACTATTTTAAAATGCCAAAACAATAAAACCTCGATACAGCGGACAAATTTTTATGTCATATTTGAAAATTGTCGAAAATAACCCGATTATTTATATTCATGTATATAGGAGTGGTGACTCGTGATCAATTTTTAATGAATAATTATCGATTGGTAACACATATTTTGCAGTTTTAAAGTGTACTAATGGCCAAACTTCACAAAAAAATTTTTTTTTTTTTTAAATCAAATAACATTTTTCATAAATTTATAGATTTTATATTCTTTTTATTTCAACTTCTTGCGCCTTGTATACAAATGTGTTTTGTTTGTCATTTTCTCAACAAATAAAAAAGTTTGAATTATTGATATTTTGTGAACTTCCATGTATTGTGTCACTAACGACCCGGGTTTCGGCTTCGGCATCTTCATTCATTCGAGCGTACGAACGGACTCGAATTGACAGACAGTAAACAGTGTATAACGTTTATTTAGAAGATACAAATACGACTAATATTGTTTACGAGATAAAATATTATAAGTGTAGGATCCACACTGATACCTGAGATAAAATTTGGAGAATCCTTATTGTGTAAACAAACGCATTAACAGAGTGGCGAATTACCGCTTTCCAACTAGCATTAGAATTACCAGTGATTTTACAATTAATAACATTGTGGGCTTCGACGGGATCCAATTCGACGAAAGGATAAATATATACAATCATTCCACATTTAGTGACTTCTGTTAGGTGACCACGAGATGAATTAATCTATATATATATATATATATATTTTTTTTTTTTAACGAAATCATTCATGTATAGGATACAGCAACGGGGAGTTTGGAAGATTCAGTTGTTCGTTCTTAAATTATAAATAAAAATCTATTAGAAAACTTACATTATCACGAATTTTTGGTTTTGACCAACACACTTGACATTATAGTTAATTATAATTTTGGGTGTTAAAAAGGCAAATATGCTATTATTCTGACTTGATTTGTATTTTACGTCAATTAAGGAAGCACTTTTTTAACTATCAGCAGCTGTTTCGATAAAAAACGTAATAACTTTAGGTTAAGAAAATAAAATATGTTTATCTCATATAACCTCGTAAGAGGTTAATTAATTAAATTAACAGTTAGATTTATTTCAAAGTTTATCTTCTTTCTTATTTTATTTTTTAAATGTTAAAATACATCTACATTGATTTTTTTAATCCGCTGAGCTGGTTTGAACTCCAGAACTGACAGTTTCAAAAATTGTTTTTTTTTTATGGATGTCTGTAATGTCTGATTACTCTATCAACCATCTGATCCTAAAAATAGGACTTTTGGGAACAAATAGCTAGTCTTGTGCTAGCTATCATTCTACCCTTAATCTCTTCGAAAAAGAAAAGACTGAGCGATTGAATAACAAGCAGTTATTGTAGGGTTAAGCTCCACTGTGAGGGAATAATATCAATGTTTTCATTTCGGTTGAAAGATGTTGTATATTTTGGTTATGAAAATAAAACAAAATAACGTATATTCCATTTTGTTTTATTTATCAATATATAATTTTCATTCAATAAATAAAAATGTTTTCTTTTAGAATTTTGAGGGAGAAATGATCGCTTTCACGCGATACTACAATAGGTTCGAACCTTTTTATTATATGCGTGTCGAATCATTCCGAGAAACGCGACGAGAACTTTTTTGTGAGATTCTTTTGAACATTTTTTTTGTTTCGATAAAAAAATCGGCCTTTATTTGTTCAATCTATTCACAGGTGAATTTACAGTAGCCACCATTGTATTGTATTATTTGTTCAACGCGATATCATCTAACTCTACGGAAGATATAGTTGAATACGTCAGTAATAAATTAATGTTTACTTTATTGTAAACATTCGAGATACACTGTAATTAAAAAAAAGTTTTATTTGCGTATTTTCTAAAATTATTACTTCCGGTGTCATTACTTACGTCCTGGAAGAATCTTTGAGCTTTCCATAACTAATCTGTTAACCTACCACCTTTTTTTTTCCCCTACCTCTACTTTCCTACTGAAACTATTATGTGGAGTCCGCGAAGCGGGCTTCTAGTTTCCTGGCTAAAGTCAGTGCTAGGGTGGGTACAGACTAAGTCTTTATATTCCTTTCCCGCATGTAAGCTAGCTACGTACTGCTATCTAAACGATTCTGTCAGCTGAAGGCTTTGTGTGGGGAAAACATTTAAGAAAAAACCTCATACGAAAATGATTGTCTTTGAATCATTAACAAAAGTTCAATTCTTGACCAGAATTGCTCGTAATGTTGGCGTAAGTTTGAAGAACTTACTTAGCTTATTTTAGACATGCCCAGTCCCTAACTCAAATGTGCGAGCCTGTCTCTCGCCACGTATTTATATGCAGCTGCCGATTTCACGGTGGCTCAATACACCCCATCCTACGCCTACATGCGTTGATTCACTTATGTTATTTTGTTACAAATGTATAAATTGTTAACAATGTTTATGTTAATAATATTACATAGAAACTACATATATAAAAATCTGATTTGATGTTAATATAAAACATGAAATATGTACTAAGTAAATATACATTTCTTTATTATTATAACAGATCGAGTAACTTGATCTATAACGTACTACTTATGTATATTTAATATCATGTAATACAATTATTAATGAACAAGGATTTGTTTCTAGTAACTTTCTAGTAACTTTCTAGTAATTTCTAAATATTAAGTTTTCAAATAACTCGTACTTTTACTTCACCAAGGGACAAAACATAAATAGAAAATAAGCTTCTCCCCCAAGTTCTAAAATTATCATTTCAAATAGGTATCTGAATTTCCGAGGTATTCATTTCGTCGTATTTAAATTTAGTCTTCAAAGTGTCCCCCCTACAGGGGGGCAGTATGCAGTTTTAAAAATAAATGAAGTATTTATACACACATGTAGAAAGATACAAAAGTACATATTTAGATAAAGCACAAGTGTTTCTAAAACTTTTCATGTCCGTTCCCTTTTTAATTATTAATGACAAAGTTAATATTTGATTAAAAATATGTTACGAAAATTAACAGATTTAATAAAAAATTTATATTTAACTAATTTCTACTTGTATGTAATTCTGGCAGGGATTACAAAATTATTATTTTTTTATTTAACTTTTTTTTTTCCATGTCCGCTCCCAATGTGGAGCATATGGTCTCCTAATGGAGGTATCTTAACAGACTTTTTCTACGAGAACTGCTTGTTACTCAGTTGCTCAACCTCTCTTTTTTTTCCAAAGAGAGTAGGGATAGAAGGATAGGGCTATGAGAGAACTAGTGATTAGCTAATCGCTCTCGCTACGCCCCCTGACGATGGGATGGGTGGGAGGGAGGGAGGACTCTGACTACGAACAGAAATCCATAAATCGATTGAAAGATCTATCTATGAAAACCGTCCGCACCGGGAATCGAACCCGAGACATCCGTAACCGTAGCCAGCAACGCTACCAACTGCGCCACGGACGCCGACTTTTATTTAACTATGAGGTAGAAAATAACACCACAGTTTTGTCTTCTAAAATGATTTCAATTTGATTCAATAAGCATTTCAGCATAACGTCATTATCTTCGTAAATGTATATTATGTTTATATGCATTATGTACGCTTGAGTTTTGGAGTGTTTCGAAACTTGACTTACGACATCCGGTTATAGTTTCACAAATATTATTCGAAGCATTAAAAAAATCATGTTTAGTAATTGATCAAATAAATATTTCATAAAAACCCTAAAACGACGTTTTCATGTCAAAGAATGCTCTCATTTATTCGCAGTCTATAAAAGCCGACTTCAAGAAACTTCAATCAAATATACTTAAAATTGTTCGGTAATAATTTTGTAAATGAATTCAAATAATGTTAAAATACCACAAGTTCCTGAGGCAAAACAAAAAATATAAGAATAATTACTTCATTATTCATTCATGTAGATGCGTAGAAACAAAAATAATCGGTGTGTATATAAAAAAAAATTCTTTGTATTTCTACGCGCATTATTTGGAGACAAACAATATTTTTCATATCGAAATTCCATGCGAGACACAGTTTTAGGTGTCCTGTTAACAGCATCTGAGAGATAAATTTAAAAGCCATCGACCTCCACTTCCGCTTGATCTCTGTGTTTAATATGGTACTCGCTAACTACTGTTTTAGGTATGTTCCTTTAACTACAAGAGTATGCGTGTTTAATCAAAAATAGATATCAACAACACAACATGATGTTATCAAAAGAAACCTGATTGATATACATTCATGTTCAATAAACAATATCCACTTGGCTATTCCATAGATACCATCACATAAATTTGGGTATCGACTGTAACGTTTGGGCGACTTACCCAATTATTTTCTTTCGTTAAAACATTACGCGTAATACTAAAGGCCAGGGTTGGGGAACCTATGTCTTCAAGGTAATCAAATATGGTGTTTTATTATTTATTATTTTCATTCATCAAAATTTACACATTAGTGAATCTAAATCAACTTAGTCGTACGTGAATGCGGTCTTTTAATTTTACCGATAAATGAATGCGGTTTTGCAACTTAAATTGTTCCACTCTTGCTTTAATCCGTTATTTTAAGAATTCTGTCTTCTTGAAGCAACACTCTCCACTAGTCAATATTCATAGTGAATCGAATTTTTGGTCTGCTTCTTGTCCGACGTCCTATCATACTACCGAGGACTAGCTTCACCATGAATTATTATTTCTCACCTGCCAATTAGTAATGTTATCAATAACATAGAAGGAAATAGTTGCACCTACTCATTTTTAAGTCAAGAATAAAAACCATTGAATTCCTTAGAAATAAATTGCCTTGCGATATAGTTGTCTGAGGATGCTTCTCAAAGAGGAAAGACATAATCAATAACATTGTAAGATTACAATAATCCATACTATTCGATACACATTATTAAATCTGTATATAAAAAAGTTCATTCACAGATATAATCTTTATGCTTTGAAACGGATTAAGAAGGACAATCTAGCTTTTTCTATTTACCACTAGGTATTTTTTTTACTTCAATTGATTAAATAATTTTATTTACAACGTCACTCATTTTTTCTGAAGACGACTTTAATAAATAATTTGTTTCGATTGGGTTTCTAGTATGATAATAATTACTCTAGCATTCAAATATAACTAAATTTTAGTTTTTTTCTTATCTTACCCACTAAATTTACGAATTGAGTGCTGATAATGATAAAATAACTGACTGAAATGTGGAAGTGGTTTGGATAAAATTTTATGTACATCATTAGGAAATAGAATCGAGAGAGAAATTATTTTTAAATTGTTAATTTAAATAGAAATTGGAGACGACTCGCGTTATCAATGGTAACAAATTACTACAGAAATGTTAATTATTCTATAGAACTTTTTTTTATCGAGGCACACTTTGTATTTATTTTTTTAAAACCTTAACATTTCAGATTAAAGATAAACGTCGAAGTGGTTAAATTACTTTAGGTCACTTTAAATTATATTGTAGTCTTACAGCCGAGTAAAGACGATTTAGGCCTCTGCAATTTTACATTCGATTCCTAAAATGGAAATTTTCATTCATTGACATGTAGATTTATATTCAAATGTATCGTTTTCTATGATTTTGTGGAAAGACATGAATATTTATTAAAATGAAACAGACTTTTTCGTATTAATTCTGCAATTTAAAGAAATGGCCAAGACTGTGTTTGCTCGTCAAAAGCATTTTCAAGTGGTTAGTTGCTGATTTAAATGATAACTATACAAGATATGTCTTGACATCAGAGATGTAATTATTAAGTGAGCTATAAATCGTCAAAAACATCACCGACATTCTCGCCGTGGGATATAAAAACATAATTATATCGATTGAAAAATCTTAAAAGTTTATTCAAACATTTGATCACCAAACGGATTAAGATGGCCGCCTTAGATCCGTCCCAGCTCGACCACGGTCATTCGTTAATCATATAAAATATGTTTTTTCATGTAATAATCTAAAAGAGATATAAATTGTTGACAAGTTAATAGTTATTGATATTTATTGACTAAGTAATACCGACATCGACTTTGAATTGAAGGTATAATCACTCTTTTATGTCATAATTGAAGAAAAAATAATCAATTCGTACAGCTTAAGTGAGCTGCGCACCGCCGCAACTATTAAATGTACCAAATAATAATTTAAGACGGAAGTTGGCCTAATGATCACAGGTAGCTCATAACTGAAAAAAATATTCAGGGTTTTGTAATATTTACGGTACTTAAATAATGGATCTTAGAAATTGAAATTGTTTAATGAAAACCAAAGGCCACCAGAATCAGGAGGTAGGAGCAAAGTATCCGCTGACATGGACTTTACAATTTGTGTCGTGCCTCGTAAGAGCACTTCTTATCGATCAGAAGATTATAGGTTCAAGTTACAAGATATTCGAAAAGTTTGCTATTGGCATACGGAAAGCGAATGGAACTCGATTCATAAAAACTCTTTCATAAGCTCTTTTTTTATTAATCTTTTTGTACATTACATTGCATGCTACCAATTCTTGAAGAAATTCTCTTCGGACGTTCCAGGCAAGAATTCTAAGCACGAATACGGTTTTTACGCTACAGAATACGTCCTGTAAGAAGAATTTGAAGCTCACTGTGGGCGCGGGTGGGTACAATGTGAGTTCAATACCATTAGAATACCAAACGTTTATTTTTTTCAATTTATTGAGATCTAGGACTTCGTTTTTGAATATCGCATGTTATTTGAAATATTTAGCATAAAGCCGTATACTTTTTATGAAAAATAAATAGGGCATTATTTAGTTTGGTTAGTGCCTAATGGAGAAAAAATTTCGTTAATTAACTCTTGATTTTCTCTGATAATTGATTTTAGAATGAAAAAAAGTTAAGAATAAATTGTGTACGCAACCTTCAGGCAGAAGGTATATAACCAATAGAATTTTAGTAATTACACTATTTTTTACTAACAATAAAATAAGTAACCGTTTTTGTTAATTAGTAACTGTTTCCCCATTCAAATACAGTTGACAGAAAAAACTACGAATCTGAGACAGCGCTTCGCACTTGCGACTTCACTTCCATTAAACTCTTTCGAAACAGTAGCCAAATTAGCTCAAACGACTTATTCGGTAAATAATTTTATTTTTCGTAATTAAAAAAGACCTCTAATGATTTCTATGGAAATGTGTCTTTATTTTTGAGAACACGAAATAGATAATTATTGAAGGTGAATTCCTTGTTAGTGATAAAAGATAATATTAGAAGTATACCAAGTTATTTATCATAGTTATCTAACAAACTGTGATTCATCATTTAAAAGTTTGTCTATCTCTTTGTCGTTTATTTATAACGGTCATTATTTCAAATAAATTTTAACATTTAGTAAATAGACAATTAGGAATAATTATTATAATATATTAAATTACGTTTAATCCCTCACATGCATCCATTTTTATTATAATGTGTTGTAGTAACATACAATCAAGTTTTTAACATTGATCTAAAGTATTTCGTACTGCGTTGCCCGATTCAAAACATTACATGAGTATTTTCTCACTTTTATTATATCACTAAAAATGAATACTAAATTTCGGAACTAAAATAAAATGTTTTATATTTAAGTATCTCAAAACCGATATAGACAGAGCTGTGTGGACACAATATAAAATTCAGTAAATTTTTATTCTCAAATTAAACATTTTGTGCATATTTTTCGTTCACTAAAATTTGAATTCTTGTGTTTTCAACTTTTTTCGCCCTTCCCTTTTTCCTATAAAAGTGACGTTTAAAACGTTTGATTGGTAAATAGAAAATTTATGATCCGTTTTCACGAATCGAGTAAATAATAACTTGGCTAGTTTAAATATACTCGTAAGTAAAAAATATAATACCTGCTAACCCAACTATTTCTGCCAGTCGACTGAACGGAAGTTCAATTCATTATTGGTTTACTAGCTTCCTCTATCTACAATATTTTCATGTATCATATTTGACTGACACAAACTGGCTGTGGGATGAGTTCACTGTAAGGTTTTGTGGAATATTTTGATATTAATAATTCAACATTTTATTGATTCATTTTTTCTGTTTTACGATTTTATGAAATGTTGAAACGCCATTGCAATAAAGCAAATAAGCTTTACCGACAGAAATAGTACCTATAACATGGCAATAATCAAAGCGATTTGTAGATACCAAGGAATTCTATAAAGCATTCGAAAACCCGACTGTGTTTCGCGCTCTATACATTTCCTTGGTTCTCAGTACGCTTGAATATGGATCTATTATCTGGAGTCCATATTAAAATTCCTACAAGTTGAAATTGGAGCGAATTCATAAGAAATTTCTACGATATTTCTATTTCAAAAAATTTAAATATTTCTCCTTTTAATAGTTCCTTAAAAGAGTACTACCTAACCAAATTTCTTTTAGGAATGCTATCTTTTCACTCTCTTGAAGCACGAAGATCGTTTATGATTCTAAAGCATTTCTCTCTTCTTCTTCGGGGACGAGTTTATTATCCTGAAATTCTCATGACTATTAGCTTACATGCTCCCAATTTTTATTTACGTGGCCGAAACCATGACCAAGCAATTTTTTACTTAAAACTTGTTCTTCACGTCAGTCATTTGAGTCACCACCAGCCGTTTGGCTCACCAATGCATTGCCTAGAGAGTTGGATATTTTCAGCACCAAACTCTGGGTATTGTTCGCCAAATAGTATTTCCTTGTATATTAATGTCTTGTCCTCTTTATATTTTAAAAATGTTTTTATTTTCATTCTTTTTTTTTATTGTACTATTGTTATGTTTTTGTAAATGCATTACGCGTTGACGTCAGCTGTAATGTCATGCATTTTAATTTTTTAAATTCACAAAATAAATAAAATATATACAACGGATGTGATCAAAGAAGATGAAGGATTATTTTATACATGTCAACTTTAAAATGCTTTTAGTTAATTATTCTCCAGAAATAACCATGATTGTCCAAAAGGGTATTCAGATATAGTTTCACGCAATGAAAACTTTCACCCCTAAACAAACTTTGCGACATCTTTTGGAGATATTTACTTAAAGTATTAAATCCATGATTTTATTAATTAAATTTTATATCGATTCACATCTTAACCATTAACATTATTTACTGTATTTTTATATACAAAGAAAAATATTTTACATTACCGCTAATAATTGTCAATGTACTAAATTTTTGGATTTGTGAAGTCACATTAGATAAACTCAATGAGAAATTACGTTACTAACACCCATGTCCGAGATCACAAATTTAAATTTTACATTAACGCTACCGGGACAAGAACCCAGACACATTTGATCGCTTTTGTAAATCACATCACAAAGGCCGATGTTATTATGTTAATTATTTATAAATTTCTGTTATTATAATTTAATAATTTACCCTGTGCGAATTATTGAGAAGATTTGATCTGTCTAAGAGTATTTCAAATTAAAAAAAAATGTTTTTTTTTTAACATAGCAATACCGTTCTTAATGTTTTAATATAATGTGAAATAAATATATAGATTTAATCTGTATCACTCACAACTACTGTTATTTAACTATTTTGAACCAAGCCACAATTAAAGCTTCAATAAGATTCCCAATTCTAATCGATTCGTTTCATTATTTTCAGACAAGTGATGGATGGATGTGAAAATTATTCAAATTTTCTCTAATGACTTCAGTCTACGCTGTAACCTCTATCCGAACCGAGGTTAAAGAAATTATGTAAGTACAATTTCTCATTTATATCACATCGATTATTCATGTCTATAGTTTATTTTATTTTGCGAAGACCCCAGAGCAAAAAACGGCCGGCTGAGCTAGTAATATTTTTATCGTTGATCTAATTTCACTTTATATGTTAGTTACAAGTAGTTTTGTTCATTTATTTTTTAAATTGAAAATATTAATAAACGAGAAGTATAGGAAAGCAGCTCAGACAAATTACACGATTTAAGTTAAAGAAATTTTTTTCTTCGTTATTCAATAAGAAGAAGTAAACAATTTGACTCGTGCAAAATTCTTTTAGACACTTTTTTTCATAATAACTCTCTACATCTGCAGATTATTCTTTCAATAGTAAAGCATTTGACATTTTTCTTCGATAAATATATAAATATAATCATAATATTTAAAAGTTATAATCATAATACTTATACCATAGAAAACAACGTTTTTTATTTGATTTTGTAAGGAAATCATGTGTCAGTATATTCTCAGGATAAAGTTTGTTTGTTTGTTCTCTATCCGTTCCTTTGGCATTCATCCGATTTCTATGAAACTTTCGTGAGTTGTTGTGTGCACACCCGTGAAGGTTTCTGAAGAAAAAAATCTTAAAAAAATGATCAAAGACGTACAAACAGCGACATCTCCGAAAAAAGTGTATCCAAAATCACTTCAATAAAAAGAATTAAAACACAAAACCTTTCTTTCTTTGAGTGGAATTGCAACGCATGCCGGGTACTCACTAGTTTTATATAAAATGTAAACTCAATTTTTGACTTTTACTTTATGTTCAAATTATGAGATCAGCATGCTCAATAAACGAAAAGCCTTGTAAACAATAGAGGTATGTTTTTCAATGACCCGAGTGTTCACACTTTATTACTGCATGATTTCATAATATGCTTTATAATTATAGTGAAGTTAGCAATTGCATCGATTATTAGTTAGATAAAAAATGTAAATTCCAAACGGTCGTGTTTTGAGTTGAAAATATGCCCATCCGGACAAACAATTTCATGAATAAATTTTTCTTAAGATATATGTTTTTTTGATCATTGGTATGGATGTTTGTGATGTCACACAGACGTGGTGTAGTATAAACGATTAGCTAACTACGTCTATCCTCTTATCAGTCCTATATATGTAGAATATACAGATATAATTAAGTTATTTATTATTTCAAATCAAAGTGAGTTGTAAAATTTTAGACTTGCAAAGTTTTAATTAAGCTATAATTTAAGACATCGACTCTGAGGGTGCTTGATGGAATTTCAATATCAAATTTAAATTATTGAGATGTTGTACACTTTTGTAGTCGAACTGACTCGAGTCCATTCGTGCACTCGAACGCTTGAAGATGCCGCAAGGTGAAACCCGGTTCGTTATTGACAAAATACACGGAAGTGTTAATTAAGCTTTTAAATGTTTTTTATTGAAACTTTATCCTTTGTAAAAAAAGCGAGTTTGATCAACTAAAAACAATCAGTTTTTGTAAAACCTACTTCTGTACCGATGCTCCATTAGAATCTATATATTATTCTCTACATTGGAAACGGGCATGATTGGAGAAATAATACGAAAATTTAATTCTACTCGGGTTGTTTTAAACTTTTTACATCAACGAAAGCAAAGTACTGACTGAAAAAGGTATCATTTGCCAAAATTGCATTATTCAAATTCTCGCAGTTTGTAAACGCTACGCTTCAATTCGAGGCTTGACTTAACAGCTACCCTTGCAAGGGAGATGGCTTCCGGTAACCATCAAATAAGCAAAGTAAATTTGTATTGACAGGCGTGTAAAATGAAGGGCGTAATATGCCTTCCTCCGTGTAATAAGTACCCAACACCTGGATTCCTTAGTGCTATGTAAATGTTTTTCGTTTATAAAAAAAATACATGTAGTGATTGATACGGTTAACCGTGATGAAAAAATCACAGGTGGATTTTTCGCAACCATGTCACCTCTCTATGTGGACTATATTGGAGCTTCTCAACTGAAATTGATCTACAAGAATGGTTATTCAAAAGCCCAACGTCTCGGAATAGTTAAGGAAGGATGGAGTGAGTAAAGGCTTAGTAGTTAATCAATTGCTATGGCTACATCAGGTTTTTAAGATCGAATGAGTGGGAGCTAATTTTAACATAACATGCAATCATTCCTTTAGACAAAAATATTTAATTGTACGTACAGGGGTTCAAGCCCTTGCACACCACAATCCAATAGGAATAGCTTTGAACATTTGATTACAAGGTCAACATGGAAAATACTTGTATATTTTAATGCGTTTTTCAACTAAGGGTTCTGAATATTTTAGCTTAGAAGAAATAAATATGTATATATGCACTGTGTGTTTTATTTTCATTTCTCAACAACACAAAAAGAAAACATATTAATTCTTTAGCGTATCAAATAAAAATAAACTACATTTGCAATAAAAATTAGTTTTGATTGTTATGGTACCTTCGATCAATTCAAGTGAAACCTTTTTGCAAGTTTACTTTACGTTACAAAATGTTAAAATCAATGAAAACTATTTTCTGTAGGATACGTAAATTTTGTAACAATAAAATTTCTCTAATATGCCATAAAAATAAATTTATTTTGCTTAAAAAGTGTATTTATAGTAATATAATTTTACCATATTGATAATATTTATCTTTATTCAATTATGTCCCATCGTAAAGACTTATCAAAAAGATCTTCTATAAAAATAGAAAATTTAAAAATTTAGACTTGAACTATAGACTACAGGAAGACAAAATTTCAGGTCGATATCACAAGACTCAAATCGTTTTAATTACTATTGCGGCGTACCTTCAATCCATCAATTTTAAAACTTCGAGTCTGTAAAATTGATGCTGTTAGTAGACAATTTGTTCCAAACCGTTTTTATCTACCAGGAGACTGAATACAAAAAACTTAGTGAGAAGGTTTATTAAACATTCATGGAAAAAAATAATTTATTCAAAAGGTAATAGAGTCGCAAAAAAAAGATTTGAAAAAGTTTCCAGAGAACTTCTTAAAATAAATTAAATTATGCACGGCTGTATTTTTGGCACCCCTTATCTAAATGGCGGATCACTTAGACACAATCCCAATAATTCACCTTAGCATTATATTGCGGATAGGGTTGACACGCGCTCAATAGAATAAATGAAAATTTAGTTTGGTTCGTCGGATGCGGGTTGTTAGTTTGATAAATTAAAAAGCATTATTAAAAAGTTAAGCTTAAATTTCCACAGACTTTCATAGCCATGTTATAAGATTTTTTCATAGTGATTTTGGATTCAAGTCAAAAAAAGCTATTTTATTTTTCAACCAAATATTTAAGATCTAGGGCATGTACGTTCGTGGTGTTATTTATCATGTAATCGATCTAAGATAAAAAATATCAATATGTATAAATCAACAATAATTATATTAAATAGTTGATAGCTATAAATTAATAGACACAATATCATCAGAACTATGCTTGATGATATTTCACCTATCTTTACCTTACTTTGAAAAGGTTCTAACTACACTTGACCATGTTTTGAAAAAGTGTATTTTTAATTAATGCGTTAGCAAATTTTTATATTGGTATATAAATATTTTATTTGCTTTTCATATATTAGAAAATAAGGAGTTTCTAAAGCCTTAATTAGAACTGACAACAATAGCTTGTTTGAAAAGGTTTTATAGGATATTTCAATTTTATCAAACAAAATGTTCTGAATTTTGAGGTATCTATTAATATTATATATTATCACGACTTGCTGAACCATATAAGCTAACAATAATATTATAATACAACATAATAATAATACATATATACTTTAAATGTTTGGACGAACTCAGCTAACTTTCGTTAATGACCACAAAAATAGAAGTAAAGAGTAAAACACACACCAACCATCGAACAAAGAATGTTCAACATGACGTTAAAACCTTTTCAAAAAGACTGTGATGTGTATATTTTTCTGTGAGATGATAATAATTAGTTGTATCGATTCATAGAACCGTGTAAAACAAATTTATGAAAAAATCTGTTGATAAAACTCCGAAATACAGCTAACTCCCTCGTTTAACAATATATTACTCTAAAATCAACGTATATGGTAGAGTGTGGCTAATACAACATTTTCCAATCAAAAAGTCATTTTAGGCAAAAATATCAGTTAGAACCTTTTCAAAGTAAGGTAACGCTATGTCTTCTCAGTAAGTATATAGGTTGATAAAAATTTGTCTTGTAATAGTTCTGACGATGGCGTGATATCGAAATATATATCAATTATTATATCGACGGTGTTATGGCCAATTGATGTAGCCCTAAAAATTAAAATTGTTCATGAGAGAGTAAAAACTGTTTTTATCGAAAACATTATATGATAAGTTGCGTTATTAATATTTGAAATGTACTCCTGTAAATTCTCACGTTTGCAGATACGGGATTATACGTAGGGAGTGTCGATACAGTAGTAGCTTACATCAAGTGGCGGGATCAGAATTTTTATACCTAAAACCAATGCAAAAAGTGATCAATTTATTTTTGTAATTTACAACATTTTTTCAAGACCTTCGCTGTCTTTTTTAAAATGAGATCCAATGATTAACTCATTTTCGGCCAAACACAGTTGATTATAATGTAACATAACTAAATATTTTGGTATTTTTAAAGTTATTCAAACGTTTTTTTACTAACTAAAAGTCAAATCAAAAATTTATTATTAAATTCTCTTTGAATGTACCTATAATAAATTTAGCACATTGATAGTTTGCTGTAAGCCAAATATTTTCCTTAAAAAAATGTAAGATGTGTTACATGCATATGAAAAGGGTGGTTGTGGGTTCAATGGTAATATTCAGTAATAATATCTTTACAGCTTAACCCGCGGAGTTAACTGTCATTTCATGAAGGATTAAATATATATAATACAACATTCTTGAACTGTCAGTCATATATCAAAATAATTCTCATATTTCGTATGCCATGATTTACATTTGAAATATAGTAAAAAAGAAAGTGAGATGGCACCCCTGGGGACGATATGTAAATCCGGTACTAAATAATGGAAGTTTTTAAGAGAGTGGGGGAGATTAGGAGACGAGTCAAGGAGTGGCGGGAGGCAAACTGAGAGGTATACAGTAGATAGACTAAGTATGCATTTTCTTACTTGATTTCAAAATAATTTACTATGCCTGAAGAAAACAGAGTGGTCAGAAACAAACTTCTCAGATTAAATTAGATGTAACGTTTAAAAATTTATTTCACCGGTTTGAATGTGTATTTTAGAATCTTAAGCTTCCGTCTTGTGAAACTGAAACCTATTTAAAAATATTATATTATATTTTTTTTCCATGTACGCTCCCAATGTGGAGCATATGGTCTCCTAATGGAGGTATCTTGACAGATTTTTTTCTACGAGAACTGCTTGTCACTCAGTTGTTCAACCTCTCTTTTCTTTTTCGAAGAGAGTAGGGATAGAAGGATAGGGCTATGACAGGACTAGTGGTTAGCTAATCGCTCTCGCTACGCCCCGTGACGATGGGATGGGTGGGAGGGAGGACTCAGACTACGAACAGAAATCCATAAATCGATTGAAAGATCAATCTATGAAAACCGTCCGCACCGGAAATTAAACCCGAGACATCCGTAACCGTAGCCAGCGACGAAACCAACTGCGCCACGGACGCCGACATATATAATTCTCTGAAAATATTATATAATTCTCTTATAATTGTATCATGTGAACTTCAAATGACAATTTAAATTTTATCGAGTATAGTTCGATACCTCAATTCCGAACAACAAACTGGGTTTTAATTTTATAAGTATAACGTCATTCAAATAGTATATAATATATGCATCTATAATCTTGATGATCCCAAATTCAGATCAACTCTTACTCCAACATTCCGACTCCGATTTGAAAAAATAAACACTCCACGACTAGACGTCTCTGACTACGTATCCATTAGTTGTTTTATTTACAACTTAGGTTTCACATTTTTCACTCACATTCGTGATGGCTTGAGGATCCAAAAATATAAAAAGTTCGTATCGCAAACCATGTGGAAATGTATAATAAAAAAAATACCATTCTATATATTGAGCCAAGAATTTTTCATTGCTTTTATGTTTAAAGCCGCAATATTATGTTTCCATCCATATTTCGGAATATAATATTACTATTATTTAGCGACGGTTTTCCAATACATTCTAAAAATATCTCCGATACGTTTTTTTTTTCAAAATGAAAAAATACAATATATAAAACGGTTTTATTTAGTGGTAACACAGTGTTTTCGTTTCCCGCGCTCAGCTCCCGAAATGAAATTGAAGTTAGCGGCAAAGTGTGAGGCGAAAAGGAAGTGCCCTCTCTCCCTGAATTCATCCCAGTCTCTCTTTCATTCTCTATATTTAGTTCTCTGCGTCTCTTTCTTTCCCCACTTTGAGGGCTTCTTTCACGAGATAAGAGTTAAGCCCTTAAAAAAGGCTTCCCTCTACGTCGCACGGCCAACCTACTGCACCAGTCCTCTTCAAACTATATTTTATTGCAATGTCAAAAGACAATGTTGCCAGTTACGGCTTAAATAATTTCCGAATATGTTACGTAAGTTTCACTATATGCATTTGAATATTTATACTAATGAATATAAGGAAGTGTTTTATGACAAAAACTCTTAAATAAGTTAAAATAGGGAATACTTTTAAGTTCACAGAAGTTTGTTTTAAGAACCATAAAATATTTTCACATTCTACCTTATTGATAAGCAAAAATTCAGTAATCATTGAAGGCACAGTGTTTTAACTGTTACAATTATAATAAAAAGGATTAAATAAAATCTATTTCACGGAATCTTTACCAAAAGATTGGGTTTATGTAAGTTACTTAATTTCTGGTTTCCTAAGCCCTGTGAATTCGTATGCCTATAAATATATAATGTAACGGTGTAATACAATTTAGTTATTGTGCAATGAATGCAAGACATTATTCTTCAATTTGATTTTTTTTATAATCTTGCTATTACCGTGACTTTTTTCAATCTCGAATGCCCACAATAAGTTTGGAAGTCCCTGACCTGTAAGTTATGAATGGACTAGTTGTAAGGAAATCGCTTTATCTACCGTTTTTTAGGATTGCATAGGGAAAAGAGAGATGAGTGTATTGACAACAAGTTTATAAGAGTAAATGAACTTATTATACTCATTTATAAATATTTCCTTCAAAAATTCATATATGCTATAATTTTATTAAAAAAAATAAACCAAAGCGTTATAGGTATAACGTTTTTTATACGTATATCAATCGTTTTTCCATGAATTTTTAATTCCAAAGTAAATATTAACTGCTCAGTCACGATGCATGCCTTAAAAGATGTGTAAAAATATAATTATATATAATTATAACATACAATAACTCGCAGATTTTTTACGAAGTTTATATCGATTATGAAAGCGTTCATTTCAACATGCGATAAAGTTACGCTGAGTTAGTCTAGGTTATTTTTGGCCGAGAACCATTCATTTGACAATATTGCCTCAAATTTATACATAATGCCAACTCGAGTACTAGTTAATAACATGCCCAGCATGCGTTGCATTGCCACTCAAAGAAAGAAAGTGTTTGTGAATTAAAAAAATCTGTTTATTGAAGTGCTCTTGAATACACAATATTTTTTGTTCCGTCTGGTGCGTACACGAATAAATCAGACGGTTTTTCCGAGATGTAGCTGTTTGTATGTATTTGATTATTTTTTTTTAGATTGTCTCTTTCAGAAACTTTTGCGGTTGAGTGCACAACAACTCACCAAAGTTTCATCGAAATTGAATCAATGGTAAAGGATCGCATAAAGGACAAACAAAAAAACATCAGTATTTATGTATATAGATAAGACCAACTGTAAGTTAATTGTACTATGCCTATTACCTTCGCGCAAGTGCAAGCAATAACTCGACCAAGTTTTATTGGAATCGGATGAACGGTATGGCAGTGCATAAGATACGAACAAACAAACATTGATTTTTATATAGAAGATAGTGTAGACAATCAGGTATGACAGTTCGAGGAGCACTCGGTTGAACCAAAGCTTTCAAACATTTCATACTGCCAGTCTATTTAGATGGCTTCGAGGGTCTCAATATGCAAATGTTCAATTAATTGACTGATCTTTAGATGATACTGCACGATGCTTTTTAATGTAAAAAAATATTACATGTATAAATAAAACGACAGTAGTAGGGATAGAAGGATTGTGCTTGGACAGAACTAGTGGTGAGCTATTCGCTCTTGCTACGCTCTGTGAGGATTGAATGGGTGGGAGGGTCGAAAAGAAATCCATAAATCGATTGATAGATCAATTTATGAAAACCGTCCGCACAGGGAATTGAACCCAAAACATCCGTAACCAACGACGCTACCAACTGCGCCACGGACGCCGACAAGATCACAATACGGATCAGTAATTAAAACACAAGCCGACCGATTATTTCACATTTAATTAAAAGTATAGGTCACATTTTTTTTTAATTCATACATTATATTTAATTCATTTATAAAAACTACACTGCCTTTTTATATAAATGAAACAATAAAATCTCTTCTAAGATGTTAACTGTCAATTCTGTGTGGAAAGGTAATATATTTAAAAAATTAAACACAATTTGCACATGACTATAATGAACCGGGCCGGTTCCGCTCCTTCGCTACACTGATCAAATTATTCAGTTGATAATGATATTGTGTTTTATTTTTAAAATAAAAAAATCATTTGGCGAAACCTTCTTAGTTTTCTGACAGACACCCCCTCGAGAGCATCGGTCTGCTCTATCGAAGTTTTACTTGTTTAATAAGAGGACACATTTATTTAGTTTTTTTCTTCAAAACATTTGAAATTACCATAACACAGCATTTAAATTAAACTAAAGTAAATTACTTTTTTAACATCAAGAATATTTTATCGGTATGTCTTACTCAATATTTTTATTAAAATAGTCACGCGGTAAAATAAATTAATAACAATCAAAAAAATATTTAAGACATCGACTGAGGGTGCTTGATGGAATTTCAATATTAAATTTGGATTATTGAGATTTTGTACACTTCCATGTATTTTGTCACTAACGACCCGGGTTTAGCCTTTCGGCATCTTCAGGCATTCGAGCACACGAATGGACTCGAACTGAGAGACAGTAAACAGTTTCTAACGCTTATATAGAAGATACAAATGCGACAAATATCATTTACGAGGCAATACATTATACGTCTGAGAGCCACACCGATACCTGAGTTAAAATTTCGGAAATCGTCCTAATCCTTATTTTGTAAACACCATATTACCAGAGTGGCGAATTGCCGAAGGCGTTGCCGCTTTTCAACTTCTTTTAGAAATACCAGTGATTTTACAATTATAATAGTATTGTGGGTTTTGACGGGATGTAATTCGACGAATGGGTAAATATATACAATCATTCCACATGTGGAATGATACGCATTTGTATCTTCTATATAAGCGTTAGAAACTGTTTACTGTCTCTCAGTTCGAGTCCATTCGTGTGCTCGAATGCCTGAAGATGCCGAAAGGCGAAACCCGGGTCGTTAGTGACAAAATACATGGAAGTGTACAAAATCTCAATAATCTAAATTTAAAAAAATATTTATAACATGTAGTGTTATGGAATAGACTTTGTTTATAAACAGTCGCTCAATGGTGATAGGATGAAAAGCAAATGTTGTTTTCCTCCGTAATAAGATATTCAGTGAACAAAGAAAAAGTGTTCATGAGGGTTCGCCGTATGATCCCTTATTGAATAGATAACACTCCACTACTTACGGAATCAAAATATCATGTACACTTATGTATTACAAATTACATTATGTGAGGGAAGACTCGTCCGGCGAGTTGATAATAATTAGGATGTCTCTCAGGTACACTCAAACAAACTCGTTCTTAGTCCAATTCACATTATTCCAGTTATTAGTAACAATTTAGTATACAAATACAAAAAAAAACAGTTGACAATAAAAAAAAATCAAGACTGCGAAAAATTGGTACCCAGAGTGCTATGGGTTAATATTTCCAGTCGCCATGGAGCGAAGGCCTCCATAGGTTGACGTAGGCGCCGGCCGCGCGTACGTCCTTGCCTCTTCGCTGTCTGCGGTCCACTGACAAAAAAAAATTCTACCAGCTTTCTGCCAAGGGTTTGGAATGTGACCTAGAAGGTCCTCGCCGCTTTCTAAAATTCATCCGACGTTGCCAAAAACTGATGTACTTGACACATTATAATGTATTCTTTTCTTTGACATTGCGTTGGAGAGATGATCCAATGAAAGTTATATCAATAATACATAATTTCTAATAAATGCAAATTCTGTCAACTTTTTCGTTACTGTTGTATCTACCCTTAAAAAAAAATAGAGCATCTGATAAGATAAGTTCTTTTAATGTGGAGCGTATGAAGAACTACTTGTTATTCAACCTCTCATTTTCTAAGAGAGTTGGGATAGAAAGATAGGGGTAGGACAGGATTAGTGTTTGTCGGAACATGAACTTTTCAACGCTAGAACACAGAAGCCGACCATTCACAGCAACACGATGAATTTAAAAAATCTGGCAGTAACATGACCACAAATTTCTTCAAAACCTCTGTTTTTTTAACAGTCAAAACACGTATTATGGACCATTAAAATTATTTAGAAGGCGTGCAACACAAGTAAAGAATGTTTTGACTCACTCTCGCACTTAGTTCGTCTATAACGTCATGACATGTTAAGTGCCCTTGTTGGGTACAGTTACCGTATCTGCATTTAAAACGAGTGCGTAGAATCGACCAAAACTTCGACCTTATCAGTGTGCGATATCGTCGTTCGGCATACAATACCGCGTTGGCGACGTTTTTAATAAAACTTATTTTTGCTGTCATTCAATGCTAAATTTGTTTTTCCGCGAATGTGCTTTTATAGAACGGCGAATATTTGTTTTAACCAAAGTTTTTGTAGATAGTTTGAAAGGCCAAACAATGATATTTTATACAAATATTTCTTTATTTGTCACCGTTGACATTCTGTAATTAACTTTTTTTATACAATCAGTAAATAAAACATTGTAATTCAGTTTATTTGGTTCTGGAGTTACTTTTCACGATGTGAATCGGACGGATAATATAACATTAATTTTTCACTTGTGGAATCGTTGGTGCGTAAATGCCACAGCAGACTTGCTTATTATTTCTTCGTCGGAGTGAACTTTGGTGGCTCGTGGTCTTTTGTTACCCTTTACATACCACTAGTGACTAGGTCACGGAATCCATTTAACAATAGCACTGTTTTACGACCAATTTTCGTAACGTTTTCCATTTAACTTGTAGTGTCGCTATTATGTATGTCGTTACTTTATCTAATTGGATCGGTGTATTCGGATACGGCTCGGCAACCACCGTAGAGCAGTGGCAATGGACGTGCACTTATTTAACTGGAAACTCACAACGTATATGTATCCCTTATTGGCTGTTTTGAAAAGAAAAAATCTTCATTTCTACTTTACCTGCGATGTATTAAGAGTTATTATCAATAGATATTTGATATTGTTACATCAATTAGTATTGAAATCCTTAACGAGGCCTAATTAATTCATTTTTTTTTTAATTTTTCATATTGTGTAATAAGTACAAAGAAATTGTGTTTAATTTTATAAATATAACGCCTTTCCATCAAGAATTGACGGTAAACACACTAAATGTAATATTTTTATCGAAATAGTATTTTTAATTGATAACTAACAGATGAAAGATGAGATGGAAGATATTATACATGACAATAAATTCTTGAACCATTTGAATGATTTTAGGTGTCCATTCTTAGTAATGAACGTTTCTATGAAATTTGTAGTAGGTTCTTACTTGTATTTAGTTAAAAATGCTTCTTCGTGAAGCGAATTGATCATGAGAATTGTAAAATAAGTACATCAAATTGTGCGTTAGTAAAAATCGTATATAATTAGACAATTATTGTGGAACTAAATACATTGCTATACAATCAGTAATGTTTTTCGACCGAGAATAAACAGTTAACATCATTCAAGCGAACAAATTGCATACTATTTTTTGTGTCTGCCAACTCCAACACTTAGCGATAGGAATTTTGTTCACAATCAGAAGATCACAGGATCGATTACTGCCACGGTTAAATATCAAATAATATTTTTGATTTGATACCTCGAATTAAATAAAAACTTTGTTTTCATAAAAATGAAATACGATTTATTCTTGTCAATATGAACATCATGTCAAATAAATATTTTCAAAGAAAAACCGTTTATGCTTGTTTTTTCTCCAATAACAAACACCGTTTAAGTGTCAAATTGTGCCGCCATACTGAACCAGAAATAAGAAGCTACCGTTTAGACCAGTGGGAAAACTGATCGTATTTTTGAATTTCGAAAATTAATTTTCAAATTGACCATTTTATCACACTTTGATAAAAAATTGAAGATGCATTTATTATAAAGTCTACTTGAGGTGTTTTTATACAATTATATTAACTTAACATTACCTACTCAATTCGAATAAAGTTTTGTTTTATTTCATACAAATATTATAAATAAATGATGATTTGCGAAGAGCCAAAGGAATTAACATTTCAAACATGTATTTTTATTTGTTAAAACTATTAAACATTTATTTTGTTTTTTTTTACAATCTTATATCTAGCTATTATAAGATTTTTTTATTATACTGTAGTGTACAAAATTATGTTAAATGCGATTAAAAATCAAAACACACAAAAGCCTTGTATAGTAATTACCGGTAATTAGATTACGTAAAAATGAATGTTGTGTGTTATTCATTATTTTATTTTTTGTAACATTTAGCTAAACGACCGTTTCTCTTTTGCCAGAATATAAATAACCAAATACGAAACCAGGTAAGTACTTGGGACTCGGTTTCGCAACCGGTTATCGCAGGTTTCGATGCTAGCTTAGTTATGAGAGGCATTTTTATGGAAATAATATTTTTTGGCGTGGGTGGAAAAATGTCGGACGAGGCTAGGCTAGGCATTCACCTAGGGACGGCAATACTGGACGAATATATCAATACCGGTATTTCGATATTCCATATTCCAATACCGGTATTATTAAAATGAATAAAAATGCGTTTTTTTATAATTTATTATGAACAATTATTGTAATCGCAATACCGAACGAATAAATTAATGCCGATGTTTAAAAGACTTTCTAAAAAGCGTAAAAACTGATTGAATATAATCTTAAAAAGACTAGTTTAACAATCTGTCAGTCTTGATAAGATCTTCGTGTAAAAATTTCGGAGGAAGAAACGCCCTATCAGGTTCAACCCCGGCTGAACAAATGGTTATTCAATAATTCTACCGCCATATATTGAAACGCCGAAATACCGGTATTTTGGTATCGGAAAAAACAGCCGTGATACTGGATCCCGGTTATACTGGCACTGCAATCCCTACATTCAACCAAGCAGCAGTGACAGACCGAAGTGTATCTCACATAAATTACCATAAAAGTATTCTGGGGCCATATCTATGTGTGAATTTCACTTTTTGTGAACAGTAATTATTATCTAAATGGATGGTATTAAAAGTTGTGTTTTTGTGTAATTTATTGTATTTTCGGACCGGTTTTTCTAAGCCAGTGTTGGGACACATCATCATAAATCTTCTTTTACATAAAATTCAAAAATTGGTTCCTTTGTAAATACCACTTTCTTAACGTGTCACTATAAATACTCAAGCGATATATGATTTGTTTTCTTAAAAAGTACTATAAGTTTAACTTATTCATGAAAAACAGCCATTATTTATCGATTCTAAAAATTGATGTCTCGGGTTCAATTCCCGGTGCAGACGGTTTTTCATAGATTGATCATTAAATTGAGTCCTCCCTTCCACCAATCCCATTCTCACGGGGCGTAACGAGCGATTGCTAACCACGATTTAGCCCTATTTTTTTCGAAAAGAAAAGAGAGGTTGAACTGAGTGACAAGCAGTTCTCGTAAAGATACCTCCATTGAGACCATATGTAATTTATAAATATTAATGACGGTATAAAAAATTATGTGATTTTTTTTTTCAAATGATGTTGTATATATAGTATTTAATTTATAAATATTAACTATAAAAAATTCTCTGTTTTGTTCTGAATTGACATTATTCTGTTTTGTCTGGTTACCGCTTATTTACCAGTTTGACAAAATCAATATTTTATTTTATCCGAAGTACATTAATGGAGATTTCTAGGCAGGCAGTTCATTGTCCCTGAATATTAAATCCTAAATTTATAGGATTGACGTAAATCTATCTAGACTTTCATATTATAATTATCCATATGACATAAAATATCGAGGATAGAGGCTTTATCCTAACAGTTCAAATTTTTATTTGCAGTTTAATCAGAACTATCATTTGTTACGTACCAATTTTTGTCGGTATAGGGATATGTTTTATTGTTTACGTCTTGAATAATGTTGAGCTTTATTGTCCTGCCACTGGTGAATAGACTAAGAGCGCACCTCTAGGCGATGCGACAGCAAAACAGGCGCCAAAAACGAGTTGCTCTGTTGAAACCTGTGACAACATTTAACATCGTACTAAAACGCTGATTTTTTTAACAATATGAATAAAACATAAATAAATTAAAAACAACGGCGGCAACGACAACAAATAATAAACATCGAGCTGTGAATGATTTAGTGGCGACGTTTTTAAAGGCTCGGGTAGGATGTGACTTGTGGCGTCCATCAAAATAAAGGCTGATTGCGGAATATGTCAGCAGGCATTCTTTTAAATAGACAAGATACAGGTATTATTATTCGATTGGCTATGCCCCCATAGGCAATAGCTACTGCTTTATAGATATGTATACAATTGATATATAAACATTTCAAAGATATTCTAGTTTTGTTTTATTACAAACGAATTCGCTTACTACACGTCAAATTTATTTTTTTATAAATCATACCATTCAAGTATTGACACTTTACGTTGAGCCAAGATCAATTCTACTACATATATGTGATTGACTGTTGTATATTTACTTTATTACAAGCATTACAAATCCAAAAATTAGTCAGAATAATTCGAGCCGACATCCTGACAAGGTCTAATATCAAATCTCGTCTTTTACTGTAATGATAGAGTTCTTGGGCAATGGGTATGCTTTATTTTCTTCTGAAATTGAATTACTAAGCTGAAGTTTAAAATATATACCAGAAAAAGCATCATTAAATAACTAATTGCAGTTGGCATAAGCCATTGCGTTTTTTGCGCCATTGGGAGATATGTTACAAATACGATATTGGAAGTATTTTAAAAGTCTACGACTTAATTTTAAAATCAGTAAAATAAAAACCTTCCGGTTTTTCTTATGCGTAATCTCATTAACAGATTTTTTGGATTAAACAGTACTTTCACTAACCATTGCATCGAATACATACGTCGCTTATGAACGTTGTGTAAATATATTATATTTATTGATGAAGATAATAGATATAAATAAAAACTTAAAATTTCATTCACAGACACTTAATTTAATAATTAACATAAGCTTTTCAGTGATATTGCTAATCACAGTCAAACTATTAACTATTACCTTTGGAACTGGACTGTTCAATGACTATTAAATATATATAACGAAAACTACGAAGGGGATCATTTGTATTAACCGTAGCTGTATTCTAATACACATACCCTAAAGTTACTTAATGTGACATCTGGGATTTCGTCATTAACTATTTTGAAATGACATTTTGGTTGGCTGTTATACATATAAACAGTTACTGCAAAAGACATACTCAAAGACATACAATTAAAAAATGTGTAGTCTGATATCGAAAATAGTCAAATCCTCTATTACAGAAAATTGGATATACAGAAAAAAACGTTTTATTGATGTATTTTCTAACATTTAGAGTAAAGCAAAAATTATTTACATGTAAAATGAATTAATATTGAGTACTTGTTGAACTATAAATGATTCAATTTTGGGTTTGACCATTTCTGTTATAAAATTGAGGATTTTACCACTTTTGGAACAAAACTGTGAGCATTTATTTACCTTTGATACAAGTCGTCAACCATTACTGATGATTACTATGAACAACTAGTTTTAGGTCATGTGACACTGTTGGTGAATGTGGTTGGCCGAATCAGATTTGACTAGATTTGATATGAAAAAAATATTTAACTTGCGTTGTTCATTGAATTATATTGGATTTGTTCAAGTTTGTAAAATTATTTCTTTAGGTGGTATACCAGAGTTTTACACTGCATACTCAGTTGAAAAAAAATTAAATATGGATTTGACCAATTGCGATACCGGATAACACAAATAAGCGTGACGGTTACAAGAAAATACATACATACATAATCCAACACGAATTTCCTTTTACGATTTATATAGTTATCAAGATTAGTCCAACGAAGATTGTGCTGACGATATGTGAATATCTATCCAGGTATAAACAGTATAGCCAAAGCGGTCTTCTTAAATTAATTAATTAATAAATGCAACTTTATTAATATAATAGTAATATTATCTCATAACAAAAATGGCTTAACTAAGTTATTAATTTAACACATACAATAAGCCATTAAAATAATAATATTAACGTCCAAGCTCAGATTCAGACTACGTTAGTTAATCTCTTTGCCACACTCCAAAGTTAAACTTGTGACTTTGATAAACACGTGTGGTTAAAAATAAGCAAACATCACGCATCTTAAGTGCTGTCTTTGCCCATAGACGCGCACCACCTCCGCCCCCCTCCCCAACGAGACACTAATTTATAATCTTTACCGTCGTCACTCGATACCATTAATTTAGAATTTGTCGGGGTGGCTTTTGGCAGTCCAAAACAGCTGTTGCAGTAAATCATTCGGGAGTTATTATCATCCAATACTTTGTTGACAATCATCATTTCGTCGGCCTAGAAGGCGAATCGCGTAGCGCATCGAAACTTTTACGGTCGGTTGTAGGATACTGTTCAGATTTCATACATAGCTTGGTTAACAAAACTCTTCGCGTATTATATCATGAACTTTTAACGATCTTCCATGAGACCAAATTATCATAACAAGGAAGTGTAAGCGGACCGACTGTTTTGTATAAAAGACTTTTAAAAATAAATAATCACTCTCTATTTTTTTTCAACCATGTCCGCTCCCAACTTCACGTGGCATGTGGACTCTTAGTATCGCATCTCAACATGAGTTTTTGCACAGGAACTGGTTATTATTCAGTAGCTTACTTTCTCTCTGGAAAGAACTAATAGTTAACTGATCGCTTTCGCTATGTTCTGCTAAATCACAGACAACCATACTTTTGAATACAACTCCATATATCGGTTGAAGAATCAATCTACTAATCTAATCTATATATGTGTAAATTAGTTTGATTGTTTGTCCTCTATGTGTTCCTTTATCATTCATCCGATTTCGATCAAACTATGGTTAGCTGAAGAAAAAAGTTTTACAAATAAAATCTAAAAAAAAGATACAAATACGTACAACAAGCGACATCTCGGAAAAACCTTCTGAATTATTCGTGTACGCACCAGATGGAAAAAAACAAGAAAGTGCTGAGAAAAATAAATCTGGGCTTCGGGTCGGGTTCAGGTAACGAGTGTGATATTGAGGCTCCGGCCGGGCCTGAAGATGACGAGCTCGAACCGGGTAATTTTATGAACTTTCAGCCCGTGCAGACCTCTAATCCAAAAGTAATTCAATAAACAGAATTAAAACACAAACCCTTTCATTCTTTGAGTGGCATTGCAACGCATGCCGTGTACTCACTAGTATTGTATAATGACAGCAGAGCTAGCATTTTATTTTATTTTTTGAGTTATAGTTACTTAAAACGTTTAAATTAGCCATTTCAAGATATATCACGCTGAGTAACTTTGCTGCCCTACTAAGCACATTAATAGCATTTAGCAATATTGAGTTGTATTTATCATCTAATGCAGGGCTGTCTAAAACGTGACCCACCGATTTTATTTACGCAAATAAATAAAAAAATTCATATTTAAATATTTTTATTCTCGAGTGAAATCGAGTATTGATAATTTTATTAGCTGTTGTACTCAAAGTATTATTTCACCATGGTTTTAATTTCTATCGTATTTACCAAAATACTAATTCCAGTACTATTTTTTAGCTCTCGCAAAACTTCATTTCTTGCTGTTTCAATAAAAAATATCAAACTCTTTTAACTTTCTTACGTTCTGTCTTACGAAATGTTAATGTAATACTCTACCAGTCATTTAATTAATGTACTGCATTTATTAAAAATGCAGCCCCGGGATATATTTTGTTTTTTCAAAATTCATGTTTGTTGTTTGTTTCATGGTTGTCAATTCAAATTTTGTTTCAGACCATTTCAGATTGGATATTTCTGATCTATGGAAATAAAATTCTGTAGAATTTTGTCTCGTCGTATAAATGAGTTATTAATGTGCGAATTTAATTGTATAAATAAGATAGTTCGAATCGAAGATGTTAACCTTTTATATGCTTACACCAACTGGCAATATTGTAGCTGTGCTTGTAAGCCAGTGGTGACACTCTTAGATTTACATCCTACTTGGTCACGGGTTCGAGGCTTCGAATTGACACATTGACTTTTCAATTGATTTATGGGTTTTATCCAGTAGCATATATACCCAGCCCCCGGTTTACAAGATTGGTATTGATGAATTTCAGTGTTTTTTCATACTCAATCTCTTCCAACCTATCGCATACTGAAAACGAGGTGTATATAAAAAGGGATTTGATAGTTACTTTATAGATTTGTTTGCAATCCTTACCATATCCGATAGGGGAGGCTAGATAACCGAATTATTTTATGTAAACCAGTTACCGTCAAACTTTAAATTTTTTACTAGTAACCGTACCCGTTATAGGTGAAGGTATTGAAATTGAAATACTGAATGTCTAAATCAGATAGTACGTCGGAACTGTGTGTGCATTGCATAAAATTTCATTTTATATATACCGCGCCGACGCTTAGGTCATGAGAAAATTTCGTACCTACATGTGATGTGTGATAATAATAAAGCGACTACAGAGCGGTCTGGGCTATTATATATAAGATACTCAGTTTTAGCCCATATACCAAGGTTGAAATAAATGGTTTATTTTGCTAAAACGAATGCAAAATAATGTTTTAACCGTCACCAAAGAACAACCCGGGTTTCGCCTTTCGGCATCTTTAGGCATTTGGGCGCACAAATGCCTGAAGATGCCGAAAGGCGAAACCTTGATTGTTAGTGACGAAATACATGGAGACCTTTGATATACAGTAATACAGCTAACATAATATGCAGTGGAACCCCGATTCATCATTTTTTAATGGCGGCTCAAAATAAACGATGAATACGTGAAAACAATAAATTCGAGAGCGGTAGATCGGAATTCCACCATATATTGGATATAGATATAGAGGGTGCGTGTTCAAAAACATTTCGTACGACGACTTGCAAATACTTAAAATGTATGTGTGTAGAAATTTTCATGTTATAAAAAGTACGGTAATCCAACGGTCAAAATTCGGTTTGTGAAATAGTTTAAAGATCAGTAGAAAGTCTAATGGCTGGTTATGAAGGCATGATTGTGACTAAGTATGTAAATTTCGTTCGGTGATCGATTTTGTACACAAGCGTGAAGAGCGCTTTGTTAAACACCCACCCGACTCTCAATAATTATCCACTACGCCACCGGTGAACAGTCGTACATTCATTTTATAAAAGATGTAAATTTTGAAAATTTTCCAGTTCTCAATTTTGAGCATATCGACTGCTTATGAAGTATTATATATATTTCATTGACGAGTATTGATGATAAATATGTAGCAATTAATTAATTAATACATTGATTTAATTGGTATTTACAGTAAAATCACTATCTATTTTTCCTCTCAAAAATTATGGTCGTGATCGTTCGTTTTCTCGCACTGATCGTTTAAAATCCTATACACAAAAGTTTTTTTCATTTTTCTGGATTGATCGTTGTCGTTTAGAATAAATCTTGAAATACAAAACCTTTCGAAATACAAATTATAAACAATCTATAACCGAGGTATATTCCAAATAATATCATTTGTTTTTTTATTATAAATTTTTATTTTTTTCCTTACCATTCACGGTTTATTGTCGATTAAAAAGCAATAAATCGGTAATCCATTTTATTTGTTAGAACTCGATTAAAAGGCGAAAATAAAAAAAAATTTAGTACATTTACACCAGAATTAGTGTGATATAGTTTATAGTTGGTTTGAATTAGAGAGATTTTGTACAAAATGTTAGTACAAAATCTCAATAATTTAAATTTGATATTGAAGTTCCATCAAGCACCGTCAGTCGATGTTTTAAATTATAGTTGGTTATTAAAAATATTTTATAACCTAAGACATCGACTAAGGGTGCTTGATGGAATTTCAATATCAAATTTTGATTATTGAGATTTTGTACACTTCCATGTATTTTGTCACTAACGACCCGGGTTTCGCCTTTCGGCATCTTCAGGCATTCGAGCGCACGAATGGACTCGAACTGACCCGGGTCGTTAGTGACAAAATACATGGAAGTGTACTGAATCTCAATAATACAAATTTATTTTATAATCCTTCAAGAACTAAACGTTCTGCTCTCTTTTAACATATTACGATTATTTTTGAAATAACACAGGTAAATTATAGCAGCAGAGTTGATACAGTTTTCGTCTTTTTGTGGCAAAAAAAAAACTATGGCAATATTAAATAGATTATTTTCGTACATCCTGATCCATCGTTGGTCCCTTGAACTTGTTACCGTTTTGAAGTTACGACGAATTACTTGTCGAGTAATAATACTATATGTACTAGAATAGTCAAAAATATTCAGTAATGTAGAGCGGAGGTGTAAAAAAGATATTGTAACCATTGTTGATATTGATATTCCATTATTGAAAAATATATATATCGAACAATGTGGGCTAAAAAAAATAATTACCACATACCAAACTGCGCTACGGATATGGTGCGAACACATGTTTTTCCTCTCTTCTTTGTGTTGGTAGTGCTACATATTTTAATAAATCGATCTCAATGGATTTTGAATCGAGTTCAAATTTTACATACTGGCGCAACATCTACAATACAGGAAATATTCATTATTAAAAGGTACGTCATCAATGGCCCTACACATTTTGATGAACCAATTATTATGTAATAAATGTGAAATTTATTTAAATGTCGTAAATAATGTAAAAAATTACGGCCCTGTATCCGAGTAGTCAAAATCGTACTCTGGTTTCTTCGGATTCGATCGGTTTATGGATTTGTATTCAGAGCCATAATACTACATGCTTAAATTTTTACATGCTTTCTTAACATTTTTAAAACACTAGTCCTGTTCTAGCCCTATAATTCTATACTGTATCAATAAAAACGGCGGAATATCAACCATTTCTCGTAAGATAAACTCTATTTAGAATTACATATCGTCGTTTCCATTGAAAAATTGTAGATCTGCAAAATCTCAATTTTTCAGGGGAGCATAAAAACAGTTTAAAAAATAGCATTATCGAATTAAAACGTAAATAAAAAAAACGTGATTAATATTAAATATATATAATTAGCCATAATTTTTGTCTGTTGCGTTATTAAGTAACACAAAAATCGAAAACGCATATGCAGATATCCAATTTTTCAATGGAAACGACGATGTACTTGACATTAGGATTGGACAGGGCCTGAAATTCTTATAGAGCTAATTTTTTTTTAAATTTATACACTCAAGTATATTTGAATAATCATAGTTCACCGTTGATAAATCAATAATAATTTTAATTCTAAATAATCGTACGTTACATTGAATGCCATTTACCTCAAATATTTACAGATTTATCTGTAAATACGCAATCAGCTAATTGGTTTATGTTCCCAAAATACGTAATATTTGAAATTAAATGTAATAAATACCATCCTCAACATTAAATTCCTTTCAACGATATCATTATTTTGGAAATGTGAAAATGCGAATAGGGTCCCGCGATTTAAAAATCATTATTGCGATGAAATTTGTCTCGATCACTGAATTAATATTCGGAGCGGAGCCCTTCAGTACTGCGACTCATTTTATTAATGACGAAATTATATTTCTCAATAAATTTAATATTAACGGTAGACTCGGCGGCTTTTTGTCGTTTTATACTATTATCATCAGCTCACCGACTTCAATCTGGCTATTTTTTATAAGCTTGTTTTATGTTCGCTGTTTTTAGGAGCATTTTATTATCAGCATTAGTATCAAACTAATTCAATTAATTACTATCGATGGCAGCTTCTTTTAAAACAAATCCCGCAGTATTCAAAAGCACCATCAAGCTATAGTTTTACAACCCTTTATAATGGGGGTATCTTGTAACATAACAACGTAAATCACTTTCAAATGATAGTATAAGTATTTCAGGAACAATTTTTTATGACTTGATTACCATGGTTACTGTGTACTGTTTTTTTACTAGAAAGTTTTTTACTAGTGTAACAAAAAACATTTGCATAATTTATGATATCGCGCTTGATGAAACATTTACAAATGTATATTTTTTCCACTGTGGTTTCCTTCTATGGTCTAGTCAGTCTAGGTTGTTCACCCTGGCGATCATCTGGGTCTAGGTTTAAGTCCCGGCAATGTCAATATAAATTTAAATTTTTTCAACTCAATACTTGATATCTTAAAAATGGGTAAGAGGAGGTTGTATTTTCTTCTCGAGTCGATCTTAATTGATTTAAGATTTCGCAATATTTGTGGCATCAAAATTATTTGCCGTGATACCAAATATTTTTATTATTATAATTTTTCAAATTTTACAATCATTAAAAATATTCTTCTTCTAAAAAAAAAAAAAATTACGACGAATGTACAACTATTGAATGTGCATATTTCAATATATTCTTTCAGGTCTTTTAAGCATTTTCTGTGCACAATAGATTATTTCTATTATCACGTGAATTATTTTTTAATAATTGCTACAAATAATACATTATTCAAATGAGTCTCGTTGCTTTTAAATCACAAGGGTATTAAGTTTAAGAGGCCCTGTCGAGACGGGTCTATAATATTTTGACGTCGAGACTTGAGACTCACCAATTAAGTTTGATTTCGAAGTAAATTATTCATAATTTGTCAAAGCTCTTCAATTATTTTACTTATGATACTATTAATTATTTTCACTCTAATTACGTTCAACGATAACAAGGGATTTTAAGAGATTTAAATAATTCTTTCAATGATTCCGAAATGTGATTAACACAAATTCTCAATTAAAAATGTTTTATGAAATTTTGGGACAATAAACTTATTTCATTTAGATTTACCACCAATTAATTATCGAATTGAAAACAGGTATAATTATCAGTTTTTAAGAAAATAAACTGGTTTAAAGATTTTTCAGTATTCTTTTGTTAAATCGATTACTTTATAACCTTTACTCAAACCGGAGAGGGGGAGAGAAATAAGAAAAACCACATTTATAATAAACTTAAGAGCACCCGTCATACGTTGCAATGTCACTCAAAGGAAGAAAAGGTTTGTGTTTTAATTTTGTTTATTGAAGTCATTTTGGATAAGAGGTATGCAAGGGTCGAAATTTCATAAAATTACCCAGTCCTAGCCCGTCATCTTCAAGCCCAGCCCGGCCCGAAGCCCAGGTTTATTATTCTCAGCCCGAAAAAAGCTCGATTTATTTGTTAATATAGTAATTCATTTATACTTTTCAAACAATATATATTATGTTCCACATTTCCAACGATATTCATAGTACATGTGAAATTAATTATTATAATATAGTTTAAATTCCTTACTCCTTCTTATTCCTCGTTTTTCCGTTTGGTTCAGAGATTCCGTTAGATGTACGTATTTGATTCATTTTGTTTTAGATTTTTATTTTAGATTTTAATTTTTTTAAAAAAGAAAAGTCAAATCAAGCACTAATTTATCATCTTCCAACTGAGGATATTATATGTTACCTGTTGCCATACACACCTTTATTTTAGGTAAAATACCGAAGAATATTTTTAAAAACTTGGTTCATCCACCTTACATCAGTGTGCAATAGTGATTCCATAATATCAGATTCACATTATTCTAGTAATTCTCTGAATTTTCGTCAATGCAAACTGATTCCACGAATAGAATTACCTATTTTGAATGCGACATTCATCACATTGTGCGTTTAATATCAACATAAATTAAAATATTAATTGCCTTTGTACACAATTTTTTTACATCGATTGGAAAATTGATCAATGAGAACGACGTTGACCGGTCGGCTACATATGTGCATTAAAACAGGTATGTACATATTTACGACGTAATATTTTTTTGCCAGGGGGCGCCAATTTGTATTATTACGCGATCCATCGAGCGATTGACATTTTTATGAAAACTCCCATGAAAAACTCCCACGTTGTTTACAACATTTTGTGATTTTATCGATAAGAAATTGTGATACTCAATAAAACGTTGATGTTATCAAGAGTTTTACGAACTTTCAATTACGTGAAAATATGTTCAAATTTTGATAGAAATCTTATGTGCGTTATCTATTATACAATCTAAATACGTGTAGAGAGTAAGACAATATTCAGCCTCCATAAAAAATAAAACAAATTAACAAATTTTGTAAATTTATCGTCAACGTGTTTTGTTTCATTATTATAAGAAAAGAGAAATAATCTTTTTTCCTGGCTAAATATTATAAAAATTAAAACGGACGAATAACATTTTTAACGGTTACCAATGTTAACCGTCGGTGACATATCATAGTTGGAATGCGTTGGGATTTTGTCTCATTCGGTTTCAACAATCAAGGCTTTATTGTATGTTGTACACAAAGGCATTACCATCTGTGGTGTTTTCATACTTTTCCACCCGCTGTATCCAATCATGAAACTGAGCGTAGAGAGAAAGATTCTACTCAATATTTATATTCATTACTATTACCTTTTCTGATACGGATGTTTGAGCGACTGATGCACAAAATTTTTCATTAAACAATACCAGGTGATCACTTTAGTAACTGTTAATTTTTAATGGAAATGCTTTACACTTTCGAATTAAAATAATATGCAATGATCAGGACTGGTTTTCTTTATCGCAAGTATTACCTAAAATTATAGAATTAGTACAAAAGAATGTGTTTTAATTTTATAAATACTTTCGGGTGAAATAATCTTGAAAAATTGTTTTTTTGGTTGTAAGTTTGACCGGTCCTATAAATTGAATGGAAATATCAAATATGAATTCTATTTTATAATTTAATTCCATCAATTATTTACACATAATCATATTTGATCATTTTACAAGTGCGTAACAAATTTAATAATCAAGGGTTAATATTTTATTTAGTTTTTGTGGAGTTTGTACCGACATTATTTTATAATTGATTGTAATAGAAACTTACTCGCTATGTATTTTTTTAATTACACATTTTGTATTTTATAAAAATTGATATAATACATAAAGATTACCAAAAATTTATGTTGTTTTGTTTTGGAATAATTATTTTATCTTCACCATATTTAATAATATAATATAATATCTTCATTATAACCTTTACTGAGCCTTATTTGTATTCGTGTCTCCCTACTACAAAGATTATGAGTCGTCTTGTGAATATCTACAATATAATTTATATATATTATTATTTCAAGTACAGAAAGGAATTTCTCTTATTGGTTAACTTGTTAAAAGGGTATTTATATTCAATAGGTTTGTGGCGAACGCCAAACACTAAACAGGGGGCCGAGCAATAAATTTCACGTTTTATTAGTATCATTTACTCAATAATATTATTATTATTCCGGTTGACCGCTAGATTTGATTTTCATTTTCGGTTTTTTAAACAGTGTGGCCACAAAAAATCAACTACATTTTCTCCTAGACTTTAATGCAGATTTGTGTTTTTCATTGAGCCATGTCTACTTTTACTCCTAATGAATTGTTTTAATATAAGCAATAATTTTAATATTTACAACTAGTTGTAACTCAATCTCACTTCCGGGGCTAAAAAAGGATTAGTGGTAACTTCATTGGTCTTTTTACGTCCTATGACGATTACGATAGGTCAATTTAATGGATTAACAAGGAATAATCACCACCCATTATCAATCTCAAAATTTTATTAATAGTCTTTCAAAAACTAAGCTACATTAACTAGCAAAACAAAAGCTCTAGTACAGCATTCCTTAGTTTTCTTACCACTCTTTCTACTACCTGATTTATCTAAAGAAGGTTGTGTTCACAACCTATTCATTAATTTTTCTGAAAGAGTAATTGGTACGCTTACCCATATTGTAGTCGGACACTATTGCCATGGAAGAAATACCTGGAACAGACGGAGATCAGGTGCATACAGAATTTGACATCTTTTAAAGATCTTCTACGAGACCTTGGCACACAATTTATTGATTCAGTCAATTTCAAGATTTGGCGGAATTTGATTCTCTTTTGGAGACAATGGATCTGTGGGATGTCGGAGTCTTTGTACTGAGCATGGACAAATCTCGTGATAGCGCGCCAACCCATTTCAGAAACAATTTAATTTCGTAGTAGCATGTGACACCGCCCCGTACTTACGGGGCGGACAGGGGTCTTCAAAACCCATCTGCAGACTCTTCCTATTCATGCAAATTTAATATGTAATATCTCTTTTAAGGCGTTCAAAAATAATTTCTCATATTTGTTTGTTTACTGTTATTAGTAAACAAAAAGCGGGCGATGCTTAGGGAAATGATTCCTTGTCCCTCGACCTAGGGGCTTGGAGGTTAGTGGCCGACACAGCCCCGCGGCTTGGATCAAAGATATGACCCTATCATAAAACCACTTGCTGTGTTTTTAAATTGAAATTGTGTATTTTAAACGCTGTTTATGCATCTGTTATTGCCTTCGAGAAATTTATAAGTGTAAACTAACTGAAATTAAAGATAAAGTATACTGAATACGGCCGGGTTTTAATAGAAGACGAAGGAACCTGTGAATTATCCTTGTCACCACGCCGGACTTGGAGCGTCAAAGTGTGTTAACGCTCAACCTACCCTCGAGTAGCAATCCACTTCTCTCACATGTTTTGTCAGATTTTGTAGATCGGTGTAGTTACCTTAGCTACCATTTTTTCACCTTGAATAGCATTGTTGATTTGGTATAAGGCATTAATGGTCACGTGAGTCTCATTAATATCAGTAGTGCAGACCTTTCTGATGCCCTTCAGTGCCTTCTGATGAAGTATACTCAAATATGTATATTTATATACATAACTTCTGTGTTTTATATCCAGGTAACACTAGAATGATTCGTTTTCTTAAGGCTGTGAGAATGATGTTAAAACAACTCATCGTTATCAAATTATAGCTGAGGTCTCGCAACAAAATACTATGTTTGTTTTTGAAACAGTAATTGTACTTCTAAGTAGATAATTGTTCTTACTAAATCTCAATAGGTAAATAATACTACCGATAAAGCGTCTAAGAAGCAATTAACTAAATAATTATTTCCTGTTCGTCAATCAACACAGTCATTGTACATAAAAATATGTCAGCGATTTCCTGGCCACTGTGCACCGAAACACTTTTTTTTATTTCACAGAACTTCAAAACGAGTTTCTTAATAGAGTTGTTGTGATTTGAAGATACACTCAGATTTAAGTACAATATGTGGTCAAACGCAGTAAGGCAATACGCGGTAAAATTCCGAGATAATTTATATTTACTTCGATATCAATTCCTGTAAAATTTAATTTAAAACTATGGTACAGTCAATCTTTGGATTCCTCACAGAACGAACGACCGTACGTTTTTAACATAAACTCTACATTATTGAACTATCAGAACCGATTTGGCTTACCTAGTATGGTTTTTAACGGACACCAAAGTATTAAGAAATCATCGCAGATACTCATGCTATATATACAAATTCAAAAATAGTGGTGAAGAAAGAAATCACAAAAATATTCCGTCCATTTTTAAATTAAATAACATTACAGCTAATATTTTTTTCTGTCATGTCAACTGGAGGAGAAAAACGTTGCAAACACCCATGCGCAAGATCTCAAATATTAATTTAAAATTGGCCTTGTCGGAACTTGAACCCAGAACCATATGAACGCTAAGATAAACCTCTTACAACTAGACCACAGAGGCCACCAATAATTGATCGTTGCTTTTTTTAATGTTCTTAAGTTGCACAGTATTCAAATATAAAAAAAGTCTTTATTAGTGTACAAACAAAAATAAATAGAAAAATTGTTGGATTCAGGCAAGATGTATATATCTTGTGAACAAATTATTCTACAGAAAAATACATATGAAGTTAAATAATTTGTTCAAGAACTGTATTAAAAAAATATGCATGTAAAACTCAAAAAGTTCCACGCTTGTTGTAATTGTACAAGTCTATAATTATTCATTTTTTTTTACCAAAGACACGTGACATGTATCTGTAATGGGCTTCAATAAAATAATTCTAAATATCTGTGTCTTTTGTGCTTAATACTGACGATAAAACAAAATGTCACTCTTTGAATTCTAATTTCGGCATAATCAAAGAGTATGTTGAATTTTTCTTAAATTTCTTACACTCATAAAAATGTATTAGCATTATTTTACATCTTTCAACGCCACTTCTTTTCAACAGGAGTCAAATAAATAAGATAAATTTAAATTAAAATACTATATAATCATATTATGTTTCCATAATTTATAGCTTTAATATTGCCAAAAGACTGAATAATATTCATTTAACAGCCAGTTAACCATACAAACACTATTAATACAGTATAGCCCTGAAAAATGGACATATTCAATTTTTATTGTTTTTACGTTTTATTTTTCGTATGTGAATGTGTTTTATACATTTAGTATTTTTTCTATTCAGTTTATTATGTTTGATTGTATTATCCAGCTTTTCCAAGGATAAGCGACGATAACATTTATAGGTTGGCGATATAATGGCGTTATTTTGGTGCAAGGTAATATTGAATGTTGAAAATATCACGGTGAACCTTAAATAAGGTGGTGTTAACTGTCAATTATTCTTATTCATCGTACACAATTTAAAAAAATGAAACACAATTTTTCGTACTGATTCCGCAATTTTAGATAATCATCAGAACCGGTTTCGCTTATCGCGAGCATTTTCAAGTGATAAAAAATTTATTACATCAATGTTAGTTACACTAATTGAAAAATACTAGTTTTGAGTAAATTGGACTTTGAAGTTTGACAAATGTTTGAAAAGTCATACATTTTTCATTTTGTTTGTTTGTACAACACTGTTTTTAAGTTATAGTATAATTTATAAAAATAAGTTTGTTATTCCATACGTCAGAGTTTGAAATAAGAAATATTTTGGTATAACTAACTCAACATTTCATTAATTTCGTTTTTTTTATAATTTCATTGTGATTTATTTGTATAAATATATTTATTCAAAATAAAAATATGAAAGAATACTTTAAGCTCATACTCAATGATTGCTGGTTGCAGATGATTAAAGTAAACCTATGAGACAGTTTATATGATTCGTAAAAAATGCAATTTGATTCGAATATTGACCAAGATATGTGATCATGTTATACACTTTTCCAATCATGATCAGTCTCCCCAGACTCTCATCTTCTCTTTTAGTAACATGGTGACACTCCAAGGAATTGTGGACTCCGTCTGAGATATGATAAAAACGGAAGGATATGAGATTGATGCTTCATTTATATTTTAATATAAAAACCAATGTGGGTTTGATCGTATCTTATGCACTGCCATACCTTTCATCCGATTCCGATAAAACTTTGTGAAGTTATTGCTTGCACTTGCACGAAGGATATAGGAATAGTACAATTAAGCCCGGCCAGGCCCGAGTCCGACCCTCAACGTTTTAATTTTTAACTTACAGTAGGTCTTATTAAATATAAAAATCAATCTCACAATCCAGATATATCTAAAATCTAAAATAATGAGTCAAATTGGTGCAAATAGCGACATCTCGGAAAACCTACTGATTTATTCGTGTACGCAACTGACAGGAAAAAATATTTTGTTTCCAATAGCACTTCAATAAAACACAAACACTTTACTTCTTTGAGTGGCATTGCAACGCATGCCGGGTAATCACCATATTTTATATTCTTTGAAGTCAGCGCCAAGGAAAAGGTTATTTTATAAATACTGAATGAATATAGTTTGATAATTTACATTTGAAAGATTGTTTATTATTAATGAATTCCGGGGCTGTAACCGAGTGTTCAACGGTCGTTCATCTTAATATAAAATTAAATTAAAAATTGATAACTTAGTTATTCCACTTGGTTTATCATATAGTAATTTACACGGTAAGTCTGAAGATACTTCTTGAAGAGGCAAAACGCTTCACGTTAGTGATAAACTAAGTGGAATAAGTTATCAATTTTTAATTTAATTTTATATTAAAAATGAACTTCCAAAAAGTTACCGCTGAATCCATAGAAAATATTACTCGTTCTCCTTATTCGGTTGCGGTGTCCTTGGGTTTTAATTTCAAAATATTATTTTTTAAATCGTTTTTTAATTTTGTGTTCAATGAAATGGATCTGTGTAGTGTCTATATTCTTCTCCACCTTTCCGATCCCAAAGACGGATTACAATCTGAGCGGTTAGGTTAGGTTAGGTTACAACTCTCCTAGCGCAAATCTTTCTAAATAAGGGAAGCTAAGCGACAGAATAACAACCAGTTCTTACAGAACAACCTTTATTGAGATGCTCCATCAGAGTCCATAGTTGCACTACATCGGGAGTGAATATGATTAGGAATGTTTTCTACAATTTTATTAGCTTATATATTGCAGAATAATAATATTTTCAAATTAAGATAGTAAATTTGGCAAACAAAATGCGCAAGGTTTGAAAACACGTACTGTCGATTCAATGGGTGCATTAAAAGAGATTTAATTCTCTGTTTGTAACTGCTAAAACTGACAAATTTAACGAATTTTAAAAGAAAATTAAACTGTGGTATTTTATAAATATAAGAGAAGCAACTTATATTTTAATGAATAATTTGTATGATATTCTATACCAGTCATTATATTTTATAATGACTCCATCAAGAAATCACAATAAAAATATATCTTGAATAATTTTTTTATTGAAATCAGATACTTTACGCACTACATGTGAATAATAATAACCGAAGCATAATATAAGTATGTAAAATTCTATTTGTTTCTTATCAAAATAAAATAACTGTACTACTTCGAAGTCAAGCGGCATCATATTTCTCCTTAAGTTATAGAGTATCTTTATTCCACATGATCCTTGCAATTTTGTAAAACAAACCTGAAATAAATCCATCCATCCGGAATGATATATCTTAAAATTCATCCTTAAAATGACCATGTAAATACCGTGTCTATATCAAGGTTGGAATACTTCTGTCCTATATTCAGTGATGTGCTGCTAAGATTCTATCAACCGGCTCGCACCTTGGTAAACATCAACCCCCAGTTGTTTTACAATTTTGTTTTTCAAATTAAAAAAGAAAAATTTCAAATTAAAAAAAATTGCCACACATTACAAAATTACTTATTTACATTAAAAAAATATTTTTTTTATATAATATAAATTCATTACAAATAGTGTTTTGATTTTCATTCGAAACTTTAATCGTGACGGGTCTTATTCGTCTATCATCTGCTGCGTAACGGTGACTTCTGAACCATGGTTTAACGAATGGTATGGAATCCCATGAAGTCAGTGGAAAACCTATGAAATTAATGGTCGTTAAGTCTGATATGTTATGTCGAATACTTAAATTAACAAAAATTCTCTTTCCACCTTTGCAGAGCTTATTGCAATTGTATTTAATAATAACATTTTTAGCTTTTATGACCGTTTCAGGAAATTAATCGTGATTATCTCTGAAATCATTTACATTTATTTTGAACTTAACAATTTCACTAAGGATCCTGATATTAACGGCTGCAAGTTTTTACTTTATGCATATCGGATCAAGCATTGTGATGTGTAAAAATTCGATCTCGGAATTACGATAATTACGAATGAAATCATTGTTTTAAGAACCAGCTCTGCGAATCAAAATAATTTTAGCTTTTACTGGTTCGACAGAGGGGGTGCAAATCTATAGCAGCACATCACTGCCTACATTCTAGTGTATTCAAAAAACATCATATTCTGTTAACGTAAACTAGATAACGCTCTGGAAAAGAATTAAAACAATAGCCCTTGGCCGTTACCACTATGCCACGGTGATCTTTCTATCTTCAATTAGAAACAACTAACGCTTAATAACTATAAAATCTAATGTCAAAGCAATTAAACATGTATTTATTTTGAATAAATGCCTAGAATAATATAAATGTATTCAAAGATAAATTATTTTGTACCATAGTTTACAGAAATATTAACAAACATCACATAGGAGTTGTTTTGGCGTAGCAGAAATTATGTACAAGGGTTGAACCATTTCCCATTTGTAAGGTCTGTTGTCTTTGGAGAATGACCTTTAAGATCCAAAGGTCAGGGAGAATCCCCGGGGGGATGTTTACCAAAAGCTGAGACGTTTTACTACCCTTCAATGCTTCGGAAAATGGCCGAGAATTGTGTCAAATATAGGACTGCTCTATACAAATTTATGGCTACCCAACCAACTCGAGTAATTTCAGAAATCTCAATATTATTTTATTTTTGTGACTTGGAGAACCGATTTAGTTAATATTTTTTATATTATATTTAAACCTCTCTACTTCTATTATATCACTATTAATTTTCAATATAAACCGGTAAGCATAGCAAAATACTTATTTTCACAACAATTATAAGATATAGCTGATTTCTCATCGTCAAAACTGGTTATGAGTACTTTAATGAACAGGTTCTAATAATAGCGTAATACGGAAATAGCTGTCAACTGTATTTTAAAATTCTAATTATTGAACTAAATACATTGCTTTCGTTAATTATTGTAACGGATTTCAACCAAGTAAATACCAATTCAAACAATTGTTCCTGTTTCTAGTGCTGTTGATGAATTAGGATCGAATCAGATCTTAAAACATAACAACGTCAATGTTATACAGATGGTCATAAATCAATAAAACTTATGTCTTAATATTATTTATTGATTTTAATTTGATTGACTATTGCTCAATTATTACATTTATGATATCAAACAAATGACAATTTTTTTTTATTTTAAAATAAAGATATTTCTTATTTCCGTTAAATATCTTGAATTTATCACATCCTATAATTTAGCAGATTAGTATGTCCAGTAAAGAATGCCCAACTTTCTCATTCATAATTAATTATATAAATGTATCCATTATGATTGCAGTATCATGCATTTCTATTAAATAAGAGTATTTATTTTTAAATTTTGAACGGCAATATCTTAAAACAATAAATATCAACACAGTCTGCATTATCGACTCTTGTAATAACTTACAATAGTGGAAACAGAGTTATTGTTTCTGTCTTATTTACACGACTTTACATCAAACCTATCAACAATGCGACATGCAACAATTTTTATAACATCTTCTTTCACTTTATAATACATCAAAAAACAATATCATTAAAAATGATTAGTCCACGGAAAGATTAATCGGCGTCCGTGGCGCAGTTGGTAGCGCCGTGGGCCACTGCTACGGATGTCTCTGGTTCGATTCCCGGTGTGGACAGTTTTGATAAATTGATCTTTCAATCGATTTATGGATTTCTGTTCGTAGTCTGAGTGTTTGTGTCGTCTAAAACTCCCACTTCACCCACCCATCCCATCCTGACGGGGCGTAGCGAGAGCGATTAGCTAACCACTAGTCCTATCCCAGCCCTATCCCTCTATCCCTACTCTCTTCGAAGAAGAGGGGTTGAGCAACTGAGTAACAAACAGTTCTCATAGAAAAAAATCTGTTGAGATACCTCCTTTAGGAGACCATATGCTCCACATTGAGAGCGGACATGGAAAAAAAAGATTAATAACTGACTTTCTTATAAAAAATTGTAAATCATATTTCTGATATTCGAATTCAATAAACGTGGCGTAACAGAACGAAATAAATTATGATAAATATTCCTCACATTTTCCATTCTAATTTCCTAAAATACCAATCTCATATGTTGATATTTGAAAAGAAGTCTTATAAAATTGGAAAGTTCAATTTGCTTCCTTCTTCAATAAAAAACAGTCAAATTAAACTACTGTTTAATAAAACTCAAAAATATATATAACTTGAATATTTTAAAAAATATCTTTACTCTCTTAAGAAAATAGTTCATTTAATTTTAAATGAAAAATCAATTGTTATTGCAATTGGTATTACATACTAGCAGAGACGATTATTATCATACGCAATAAATCTATAACACACTTTCACATAACCCAATGTCATATTTTTTAACAATATTATCTGATTATGGTATAGCAATAATTAATTTCTTTGTTTGAAATGTTTTTTTTCTCTCAAAATAATTAAAGTTCGCTTTAATAGAGTAGCAGCATAATATGAATAACTGTCAAAATAACATAATAGCTGCACAATTCAGTGAAGTGGGACACTCATAGTAGAATGTTTGAATTCACAATACGTCATTTTTGAGTGTATACATTGAATTATGGAGTGTATATGGCGCCTATAAAATAATTGAAAATCTGTATAAAGAAACGGCGTTAGGCTTTTTTTTTATAATATACTAGTGAGTAACCGGCATGCGTTGCAATGCCACTCAAAGAAAGAAAGGGTTTGTGTTTTAATTCTGTTTATTGAACTGATTTTGGATTAGAGGTCTGTCTGCACAGGCCGAAATTTCATAGACTTACCCGGTTCGAGCCCATCATCTTCAGGTCTGGCCCCACCCGAACCCGAGTTTCAATATCACACTTGTCATAACACAATATTTTTGTTTTTCGTCTGGTGCGTACACGAATAAATCAGAAGGTTTTTCCTAGATGTTGCTGTATGTACGTATTTGATTCTTTTTTTCAATTTTAGATTTTCAATTTTTTACTTCGGAACCCTTCACGGGTGTGTGCACAACAACTCACCGAAGTTTCATCGAAATCGTATGAATGGGACGCGTAAAGGACAAACAAACATTTATTTTATATAATATTTCCCGGCATGATCACAATAAGTCCTTCCTGAAAGTTTCGTCGCGATCGGTTGAGTAGTTTAGGAGCCTATAAGATCCGGACAAACCAACAAACCAACAAACAGACATTCATTTTTATATATATAGATAAACTCAACACACAGTATTAAATTATGACTATTGATGTTGTAACACAGATTTGGCAGAATCGATGGGACACTTTTAAGATTTCCAATCGAATACTCGATATTCTAATACATTTGGCTCATTTTTGATATTCGAATATTTGATTGATTATTCAAATACTAGTCATAGATTACGATATTGAAATTTAAATACTGAATATCTAATGTAGCTGTTCTTTAGTTTCCATACTGACGGACTGATTGTTGTTTGTTTGCCTCGACATTTGCGTCTCGTCGGAACTGTGTGTATTGTTTATATACACCGTGAACGCTCAGGTCATGAGAAATTTTCATACCTAAATGTGACACTAATAAACGTCTACGCCTACAGACTGGTCTGGGCTATTATATATAAGATTATTTGTCTGTAGTATCAATGTATATATTTAACCATAGACTTTCATTGGTTGTTGCATTATGTTTTGATGTACCTAATCTTATTTTTTTACTTTAAACACCAAAATAGTCGCTCGTGACACGTTTTGGCAATTTGGTGTTGTTAGTAATAACCTCTTTGTTAACTGCAAAATGTCCAATTTACAGGCTAGCGATTTTAAACATTTAATTAACCCATGTTTGTTAATATATCAATATATAACCATGCGTTTTGAGCATTTTCTAACGAAAAACAGTTTTCAAGCTATTAAAAAATGAAAGATAACACTCTAGCAACCTGATTTTATTCTTACCGTAAAATTACCAAAAAATATGTTATCATGTTATGCCAAAACATCATCGAATTATTCAGTCTAGCAATCAATACGTCTTGTCAGAAATTTTGTATTAACAAAAACCAATAAAAATACATATTTTAAAAAATAAAACACAATTCATTTGTATTACTTCTTCATATGTATAATGATCAGGACCGGTTTCGCTCATCACGAGCATTATCAACTGATAAAAATACAAACATAATAGGCTTATTTATAAAAAACTGATGGTTCATGAACTAAGACAAGAAAATACTGATTAGCAAACAAATTATACATAAATCAAATAAGAGTCTACAATTAAAATGTTATGGACCTCTTGCAAATCAATAAATACTAATCTGAAATCACAAATATAGCTACATTAAAAGTCCATTTAGATAAGCAAAATTTTTTAATGACATTACTAATGCAATAAGCAATAATGAATCAGGAAAATTATTAGAAAAAATTAGCGAACCATTTAAAAACAATCAAATATTAAGTATTTAATTAGTATTAACAATAAACAGCCATCTTAAGTGGAGAAAGCAGATCAGCTATGAGTATCCATTAAATTTTTAATATCTGAAAAACAATGTACAAATGAATTGTGTTTTATTTTTTAAAATAAAATGTCTTTCCACCAAGAATTGACAGTTAACACCTTAAAAGTGAAAATACATATATTAATATGTTTCGATCAAGCCCAAGCTTAGCAACCATGCTGCGAAAATTCTCGATTAATATTTTACCATTCATTGGTACTTGATTAATAGCGAATAAAGTTGAAAAATTTTAGTAACAAGCCGTTTTCGCAACCATTTTTAATTCGATAATAATTGAAGTCAGCGAGTTCCGGACGGCAAAAAAAGCGACTTACGCAAGCCAGTAGACAAAATAAACATTGAAAATATTTCGAGAAAAACACTTCACAATTTATTTTTTTACCTATTCACCTTCTGGCGATTAATAATTATTATATGCACAGCACAAACATAACGTTAAAACTTTGTGCCACTTAACTTAGAATATAAATAGTGAATACAAAATAGAAAAAATACATTAACTATGTTATAATATTACAACGATTAGACCTATGAGATTGGATATATTTTTTACTCTCTGTCTCAGCTCTGAATGTGGAACATACAGATTCATGGTGAAGTATATTATTAACAAGGGTTGGCGTTCAATTAGATTATGACCTTTATTCTTCATATGGGATAGCGATAAAAATTGTGCTGGAATGATTTAAAGTACATCTTGAGTAATACATAGTGTCCACAGTAGGAAAAGTTAAAACATGTTTTAAAATATTGTTAACTGTGCTATTCTACTTATTGTATTACTAGATGTGACCCGCGTTTCTCCTCTTTTGACTAACCTTATCACAAGGATTTTAATTATAAAATATAAATTGAATTTTTTTAAACTTATAAATGAGAAAATGTTATGTGTTTTTTTCTTTCTACTGAACGCGCGTTAGACACAAGCAGTAAAAATACGCACTAATTACTTATGTTTGAAGGTGAAAATCTCGTGGGAAAAACAATTAATTACGGGGAACCACCTGTTTTCCTTTATTAAGTGTTAGAATATAATTACATAACTTTGGACTTGTCTCCTTTTTTTATTACAATAATTCAAATTAATTATCTTACCTGGCCTCATTTTTTTCTTTTAATATTGCTGTATCTTAGCATACTACATGTATTATTCATTTCAACTAGTACCTAGTTCTCAAAAAACAATATTAATATCTTAATTCTAAAAGTTTCACTAAGTTTAATTGAAAGCAAAAGAAATATGCTAGCAGTTTTAGTAACGATTTCATTTTTTCAATGAGAAAAATAATAATCGTTACCTCCCCGCATGAATTCTCTGTCTTTTTAAAAATAAAATCTTTTGTACGATTTGCAAAAATCATTCATCAACGTTATATATTATCACTTTTAAGGTTTTAACCGTCAATTCTTGATGAAAAGGCATAATATTTTTAAACACATTTTTTTGTACTACTGCCACATGTTTGTAATGATCAGGACCGGTTTCGCTCATCACGTCCATTATCAAGTGATAAAAATACAATCATAACAGGGCTATTTATAAAATATGTTTTTATGTTAACAATCAATGTTATATAAATAATAGGCCTGTTATAATTGTATTTTTATCAGCTGATAATGCTCACGATGAGCGAAACCAGTCCCGATCATTATAAACATGTGGAAGTAGAAGAAACTAATTGTTTTTATTTTTTTTTTAAGTTATGTAAATATTATAATTAAACGATGCTTAAAAAATGGTCAACAACATCCATGTGCATTTAATAGAAACATCAAGATTACTTATATGAAATCCAGCTGGGATTTGGACCCAGAGCTACATGAATATCTTCCCCGCTCTGCTGTGGTGATCAGCAATTTTACAACAAGCTGATATTTATTATCAGATCTGATTTTTTGCACGAGTTAAGATTAGGTTCAACGTGAAATTATAATGGCTTAAAAATGTTGCGAAAATGAATGACTTTCAAATTTTGTTGATCGATTTTTGTCGATAATTATGTTTCTTTTACAATATCCAGTCGACGAGTTTCACTTTAATATAATTAAATTTGAAATGGCTGTTCGAAATAACAAACGGGGTAATGTTTTGCGAAACTTTATTGCATACGGGTAAACAGTGGCGTAGTTTACGAAATGTGAAACTTGATGTTATTGTCACTGTCCGGAGTCGTTGACACGAATACTATATTCATCCAAAGCGTACCAACGTGATAATGGTGATGCCACTAGGAAAAGCATTATCAATTCTCAACGGTATTACTTCGGATATCTATATATTCTGCGATGACATGAGTGATTTCAGACAAGTTCTATGTGTTAAAGTAGATTTTGTCGAATCTTATTCGAAAGACTTTCTTACTAATTAATTGTTTGATATTTACTTTGATAATATCATTCGTCACGCTGCAGAAGTAGCATCACTTTCATTTGTATTTTTGTTCGGACATAAATCGTGTGCTCGAATGCCTGAAGATGCCGAAAGGCGAAACCCGGGTCGTTAGTAACAAAATACATGGAAGTGTACAAAATAAATTAATTTGAAAAACTTAGATTAATTCTTAAAATAATCCAAATTTGATATTGAAATTCCATCAAGCACCCTCAGTCGATGTCTTAATTTATATATGTATATATTCATAGATACTTTCTTCTTTCTTATGTGACCCCATAAATTTGAATTCTACAAAAACATTCGACACTCTTGCCTTCATGTCGACTCGGTTCTAGATTATGCGGGACTATATGACATGCTTCTTTGAAAGTAAAAATAATTCTATTGCACTCCAAAACTGATGAGTCTTCTCAAACTGGTCGAAAATACAACACTGACTTGATATGCAAATAATGCATTGTAAAAACTTTCTAATTTATTTACAATCAAAGCATTCAATTTAATCCGTAACTATGGAATATACAAAGATAACCAGAACAGATAAACTTTCTTTAAGCATGCTTTTGAACGTTTTACAAAATAAATATTTGTTCAGATTTTTATATTTAACTTCGTATATCTACAAAATAATGTATTAGGTATTTATTTACCAAGGCAATATTTTATTATATATTTTATATCTCTCATGTTATGTGTGTTTTGAAATAATAATATTTCATAAATTTTGCTTTCGCTCAAACTTGTATATAAATATAATAGTTAAACAAAACTTTATATATATTATAAACTCACAAAATATTTGTGTTCAAATTAAAATTTTAGCCTAATAAAGCTTGAAATATATTTCAAAAATCGTCCATTTATTAAAATTAATTCCAATACGTTGGCATGTATACAAGATAAACTAGAGAATGGTTTGCTTTTTCACTGATTGAACAATATTTACAATTTACTTTCCCATGAACTACAATGATAGTAATATTTTTTGTAAACTGCGATCGTTTTTGTGTAAACAAATGAGAGAGTGCTCTTTGTAGACTTCATAAGGACATACGATTAAATACGGCATATGAAATTAAAAATTCATTCTCAACAGAAATAGTAGATTTAAAAAGTTATCACTCAATCCCATTGTGAAAAATTTAAACATTAATTTTTCAATCAATTTATGGATTTGGATGTTGTCCATGTTTTTGTTTTCTCCCATCCAACCCTGATTCGATCCTGAAAACGAAACGCAGGTGGAGCGATTACTTTATGGTAATTCCTCTCTTAACCCCAACACTCTTTCCGTATTATCTCCAAAGACAGAGAGTTGAGTAAACGACTTAATAGTAGTTCTCGTTAAAACTTCTTCTGTTGAGATGCTCATAATACATATGGTACACATAAGAAACGGATATAGTCTATTGTTTTAACCATGTACGCTCCCAATATGGTGCATACAGACACCGTATGGAGCCAGGTTGCTATTTATCTCTCAAACAATTTTATTCGAAGGTGATAAGTATCGAAAGATGGGGCTAGGACAGGACTTGCAGGTAGCTAATCGCTCTCGCTACTTCACTTGTTTTAGGTTCAGATGAGTGATATTAATACATCCATGCTTTCAAACACAAACCCAAAATAGACAGCCCACAAACTCGTTTTTATTGAATATGTCAAAAGTATTGACTTCATAATATTTTGTACTATAGCTTGTATCGATCGTCTTTCTATTTAGTTGCAGGGTTCCAGAAACGCCACTGGCTAGCTTTTACTTTCCGACTTGCTCTCGTTTGTAGAAAAATGGATTTCGCGCACGTGTGTGACGTCCAATCAATTCGCTTGGTTCATTCAATTATCAAAAATAATTGATTACACTACAAAAAAAAGCGTCATTAAAGCTACCGTGACGCAATGATTCGATAATAATCATTTAAATCAGAAATCATTGTCAGTATATCCACACGAAACTTTCGAAAATTATTCGAGACGAATGTACATTATGTATTACACAAATATTATTGTCATTTAGAGCAGTGATTTCCAAACCAGTTCATCAGCGATTCGAAATCCGTACAAAAAGAAAATAGTGTAATATTGTAGGTAAATTTAAACTTTATTCCAAACCCGTTCTCAAAGATGAGTATATGGACTCTCTCAAAAGTGTTTATTACCATAAACTGCTGGAAATCTGTATCTACTTAGTGCGTAAGGAAAGTACTAGTTGTTAGATAATCGCTGTATTTGTATCCAAATACATATAAATCCATGAATATTATATTTCAATTACCTCTTCTACATCTACTAACCGATATTTATTCGTTCCTAACTACATATTCTTTTTATAGACTTCTAAAAGAGAGGTTGATCGAGTTACATACAATCAGTTCTCGATCAAATAACTTAAGTAAAGAAACGTCATTGGGAATCAATATTGGGAGTGGATATTAATTATTTAATCTAAAGGAAGATATTTTAAACTAGTGGGAACGCCATTCATAGATGACGGTATTGAAATTGACATACTGAATGTCTAAAATAGCTGTTCTTAAGTTTCCATACTGACGGACTGATTGTTGTTTGTTTGTCTCGGATTTTGCGTGACGTCAGAAATTTGTGTACTGTTTATATACACTGCGGACGCTTAAATCATGAGACATATCAACATGTGTATGTAATAATAATAAAACGTCTACGTCTACGCCTACAGACCGTTCTGTGCTATTATATAAAAGGTAAGCTGTAATACTAAACAGATTAATTCAGTCTAATTATAAGTTTTAATGAAACATTCAATAACAGATACAAGTTTGAGACAGAACAGTATTTTTAATAAATTTACACTACCATCAATACTTTTTTAATTTTAAATTCAATATAGATTCTAGCGATAACTACCAAAAATTTTAACCCATTGGGCGTGCTGTAGTTGGCCCGCGGGCCTCGCTTTTGTACGCCTAGTTTAGTATCATTGTTTTTATAGCATTTTATAATAGATAGTTTGTAGCGCATTTGGAAATTAATTTAAGTACCGCTAGTTAGTTTATTACTGTAATTTAAGTTCTTTGGTATATTTGCCAATACTGTCTAATTATCTAAATAATACGAAAGAATTATTTATAGCTATAATATTGAAAGTGTGTTCAATGGTGAAGAGTGCATTTCAGAGGAAGGTTGGCAATGTGTTAACATATTGTACTTCTTGCAGGTCAGTATATAAACATTATAGATATATGTTATATTGCAATTGATCTAAATAAAGATTACCATAGAATGCTCATCACACTCTCTGAGAATTTCCAGATAACTAATACAAAAGAGATGTTTTATTTAAACTATCACACGAAGATTAAGGAGATGGTAACTATAGATGTACAAATTTAACTTGGCCGCTAGTGGGAGTGCCACCGTAAGGTTAAGAGTTTTGTCATACTCAACCAGAATTGAAATTTCAATGTATTCCGAAACTGATATTTTAGCGACGGTTATTAAAAGTAGACAAGATATCTATTTTTCATAAAATGGCAATTGGAGAAATTTTTTCTAGACTGACAATTCTAGTTTCAAACTAGGCGGCGGCCAAGTAATGTTGGTAATACTATAGTAAAACCTATCGGGTCCGTGGTGGAGTGGTCAACGTCGTTGGTTTAGGTTACGGGTGTCTCGGATTAACGTCATGGTACGGACAGTTTCATAAATTGATTTTTCAATTGATTTTTGGATCTATGTTTCTGATGTCCATAATTCCCTCCCACCCATCCGATCCTAAAAATGGGGCGTAGCGAGAGTGATTAGCTTACTACTAACCGTGCTCTAGCCATTTTTTTGTATTACTACTCTCTTAAAAATGTTACTCCCTTGTATGTTTAGATACCTCCATTAGGACTCCATATGCTCCACATTAAGAGCAAACATGGTTTAAAAAAAACCTTTCCAATGACAAACTCCTATTCTTTGCTCCTACGACGCTCATGGAAATCATATGATAACGTATAATATTGTTGTGTTGAACCGGACCTATTGTATAATGTAAATTAAATATTAAAATCACATCGCTTTGTTTAATCAATAATTTATAAAAAGGTAATTTAATGTGTTTTCTACTTTAACTTTTACACTTTGACGCTTCTATCGATTTATGTATGAAAAGATATGCTTTTTAAAAAATCCATCATATTCTATCCAAGCTTGAAAAGGTATTGTAGAAAAAGCCATTTGTTAAATACTGGTGCATTCGTAAAATCCATCCTTACTTTATTATCTTCTCCTTAGAACACGTTACTGTCTAAGTTTTACTATCAGTTCTGTTGAAATTCTCCATTGAGATCATATGCTCGTCCTTGGGATAGATAATTCAGATAAGTGACTTTTATGAACATTTCACATTTATATTACATATTAAACAGACTTAGTATTTGTTCGCCATTATCGCTCCCAATTTATGTCTTATGGATTCCCAATAGGGGACGTCAACAAAACTTGATTTAACATGAACGGTTTATAAGAAAGTCATCTAATCACTCTTGAAGGATGGATTGAGTAAAATCTATTTAGTAGATAGATTACCGCTCTCTTTATTATCAATTTTAATAGTCGGATACGTTGTAGATGGCAAGAAATGAAAACATCTAACAAATCCATTCCATTGGATTGATGGTCAATGAATGAATTCTTCTTTTGAAGAATTCGAATATCTGACCGCTTAACCGAGTAGGACGAAAGCCCAGAGCATTGACCACTTGGCTATGGGACTCTCAGTCGACAGTATTATATTTCTAAACAGCTGCTTTAATTGGACTGTATGAATATTTAGCCGTTGTAAAAAAACATGAGTGAATTTCTAAAATTCCGGATGACGCCGTGCACTTCCTATCCGCAGTGTCAGTCTGCCAATTTTAATTGTTTAACTTCCTAAATGAGGATGCTGAAATAAAAAAAATATTCACACTACATGTATTAATAGTCTGTTTGACATTCGTATGACTTAATGGCAACAGATGTCATCACCCTCTTGACCCACGGGTTCTGGATTCCAAATCAAGCCCTTCATCTAAAGATATAAACAACTAAATGGGTTACAACATATGCAGTAAGGTCCGAAAGTTTTTCAGACATTTAAGAATGAGTCAGTTTTAAAGTCAAGAAATCAGAATATACAGCAGTTAATTAACCCTTCTAAAAAATAAATCGAAATAAAAGGTGCATATATAAAAAAATAAAAATAAATATCTGATTTTATTACTTCTTTGATACCATTATTTTATACTTTGGAATAGAGTAGTTTATTTGTTCCTTTTAAGAAATATTCATAAATAAAATGAACAAATAATTTACCAAAATGATCATTCGGCCATGTCAACATTTGACGGCGAAAAGAATTATGACGAGAGGATTAGACAGTTACCACTAGGCCAAGGTGAAATCGTATTTCACTTTTTTGGCGAATAATTCTTTTTTACACCTGTCCGTCGCCAGTATGGGATTATTCAAAGAGAGACAATCAATAAATAACAGAATTATAACGTTAGAAGATTTCTTTCATGACTTTTCCATCAGATATAAATTCGTACATCAATTTGAGAAATTAATATTTTATTTGTTCATTTGAGGACTTGAACTTCTGATCGGAAAATGAAAGCGTATATTGTTAAAGCGAATGTAAAGACAAAATCTGAAACTAACTAGACTGCTTAAGTACATTGAAGAAAACTTTTTTTTTTCATTTTATTTTTGTGTAAAGTTAGTTCATACTTCTTGATTGATTAACTATGTAAATATTAATTGATAAATAGTAATACTTAATTGAATAACGTATCTATGAAATTATTTTTTAAATTAATTTCCACTTTATTATCAATAAGAAAAACTGTTTCGTACCGGTACTTAAAAACATAATATTTAATTAGATATACGTGTAAATATACTCGAAGGTTTAGTATGCCTTCTTTAATGCATTAGGTACATTTTTTCTATGATGATATTCTTGAAACCTTTGATCGATTTAGCTTAGAAGCAGATGCGAGATTAAAATGAAATTGCTGGGCATTAAATATTTGATACGTCATTATTATTTGACTTGAGAGCGTGTGGAGTGTAAAGTAGCGACTATTTTTGACGCTGCAATCTCTCAAAACAGGGCTCGCATCACATCACAGTAAACTTTACACAAGTACCTCATAAAAAAGAGAACGTATGGTGAGTCATAAAACTGTTCTAAATTAGCCGTATAATACTAGAGGTGGAGTAATTTGTTTTTGCCCATTGGTATCAGATAAGAGAACGGAATATGCTGTCGTCTCACTTACATTGGCACAACCTGGTTAGCGCGTTTTTTACTGGTATAATCTCTACTATACTATTCTGGAAATCTTCAAAATTAGGTGGACAACGCGTCTATAAATTTTTATTAAATCTTATTCCTCGTGTAAGACAGCTTTGAAATAAATTAAGTCATCATTCTAATTTAATGTTACAAAGATTTATCATATTTGAATTCAGGTCGACAGAAAATCGCTCCTTTAAATTTGATCTGGGAAAATAATATAGCGTTTTTGCTCATCTCTGTCTTAGAAGGATTCAAAAAATACAATCAATATAAATTTTGCCTCCAGGGATAACTTTGATTGTAAGCTACAATATAAAACTTGAAAAATCTAGAATTAAAAAGACATCGGTTGTCAATCAATGCTATGTTGTATTATCATAAAAATACGTCAATTAAATAAAGAGTTTGTACTTAAAACATTTTTTATTGCATTAAAAATACTGAAAAAATGCGTCTACAATAATAATGCAATCCTCGTTGTGTTAACAAAATAAACTAATAAATATCAGAAATTGCTTATAATTAAGTACTATTTTTATTATAACTTAATTAGTAGATATCCTTTAACTTAATCAAACAATAATTTTGAGCATTATCTGAATACGTCTGAAACTTTTATTAAACGTTTATTCCTCGTGGATATTATAAAATTCTTGAGAAAATTATTTGATTGCTTAATTATCAATCTTGAATCTTTACAATATTTCGCTAATTGAATATTACCTTTTAATACAAACTTATTAACTTTTATTATTCCACTGACTGTGTCACATTTAGTAACACAACCAGAGGAATAACAAAGTTATCAATTTTAATTTTATATTAAAAATGATTTTATCACAAAGTTACCACCAAATTCATCGAGAGAAATTTTTTTGTTTTAAATGTAATTATCTTAAAAACCGGCAAATATTCAATGATTTTTGGTTGTATATTTCTCTTGGAAATTTGCATTTCAATATATAACTATTCTAAATAAATACATATCGATACAATTCTGCACTGTTAATATAAATATGTTTGGAAGTTTCCCATGAGGTCTAGGATTTTTTGGGAGAGGTGAACGGGCATTAAATGTTTGACAGTGGCTTCGATTGGTGGACTAATGTAAGCGAGCGGTTTCCTGTTAGGACGGGTTTATTTATAATAACTTGTAATTGGCGCTAACAAAAAAAACTCACTTATTTGAAGAGATCCTCAGATCACTCTTCACTTTTGGAATTATTGCAGGGGTCAAAAACCAATTATTAATTATGCGTCAATATGCTTATGAATATATGAAAATACGGTAACAAAAACTATTATGTGATTATTTTGTGCTGCTTCAATATCAATAGTTTATTTTTAAAAAGATCGCTGTGTTAATAAATATCCCATATTCTGATCTCCGGTTTATTCTGTGGTTATTTGTGGTGAAATTTATTTTAAAATACAATAATATAACTGATAACTAAATTATGTTATTTTTTTGTGTAACTTAGTATGATTTGATTCTTTCATTAACATCTTGAGATGAATTGTGTTACAAAAATGAACTGTATCGTCGGTATCGATTAAATATTCTTTTATTATTGAACATACTACAAATCAGGTCTCAAAAGGTAGTGATTCTATCGTTAACTCAATTGAAAAATTGAATGATTTATGAAGACTATATTTAACACTAATTTAACGTAAATTAATTTTAACACTACTGCTTTGCCATTTACTTAGCAGAATTTTATTATATTTAGGTAATTACGTTAGTTGTACAACATATAATGGAAAGCTTTTAACTTCCTGATTATACAACACATTACACATTAAAAAAACTTTAGAGAAAGAGATTAAGAAAGAGTTGTGGTTGAAACGTCTAGCTAAAAAAAGAAAATTGTTTTCGATCATCTATCTGTTCACAATGATCTCTAAAATTTCTAATAGAGTGAAACCCAGATCAATTGTTTTCTCACATTTTTCGTTTTTAAGGGGCTTATAAAAAAGATGAATCCGGGTTCCACTGTATGTAAAAAAACTACTTAAGACTTGATATCTCAAAGTAATCTTTAACTGAAACTGCTCTTTGGTAGCTTGGGTATTTAATATTTTAAGAAAAGTATTTTGTATTATAGATTCACTGAATAATGATAATTTACGTACGTTTACCTTGCTCATAACTTGAATCATCTAGTTTCGTAAAACGACAACGTTGTCAAACTCATGTCTATTAGGCGAGTTGTTACAAGCCAGACATATTTTGCAGTAACGTCCCTAGACTTTCTCAGCAGGGTAACAGTAGTGATACAAAAATGATTCAAACCGTCAAAAGGATTTTAACTTGAATACAGAATACAGAAACAGTTTATCACAATGTTTTTGACTGAAGTACATATTTATAACACGAAAATCGTTTCTTGGTTCGTAAGAAAGACTGGAAGTTGAGCTCCCATTTTCTCAAAAAATAATTTCTTTCAATATGTTACCAAGACAAAACTTTCGTGTATTTTTATTTCATTCGAAAAATAAAATATCTCAAATTTTCAGATACAATAGCTGTATATTGATTGAATTCGATTTAATTTATTAATTATTCGTGTTATTACTACAAAAATGAAAATAAACATTCAGTTTTACAAGAATTATCAAATAAGTTTTGGTTAATTCTTGTATAATAAAATAAATTGTTATTTTTTAGCTAAGACGTACCTAACCGGGTTGTATAAACTGCACGTTACTGATCACATGCAGCTATACATAGCTTCCAAAATGGGTTTGTTATAATATACTGGTTGTGTTATGGGTTTATATGCAATCTACGAGTATGAAGAGGCTTTCGAGGCAGCGCTATCGCAAATTGGATTAGAAGTGTAGACGCGGCGCTACGAGGATTTGCTCCTACTACACGAGTGCTACGAATCATCTCTACGCCGGCTATATTGCCCTCGATAGTGAAATGTTGGGAATTTATTTTTTGTGGTGATTGCGAACATTGTTTTGTTTTAAAATTGAAATGCAGATTTATTCGCAAGGGGAGATTTATGAGCCATCCTTTTAATTGAATTTTTACGAATGGTTTTCGGGATATACTGAAACTATGAGGCTTAATTATTATTTTAACACATTTCTTGTATTGTTAAATATAACAAAAACATAACGAATGATACGTATTTCGCGGCTCATTTATTATTAAAATTAGAACTGCCTTCGCCCAGAAAATATTTTTTATGAGATTTTAAACAGATAAACAGATTTCTACCTGCTATGCGAAACGCGTTCACATTTTTTAATACATAATATAATACCGGTATAAGTAAAAACACCGCTTACGGTAAAGGGCGCATTCAGAGCAATCAAACATTAACTATTATTTCGATTATAGTGTTTCTTTTGTCGCGAAATTTTATTCATTTGCTTTGGTTAAGGATGTTATCATGATTCGAAATAATTTTATTATATTCATAATGATTAAGTTGACACAGTTAATGTTGCATTGCTTCAAATACCCCTTTAATCATTGCTTCGTTTGGACTAGAATTCAATATACATGTATTAAGAATTTTCCAGTGACAAGTTCTTTTAATTAAAGATATTACTATAATGTTTGAGTGATTTTAACACAAAACAATGGGTATCTTTTATTGCTTTGCTAAAAATACGCAAATATTTTACGTTGAAATTTTCAAAAATTGATATTTGCATACACTGTGATTTAATTTTTAAATCATATCCCTTCCCCTTAGACAATTTTAACACCCTTTTAATTTTTAAAAAGTGATGTGCAAACTATAATTATTTACAACCAGTTAGTTATCAAATACTTTTTATTGGACTACTCTTTTATATGAGTCTACATACTAGTCGCAATGAAGTAGGTACCACGTCTAGTTCGCAACTAGTAAAATAATATTTTCATTGTAAAAGTTGCAACAAATAATTCATTTTTAATTACAATTAATAAAATAGGAGTTGATTCCAGGACCAGCTTCGGACGCCCTGTTTTATTGTATCAATATTCAGATAAAACCTCGCCTAGTGGTGCATTTGAGTGTGTTATTCAGAAAGGCAGCAGTGCAAATAAAACATTACCTGAACAAGGACACTCATGTATTGAATCGATACATACGTTTGATTTTTAGAATTTGTGGCGAATTTTTCTATTCAATTAACTGGTGATTTTTAGAATTTGTGGCGAATTTTTCTATTCAATTAACTGGTGCTTTTCAACATAGCCACACTCAATTTTTCATGTGGTTTTTTTTTTCGCAAAGAATAGTTCTTTAATTAACAATTACAACGGGGAATTCGGCGTATAAAAATATGTAGATTTTTTATTGTTTGATAACTGGATTTGAATTTTGATATAAACTATTATTACAGTAAAAGAACAGAGAGGATAAACGAACGATTAAAGCGCACATTTTTGTACAGAATTTATTATGAGCGAAGAAAAAATCTTATTATCAACGAAAAATCAGCTTGTACGTAACGTAAGAATAAAATTTACCGTGGTATAAAAATAAGGGTTATAAATAATTGCTCTTTGTGTTAGATAGTATTCACTTGGTACACTCAAACTTTGATTTTAATAGTTTCCACTTAGTCACGGATTTTTAACAAAGTCAGTTAAATTGTAGTAGGTTATGTTAGGGTTGGCCTGGTTTGGTTTTTGTAATGTATTCTAATGCGTGGAGCAAACACAATATAGGCGGCCTAATATAGGATAGAAAAATAACTGAAATTTCATTATAGCTTCGTGCAACTATCGATTTCAAAATGTGAGTATTTATATTGAATGAAAACCATTTTATCTATGTGAAAATATTTTGTCGTAAGTGCAATATATTTCTTCAATGTTAAAATATATTTTATTATGTGGGATCACTTTATTTTTAGAGAAATAATTTTTTTTTCGTTGAACGTATAAGTGAAAACTATTTATATGAAAGTGAATATGATCTAAACAAAACTGCATTTAATTTTAAGCCTTAAAATAATTATTGAACGCCATTAAATCAGAAGAAAATAATAAAATAGTCGACATGCCCAAACTAACATAGTTGGTTTCAATCACAAACCCGCGATACATTTTGATATCTTTATACTGCTCGAAATGTAGTTCCACGAATGATCATAAAATAATAATAACACGATATTTGGTTAACCTTCTCTAAATTGCAGTCGGCCGCAGTAATTGACATCTCATTAAATAAATGTAAAGAGATTACCGTTACAGTAAAGGTTTTACGCAATCTGATATTGATAGCGGATAAGGGATACGGTAATTGCTGTATTTATGTATTCAGAATGGTGGCGTAACCCTGTTTTAATGAGGGCTCCAGGTAACACCGATATTCGATTTCGGTTATGTACAATAACGTCAAAAGTATTATAATAATCATGTGTCAGTGTTCGTAAAATCGATATTATATAATTAATGTCAATCGCCGTAACTGATTGGTAGTGCTTCGCAACAGGTGTTCTCAACAGCTTTGTGGTCAAACAGAAGATTCTAAAGAGACAGAGAGTGCTTTAGATACGATATTCTCGCAAAAAGTTAGTCAAAAAATCTTACGTGAAATCTTTTGAAATGAACACAATGTTTTTATGGTTATGAGTTTTCTTTCAGCAGGTCAAGGTCTGATTCTCAATCAGCAATATCAAGGTTTTCAAGGGATATCAAAAACTATTAATGTAAAATTATTTAATTTGGATTATTGAGATTTTGTACACTTCCATGTATTTTGTCACTAACGACCCGGGTTTCGCCTTTCGGCATCTTCAGGCATTCGAGCACACGAATGGACTCGAACTGACCGAACTGTCAGTTCGAGTCCGTTCGTGCCTGAAGATGAAAGGCGAAACCCGGGTCGTTATGAAGTGTACAAAATCTCAATAATCCAAATTTGATATTGAAATTCCATGAAGCACCCTCAGTCGATGTCTTAAATTATATGTAAAATTTTTTGTTGAAATCTTCAATAATTTGTTTTATTGTTTCAATAAATAAAGACACCTCAAAATTATGAGCATGAATTCTAAAAATCTTATGTTTTACAATAAAAAAATTATGTTTCGTTTTGTGATGCAGTGCTTTTTTATTTGGAGGGTACTTTCCTGTTTAACTTTTATATCAAGTATGGTTTATTTGGATAGTGTATCTAAGCTGCTTGTTATCTAATTGTTCGTATGTTTTTGTTAGCAGTTTTAAGTGTGCTCTGCTAATAACGTATTGTATATGTTTCGGCTACCCTGGATTTGAATCCATAGCTAATAGTACTCATATACGGTTACACTGCATAACTACTTCTAACAAAAACCGTGTCTTGTTACACTGCGACAATAAACAAATAACGTAACAAACTAAAACCCGTTTTAACCTTTCAATGTTCTAACGGAAAGTTCAACAAATAGGGTTTCCCTGCAAAAGCTTCAAGCGAGGGCCTACAAGCTACAAGACACGGCGAGCTTTTCTGTAGCCTCTACTCTGTATAGGCGAGCTTAAACTAAGATACAACTTTTGTCTCTTTGACAGGTTAATTAATACAGGGTGTTTCGCAAGTTTCTTAAGCCCCCCGCTAGCTGATTTAATAACGCAAAGTATTGCTTTGTTTATGATTGTGAGTAGCTGTGTTTTATTTTGTAAAGATTATTTTCGGTTAATTCAAAAGTTTGGGAAGTTCTTTGAAACATTCTAAGGGATATTTTGTTCTTGAAGATTCTTACTTCCTACTAAGGAAAATGGTCCTTGTTTATTTAAAACGTCATCATTACTTGTTCATTTCGTAGAACCTTTATTTTTAAATATGAATGTTCCGTTAACTTCTTTGACTTCTTTCTCGCCTTACATCCGCTTCCAAAAAACAATTTTCTCGGCATCCCTTATCCCGGTTTAAAGTTTGACGCGATATTTTGTATCTATTATTATTCGAGATTGGTAAAAATTTCTTCTACCACCGGCTACGTCTGAATTGTTCGTCGTAAATTTATCAGTACTTTTTTACTTGGCAACAGAATAAAATTCAGAGCAATAAAAATATATATTTGAATTCTTTCAAAGTTACATCTCTGATTTACCATTAAATATAAATCGATTTAACATAAACCTAGATGTTTAGTGCATTATTATTTATGCTTTAGTCTTTTGTCTATTTTAATACATTTATTACTTTGGATTATTGAGATTTTGTACACTTCCATGTATTTTGTCACTAACGACCCGGGTTTCGCCTTTTGGCATCTTCAGGCATTCGAGCACACGAATGGACTCGAACTGACTTAAATTACATTTAAGTCAGTTCTTACTGTTTGGTAAAACAAACTCATATTTTTAAAACTTACCATATATATATTGTTTTAAAAGAAACCAAATTGAATATAATGTAAATATGTGTACATCGTTTTTAATTATGAAGACCACAATATACAGATTTTTTGTAATACGTATTTGTTTTTAGATTATTGTAAATAAACACAATATTAGTAATAGCCATATTTCAAAATTAACACATATTTTGACACCTATTTAGGTTTCTATACGTTGCATGAAAATAGGAATAGTATAGTCAAAAACAATTGTTTTCAAACAGAAATCTATCAAAATAAATGATCCGTGCGATTCCCTTTCTTAACACCGTGGATCTATGTCGGCAAACTGTCTGAAACCCTCTCTCCCTGAATAAACCTGAATATGGCATACCTGTGTACTTTGTATCCATAGTGCTTTGTATGGAGACCCTATTGATCCCGAACTCCAGTGGCATCCTCGAGCTAACGATGAATATCAAGTAAATACACCCTACTAAAATTTTGTTTTTTTTTTACTCATGAAAACTTTCAATTGGCTTTGGCCAAGGTGTCCTATGACATATCGCATCTATGGCTTTAACTAGGGGTTTCCAAACATTATGAAATAAGGGTCACACCGACTGTTCCACAAATTCGGGCCTGCTAAGACCTATTGATTGCTGGCTGCAGGTATCTTCATCCTGATTCGTACATATTGTTTTGCAACATTAAATGAAAATTCCAAATATACATGCTTTTTATCATATTTTTCTTTACCTTCTTAAATTTATACTTTTCGGTGAATAAAAATTTCAGACGGTCAACAGTTCTCTTGTGAACAGAAAAGGAGGTTTCAATAATAAAATCGTCAACATAATTAAATCTACAAACAAATTTTAATGCTACTTTTGACTTCTGAAGTTTTTTCAGCACCGTATTCTCTCTGGCCTAAACACATTTGAAAACTTTTTAAATCAATTGAACTTGACTTTCGAAATGAACTTACTACGAATAATTGATAACTTAATATTTTTAAATCAATAACTTTATTATCTTAAAGAATTTTATTTTATTTGGGTTGAAAATCTTGTTAACCCTTTATCAGCACGCCTATTTTAATACCTAGTTATCACACAAAACAACAAAACCCTTCTCCGTCCGATGAACTACTTTACTACTTAATAAAACATAATTTTGTAATTTCCCTCCATTTGTTGCGAAGCAAAGTTTATTATGGACTGAAATGAAATTAGTTCGCGGGTGAATGTGTGAATAAATTTCAAGTTTGAGAGAGAAGCTGTGTATAAGGGGTTAACATCATAATATTTATTTTATACATGTCAGCCCTTGAGTGTGAACTTTCAACTTTCACAAATCCATTAGAAACGTCTTTTTGACGATATGTCTAAATAAGCGACTAGAAAACAAAATGTCTAACTATTACTTCATACGAAAAGGGCACGATACTGGAAGTTTTGGGTATAATTAACATCGACAATTATTAGTGGTATAGTGTTTCGTAATAGCTCGTATGTCATATATTAAATACACATGTGCTTACTATAATTTATGACATAATGTCTACATGTTTGTGCGTCGCCTGAAAATTTTCAGACAATATACAATTAGCTAACCTTTAGTCCTGTCCTAGTCCTGTCCTTCTATCCTTACTCTCTTCGAAAAAAGAGGTGTTGAGCAACTGAGTAACAAGCAGTTTTTAGTTTAAAAATCTGTTGAGATACCTCCATTAGGAAACCATATGATCCACATTGGGAGCGGACATGGAAAAACATACAACAGTATGAACGATCATCTGACTATATTAAGCTCGCTACGTCCTTCTGCTTCCGAGTTAATAAAAATAACATTGAGCTCTGTGGTCCATTGGTAAAAACTTTACTCCAGTGATCATATCGGTCTGGGTTCTTTCAATCTCAATTTAAGATCATAGGCATGGGTGTTTGCGATACCTTTTCTCACCTGATTGATCGTGTGTGACTATCGCATTTGATTCAAACACGCCAAACTACTTGGCGCATTGGAAATTATTAACTGTAATGCCATTTTTTTAAATATTATTTAATAAAAATAAAAAATCTGAATTCCAATTAAAAAAAAACGATATTGATCTTTCCGTGACCTAAAAACTCGTACGGCTAGAACGCATATTTATGTATATTATTGTTTGTATATATCGAAAAAAATATTAACAAATGTGGACAATGCATGAAAAAATACTCGATTGTCATTGTCATATAATAATAATTAATGATTCACATCTCGAAAAACAATCAGAAAAACACCCTTCTATGACGTAATAATACCATTTTTTGCAAACCCAATGTACGGACGGTGAATGTCTGTATCGGATATTTTTTGTATCTCACAAAACCTTGGTATCTATTACCCTTATAACGTTACATATGTTCCCATTTTTTGCTAAGTAATTACTTACTGTTGTGAATCGCAATACATTTGATAATATAATTTTTTCATTGTACACAAATCTCATGTTTGCGTTTCTATAGCAATAATAACATAAATATTGAAAACAGCTTTTTTGTAATCTCTTAGATATTATCATATTGTCGCTTTTCTCAATAAAGCTTAATAATTATTTAATCAATGATTTCAACCTCTACTACTTTGAATCATGCCAATGATGATATAGACATTTAATGGAGTATTTTTACACGTTTTATTTTTAGTGAACGAAATGATAGAATAACAAATATTGAACTGGGTTACATTTGGTATTCTTGCATCCCACATTCATGTATTTAAATATGGCTTAACAGATCGATTATTTTTATAAATATACTAGTGAGTACCCGGCATGCGTTGCAATGCCACTCAAAGAAAGAAAGGGTTTGTGTTTTAATTCTGTTTATTGAACTGCTTTTCGATTAGAGGTCTGCACATGCCGAAATTTCATAAACTTACCCGGTTCGAGCCCATCATCTTCAGGTCTGGCCCGACCCGAACGCGAGTTTCAATATCACACTTGTTATAACACAATATTTTTGTTTTTCGTCTGGTGCATACACGAATAAATCGGAAGGTTTTTCCTAGATGTCGCTGATTGTACGAATTTGATTCTTTTTTCAATTTTAGATTTTCATTTTTTTTTCTTCAGAACCCTGTACGGGTGTGTACACAACAACTCACCGAAGTTTCATCGAAATCGTATGAATGGTAAAGGAACGCGTAAAGGACAAACAAACATTTATTTTATATAATATTTCCCGGCATGATCACAATAAGTCCTTCCTGAAAGTTTCGTCGCGATCGGTTGAGTAGTTTAGGAGCCTATAAGATCCGGACAAACCAACAAACCAACAAACAGACATTCATTTATATATACATATATATAGATATATATTATTATGCCAATGTTTAACAGCGGATTCAAAGTCTGCACTGTAGAATGAAGGTGTGATGCATTATCCACCAAACTACGGCCATCGGGATAAATTTATATTCAATCTTCAGTGTAAATATTGACAGTCCTAAAACCTCTAGTGAGATTAAATTGCTACTCTGAAATGCACTATTGACACGTGCAAAAATAATCAAGAAAAGTATTTGCGGAAGTCTCGTCTAAAGTCTAAAGTTAATGAAACCACAAGCTAAGCATTTTCTACTCATAACTCTACAGCTCTTGATTTAAAATGTTATCAGATTTCCTGATTAATATAATTCTCGATGCCAATACATTACATTAAAACAGCTAAACGTTTCGCAAATTCGAAAGTAAAGGAAAATGCATTAAACGTAATTATTTTAATCTCTTCTGTATAGCAGAAAATAAATGTATGATACTGCCTGTCTGTTTGTCACAGGACTTCTCCCAGACGTTCAACGGTAGCTACGTGACATTTGCGCATATCATTCTGGCTGCCATATTTAGATCAACTGTGCTATTTTCAACTTATAGCATTATTATAAATTGATGGAATATATTTTGTGGGTGTTACATGAGGTAAGGTCTATGTTAATATTTTCAGATTTCTACATTAAAATACCGCTTAAAATTCACTGGAGTTTTAAAGTCACTTGTGACACCTAGGTACTAAATTTTATGTAATTAAGTGCACGATATATGTATTATATCGGCCTCTGTGATAAGCGTTTGTCCTAGCGATCAGGTGGGTTCTAGTTCAAGTCCCATCAAGGTCAATATCAAATTTAGATTTTTGATCTTGGAAATGAATGAGTTGTAAAAATTCTCATCGAGTTTATCTCGTATGATTTTCTGATTTTCAAAATATTTGGGGCATTGACTGTCAGCTGTAATGCCAGATAATTTTTTTAAAAAATTATTAAAAGTGCTAATTAAAAATATATATATATATATATGTGTAATTTACTAACATCTAATTACAATTATTATGAAAAAACATGATGGTTAATTATTTTATTTTTATATTTTTACAGGTAACAGTTCCGGTATTATAAGGACAACCTACATCCTCAGTGTAAGTTAAATAATACATTAAAAAAAAAAATCTGACACGTTGAATTGATAAGTTTACTCCTCCTTTTCTAATATGGAGCAAATCGTATGCCTCTGTGGAAAAAGTTTTACTCATGTGATCAGATAATTCCTGGTTTAAGATTTCGTAATCTCACTATCAAATTAAATCTTTTTTAAATTAATATTTTAGATCTTGTGCATTGTATTATCCTATTCTCATTGACTTCATCTCATCTCAGGTGATATTTCAAAATATTCAGCGCATTATTCACATAACTATGTAGAGGGTTGGTGGATGGAGCTAGGTAATACCTATTAGTCATCTGATCACTCTCCATATATACAGTTTTAATGAATTTATTGCGTCGACATTGCGACTCACAACTGAAAAAGACGAATACCCAAGGGCGGTCACCACTCGCGATCAGGATCTGCCTTTAGTCATTTTAGGTCCTCTTAAATATCCTGAACCATTTATTTTTTTAACCCCGGGTTGGTGCTTCGTGCAATGCTATTTTCATTCATTCGTTCTAATAAGAAACAAAAGCAGCCTGTGCGTATATAACACAAATAATACATTTGTCTTAAAACACCTCTGCTCGCATTTATAAAGCGTGCATATCTTTTGTTGAATTACCAACAAGGGTTAAGACGCTGGTAACCCATCTCGGTTAAAAGGGATAACCCTTTCAGCCCGGCCCTTGTAATGTCGTAATACTGTACTGGCCCAATCAACCCTCCGCGTCCGGGGGCGGCCTCTAATTATTTCACCACACCTGTCTTTCTAAGCGGCCTTTTCTGCCTAACACGGTTTGCGTTTTAGCGGGACAATAATATATTATGCGCGTGCGAGGGACACACTAGAAAATTTGCGACATTTTACCTTTCTTGCGATTCTGGAAACATGCTTTGGTGAAACAAACTATGCTGCAGCCTAAAATTCACATTTTTGTCATGTCAGCTCTCAATGTGTAGCAAATGGATTCCTAGAGTGTATTTGTATAGAAGGTTTTTAGTTTGTTGTTACGAAAACTGAGTAGGAATAAAAGACTAAAACTATGACAAGACCGGTGGTTAGCTAATCGCTCCCGCCTTGCCTCGTTTTTAGGATCGAATGGGTGGAAAGGAATTTTAAGACGTCACATACATCCATGCTTTACACACCCATACAAACAGAAATCCTTCTTAAATCGATATATTTATGACGCTGTCTGTTTCGGGATTCGAATCCGTAAAGACCGCAACCGAAATCAACGACGTTTTACTACTCGACTTTCTATAAAGCTGTCAAAAATTGAGAAAGTTAAAAAGGCTAAACTTAATTATAAGAATGTAATGTTTTGTTTTTACCTGCCTCATGTCCATTTTCAAAATTCACTTTGGTTATAGAATTGACTACATATAGGATAACAGTATAACTTATAATTGATTCGTTTTCTACTCGTTTAAAATATAAATAATATTCATAGGGACTAACTCAACGTAACGTAAAAAGACAAATGTCACGATTGAGTTTATTCATTAAGAAATTGAGCAAAACCAGACAATCATTGTAACGACTTACTTATTTTTCAACGATTGCCACTTCTTATGTGGAGTATATAGACACTCATCTCGACATAAGTTGTTGAACGAGAACTGTGTAAGTAGGAAGGGAATTGGAAAATTAATAATATAAATGCCTCCATGTGAAAATGACGAGCTTCGACAGCAATGCGACAACTCGGCTAAGATGTCAACAAAATTAGTTAAAAAAATATTTCGAAACAGATTATAATATTACCTTTCAACATTTTTCACATTAAAATACGCATATTATCTTATAGTATATGTTTATTAATATTTAATAGTTTATTGTTAGATTAAGTAAATTGCACACTATTCATATGTATAGCTACCAAAGACAATGAAACTGACGATGATTCGCTCGTGAATGCTGTGAATTTACTTGAACCAGAAAAGTAAAATCTTGTCATGCAATAAATAGGAACACGTCTAATTGAAATTAATTGAATTTTTTGTGAGGAATGAGAGACAACGGAAATTAAAATAAAACTATTATTTACGTTTATAATAGTATGTATGACTAATGACGAGGTTTCATATTATTTATAATTTACTAGCGAATACCCGTCATGCGTTGCAACGCCACTTAAAGAAAGAAAGTGTTTGTGTTTTAATTCTATTTATTTAAGTACTTTTGGATACACAATATTTTGTGGCTTTCCGACGCGTGATCTGGCCACATACAGCTGTCCGTGTGAGAAACATGGATTTTCCAAATTTAGTCCACACACCTGTAGCGATTGTTTCTGTGCTTTGTTGACGGTCATTGCAAATGCGAGTCGCACCGGAAAGTTTTAATTTGGCTGGAATATCTGTCGGAAACATTGGGATGCGTGGCAACTCTAGAACGTCTCCTGTAAATTTTCATTTAAGACCGGCAATTGAAGTTTAACAATTAACACCACTTGTTATGTCACACACGAACTGAAATATCGCTGTCGCTGAAATGTGTGCTGTAAAAAATTTAATCAAATTTTTTTTTCAGAAACCTTCGCGGGTGTGCGCACAACCATTCACCAAAGTTTCATCGCGATCTGATTAATAGTATAGGAGCGCATACGAGACAAACAAACAAACATTAATTTTTATATTATAGATATAACTAGTGAGTACCTGGCATGCGTTGCAATGCCACTCAGAGAAAAAAAGGGTTTGTGTTTTAATTCTGTTTATTGAACTGCTTTTGGATTAGAGGTCTGCACATGCCGAAATTTCATAGACTTACCCGGTTCGAGCCCATCATCTTCAGGTCTGGCCCTACCCGTACCCGAGTTTCAATATCACACTTGTTATAACACAATATTTTTGTTTTTCGTCTGGTGCGTACACGAATAAATCAGAAGGTTTTTCCTAAATGTCGCTGTATGTACGAATTTGATTCTTTTTTCAATTTTAGATTTTCAATTTTTTTTATTCAAAACCTTTCACGGGTTTGTGCACAACAACTCACCGAAGTTTCATTGAAATCGTATGAATGGTAATGGAACGCGTAAAGGACAAACAAACATTTATTTTATATAATATTTCCCGGCATGATCACAATAAGTCCTTCCTGAAAGTTTCTTCACGATCGGTTGAGTAGTTTAGGAGCCTATAAGATCCGGACAAACCAACACACCAACAAACAGACTTTCATTTATATATATATAGATTTCCCGGCATGATCACAATAAGTCCTTCCTGAAAGTTTCGTCGCGATCGGTTGAGTAGTTTAGGAGCCTATAAGATCCGGACAAACCAACAAACCAACAAACCAACATACAGACATTCACTTTTATATATATAGATTATTTGTATATTCTTTTCATATTTCATTTGAAAATTGTTTTGTATACTTTAATCATTAGTAAAAACATATTTCTTTGTAATTGCCAAAGCTGATATAGGGTTCTATTCTCACATCACATTTAAAGTGTTCCCCAGAAGCATTTCGAATTTTTTTTATTATGCCTAATTAAAATTCAACCAAAACTGCATGTACCTATGTTATTGCAGGCTACTCATTACATTACTGAGAAAACAATATCTAATAGAGGACAATATCTTCTTGTATATAAACTAGATTAGTAATTCAACGCACGGCTTCTGGTGGACTCTGGTGGGCGTTCCTCGGGGACCTGGCTTACGTCAACAATCTGACTCAGCCGGCAATCAATGGACGATCTCTGAATACACACTGCGATGCACTTTACCAAGGGCGGCCTAGTCTTCCTGCAAACTGAATAATATCTATGTTTACTATGTGATCAAGTTATTGAATGATATAAATAGATTTTCAAATCAATACTTTTAAAACCATGCCCGCTAAAATTTGTAACAAATCCATTTCCATCAGAGCATCTAAACAGGGGTTTTCTTTTAACAATAACAGTTTTAAGTTTGTCATTCAATATGTCTGTTGGAGAGAGAAAGGAAATATTAATTTCGATTAGAAAATAACTATCAGAAAGCTGATTTAATTTTCACCCCTTCATTTTAAGGATCTAAAAGGATTGTTAGAGACATTACAAATATCCATTTTATTCTACGTAAACCGGTCCTGATCATTATACATATGTGGAAGTAGTACAAACGAATTGTGTTTTATTTTTTAAAAATTGTTTCTTTCCACCAAGAATTGACAGTTAACACCTTAAAGGTGACTACGTAAATCAGTTGAAAAATCAATCAATCATTTTCAAAATTGAAAAGATTGTGTAATTTTTTCAACTATACCTTCCCTCAATATTAAGCATATTGACTCTTAATATAGCATTTCAACGAAAGCTGTTTTACAAGAACTGGTGGTTGCTTAGTCGCTCGTTGTCTCTTTTTCATAGAGAATAAAAATAACAGATTGGGTTAGAAAAGAACTAGTATATACCGAACAACTTTTAAGCACTTTTTTTAAGACATTCATATCTTTGAACAAAGTTTATCAACTGATAAATCAACATCCATACTGGACACCGTAATTGAAGAGGACGAATGCGGGCATATGATAGATGATAATTATAGATTGCAAGATTTTGTCGGTAAATCTCTAGTGTTCAATAAATTCACCAGGTAGCCAAATTTTCTAAATTTTGATCAGATGTGTTTTTACAATTTTCTCCTGTTCGTTGATCCGCTATTTTTCAATAACGACATCAAAATAATCTAGAGTTTATAATTTATTTTAAAAATACTACATTAAAGTGTTTCTGTAAAACCTGTGTTTTATGTATAATTTTTATGTTTCAAAACGATCAAATAATGAAACAAAAACTACAATGCCAACTAGATTGGTTAATACAAAAATAAACGTACAATTCCCAACCGTGTGTTAACAACTAAAGAAAATAATACATCGGCCACAAGATTGTTTGTATTTTATATATGAGGTGGTTGCTGCAAAAGTTTCTCAGGTAAATTTATTAAAGCAAACCTCGTAACGCTAGAGTTGCAGTAATTTGTAATTCAATGCAAGTTTTGACCTGAGAACTGTGTTACAAAGTGCATTAGTAACCGTAAGACGTTGCAAAGTATTGCAAACGTCTTAAACTGCCGTGCAAGACGTATTGTTACAGTTTATTCTTTATTTAATAACAAAACAATGTACGAAATTAAACGTGAATTCTTGATACATTTTTAGTGAGCAATCGATAATCAAAAAATATGGAAAAATAATTTAGAAGCAGTTATTACAATAAAGACATTTTTACGAATAGGCGAGTGTTCAACGTGGTTGGCTTCGCCTGAGGCGCTCACGGGATTGAATCGCAATACGGATAGTTTCATAAATTGATATATTTTTGTTCAAAAGCATGTAAATCTTTAATGTCAAAACTCGTCTACGATCCTATTCTCAACAGTCCTATCGTAAGTTCATCTTTGTACCCTTACTCTATCTAAGAAAGAAAGTTTGTGCAACTGATTAAAAACGAGTTTTCTTATAAAAATGTCGTTAGATGTGCTTCAAATTCGAAGCCGATATAATTACAAAATATAAAATGATAATTATGAAAATTAATTACGTATTGAGTATTTTTTATCAAGAACGTTGCAAATAAAAAAATAATGCTTTTTTAATCTTAATTTATAGAATTAAACATGTTAATATCGATTAAAATAGTGTTAATCGTAAGTCGTCTTTCAGGTTTATTCCAAATTTCTAGCACAATAATGGATCTTATAAGAATAATCTTAAAATAATAAAGCTATATTTACACATACGGCTTATAGTCCAAAAACCATGGATAATATCATAAAATATTAAGAAAACTTATTGTATCTAAACTTATCGTACTAAACGTATTGTATATGTTTATTTACACAATGTGTATTAAGCAAACATAATCAATTTCGCTTATCTAATTAGCATTTTCAACTAATACAAAAAAGTTGTTAGGGGGTATTAGAAAACAATGATTGTTTTACAAATAACAAGACAATAAAAAAATACTACATATAAATTAAATTTAAACCCGTATATGAAGGAAACTACCTTATTATTGAGTATTAAGTTGTAATTTTGGTAAAAATAGAATAATTTGATTCTAATTGATTATTGAAATACATTTATAAGTCATGATAAATTAAATACATTATACGAAATAAAACAACCATTTATTGTTGATAATATCAAATTATCTAGGAAAGTTTATTCCATTCCGTATATTTAAAATATGTACGATTCCAATATAGTTTTTAAAGTAATTATTATAATATTTTCTTACCAAGGATTAACTTATTTACATATCGTCGTTGTTCTGGAAGAAGACACTAGCTGGGAAATACTAGTTTTAAGTAATTAGACTTTGAAGTTTGTCAAATGTTTGAAATGCCATACTTTTTTCATTTTGTTTGTTTGTACAAAACTGTTTTTAAGTAAAAGTGTAATTTATAAAAATAATTTTGTAATTCCATACGATGGAGTTTCAAATAAGAAACATTTTGTTGTAACTAACTCAATATATCTTTTTTTCATTTAGTGTTTTCTTCCAGAACTGCGACGAGGTATAAAATGAAATCCAGTCTAGGTTTTTAGGTTAGGTGTGTCAAAATTGTTAAGTTTTTATTGTTAAAGCAAAGAATATATATTAACTGCAAAAGCTAGTTTTCAAATATTAAGGATTAAAAAATTACATTATAGATTTAATTCAAAGTTAACCTAATAGAGGGAATAATGATCAAAATGAAGAAGTTTTCACAGCACTGCTCGAATCTGACATTAGAGATTCTGGTCAGTCCAACTCGTTAGAGTTAAACCGGGAGTCAAAAGGGGGACCGGGCGTCCGCACAAACTATCTTCGACACTTCTAACCATACCTAATGGCTGAACACAGCAGGACCGGCACAATGACATAATAATTCTCAAGCGTCGCCATTCGTACACCTTCGTTATATTTGTAGATACTTGGTAGGTATTTTCTATTTGTACGGAGAAAATCTATAATTCATTTGACCGCATCACGAAATCTACGCTGCCACTCGGCAGCGAAATTGTATCATCACTACAATATCCTGACACTATTATATTATTATGTCGTCTCCGTGGTGCAGTGGCCAACGTCGTTGGCTACGGTTACGGATGTCTCGGGTTCATGTCCCGATGCGAACAGCTTCATAAATTGATTTTTCAATCGATTAACGGATTTCTGTTGGCAGTCATGAATGTTTGAGACGTCTAAAATTCCTTCCCATTTGATTCTAAAAACGGGGCATAACGAGAGCGATTAACTAACCACCAGTCCTGTCCTAGCCCTACTCTCTTCGAAAAATAGACGTTGAACAACTGAATAACAAGCAGTTCTCGTAGAAAAACGTCTGTTCTGATACCTCCATTAAGAGGTCAAATGCTCCACACTGGGAGCGGACATGGTAATATGTATTATTAAGTTTTACAGTTTTCTTTGAATAAGAGAAAAAGAACATGGATTTAATAAACATTTGCTTTTGAATGTATATAAAAGTTTTATCGAGATATTAACTAGCAAAAGTTATTAACTAGCAAAAGCTTTAAAGTTGTAGATTAATCATAAAACTTTATAGTTAATTGCCATTATGTCAAATATTTGTCCCCCGTGTCATTCGAAATCGACCTAACGAAAAAAGATGTCTGAAAGTATCAACATTCGTGCATACTTTGCTTACACTTGAATAAGAAACCTCTTGATTGCTAAGCAGTTCTCTTATCTCTTGTCTACACAGGTCATCATCATTTGATTTTGTTACTGTTCCACAAAACAAAAAAATAATGATATAGTGTTATTAAATAATTCATATAAGTAGTGCTGCAGAGGAGGGTATTCACCGTATGCCCACTGCTAAATTCGTAGAAATAGCGTATACCATCTTGCTAAATTAAAATATTCTACTGAAACGGAATTCAAAGAAATGTTTTCAGTACATTGAATTTCAAAGCTATAATGTGAGAGTGCCCGCCCGGTAGAAGAGGGGCGAATGATTGGTTATCACCATCCAGGATGAGCAGTAGGATCTCAATACAAACGCCACTTTGGTCCGGTTAATCTCTTTTATTTAAGATGCAGTGGTTTAATACACACAAATTATTAAATTACAACATACATTGAGACAAAATTCACTAAACAGATGAATTTACATCTAAATTTTCATCCAAAGCGTCACCGCAGCCGACTTATTCGTCTTCGACCTCCAGCAGCTTGTGACAGACTGACAAAATCTTTATTTTTTCCAAATAGCCCCCCTCCTTTTTTAACTGTTGCTAATTTTAAAGTGGATAGCCGCCGCTTTCTAATTTCAGCTTATCAATAACTCAGGTAGTTGACTACCGAGAACCATTGCATTATTAAGTGCGTCCGAACGGCCGTTCTGGACCATTTAAAACCTTCCAAGAAAACAAAAAAATCTTCACAAAAATATCAGGGCGTGTCAAATGCTATGTATCTCAATAACGTCAAATCTATCATTTTTCATAGACCAACATATTTAAATACGTTAAATATCGGAAAACCTGAATAATTCGTACTTAATTAACAAATACCTAAAATTGCAGCTACAAACTTTTGGCTGTAGCGCGAAGGTATGTTATCTTTAATTAGTTTAATGCGGTCCTGGTATCTGTTAGGCAGGGCTGGAAGCAGTGTTTACTTAGCCAAGGCAACCGCTATACTTACTAAGGTGCGCTCTAATTGAATGTCTCAAATCAATATCTAGCTGATTGCATTGTGTAGATACTGTGGATTGTATGTCCCATTACAGAATGTGGATTATTCTTGTTTATGTATGTAAATTATCAGAAATATTTAATGAAGCAATATGGAGAATTTGACGTTGATGTTTCGTCTATAATGTATTATGTTTGGGGGTGGATGGGGGACTTGTCACTATAAATACCATTTGTAATAAGATATATTTAATAGTATTCAAATCCGAATATATGTTATCAATACAGCACCCACAACCAACCAATACGGAATGACAATCCGTTTATACTGTGTAAATCCTGTAACATTTTAGATAGTTTAAGATAAATACCAGAAGTGTTGCAAGTACATTTTTCGAAGACTTAATTGCTCTACAATAAAAAGTTAAAATAATCATTCTGTAGTAAGAAACCGAAATCAATTCAATCTCCGTATGACACCACAAAATCATGTATGTATTTGATGTACTTCTTTCGGCATACATTCAATATATACATGAGTTACTGTATGTTCCTAATCGTTATCTCAAGTGTTAGATATCAGATTTTACGTTTTCTATATTGTGAAAACATTTTCCTAGCTGGGATTCCACTGGAATTAATTTAAACAGTATTTGAAAGTATTGCTTCGTATGTTGTTGTACTTCGCACGTACGAGATTGAATTTAAAAAATCACACTATAAACCTTAAACTTAAACAGTAACACGTGGATTTAAGATTGAAGATTTACCAAATTTTATAAGCCATATTCAACAAAATAAGACTATTTTAGGTTGGAATTTAAAAAACAAGCCGTTCGGATAACACTATTTCTCTCAATATATAACATCAAGATTTTATAATGAAGATTTGTCACTGGCAAAAATTAATTATTGATAAAGAAAATATTAAGTTAAGCATGTAATATTCATTGATAGTATGTTCATCATCTTTGACTGAGAAATTCGTGACTTATTTTTTTATATAATGCCAGGGCTAATGAGTTATTGGTAAAATTTAGCTTCGTTAAAAAAATCGACTGTTTTCTATTTTTTTTTATTGCTTATGAAAGTGTATATTGGATAAATAATAAATTGCAAAGGTTTTTACGTCAGCACTGAGAATTAATGTATGCAAATCTCAGAGAAAAAGTATTTCTTATATTGTTTTTTCTCGTGTTTCGGTGAAATTCAGAATAATATTTAAATTTGTATTTATACTTATCAATACGCAATGGATGTTGAAATCAGGAATTGTAGAGAATAATATCAATCTGAAATTTTAAAAATTGGACTTTTTTTCTGTTGAAACATTTCTAATTGTTTATACCATCAATTTTGACAGGTCAAGTATTTTTATAAACTATCTCACCTCCTGCGATATGTCTGTCTGGTATTCGATTCACGTCACTCTTTTTAACTATCTTTTTAGTTTATTTTGATTTCTAGAATAAAAATATATTTAATTGGTAACAGCATACATTTGTGAGTTGGGAAGATTGGATGTTTACTGAACGACAACCATGTTTTTCAGTTTCCCTTTTTTTAATTGCCGCAATTAATAACGCACGCAATAAATCTCCCGGAAATATTTTAAAGTACCCTCGTATATTCAAAAACATTTGGCTCGGGTGCGTTTTCGCCGTGCCTTTGGCAGACGTCATGTCGGCGGCGCTTTCAGAGTCAACCGCACTTCCTGGCGAGGCGATATTTCAACCGGAAACCAGAGAGAGCGCCATCTGTTTGTTGTTTTGCAGCATCAAACTTTTCCTGGGGAAACTTCCGCGCATGTCGGAGGAATTTTTGCCCAGCATTCTTGGGCGCGCGGATGAGTTGACGAAGTCTACTAATTGATGTTTATGTAAAAGGATCAGGGCTGAAGCTAAGAAAACCATTTATGAATATCTTTTTGGAATAAATTACTTCAGCTGTCTTCTAAACACGGTTTGTTTGTTGGATCATTTTTTTTTAAATATTTCAATCGCTTATATTCACAAATATTTATATAATTGAAGCTTATCACAGACTTGAAATTAATATCATTAGCAAATACTAAACAAGTATGAATATGATGGTAAATGAAAAATAAATGTACAAAAATTTCAAGTACAATTGCGTGACTATGCGTTTTCGTTTTAGGTTATCCGATTTCTAAAAGAGGATAAAGGTAAAAAAATATGTTAGAAAATGTAAAAGTAAATACAGAAGGTTTGTTGTGAGAAAGTAAAAAGGCAATTTTCTTTTCTTTGATGAATTAAAGAAAGGTTGGCTTTTTTCCTCTTAAAATGTTGTAATTTATTTCCGACGAAGTTTTTAATCTTCTCCGTTGATTCTCAGATCGTAATAGCCGAATGATAACTCTTTAGACTTCGAACAAAACCAAATATTGATTTTTAATCCAAAATAAAAAAGTTTTTCGAAGCTAACCATTTACGATACGCAATAATTGCTCATATTGTTCTCAAGTTTTAAGCATAGTTTTGTTTGATAATATTTAATGTATGGGTAATATATTTTTTAAAATATGATGTTCTAATCATTTAAAAATCATAATGGTATCTTCAAATTCAGTTTTTTTTTAAATATACCGGGTCTGTATCCCTTAATTAGAACCGAAATGTAATTTTCAAGATACTGAATGTTATATTATGTAGTCTTTGCTTATCGCGGCTTCCTTGTAAACCCGATATAAATCTTCACATTATAAAGAGCTTTAAGTCAAAGAATGCATTGCGCGAATATTATCATCATGCCAAACTTCACCACCTAAAAGGGTTGACGAGGGTCGTAAAGCTCAGAAACCAAACTCTGACACATTTTGCATATAAATTATTACGACTGCAAAAGGTTTTTCATTAAAACTATGACGTGATACGGCCGCACTTTTTTTTTACTTTTTCTTGTAAATGTAACATATTTTCGAAATTTATTCCAGCTTCAAACTGTCAGAAATCTGAGAAACTTTTTATCTATTATCCTTACCGTAGTGAAAACATAATTTTCTGAATAAACGTATATTAAAATTCTGACATTACGAATATATAAAAAAATCTTCATTAACTCTGTTATTCGACTATATTACTAATTGTAACACATCTTCAAATATTCCAGTTGGAAGATACTTCTGGAAGCAGTGAAACATGTGTAACATCTAGTAACTCAACGAGTAGAATAACATAGTTATTGATTTTAATGTTATATTAAAAATGAATTTCCACAAAGTTGCAGCAGAATCGATCAAAAATATCTTCATTAATCGTTTAATATGTTGCATTGCAAATTGCTATTTAATGACCAAAATACAATTACAATTCTATTGCATTTAATATATATTATATCGTCATCATGCGAGATAAAATAACCATGTGCATTTTTGACAAAAATGGACAAAAGTACTATTTGACGTCTTACGGACAAAATAGTTGTTGGAAAAATTGTCCAACATAACATGCCTATACTATACAAATAAATGTCTATATCAGAAATCTTACCGGGTTTGAGATTTATTTTAAATACATTTAATAACCCAATAACTTTTGAGATGAGATTAAGCTTTTCAAACACTTTTAAAAATCCTTATTATAGATAATAGTTGTCGTCAGCTTTTAACAACGTTATATAACAATTCAATACATTTATGGCAGACAAAATGATAAAAACTAAAAACAAATGAACGGTGATTATAGCATTCAAATAATTATATTCTAAAAATTTGGATTATTGAGATTTTGTACACTTCCATGTATTTTGTCACTAACGACCCGGGTTTCGCCTTTCGGCATCTTCAGGCATTCGAGCACACGAATGGACTCGAACTGAGAGACAGTAAACAGTTTCTAACGCTTATATAGAAGATACAAATGCGACAAATATCATTTACGAGGCAATACATTATACGTTTGAGAGCCACACCGATACCTGAGTTAAAATTTCGGAAATCGTCGTAATCCTTATTTTGTAAACACCATATTACCAGAGTGGCGATTGCCGAAGGCGGTTGCCGCTTTTCAACTTCTTTTAGAAATACCAGTGATTTTACAATTATAATAGTATTGTGGGTTTTGACGGGATGTAATTCGACGAATGGGTAAATATATACAATCATTCCACATTTAGTGAAATCTGTTAGGTGTTTCAACGTATCGGATATAATAGCGGAGAATTAGGAAGGTTCAGCTGCTCATTCAAGATTGGTAAGGAGTATAACTGGCCTCTATTAATTTCTAAAATTTCCTGATAAAATAATTTATGATCCCCCATGTTTTTATGCAACAGTTTAACCCCATCATCCGCATTAAACGTATGGTTCTCCATTAGCAAGTGATTTGCGAATGTCGAAGTTTCTTTTTTAATCTAAAGGCAGCTAAATGTTCTGATACCCTTATATCTAATGTACGTGTGGTTTACCCACATAGAAATGTTGGCAATCATTACATTGTAATTTATAAATACCAGATTTGTTCTTAAAGTTTACTCTATCTTTATTGTTAATAAGTAATTTGCCTAGAGAGTTTTTGCAATAGAACGCCGGTCTAACACTATCAGCGAGTTGTTTTTTAATTTTAAAGCTTGTGCAACCTAAATAACTAATTCTATGCCAGATTCTAGGGCGGTCTATGTCTTTAGACAAGTTCCCGAAATATAGCATCTTTTCTGCTAATTTACGTTGTTTTTTTGATACAAGACTATCTATAAGAGACGCCTCATAGCCATTATTAATGGCAATTTGTTTAATAATGTTTAGTTCGTTTTCAAAATTAAATTTATTTAGAGGTATTGTGGGTAAAACCACACGTACATTAGATATAAGGGTATCAGAACATTTAGCTGCCTTTAGATTAAAAAAAGAAACTTCGACATTCGCAAATCACTTGCTAATGGAGAACCATACGTTTAATGCGGATGATGGGGTTAAACTGTTGCATAAAAACATGGGGGATCATAAATTATTTTATCAGGAAATTTTAGAAATTAATAGAGGCCAGTTATACTCCTTACCAATCTTGAATGAGCAGCTGAACCTTCCTAATTCTCCGCTATTATATCCGATACGTTGAAACACCTAACAGATTTCACTAAATGTGGAATGATTGTATATATTTACCCATTCGTCGAATTACATCCCGTCAAAACCCACAATACTATTATAATTGTAAAATCACTGGTATTTCTAAAAGAAGTTGAAAAGCGGCAACCGCCTTCGGCAATCGCCACTCTGGTAATATGGTGTTTACAAAATAAGGATTACGACGATTTCCGAAATTTTAACTCAGGTATCGGTGTGGCTCTCAAACGTATAATGTATTGCCTCGTAAATGATATTTGTCGCATTTGTATCTTCTATATAAGCGTTAGAAACTGTTTACTGTCTCTCAGTTCGAGTCCATTCGTGTGCTCGAATGCCTGAAGATGCCGAAAGGCGAAACCCGGGTCGTTAGTGACAAAATACATGGAAGTGTACAAAATCTCAATAATCCAAATTTAATATTGAAATTCCATCAAGCACCCTCAGTCGATGTCTTAAATTATAATTATATTCTACTTTATTATGAATTACGTGACAAGCAGAATTTATGTACAAAACTGACATGTAAATGACAAGAAAATGTGAATCCCGAGGAACTGATTTCTTGTTCCGATTGAATATGTCTTACCATTTCATCGAAAGAATTAGTAGATCGACTGTTTTTGCCAAATCAAATGCAAAAGAACGATTATATTGGCTCCCTTTCAAATTAAGCTGCAGTAAAACTTTATTTCAATGACTGAAAAACAATTGTCTGACACACGAAATAAGATAAATATAATAGATCGATCGTTATTTGTAAATATTCTTTTACTGGCCCAAAAATATCGACATGTTTTTTAATTCCTTAGATTATCTGTCTTAGCTTTTTAGTGGCATTTTTGAGTTTTCTGAGTACTGAATCAGATAGAGCGCAATATTTTACATACAACTTCTTATTTAAGTCAATTTTTTTTTAGTTTTCTTACTAAAATGATGTATACTTTTAGAAGCGATGTCAACGTATATGGTAGATGGAATAAATCGTGAATATTTATGTTTTATTGTCTGCATGTTTCGGCATCGTTAATCAATAGTTAAATCACTTGATCTGTATGCTTCAAAACCACTCATCTATGTAAAACGTGTCGAAATCAATTCTCAGGTCTCACCCCTTATACGCGAACATTTTATTACATCCCCTTGCAATCGCCTCAGTTTAGGGGTTAAATAGGACCATCAAGATAAAATACGCCAACATCATATCTAGATGGTGCTGAAACGCATTACAATGCCTACATGCTAGTAATGTAGCTAAACCTGTGGAATGGCGTGCATGCGCATATCACAAATCTTTATTCTGTCTTGTTAATAACATTTGAAAATTTCAGGTGCGTGCCAGTTAGACATTATTTCAAAAATATTGTTATTGCTTCTAAAGGCGTGGGGCGCGCCGCGAATCAGTTATTTCAGGAGCCTCCGCCTATGGGGATCATTCCAAAGTGTAAATTTTAAAGGGTGGTTCAATAAAATGAAACGGCGATAATCGTAGTCATGAGAATAACATGTTTTCAATCTTGATACGTAGACAGAACGATTAATAAAACCGTTGAACAAAGACTTCTAGAATATTGAAGAATACACTAATTATTGTTACATTGAAAAAGGTTTTTTTTATAAACGATTTGCTTCCCCGTAGATAACATTATGAAATTTCTGTACTTCTTCAATACAGCTCAGTGCAAAAAGAATAGTAATTAAAAGTTTTTTAGTTCATTTATACAAACCAACTTGTACTGTAGACGAGTGGTCAACAATTTTGGGCGCTCGTCTTATTTCATTGCTGCATCCACAGATTCGATGTCCCATACGGATAATTCCATCAAATTGATTTTTCAATTATTTTCAAAGATACTCTGTAATGTTTTGATAACCCATGCTTCCTTGTATACAATCTTATAAGCGGGGTTTCGAGAAAGTGATTAATTATCTACTATTCCTTTCATAAGCCCTATATTTATATTGCCACACAACGCAACGTTAACTATTAATCTATTACGATCTCAGGGGTAATTTCATATGATGCAAGCAAAAGTATGCTTGATGGCAAAATTGAATGCAATCTGTTTTTTCTTTGTTGGAACTAAGTAGAATGAATTTAGTAATTCTTCTATTTTTTTTTTTTTTAAATAATCAAGAAAAATATTTAGTATTACAACTAATGATAAGCAAGGTGACAGATATTTTGAAATTACATAAGATAAGTTTTATTAAAATTTTTAATATCACTCGATATCAACTCGAGGAGAAAAAATATCACGAACGCCAATGTACAAGACCTTGTTTATTACATTAATGACTTTGGTACGACTTGAACCAAGACTGATTTCAGCCCTAGGGCAAAGCTTTTACCATTAGACTAGAAAGGGATAAGCACTTCTTATTTGATTGTCACTCTCACAGTTCATTTGAAAGTCTACCGGTCAGGTTGAAAAAACTTTGTAACAAAGCCCCCAGTCAAACTTAGGAATCGGATGATACGAGCTTCCATTATCCCGATTCACCACTTGATATCCGTCAAAAATACTCTGTTTTTATGCAACAATATCGATCTAGTCTTTCGTACCAACAACGCAGCATTGACCGAAAGTCTAAATGCAACAACTTTATCGTCTTTTGGGATTCATTCTGTCCTGAGAAAATGGTAACAAATAAACTCCCCTTGCAGAGCTTCCTTGTCTCGATGGATTGCACACGACTTACTAAGATAATCCTTATTGTAGCGGCTGCCTTGAGAGTTGCAAAATCATAAACGTATAGATAATTGAACCACCCTTCCGTTGCAAAGTGGCTCCCGCCGAAGACAAAGTTATAAGTTGAAGAGGCAGGCGCTAGGTGTAAGTTGCGATCGGGCGCCCCACGACCCGCGACGCCCGCCCGCTTGTAAACACTTGGCCCTCCCGGAACCGGAAATCTTCGTGACACATATTATTACTAGTAACTTGTAACAAAGTGCAAGCGCGACAGCGGAATATGAAAACGCGACAAGCTTTCAAGGTATATATTGCTAATAACTAACACATTAGCTGCTTAAACAGAATGGCGTTGCTTTATCAATATAAAATATTGAATTTAGCTATATTGTATTCACATGTTATTATGAAATCACATATTTTCTAATAAATTACAGTGCATGCAACAAGTCTTGAAGATTTTTTGTCGGACATTCAGGCAAAAATTTGAAACACGGATAGCATTATTACGCTGTGGAATACACCCCGTGAGAAGAGTGTGAGGCTGTTGTTGTTGGTGGTGACTGTAACATTGACGACCATAAAGGATATTAAATATTTAATAAATTACAAGTGCTTGCGAATTAATGAAACATCACTTGTGTCAGGTTGTCAAGCGCTTGTACGAAACAGCCACCATTTTTCGTAGTTGCAATATCAAGTTTCTTGGGTTTTCGTCATTCTCGTTTGCTGGGTCACGGGCTGGAATCGCGTGTTCAATAATCGACTTTGCCATCGATTATAGAGTTTCATTCAAAGGCATGAATGTCTACGATGTTTTTATATCTTCCCACCCACCCCCGATCCGATTCTGTAAACGGGGATTTAAGAGAGTGACTAACTAGATTCTAATCCTTTTCTTTCCTCACCCTCCATGCAGAGATAAGTTAAGTGACCGACTTACGACCTTGCCCCAGTCCTTTTCAAACAACTGCTGTTAAGATGCTTGTAAACGAATTCATAATATGCTCTACATCAGTGATTCTCACGGAAATTTTCTCCCTGGCCGCATTATTAACACCAGTGGTCTTATGGTGGTAGTAGTCTCATTAATATCTTACAATCGGTTTATGGAGTTGTGTTCGAAGGCATGGATGTCTAAAATTCTCTACCACCCATTCAAACCTAAAGACAGGGCATCACCGGACCATTTTTCCTGCTCTTGCCCCATTCCATATTCTTTCTTTTTTTTAAATTATGTTTAGCTATGCTCCATTAGGAGTATTGATTCCAACTATTTGTCATTATCAATCATTCAGATATCAAATAGTAAAACTGAAACAATTCGAATAGTTTCAAAAGTATGAAAATAATATTAAAAATTCGATTTTTATAATTAATAACATAACATCATATATTCTAAAAGAAATATTTAATACCACAATAAAATTTGTAAGAAAACGAGATCTTCACATTGATTCATGTCGACGTCCGTGGCGCAGTTGGTAGCGTCGCTGGCTACGGTTACGGATGTCTCGGGTTCAATTCCCGGTGCGGACAGTTTTCATAGATTGATCTTTCAATCGATTTATGGATTTCTGTTCGTAGTCTGAGTCCTCCCTCCCACCAATCCCATCCTCACGGGGCGTAACGAGAGCGATTAGCTAACCACTAGTCCTGTCATAGCCCTATCCTTCTATCCCTACTATCTTCGAAAAAGAAAAGAGAGGTTGAGCAACTGAGTGACACGCAGTTCTCGTAGAAAAAAAATCTGTAAAGATACCTCCATTAGGAGACCATATGCTCCACATTGGGAGCGGACATGGAAAATATAATAATAAAACTGAAACAATTCGAATAGTTTCTAAAGTATGAAAAAAATATTGAAAATTCGATTTTTATAATTAATAACATAACATCATATATTCTAAAAGATCAAATTTTAAATCACTGATAAACGTATAATATTTTCTTAGATACCTACATCTAATTTACGACTAAATCTTTTCCTACTTTTGTCAAATCGTAGATAGAGACAATATTACACGTTCCAATACCGTTCCAGTGTATTAAAATATTTAACATTTGCAACTGTGCCGGATAACTTTGATGGATTTTTTAATTACTGAAATTACGGCGTGTTTAAGGGTTTTTTTTAGCCCCGAGTTATTCATCAAAGTCAAGTATAATGATTTATGATAAGATACTAAATGCGCTCGAGTTCTGTGAAGGCAAAAAAAAATTCACTACCTGGGGCGTTCATTATTGTTTTTGAAATCTTAAAAAATTGTGATGTGATCATTCGTCGATTTTGTAAAAATAGTTCATTAAAAATTATTACGAATGGTATTCGAATAGTCATCCAAATATTCGAATATCGGATTGTTAAAAAAAGGTCCAAATATATTCGGATCTTGAATATTCAAATATTCAAGTTGGAACCCCTAATTAGGAGTCTATATGTTTGACGTTGGGAGGGGACATGGTAAAAAAAGCTATTTAAATTATACTCATCTAGAAGATATAATGTATATTTGAGTTTTCGATAGAATTGCATTTATCATAAGGTCTTGATTAAAGTAGTTGATGCTTGAAGTCAGTTATCAATTAAATAAACAATGATTTTTAAACTAAAATAGTAAAACTAGAAGGCGCAATTTTTATTTGATTCAAAATCTAGGGAATAATTTTCAAATGATGGTATTTATTATGACGCGTACCTTTGGGGTTTTTTAGTTAACTAATTCGTTGAATTATATTTATTAAAGCCATCGTTTAACAAAAAATGGGGTACTGCACGTCAACGTGCTAACAACTAATGGCCGGCGAAACAAAAAACGAACATAATTTCTGAGAAATTATTTAAGTATAGTAAATGTAATAACCAAATAATAATAACGACGGCCGAAAAGCGACCCGACGAAATGTCGGTGAGAAATTCGGAATTATTATCGACGGAAAGGGGTAGTTTATTTCGTTTTTAGGGGTGGCCTTTATTTCAAACACATAACGCAATTTATTACACTACACTCGAATGAAATGTTACACAATGTGAAACACAAAGAAAAATTTGCCATTACGTATTTATTACGGCGAATATTTATTGGAGTACACATTGTGGAAATACTCGTTTATGTTTTTTGAATTTTCGTTTGTCTACGCAAATATAACAATTTCAATCAATATCACAGAATCTTTTTATTTATATAAATCTTTTCCTATACTAACTAAACAAAATCTCCAACATTTTCCATACATTCGGTGGTAGCTCAGTAGAAATTATTTTTTTAAATTGATAACTTTGTTATTCCATTGGTTGTATTACTAATTGTGGCATGTGTTTCACCTTTTTGAGAAGCATCTTCAGACTAAGATTTAGATTTAAAACTTTTATTTATAACATATTAAATAAAAACCTTACGGTAGAGAGTCTGAAAATGCTTCTCAAAGAGGCAAAACACATGTCGCAATTAGTAATACAACCAGTGGAATAACATCAATTTAAATTTAATATTAAAGCCTTTGTTGCCTGGTCCACTCCCAATGTGATGCATATGAACTGATCACAACAGAGGATGTTCTTCGAGAACTGTTTCTTACTTGTTTGGAGAGAGTAAGGACTAGTGGTTTGTCTTATCGCTCTCGCTATACCCCGTTTTTTTAGATTAAATTGAGACAGCACATACACCATGCCTTTGAATAAAAACTGTCCGTATTGGGATTAGAGCCCGTGAACACCGCAACCAAGCCAAAGACGTGGGATTTCAGAAATGTTCATTCAAAGCTATAAAGTATGACCGCTTTCAAGAGAAGTTATAGTTCTGTTTATTTCATTTGTGTCATTACGAACATTACACGAATTCAATCTCTACGACTTAAGCCTTTACCACTCACCTACAGTGATCATAATATTATTTCAGACCATAACCATTATACACCCTTTTTTTCCTCTGTCACTTTACTGTGTACAATATTCAGTCTTAAACAGTAATCTGAGTATAAACAGACAATATTTAATCCGTCTACAAGACATTGGAGTTAAGTCAACCATATCGTCTGCGGGCAGGTCCACGGAGCCATTAGGCCATCTTTATCGTCTAATACCCTGGAAGATTATCATCTAAGACTGTAATGCCGGGTTAGATTATCATCTTAGATCCTTACCGGTGGTGGGCGAAGCTATAAGGGTATATTTTAGCCAACCGCGCGTGCCACGGAACACTTTATAAGGAAATTTTCCTAAGTTGATGGCAATTGAAATTTATTTAACCCCCACGGCACGAAACGCTTACGCCGTGTTATGCTTAAGGTAAATAATTTAAAGTTTATAAAAATTATACGGTTTCTAATCTAGATCTCAACGGGGAATTTAAATTAAAGGCTTTTATTCTTCTACGGTGCTGTTTAATGTCTATTACATAAATGTGTATTTTTTATATATTTGTTTTGAAAAAACTGCGGCAAACTTAATTTAGAAATTCTGTATAGGTAAAATATTGAGCGTTACAACAAATACTCAATGCGTCAGATCGTTCAAAACCACTTATTATAAAATCCGCCAAAATATAATTTGAGTGAAGAAAATAAATCGCATAGTATCCAGGAATTCAACCCGAAACCTACGTGAGGCCTATAAAGATACCTGTATCTACGTAAAACTTTTTAGACATCTATATCTGTATGTAATTTTATTTTGTTAACTATGCTTTATTCCAAAGCATATATTTATATTAATTGAAAAATGATTATATTTAATATGTAATACCGAGTATTCGTTCAATATTTAGAAACGTGAAAATGGTTAAAATTGATTGAAATATAAGAAAAGAGGTACAATAGATTAACACACCAAAACGATTTATACAGTTACGTCATCATCAGCTATAATACCCGTTGAAATTAACGTCTTTGACCAAGATTCGCATTTGATTATTATCATCATGAGATTGAAGCTCTTTCTACAAAGTCTAGCCATCAACGACGAGGTGGGTTGGGGTCACTCTGCACCTCCTGTTTGCACATTTTAGTTGAAAATTTGTAACTATTTTTACATGCGCTTTACACGTCCCATTCTGCGAAAGTTAGGACTAACCAGTGTACCTGTTTCTGATTCGTTAATTTTCAACAATAGTTTCCCTCCTCCACTCGCTATCCGCTGCTTTTACATAGGCAATCAATCGGCATAACAAATTTCAACCACATCAACGATTTTTTATTATCTCGTAACCGAGTGTCTTAGGGGCAACGATCAAAACGTTGCGACTTACTCTTAAATGCATATAAAATCAATTCTTCCCCCCTACGAATTACGCCGCATTGTTTTTCAATGCGTGTGTTAACTATAGCTAAGTAAAATATTGCGTTTATATTGTATGTGTATAAATAAATGATTCATTCGAAAAAATAATCAATATGCGTCTCAATGAAACAGTACTCTAGGCTTGATTGGGTTAGATTTCTGTCGCCAAAAAAGGTCCGCCGAAAGTCGTCGCAGGAATAAATTTTCCTTGTACTATGTTTGTTTTGCATATAAAATTATAGGGGTGGACAAATTCGTTCATATTTTGAGGGTTGATTTATTGTAGCGGTTCACAAATTATGGGGTTAAATTTCTATTACAAGTTCGACTTTTAACTGCCTCCGCTGTAACATAACATGCGTTGCTTTTGTGTTGGACAGTTTGGGAAACTCGAACGATTGCCGCTGGAAATGCATTTTCACGGTTGAATAAATCAGATCATGTAAACAATAATTGCTGACATAACTTAATGAAGCAAATCGTAATCACCGATTGTGTGGTAAATATTTGTTACATTATTTATATAATAAAGCGTTTCTTTATTGAATAAAATGCTATCCATAGATAATACAGTTGTACCTGTACTCTTTAATGACATCGCTTGTGTGGCTCTACAAATTGTCGCTAGTGCAAAGCTCTTTCGCTAGACTGCATCGATATTGTATAAGCTTATTCCTGTTATCGTATACGTTCCGATTACTTAATACAGTTTTGGTAAAAAATTTACATGATTATTCCTAATTTGAAATATTGAAGTTTATTTATAAAACGATTGTTTTTTTCATGGTAAGCTTTCCATACTAACTGAATAGCGCGTATGTATTCTCTACTTTACATGTGTCATACTGCTATTATTAATTCTTACTATATCGTACATCTCAGTTAGAAGTTTCGAGAAGTTTCAAAGATCAGGGTTTAATTTACTTACTTACTCTTACAACACTTACGATTTCAACTTTATTATGTGTAAAAAAAGATTAAAATTTGTTAATAAAAGCAAAGAATAGTTTTTCTAAATTAATTATTTTATCCTTTTATTTTCTTGATCTATTTTGCCATAAATCTGAAAACAGGAATTAGTTATTGTTGGTGGTTCAGTTCAAATTGTCAAAATTAATTTATTCAGTTTTTTTACGACATAAATGCACTTTTCTCTCGATTAAAAATATTTTGAAATGTATAACTTCTGTTCTTGTCAATAAACTCGTACATAAAGTCGTCAATAAAAAATAATCCAAAAGCACGAATAATATAATCTCTTGTAATTTATTCCGTATAAAATAAAATACGGTGTAGTTTTGTATGAGATATTAAGTAAATATGCATTGAATACATCACGTTTCATGCGTTTGACTCTGTAAGAGCCTAGGCTCAATTTCAGTGCCATATAAATAACTTTTATGGGGCCGTAGATTGGGAACTTTACTTGTATGAGAAATTTTTGAATAGTTTTCAAATTACATTAATTAAAAGCCCTTGCGAAAAATACCTCTGTCAAATTAAAAGGAACCACAAACAACGAACCAAAAGCAGGATCAAAAAGGATATTTTAAGCTTTTGTACATTTATTACTATGTACTGTACAGTATTAATACTGTAAATACTTTGCATAAGCCATGTCTGCTCTCAATGCTGGGATACATTTTTTTAACAGAGCTTTCCAAACGAAAGCATTTAACGAGAACTGGTCGGAAATCAGTTACTTGGGTTACTCTTTTCAGAAAGGAAAACTATAGTACGGCACATAGCAATGTTAATATTATGAACCATTTATACAGTAATAACTATTAAAATCTTAAATACATATTAGAGGTCTTCTCGGGCCCGGGTTCGGGCGGGTAAAGACAGTTAAGATTCGGGCTCGGGCCGGGCCCCGGTAAGAAATTTAATTTTCCGAAAAATATTTTAGACTATGTTTGGGTCATGAGTAAGCCATACAGCAATACTATTCGTAACTTAAATGATTTACTTAACATGTGTTTTAAATATCGTTGGAAACGTGGAAACAGTAACATATATATTGTTTGAAAAGTACAAATGAATTTGTGTATTGGAAAAAAATCGTGCTGAGAAAATTAAATTTGCAGACTCGGACCTGAAGATGTCGGGCTCGGACCGGGTAACTTTATAAAATTTCGACCGTTTCAGGACTGTAATATATTTTATAATGTAACATTTCTCTTAATACGTGCAAAAGTTAAAGAATTGACAATCGCCATTTTTCAATATTTGATATATTTTAACCATGCCTGATCCCAAAGTGGAGCATTTGGACTTCTTTGGAACCTTATCTCAACAGAATTTTTTCTATTAGGACTGCTTACTACTCAGTCACTCACTTCTCCTTTTTTCGAAAAGAGTAAGAAGATATCGATAGTGTTTAGGATCGGATTGGCGGGAGGGAGTTTCAGACATTACAGACATCCTTGCTTTCGAGCATAATTCATAAATCGACTGAAAAATCAGTTTATGCAACTGTCCATATTGGAATTCGAATCATCCTGAAGCACCGTAACTGAAGCCAACGACGTTGACCACTCTGCTAAAGGCAAGGCAAATTGGGCATGTAAAACTATTTAAGGAAAATGCATCAGTAATTATTTAGTTATTAGGAAAATATGTTTTTTTAATAACGTTAATCATAGAATCTAGTCTAATCCTTTTTTGTATGTATTTTTAGTAATTTTAGGTATTTTTCAATGCAACAGATAATTTTGAAAGAAACAAAAAAACACATTTTGCAACATAGCATAACATTTTTTTACGAATATCTTATATATACTTCGTAAAAAGAGTCGATATTTCAGCCATGCTAAATTTTTCACATATGTATGGTGGACCCTATGGGAGTTAGCTATGACTAATATCAAGCTTTCCCTTGCAATCAAATTTGATTTATATACATTTTTGGCATGTTTACATCCTGATACCAGTGAGAGGATTAGAAAATTAAAACTCTTTTTAATTTGAGCAATTTTCTGAATTGTTTAATAACAGTATTGTAATTGAAATTGTTGTTTTATATTTATTATCTTATAATAAAAAAGTAACTTTTTATTTCAAACTTATGAGGCTTGTTAAATGGAACTAGATTCACTTTAAAATAGACTTATATTATATATTGTGCACGCAGCCCTTTAGTAGAAGGTCTTTGCGGTCGCATTCGAGCTACTCTCAAGTTAAAATAAACTCTCCAAGTATAATATCACATCACGAACGAATACTTGATAAAAATTGAAAACTTTTGTCAACTCGACATTTACAATCAGTATTTGTACGGGGTTTTTCTTATTTTTTTTCACATTCAATACTTTTTGCTGACATAACACAGTAGTTTTCTAAAATACATTAACCGTAAAGCGATATAAAAACTCAGTCTTAAAATAGTCATAAAACTAAGAGGCCACTTTGCAGGCTTCCAGGTAGGGTTACATAGGTAAGAAAAAAGGCTTATTTATAGTGATATCAGGTAGTTGAAAGTGTAATATTCAAAATAAATTAAATAATAGATTCGTTTTTTCTTTTTACCAATACCACTATAAAGCTGTTTATTTTGTTTAAATATATCATGTTTTATATACATGAGAAATATTATATTACCAAAAAAATTGATATCTAGTCCAACCCGAAATGAAGGAAAGTTTTTCTGTGTTGTTGGTTTTTTTGCGACGATGGTTTACGAGGCCGCTGGGATCCTGAGAAAGTTTGCTAAACAATATGATGATACAGCAGCCTAAAGAATGTCTCTCCAGGGAGAGGGATCCAGATCGTCCCATCCTCGAGCTCTTCGTCTCACACTCCTCTGTATCTGAGGAGGAAACTTGTCGCTTTCGTTATATTTTAAATGGGTTGGATACCCTTCATCAAACATCGAATTTTAAATGTAATAATAAAAAAATCTTCAATTTTTTAAACGGCTCATAATGCCAGCTTTAAATATTTTTTTAATTTACTTCAATATTAGTAAAAAGAGAACACGATTATTTTTAATAATTTCGTAGCTGTATCAAAGGATCGGTACCGGTTTTGCTCATTCGCTCAAGAATAAAAATGAAACAGTTGCAATGCTCGTGATAAACTCGGCTGCGCCAATTTTAAACTTCTGTTTTGTCATAGGAATTTCGTTTGCTTGCGATTTCTTGTTGAAATTACATATATACACTACTGTTGAAATTGTGTTTGAAATCAATCCATATATAAGTGAACTCAACATTTCATATTGTCAAATTTGTGTTGGTGGAACATAGGACATGCATAAACATGTTTTTTAATCATCGAGAAGATTTTTTATAAAAATACTTAAAATATGACAGTTGAGCTGGTCCAACTGTATACAAAACGTTTTTATATTTTTTTTTAGATATAAAAATAGTCATCATTCTACAAAGAACTGACAATTTACACCAATAAAATGATTTAATTTAAGACATCGACTGAGGGTGCTTGATGAAATTTCAATATCAAATTTGGATTATTGAGATTTTGTACACTTCCATGTATTTTGTCACTAACGACCCGGGTTTCGCCTTTCGGCATCTTCAGGCATTCGAGCTCACGAATGGACTCGAGTCCATTCGTGAGCTCGAATGCCTGAAGATGCCGAAAGGCGAAACCCGGGTCGTTAGTGACAAAATACATGGAAGTGTACAAAATCTCAATAATCCAAATTAAAATGATTATTGAAAAAAAAAAAAATCGTTTCACATTGTGTTTTATTTATGCAAAAATAAACTCGTTCAAACAAAAATTTCCGGCTTACACCATGAAAATATTTGTATGTAAGACCTTTCAATAAATACTTAAAGACTCTTTTGTGAAATTTACGTTTGCCGGTTTATACTTCTGGCGGTTTTTTTTTTTAATATTTTTCATAAAAGCAAAATCAGCTAGAAGTATCTCCTTTAAAAGTTGAGCATTTTTCTTCTTTACTTTGTAAGAAGAAGTCTTGAAAGCCATTGAAGAAATTTCCAAAGTTTTCAATACTTAAGCGCTTTTGTTTTGTTCGGGACGATTTTGGGAAATTTCTTTCAAATTACACCCGGAGACAACAATGTAATGAAATATTATTATGTAATCGCCTCCCGTTTGTTAGATATCCAATATAATGTTACATTGTAAACTTACAATTGTTTTTTTGTTCATAGAAACTTTTTTAACAGCTTAGTTTTAAAAATGTATTTAACAGTAACGCTGCAGTAATTTCTTTGTATATGTAATTTTAAATCAAAATCAACCCAGTTAACATCCGATCTCCTCATCTATTATCTATTATTCAGATTTATTGCGTTTGATTTATTATTATATAATATTAATACAGATACTCCATTCATCTAGCTTAAATTCAATCATTTCTTCTTCTACTAACATAAAAAATACATTAGGTAAAGATGAAACACATGCTTTATAAACTCTCTATTAACCGAACTTTGCAACGGGAAAACGAATAGAATTTTAAAAAATTTAAAGGATTTTTATTCATGTTTTCGATTATCCGCATTCTTCAAAAGATATGAAAACTTTCAAATATTAAACATATGAAAGAATACATCATTAAAACTTAATTACCACACTAATAATTGAACTTTGGCAAGGAAATAAATAATGAAATGACATGATTTTTTACAATGGCGCACTGCCGTAACTCCATAACGTTTGTGATTATATGAATACAATAATTTTTAGTTGACTGACAATAAAGGACGAATTAAAACTCACCATACATACAGAAAAGTTGTCTATCGCCTCATTCGCTTGTCTATGGCATATCTTGCGGTACATTCAATTTTCAATTTAATATTACATTACATACGAATAATTAATGTAATCGTTACTTGTTTTAACTAAATCGATTTATTTGTTTTCATTTACACAGTTTCTGCATCTTACGTGCCCTCCTCCACCCACCGCTGCTTTCCCATTAGTTAATTTTATACGGCAGTATCCAGTGGCGCATCAAACGTTAAGCGAATCTATAGTTTTCTCTTAGCTGGAAGTGTCATAAGATCAACTGCCCAAGTCTTAGTGGTGTGCACTTAAGTGTGCAGAAAATCAAACCCTCTAGACTCTAGATAAACGAAAAGCTTCTATGAGATGAGGTCTACTTTTTAGTTTTCCGTATGACGCAGCAAAATTCTTTAAGGCCGAGTAATTTTGGTTATTTGCCACCAACTCATTGTGGCCGATCGATTTCAGCACCTAACCATCTTTTCTTTTATAGACAGACAGCTTGTCTTTCTATCGGTGAATGTTTTACCTTAGGCATATTCGCGGAAAGTCTCCCTCGTGAATAACGAGAGGCTTTTACACAAAATACTCAAATTCTTAGATGGCTATCAGTGCCGAAAATCAAAAAACCGATTTTTTAGTGCTTTCCACTGCACGGTTTTGGTTGGTATATTTAAATACCTTAGGATAATTAACTAATGACCGGATTTAAGGAACATGCCTCACGGATGTGTTCGTGAAAGAAAATAAAGATACATCTACACCATATACTAATGTCTCAAAGAAGCGTATGAGTAGCAAGGGGGTCTCCCGTCTAAATTTAGATCCACAGTCGAAATGTGTTCCAGAAATTTCTTAGAATATAATCCTGCAGTCAGTTATGTGGAACCGGAAATCGCTGATGCATTTATAGTTAGTCGCTAACTAATTTGAAAAATTCTTTCAAATCTCCCAATGTATACTGTTTTTACTTATTGCATTGCGGATATGAATCCCTTCGCAAAATATAACTGTTTTTCTGAAGTTGATATTTTTATTTGAGTAACATTCTATATCACTCCTTCTATTATTTATCTTTTTAGACAACATCCGTCTCTTACGCGGAGCATACAACATAACTTAAGGTATACGTTATTTATGCCCTACAATGCATGCCTTATTTTAGTTTCCCAATTAAACAGCGTGTTGTCTTTTGTGTTCATCTAAAATAATACCACTTAGCTTATTATCCTATATTTGCTTATGAAAATATTATCTGTCACAAACTGCATTGTTTGTAGAAGGTATGCCAAATAAAAGTAAATAAAGTAAAAAAATATATATTAGACATCATGGAAAGAGCATGTCAACAAAATCGATCGCAAATTTGATAAGCTAGTGCGATAGCTAGGGAGTGGACATGGTAAAATAAAAAGAAGAATTAATTCCTGTCTAACATATAGTTTGAATTTATCACATTGCTATTTCACTGGTCGTGTTACTAGAAGTGACACGTGTTTCGCCTGTATGAAAAGCAACAAAAATTGATATTTTTTATACTACTGGTAGTGTTACTGGTAGTGCTAGGTGTTTCCACTTTGAGAATCATCTTCAAACTGTCGTATCTAATAGCAAAGCCAGAGAAATGACAAAATTATCAATTTTATATTATTAACAAATTTCCAAATCATTACCACCGAATTCATCAAAAGCATTATCTTCCCACTTCTTTCACACTATTAGAAATAGGGTTATAAATAATTGCACTTTGTGTTAGATAGTATTAAATTAGTACACTTTGATTTTAATAGTTTCCATTTAGTCACGGATTCTTTTAACAAAATGAGTTAAGTTGTAGTAGGTTATGTTAGGGCTGGTCTAGTTTGGTTTGTGTAATGTATTCTAATGCGTGGGGAAAAGACAATACAGGGTAGAAGAATAAATGATATTTCATTACAACTTCGTGCAATTATCGATTTCAAAGTGTGAGTATTTATATTGAGTGAAAACTATTTTATCTACGAGAAAATATTTTTTCGTAAGTGTAATATATTTCTTCAGTGTTAAAATATATTTTATTATGTGGGATCACTTTATTTTTAGTGAAAGAATTTGTTTTATGGAATGTATTTGTTATAAGTGAAAAGTATTTTTATGAAAGTGAAGTTATCTAAACAAAATTGCATTCAATTGTAAGCTTTAGATATATATTGTATTTAATAATCTTTTTTATGAATATTCTCCCATCGTAAAAATGTTGTTTATCACTGCGTTCGCCAGTTTATTCAACTGCAGAACGGAAGCAAAGAATGCAATTCTAGGCGAGACAAGATGACTATTCTAAAAACACATATTACGCATCGCAACACAACTAAACTCACACAGAATAGGCATAGCGCTAACTTTAGCGTTATCTCCAACCCGACGTGGACGAGAATAGTTCATTCGTTAGAACTTTCATACCGGGTCTTTTATTTTAATTACTTATTTCTGAGACTGTAATAATAACCGTTAAATACAATTATACCTTTGAAAAAACAGTTAGTTCATTTTTAAGCCTACATGGAAAGACGAAATAATTGTCTACCATATTACAACTTGTATATAAATTAAATGTATTTTAAATTTGTAGTACGAAAGTATATATATATTTATAATAAAACGTCAAAAACAGTAAAATTCCAACAAAAAAGAAAAAACGAATGAAACACTCAACGCATAATTGTACATATATAATATCTTTATACGTATATTCTTCCAACCAAGTAAGTTCCCAACATGGCGCATATGTTCTCCCAATGCACTAAGGTAAGGATAGAAGAATGGAGGTAGGGAAGAACTAGTTGTTACCTAATAGCTCTCGCTACACCCCATTTTTTTTCGATTGAATTGTCATTACGTGAACTTGAATCCGTGGAGACGGCAACCGAATTGGACGAAACCACAAAAGCGTTGACCAGAACCAGCCAACGTGTATAGCATGTGTTAGAGGTATGCACGGTCTCGAGCTGGACCCGCGGGCTTTTACCCGACTCGGCTCGTGGGCCGGGTTCGGGCGGGTAAAGGCAGTTCAGATGGCCATATTACAATGCTATTCACAACTTAAATATCTCCTTTCCCATGTGTTATATTTTTTGAAAAGTATAAATGAATTTCTGTATTGAAAAAGCTTTTTTCGGGCCGAGGAAAATAAATTTGGACTTCGGGTAACAAGTGTGATATTGAGACTCGGATTCGGACCCGGCCGGGCTCGAAGATGTCTGGCTCGGACCGGATAATTTTATAAAATTTAGGCCCGTGAAGACCTCCACTGGTTGTACATAATGACAGTATTTACATAAAGGAAAAGTATCTATAAGTTAAGACTGCTTTATATATTTCACAAAAGACTTGAAAACTTTTCATCAAAGGATCGCGATTCGAGGTATTTTTACACATCTATAAATAACTCGGAGTTGATATCACGCTTGATAATTTATTACCTTCAATATAATTTTATTTGTAATCGTTTTTTTAATTCTACAATGGCTCGTCGTTTTAAATTGAATTTGGATCATGTAATGAAATGATTTTATTCGCTTCCAAAATAAATATCTACACTTCGTTGTATCGTGAATAATTTTACGAAATTCTTAAACCCTTGTGACATCGAAGTATATCCCAAATGTATCTTATTTTCTACTGCTTTTTCGGTTTTTTTTTGTTCCGCGAAAGTGCGTTTTGAAAACGATTCTTCCCCGAGGCTTCCATATAATCCGACAAATAAATCATTTTGAAGTGCTACACCACATCCCGGGAGATTTTAAATGCAGCGTTGCTGATATTGTCTTCTTAATAATATAAAAAAGATAAATAGTGCTGAACACCCTGTGAAAAAATAATTAATGTTCATTTGAACTTAAATTATCGTACATAGACCAGTGTATCTCAAAAGTTTTGCAGTAAACTTACACTTAAATTACTGATAATATTTTGTGAAGTAAACAATATTATGTACTGTACTTTTTTCGCTAGCAATATGTATAAAATACTGATTAGAAATTCCAATCGAATATTCTAATATATTCGTATATTCGAATATTATTCGTCCATAGTATTCCATATGTCAATGTGAACAAAAAATGTCGTTCTGCTTCGTATTTTATACATACTAGTTGCCAGCACGTGTCTTGATAATATCTTGTTATAATCTATTTTGTTTCTTAAAATATCTTTAATACTCACTGAAGACACGTGCTGGCAACCAGTATCTATGTGTTAACAATAACCTAACGTCTCACCATAAAGCATATTGATTAAATACATACATTATAATAATTAAAATATTCGAATAGGTAAATAAGGTTTTAATATTCGATATTCGAATATTAGTTAGTAACGAATATTTAGAATCTGTCATATGGACCCCTGAAGTGAAAGTTAAAACTTACAATATATTATCGTTGTGCGAGACCAAAAATTGTATAAAATTTTGCTTATATGATCATCGGTTCCAACAATAATTCAAAAATAACATATGTCTTAATTGTATTTTCAGAAATTCCATACCGTTTCCCATTGATGAAATTACATTATATATTATGATATGTATTATTAAGATTTGCGTATGGTACATATTTTATTATTTTATTTACATTTACATATAATTTTTAATTATTTAGTAAACATTTTAAACTGATAAAAACAAAGCAATCAAGAGAATATCATATTATATTTCTACTATGTTTATATTTGTTGAAAATACTAATGTCATAGATAATACCAGTCCAGATGTCTAAATAAATAGCGGCAAATAAACTATGCTAGCTTTTACATTATATCGATTAGCTTAAATATTGTGTGTTAGCATTTTATCAAGTATTACCAATTTGATATGGAATGGATCCACTTAGAATTTTTCGGCAAACTCTTTGTGAATCATCGATGTATAATCTCAAGTTTACATTATAATATGGCAAGCGCAATACAGAGCCTGCGGACAGGATAAGGCCCAGACTGTCTTGCTTACTTATTATGCTGACCCTTTTGAGTAAGTACAGAGCTAAACACTTGACTGCCATGCCTGGAAGGCGTGTTAAAATCTCACTGAATCATCACTTCAATAATAGTAATGATTGATTGTAAAGTATTTGGCGCTATGTGAGAAGACCCGAATCGAAGAGAAGCGAATGGTCGGTTATCGACGTCCTGGAAGGGCAGGGATCTAAAACAAACACCATTTCAAATCCGGTTCAACTCTTACTTATTTTTAATCGAAGGTGCAGTGGTTTGAAATACACAAATAAAATTCTAACACACAAAATTGAGTCTACAATTACATTTACTTAACACATGAATTTACTTTAAGTTATAATGCAAGTGACACGACAAACGATTTTAAATTAAGTCCAATATCAAAACAAACACAAACAATCTACAACGTCAACGGTGTCGGCCACGCTGGCCGGCCACGCTCCCGGCTCGAAGGCTGGCAAACGACTCTTAACACATAAAATCAAAAAGAACTCCCGCACCGTCGGAGCCACCCCTTTCCGTCAAAAATGGACTCGTCCAGTGAACGTGTCCGCCAGCGATTGGCCGAGCGCCCCTCACTACAAGCGTTGGGTCTATTTCTTCAAATCATTGTCATTAACGCTGTGCGTTTTCAGTTATGGACCCCAATAAAACTTAAACAAAAAAAACCAGGGTGTCATATGATAGTAAACGAAAGGTTAAAAATGGCATGTTGTAAAAATTACGAATCAATTTTATATTCCATTCTGATGCTAAAAGTCTTTGTTTAGAATTGCAGTGTTTACTCCCTTTACAACTCGCAACAATCCAGTTAGTTTTACTTTATTCAGCTTCAATCAGCTTGGACTGTTTTATTTTTATAAAGTTATGAAATTCCAAAAGACATTGGGGCGTATTGAAGTTTCCTGTAGGTCTTAATAATGTTCGTTTGCTTAAATTTATTTTTTGACCGTTGTAAAACAGTGGCAAACCATTATTCTGTTCGGTTGTCTGTGGTCCCAATCTTCAGTCAAATACGATCATTTTGCAACTTTACTCACCTAACGGAAACTAAAAATACGATACAATTTTGCTCAATAGATGATGTGTTCTATTTTTTTATGTTTCAACGGTTTTAAATACAAAGTTAATTCCTCGAATCTGTTTTATTCCAAAGGAGTGTTTGATAATAAAATTAAAACTGTCAACAAAATAATATTCGACAATTGAATTTATAAATTGCCCGGAAATTTTCGCAAAATTTATTTCGCAGGAGATTAATGTGTATTGAAATGAATTATGAAACATTAATTGGTTGTGGGATGTTGAATGAAGCAGTTGGGAATATTATTTTATCTGTTTTGGATTTAATAATAATTAATGCATTTCCATTTTGGTTTGACAAGACTTAAATGTTGTTTTATGCAAGAAACAAAGTGATTAATTATATGACGGATTTAATTTTCGACAGTATTATTTATTTCAATATTATATACACTTCCATAATGATATTAATTTTCGAAATGTCGAAAATTTGCGATAACCAAGATAACAGGGCTTGTTTGATTGACAAAATTAAAAAGAAACAGTTATAGATATTTTAAAACAAATCTTAAGACCTATACGATTAAGCATATTTTGTTCCCGAGTATAGAAATGTATAGGCAAAAATCATCTGACTTAACGTTCATATTTAGGTTTGCACCGTGACGACCTTGCTACTGAAAGGGAGAGCTGGAGACTGGAATTACAGCACTATCAACCCTTCAACTCCATAGATTGGTACCTTAGTATGTCTATCGCAATGGCTTTCGTGGTGGAAGCGGCGTTGTATTCTATTTAATGGTAAAAAAATAATTAATATCATTAGGATTCCACTTTAAAATTTATTGAGCCTTGTCTCGGGCCAAATGTTCAACGTCATTAGCTTCGGTTGCGGTGTTGACGACTTCGAATACCAGTACTGGCAGATTCATAAATAGACATGGATGTATTCCATGTAAAATTTACCTTTGACATGTACGATCCTTAAAGCGGAGCGTAGCGATTGCGATTAGCCAACCACTGTTCCTGTCTTAGTCCTATCCTTCTATCTTTACTCTCTTCAAAAAAGAGAGGTTGAGCGTCTCTGCAACAAGCTGAGATAATCTCTATTGTGAGTTTATATACTCCACAGTGAGTGTCGTTTGGACGTATTTACATGCATTCATTCACGAAGGACTTACCATTCGTAGCTCACAGAAACCCTACTAATGTACCAATGGGTAAATTCAGTGAACTATAAATTCCTATTACTGTTTTATATACCTTGTGATTGATTATTAACATTCATTTTTATATAAAAAGCCCTGTTTTAATTGTATTATTATCATTTGATAATGCTCGTGATGAACGAAATCGGTCCTGATCATTATAAATATGTGGCAGTAGTACAAACAAATTGTGATTTATTTTTTAAATGTAATGCCTTTCCACCAAGAATTGATAGTTAAAACCTTAAAAGTGATACCGGTGGGTGGTAATTCAGCACATTTAAAAGCACGTCAACAATGCTTGGGTAGTGGCTCCCGAGACAGTCCCAGACACAAAAAAACTGTAGATACGAAATACTAATATAATACATCATTTGTAACGCAACTGTACGCGCCTTTTATACAATGTCTAACAGCGATGTGCGTGTGGAAGAAATCAAGGTAACTTACTCAACTGAAAAATAAAAATATAGTTTAACTTTAATGGCAATGCTTCTGTTTAAGCGTTGAAAATATGCACACTTTGATTTTACGAAGCCATATCGAGTTGGAAATAATAATATTAAATGTTTACACTCAATAAAGTTTCATTCAGGAAACTCCAATTATGGAAATCTTCAAACAGACGTGACATCAATGGAAATGTTACATACATTTAAGATTTCACACAAGCGTTTTATTGTCTTATATATTCTAATTTAAGTATAGCGATCATCATCATCTCCAGAGGTTAGTTGTCATTTAATGAATGGTAATAATTATAAAAAAGGTATTTTCTTTCAATATTATTGTATAAACATACTGCTATGTTAAGCTCAATTATTAATCTAAATATACCGGATGTCGCAAAAAAATGTATTCACACTTTAATACCTGGTAACTTGCTTAATTTAAAAAATACAATATTGTGGATACATTTTATTGCATATGACCAGGTAAAAGAGATATATCAACAGAAGTTTTTCTTCGATAACTTCTTGTTACTCAGTTGCTTAACCTCTATGTTTTCCAAAGAGAGTAGGGATGGAAGGATATGGCTAGATAGGACTACTGGTTAGCTAATCGCTCACGTTTTCGGTCCATTGTTAGGATCGGATAGGGACTTAGGGAGTTTAAGACATCGCAAACATCCATGGCTTCGATAGATATACATCAATCGATCGAAAAATCAATTTATGAAATTGTGCGTAATGAGACTCAAACCCGTGAGATCCGTCATTTATTGGCAGTATGATATGTCATCATTTCAGTGGGAAGTTATCAAAAAAATTCTGATTTCAATCAGAAATTGACAAGTAAAACCGAAACGTGAAATAATAAGAGCTGCAAATTTTGAAAAACTCATTATTGACAAACATTGGTCCTGAAACTAACTGATATGTCTTGAGACACATCTTGAGCACCATCAAACTAACGGTATTGTATTTTTTTCATTATCGTACATTTTTATACAATTTTTATATGACATTAGATTTTAGCGTTTACCATTCATGAAATTTATCAATTATGATTAATTTTCGTGTGATAAGAGAAATTGTTCTAGAAAATTAAAGAAGAGGAAAATAAATTATATATACTAGTAGTTTCACAACCCTAAGTCAATTTTATATTTTAACATTTTATTTACCATTGTTGACAAACTTTCGATGATAACTTCAGTATTAGAAAGTACGAAACGTGAAATCGTTTATGCATTCAAGTAAACTGAATGTGTAATTCTTAAAAAATATGAAAGACGCAAAGAACGAGGAAAAAACGTATAGGCACGGCTCGGCGGAGCGCGTGCTTCGACCCGACTCCTCGTCGCGTCTATTTCCGTCCACAATCACCGTCGCAGTTTCTTCACCACATCTCCCCGATGCGTCTTTCGTAGTTTTCATTTCATTTCACTTAGAAAGGGGTCCCGGCGTCTGTCTGTACGCTTTTCAGTGCGATCACCACGCCCGAAGCCGGTACACATCCGCGTTATTAACAAAAATAGTCCCGGGACTTGCATCTCACTACGCACGCGGTGCCAGATTTTGACTCAGTGACTGCCCACAGTGTTACAAACTGATATCATTTTATTTATTACACTTAATAAATGATTTAGATTGATATTATTATTGTTTTTATAAAGTGAATTATATCATAACGTGGTGTATGGTGAAACTTTAATCGGTAACTAAAATAATACTTATCTACTAAATATAATCTCAACATTGCTTCATGATCTAGTTAGCATTCACCTCTAAAAACCCCATTATAATGAGTTTGAAATAACAAAGTATTAAAATATACATATATTTTATTTTATTCAAATCTGCATACATTTAATACCAAACTTACTTTCTTCTGCTTTCGGTTTTTTAATGTATTCCACGTTTAATAGTAAAATTTGTACGACTTTTTTGTAGCGTAAACTTAGTTCTGATTTCATTTAACAAATTCACTTGTTATAAACGCGCTCAGTGTAAACCAATATTTTCGTGCGGTATTTTAACTGTAAAACGTGCAGTGTTATTGTTAATTCTCAAATAATAATCAATTTTTTGGTAGATGGGGTAGTCTTTTTTAAATAAGCACAAAGGGACGGAACACGTGTTCAACAAATATTTATTCATAAAGAATTCAATGAAATTGTTTCGGATCACCTGTCGATCATATTAAAAATGTATTTTAATCGAAACAATTTGAAAACGTTCGATGTTGGTACAATTTCTTAGATTTGAAATAGTTTTTCATCTTCGACACGTCTGGTTACCTAGAAGCATACACGTTTTTGAAATATCTACCAACTCTGGTGCATCTTTGCTTGTTCCTTATTAAAATATTTTATGTTAGGTTTTGCGTTAGAAAAGTTACTATAGTAATATCCTCAGATAAAGCAAAAACGATTTACTGTTATATATGTCATTTTTCGCTTTGACTATTTGAACTAAAAAGTAGTTTTACAGATTGTTTTTAAATTCTTATTTGCTATTATACAAGATGTTTAGTGAAAATTCTTTTTTTTTTTTTTTTCATGTCCGCTCCCAATGTGGAGCATATGTTCTCCTAATGGAGGTATCTTGACAGAATTTTTTCTACGAGAACTGCTTGTCACTCAGTTGCTCAACCTCTCTTTTCTTTTTTGAAGAGAGTAGGGATAGAAGGATAGGGCTATGAAAGGACTAGTGGTTAGCTAATCGCTCTCGTTACGCCCCGTGAGGATGGGATTGGTGGGAGGGAAGACTCAGACTACGAACAGAAATCCATAAATCGATTGAAAGATCAATCTATGAAAACCGTCCGCACCGGGAATTGAACCCGAGACATCCGTAACCGTAGCCAGCGACGAAACCAACAGCGCCACGGACGCCGAAAATTCTTATAATGCTATATTTATTTTTTTACTTATACGACTCCGCGGATATACTTGATAAAAAATTCATATGTACTTTATCTTTTATTAAAATTGACGAGCGTTATTAGTTATATTTGATTATATATGTGATATATAGATGTGATCTTTATATTATCCCGTTAAACTCATTAATGAAATTGGGTTATCCATATAATTGTCTCGGTACGATAGTATAGTAAACAACTTTACAATAGAGACCAAGACCACATTGACTTGGTATTAACCAATTCCAACGTTGAAGTATTCGACAAATTTTCAAAATCATAATCGGTCATATTTGACTCTTTTTGCGTCCAAGAAAAAAAAAGTAATCTTTAATTAAGTTACTCATTCACTCGCAAAATCAAAATATCACGTAATGAGATAATTATTCCCGCTACAAAAGGAGGTAAATACATCTGTTCCTTTCGATGTTTAATGAACTATGGAATGTGGTCGTGAAATCAGAGCGATCGTCTCCGTCACCTTTCATCTTATTTAAATATTTAACATTAATTTAGTGGCGCTTGTTTATTAATATCAAATGATTGTTGTTTAAAATCTTGCTGTATCTTGTGAAATACATTTTCTCACACAGGAATGAATCGCTGTAGTATTTTTAGAACCACGAGTGTAAACATTATCGGTTCGATTTTAAAGACGTATATTGGGATATAGCTTTAAAAAGTACTGACGAATACATATCGAAATTATTTCATAAAACACAGTGGAATAAACGATTCAAATTATATTTTCAATGAAATCAAACAAAATTCTTTTAAATTAAGACTCCTCACTTAATAAGAATACTAAATGGTTACCCAGTTACGCTTCTTATATTAAGCAAATGTGACATATAATACGATAATATTTTGTATTAACCCTGTATAGGGCAAAGCATGAAAGTGATAGATATATCAACCACCGCCTTTAAGGGCTATAATTCATACGGTGACCATAGAAATTTCAACCTTAATACTTAAAGACGATATCGATAAATTTTCGTTGTTGTATTTATCGACCATCTGATTTTAAGTATTCGCCAATCACTTGCAATCAATTATTATATTTATGTAGCATTGTGCGTTCGCGGCCACAGCTGGAACAGGATTTGCGGATAACATTTGATTTTTCAAATCATATTTTTGATTTTTATATTGTGTGTTGCGGGAAAAGCTATTTATACAATTATGCATATGCATTTATTAATCGATTACAGTAGTATTTTTTCAATAAATAAACCACCACAAATTATAGTTTTTCCAAAAAAATATTTTATTTTTATGGCAAAAATATTGTTCAATACGCAATATATAATTCGACATAAAATAGTTCGAAGTTGATTTCGGATTTCGTCACCCATTTCAACTGAATATAAATTTGTTCTATTATTTGAATCAAATAATCGATGTTCATTTGTTTTTTATTGTTAACCGTTGTATAGACGTATTAAATGTATCCACTATTTCTTAGTGTTATCTATAAGACGGTATTTTACTCTAATATACCTAGCTGTATCGTATGTTTGTAAAATGACACCCAAGGTGTTGAGGACTATTTTGTTTTATTATAAAATGTTACATAATAACATTTAACGTGACGTACATTAACAGCAAAATATTTTGTAGCTTGCTCATCATTTTTTGTTCCATCGTTCGTTGTCAAAGTAAATAATTATAGACTATATAAAGCAAAAGGGTTATTTCGAGATGACACTTAAACATGATTGATTGTTTTCACTTATTACAGTACAAATATTATTACAAATGTAATATTATTTTTGTTTAAACGAGATCCGCAATAAGAATAAGAACAAAATAAATCGTTTGTTGCTTGAAAACTTGAATTCTGAGTAAGTTATCAAAGTTTTCGAAGTGTAAGAAAGAGTCTTGCAAATTTTCCAAATAATTGCACTGGCAAAAATTGTTTTTATAAAACGCAGCACAAAATTAAAAGAATCGTCTCTAAAATCTCTATACGCTTTTCGGAAAATCTAACAAAAATAATTAATTACGAGTTACAACACATTACAACATTGATTTAAAAACTTAATAATAGTTTTAATTGAAAGAAATACTGATCTATAACGGGTGTTCAACCTGTTTATTACCTATATTAGTATAGAAAGAAGCATTACCACATGACCAAAATAATCTTAAAATATGATCGGTGAACCTAGTTATAGTTAAAAAGAAGTCCAATGATGATGATGTTATAACGAAATCCGATCCACTTCGTTTAAGGTGGCATCACGCTGACCCTAAATATATTAGACCGGCACTTATCCTCTTTTCAAAACACTCGTGCTGATTTAAAATTCATAAATGAAAAGTTCAAATTTATCTGCGCCGGGGTAGGTAGTTTACGGGTGGAAAAAACTTTTCGATGAAATTTGAATTTTCCCACGCGAAAAGTTTAAAATGGCGATAATGCCCGCGTCGTCGTAAATAAATGATTTATTATTCATGACGGGCATAAACAATATTAAATCGGAGGCAATTATTCTATTCAAGTGATTTTTTAATTTATTATTATTTTATTTCATAAGCAATGCGGCGTGAATTAATTTTGAACTGTTTTGTACTCTCAATCTTTATTTTAAAGCAATTTCTTGTTATGGTCCGGGACTCGAAAACATAGGCTGTTAACTAAAAATAAAAATAAATACACTTTTTAAATTTATAATTTTATATTAAACAATACCTAATTTAAAAAAAATATAATTCTTTTTAGTCAGTGTGCGTAAGGATTTATTCTTTTCGTTGGACAAACCATCTCCTGACAGAATCTTGATTTAGATAGTACCTATCAAAACTATAATATCATAATATATATGCGGCAAAGAGAAATAAATGCGCACATACAATGAATAATTATCTAATTATATGTAAGCATTCTCAGCGATAAACTTGCTTTATTGTTATATTATATAATATTATATTGACGTTATTCTGGAAGAAGACACTAACTAGAAAATACTAGTTTTGAGTAATTGGACTTTGAAGTTTGCCAAATGCTTGAAATGCCATACGTTTTTAATTTTTTTTGTTTGTACAAAACGGTTTTTAAGTAAGAGTGTAATTTATAAAAATAAGCATGTTCTGTCATACTGTATAATTTGAAATAAGGAACATTTTGGTATAACTAACTCAATATGTCATTTTTTCGATATAGTGTTTTCTTCCTGAACAACCACGATATTATAGTTGTCGAATACATAAGGCGCTGACGTCAGTTATAATTTCATGTATTGTTAATTTACAATGTTCAAAGAAAACAACTTTAATCTTATGGATATCCAGCTTTCCACACATAGGATTAAGCAGGATAAAAGAAAATCGATATTTTATTAAATTTTATATACATAGTATGCAGATTGCCATAGCTTAGTAGAAACAGCGTATAGGCTTCCGTATCTCCAAGCTTTTTATTGTTAAAATATGACTTAGAATTTGATCTATGCGATTGTTTAACCTCTTCCGACTGACCTCCGCTTATCGGAAAACTTAAACAAAATACATTGATACATAAAATGTATCGAAAGTTTTATAGCATGATAAATTTCATTTTCTATTTATTTTCCTTTTAATCAAAAACGTTGCTTCACATCAAGAATAATAGTTAGAAAAAACATTGAATTCTTACTAACGCCTTAAAAAGCAATTCGACAGAAACGTTCAGAATTCGCTTCCTTGATTTATCTTCCCCTTCATCTCTGACGTTAATTCTCGCAGCAATTAGTGAACGGAATAAACTTATCGAATTATAAGAAATATGAATACGTAATCTGTTTAAGGGATGGAATAATTGCTCGCCATTTTTAACCGAACCCTCGACTGTCCATTTTCGTGAATTGTATTATTTATAAAACCATTTCGATTCATTAATATAGACAATTTTTGATTCGGTTATAATTGAAAAAGATTCCAATTAAAGCGACAATATTGTTTCTTTTTTCAATCCAAAAAGTGTCCAATGTACTCAAAAAACTCATACCGTTTTGAGTGAGCGTTTTTGAATCCCAATCGAATTAAATGTTTTTTGAATTTTATAAAGCTTACACTGATAACGCAAAGCAAATGAAAAGTTGTTGTTAAAATTTTACTGTACAATCCCAAGAAAAATCCAGCTTTTACAAAGAGAGTCTGTTCTCATTCCACACAGCGTTTGAGGCACGATTCAGTATGAAAATAGCATGCTATCGTTGAGAAGTCATCCACGTTCAATTTGACATGTGTTGCGCAGTAGTAAAAACTCAGGTTTGCAAAGCAAATGTTTAAACTTGATTTCTAACAAAGTCGAACCTGAATTATGTATTATGAAAATTTGTTTGAGCTTTAGTTACGCGTTTCTTTAATGTCTACTCTCTTAACTGAATATTTTGTCTATCGTATTCATAGTTAAATTTGTTAAATTTTACTTCCGTGTAGCTAAGTATTTTTAGGTTCCTGGTTTCCGAATGAACACTTTTTGCCATGATTTTTGATTTATGTATACGTATTAAAGTCTGCAATTTTTTTCATATCTTCCCACCAATTCTTTTGAAACAGAACATGATGACGGAGCAACTATCTAGCGATTGATCATTTTATAACTACATCTTTTTATCTACTTACATCTAATTATCGCCTCAAACTCTCTGCTAAATTACTTCATTACAACTACATTTGCTCCACATTACAAATGTATCAATGAAATGTTTATTTGATTCAAATTTTTAATATTTAATAGCTTTAGAGTCATTTTCTGGATACTCTATTTTATACAATATTATAAAGAAATTTAATATCCGTTAATTATCTAAGCACCATTCTTTAAGTGAGAGTATTCATCCCATGATATGCCATGCTATGTAATAGTAAATTACTAATTAAATAAAAAAAAAAAACCAATCATTCCGCAATTACATTAAATGATCGGGACCTTTTATGCTCATTGCGAGTGTTTACAAACGATAATTAAATTTTAAAAATAAAACAAATTTCTTTGTACTACTTCCATATGATCCGGAAAATTTTCGCTCCTGAAATCATTATAATTTCTGATCATTATAAACATGTGAAAGTAGTACAAATAAATTGTATTTTATTTTTAACCCCCTAAAAGTGATAATTAAATTGCTTCATTAATTCAGCTGGATTAAGATTTTTAGACCATTCATACCCGTTGGGTAGAATTACTTGACTTAGCCAGCTATTATGTTCTTTTGCTCGTAAAAGTTTTCTCTTTCTGCCGAACATTTTTAATCTGCATTGTTGTCACATTGTCGATCAAAAATAATTTTTGATCGATAATGTAAATCTCTTTTTGCCTGGGTGACTAACTAATCTGTGTTATAGAACCTCGGTGATATCGAGGAATATTTTTTTTGTTCCTTTTTTAATTCATTTTAGGACGTACACAATTTGATTTATCACTTCACATAAAAATAATTTTACCTACTTTTGTCTTCTTGTGTATTATGGGTCTTTAATTTCTTATCTGTTTCAAAAGAAGTCATAATATTATCAGAAAATAGTACTTCTAAATTTATGATTACGTCTCAAAATGCCTCAGTATTCATAATATCTATTATTGTAAATGGCAATTTTATAAAAAAATTAACTGTAAAAACCGTCTTCTCTGAAATTCTTTCATGATTTTGTTATTTAGCTAAAACAATAGTAAACAACGTTATTATGGAATTTCTAACAATGAAATAAGAAACTGGCACACGTAGTTGTAGAATATCAGCAAATAAACGTACTGATAAAAAATATATCGCAAAATTACTATAATGGTTTTTAAGGGTGTATTTTATACAGACACTTACAATATTTCTCGCAATTAACCTACCCTCTCGACGATTTATACATTCAGGCAATTCGGAGAGGCAGCGTTTGATAAGCGCGCATGTCGGAATAAAAAACAACGGCCCACAATAAAGTAAAGTAAACTGCCAGCCTATAACAGTTTGTATGAGACGACAGGAAATTTTATTTTTTTTACGCTCGAAGTCTTCCCGGCGCAAGATAATGCAATAAAAATGAATGAAGTTTTATGGGGGAAATGATGTTACAGATACAACGCGTTTCCGGTCAAACATGTCTTCTGGAAACTCTGTCTTCTTTTTGAACTCTAATTCACTGAAATCAACTCTCGTCTGATGTCAATAAAATGCAACTTTTTATTCAATTTATTATTTTGAAGATAAAATAAATATCGTATGTTACTTTGAACTGGCTTAATGAGATTGTTAGGTTTTGGCAGATGTTTGTTTTTCATCGGAAACCGACAAATGTTTAATTTAAAAAGCCTACATCCACATTAGTTTCTGTTAAACATGCCGTGAAAAAACACAGTTTTACCACATTATGTTTTTAATTCCATAATATTAGTATTGATGGCTGTGCTATTTGGCAAAAATAAACATTGAAATAAGTTGTTTCAAATCAAAATTAAGAAATTAACGTGTAGCGTTTTCAATGAATACGTTTTCTGTCTCGTTTTTTTCTCTGGTCTAATACAAATCAATATTAACATAGTGGCAATAGTTAACACCTCCGCCAGTAGATTCTCAGTATACGGGTACACGGGATACTTAATATCACTTTAAATGCAGTGTTGGATCAAGCTTGTTGGATCATTATGTTAAAATCCTTATTAATTTGGTATGACATTTTCTTAAAGAATTTTAAAAAAACTGGCATTGTTGTTACTACCGAAGTGCCAAAGTGTATTGTGTGTGTATATGTTAATACAATATCTTTGTATACAGATGTTAATGTATCCAATCTTTGACATATGTTTTTTTCATTCAATTTACCCTATATTTCAAAAAATAATTAAATGGTTTTTAAAATAATTTACGCCGCAGATATTGCAGAATCAATGACTATTTTTATATAAACAAAAAATGTTCTTTACATTATCAACAATCAGAAAATGTAGTTGTTTAAGACTTAAAAAATTATTTTCCGTTTTTTACCAGTGATAACAAAAATGTTTTGTTTTATCTTGCAACAATGCATCGTTTATTATAATTATTTCACTCTTCTACAATCAATTAAATTTAATTCTTTGGATTAGTCATTGTCTCAAGACTAGGTTTTTGAGATATCCCGAGACAATTCTCGGGTCACTGTGTCTAAAATAACAGACACGACATTACAATTTCATTTTCAGCAATATTCTTCCTTTTGTCGACATCAGTCATATTCGTAACATTCCACCAAAGATTAATCATCATCGAAAAAAGTTGAATTTAGTGAAATATTTAATCCTCACTTTCCTTTAATAAACAATACAGTTGCCTTTTCTTCGTTCATTTTAAATTATGCATGAGCCATTTCTTTCTCTAGATATATCTTAACATACAGTTTCCTTTCTCTCGGCGATTAAGTGCATACATAGGTACTACTAGAATATCAATGACGTCACATCCGCTCCGCCGTTCGACCGGAAGGTTGCAAGTCTCCTTCCGGTTCGTTTTGCACTATTATTACAATATTAAAGAGAACCCTTTGCGAGAGGACAAAAGAGGCAAGCAGCTTTATTTATATACGACACCATTTTAAAAATTCTGCGTTTTCTTAAACAATAAATTTAGTAATTTAAGACATCGACTGAGGGTGCTTGATGGAATTTCAATATTAAATTTGGATTATTGAGATTTCAGTTCGAGTCCATTAGTGTGCTCGAATGCCTGAAGATGCCGAAAGGCGAAACCCGGGTCGTTAGTGACAAAATACATGGAAGTGTACAAAATCTCAATAATCCAAATTTAATAAATTTAGTGTTTGAAGAGTTTTAGAGGAAATCAAATAAATATTGTTTTTTATTCATACATATTGTACCGAATGAAATTTTATGTAGATTGTAAAATGTTAAAGGAAATTTAAAGGAAATCCGAGAGCAATTTTAAAGGAAACTATAAATGCCGAAGCTTTTGAATTTCTTAGTATCTTGTCATGAAAATATGGTGTTGTACAGACGCTGCTTTATGTTTAGTGGTTTAGTGGGTGTTTTTTTTATCACTTCCATGTCTGATTATCAAAGATTAGCAAAAAAAATAAGAATAATATGTTATCATAAGTAAAGAGCATATTTAATTTAAACGATTAAAAGAACTGTAAAAGATTCTACTTCCACTGTTTCTTTAAAAGTATTACATTTTAATATACAATTCATTTATTTCACTTGTAATCGCATTCACAATTATAATTCATTTAAAAAACTTGAAAATTATTTATTATACTCTTTTATGTAATTTTATCTACAACTATAATTATTATATCGGCAATTATTTTAGTTTTAAAAAATTGCTAACCACTTTTCCGCACAAAACAAAAACCACTGTGTGCCAGGCAAAAGTAAAATAAAACATAGTTGTTAACTAATGGAAACGAATTATTTGGTCCGTATCTAATTCAATTAACGGTCAGTAAATATTAAAGAAACGGTCATTAACAAATGCATAAAACGGTAAGTAAATATTAAAGATACTGTCAGTAAATATTGAGGTTAAATGATTAAAAAGGTAAAATAATAAATAAATAAAGCTTAATTTAATAACTGACCATTTTTTATAAATTACAGACCGTTTATTTTATTAACGGACCACGTGGACCATTTATCAAAATAATTACTGACCTTTTTGATTAATTGCTGACACAATAAATACAGGCCTTAGCTTATTTGTGTAATTTAAGACATCGACTGAGGGTACTTGATGGAATTTCAATATCAAATTTGGATTATTGAGATTTTGTACACTTCCATGTATTTTGTCACTAACTGACTGGTCAGTTCGAGTCCATTCGTGTGCTCTAAGGCCTGAAGACGCCGAAAGGCGAAACCCGGGTCGTTAGTGACAAAATACATAGAAGTGTACAAAATCACAATAATCCAAATTTTATTTGTGTAAGCTTTTAATCGGAATAATTTAAAAGCTTTACTCCATAATTGAAACTAAAATCGTCATCTATCGAATATTTTTCATTCAAATTTTCTAGTCCAGTCATTTATTAGTAGTTTAAGATTTTCCCATTGTTTTAACAGAATTTTGAATAGAGTTGTGTATCACTGTAATGCCGGGAAGAAGAATAAATTGTGAGTTAAAATACGATTAGTCTGGTAGAGACAGAAACTTCCGACACATTGTCCCTTTGTCTCGACTCTTCAACAACATTTTGTACATTTTTATTTTCAGCGAGACGAAATTTCTCTTTCGTCCAATGAAATCCAATGCTTTAACTTCAAAGATTCAAAAAAAACTTTGGATCTTATACACTTTGCCGAATACCATAATGTATTGGAGCTATATTTTATAAACAACCTTGCAATAGCATTTCAATATATCATTAAAACAGTTATGTCATGTCTTATATGTTATAAGAAAACAGTAAAAGTGAACGATGCTTGATGAAATTTTAAGAATAACTTTCTTTAGTAGTGCTTAATTAAATTTATACAGGTGAGATATTGTTTGGCCGATACATCTGAAATGAATCCTGGCATCAAACTTTCTGAATGAACACATTAATGTTAAAAGTCCAAGGTGCTTGAAAGCAACTTTATTGATTGATTGAATTGGCATCCACTTGGTAGAACTCCATTACAGTAGGATAAAATATCAAAATATTTAGTTCGATACAATTTTATTAGGTAGTTGATAGATTTTTCGGCTTAACGCCATCGTCAGAACTATATTTAGAGTTGTTTTAGCTTAGCTATATATATACTGCTTAGAAGAGATGGACAATGTTATGCCATCTCACGTACTCCTCTTCTAAATCTCTTCGGCGTGCGGTGGACTTATCACTATCTCTATCGCACAACCTAATTTGGGTATGAGCGAGAAGGATACAAGAGCATGCGCCGCATGCCCTTGCATCTCGCTTGCACCTTCACATTTCATGTGATTGATCGAGAAAGAGATAAAGCCAGAAGACAACGACGGAAAACAGATATTATATAGAATTATTTGATAGCATGAATTACTCGGTGTTCAAGTAACTAGGGATTGAATAATAGATGACAGGGTCGCAGTATTTTGTCTAGTATTTCAAGACCGGTTTTAAAAAGCGTTAAATATGGAAGCGCTTTTTCTTGAGCCAGATTTATTTGCACAAAGATTCAATCAAAATCGATAGACTACATTGATAACGTTATATTTAAATTCAGATACAAAAAAAACGGTATTTTTTAACATCACCTAATTGTACTTATGATTTAGGTATTTTTTACAGCGGAATTAATGTAGTCTTCCGGTACTGCTATTGGCCGTAATTATTATTATGTCCGCTCATTTTCATCCATTTTTGTGATACCGGTATTAAAATTTGCAATTCCGATATTGACATATCCGTCCGCTATTGTAATCCCTAAGAGAAACCGTAATATTTAAAAAAAAAACTATAATATGAATATATCAACGAGTGTTTTGATTTATTTGTTGATAAAAAACCAATGCATTGAAAACAGAGTCTTTAATAAGCCAGCATAAAATAATCTGTATATACATTTAACCGCTTCCTAGGCGATCACGCAAATATGTATGAAAAAAATGTACGATTTCGGATGATCCCGCAAATACGCGTGATTCTCCATACAAGCGACATTTATGATTTTAAAGACGATTGAAAATTCCGGACAATCACGCAATACGCGTAAATAATATTTGAACTATTTTGAACTAAAAAAAAATATGTTTTCAATATTTGCGTAATAATTATATATATATATATATATATATATACATAGTAATAAACTATATTTGATAAAAAAGTCTTCGAGGGCTTAAAAAAATTGTGATTATTTGATGACATACTATAAATTAGTGACATAAAATAAATACATTTTTTTAACAGATTATTGCAAAAAAAATCACCCAGGAAGCGGTTTAAGCATACGTTTCACAGTATATACCTCAATATATATAATAATATTCTCAATATATATTATAATATTTTTACATAATGTAAGTTAATATTATGTCGCACTAAAACTCTTAAGCTTCCGACGCTCAATATGTAAATCAATCCTTGACACTGAAACAGTCTTCATTTGAAAAGCGCTGTATCTCAAAGGAATCGCCATCTAAATTTCAGACGAAATCTCAGACACATACTCTAGTGAGGAAGAAAAATTCCCCCGGACCTGTGCACTTACTTACACCAGACATACAGAAATAGAGGACGCTTGCGGAAGAGCTTCGTCTTACAGCGCGAATTCCAAAATTGCCGTGAAGTTATACTGCTTTTAGGTATTTCAAAGACTCGGAATATAATAATAGGTATATTTATTTGCACAAGATGGTGACGGTTCGTAGTGTTTGTTTGTTTTAAATTCTGTTCCAGAGCGGCAACTTTTAAAAAAGGTTTAAGAACGCGTTTACTTTGGCGCATGGTCGACACTTCTGACTGTTTCACGCAATATCATTATTTGGCTATCGACGTGCTCAGATAAAATGTGGAATAGTTTTAATTTATCAAAAAGGAGCATATTTTTTAATCCGCGTCCAGTTTGGTCGTAAACGACACGCTCACAACAAATAACAGAGCCGAGAAAATGTAGTAGAGTAAAACAAATCATGAGCCCGAGTTTAAAGATGAACAATATAACATAAGACATCGACTGAGGGTGCTTGATGGAATTTCAGGCATTCGAGCACACGAATGGACTGTCAGTTCGAGTCCATTCGTGTGCTCGAATGCCTGAAGATGCCGAAAGACGAAACCCCGGTCGTTAGTGACAAAATACATGGAAGTGTCCAAAATCTCAATAATCCAAATATGAACAGTATAATTGAATAGCTACTCATGTTGGTTTGACATACAGCAAGACTGGTCGAGCATATCGACATTGTTATCGAATACTACAAATAGAAATCTTATTCACTCATTCAACTCATATAAAGTTTCCCAGTGAAATTCATTATTTTGGCCTTGTCATATAATATTCATAGTAATCTTTTGAAAGCATCCGAGGCTCTAGTGTTTTGAGATACGCTGCCAAGCTCTGCATAACTGACAAATCGAAAGAGCGTAATAATTCAACTCCTAGAATAATATACTAGCGATAATTAAATGTCGACGTCCGTGGCACAGTTGGTAACGTCATTGGCTACGGCTACGGACGTCTCGGGTTCGATTCCCGGTGAGGACAGTTTTCATAAATTGATCTATCAATCGATTTATGGATTTCTGTTCGTAGTCCGAGTGTTTGTGGTGTCTAAAACTCCCTCCATCCGATACTCACGGGGCGTAGCGAGATCGATCAGCTAACCACTAGTCCTGTCCAAGCGATATCCTTCTATCCCTACTTAAATATCATCAGTAAAATAATAACATCGCTTATAAATGTGTATTTCTTTTAAATATCTACAACCAGATTTTATTATTCAATGTCTAAAATATAATAAATATCTAAAACCATTCAAAAATGTATTCGAATAAAAAAACATTGGCACCCCGTTTACTACAACGGATGTGAAACCATAAAGAGTGAGTTCGAACCGGCGGTGAATACAACAATTTTATAACCATCGAATGAAAAGTCACTTTGTCAATTACAGCAACGCTTGACACCATAACCGTGTTTATTTAATTATCTCACAATGGCTTCGTACATGATTAAATATTTAATGTTATTATCTATGTCTAATCTTTTATTAAACTCATACGAAAATCTTGTCATTCCAGTGGGTACGCAGAATCGTTACCTATCTCGTTGCCAGTCGACCGCTCCGCTGTATCTTCAATCTTAAACGGCCAACGAAACACGCTGGTGGCTTGTTTATTTGCCACACTTTTCGCTACTTTGTTAACCCTTTCTTCCCCAATGTATATTAGCTTAAATACAATACGAGTATCTCAAAATAAATTAAGCCCCACACTGCTTTATATTAACAATAAATAAATCTTGCGCTGAAATCTTCAGGATAAGCCCCGTATAAATTTGCTTAGATTTAAATAATTGTGCCAACAGGGTTTAATTAACGGGAGTAAATATAAATAAATTTCATAGAAAATTCAAGTTGTAACAATTTTGAAGCTACAGACTTTTTAATACGGGTGTATGGATCATTCCGGATTATTTAATAAGAAATTATTGTATCGATAACTAGTTCAGTAATATTATATAGTTTTAATTCAGTTCATCCATAAAATCTCACCATTAAGCTTAGCATAATATTTCGCAGTGATAATCATTGTTACTATCTATATATTTTTATACAATAGTTCAAAATACTTGTTTAAGACTGTTCAAATAATGGTCATTCTTTAATACATTATGAATTGTTTTGTATAACTTAAAAAAATAATTCAATCAAGTTGATCTTGGATGATATTAAATAATCTCTTAGACTTAACCTCGTGTGATTAAAAGAAATCGAAACATCAGACGTATTACCAATTTTCACTTTAAAACTATATATTTTACACAGTATAAAATCAAACCAAACTAATAAGGTTGTACCAATCTAATGATTTACTCAACAATACAGTGTACAATAAATATTAAGTCATTAGCTAATTTATTTACATTAGCTCATGTAGGATTATTTATTATGTAAGTGTTTTCACTTTTTCTTGCGATATTATTAAGGATCAAGAGAAAAGCTCTGACGAAATGAGTTATTCTTAATGTATCGTGTTCGAATAGTAGATCCAAATATTGATTTTGAATTACGTAAAACACAGCTTGTTTTTGACTGAAGATTTTATTTTGCAAGCAACTGGAAATTACACGACACGTGGGTACATATTTATGAATCAAATATTCATGGCTACATTCAGATTTGCCGAAACAAAATTATTGATAATTTTCTGCTTTACCGATTCATAGCAATCGATAAAACAGGGTGCTGGATATACTGACTTGGTCAAAAAAAAAATTTTACATCTAAAATGGATTAGTGCACATACCGATGGTACAAATTTAGAACGTTATTTAGCCACTGAGCCGAGAAGAGTTCGAGACGTTACATTTACACAATTCAAACATGCAAAAATGCTTCAAGTGCGTTCGTGCTTTCCCGTTAATGTCGCGACTTACTCTTCTTTTACGGCTCCGCATTTTATTTATTATTTATTTCTTCTGTTTGCGCTCGCTTCTTTCTCCCTGTGTCGATTGAGAGCAGAGAAAAATGCTCCTTGTGTCTAGACCGAAATAAATTTACATGCCAAAACTTTGTCGCGCTTCGAACGGACACGGCTGACTGGATCGTACAATCTTAGTCAGACGACATAACACATGGAGTTTTATCTTCTTAAAATTGGCAGATTACCATATAAGTAGATCGCAGATAGATTCTATACTAGCTTACCTTTCCACGAGTAATATAACTTATGAACTCCATCAATATATCTAAAAATGTATAGTATAGAAAAATGTACTATAACAGTACTGTCAAGCTAAATAGACTTATATTCAATGATAAAATCTTGATTTGAATGATATATACCAGTTTAAATATATGCGTCAAAATCCCTGTTTATTTCTGTTAATTAATAATGCTTCTTCTTTCTTTTTCAGATAAAACATAATTGCAACGAAAAGTAACAGCGACAATTATCCGGAACGAAAAAAACCGAATGACAATCATTATTCGTAACGAAATCAATTATAATATTTTAAAGCATATCAATGCACAGTGTCAATTCAGTGTCATTTTACGTGATTTTATCTAAAGTGTTTTGGAAGCGAATTTAATAATCTTCTGTGCAAGAGTGATTGCATTCATTGTTCATTAAATAAAGCAACCTCATGTTAATTAGTTACTTTTAAATAAATAGCAAAAAAATAAAAGGGACGAAAGTTAAAACGGGGGGAGAAAATGAGCCAGCGATGACAGCGCCAATTGCCGGCCTGGGAAGCTGCATTAGAGACAACATGGCCGACCGGAAGTGGCGTGAAATGGCGTCCCCGGGTGGCGGAAACGCAGCGGCGCCGCCGAAAGATGTCTTCGGCGAGGACCGGTGCCAGTGTAAAAGAATCTTCAATGTTAATTGCCGGAGGATGTCACTGTTCCTGCTTCTCCGAATAGAGGGAAATCTGTTTGTTTCCCTCGCTTTTTTCGTCGCCGCCATATTGTGCATGTGTGGCAATGCAACGGCGCAGTATACCGCGATGGTGGAGCAAAAGTTTGCCATGGAACCTCAAGATCAGGTGAGAATGCATACTGCATAGATAACCTCTCTTCATAACACATCATTATTATAATAATTTTGAGATATTTTTTATTGTGTTTACTGTCAATTCTTGGTGGAAAGCCTTTATATTTTTCTTAATAAAACACCAATTTTTGTATTAATTCGATAACTTAATGAATCGAAACAGGTTTCGCTCGTCAACAGGGTCTTAAAACATAACATTTTAATCGATCTAAATCTATTTTTAAAGTCTCTAGCTTTTTACTTTTTAAATAGCAATGCAAAACATAGAAATATGTCAATACACTGATTATAATAGTTATTAAACTCACACTTTCACACAAAAAAACATAATTCATAGTATATTTTTCATTTTTATGTCATAAACATTTTCATTAATACTCCAAATTGAGAGGATTGCAATTAACTTTTATAAAATCTTTTTCCGTATCCCGTTCAGAAAAATACATATCGTTACTAGTAGGGTAAATAAATAGCATACTCGAAATTGTATTTTGAAATATTGAATCATATTTATCAAAGGGTATTTTAAATTTATTATTTTAATTACACATTTAAACAATCTTTGAATCTTTTAATATCAAAAAACACCCACTTTAAAGATCGTTGGACTGGTATTAAATTAATTCTAACTCCACCAAAAATGAAAACCTTTTATATATTTGATAAAGTTATCTCCGACGTAATAATTTAGAATATTATTTACCGGTAAGCCAATAGTTATCTTGGAAAATTGTTCAGCCGTAATATTTGTATGATAACAACACGGTCTCAAAGTTTTCGGTAATTTCGTTATCAGCGTTGCCGAAGCTTAAAAATAATTATTTAGCGTAAATATTTTTTACAGTCATCTAGTTTTTGGCTCGGTGATTTCGATAAGTGTTCTATTTTCAAATATGAGCCTGCCGTCTAAGGAAATACTATGATTTCGAAAAGAATTGTATTTTGTTTTAATATAATAAATAAAACACGTTTTTAATAATAGGATAAAATAACAAAGTATTTAGTTCAGCAAAATTTTATTATGTAGTAGATAACTATTTCGGTTTGACGCCATCGTCAGAACTATACTTAAACTTTTTTGCTTAGCTATATTTACTGTTTAGAAGAGATAGCCAATATCATGTGATCTCACTTATTCAAACATCACAATGTTTATTTAAAATTAAATCATTTAAGATACTAATTATGTTTTTAGAAAAGGAGATTAGTTAGCTGTTAAAATAAATGTATTGAAATTTTATTGATTATGCGTAATTATGGGCTTCTTATAATGATTTAAGTAAGGGCGATGGACCATTTTCCACGATGGCATCAAACCGACATAGCTATCGACTACCTAATAAAATTTTGTAGAACTTAATACTTTGTTATTTTGTCATATTATAATGGAGTACTGCCAAGTAAATCCCAATTCAATCGATACCTTTTTAGTAGTTTGAAATTTCAAATTGTGACGTACGTGTTTAATGCAATTTTCTTAACTTCCACTTCGGGAAACATGTAAACGATATAAATGACACCACATAAAATTATATCTTCAAATTCAATTCTGTTGAGTTTTGTAAACTATAGTATTTGATCAATTCATTTTTTTACGAAACGATATGAGGCGCATAAAAATAAGATACACAGCAAACGAAACAAAAGTAGCAAAGAGAAAACGAGTATTCCATACCTGTGCTCATATTACTCTTCGTCGATGGCGCTATCAGCCGAAGAGATCCAGCTACATCTTGAAACTCCTCGGTCTTATTATGATCCATCCAGGCTCTGACTCCTTAGACCAATATGGCGTAGTTTTATCTGTCACCCAGTCTACTATAGATGTACCAATGTAACTTAGCCGCTAGTGAGAGTGCCACCGTCGCATTGCCATACTCAACCAGAACTGAAATTTATATAAATTCCAAAATGGATATTTTAACGACGGTTATTAAAAGTAAACAAAATATTTATTGTACGTAAAATTGCAATTCGAGAAATTTATTCTACTTCCAAATTCAGCGGCGGTCAATTAATGTTGGTAATACTATACAATCGGATTAATTTTTATTTAAAAGCGATTTTTGACATCTTAATTCTGACCTGTCCTAGAATTACTTTCGCGAATCATAGATTTAACTGACCAATAAAATATATTCAGAATTTTACTTGATCCTTTTCTGTTTTTAAAAGTAAACTCATAGAAATTTTGTAATAAAATGAGCTATCAAAGTAATTAACAAACAGCCAATAGTGAAACAAAACTAGTCACGCTTCATTTGTTTCTTATGAAACATTATATTTTTAATTTAAAAATTAGAACAATAAGAATAATGACAGCCAGTGTTACAATCGAAATGAAACTGTGATGGATTATCGAAAAAAGACAATACGTAAGAGGAAAAAATTAATCCGCTATTATGAGAGTTAATGCGACAATGAACGCAATTATATTTTTACTTTTCCGTTCGCAACAATCTCAATTTAAATGGCAAAAAATCAGAGAAGCAAAAATTTCTTTCAAACTTTTCTGCTACATTATTATTTTCAAATCACTTTTTAAAGAACAAAACTTCTATTGAAATAGTTTTACGTGCAATTTCGCAGAAACATCGGATGGTGAAAATGATCACGGTATTTGTCATGGATTTATATTCAATATAGTATATTTATGGATTTTTGTCTACGAACATTACAATTTAGTGAAGTAAAAAATGGTTGTATTTTAGTTCTACGAAAATTATATAATATTACACTTTACAGCTATGTCGACATCAAGCTTTCATAGTAACATTATACTAGAACTGTATAAGTCGGCTCCGTGGTGCAGTGGTCAACATTGTCGGCTACGGTTACGGATGTGTGGGGCTCAATTCCCGGTACGGACTGTTTCATAAATTGATTTTTCAATCGATTTGTGAATTTCTGTTCGTAGGCATGAATGTGTGTGATGTCTAAAATTCCCTCTCACCCATTCGACCATAAAAACGGGATGAAGCGAGAATGATTAGCGAACCACTAGACCTGTTCCATCCCTATCCTTCTATCCATACTCTCTTCGAAAAAAGTAATAACTGAGTAATAAGCAGTATTCGTAAAAAAACTTCTTTTGAGATAACTCCATTAGGAGGCCAAATGCTCCACGTTGGGAGCGGAAATGGTAAAAAATATATAAATGTATTTAATGTACATTCTGACGATGATACTGACATAGCTATCAACATAAAATAGATATTATGTAATTATTGTGGGAACTAAATAACTATACTTCTTCTACGTTATGATGTCACGCAAAAAATGAGACTAAAAATTAAACTTTCTTTATTGATTCGTGATTGTTAATAAATAGTTACTAAATAAAAATAAATTATTTCAAGCACTAGTACTCTGCTAATCCCTTAACTGTGTAACTAGTAACGGCAGTTCGATTACCTTAGTATTCTCAGAATTCTAAATATTCCAAAAGTGAATCCAAATCATATTTGATAATCTTGAAAACATAGGTAACGTGAAAATTAGGAACGAACCAAGTATGTAACACAACCTCTTTCAACCTAATTCATAAAACCCTCCGCCTAGATCCAAGGTTATCAAACTTTGCAATAAAAGTTCCCTTTTCACATGGATGTATGGGAACATATAAATGATAAGGGTTAAAAATAATATTATAATTAATTAGATAAGGCAATCTGTGAGGGTACACTTTACAAAAGCAATTCATTTCGCAGAGATAACGGTTGGATTTACATCTATGTAAAACAAGTAGAATAATTTGAGCGTTCGTAATTTTTTGATTAACGTAGACTCATTATGTTGTAATTTACGTACCGCAGAATATATTATATGTAATATTTTACCATTTTGTAAATGTTAAATTATTTTATGTCTTCCCACACTTTGATGTTAATATGAAAATTGTAAAAGGCATACTATACTGGTTTGTAAGGAAAGCTTGAAATTGGGCGACAGATAAATTTCAAAAGCGAAAGCTTTTTTTTAAGCTTCTAGAGTAAGTAAATTGATATAGTGTTTCTTATCTTTTCTAAGCCAGTATATATATATAGTTTAAAATCAGTTTAAATACATGGTTCATGGTGCAGTTGGTAGCGTCGTTGGCTACGGTTACGGATGTCTCGGGTTCAATTCCCTTTGTGGACAGTTTCATGAATTGATCTCTCAATCGATTTATTGATTTATGTTCGTAGTCCGAGTGTTTGTGATGTCTAAAAACTCCTCCTTCCCACCCATCCAATCCTCACGGGGCGTAACGAGAACGTTTAGCTAACCACTAATCCTGTCCTGGCGCTATCCTTCTATCCCTACTCTGTTCGAAAAAGAAAGAGAGGTTGAGCAACTAAAAACAAGCAGTTGTCATAGAAAAATTCTGTTAAGGAGACTCCATTAGTAGAAAATATGCTCCACATTGAGAGCGGACATGGAATAAAATAGTTCTTACAATGACATGAAGTAGAAATAGCGATCAAATAATTCATACAATTCTGGTAGAACTAAATAGTTTCATATATTTACCTTAAGATAAATTTCAGTTCACAAAATTAAATGTTTTATTGATTGAGTTAGAATTTACTTGTCAGCATCGTAATAAACAATGCATTAAACTATTTTTATTTCATTTTTGCTCCTTAGGGGTAACAGTTTAACTCGTAATGGAAAATCACAACAAAAGTTGGTTTATCTTTAGAAAGGATGAGGACAGAAGGGTGGAGTTAGGGAATTATTATCACTCTCCCTACGATACTGTTTTAAGAATGGATATATGATGGATGGTTAGGGTTGAAAACAACGCAGAAATCATTCATTTATGTTAGCAATTCATTAATCGACTGAAAAATCAATGTATGAAAGTTACAGTAAGGTATTCGAACCAGTGTAAAAACCTTTGATCACTCGGCTGAAATGAATTAATTAAACCAAATAAAAAATTCTAAAAGCACGAAATACTTGAACAGTTTTTATTATATCTTTTGAAACCTTTCATTTAGAAGGCGATTAATATTTGTTTGTTTAGAATTTATGTTGATTTAGATTACATTTTTTAAATTTTTTACAAATAAGTTTATTATTTAACATATTATTAAACATGTGGAAGTAGTACAAACGAATTGTGTTTTATTTTTTAAAATATAATGCCTTTCCACCAAGAATTGACAGTTAATTCCTTAAAAGTGTTTATTCAGTTTATTGTTTTTCTCTGCTATGTACCGTGTAGCGTGTTTATTATTGACAATTGAAATTAATGATAAATGAACTATCTGCGACGATTTTTACTGTGCCACCTACAATTACAAATTTTTGTGTATCGATAAAACGGACAATTATAAGTCACTAAACCGACGATATATATTTGTTTAAGATTTATTTGTACGGCTGTACTGTCGGGGTAGTTCGTGATTTATGGCATGTCAGGCAGAATCGGAGTCTGTTGGCTTTTAAACGGCCCTGCATATTTGGCACTATTTTCTTTTAAATCTTAATTTAAAGTTGTAACTGTTGTTTCTTTTTTATCCGGTTTGGATCAATAATAGTACATTTATTTTTACTGCAAAAACAAATGTTTATAGGTTCTTTTTTCAATTTGAAATACAGCGTTGATATTTACTATATGTAAATTAGAACAACTTAAAATGGCCAAGTACAGAATTATTGAAAAAATTTGTATTCTGTTTTCTTATCAATTAAAACATTGTATCTTATTTTATGATTTAGACAAGGGGGGGGAGAGGCAAGTCGCGGTCTTCTATTACACTGTCATTAAGTGCGGTCTTTTGATTCAATCAAAAAATTCAAAAAATAATGTAACATACAATTTATTCATATCTAATTGTAGTTTCTTGCATGCGGCCTTGTATTACTGTTGTGATATTTATCAAATTAGTGTATGCGGAATGGGAAAATGGTCCATTTTTCACATATTTTTTATTATTTACGTACTTTTTTAATTGAATTCTGATTTTTTTCTGATTGCAGACGGCGATAGTTGGATCCAGAGTGACTCTTCCGTGTAGGGTCATAGGAAAATCAGGAGTACTACAGTGGACAAAAGACGACTTTGGTCTTGGTGCACACAGAAACTTGAGCGGATACGAGAGATACTCCATGATTGGGAGTGATGAAGAAGGTAACGAAGAAAATTATCAACTAGTTATTTTACTTTCATATTAAGAAGTATTTCATTATTTTTAATTCATCAACTCAAGGTTAAGCTTTACTTAGGAATTCATATCAGACATAAATACTTATTTTTGAAATCTTGTTCTCTTCTAATTTAGAGCATATAGACTAGCAATGGAACTTATCTCAACGGAAAATGTTCTACAAGAACCAATTTGTTACTCAGCCACTTTGTCTTTCGGAGAAAATAAGGACAGAAGGATAGGCCTATGGCAGGACTAGTGGTTGGCTTACCGAGGGAATGTAGACATCACATGCTTTCGAACACAAATCCATTTTACCATTGAAAAATTTATTTATTTATTAAACTGTCCCTAATAAAATTCGAACCATTGAACATCGCAACTTAATTCAACGACGTTGACTACTCGAATGCTTTGCTTAATTTTACGTCTTGAATAATTGAATACAATATTTTTATAAAATCCATCGGTTTATCTAATCTCAATTTACTTCAAAAATGTCTGTAGCTATTAGCTCTTAAATCTTTGTATAGCATTGATTTATACGGCAGTTTAAGTACATAATGTCGAATAAAACAATATATTTCTTCAGCTAGCTGCTCGTAAAAATAATAAACATTCTTTCGATTGATAGATTTCATATGAAATAAAATCAATTATCTTATACTGTAATTATAATATTGAAGCAAAAACACGATGACTAAGGAAGCTTTGTATTTAGATTACTACAATGATGCACTTCCTGTCTCTGGTATTCATTATTTACTCTCGCGAGAGTTTCTCCATTTTTTTCTCTCCTCCAGTCTCTCTTTTATTTCCGTCATTAGTTCCTACACGCCATTACAACCGACTTTAATTATTGTTCATCAACTTAGTTTTGATGTGAACTGTTCAAGAGGAGATGAGACGAAATGTGTTTTTAAGAATAATAATTAGACACGAACACAGTGACAACTTTCTACCAGGTAGTTGGCTTTTTAGTTTTTATTTGTACTCTGTTAATACAAGTATACAAACTCCATGCCCCATATGTGTAATATAAGGAATACTTGCTGACACAAGACACACAATTTTCATTTAGTTCTGTCAGTTTCTTTATTCTCAAATACATTTTAAATGGTGGCAAACTAGTGGGCACAACTCTAGACGTTTGGGAATATGGGTAACATTTGAAAATAGTCATTGAAAAAATGATAGCTTTTTAAATGGATTGTTGTGCTATCTTAGAAGTATCGAAATCTCGACATTATTTTAATCCTGTCTGCTACCAATGTGAATCATATGAATTTCTCTCAACAGAAGTGGTATTTTTAAATAGAAATACTTGTAAGTAAGTCGTCCAACTTCTCTCAAGTGAAGTAAAAATGGATGAAGTTAGAAAAATATTATTATCATAGTTAAATTTCTAATTGCTCTCTCTACCCGTTTACTAGGATCGAATAAGCAATGAGTGAAGTCAATTTGTAAAAAACTGTTCATCGGTTGGAAAATGAATATATGAAATTTCGTGTTCGGGTATTCGAACTCTAGACCGCGCAACCTGATATGACAAACGCTCGTCTGTGCAACTTTATTGAAAATTAAATTATTCTCAAATCTATGCCGGCGTATAACTAAATGAATTGATCCTTCAGAAATTGCAAAACTAAAAGTAATATTGCAATTAATTTGGCGCCCAACGTGGGGATTTTTATCTCTTTTCACATAAATATGCTAATATATTCAAAAAGATTGATATTTTTTAAAGTTTTCTAATAATGCCAAGGCATACACATATTTCTTCTTTATTCGTACTTTGTTTTGTTTTAATCTACGGTATCAAAACATTAAAATTTCCCTAAACATTATCATACGTTACATCGCCGCAAGGGCATAAATTATTATCTAATCTTTTCAAAATGCCATAAATTACCATAAACAAGTTTTTGTTAAGATCCAGGCAGATAAACTCGCGTAGTAAGATTTATTACCATAATTTGTAGCTGAGTATTATTTATAAAGAAACCGGTTACTTGTAAAAAGTTATGAATTGAGATTTATTAAGAGACCTGTCGTCGCAGTTTTTATACATAACTCTGCAATAAATCTCGGCCGACATTTTTATAGTTAGTTAACTTAATTCGATCAAGTATTGATACATATTTATTTCTCACGGTGTACCAACTAACTGTTCTAATAACATGCAAAATTTAACAGGCCACAACTAATTGAAATAGCGGAAATTTTTGTTTCAATTAAGTTGCAACAGTATTTACGAAATTTGTTGGCTGAATTTAAGAATCAACTATTTCACCTGCACATATCGAATATTTCAATTAATGATTATCTAAGCATTCTAAGCGACCCGATGCTACTTTAAATGTGATGCTTCTTTTTATGGTATGCAGTATATATGTTTAATAGATTGTTTATTGATTTATTTACTATTCTGCCGTAAATATCCAAATATGATCTAGCCCTATCCTTCAATCCTCACTCTCTTCAAAAAAAAGGAGATTGCAAAAAACTTATATTGAGATACCTCCATTAGGAGGCCATATACTTCATATTGAGAGCGGATATGGCTTTAAAAAACGGAATAATGAATTAAATTTAACAACATTTTTAAAAAAGTTGTTAAAGTTTAGTAATATTATTAACCTCTTCCCTGCAAATGATCGGTAAAATTCAACATAAAGGTAAATGGCTTTTGTTACCTCATACTTTCACATTATGTTATTTTATATTATTTATTTCCATGGATATGCATGGCTTCCAATAAAATAGGAAATGAAGTTCATGTCTTCAAATTGCATATCGACTCTCTAATCTGCAAACAGGCTAACTCTACCTGGATAAAAATTTTCAGTCCATAGAAAAATCTTAATAATTTCACCATCAAACGGAATTTATATATTCCAAAATTACACTTCGTTATGGTTTTGCTTACTGTAATTAATGTATTGAAGTACATTATGGAATGTTTAAATTCCCATTACCAAACTAATCATTTTTACCATTTACCATCGTCAATTCTTTGTCAATTTTTTTAATATTTTTGAAGTGCTAATGGATTCATTATAATTTAAATGTTCAATTCTCACGAACGAAATATAAAATTTGAGTTATTAGGATTTTTATTTTTTGATTTATTAACGAGGTGGAATAAGCAAAGTCAGATGACATGCGCTTTTGGAGAGATGAATTATAGATTTTCGAAAACGTATGATGTGATAATGACACCTCGGGGGCTAATTTCAACTCGTTGTTTTGTTTCAAAAACACTACTGTGCTCATAAACAGGGATTAATCATACAAAACTGACAGACATATTTCTTTTGTAATAGCGCGATAACAATCATTAAATGATATTATTCACTATTTAAACGAATTGTCATGGTATTCCCTTGCGGAAGAATCAAGTCACCAAAGAGCTCATTCCCCAGATTTGTGTACCTTTTTGTTCATGTTCTCAGTATTTAAAATATATGCCATTGGTAGAGCAAAACCAGCAAAACTAAATTGTACAAAACCGTTCAAATTTATGTTCTAGTTAAATATTAGATAGTATTTAACCGTATTAAGTACTAAGCCCTAAAATGAACAAATTACTTTTCAATTTTGATTTAACCTTTACTAAGATATTCATTTACTATTATCGAGTATCCGACATGCGTTGCAATGCCACTCAAGTGTTAATGTTTTAATTGTGTCTATCGGTGTACTTTTGAATACAGAATATTTTTTGTTTTCTTTCTGGTGCGTACACGAATAAATTAGAAGGTATTCCCAGATGTCGCTGTTTGTACGTATTTCGTACGTACGTACGTTTGTACTCACCGAAGTTTAATCAAAATCGAATGAATGGCATAGGAACGCATAGGGGACAAACAAACATTCACTTTTATATATACAGATACATTTTTAACGTTCAATGAAGATATTTTGTTTAGTTTTTTTTAAATAAATACTACAATATACACATTCTCATTTATTAAAACCGGATTAGCTTCTACACGGTTGAATTGTACGGTTATCCTTGACCATATTCGTCCTCCTGATGGACCATAAATATATGACTAATTCTAAGATGTTCTCAACCGAATACCACTTGTGGGTTGATTGTAACATTTTTGAATGCCGTGTAATTTTAGCTTTCTTAAATTATTTCAAAAATTTTAAGTATTTTTTAAATTAGACAACAAATCGTCCAATCTAGTTGTATATTATTTTGTGTTGCTTAATTATTTATATTCAAAACATAATTAAAATTTTGACATCTTACAAAAAATTAATTTCGATAAATTGTTTACTGAATCTATCCACTTACTTTGCAAAGCAAACGTTATCATTTTATTCTAATCATTATTTTAAAAGATATATAGAGAAATATGGTCACAAAATTATTTATAATATATTATATTTCATGCCTACTTTTAAAATACTCCATTAGGAATCCGCATGCTTTGTATAAATGATAAGACATAGTTAGTATAACATATACTTTGTTTATTTGCAAAATGAAAATGACTATATAATAATAATTGTATAGTATTGAAACTTTGTCGGCGTCCGTGGCGCAGTTGGTAGCGTCGCTGGCTACCGTTACGGATGTCTCGGGTTCGATTCCCGGTGCGGACGGTTTTCATAGATTGATCTTTCAATCGATTTATGGATTTCTGTTCGTAGTCTGAGTCCTCCCTCCCTCCCACCTATCCCATCCTCACGGGGTGTAGCGAGAGCGATTGGCTAACCACTAGTTTTCTCATATCCCTATCCTTCTATCTCTACTCTCTTTGAAAAAAAAAAAAAGAAAGGTTGAGTAACTGAGTAACAAGCAGTTCTCGTAGAAAAAGTCTGTTAAGATACCTCCATTAGGAGACCATATGCTCCACATTGGGAGCGGACATGGAAAAAAAATTGAAACTTTATGGCAACATTTTTAATTTGAAATTATTAGTCTTTCATCTAAAATAGAACAATAATGAATATGTAATATGCAGTTGAAAATTAATAATACCGACCTCTGGTGGTGTGACTAATAATTTGTTTGTGAATTTCTATCACTCGCATAACATGCAGATACGTAGACCGTGCTTAACGCGACACTGTACGACGTAAATGACTGAAATGACAGTTTTCCCTGTTACAGTAGCCGAATTTCCATACGTCATTGAGTCCGTTTTTTGTACCATAAACATTTCACTCGGCCACCGAACCACAAACAACGCAATGTTTTATTGCCTTCCTATATGGTATTATTAATTAAAAAAATAATTGGCTGGCAAAGAAATACATCGTCGGTATTAATAAAAAATACTTTAATATAAATAACAGAGGCCTGACAAATGGCAGTTACTGTAAATATTTTGAAAAACATTTTCATGTTTTCGCCATGAATTTGTTTTCAGACTATAGTCCTCAGGCACGCCATTCCTAGGAAATTGTTTTAATCCATGCCATTTATGGTAGGTTTTTTCGTCCGTTCTCTTATTATTACTTTTTCCATGTTTTAGTAACAATTTAGGTTTATATTTACTTGCAAGACAGAATTTTTAGTACTTTTATTGTTCGTTTACCAAAAATAACTATCGTGGCTGTAACTATATTGACAAAGTACCGGGCTATGGAGGCTGGGTTCGATTTTATTAATTTAGGTTCTGACGATTTCGAAAATTTTTACTTTTAGTGCAATAAATTATAAAAATACTGTCAACACTTTATTTCATTAAAACGTGCTAGCTTCTTAAGACATTCAGTATTTCAATTTCAATACCGTCATCTATGACGGGTATGGTTTTACTAATTGTTTAAATTATAATATACTTTTCACTGTTAAAATATTCATCTTGTAAATAATCTGCACAAAATAAAATTGTCTTTTCAGATATTTGGTGTTAATTTCAATACATTTATTTAAATTTGGATTATTGAGATTTTGTACACTTCCATGTCGAAGTTTGAATGAGCAGCTGAACCTTCCTAATTCTCCGCTATTATATCCTATACGTTGAAACACCTAACAGATGTCACTAAATGTGGAATGATTGTATATATTTACCCATTCGTCGAATTACATCCCGTCAAAACCCACAATACTATTATAATTGTAAAATCACTGGTATTTCTAAAAGAAGTTGAAAAGCGGCAATTCGCCACTCTGTTAATATGGTGTTTACAAAATAAGGATTAGGACGATTCCCGAAAATTTTAACTAAAGTATCAGTGTGGCTCTCAGACGTATAATATCTTACCTCGTAAATAATATTTGTCGCATTTGTATCTTCTATATAAACGTTAGACACTGTTTACTGTCTCTCAGTTCGAGTCCATTCGTGTGCTCGAATGCCTGAAGATGCCGAAAGGCGAAACCCGGGTCGTTAGTGACAAAATACATGGAAGTGTACAAAATCTCAATAATCCAAATTTGATATTGAAATTCCATCAAGCACCCTCAGTCGATGTCTTAAATTACATTTATTTTTGCATTTTACATGCATTTTATAATAATATACTTAATTATAAATCTTTTGAAGAAAAAATTCAGCGATGTAATAATTTAAAATGTATGCTTACGGTGATCGTTCTTAACAGAGGCACTATTCCAACTTTTATTTATTTAAAATATCGTTGAATTGAACTCGGATAACCTACAATGTTTTTGTAACATATACCACTATAATATTGTGTACTCACAAGTCAAAAGACAGCTAACAGCAAATGTCAGGTCGTGGTCAACGAATTATAAACGGTTTTAAAACTTACATCATCAATCGAATTAATCAAAAAATAGCAAACAGTTATCTGTCTTTTTGCTTAAGTGTTTATAGCAATGACTCACTTCTTTCAAATGCAATCGAATCTTTTATGTTAAGCACTGCATAACTATAATAACCAAGCATGTAAACAAAACTTAATTTTTTAGTTTTACGATGAGTTTTCTAATACAGTACAATAATAGTAATTTAAAGAAATCAATTTAAGAAATAAATGATAAGGTTGAAAGCGCTTGCTTTTAGAATGGACCTATCGTAAACATTTTTAGCACCCCGATTCGTTTCATCCCCATCCGTCACATTGGTAAGTAGTGAAAAGCACACTTGACGTTTGGATATCTTTTTGTTGAACATTCGTCGTATTAATTGGACCGAATTCAGTGTTTTAGGTAAGAGAGCTCAAGATCTCGCGGAAGCCTTGCACGTACCTTAAACCAGTGGTTGAGTACCAATGGCATTTTAAAAAATGACTGAATAAATTTATTACAATGCAATCGGAGAGATTTAAAGGTTATTTATCAAGAGTTAATCCACAAAGGGAGCGAATAGGGTCCGAGATAAAAAAAAAAGAAGAAATGCTTATTTAATATTCTCGCATAAAGTTGACAAACAAGCCAGTCGTCACTATGGCAATAATAATCTCACACGTCAGTCACTCTTAATATCAGGGGTGACATTTATTTGTTGAAAATGCTTTATTATTAACCGATAGCATAAAAATTTACACAATGTTGTAAAATGTAATTTAAAAATATATACAGGTACCAGCGTATATCGCGGGGAATACGTTTCGGAAATAGTCGCGATAAGCGAAATTTCGCGTTCAACAGGGGATAAAAAAAACAATTTAAAATATGAAAAAGCACTTTATTAATAAACTTAACAATATTAATAACAAAACAAACGTCATACATAAAATAAAAGCAATATAACTTCCGCGTTGCAGAAAAGAATTGAAATTACCCTGCTTGGCTTGCCTGATTTTATATTTACCTATATGACTAATATCTTCAACAATTTCTCTAAACACCCTTCATATACGACTGGCTGACTTCATTCTATGCTTCGTTAATGTTTCTGATAGCTTCCATAATATTAAATTTTTTCGACCAATCCTGCATGGCATGTTTATCTCCTCCATCAGTCTTTTCAATGAGTTGGCGATTGGGTTTTTGTAAATAATAAGCCTTGAATGCTGCTATTGCACCTTTATACATAGGCTGTAAGACGGAAGTGATATTTGGAGGTAGGAACACTATAATAATATATAGAAAAATTCTACGCCCATTGATAATGACCATTTCTGACACGTGTTAGTGTCAAATCCAAGCAAAATCGCGTTATAACGAATCCGCACTCGCCGGGGTCACGATGAACGAGGGTTACCTGTACTCAAAAAAAGATGCTTGACGGGTGTTCCTCATATGGGTAACTTATGATTTACTAAATCAGTTACCAGCTATTCAATATTACTTTCCAATACATACTACCAGTTCAATATGATTTTCCAATTCATTCAAGCTACATTGATGTTTTCAAATCTTCGTATACTAACTATTAAATATTTTAAAAATGTGGTTAAAGCAATTTATTGGTTAATAGATTATTCGTATTATAATCTCTCTCGATCAAAAAAATAAAGAAAGTCGAACTACTAGCTCTCCTCAACGAGTGCTAACAAAATAAAAAAACGTCTATTTGAAACATTCTATCTCCAGTTATAATGTTTTTTTTCCAATAAAACACAATTTTGCTTGTACTACTTCCATATGTTTATAATGATCAGGATCGGTTTCGCTCATCGCGAGCATTATCAACTGATAAAAATACATTATCACAATTTATTGAAAATTGAATGATAACAATTTTTTTCTATCGTGATTTTAGTAATTAATTAATAACTTTGTCGTCTGTCCCTACGTCTCTGCAGATTTAAAATTCATTTTAATTCCATTAAACATAAAACGAGATTTCAAAAAAAATCAAACTACTTTAAATACTGCGCCCAGCAGGACTCAACAGCTACCGTAAGAAGACAGTTGAAAAAGCCCTAAAATATTAATATTTCACAGACTTTACCTAACGTTTATTCTTGACACCACAATAAAACTATAGCGACTTTTTCTTAGGACTATCACTGATAAAACTCGCGACCACTGTTTTAGTCGACAGTGAGTGATGGAAACCTCTCTTTTGCGGCTCAAGTTGCCCCCCTGTGAGTAATGCGCCCCTGGCGATCCCCTGGGCCCCATTTTACTCACTCCGCTTCTGTGCGCTCGCTTCAAACAGTAGATTATCGGTTTTCATAATGTTATTTGGATTTGAAAATTCGGGGATTCCTGTCGTCGTGATAAATTATGATTTAGATTACTGTTACTGCAAACAGCCTACTAGACCAAATATAATTAATCCATTATAATGAATACTTGATACTTAGTTCTAATAATTGATTTATGATGAAGTACTTTGAAATTATTTCAAATAAATAAATAGTTTTATATAATAGTATCTTTGATAATTGAGTAAAATGATTCACTGAAACTCTTATTTTCGTTCAAACACATATTGATATCCATTAATGACATCAGAACTATATCTTTAATACCAGATATTTTTTCCGCAAATAAAAACTTCAATTTTATTGGATTGAAGTGGCCGAGGGGTAACGTTCTAAGCACACGTGTCAATATCGTTTCGCGATCATAGATTCTCGTAGAAAAACTTTTGTTGAGATACCTCCAATAGGAGGCTATATGTTCCACACTGATAGCGGACATGATTTAAAAAAAAACTTGTTAAATAAGTGTATTATATATTGATTTTGTCGGACCTGTAACCGAGCGGTTAACCCCATTGGGTTTGGTCGCGATATTCACCTGTTCCCACTATGGACAGTTTTATGTATTGATTTTTCAATTGATTTATGAATATGTATTCAAAAATATGGATGTCAAAACTCTCCTCACGTATCCGATCTCAAAAACAGAGTGAAACGAGACGAATTAGAACCAGAAGTTCTGTCCTTCTATCATTCATCTCACAACAACGAATAGGTTACGCGACTAACTATTAAGCTAGTAACAAGCAGTTTTCGTACGACAATTTCCTGTCATATAAGCTGAATTAGGAAGCTGTATTGGAAATGGATTTTATTACAAAATATACATATAAATTTATGTCGCTTAATTCTCTGTTCGATATTTTTAAAAATGTATCAAACGGTTTTTAAGAATATTCCTGTTATCGAAGGTTACAGCTGACGTAGAATAAAATCATAAACCCAACCATCGACAATAAAATCTATAAAGCATGGCGTGGGGATTTAATTTACAGCGCAGACGGGGTGAATTTTCATTATCAAACTTCCCTCTCAAGCGGGCGTACATTAAGTTTATTAAATAATATAATTAAACACCTAAACATTTCATGGGGATAATATATTAACGTGACGGGCGCCGGCTCGTAGGTGTGCGCCAAACTTTGACTCTCGACTTGCGACCGAAAATGTTCACTTCTCATTCACTATGACAGCAATATTACTATCTCATTAATTCTGTCGCGAGTACAAGTAACAAACGTCATCTGCTGACAGTTAAAGTAACTTTTGGCACTCACGATATTACTCATCTTTAAACTGGTCCGTTGCTCAATTCCTTGAACAATAATATCGACGATTTAACACAGTGATAACTTAATATTTTTATTTCAACCACGTTCACTCTCAAAGTATTTTATTTATTCATATCTAAGAGCAGACGAGTCCAAACTGCGAACCGTACCATCGATATTGTGTTACATTTTTGACTCCATTTTCAGTCGATATAACTACGTTGCCTCCAAATTTAAAAATATCATGTATAGATTTGTAATCAGACATTGAACGAGCTTTGTTTTTCAGCGCAAAATATTCTGCTCTACCTAGTTTATTAATTAGTAATTATTTTCTTCTCATTGATTGTGTTCACTTATATCAAAACAGTTTTTAATTTCCTATAGGTGTACCAATTTAACTTGGCCGCTAGTGACAGCGCTACCGTGCGTTATAAATGTTGCCATACTCAACCAGAACTGAAATTTCAATAAATTCCAAAACTGATATTTTAGCGACGGTTATTAAATTTATTCTAGACTGACAATTCTAGTTCCAAACTCGGTGGCGGCCAAGTAATGTTGGTAACACTGTAGTAAAAAAATGTATGCAATATGAAGCTTTATTATTTATACTCATTCTCGGTATGAAATATTGTATGCGTGGCCCAAATCAATTACTCTTCAATCAATGTGGTATAAGAAAGTCAAAAGGTTGGACACCCATGTCTTAGAGTGTGAAAGAATGTGAGAATTAATTATTTTCTTTTTTTTAATCATTAACACTCCCGATCAATAGCGTGAAAATGACAACCAAAAATAACAAACAAATGATAGGGTTGACCACTCAGCGATAATATCGACATTTAAACCTGTGTCCTTCCTAATGATTATCACCATAGAATTATAGACAAACTTTATCATAGTTTCAATATAACACTCACGTATATTATCTTTCGGGAGTTCTATATTCGGGCAACTGCAAGCAAATAGGACTAGCATGAAATAAATCAATATAGTTACACAAAATATATTATATGATATGACAATGAATTAATGTTGTCTTTTCCTCTTTGTTTCAGGTGACTTTTCGTTGGACATGTTCCCCGTTCAACTAGAAGACGATGCAAAATACCAATGCCAAGTTAGTCCTGGACCATTAGGTAAATATTGATGCATGTATATTTATTTAGTAGTGTACATAATGGGAAATTAACAATGAAAATGAACAATAACAGTCCGACCCCATGGATTGACCGGGTCGTCACACCTAGGGATTTCAAAACTGTTATTACAGAAATAGGTGATTCCGGTATTTCTTCGGTTTTTTTCAATACTGAAACACCGGTGTTTCGGCATTGAAAATTAATCGAAATTCAAAACGAACGACTCGGGTTTCGCCTTTCGGTATCTTTAGGCATTCGTTAGTGACAAAATACATATAAATGTACAAAATCTCAACAAATCAAATTTGAATTACATTTACATTCAAGCACTCTCAGTCGATATCTTAAACTATAAATGTAATTTGTTTGTATTTCAAATTAAGGAGCTTGTTAATAATAAAGTGAACATATAATTTCATTGCTTGACATTGTTAGAATGGGTGTAATATAAACCGAATGTGGGACACATTGATAGTTGATTTCGCCTTACTTTTAAAATTGTTATAACAGGAAAGATAAAATAAAAAACTTCACAGGCAACCAGTCCATTAAATTATTTTATTATTTAAATTAAAAGATTTAAAAAATGTTCAATTTGGATCACAGAATAAACATAATCACAAAACCGTTACAATAATCCACAGTACTAAGCAAATGTAAAATATAAAATACTGTTTTCATTTGAATAGTATTTTACATAATCATTTACAATTTTTGCTATTAAATTATTTTGTAAAATCACATCGCATTTTATATTTTCAATGCATTAATAACGTCAAATAAAACCCGTTCTGAATTCAAATCAATGAGTCAATAATAATTATTCATTGAGTCAGTGTATAATGAGTCGGTGAATGATTCTTCCAAAGACTAGTACCGAAAGGAAATCGATTGAATAATAAAATTTTAGACAATAAAAAGGTTACCGCTTTTTCTATATACAATCGATTCCTATAACGGATATAAAATACGTAATAATATATTATTTTACAGCATAACGATAGCTTTATAGTTCGTTATATCGGCTGAATGAGAGCATACAATTTGCTTTGACGTTTGATTTACGGTTAACATACTTTTATATTTCCATACCGCAATAGTATCAAAAAAATATTTGATTTTTATATGCGAAAAATTCGTATTTTTTCGGTTGTCGTTAGCAACATATTAAGTAATATTATACATTAGAAATATATATATTTTTTAACCATTTCCACTTTTAAAAGAAAATATATTATAAACTCCTAATCGAGTATCTTAGCAAAACTTGGTTTAACTATAATTAACTGCTAGTCAATTGTTAAATCTCTATCTTTTTTAAGTCTAAGGAAAGAAAGATGGAGTTAGGGAAAGCAAGTCACTCCTTCTACATCCCGGTTTTTTTGATCTTATGTATCGTCGCTGTTCTGGAAGAAAACACTAAATCGAAAAAATGGCATATTGAGTTAGTTATACCGAAATGTTTCTTATTTAAAACATAACTTTTTATAAATTATGCTTTCGTGTGTTAAAAAACAGCTTTGTACAAAGAAACAAAACGAAAAAAGTATAGTATTTCAAACACCTGACAAATTTTAAAGTCCAATTACTCAAAACTAATATTTTTCTAGTTTAGTGACTTTCAGCTCTGTAGACGTTTTATTATTATCACATGTAGGTACGAAATTTTCTCATAACCTAAGCGTTCGCGGTATATATATAAAATAAAATTGTACGCAATGCACTCACAGTTCCGAGTATTTCAATTTCAATACCGTCATCTATGAAGGGTAAGGTTATACTAGACGGATAAGAGTTGGGTAGGAAAATATCGTAGATATACATTCCTTTTGATCCATAAGTCTATTGAAAAAACAATTTAAAATTTGTATGAAAAACCAACAGCGTTAACTACTCGACTTCGATACAACAATACTTGCATCAAAATATTAATCTAACTTTTCTTTTTAAATATGTAAATTTGTATAGTATAATGTGGTTAGCACTCTGTGCTCACATAGCGTGGCCCTATGGTGTGACAATTATAGGTGAGCTGGATCAAAAATAACGGTCGCAATTGTCGGCGTCCGTGGCGCAGTTGGTAGCGTCTCTGGCTATGGTTACGGATGTCTCGGGTTCAATTCCCGTTGCGGACGGATTTCATAAATTGATCTTTCAATATTTATGGATTTCTGTTCGTAGTCCGAGTCCTCCCTCCCACCCATCCCATCCTCACGGGGCGTAGCGAGAGCGATTAGCTAACCACTAGTCCTTCTATCCCTGCTCTCTTCGAAAAAAGTGAAGTTGAGCAACTCGTAGAAAAATTCTGTTAAGATTCCTGCATTAGGAGACCATATGCTCCACATCAAGGAGCGGACATGGAAAAAATGCATTTGTTGACGTCATTGTGTGCTTATTATATTACAACCTGCTATGTTTACAGAAGTGTTTTGGTGACAATAAAAATTTGGTACGTCAAATTAACGTCACATATTTTACAAAAATAACGATCCAGCTCACCTATACTCCTTACACCATGCCGTGGCCCAAAGTCTCAAATTCCTATTGACGAATTTTTCTACACACTCGTTGCAGATCTAATAAAATCATGTTTTGTACCGTCGACTTATCTAGCAAAATTTTTATTCACGTTTTAGATAAGTTTTTATGATGAAAATGAAAAGCGATGCATACTTATGATAAATTCAATCAATCGTAAGGATTAATTTCATTGACGTAAATTATCTTGCTTTGACGTGTAGATACGTCTTTTTTTTAGATTTAATCAGTACATTGATGTGATTGATACCATACAAAATATTTATAATGATCACATTATAAATATGTGGAAGAAGTACAAATGAATTGTGTTTTATTTTTTAAAATATAATGTCTTTCCACCAAGAATTGACAGTTAACACCTTAAAAGTTATACTATAAAGCTCACTCCCGAAATAGTATAATGAAACAGTTAGAACAAACAAATTAGAGTTATATCGATGAAATCACAGCAGTTCACATGTCTTTGTGATATACAAATGTCAAACTTTTCTTTTAGAAGCGGATATAGTGAGAGATAAAACATTGTTCATAATCAATACAACCAAATATCCTTCTTGAAGCCTTGTCTATAAATACGGCAACTCGTAGTAATTTGAACACTCCAATCATTATCAACTGTTTATTTTGATGTTTTCCGCTCTTTCTCTCTGTTCTGATGTTTCACTCATCAATCATTCAAAATGTTTTATTTTGTTTTTTAGGTCAAACGGGGATTAGGTCCCGCTTCGCAGCGCTCTCGGTACTCGTCCCTCCGGAGCAGCCCCGCATCCTACAAGGGAGCGAACTCCTCGCCACCGAAGACAGAGAAGTCGAATTGGAGTGTATTTCCGTTGGAGGGAAACCAGCTGCTGAGGTAATAACAACAGTTTATATTCCACCAAGAAATCATTACTAAATGCAAATAAAAAATCCCTTCAATATTTTTGTTATTAACTCTACAATTATAGCAACTTAATTAGTTTTGAATTATTCCATTCCACCTGTAAGTGACCCAACTGCATATTTCTGTATTTGTATCATGAGTCAGTAGTCAACAATGCAGGGCTCGCGGGCACTTTCAATAAAAATTATAGAACAACTACTACAGCGAAAGGTTAAGGTAGACTGTGATGTTTTTATAATTTTTCTCACAATAATTCAAACTATATCTCATTCGTTCTTGAATAGAGCGCCCAGTGAATGAATCAGTCACTCATGACTCATTGCAGTGTATACGTGAGCTCGAACTTTATTTGAATATGCTTAGATTAAATAAATGTGTTTTCGTTTTATATAAATCTCACATATACAACCACTAAAATGAACGCTTTAATAATGTGAAGAGCTCAGTATCTTTAATATTATATTTTAAGTAAGACCTGTCTGGCGTGTTTGAATAAAATGACGGCCCTCAGTTGAATACTTGTCGTCATTTAAATCAATCTTTTTACCTGCACCCTTCACTCGAGTATAACAAAATGAGTGACAGCCCTAATAAAAAACGTTGATCATGTGGAAAAAATGATGAACTTGCACTCAAACTAATAAAGGTATTCAAAGAAATTATAGTCACTAGAGAGGCAAACCAATAATAATTATATTGTATTTGATTTTTTTTTCAATCTTGCACCAAATGAACAATTGGCATTATATTCAAAACCACGTTTTATTCGGGTAAATACAGTAAAATATAATATATATTTATCTTTTTAGATAACCTGGATCGATGGCTTCGGTGGTGTAGTCGGAGCACTCGCTCGTTACTCATCAGAGCTTTTGCCTGATGGCAGGCGGCACACCGCCAGATCTGTCCTGAAGCTAGTTCCCAGAAGAAAGCACCACAACTCGGCGCTCACTTGCCAGGCGCAGAACACTGCGGACAGGACTTTCAGAGCAGCATCCATCACGCTCAAGGTGCGTATTCTTTTGTTTACATAATTGCTTGTGAACGATTTTTTTTATTTTAAACTAAAATGCTGGATTCTTCGCTTAGTGTAACCAATATATATTTATGTAGAATGACTTTTGAGGACATATCAGCATTCATATTAAGCATTTTTAATAATTTATCTCTTACAATGATTAACATTCCTTACTATTTTTTGAACAATCAAAAGGATGCAACAGAATAATATTATAGTATTACCAACATTACATGGCCGCCGATAAAATTTGGAACCACAATTATCAGTCTTGAATAAATTTCTCCAATTGCCATTTTATGCAAAATAAATATCTTGTCTACTTTTAATAACCGTCGCTAAAATATCAGTTTTGGATATACTGAAAGTTCAGTTCTGGTTGAGAATGGCAACATTCCTAACGTGACGGTTGCACCCTCACTAGCTGCTAAGTTAAATTAGTACATCTATAAATCTAAAAATCACTTGCGCCCTTTTGATAGTTCAAAATTGAATGTAGAATAATTATTACATCATTAATACTTACTTCGTGTGAAATATTTCACCAAGGTTCATCGTAAAAAAGGCATTGTTTGAAAAAGCTTTTTTTCACAAAAACGTCTTCCTGAAGTATTAGCTCCAGGTGTAAAAATAATTAAAAAATCCAAACGTATTTTCCGTTTGATATTGACAATATTTTTATGCACGTATTGGTTTTTGTATCTCGACGGGCCAAATCAACGTCTCACGTAACACCAAAGACTTATTTTTTACAAAGAGCTACTTTTGTAGACACCCTGTTCATGTATTCTAAAGTCTAGTATATAACATTTAATGTACACCCCGTTGTACACTTATTCTCAATAATACTATCGTGAAAATGGTTCCTAACGGGTCATACAAACGCAGTAAATCATAAAGATTACACCATTTCTAATGTCGCGAGGGCATTATTATTAACATTTAGAGTAAATAAAACATTTAATATATGAATAAACATACCTTTACTGCATAAGAATATAATGTTGACTACTATGGTTTTGTAGTTACGTCGGGAATACTCATGGGCATTCGTCCTACAATATTGCCTGGTCATACATAGCTACGAATCCCCGAAAGTAAACTTTCATAAATGTCTTGTTCAATCTATTTATGAATTTGGATCCGAATACATAAATATGTGTGATATTTTCATACCTTTCCATCCATTCCTTCTCCGGTACTGAAAATATACCACCTTATTAGACGTAAAGACGCGGTTGAAGCTAGAAGCTCCATCAGGAAGGAGTCAATTTGTTCCACAACGGTAACAGACATGGGTTGAAAACAACTATGGTCAAATGACTAAATGCAGAAACTCAGGATCAATTTATTTTCTGGATATCTTGCATGGCGTTAATTCTACAATATCTGTCATGTGTTAGTAGCATCTATACAATGAGACTTCACGCAGCATTCCTAAGTTTTAATTGTATAAAACATAGTTTGTCGATTGTCTACCTCGTTTATCTTGCCATTTTAATAGTGCTATTAAAAAATAGCACGAAACCAGGCAACATAAAATAAAAACTCTATTTAAAATTGAATATATTTGATCAGAAAAAAGGATTATTAAAAAATCATTGAGTCACATCTAAATCATGAACAATAGTATCTCCACATTTCCAGTACTAGTTTATATGCAGTGCTACGAAAACTAAAACATGTCGTTTAATTATGAGGAACAAGCTATTAGTCTTTTTAAACACAGTTTTGTGATGAGCTTATCATGGTCTTGTCTTTCTTTGGTTTATCAATGATTCACAGTTAAGAGTGTTGTATTAAACAAAATAAAATATGTGTTTTCACTTCCAAACACTAGTAATTTGTAATTAGTAGTGTTGTGGTAATTAATTTATCAGTGTTTATATTTTACCCTTCTCCCCACCTCCAGTATAATGAAATAAAACCCACCCTACAATTTCATTTTAATGTAAGAATTAGAATCATTGTTTACCTTTGAATTAAATAACCTTGAGATATGGTTAGTTTGAACATGCTTCTTAAAGAGGCGAAACTCGTCACGTTAGGGATAAAACCAGTGGAATAACAAAGTTATCATTTTTAAATTTATATTCTATTCCACAAAGTTGTATTTAATTCAGTATCAATTGATATTTGATAAAAATTTTAAAATGGATCTGATAAAATCTGCGAACACTTTTTGATTGACATACTCTTCACATGTTCAAATTTATTTATAATTTGAACCCAATTTAAAATTGAGAAATCCATGCCAAAAATATGTTAGCTATAAGTTTCATAGAATTTACTTAATTATCTTTATTATTTTCTGTCCAAAATGTCTGTGTAAAAATAAATTCATTTGTGATTTAAGACCTAAAGATGACCACATAAATAAGTAATTGATTCATATAACAGGTTTTTGCTCTAGTGCTTTCACTTAACATAAAATAAAAATACACGCAGGTCGAATTTTAAACGTAAATATTTCTTTGCCTGCTGGTTGCTAAGGGTAAATACTAGCTTTATGGAGATGTCTGTCATGTCAATATGACTGAAGCAGCTTTTTTCCAGAATATCATCAAAGCGCCAAACTGGTTTGACGTTTTTTTTTATTATAGTACTACGGCATATTCTTTTTCACTTCGCACAGCTTCAGATTTTTAGTATATCCTATTTATTCATTACTTTTTGTGAGTCTGCGGGGAGGCGCGCCAAAATTACGTAGGCCCAGCGCGTGATTCTTTTTGCAATACAAATTGGTCTGGGCAATTCGTTTTTGTCCTGTCGATGAGTATGAGCGGGTCGTAGATTGATAAAGGGTTGAAATTTTCAGCCCCTACCCTGTTTTTGTGTGTCGGGACCAAATTGAAGAGTTTCGCTTATGTTCGTCCTCCAAAGAGTTCATGGACAGATTTAAAAAATTATTGCGTAGAATTCTTAATCTAAGATCGAAGTAATAAACTACATTTAAAAAATGGTATTTATGACATAGTCAGTAGGGCCTCCAATCCCGGGAGTTCGGCATTCACTATAAATGATTAAAAACAATTCATATATCAAATTAAAACTTCCTGAAAAAACTGCATAATTAATATAAATGTATTGTTGTCTACCTCCTTCTCATATTTCGTAACAGTAGTTCGAAATGAAGGACAAATAAAGACGGCTTCTTAGATGGATATTTTAAACTCGAGTTGAAGGACATGGATACCATCCTGTAAAACTTACTTAGTAATGCAATAAATAAAATAGAATGTAAGACTATTTGATCCTAATGCTCAAAAAATATTAAACTATATATATAAATGTACAATTCAGCACATTAAATTACACTTAATGACCAATCCCGGGATTCCGGCATTGAGAAATTTTGAATTCCGAAATTCAGTGATCATAAAAAAGGTCCGGAATTGGATGCCCTAATAGTCACATATTTATGAAATACTGTATATCGTTTTAAAAACAATGAATTCGTCGCACCATACAACATTGTGCCAAAGATTACAATACTTGTGTTGTAGACAATTTTATAAGAAATACTACTAAAGCTTTTTTCCATTTACGAGGTAAGTAAAAAACATGGGAGATTGAAAAAAAAGATTACATCTAAAAATCAACCGTCAATTCTCAAGTGTGGAAAGTTGACGAGAGACCTACAATCCGAACAGTTATAAGGTCACATGAAGCGTAGGAGTTGTTATAAAGGTTTATTTAAACGTTTTTTAACAATTTGCAGTTACAACAGTTATTGAAAAACATAGACTAACTCAAACCAAAGTTACACCATACACATGTATCATTTGTGAATGGCACATATGTCAAACAAATATATTATCGTTTAATATGCCGCTTACACCTTAACATATAATAACCCCAACTTGAAGCTCTTCTAGTAGCATCACTATTATCCGATCGGTACTATACTTTTGGAGAAACAGCAATACATGGCGATAACTGAATACTAATTTATTCTAATACATGTGTCATGATTTATCTGTATGTTTGTAGCGCACAGTACCGCTCTTGTACATAATGCGGAAACAGAGAGAAAGAGAGTGTTTGTGAACGTGTATACAACGAAAATTGACAGATGACAGCGCTGCCTGGTCTATCATTATTACTGATAATCAATAACACATTAAGAGCAGACATGTACAAATCGCCCTATTTCGAGACATTTAAAAAGAATTACCACAAATTCCATGTCTAGTGTTGATAGTAGATTAGTTTCCTTCAATTTGCCGGAATCGAACTGTCAATAGGCGTATTCGTGTGAAAAGGCAGAGGTGTGCGAGTAACGGAAGCGGGGTGGGGTCTGAGTTTGGGGAGCTGGTTTATTATATTTTTTTGTTCTACGTTTCGTCGTCGGCCGTTGAAATTGGCCCCATTCCACCTAGCCGTCCCCCCAGATCCGGCGCGGGGAAAATTACGACACGACGTTAGCGCGGCGGCCGATGGCACGCAGGACCGAACGGGGAAAACGGGAAACACTAATTGAATGATGTAATAATTGATGTTTTTAGCAGCCATTCTTGAGAGGCGCCATGATTAGTAAGAAAATGAAAAAGAAAACTTTAGCACTTAAACTTGTGCAGGCTTTTTTCACTCAGATACTTCTTTACAAAACTGCGTAATTAATCGCTTGGTTGTCGAAATAGGTAACAGAAAGAATAGGACTTTACTCTATCTTAAATATTATATATTTTTTAACAAAGTAAAATGACAAAGTATTTAGTTCTGCAAGAATTATAAAATATATATTTTGGTTTCACACCATCGTTAGAACTATCGTCAGACGTCATAGTTATGGTGTGAAGCCAATCGTATACAAATTACTTTGCTATTTTTATCTCTTTGCAATTGATTTCTAACGAGTATATGCCAATTCAAATGGGTAATTATAATTATTACTTGTATCCAAAAATATACTGTGAAGCCTATGCAAAAATATTTGAAATTTAATCATTATATCGTGTATAATCAAGAAAATATCAATATGTGTACTTCAAGAAGAATTCTTTTATTCAGCTTTTTTTTTCATATATATATATAAAAAAATTAACGTTTGTTTTTTTGTCCTCTGTTCGTTCCTTTAACATTCATCCGATTTCGATGAAACTTAGGTGAGCTGTTGTGCGCACACGCGTGAAGCTTTCTGAAGAAAAAAATTAAAAATCTAAAAAAAATAATCAAATACATACATTCAGCGACATCTCGGAAAAACCTTTTAATTTATTTGTGTACGTATCAGACGGCAAAAAATATTGTGTATCCAAAAGCACTTCAATAAGCAGAATTAAAACACAAAACCTTTCTTTCTTTGAGCGGCATTGCAACGCATGCCGGGTACTCACGAGTATATTATAAAAGTTCATATAAACTTTCAAAGCTGTCAATAAGTATTACGATTATTTGTGTTACCTTTTCAGTAAAGTACAGCGTCTACAGTTGAATACTGTAAAATACTAATTAAAAACTATCACTCTTAATTAACAAAATAATTATATTTCATTACATCATGAAATCGCGTTTTAAACACGATTAATTTTAAATTTTATACTACATACTTACCTTATGCGAATCGAATCATTACTACATTTATATTATTATTTAATCGCAATAATTTTAGCCTATACAGAAACAGATTTAATTACAGGGCGTTCAGAATACTTTAATAATACTATGTACTATCATTAGTAATGTGTATTAATTTCAAATTATGAAGCGGATATAATAATATTTGATTTCATTTCAAAGAAATGTGTTCTTCAAATAATGATATGTGCTTTAATTTTTTTTATATTGATTTGCATTAAATTCGCTGTCTTTATGTTTATATTACCTTTACAACACAGTATTGTGCTGAAAAAATGAAAAACTTTATTTACATGATCACTTTTAATAACAAAATTGCCTAAATACAACAGCAAAACTATATACCAACTAAACGAATATTGTCGAATAGTTTGTAAAATTCAATTGTCAAACTTTTTATCGTTATTATTTATTTATTTTGAATTCAATTATTCAAACATGCAAAAGTGAGAGCTGTAAATTTAATCGTTTTTAACCCTTCCGTATTCATGGTGTAACAATAACTTACTTCGCTCTTTAACCTTTTAATTAGTTGTGAAATAGGTCATACAAAAAATTGAACTACATAACTATTGAATACAGAAAATTTTGCCATTTTTAAATAAAATAGTTTTACATATAATTAAAAATACATTATAGTTTACGTCTTCTTTGTATAATGATTAATCATAATTTGAAAACCATATCAATTTTACTATCGACAAACACAAAACTATAGTACAGTAACAATCCGAGATGCATGACGTACCGTATGCAATCGTTTTCTTTCAAACGGCACTGAGAAACGTCTCGAGCTTGTTCTGCTGTAAAGAATTTGATTCTTGCATCTTCCGATAATTTCAGATTTTCCACACAAAATATGACGTAAAATAATTACTTAGCACTACATAAAACCTTATTTCATTTTTTGAAATTGTCTTTTCGCTTTATAAGTGCGTTTATATGACAAAACACACACGATAACGAAATGTGACTGCATAACATCAGAAGGGATTTTTTTAGCATGAAAACGGGAAGGTTAACGATTGTTATTACATTATGTCAGCGTCCGTGGCGCAGTTGGTAGCGTCGCTGGCTACGGTTACGGATGTCTCGGTTTCAATTCCCGGTGCGGACGGTTTTCATATATTGACTTTTCATCGATTTATGAATTTCTGTTCGTAGTCTGAGTCCTCCCTCCCACCCATACCATATTCACGGGGCGTAGCGAGAGCGTCCACTAGTCCTGCCCTAGCTCTATACTTCTATCCCTACTCTCTTCGAAAAAAAAGAGAGGTTGAGCAACTGAGTAACAAGCAGTTTTAATAGAAAAATTCTGTTAAGATACCTCCATTAGGAGACCATATGCTCCACATTGGGAGCGGACATGGAAAAAAAATTACATTATGGAAGACGGTCGCGAGATCAGTGGTTGCATGCACATAACGGGTGGCAATTGCACAACAAATCTGTACTATTTTTTTAAAGGGAATACTCGGTAATTGGTAAGTATTGAAGGATGTATGGGCGATCTTTATATTCATGTAAATATGGTTAATAGTTATAATATATTGTATTTCGATAATTATTATTTACTATACAAAAAGTAGGTATAATAAGTAAAATAAATTTTAAAAACTAAGTGCTTCCTGCACGTTTTACATGCCATACGCCGAAAGTTTTATATCTTAGACTGCCTTGAGGAGCTGGAATAAAATATTTTAATGAAACAGTACACGCGTTTGAAAAATATGAAAACCCCGGCACGCCGCACTTGGATATTTTTGCAAAAAGATTCTTGGAAAACTTATCTAGTACCGTAGTGTATGCTTTTTTTCTCCGATCGTTCGTGTTGGCACTAACCGCGCGATATATTTTACTCGGAACGGTTATTGCCGTGCCCCCCTTCGCTGCCAGATTTGCTCCACGGCACTGGCATGTCGTAGAGATGGCCTCGCACGGTTTCCAAATAACATCTCTTTGCTTTATGTTGCCATATCGAATTATTTGATTGTGTAAACGAGTCACACATATTCATAATAAACAACCCCTCGTTCCGATTTTAAATTCATACGCTTTTTCTGTTATTTTTTATAACCGTTATTTGATACGATTTTTTATCTTCTACAACATCAGAGGCTTTTATCGTTGAAACAAAGAAAACAACTTTTTTTCAGTTCCATTTTTTGTGGTTACATTGCAGTAACTCACCACATTCTCGACACAAATTGATACTTATGTAGTGTTGGTTTATATTATTATTAAATAAGATATTAATGTGTAATTTCAAAAAAATGTAATAAGTTAAACACAAAAAGAATTTACTGAGCAGTGAATCATAGTTTTTTTTACATTTTTTTATTAACCTTTTAATTGCTTTAGTTAAAGTATTATTATGAATCGAAATAATCAACACTTCTCAATCACAGTTTGTGTTTTATTGTTTTTCCGTAGCTGTTTTATTATTTACTAGTAAAACCGTACCCGTCATAGATGACGGTATTTAAATTGAAATACTGAATGTCTAAAGTAACTAGTACGTCGGAACTGTGTGTGCATTGCATAATATTTCATTTTATATATATACACCGCGAACGCTTAGGTTATGAAAAAATTTCCTACCTACATGTGATATGTGATAATAATAAAACGTCAACAGAGCAGTCTGGACTATTATATGTAAGAGCAGTGTAACCGTACCCGTCATAAATGACGGTATTTAAATTGAAATACTGAATGCATTTTTTATACCGCGAACGCTTACGTCATGAGAAAATCTCATACCTACATGTTATATGTGAAAATAATAAAGTGTCTACAGGCTATCATATATAATATGACGTTAATATCATATATATTCCACAATAGTTAAAATATAAATAAATATTTATGTGGTGCTTCCTGACTTTTTTATCTTAAGCAATATTATATTTCCGCAGCAATAAGGTCAGTATTAAATTTATCGAAACGTATTGATGCGGCTTAGACCATGGCTTCGAGCAACAACTCTTTCAGTGTTGCGGTTTTAAGATTTATTGCTCCATAGCAGATGGTTGTACTTAATTACTTTCAACATTACCTCAATTTTCAATGAACATCGTTCAATTATCACTCTCAATAGCAATTATTAAAGTAATAATTAGTAAAAATGTTTTTTATTGCCTAACTAAAGTCCTAGTAACAGCCTGCAAGCTCATATTTGTATATTTTTGTTACAGTTTTCGAAACCCACTAATTAAATTAAAAGATTATTATGAAAACACTACCGATAGACATATAAATGTATATATTTCCGATGAATTCGGCGGTAACTTTGAGTAAATTCATTTTATAGCCACAGCTAGTGGAATAACTAAGCTATCAATTTTAATTTTATATTTCATATTATCTTTTTCAATGTAAGTATGTGATGTTTTCATAAAGGTTCAAATGTTTTTCTTTTAAAGTGCTATCAGCCAAAAATAATGTTTTAGTTTTTCATTAATAAAAACCAAATTTCTATGAACATAAATATCATTTAATTAATACTTAATTCCACATAAAATCTTCAAAAGAAATACATTGCCTTTACTAGGGTAAGTGTCTTCCGCGCCCTTTAGTTATAATTAGACGGTAGCTTACCCTTATTGGTAAAGGTAGCGCGTGTAAAGTTCATTGAGGGCCATAAATCATTTAAAATTCTTCCAAATAATTAAATATCTTTAAAATAACGTATCACATATTCAGAATTATTCTCCGTAGTAACAGTAATCTTTTATTTATTTGTTTAAATGTTCTGAAAAGAAAGCAATCACACCAATTATCTTTATTGACATCTCAATATTACAGTTGAGATGTTGAATAAATCTGTATTATATCAGCGATTAAATTCTTCCCACCCCTATCGAGCTACGCTGTGGGTACGTCGTAGGCGCTCTACGACGCCTGCTATACGGTTTGGGTAACAAGGCGTGCGCCGGTCGTAAAAAATAATTGGGCATCTGATGAAGCTCAGTGTGCGCCCACCTTCTTCCGCCTCTACGTCTATGTCTCTACGCCGATGTCTGAGTTTGGTTTTTTTCACTCGCTCGAGTTGCTGGAACGGGCGAACGAATTGCCAATTATTAATGAAACAATTCATCTCAAAATTAAAATGAAACCAAAGTCCTGCAATCACCGAGGCTTCTCCGGCAGTTGATTTATTTCAAATATAAATTATATAGAGAAAATGAGACAAGTTTTACAACACATGCTTAACATGCAGTCTTTTTAACTACATAAATAAAGGAATACTTGTATTTTCTCCCAAAAAAGGACTGCTTATTTTGTATTAATTTACAATTGATAACTTATATTTTTTCACTGGTTTTGTGACATGTTTTTCGCCTCTTTTAAAAGAGTTTTCATATAAATCATCACTTATTTGGCATATACGAAATTAGATACGGCTAAAACAGTATTTCAACAGATCAAACAAGATTATGTGTGATATATTTTTCCAGTACAAAATTATATAAATAATATAATGTATGATGTATGAAAGACTCCATATTAACCAAACCATGAACGCCTCATTTTCATGGTAGATTTGAAACTTTTGAAAATATCACATATGCTGTAATCGTGCAAATAAAATGTTTTTAATGTTATCACAATATGAACATGTGAGACTGGGTATTCTAGATCACTTGTGACGGAATTGATATGCAAGTTTTTACTTTATTTTGTTTTTCCAGGTCCGATACGCGCCTGTCGTCTCCGTGAAGATTCTCTCGGGGGCCGCATCCAACGGGAGAATCCCTGAAGGTGCTGAAGTCAGACTTGGTAAGATGCCATCCTTTAACATAGTGTATGAAACAATACAGTTTGATTCAAAACACTGCTTTACTATGGAACATAGATTTATTTAAATTGAAGAAAACAGAAATAAATAACAGTACTATTTCCGTAACCTGTTTTTTTTTCAAAACACATGCGAATTGATTCTTCAGGTGATGTCTGAAGAGAACGTTGAGAATTTATACCTTTCGGTAAAAGGTCAATAGGGTCGCTTCTGAGTAACCCTTGAAAGTCATTTATAAACCGGACAAGGTAAAGTTATTTCGTCAATTTTATTGATAACAATAATAATTGAACAATTGTGTTCACTAAATTTTCACAGTCAATATTCGTTTTTCTTGATTGTTTACTCCGTTCAAAGCTTTCAGCTAAGATAATCTTTATTGATACAGTACTTAGCTAGAATACATATGGTAAAGAGATGTAAAGACTTAGTCTATACCCACCTTATAAATATGTAAAATAGCCAAGAAATTGAAAGTCAGAGGTTTCACATACTTTCAGTAGGTTTTATATAGTGAAGAAACTTAATTTATATTTATTTTTTAAGTCGATACACAATATGGGATAATAACGTTTTGTTTTAACTATGAACAATATCATTTTTTACAATTCAATATTACGGAACAACAGTTTTTAAATAGTTTATTTTCAAGTTTTACCATTTCCGCTCTAAATGTAAATGTTACTTTTACGAGAATTGGTAAGAGTTACCTTAGTTTATTTTCGGGATTTGAACCCGCAACACACCTCTATTGAAAAATCAATGCATGAATGTGTCTGTACTTGGATTTGAACCCGCAAACACCGCTACCGAAGAGAAAGAAAACCCAGAAGTTGATAATTCAACTTAAGGACAGGCTAAAAGTGTTTTGAACTGAAACAGTTTAAACACGTGTTGCAAGGGGAATGTAAAGGTGAACTATTTCTTCTATGAAGATTTACATTTTAACCAATCAATCAGTAAAAGAAATTTTTATGTATTATAATTCATTCTCTTTCTATAATTATATTCTATAATTCTATAATTCATTCAAAAATTTTAGATTCAGGAAAATGCGTGAATTCGCGAAACGGAAAACTAATCAATCACATTAATTAATAGGAAAACTGAATTATCTAATTCGTACAAACACATAACAATTTAACGTGTAATTATGGGTTATGAAATGACTACTTAATAACCTATATCACTAATAATAAATTGCACGTGCCTACAGAACAATTATTTAGGGCTTGTAGGAAGGACTCTATGGATTGTTTCACCCCCACGTAATATATTTCATCCCTAATTACTCCTACAATTAAATTTAATGTTGGATTTCCTTCTTTTGTGTTTAATGACTCGAAATGACAAAGGGGAGGACAATTAACTTTTTGTCAAACTTATTTTTTATTCGTCTCGCAACGCCCCTAATTTTTACCATTTTAATAATTGCACTCGGTATTTTTCGTTTCCAAATAAAATGAATTTGTCAAATTCATTTCAATTGGAATACCATATGGTTTTACTAAAATGTGGCCGACATAAATAAAAATTCAATTGATATCAAGCAGAATTATCGTAGCAATAAAAAAATGTAATTTAAACCTTTCTTTTACAAAAGTTTATTGATCGCTCTGTATTAAAATACAACTAGTATAACCGTACCCGTCATAGATGATGGTATCCGAAATTGAAATAATGAATGTCTAATTATATAATGTCTAAAGTAGCTAGTACGTCGGAACTGTGTGTGTGCACACCGCGAACGCTTACGTCGTGAGAAACTTTCATACCTACATGTGATACGTGATAATAATAAAACGTCTGCAGAGCAGTCTAGTATTATATGTAAAATAGTATCGTGAAGTGAAAGATTCAATAAAACTTCGTCTAAAAATACGAACGTTGAAATCTATGTTCGTTTAATTGTTTAATTATTAAATTTAAATATCATAAGTTACATCTTTTGCTGCACGTAATAATAAAAATAGTTCATTCAAGTAATGGATTGAATGCCCAAATTATATTTACAATGCAGTTATCTATGCTTTTCAACATAAATCAATACATCGATTGAACGCTAAAGAGCATTCTTTGACTACCCAGCTACAGGACTGGCAGACTATCTTTTTTATCCGTGTCCGTTCACAATGTGGAGTATATGGGCTCTTAATGCAATTTATCTCAACTGACGTTTTTCTACGAAGACTGCTTGTACATACATGGCTAAAAAATATATGTTACAGTGCGTACTGGGTACTCTGAACCCATGAGCACCGCAAAACGAAATCATTGACGCTGACTACACACAGGTCTGACTGAAATATGTTTAGCTTGACATATTCCAGTGGTAAAAAGGTTGTGAGGCGATGGGGCGCAGGGTCTCTCAACAGTCTTCTTAATGATTGTAATGTCTTGTGCCCTAATCACAAAATGCGGCTTAAATATAATAAATTACACAAGTTTAGATAAACACCATTCATTCCCGCCCAAAGTATTTCTATTTACTTTATAATAATTTTAGCGCGCGCACATAACATGGCGTGCCTAATGTAACGCCTAATGATGTTTACACGCGTACACTTACTTGACACGATCGCGCATTTGATTGTTTTGTAAATCTATTTACTCTATTTTACATAATCGTTAACTTTCACGGCCATCTGTTGTGCGCCCATAAAGCTTGACATTTAATATAATAACCTGGGAAACGGATTTCAAAAGACTACAAATATTTAACAAACGATCAAGCAATTTATAAATACTATTTAAATATTGTATGCAACAACTTTAAGTAACAAAGATCAAATTGATGTCTCGAAAGTTTTTCTGATTTCCAGGACTGCGAAGTCGCGACTTTAATATTGACCCACAATCCGTATCTGACATCGATTTTTTAAATGTCAAATTGAATGTTTCCTCTATAATTTATGATTATTGTCTTAAGATTGTATCCTAATTTTGTATTTAATATTGTGAATGTGCCGTCAACTTATGGACATTGGGCTTACTCACAATAGTATACACGTAGGTACACGCATAGCTAGAGATACGCAAATACAGTGTAAATTATTATATTATAAATCATTACAAATGTGGCTTTCAGTATATGCAGCGATTCCCAACTCGGGTACGCGAAAGATAAATCAATAATGGCGTACGTGCTGAAACGGGACAGTATTCTGTTTTTCAGAGAGGTAAAAAGATAAAATAATCCGTCGAATTAATAAAATGTGGAATTTCGTACACAGGAGAATAAGACTGTACTAAAACCCAAGAGTGAGAAAATGCTCTGGAATGACAGTATGAAACCTGTCTTACTATTACGAGATCTACAAAGCGAAAGTGAATTTTTTAAACGTTTCGCAGTGCGAAATAAGAATATTCCAGCTTTAACATCGTACACTCTGCCACTTATAAAGACTATGAAAATGCAGTTGAAGCTAGTTTCCTTATTAGTATTGCTAAATGTAGTAAAAATCATACTCTAGTAAAAAAATATTTCTCCTTGTACAAATATTCATGCAGCAGAACCTATTTCGCCTGCTCTGCTCTAACGCTCTTTGCCACACAATGCTATTTATTCAGCGTAAATAAATATTCGAAATGACATCAACTATAGAAAATAAAAACATTTTTGCTTTATTAGAGGTACAATTTAGCGAAATAGGCTACCAAGAGGTACGCAAGTCAAAAAAAGTTGGAAGCTACTGACTATATGACATTGCCACATACTAAAATCGTTTTTTATGAACATTATTCATCCATTTACTGACCCACTCACCTTTTAAATACCACAAGGAAAGTACCACTACAATTCTTGGGTTTAAAATTCATTGCGTGCCAGTATATAATATAATGACAGATCATAATTTCGGTGTTGATGGGCATTAATAAAAATAAAATGATTTAATTTTAAGGAAATTCACCGAAACACGAGAAAAATATGCGATGGAAATACTTTGTATCTCAGATCTGCTTACATTCGTTCTCGCCGTCAATATAGGAAAGAACTCTCGATAATTATTTTTACAATACAAGTAATTAAAAAATTGCGACTCCGACTCTACAACCCAGCTGTTTTCACTCAGGTTCATCGCCGTTGATATCATCATGATTTGAAATCTCATCCAATTTGAGGGGGAACCAACATTTTTTAATAGGGTAATGTCGCTACTTTAAAAATTGAGAGAACAGCACAGCTCATATTATGTGAAGAATAATGAAATATAAAACTAGAGAAAAACAAATAGTAATACAATTTCTCGGAAACTTCAGTGATTTTTCCTAGTAACATAATCACGACAAGCTTTCTTAGTGGATGTTACAAAGAAAAATCATATGCTATAGATGTCAAGAATATTTTCTAGGAATATCAATTTTCCTCACAAAAATAGTAAGATGTGAGGAAAAAATAGTTTGATATTGATTTTCCCAACGTATTATTTCAAGGTTATGATTGATGTATAAAGGGCTTATAAAACAAAATCGTACTGCACATTTTTTTTGCTAACTTCACAATTATATATAATGATTAGAGCTGATATTTTCAACGAATGAAAAATAATCTTATATATAACACCCCAGACCGCTGTGTAGACGTTTTATTATTATCACATTTCACATTTTTTGTACGAAATTTTCTCGTGACGTAAGCGTTCGCGGTGTGTATTAAATAAAATGTTATGCAATGCAGACACAGTTCCGACGTACTAGCTACTTTAGACATTCAGTATTTCAACTTCTGTTACCGTCATCCGTGACGGGAAAAAAATGTGTTTTATTTTTATAAGTAAAATATATTCCTTTCCATCAAAAATTGACAATTAACACCTAAAAAGGGATTTTGAAGGCCTTGAAAACAGAAATAAAAGCCATAAATTAATATTGTACTCTTTGTCCTTTTCCAGAGCTAGACTCTTTGTAAAATATATTATTTTATATACACTCATGATGCCATTCCACTAAACATTTATTTAAAATAAAAAAGTGAGTAAATGTAATCAGGTAGTTGTAGAAAAGCCATGAGTATACTTTTTCTCTCGTATATATTAACTTAAGATGTAATTTTATAAAATAAAGGCTGACTAAATCAATTATTAAACAAGCAGTTGTCGTAATTTGTGGCGTTTAGAATGCATTATATTTAAAATGTTCTAAGCTTGACTCAAATTATTCACGCGTTGTACGAATTTACGTCCGTAAGCATGCCCTTTATATCACAACACACGGTCGTAAACATATAAGCCCATAGAATTAGAGTCACGCTGCCAGGAACAAATTTCAGCTCCTCGCTTTGCCAGGAAGTTGAATCTCTGGCATTAAGGTAGGCTGGCTTGGCATGCAACCGCAATGACTGATGCAGTGACGTACTACCTACACAGCTGAAGGTTTCGGTTAACTAGAAGGAACGCAAATAATAAACGTACAGCGCTCCCTCGTTATCTGAGGATTTAATAAAGATCAATATCTGAGAGGGAATATGTGAGACTTATCATTTCTGACCCACGATAACTTGATTTCATCACACAAGCGCGCATGTCGTGTAACTCCACCATGTAATTTATTCAACTCTCTCAGTATTTTATCTTTTATTTTTACAACAAATTTAATTTAAAGGAATATGAAGGCCGTCATTTCTTACAAATAACCTTTCCAGGAGTAATTCATTAACTATGGCCATGCTATGAGGAGTGAGGTTTTTTTACATACAAATTTAATGAATGATGCAATATCTATGTTTTTTTGTTTAGAAAAATTAGAATTCTGCAGATTCTAAGGTTCAAATGATGAAATAATATACCCAGAAGTTTACAGATGACATTGTAATACTTTTTCAAGCTTAAATCACACACACAAACTCATATTACCATACTGACGTACATTTACGTCCATACTCTTGCGCGGAAAAATCGTATGGACGTACAAGTACGTCCATACTCCCAGAAATGTCAATATATGTTTTGTATTGACGCCTTGTTTACTATGTGTGGCTTTTTGGTGGAGCTTAATAACCTCGTATATCGAAGGAATACTATGTACCATTAAAAATCTATGACACAATCAACTTGAGCGCTTTACTCTCTTGTCAAGGCAACCTTTCTGTTGGCACATATTTTGTGCCAAAATCTTCCTGTTTTTCTAGTTATAAATCGGTAAATACGTTCATAGAAAATTAAGTTTTGCACAAAATATAAACATAGCATCACTGCATCTTTCATTTTTTGTTCATATAAACTCACATAAATTATCGTTACATATTTTTTTTGTCTTGTAGTAATATATTTAAAAATTCTTTCATAACGAAAACGCGTCGAGTAAATTAATATTAATAACACATGAATTAAAATTCAGAGAGAAATATGTTTTTCTTTCGATTATTGAAAAAAACAAAATAATGAATTTCAAACTTCTATTTGCTCTAAAACAATCAAAAAATAATAATTACGTGACATCTTTATTTGATAAAGTAGCAAAAATGTGCTAAGCAAAGAATGTGGTTAAGGGACATCGTTGGTCTTTATTGTAATAGTTAAGGAAATTTCTTTTTATTGAGCACGGCACTGGGTTAAAAGACAGCAGGATTATAAATTATTATTATTGTTGTTACTTCTCTTTGCGAGATGTGTTTAGCTTTAATGACACCTGTCTAGATTTTAACAGATTATGCGGGGATCATAATGAAACCGCGTTGCCTATTTTCATATTAACCGTTTATATTTTGCGTACATAATTATATGCGAGATTTACTCAAAAAAAATTACATTTGAAATATAAGACAGAAGTGTATTAGTATTGCAGATGCAACTGAGGTAACTTTGGCCTGCAAAAAACATTTGTACATTATGGCAGTAAGTGAAAAGTATGGATTGCAATCCAGGGATTCCGTATGTTTTTTATTGTTCCGAAATATTTGGGAACGAAAACGTAGAATCCCTGGGGTGTGATAAGGATGTTAGAAAAAATGTAAAAAGAATATAAACGTGAATTCGTAGATTCTGTTTTCTTGGTCATTAATCAAAAAGACCCTTAAGTAAAATTATTACGACTAATCAACAAATAACACGACTCTTAATGTATTTCACCTAATCCATGTTTCATGAATGATATAATAATTATTTAATCTAATGTTATATCTCAAGAAAATATTAATGGCTATTTCACGTATTCACACATTTTATACTACATAGCTATTTTGAAATAGTATTATTTTTACTGTAAGTCTGGTTTCAAAATTTAATCGCTGTTAATTCAAAAACCGCAAAACTGATGACTGAAAGAGTGATTGTCCATGGTGTGCCACTATCAAAACGTGACAACTTGAAATAAATAGCTCTGTCACTCAAGAATTAATTGACAGCAAACATGGCTTCCTAGATTCCATTTGATTCTCGGCTTTGATAAATGAAAGTTCTTTATATCGACTGTGTTTTGGCCAATTGATGCGACCCTCAAAAATACGAAAACGACTTAATGATTGTATCTCATTTTAAAGACGACAAAACAGGCCTCATGATGTAAATTACAAAAATAATTTTCGAAGGGAAACATCATTTTACATTCTAGGTTTAAGAATTCTGACCAGGTCACTTGATGTAAGCCACTATTATATCGACACTCCCTACGTATAATACCGTATCTTCAAACATAAGAATTTACAGGGGTGCATTTCAAAGATTCATAACGCAATTCACAATATAATATTTTCGATAAAAACAGTTTTCGCTCTCTCCTGGATAATTTCAATTTTGAAGGTTCCATCAAACACCGTCGAATTACGTCTAATTCATGATAGTAAATTATTTTACGAGACAATCTACTAAAAATCACATTTATATCGTAGACCAAAACACCAGTATATTCCTTTCCTAACAATTGTCTTCTTCTTTATTACCAGGTTGTACAGCAGAAGCGAATCCCAACGAGCTGACCTACAGATGGTTCCTGAATGACGAACTCGTCATCGGAGACTATACAACAGAAATGGTTAATATTTAAAAAAAAAAATTATATTCATCATAAATGTAAATAGAAATTATGAAATATATTTAAGTAACCGTCAGCTAAAAATTACTTTTACTAAAATCCAATGTTTTTCAATTATAAATGTTATATTGCTTACAGTCAATCCTTGTTAAACTGATATTAAATTGTATATGAGTAAACCGTTTTAATAATATCTTAAATTTAATAATCATTTATCAAGACTAGATTTATACTGTACACGTAAATCTTTTCGCAAAAAATACTTTTGTAACTTTTTGTTTGTTTTTCAGATAATCTTCAACGTGTCCAGAAAACTTCACGATTCCATCGTAAAGTGTGAAGTCCATAACGCCGTTGGCAAAAGTGAAGAGTCGGAGACTCTTGACGTTACATGTAAGTTTTTCTTAAATAAAAAATACTCACAAGATAGGATAGTATTCGCCTTAGCGTTACATCTCAAAAATGGCCTTAGCCTCTTCCACAATTTCTCTCTTTTTAATCATATCCCATGGTACCTTCTTGACCTGTTGTATTTCTGAAGTTCCTAATATAGTAATTGCATGGAAGGCACTTTTTCGATAATAGAAACCAAAAATTTGTTTACTTCTAGCGTTTTCCTATTAACATATCTCTGTCTGTATCCTTCCCAGAAGGTTAGAAATCATCCCATCCATTTACGTTTTAATTGACTCTCCACCATCGGTTTCAGCTTTTAATTTACCTCTGTACATTTCATTTTAGACGGTCCCCGCTTCAGGAGTCCACCATCAAGCCTTGAAGCTGATCTTGGCAGTGCTGTGACTTTAACGTGTGACCTCGATGGTAATCCACCTCCTGAAATCATCTGGCATCACGAAGACCAGGACAGGTGGAGTGTAAGTACAATGATTTCTTTTATAAATTTTGTTTTCAATAAAACATCGCCACAGCGTGACTGATGAAAAGCGAAAAACGTATAACTATGTTACTAAGATATTCATAAATATCGCTTTTTATTGATATTAAAATGTTGATGAAATACACAGAGATTTATGTTTATTTTAATATAATTGAATACGGAAAATTTAGAAAAGTTTTTCTCCTTACTCGGCAACATTTATAAATTATTAAATGTCTCTGGATGGTTTAACCTTATTAAAGCTATAGTCACTTTACTACAGAATTCATGCGATAGATTTCTTGAAATAAGAGTAAATTTATATCAACTTGTTCTTAATACAGAAGAAATCGGATACACTGGCGCAAAGAAATGACCAATTGGCTCATCGCAATATTCAATGATGCAGCGCCCCCAAAAACCGAAAAATATAACGTTTAGAAACCCCTTAAGAAACACTGTAATTAAATAATCTCGTGTCGAGTCAATAAACTATAAATGTCAATTTTGACCATACAAATTTACACTGACAGAACAAATGTATTCCGCGAAGGCCAGTGAGATTCTATATTAATGAAATATTATTTAAATTTTCATATATTAAAGCTCAATCTTATGTTAAATCAAGTCCTAATTATTGCATAACATTATTGAGTCTGCCTTTTCCACTCGCCACTTAGCCCTCTCGCAGCTTACTTCGTACACAATGTTTTGGGTAATATTTTTTTCTTTATGAATATTAATGAACATTTGCTTACAGAGCACTCCCTGAGAAAATAAGTCAAAATTAAAATGTTACTTAGAGAGTAAGCGACACTGCTTTTAACCTTTAATAATATTTTTTTAACATTCTTTGTCGCACATAATAATAATAAATTTAAATTTTCCCGCCATCATTTCATTTCAACGGCTCCCAAACTGTGGTTTATTTTGTACTTTGTTTTTAATTTTAAATCTACGACGTCACCCAACTTATTCCGAGTCATTGAACCTTGTCCGCTATTTACCGATTTTTAAAGCACTAAACATAGCGAACATGCTGTAAAACTATTCTTACCAACCGATTAAAAGACCATACCGCTACGGTGATGTAATCCTCAGTTGTGAGTCTGCAATGGATGCCGTTCGGTGCAATGTTGAGTACCCTTGAATCCATATTTTGTTTGCGTTACTACTAATACAGTATATTTAAATAACTGTTAATTAGCATAGTTTGATTTTCCATATGAAGCCATGTATGGAGCAAATCCCTCGTACAAACCTGATCATGTCTAAGGTAGATGCAGTTCATAATCTCGATGGTTAAAAAAAAATTTATTCAACCACTCGATATTTTTTAATCTCGATAATTCACAATCCTTAACCACAATTCTTGGTATCAGACACTGAAGGCGAATGCGAAAACTTTGCTTCCTCCTAACATAACCCACCCAACCTTATCCAATTGCTTCAAATTCATTCATTACAAGCTTGGAGGCGTTGAACAATGACAGATATGGAATTTATTTTTATAATGTAACGAAACTAATGCATGCGAATTCACAAGTTGGCTATTGCCGTTTTATATTTTAAGCTCTATGTTCCACCATAGACTAATTAGATTTTAGAAGAAAAGTATGTCTATGAAATTATAAGATGAAATTTTAGAAATGGGTGTCTTCTCATGTATATATATGTATATATATATATATATATATATATATATATATATATATATATATATATATATATATATAAAAATGAATGTTTGTTTGTCCTCATACGCTCTTTTACAATTCATCCGATTTCGATGAAACTTAGGTAAGTTGTTGTGCGCACACCCATGAAAGTTTCTAAAAAAAATAAATTTAATTCTAAAATCTAAAAAAAATAATCAAATACGTACGAACAACGACATCTCTGAAAAACCTTCTAATTTATTTGTGTAAGCACCAGACGGTAAAAAATATTGTGTATCCAAAATAGAAGTCTATACGGGCCCGGGTAAGGAATTCAAATTTAAGAAAAAGATTTCGTACTATGTTCGGCTCATGAGTCAGCCATAAGGCAATACTATTGATAACTGATATAATTTACTTTACATGTGTTTACGCTTTACATTTTGGTGGAAATATGGTAACAATAACAAATATTGTTTGAAAAGTATAAATGAATTACTATATTTTTAAAAAATCGGGTTTTTTTCCAGGAGACAAGTGTGATATTAAGACTCGGGCTCGGATCGGGTAATTTTATGAAATTTCAGCCCATACAGAGAATTAAAACACAAACTTTTTCTTTCTTTGAATGGCATTGCAACACATGCCCGGTACTCACTAGTTGTTGATAAAACCATTTACGTACGGAACAAAAAAAACACCTCCTATGCAGATTTTTTAGTATTTTGGCATGTCAGGGTTTTACTTTACCGAGAATTTGTCGGTCATGCGATCTATTACGCAAATTATGTATCAAAGCAGGTTTCAAGAGCTATAAATATGACACCATTTGACAAATAGACATGTAAGTTAATACGGCGTCAAATGTTTGTAAAATGGATCTTATAGTTAGAGAAGCATGTGGATAATCACCATCTGAGTTGTTAGGACCAGATGTGCCCCGTCATCCCGACGACCCGGCGTTTTGTTTATAATTAAAATACTAACTGGGACATTATTAACTTGTGACAGTGTCACATAAATTTTATTTTAAATAAAAGGCCGCAACATTTAGCTCACCTGGCCAGGAGAACGACGCCCGTGCGACGCCGCGACGCCGTGATATCCACGAGGCGTCGGGGCGCATAAAAATTTACCTAAGTGAGACGACGTTGAAATTACCTAAATACGGAAAATATTACTGTTATGAAAATCGCAGTTTTTTTCGTCGGCATTTAACTGTTTCTTTGTTAATTTGAATTGGTTGTCATAAAATTATTTTATAAACGCAGATGAACAATTATTGGTATTCTTGGCGTAGTTAAAATGTTTAAGCTAACACGGTATGCTTATCCAAACAAAAAATTCTGATTTTTCAACAGTAAAACAAGAGTCAGCGTCCGTGGAGCAGTTGGTAGCGTCGTTGGCTACGGTTACGGATCTCTCTGGTACAATTCCCACCCATTCGATCCTCACGGCGCGTAACGAGAGCGATTAACTAACCACTAGTCCTGTCCTAGCCCTATCCTTCTATCCCAACTCTCTTCGAAAAAAAAGAGGTTGAGCAACTGAAAAATAAGCAGGTCTCATAGAAATATTCTTTTAATATATTTCTATTAGGAGACATATGCTCCAATAGTTTTGACAATTGCGTGAAGTAGAAATAGCTATTAAAAGAATATAGTGAAAAACTTCACTTCACCAAATGAAAATATGGCATCAGTAAAAAATATTTTAATAAAAGTATATATATTGATTGAACTGATATGTATTGGTGGAACTCCATTTCGATAATCGACATCACATCATTGTCCGAGCTTTAAGTTATGTTGGCTGTGTAACTAATAATATTTTATAATTCTTCTAATAATCAATTCTACTAAAAACAGTATTTTTTAATTTATGACAAATTCATTTTATTAACTAAGTATAGTTAGAAATCCGTTACTGTACAAAATTGTAGTATTCCTTAAAAATATTTATTTGTAATACGTAATTATTAATACTGTGATTTATTTTTTTATCAAATCTCGGGAAGCCAACCAGGAGTGCACTCCCTAATAATTATAATTAACATGCAGAATACGATCTTGAGCAATACACCTATATTATGGATTCATAAAAATAGCTTAATACCAAAAAGCACTTAATTAAATGGATCCTTAGGTATCTCAGATTAAAATCCAAAATGTCGACACATAATTCTTCCCTCTCAGCTCTGGCTTACTTAATTACAACGGTGTTAATAATGTTAACATTAGTGAGGGGAAATTTATATGTTTATTATGCAAGAATAACGGATGTAGATATTACCCATTCGCAGGTTGTTTCTAAGTAGCTAAAGTAACGAAATACCTGCGATGCATTAATTTGGCATGTTTTTTACATCATTGGCTGTTATTTCAGTGCAGAATTCAGCCATTAATCTTTCGCCTTGCTGAAAGTACACAATAACATATTATTACATGTAAAGTGAGATACAGATCTCACAGATTGGAACATAATATATCGTCGTTGTCCTGGAAGAAGACACTAACTGAAAAATACTAGTTTTGAGTAATTGGACTTTGAAGTTTGTCAAACGTTTGAAATGCCATACCTTTTTCATTTTGTTTGTTTGTATAAAAGTGTTTTTAAGTAAAAGATTAATTTATAAAAATTAGTTAGTAGGAACATTTTGGTATAACTAACTCAATATGTCATTTTTTCGATTTAGTGTTTTCTTCCAGAACGTCGACGATATATACATCTAACAGAATATTTAAAAGGTATTGTTTTACGAGAACTGGTTATTGTCCATTCAGTTAACTTCTATTTTTAGGAAATGATTAGGATAGGCACGTTTCTACTGTTGGAAAAGTGGAAGGGGATGTTAACATCACAGCCATCTATGCTATTGAGCATAAAGCATTAAATCGATAAAAATAATCAATTAATATATATGTCCGAGTGGGAATTGGAACACAACGAAACTACAGAATTGGCAGGAATGGAAAATGTTTGGTGTCACATATTAAATTAAATAAATTATGCTTGGCTGTCAATCGTGTCACCAATCAATTCGTCAATCTTAAATAAACTGACGATTGATAGAGTATCAATTGAATAGAACATATTGACGGCCAATTGATGTAACCCTCAAAATTGAAATTGTTCAGGAGAGAGTAAAAACTGTTTTTATCGAAAACATTATAGTAGTGAGTTGCGTTATGAATCTTTGAAATGCACTCCTGTAAATTTTCAAGTTTGCAGATACGGGATTATAAGTAGGTAATGCCGATGTAATAGTGGCGTACATCAAGAAACTAATGTAATATGATTTTTCCCGTCCAAAAAGTGGTCAATTTATTTTTCTTATTTACATCATTTGACCGAGACCTGCTGTGTCGTCTTTAGAATGAGATCCAATCATTAACTCATTTTCGTATTTTTTGAGGGTTACATCAATCGGCTAAAACACCGTCGATATTTTATTGACATGATCGATGACCATTTATCGTATTTGATTTATTTTTTAGAATTCTTCTTTGGCATCCAAATGTCATGTGCCGTGTTTCAAAATACAGGTACAACAATGTCTATTTTCTTTAATCAAGATTATTTTTTAATGCGAAAAGTGCTCTCCCTTGCTTACTGAGTTAGTCAAAAAAGGAATTTGACATTAGACTGGTATAAGGAAATAATATTTTGGAAATATTTTCTTTCCTTGAAACCGTATTTCTTAAGGCGAATAAGTAGGTTTTTCTGTCATTTCGCCAAAATCGTTAATCGTTTTCCGTCTCCTAAAAAATATGAAACGTCGATATCATTTTTTTATTTAAATTTGGATTATTGAGATTTTGTACACTTCCATGTATTTTGTCACTAACGACCCGGGTTTCGCCTTTCGGCATCTTCAGGCATTCGAGCACACGAATGGACTCGAACTGACAGACAGTAAACAGTGTCTAACGTTTATATAGAAGATACAAATATGGAAGTGTATGGATAATGGAAGTTTACAAAATCTCAATAATCCAAATTTGATTTTGAAATTCCATCAAGCACCCTCAGTCGATGTCTTAAATTTTTTATTTATTTTAATAATTGTACTCTCAAAGTATTTTTTTACACTATTGCACTTTCATTTAAATGAAAATAGTAAAGTTTTCAAGCCTGTCTAGCAAAGAATTGACACCTGTTTTTTAGAAATGCTTTTATTTACTTTACGCCGTGACTAGATTAGGGTTTATTGTAGGTTATCGAGTTTTGATGTCTGAAACAAATTCTTATAACAAAATATTTTTGAGAAAGCGGTAGTGACGGAATTTGCAATTTATTGAATATAACGATTCTATAAAAAAATTTGAAATCTACCAAAAAATTCGTTATCTCACACTTTTTCTGACTTATATTTAAAGTAGAACTATACTGAATATATTTTTTAATAAAATAGAGCAAAAAGAAATTCTATTATATACGTATTTTAACAAAAAAAATGATAAGAGTAATAAATAGTCATCGTTTTTATTACCATCCATTTCCAAAAAAATTATTTCGACGTTTCATATTTTTTAGGCGACGGAAAATGATTAATGATTTTTGTGAAATGACAGAAAAACCTATTAATTTCTCTTAAGTTACTCTCATAATATGTAAGGCGATAATACATTTGACACTACTTCAAAGGCAGATCGGTTCTTTATGAAACTGGTCAAACTATATTAAAACGGAACACCGCAATGGGCTGTCCACAGGGCTCGGTTTTTGGCCCTCTGTTATGAAATATTTTATTCGATGATCTTCTATTGATCTCTCTTCCACCTGACTGCAACACTTTTGCTTACGCAGATGATGCCTTACTCCTGGTAAGTGCGAACAGTCGCACAACTTTAGAAAAAACACCAAAAGATGAGTTGTGAGGGACATCGTAAAAAAATCATGTAGACCAAAAAATGAATTTCGAATGAGCTGCGGTGATTTAGATTGAGAGTCAAAATAGTATCGACTACTTTTTTGTCATGTTCTGTTTGTCGGTATAACTAACCGCGACATAAAACCCTAAATGGCATATTAGTATTTTTCCCTCAATTTAAGGTGGGAAGAACAAACATTTTTTCAGCAAGGTTCCTCTATAAAAAAATGCTAGAATTTAGCACATACCTTAAAATATATTTTTTCAATGATAATAAAATCGGAATATTAAAATTTAAGCACAGATAAATCATTTGTTTTCAGAAGAACCATAATAGATAAGAAGGATCCAGTTTTTAACAGATATGGCGAATATTCAAATAAGTTGAATTAATCCTGATAAAAAGCCTTTATTCTGAATCATTAAATTGTACCTAACTAAGGGTCTAATTAATTCACAATTCTCAACATTTTCGGTTTGAAGATTTCCTTATTCAAAAAGATATTTTTTTCAATAGTGTATATGGGCTAACAACTTTATTAAACATGTCAAGCCTAGAAAACTTTTTTGAATAAATTGTCATTTCAATTCAATCAATAATCCATTTTTTGTTTTTCATATATTGTATAAAAGTGACTTTATTCTTAACACCGCTGTAGCAAGGGAGGAATTCTTTCTCCATTATTCGTAGAAATTTTAAAATCCACGTATTTAATGCCAAATATAATGTTAAATGTGATATAATATTTTACACTTTTCCTTGATGGGTATATTATTGTTTTCTTGCCCTTCCGAAATTTTCATAACACGATAATATAAACTTGAGACGAATGACTAGAAAATTTAGCGTCCCGGTCTAAGAACACCAATTTGCTCTTGCATCTCGGTGGGTATATATAATTATTTTCTTTGTTACGGCGCTGAGACAGGATGTAAAATTATATAATATTTTAGCGTAGCAGGTAAAGTATAAAACGATGTTAAATAATCCGCTAGATTAAATATCTTGTCAAGCAAGTCTTAAAGCAGGCCAATAAAAAGCTTCGGAAACGAATTAATAAAATCCCTACTTTATAACTACTAGTAATCATGAAAATTCACAACTCTCTACTACTGGAATAACGGCACCAACGCGCTGCGTAGACCCAGTGATGTGCGAATTATTCCCATACAGAAGGGTTACTTGCATAAGTAATGCCCAAATAAATCGATGGCCTAATGTTATAATCCCGTAAGTGACTTTTTACAAATTTTACAGGAGGCTAAAACAACTGAACATTTACGTTAATATGTGTAGGACATCGAAATAACAAATTTTAATCATGTAGATTGTAGACTAAGGAAAATGTTGTGGCAAAGAAGTTAATTTCTGTCCTAATTTTCCCGTATATGGTATCCGTATATTATTTTAGCAAACCGTGTTTGTTAATGTAAGATTTTTCGTACTATTTCTGATAGATTCGTAATAATCTCGATGCGGCAAATGGTTATTATCTATTGTCACTGACTTTTCATTTTAATATTTTTTTATTAATAAATTTCCCAATTGTTTTATGATTCAAAACAATATTTAATTTCTCAAATTCATACCAATACTAATACAACGAGTATTTCTTTACTTTACCTCTCTTCACAGCAATATTGATCAACTAAATCATCACCGGTTCTCGAAACCGTCCGTTTTGTTGAAATACTTTATTAGGAATTCAAGATACAAATACAGGTATCAGTGTGGATCCTACACTTATAATATTTTATCTAGTAAATAATATTTGTCGTATTTGTATCTTCTATATAAACGTTAGACACTGTTTACTGTCTGTCCGTTCGAATCCATTCGTGCGCTCGAATGCCTGAAGATGCCGAAAGGCGAAGTGTACAGAATCTCACTAATTCAAATTTGATATTGAAATTCCATCAAGTACCCTCAGTCGATGTCTTAAATTATAAACACCTATATCCAAGATCTCAAATTGAAATTGGAAAATTCAAATGCATGTTGACCTTACTGGGATTCGAACTCAGACCTACCTTGATTGCTAATGTAAAGCACTTAACCACAGAGGTCGATTTTTTTTATATTATGCACATACGTTCATGTATTAATGTCATCCATTGGCTGTTAACGAAGTAAGAAGTGACATGGCTTAAAAAAGAAAGTTTGGTTTCCCACACATCGAATAGTCACTACAGTCAGCATATTTTCACACGCCACTGCAGCGAGGTATTTGCCGCGCGCGGCAGAGAAGTGATTAACTGGCAGGGCTGTATCTTGCGGCTAGCTCCAGATAAATTACGCCAAATTGGACTGAGCGCCAACTTTTACGACTTTTTGTCGCACCCTGTGCTCACGCGCGCCATTTCAAACTACCTCTCTGTGCCTCTAATACCCTCGTATTTAGGAGTCCATTACACGATACGGTGCGGTCCTTGTATCTGCGAAACTGCATGGAAACTTACGATCAACGTCTCCCACTCTATAATATGAATTTTACAATTACGTTTACAAGGTTATGAGACTTAAAGATCGTAAGCAATGCGACATTCTTCTATTCGTATTATTTTTTTTCAAAGGTCTTCTTATGGTTTCGAAAATCCGGGATTGGATTGTCAGCCTCACGCCCAACCCTATTTTCGAAGGACCGTATCTCCCTTCTCCATTGGTCTTGACCATATGCGCCACAGATTCCTCGATCTTGAATATGGTTGCGAAGGTTTCCAGGGGCTAGTTTGAGAGACCAAGTATATTGCCCATGCACTTCCATATTTAGCCAACTCATGAAGGAAAACGGAACGTAGAAAGACGGGCCCTCATCGATTGCCATAGGAAAACGGAGAACCAAGTGGAGTAGACCAGACTGATTGAGACGGCCAAAGATCATTCTGAAAGAAAAGCTCATCTAGCGCCAGAAAATAAAAGAAAAAAATCTTTTTTTTTTGTCTTACAATACTATCGTTCTGAAATTATGTGGAACCTATAAAGGGTGGTCTCATATTTCCAACTAATTTATTGCTAGTCTAGGTACAGAAGTCTTGATATTCCTTTCTCGTATGTAGGTATTATGGCAAAATACTCTCTCTTTTTCTGACAGCTTAGTGCTTTAAATGGGCGGGGGAATAAAAATAACATTTTATGAATACTGTTGTTATTCAATTTAAATTGTTTGAACTGTCGTCATTGTCAAGTAAAATTAAATATGTAATAATATAAAATTAAATTAAAAATTGGTAACTTAGTTATTCCACTTGGTCTATCACTAACGTGACGCGTTTCGCCTCTTTAAGAAGCATCTTCAGACTAACCGTACCTTCGAAATAAATATATAATTAATATTAAACATAATCTGCGTTTCGTTGACATGCCTGAGTGGCTTGAAGTTGGCCATAGAGACTCACATAATGTATTATTAAATGCTTCTTGTTTACCGTTAATCAGCTGAAAGCTGTCTGCGTATAGATATAGAATGATTTTAAATTGTACATACAATAAGTATGTGAGCAGATAATACGATGAATAAATTGTTGAATAGTTGAACAAGTTGTGTCATACAGCTTCATGTAATATGGCCAACTCTCCAGTTTCCGCAAGGGACCAAGCTTTTTCGTTTCTCCTCGATTCTGAGTACTCACTCAAACCTTTCTTGTGACTAAAAAGGTGAGTTTTAAACTAATTGGCTAGTTAGTTACACCGTAAGAAGCCTGAGAATGTTTTTACATTCAATATTTTGCGGAGGCATTTATAAATTAGATGCTTATTTGAATGTCCCAATAGTATTACGACGTTATTATTATAATCATAACAACCATTTGTCTAAAACAAAAGAAATCACCCCAACGGACATATTTAGACAAAGTTATCTCTAGGGACAACAAAACCGGTATTACCAAAACCGAGATCCCGTTATTTCGGCTGCTTTTTCAATACTGAAATACCCGTGTTAGAAAATACATGTATAATATATCGGTATACAGCCGAGTTGTCAAAGCTCTTGAGCTTTCGTCCATTTCGGTTGCGATGTAAATTATTTTGAATCCCAGAACAAAATGCGTGGAATATTTGATTTTTTAAATTTATTATTTCTTTTATTTTGGCACTATATTTTAAAACACCGCTAATATTTTACGGTTGATACAACATTAGATATGTAATATCGGCTTTATCTTAATGTGTCTGTCAATTTGTATTAAATGTTTTGCCTCTTATATGCTAAACTTTGGTCGTCTAGCAATGTGGGAACCGATTTGAGTAGGGTTGGGGAACACGCGACCTTTTGAATGAATCTTTCTTGACGAAAATAGATTTCAATTTACGTTTATATGTTTTGATGGTGCTTAGTTAATTTAATCGAATAAATAATAAATGTCAAATTCTAAGCTGTATTTTTTCTTAGTTAGTTTATATAATACAATATAATAATGAAGTTATCACCATCAAAACCTAATGTCTGTACATTTTTTTACATATCATTTATCGTAAAATGATCAACAATACAAGAAGAACAACAAGCTTGTACTGTTTGCCTTTGCCATAATAGTAGTTGAATCGGATAACTTGTAAGGATATCTATAATTATCATCTAAGCCACAAGATGCATTCTCTACGTTTAGCTTTAACCAAGCGCCATTTTGCAGTCCAACTAATTCCTCGTTTAATAATGCGCATCCGTATTCATTTCTTTTTAGAGATGGTACACGGAGAAAAACAAAATTTTCTACCAGTAATTACAAACATTTGATGTTTAAGCTTCGTTACAATATTTTTAAGGTGTTTATAGCCAATTCTCGGTGGAAAGGACTATATTTTAAAAAATGAAATACAATTTGTTTTTCGTTACTTACGCGAATGCTCGCTATGAGCGATCTCAGTCCTATCTTTATAAAACACGTGGAAATAGTACAAAATAAATATTGCTTTATTGTTTAAAAAATCATTACAACATTATTACCTTCGTCTGTCTGTTGTAAAAATATTTTTCAACAATTTAATGCTGCAAAAATAAGCCGGGTCCGTGGTGCAGGGGTAAAAGTCGTTTGCTTCGATTACGAATCATACGGCTTCGAATCACAGTGCGGACAGTTTCACAAATTGGTTTTTCATTTGATTTATAGACATCTGTTCGAAGGCATGAATGTTTGTGATATATGAAATTCCTTCCTACTCGATCCTAAAAACGGGGAGTAGTGAGACCGATTATCCAACCACTAGTGCTATCCTATCCCTAAACTTCTATGAAAAGGAGAAACTGAGTTACAAGCAGTTCTCGTAGAAGAATTTCTGTTGGAATACCTCCATTAGAAGGCCATATGCCCCACATTTGTAGCGGACATGGTTAAAAAATCCCGTTTATTAATCACTAACTAATCACATCTTTTCAAAAACAGTAGTCGAATGGTCGCTATTAAGCTTTTCTCGTTATCGATTGCGCGGTGAAGGGTTCGATTCTTTATATGAAAGCATTCATACCATGATTTTTCAATCAATACTTTCATCACTCATTTCCCAGTCGATACTGAAATTGAGCCACAGAGTGAATGATAGTGATTTCCAAATAACATCCATCTTTCCTTACTCACTACAAAGATGGAGTCTTAGCGACTGAATTACGAACAGTTCACATAAAACAGTAGTGCTCTATTGGGAGCCCATACACTCTACATTATAATAGCATAGTATTATTACAAAAACGAATAAAAAACAAAGAATAGCTGCATTCTGTTGCACCTACCTTCATATGTGAAATAAAAATTTATCGTAAAGGTATCGTTTGAATAGTGTGTACTGAAAAGTTTTGCTGAACACGTACTTTTATATTTATAACAATAAAACACAAATAATAGTACTTGATATAGTCAAACCTTCCAATTTTTATTACATCATGGTCTCATAAAGGAGCAATAGTTGCTCTTTTACGAGAAGAAGTTGTTTTTTGGACGCTCAGCGCTTCTTTTTCGGAGAGAGTAAGGATAGAATGTCGAGGCTTGAAAAGGACTTGAAGTTAGTTACTCGCTCTCGCTGCGCCCCGTTTATGGGAACGGGTGGGTGGTGGGACCGGTGGGGAATGTAAACATCACGGACATCAAAGCATTTGAATTTAAATCCATCAATTGATTGAAGAATCAATTTATGAAATTATCCGTACGGGAATTCGAAACCGTGGACACCGCAACCGAATATGAGAACGATCAAGAGCGTTGATAACTCACCTACATGTCTGTAGTTCTTATTCCGTAATTTTATAGTATGTTCAAGACCGGTATCGTTTATCGAGGGAGAATTTTCAACTGACATAGTGACGATTGTCAGTATTATTAACTTATATGATAATACTGAGATGAATGACATTGATTAATTAAGAGTATGAAAATATTTAAATTTGAATTATATTCCGTGATATTATAACTGCAGTAAAAGCAATAATGTTGCATTTAGGTTTAATTTTTAAACAATTACAAAGGAAATTTATTTCTCCCGCACTCAAATTAAATTCTCGTTAAAATTTAGCCTCATTCCAGACTTAATAAACTTAATTCACTTTGAGCACAATACCAGAGTCAGTTGAATCTAAATCTTTGGTCGAAAGAGAGAATTATGTATTGTCTGGCCGCAAAGATACTTGCCCCAATGCACTTGCCACCGCATCACCCCACGAACTTTCAGACTTTGCACACTTGCCCGAAATCCGCCTTGCTCTGCTTCCCTGCACTTTGTATAATTTGTTTATACTTGGGATATATTCTGAATTATTGAATTTCTAAATCACGAAAAACAATATTACAGATTTTGTGTATTTATAAGAATGATTAAAATTTACAACAAAAGAAACATTTTTTAAAAATGTAATTGAATTAAATTAATTATAATTCCTCGATTGCATTTTATAATTTTTTATTAGAAAAGTGCTATAATATATACGTCCAAACAAAGTATTGTATTTTCTCATAATATAGTTTAACTTAAGAGGATATAGTAGGGCTTTTTCCCACTAAGCGAAAATCGTTGATCGTTTACACAAATGCAGAATAGAATCTAGAAAAAACGGGCTTTTTACTAATTCTTTTATATTTCAATATAACATCGGACCTTTAGTGAACATGTTGTGAAAAACAATTTTAAGATAAATTCATTATTTTATCACAATTATTACCAAACGAGCAATAAATAATAAGTAAGTAAGAGATTAGTTTCACATTAACACACACATTGTTTTATGGCATATTAATTTATATTAAATAAACCTTTGCTTATTTTTTTGTAAAAAAGAAGATATTTCAAGAATCTAACTCTAATTTTAACCAAATTTATTCTCTGGGCTTTTCGTTTTAACAACCTCTACACATTTTTTCTCACAGTAATGCTTATTGAGTCAACAGCGTTATGTAATATTTAACCAGAATATAAATTTGTGGTCTTTATCCGTATAAAAGTGCTAAATTACACTCATTGTTATTTCCAGCCGCATCTCTACCAAAATGTCTACGTTTTCACCATCTTGCCCGCAATCCAATTTGCCCCCGCCTCTCCACATAATTCTCAATACAATTCCATACTTGTGCACACTTGGCCCGCGCTACGGACTGCGGACTACCTACCCCACTCCACCCCTTAAGGTCATTAGCTCAGTTTTATTAGGCGTAAAGCGAGACCCCTGGGGGTAGTAAGGAGACGCCGCCGCGAAAGGGTTAAGTCTGGGGTTCAAACCACCACGGCACACTGATCAGGGTTGAAGTGTTATGCATTTTTGGCGATCATTTTAATAAATTGTGTTATACGAGAATCGGTTGTTTGCCAATTTCACGTAGACTTTTCTCAAAAAGAGCAGAATAGACAAGTCACCTTTTTTAAATTCCTATTTTCATGTATATATAATCGGCGACTTAGTCAAAGCGATAACAACAGTGATCTTCAAATCGGCCTCTGTAGTCTAGTGGTAAGTGTTTGCCCTAGCGATCAGGTGGGTCCTGGTTCATTTCCCAGCAAGGTCAATATCAAATTTAAATTTTAAATTTGTGATATTTGACATGAATGACTTCTGAAAATTCTCAACGAGTTTATCTGTATGATTTCCTAATTTTCAAAATATTTTACGCATTGGCTGTCAGCTGTAATGCCAGATATTTTTATTAAATTCTTTAAAAAAAAATACCCAACTGGATATTAACATTATTTTCTTTAGTGATATATAATTTTATATTAAAATTTCCATTGTTTTAAATTCATCAATAGCTTAAAACGTGTGTTCATCTTTATACCCTATTCTTCCCCCTCGTCAAAAAATAATGGCGATCAAATAGCTTGCAACCGGCCTATTTGAAAATGTCAAATGTTATACTCACAATTAAAAATAACAATAATTTCAAACTGTTTTCGTTTATTATCCGATAATCGCGTTTCGGTTTAAATTGAAAGGAAAAGTTTGAAATAAAAACAGGAAGAATAAGTCAATAATTTTCTATCGGTTAATTTAGTGTTATTTAAGTGTAACGCGGCCGTTTTTGCAAACGATAATGATTGATTTAACTAATCGTAAGATTTCTATATTTACATAAAACAATTAATTTTTTTATCTGGAAAGAGACTTGGTCTGTTTTCGGTTCCTCTGCGTTATTCCAAGATTAATTCCGATCGTAGCCATGTTCAACCCTGAATGTAATCTACGTTTATTATGACTGCTAGGAGTTGGGCTGGGGCAACACTTTGGGGGGCAGTAATAGACCCCAGTGCATAGTGGCCTCGAAGACGTATCGCTGATCTGGAGACCAACGGCTCACGTCTAATCTAATAGCTTAAATTTAATACTTTATTCCAGTTAAGCTCTTCTAGATAATTTGAAAACCATACGTAGTATCCCTCTTCGTTAATGCGAAAAGAATAGCATTTAAAAATAAAGTTTCTAGTTTGCTTACTAGGCTGTTTGTCGTCGAGGTCAATTGAGAAATTTCTCAATAAATAGGGTTGAGATAGCTATGAATAAAAATATATCAAAAAGTCTTCGAAGGGATCCCAAGGGAAAGAGAGCAACGGGAAATCGTGAATACGATGAAAAGATATCGTCGTGAATGATGCTGAAAGGCTTATGATAATCTACAATTGTAAAAACATTGGTTAAGATCTGGCCAAATTAAGTAACGTGATAAAGGAGGCCAGGGATTGATTTGAGCTGTATAATAAGAAGAAGAGATAGTTGTGTGCTATTCCTTTAAATTATTTTTTCACACAATTGGCAATCCACTGATACTTTTCACTGGGTTTATCCCATAGCACAACAGTGCTCAACGTTTTCGAAAAATTGCAAGGAATTTCTCAGAAGCAATTACTAAAGACAATGGGCTCAAGTTTACTTGAAAAAATGACAAACTCTCTATGAATTACTATCTAATCAATTTGAACTAAGCTTTTTCCATATTATATTTAGCGAATATATTTGTAGCTGGCTTTTTTCTATGTGTTTAAATTGTACGGCATTTGGAAATTCTAAATTCTTTTAAAACAACTATATATTCTATGACTATATACGCTATGACAAGTCTTATATTAATTTATTTCCAAAAAAATGTCAGGACGTTAAAGACTTCCAATGTATTGTTTCCAGTGATTCGTCTATCACCCAATATCCACATTCAACATGTATCGCAATATTGAGTAAATAAAAAATGAATCACAACTCACGCTCTGGTCTCAATGAAATTTACTGTTTATGCGTCATTTCTGTCTATGGAACAAACCTGACACGACTGCAGCGACAATAAAACCTCGCATCACAATTCGTTAAATGGCCGCTGCCGTCGCTGCTGCAAACAAACATCCGTTTCCCGTTTCGTTAGAATACGTTTGAAACGTCGGCGTTGTCGTTATCGTAACCAGTCCGCCGTTATAAAGCAGCGATTCTAAACCGGTATTACACGACATTGCTTAGGTTTAGATATTCTGCAAAAAATTTCAAATTGAAAATGACCATGTGTGATGGATGTTCTTTAATTAGTTATTACTTATAATATTTCAAATACATACTTAGCAATTATAATAAATTGAATCTTTAACACATACAGTGGTACAGAACAGTGCAAATTTAATTAACATGTTTTGTTTTAAATGAGATCAGCCTAGCAAAAATTGCCTCATAAAGGTGTGTTCAATGTTGTCATACTTTTTTACAAATCAATCATATAGTCACGAATCACCAGCGTCATGAAAATGTTAAAGTGAAAACTGAAAATATCAATAAATAGTGGAATATAAATTAATGGAGTGGTATTTAATACTCCACCAAATGATTTAAATGTGGTCTTTTTACGTCAAAAATATATTAGCACCATTACGCATTTATGTTGAAGCATTGTCAAAAATATAAAAAACAAAATGTTGACCACGGCGCATTTTTTTCATGCGTAAAACAATGAAATCAATACCAACATTGAATATATTAAAATGTCTTGAACATTTTTTTTATGAGGGATATTGTGTAAACAATATTTTTGGCGCTCCAAATAGTTATGCTTCGTATTAAAATATAATTTATAAACGATCAATGATTTTTTCATGACTTTTAGATCTTTACCTCATTTCAACAGTTAAAATATTTTTTATACAATGTCGATTTCAACTTTCGGTGGGATATGGCTCAAACGACGATCAACCTAAAGAATCTTTCAATGCTTGAATGATTCAATTGTGATTATCAAGTCTTTTTCAGCACAGTGAAAATATTAACTAATATTACGAAGTTGTATATTTCAGCTAGTAAACATTTCAATTATATAAAAACGTTGTGTGGCTCCTAAAACGTTAAGAACCACTGTTATAATACATCGTGATGTGCAACTGGATGAGCTGACCCCGTTGCATCTATTTATCTTAACAAATCTCAAATGCACTAACTAACATCAGTCCAAAATTAGCAAACAAACTACCTAGAAATACCACATTTTATTACCATATATTATCTCCATACATTATATTTTCGTAATACCAATAAGATAGATCTAGAGACTTTTTAAGTAGATCGTAAGTGATTTATATATACATTTTTAAATAAATTCCGTTCTTTCACCATTTCTGTGGCAAAAGAAATTCAGAAAAACCGATTGATCCATATCAATCGGTTATAATTCTTCGATCTAGTATTAAGACCGACGATATGGAGTCAAAGGCGTTAATAATCCGAATTCTAGTATTCTTGTATTGTCTGATTTAATTTATCGATTAAATCTGACAAAATTACATACCTATACAAGTTAACACTCTGTTATTATGACTGCCCATTTACCTAGCAATAAGATTACGCATAGTTATAAAAATCAGTTGAAGTTCTTTAATTACTGAAATCGGAGCTCGAGTCTAAGTCTATGGTTAAGTCGGAGACGGTAGACTTTCAACGGACTATAAAGCCTCTATAAAGAAACAAACAAATAATCTGCCATCGGAGATTTTTGAAACTATTTTCATTGCTTTGTAGTTTAAATATGTAATCTGCAAATATTCTTTGCATATCGTCTCCTTATTCTTTGGCATACATCAATTGGTTAGCACTTAGTTTTCCTTGACTCATTTTTATATCTTTATCATATCTGTAAAAGAAATTGAGCATGAATTATCCCTTTCTTCGTTAATCTTTATCCTTATGTATACGCAGCAACTTGAATTTATGACCACTCCCAGTTATTTGATTGCATCTTTGTGCAGTTTGGCCAGCGTATCAAAGTATAACTTTATTATTTTTTGTACATATATCGCTTTTTAGAACGTGTGTGAAACTTATTCCGTATAAACGGACAACAAATTCTGGAAAACAAAATATTAACTATGTTATCAGTCTTACCATTTATTTGTTTAATTAACTTTATTGATTGTTTAGATTCACGATAAAATCGTAAACAATGACAACCAATTAAATGTTATACTACAAAAAACACAACGATCGAAATCACGGTTTATGTATCATTGATGTCTTTTGCCGTTTGATTTATTATTTACGTATGACGTGAGTATCCACAACACGAATTTGAAGAGTTTCCTTAATATTTTGAGTTTGAAGACTGTCAACATATTCAAGCACCCGACAATCAAATCCATTCTTAAGGACGAATTCATGAGTGTTTTATAAATCTGAGCTTACTTACGAATGTTCAATATTTAGTAAGGTCATTTTTTATAACGCTTTGTTTTGAAATATACAATACCAAACACGCACTCCGCTTATTAGCGCAGACCCGCTACGTTGCAGGATCTACGCGTCGTAGCCGCGTAGAGTTACGACCGCTATTTAACCACTTGAAACATAATAAGTCGTAGTAGTGATTTGTGATATTTGTTGGCGCAGGCAGTGGCTAAAGACCACTCCCGGTGGGGCAAATCCAGTAGCGTGCACAGACGTTTAAGACAGGATATGCAGTGCAGACATTTTAATTTTAACAAGCTCACAATTATTATATTATACAGTACAGAATCACCAAGCTAAACAATTTCAATTTTCTCCTTCTACAATATAATTCTATACTTTCGTTGTGTAAACGATTGCTAATTTTTAAGTTTACCTACCAACGAAATCTTTTGAATCGACGCATTCTCAAAAAAATGCTTGCCTCTCGAACATACTTTTTCTCCACCTGAACTGTCTTTATTTCTTAGTACGGCATGATTCGATCAATCAGCTACATGACTAATCAGTAACTATCAATTATGATATATAATGAAAAAGACAATTTTCGATATGGTTTTGACACTCAATTCTCTTCTTGCATTTCTAACAACAACTTAAATTTTCCTTATATTGTTTCAAAGTAAATTTCTCCCCTATTTTAATCCGTTAATTAGTTCTTAGCATGTGTGCCAAGATGACATATAGCCCGTACATATTTATAAGCATTTGATTGTAATATTATATTGTTATAAAACATCAAAATCACGTGGGAGGCATGTGCTTTTTAGGGAATACGAATATTGAAACCCACAAGCCCACTAATTCACTCCTTCTTACATTATCCTTCCTTTAACCGGAGCACATGTCTATGCTATGTATTACAGGCATGCAACATTATCCTTTCAATCTACTGTATTGAATTTTGACAGTGTGACATGTGTGTACAATTGCTTCTATTATAGTTTACGTAATATAGAGTTCATTATTATATTACCTTCCCGTAACTCATATTTAATAGAGCATATCTATTCCGCGTGCTAATACCAAATGCGTATATAATACGATAATGACACAGACTCTGCTAGATGGGAACAGCAAAGGCAGTCAGCGCTTATCTGCCTCTATGGACTGCACGCTACTGGGGCACAGCTCAACCGGGTGTCAGGTCGTTAGCGGGCGTCATCCGGGGACGGTTGTGTTGTTCCTCGACCCGGTTATTTTTACGAGCCCCGTCCGCACAACCCGGCGACAAGTTTTACGCCTCGCCCGAAGCAAATGGTTATTATTATTTCATATTCGTCCACCAAAACAATACTCTATGTCAGAGCTTACCATTCGGAGGCCCGCGGCAACGCCGACATTTGTTTCATTTCTTTCTTAACGTAATGTTAGCCGATTTAACAAAAACTAGTCCGCGCCAAATGCATTAATACCGGACATGTCTCTCGTTATTTCTTTCGTCATTTCCGCATCCTATATGCCCACGGCAAGGAGTGTCTGAATAAAAGGGTTGAGGAGCATGATTTGTAACCGAAAAGAATAGTTCACATTTGAATAATCAGTACATACTCCTTGGCTTAAACAGGAATGTTAAATTAAAAAATCAGGAGTTATAAATTTGTGTTTTAAATAAATAAAAACGATTATATAGTTAAGAGATATGTTACATTGCAGTTATATTTTTTTAAATTTCCAATAGATTATCCCACTCATTTTTTTTAAAACATAATTTTATCAAATAATATAGACCGGTTTCACAATTTACAATTTACGACATGGACTGAGGGTGCTTGATGGATTATTGGATGGATTGGAATTATTGAGCTTTTGTACATTTCCATATATTTTATCACTAACAACCCGGGTTTCGCCTTTCGGCATCTTCATGCATTCGAGTATGCGAATGGACTCTAACAAATACATGGAAATGTACAAAATCTCAATAATTCAAAATGTTATGTTCAACACTTTCTTTGCTCCCTATCAATTCAATTATGTTAATAAGAATAAATCACAATGTTAACAAATAATCAGGACTTGTTTCGCTTATCGGAAAAATTATAATAATAATAAATTTGCACTTAATTACGTGAACTTTATAAACCCATTTATACTAAATATAACTCACCACCCTTAGTATAACTCATGACACCATAAGGATCATTACCATTTCTTTTTCGTCACTACACTATAAAAACCATTGAATATTTATGAATATCTGTACAGTATGAGGTGTAAACGAGAAAAAAACTTTTAAGCTGTCTTATGTAGTCTGTCTGATTCTCGAGGTGTCTCTCTCTGCATTACATATTGCGTACGCCATTTTACTTACATTCTACTACCATACAGTAAGCTTACGCTATCCTGCAGTGTTATGTGCATATAAATAAAACATTTTAGGACATTTTCGTTTTTATAGAGCTGTTTGGCTCACGCTTCCAACTCTCAATTCTAATGAAAACTGCAAACTTACTATTTCTATTTCTTGTTTCAGGTTGTTGGAAGTACACCTAATCTCACATTAACGGTTGACACATCAACAGCTGGCAAATACAACTGCAAGGCATCGGTCATGGGATTTCCAGAGATCGAAGCTGAAGCGGTCATATACCTTAAAGGTAAGCTTGCCACTTTATTTTTATTTATCGCCAAGACACTATTTTTTAAAAATTGTATCCTATAAGAGATGATATTGTGTGGAATGTTTTATGGTCACACAATAGTGGAACACTAAAACATATGTTTTAAGTCAATTGTTTTATTATGAAAAACAGATTAAAACAAATATTTTGCATTACGGCTAATAATTGCCAATGCATCAAATTACTTACACACGTATCAAGCTTTGAAATGACTTCATTTCAAAACTGAAATTTACTTTCTTTGTGTTGTAAGCCATTATATTATAGTGCACAAAACAAATTTTTATAATAATTTTTACACATATCGACAACAAAATGAGCTCAAAGCACGTAGCCAGTTGATTACTTATTTCAAATATTTTTTTAATTTCTACAAATGTTTTCTGACATTGATCTGGACAAAGGAATTTTGATTTAAAAGAATTGTGCGCTTCAGGAAAAAAGTTTCAAGCCACACAAATAACCAACACACAGGCATCTGTTTGCACATCGACAAAATAATTGAATTTATCATTTTTTCAGGACCTCCAAGCATAGTGTCTCATCGAACACAGTTAGGAGTTGCTGGTGACAACGCTAGGATTGAATGCAAAGCAGTAGCCGTTCCGAAACCAACATCAGTCAGCTGGATATTTAACGGAAAAGAAATCAATACAAACGTAGATATGGTAAATACTTAATATTTCTAATTGAACAAATTGCAGCTCAAAAATATGTAACCGATTGCTTAATCGACATTTGTAATACAGTGCCTTCAATGAAGATGGCGGATAGTAAACAGCTGTTTTCATAAATGACAGTTGAGTAGAATATGAACTAAAAATAGCTTTTTTTTAAGTTTTATTTAATCAATAATCAAATTAAGTTTGTAATATCAATAAATTGTAGTGTTTACTTATCTCAGGCAATGACGAATATTGATAGAATGATATCTGTGTTTGTTATACTTGAAATATTTTCGCGTTATTATTAGATATTCTGAATGTCAATTTCAGTGAAATGAGAACATGATTTTAGACACTTGAAACAATAAGGAAGCGTTGTTTTATTATAAATGACTGTTTAAAATTACTTTTACGTTCTTTTTATTATCCAACTGTTTATCATATTTCATAATAATATACGCTACAAAAAACGTATATAATATGTGTATAATACATCATCGCTTAGTAAATTTCTATGATTACTGTTCGTATCTACTTGCTTATAAATCAAGTTTTAATGTCACCACAATAAAGAATCATGAATCTGTGTTTAAATAAAAATTTTGGTTGCTTTTAGGACTACACAATTCTTGAAGACTTGCTTGTGGACGGTGTGATGTCGACTCTGGTCATTAGAGAGAGTGAAGAGAAACACTTTGGTTTATACAACTGTTCTGTGACAAACGAATATGGGACTGATGTAGTCGAAATCAATCTGATGCCACAATGTAAGCATTTTTCACATAAATCATATTATGTAGCAGCTCAGCTGTAGACACAAAAATGTGTTGAGTTTTATTCACCAAACTAAAAATTTATTACAAATATGATATTTTTTCTGCAGCCTCCTTACCTATGCTGACAATCGTGCTCGGTGCTGTGGTTGTCATAGTATTAGTTGTCGTGATGACAATCATATTAGTCTTCTGCCTGAAGAAAAGACGCTCAACCAGTAAAGCATCTCGAGGAAAGAGACCCGACGTGATGGCAGATGCGGATGGCAAAGGAAGTGTCGACAGAACTTCTTATATAAGTGATCACAAATTGGACCTAAATAAACATGTCGAAGACAAGTGTAATCCGGTGAGTCAACTGCAATCATTACAATCTGATAATCGTTACAAATTTAATAAATAATCTGAAAATAGACAATTGATCGTTTCTATAAACTCCGTACATTTATTATTAATGGTATTTCCTTTTTCAATTTAGAATGAAAATTATATTACTATCGAACAACAAGAAACTAAGAATCAATGATTTTATCTTAGATGAGAAAATTATTTATGAATGAATAAAACGAAATAATTAATCCAACATAAAATAGCAAAACCTGAAAACATTAATTTATTGTTGTAATTATAATAAAATTTTGTTTCTATTATTTCAGGAATATTCTAGTCAAGACTACAGAACAGGTGTTCCACTTGCTGGCCCGGTCACTCTCCCAGCTGACAGAGCTGCGTTACTCATGCAATATTCCAGATATTCAAATGATTATTCAGATCATGCTTTCCCGCCCAACCTAGAGTTCAAGGTATGTAATCAAATTCATTATTCAATAATGAGACCTCTGTTTGTTGATAAATATTATAATCATCTAATACGGAAAGGATGAAGACACAGGGTTACAAGAGAGGCAGAGCAACACTACACACTCACAGCAGTTCCACAATACATACGGCTCAGGCCAGACTCACTTCTGACCCACGAATATAACACCCAGTCTCGTTCGATCGTATTTACTTTATTTGCAGTTTAGGTTTGGTATTAGTGTTTTACAGTATACAATAAAGGTTTACACGGCCTAACAAATATATTCAATTACACTCTAAACAGTTTCTACTTTACACGATTTCACCCTTAAAACTCATGTTATATATAATTTAAGAGTCAGTTCGAGTCCATTCGTGTGCTCGAATGCCTGAAGATGCCGAAAGGCGAAACCCGGGTCGTTAGTGACAAAATACATGGAAGTGTACAAAATCTCAATAATCCAAATTTAATTTTACATGTTATATATTTTTCATGTTAGCAACCTTTTTGGTGTGATACATCTATAATATTCACATAAGATGAAGTGTACACTGAACCAGCGCATAATACCACATCTTCAAGTTTCTTTTATTGGTCGTCCATAAGAATAACAAATTTAAAATGTCAAAACTTCAATATAGACAACTGAACCTACTCATTGGATTTTTAATAAAATTTTCTCTTCTTGTTACAGGATGGGCATAATAATAATGGATATTCTGGATATATAGACTTCAGCAGAGAATACAGTCCGCCTCCTTTGCCACTTCACATTCAATCTCCAGTTCTATCGGGCTTGGACTCCCATCCTGCTAACAGGTATTGAAATAAAACAGTTTTTTTATATTAGTAGTGGCCTTCTGCCAGCAGTCATTGCAACTAGATAATTGGTAATGATTATTTTCTCATAGCATCTCCTCTAAGTAGTAATTAAATGATGATTTATAATTGTATTTCAACGAATTTTTAGATTTCTTCAACAAATATATTTGTCTTTTATTTACAGAATTCAGTTATCGTCATTACAATCAAGCAACCAATTAAATCATATGTCACCGCTTAGTGGAAGTTTACCGAGAAATCCTCAGCATGATATGCAAAACACAAATGGTGTCAATTCAAATTCACAAAACAGTAGTTTAAGAAGAGGCACTTCTGCGATCAATGATCCTCTGAATAGTGTCGGCCTACCGACTCCACAGGGTATCATCAGAACACTTGGAACAGGTAAGATTTACAAACAAAAGATTGACTAAACCAATAAATTATTGCCACACTTCACGAAGTATCTAAATACCAAATAGTAATTGTTCGATTTCAAACATTTTACAGTAACTTTAATTTCAAACCCTTTTCACATGTACATTATGACGTAAGAATAAATAGTAGTTTTATCACCCAGTTTGCTAGTTAATATTGATTTTAATAGTCACTCTTTCTGTCCTGCGAAAAACCATTTTGAATGTTTTAAAATTAAATATTCTAAATTTAGTTCAAAGCAATATTAAATAAGAGAGATAGTTGAAACAAAAAAATAATATCCCGACAATGGTACTTATGATGTTAATTTCAAATAAAATTAGATAACTTTGATCCATTGGCTGTGTCACAGGTAGTTTCAGAACCAGTAGTAATAACAAGGTTATCCATATTAATTTGATATTTAAAAAATCCATGAAGTTACCACCAAATCCATCGAAAACTTGTTATGTCATATGTTATTTACTCATTTTTTTATTATATAGCATCTTACGATACTGGAATGATGCTCCAACCAAATGGAGGACTTAAACAAAATGGCGGCAGCATTTTGGCCCCAAACGGAATCGACATTCGATATGCAGCCACTTATGGCAACCCTTATCTTAGATCAGCCGGGGGACTGAGTGAGTTTTATTTATTATTTCTTCTCTTCATTCATTATATCCATTATTGTAACTAAATCAAATGAAATATTGGAACGAAGAGTTTCAAATCAATTTAATTTTTTTTTCCTGTAATTGTTATTTGTATTATTTTTCAGCGACTGTAAACACAGCAAACCCAGCTGCGACTCCAGCGCCGCCCCCTTATAATTCAATTAGAAACTCAGTTCTCAATATGGTTCCATCAGGATCAAGTGCGTATATATATTTAATTAATCTTTTAATCCAACTGCTTTTTAACCATTTTGGTTGAATAAAACTGCTTTCATTTAATCAATAATTTTTGTTTCTTATGTACAGTACATGGACATAGAGATCCTAATGGTGAATGTTTTAAGCAGGAACAAATACACAGCAATAACTGTTAAACTTTAATAATTGAAATCGCAATAATTATTATAATTCTCTCTAACTGTCGAAAACTATAAAGGTACTTAATTTCAGTTATAAGCGAATCCTTCACTTAAACATTCAACTCATTCATTTTTTACTTCTTTTTCAGATTCCCACATATCACCGTCAACTATAGGTGGGGGAGCTGGTGCTGCGCAACCTCAAGCGGCGCCCCAGTCTCCCCACAATGCTTCGCAATACATTCTTCCGCCCTCATCAGCACACCCTGCAGCGCAGATGGTGCAACTCACTAAAAAAGGTAATATATTAATCATGTAATATTTATTAATCCACAGAATATTGTTAGGTATTGAAAACAAAACATCCTGTAAAATAATGACGATTCACATGTGTGACAGTTAAGTAATAACTGTAAGTATTTTTTAAGACTTCTTTTACTTGTACATGATTTGAATAAAAATATTTGCCATCACATCAAATTGCCAAAGTGTCAAATCACTTGTGAGTAAACATACCTTTGTGTTGCTTTACCTCTTGCTTTTACATTTAACATTGTGATACCTTTGATGCTTTCATTGATTTATTGACTAATGCGATAATGATGATGAACGACTTTTCTGATTTATTCATTTTTTTCCAACAGGAAGTGGAGCACAGCAATCATTGGCGACGCACGTTTGACTCTAAGCTAATTAATTTTACATATCTATGATTAACGTAATATCACTCTAAGCTAACTAAATCAACCTTCCATTTGTATCTATAATCATCGGTCTACATGTATTTTTTCTATCGCATATATTTGTAATAAAAAATCTTGATAATCCAAAGAGGATAGAAAGAGACAAATGTCTTTCAACCATATTAATTTTAAGAAAATAGAAATTTAGTTGTTTGTATGAAGGTGCTCAGAGAAAAGTATTTGGCAGGGCATTAATGCATATTACTTTGCTTATTTCTCAAAATCAAGCAATATTTACCTGAAATTTTGCAGGAATGATATTTTGTATGCTCATAAGTATATGAGCATAAAAATTGCGATAATGTTTTTTATGGTTATTAAATATAATTAAATAAGCTGTCCCAAAAACGAACTTAATTTATATTGAATTGCTATAAATTAAATAAACAAAATATTCACTCTCATTATATCATGCAATCTGGAAAACATATAAATTTACAAAAAGTCACTACAGGCTATTGAAATGAATAAATAGATACCTATATAATTTTATACATTGATTTGAATACTTTAAGATTATTCTTATCAATGATCAATCAATTGATATTTATATGAATCTCCTGAATCAGTATATTGTTAGCTTTGTCTTCTTATAGTCTTTCTGAAAATGTTTTATATGTATCTATTAATGCTCTGACAAATAAATAAAAACTTTTCCAGAAAATTCATCAAAAGTTTTGTGGAATAAAAAAATGATTTTTGTCAGTGCAAAAATATTAAATTTTGTAAATAGCGCCCATCAAAAGATAAAATGTCTGATATGATCTAATAATAGAATGTAAATTGAATTATTGTGAATATTAAATTACTTCTTATTGTAAGTATTTGTAAGGCTAAGTTTTCTATTAAGTAGGCAATGTATTATTATTATTGTCATAAGGTGTAATGAATGTAGAGATGATGTACATATTAAAATTCCGCATCGAAATATCATTAATGAGACTTGCTAGGTAGGTTAATAATTATAGTATGTGAAAGGGTTTGTACGGAACGAGAAATGTGCAATTCAGCTGTTGTAGATTCTAGAGAACATTTGAAGTGTTATGAAATGAAAAAAAACGAATTTAATCAATCAATCAATCAATCAAAGTTGTCCTCCCTGAGAGGAGGTATGACCATTTGATCTTTTGTCTAGGGTTTTAGAGTAAAGTATCACAACGTGAAAAATTCCACAGAATCCTTTCATTTCCAGGCGTTAGGAAATAACGATTTTCAATTAATGTATTAATTATTATTCAATTTCTGTTATTTTCTCCTCTTGAATTTCCATGAATATTTTAAAAGATAGGTACTGATCCCATTGACTACTTTATCTTCCTATCAAATTCAGTAATAAATAAATCACTTTGGATGGGATGAAGTCAATCGGAACCACACTTATTCTAAAACACGGTGGCAAAAGAAGAAATGGTTTTAGTCTAGAATGAAATTAGAATATATAAAATAATAAATTGTAATTTTAACGATGGCTCCTAATTTTCTTGTTACTGTTAAATTAATCATTATGATGTCCAGCCTTGATGAAAATAAATTGTTTTTATCGTTCTTAGTTCATATCTAAATCTTCTTTTTTTATGTACTATTTACTATGGATGGTAGGATTTTTTATATTTGGCATATTTTTTTTAATAATTTCAATTGAACATCCCGCATGTTGCCATTAAACACTACTATGTGCAATGTAAAATCAAGATAGAGATTTTTTATGTACTGATGTAATAGTATAAAATTAACTTTTAACTTTGATTGTCTACCATATTTGTTTTGCATAAAACACTATAGATGTGATTTTTTAATTGGGCTTGATAAACCAAAATGGTCTATCATCCCCATAATTTCTATATTCATATTAACAATTCTCTTTTTCACAGTTTTAATTGTTCGACCTACTTTAATGTCCGAACAAAAACACTGAAGTAAAAATTTTCATGAGTTTGGGGTTATATTCTATATCCAATTTGATTTTTTTACTTGTGGTATTTACAATAGAAACTGTAGGATGTGCCACAGAGGTCTTTTGGATTATTTTAATTTTATAAAATAGACAAAACAGACATCCATACTTTTATAGAAATCTTCAGAATTAACTAACAAAAAATGGCCTAGTTATAAAAATAGTAGTAATATAGTTACTAGAAGGATTCCAACTTGACAAAATACAAGTTTTACCAAATATTGTATTCCTTACTCTCAATAGTTACATATATTATTATAGTTTATGGTTTTTTACAACATGCGGTAGGACTTGAGATTTTATTTGACTTTTTTAATATAAATAAGATTCAATTCAAAAAAAATCAACTTGTGACACATTTTTATTTTTAGTCAGCCTCTGAGGTCTAGTGGTAAGATTTATACTCTAGCGATCGGATGGCTCTGGGTTCATGTCCCAACAAGGTCGACATCAAAGTTTTCAGATTTTGGACATTGATCTCTTCTGCTTGAATTGATTTTGAGTGACTTAAAAAATTGTCATCAAGTGCATCTCATGCAATGTAAAATTTATAAATATTTGGCGAAATGACAATTATTAAATACAGCAAATATTTTTTCATTAGTATATTAAAAAAACATTATCTGGAATTCAAATTATCGTCAATATAATATTTTTGAATAAGTTGGAATCAATCTAGAGACAGCCTAGATTTAAAGTGATCTTTCCTGTGATACGTTCATAAGTCGTAACTACAATTATTATTACTAAAAGAAAGAAACTATAAAATAACTCCTCATTTAATGTTTTTTTATGAAATTGCAAGCGTCATGGTATTGACAGGTCATTTTGTTTGTATGATCTACATTTTAAAATTGAGATTATTTTATTCACGGCATGCCATCAACAAAACAATTAACGCTGTCTCCAGTTTGAGAAGATAATAAGAAAAATATACATGAATATACATGCACTAAGCGCCATAATCAAACATTTATTGAAATTTATAATCAAATATTGAATGTTTTCGTAATTATTAAACTAAAATATTTTTTCAGTCAATTAAAATAATTACTATAACGATTCAAAATAGCATACATTAACCTTAAATATGAGGCTATCCAGATACCGTTTAATCGACATTTAACCAGTGAAGTCTGCCGATAGGTACACATTTGGTGGCTCATATAATTTTTTAAATCTTGATGGATTTAATATAGAACTACTTCAACTACACAATAAAAATGCCATTTTAAATTTCCAATATAAAACATAATATGAATTCTCATCTTCTAAACAAGCATTAGATCTTGAAGTGTATATATCTTTTAAAAGCAAGCCAATCTGTAGGGGCATCACTGGACTTAACAGAATATTTCTACAACAAGGTATCAAATAATGCTTCATGTGTTTATATAAGAATAAGTTTTCTACTAGTTTTTCTATCAACAAAGTTTCAAGCCAAATAGGTGTTTGTTGTACTAACTAATACCAGTGTTTCAATTATATTAATTGTTGAATAGTTCTAAATGGATTTGGGCTTTTTTAAAAACCTGTAAATATAATTTGATGAAACTCATTAGTAAACTCACTAAATGGTTCAATTCATTTGTATTGTATCAATTATTATACGAGGCCTTCTTATTTTAGCTTTCCCATGAGTCTTTGATAGCTGAAATGAATAATAACAAACATCAGTCAATTAGGAAGACGGATAGATACCTTCTTGTTGTATATGACTGAATACTTTTTATCAAGTAAACTTATCTACCTTATGAAACTGTCAAAGTTGTGACTTTTATGAATAAGTATTGCTTTCTTATTTAATGCGAGGAGCAGTTCTCTGAGACATTTTTTTAATACAAGAGCTCTGTTACTGGTGTCTATCTATTTGAAATATTTAATAGACCTATACTAAATATCTTTTTAAAGACATTAGTCTATCCCGAGCCATACTTACATCCATAATTAATGATCAGTCGAGTATAACGACACAAACAGCACCCGATAATTTTTTTGTTTAATATTCTAATACTATAATACTTCAAGTGAAAATTTTATTATTGAATTGAATATGTACTTACAGAAGTCATATCCCAAATAGTATTCTATAATAATTATTTGCTTATATTAAGACATCATAAATTGCTCATTGTTATTTTTACCATCATTCAATAACGCAAGACAATATATATGAAAACGCAAAACAGCTTTGATAGTTTCATTATTATTATGATTTTGTTGTTTGTATCATATTAAAATTTATGTATTTAAAAACTCCAAATATTAATCATATTATTACTTATATCAATCATTGTATAATTGAATTCTACTCTCGGTCCTTTGTTTCAGGATCTCGGGAAATAATAAAAGTGTCATTCTGCAGGTAAAACTATGGGCACATACAAGATGTGCAATTTTATTCTGTTCGATGACATTTTGAGATTCCCACCTTATTGTCAAATTACACATTGATAAGCAATGCTTGAAAAAATACTGTAAATATGAAATTAGTAGTAAATAAGTGATACTTAACATTATTAAGCTTTAAATTAATAAGAAAGTTCTTCGATAAAGTATGTAAGCTTAAGTTGTGTTTAAAAGAATTGAAGATTATTGCTTCGAACAGACATTTCTTTGACACTGATTCATCATATCATATTAGCATTGTACATTCGGGCTTTGACAATTTTGAATAAAAAATACTGATTTTATTTAAAATTTCACCATGTAAAATTCCACCAAACACATTATGTGCAATCAGTTTTATTTGGTTTTATCTTTCTACTAAACTCCAAAATTTTCAAGAAAAGCCTGAAATATGCAATACGGTACAAAGTATTAAGCATGCCTGTGACTGGTTATTTTTATTCTATCGTCTTCCTAATGCATATGAAACATTTAAAAGTTGTAGAAAGAAGAATAGCAACATCAATGATATGAAATGTCTGTTCGAAATCAGCAACTAACATTTATATGAACCTAAAACATTGTGTATTAAGTATATCATGCAATCATTCTGTACATATCTTTATACACACATTTCTCTCTTGATAGTGAGTGTACAGAAAATTGGCTGCAGAAATTAATCATTGACAATTCATTGCACAAACTACAGAAAAGTTGACTCAAAAACAGATTAAATCAAAAATTTAATATCAAAATAACCTGCAACTCTACAAAATCAAATTTTCTCGGATGTATGTTTAAGCTATTTTGGTATTCTATCATACCATTAAGATCTTATTGGATAATGGCACTGAATAAGGTTAAAAGCAAAAAGTGTCAAATATCATAAAGCTGATCGAAAAACCTGCAAAACATTATTATTAAGTTTGAAGTAATATTTAAGGATAATCACTTCCAAATCTGATGAGTTTGAGCAATCAATTACCTGTGATTAACTTTCTAAGCCTAATTTTCCGCGACCTTTTACGGTAAGGATTTTTCATAAAGTGACAACTATCTTCTAAAAACAATTACAATGACGGTGCTTCATGAATGTCACATATAAGAATAAACTGTGTCCAATTATTTGGCGTCATATTTGTATTGACAAAGCTCAAACATTTCTTCCCTAGACAGTGTAATAGCTACCAATAACATATCAAAATAAAACTAACTATAATGGATTCAGTTGTACAAAATTTACCACCAAATTTATACCTTTTGTGTACTTTTAATATTACACTTAAACTCTTGTCATTTCTATTAAGTATCTTCTGTTAATTCTTGCTTTGATTAAATATCTTTATTTTCCGTAGTTAATATTCTACAAATCTTTATAAATTAATATTTTTACTTTGCTTAAAGATTATCGGTCAAAAGATTTTTATAAATATCATTTATTTAATTCTTTCTGCTTTCTGTTCTCAGAATTTTATTATAGAAGCTTTATATAGGTTTTACAATTACTTATAGCCATCTATTATTTGGAATTTTCAAATCTGCGAATATATTTGTAGTGTACTTAAAACATAAATGATCGTCAAGAAAAAGAGAAATAAATAATGTGTAAATATCTCAGTATCAACACAATAAAACATCATACAATTAACTACAAGTTCTTGTAACGAATTTGTCATTTTCTCATCTGGCAATAGACGTAATCAGATGGCTATGGGCTATAATAATCTATTACTTTATATAGTATAATTTATTTTTGTTGAATAAAAACCATGTTTTTATGTAGAGCAAAGTTTTATTTTTATTTTAAATGTGAGAGCATCTTTAATTATTGTGAATAATAAATAATACTTTTCTTTAGTTCTAAAGTAATTTTTTCTGCAAATGTGTGATTGTCAATTGTTATACAGGGCCTGAAAATACATATTCAAACTTGAAATTATGTCTTTTATTTATTCAAATTGTCTAAAAACATTTACGCAGTTCTCGCAGCCCTGCATTGATATTCAGTGACGCTCCACATGAGGACCGCCAGCTGCAAGTCAGCTTGTTGAATCTCTTTCCGCAGATTCACAACAGCACGCCGGATATTCACCACAGGTGAAGCATCGTTCATTGAAGAACCTAACCAAAAGTATTAATATAAATAATATCATTATCAACATGAAGAATACATTGCCAAGTTACATTGCCAATTAGAAACATAAAAATTTATTTAGAATGATTTACTCCATTCTGTGTGTTGTCAATGGTGTAAGAAAAAAAAATCATAAGAACACCTCACCAATTCTGTTTTTTGACACAGGGAAGATTCTGCACAATATTTAAAAAACCCAAACAATACACTGATCTTTAAATAAACATGTTTCTAGTTCCGGTTGTCACATTAAAAATCTCAATAAAAAAAAGCAACTAAAAGATCATCAAGCTATTTACATACATTGCAGATCATAGTGATTCTGAAAAATTCTCAAGGTACTGATGGGTGTGACCAAGCTGTATCGTTTCTGTTCTGAAATCTGCGATAGGAGCCCTCATCTGGACATTGCAAATGTTGATTTTCCAATTATTATATCAAGCCTGTATCCAAGGGTGAGGGGATGTCTGTGATGTTTTAAACCCTCTTACCCTACTTACAATTTATTGAAACTTTTCTTAACCCCATCTTTGTATTCCTTATATAACATCTTTACTGTATAAAATCATAATCATTGAAGGTTTTAGTAGTTGATATTAAGACAGAAGAACAATTTTAGTAGTCTAAATCAAAATATAATACCTTTCATCTCCATCTTTTGTTTGACTGCTTCTACCTTGTCGGTCAACTCGGCCAGAACTTCTTGTCTCTGAGTTACTCCGCCACTAACAGCCTGAAATAGATTAATTAATGTTTGTAACTGCCACGCTAAGCACAATCATTATTGAACCAAAAATTTATACCTTGTATGATGATGCTGCAAAGTCAGTATTTGCTCTTAGCGTTGCAAGGATGTTGAGTTGCTTTGAAAGTCTATCTGCAAGAAGAGTATCACGAGATCGAGCAGCCTCCAACGCCACACCAGCGCGAGCCGACAAACGGGAAAGAAGTCCACCGGTTTTTGAAGACAAGGCTCCTAGTTCTATAACAAAATATACATCCATTAAAACACTACTTTACTTCACATTAGTGGGGTAGCACTTGGATGATTTACGAACGAGCATAGTTTTTACGTACTATACATACAGAGGCCCAATATAACATTCTGACTTAATCTTAATCAACGCCAACTTTCAGGCTTTCGATAATTGTGGAAATTGTGGATGAGGAACAGAGTACCTTTGATATCTATTTATTTTCAACGCAGAGTAGATTTATTTCTTTTCACATTTTATTATCAGTATACCAGATACACGGGATACTTTATGGTGGAACAAATCTGAGCCAAACCTTCCCACCTCCCAGTTCTGCTAACCTTCTATTTCTTGCTCCACATAATACACAATGATTTATTTAAAAATTAATTTCATCACTAACCTTGCCTGTGCGTTATAAGATGTTGCAAGTGTGCTCTCCAGTCTCTAGCTGAAGCGGCAACTCTAACCCGCAGGGAAGGACCGACCCTCTCCACTTCTTGTTGCCATAACAATGCGTCAGAGTGCAGAGTTGTCAAAGATGCTGAATAAATAAATTTAGCGTATCAAACATTTATTTCAACTAAAAAATTTCATCTTTTCGTTGGATTCGGCTGCAACTTTGTGGAAATTCATTCTAATATATAATTAAATCATTTTCATGTTCAATTGTTAGTTACTATTTTAATTGGGCTTGAATTTGTTGATGTACATAATACAGCTATGAACACTTAGCCTTCACTACTTTGAGATTACCATATCCCACTTTTGAGTGGCGTGCTGAGGACCAAGATCTCTCTTTCCCACATAAAATCTTCTAGTTCAATTAGTATTTGATAGGGCAGCAAATCAAAAAGATTCCAACATAACATGTTGATGTGATGGTAAAATAAAACTCAATTTCATGATAATAAGATGTATATTTTTTTCTTTTTAATAGAATTTTAAAGTAAGTAATATCATCACTTACTTATTAAATAAATACAAACTATTTTAATTATAACTATCGAATGTTAGATGATATTTTTCAGATTTGCACAGCAAAACTGTACTTTCGTAAGAGTATTAACAAAAACAAAATATAAGGTATCATGAATTAAAACTTGCTTTAAACATAATAAAGTTCTCTAATGGAATATTTCTTTCTTTTTATATACAATTATACTTCATTGTTTTGTTAAATCAACTTATTCCTAGTAAAATTTGAACATAAACTTTTTGATTGATTTATTTAAGCCTAGCACAAGATTCAGAGATGTCAATAATGCACTTTTTTATACGTTTCTAAATATAAATGAGTAACGTATAATCTTTTAAAATAATGTTAATGAAAACATGTATCAAAAACTATTCAATATTAATAATCATTAAATATGTAAACTTAATGTTATTTAAAGCAAGTGCTATACAGAAAGTGAAAGAATTGCACTAAGGAATAAAACATTGACAGTAAAAACATGGCTAGGTATTTGAAAAAGTCTTAAATTGATGTTTGATTAGTATTTAAACATGACAAATAAATAAGAATTGATCACTCGTGAAATTAACTAGCCATGTCCACACACTGCAATAAGCTATTTAACCACATAGAAACGCGACAGCAGAAATGTATGGAGACTGATGAAAGGATATAATATAAGCATGAAATTATTTTGAAAAAATGCATGATGGTGACAGCTTAAAAACATTTATAAAACTTCTACTAGAATAGAGTTCAATCTGTATTAAATTGGAACATAGAATCAGAATCGTGTAACATAATCAATAATAAGTTATACAATACAAATAATTGGCGTTACCATATATTAAAAAATATAATTAAGATAAATTAATATAAAATATTGCTGCAACTTTTATAGTATTTAGATGTGCACTTTATCGATACAATCTGTATTATTGTAACAAATTTGCAAAAGTACATCCTGCAGTGTTCATAGATACATATCACCCACTGCCGAAGCACCATAATTTACCGTACACTAATTTTACCTGTGTACCACAGGCAAGGAGGAAATCAAAAATCACTAAGCTGATATATATGCCATTATTAATAGTACTCGATGTATGTGAGTTACGATACATAACCTAACATTTAAACAATGTCTAAAATAAAATTTATCACAAATAAGAATAAACGATTTGCGATAATAGCTGTGACACTCGTCTTTAAAAAAAGGCAGTCACGATATTCAATAAAAACTGTAATATTTTAATAAATGCAACAATATTTATAAAATGAAAGTATGTATATTAAACTATGTTAACATTTTGGATGCTGCAAGAAAATTTCTAGTCTCGATTTTGCACCACTTAATTATCTGTAAATTAAAGATATATAGAGCATATTATGCTATGTAGCAATATCTATATCAATTACTTTCTTTTACAATATTCTGCTGCATTGTATCCCTTACGAAACAATTTTAAGTCGAATAAGATCTCTTTAATCACAGTCCGCCTTCCAATTAGTATGGGAGAGATTTTTTTATAAATTCAAATAGCCTCACTGTTATGACAAGTCATACGTTGATAAGTCTGCATATTACAAACAATGAGAATTCTTTTTCACTAGCTGTTTCTAACCAGAAATAAATTTCGATATATTCCACAATCTAGGACAGTAACATTTTGCCTCTTTTTAAAGATGATAGAAAGATTTTTTTATCTCAGACACGTTTAGCAAGCTGCCGTCGAGATTCTGACTTGGCATATTATTTGGATTATTTACATTCATAACATTGTGCATATTATTTGCAACAACCATCTCGTTGGGATTGGCGACACTCAAATTAACTAGATTGTTCATATTATTTAGAGCGTCGGAATTCAACGCATTCAAGTTGTTCAGGTTATTTAAATTATTCATACTGTTCATATTGTTCATATTGTTCATATTATTTATATTAGGAGGGCTATTAATGGCGGGTTTCTTCTTTTCTTTCGAGCATCCGTGACACTTAGGACAGACATCTTTTTCGGGCGATCCGAATGTGAGACTATAATGATTAGTGAAAACGTTTCTAAAGTAAGATTTCTTGACGACAGCGGCTTCCGGGACAGTCTTCTTGAACATATCGTACAATTTATTAATACTCAATTGCGCCGGTAAATATTTCAGCCCGCACGATGCTCCTTTGCAATAATATTCTTCGCCGAATTGCAAAGTCGACATGAAATTATAAATAGCCTGAACTTGGCCGGCGTATTTATGAGATTTGTGATCTCCGCCTCGAGTTTCGGTGGCGAGTTCCATATTATCGTAAAACTTTGACACGATACGTTCAACCCTAGGTCTCTTTATGCCGAGAATACTCAAAAATGACTTCTGACAGACGGGCACTTTTTTGTTGTTGGCTATGACACAAAAACTTGTCGTATATTTCTTGCACATCTTAACCGGGACGCCGTCCTTGGGTCTCTTCGGTTTTACAGATATCGGGGTGCAGAATTTTAGCAGTAGGGCGTCTTGCAGTTGTTTGTTGTGCGTTTTGTAAAAGGCTGAATGAAATTTCATGAGGTCGTTCATTTGCAGGGTTCCGCATTTAAACTTCTTAGTGTTATGTTTGCACTCTGGTAATTCCGGTAACGTTTGCGGTGAATATCTAAAATGCATCATACATATTAATAGTAAATATGGAATAATGCGGCAATAAATTGTAGGTATAACAGGTTTAATGCAAAAAAAAGATTTTTAAAGACATTTTCCAATGAATGTTGTAAATTTATTATAATAAACACTTATCCAAGTTATCTTAAAAGATGATATGATTAATTAGTGTTATTTATAATGACAATTGCTTCATTTTTAAAATATTGCACAATTTACAAACAAGTTACCAGATTAGTTACTGGCAACCTGCCGATTGTGTAAGAGATATTGCAACTTACGACAATAGTAACTATAGATTAATATTGTGTACAGCTTTAGCGCACTACTCTGTATCACAAGTTGAAAAGTATCTGTATTCATTACTAGTGCACCCTGTATTTTCAAACGATAAATTTATTATGAACTGTAAATATTTAGACACTGTTTAGGGATGGCTGTTAACAATTACCCGCGTGATTACCAAAATAATTATCACAACAGAATTCAATAACTCGATTAATAAAAATATCTCTTATGTTTCATATTTTTGCCAATCACTCCTATAGATACGACTTTGCGCTATGGGTTACATATTTGATGACAATGAGTGTAATAAAAAACAATATTATGTTTTTTACAAAATCCCCATTTCGATTGCGTTATGATTTCCTCAAACTTTAAACTTTTAATTTCATTTACATTTTTATTTGCTATCAAGAAACCTAGGTATTAAATTTCAATATCGATAGATGATTACAATTAAATCAGTTCAAATATAACATCAATGTTTATTTACTTGCAATGGCACAAATAACAAGCTTATCTGACGTCGCTGATGCGCAAGATTTTGTGCATGGAATAAATAAAACGCTTAAAATCATCGTGACAACTGAAGTGTCACGGAAACATATAGGAATGACATTAAATAAAATACAAATATGGTGGTTTACCTCAATTTCTTGGCAATATTTGCCTTCCAATTTTCAACGTTCCTTGTCTTCTTGTTGACTTTGATCTTTTTCGTTGGCAGAGGTATGCACTCCATATTTTGGCGATCAAAATAAACGATCAAACAAATCAAAACAATTAAAAATTTCCTTGCCGTCGACTATTAAATATAGCTGTCAAAAATTATGTATGAAGACTCAATACCATAAACAATAGTAACATACCAATGTATAAGTGAAAAAAAATCATTATTTACTTCTGGCAATCTGTCAAAATTTTGATTTTTTTTAATCTTGCTTAGGGCTAGGTAGGTACTTTATCCTTCTAGATTTATAAACCAAATTTAATTTTTCAAGGCAAAAATTACAATTTTTTAATTGTGACATAAAATCGTTTTTTAGTTTTACATTATTTCCTATTTTAATACTTATATTTTAGCAGGTAAAGATTTTCAACATAATCTTGAATAACATCACCAGAACGTGCAATACGAAAGCATTTAGGTAGCATGCAATTATTTGGCAATTGGACTACGTAAATGAAATTCAGTACCTATTTTTTTAATTGACAAAGTCGGAGTCGGAGTCGAAATTCACAGTAAATTAGGAGTCATATTTAATAGATTGTCACCTCTTAAATTTACTAACCAGGAATGAGTTGTTATAAGTTGATAAAACAAATACAAAAGTATTATTTTTTTTAAATATAAGGTATTTATCCTAAGTTATTATTTTTGGAAAACGACTAAATAATTTTTCAAAACATTCACTTTATTCACCAGCATATTTATTTTATTACCGTTGTCTTAGGTATTGCACTATTATAATAAAGTGTAAATATTTTAAAACCAATATATATTATTTCTGTAAGTGTTTACCTTTATCTTTATCATTATCATCAATGTTATTGATATCAGCTGCATAGCCGTCTTCTTCAGAATCGTCAGAGTAGAGAGCTTCTTCGGGAACACCCTCTTCTTCTTCTTCCACTTCTTCTTGATCATCTATTCCATCTTCTGTTCCGTCACCTAACTCTGATTGGTTTTCAGGTTCTATTTTTAATGATTGCCAGTCATATTTTGCATTTTGTAATGCCTTATCTGTTAGCTTGTCAAGAATGTAAATAACGTATTCGCCGTAACCTAGTGAAATATATAATTTTTGTTATAATCGTTCTTAAATGGATTTTAGGTTGTTTTTTTTGTTAATTTTACGCAAGCAAAAGAGTCGAAACCAAAGGAACTTTTTGCTTGGTAGAAAAAATATTACACAGTCAGTAAAGACACATAAAACAGCGGACCCATATTTAAAATATTATTTAGATAATGACATTTGAGTGCATAAATTTCAAATGGTAATAAAACCTTGTATTTTTAAGAATCAAAGAATGGATATCAATTTTATTTTCGAATCTAATGCTCCTTTCATTCATTCGAAAAATGATTATGGTATACTGAATTTCCCTCGTCAATATTTTTGTCACAACGGATGAATCTCATCGAAGTTTTAATTAAACAATTACGTGGGTAGTATCAGAATTTTGTCATATTGTCAAACCCCTTAGTTATGCCCCATGTGCTGAGCAGTATTAGTGTTATTTTTATCATCCAAACATCTTACCTTGTTTGAGCTTATTTGGCGAAAAATCAACTGATATTCCCAGCTCGCGCGCTGAATCTAATAAGCTAGAAATCGTAAAATTGGGATCGTCGTCTTCTTGAGGCCTCTCCATTGGTTTGCCACATTTACCGCTTAACCATGCTCCTAAGCACGTGAATACATGAAACTGTTCCGTAGGATTGGAACTAACACAGAAGTAATAGCGACTCATAGGTTTCATTTTTATATCTCGGCGGAACTCTTCATCGAAGTTTAAAGCTTTAAGTCTATCCATTAAATTGAAGTCCAACATAATGATATTCAATGCTTTTATGTCACTTTAAAATTAATATCATGCGTTTAGCACACGTCTTGTCAAAAATGTTTGTTATTAAGATTTTTATTATGAAAACCGTTACCATAGAAACATAATATAGTGGGACGTACTTATTCAGATATTAGCTTTGTAACCGATGCCAGGACGTAAAGACATTTGAGTACCTTGGTATCAAAGTCGGACAAACGCCACATCACACGAAAGTCATGTTTTTATTGTTTGTGGTAGTACAAGTGATAATCTTTTCAAAAAACTTATTAAAAATACCAGATTCCAACGAAATATAGATTTTTGATATAATTTAAGACATCGACTGAGAGTGCTTAATGGAATTTCAATAACGAATTTGGATTATTGAGATTTTGTACACTTCCATGTATTTTGTCACTAACGACCCGGGTTTCGCCTTTCGGCATCTTCAGGCATTCAAACGCTCGAATGCATGAAGATGACGAAAGGCGAAACCCGGGTCGTTAGTGACAAAATATATGGATGTGTACAAAATCTCAATAATCCAAATTTGATAGATTTTTGAGTTTAAAGTTCGTAAATAGTTTCAAAAGCTCACACTAAACATCCATTTTCGCGAAATCAGAGGACATATATTATGTCCACTGATTTCGATCCACACATTGGCACATTGTCCACCAATCACAGAGCTAGAATTTAGTTTAAAGTGTCATTGCTGCTGGGTTTGATGAAGTGTGGAATATATATAAAATGAAAAATCTCCTCTGCTGTTCATTTTCATAAATGGCTTATGTCCGTTTTTGATACCAATGTACTCATTTAGAATGGATACCGACAGAAATGCCAATTATAAATTTATATCAAAGTTCCACGGAAAAGTAAATTTAATATAAAAAAACGTGCACGATGGAGCATCCCACGTGAAAATATTCTACGCCATTTTGTTTTGTCCATAATGAAAAATTGAAACAAAAACGACTGTTTTGCTAAACAATGAGTTCGCTAAAGTCGTCTACATAATAATAGCATACCGAGTAGTAATAATGTCAAATCAACATTTCAGTCAAAAATTTCTTTAATAAGATATATTACGAGACCATAATATACATGCTGTAAAATCGTGTTCATAAAATGTCCAACGATAGTTATTACGACGTGATACGCTGAATAATATAATGAATAAATGAGGATTATGGGCACCTGGGCAGAATTATAGACGGGGAGAAATATTTTTTAATAATACTGTTGACATCAAAGTACAAAAATATGTATAATATAATAATTTCCAACTTTACTTTACTTTTAAAATAAAGCGAAGTAAGGGACTTTCCTCAAATTTACAATACCACTACTTTACGGCCATTTTTAATCAATCCACGTACCTTAGTATTTCATCTACTACCATACTACTTGTACATCCGATTGATTTCCACCAATCTCCATCAATATTTACTTACAATTTATTTGGGAAACCTACTTTTTTAAAATCTTGTATTGCCGTCAGGAATCCGTTTTTAATTCAAGCAAGTACATTTTCAGAATTATTATTTTGGTATATTAACAGCATTTGTACAATGCAATACTGTTGTATAAGGTTGATTCCTCTTAATTGGGACTAGAGTGTTTTGTCCCAATTTAGCAGCTGCCAGAATTAATTGATTGATTAAAAACCGAACTCCACAGCAATGAATATTTTTCATTCAAATAAAAAAAACCAGAACAAAATAATATATAGGTGCATACAATTATTTCTGAATTTTTTTTCAAATTTACTCTTGTTTATTGATTTCTAAAACATTTGCGTGAGCACTCTTGAGTTTGAATCCCCAATGTGTGTCATGCTGATGTCCCCACCCGCACCCTATCTGATCCTGAATAAAAAAAGGAATAGAAAGAGACTGATTAGCTAACTAATAGTCCTTACTAGCCCAATTATTCTTTTCTTACCCACTCGGAAAAATGATGTTCGGCGACTGACTTACGACCAGTTTCCGTTAAATATCTTCTGTACCTTGGCAATCGGAAGTTTTTAAAACGGTATATGCCTCATTCTACTTTTTTAGTAGTGTTGGGATCTTCTGGGCGGCCAAAAACAACAAAAAAACCATAAATCTAGATAACTGGAATTTGGTAGGTAGAAGTTCTCCAGAAGAAAACTTGTATGAGTAAAAGACTGAATAGATAAAATCATTTGTATTAAGTACATGATCATACATAACAAATACCGGAATTTCAACAATGATCAAAATAAGCCTACTCTATAAACAAAATAAAGAAACCTGTCAAAAATCACAATGAAAGACACCAAAGGAACAAAATAAATCATCAAAATATTGATTTAAATCAACAAGGCCTAGGAATATTAATTAACTCATAGTTGTTTCAACAAATTCATCTTAAGGCATAAATCACAATATAACAGTTTCAATATCACATGTGAATATTTCTTTTTAGGCCATTTCTTTGATGCAATAAGCTTAGAAATATAAAATTGGCACTTTTAAAATTATAACAAAACTGTAAATAAAATACTTAAATAAACCATTTTTCAATCACAATTTCGATAGGGATACTGCATCAATTGAATTGTTGTCACAGTGCGGCTATGTAGCAAAATATTATAATAACAATTGGGTACAGTGAGACTTTGATGTATTACCTATTTCATGATAAATCATTATTGTGTTAAATATGTCTGAGCTTATTCAGTTAATGGATAGTCCAACATGCAAATGTAACGCTATAAAACTGGATCTTACGTCCTATGGGAGTATCAATCAATGCATGAGGAAAAGCATTTACGAAATTTGCAGGGTCAAACAGACCGCGACTAGACCTCAACTCATGCAAGCTTTTTATTTGTCAAGAAGAATTGATTTTCTGCACAATTAAGTGCACACCAACAAGTCTTTGGCAGCTACTTCTAGGACACTCCCAGTTAAGGGAAAATAAATATAATACGCTTAAAGATTGCTACACCACTAGATAGTGCCGTATAAAATTGAGGGATGGCAAAGCAGTGGTGGGTGGAGGAGGGAAGTAAGTTAAATATGTAAAAAGAATGGTTAATAAATAAAATTCAACTTTATTTTCAAGCTTCTTCAAGTACTTCAAAAATAGTCATTTAGTGAGGACTAGTTGTTGTAAGCCAGTTATTCAACCTCCCAATTCCTATAGAATGAAGGATTAAAACATGACATGTATAATACTTTTGTCAAAGATTTATGCAAATGTCCACTCCAAATGGCCTATGTAATTGGCAGGTTTAGGTAATAAATATGAAGATTTTTGCCGTTACGAGATTTTGCTATGTAATTAGTAAAATAGCAGTGATATTAAGAAATAACATATTTCAACAAATTAATGTAAATTATAAAGTAATTTAGAAAAGAAATAGCTTGATTTGTTGAATAGGAGCATGAGAAAATAAATTCGACTCAAACAATTCTTTAGTTTAATGGTATGATGAATCCGATAGTCCACTGTATATGGCAACACCGAATAAAAACGTAACAAAATTTGTGGATTTTTTCAAATGTGTTTTCAGCAATTTAAATCTATATTTTTGTTCAAGCACCTCCAAGGATAATATCAATTATTATATCATATTTTATCATAACCACTATCAATCAATAATACAGATTAGATTGTACGTTTACATCAACATCCTTATGTTAAACATGATATACTGAATTCGGATGAAATGAACACAACAAACTAAGAAATTACGTTTTAAATAAATGGCTAACTTATAAATATATTAAGGCTTCTATGGTCAAATCTTATGGAATTCTTTTCAGGGTTACACCATATTTTTTATTGGAATATGTTTACATCAATGGCGAACACTGACTCCTTCATAATGATTTAATATTAATATTTATATTACAAGTAAAATTAAAATATAATTCCATTTACTTTGATGTGTAATAAAGTGTTAGCGACATCTATATTTATCACTATGAAGATAACAGTTGATTTGCATCGGATTATTGAGCCATAATCTAGTTCAAAGTTATGTAATTATGGAAAGTATTATAAAGTCATAAAATATATCTGTGTGCGAAAGGAAAAGGGTGTTAAAAGTCTAAAATTGGTACTTTTCAAGAGAGCCAAAACGAGATTTGCATTTGATGAAAAATGTGATGTTTACAAATGAATTTTACCAATTCAGTAGCATTGATTCGACTCTTTCTTTTTATATTATATGCATGTATGTATTGCAGTTATTTTAAAATATTTAACTCGTTTTCCAACTTACTCGACTACCTTTTCGATTTGCACACAGATATTATTGAAGCTTTCATATTTTGTTTTTCTAGAAAAACTCCAAATCATATTATCATTGGTGTTCCTCAGATACAGGAATATTTTCAAAAGGCGTGTGAAGAAATCCAGCATCAAAATGTATATACAGCAAAGCAACATTACACTAATATTTATTCCTTTGTGGGTTCAGTTGGTTGCATATATTTCGCAAGTCAGATGTGGGGATTCATTGCTATTACTACCAAAGCCTCAACCGTAAGACTATCCAATTGCACAATGTATTTCATCTGCCCACTGTTTAAGTACCTTCAAAAGGACTCTTTGTCTATGATAAGTATCACTTTTAATGTGTTAACTGTCAATTCTTGGTGGAAAGACATTATATTTTTGAAAAATATGATAAGTATCACGATTCTTGAAGCTGTGAAAGTCTCCAACTTCTAAGGGAGATGTCATGACATAGTCAACTTATTCAATGTTTTGTTGCTTCTAATAATTTATACCTGAGAATATAATGTCAGCCCACTTTCCTTCAACAGGATAATTTTAAGTAAGAATAATACTTTTGTACAAAATATTCATAGATCTAAATAAAAAAATATAACAAGATTTCTTACAAAGACAAAAAAAAACAAAATATCCGTTGTTGTTAAATTCTGACTACACAAATGTTAGTTACGAAATCGAAATGTATTTTTCTACATGTTAAAAATCTTTTAAATAACAGTAAAAAACAACAATGTATTTAGTTTTCTTCATATTTAGCTTCACAAAGAGGTAAACACATTTCACACATAACACCAGTGGAATAACAAAGTAATCAATTTCTATTTTATATTAGTTCTACAAGGATTATCGAATATTGTTCATCACTATTTGAGCATCACATCATCATCAAAACATTCTTATATTGAACAGAGTTAATGAGGGTGTGATGCTGAAATAAATCAATCAATTACTTTGTAGAAATAAATATTACACATTGCTATTTTTATACTATTATAATGGAGAACCACCAAGTTCATTATGCGAGCATTCATTAGTTAATTAAAAACAATGTCTCACAAAATAAGTCAAGATGAAATTGCAGTATAAAATAGCCATTTTAAAGCGGAAAATAAGATTGTTGAACAGTCTAAAACTATTGAAAATACATTATGATCTTTCATTGAAAATGTCGGTCTTTATTTCATATACTCATATGAAGTGACAAATTGTAACATTATTTTAAATGTATAATTTTATAACTGAATATCAGAGAATTGTATTGTAGTTGATGATAGCAGTTTAGAACACTACCTGTACAAATATATCCATATCTCTTTGGCAACAGCAGATAATATGTCATTTTTCTTACGTCACACTAGACACTTCTTGATGTTAACTAAATATGACGGTATGTTGATATAATAATTATTATTAATTAGACAAGGTACTTTTAAATACCTATTAGTACTACACATAACATTGTTATCATTTTACTAAGATTTCTTTGTTTGTTGAAATACTGTCATTTAAATTCCAAAATTGATAAAAAATAACACATTGCTTTTCACAAAGATGAGAACTAGGCAGGCTAGTTTTCAATTTAATTTCATAATTAGGTATGTTTGTTGTATATCTGCCCAACGTTTCTTGAAATTAAAAATTGTAGGAATTTCCCACTAGTTTTTGTTTCAATAATTAGAGCAGCGTTTCCCTGTAAAACTAAACCATATAACGCAAAACTTAGCAAAAATGTGACAAGAAAAAAATCTCAATTGCAATTACGACTATCATTTGACTTTATTATTTAATTTAAATGTAAATTATAAATTTGGATTGTTTTAAATAGCATGTTCACTTATATTTCAAAATAAATAATTTTCATCGATATTTCAAACATTATTGATGGCTACAGTATACTGCAATTTTGGCTCAATATTCTGACATAAGTATAATGTTTATCTCATGATTGGCCAAAGTAAAAAGTGTTACAATAAAATACATATTGATGGTAACTAAATTATGTTTACTAACTATTTAATTCCAGATTTAACTCGTAGTGTTGATTTGATTAGAAAACTTTTATTACAAGATGTATACTTATTTATTACAACTGATTATCTATTATTTGTACATTTTTTACATTATTATTATAAAATATCTTTTCTAAATGAATTTATAATGATGTGATCGATGAAACATATTGTTAATATATGGTGGTGGTATAATATATTATCGGTTTTATTTAATCGGTGAGTAATTTTACAATTTTTTATTTGTCAATATCATTTTTTTTAAATACCAAGCAGATAACTGAAGTCATGAGTCTAAATAAACTACCAAAGCTTGCTCTCAGCATTACACTAAACGATAAAAAAATATCAGCAATTTTCCCAAACACAATTTCAAATCTAACGACCATAGATTGTAAAAAAATTGAAAAGCAATAAATTGATATTTATAAAAAATTTGAGCTACAAGCGACTAAATTTTTGATGTCGAATGTGCAGGGGCGTTTGAATATCGCTGTTCTCTGTCACATTTCAAGGTATTCGTGTCACACGATGCCTAGTCTATTAAGCATCACCTTGACTTGAGTATTTCTGAAACGACTAGCATCGTGAAGGTGCTGATCACGTAGATTGACCCCGGAATGGATGAAAGCAGTCTGTATCTCTCGTCTGAAACAAACAATGATTCATGAAATATTTTTCTAAAAATTTCACATATGTATAACCAGCCCCGTTGGTGAATTATTGATAAGGATCTCAGACCACTGTCCACAAATTCAATGCATAAATAAAGATTCAAAACAGTGGTGTCCTAGAATATACATTTCAAAGAGATCTTGTTATTGAATTTAGACAGGATACAGAAGTAGTTATCAAAGTGAGTCAAGAATCGAAATTAAAAAAATATGTTTATCAATCTCATAACATTACAATCACCCTGCTCAAAACAAAAAGTATTTATTTAAATAAATACCTGTCATGGTATTGGATTTCTTCGTATACGCCCATCCTAATGAACGCTGTACAGCCATTTTCCATTTCGTATACCTGAAGTTTCTTTCTGTAATATTGATTAAAAATTTCACATTAACAACAATTTTTTTTTTCTCTTTACAGTTCAATTTATCATTAGCGAACTTCATAAAATAGTTCTAGATACAAGTATTAGTGGTCAAACACTGATAAAAATTAAATACCAGAGTGAATACTATTATAGTGATGTAACTAGAAGGTATCTTAGTTCCACTAGAAAGTTTCCAGCGAGACTCCAATTTGCAGTTACTTGTTAACTCACAATAAATAGATTTAATGCCAATAAAAACATGCTAACTAATTTTTATTACGATTGTTTGAAGGGCTAACCTTTTTCTGTAGTAGTTGGCAGGAATGGTTCAACATGTGGATTCTGCGAAGAAGATTTAATGTCCCAGATGTTCATAGCGTGGCCGGCTACCATCGCAACACCTAGAGCAGTCATGTCATGTCCAGACCTGACTATAAACGTAATACCCTTATTAAATATCTTTTTTTTCTTCATAGAATTATTTTATCAAAAAGTAATGGGTCTAAGGCATCGATACTAAACATAAATTCTATTAGTTAACTTAATAATATTGATGTCATCTAAGGATCCAAAATTAAAAAGCCTTTTTTCAAAATAGATTGAAAACAATCACAATATGAAAAATATATGTTTACATATAAATTGACCTGTAATGAAACTTTATTTAAATTTTGCTACATGAAAATTCTGTTTTTGCCATATGGTAGGCCGTATAAAAAACAGTTTTTGGATTTTTTGTACTTTGTTATTTCAGGACTGTACTGAACAATGGAGAATATAATATATATACAAAATATCATTAGATTAACTCAATGCATGACAGAAGATATACCATTTTTTACCTAAAAGTCAATAATGAATGATACATTGGCAACTCAAATAATTATCCCGTGCAGCTGTCAATAAAATGAGTTATAAACTCTTTGATTGTAGTCGAACACTGTAGTAATTGATAAGATGAACAGTTGAAAACCTTAATTTTAAATATAACTTACACACTGGCATCCCGCAGAGATCGGCCTGAAGTTGCATTAGAAGATTATTTGAGCTCACTTTGCCGTCCACGTGTAATTTAGTCAATGGAATCCCGCAGTCCTTGTTCATCGCTTCTAACACATCCCTGTGACAGAAAATAATACATTTGCTAAGGTATTGTTTAAAAAATAACTTGATAAACCGGTAATGTCAATTTAAAAACAACCATTATCATATTATGAGAGAGACGTATATGATTGTCCTTAACCTTTTTCCTGTCCAGCTACCTAATGCAATTTATCCAGTCACGCTCAAATTTTCAGAATTAAGAAGGCAGTGTTAACATTAGAATAGAATTTTACAGTGGTAACATGAAAATAGAAAACAATACAATACAAATATTCTTTTATATGCTGAATATCGCGTAATGCGTATATATATAAGGTCCAACTCTTGACCCAGTATACATGTGGTATAGGCAGCGAACGAAATTCAATCAAAGACCATTAAATAAAATTATATCATTATCATAAATTATATCAATATTGTGTACATACCGTGTTTGAAAGCAAATAGCTTCTAGTGCTGCTCTGATGAGATGATTCTTGGTTGTAAATGCTGTCAGTCCGCAGATAATTCTGAAAGGCCATAATATAAAATGACAACTTTATTGATTGTTCAAAAATGAATACACTATCACAATGAATAAGACAACTTTATATATTAAAAGGTTAATATGAAGTAAACTTATAAAGATGCTAAAGTCAACACCATAAAGCTTTCAAAGACATGAATATGACTAAAGGTAGTAGCAGATAATTCTCTTCGAAGAATCAAAGCTATTAACTCTTTCTCACACCTGTGGACTATCGAATTTGACATGGATTAATTTGTGGGATGTTCATATAGTTTAAAGGATTAATATGGCAATTTTAGAATGATAGATTATGGCGTAAAAAAATGATCAATTACCCTCTAGCATCTTTCCTCCAGTAAGGTGCGTACAGTCCACTAAATGCGGGAACAAAGTAAACGTCTCCGGTAGAAGGAGCAGCACGAGCTGCTGCTTCTAGATCCTCTTCAACGTCCTTCACAATCTTTAATTTGTCCCTCATCCACTTCAAAGCACCTCCTCCTACAGCCACGGAACCTGAAAGAGGAGATTTTTTTACAGAAAAAGAAAAGCTACAAAACTATAACTATTTACTAGCTAAAACCTAAGCCAATCTGTCAAATGAATTATTACTCATCGCCAAAATGACTCGCTTTTACATGAGATACAAAATTAATTATCATTGTCATCATATAATATTTTTGATTGAGTGTTTCTTTAAACTTTTTTTATTGTTTTTCATCGAGTCTGTGGTAGGATTTTATTCAAACTGACTTAACAGATTGATAGTGACAGTAAATGACAATTCATTTATTTATATGTATAGCAAATTGGTGAAAAATGATATTTTGTCTTTAATTGACAATATATAAATGTTTTAAAAGAAAACTTTTACCAGAAGATTTGATAAAACAATTAATTTCTAGTACATAGCAAACCTGCTCTCTAACTGTTACTTTAATATTATAAATAATTAGCCTAAATCAGATGATTTCTTAAATCATTCATATTATTAATCCATAAGTGACTTTTATTTAGACTTTTTATCTATGGTAAAAATCATTTATATTTAAAACTTAACAAATAAAATATATTTACCTTCAAGAGCATATACAGTAGGAGCATCTTTTCCCAATTTGTAGGCAACAGTTGTCACCAATCCATGTGACGACTGCACCCTCTGTAATCAATGATTGAATTCAGTAATGTTAAATTGAATAATGCTTATAATATACATCGGTCGTAGACAAACAATGCCAACGTATTTTACCTTAGTTCCAGTGTTATAAAGCAGGAAACATCCGCTTCTATAGGTATTTTTGGCTTGACCTTCTTTCAAACACATATGTCCTACTAATGCTGATTGTTGATTTCCTAATATCTGGAAAAGAGGCAGGAATTTATTAAATTAATCACAAATAAACAGCCGTACTTGATAACTTAATAAGCTAAATAGTTATTGACAAACCTCAGGTATATATTATATCAAGGAAACTTTGTGTTGCAATAAAGAACAATTGGAGATATTTTATTAGACATGAGAACATTTAAGAAAATAATATTATCTGGACTAACGGACTGTTAATTATTAATGTAAAATTATCTTACCCCAGCGATTGGTATTCCATCTAATATTGATCCATCAGCAACTTTCCCATAGATTTCAGCACTCGATCTTATCTCTGGGAGAATATTACGATTTATTTTGAATAGCCTACAAAAGATAATTTTTGTATTCTGAGGATTCGTTCATGGATTCATCGTGGGGTTATTAAAATAATAATTCATACAGCGTTACTGATTTCATGTATATGAAATAACTATCACTGTGTGAATAATGTTACAGTGACAAATTTATTTTAATCTATGAAGACAAATACATATTTAGTTTAAAAATTAGGATGGTGTAACTATATATAAGAGCAAAATTTAAATATTAAAACTCAATAGTTGCAGGTTGGATTATTTCAATTAAGTTCTCACAGTTGGTATAAAATATTATTATTTAACTAGTAATATTATAAACCACACAATCGTACGGAAGTACTGTACGTTACAAAGAGACATACAGATAAATCAAGACTTATAATATATACCTTAGTAAGGCAGGGTCCCAATTTAAGCTTTCTATATTCATAAGAAGGGTTCTTGAGGCATTCGTAACGTCTGTTATGTGTAAGCCACCTTTTGGTCCGCCAGTTAGATTCTGTAACCAAAGTTTGCTTTAATAGAACCTCAATACAGTCACACTGCCAGCATATAGACACATATTACATGACATAAGATAATTCAGACTGGAATTTCATGAACCTAGACTAAATCTATGAGCATATATCTTACCCAAACTAACCAGGTGTCAACTGTACCAAAATAGCATCTGTTGTCTTTCACGGCCCTTTTGACAGCTCTCACTTCATCGATTAGCCACCGTAATTTTGGCGCACTGAAATAAGGGGAGAGGGGAAGGCCACTTGACTCACTGGATCCATTTAAGTTTTCTACTAATGATGCCGTTCTGTTATCGTTCCAGGCTGTAACAGGACAATAGCGTATATAATAAGTGGATTCTTAATTGCTATTCTACCGGCTGTTACTTTGTGTGACGTGTGTTTTTGCCTTTTAGAGAAGTCTCTTCAAACTAACTTTATTGTTTATTAAAATCTTACGAGCATTAGTCTGAAGATGGTTCTCAAAAAGCAAAACACGCGCCATACATAAACTAACACAACCATAGGAATCAGAATTTTATTGCTTTTAATTTAATATAAAAAATGAACCACTGCAAAGAATGCATCGAGAAGTTTGGATAAATTCCTTAGATTTTTACAAAAAAATGTACATTCTTCTTAACGACGGCGTAATATGAACAGCTAACTTAAAGCGGTCTTCCGACATAACGGCTGATGAACCCCTGATCTAACTAATAACCAAAACATATTATTGTTCTAGAATTCAAGTAGAAAATTTGTTTCGCACTGATTTTTGCAGTGCATTATGTTGTCTACAGCATGTTACAGATATGTACATATTCGACATAAGATGTAAAGATTGTAAATGAAATGAATAGATTAGAGAGCCAACGAGCACAGCAAAATAGAGAAACAGAGATCTACGGGCACAAAACAAAGAGAGAGCTCTTCACTAGATTCAAATCATGCGAAAGGTACTGAGAGACTTTATTAATGATATTGTTGAGTTCAGTGGAAGTATGCAACAGAGACGAGTCATGTTAATGTGAAAGAAAACATTAATACAGTATAATGCTGAAATAAATATAAAAAATAAAGAAAACCAGGTTATAATTTAATATACTGTAAAGAACTATTTCATTAAATAGACCAGACGCATCTGGTGCCCTCAGTGTTTAATTTCTAGGACACAATGCTGTTAGTATAAATAATAAAATTCAAAGTACTTACATATGGCATTGTACAAAGGTTCGCCTGTCGTTTTATCCCAAACAATGGTTGTTTCTCTTTGATTTGTTACTCCTATTGTCAGAATGTTTTTCTTGTCATAACCTAAAGAAAGGCAATTTTTCTTGAGAAATAGACTTCAGCAAAACTATAATAGATAATAATGAATTCAAAGTTTTACACGTATACCTTTGTGTAATTCTAGCCTGATGAAAAGCATTCCATAAACACAAAAATGTATCAGTCGATACGATGTTGTGTTTTTTTTTTTGCATTTAAGCTGTGAGATATATGTTTTGGATTATTTCATATTCACCAACTATAGTGAACAATTCTTATTTTTACAAAGTTTAAACGTTTTTCTGTAGTAAATTTTAGGCTAGTAAGCCTATCGATTTGTTGTCATATTTACAAAAGATATATTCTAATCATCTTCAGTCCCGCAATGAAACGGAGTTGAGGCAACGAAATGCTGCCTTACTAAAAGATGCATTGATAGTAACAACATGCCTCGCCATAAATTAACATGAAATAAAGGTTTATTTACCGAGTTCCGTTAGTTTCTGAATGGCATTTTTTGCACAGCGTCGGACAGCATTCAGTATGAGTCTAGGATCCTGTTCAGCCCAACCCTCGCGAGGAAACTCCTGAACAATGTCTTCCTGAGCCGATACCAATTCGTCACTGCATTGGCTTTTAAATATCTGCAAAAACCGATTAATTTGCATAAATATATTTGTAAATCCATGCAAGTTCAATGTGTATTATTGAATGCGCCATTAACATGGTTGTCATTATGTGATTAGATAGGATAAAAATGACATCAATAATTAACATACTTATGACTAGCTAATATTGCTGATTTTATGCCAAAGTATTCCAGTGACAATAGTCACATTGATGGATAACATTAGCCGTCTAACAGAAAACAAAATGAAAAGCAAATTTAAAACATTGGGCTTTGTTCAGTTTACCAACAGGACTTTTCGTTTTATTTATTTTTTGACCATGTCCACTGCCAATGTGCAAATGAAGCTGCTCAACAAAAGATTATTGAGAACTGATAGTAATACCAGTCAGTCTTTCTTTGTATAGAACAGTGAGATGAATAATGGAATAATAGTTAGCTAATCTCTCTTTCAATGCCCTGCTATCAAGATAGCATATGGAGTGGGCGGGAAGGAATAAAAGCATCACAATATATCAATTGATAATTCAATATATGAAAGTATCCATTTGAGGATTCAACCCTTGACCGTTACTGCTCGACTATGGAACTGGCAAATTTTAATATCAATGTATAGTACTTTCATAACAGTTTGAAGCAAGATGGAGTTTAAGCCGATTGATAGGGCATAAAATTTTTTTCAATATAACCTAATCGTGGAAAGTGTGGAAGTTATTGAGACTTCTAAATTTGATAGAATATTGAAATTAGCTCTAGCTTTTTTAGACTGACATTCATTTATAAAACATTTATTTTTTATAGCCGGGTCCGTGATGGAGTGGTTAATGTCATTGGCTTCAGTTGTGGTGCTCACAAGTTCGAATCACAGTAAGGGCAGTTTCATAAATAGATTTATAAATGTCTAAAAATTCTCTCCCACTAGTCCTGCCCTAGCCCTACCGTTCTATCTCTACTCTCTTCGAAAAAGATAGATTGAGCAACTGAGTAACAAGAGAAACTCTAATATGAGTAGTCCATATGCAAGGGAAAAAAAATCAAGATTTAAAAAAAAACTTTAAAATTGTTCTAAAGTCTTCCCCCAAAGCCTTTACAAACAGGAAAGAGCTTTAAAACTATTCAAGAAGCATAGCTTGGATATCAATATATTCTGTGTGGATGTGAGCAGTTCAGACAAAGCTGTTCTTTAAATGAATATTCTAAGCTTTATGGCAAATTTTCATACATTACAAAAGATGCAAACCAAAAAATATCATTCAGTGAATTAAAAAGAAGCAATGACAGAAAGGTAAAAATAACAAATTTGAAAAATGTGCAATAAATTATCATGCCCCTCTGTATAAATTTGACATAGGTCAAAATTGCTGTATTAGTAATATAATACATTCCAATATGCAGCGGAATTTGCTTATTGCATTTGTCACAAAATATAAAACTGATAAATTGGTGGAAATATCGCTTACATATATATTATTTCAATTTAACTCTTTTGTGCAGTGAATACGGTCAATCCATTTATTTAAAAAAAAAAACAACATATATGTTGCCGGAGAGAGAAATATATATATTTGGATGCCAATACTTATACTGGAATATTTTTGTTCTGTAAGAATTATAAAATGTTTCAATAACTAATAAAAGGTCAAACAAAGTGTTGCTCTTAGCAAGGGTTTATGTGTGTAGGCAGACCATTCAAGATAGAAGAGTATCTACTACTGACTAATTGTAATTCATGTATGTTTTTAATAACGATTATTTATCATTTAAACAGTGTTAACTGTCTATTCTTAATGGAAAGATATTATATTACGATAGCTTAAGGTTAATCCTCCATATCTGACACTCAAGTCGAAAATGGCTTTTTGATGTAATAAAAACAACAAAAATAGTGCAAAAAATAACCCTCATCTTTCAAAAATAGTAATGAAAAACTGCGCAAATATACAGTGTCTTTTCGATGTATTTGACAGTAACTTTGTGAAAATTCATTTTTAATATAAAATTAATGACTTTGATATTTCACTGGTTATTTTACTAGTTGTGACAGGTGGTTCACCTCTTTGCACATTCAATCCTTAAAATGGAGCATAATAAGAGTGCTTAGGTAACCACTAGTCCTATCCTAGCATCATCCTTCTATCCTTACTTTCTTTGAAAAAGAGAGGTTGAATAACTGAGTAACAAGCAGTTTTGGTAGAAAAACTTCCGTTGAGATACCTCTATTAGGAGGCCATATGCTTTACATTGGGAATGGACTTGGTTCAATCCTTTATAGGGAAAATTAGTTTTTTCCAAAAGCAACTACAAACTATATTATTTCGAATCACATATTGTGTATTGAACAATAGTTTTGCCATAAAAATAAAAAGTTTTTTATTTATTTAAAAAAATACTGTAAACCGATAAGTAAATGCATATTGAATAATTATATAAATAGCTTTTCCCGCAACACACAATATAATCATCAATAATATGATTTGCAAAATCAAATGTTATCCACAAATCCTGTTTCAGCTGTGGCAGCAAATGCACAATGGTCGGTCATCAACCACTTACGTATAATAATTATTTGCGAGTGATTGGGGCACACTTCAAGTTAGATGGTCGATAAATACACTTAAGAACTTTATCGATATCGCCATTAGGTATTAACATTTCATTGACATTTCTATGGACACTGTATGAATTATAGCCCTTAAAACAGGTGGTCGATATATCGACCGTTTTCGCGCTTTGCCCTATAAAGGTTAAAAACAAAAGCAAAAAAACCTTGGTTTCAATAACATTACTGCAACAACTCTGCAGACCACCGCTGAAATAAACTATAGCTTTATAAAGTTTATGAATTAGAGCTGTAAAATATTCGACAATATCCATAAATTTATTTATGATACTTGCATAGATTATAAGCTGAAGATCTAAATTACAGCTTTATAATGTTGATGAATTAGAGCCGTAAGATATTCGACAATACCCATAAATTTATTTATGATATTTGCATAGATCATGAACTGAAGATAAAGAATAGATCTATAAAAAATGGTAAAAACACATTTTTCATAGAATGATGAGGTTAAGACTGGGCAAGAAGGTGAACAAATTATTCTCTTCTACAAGAAATATGAGGGTTTATACATACCACAAAGCGAACTGACTTTGTTCCCTCATCAATGACTCCAACTAGTGGATGGTTGCTGTCCAGCGACTCCATTCTTATGACTGAAACACAATACAGTAAGATTTTAAGCAAACTTTTCCGTGACAAATATTGACACAATACAAAAAACATTAATTACATTTTTTGAAAAATTGAATTACATTTGCGGTGGTGGGATTTACTGGTGGCAGGGCGAGGACAGGTAAGAGACACCGCTTAGGTAGGAGCCACCCCCCTAATCTCTAGGGAAAAAAAATATGATGGAAAACCATTATTCAAAACATGATTTACTCAGAAATAAATGGAATTTTCAGGAATCGATTAAAATAATAAATTTGATAATATTACTGACATATAGAAGAGCCGCGTAACTATTTTTAAAAAATAGTTGTAACGTAAGAAACCATGAAAAAAACATAAATCTTCAATAAAAATTCAACTCATTAAGTGCCGATGAAAAATATAGTATGTCCCCGTTAAGTACAAAATCAATGAAATGTGTCAATTTGTGCAATCATCGACAAAATAAAAGTAAAACATTAATAATATTGACAGTTTGGACTGAACTATTAATAATGGATAACATCAACAAATTTGTATGTTAATCAAATAAATTTCTGGTGAGTAACAACTTTCTAATATCATAAATTTGATTCAATTACTGCATGTATTTAAACCTGTTTTTGGTAACTATAAAAATCGTAATTAATCAATTAACTGAATATGAATTCAGTGTAACTAAAAACTGTGTAGCTATGCAATACCTATTTCAGGGGTAGCCAAGCTCTTGTACCAAAAAGCAAAATATAACTGATAAGTTTAAAAACAACTGAGAGCCACAAATACGTTTTTACAATATAAAAATACAGTTGATTTAAACAAATGTTTTTTTTTATTAGTGTTATCAACTATGTAATTAACACAGTTCAAAAATCAGATTATTTTATTAGACTGACTACGTTAATATTGGAATGTGTAGATAAATCTTTCTTGCACCTTGAATGATATTTAATCCAGTTATACCCGTGGTGCTATTTCAAATTGAAAAAAATTAAAACAAATGAACATCGATTATTTTATATTACACTAGTCTCTTTGAATGGCCGTTGCACTCATTCTTCGCTCACTTTTAGCAGGACAGCGATATAGCTTGACTGGCGAGAAAGAATATACCAACATCATCGTATACTTCGATCATTATAAATAACTATACTTGTATAGTTTTAATAGCGGTGCCAAAATTTAAAAATATGCTTCGAGGTAATTTTAATGTCCGCAAACCCGAGTTGCCGACCACTATTTTGTTAGATCGATGCGCCATCAATAAATGTATTTATTTTTTGATACCCTGTGTCCTATATCCGATTTCAAGTCATACCTGATCCCATAATTATCAAACTGAACAGCTCCTGTGCATTTATTCTCTTAGACCGCATCAGTTTTAGTAGAGTAGGTACTAATTCTATTCCGCGACCCAAACCAAGGTAGCCCTGCAATCTGCACCATCTCACAGCTAGAAATCCGCTTTGGACAATACACTTGACTATTTACCGGTGACGACAATACATCAGTTTTGTTTGATTGAACCATGAAATTTGCCCCCCGATGGCGTCAATCGAGATAGCGTTTTTATGTAAACTACTTTTACAATAATTAAAACATGCACGGTGACGTCATTGTCATCAATTTTATCGGGCAATACCAAAGTTCACAAGCTAGTCAAATATCCGCTACTTCGCGAAAAATGAATAAATTAATTGGACTTTAAAATTTGATGCATGCAATCGCGCTAAAATAATAATAACAAAACATAATAAGTGTGTATAATATGTTTATATTATATATTCTAACATAACAAATTATCTACAGCACGTCCCAAGCATTCAGTAACCTCTCAATTATTCGTTGTGGATTAAAATGATCCGGATATAATATATATGTCCATGAAAAAGAATAGTATCTTAACTAATAAATAGCATAATTAACAAGAAGGCTGGCTCCCTATATTAAATATATTTCCTATGGGATTCCCCACACGAGAGTAATTCGTATTGTTGTTCAACTCTGTGCCCAGTAAAAGAAAATTATTCCACTTTTTTGATCAGTAGCAAAAAAAGTGTCATTGTTATATCAGAGTTCCACAACCTTTTCTTGTCCACAGCACACCAAATTTTCCAGATGACCGCGGCACGCCACAAATATACAACGAGGGTATACATCTACCGCGTTCAGTGCCAAGTGAAGGTGCAAGCGAGATATAAGGGCATGTTGGCGTTAGCTCATTTATCCTACTTGATTTTATGCAAGTGAAATTGTGCGACAGAGATAGAGATACATTCACCGCACGCCGTTTCCATACACAGATATTAATCTTTTCATTTGATAAATACACGTACTGAATACACGAGACAAATTATTTGTTTTTTTTTTGTGATGAAGCAACCCGCCCTGGCACACCTAGCATCACCTCACGGCACACTAGTGTGCGGCTGCATAGAGGTTGCGGAGCACTGGTTAGATAATGGCCAAATGTAGTGCCGACGTTACGCATAAGCGCAACAGGTGAACACCTGTAACGACGTAATATATTATTTAAAACGTTGCCGACCTTCACCGTTCTAATGTGATAAAACTTTTATAACTAGGGCGGCAAAACGTGTGAAACATGTAATATGCAGCGACTTAAATTGATATTATACGGGTCAAATGATGCATCATAATATTTAAATGTGAATAAACCTGTCTGAAAATTTAAAAATCATTACAATATGGCCTCATGCGGCATTACATTAAATGTCAGCCTGTGTGGTATATCTATAAGAAATTTAGCCCAGCGATCAGACTCCGGGTTCAAGTAACTATCAATATCAAAATTAGAGTTTTTAAATATAAAATTTGAGACTCTAGGGACAGGTTTTTTTTTTAAATTTAAAACGATTTTAAAATTGCATATATTTTTTGAAATAAAGAAAACGTATAATAATATTTTTTATCGATGCATAATAAAAGTCTCGCTAGTATATTATTACGTAATATTCGATCACATTATTTACATACCGAGATGTAATATGCAAGACAGTGCTTCAAGGATACACGAGCTATAACAAAGTACTAATAGACACATCAGTTATAAATATAACTTACCTGTCGTCTATACACTTACAAGAGTAATATTTTTATTATGTCCAACAAGGTTATGAGGTTTTTGTTTTGTGAAAGGTGCAATACTAAAATAACTACAGAATATAATTTACACGTGCAATTTGAGCAATAGTAGCACTTCAATAACAGTTGGGCATTCATGAATTTATACGTTTGAAGGCAGCTACTGTAGCGAAGTGATAAGAAACCAGCTTGGCAATCAGATTTCAAATTAATACACGTCCGGATTGAGTTTTCAAAATGAAAATCTGTATAATATCCAAAGCATGGTTGACATCTAAAAAGTGAATGTATCCAAACCAAAATATAAAAGGAATAGCTGCCTCATTGTGGGTAGGTATTATGGTGCTCATAAAAAAAAATATTGAAGTGATATACGTACGGAAGAAATATTGATTACCTGCTTGTAAAGACGAATAAATAAATATTACAAGCGGACAAGCGCTGATCTTTGATCCCCAGCTACCTACATTGCATCTCAGTTTTGCTGATTTTTAAGACGATATCGTCATAAGCAATCAAGTAATGTAAAAATGTACAAAGTGCGAATTATTAATATCGTTACGGTAAACGCTGAGTGCCCAGTACATTGATTAAGGCTCGAGAGAGGCAACTGATGGACAACTGAGAAAAATATTACTAACTTCGATTGCCCTATCATATCTAGAACTTCCATCCCAGGATCCCTGTCAATTAGTCGATCCCGTAATCGAATTACGGGATTCGCTGTAAATGTTTTAAAAAAATCATATTTCAAATTACATACTTCTTAATAAACTACAATAAAACGTGCGCCTCGATTTATCTATGTGCATACTTTATTATAATAATTAATATAGCCATAGATAGGAACAGAAAATTTTGACAACAGTTTATCTTATTGTTTTTTGAATTATTTCATAAAAAAATATTCGTAAACTTAGTATTTAGTCAATGGACCAAGGGTTGCGTATTACTGGTCTACGATCAGGTAAGCAGACCTGGTCAGTACGAATCAATAAAAAAAATATGTATCCAGGACGCAAATGTAGATGCAAAGCGATTGTTTAAACTTTGACATCAATAAAATTTAGGCTTAAGATGGACTTAAAATCAAAACTATTGAATTGAATGCTCCACAAATTAATAATTCATTGATGAATAAATAATTTCGACATGTAACTTCCAATCAACATAAACGTGTGTGTTGTTTTGGTGCGCCTGTAACTTGAGACACTTAAGTGACCTTAGTAAACGTGTAAAGGGTAAATGCAATTAGCAGTCAGTATACCTGGATATATTATTATTTATCGAAAACCAACAGGTATAATGGAAGCAAAATAACCTGTTATTACATGCAGTACGCTTCACGAATACAGTTTTCTTTTTATGCGGTGCATAAAATAAATATGTCAAACAAATTCGGGGGTTTCTCATTGTATGAATATATATTATTTTTGTAAGTTGAAAGTAGTGAACGGAAAGTGAGCGTTCGAAATACTTACTTTTTAATAAAATTAACCAATAAAGTTTTGTACAGATTTTTTTAGTTATTATCATTTTTTTGAATTTTTTACAAACTTTTTTATGCTATTTTAGGCGTATGAACTCATCGGTTTTAGAAAATAATTAAACGTCTCGCCAATTGTTCTTAGAATAGTTGAGTCTTTGGAACATATCTAACGCATAAAAAAGATTTGTATCTAGACGCATCCAATATTACAATCCTGGCTTTAGCCAATCCCGGAATTACAAATTATAATAATTTTTATATGATTAGAAAATAATATGTAGTGCGGCATTTATGATACTAAATGTCACATTAAAAATTTGTGAACTGTTAATCCTTGATGGGAAAACATTTTATGTTTTCATCAAAATAATATTGGAAAGAGATAGGGTCATTTCGCCAGTGGTCGGCCAGTTAAGCAACAGGTGTACTTTCAAAAAGGATTGAGGGATCAATGAATGATAAATACATATTTTTTTGCTGTTATTCCATTAAACAGGGATTAAGTAATGTAACCAACTAAAAATAAAAACTCCCACCCTCACCCTTTTAAGAATAAAATCATCGTTTACCTTAGAAATAAATAACCTTACGATACGGTTAGTCTGAAGATGCTTCTTAAAGAGGCGAAATGCGTCACGTTAGTGATAAACCAAGTGGAATAACTAAGTTATCAATTTTTAATTGTATTTTATATTAAAAATAAAACAGTTAATATTGTGCCAAGCATAAAATAATAGAAGTTTACAAAAAAAAACCGATTCTCCCAGTGGTCGGCCCCCTAAATCCAATGGTCAGCCTTTCGTTTCGTTGCTCAGTGTTCGGCCATCACCATGAAACTTCATAAATACCGCGAACAAATTTACTGAGAGTAGACAGAACAATAAAAAACATAATGATGCAAAGTATGACAATATAGAGTATATTTTGTTAATATTTCCCATACAACATGAATCTGTCGAAACTTGCGAAGCAAAAATGTGCTGTTTTTAATTGCGTATTGCATCGTATAGGTCAGTATAGTGCAGATATACATTGGCAAGTGGCTAGACTACCTGCACGAATTTTAAAAAATCTGTTTTTTTAAACGTATCCACTATTATTTAAGTCTTAAACTCAAAATGCCGACCACTGGCGATGGCTGACTTTAGGAACACTCACCCTATTCTACAAATTTTATGTAATTAAACAACGGGACGAGTTTTACTCGGTTAGGGAGCATTTTAAACTGATCTTGAATGTACGACAAAAAAACCGGTCGGGATTCCGGGTTTACAGGCAATTGTTTCTGTTATAACGTGACACTTACTCAAAACCAATTAATTGACAGGTGTATATCGTTTGTCAATTAACCGGAGCATTCTTATTGGTACATATAGAAATTCATTGATTAAAAGCATTGCGTATCTATACCGCTCCCTGCAATTCATTGCGTCGATATCAGTGACGTGACTAACAATGACAAAATTCTGAATTCAGGAAAGCAATTAATTACAATGAAAAAAATAATTTGTGTTACGTTGAAGATGCCGTGTAATTGTAAACAAGTAATAAGTTAGTTAAAAAGTTTGTGTTTGTTCCTTGTAATGTATAAAGTAATAGGAGATATAATTAAACCAATAGTGGTCATGAAAAAACATAAGGCCTATATGGCTGGAGTTTTTCTAATAAACATAAAAAAATAAGGCGTTAATGTAGGGCGATGTTTTTAGCGGAAACAGTACAAGACCTTTTTACGCACAATAAAACGAAAATTTAAACATTATGTAAAAATCCCATCATACATTAAAATACAGTTCATCGTTTTAAAAATACCCTCTACCAATGCCACTAAAAAACGATTTTCAGTTCCATACTTTTTTGACACATGAGATTTATTTACACTGACGAAGATATGTAAATCTGCTTATGTTTGAATGCGTGTAATTATAAAAACTGGTATTTACTAGTATTTAATGACAGTTATTAATTCTAAGAAAATGAGCATGCAAAGGTGTACATGTTATCAATATGTAAATACTTTAATTCAGCAAGTAATCTGCGATAAAAAAATTATGTCTAAGTATAATATAATTTTATCTTTCCTCATTAAGATACATTTTATTGACTGTTTTTATCCTTGGAAACACAAGACATCAAACAATCTTTCGGATTAACGCAATTTAGAGGGGCAAATATAGCACGCAAGGACCACAAAATTTCACGAAAACTATAGTTTTTTTTTAAACATGTCCGCTCCGAATGTGGATTTAGTGAAGTATGTCGACATAATGTATTTAACGAGATCTGACAGCCATTTTAAAAGACTTGCATTTTGCGATGATACATTTTACAAAATAGTCACTGTAATTCTTGTGAGGCCGCGTACATTTTTTTGTGACAGCGTATCCGAGATCACCTGCATTTATATAATTGCAATCATAAATTACTTTTAATTGTCAATTCTTGGTGGAAAGGCGTTATATTTAAAGAAAACTGTTTCGTCATCAGTTTATATTGCTCGCGATGAGCGAAACCGGTCCTGATCTATATTAAAAATGTATACAGTTGTACAAAACAGATTGTGTTTTATTGTTTCAATATAAATTGGCCAGTGTCAAAACGGAAGTTTCGACAATATTCTATTGAATGTGTTTTGTTCTTTCTTCTACAAATCAACAATGACCGATGAGTATACTCTGTCAACAGGTATTTTCTGGCGAGCCAATAAAGCCGCCGAGACTCGTTTTTGCTAGGGGGGCGGGAGTTTTGAATACTTTTCGGTTGCTTCAGTAAAAGGTCAAAAATCAGCCACTACGATCACCGGTAAAATCGGACATTTATAACATCAGTTATAATTATGATTAGTAATACGACCTTAACCACCATATCACGCAAAAAATTATTCATTGTAAAGGCAACGGAAGACGACCCAGTTACTGTTGTGATTAGTGTAAGGGCAGCTTTACTGACTTGCTTCGAGTAGTAATTGAAAAGGAGAAGATTGCCTTGATGGTGACAGATAAGGCATGTCAAAATAAGAGGAAAATTTTAAAACTGCTGTTGACATGTTACATTACTCAATCCTGGACATTCGTCGGTCAAAAATCATTGACCAGTGGCACCCAAAAACCCACTGAATACATGGGATTGTGAAACTTGGCCGTTGAATACCAGACTTGTGTGCATAGATCTATCAAGTTTTGGGTAGTTGCTCCAGAGAAGCTCCTGGTAATCATTAAAAATACGCCGGTTGCGTAATGCAAGGATGATAATTCGTATTGGGTACAATATTTAGTTAGAGATTCTGGCTGCTAGAGCAATTTGTAAGATAGAATATATTAACAACAATAATAACTATCTTAAGAGCCAAAACATTTGGAGAATTTATCAACCATTGCACAATTTAGTTTTGAATTTGCCATAACTATTTATTTTGAAGTATTGCCAGCAAAAAATAACGTGATTAATGACGTTTCTCTATTTCGCATTTTTTTAAATCTCAAATTGACTTATAATAAAGGCTAAAATAAACCAATCTTGGAGATTATGACATTGGATATGGAATTCGAACATAATATCATTGTCATCAGACTTAACACGAAATTAACAGAGAGAAGGAACTGTTTCGCTTAGTAAGAGCTCAATGACTTACTGGCTAAGCAAAACCGCCCAAATCAAGATAAGGGTATTTGTGAATTATTCCCACAACCACCCTTTCTCATAGTGAACAAAAAGGAATACTGCGGTTAGGAGAATTTCTTGTCAGTCAAACTCTCTAAACTTTCAAATAGTTGGTTTTATATAAAAAGTCGGAAAAAAACATCACAGATGTCTGTGTTGTTTTTTAGTATATCTTTTTAATTAATTAAAAATCAATATTAGTAAATGTCCAGGTGGATATTTAAAATAAGACCGAATCATAAAAATTGCGGCAAGCTGAAACACTAAATTCGGTTAAAATTTATATTAATTGGAACACTAATGTGTACATTGTATTCCATCGACAATAAACGGTTGACAATTTGCTTTTAGGTTGTTGTTGATAATTTTGATCTGTCACTTTTTTGGTTATATTCAAATCTTTATCGTATGTCACGAAAATTTTAATGTATTTTTTATCCGGAAACTGTGTACAATTGTTCGTTCACAATTACGTATCGTAAATTACTATTGAACCACGACATTTTTTGGCACTTACTTAAAGGCCGGAAAACAAAACTTATGCAGAGCTAAACACACATCCACGTGACGGCATTCAAGACCGGTACGTATCCACCGCGAGGCACTCCACTGTAGACTGAGTGAACAGTGAACCGGGCGCACCAAAACTCCACCGAGTGACGGGAGAAACTCTGCTGAATAATCAACGTGACGCGAATCCGCGATTATGAAATCGTAAAACGCGAGCCAAGCTGACAAGACGTTGTAAATTCGCGGCAAAACAAACAAAAATAACATCCCGTCTGCTTCGTGACGCTGCGTGACGTCGTGACACACCCACTAAAGTTGGCAAACTTTATTTTACAACAAACTAAAGCATTGTATACACATACACACAAAGCAACAAATGTACATATTGAAACACATCAAAGAAAGATCTGCTTACACTCAGGGCTGAAGTCGTAAACTTCGCAGATGATATACGGTAGAGGCATCCACAGGCCAAGCTTGAGCTCGGGCTCGGTGGGTTAAGACAACTGAGATTTAGACCCGAGCCGGGCTAAAGAATTTATTTTTCAAAAAAATATTTCGGACTATCTTTGGATCATGAGTCAGTCATCTGGCAATACCATTCATAAAAAAGTTGACTTTATCTCACATTTTCTATGAATATCGTTGGAAACAATAATATCTATTGTTTAACAAGTATGGCGTCATCATAAATAATTTTCAAGAACTTGATGCTATACTATAAAATTGAATGAGCTAATTGATCCTAAATCTGAAACAATGCTTACTTTCTTTATAAATGACCAGTAGCAATATGTTGGATCCGTGGTGCAGTGGTCAACATCCCATTATGGACAGTTTCATAAATTGAAAGTTTTCAATCGATTTGTGGATTTCTATTCGAAGGAATGGATGCTTGCGATGTCTAAAATTCCCTCCAACACATTGATTCTTAAAACGGGGCTTATGCCTCGCTATCGAGAGCAATTAGCACTATTCCTGTCCTAGCCATATCCTTCTATACCTGCTCTTCGAAAAGAAAGAGAGGTTGAGCAACTAAGTAACAATAAGTCCTCTTAGAAAAACTTATTGACGGAGACCATATGGTCATGCTTTCAAAAAAAAAAATTATTCATTCGTACATAAAAATAAAGTGTAAATATTATTCCGTATCTGCTTTCTACTGGATTTAGATGGCTAACACTTCGTTGTTCCAGAAAATTCATTAAGAATAAAATTGATTGGCTTAAAATGAGAATAGAAAATCATATTTAATTTTAAATTTTAAATTTTAAAAAACGTTGAGTTTTTTTCGTGCTTTGAAAATGAAGCATATGCGTGTAATGTTGTCGATCCCTACTAGTGGTAAGTGTAATGATAGGGCCAAAATGGTGCAAATTAAAAAAACTGCTCAAAATATGTACAGAACATATCAGAAGGGGAGGGAAAAGAAGGCAAAGCTGTCGTGGGCCTCACAGTTCAAGGAGCCTCAATTTTTATCTCTGAAGATATAAATTTACAAGCAATCTTAAAGCAGTAAAGATTTTTCAATTTATATACCAATCACTTTTCATGTGTTAACTGTCACTTCTTGGTGGAAAGGGATTTTATTTAAAAAAATATATATACCGAGGCTTATACGAGAAAGCGTATCTTATTTTTAAACACTGTTTTGTGGGAATACAAGACGCGCCGTATCGTGAAATGTGATATTCCATACAATAGCAGTCGCCAAACGTGAGAATGTTTTCGCTAAGGAAATATGATTGTGTGTGATTGTCATCGGAGAACTTCTGTGAGAATCGTCATATACGATTTTCAGAAAACGCGACACGAGACAAAAATATAGAGAAAGATTCAACAGTCTGACAACTCCAATCGGGAACCACCTATTTATCCGTCATCATTATAAGGAACATACAAATCAGGAAGCAACATTAATTAATAAAGTTGTTTTTCTCAGTGCAAAAACAACCAGAACAAAAGCTGAAAAACTTGTGTGAAGAGTTCTGTTGATTTACAAAATTTCTTTCAGACCTGTGGGTTCCAAAGTAGATGCAGTATTAATATTAATAACATTTGTTGTTATTTTTTGTTGTTGCTCTTTTAGCCAAATGTTATTAATAACATTTGGCTAAAAGAGGACATATCAGAAGAATTTATTACTTACAGTCTTTGTAGTCCAATATTGAAGGTCGCTTGTATGGAATCATCTTGAATTGGTGATCAATCGACTAGAAGTGACGGTATGAAGAGGTGACGAGCTTATCTGAAAGAATAAAAAAATAATTAAAAAGTAATAAAACCTCATATTTTGTCAGTCCTGTACCTAAGTGGTTAGCCCTCTTGGGTGTTTGCCTTATTCAGTCGCAATGTCAACGGGTTTGAATTACCAGCCCCATCCTTGCACTTTGCAACTAAAACACAACCAGTTCTCATATAAATGTGCATATGCTTTACATTGGGAACAGACATGATTGAAAAAAGAATTATAAATGTCTGTAATATTTTTAAGACGTCTGGTCTCAATGGGGAGCATAATATATGGAGTCTTAATAGAGCATATTAACATTGTTTTTACGAGAACTGGTTGTTATGCAGTTGCTCAAACTTTCTTTCATTAAATAGAATGAAATGATAGGGCAAGGAAAATACTAGTTGTTAGCAAATTGCTCATGCTATGCTCCATTTTAGTATCAGATGGGTGGGAAGCGGTGGTAACTCATCTATAAGATCTGCAGGCTTGCAGCCTCACCACTATAAAATGATTATTACTGTTTTATCATCGATGCCTAAATTTGTACATTAATAAAATTCCTATGCGTGTACACAGATGTAGAATTGAAATACACTTTTTTTTTTTTTTTTCCATGTTCGCTCCCAATGTGGAGCATATGGTCTCCTAATGGAGGTATCTTGACAGAGTTTTTCTACGAGAACTGTTTGTCACTCAGTTGCTCAACCTCTCTTTTCTTTTTCGAAGAGAGTAGGGATAGAAGGATAGGGCTATGACAGGACTAGTGGTTAGCTAATCGCTCTCGTTACGCCCCGTGAGGATGGGATTGGTGGGAGGGAGGACTCAGACTACGAACAGAAATCCATAAATCGATTGAAAGATCGATCTATGAAAACCGTCCGCACCGGGAATTGAACCCGAGACATCCGTAACCGTAGTCAGCGACGAAACCAACTGCGCCACGGATGCCGACTAACATCCATTGTATTGATCAATATGTTCTTTCAATGCATGCTGATTATTTTTACTTTTAGTACTGCAGTCCCACCATTATCAATTCTTACAGGCCACCACTGGCGGAAGGGAATGTTAATACATCACAGTGTGAAAGTGTCCACTCTGGGTGTCAAACTAAAATCTCCTAGAGGATTTACACGGGAGTTAAACAGGTGATAAGAAACAGTTTACCTAATAAAATCTCTATCAAATATAACTATATGGGGATTCGTACTTTATTATATCTGTACACTTTATGTCAGGATTAAGTACCGTTACTTGCTATGTTATATCAATCATTGTTTTCATATAATTCTTTACTGGATCATGCGATCATATTGCATAGTATCATTTTGTGAAGACTGCATTTGTTTTATTACATTAATTTTAATTCCATGTCTGTGATACAGAATGAAGTTTGATATTCTTAAATTACATTTTTAATTTACTCTGTCAATACAATTCTATGTTTTAGTGCACCCCCACACATCAACCCCAGCATGCGCTGCTTTGGAGATCACTGATTTTTGTAGTTGTGGCCCTCTAAAAATTCTAGAATATTTTCAATGCAGTAGCATCATAATAAACTAATGTTACGCTCAAATATTGAAATAACAAAACGAGAAAAACAGCCATAATTCTCTACATATGGTGTTGTTTATCCAAAAAGGGACATAATTCTTTTTTTAAATGTGGGGATGTGTTTATTATCCGCATCATTTTTGCTTTTGAGAAATATCCATAAATGCGTTCTAAGCACAATTATTTAGCTATGATTTTCAGCGAAAATCATATGAATTACCAGTTCGAGTCCATTCGTGTACTCGAATGCCTGAAGATGCCGAAAGGTGAAACCCAGGTCGTTAGTGACGAAATACATGGAAATGTAAAAATTCTAATTTCATATGAATTGCTTTTTCCCTCCTTCAGGATATGCTTAGGAACAATAAAAAATACAATTTTTGCCAATGTTGACAGTATTAGAATTGATGAAAGAAATTAGATAATGCAGAATACTATAAGCTGAAGATGGTGGAAAAGTATTTAATGACAGTTTAAATACATAATTCGGCACCCATTAAAAATGAAGCAGTAACTTACTTTTAGTCATTTTGCAGGATGGCAAAATGAAGGTTTTAACCACTAAAGATAGAAAATGGATAACTCAAATTCTTAGAAATTAACAAAAGCTTCAAAAGAGTGTTATTATCAGTTAATAAAATAACATTCCAATTTGATCTTCTAAAAAGTGCTCTATTCATTGCGGGTGTCAAAATATCTACATATTATAATTAATTATAATGAAGACCATTTTTTAAAATATTATTTAAACGAAAGTAATAATATCTCAGTTCCTGAAAATGTAAAAGTATTATTTTTTAGATCTAGGATGTATGTTAGAATTAAGATTTAAATAAGCGATTGAAACCAGAAAAAAGGTTGCAAAAAAAATAAAAATAACTGTTACATAAACTATAATCGTAATATATATTTTATAATGGAATCCAAAAATATTGCAATTTTGATCACTAAGCAAATCATGCCTTTCGATAAATTTCCAAACAACTCAAAATTACAATGCGCCCGTTGTGACGTCACATATTTTCCTTAGCAACGATGCATTTCACCTTGTAGTTTTATCCTTCCACCATGAACTGACCCTTATTTTTTGAGAAAAACAAAAGTTGTTATAGATTTTACATATGCAACATGACACACCCTGGTTTTTCTTAAGTATAAGTGTCATTAGTGTCCTGAACTGAAATCGGCCTGCGGCAAACAGCAATATTTCGCAGAATACGCTCTTTCTTGTTGCCAGGCGTTAAAAAAAGCCCCCGGCTTCGGCCGCTGGACGAGTCCATTTTTACTGAAAAGGGTAGCTCCAACTTTGCACGGAGTTTTTTTAATTTTTGTAGACAGTCGATTACGATCCGCCGAGTGGGACGAGCTGCGGTCTCGTGGCAGCGGAGGTGACATGTGAACTGTTTGTTTTTGTGTTTTGATTTGCGTTGGATTTAATTTAAATTCGTTGTGTTATTTGTATTATAACTTAAAGTAAATTCAGTTGCTAAGTAAATGTAAATGTAGAATCAATTTTATGTGTTAAGATTTATATATTTGTGTAATGTTAAACCACTGCATCTTGAATGGATAATAAATAAGTTTTTAACCGGATCTGAAATGGTGTTTGTCTGAGATCAGCCCTTCCAGGACTCCGGATAACCAGCCGCTCGCCTCTCTTCGATCCGGGGCCTTCTCAAACAATGTCACAGTGAAGTGCAATGATACATTAATTTTTTAACCAAGATTTCTCTCTCATGTGTAGAATATTGACTTTTAATGGCTTATTTCAACAGAAGGTATTTGGTGAGAACAGGTTGTAAATAAGTCGGTCAGTCTCTTTTCAAAGAAGGTACGGATATATGAGTGGGGTAAGCGAAAGACAAATCGCAAGGAAATCGCTCTCTCTACTGTCTGTTTACAGTATAAGATTGTGTGGGTGAAAAGGAAAGAAAAAATCTCAGACATACATAACTATCAAATGTGATAGTGAAAGTATCTATTCAGTTATTCGAACCCATGACCGTGCAACTAAGTAAGACGAAATTCAACTAAAACCAATGATATATACATATATTATGTTTTATTTCAATAATAAAAAATCTCAAACTAATATTATGAAATCACTATACACTTCTCAAACATTTTGTAAAAAAATGGCTTCCAATATTATTTCCAGCCAGTTTGAATATAAAATACTATAAGGTTAATACAGATATCTGTTCATTATCACTTTGTGTAAACAATTTTAAAATTATCGTGAGCTCTTAATCCAGATAGATAGTAAAATATCCAACACATATTTAGTCAGGCTCCAAATTCCGCACAACTTTGTTTTTGTATACATTTACTTTCAATATGGCAGGGCCTGTTTAAATGAAACACATGGTATCATTGCAATTTTTTCCATGAACTGCAACAAATTTAATTTAATTTATTGACCAAATAAAAATTAAATTCATCAGTGAAAAATATTAACTAAGAATTGACAACACATTTAAAGAAGTCACACTATTGCACTTTCAGAATAAATTTTAATAATAAACTATACATTTTTATTTTATTTATCAACAAGGTCAAAAACTTCAAAGTCAACTTCTTCATTCTGTTATGTATTTCATCATTTAATTCTAATAATAAGATTAGGTGGTAATTCATAATGTTTCAAAAGGCTTTCACTATAATTTCAATATTTAGATTGATTTTCACTATTGAACCGAAGTATTCCTAATAGGGAGATATAGCAAGGTTAAATCTTGAAATGGCTTTCCTGCCTAACCTGCGCGTAAAAATTATTTAGGTTTTCCTAATTCTGTGATTTGCAATGATTTTAAAATCTTTATAATATTATGTTATTCTATCTGTGTAATTTTTTTTCAATAAGGGTTGTGATGCATACAAATTTTTTAAAAGACAAAAAAACATTTTTTTATTAAGTGTTTGTTTTTTATACATTTACTAATAGTATACATGAATAAATAATGATAATTTTAATTATTAAATCAACATAAAAAACTGTTTGCGAAAAGCTGAAAATTATTGGACGCATTTGTTGGTTTGGCCTGCTCAGCCATTAGGTTTTTCGCGCAGAGAACTTCTCGTCTTAGATGGAACATTGCTGGCTACACATATTTAGTTAATATATTGATTTCATTTACTATCTTATAGTGTAATGTAGGAAATTTTTTCACCCTATCCCACACATAACTACTATATGTTATAATTCAGGTATAATAATTACTCTATCCTGACCTACTTGATACCTATAACTTTACTATTTCAGTTAGGATCTTCAACCTACACATTCGAAGTAAACATGATTAAAAAAAAAGTGCAATATGATTTTTTTTGTCTACTCAATATAACATGAAAAATAAATGATTATTATTAATCAAATTTACTTATATAATTATTATCGAATATGTTATCTATCATTTAGTTTGTTTCTTTTTGACAGTACGGGCTTGAATATTGTTTCTGATGACCCTGGATTAAATGTCGTGCATTTTTTCTGACCTGTTGCACTATTAATCAAAAATGATTGGAACATATTATATCAAACCATTTTTTTCCTGGTCTAAATGAATATTCTACATTTTGCAAAAAAGCCATATTAATTTGATTGTCTGATGGTTCTTTTCGGAATAAAAAATTGTAAAGAATAAAAGTTTCATTTCAAATATTTATTTTCTATTTGCAGCCCTCAAGGAATAGTCACAGATAATAATATGTACATTTGAATTTCAATTAAAAATGATCACTATAACGAAACTGGTACTGTTTTTAAATTTCAGACATTTATGTGAGTGTATTATTTTGTGTCCTACATTCAATTATTATCTGCATCGATTTTGTATTTTTACTTTTAGTTAAGTATTATATTACATAATATTAAACAAGATTACAGCCATGCAATAGTTATATCTAATCTCTTGAATTATTTCTCATTACAGTTGATTATGCTGCTACATCTAAAGTTTTCTCTCAAGTCAGAGTCCAAATTTTATCAACGTTTTACTCGGATTTTTTGTTATCACTTGTTAAACAATTTATTTTGTGAATCTAGCGAAAAAACAAATTAAAATCCTGGGAGTTACTTAACTGATGGCTTCCCTCGATAGTAAATATCAGTTACATATGTAAGGAACAGCAGACTTAATCAACGAAAGGACTTCATTTCCAGTGGCCCTACTAAGGTTTCACAATTAATTATTTGGCTGGTTAGAATAAAACTACTATAAACGCACACACACACACCACATATTATTTGAGAAGGCAGTGGTGTTTCAAAATGCTGAGATAAATAAATATCTAGGCGCTTGTGACACTATTCAAAATTCGAATATATATTAGCATACAATATGAAATAATTGAAATTATATTGATTTAATTGAGAAAACGTTAAATGTTGAAGTAGGTAGACCTCGGACTTATACTAAATTTTAAACAAAATTCCATCACCAATGTTACAGCGGGATTCTGGTTTATTCAGACCTACTTTAATTATTATTCTTTAATATTAGGAATAATAATTATTAGGCTGTACAATTTTAACAGTTATAAATAAATGCAGAAATAGTGTCTGACTTTTTTAAAAACTTAATCTATACTTGTGCATTTTCTTAAATTCTTGTATAATATTAAAATACGCATTGAGCCTTGGCCCTTGAGACAAATTAAGACTTGACGTCGACTTTCAATAGTATGTCGGAAAGTATTTATATAAATGTCAAAAATTGAATTGAATAAGAATTGGGCATACTTACATTACGAATTAGTATATCGTCTCCACAAAAACCACCAACACTTCACAGAAAATCTAAGATATATTTGACCGATTCCGAGAATCGTAACATAAAACTCTCGGTATATTATTGTAAATCCCTTACGAAACGTTTATTTGGTTCTAAGAATACCGCTTATCGACTTGAGCTTATACATACTGAGTGATGTGATTTTTTTACGAAATAATTATAGCATAACATGACAGATAAGCATAACCTCAAAGTCTGCGTTTATGCCGTGAAGATTAGAGATGTACGAAATTTTCAAATCGTTATTATTTGTCGGGCATCGATTTTTTAAAAACGCTACACTAACATTGATTTTACTAATTTAGGAAAAATCTGCCTTTCAATAGAGTGAAATCAACAGATTTTTAACATTTATTTTTTATTTTTAAAATTAACATCTCCAAAACAATTTCGATCTAATTATTATAAATTTGGTTTTTAAACTTTGTATTCCTACGATGTGTTAATATGTAGGTAATATTTATTATTATGTCCACCATCAGTTAAATTCAATTGAAAATTGAGATAATATCTTACGTGAAATTCTAGATGTTTACACAGGCTCAGTCATTAACAAATATTTTGTCTGCCTGAATGTAAAAATAAGTTGTGGCCATATAAACAAAACAACTTTTATTAGGCGGAATTGTACTTGGTAGGTGAAATAAGCCCAGTTGACGGTAAATCTCCCATTTACTTTTCATTTATATCATGCCTAGAGTAATTATTTGGTCGTTTCTCTTGACACTAGTCCCAGTTGACAAAGTTACAAGAAAAAACATTCTATCAGTATTTTGATAAGAAAAAATCCATCAAAGTGTAATTTATTATTGTAGGCGGGTAACGGCTTGACTGTATAACGCGCCTATCAGTGATAAGAAAAAAACGATTTTCTGCATTAATTGTTTTAAAGTTAAACATAATCTTCTAGTTCAGGGCTTCTCAACCCTGTGTCAAAGGTATTTTTAAATAAGTACCTTCAATTTTGTGATAATCAATAAAAAAAATTGTTGTCGCTATGATTACCAGACTAACCAACTCCAAGTCTTCTTATCATTCTTCGTTCCTCACTTACTGTAATAAAAAAAAACCAAAGCTGGAGATGGTACCTGTACACTGTTAGAGACATGTATGTGCTGCATCAGTGAAGACATAGAAATATTGACAGCACTTGAATAAACCGTTTTCGAGTGAATAAGTCTACATCAGCGGTTGGAAAACTTCTCATGTCAGCAGACTTAATTCATTTATATCTAATTAGACCCCATTCAAGAAAATTCAATTAGATGTACTGTATGTCTATGTAAATGAATGAAAAATTTGGATCCAGTCAAAAAACTGTAGGTTCCATACCTCTGATCTATATATACTAAAAGTAGGGGCTCTCAAACAATGAGGGAATTGCTGCCGTTACATATTAATATTACATAAATGCATATTTGGAATCCACCTTTTTAGTTAGAGTTAGACTTTCTTGGGAAGGGGGAATTATATTCTGAACATTGGTGAAAGGAGAAATCGAGCGAAACTGTTAAGATCCTTTGTACTACAGTCTCTATTTATCGGAACCTTTTGCTCTTATGAAAAAAGGGAAAAAATCACACATTGCTGTAGATTAAGCTCTCTAATGCATGAACTGGTGTTACCAGTTTCATCTGGGAATATTTTACTGCAAATACTAGGTTCTCGACTATAAAAAATATTGTTAATGAAAAAAAATCAACATTTCATATGTACTTTTATTAACAAAGAGTAAGTAGAAGCTCTGTTGGCTATATGGAAAGATACAAAAGTGGAAAATACTACATGTGAGGGGTAAAGAAAAATTTCACAATAAAAAGAGCTAGACTCCATCAGGATGTGTCTCTATTAGATGTAAGAATTAATGCAGTCATATAAAACTATATGATTAATTAAAAAAAAACAATTCTCTTCAAAAAATTTTTAAGCATGAAAAAATACAAAATTTTTGGTATCATTTCTAATTGACAATAGTTGTCACTTTTTTAACCCCTTTCCAATCATAGTGAGCTTGGAACAATGAAGCCTCATTAAAAACAATGGATATATTTTGGATGACACACAATTTGAAATACCACTCCTTATTTTTTTTTAATAAAACTCAATTTGTTTGTACTACATCCATATTTTTACCATTCCTTATGACACTGTTAATAAAATGTTTGTTGGAATGCTGCAATGAAATTAAAGAATACAATATATCTCTGTGCGAAAGGAAAAGGTGGTTAACCGGTTAACTGCCACAACCGTATATATATGATCTACAATTATGTAAGCGCAGTGCAGGCAATAGCAAATGACCGTATATATACAGTCCACGTTGACATCTTTTTTGACTATCCATCGAAAATAATTTTAAGAATCAAAACATATGGTATGCACAGGGTTTATTTTTGAAAAGAAAATCTCAGCCCTTCATGCACAGCCATACTAAAACCTCCCGGCATATAACCGGTTAAGCTTAAAATCGATACTTTTCAAGAGAGCCAAAATAAGATTTGTGTTTATAAAAACTTTGATGAAACATGTGATGTTTCAACGTGAAATTTACTAATTCAGCAGCATTGCTGCTGTTCCTTTTTCTCCTACATGCATATATGCATTGTAGTTATTTTGGTATATAGCTCTTTTATCAACTTTTAAGACTTAACGCCCTTTCCCTTTCGCACAGACATTACACATTGCAGAAAGAAACTAATTGCAACAAAACTACCAGATAATTTCAAACACACTAAAATTAGCTATCACGTCATAGACAAAGTAAATTTTAATGCTTTCATAAACTTCTATTATTAGGAATGTATTTATAGAACCATTTTATCTATTAATTCTTTCGGTATATTTTAGAAATACTGATGTAAGTAAGTTTATAAAAACGAAACAGCTGATAATAGTACAAGCTACGTCTATCTATCAGACCTGAAACGTACTTTTGGTAATTTGTACATTTTTCAAAGGTTGGTGTGATACATAGGCTTAACCCCAGACATAGGGATTGAAAATAACCTAACTGAGAAACATCAACAAAGAGATTCATAGGCTAAAAAACAAATTTGTGTTATGTTGGAAAATATACCTTAGCTTTTCACTAATACTTTGTGAATTAAAAACGATTGAATTATATTAAATACAGACAGTATAATATGGCATAACTATCATTGGCTTGCGGTGGATGTATCTCTATCCATCACATATCCCCACTTGCGTATGAGCAAGTAAGAAAGAGGGCAAATGCCAGCATGCCAAAAAAAGCAAACAAATATCAAGTAATGTGAACATTAATAAACGGTTAACCAACATTCAGAAGTACATCGAAAAACAGTCCTAATATTTTGCAATGTTAAGGTGTCGTAGAAATAATAAGTTAGATTATAAATACACTCACATAGTCAAATAGTTTTACCAAAGTTCGAAAATTTTCCATTTATAAAATTTATTCCACTGTCAATTGTTCAAAAAATCCTGGCACCATAGGCAGCACTGACAAACATCACAGGGGTAAAAATTTCTTTAGCAATCATCACGAACCAATTTCAAAACGTTCATCACACGGAGACGGCACATCCCGGCGGATTAGAGGCAACAAGGTCTCATCCGTCTCCAACAAACGCTATTTGTGTGTCAGGAACAGCACAAAAATACTTGTCAACGCACTCACTAAAAAGATGACGTCAAACCAGCGGTGATAGAAATTAAACTGCAGATCTCCGAGCACTTGCGTGATTATGATCCTGTATTCTGCAGGCATATTCATCCGCATCAAAAGCACAGATGAGCAGAAGTACATTCCCATTATCTGCGCTAGTATTAGCACAATAACATTTGAAGACTTTGATGATGAGATTTTGTAGAAAAACTGTAGGACAAAAAGTGAAAAATTATAAACCTTGGAAATCGTAAATCAATCAATAAAATTTTGGTGTTTTGGAGATAAACAGCAATGAAATTTGAATTGTTAAGATTTTTCACATTTCACACTTGTACATTTTATACTTTCACACTTTTGTGCATTGAACAATTTTGTACATTTCAACGAGGATTACGGTTATTCTCGGGTTTTTTTCGGTTTAACTTAGGTATCAGTGTGAGTCCTACACTTATAATATTTTACCTTATAAATAAGATTTTGTCGTATTTTTATCTTATATATAAACGTTAGACACTATTTACTGTTGGTCAATTCGTATACTCGAATGCCTGAAGATGCCGAAAGGCAAAACCCGGGGCGTTAGTGACAAAATACATGGGAATGTACAAAATCTCAACAATTCAAATTTTATATTGAAATTCCATCAAGCACCCTCAGTCGATGTCTTAAATTGTTAAACATTATTATTAAATAATTAAAATTATTAAATTTAAAATTATATAAAACTTACCAAAAATATTTAGATATTAAAATCCTTTCAAATTAGTTCCAATATACATATAAAAACGGAACATGTTCGTTGCATATTCGTGGAAAAGCTATTTATTCTAGAATATCGTATCTACAACAAAATTTCTTAGATTTCAATGTTTTTTATAAGTCATTGTGGTGAATGCAAAAATTCCATTCATTATTCGTTGAATTTTATAAATTTTATTATAAAGGACTTTAAATTACAAACCTTTGTAAAAGTGAGCAAGAGCCCTCTGATACTCGTAACCACTATGCATCCAACCAGGAAAAAGGAAACATGCTGCGACCAAAACGAAACGTCGATATTGAAACCCATCCAATGAACAGCTATTTCAATTCCCCTAGTGACTGGATCTTTTTTGCCCACTCGGTCAAACACTATGTTGATAGTAGACTGAAATAAAATATATTGTTTAAAACTGTGTAGCAAAACAAAAAATAGATTAAATGATCAACAAGAGATTTTGAAAAGGCTTACAACTAAATGCACTTTTGTTTAGATCATATTCACTTTCATAAAAACAGTTTTCACTTATAACAAATACATTCCACAAAAGACAAATTCTTTCACTAAAAATAAAGTGATCTCACATAATAAAATATAATTTAACATTGAAGAAATATATCAAACTTACGAAAAAATATTTTCAGATAGATAAAAGTTTTCACTCAATATAAATACTCAAACTTGGTAATCGATAGTTGCACGAAGCTGTAAAGAAATAAAAATACTTGCTGCAATTCTACCCTATATTAGGCCGCCTATATTGTCTTTGCTCCACACATTAGAATACATTACGCAAACCAACCCAGACCAACCCTAACATAACCTACTAAAATTTAACTCACTTTGTTAAAAAAATCTGTGACTAAGTGGAAACTATTAAATCAAAGTTTGAGTATACTAAGATAATACTATCTAATTCAAAGTGCAAATTATCGAAATAAAAATTAAAGTGTACCAAGTGAATACCATCTAATACAACAAGTGCAATTATTTATAACCCTTTTGAAAATATTAATTATATGCATGAATACTTACAATAAATATTTTCCAAGTACAATATAGGGAGAAGAAATATCCTAGACAGTTGAAGTATCGTCCTTGGAGAGTGGCAGACCAGTGAATCCGTTCCATCATGGATCTGGCACCGTGCGCTTCCAGAAATAGTTGACGGCCCAATTCTTCCAAGCAAACTATCTCCGACTTAAGCTGGCCTATGTCTAAAACGTAAGGTTAGGTAAAAAAGATTATGTAAATAAATACTTTACAAGGGTTTCTTTAAAAACTATTTTAACAATTTTATATGATACAGGTTGAATCCCATTATTTTGTTATACTGAAATTTCGTTATTGTCAATATAGGGAGAAAAAAAATATTTACAAAATTCAAACACTATTAAGTAAATAAGTTATTTTAGTAAAAATAACAAATAAATGAGAAAATGACCGATCATGCTGTAAATAATCTATAAACTTAATAAAGTTTTGATTTAAAAATTGTTCCAATACTGAACTGTAATTAGGTATGTCTATGCACTGCGCATAACCACACATTTGACTTTGCCATGCTGACGCTCAGTAAAGTCTGATTTACCCTCAGCCATAGACTATTTTATCTCACAACAATTTTCGACCAAGCAATTCGTTGTACTAAATTTTTCTCTCATTACTTTGGTATTATAATAATCGGTAAAAAAGCAAAATGGTGAATGTGAATAATTTCTGGAATGAATTTATCGATATAATATCGCTCACTCTCTGTAGTTTGTCCGTATGGATTAGCAATGGATCCAACACTGGCCATAAAGGAGTTCCAAAGGCCTCCGCTGCCAGACCCTGAGCTGCCAGGTCCTTTCAATGGTATTTGCTGCATATGACGTTGTCGTCCTACGCTTTGAGCTTGTGCTTTGGCCAGAGCGATCCTCTTCTTCTTCACCAATATCATGTCCATTGTCTGCATGAGTTTCTTTTCCACAGACTGGACATCGGACTGTGTCACTGGCCTTCAAAACATAATTTAAAAAGTAAAATGAGTTGAAAAGTCGGCAGGTGTATAAAGGTTGAGAAACACTGATCTTATACATGACAAATAAGCTTCAGCTCTAAAGTATTTATTTATCATAATTTGAAAAAAAAATAAATCAAAAATTTAAGTGGTGTCTAAAAATGACTTTCAGAAGAATAGGTGTAAATAATGACTTCAAGTACCTAATTACAAATAACTTAGAACTAGAATGACGACTCAAATTTCATTGATACAAGAGAAGATATCGACTGCTTCTACAAACCCGCTAACTTACTTAGGACAATTTTTCAGGAAAATTTTAATTTTGAAATATATTACCTTTTTGTAAAAATATATTTAAAAAAATTAATTATGTTGCGTAGTTAAACACCTTATAAAAATAGCCATCGATGTATAAGGATAATTCACGGCACCAAATCCAGAGAGTATAGCCATTACAGTGACTCCGATGACTCCAACTCTTGACACTCCTTGCTCCATTGAGAGTATGCCCTGAAAGAAAAATGGACTAATCATACATCCCTTAAAGTAAGAGTAGTTAATTGATTAAATGCTCAAATTGTTCAAAAGTATTCACCAATGGCTTACCTGTTTCGGATTCAATATGGGGAAAGGATCTCCAAGCTTCCAGAAGAAATATAAATATATAAACCACACGGATAATGTCATTGGGCCAATGAAATTGGGGCGTACTGAAAAGAAATAGCTTGTTTTTTACATGAGCTATATATTTATTTATCACTTTAGAGCTAAAGCTAATTTGTCATGCATTAGACCAGTGTTTCTCAACCTTTATACACCACTAAAAATAAAATAAATATTTTGCGGATCACCAATGCGGTGAAACCTTTGATCTTTTTGAAACTTTTAAGAACAAAAATACAATGTGAACACTTGCAGCTATGTGGGTTTTGAATGATGATAATTGTTTGGAATTTTTGTATAGGCGTTTTAAAATGGGTTTTTTGGACGTTTTAACTATTCGCAGACCATAGGTTGAGAAATACAGCATTAGACAACTATAACATTGAAAATATTTATTAAAAACAGGAAAAATAATAACATTGACACAAACACATGAGAAAAATATATGAGAAAAATAAAAGCTCATTGCTGAATAAATCATCTGATTTCTACCAAATGTTGGTAACTTTGAGAAACATATTTTAAATAACAGTACAGATTTTAACACGTTGCAAAAAGTTGATGAATGCAATGTTAATTCTTGATATAGTTTGATAGAATCAAACCTTCAACTGATAATTGCTAAGCAGAATATCGTTAGTTTACAGAGGCCGTAATGGTTACAGATACTTTACTATGAATGACATAAAAATAAATAAAATCTCACTGTATCGAATATTGCTGATACAAAAGTACCCAATATAAAAAGGAATGACTGCAATAACCATGAATAGCATCATGTAGAGCCCCAAATTCCAGTGGAAGTATCTGGAACTGAAATAAAAAATTGCAACAAAATTATTAAGATCGTAATGAAATGAATTATGTTCAGCAAGGATGGCTAGCCTCTTAGCTTGGATGGATAGTGTTGAGTTGGATCTAAAGACTTTGGGTTTCTAGATGAAGATGAAAACTGTTCTGAATGGAACTAGATGAAGGCTGATCTTTAAAGAGGCCAACAGGCACACTATACCACATATGGGCAATGTTACCATTGACAATAATTTCTGAATGAAAGGAATGGATTGATTATCAACAAACGAAATCTTAAAATGTTGTTAGTCCATTCTCTCTCGTGTGCTTAGATTTTTATTGCATCAAAAAACATGAGCCAGCAATATAAAAGTGATATACTTATAGATATAGATTTTTATAAAGATGTATTTGAATAGGAGCCTGCATAGGTCCGGCAAAAAATGCCATTAGGATGGCCCAAAGATTTACAGCAAAAAATCCTAAATTAATTAAAACGATAATTTTAAGACATACAGCTTTGGATTATTGAGATTTTGTACACTTCCATGTATTTTGTCACTAGCGACCCGGGTTTCGCCTTTTGGCATCTTCAGGCATTCGAGCACACGAATGGACTCGAACTGACAGACAGTAAACAGTGTCCAACGTTTACATAGAAGATACAAATACGACAAATATTATTTACGAGGTAAGATATTATACGTCTGAGAGCCACACTGATACCTGAGTTAAAATTTTGAGAATTGCCTCAATCCTTATTTTGTAAACACCACATTTACAGAGTGGCGAATTGCCGCTTTCCAACTTCTTATGGAATTACCAGTGATTTTACAATTATAATAGCATTGTGGGTTTCGACGGGATGCAATTCGACGAAAGGGTAAATATATACAATCATTCCACGTTTAGTGACATCTGTTAGGTGTTTCAACGTATAGGATATAATAACGGAGAATTAGGAAGGTTCAGCTGCTCATTCAGAATTGGCAAGGAATTTAACTGGGCTCTATTGATTTCCAAAATTTCTTGATAAAATAATTTATGATCCCCCATGTTTTTATGCAACAGTTTAACCCCATCATCCGCATTAAACGTATGGTTCTCCATTAGCAAGTGATTTGCGAATGTCGAAGTTTCTTTTTTTAATCTAAAGGCAGCTAAATGTTCTGATACCCTTATATCTAATGTACGTGTGGTTTTACCTTATCAGTTTGAAGTGTACAAAATCTCAATAATCCAAATTTGATATTGAAATTCCATCAAGCACTCTCAGTCGATGTCTTAAATTACATACAGCTTTATTTGTGTTTTATTTTAAATGAGTATCAAAATTACCAACATTACCTTGAGTCTAAATATGCTATTATCTCAAAAATAATAAGCTCAAACATGGTGCAGCTTAGAGCAAAGGTGATGGAAAAAATAAGCTGCACCAATGAATGATGAACCTCGTAATCACGGAATAGTTGCTTCACGAAGAATACCCATCCTCCGGCAAAGAAGCATATCTGAAAAAACCAAAAGTATATATAAAATGTAGAAATACTCATTAACGATAAAAATAAAGGTCTTAAAATACTTAGTCTAAAATTCTTAGTAATTAATAAGAGATACGATAGCAATAATTTGTTTTACTTTTTTCAATCATGATCAACCATTTTAACTATTAATCAATTTAAAACCAATTTATGAAATTGTCTTGTGGGCATTTCAACCGAATAGAACGAATGCCTAAGCGCGCCTAGCACAAGGCTACAGGGTTGACATAGCAGTAAATTACAGATAAATAATATTTTAAATAAGAAATGATTTATCTTCTCATCCCTCTCACATTTAAATTTCCACCCCTTCCCAATCAATTATTGATGTGAACAGTGAGCCCAACCACTTCTCATTTCCTAGTATGTTCCATAATATAAGGTTTCTAACTATTTTGAGACAATATTTGGGAATGGGACAGTTAGAAAGCATAGTTAAATAGTCAATTGTTAAGAATTATAATAGCAAAATGAGACACTTGTACAATGACTGAATAATAAAATTATTAATGTTAATTTTACCAAAGTAATCTTAATGCTGTTCTACCAATGTTACAAAAAAATCCAATGTTCCATAGTGAATTGGGTGTATGATAGCAGACAAAATCGGAATAGGAAAATCAAAAATATCGAATTCTGAATCTATAATTAAGTTTACATGACCTTTCATCATCGAAAATATATGCTCCATTTGGAAGATTATTACATTCTAAATGCGATCGAAGCAACAGTATAATACGAACATATAAGCATATTTGTAAAATCGTGTAAATATTTGTTTTCTTTTTTTCATAGTTAGTAGGTAGGTACAACAATGTGTGAATTATCAAGTTTATTCCGTAATATCGATTGTCGGATATTACGATTATATGGAGTACCCATGGTATCAATTACTCCGAATAATAGGAGTCAACTTTGATTCAAATTGCCGAATCGAAAAGATTACGATGTATACACAAGTTTAATCGATGGAAAAAGGTTACTAAGTTTCTTTCAGAACAATTCATATCATGTTAGCATAAATTTCGTACCTGTGACACTAATATAATTAAAGTGTCCTCTAAAAAACCCATGATGTTACAGGTGTATCAAATATGGTAATATAAAATTATATGAAAGTCTTAAATTTGAAAGACCGACATAGTGTAAAGTTTAAGGCAACATGTCAAGCTCGAAACGTCATTTTGACGTTTGTAGCCGGTGGGCGGAAGCTGCCATTCGATAAATATGTATTGGTACATTTTTTATTACATAATGTAATATGTTTAATTGATAATGTAGTTCTCAGTAATAAGTTGTGCAATTACGAATAAAATTTTTCATGAAACATTTGTTGACATTCCATTAATTTTTCAACGTAATTTGTACATTTAAAAAATATGTAGTATTTATGCGCATAACTCAAATAACTTACCAACAAAATAATATCACCTAAAGTAATGCCAGCAGTAGTTATCGAGCGGTATAAAAAGAAAAGCAACAAAGGAGTTTATAATATGAAAGAGCAAAGAATGTGAAAAAGTCATTTAAATAAGTTAGCATATTTTTAGTTGTAACAATAATAGTTATATTACAAATAATAACCAGTTTATTCAAAGTGCCGTGATTTTTTAACAATACTACTTATTTAACGGTATAAGCCAAAGCTATACTGACACATACGAAGCATAAAATATTCGCACGATTTTTTATTTAATTTCAATAAATTTAATTTATTTAATCGAAAATTTATAAGACTGTAATGAAAGCTATCATCGAATGATTTTCTAAGAGCCATATCCACTGTCAGAATTAAATTTTTATATAAATTTGCGTTGTGCAAGCCGATCGTAAATAATATTTTTTTATAGCTGTTAGAAAAATAAAATAAAAATAAAAACAATTCATAACAGAAATGACAGCCAACTTGGGCTTATGCTATGGATCTCAATCAAATAGTTAATTTGAAGTGCATTGTTAACATTAGCATACCAAATTACTTGATGTTATGCATTAGTTTTCTTACCTCCGTATTAATATTCTAATATGATGACTTCTGAGATTATACCATTACAATGCAGACCAGATCTCACTTAATCAGATCTGGAATTTCGATAGATGTTGGTTAAATTCGCATTCTGAATTCGACTCGATATATACCAATAAATACCTTGTAACCCCATTAAAAGAATGGAGGACGAAGAGCGGTAAGATATTGTATTCACATTATCAAATACTTATTTTATTAAACAATATAAACACTCATTCAATAGCAATTAAGAAAGTCAGGTTAAATTTTATTGATAAGAATATTCTCATTCTACACTTAAACGTTAAAAATCTTCAAAAATTACATCTATTAATTATCTTGCAATCTAAATTTATTTATATTTCAGATTTTTAATTCACAAATAATGAATTGCGTTTAAAGTAACTGCATAATTTAATACTTACAACGCTAACATTTTGAAGATGAAAACATGCTAACAATTTTCAAAATTACTTCAATGGAAATTAATAATCTTTTATGGCCTCAAATGAAATAAAACCCTTAGTTCAAAGGTCATACTTACCAAAACATCAATAATGAAATTGAAATGCTTCCTCAAAACAAATATATTAACGAAATGTGTATAAATCAGAGCTTTGGACGCGATGAAAAACCTATGACTCCTACTCTAATCCTTCAAACATGTATGCATAGCACGTGGATCAGAAGCCGCTCCCAGAGACAGACGTGTGTAGTACATGCGAAAACAATGCCATGTTTTATTGTCCATTTATTATAATAGCAAAAGTTTACCGATTTCATTCAAATAACTTGAGTTCTATTTATGAATACGTTTTATTGTATTTTTTTAATCCTAAAAAACTTTTGAATATTAAAATTATCTTTTTTTTTTAAATACGTAATTTGGAAAGATAGAGTTGTTTCAAGTATTATTTAGAATGGTAAAACAAATATAAATATAATATACTCTCAGGTGTCAGTCTCAAGAGTTATAATTTAAGATAAAAACACTTGACAACCACTAGTTTCATAAAATCGTTTGTCCAAAATCTCACCAGAAATGTTTTTCAAAACAAAAGATCAATCTATATTTTAATTTATGTGTTCACCTGGAGTTTATTAAGTTATTCATACGAACTGAAAAAAATATTCCAGTTACTCTCAAAGTGTTGATTGGATAAAATTTTGCTATAAAACCTATTATCTTATATTAATATCAATTCCACCGCTATCTTCATAAAAAAAATAATTTATCCATCCATCTAAGAAAATCATTTTCATGTATGCCTGAAGGCTTAAACACCACTCTTTTTAAACCTTTATATTTATATGAAAATGCTATTTTACAGAATTGAATATCAATGTTTACATTGATTTTTAGTAGTTTTAAAAAAAAGAAAAAAGTCAACAACAACTAATTTAAGATTTTTGAAATATTTCTGGGGTTATGCCACACAAAAATAAAATACGACCATAAAACAAAAACACAATGCATATGTGATCAAATTTCAAATATAAATTTTCAAAAAAAGTTTCAAGCTTATTTAGTTTATTTCACTGATTGAATCACCTATCTTCTGTTTTTCACTCTGATTTACTATGCAAGTCGAGCAACATTTACGATAATGTTGTGACAGTCCTAGTGATCTGTTTACTTGTTTGTTGATAAAATGGTTCAACATTTCGAAATTATAAAAAAATGTTTATTATTCTATAGATGCATCTCCATTCAATTTAATAATGTAAGATATATAGAAGCCTCAATATCCTCACAGTGCGATTTGTGTGCCTGCACACTTGTGGCCTCTGACTGATTAACAATATAAAAATTCCACTGTACTTTTTCCTATGTGTAATTTTACTGGCTTGTACTGCACCGGTTGTGATTTCATCTACCAGTGCAAAGCATTGAATTATGTACTGTTGACTCATTTATGTATTTACTCAGTTGCATATCGAGAAAATCATCAGGATTTTTTTTTATCATTGGCCTTGCATTTTGAAAACATCTAAACAAAGGTTATCGGTTACAATGGGAAATTATCATGAGGGTTCACGATTTAGTCTTATTTTTTAACCATGTTCGCTCCTAATATGGAGCATATATGAACTCCTAATGGAGCTTATCTTAACAAAGTTTTTCTTCCACAAGACCTTTTTATTACTCAGTTGCTCAACCTCCCTTTTTCAAAGAGTGTAGGGATAGAAAGATGCTAGAACAAGACTAATGATTAACTAATCTCTCTCGATACGCCCTGTTTTCAGGATCGGATGGATGTGATGGAATTTTTAGTTAATTTGTCAGTCGTTATGTCACCTTAATGAAGAGGAATGAAATCATGACCAGTAGTTTACTTAAACATTTGAAAGTTATTATGTTCAGTGAAAAAAGATATTGTACTTTTATTCCTTTTTAATAGAAAATTAAAATTGGTAACTTTGTTATTCCACTTGTGTTACTTGGTGTGACATGCGTTTCACCTCATTGAAAACAGATGCTTCTCTGTGATATTTTACATTCATTTGGTTACTATTTATTTCAGAGTACTTCAAGGAGAAACTACTTCAGGTGTAGATGAAAATTGCTCTGAGGTAACAGAGCCAATGATCGAATCAATCAAAATTAAAGAAGAAATTATTCACATTCCTCCAGTACTTTTGGAAAATGTTGACGGAGAAATGTATCAGGTGGGTTTTCTTAATACTAATCATACATGGATAATATACATACATATGTACAAAATAATTAAAAAATTATTCTGAAAAAGTATTATATTTGAGACATCTTATATTAATAATATATCATCGGTGTTTTGTAAAAATGACAATTGACCATTTTAGCAAAATTTATTTTTATTTTATTTATAAATTTAAAAAATTAAAATGCATGGCATTACAGCTGACGCCAATGCGCCATGCATTTACACAATAATAACAACAGTGCAATAATAATAATAAAAACAATTATGAAAATAAAAACATGTTTAAAATTATAAAATACAAAGAGAACAAGATTATTAATTTACAAGGAAAAAATATTTAGCGAACAATACCCAGAGCTTCATGCTGAATGAAATGGTGGTTTATGTGTAAAAACAACATTCACTTCACTAATATTGTTGTCAAAAAGTAAGCAAATTTTTTGATTCCTTCTAGGTTTTGTTATAAATTTTGGTGAATTCACTTTTTTTATAAAACGTCTATGATATCGTCGTTGTTCCGGAAGAAAACACTAAATCGACAAAATGACATATGAGTTAGTTATACCAAAATGTTCCTTATTTCAAACTCTACCGCATGAATGAACGCACTTATCTTTCATAAATTACGATGTTACTTAAAAACAGTTTTGTACCAACAAACTAAATGAAAAAGGTATGGGATTTCAATTATTTAACAAACTTCAAAGTTCTTTCACTCAAAACTAGTATTTTTCAGTTAGTGTCTTCTTCCAGAACAATGACGATATACTAATTTTAAGAAGTCTAGTCGTCTGGTCAATGAATTCGGTTAGAGTCTAACTGCTAAGATAATTGTTACAAGAAAACATGATACACAACAAGTGAAATTTAAATTTTATAAAAATAACAGTTTGACAATTTATTTTATTCTTTCATAATATTTTAGACTGATATTCAAAACGAGATGGATATATTCTACGAAGCCGACAAACCGGTAACTGTCAAAGATGAACCTTTAGCGGAAGAGTATAATGAAAATGTTGATGTTGAAGATAATTATCTTCCACTGACTCTCGGTTCACCTATTCATTCAAACTCTTTGCAACACGAGATTATTTTAGAATACCCATCAGAAAAGTTGGCAGAACCTCCTGATGAAATAACCATAAAAGAAGAAATTCAAGACGTAGACTTCCTCGAATTAGAAACTGAAAGAGATTTAGAGCATGATATTAAACTGGAGCCGCATGACAAGCTCGTCAAAGAGGAAACTGAAGACCAACAGGATTTATTGCTGCTAGAAAACACGACGAATGATTATTGCGAAGACATTTCCAAAGATTTTAACGAAGTAGTCCCCATATCGCTGAAAAGCAATAGCGAATTCCAACTTTCCAATGGAAAACTAAAAATGGAGATGATGTTAATGAAAGGTGCTTCCGAAGTAGAGACCATCGTGCCGTCTGAAAATTTGCTGGCCCAAATTTCAGGGGCGAGAGAGTCCAAAGAACTCATCTTGGGTTACAGAAATGACGAACATACAAAATTGCGAGAGTTGAATGAAGACGTTGGAGATTTGCTTGCACCTCGGGGCTTTGAATGTCCGCTGTGCAACAGACGTTACCAGAGCATGTACACGTTCCAACGACACCAAAAAACTCACGATGTTGTGCACGACACAGTCAAGCAGGAGATGGCTGAAATCGATCTGGAGCCAGTGTGTCCGATTGAAGGTTTTTTTTTTTTTACTTTTCTTACTATTCCTTATCGTAAACCTTTTAGAAATATAATAATTATTCTGACTATTTGATTATCATTGTGACATAATTCCAAAAGAGAGTATAGTTATTACATTTGACACCTTCAATATACCACTTAACAATCAATAGGCTGACGGCTGCATCAAATTAAAAGCTATTTTTATTCACTTTGACTCGCTTCAAATTACTAGAAATGAATAAATATTGTAAATTGCTGAAAAACAGTAAAGAATTTTTTTGTTTTTTAATCATCTATTGTTTGTCTTCTTTATTAGTTAAATATAAGATGTTGGTAATATTCGTGAGATGAGATAGATGTTGGGCATAGGTTTTCGAAACATCTATTATTCTTGTTATCTTATAAGTTGACTATTCCTCCCTGAGTTTATCCCAAGCGATTTGAAATTCAAAAATATCTGTGAAATCGGCAATTTGCTGCAATGCCAAATATTTTTTTATCATTTTATTATATATTTATTTGTCTTGTGTTTTTATTATTAATTGCTTATAGATATAGAGGCAAAAGACGGCGTTTACTCTTGCAATTGTGGCAAAGCATTCCGGCGGAAGAGTTCCGTGCTGTCTTGCATGAGAGCGCATCGCAATGCAGGCCTCGGCTGCCACTACTGCTCGCAAGTTTTCACACGGCGGGACGATTTGCGGCGTCACTGTCGACTGAAACACGCCGCAATCATCGCTTCCAAATACCGATGCAATGTCTGCTCCAAGACTTTTTCAGGTCGAAAGGCATTGGCCAGACACAACCGGACACATGTTAAAAAAAAACTGGAAGAACCTATCGCTGAGCTGGCTATCGCACCTTCGTCTTCATTGGATGTTATTGAAGTAGATGAATTCGATGACGAATGCAAGGTGAAAGGGAAGAAATCATCCCCAGTAAAGTTTAAATTCACCTGCCGGGAGTGCGGAAAAGGCTATGCTACTCTTGGACAACTCACCAATCACAAATCGCAACATAAAAAGAACAAGGTAACTTTTTTTCTCTTCTTTACTCTTTACAATGATGTAACATAATATATATTTTGCTGTATAGGTACTAGAGGTCTGCACAGGAACGGGATTGGGCACCCCTTCCCACCTGTTTAAATTACGATACATTTTTAAGCTCTAAAAATTGTTAAATATTTAGTTTATCTTGTGATGCCATGTTTTAAACAACACTATCTAACCCCTTCATCTGATAATAGATTCCCCCTCCCGCTTAGGGTGTGATGCCTTCTATAAATTACATAAATAATACATTAATCATGATAAAATAACGGCCAATCAATCAATTATTTATAACAGTTCCAGTGCGATAGATGCGAAGAGAACATGTCTTGCCGAAGTGAGCTATCATCCCATCGGCGACTCCACTGTCGCGGTTACGAGCCCATCGCTGAAACAACCAGGGCGAGTCGCAGCGGACAAGTATCCCAAACCCCACCCGCTCCTCAACCTGTGCAGTTTGCCTGCGATGTGTGCGCCCGTCCGTTTCCAACGCAAGAGCTCATGCAGCGGCACAAAGCCACCCACCCGTTTGTCATTTTCACCAAAGATGACTCCACACACACGCAAATGTTCTTCAAGTGATTATCTTTACTTCGTAAAAAGATTTAAGTGACTTTTTTACTAGTTTGATATTTCAAAATATTTTATACATAGAGTAAATCAATTCAGGCCGAATTTAAAATGTGACTTTATTTATGCAGGTAACGAAATCACCTCTCAAGATTGAATAGTATAGCGAGTATCGGTTGCCGGTGAAAAATCATTCTTCTCATGTTTTCTTTGCCCATAGCCAATTCGGAGTATGCACACGGCTCTTTCAATAATCACAGTCTACAACCAATCACTCTCAAGCTATGTTAGTGTATCTTGACACCGCCGAGTACATCATATGGATGATCATCATCAGCATTCTAGGACTCAAAATTCACGCTCATAAACATCTGGTTTCGGTAGCACAGTATTTTGTTTCCCTCAACCTTCATGAAATTCCTTAACATTCAACTGTAAAGCAGCACTGTCAGAAATGCATGCATTTGGCTTAAGTCCCAGATTTTGAACACATTGTTTTAAATGTGCCATTAACATTAGCAAGTACAAAAAAGATAATACATATTGAACAAGAAATCTACCTTCTATGTCTTGGACTTAATTTTATACAATATTTTTCTGCTACATTATTCAATTTAAAATATATAACAATATGAATTTATAAAATACTTTGATCACAATTTGAATTCTTTTCACCAGCTGCTATTTTTTTCTGCCTTCTAGTAGGGATTACAATCATTCGAATACGTTGACAAATTATTCGAATACGTTTTGCTTGTATGGTTAATGTGTATTATACCATAGTAGTGTTAACAAAAATCTGTTTTACTCATTTTAAATAACAAAATAATCCAGGCCTTTGACCGCTATTTTTTTGCTTTCCGGTCCAAGTAATAAAATACATATCGGTTCGGTTCTGATTTTCGTTCCGAAAAAAATAACGGTTTTTCCGGTATTCAGTTTTCGGTTCAGCTCCGAGTGATTAATTTTTAAACGTTTTTATTTGTATTAAAAAATTTTTTTCTACTATAATTTAAAACATTTTATAGTAGCTGTATGATAGCCCGGTGCCACATTCCAAAACCAATGGTTATGCTGCACCACAGTTTTTTTTTTTTAATTATTCAACTATTAGAATATTCATTTTCAAAAATATTTGGAATCCCTAGCCACTAGGTACAACTATGCTTGTTGATTATGTTGCATTGATTGCTCATTTGTTTTATTTTTAATTTCTACCTAGAGATACCAATATTTGTTATTTTGAAATCTTGCATTGTTATCTAAACTACCTTTTTTCACACATTGTCTTGATTATTATACTTATTCTTAATAACACTTCAATAGTATTCACATTCTATGGTATTTTGTTATTTTCTTCTCAAAGTGATCATAATCACTAGAGGATTTATGCATAATAGTTATACTACCACGTAATAATTATATTATACAAAGTTTAAACCTTTTCTGTGCCGTGTGTATTATGAATTTGTCAATTTTATCACAAATCATAAAAACTGTAAACAGACTTACCTAAAATAGTAAAAGTAAAACGTTTGTAGAAAGCTTTATTCCAAAAAATAAGTTTTTGATATTTTTATATTCAGAGTTGTCACAAATACACGCATAATACTAAGAAAAAGATTTACTACACTGCTATACTCTCCAAACTTTTTAAACAAAACAATGCCCTATGCACGATTGAAAAGTATGCGGTATCACGTATATGGTACAGAAAAGGTAAATGAAGCTACCATGCCATCAATATAATATTACATAATCTGCTATTCGCCATTTTATATTTAGTAGTTTTTTTATTTAATTAATAGTTTAATAAAATAATTTTTTTTATCAAGTGGGAAAGACGCCATAGATTACACTTTTGACTAAATTTTTAACAGTTTAAACAATGTTTAAATCATCTTATTAATGTTTTTTCTATGCAGTTTCAGCCCTGCAATGTTAATATCAGTTGAACAATTGAATTTGCAGCATATGTCTTACTCTATAAAAGCATTTTAAAATTCTGACACTGGTCGGCAACCCGTGTAAATTTAACCTCTTGGACTGGGAATAAATTCTTCAGTAACAAACCATTTTTATACTATTTAATTATAAGTTATTTAAGAAGTACTTAAACTTAAAGTGTTTGCTAAACATGTCCGATAAATACAACCACTAGTGTCACATGTGATTTCAGTGCAAGGGGTTAAGGTCCCCACTATAAACCATAACCACATTTTAATATATGATATCGACTGAGGGTGCTTGATAGAACTTCAATATCGAATCTGAATCATAAAAGTTTTGTACACTTCCATAAATTTTGTCATTAACAACCAGGTTTTGCCTTTTAGAATCTTCAGGCATTCAAATACAAGAATGATCTCCTAATAACAGTTATTAAAAAAATAAAGTTTCTCCTAAATTCATCACGGAACTTTATTTAATAGAACCGATAGACAAATAATTAACTTACGTCATTTTCGTAAACTGTAAAATCTATAAAAGTTCAATCCACTCTTTCTCGCAAAAATTGACAGACTTGTCAGTATATACCCTTGATATAGTTTAAGACATCGACTGAGGGTGCTTGATGGAATTTCAATATCAAATTTGGATTATTGAGATTTTGTACACTTCCATGTATTTTGTCACTAACGACCCGGGTTTCGCCTTTCGGCATCTTCAGGCATTCGAGCGCACGAATAGACTCGAACTGACAGACAGTAAACTTATTCGCCAATTCATCAATCAGACAATTCGCCACTCTGATAATGTGTTGTTTACAAAATAAGGATTAAGGCGATTCTCGAAATGTTTACTCAGGTATCAGTGTGGATCCTAGACGTATATTTTATCTCGTAAATAATATTTGTCATATTTGTATCTTCTATATAAACGTTAGACACTGTTTACTGTCTTGTCAGTTTGAGTCCATTCGTGCGCTCGAATGCCTGAATATGCCGAAAGGTGAAACCCGGGTCGTTAGTGACAAAATACATGGAAGTGTACAAAATCTCAATAATCCAAATTTGATATACCCTTGAGTTAAATGAACTTTGAAATCAAACTAAATTTAATGAAACAAATTGCCATTAACAACAGGGAAGATTATTATATCTCTTGTAGGCAATCATTTATCAAATTAATAGATCAAATAAGCGGAAAAATTATACAATTTGCAAACAAAACCAGGTACTGGCATAGATTCAATTATTATAGGAACAAGAGTGAAAAAATTACAATTCATCTTGCTGATAGTGTTAAACCAACTTTGTATTGTAAAAATTCCTTTGGTAAAATTTTAATCAATAATAACAATAGAATAATCCTACAGATTTTGTAATAATTTGTGCAAATTTCCAATTAAGATTATGTTTCATTAATATCAAATCAGTGTTATAATAGATTCTGATTTACATCATTCCTAGTTACTAACTTACAGTTAGTGGTAATAATATTAACTAATTTTTGTGACTTTTTTTTATGTAACTAAATGATACAAACTGTATACTTTCAGTTCGGGTTCATGAGCACATGTCATTAGTGAAGAAACTTATCGAAGTGTACATGATTTTTATGTAGGCATATATTTTATATTTCTGTTATTTAGCGACCATCATTTTTTGTATACATTCAATGCAAAATCTTCATGTGAAAAATATTGATTTCGTCTAAGTATCTTTACACAATTAGTGTCTAAAAAAAACTTCTGTGTCTATTTAAAAATAATTACATAACGCAACAGACCTGAATTGTTAATTGAAATACAAGATCAGCTTACTACTAAGCAAAAGTTTTTAAACACTCATATAAGCTTAATATACAATTATTTTGTAGGAGCTCGTATGCTATGCTTAGTGATCATATTTTTTTTTATTACAATAACTTTTGAGAATGAAACCTGCAGTGGTTTTAAATTAAAATCATGTGTCTCCCAAGATTATGAATTTTTAAACATCAAAAAATTTGATTATGAAGATCTATGTTGAAATCATGTAGTCCAGATTTGGTGACAAATTAATAATATTTAAATATTTGTGTATATGTCGCTAGTAAAAATATATTTTACCTAGTAATATTTTACATATAATATTGTAGTAAAATTATAATAATTTATGCTGCAACAGTATGAATACATAAAGCAATGTGCATCATTTAGAAATTCATGCTTCTAAAATACACTGAAAAGGTATTGACTTTTTTGTCAACAGTATTTCAAAATATTGTTATTTTCGTCCATACAATTTATTAAATGTCATTCTGCTCCTCGTCTGATTCAAATTGAAATAAATTCTTTCAAAGATTGTTACAAACATAAATACAAACCACAAATTTATATAAGAACTAGAAAACTGAATGACTTAATACTGAAATTTTATAAAACAACCCCTTATTCTACATCATCGATCCTATTCTCAAATTTATTAGAGTCCAGACACTAAAAGAACCTGGTCAGAAATGCTGAACACCTTTAAGCTGTACGTAATATATTGGCTGCATACATGCTTATTACAGTGGTACTAAACATAGCCAATATCTTATCACACAAAGGTCAATGGTAGCATAACCTCTCATCAAAAGAGCTAAATAATGAACAGTATTTTTACTAATACCGACTATTAGTGTCCAGACATAAATCAATAAGGTTTTTAGGCTTTCATGGTTGTTCAATGCATAAAAATTGTATTGGAAACAAGCCGTGTTTTTTTGGAAACAAGGGTCTTTTCTATGGCTGGTGAAAGAAGCCATAGAGATTCAAAGGGACATAAGGATGATGCGCTTCATTTTAATATTGTGTGGCTACAACACTTGCCACAATCTAATGTCTGAATAAATGTTTGCATGATTCACTCAATCTATCATACAATATCAGCTAGGGTCCCCATACTTACAATTCGGAAATGAAAAGACTTTTTCTCATCTTTAAGCTTTTAAATTATAATTTTACGTAATTATCAAACAAAACTGCTTCGAAGTTCCACGTTTATACACTAAATTCAGAAAGTGGATACCATAGAATCATTCAATCATATCCCAATGTTCCAGGAACCCTGAAGATGAAAAATGCAACAAACATAAAATGATGTCAGATGATTACCACCAACCAAAACACGGCACGATGCCTTCCCAATATAATATTCATGTACACTATTTCTGGTTTTGTAGGTGATACAGGTTGTGAAAAATTTGCTATTTTAATGTGAGATTGATGCATTTACATAGATTCATTTCGACAATTTTACCAGTGAATATTTTGAGTAGTATTTGATTGAAATATATATATATATACATATATTTTACATAAATCCATAAATCTATTGAAATATCAATTTACTAAACTGTTTGTACTGGAATCTGAACCCGTGAGCATCATAACCGAACCGAAGCCAACAACAATTGAAATATATAAAATGTTAATTAAATATTGTTGAGTGGAATGGTTATACCAATAAAGATAGTAATATTGCCAAAACATTTCTAAATTATTTCTAATGTGCTGACTGATTGCAAAATTTCATATAGTAATAACGTTAGTTTGCAACATTTTTATTCCTTATTCTACATCAGAATCTTATTTGTAGGTAATTCATTTTCTTATTAAATAAGTAAATATCTTGTGTATCCTATTCCATAGACGACTTGTGTTCATATTGATAGTAAATTTAATATCGGTTTTAGTTTACAATTCTATTTTTAACACGTTGGCTGCTGATGGAATTATTTTGTATTATAATGACGCCCATGCACGTGGCCCGCAGTCAACATGTTAATCGTCATCAGGAAGTTTTGTGAGAGTTCAAAGCTACATTTTGCAAATATTAATAATAAAATATCCTACTTGTCAAAGGGATTGATTAAAATTAAAATAATTGGCAGCGAAAAACCTTACTCTGGATATATGAAAATTGTTAACCCAGGTGGGAATAAAACGCAGTGCTGCTGTCATGGCCACTACTTGTGTTCTGACAATTGTTTTTTACCCCTCTGAATAACCTGAGATCAATTTTAATCATTTTATAATTTTTTCATGCCAGTTCATCATGACGTAGTTTTTTTCCTACTAAAACAGTGTGGATCCTGCGAAGCAGGCTCTCAAGGTATTTTTCTCGTGTGGCTACAAACTTTTTATATCTTTTTCCTGCATGTATTCTAGCTTGGTACTGTATTCCTAAAGATTCTGCCAGCTGAAATTTGCTTTGATTGGCGAAAAAAATGAAGACAACCCCTTGCAAATGTGACCTGATTGTGGGTGTTCGGTCAACAAAAGTGTTCAATTCTTATCAGGAATTTTCCGTAATGTGATTTTAAACTTGAAGAGTTCACTTTAAATTGCCCAGTCATGAATTTCGAAAGTAATTTGAGAGCAACTGAAAAATTTACCTTCTGCCAGAAGTTTACACGCGTAATCCATTATTCAATCAAAATCATAATTTATGACGACTGTCAAAAGGCATGTAAAGATTAGCTCTTCAAAATTGGTGTATGGAAATGTAATGCAATATTTCAAACATCAATTACACGTAAGTTCTTAGATTTAATTACATGGTTTCATTTCAAATGAAATCGTCCCTTGCTAAAAGATAGAACTGGGATGCATCTTTTTATTACTGTAAATGGTTGTGTGTACGGGTCCTTAGAGAAAACTCGTCCTAATCATGAGTTAAATAAATTAAACATTTACTTTGTATATAAATAATATTTAATACAATTATTTTACATGTAATTAGCAAATCAATTTGTATGTATGTATTGCCTGTGGTCTACGTATGAGTTTGAAAAATATTAAAATAACGTTCAGAAATCAAAATGCATTGCAATATATCACAATTTATACCAGTGGTAGTCAACTTTTCTTGTGGTCCAATTGTATTTAAACAAGCTATAGCAGCCAGCTGTATTTAACTCTTTTATAAACGAACTCAGATTTTTTTACAAATTCATTTATTTAAATATACGGATGAATGAGATTGTATTGATTCCATTCATCGACATTTACATCCTCTTGTAAGATACATTATATTAGATTTTCAATTTACGATTTTACTATGTCTTTTCCCCTCGAGTTGATTTCGAGTAACTTAAAAAGTTCCCATCGAGTTTATCGCGTGTGATTTAAAAATTTCTTTATGTCTGGTGCATAGCAAATATTTGCTGTAATTCTCAATACCTTTATTTCCTGCATACGTACGATCAACATAGAATTATTAATATATATTAAAATTCAATATATTGTTCTGTTGCAGTGAAATTCTAAATAAATATTGTTTCTTACTCCTACATGGAATTCAGGTCAATCCAATTTGTTATTAATTCAAGCCATACTGTACATATATAATAGAATAATTTTAAGGTTGCTATTTATTTTGGACGAAAAAACAAATTTCTCTAAATTTGTATGTATTATGCTAAATAGTCGTTAACATTCTCGATGTTACGGATCCTTGTGCCGCATTGATACATTTTTTCAGAAACCATTTCGAAAAAAATTGTCATTTGTTTGTACTAAATAAAATCTTATTCAAACTTCAAAAAGTTTTATTTATTTCACAACAATCGCTTATAACAGTGACACGCATTGCAGACCATAGACAAAGTAATGCACGGAGTTCCTGAGAGCATCGACTCATTAATTTAATGCATTAAGACATGTCAACCTCTGTGGTGTAGCGGTAAGAGCTTTACCCTCGAAGATCAGATGTTTCCGGGTTCATGTACCAAGGTCAATGTTAAATTTGAATTTTTTCAATTCAGCATTTCAACACCCCCAGTGGTAAGTTACATTTGTTCATTTAGCAGGAGAGTGAAAAAAATGTTAATCTATTCATTCTTCATTGATAATTTTTCATGTTGAATTTCACTCTTCTGCAAAATGACCAAAAGTATGCTATGGCTTTATTGGTTGGGCGTGTCCATTTGTCATCTTGGCCATGGGTGTTGATGATTTCCTTGAGTTGATCTCAGGTGATTTAAAATTGAGCTGAAATGCCAAATATTTTGTAACCTTTTCAATAATGATATTCAACACTAATTTAATTAAAAAGCGCAATTTAATATAAAATTAAATATATATTTATTTGATCAATATTTTATTCTATACAAAGATTAATCTTATACAAATTAGATATTATAATAGTTTTTAAACATTGATGTAAAATAATGTCATTCGAATGCGGTTACTCAAATAATAAATTAATGTACCTACTGTCATTTCATAATCATGGTAATATTGATATTGTTGTATATTACTTTCTTTATTGCACAACTACCGACATTCCTAAATAAATTGATTCAACAATATAAACTATGGTAATAAAATGATATGCATGAAAGAGAGGCGATAAACCATTCTTTCCTAACTTCTTTCATGTGATTTATATCATGAATATATAAAGGAGCGATTATCGAATACGTTTAACCTTAGCCGAATATGTAAAAAAAGATATTGGCAGTGTTTAGATCAACTTCAAAATGAATGCAAAATTAAATTTGAAATCACATCTTTTAGTGAACCGGATTCATTATGGGCCAAGTTATGTTCTTAGTTGTAAAACACATGAAGTTCAGCAACATGCAAAATAAAGTGTGCAAAAACATAAACACTAAATATTCAACAAACAGCTCATTTATAAAACTAGATAGGTGTTTGTCTGCATATTATAATTTTGCTGTTAAAACTTTAGCAACTGACAGGATATTGTAAACTATATTTAAAATTGACAAAAAAAAAACAGTTTCTTTGTTTTGAATACTGGTAACAAATTGTCAGTTTCTTGTAGCATGTGTTCACCACCAAAATTTCCTTATAACCAGGAGACCATTGTTTCTATGTTATGTATGCAAAGCTCTCTATTCTTAAAAAATCGTTGATTATCAAATCTATCTGTGTATGAACAAAGAATGATATCATTTTCATTAAGAGATGTTACTGGGAAATAACTGTTACGTACCACCAAATATCACAGCATATTTTGACAAATTATACGTTGCCCAAATGATCTGTCCCGCAATTTAAGGTGTCACCTAAATCATTTTCATCAATAAAATTATTATAAATTAAGTACATTGTTTAAGATAAAATAAATTTGGATAAAACCTTCAATTTATGCATTACACACAACCATGGAATGATATTTTTAGAAAATATTTTTTTACTAAATATAAAATATTGTATTCATTGGCAATGGCTATATGCTGAAGGTTAGAAGATATGCCAATTATTAAGTTATATTTTTTTTAATAGAGAGAACAGTGCATATCCTTTTCCTGACCCAGCAATCGCATGAAAAATATTGTTTTTTGAAAGATTTGTAAATAAATCAAAAAAATATTACGATTTTAGATAATAGATTAACCGGTTTTCATTGTATTGACAACTCCATCCCTACATTCAATAACAGCTATTAGTTCTTGACGTGTTTTCTTACTGTCGCATGCGCAGTTCACCAACGCTGTCAAATGTTTGATGGAATACTCCGCATGATCATTTATAAATTCTTCCAGTGAACTTTTGGTTAAATAATAAGCTTTGACATAAGTATCAACATACTCTTGGAAAGGAATAGGCTTCAATCCGGAGATCTTTTCGAGTTTCGAAAGCAATTGCGTATAGTCCAATTGCATAAGCCCTCTACCTGAATCTGAGCATTTATTAATGTTACTGAAACCTTCTACAAGTGTATGAATGACAAATTTGGCAATGCACGACCATAGTGATTTGCTGACCTGCATTGAAACCGGTACTTTTTGACTTATCTGATCTAACCGCATGGAAAATACTTGAATATCTCTTACAATATGATCGACATAAGGACTATGCTGTGACATAACATTTTTGACCTCCCAATTAACTTGCGACATTGATATTAAAACAGTGCGCACCGTGAACACCTGCGAGGCGACGCACATGTAAACTGGAACCCTCAAATCGACAGCTGACATGACTGTCTGCTCATAGAATGTTTGCAAGATTATTCTCTGATGTGCCGGTAAAATGCTCTCTAGGTACGGCTGCAATATCTCAAATTGCTTCGCCAGAAATAAGAGACTCTCCATGGCAACAATACGTTCTGATAATCCATGTAAATTTTCAGGGTTTACTAAATCCACCATATTTGAAGCAGTAGGTTTTAACGTCTTTTGATTTTTCATTTTATCGTCGTCCTCTTCCGATACTTGCTCTACGTTTTCAGTTGTTAGATTATTACCGATCCTTTTTAACATGGCGTTAAGTTTGGCAGTATATAAAGTAGTAGAAGTCACCTTTAAATCGGAAGCAAAGAAGGAATGAACGGCGTACAAGTAATAATCAAACATTTGACTCATCAACATGATAACTTCGAATGATATTGGTTTTAAAAATCTGCACATTTGTAAGTACTGTCCACAATCACGTAGTACTGATAATGTTGTATTTGTGACAATGACTGGATCATAGCTATTCGACTGCTTTCTTAAATTTGGTGCTGATTTCACGGTCTTATCCTCTGTAGGATTCTCATCAACAAAATCTCTGGTCAATTCCTCAGCTTCTTCGTCAGTTTCATCACTTTTTTCATCTGATTCGTCTTCTAAGTCCAATCTGTCTTCGAAACAATTATCACGACGATAGGCGTGGAATGGGGTATGTTTTGATACACGTGAAAAATACCGTCCAACATAATAACTATCGTCTTGGGAATGCACGGAAGAACTGGCTTCGGATGACATTGTTTTTACAGACTTAGGAAATCCGTGGTGTGTTTTAGTTTTGAAACTGACATCCATTGAATTATTACTAGCTCTGATTTGACGTTTGACTTTTTCAAACTCTTGCAGCTGTAAAATATTAAATGTCGAACGTACAGGGCAAACTTCCCAGCTTTCATTTTCAAGAAATATTCTCAAAACTTCCATTCGGCTGGCGTGGTAATTTTTCAAATAAGTGATACTGTGCGTCTTTATGAATGTTTGAAGTCCTTCTGACGTATCCCCACAGAATTCTTCGGCAACTTCGATGAGCCTCTTCAATACACCCAAAACTTGGACGAATTTATCAAATGGGTAATGAGGTAATCCAGATCCAACGAGAAACGTTGAAACCTTCGACTGAACGTCGTGCCACAATCGTGTCAAACCATTTTTCAGCTTTTGTCTGACGTATTCCCTATTAACGCTAGCTTCAAATTCGCTAGAAGACATTGAGGGATTATCAGAGATGACACTGTCATGCTCAGAATGCCACTGGACGACTTTATAATAACTCAACATGACGGCCCACAGTCTATCGCATAGATCAAGTAAACATGCTACCACGCTGCTGTCTTTCACGCCAGCACACAAGTCCTTCAACTTGAGCGGTTGTTCATTTGTATGCAATCCGTATATTGTATTATTCTTTTGATGCGGTTTTAAAGCTTCAATAGCACAGTTATTAACTGCAGAAGCGAAATGCATGTGTAACTGATCCATGGCAACCTGTGTCTTATCCAACAAACCGTAAGCATTCTGCAACTTTGTGAAGGTTTCGCCATCAAAATCATAACATATTCCGGCCAGCACATTGTCGAGTTGCTCCTCTGTTAAATCTAGCGTATCACGTAACCTCTGATTCAATGATGATACGCATCGAAAATGTCCATGATCAGCCGCAGCTTTTTGTCCTGCTAAAACCAACTTGACGGCGCTTTCATACTCCTTACACTTGACAAGCGTTTGCACATCTTCTTCAGCTTGCCGTAAGCCTCGAATTATATTGAGTGATCTGAGGAGGTTTTGAACGATTTGCCGTTTGCGAAAATTCGCCAGAATTCCGAATGTAGATGCTGTCAGGTTTGTCTGCGCTGATTTTAATTCTTTTCTACCGGTTCTGCAAGTATTTATGGTGATATTTAATTGATTCTGGATATGAGTAATTTCTTTGAATTCTCTATCGCAGGAGTCTCGCTTTTGTGATATTAAATGTAGCGCTTTACTTGACACGACCTGCTGCTGTCGTTTTAACCTGATGAACATCTCTTCAATTTCAGTACAGTCTAGAGGTGATGGAGCCCTTTCTAATACATATCGACCTGAAAGAATAATAATGTCAGTAAATGAAAACAATTATTTTGAGTTCTAGTTTTTGTGGTTAACAAGAATGCAGACAATTTATTAACCGGACTATCTCCAATACTGTTTCATCCAGATAGTGTCCATTGTAATAACGCTAACCAAAGTTAACATTGCTTAATAAAATGCTTTGATTTATTTCAAAATCAATCAAGAAAATATTTTATATTTACCTGGGTCAAATTCATTTGGATTGGAAAAATAGACTTCATCAATTTCTTTAAAGACTTCCATATCAGCAGGCCCATTTTCTTGGACTGCAGTCCGACTGTTGATAGCTAAGCGACCTGCTTCTTGAAATTGGGGCCTCATATTTGCAACCTGTTAAGTATATAAAAAGAATTAATAATTGATGAATTAGCAGATACTTTTAAAAATTTCAATAGAATGTAATATCACACATCAATTACCGGAACATTAAATAATGCGAATTGTGAAAGAATTGAAGATATTGCATTAAATTTGAATCACTCAAATTTTGTACACCAAAAGGTTTGTCACTCACAACCCGGGTTGTGCCTTTTAGCATTTTCAGGAATTCAAATGCATGGATGAACTCAAACTGATTTATATAGTTTATATTATATATAATAAGAATTAAGAAAGTCATTATCACTAAGTCTAGGAACTATATTGACGGTAAAATCTGAATTTTTTTTTTAATACTGATTTAACATTAATGCTGTTTAATCTAATTGAGAAAATAATCGCGTAAACAATTACAAACTTAACAATAATTACAGCTGGCCATATCAATTATCATTGTAAGACAGTTAGGAAAAATCATAACATATTTTTTTTGGTATGACAAATATCAAATGACATAATTATTGTAAGAATTAAACTATTTTAATTGCATAACCACCTGAAATCACAAAAACACTTTTATAATAATGTATGCAAATGTTTTCTGAATTTAGATTATCTGTCATTAACCAGCGAAATAAATTTAAAGATCCCGAAATGAAAGTAAATAAATCTGGCAACCTTATCCAAGATGACCTGCTCTATGTCTGACACTGAACCAAATATTTAACAGAGGGTAAAGAGTACTGATTACCAATTGTTTGATGGCCCATTTTAGAGGGAATAGGGTAGAAAGAGTTGAAGGCATGCAACACACGTGACCTTGGATACAAAGTCAATATCTGCAAATATCCAATTGAGAATCGCAGAAAATTTGCCTAGTGTTAACCACTGTATCATTGAATGAAGTAACATCAAATTTATTTATGTAAACATTATTTTATCTCAGCGGGAAGAGAAGATTTCCCACAAGTGTCCAACATATTATTTGTATTATATATACCTGCATTTTAGACAAATTCTCACTGAGCCCTCCTCTCTTCAAACGATAGTTATAGCTCCTGAAATGATGATTAAAAATTCCAGGAAGAAAACACTTGTTTTTGGATCAACTAAACATTTTTGAGATCAACATGTAGGTCTTGGTAGATATTTCTTTTGGAAATAAATACATAGACGAATATGTTCAATAAGCCGGTCAGGATGTCATGAAGTAACTATTTCCCATCAATTAAATTGCCAACTACATCTTCACGAAACCTTATATTACGGCATCTAAACACGCAAGCAAAGAAATGAAATGGCTTATGAAACAAAATCGTATCTGTATAAAACAAACACATATGTTAGGAGGAATTTAAGCAACAACAGTTCTAGCTTCAAATTAAATACAACAAAACTTAATCTCCGAGTAATACTGTATGCACGTAAATCACAAGCTAATTCGACGTTCGCCAACTTACAACTCAAGTAGTATATTAAAGTTATAAAGAATTTAAATACCTTAAAATCCTCGCAGGACATTTTTTTAGATGCGACACTTATATAAGGGTATAAGAATTTCTAAGATTTGTGACACGACAATCATCGAAATCGGCGTGTACAACTAACCAAACCATAATACTTCACATTTCCTGTCATTGTTATTTACAAATTTGACAGCTGAATTACGAAATACGCGGCGGCCATCTTAAACGACCATAGTGCACAAATTTTAACATATACCTACTTTAATGATTTAAGACAACGACTGAGGATGCTTGATGGAAATTAAATATCAAATTTGAATTGTTGGTATTTTGTACATTTCCATGTATTTTGTCACTGACGACCCGATTTTCGCCTTTAGTCATCTTCAAGTATTCGAGTCAGCTCGAGTCCATTCGTATACTCGAATGCCAGATGCCGAAAGCCGAAACCCGGGTCATTAGTGACAAAATACATAGAAATGAACAAAATCTGAACAATACAAATTTTTAAAAAATATTACAAATGCATTAGCTGCACGGGCCAAAATATTGTAAAATTAAACCGTCGGAGCCCGTCATCTTCAGGCACAGCCCAACCCGAGTCCGAGTCTCAATATCACGCTTGTTACCTGAACCCGACTTGATGCCCGGATTTATTTTTCTCAGCCCGAAAACAGCCTGATTTTTTTTAAAATATAGAAGTATTTTTATATTTTTAAAATAGTATTTCTTTATACCTATCTATCGTATATAATTGATTAAATCTTATAAATTATTACGGTTTATTATTATCGGAGTCCCTGGCGCAGTTGGTAGAGTCGCTGGCTATGGTTACGGATGTCTCGTATTCAATTCACGGTGCGGACGGTTTTCATAAATTGACCTTTCAACCGATTTATGGATTTCTGTTTGTAGTCTGAGTCCTCCCTCCCACCCATCCCACCCTCACCGGACGTAACGAGAGCGATTAGCTAACCACTAGTACTGTCAAAGCCGTATCCTTCTATCTCTACTCTCTTCGGAAAAAAGAGAGGTTGAGTAACAAGCAGTTCTCATCAGTCCGTCAAGATACCTCCATTAGGAAACCATATGCTTCACATTGGGAGCGGACATGGAAAAAAAAATTATTCTCAAAATTTGATTTATACAAATATAAATGTTATATTACATTAACATTTTTGAATTAATTCCTATTTACTAATTTGTGCTCGTGTATTTTAACTCTCGGTCGTTGCAGGAGTGAATTTAGACACTTTTTGAGTTAACGTACCTACCTACCTACTAGGTACCACTAAAACTATAATATGAATTGTCTATTCAAGACACTTGATATTTCTGAGTAGTCTGGCAGCCCTAATTTTGACAATTGTACTTCTTAGTTCATGGCAGCATTGTTAGTAACCCAGTGAAAATGGCCGCGAATGGTGTAGTGATACGGACTTGTGGTTCAATAATAGTGATTTTTTTCGCAATCGCGTGTCATGCGAAACATATACCCCCTTCAATTGAATCATTTTCGATAACAGAGTTGAGTAATGATGATGGCATCGATGGAAAGGCTTTTTCTGGTAAAATATACGCCATGCAACTGCAAGGAGTCGGTTTTTTTGGCAGTGATCACAAAAATATCCAATTGGTTTTGACAAATTTGCCTGACAGATATGGAGCGCCGTGTAACGAGCATGGCTTGATATTCGGGAGTGTTAAACTTATAGAATCCTCCGATGATAAGTGCATCTTGAAAGTTTACGTTCCTGATAACAAAATCAATGATGTATTGTATTTTTGTTTGAAGACTTCGAACACCTGGATCCACCAAGGAGACAAGTTGATTATCGCACCGGCCAGAGATACTAATTTGTATATTTCTCTTAATGAATATGCCGATAACACGTGAGTTAATTCATCATATTAATTTAATCACCATACCATTTATCTAATATTTGAATTAATTGTCACTGTTTAAATTCACTAGGCGGCTAATTTTTGTAAATATATGTTTTAATAATAAGAATATTTATGCATCTTATTTAATTAAAATATATATATATATATGTACTGAAAATTATAACTGACTTAGGTATCTACATATCTATCTGCATTTAGTTGAAGTATACTTATTACCAAACCGGTATGCTTATAACAGATGACTTTACGTCATTTTACAACCGTTTATTTATAAACGCCAAATGCACCAATTCAATTATTTGTAAATCGTACGTTCTAAGACGTATCCTTTTTTCAAAACAATATTAAATTATTTTATGTCAATGTTATATCATTCTACGGCAATAAAAATTGAAATGATAAGATTCCATCCAGCATAAACAGCTTTAAACAATAGTGAGCTTATTTTAAAATAAGTAACGTGAACTGGGGTTATTTGGCCAACCAAGTATAATGCCGCGTAATAAAAAATATTTTGTATATATGGCCTTAACATATTTTAACACTCGGGTAGACAAGATATTTGTTTATAACTTTATTTAAAATTAGTTGATCACACTCAGCCTTTTAAACATCTAGAAGTTATTGTAAAACTTTACTTCTGTGTGTATGCACACACTAATTACAAAAATAATATCCAAGTGATGTTACTAACATTTTCTTGTAAAAAATAAATAACCATGACTTAGATGAGCCATTATGATTAAATAATAATTGTCAAAGATAACGCTCAATTCAGCTAATCGTTTTGGTTCACTTATAAAATAAACAGGTGAGCGCAATGTCATACGTGAGCATAAACCCCCTACCACTTTCATAAATAATGATCAATGATGTAGTTTTTATTATCAATAAAAAAAAACCCGGTAATTGGCATACGTAATTAAATATAATTGCCATATGTTAATATATTCTAATTATCAATATTGGAAATCATGTCCACTCCCAATATAATATAATATGAACTCTGGAATGGAATATTTCAAAATAAGGTTTGAGAGTGATCCAACCGAGACTCCAACTGAATGTTAGTATTAGTAGTAGCTCTAGTTATCACGGAATGCTTGTTGGACGGTTATCATTTTTAAAAAGTTTTTTTTTATTAATTTAGCCTTACCTATTCTATATCATTATTTTATGTTTTTATAAATGAGTAGTCGAGAACATAGGCGCAGAGCTTAAAAAAATTGATTATGTGACCAGGTTTTATTACATAAAAAAATGTGTTAGAATATTTTAACTATTTTTAACCCGCGTAACAAAGATTGAAACAGCAAAAAATTTAAAATGTGTTATTATACTTATGCAAATATGAATGCTGAGTGTCTTTCGGTTATTATTATTACTTCGAGGAATGAATTGGAACGTACATATTTTGTCAAAATCTGAAAACAATGAAGCTTCTATGCGAATTAACATAAGTAAGCACTTAGAACGTTTCGACGGAAATATCTTCAAAAGTATTATCATTTAATAAATGGAATTTCAACAATTAAAAAATACAGTAACTAAGTACCTACTTACTTGACCGTAAAACGTATTGAATGTGGTGTTGCAATTGACTTTATAAGTGAATTATTGCCCACTTCATAAAATAGATATCACAGTAAAAATGCATAATTATTAATTTAATGTGAAATGATGAAGTCGTTCAGTGACATCAGATCTGAAAAATCTTCAAATTTGTCATTTCCTTCCTTTGGTTTAATAACCTCGACACTAATCAGCTAATGTGTTCATCAAAATCGGTTTCCAAAAATCACAAATCTCCATTTCGTTTGGTATAAAATCCAATAATGAAGTTTAAACTTTTGAACTCCACGCATGAAAATGTTTTTGCATTTCATTAGCAGTCATATAATAAATTAATGGAATACATATAATACTTTTGTCGACAATTAATCTGGTTCAAAATAAAAAAAACACTCACTTTTTAAAAGTGTAAAATTGACATATCTATAAAAGATGCAAAGATTAACTTGCTCAACAGATCTCCATCCTTTACCTACCACTTTGCCAGTATCATGGGTTTTGATTGTCTTACATGTAGAGATGTGCATTTGTTTTTTTTAAATAATGTGAAAAACATACGAACAACTCCGTATTTACAACGCAACATCGTATTTTTGGAGAGTCACGAGTTGCGATTGACACGAGATTGGCTATGATGAAATCATACAGTAAAACCTCGGTATAATGGACAATTGGGAGCAAGGAGGTATCGATTAAAACAGAAAGTACGCCATGTAATAAAGTAGGTTTCCTGAATGCGATTTGTATTCTGTCAAAATACCAACACAATACATTTATATGCAGAAAATATGTGTAGATGAGACGAGGCGTGACTAAGCGAAAATCAAATCATCGGCCGACTCGCGTCAAAACTACCGCAACGTGGTTATCACGTGCTAATCCAGCGCTGAGATTTAAGCATGACATAACAGGATCATGTGACCGGTAATTTTTTCCGTTACATCGAAGCTTTATTATATTGTGTTATAGTTAAAAAATCGGCAATAATAATACGGAATTCTTGTGTGATTAACCATTTCCATATTTAAAATATTTATATTGCTCTGGAATGTTCGCTTACTAAAAATACTTTCCATAAAGCTGTGAATCCGACCACTGTAGAGAGGAATTTCAGCAAATAATTATCGGTCGTATTTCAACATAAATATGTACATACCTTCTTACCTATATCGAGATTTATATTTATCAATGACTCGCTTGCTCATACAAACGTCATCAGTTCCGCTGTGAATCCATTTAAAAATAATTTCCTAGAAATGTGACACATCGTAAATGAATAAGACAGGTAAACCAATATTACTTAGTCGTCTACACTCGACGTTATAATTTATTATTTTTTTAATTAGTTAAATATAATAAAACTCGCAAGAAGAGATTTCAAGTACCTACTCGACTTTTTGATTATCGAGATTCTAGTGCACCTGATACTCTTTTATATGTTTTTTTTTATTATTATAACTCAGTCCAAGAGGTCTGCACGGCCCAAATTTTCATAAAATTACCCGGTCCGAGCTCGTCATCTTCAGATCCGGCCCGGCCCAAGCCTGATTCTCAATATCATACTTATTACCCGAACCCGACCCGAAAAGCCAGATTCTTTTTCAAATACAGTAATTCATTTATACTTTTCAAGTAATATAATATGTTATTGTTTCCATATTTCCAAAGATATTAATAGCACATGTAAAATAAATTATTTAAGTTATGAATACTATTACCTTATGGCTGACTCATGATCCGAAAATAGTACGAATTAATTTTCTTATATTAGAATTTCTTACCTGGGCCCGGCCCGAGCCCGAATCTGAATTGTCTTTTCCAACCCGAGCCCGGCCCACGGGCCGTGTAAAGGCCCTCGGGTCAAGTCCGGGGCCGTGCAGACCTTTAGTCCAATGTAACAAAACCTATAAATATAACTTTTCAGACAAGACTCGCATCTCGCAAATAATTCGTGAAAAAGAGGAATTGCAATTTCATGATATTCAAGTTTTCTCGATAACAAATTCTACTTGCAAGGCGAGGTGCTACACCGACCGCTGTGGCCAGTGGCGCTCTTTCTTCTCTATGCTTTCCTGGAAAGCAGCGAATTTTTGACCTTTTATGTGTCATTCATGAATCATAGTATTAAAATTTAATTCTTTGTAATATCTGATTGCCGTGACTGAGTGTTATCGCTTTGTGTATCCGTTCTGCGGTCCGGGCTTATAATCCCCAGCCTATATTAATTTATCAACAAACATATTACACGTTCGCAACTATGGATATGGATGTACGGTTTCGTCAATCCTTCCTATCCTCTCCTTGAAAATGATGTGCAAAAAATTATTATACTGTTGACGCTAGAAATTTATAATATTCCCCACGTCACGTTTAGTGAAGTAACTAAAACTTATTCGTCGCTTTTTGAAATTTGTAATAGTAACAAGAAAAACTTACTGGCTAATGCACCTTCGTGGTACGGCAAAGAAAATGCATATGAATCATCCTCGTTTATTTCGTTTGGATGTCTGCACGGGCCGAAATTTCATAAATTTACCCGGTCCGAGCCCGGCACAAGTATCAATATCACATTTGTTACCCGAACCCGACCCGAAGCCCAGATTTATTTTTCTCAGCCCGAACAAACCCCGATTGTATTTTAATATAGTAATTCATTTATACTTTTCAAACAATATATGTTATTGTTTCCATGTTTCCAACAATATTCATAGCATATGTGAAATAAATTATTTAAATTATGAATTCTGTTGCCTTATGGCTGACTCATGGCCCGAACATAGTACGAAATATTTTTCTTAAATTCTAATTTCTTACCTGGGCCCGGCCCGAGCCCAAATCTGAATTGTCTTTACCCGCCCGAACCCAGCCCACGGGCCGGGCCAGGTAAAAGCCCGCGGGCCAAGCCCGTGCAGACCTCTAATTTCTTTATCTTTGTTTACGAACTATTAATGCTTGCATGTTTAATTTAGGTAATTCGAAATCGGGGTTATCAGTTGTCATAATAAATTATCATTGTCGCCGGATTAACAAATTATATGCACTCATAATTAGAACATATTAGCCAGGGGCGGTTCTTCTATGGGGGGCAGTTGTTCTCTGACTGTATATCCCCGCTTTCGTAGCCCCTGGCACTTGTATAATAATATAATATAGGAATGTAAACTGTTATTTTCGAAAAAGGAGAATAACCATCACCTTCGGATGCATTTTTTTTTATTTTGATGCATCGGTTATTATGACCAGGGTTGTGATTTCTCGACTTTTTTGTCCCGAGAAATCTCGAAAACCAGAGTATTATTTTTCGATTTCTCGAAATTTTTCCAAATTCTCAAAAATATAAAAGGCGATGAAAAATAATGTGCAACATAATAAGTCATAATACCTCTATAAACTATAAACTTCAACAATATACATTTGATGATAACTAGTTGTTAATCTCTTTATGCCCAGTTTTTGTGATTGAGTAAGGTAGGAAGAAATTAAAATATCATAGACGTTCATGTATTGGACACAAAAACTAATTATTCGTTTGACAAATCAATGTGTAAAAATGTCGAATTATGAAACGAGGTATGAATCACGTTGAATTAACAATATACATTTACTTCCTCATATTAAGCATTCAAAAGAATGAATTGATTTAGAAAATAGATTTGTATCGAAAAAATAAATATATAGATTTTCATCGCACTTTCTCGAGAAAAGAGAATCTCAAAATTTCATGATAAAATGTTCTCGAGAAATCCTGAGACAAGAAATATCGATCAAAACCTCTAGTTACGACTTAGGTTTACACCAAGACAGTGCAATTGCAAAAAGTTTTGTGGGATACAGCAAACATGGTCAATTTTCGTAGTGCTTTGGTATGATCGTTCACAACAAGCAAACAGATTCAGCGGCAGCCACTGGTGACCAACATCACACTGAAAAGGTACGTGTTGTGGCTTGAGCACGTTTTAAGGATGCCGAATGAGAGCGTCACACATCCCCGTTATCACAGGATGGTCACCGCCGTGATAGTCACCGACTCGTATAAAGTCTGAATTTCATACAAACCTGAGGCCATCTTAGCATCTTGAGAGGACGGTCGGTAAAACTTTTTGCACACCAGTGTCGGATAACATGGTAATCGCTGTCGTATTCGCAATTTTTAATCCGAATTAAAAATATGCCAAACCAAATCGCCACGTAGAAAACATACTGTGGATGAGATAATATTGTAAATATAAATTGTCTTGTTTATAAATACATTTTTTTTAAATATTTACCTTCATACTCACTTGATGAACTTCAATGAATTAAATTTGTGATTAAAATAACGAGAAAATTGTTACTCTAGTCGTACAAGGCCGTAAAACTCTACGTTGGTATTGACTTATCTTTATTGAGATAAGTCTGAAGAACTTTACGATTTGCAATAAAAATCACGTATTTAGGTTTCGTTTAAACGTAGTGAAGTTGTACCTGGGCCGCTATCTATATTATTATTATTTTTTAATCAAAACATATCGACTATGGAAGAGGAAAAGGACGTAACCCACACAACAAATTTTACAGGATTCACGAAAAACGTTTTTTAATGGTTTTCGGCCAAAATCAAAATATTAAATATAAACAACCTTGAGTTGCAAGAAGACTAATAATCTGGCCTTTATTTACCCAATCTGATATTAATTTAATAAGTTATTTAAGAAAAACTAATAAAATTGATTGTAGTTAAGCAGCTTACAACCTTTTTCATCACGAATTTAAAATGACTTTGAATAAACTTATAGAATTATGGCAGCTAGTACACTTCTGCATATATTTAAAATAGCTTTCTTAGGAATGCATCATAATTAATTAACTGCGAATTCGATTACTATACATAATAAATCACATAGAGTATGTAGCATAGCAAAAATGTTAGTCATAATTATATCAATACAAGCCTAATAGCACGCTGCAACAATTTTTTAAAAACAATGCATGATAGTACATACCTGTCATATTTATTCTATTTTACGAGCAGTGTAATCTGAACTGTTCTAATGCCTAATTTACAAGATAATCGAATATTATGCATCGTATAATATTAGAACTGTGTACAAAGCAGTAAATACTAATAATTTAAGGTAAATAGACTGACAGGACACATAACCTAAAAACAACACCGTGATGTTTTTAGTAAATATAGCAAAAACTGTGTTAACTTCCTCGTTTAATATGAACAAGAGATCATTGATCTATGATTTAAGATATAGTATTGTTGTAACAGGGTTGTGTTATAACAATATAATGGTAATTTACGATTATGAAATCTTACCTGAGCGACTAATAATATTATTGATGTGGGTCCTTTTTCCTCGCCGCAAATTTCGAAGTCCTTTTTTTTTCAAATTTAAAATCCAAATTTTTATACTAATTAGGCATTTACAGTTTACATCCCTTTGATATAACGTGTATTAAGTTGCATACATTGTGATTATCGAAAAAAAACTATTTTGAAAAAACTGAGGGTTACGTTCTTTTCCTTTCCACATAATTTTATTATGTCAACAACCTGGAAGTACGATGACTACGATTATAATGAAAAACAACTCAACCAAAGGCTCTTAATTAAATTTCATCAGTTATTTTTTAAATCATTAATTAAAAAGTAACTAGGATTCATGCAAAAAGGTTTCCAACATGTTTAATGTAAATGACTTCTATTAAAATGACGTTATTTCAATACAGTGCCATCGTGGACTGTCAAGTAAACCACAGTTATTAGTGGTTTATACGAGTGTAGTTTTTTTTTTGTCAAAATCTTTGTTACCGTGATCGTCAACTATCTTTTCTGTTCAATTTTTGACAGTTTCCATTCGGGGATTCTGAACTTGAATAAAACGGAAGATCAACTTAATCATCGACTAGCCGACCACGTGACCGAAAAACGTATTCATACGTACAGTCAGTGGCGGCTCGTGGATAAGATATCTGGGGGTGCTGCGGTTGATTAAAAATTCAGAAATAAAAAAAATGGTTATTTAGATTTATTTCATTATAAAATTGATTCTTCTATCTTTTTTCCTTGAAAAATATCGCTTTTATTTAGACAGTTGTCGCGCGTGTCGTTAGACCGCTGCACACGCACCCACGCGTAGAACACGAAATACTGTCGATTTCACAGTTCAGATCAAGCTTCTAGCGGCGAGTCTCCCCTACCCGCGCCCCTCCTACGCCCATTCGAGCATATTCCATCGAAAACCGTACTGCACAAAATCATGTGTATGCATCTCTTTCTGATATTAGTACCGCGGTGTATGATAATTATTGGATATATCGGAGTGCGGACGAGCTTAATACACGCTTAAATAATAGTGATATTTTCATAAATTACACATAAATTTATGTATATTATAATTAAATTTGGATTATTGAGATTTTGTACACTTCCATGTATTTTGTCACTAACGACCCGGGTTTCGCCTTTCGGCATCTTCAGGCATTCGAGCACACGAATGGACTCGAACTGAGTTCGAACTCAGTTCGAGTCCATTCGTGTGCTCGAATGCCTGAAGATGCCGAAAGGCGAAACCCGGGTCGTTAGTGACAAAATACATGGAAGTGTACAAAATCTCAATAATCCAAATTTAATATTGAAATTCCATCAAGCACCCTCAGTCGATGTCTTAAAAAAATCTTAAATTATGTATATTATAATATTGCATTTTTCTCAACTTGCTTGGGGGTGCTGCAGTCTCGCAAATGGACGAACCGCGCCTGTACGGTACAGTACTTTAATTGACTATCCATCCTTCCATTCTTGAGAAAACTGTCGTTGATTCCGTAAGTGACAACTTCAGACACTGCTTGACTGATTTGAAATCCCTAGCGAATTGTTTGATCACTCTACGCAAAACTAGCGAACGCCCGTTATAGAGGGCTCAAGCCTGTTGGAATTCTACCTATCGAACAGGCAGAACTCTGCTTTGTTTTCCGCGACGGCGTACGTGACGTCATGGACACAGACGTCTCTCGGGGCGGCGACGACGCTTCCTTTGCGTCACATTTGGCCGGCACGTCGACGCCGCCGACCCCTCTATACACACATATTATTAGTATAATCACTTTCTGTCTATCTATTCCTAGACCGGCAGTTGTGGAACAACTTTTCGCCACAGTGAAAGTGTAAAAGGTATCAATATAGTGCAAACGTGTTTTTCTAGATTTATTAAACCATACTGATGGGGGTGACTTTCAATAAAGGTACTAAGTACTTAAGTTTCAATCAACATGTATTTAAAAAAAAAAAATGATATTTGGCATTACAGAGAATAATTGCCAATTCGCCAAATATATTGACATTTTTAAATAACATGTAATGGATAAGATCATTAAAATTAAATTGAAAAAATCTAAATTTTGCCACAGCTTGACCCCAGACCAATCTGATCGCTAGGGATAATGTTCTTACCACTAGACCACAGAGGTTGACAATGGTTTGAAAACTGTGTATTGCCGCTGTGATAGTTAATTTGGTGTTGTATATTTTTTATATATATTCTACTGCCACCTTAAAAGATATGTAATGCAAGGCATGTCGACCATCCCGATGAACTGACCCCAGTGGTTGGTAGCTAGTGTTGAGCCATGACAGGTGCGATAGCACATCTGTATAATCATACGATATGCGTTAATACCGACAAACAAGCTGGTGCATCAGCTTGTATGCGTTGAAACCGAGTTGGAATTTTTCAACGGGTTACCTCCATCTGGGGAGCTCGATCAGTCACTTCTATAACAACTTGACAAATGTTAGAAATAACAACACGAACGTGTTGTGCAATTAGCCACCGCTCTTATTTTTTTTATTAAAAATAATTTTTTGGTTAGTTTCAAGTACAACAAATTTGATCAAAAGTTGGTTATGTCGTTTTTTTTGTTAAATGAAATCCTATTATATGACGAAGTGTACTGAAACAATGGAAAGTTTTCGCCTTATTCAGTTGTACTATTATAATTTTTATTTACGAGTTACCATAAACTTTTTTACAACACGAAAATTTGGCTTGTCTAATGGTTTGATATTACTGCCGTACAGCGGTGACTCATCGTGGATACGTTTCAGCGTTACAGTGCAAGAAATATTTGTTTGAAACGTATATAGAAAGAAAGTAGAATTACAAGAGTCACTATTCCTTTATATTTATTATGCCAGCAGGAAACAGAAACTATCTCCAGTACATTGTATAATAAATCGGATATTTTTTTATGTATTCTCCAGGAGTTTGACTAACGTAGTAGTTTTTAGTTTTCCTTCGTGCTCGAAATACTTATATAATAAGAATGTTGAGATATTTCTTGTCATTTCCGTTTCAACAATTTTTATAATGTATTTATTACTAACCACTAGAGGTTAAATTCTATTCTCGAGAAAATATGGACATTTTTGATTCTACTCTTTCGAGATTGTGTTAAGTTTTAGAATACCGTATTTATAAAATGTATGCTCACAAATTTTCTTTATTTAAAAGTATTTATTTAAATTACTTTTCATAATATGGCTCTGACAATTCGAAGCTAGCTTAGCGGTATATTTTCATGCAATTGGTAGGGGAAAATCTTTCGGTCAACTTCAGTTGATGTCTCATAATAATATAAGTACGAAAAAACATTCCAAACATTAAAAAAAATTCAGGGCGACTAACAGTATTATACGTCGCAGATGCTCCAAAAAAATTATAATAAATTTATGCTATTAGTCTGTTTGACTAATTTATACCAATTTATACCAGAAATAAATGTGATGTAATTATTATTATTGAATGATCCCAATAAGTTTGCTCATTAAATAAATATTTTTATGGTTCTAAAAGTACAGGTACACTAATTCCTGTTTAGCATCTGAACGCTGATCATGAGAATAGTAAAATGATAACTTTATTGGAGTACAATTATTATTGCTGAAAATATGACTTCAGAATTTCACTTTGTTTTTGCTCTCCTGAAAATTCGTCTTTTTGAACTTATACTCTTAAATCCGACCATCATAGATATAATATAACGTAAGTCAGAACTTCTCAAACCTTTGCCCGGGTTAATTGTATGCGCACGGTACAATACACCAAATAACGAAAAAAACATAATTGTAATTAAAAAGTTATTTTTTGCAAATGCTGTCACACCCGTATAAATTTAAAATTTTACTGTTAATAATAATTGTAATATATATTTGTTTTGATTTATCTGTGTGTGGGTAACACATATATTTATGATGATGATGGGTGCACAGAACAGCACACACTGTCTGCGCATCAATCGCGTTGAGCGGAGTTCATATGTGGCGCTACCACCCGGTTCATGGATAATTGATGTTTAGCAATAAACGTAATAAAATGTGCCGCATTTATGTTATTACAAATGAATCCGGCTTACGCCCTCGACCACAATTTGATTGAGAATCCTGGATATGAGAGCTTATTGTACATAATTTTACCGATGAAGTTTTTTTAATTTTATCTATTCCCGGAAACTAATTTTATTAGATTTGGCTGTGAAACAGTGTACAACAAATAACGAAGAATTGCTTTTCCTAAAATAATTGTTTGTATAAGTCGAAAAATGCTAGACGGCATGCAACCTTGACGAACTGAAACGAACAAATATCAACCTTGAAAGCATTTGAAATTGAAATTTCAAAAAATTAAAATTGTGATTTAATAATGTGTCGTAGCGCTCAATTTATAAAATTCTACCGCTAAATTGGTGAGTAGGTCAAACAGACTTCTGTGTCTTCCCTTCCAGATTTTACAAGCGTACAAATTCGTAACATGTGCGTGTGGAAATTTAGCGGCATTAATGTAACCAGAAGTCCATCTCGAATAAGTTTTCGCTCAATGCACACTGTTTCGATTTGACAAGGGTCATTGATTGAAACTTTAAAATATTTCTTTCAATTAGGTTGATGTGGTTTTTTTTTTAATTTTGCAATTATGTACACCCGATTCTTTTTTTTGCGTGGCAGACACGTCCAGAGATCACCGGTGTGAAAAAAGCAGGTCTGTGGAGTCATTAAAAAATACAACTCCGATTTAAAAAATGGAATTTTTTTTCCTCTAAAGTTTTTTACAATATAGACAGATCAATAAATTGGTTGTCACCGCCGACACAAGAACCATGCAAATTCATTATTTATACAATATATACACTTTGTTTTATTTTATTCAAAGTATGTACATAATGGAAAAAAAAACAATCGTTTTTTTACGCTCCGACTCTGAACCCACGAAAAGAAATTTACTGATCATGGATAAATAGATTCCATAACATTAAACGACATGATTTCAATTACGTATTTTATTTTGTATTTATGTATTATAATAGATCTAAATGGATTTCAAAGTAACACTGAAAGTGGGTCCATTTTATCCCGCCTGTTCCTTCCAGGCTAATTAATTTTTATTTAATTAAATCCTCATCAACATAGGTATTACATTTAACTAGGCAGCAATCACTTAGGTAGTGATAATAATTTATATTGATATACAAAATATCTTCCTGTTGTATGTCAAGAGTTTTATGTAACACGCTTCTATCAGATATATCTGTTTGTGAGGTGCGTGATTGTTTATCAATTTGATTTGTCATTATTGATAGATCTTTATTCAACTGATAGGGAAATACGTGAGTATACAATAGTTTATCGTTATCTTTCGCCAGTATAAGATTTTAAGAAGAATTTGCTGTATCATAAATATAACTTATTTACCATGTGCTCTTATCAGCCAATTTAAACCATACATACATACTCCTAATGGAAGCACCATAACAGAAGTTGTTCTACTTTTCTACTAGAACTGCTTCTTATTCAGTCGCTTAACTTTAATTTTCTCGGAGAATTAAACGTACTCGCTACGTTCCATTTTTAGCATCCGATGGGTGGAAGGGAATTTTAGACATCACAGAAATCGATTTCATTGAACACAAAACAATTGATGAATGCGGGATTAAAAACACGTGGACGCCGCAACCGAAGAGCACAGTGTTGACCGCTCGGCTACAGGTCCGCAAAACGACACATTCAATCATAAATCTTAAAAAAATCACGTTGGCGAGGGAGGGATGAGTACATATTAAATTTAATGAAATTCAATTATGTGCGACTCACTGAAAACCCGTGCAGTAAATTAATAATAATCAGCTCGCAATATTTCAGAGTAATATTGCACTGTGTAAAACGCATTTGCTATTTTCAAATCACACTGCGTTTATATTTCTTGGCACGATGACAAATTATCGCATTGGGATACCTAGAACTCGATTGTTTTTTTTTTCTCGATCAGGAACAAAAGATATGGTGCACCTGTCTGTTTAATTTAAATAGTTTGTCTATAGGTTAACGTAGTATAAACTACTACAAGTTTACGTTTGTATTTAGAAAATGTAGTACATACCTGTTCGCCCACAAAAATGTTTGAATTTTTAAAATCTGGTTTTTGTTTCTCAACATTCAAAATTACGTTTTTTTATTTCCCAAATACCCATTTGAGTAGCTCTATAAATTTTTTAATTTAAAATTAGCCCTATTTGATGGCAGCACAATCTTCGTCTGCTTTGTTCTCTGGCATCGGTCTCAAATAATATTATCATTACTCCAGATTTCTGCTCCAGGTGATTGATGGATTGAACTCTACCATCAGTTCTTCTGCCAACATGTTTTAAGCGTGAGCCGTTTTGCTACATGTGACTTTTCGTGCGATATAGATAAATGACATCATGACAAAACAAAATTTTCAATCCACTCAGGATTTGGACTTCGTACTAGGGCTTCCAATTCCGGGATCACAGTCAATAGTTCATTTCTGAAATATCGGGATTTCGGTATTTTCAGCAAATGCTAAAAAAATCATATTTTGAATTAAATATAATACTTTCAGATTAATTACGACATTAATATTAATATATTTTGTTCTTCCTTCCCTCCTTCTCACTTCTTCAATGGATGGAGAATAATATTTTACAGTCGAATTGAAAGACAGGTCCTTTTTCGGATACCATCTGGTATAAACATGTCTAATATGCAATTAAAAAAAATACAAAACTGTTTTGATCGTTATGTCTTTTTCTCTTTTTTGTAGATAACTGTCTGATTCTCAATAGATTAAAAAAAAAACATTTCAATCCCCAAAAAAAAAATATTAAATCATACAATACATTCCAATTTTCTATTGAAGCAATAATCGACACAAATAAAATATTACTTAAATATACGATCTAAAACATGAAATTATAATTAATGACCAATCCCGGAATCCTAAAAAAGGTCCGGGATTGGATGCCCTACTTCTTATTCTCTACAAATCGCTATACAAGGCAACATACATTATTGTTCATGTTTCAATTAATTTGCTGAACTATTTTCTCTTTTATGTTATTTAAAATGACAGAGTCTACCGATAGCATCCTTATACCATATATGACGTAGTCAATGGAACCGGATATATCACGCACACCTTATTACAATTGGGAATATACATATTTAAAATGTGTTACTTTTGTTTTCTGGCGGACTAATTGAACTAAAACGCGAAACTCAATTTGAAGTTGGAAAACTGATCACGTTGGTCGTGAGCGAATACGTAAGAATGCGATTAAAATTTCAAACACGTGGAAAAAGGAATAGATATATCCAGAATAAATACTGCTAAGCTTCTAGCATGTTTTGTTATTATGAAGAATTAGAGTGATTTGGCTCAAAGTCGCGGTATTCCAATTATGAAAAATTTAAACAAAAATAATAGATGTATTATTGCATAAGGGCGACATTTTAAAATTTATGATTCAATTCTAAATCATTCTAAGTAATATATTGTGTCTAATTAGACCAGGATTATGATATGGTCAGAACATGGAACATTGGCTTTGGGGGTCGGCCGCGGCGCTGCTATTGGTCGACCAGGCGTTCGAGCACACGAATAAACTCTAACTGAGAGATAGTATATAGTTTATTTATATAAGATACATTACGTCAAATTATTATCACTAAGTTAGGAACTACATTAATATTTGAATTAATTTTAATACTGATTTGATAATAATGACTTTTAACCTTAATCGGGAAAACAATCGCATTAACAATGACAAACTCATAGGATTTAGCAATTGCAGGCGACCAAAAGCCAAATAATATTAAACTACTTATTATGCAATGGTGGATTTTAAAATGCAATCCGAAGAAAGCATAGATATACTTACTTATTTTAAATAAGTGGATTTTGTTATAATATGATGTATTCATGTGGGAATTGAAGATGATGTATTGATATCGGGCCTGAAGATGCCGAAAGGCGAAACCCGGGTCGTTAGTGAAGAAATACGTGGAAATGTACCAAATTTCAACAATCCAAATTTTATACCACACATTTTTTAAGCGACTAGGATTGTTATCAACCCATTGTGTTCGATAGGTTTGCATCGGTTGCATTGTTTTCTTTATTATTTTACGTTTTTTAATTATATTTTTAATGTCGCGATTCAATTGATTCCAAATTTTATTTTAAAATGAATGCCTATTATGTCTATCAATACATTTGATAACATTAAACGGTGACTTAAATCCAATGTTGACAATGGCCGCAGCAATTTCTTTTCGTTAAAATCCTACCATATTATCACTTTTTAAATATTCGTAAAATAAATCGAAAAAAGTACAATATAACGGAAACACTGCTATACTTATAAAGCGAGTGCCTTCTTCATTAGATGGTGAGGAGTGTGCAACTAATTCATTGCATTTTTGGTCCTCGAATCTTCAAGCTTTTTTTTCCAATTCTTTTCGAGACTGAAAGGGTAGGGTCGTTTCGCCAGTGCTCAGCCAGCTAAGCGACAGGTGTACTTTCAAAAGGAATTTTGAGTCAATGAATGATAAATACATTTTTTCGCTGTTATTCCATTAAACAGAGATTAAGCAATGTAACCAACTTAAAAAAATAGTTAATATTGTACCAACAATAAAATAATAGAAGTTTACAAAAAAAAATGCCAATTGTCCCAGTGTTCGGTCCCCAAAATCCAATGGCCGGCCTTTCGTTTCCCGGTGTTCGGCCATCACTATGAAACTTCATGAAAATCGCGAAATAATCTACTGATAGTAGACAGAACAATAAAAAACATAATGATGCAAAGCATGACAATATAGAGTATATTTTGTTAGCGATCCCCATACAACATGAACTTGCGAAGTAAAAATGTGCTTTTTTTTAATTGCGTATTGCATCATATAGGTTACCTACACGAATTTAAAAAATCTGTTTTTTTTAATATATACACATTATTTAAGTTTTAAGCTCAAAAGGCCGACTACTGGCGACGGCTGACTTTAGGAACAAGGATAACCCTATCAAACAGCCTTCTTCTCCCCATGCAAAACAATAACGAAATTAAACAGTAAAAAAAACTATTTTTCATTCTAACGTTTATAATCCCTACTGTCTCTTCGCCAGTGCACATAATTTTTATTGGCAACTGTTTCTTTTGCGGAATGTTCACAATGTTCTGTTGACATTTTTTTGAAGTGGACATAGCAATACTTTATCGCGTGCACCAGACAAATATATTTTGTGACGCTTTTGAATGAAATGCGTGAGCGAAACGGCGTATGCCCCTTAATTCATTAGTGCGAAGAGTCAAAACACATTAATTAACTGTCACATTGAATTGTTTTTTTTTTTTGAAAGGATGAATGAAATTGTATGATGATTTCTTTGTGAAGTTAATACTGACTATTGTTGAATCTATCACATCGGTATTTTTATTCTCCGATTTTTTCAGAAATTGATTCTCAAGTATATAAAAGTATTTTGATATATAATGTTTTTTTTTATTTGATCGAATTTAACAATTGTAAATCAATTTTATTCCAACCCATCGAGGTGTATCCATTGGCTCTTATTCCATCGCAGGTTATACGACCTTGTATATGATGACGACTCTGTTATATTGTCGGAGGATGTCGAGAGACAATTGACAAGCTCTGCAATAACGCCGCACGAGCATGGTACAGAACATCGCGAGAGTCGATGGCATTAGATGCTTAGATACCTGGGCCTACACATCACAGAAGATTGTTATCGAGCCACATTAAACGTGACGGGATAACCGGGACTCATGCATGCGTTCTGGCTCTACCGCTTTACGGTTGCGAATCATTGCATCCAGGAGATTTAAAGGTAACTGTACACTAGCATTCACAAACATGACGCTTGCGGTGAATACCAGGAGTCTTGTTTGATTTTGTAAGGAATTCAGGGATGCGAAAGCGAGAGCGTCTGGCTTGGGCGAAAGGTTTGAATGCCCTGGGTCATAGTGTAAGAAGTATAGGTGGGCTGGATCGTTGTTTTTGTCAAAAATGTGACGTCGCTTTGACGAACCAAATTTGTATTGTCCGTCACCAAAACATTGTTGTTACCATATTACACTGTAATTCAATAAGCACACAATGACGTCAACGAGTTAGCAAATGGCGACTGTCATCTTTTATTTAGCTCAACTATACTTCTTACACCATGGCCCCGGTTGAGACTTAAGCGTTGACCTCTCGACTTCAGGGCCGGCAATATTAAATAACATCTTCAAGTGTTGAACTTTGAAAGCATTATAATCTGAAATAACCGAATTCGTAGTATAGACAAAGTAACGTAACCGCTTTAAACGAAAACCGCTGCATTGTGTTTTGAGATAGTAATCAAGCGGCTCCTAATCAATATTCGTGGGTACAGTTCAATTGGAATGATTGAGCTGGAAGCGTTCGAAAATATTGTCAATGTAGCGCGACGACTGGCACTAGGCCTGTGAAACTGGGTCGCCGGACTAAAATTAAATCGGCGTAAAGATGGCACCTGGAGCTTAGTGTTAGACAAATTCATCTGTTTAATCATTTAAATGCTATGGATTTGAAGTTAATACGATGCTAAAATAGACTGAGTCAAGCTTAAATCAACCCATAATGGTGATGATATTCTGTATACACAATATGTAATCAATAATATACATATTATAAACGGTAATGTTATTTAATAAATTCCACTCGTCTCGTAAGTAGAAATTGCAATCCTGATCCAGTTGTTTGATCCCGGAATTTTACAAAATCGATCCTGGGTTACCGAGATTATAAAAAAATGGCTATATCCGGATAAAAATGGTGTTTATAAACAATATAAGATTGTATGTCTAAAATAATCTCGGATAAAGTACAAAATATGGAATAAGTATATACGATAACCGGATAAATCAGAACATGACAACAGAACAGTGACAAAACAACACAGGGGAAAAATAAAACACGTCATATTTTTGCCGTATATATTTATGAATTAAATTCATGCACAACACAATTTTAAAGATTTATTTAATATAATATTTAATATCGTATATGAGATAAAACTAAGAATTTCTTAACGAGCGTCAATGACGTATGTATCCTTTAATTAAATTTATTATCTATACCACCTGTTGTTATTATATTATCTATATTACATTAAATATTTTTTGGAATTTGTGTTTTATATATATATAATTCATAAAGAGATACTACAAAAATATAGTGTCAACTGTGTTGTTTTTTCACTGTTCTAGTTTTGGGTGTGTTATTTTATCACTTTTCTAATTTTGCCATGTTCTGAACCGACCCGTACATACATACATACTACTTTTATTAAATAACGTTTACTTCAGTATTTCTACTAAAATAATTAACGAAGCAATGTAATCGTATTGTTTTATTTATTAATTTGTAATGTATCGCTTTATTAATAGTGTTCTAGCGTCATACAGTAATAGAACGTTATATTATGAAGATTGATGGGGAAGTATGTATCGTTTCGTTTGATTGATTACCTTCAAGGTACTTAATTTAAATAAAAGTAGGTTCGATAATTATTATGTTGTGATAAAATCACGTAGGTTCATAAATATGCTGCAGGATCCCGGGATCGAATTTGTAAAATCCCAGCAGCAAAATTTTACCCCGGAATTGAAATCATCAGACATATGAATCAGAAATCAATCCTCTTTCACCATCAAATCTTTCTTAAGAGAAGCATAAAAAAAACTTATGAATATTTGTTTTCCTGCGTATCAAAATAGATCATTTAGCAGACTGTCAAACTAACAGCATTACACATATTAAGACTTATGAAATTATTAGTTGATTTTTTACGATTTAGTTGCCTGAAAATTATTATTAAATGGCGTGTTATATGTATACTAGTATAACCGTACCCGACGTAGGTGACGGTATTGAAATTGAAATACTGAATGTCTAAAATAGCTAGTTCGTCGGAACTGTGTGTGCATTGCATAACATTTTATTTTATATACACCGCAAACGTTTACGCAATAAGAAAGTTTCATACCTACATGTGATATATGATAATAATAAAACGTCTACAGAGCGGTCTGGGCTATTATTAAGTATCGATTTACGTTTGCATTTATTTACAACTGTGCATTTTAATTTCCTGAAGAGCTGTTTTACACTATTTTACTCGCAGTTAATCCGAGTTCATTTTTCTTCGTAGTGCCCTGGCGATGTCGAAATTAGTCGAAACCAGGATAGTAAATGAGAGATTGTATTGATTGAAATCGTAAACTAAGAACAACTTACATATTAATTTATCATGGATATTTCGGCACGCGTTACCGATATAATTCTCTGATTACTAGATCCAGGAATGTTATCCGCTATCACTGAAGGTGTAATCCGAATTTGCGTCGAATAGAAATATTCGCCGCAAATCCCCCAATTGCGCGGTTGTATTCCATTGTCGTTGCTGTACACACAGTAACTTAAATATTTCGTCCATATGTATATTTTTTCATTTATTCTTAGTTGTGGCAGTTTTGCATTTTTCGCGAAAAAAAACGTAATCCTTAATTTTGTATGAGATTCACTCCCCCAATTACGCTACTCTCAAGAACGCGATCCCGACTTCCGCGTAAATGGTAGTTTTACCGTATACTATTTTCATATTCCTAATTTATTGGCGATTCAAATACAAATAATGCTGTAGTTTGCTGAGCTCAAGAAATACGTTCACTTCACCACAGTACTTTTCATAGTTAGGAGACCATACGAATAAGTACATTTTGTATGTCAACAAAACTACACTATTTGTTACGCAACGGATTTTTTTATAACGATTGTTATTTTCTAAGTCACACTGTAGTTTATGTGGATATTGGATCGCAATCTTGTGTATTATTTTTGATTTTTAATGAGGTCTCACTGTTGTCAGTAACTCTCTTCTCTGAATATTGTGCTGTCGTGTACGTAGGCCCGTCGAAATTAATTGTTATCTCGCAGTTTTTCTTCTTACTGAAAATAAATATTTTATAAAAAAAACTAATGTCGCAACACCTACGAATGCTTCAGGTCAGCAGTTATTGGCGTACTAACTGAGCGGAGCAGAGAGAATTGATTTAAGCCAGGGGTGGCGAACCTTTTTACAAGGGGGTGCCAAAAATCCGCAAACATTATATGTCGACTGTCTGACGCGCCGAGCAATTTTTTGTAAAAATATTTATTTTGAGTAATTATTCTATAATTGGTTTTATTACTTAAAAACATAACGCGAAGACCTTGAAATCATTTAACACCATCGTCCAATGAGATAGAATGGGTTCATTCACCCTTCCAAGTAATTTTCATCGGTCAAACTACGTCTTGTACCACATTTTGAAAGAGAAAATTGATAATATTATCGCCAGTCGAAAAAAAATAAGTGTACAGATATCTTATCCCTGACATATCTATTAAAAAATCAGTTAATTGCTACGTGCCAGCTAGATTGTTGAACGTGCCATCTCTGGCACGCGTGCTCTAGGTTCGCCACCCTTGATTTAGGCGGAACATGCTTACCCGGGACATTAACGCCAGAAAAGAAGAAGAGGAATAAATTGTCTGGAATAATCTTATATTATAAGAAAATTGATAATCTGCCAGATATTTCATTTCAAATAGCATGAAATAACAAGAAGAACGTTACTAAGTCGCTCGGGGACGGGAAAGACACCATATACTCGAATTTTAATCGTAAATAATATCAACATACAATAATAATACTTGAAACTCGGAACCTTCTGATCGCTTAGTGAAGATCTTACCTCTAGTCTACGGAAGTCGACGACCGGAATGGAAAACCTTGGTTAAATTGACGTCTATATTCTTCTATCATTATGGGAAATCATTTTTTTGTAAACAACGATGCGAAACTCTGATTAATTAATTTATTCTGCAGGCCTCGTTCTAGTTATGTGAACATCCTTTTAGTTATTGAGGCAGCGTTCGCCAAACGATCCACCGCGATCTGCTTTTATAGATAGTAATATTTATTTTGTGAAAATTTTCTCAACTATTAGCGTTTATTTTTGCGTGTGTATTTTCATTTGCGTAATTTCTTTTTGGATTCTGAAAGATGTAGTCGAAATGTTGCACCAAGTATTTCAAAATAACCCGTTCACAATTTCAATCTCGCACAATCGCTGTTTTATTCTGATTTTTTTATGATTATCTCGCAGTATGTAAATCATTATATTTTGTGAAGTATGTCTTCGTTATGCATCCGTTATTGTATTAATGTTTGGGTATACTTGCCGTCATGGACGACTTTATTTTTATGACTTTCGGGTACCTCGATTCTCACAGAATATACTTTTTTCATTTACTTAAATTTTCTATCTGAAAACAGTATTGTGAAATAGACCTCGTCAAGAAAGGTAAATCTATAACTGTTCTAACTGTTAACTATAAGCTCGCCGATTAATTGGTATCTCAAAAGTTGCTTACATGTTTATCAAGTTTGCAAACGACTGCCTTTAGTACTTAATCAATTCAAGGGAAAAATGGGTGCATTATAAAAACAGTACACATTCCACAAACAGTATTCTTTAGCAACTGGGAAGTAAAGCAAAAGCCTTAATTTCTAATTGCCTCAATTTTGAAAAAACATCACCTTCACACATGGCCAAAATCTTGAACCGCCCTTTCTAGTTATGTATGCGAATATTATCCTATTTGAAATTTTAATTTTGTATCAAAATTGACATATGTGTTGTATAGAGGAATCAGTTAATAGATGATTTACTTATTCAAACACTAATTGCAAGATTTTAAAAGTATATGTAACAAGCATTGGCATTCATACGTTCAGGATAGATAAACTTTAGTTTACCACCAAGCATCTTTATTCGATAGTATTGATTATAAAATATTTAGTGAAAGGTTAGATAACAGCGGTATTCATTTGCTGTGTGTTTTTAAAATTATATGTAACTGCCGTGACGGCTCCTGGAAGTCTGTGGTTTTACGATAGTTTGTCTGACACATCTATAATACCTACTTTGCATACGCTATAACATTTTTGTTTATAATGTTATCGCATACGATGACTCCATTAGGGCCTAATCATGCAAATCATTGAATGATGCATAAAAATGTTGATATATAAATATTTCGAATGGTAAATGGTTGGTTCAAAATAACAAATGAACAGGGCCGTCAGAAATTTACGAATATCGTAATTATTGAAATACGCATCCCGTATATTCTCCTGCATACAGATCTACGTTACATATGGTTCAAAATCCGGAACCAATCCACAATAGTTACACATACGCCACTACGGATTTACGAAAGTAAACTTATTATTGATATGTTCAAAAAATGATTATGGTGTAGAAAAGACATGTCAACCCCAATTTTTCATCGCGGGGTATATAAGCTGATTTACAATTGGTGGAGGGCCGCATGTTTTCAATATTAACAAAATAGGCCAAACGAAGACTGCTACAATTCAAAACATTGCACATTTATGTAAAAATAATATAAGTATTATAAAAAAAGTTTTATATAATTTTTACGAAGACACTTGACACCGTTTTCCACAGAGTAAATCATTATAATTTGGTTAAAAATGTTGAGCTCTTATTTGACCTTTGACGATTAATTTCATAGTTATGTTGTTTTCCATTACAGAAAATAATCTTTTATGTTTGAACTATATTCTGTAGAAATATAAGTAAATTTATTTATGTCAAATTTATATTTAATTAAATTTAAAAATAGTTTTTTCAAAAAGTCTCGGCGGGCCGCGTTTTTGATATGCCTGATATAGAATGTAATGAACTAATATTCTAAGAACTTTATTATAATGAGCATCAAGAAGATGACGACATCTCATTTCAACCATTAGGTACTATCGATTCGCAATATTTCCTAGGTAAATCCTCTTTTTAAATGAACAAAATATTACAGAGGCAAATCTGATCTCCTTAAAGTGGATGGGTAGCTGTTTTTAACGTTATATAACCAAAGTATCACCAACTAAGAACCAATTTTCATCAATAGAATAGTTCATGTAACTTTCGTTTTAGTTTACTCATTTATTATGTCAATATTATTAATTAAACGAGATAATTATTATTATTGTAAACATTACAATACTGTGTATTATGATAAAAAAATATTTCTGATTAAGTTATCCATTATTTCACCTTTGGGTCATAGATCAGTCATTCCGTAATAATTTGAATCGCGTAGAGGAAGTTCAATGTGGTTAGGGTTATCAAATGAAAAATAACGTTTGCGAGTGTGACATTATACACTATTTTTTTGCCAACCCTAACGATGTGATTTGTAATTGTTTACAAACTTTGTCTTCAAATCGGAGCAAGGATTGGCGCTTCCGAACGGCCCCAGTCAAATCGCTCCGATATATTAATTCCTGAAACAATGAAAGTTATTGAACTCGGGAGAGGACATGTTTAAAAATTTGTAATTTTTCTGATAATTTATTATATAAAATCTACTGAACTAATAGCATCGAAAAGGGATATCCAATACGTGTTTCGTTCTGCTTTAGATGGCGCTACTGTAACAGATGAGATCTTCTGCAGATCCGGTCATCTCCACCTTTTATACAGTATATGCCTAGAAATTCGCCGCAACTTTGTTACATTATTACATTTTGTTTCTTCCTCTATGTTCCGTTTTGTTTCTCTGTCTAACGTTTTGTAAAATATGTGTATTTCACTCACATACTATATTTAAATTATATATTACCCATTAAACACAAAGGGGACGCTAATAGAGAAACAGTGCAGCTCCACTGGGAAATTGGGCTGAGAGAATCGTATAAAGTTATCCAATTTGTACATCGACTGACGGTTACAAAGAATGTTCAATAAATTTATCTTTTTTTAAATTAAAAAAAAACTGAGGAGTCTTTCTTTAAATCGTGGCAACCCTATTTGCAGTGCCGAAAATAAAAATGACGAAACATTATATCCTGATAATGATTCTTTTATTTGTATGCGCAATGAGTGCAAGCGAAAATGCTGTGTTTGTTTGTTTCTTATCTGTGGTCCGCTATGGTCAGTTCGTTGGTCGAATTTCAGATTACCACAGTACACATATTTTTGTTAGTAATTATTCGGGTTTGCTAAATAAAACCGAGAAAGATAAAAATATGCATCATCCTGAGGTTAAGCTACTAAAGCTTATATACTATGTAGCGGTTACGTGCCATCGCAGTAAGTACATCCATTCGTACTGATTTTACGAGTACAGTATTATTTTTTTTTTATATAGTTCTGGTTACTCGTGAGACGTAACCAGTACAATTAGAAATATAAAATGAAATAATATTAAATTTATCAAATGATCGATTGTAATATTACTTACTACTCATGCTGGTTGGGGTATTTTAAATGTCCTGGATTTAAATTTGAATAATATGGTCGCATTGCATCACAGGTGATATAATTAAGATATAATATAATTTTAAAAAAATCACATACATAGTACGTTTAATTTGTTGAATTTGATGATAGGTCACCGTGAGACCGTCAAATAATTTCACCTGCATATTGTATGTAAAATTCCATTACTATTTAGTCTCATCATAAATATAACGTTCAGCTGTACAATAATTTATCTTTTCCTATATAACTGTTATAATAGTGTTCTGTTGTTACTGTTTAAACATTTGTATTTGAAAACAGCACATTTTTATTGCCCAGTTTGTTACCTACACGCTAACTGTAAAACAGTGTTTTCCAAATTATATTTATTTTAAAGTATACCTACGTTAATACGTGACGGAAGTGACTTTAATACTAATACCTGATCTTATAATAATCATTATCATTCAACGAAAAGAAAGCGCTTATCATGAACGTGACAAAACGTGTTTTATCTCACGCTAGAAACAATTCACTTTTAATTTTCAGGTGATCGATTTTAAAACATCCGTGCTATTCAAAACGTCTTAAATATTTAAGTATATTTTTACGGAAATCGTTACCTTACTTTGAAAAGTATCTAACTAACTTTTTTTCCTAAAATGGTTGGAAAATGTTGTATTAACCACATTCTACCGTATATGTTGATTTCAGAGTCATATAATATTATTATTATTTTTTTACCAAGTGGAATAACTAATGTATCAATTTTTAATTTAATTTTATATTATATTATTCATATAATATTGTTCAACGTGCGAGTTAGCAGTATTCCGGAGTTATATTCAAACATTTATTTTTCATAAATATGTTTTATAAAGTTCTATGAATCGATAGAACTGCTTATTATCTATCATCTCGCAGAAAAAATATACATATCATTGTTTCTTTGAAAAGGTTTTAACGTCATGTCGAACATTCATCGCTCGATGGTTAGTGTGTTTTACCCTTTACTTCTATCGTTCTATCGATGTGGTCATTGACGAAACTTATCTGAGTTCGTTCAATCATTCAGAGTATATATGTATTATTATTCTTTTGTATAACAATATTATTATTAGCTTATATGGTTCAGCAAGACATCATAATATAAAATATTAATAAATGTCTCGAATTTTAAAAAATAAAACACAATTTGTTTGTACTACTTCCACATATAATATGGTCCTGAAACCGGTCCTGATCATTATAAATATGTGGAAGTAGTACAAACAAATTGTGTTTTATTTTTTAAAATATAATGTCTTTCCACCAAGAATTGGCAGTTAACACCTTAAAAGTAAATATCTCGAAAATCAGAACATTTTGTTTGACAAAATTGAAATAGCCGATAAAACCTTTTCAAACAAATTATTGTTGTCAGTTCTAATTAAAGTTTTAGATACTCACTATTTCTTAATATATAGGTTTTAGATAAAATAAATTATATGATAAACAAGTAAAATATTTATATGTATAAATATATACTTACTCACTAATTAATAATATATTTTATCTTTCAAAATGCAAAATATTATCAGTCAAAACTTCAAACGCTCGTATCTCAAAACATGGTCAAGTGCAATTAGAACCTTTTCAAAGTAAAGTAACGAAATGCCAAAACCATCAATATATAATTAATAAATAACAGTATTGATAAAAACAATCTGTGCATGTTGAAATCAAAAAGTCACCGCTCGTAAATAATATTCTGCATATGACATGCACGAGACCAATAGCTGCAGCAGTTTTCACGCGTGCTGGATAATGATTTCACGTTAGCTAAGAGACGTCAAGCCGATTCGAGCCTCATACTAACCTGCTTTTTTTAAAATAACATAATATGTAAATGTAATTTATTTGTATAAAAATCACTAGTATTGAATATAAATGTGTTGTTTACATTCTCAGTAAAACGCATTCGGGAAATCTTATTTCTTGTATTACAGACTTACGACTTTAACGGACACCCTTTCACCCGCAATACTCCGTTAATGTTAGGTTTTAATGTTAGTAGTATTTTCATGTGTCAGGCTTGTGTTATTGATATTGACATAATACATTAGTACGAAATTTTTTCTCTACCTTAAATGCCGTTGCTGTACGTTGTACCTACTTCAAATATTCTAAGTTAATTTTTAATTATTTGCGAAATGTGACAGAAAAATGTTGCGCTTTTTATCATTTAAGAAAATGCTGTTTTCTAAATTATGTTAATCATATCCAATTTAAAGACATTCAACAATGTGTTGTACTTATTTGCTTGTTTGTATTTGTTACAGGAAAAAATCTATACCTCTTGACGTGGAAGGACAGATAGCTCAAGACTTCGATGACATAGCGGAAGAAAATTTAGTTCACAATAGCGTCCAATACGAAGATAATCCCGAAATTATATATGCTTACAATAATGCAGAAAAAGTTAATCGTATTTCAATGAACGACCCTGGATTACAGAAACTTAGTGAAATTAATCTTGAATCAAACGATGTCCATACGTATTCTGAAGACTTAGAGAAAAAACTTAAAGAGAGGGATTTTCTGCAATTAAAAAAGCAATCTCAAGTATTGGATGATTTCGATGGAACGAATGTAATCAAAGAGTATCCTGAAGAAGTACAAAAATATTTAAGTGATAATAGTATAGAAGATAGTTTCCAAGATTTGCTTCAAAATGAAAATGACCAATCCGTTATAGATAGTGAAGAACAAGGTTTATTAAACAATAAGGACAAGCAGCCTTACATGGTTTCCAATGTTCTGAAAGAGTCCATTGGAAACTCGGAAGTCGTAGATTCTTCAAATAGAGAACCCCTTAAACATGATTCTGATGCAGATTTTTATGGAGACGTTGACCAAGTTACTGATAAAATGATCTGGATAGATTTATCGCATGATATAGATGTAAATTATGATGACGGTGTCCAGCAGGGATCGGATATTTCCGATGATACCGTTGCAACATACAGATATAAGTATTTGGCAGATGGAGATGATGATAATAACAATCCACAAGCAGATGACAGTCGCGCAGTCTTGGATGAAGCTAAAAAAGACATTAAAATTACTAAAAAATCTGATAGTGCTGTTAAAAAAAGTGAAAAATTAGTCGCCAATACTTGGGACGGTTTTAAAGAAGCCGCTTCTTCACCTCGATCTGTTCCTAAACATTGGATTGACCTTTCACACGACATTGATGTCAATTATCCCAGCGTTGACAGTGGAATAGTGTTAGATGTTGAAGGTGTTGATGTGGATAAAAACATATATGATAAAAGTGAAAAGCACGAAGAAATTGAAATTGGAAACGGCGATGAAGGCGGTGTGCTAAATAAAAAAGTAAGTGAAGTTGATGACATGGGGTTTGGTGGTGATTCTAGAATTGACAGTAATAGTGAGGTGATTGACGATTCTAAAAGTGAAACACGAGAAGCATTAAGTGAGAGCAAAGCCAAAGAACTGGAAACAGGTGGCAACGTTGTTAAAAAAGATATTGATGGTAGAATAACTTTAGTCAATACTGACTCAGTCGCTAAAACAACTGACAATTCACCAGTAATGGAAAATGCTACCCATGGCAAAGACATGCCTGTTCAAGAACTCATTTCGAACAAAGTTGATGAAACAAAAACGACCACAGTTAATACTATTGGTAATGATAAGCAAGAACCAGAAACTGTCACAATTTCTAGTGTAGTAGATTTGGTGAATTTGAACGGTAAACCTAACGACGATTTAGTTGTCCAATTTGACGATTACGACTTCGTTAAAATTGACCTTACGACAGCAGTCGATGAAGGAGTAACCGAAGGTATGAATGCTAAAAAAAACGAACCGTCAGAAAGTCAAGCATTTGTTGATAATGATGACAAATTCTTGGAGAGTTACAGCAGGCGAAAACTTTTGTCGTTTGCATTTGATCCCCGGACTGAAGAATTTAATGACTTGAATAGCATACACGACGCATTCGGCGATTCAACTGAAATAGACCCACCGAATCTGGACGATCCCAATTTCATGTCAGGTGATTTTTTTAAAACAAACATTAGAGACAGGCGCGAAATAACATCAGACAGTGGAAAAGAAGATGTATCAAAAGACGGATTCGAATTCAAACCCGACAAGGATGAACTAAGAGATACTACAGTATCCGATTTTTTAGATAGAATCCCCAATGACAATGAAGCCAAGTCCGAGACCATTATGCCAGCTGCCGCAAATAGTCTTTTGGGGTTTGGGACATTGAGAATTGAATCTGTTCGTGTGGAGGAGTCGTCGAGAGATTTATATACCGAATCTGAAGGTGTTCCTGAACTATTAGCTGACACCGAAACGGTTATCAGAATATTTGGAGAAGGTATCGGTGAAGATACTCTGATTATTTTCACTCACGATGTTGGCAGCTACGGAGGACCGTGCCAATTCCCAGCTACAGGTTCTTTTACGGTGAGCGTTCATTTTTTGGTTCATTATTGTAACGTCTATTATTCATTGTTAATGGGGTACTCTAGTTAGAAACCAGAAAGCACCTGAAACAAATTCTAGCTAGGTCAAAATTGTAAATTTTTGGAATTTATTAAATATGTATTTTCAGTCCAGGGGATGAGTGCCTAAAACGCTTTTACAACTCTATCCTCTCTCCTATAGAAACTTTATTGATAGAGAGGAAAAAAGGAAATAGATTTTTCATCTCCCACTTCCAAACGCAGCGAGTGGAGTATTTTATAAATCCATTAGTTTTCAGTATTTCCATCGGTCGGTTGTTTATTAATGGAACTTGTTTTTATAAAGTATGCACTGTGCATATTCCGAATGAAGAATTATGTTTTAAAATTATATTTATCGCAAAATGCATATCTGATTAGGGAAGAAAAGGAAAATATCATTAATAGGTCTTATACACAGAAGTCTATTCGCTAAAATACTTGAAACCCATTGCCTAATTTTGGCCATACTTATAACAAAAGTGATAAGGTTAATAATACACCACCAGCTCGTTAATTAGAATTATGTTATTATTAAAAAATCTAACACTGACTTTTGAGATAAGGTTTCTCAGATTCAAGTTCTCGAAAAATATTAATGATGACGCCATACTTTCCAAATAATAGATAGACATGTTTCCAAAGATGAACATACAATGTGAAATAAATGATTTAAGCTATTAACTCACTGTTATGAGTAGTATTGCCGCATGGTCATGAGTTATCACCCAAAATATTTTTCTGGAAAATAAATTCCTTTTCCGGGCGCGAATCTCGATTGTCTTTACTCACCCGAACCGGCCCACCGGTCCTCTATGATACATACATCGAAAAAATCATAAAAAAAATGAAGCCAAAATGGCATGTGTGAAAAACAAACAATTTTGTTGTACTTTTCGGTAGATGGAAAAAGGCTCGGTATCTGAAAAATTCGTCACGGCCAGGGTCCGCATCAACCTGCCCCCCGGTATTGCATCCTCGAACACCTTCTACATATGTGCGAAACGAGCTCCAAAGTCTGCCGCAGAATCATCCAATCCTTACGCCCACCAAGGCGGAGAGCCGTGGTTGAGGCTGAGGACCTATGCTAAGCTGCTACCGCTCTGGGCTTCGCTGTGCATCGTCGGCACTTGCTTGCTCTTCTCAGCACTGTTCAGCGGGCTGAATTTGGGACTGATGTCCCTGGACAGAACCGAGCTGAAGATCCTGTGCAACACAGGGACTGAGAGTGAAAGAAAACACGCTAGGACGATACAGCCCGTCAGGGATCACGGAAATTATCTCCTGTGTAGTATATTGCTGGGTAAGTGGACAATGCTGTAATATTTATATTGTAAACGATGTGCCGCTCCCGCACTAGTCGTCACTGATCTTGGGTTTTCGTCTTGGTGGCACCGTCAAAAGTTCAAATCCATTGTATGAATTTTGGATCAAAAGACACGGTAGTTTGTGATGTTTCCATTCCTCGATAGGTAATTAAAGTCCTCTCCTGGTTTCATACTATCTGGTCAAATACCTGTATGCGCGACTTTTTTTGTTTAAAAAGAAAGTAAATCTGTGTTTTTCGAATTGTGTGCGAATGCATTAAATATAACACCGAAATTTTGTTTTTTTTTTCACCAGGTAACGTGGCCGTCAACTCAACCTTCACTATCCTCCTCGATGACCTGACATCAGGCCTGTTCGCCGTCATCTTCTCAACGCTGTCCATCGTGCTGCTGGGAGAGATCACGCCTCAGGCTATATGCTCACGTCACGGCTTAGCGGTAGGCGCTCGCACCATACACGTCACCAAGGCGGTGATGGCCATCACATTCCCGCTGTCCTACCCCGTCAGCTTGCTGCTTGACTTCCTGCTGGGCGAAGAAATTGGAAACGTCTACAACAGGGAGAGATTGAAAGAGTTGGTGAAGGTGAGTCAGATTGGCCAATTATTTCGTATCTTCAAATCTCATTCTTGAATAATCAAATCTTGAATTAACGTTTAATTCTTACTCCATCTCACGATCGGCATTATCCGAAAAAAACGCAGCAGTTATTTGCAATACTAGTGAAAAGAAGTTACTTTACTTTGTTTTTTTTTATTGTTGCTAATAAGTAACACAATTGTCGCCTTTGGATAAATAACTCCAATAAAATAATTAAATCGCAAATCGATTTTATCAAAATCAATATTAATGCCCAACGATATCATTCCACTGTGATTTAGTGCTTATAAAAATTCATAATTACTGCATTGTATTTCCAAGTATTTTTGTTTCAATTATTCCATTATCAAATAGCAATTCGCAAATTAAAATATTTGCATATTTTTTTTATTCGTGACTCATAAATGACTTGAGGCTTGGGGGAGCTTAAGTTTTTTATGGTGCATATATTTTTATTTATTATGGAAATTTAATTTGAATTCATTACATCACTGGCCGTCATTCTGTTCTTTCTGTAACACCACTTCTAGGCGGCGCGAAAGGTTCTCAAAAGAAGTGTCGCGTTTTGCGTTTGAAATCTTAAAAAATCCGGCCGCCGCAGGAATTCCTGAAAGCTTAAGCGATTAATGTATAGATTACCATTCATTCAGAAAAACAAATTATTTATATGTAACTAATGAGCCATAATATATGCAATCAGTACCACACTCAAAATTAATATTGCCGAATACACCCAATGGAAGTTATTTAGCGAACTTTTAAGACTCCTTCTCCAGATTCTTAGCACATGGCTATGTCAGGTCCAGCTCCATATTATGACTCCAGTAGTTGCGAGAAATAACGAGATTTAGTGGTAGCACACTCAAATAATTACCAGTAATGTATCAGAATCGGCCTTGAATTTACTTAAATTTTTTAATTTAAAATCCGTATTAAAAATTAATGTAAAAAAGTTAAAATTGCTCTCGGTATGACGTGTGCTTAGTGATGCGTGTAGTGTGTCGGAAAAAACTGAGTTTAAACCCGGAATAAACTCGCATGGGAAAAATGGGAAAACACCATTATAATATTTATGATAACTGTATGTAATTTTTAGCATTTGGGAACACTTATTTTAAACGCGTGGCATTTTTTACGTATGTCAACATTCTATCCATAAATTTAAGGTAACAATGGGTTATTGTTCGATGATATAGATGGAAGTAAAGAACTCATTCAATATACAATGATCACCAGTAACATCTATGTATACTAGAACCCGACACAAAATATTTACGGAAACGTTTCTGCTTTTATGTATGAAGTTAAACTCGTCGAGATGCGCATATTTTTATGTCCACATGAACTCAACATGTCGAAGAAAAATAAAAAATATTATAATTAACTAGTAATTCCCTATTTACCGTGTTTTTTTACCACCATTTCAAAATTCCCGGGTTTTTTTTCAACACTACTTGTTCGTAACGTAATTCGACCTTGTTCCCCCCCAAGTTGGCGGGGTTAACCGGTCCCACCGGACACTATTCTCCGTCTCTTGACATTCCAAGAGAATAGATCAGCATCCCGTGCATTGCTACAATATTTTCAAACCTTTATTTTCGATAACCACTCAAGATGTAACAGATTTGGCAACGAAGCCACGATGCGCAGTTATGAATTGGCTGGCAGTTTTAATTTTATATAACTTTAATAAGACGATAACTGTAATAAGGTAACATTTATGCTTCGCTGCAATCGTATGTGTTCATCTGAAATTGGGAGGTGTGCGATTAACGCACTTGTGAAACCGCTGCCCCGTGCGTTATAAAACAAATCCAGTACGATCCGCTTCAGGGCGGAGAGAGACTTTTCGGCAATTGGGGCAAGCGAATCGATATTATGGGTGCGTGGTAGCTTACAACAACCACCTAACTAGATACTCCTATTAATACACTCTTACTCATTTAATATTAAATTTATTCCAAGAAAACAGCGGCTAAAAGCCACGAGTCCTTATGGCCCGAAGGCACGTTTATGAAAACATTGAATGCGAGTTGTCGATGTTGTTTTTGTTTACAACATACTGCTTGTGTATCTTAAAAACCATATCGACACTCAGTGTGGTGCATATATTATGTGCTTAGCGAGAAATAACTGTACGTCAGTCACTCAACCTTGTATTTGAATAAAAATCTATAATTTGTTTAAAAAAATCAATATTTTGAAATTTCCACTCTTACATTCGAACCATTGCCCATGCAGCCTAGTAGTCTATGGCACAGTTTCTTTACTGGTGGTCCACGAAGATTTTCTTACATCCGCAAAATAAGTACTAAAATAACAAGTAATAAAATATCAAGCATACCGTGTTGCAAAATAAATTTTTTTTTTTAATAAAAAATATATTATGTAAATATTTATAATTTTATTCCAGTGTTAATGGTCCGCAAAACATTTTTTCTTACTTCCACCCATAGAGAACTATACTTCCATCTATATTACCAAACTAATAACCTACAATTTGGTGATACAATGTGTGCATACGTCAAAAATTCCACGCTTTTAAAATAAGTGTTACCGAATTCTTAAAATGATATACGGTAACATTAAATTAAAATTGTTATTTCCCATTCTTTCTAAATTGCAAGGTTGTTCCCGGCCTCGCATCACTAGCTGTGATACCCTGCTTAGCTCGTGTAAAAGATTGGGCGCATAGCCGACGCCATTTAATTTGTCTAAGTAATTTTACACTAAGTTGTCATACCAAGAAACTGAATTTTAATAATCGGCCCAAATTTGCAGCACAATTTAGTGGTTAGAACCATTCAATTATTGTTCAGCAACATCATACGCTTTCACCATATTTATTCGTACGGGTTTTACAGTCTCATAAGTATGCCATAATTCATTTTGATTTATATGTGTATGTGTACTAACCGCGTACAGATTGTTGCATGTCCTTGTTTGAGTTACATTACCTCGCAAAAATTAGTGACTAATGAACTCTATTAAATGCATCAATTAACCACGTAATTTAGTATTGATCCCTGGTATAAAAAAAAACTATTTCCACCCGAAGTGACGGAGAGCCGAGTCTTCCGTACTTCAACCATCAGACGATGAGATCGTTCGATTTTCTTTTTTCTGATACTTGTGATTAGAGGATTCCGATTTCTCTTAATATTCATGTGCTTTCTAGACATTTTCGGGCATATGAAGGGTATCAGTAAAAATATAAATAATCTGAACACGTGATAATGTTACCTACTTTTTTTAATGTAAAATTACTAAATACAGTAAAGTCTTGATATAACGGATTAATGCTGGCGAGACGTACCGAGTGTACATTATATAATTAAGAATATCTTAATGGATCGTTTTTTTATTTATTACGAAAATAAACTACACAATACGTTTATATACAAGATCAGTGAAGTTTCCATAAATTGATTAAAAATATTGTGTGATTTAGGGAGGGTATCGGATGTAGTTTATCAGATATCGAAATAATTACCCGCTTAAACTATGTCCCGTTTGTGATTGCGGACTAGTAATGCGAAGAACATTGGTTAGGATGCATCACGATGCTAAATCCAGATTCTTTTTACGTTCATTTGTATGTGTTTGAAAGGTTTTATCTTTGATTTAAACATATTTGTTAATTAATTTAAATATTTGCCCGCCGTAGATAATTTTTTTTTTATGAATTGAATACATATTTCAATCGTGAAATATTTTATAATTATTTTAAAGAACTACGTAACGTCACAAAAAATCACGATCCAACAATAGTACGTAGAAAAATAATTTGTGTAGTAACGAAACTTGTGTTTTATAGTAAAAAGCGAAAGCCATGGTTGTACGATAGATAATTTGCCGAAATATACGTATAACTTTTATCGCAAATTCAAGAGGGTTTTGAAATTTCCTGCGATGTTTATATGCATGATTTATTTCGTTTTTTTCTGAATTATATTCATCCAACAGTAAAAAAATGTACACTTCACACAATTCAAACAAAACACCGAGGTGTATTCTTGAATGACTATAAATAATGAAGTAATATTCAAGTTTAAAACAAAAGTTTAATAATTTCAATAATACTATGCGACACCGCCCCGTACTTACGGGGCGGACAGGGGGCTTCAAAACCCGTCTACAGACTCTTCCTATTAATGCAAATTTAATATGTAATATCTCTCCTAAGGCGTTCAAAAATAATTTGTCATATTTGTTTGTTTACCGTTATTTGTTTACCGTTAGAAGTAAACAAAGAGCGGGCGATACTTAGGGATAGAATCGCCGACAAAGCGGTGGCATAGTCCGAGACTTACGACCCTATCTTAAAACCACTTGCTGCGCTTTTAAATTGAAATTGTGTATTTTAAATCTGTTTGTGTAACTGTCTTCGAGGAATTTATAAATGTAAACTAACTGCAATTAAAGAGAAAGTATACTGAATACGACCGGGTTTTAATAGAAGACGAAGGAACCTGTGAATTATCCTTGTCACCACGCCGGACTTGGGGCAGTCAAAGTGTGTTGACGCTCCACCTCCCCGTCGAGTAGCAGAATACTTCTCTCATATGGTATTTTTTATTTTGAAAAATGAGTAACAGTAATAGTAAGTATATCAATGAGTAGTCAAATGAATAGGTAGCTTGTCATACTGTGAAGAAGTAAAACAATAATTTGCCAATAATCATGCAAAAAGCATATAATCGTGGTTGCAAAATAATTCAAATAAAAATGTTTAATTTTTTTATTCGAATAGTTTTGTCATTTAGATTTTTTAATGCAAAGGGTTACATTTTTGTTGTGATCTACGTCATTCACAAAATCAAAATTATTTCATAAATGCCTTCAATCGTTCACATTACATTGACTCAATAACAATCGTCAATATGTATAATACGATGGATGCTTTTTTGGCATTAGATATTTTTACGGTATTAGTATGTATTCCTAATTGCCGATATCACAAATTGAGAAAAGACACTTACTGTGTGCTGTATAATTTATATACCGACACTGAATCAATACTACAGGATCTACCAATTGTTCTGATATAATTCAAATAAGTCCAATGATTATAAAGAAAAGAAAATACATAATAGTATATTATGTACCTACAGTTTGAGATCATTTGTGTAATTGCGCGGCAACATTGTATTGATTGACAATGCCGCATTGATCCATTTTATATCCGATCTCTAACTTTAGTTTTTATATTAATAAAATGAAATGAAATTCATTATAGCATGCAAGTTACCACATATCGGCCTCTTGATCTAGTGGTAAGAGTATACCCTAGCGATCAGACGCGTCTGGGTTCATGTTACATTTAGATTTCTTCAATCTAATATCGTCGTTCTGGAAGAAGACACTGACTGATAAATATTAGTTTCGAGTAATTGGACTTCGAAGTTTGTCAAATGTTTGAAATCTTTACTGTCTGTCGTATTAAAAGTAGATATTCTCAAACTTTCATTCAATGAGAAACGTGGCTTTAATAATTTTATGATTCTAAGTGAATCATTCTTGGCTATCGTCAGATTCTTATAATTATTGTTATTCATACCTGCATTTAAATTTCTACATCTTCATAGGTAGTTGTTGTGGCACACAATATGTTGTTTGCGCCTCAGGCCCACCAATGCATAATCGTAACACCAATGGCAATGAAAAAATACGTAAGCTAGCTACTTATTTATGAATTGGTAGATTTATTTCAATGGGAATTTACACGCAACTGTAACCCACATGAAAAAAACGGAAAGTTTACAGTGTTTACACTCTTACGTCGAACTTGTTTTGAAATTTGACAATTTAGAAAAGGAAAACACGAGACTTGCCAAACTTTCCGTCGAAACGTCACGAGATTTACAAACATTTTTTTTTATAATAACCTGGTAGGTATGCGATTTTGCAATTTTTCTATTTTGTTTTTCTCCACATTCAAACCCACGCTCTTTTTCTAGGAAGATTTTTTTACTTCGTTCGAAAGTGTTCTTATTTTGAAAGCGCGATAGAAAAAGGAATAACTGTGGATTCGTTGGTCTATTTGCGAGATATCACTTTTTTATGTAAGACAGATGCGATTGCAGTCGTTTGCAACTGGTGACAAATATGCCAATAATGAAAACATTACCAATTTCTATACTCCCTTTCAATATGCACACTTTGGAAATCTAGTGGGGTGGTCACATCCTCAGATAATTCTAGTTAAACTTTAAATATTCGAATTCGACAGGTATATTTTTTCATTATAATATGGAATAATGTCTTGATAAAGCGGATTCTAAATGTTTTTCTCGTTATTTGGTAAATATGGGAAGATAGCTAACAGATATATTCCTTAATAGTAAAATAAGGTAACATATTAAAATATGTATGATATTTTATACTTGTTGTCGACCTAATCAAATTATTTGGAAGTACTACCCAGTGAATGCAAATTCAATCAGTAGTATTAATACTTTGTTGTTCCATGCAGGTTTATGAAAACTAGCCTGCGGCGTATATTTCCCTGTCCTGCTGCAATATTTCAAATAAGATAAATCCAAAAGTCAATGCTCGTAAACAAAATCCAGCATAGGTGTATGACCAGCAGTTTTCACTCGTGTCGGCTAATGATTTCACGTGCGCTAACCGTCCAAACCTCATCAACCCCCTTTTCATATTTTTTCAACAACATTATATCGACTGTGGAAAGGACAAATGACGTAACCCACACCAAAAAATATTGTGTATAGCTCACACAAAACGTATATTTACATAAATATATAATATATCGACTGTCGAAGGGCAAAAGGCAGACTTATCCTTCCGTCTTTTCAAAATATGTTTTTTCGATAATCACACTGTATACAATTTAATGCACATGTGTGTAAGTTACGTCCTTTTTCCTTTCCCAGACGATATGTATTAGTTTAAGATATCGACTGAGAGTGCTTGATGGAATTTCAATATCAAATTTGAATTGTTCAAATTTTCAAAAAATATAATGAAACCGCGCATTAGTCTGTTATATCGAAGTTTTACTGTACTTGAGGATTGGAAGATCACCACAATCTTAGATGTTACTAACTTATTAATGAATTCTTGAACGTCGTGTGGTATTTGATAACAAACCAAGTTACTGTGATTATTTGAAAAAGAATACCCTGAGCTTCTAATGGACGCACGTCAGCAACCTGCCGTCATCTAGGGAAGTTTTACGCTGTACTATTTGTTGTTCCTAATACACCAAAGGCAACAATTAAACTAGCAATGGGCGCGTTTGATCGCGAAAATAAACAGTCGACGCTTTTGATTATCGAATAATAATTATTGTAGAAATGATAAAAAATGTCCGTCATCGCTGGAACCGCATCGCGCCGTTTTTTTTGGCTCGCTTCCAGCCAGACATTTTTTAATGCTTCAATACGGCTTTTTCTCGATAATAATAATAATAATCTCGAATCACTTTAATTCTATGCCGGTGTGAATGTGTAGACTCACAGGATGCAGGGGCAGGGGTGGATCTAACATAATTGAAGAGGTGAAAATTATACAGGTCCAAGAAGCGCGTTGTTCGAAATTGAACTATGCATCTTTTCCTTTCTATTTTCCTCTTTGGTGTATTATAGACCTTTGAAGATAAAGAGATCTGAAATTTTTTGTACACATACTTAATCCTTTAACCCAGTGGCTGTAAAAAAAATAGCTAAAGTATTTACATTAGTAATAACTTCGCGAATTTGACTTTATAGAATATGCTTATGAAAGTTACTTTAAATCCTATCTCTATAATTTTAATATAAATAATAATTCACAGTACACTTCTTGAAGTATACTCGTGGACGAGGGAGCTACGAATAAGCTCCTGTAACCGTAGGCACACGAGCTTAGTGACTGTCAAAACAGCTCCAGCACGAGTAGACAAACGAGGAAAAGCAATCAGTGTATTAAATAATCATTCACATGGGTAAGAATTCAATAATATTCTCGAATCTCGAGATTTCTAAGACGTCCGCTAAATATGAATCTCGAATTTAATCTGTCGACATTTGAGACTAAAAATTATTCTCAACTCCTCTAGAATTTTCGACATAACTACCACAACCTCATATGCCTGATCGATTTTTTACTAATAGAAATAGTGCCAATCACGGTATTAAAACCAAATAATTGGAGTTTCGTATCGACAGCTCTCGGCGGTGTTGCCAGTAATGCAACCTTATGTCGCTGCGTTGTTTATTTTAATCCGATAAAGACACCAACACGCGAAAAGCGCTATTATGTATTACAGTGCATTGATTTTTAGCCGTGCCCCATCTAACCTAACAAAGGTCGCATATTCCGAAATAGAGCTGTCGTAAAATGCCATAGAAGGTCAGCCGTTAATTTTCCGCACAGCTCTCCCATCAAATAATATTTTATACCGCGCCATTTTGATTATCCTGTTTGGTTACGTGCACACGATAAACATATCTATAACTGATAGGTATTATTAATTATTCTACATGATTCTGATTGAAAAACTAACGCTGTTCTGGAGGACACGCAATCTTCGGCCTTCTCTGGACCGGACGGTCTACAAAAAATAAGAGATGTTGTTTCAAATTTATTTAGCATTGCGGTAAAATACCCGCCAATGAATAATCGAAATCATCTGAGCCAATTAGACATACGCGTCAAAGAGCCGACAGATGAAAACATATAGAAAAGATAGAATAATTCAACATACATTATTGTTGTTAATAAATCGTTACTTCAACCCATCTAGAGCGAAAGAAAAGGGTACATGTTAAGGGAAGCAGTCAACAATAATTTCTTTGTAAAAATTGAACTCTGTAGACCCTCCAATGGGAAAGTTTTTAACCAAGCCAATACCAAGTGGCGGGTGGGGGACAAGAGGGGTCTCGCAAACTTTTAGTTATCAAATATTTTTCGATATTTATGATATTAATACATTGTTTTTTTATATTTCCTCATTGTTCATAAATTTTAAATCGCCTCAAAAAATCGTATGTCCCTTTCCTGGGTTTCATTAAAAATGATATATAAAGGAAGACATTATATTTATAAATCAGTGCTTGAATCATGATGGCTGTATATAAATATGTACGTTTTTACATGCATTTGTAACGTGCACAATATTAAAATTATGTTTTGTTCACTGTCCCAGGTTACAACAGATATCAATGATCTCGACCGTGATGAGGTGAACATCATCAGTGGTGCACTGGAGATGAGGAAGAAGACAGTCAATGAGGTCATGACCAAGATCGAAGATGTCTTCATGTTGGACTATGACGCCGTCCTTGACTTTGAGACAGTCTCTGAAATCATGAAAACAGGTGAGTCAATTTATACATTAGGACTTGCGACAATGATTGCAAGAATATACTGTTTTCATCAGGGGAGTTTTTGGAATTTTCAGAAACAAAAAAAGGGTGGAAACTTTTGCCTCCCTCCCCTACTGAAAATAGTTGAAATGACGCCCATGGTTTTTAGTGCATTCAATATAACTGACAAATATCGCTGATTGAAATTTTACTTCTAAGTTTTTTGCCAAATCAAACAAAAGACATATTTTTGTAGACACATTCAAATTTTTTGTGATACTGTTTTACTCATTTTATTTCAAAGACCTGCAATAAGCTTTCTTACTCACACAAAAATAAGGTACAAAATAATTTTTAGATGCCTTGCCCACCTGTGATGTAAAATTTCAATGATGAAAAATTATTTCAAGAGATCAGCAATAGTTCACATTTTTCAGCAGACGCGTCAAAGCAGTTATTTATTTTACATGTAACATTAATATGCTACTTTTGGAATGCTACGTAAAATTGAATCGTTTTTGATCGAGATATTAAAAATTACCAATAAATTCAGCTAATTTGGCATCCATTATTGCTTTATCAATTTTTTTTTATTTAGATTTCCTTTATAGTGACACAACGTGTTGAGAACACAAATTTATTGTATTTTTTTTTCATCTAGGCTATTCTAGGATTCCTGTATATGAAGGGAGCAGAACAAATATTATAGCCATGCTGTACATTAAGGATCTGGCTTTTGTGGACCCGGATGATAACACTCCTCTGAGGACTCTATGCCAGTTCTACCAGAATCCATGCAACTTTGTCTTTGAAGATGTTACTCTGGATGTCATATTCAAACAGTTCAAAGAAGGTATGTTAAATAACACTATTACACTTTGTATGATATAGTGTTGTCGATTGTGGAGAGGTAAAAGGTGATAGCCCTCGTTCATATTTCTAAATTGACTTGCATCACCGCATTTTTCACTACACATTGTGTCAGTTGTTTAAAGTAAAACTGCTTAATTTTTGTGCTACAAATTGTTAAAAACGGACTGCTGTCTACATTGTCATGGTTTATAATACAATTAATCCAATTGGTTAGACGAAGTTTAAATTCACATGTCTAGCCTCGATTGGTACAAAATCATTAGGATCCCTGACTGGAACATTTTATTTAATTAAATATGAAATGAAATTTGGTATTGTTCAATTTATTTTTGAACGAATTAATATAAGCAACTATAGAATATGAATGATTTTGTGAATATAAACTTTTTACAACTTTGTTTGAATTAATCAATTATTCATATATTTTCAACGCTGTGAAATATTCAGGATGTTAAAAGGGTACAATTTTCTCTCAAATATCTACAATCTCTCTCGTAATACATTCAGTGCTAAACCCAGGAGACGGGTGTCGTCAGTGATTAGCAGCTGTGTTGTAATCGATACGGCACTAATATCTAGGTGATTAGTTCAGCAGTGAATGGGTTAATAAATAACATTAAGTATTGATTAATACCTAAATCAACGTAATCCTTGTACCTTTCCACATTGGATGTAATGATATTTTTTATTTAATTTATTAAGTTGACATATATATAATAATGACAATACTGTTTTTATATTTAAAATCACCATTAATATATCAGCTATTTCCATATGTATTAAGATATGAAGGCAATTATAAATATTGTATGTGTCACATAATTTATGTCCATTTTGTCATCCAAAAGTGATATGGTGACAGTCATCAACACATGTACAGTAAAAATTCTCACAAACGGCTGATTTAGCAAACATAAATATTGATTTACAAACATGAACTCTGGTCTAAGAAATAAAATATTTTGACACAATATCTGAATATTCTGTTAAACAGACAATCTTTGTCAAACAAGAGATATGTCAATTATAACTTCCATGTGTCTTAAGAGTTGTATTCACCTCTGTTTCTTACTCTTGACATTAGATAAATATTTCAGTTAATGTTTTATTGGGTACTAGGCTAAGTATTAAAAAGTCTTGGCTTCTAAGTAACAAGTTACAGAAGTAATAATAGCTATTGTATTTCTGATTTTAATCTTTTATTTCAGGACACAAGGGTCATATGGCATTTGTTCAGCGAGTGAACAACGAAGGCGAAGGTGATCCCTTCTATGAAACCGTCGGATTGGTTACTCTCGAAGATGTCATTGAAGAGTTGATACAAGCGGAGATAATGGATGAGACTGATGTGTTTAGTGAGTAAATTTTTTGATGGTATACAATATCTCAATTAAATATTTTGTAGCTGTGACGGTTCCCAAAGTCTTATGACCATACCATCTCTCTTCTTGATTTTATATGTGCAAATTTAGAGACCAGTATTTTTTTTTTGTCCTAAATATATTTGAAATCAATTCAATTTATGTGAATGTACGTTTTATATATATGCACAAACTATTTAACCCTTTCTCGAGTGTTTCTTTTTGGAGAAGGCAAAGGCGGCCATCATTAGTTTTAGGAAAAGGTCGCTACATGCGCTAAAAATTTTGTTCGTTCCTGCTACAATATTTGATTTCATCATATAGAACCATTAAAATACAAAACAAAAGTTTTTTATGGCCAAATTATTGTTTCAGTAATTGAATGGGTCACCTGGAGAACATTGTTATCAACAAAGTGGTCTGAGTTCTCTAAAGCATTTTTCAATGTTTTTCCATTGATTGTCTAACTTTCAGCGACAGTGATGCCATGAATAACAATACATCTTGTGTAATTTTTTATAGCTCAAACTGTTTGTAAGCTCCAATGAAACGATTTTCCTTTGAAAAGTTAACTTAGACCATTTTGTTGGTCTAAACCTTTTCCAGGTAACCCACTCAATTATAGAATGTTATTGCTTTAGATACATTGCTTTTATTAATAATCCTTTCGTCTTCACAGCCGACAACAAGTCAAAGCGCCGCCGTATGCGTCCACCAAACAAACTTCAGGACTTTGGAGTTTTCGCCGAGAGGAGAGAGAACCAACGGATCAGAATATCACCGCAGTTGACACTCGCCACTTTCCAGTACTTGAGCACAGGTACTTAAATTTATGCACCTATTTTGATACTGAACGGTTGAAATCAATCACGTTATAGTATTATTTTTAATTTATGTATCCATGTTGGTGTATTTTTTGTTTCTTTTTTCAGCTGTGGATGCATTTAAGCCTGACGTCGTATCGGAAACAATCCTCAGAAGAATGCTGAAGCAAGACATCATCCATCACATCAAGTTCAGAAGTAAAGAAAGGCAGAAGACCGATCCCACAACTCTTATCTACGAACAGGGAAAACCAGTAAGCTCCTCTGACATTCACTTTGCAAAAAACTGTAGCATTTGCATTTCTAATTAAACGATAGATAATGTGTGTCCTGAAAACGTATGAGCTAGTATGTGTAGAAAATTTCATATATTTTTTTTTTAAATTTTACAATAGTGCAGCTCTGCATTTGGCCAATAAGACATGCGTTGAATTAATTTGATTTTATTTTTATTGGCTATTATTGAAAGGTGGCACATAAAATTTGCATATTAAACATTGTTAGTGCTGGATCACACACCACAAGAAGAACTCTGTATTTCATTTGAATTTATTTAATGAGTTATGCAATGAATAATCAACTGTAGTATACATGGTTTACAACTGCCATTGCACCTTTCAGGTTGACTACTTTGTGCTGATTCTCGAAGGTCGCGTGGAAGTCACAGTCGGCAAAGAAAAGCTGATCTTTGAAAGTGGACCTTTCACCTATTTCGGCACTCAGGCGCTCATGCAGAATGTCACAATTGGTAAGATATATTTTTCACATTACGACATATATTTTTACAAATCAACCACATTCGAAATACTTTGTAAAGAGATTCTTCTATTATATAAGGTTTTTGGGGGTATTCCATTTGTTTTACTTTTTCAGCCGAATCACCCGTGGTGCCTCCCTCAGCATTGGGGTCTCTCCAATCAATTAACATGGACGCGATGATCAGATACACATTTATTCCGGACTACTCTGTTAGGGCAATAACAGAGGTCTTTTATGTCACAATTAAAAGGTATAGTATTATTTAAATTTTATTTTGTCTTTATTAAAATGTCTTCAAGCAGAAATTGACTTAAACTGTTCATGAAAAATACTTACTGTTGAATTATTTCATGATCAAAGAAAGCCTACTCCTTTTTATTAAAAAGAAATAAATTTTTCCATTCGGATGCGACATTTTACCTTTTTCGATTTTTGTTTAGCTACATATATCATTAGTTTTAACTTGCCGTTACAACCATGATGAATTCTTTTATTTCACTATACTTGTTTATTGTGCTACAGATCACTTTACTTAGCCGCTAAAAGAGCGACATTAATGGAGAGGTGTGCTGGAGGTGGTCGTCACAAAGGAAGCGATGATGCTGGAGAGCAGTTCGATGATGAAGTCGAAAAGGTAACATTAATAAAACTGTTTTACGTGTTCTGATACATTAAAGTATACAGATGGTATAGGGATAGAACTACTGATATTGTTTTGCAAGGCTTGTGTTGCATAATGTCAAAAAGAAAAATCATTCAACCTAATATTTTTTTGTAATAGACACTAATTAGTGAATGAAATTCTTAGTTGTAATTTTTGCAGCAATGTTTTATATCTAATTTTTTTTTTGACAATTTTTCCAGCTTTTACATTCATTGGAAGAAGAAGGAAGTCCTGTGCCAACTAGGTCACCTTCACATCATATGAATTCACATCATGTAAGTTTTTATAAACGTTTATTATATTTTCAAATTATACAGAACATTCTTAATAACCGAAATCTATATGAATTCTCCGAGCATATATACATTTTTTAATGAAAAGAAATAACTATACCATCCCACAATTTTTTTAATTAATTTTTGTCTGGTTTATTTTAATATTCATCTGCAGAATGTTGGTCTCACAGTGCAATCTGCTCTACGATATATATTGTTCATTAGATTTTCCAATTTAATTCCATTTTATTACTAAAATTGAGAAATGTTATCTAAGTATTATTTACCCCCACTATTAAACTGCCACAATCTAGCATACATTAACAGAAAATTAACTTTTAAGTTCTAAATGTTTCATTATTATGTGCTCTCTATTCTAAATGCACTGGGATATTGAACAAATTTTACATTAAAAAAAGTAGATGGATTTTGAATATTTTAGATGTTATAAGTCTTACAACATCTAAAAAGCCTTATCATGCCATTCTGTACAATATTGAAATAGCATTTCAGCTAAATATAATATTGATGATTAGCTAAATATAACCACTAATTCTTGTTAAATAATCTTATCACTTATATACACGATATTAAAAAGTAATGTAGTGCCAACAGTAAAACCATACCACTTAAAACATTCCAGCATTTTCTAATAACTTGCTATCTTCAGGTATCTCCGTTGGGTCCTAACGGCTCAGTCCACACCTCACGTCAGCACTCTCCGTCAAAATCAAATACGCATAACGACAACCCTCTACACGGAGTGGACACCCACAGTGAAGATAGCGCCCTGCTCCCGCATAGCTAGTATAAGGAGTCCGGGCCCCATTCAATCCAGCCGGATCTCGAGGGGCCCAACCTTGAAGTTGCCACGAAGCAGGATAGCGGTTCAGGCATAGAATTGAGTAACGACGATAGTTTGGGTAAAGAAAATGACGTGAACGGAGTTATTACGATACAGGACACAGTACAAATTCACGAGAATAAGGCGCAGTAATAAAAAAGGCCTTCATTTAGCTTGTATTGTTAAGGTGAGATATTTTTCATTGGCGAGACAGGTATCTGTAAAGTAATTCTCCAACAGATTATATTGTTATGCAAAGTGAAAAGACAAAATAGCATAACTTCGAAATATTAGACGAGAGCAAAAGTGACACAACTCAAAATGTTAAATTATCTACTACTGAAACTCTACCTCCCTTGGCATTTACAGATTTTTGGTTTATTTATTTGGCATATCTCTCAACACGATTTTTTTCAAACTTAAAAAAAATATAGTGGTTGGTTTTCATTTAAATATTTCGAGAGTTGTGGAATTGGGTAGTAATGTCTTTTTTCTTGAGTTGATCTCGAGGGACTGTAATTTTATTGAATTGTTTCACTGCATATGAGAATTTTATATCGGGTACTGTCTCTCGATAAAAAGTCTACTGTCATTAAAAAAAACTGACTTCCAATTTTTTAAACTGTCCTTGATTTAGACGGTCTGTAGTTTGTTAGTTAGTTATGACCAGTGCGAGCCTCGAATTTGTAGATTTGTAAGATGTAAGAAGTCATTTATTAATGTTTATATTGTTATGTTGTGCCGATTGAAATGTGATGCTTTTATCTTAATGGAACTCAATGCAATAGTGACACAAGTTTGAAATCTAACATTTCGCACATGAATTACTTTAATACTTTATTGTGTGTAATAAACGTGAAAATTAAGTGTGAAGTAGAATATGACTCACTAACACCTCTTTGAACAGGCAGGTTATTGCTGAAATACTCGATTCTGTATGCATGCTTAAAAGATATATCTTGTTTTGATTTACGTCACTATTGCACTTTGAGTCAATAATGAAAAAAAATGCATTGTTGTAATATAATCTGTGTAATTGTGTCGTATACACCTCCCGAAGTATTTTTTTCTACACCTCGTGGAATGGGAGATTTTTCAATGTTATTATTTAAATGCTAATTTATACGAATAGTTATATAGTATTTTTTTATAGAAAGATACCAAATACATGAAATCAGATGTGAGCATAGAATTATGAGATTGTATGAAATGTTCTCCGTAAAGACATAGGACACGTGTAATAAAATTCTATAAAATATTAAAAGTATTAATGATAGCTGAAAAAAATTTATCGCTTCAGGGAAACGTCACTTACAACCTTCTAATACTATGCTCGTGATGTGTTTTGTAATATTAACTCGCTTATAAAAATAATGTATATCAGAGTTTACTTTGAAATTTTCAATGGATCTTTCAGAATGTTTAGAATGTATTTATAATTGCACTATTGAATTTATTATACACTGTGCTTAATGTAACATAATATAAAAGTCATAGATATTACAATGGTACTTATGGAAAAACTTTTCTTATTTTATTTAAATATCTATTCATCCAACTGTGTTAACAATCTGACAAATTAAGATGTTTTGAATTTATAAAGTATACAAGATTTCTATATTTTTTTCTTATTTCTAAAGGATCTATAAAATAAAATACAATTTTTAAGTACTTGTTACACGATTGTATATTATTATCATGGTTGATTCGTTAGTGAGTGAGTATTTTCAACTGATCGCACTTACTCTGATCTGATCCTGCTAATATTTAAAAAAATGTGTAAAACCATACTACAAATTGTGTTTTAGTCTTTATAAATGTAATGCTTTCCATCAAGAAGTATTGAAAATTAACGTCATTGGGTCAAAAGATTGGGCGTTCAACATTTATTGAAGTGACAGCTGTGTCTTTTTCGCAACCTGAAACTAAAATAACAAGATTTTCATTGTAAAATAATTATGACACCATGTGAAACAAATGGTGCACGTTAAAGACGATCAGTTGATTCAACTCGTTTGCCTAAAATGCAGATACCGTAGCTGTTCTTAACACTGCTGAATAGATCCCATGCTAGGATTCCACAATGACATAGTTCATGGAAGTTGTTAAATGTCGAAAATGAATATTCAGCAGTTATGTCAATCTTTAATCCTTGTAAAATAATACTTAAAAAATGTGACTTATTTCCAAAAGATATCTGATTTAATCTATAATGATTTGAAAAATAATTCATATCAGTTGATTGATCGATTTCAATTCAGATTATAAATCTGTGTAAATAAGATGTGTCCTCCATGATATTTAAAATTATTATAAAATTTTAATGGGAGTTTTCGGTTTGAATACTTAATATATCAATGATTCAATTTTATCAAAAGATATTGTGCAATCAAAATTATCTCCTGTAAATATCTATTCAAATTCTATGTATATGAAAATAAAGCAAATTGCTTATCTAGCCGCATGTTTGGTATAACCGTTCATTTGAATTTTGATACTGTAACTTTGGAATGTAATTATGTGAAATTCATAATTGAAATGATTCGTTCTATACAATAAAGCAAGCCGATGGAAAATAATAAATGATTTATGTCTAGTATTGATTTTTTCTAAATAAAAACTATTTTATGTATGTAATTTATAATAAATAATATTGTAATAGTTTCCAATTTGACAGTGCCTATTTGTAATAATTAATAGATATAAATGTGTATTATAAAATAAATATATACGCGGCCGAAGTTCTGTGCGACAACAGTGTATCTCATTATTCTGATGGACTCGGTCTGTTATTCAATGTCTTCTATATCCATAGTGACGTATGTCATTTTTACATCCAGTTACGGAATTATAGTAAATACAAATTTGTCATAGAATACTTTTGACATAAAATTATACCTGTACATTTCTTATGTATTTTCTACATAGTTTTTAATTTTATTATTTCTTAACAATTCTACGCTTCGTAGTAAATATGCTTTTTTTTAAAGCTTCGAATCCTCTTTAGACTTCTTAAAACATCTTTTAAATATTTACATCTTTCTAAAACGTAGGATGTTTGGGATAATATATGAAAAAAAAATAATGAAAAGTGAGTTTTTTTAAAAGACTGCTGAAGGAATTACCGCATTTTCTGAGTCTGAAATAAATGTTGCATATTACGAGTTACGAGAAAAAAATAAGATTTACTATAATGATTATTGTTATGTTAGCCGCTTTTGTCCGTGACAGGCTGTACTTACCGATTTATTTGGTCAATACCTCTATCAAAAATAATCAACATGTGGTATTTTTTTAAAAGCAATCAAACTTTTTCTTGCCACTGAATAAAGTTCCGTATAAACACTGACCAAATAAATATGTACATATCGTACTTACGATATACTATTTTTGCTTTCAGTACATCTCTTATGTTTATGTTTTTTTTTATATATTATTACGTTTTTGCTTTTACCAAAGTGTTGAAAATTTATTTAAAAATTTCGAGTCAAAATTTTTGTACGTTTGTTACATTGTAATTAAAACATTGCGTTAGATTGTATCGTATGTTAAGGTGGAGTTCATTAGTCTGTCAAAATCCACAATGTTCACAGTTCACACTACTCCAAAGACTTGTCAATTGTATGGAAATAGAATAAAGTTATTACAGGTAATGTTGCCGATAAAATAGTCAGGTTTGTCAATTACTGTTTCACAGTTGGCATTCCATAATTTATTACCAATTGTTCGGGTACATAGTACTTTAATAACTATTTTTGCCATCCGAGTTGAAATACAGTTGAAAATTATGATTAAAACAAGGCAAGTGTTGGCTTTTTATATATTTTAGATTAAATAAATAATAAATTTGTAATGTTTTATTTGTGTATATGAACATGTGGATTTTACGGTCAATTTTAATAAACCCACCCAGTAGACTTTAAATTAGGAAACTTAGCATTTGCAACCTATCTCTAGTGTTAATTTATTTTTCCATTTATAATATAGTCTAAACCGCAAGCGATTATGAAAACTATTTAATAGACTTAAATATCTAAACAAAAATCCAGCCTAGTTTCTGAAGATTAATATTTTTTTTATTTAGTTGTAGACAATAATCGATTTTCATTATGCTTATCCTATTTCAAATCCCAGATCAAACATATATATATATTATGTAGTAAATCATTACTCTAATGTAATCTATTTAAAATATTTTTTAATTTTTTTTTATATTGCCTTCAAATGAATAGAAATTGACATTTGCTGTTTCATTCCCGTTTGTTCGAGATTTATAAGGTCTGTTTAGTTATCAGAGCACCATTAGTCGATTGTATTGACAAAATAATAGTATTATTTTTTGTTTAGTTGAAGATTAGACCATTATGATGGACCATACCATTACATTTTTTTTTCGTTAATTATCAATTGTGTCTCTTATGCATAAATCGTTTAAACAATTTATTATGTTTCTTTAGAGTCAACTTGCATGATTTTCCACCAAATTACTCATAAATGAGGTTCTAGTGTAAGAAGAGTCTTGTTACAAAAACACAATTTTGAGACGAATCATACTATATAGTTTCTACAAACAATTTTATTTTAATATTATTAAGACTACATCAGAACACCTGGTTAATGTGGTTACAGCACTGGTTTTAAGCCTCTTTTTCCCACAGCGCTAAAGTATCAAATTGAAGTATAACATGGCAATTTTCAAGTTGGGGTAAAATCTTATTATTATTACTTTGTTCATAATTTAAAATACTCAACGAAATTATCATTCTTAAACTATATTGAATTATTTATTTTATAAAAACCTAATTAATGATATTAATAACAATAAGTTTTCTTATATGCATTGCCAATATTGTATGGAGAGTAAAACCATTAAACTGGAGATGTGTAATAAAAACAATCCAGATAAATACATACCAATATAATCTTTTTTGAAAAGAAAACTTTCCACTAAAGATTAGGACTATAAATCATTAATTATTGGATTGGGATCTGAAAGTCTCCGCGATATTGTAAATTATTGACATTCCCCTAAAATGGGAAATCGTACAAATATTGAACGATGAATCCCCATAAAACCTCTCCTTATTTATTATAAAACAATCTTTCATATAAATATCCACGGCTAAAATACACTATACAATTCTCTCTGGAATACAGATATGGCAAAAATTACCTACATTACTCTATCAAGCGTACTATTTGTACAGTTTTACCATGATTCAAACTGTGTTTTTGTAGATAGACCTTTCTGATACTAAAACTCTAAATAAAGTAGAAACTTTGCTTACCATAGATATTTACTGAATCATAATTTTTTTGATTCAATTATCTTTTCAAGTGATAAAAAATTGATCATGCAAGATAAAAATCAATATTGAAGAGTTATAGTCACTAACCACCCAGAGAAGTAGCTAGGCTTCTAGAGTTTGAAGCCCGAACTGAACATTTGCATATATTGGTTTTTCAATAAATAAACGTTGAACCCTTCATCAATAATAATTTTATTACTGTTAAGATTTCCTACCTAATTATACCTGGTAAACTCTCATTTGTCAATTGCGTGATTAGATTGATACTTGGAAGATGCTACTCAAAGTAGGGCGACATGTATCATCGCTCATTCGTAATTTTACAAAGTAACCAATTTAAAAGCATTTTGGACGCCATTTTAAAAAGCTTACAAGAACCACAATAGTGGTTGTGTGATTTATGACATCTATCACTCTTCAATTATTGAATTTCAAATAAATATTCAATTGCAAAGTGTGTTCAGTAGATTATTAATGTCTCGTAAAATGAGATTGATGAAAATAAACGATAAGAAGTCAGTTGCATATGTCTCCCAATTTTTTCTTAAAAAAGTTAAAGCCACCTCAATAACAAAAACAAAGGTTACTGGGTACTAAAGATGTTTCCGTTCAGCAATTAAGTGTAATTTGTTGAAGTACATAGAACATATTTAAAATTTTCATTGAATGCAGGAGAACGGTAAATGTGATCAAATTTTTCCTATTTTGGGGCTACACAATCAATGCGGAAAAATGATACATCGATGAGCAATGACTTCAAAATTCCAATCTACATTCAACATGAAGCACTTTGTATAATTATACAAATCTATGATGTCGATTTCTTGTAATAATCTTTATTAACTATTTCGTTTTGTATTGTACTATTTAGGTGAACTAGATTTCTTTGTTACAATACTGAGACTAATTAAAAATGATATGTACATTTTTCTAGAGCTGTGTTAAAAAAATAATAAATATGTTTATACAAAAGTATTTAGGTATGTACAGTAATAACTACCTGCTGTTTTTTTTCCTTTTTTTACACATTTTTGTAGATATACTTACTATATTATACTGTTTTGTTATATACATAAATAAAAATATTTTAAATTTAACATGCTAGATTATTTATCGAAAAGATTGCTGCCACCAATGTTCATTCAATTCAAAGAATTCTTGAAAAGACACGTTGCTAAGATTTTAGGCAAAATTCATTTAAATTTCAATTACATAATTATCTCATCATAAAAAGCCGCTGTCACAGAAAATGTTATGCTGTTGATAAGTATTGTTTCTTCATAATATACCAATAACATTCCTTATTTTTTTCAATAATTAACATGCACAAATGGATAAAATAAATTATACATGCCAGAAACAGTAAATCATTCCATTGCTCTAAACAACTACAACATCATTATATAAAAGTATTTCTGTTTATTGAAAACCTTATGAAATAATTTATAATACATTTTTGGTACTTATATTACGTTACTGAGTATTTAAATTCACAATTATGACATTGATTTTTCTTACAAGAATGATTCTTCAAAAAAAATTATTTTTCTGGCCATACAACATTCTCGATCCATGGAATATAGGCAGACACTCTCGTGTAAACTCCAGGAATCCCCGGGTTAGCACATCCCTTTCCCAATGATACAATGCCTATAATTGTGTAAGTACAAAACACATTTTCGTTCTGGATTTGGAGAGGGCCCCCTGAATCACCCTGTAAAGAAACATAAGTTATATTAGAAAACAACTTTCACTGAAAGGCTATGTATTATTGTCAATGAAAATCGATTCAATTAATTCATCAAGCTACTCAAGGATTTTTATTAAATTAAATTTTGATGAATGAAGTGTTTTGTTTTTAGATATGTAATTACAATTTGTAGAATCGCTCAAACATTCTTTCCTAACTTTTTTTCCAGTTATCTAACTTTCTTTGATCATCAATTATAATTATTGAATGATTCAATGCATCTTCTAATAAATGAAATACGGTAGTTAACTTTGTAATTGAGCTGCAATGCTTAGCAAACGGGTGAAATTGAAATATTTTTCTGATTCTTAATTTGGAAATGACTGATGCCGACGTCTTTTATCTCAAAATCATCTGCAGTAAGATTGCCTCCATATTCTTTTCGAAAACTGTAATTATAACCGGCTGGCCTCTTTTTTGCTTGATGTTTCTTTTGGTCTCCAGAGCAACACACCTGACATGAATCTTTGATTTCTATCCTGCTCCCGTAGCAAATTTGTGTCTCATTATTTATTCCTTGTGGAGCTCTCGAGGTAGAAGGGTATGCCTTTGTACATTCATCGTACGAGAATTCCTCCAAAGTAACCTAAAACATTTTTAAAAAAGAGTGGAGGTAACTAACAATATTGTTATTTTTATCGTAATGCATCTTTCTCTCTGAATGGGGTTTGACTTCATGGTATTCCTTCTATATTTTTTAGATAAGCCCAAATGCAATTCTTCTAAATAAATTTCAACTTAATTGATAGAAAGGGTATTGAAAATTATTTACATTTTAAGCAGGATACTTAATTTAATATATACTTGAAATGCAGAAAATCAATTCAATTTTAGAAATATAATAATACATGTTACCATATTAAAAATATATTTTTTTTAAGACATCGACTGAGGGTGTTTGATGGAATTTCAATATCAAATTTGGATTATTGAGATTTTGTACACTTCCATGTATTTTGTCACTAACGACCCGGGTTTCGCCTTTCGACATCTTCAGGGATTCGTGCGCTCGAATGTCTGAACCCGGGTCGTTAGTGACAAAATACATGGAAGTGTACAAAATCTCAATAATTCAAATTTGATATATTTTTTTTATCAAATTTCGTGAAAGGTAGTAACAAAGGTTTGTTTAAAATGTTAGGAAATCATATGGAAAAAAAATATCCATACAATATTTGGATCTGTGAAACACTAAGGAAAGGTTGAATAAAAATAGATGAATATTTTTACAAACCTCTTGAAGAATATTACTTCGTGTCCCTCTATGTGTTGTTACACCCCATCCCGTAACAACAGCTTTCTCAACATTTGCAGCACCGACGTGTAGACATGCCGGAATTACAGATACACCGAGTATTGCTCTAATTAGAGAAAAAATCTTACAATTACTAGCTATTATGACAAAAGATTAAACTGTTTTCTTTTAATATAAAATGGTTGACACAACAAGTTTACATTGGTAAGTTTTCGACTATCTGGTTTGTACAAAACAAGTAATCTTTATAGAGGCTTATACTTGACGCTTGCATGAAAATCAGTTTAATCAAACAGAATGTCAAAATTCTTGTGATAAAAAGACGAAGGTAGTGTTATTATTTCATTGCACCCGTCAATACAATTTTCAAGTCGGATTTCACTGTTGACAGTAAAATTTCTACTACTGTCTACAATAATGGTCTCCAAACTCAATAAGGATATGAGCTACTTTCAGAAATTGAAATTGTCTGGCAAGCTACTGATATATATTCCTTCTTTATAATTTTTCATCATCATTCTTTGTCGTACCAAACATAATATTATCATATTACTTAAAATAAATTAAGACATCCGACTTCCGATGAAACATGAAATGCCTACATTAATTATTTATTTATAAACAAAGTAATTATTATGTTGTAGACTCTACAACATAAAATTAGGATTTATTAGCGACATTGAAACGGTTATATTAAAAATATCATTTAAAAACTTTACTGTAAGCAGATAAAATAATGAAACAGTAGTTTCCCCAATAAAATTGATTAGAATGTTGATACCATAGAGTAGCGGATGGTTAAAATTCAACAATAAAATGTCAACACTGAAAAAAATTATGTAATTTATTTTTGAAAAGACTGTTTGAAAGTGCATGTAGGTATAAATAATCCAGATCTCATTGATTTATAAAATGACAGTATTATAGCAGATATACTGGAGGCAGTAAAATAAATTTCACTGTTTTTTGGATGTGCTGAAGGAGTTGCGTAAATGAATGAATTAGGTTGTTACCGATTTTGGATTTGAATTTTTTAGTTAAAAAATAATGAAATTATTTAGGTCATTCTGACTTCCTAACTGAAGAACAAGACCAAGAAGAAGAATAGAGAATATTGATGACACACGTACTAAACTTTTTCAGTGTTTAGATGTAATATTTGGAACTAAAATTATGTTTCTATTAACATTATTAACACTTCATATGTTTTTTCCCACTCGATTATCGAGACTTTTATTTATCTGGACTATTCTAACCCCCATTTAGTCTGAGTAATCGAGGTTCTACTATTTTGTTGAATTGTTATTAATAATTTTCATACTGCAGTTATTTGAGATTCTATTTCAAATTTACAGAATTTATTCTTACTCTCTGTCAAGTTGCAGTAATGCTAGATCATTATATGTTTGTGGAAGCTGTCTATTAGGATGTTCAACAGTTTGGATGACATTAAAGGTGTTGATTTCATCAATTGCATCATCTACATCGGGTGAACCGAGACGTATAAATTTCACATCGGTTCTGAAAGAATGCCAAAAATAAATTTACTGAAAGCAAAAATGTGTCAAAATTACAAACAGAAAAAAAGTAAATATACCAAACGTTATTTAATTTTGGCATAACACAGCTTTAAAGAGACAACAGAACTTGGTATGAATAATGTACAAGTAATGAGAATAATTAGTAATTATCAGAATAACACAAATATTTTCAAAATCCAATACTTTATTTTGCAAAAGTTATAATTTCGTCATAGTTTATTGTCAATCAATGAAATTTTGGAGTTTTTTTGGTTTGAGACAAAAAATGTGGACTTTTTGGCATCTAGAAACATTAATATATATTTGAAAATTTTGTGATAACGTTAGAATAAACATTACTCTGCCTTTCTGCTATATAGGCAATGTCCTGCAGTCAGTACCCAGCGTTGGCTGATAAGAGTACCACCACATAGCCATGAGATATTTGCAAACTCTCCATATCCAAGAAGTGCCTGAAAGAAAATATGGATATAACTACATTCTTCATGTTTTTTTGTAAAACCAAAATATTATGTATGATAAATTGTGTAATTAAAAATCAGATGACTGCAAATTAAATTGGTTTTTATAATCGATACTTAGCAATCTTACAGCATACCATATGAGGAAACTCATTGGGAGTAGCGATGTCTCCGCCGATTATAATGCTTTCAATTTTGTGAGAACATAGTTCTTCTCGTTGTTTCACTCCATCAATATTGATATTGCATCTAAAAACTGTTTCTGCCATGTCGATGCAATCTGTGTCAATGACAAAACAAGAATTTCATTTGCTTATTCAAGTATTTCATGATTTTAAACCAGGGACCCAAACCAGAAGCGAACTGGAATAAACAGCTATTTTTGTCGGAACGAAAACCGAAACCGAACCAATATTTACCGAATTTTTAGCTGGTTAAAGCCAGATTTAATTAATAAATTGTATTTCTATCAGTTGATAATGCTTGCGATGAACAATATCGGTCCTAATCATTATAAACATAGGGAAGTAGTACAAACAAATTGTGTTTTATTTTTAATATAATATAATACTTTTCCACCAAGAATTGACAGTTAACACCTTAAAAGTGATTTAAATGCGAGCTGAACCGAAAACTGAAAACCTAAAGCCAGAACTGAACCAATATATTTTTTTTTACTGAACCGGAAAGAAAAAAATAACGGTTCGGGTCCCTGATCAGAATATTCATGACACATACATTGTCTTATAATTGTTTTTTGAAATGAACATACAATCCCAAGCTTTTTGTCCAGTTTTTTTTACATTCAAAGCCTTCTCTGGAAGAGGTGGACAATCGTTCTCCAAAGCAGAATACCTCACTACTGATATTGGTGTTTCAGTAGCTTCCTCCAATGCAGTCAAATGAGAATTTGGTACTTCTTCGACACAGCATACTACTGGTGTGCGTTTGGTATACGTGCAAATCTATAATAATAAAAATTAAAATAAATGTAAGTAGTTAAAATCAATCAGTTGATAATGTTAAAACTAATAAAAATTGATAATGATTATGCCAATAAAAATTAATGTAAATGTCATTTTAAAAAAATGTGGAAGTAGTACAAAAATAAAAAATCGATTTTATTTTTTGAAATATAATAGGTGCTTTTACACTTTTTTTATGATTCTATAGCGCACGATTAGGTGGGGAGGGGGGAAATAATATCCTCGTAATTTCTAAAAACCCTCCCCCCACCCACACCGCCTAAAAGTTTGCGATCATAGTGTAAAGGCACCTAATGCCTGTCCGAGAATTGACAATAAAAACATAGAAGAAATATATTACACTTACGAAAAAACATTTTCACATAAATAAACTAGTTTTCACTCACACTTTGAAATCGATAGTTGCACGAAGCTGTAATGAAATGTCACTTATTCTTCTACCCTATATTAGGCCGCCTATATTTTCTTTGCTCCACACATTAGAATACATTACACAAACAAAACCAGACCAACCCTAACATAACCTACTACAACTTAACTCACTTTGTTAAAAGAATCCGTGACTAAGTGGAAACTATTAAAATCAAATTTTCAGTGTACTAAGTTAATACTATCGAATCCAAAGTGCAAACTATCGAAATAAAAGTTGAAGTGTACCAAGTGAATACTATCTAACACGAAGTGCAATCCTGTTATAACTAACGGAGAGCATTTAGGAATGGTGTCAACAGCACGACAGTATCAAGCTGGTTTTCTGTTTTTTTTATAATTTTCGTAATAAACATAGGGTATATAAATAAAATAAAAATAGTTTATTGAAAAATGACACCTTTTAACAATACTACTAACGCAATATCTGGCCTACTTAAGCCAACTGTTTGCAAGAGCTGGATTTGATCAATCAAATGAATATTTACGTTAAATTAAATATTTTTATTTTCCTCATTGATAGATGTCACTATCACGGAAGCTTCAGGATTGCTCTTCACCGTAATCGAACAGTTAAAGTTGAAAAAATTACCATAAGGAACCAGGCTGGCTTGAGGATAGACGTGCAAAGTACCAAGGATCGGTATATTGTAATGTAGCAACATTAATGTTTTATGATTTGATTTTATAAATTTTGAAATTATTGAAATATGACCACACCTGGGGGTGAATATTATTGTTCAATCCAACAATGGCAATTGCACAGTTTTCAAGTTGGATACAACGACCATGTTCTTGAGATATGTGGTTAAAACAGCAGTCACCTGTGTTTTTAAAAAGAAAACACTTCTATAATAAGATAGTACAGAACAAAATAATAGAGAATAAAAAATCATTTATTTTTCCACTTGTTGTATGGACATAGGAATTGAGTCCTTTAGGCATGAATCGAACATTTATTCCGATCCATTCTTACCGATTCGTTCGGTCGCGTCGTATCACTGCATTACTGAAACAAATTAATATCTAGCGATTTAAATTGGATATTAGGCTAGTCAATAATTGTCTTCTCACTCTTCTTGCTAAGCAGTGTTAAATTGGGAAAACAAGTGATTCGAGACAATCCAAAGAGTGATACCCTTCACTACAAAAAATAAGCCGTTTAGATTCGTTTGTTCGCGAACGACGCGTGTCTAGTAGTCGACAAGTGGAATAAAAAAAAAACACCAATTTAAATTTTATACCGAAAATATATTTTTTTAATTAATGTTGGGAATATTTCAATAATGGCAAATATTTTTTAAAATAATTGCTATATTTAATAATGGCAAATAACTTTTATAATAAGTACATAAAAAATATGATTTCAACAAGTATTTATCAAATCACTGATGTTCTCAGATCTTAAAAAATATATTCTTATTCGTTAGAAATAATTGATACATTATTCTCGGTGCTAAAATTTGTGTAAATGATTATTTTGTGTACCAGGCAATCCCTTTTCATTATTTTTATTAACGTTATCAGGTTTTTTGTTTTACGTAAGTTGTATGAAGCAGTTGGTTTTACCAAACTGCTTTTACAAATAATACGTAAAAGCCTGTTTTATTTTATTTCGTATATTAAATTAATACGATCGTTTCAACTAAGTTTCAATGAATCATGCTTCTTAAATACAAACAACTTGACGCGCACTGTGAACAGGGTTGCCAGTAGGGCATGCATTCCGGACCCTTTTTCTGATCCCAGGATTTCGAGATTGACATTTTTTCAATCCCGGGATCCCGGGATTGGTAAAAAAGCCAGGGTTTCACGTTTGAAATCGTCAAAAAAATTTTTTTTTGTAGATAATATGTACCACGATGAACCGTGTAAATGAAGCCACGGAAAAAAATATTAAAAATGTTCAAAAAACCCAGTGAAAAAACTTTTAAAGTTCATACAAAATAGGAGGATAGGTACTCTAGGTACGTATGTTCCTAAAAACGCATAAAAGAACATAACATCTAATTATAAGATGATTTTACATATTTACAATAAAAATATAAAATAATACAAAATAATAATAATTGGAAACCCTTACTGTAAATAACAGAATTCATAAAAACTTCGAAATTTAAAAAATATGACATTTAAAATAATCGCTGTTTAAAATAAATTAAATCTTGGGAGATCAATTTGAAAACAAAGCACATATTTTGAAAATAAAGCACAATTTGTTTGTAATACTTTTACATGTTTATAACGATCAGGATCGGTTTCGCTCACCACGAACACTATCAACTGAAACAAGTGATGAAACAAGTGATGAAACAAGTGACTAGCATAGTCGGTCCTGATAAACATGTGAAACTAGTACAAAGAAATGTGTTTTATTTTTAAAATATAATGCCTTTCCACCAAGAATTGACAAAGCACATACTCAACAAATGATCAACATGAATAATAGCACTCAATAAATAAATAAAACTCGTAAATCACAAACATTCATTTGAAGCAGTGGCAGGCAACCTTTTTTACTAAAAAGGGCGCCTTGAATGGTTTACTTATCACAAATGAATAACACTTTATCTAAAAATTTTTTTGACATGTGTCCAACGAACACCATTCAGATTTTATGTGTTTATTTATTTATTTGTAAATTAAAAAAAAACATACATGGCATTACAGCTGACGCCAATGCGCCATACATTTACACATACTAATAATAATAACAATAACAACAATAATGATAATAAAAACATTTTTAAAGTTAGAAAATGAAATGCTTTTTAAATAAGTAATTCTCAATTGATCGTTGTGTATTTTACTGTTAACGATAAATTAAATTATTGTTTATTGTCAACAACAAAACATTTACTAATTAATTGAAGAGTTACTTATTTAAAAAATATTTTATAAGCACAGGAAATCTGAAATGTGTCCGCTGGACTCATTCGGTTCGTTGAACGTTTGAGGGTTAAGATAAAATCAAAACACATTTATTATTCAAAACTTTAATAACGATTAACGAGTTCTGGTTGCTGGCCATTGACTTAAAATGAATTTGTGTTCTGAAGAACTGTAGATGTCAAACGGTAGAATCCCGGTCAATAATGAGCAATATTGATAGATATATAATACACTGAGGGTGCTTAGTGAAACTTCAATTTAACTCGTTATTTGTACAAGCGTTCATGACTCGTTTCCATGAATAGTCGTTTATCTTTTTTAAAGCCATCATAATTATATTTTGAAGACTTACCTTCTCGTAAATGGTGTGCTTCTATTGAAGAAATTACCGCCAAAAACACAAAAAGCAACATTATCTCACTACTCTGTAAACAATAGTGTTTCTATGAAGATTGGATAATTATTTATATATCACGTTTGGATGTAGCAAAAAAAAGAGACAAGTCCAAAATAATATTTGACGTTAAATTTGGATTATTGAGATTTTGTACACTTCCATGTATTTTGTCACTAACGACCCGGGTTTCGCCTTTCGGCATCTTCAGGCATTCGAGCACACGAATGGACTCGAACTCAGTTCGAAATATTGAAATTCCATCAAGCACCCTCAGTCGATGTCTTCAATATTTGACGTGTTTTGTATGATAAAAGTTGTCGAAACACAAATTTCAGAAGATAATTGATGTTGATTTTCTCACGTGTAAATTTATATTTTTACAAATATTTCTTATACCTACTTATGTAATTATAAATATTATTATATGATACAAATATAAAACAATGGTCTATGTTTTTTGAATTTTACAATTCAATAAAAATAAAGAAATTACATATTACGTTTTCATAATTATATAATTTGCGCTTGACACTCGAGTGTTGCGACAAACTTGTGTACCACTAGAGTACGAGAGTTTTCTAAGAGAAGTCAGAGAATCTTGTCTGTACTGTGTATTAACTATACTGTATTTATTTAAGAGAGTTATCGCTCGCATTGTTTTGTTTTAGGTTTGACATAATTCTTCATAAAATTTTCTACCTTTATGTTGATAAAACAAAATTATTTTAATTTTATGTTTCGTTTAATACACTATATTATGGGTTTAATTTAGTACGCCGAATACAAATACCGCTTAGCCCAGCGTGGTTTAAGATAAAAACAGTTTGACAGTTGATAGTATGTATTCAAAACTCAGCCGGTGTTAATGAAAGATAGTGATCTCCAAAATTAGAAAACAATAGTCTTTTTTACTTTGAATAAATAAAAAAAATATTAAAATTCTCCGTTGTATTTATTTGGTATTCAATCGATATAACTAGATACTGTCCATAAAACCCATTCGACAATTTCTGCTGTGATAATGTGGTTTCAATAAATAACAGTTTCTTGTAGGAAAAGGTCCAATCAAATACTACAACCTCTGTTAGTACCTAGTATACATATTAGAGAGCTGCAATCACATAATTTAAAAAATGATATATTTTTGCAGAGCTGTTTATGGACTTGACCTCTTCTTCACTTTTATTTACTGCTTTTTATGCGTGGTATTTAACTATGACATCATTCAACTATTTAAAGCTATTTTTTTGCTCCTCAATTATAATTGTTTTAAAAAAACCAAATGGCTAGTTAAAATTATATATTGAACAATAATAATTTTAGCAGTCAAGGAATAGGTATTCATAAATAATTTAATAAATTTGAATATCGACATGTGAAATTAATCTCAACATTGAAAATATGATTTGTGGCCTGTTTTAAGATTTTGTATTATCAATCTATTCATTTATTTAGTTACACTGCGAAAAACTAGTCGGATAATTATAAAGATGGCGGCCAACACATAATCCCTCGTTCATAAACTACAGCCATGCTTCTTTATCTTCCTTTGAAAAGAGTACACATATTCTCGACATGCTGTTCTAGCTCTTTCGAGACCGCTACTATCAGATCGGGTCACTGGACAGGCCTGGACGGCTTTTGATCGAAATGTCAACATTGACGACCGTTTACTGCCGAAGGAAGGATCTATCTACAAACGCGGGCCGGATCAGGCCAACCAAAGATTTTCACCCGGCCCTCCAAAAACTCCCGATTTTTGTATATAAAGTATTCATGTAGGAAATTACAGCTTTATAAAATGTAATAATTTGGTTGTGAATTCACGACAACTGTTTATTTCAATTCATCAATTGGGATAAGACTATTAGTTATTGGCCCCCAATTGAAAGAAGCTAGGTATAAAATGTATTGTTATAAATTTCTCTGATCTTCTCATTTATTGAAATTCTATGGTGGCAAAATAGAACAATAAAAATGTCCAAATTAAAAACCCATTTGAAAATATTCATTTGTATTTCAAAATTTGCCCAAAGTACACATCGCTTGATTTTGCTTGATATGTATGCATATATAAATTAATAATCTAATTGGATTCCATGATTTCAACAAGACTTTATTCGTCGTCCGGCACCCCAGTTTTAAAAAAATTGAATCCAGCCCGATTCTCAAAAAGTTTGGTGACCACTTATCTACAATTATATTTTCTCCGGCGCTGACGTCAAACCTTTGGCTAGTGATTTCTCGAAATGTTTATTTGGATCTCGAGAACTATTTTTTCAGTTTCTCGAAATTATTAAATGTAATGTGCACACATAATATTAAAATAACTCAACGTTCATTGTTATGTATTATTGTATCAGTTGTCCTTGTAGCGTTTCACAACCTCGGTCTACGTGGCAACCCTTGGGGGGCACAGAGAAGAAATATCAGTTTTGGGGACATACAGCAGGCTTTTGGGGGCTTCGGCCACTCGAAATAAAATGAGCTAAAATTTATATTTAAATTAAATAGAATAGAAATTCGCACTTAATATAGTTAGTCATGCTACCAACCATAGCAACCGCCCTAGAACAAATTGTCAGTTTATCTCGCAACATGTGACAAGTGCACAGTGACAATACTATTACGAAAATATTAGTAATTTCCTATGTTAGAATTATTATGTTAGTAAAATCTGCTGAATATCTTCTCCTACATTAATTTACAATTTTTCGTTTTTACGTACAATATTCTGGCTCATGGTGGTTTATGGTTAAAAAAATAGGAGACGATAATTTAAAAGATAATCTAAATCTATAGTGAATAAAAAATCATTTTTGGAGGAAAAATTGGGTGCCGGTAAGCTCAAGGACCGCCCGGGCGGTAAAACTTATAGCTACGCCACTAGGCTATGGAAAAATGTGAAACTCAAAATGGGGCCACAGATAAAAAAAGATTGAGAAACCATGGTGTGGACTATAATTAATTTCAAATCTAAACTATTTATTGCATTGTGGACAATGTACAATGTAATAACATATCAAGCATTTCGAACAATGTTTTAATTCAAAAATTTTATTAAAAACACATAAAGATTTCCAGCCGCTATTCGCAAGCATTTCACAAAAAGTGCAAAATTGTACCTAAATCATGAAATAACCAAGCCCATGTCCTTATTCAAGAATTTGGCAAATTATCTGCCGAGTACGTGAATTCTGCACGAATTTTTCTGGTTATTTCAACGATTGAGCATAGATAGTCACCAAATTGTTGTTTTTCGCAATTAAATTCACACATCACAAGTAAATTCACACATTCGGTGTAACGCATATTGTGATGTAAAATTCTCAAGAAATGTCAAATTCCGAGAAACACAAAAACCGGAAACACCTCAACAGAATTTTACAACATGCACAAATATGATAAAAATTTGGCATATTCAGTGGCGTGAATTTATCTTGTTTTGCGTGAATCATTCTTGCTTGTTTTGTTTGATTTATGAATAAAAAAATGGAAACTATATTATTAGAAAGCTGCAAACTCGAATAGGGCCACAAACAATCTTAAAATGGGCCGCGTGTTGGACATAGCTGCTCTAGCATGAGGTACTAATATGCTCTTGGCCCGTTTTAATAGTGAATTTTTCCTTTGGCTTTTTTTGATAGTAAGCGATGAACTTTTGACTTTTTTTGATACTTATTTAAGTTTTTTATTTACTTATTTAAAAGGAAAAAAAATAGCCAATGCATATTGAGTAAGATTATCATGTTTTATTGAAAAATATGCAACTCAAACAAATAACCACCCAAAAATACACATAATTCCACAAAATATCCATTAATTTTAGTTTTATACAAGAAAAAAACAGAAAACGGTTCTTAATGATTTTCATTTTTTATTTCATACTATAACATGGAGTGGACTTCCCCATCATTATCAAGTTTTATTAGGGCTTTTTGAGATTTATTATTGATGGGGTATGTCGGTCTCTTTGGCTTAGTGGTAAGAACTTTGCCATAGCGATCAGGTGCGTCTGGGTAATAATCCCGGAAGTGTCAATATTAAATTCAGATTTTTGCAATGCGATTTTGTGATGTTGTTTCTCCTCGAGTTGATCTCGAGTGACTTATAAAAATTCTCATTTGGCTTATCTGATTTCGTCGGCATTCATGGCGCAGTTGGTAGTGTTGTTGGCTACGGTTACCGTTGTCTCGGGCTCAATTGCCTTTGCGGACAGTTTTCATAAATTGATCTTTCAATCGATTTATGGATTTCTATTCGTAGTCATGCATGTTTCTGATGTCATTATTGACGTAATGTAAATTTTTTTTTTATTTTATACATATAATTTTAAAGGCGAATTCGACGAGAATACGCACAAGCCCAAGATGTCATGTGTTAAGCTGAAATAAATCTAAATTATGTATTGAGCGTGCCGAGACTTGAACCCAGACCCATCTGATCGCTTGATTACAAGTCATACCACTAGACCACAGATGCCGACTAATCGATGTATGCCGCAATAGTAGGAACACAAATTTACATATTTCTTGGATGTGTCATTTTGGTTAGTCCAAAGTCATCATAGTAAAACTGGAAAGGCATTAAGAATAATAAGTTGTTATGTTTTATTAATTTTATTATGCGACGAAAACATTTTATCCATGATAATTAATATTACTAACAATAAAAAAATATTTTTTTACTATGCCACAATATAGTCAAATCAAACAATTATAATAATATTATTTTATACCAAAATATCAAATTTTCAAAATGTAGTCATATAAAACGTATTCTACATCATAATAATATAATATTGTCAAGTCAATATAATGTGGCCCAAAAAAAATGTTTACAAAAGACATTTTATTATATTGATTTAGTCTTTCTGGATCATGATGCTTAAGATTTGAAGTAGCAATACAAAGGTACAGATGGAGGACAAGGAGCGCACTGTGGGCATGGTGGACAGCTCGGCGGTGTCGGTGGATTGGGTGGGCTGGGAGGATTTCCAGGTGGGGCTGGTGGTGGTGGATTACCACCGGGGGGGTTTGTTGGTGGATTTCCGCCTGGTGGGTAATATGGAGGTGGTGGGGGTGGTGGATTTCCGCCCGGGGGAGGTGGTGGTGGATTACCACCAGGTGGAGGTGGTGGATTTCCTCCTGGTGGAGGTGGTGGATTGCCACCTGGAGGAGGTGGTGGTGTAATGCCACCAGGTGGAGGTGGTGGTGGATTACCACCTGGAGGTGGAGGTGGCGGTGGATTGCCACCAGGTGGAGGTGGCGGTGGATTTCCACCTGGTGGTGGAGGAGGAGGTGGTGGTGGAGGAGGAGGTGGTGGTGGATTTCCGCCTGGTGGGTAATATGGAGGCGGTGGCGGTGGATTGCATGGGGGTGGTGGTGGTGGAGGTGGTGGTGGAGGTGGTGGTGGATTTCCACCTGGAGGTGGAGGTGGCGGTGGATTGCCACCAGGTGGAGGTGGTGGTGGATTTCCACCTGGTGGTGGAGGAGGAGGTGGTGGTGGATTTCCGCCTGGTGGGTAATATGGAGGCGGTGGAGGTGGCGGTGGATTACATGGAGGTGGTGGTGGTGGAGGTGGAGGTGGTGGTGGAGGTGGTGGTGGTGGAGGTGGTGGTGGAGGTGGTGGTGGATTTCCGCCTGGTGGGTAATATGGAGGCGGTGGAGGAGGTGGTGGTGGATTACCACCTGGAGGTGGAGGTGGCGGTGGATTGCCACCAGGTGGAGGTGGCGGTGGATTTCCACCTGGTGGTGGAGGAGAAGGTGGTGGTGGATTTCCACCTGGTGGGTAATATGGAGGCGGTGGAGGAGGTGGTGGTGGAGGTGGTGGTGGAGGTGGTGGAGGTGGTGGTGGATTACCACCTGGAGGTGGAGGTGGCGGTGGATTGCCACCAGGTGGAAGTGGTGGTGGATTTCCACCTGGTGGTGGTGGGTGGTGGAGGTGGTGGGTGGCGGTGGATTGCATGGGCCTGGTGGGGTGTTATGGAGGCGGTGGTGGAGGTGGTGGTGGAGGTGGTGGTGGAGGTGGTGGTGGAGCTGGTGGTGGAGGTGGTGGTGGATTTCCGCCTGGTGGGTAATATGGAGGCGGTGGAGGAGGTGGTGGTGGAGGTGGTGGTGGATTACCACCTGGTGGTGGTGGTGGAGGCGGTGGGAGGATTTCCACCTGGTGGTGGAGGAGGAGGTGGTGGTGGTCGCCTGGTGGTAATATGGAGGCGGTGGGAGGTGGTGGTGGAGGTGGTGGTGGTGGTGGAGATGGTGGTGGTGGAGGTGGTGGTGGAGGTGGTGGTGGATCACCACCTGGAGGTGTAGGTGGCGGTGGATTGCCACCAGGTGGAGGTGGCGGTGGATTTCCACCTGGTGGTGGAGGAGGAGGTGGTGGTGGATTTCCGCCTGGTGGGTAATATGGAGGGGGTGGAGGTGGCGGTGGATTGCATGGAGGTGGCGGTGGAGGAGGAGGTGGTGGATTACCGCCAGGTGGGGGTGGTGGTGTATTGCCACCAGGTGGAGGTGGTGGTGGATAGTACGGAGGTGGTGGTGGATGATTTCCACCAGGTGGTGGCGGTGGAGGTGGTGGTGGATTACCACCTAGAGGTGGAGGTGGCGGTGGATTTCCACCTGGTGGTGGAGGAGGAGGTGGCGGTGGATTTCCACCTGGTGGTGGAGGAGGAGGTGGCGGTGGATTTCCACCTGGTGGTGGAGGAGGAGGTGGTGGTGGATTTCCGCCTGGTGGGTAATATGGAGGCGGTGGAGGTGGTGGAGGTGGCGGAGGTGGCGGTGGGGGTGGATAGTATGGTGGTGGTGGGGGAGGTGGTGGTGGTGGAGGTGGTAAAGGATACGGTGGATGTGGGTGATAGTATGGTGGTAATGGTGGTGGATTTTCACTCTCCGGAGGTGGCGGGCCAATCAGTGGAGGCCCTCCTGGTGGGGGCGCTAATGTTGGAGGCGGTGGACAGTAATTGCCGAAATAATAATTGAAGTATGCGTCATCTTGGACTGGCTGTACTTGTACCCATCCCGCGAAGACTCCCTGATAAAGAAATATTGGGTTTAATTAAAAAAGTGCGTAAAACATCATTATGGAAAATTGACACAAGACAACTTAAATACATTTTCACGGGAAGGATAAAATAAATGTTGCTTACCTGTGCCACGAAGGCCAGAAGAAGAATTTTTACTGCGGGAGACATGCTTGCTGAATAGGAGCAAGCACGCTTCTAATATTTCTATGAAAATTCACGCTTTATATACTTACGGACATCTTTTTGATTACGCGTCTGTTTATTTAAAATGCTGGTGTGTGCATTTATAGTTTTGTAGGAAATTTTACTAATAAATAAATGTAACAAAAATATGAAAAGAGAAAACAAAACGTGTTCCTTTGTAAATTTTTTACATTTTTATCAGTCGCTATAGATAAGTGTAATTGTTTCAGCATACTTGGGGTTTTGTACTCAAATACAGGCTGGACCAACAAATTGATGTGATTTTTAGTTGACATTTTTTTGCTTTTTACGTCTAAGTGTGTTTAACTATTTTTGTATTGTATTTTGTTATCCCTAAATAGTCGGAGTCGGAGAATAACCGAGTGGTCAACATCGTGGTCGACTATAAATAATTTTGTAAATTATTTTCTCATTCGATTTATGTATTTTCATTCGAAGACATGAATGTCTAAATTATCTTCCACTTATCTGATCCTGCGAAGGGGCAAAGCGATTACATGACGAATAGTCTTACCCTCATCCTTCTATGCTTACTCTCTCCGAGATAGAAAGTGAATAATAACCAGTTCCCTTGTGTTGAGAAGTTCCGATAGGAAATTTCGACAGAGATTTTGGCGTTACGTACATCCAAACTTTTGAATACAAATCTATAAATAGATCAATTTATGAAGGTGTTCGTAACGGGTTTTCAATCCGTGGGTTCCGTAGCCGAAAAGGACTGCGTCGACCAACCAGCTATATGCCGGGAAAATAAATGAAGAATAATATAAAATAGTTGATGGCTTTTTCATAATCCCGTTATCAGAATTCTTAATTAAGTACATACCTATCTATAAGTATAACAGTACTTAATATTATTTTTTTTTACTTTATAACATAATTAATATTACTTTTATACATTCTTAACCGTATATTTGCTGATAAAATGAGAGATTTACCTTCTCTAAGGTTTTACATAATATGCGTGAATGCAAGGATACCGATATTAACAGTGGTATAGCGCTAAATTAAATCAAGTTGGATCTGTTTTGCCCTTTCAAAAGTTTTAAACGATAATTACTCATATTTAAATGATTCAAAATTTTATATTTTGCAATTAAAATTGGTCAAATTCATACTTAGATTTTATCAACAAGTATGCCATGCCATATGAAACTTACAAAAATAACTTAACACACTTGAACTAATCTAATGTTATTTCATAAAAAGTATTTATCAAACTTTAAAAGTTTTTAAAAGTATGTAGTCAGTCTTTATATTTACATACCTTGACCATTAAATATCAAACTAAAAACTTTATGAGATTCGTAAATCATTTACGAATTTGAAGTAGTTCTTTTTTATAGTAATATTAATTATAGTTTTTTTTTACAAATAACCATGAAAGAAATTAACTCAATTCATATTGATTTCTTAGAATTATGTCAAAAATTCATGGAATATGACGATAGACCATCCTAAAATCTATCGTACTGCATTTGTACTACCACTATGACGACGATATACATATTATACAAGCCAGGTCCATCACCACCTTAATATTGGACGCTATAAAGGGCTAGTTTAGGGGTGGCGAAGCTTTCCCTGTCGCAAGGCCACATTCATCTATCTTAAATCAAATAAGGCTGCATTTAAGAATCACATAAAAATTCCGGAAAATATCGGAAATTCCGAGGTAAGAACCTCGGAATTTCCGATAGTGTTTGAAAATGACGCATTTAATTTCCTTCAAAATATTTAAAATATATTAATGAAACATACTTACTAAAAATAATGTGATAGTCCGTTTTGAAAAAAACATTTATTTATTTGGACAAAAATGGTAAATTAAATCTTAATATTTTTTTTCAGCCGAATGGTCAACGTCGTTGGTTTCGATAACGGTGCTCAGGGGTTTCAACCCCAGTGCGGACAGTTTCATAAATTGATTTATGTTCAAAGGTAATTTGCGTTCAAAGGTATGGATGTCTGCGATGTCTTAAATTCCCTCCAATCCATCCTATACTTAAAAAAATGGTGCGTAGTGAGAGCGATTGGCTAAGAATTAGTTCCGTCCCGTCTTTCTATCATTACTCTCTCCGAAAAAAGGGAGGTTGAGCAACTGAATAACAAGCAATTATCGTATAATTAAGTTTACTGAGATAAGAGTCCATTTACTCTCCATTGGTAGCGGACACGGCTTAAAAATAGGTTAAATTATTCGGGAAACTAATAATGTAGTACGAGATTCATATTTTCATAAAATGAAACAAATTATTCGTATCAATTTCGGACCTGATGATTATATCGTCTTCTCAACTAGCAAACTGTGTATCTACATTTCAGCAAAATATTCAGGAGAGTTTTAAAACTCAATAAATTCAGTTTTGACCAATGTTATTCTACGAATTTTATATATGTCATATGAATAATGACGTTAAATCATTATTCATATAACATATGTAAAATTCAAAAATAACACTGGCTAAAACTGAGTTTTAAAACTCTCCTTTGCTGAAATGTAGACACGCAATTTGCTAGTTTAACCGACGATATAAAATTGAGGAATTACTGCAAAAGAATTGTGTTTTATTTTTAGTTTAAGTATAATGTTTTTCCAACAATAATTGACAGGAACATAACTCCTTAACAGTATGCACGTACGGGATGTTAGTATTTTTGTGTTATAGCTAAGAATTTCAGGAGGGAAAAAATTAAGCATCAAAGAAAAAATAAAATGCGTTTCTGCGGTCGGCGTCGTTGAATTGTGCCTTTTTGGGCCCAACTTTCCGTTTTTATTATTGCTCGACAAACACTGGCTTAAAAAAATATATTAATATGTATGTGGGCCGCATAATATGCATTAAAAATATTGTCGCATTGGTTGTTGAAATAGTGACTGACCCCTTTGATTGCTTAAATCGGAGTTTTAGTCTATAAGTAAATATATTTAGTAAATATATAATTTAATTCATAAAAATAATCTCGGAGAATTATTTTTACGGGATCATTAAATTTTGAGTAAGTCCTTAATTATTTTAGTTGGTAGGTATGTTGAAATATTTAGTAGATACTGAGTATAATGTACTTCTTAATTAATGTGATTTTGTATTTACAAATTTAATTGAAAGTTTATTGTTAGTATCGTTTAAATTTCGTTTCCGATTTTTGGCTAAAAATTGTTGTCCACCATTTAGAACACTGGTTCCTATAGACCCCAGGGGTCCTTGTGACCACCGAGGGAGTCTGTGGTAAATTAAAAATAATTTTGGGGTGCGTGGACAACGTTGTGGGGTCTGCGAAACATTTTCATTATTATGAAAGTTGAAATAAATAGCAACAAATAAATTAATTGCGATTTGTTGGGTGTTGGGCCCATTTGCAATCAGACCCGCAAAATCAGATGAGTCTATACTAATACAGTAGCAATTTATTGTATCATCCACAAATGAGGAGCGGACGCCGATGTTTGAACAAGGGTACCACAAATTCTGGTTAAAAAAACAGTTATCAATTTTATATCCTGCATTATGAGTCACACAGGCTGTTGATTGCTTTCTCGTCTTCCTATTTAGTAGAACGTGAATTTAGTGCAGTTATGAACCTCATCATACTTTAAATATCAAAATGGTTTATATTTGTATCGCCATTAATTATTAACCATTCAAGACATCAAAAATAATGTTATAATTTTTCTGTTGTGTTGTTATGTAGAGTTATTTTACTTGTGGGTTCATGGTCAGGTTTTTGCTTTAAGAACCACTGATTTAGAAGGTCCATATTTCCAAATTTCCTCGCAAATTTCTTTTCTGTTACGAGAAAACTTTGTCAATTACATTTTATCCATAGTCAGCTAAAAATATTATTTATTTTATTATGAGACCAATCAATAAAAACATATAATAAAAATTTAAACAGCAAATCAAGATATTTTACTATTGTGACATATAATACCAATTAGCATAGTCGATATAATTATTTTACTCAACATTTTTGCAATACTTAAAAATGCATTTATGCACTGCAAAACTCAGTATTTTTTTTACACTGATAGATTTTTTAATCTAGTTTAGTGGGTCAATGTGTTATAATTCATATATAGGTAGGTATCAGGCACGTGCGGTGAAAAGTGAAGGTGCAAGCGAGATGTGAGGGCATACGGCGCATGCTCTTGTATCCTTCTTGCTCATACCCAAATTAGGTTGTGCGATAGAGATAGTGACAAGTCCACCGCACGCCGATGATGCAGTAAAACGAATTCTTTCTAGAATTTTTCTAAAAATATATGGTTCCAATCCGGATAATAGGGACTCCAAATGGAGCGTATCTTAACAGATTTATTTGTATGAGAGCTGTGTATTAACCAGTTGCCCAACCCATCATTCTCCGAAGCGGGTCAGTATAGAAAGATATGGTTAGGGCAGGGCTAGTGGTTTTGCTAATCGATTCCGAATTGCCCCTTTTTCAGGATCTAATGCGTGGGAGGGAATTTAAGACATCATATCACACCCCTAGTTTTAGACTAAAAAATCACATTTTGTGTTAATGATGCAGACAGGTTTAAAATATCATTATTTACCTGGTCAAAGACTATCGCAAGTCAAAATTAATTCTACGGTAATACAAGACAGAATGAATAGTATTTAATGTTTAGAAATTGTTCAAGACTTTGCTTTTTTGAGTTGCTATAGTCTAATATTAGGAGTCAAAGAATTATCATAGTTCTGGAATACACAAAGTAATGACAATAAGCGCAAACGGCATAATTTTGAAGCATTTAGTATCTCAATAGTGATCAAAAAAACTTAAAGAATAAGTTTAAAATAAAAATAGCTTAAAAAAATGTTTTAATTAACACGCTGTTTATTGTTTTACATAATATGCGAATTATATTAAAGAAATATTATGTTGTTTTCTATTAGTTTATAATAATAATATTTCATATATAGTCAAAATAGTCTTCAGACGATGACATTTCAAAAACACTACTAAAAGTTCATTTTATGTAACATTTATTAATATAAAAATTATTTCGTCTAAAAGTAGACACTCTAATACAAATTGAGAAAGGAAATTGGTGAAGTAGATACATTTTTAGATTTAGCTTAGAGGGTATAAATCTTAAAATACAATTATTGTTGTATCACATCCTTACCATTTTCAAAAAATAGACGTTGAGTGACTGAATAACAGCTAGTTGTCTTAAAAAAATTGCTATTTAAAGTCTCCATTATGAATCCATATGCTCCTCATAGGGAGCGGACATCATTGAAAAAATTGTTTTATCAAAACATTTTTGTTTAATGAACACCCACAAACGGTAAAGTTTTTTCACAGTTCTTTTCCTTATTCAAAGTCTTCGGCTGATAGAATCTGTGATGATACGTAACTTAGAATATATATATGAGAAAGGAATCAGGCTCAGTCTGAAGTCATTCTAGAAATCAAAAACAGTCAGGAAACCGAGAGCTCTCCTCGCAGGTTCAACATAGTTCCAGTAAGTAAATAAAGGTAGAAAAAAATATCTTAATCCAGCGCCCGGCAACCTATGCCACGCGTGCCACTATGAACGGAACGTCTCGAAAATTACGGTTTATTAAAGTTTTTTAAAATAAAATTGTCTTACAGTTAATCTATGGTAAGTCAAATAAAACTGTTTTACAATAGATTTACTAGTTTTATTTCAGTAGCTGAGTGTCGAGTACTTTGAATTACCTATTTTGTGGCACGCTGATCCATTCGGGTTGCCGACCGCTGTGTTAACCTACTACTACTGTTGTGTTGGTACATGGGCATGTATATAATAATTGGTGGGATAAAAAAAAAAACAACTTTTTATTCCTAAAAATGTATTTATTTTCATCTGCCAGAAGTAGATGGTAATCGAATATAATAGAAAAACTGCATCCAAATGGACCATATGTGGTGTAGTTGGAGTTGGGGAAGAAGGTAGGTATCTAAGGATCTACTGTTGGCTGATTTTGTAAGAGTACAAGGTTTTAGTTATGACTGCATGGGGAAGTTTCTGGTTGAAGATGTGGATGTGAGTGTGGATGTGGATGTGGATGTGGATGTGGATGTGGATGTGGATGTGGATGTGGGTGTGGGTGTGGATGTGGGTGTGGATGTGGGTGTAGATGTGGAGGTTGGCAAGAATGTGGTGTTGAGACAGGTTTCGTACACGAAGACGCCGGTGGAGGTAAGCTAGGAGGAATGCATGAAGACGCTGGTGCTGGAGATGCTACTGGTGCTGGATTTTTGCAAGATGTGTGGGGTGGAGGGGTTGAAGTATGACATGGGGATGGAAGGGCTGGGCATGGTAGGTTGGGTGGGTTTTGATCATGTGTGCTACAGGGATAAGGTGAGGGTGGTGGTGGAGGTGATGGTGGATAACATGACTTAGATGGTGGCGCCGAACATGGTGAATTTGAATCTGATGGATGTGGTGGCGGTGGAGAATTACATGGCACTGGTGCGGGTGGTTGGTCATATGAGCATGGATATGATGGCGGTACAGGCACAGGAGGAGATGGTGTATTACATGGTTTTGGAGGTGGCGGTGGAGGCGGTGGAGGTGGTGGAGGTGGTGGAGGTGGTGGAGGTGGAGGAGGTGGAGGAGGTGGAGGAGGTGGAGGAGGTGGAGGAGGAGGAGGTGGAGGAGGAGGAGGAGGTGGAGGAGGAGAGGAGGTGGAGGATATGGTGTTGGTGGGGGTGGCTGAGGCCATGGTGGTTGAGGATATGGGTATGAATGGGGTGGGTGCGTATACACAGGAGGTGGTGTTGGATAAAATGGTGTTGTATGTGGATAAGTTGAGGGTGATGGTGAATGTGATGGTGGAGGATAACTTGATGGTAAATACTGTGGAGGAGGTAACTGTGCCAGTGGAGGATATGCTGCCGGTGACTGTAACTGTTGCCATTTTAATTGCGCATATGGGCATGCATATGGTGGCTGCACGAACACTGGAGGTAATGCTGGTGCAACTACAGTAATAGGTGCCGTATTACATGGTTTTGGTGGAAGATGCAGCGGGGGTGGTGCTGGATATGGCGGTAGAGGTGGAGATGAAGGTGGAGTCGGGGTCTGCGGTGGATACGACCCGGGTTGCTTAGCATATGGAGCTACAGCAATGGGATCTTGAATCCATTGCCAAGGCGATGGAGTGCAGGAGCTACACGGTATCCAAATGGATAAGGTGCCCTAGAATATTACAAAAATGGATTTTAAAACTATTGTCAACCAAAACGTCTAGAAGATTTTTTTTCAATGTGTATAAATTACTCAATGATTGATTACTTGAATACAATTTGAGGAAATTGTTACTTTGGTGAAATTAATTTATTATTATACACACATCGTAACTACTAACTGTATGGAAGTCAAAATATTGCCTAAAAAACAGTAATTTTTCTAAAACAATTCTTAATTACACCCATCAATATTTTTGTAAAACTTAGATTTGGTACAAATCAATTTTTATAATCACTAAACTGTATTAAATATTTAGAAATGTAAAATGAATATTTAAAAAAGATCTAATTAAACAATTTAATTTTTTATACCTGCACAGCCAAAGCAAATACAATAAACTCACTAATATGAGCCATGGTCTATTTATTCCAAAGTGTTGAAAATAATTCCATTATTCAAGAGCCATTGGTAATGTTACTTCAAATCACTTGATAGGTGTGAATTTTTTATTGGATATTCAACTTTTATATTACGATTATTTGAATGCATTGAAGATTATTACATTGATAGGGATTTATGCATACAAATATTTATTTGGTTATCAAATTTTAAAACGTGCCTTTTTATTATCTTATTTTAAAATAAAAAAAATACACACTCTTTCATTCAGCAATCAATGTGCTATTATTCAGCACAGGGTCGTTTCGCCAGTGCTCAGCCAGTTAAGAGACAGGTGTATTTTCAAAGGGGATTTTGAGTCAATAAATGATAAATACATATTTTTTTCGCTGTTATTCCATTAAACAAGGATAAAGCAACGTAACCAACTTAAAATAAAATAGTTAATATTGTACCAAGCATAAAATAATAGAAGTTTACAAAACAATGCCGATTCTCCCAGTGGTCGCCCCCCAAAATTCAATAGTCAGCGTTTCGTTTCCCAGTGTGCGGCCATCACTATGAAACTTCATGAATATCGCGAAATAATCTACTGATAGTAGACAAAACAATAAAAAACATAACGATGCAAAGCATGACAATATAAAGTATATTTTGTTAGCGATCCCCATACAACATGAATTTGTCATAACTTGCGAAGTAAAAATGTATTTTTTTAAATTGCGTATTGCATCATATAGGTCAGTATAGTGCAGAATACATTGACAAGTGGCAAGACTACCTACACGAATAAAAAAAATCTGTTTTTTTTAATATATCCACGATTATTTCAGTATTAAGCTCAAAAGGGCGACTACTGGCGACGGCTGACTTTAGAAACAAGCATCCTAATTATAGTTTTACCCAACGATTCGAAGCTTGGAGCAACTGATGGGAGGACTTTTGAGTACCGGTCTGAAAAGAAAGCTTCACATGAGAGCAAAAACTGTAAGAGCAAAAAGGGGAAGTGTACTCACAACGGAAAATTGATAAAATTAAATGAGAGAATGTAAGGAGTACAAATTAGTCGCGTTGTTGATATTCTGTCATTAAACTTAGCATGTTTGAGTATAAGACTCATAGGCGGTAAGCACATCATAATTTTTAAATTGTGAGTTAGTTTTAAAGATACATTATTCTTTTACAATTTTTGTAGTCTCATCACGAGCATTATCAAGCATTAGTTGATAATGCTCGTGATGAGCGGTCATGATCATTATTAACATGTGGAAGTTGTTTAAACAAATTGTACTTTATTTTAAAAATACTGAGTATACCACCAATGCTTGATTATAACATTTTTACCTACTTAACCCTTCCATACTCATAGTGTAACAATGCGTTACTTCGGCCTTTAAAATTTTAAATTATCTGTTAAATGGGTCATACAAAAAATTGAAAGTTTTGCTATTTGTAAATAAAATAGTTCTACATATAATTGAAAATTAAAAATACATTATAGTGTACGTCTTCTTTGTATATAATTTGAAAACCTCGTCAATTTTACCATCGAGAAATACAAAATTATAGTTTAGTATAGTAACAATTTTAGTAGTGTAGTAAAAATCCGAGATGCATGACGTACCGTATGCAACCGTTTTGTTTCAAACGGCACCAATATACGATATGAAGAATTTCGATTCTTGCATCTTTTGATAATTTCACATAGTTTGATATGTATTTCAGGTTTTACACAAAATATGACGTAAAATAATTACTTAATACTACATAAAACCATATTTCACTTTTTGAAATTGTCATTTCACTTTATAAATGCGTTTATATGACAAAACCCACACGGTAACGTAGTGTGACTGCTTGAGATTCAAAGGGATTTTTTAGCATGAAAACGGGAAGGTTAATAAGTCATCCCATCATAATTTTATGATCATGATCAAGTTTTTGGTGCTGTTGGAAAGCTTGATATTAATATTGAAAATATGGATATAGTTAAATTGCTTCATGGTAAAAGTATGTTCTAATAATTCAGCATTTGTGTAAAAACATTGTGAAATTTTAATATTTTGCTGCTATATAAGAAAAGTTCATTGTGTTAAGTATCAAAATACATTATAATATATTTATATAATATATAATTACTGGCATCCATATATGACGTCATGTTCTTCAAAAAAAAGTGTGGCGATTTTTGATAAAGGAAATAAAACCAACATAATATTTCTACGTACATAAATCTTTTTCAGAATAAAATAAAGCATTTTCGTCACTCAAGATCTTTTTAAGGTATACTCTTTAAAAATAGTGGGGAGGGTTCCAAAAATGTGACGTCATTTAGACAGAGGTTCAAAGATTTTTTCATGAAATGTGACGATGGGGAGGAGTCAAACGATAGCCAAAGAGGCCTATCATAGTGAGCACTTTTTTATTGAATAAATATATCATTGAACTGTGAATGTACTGTCGATAGTGGTTATCCAAAACCCTATCAAAATCAGTAAAATGTCACAATGCATTTACGGGGAAACAATCCTGTGTTCATTAAATCCTAAAAATCATGATTTCACCTGTAAATGAAACTCTCTGAGCCCCTTATCTATCCACCCGCAAAATGAAACAACAAGAGAACAACTATGCCAATTGATATAAAATAAAAACCGTTTTAGAAACACGTTTTTGCTCCTCCCGTAAAGTTGATTAAAATGGAAATAGGACTATTAGCCTCTCAGTTACAGATTTTATTTCGTGAATACTACCATCATTTTCTTCCAGGTAAATCTGTGTCCTTAGTTGTTTAGCTTAGTTTGCGTAGCATTTTGAAAATTTGATTGCGTCAGTTATACTGGCATTAATCGCATTTTCGTTTATATTATCAAGATCATAGTGATTGCGCAGAAAGAGTAATTAATTACTCAATAGTAGCATTAGCACGTAATTTGCATTCATGTGTGCAATATTTTATTTTATAAAGCAGCAAAAATTAAAAATATTGTCACGTTTTTAAAGAAATGCTGAGTTAACAGAATATAATGAAGCAATTAAAATGTCTATCGCATATTGTGAATACTTCAAGCTTTTCAACAGCAAGAATTTAATAGTGTATTCAAAATGAAAGGAAAAGAAAAATGTACAGAAGTTGTTAGTTGCAGTGTCTTAGTTATTTTACGAGATATGGGAATAATTCCTATCTTTTCGGAGAGATGAAAGATATGCGGATGAGGCTAAGAAAGGTTAAGCTCATTCTCAACTTCATATTTAACATATTCACTGCGTATGAAATATCTCATGTAATACAGAGTACCTGAAAATTCGCAACATTTTGCGAATTTTTGAATCGCTATAACTTAAAAATCAAAAATTATTAATAGTTTAATCACCCTAGACAAGTTTATTTTTTCACTTCCCCAAAACACGTGTCACTGACGTGTGACGTGTCTTATCCAGATGACGTGGCATGAGCAGTATGGAAGAACACAAATCCATATATTAGTTAAAAAATAAATGTTTAAAAGTGTCCATTTGAGGGTTCTAAGCCCGTGAACTAGCAACCGAATATAAAGAACGACAAGAGCGGTCACCACCGGCTACAGGGTAAACAACAGACGCCTTATAATTGCCGTAGATAGTGTATCAGAGACCTACGCATTCGCAATAAAGACTATCATCAATGCATTTTTAAGAATTATTTAAGAAGTCGTTATCGTTTTATTATTTTCGTTTCTTTGAGATAATATTTCATAGAATAAAAAATAATGGATAAGTTAGTTAAATATCGTCGCCCAAAATCTAAAGAGAATTTGTGCAAAAGTTGAGTTTTGAGATAAACGCATAACCGTAAAAAACATCGTGTGGCATGTGGAGGGTTTTTCTTTGTATTTTCAACTGAAAATTAGAACAGGTTATTTTGATCATTCAATTTTGAATTTTTAAGATGGCTTAAGTTACATACTTTAATTTCTTCTTTTACCTACTGAGCTTATTAAAAAATCAAATATGCTTAAATTGGTATATATATTTCAAATCAAAATATTTAGATATATTTTGACATAAATACATGAATTTAAAGAAGACTAGTTTACAAATACACAAGTTCCCTTTTCTCTTTTTTCAGTTGTGATTTCGTGGGTTTTGTTTTACAAACGTTTTTTTGCCCATCATGTATAGAAAAAATTACAAACAAACTGCATTCATAATAATATCTCCGAACCGCCAAAATGTCACAAACGTAACACAATGAAACGGGTAATCGATCAAAACATTGTAGCCAGTAATAACAAATCACCTTACTATGTAAATTGAGTTTTTTTTTCATGTCCGTTCCCAACGTGGAGTAAATGGTATTCTAATGGGGATATCTCAACAGAATTTTTCTACGAGAACTGCTTGTTACTCAGCTGCTAAACCTCTCTTTTTTCGAATAGAGTAGGAATAGAAGGATAGGGCTATGACAGGGCTAGTGGTTAGCTAATCGCTCTCACTACTAGGGCTTCCAATCCCGGGATCCCGAGAAATTAGTCAATCCTGTAATCCCGGGATCGACTTAATACCAATTTCGGCATTTCGGAATTCGTTATAAAATAGTAAAAAGTAATTTATATTAAAATGCAATTTCTTATTCTTATCTCCGATGAACTATAAAATATTAAGTGCAAATTATAACTCGATTTACTATAAGAACATCGTTTCCTGCCGAGTGTCTAGGTATGTTGGATTTATATATTTTAAACGTAATTTATATATGTGTTGTCTTCTCTCTCACACTCATATTTCGCGCGCGGACAGGAACAGAAAATTTATTGTTTTTTGTATCATTATCTACAAAAAACAGTTGAACACTATCCTATTTTTAGATGCGGCATTGAAGATTTTTTGTCATTTAACTGTAACATGTCTTTAATTACTAATAAAATACAAAGCAATCGAAGAAAATTATGAAGATAACTAGGAACCTAACTATTTTACAAACATTTTTTGTGTGATTGCACGTGTTCACAATTATTATAATTTTGTATTATATTTTGTATTCATATTCTGATGGTTAGTTAAAAAATAAAATCATCGTATAGTTACCTAGGTATTATGTTCTTTTATGCGCTTTTAGGAACATACCTACCTATCCTCCTATTTTGTATGAACTGCAAATCCATTTTCACGGGGTTTTATTTTTATTTTGTATGAGGATTTTTATGTTTTTTTCCGTGGCTTCATTTACTCGGTTTATCGTGGTACATATTACTGATGCCGACAATACATACATAGTAAATCGAGTACCTACATAATAATACATACTTTTTACCTTAGTGAGTCTCTAAAAAATCTCTCTATAAATGAAGATTTTGAATATTTTCTCCTTGTTCCATCAGCTTCTCATGTTCCCCATACGGCACCACCATAATCAAAATTTTCAATCGAAGTACATTTTTGTAATCAAATGAATGGCTATCAAATCCTATCAGACGCTGAAAATGGTGGAAAGTAGAGAGCGATTAGCTAAATATCAGTATGTTCCTAATCACAACCATTTCCTCTGGAAAAAAGGTGGTTAAACCAATAATTTATAATCTGTGATTGTTAAAAAAATTAGGTCCTTTTGCCAGCCCAAAAATATTTGAATGAAAATGAAAACGAAAAATTTAGATTTTTTCTTAGTCCATGTGTGTCATTGAATAAAAACATCGCTCGTCCGTTTCTAACATGGAGTTTAATTACCACATTGTAGGTAGGTACTCTACCTTAAAGAAGTTGTTTTAATGATAAATGGCTGCAAATCAGTCGCCCAATTTTTGTCGTCGGAGAGAACGATGGGATTAGGAAAGTACCATCACCTACAAAAGATTATTCGCATATTACACGGTCTAAGAAAACGGAATAATTATCTTTTTATAATTGATTGTGTCGCTTGAAATAAAAGGTTAAAAATATTAGAGAAATACTAATCAAGTCTTGGTTTTGTTGGAAAGCTAAATTTTTTGTGAATAATTTATTTGAAATTACTTACGTGACTTTTCAAGGTGGTCCCTGGAATATATCTCAGTACAAAAAGAGAAATGGGTGTAGTAGGTAGGCATGTCAATACGACATAAATTATGAAATTCCCGAGATATCGGGACAAGGGACCCCTAATTACGGTGTAGCGTCTAGTTCACATGTAGATACAAAGATTTAATAATTTGTATTAGCCATATCCGCTCCCAGTGTGGAGTATGTTTTTGGAAGTATCCGCTCACAATGTGGAGGGAGTTTAGACATGACAGAAATCCATTCCGTTGAAGACAAATCCATAAATCAATTTATATGAGTGTCCGTAATGGGATTATTAGTATTCATACCTGTCAACTTTATCATTATACACGCAATCCTCTATTTACACGGGTGAAATGTTCCATGCAAAACAAAGTCGTGTAAAAAGAGATTTAGTGAAAATATATAATTGAAAGAAAGGTTCCATTACATTGGAGCGTGTAAAAATAATTCGTGCAAAAAGGGGATAATTGTTTGATGTGCAATTTTTTATAGTATAGATATAGCACTATTAAGAGATGTCAAACATTTATCATACATATTATTATCATATTTATTGTTATTTAGGTATGTAATAATGTTTCGTTTATATATGTTATCAATGAAGCATAAAATAACGAGTGAAAGTGCTCAAAAGTTTTATTTTCAGCTCTAGGTACCAACTAACATACATAATTTAAAAAAATATTTGCCAAAAAAGAATAACCACGGCTTTTAAGCAATTCGAATATTTCTTGGCACTGAGCGAACTTAAAACAATGGCTAGTTAAATTGGATACTTTGGCCACAACATATATGCAGATAAGAAGTAAATCTAACAAAAAAATGATAATATTATTTTGGCCCGAAAATAAAGCCGAGTATGTTTTCAAAACTGATAAAAAAATTATAATATAATGCAGAGAATTGTTTTTGAGCCCGCGATCGGCATGTTCAGAGGAAAGTAAATTACAATACATAAGTAAGAAATGCTAAAATAACAATTTCATAGGTGCACCCGCTACATTATTTATTTCTAATTCGTTTGAGCAGTTAATTAATATGACAGAAAATAAGCGATATTAAATAAAAGAAAACTTTGTATTTAACGATTCATTATTTTCATCTTTGATAAACATATCACTTCGGTATTATTTTTTTAAGTGTAACGTCTCAGCTTGGTATCATATTATAGGTATATCGATCTTCCAGTTAATGGGAAAAGCAATATTAAAATGATCACCATAAATAAAATATTATTGATTTGTACCAGAGTATAATACATTTCATTAATAGATGTTTTACAATTAGATACTTTCTGAGTATCAGTAAAAAGATATTTAGATATTTCCTTTTGCTGACTTTTGACCTGTCTGACAAATGGACTGGCGATCGATATACGTAAGGAATATGAATAAATTTTGATTTGCAGGTGTTTCAAACAATATTTTCACCTCTTAAATAAAAAAAATAATGTTGATAATGACTTTTGACTATGCGCTTAAGAAAAAATAAACTGCATCATAATAATATCATATGTGTCAAAGCTAAAATTCGAGGAATCAATCAACGTGACGTAATTGTAGTGAATTTTACTTTCTGTTATGTACATTTTAAATCGGAAATATAATGCAGTATATTCAACTTATAAATTTGGTCGTAAAATGAGATACAAAATTTAGTGGTCTTCACTGCTTTACAAAATAAATTAAACTTGTAAAGATAGTTATTTAAAAATATATCTATATATGTACATACATATGTAATGTAGTGGTGAGGCCTTAGGGTTTTCGTCCTATGTAGCTGTGTGATCAAAAGTTAAAATTTCCAAACGAACTCTTAAGGAGAGCTGTCGGTGATTTTTCCATTCCTACCAGCTGATCTGGAAATTTATATTATATTATAGAACCAGATCTTTCTCTCCGTACGATTTCTGAAAAAAGACTTGGGTTCAATTGAATTTAAACAACTAGTTCTCACTAAACTTCTTCTACTGAAATTCTTCTTCAGGTGTCCAGTTGCTGCTGTGGACGAATTATAACGTTCTAAGGGTTTAGTCCTACTTAATAGAACAGCCAAAGGTTCAAGTCCTCGAATGACCAATAATTTCATACATTCATTTTTCAATCAATTTATGAATTCGTATGCAAATTCATGCCTGTAAACTTCCAGCCTTTTACCTACCCATCCTAATATAATAACAATGCATTGTTACCCTATTTGAACCGTGAGGTGGCTCGATTAACTCACTGACAGTTTTCGTTCAAAAGAACTTCCATTGTGATACGCCGCTAGAAGCTAGTATGTACCTAATTGAACAAGGACATGACTTAAAAACGTGCGTATATTTTCCATCGTTTCACCACAGTGACTAAAATAATAAAATTAATAAATCCGAGATTGCAACTGACAGAAACTTGATTATTTATTTCAATAAAGGAGCATATCCAGGACATCAGTTTCGCATGAATTTGACAGCTATAATACATGCAACAAAAATAATTTAAGTAGTATTGATTATTTACACAAACGAATATTCAAATCAGATTTAAAAAAAAAGTAATATGAAAAGCTCATCGCAGAATATGTTCACCTTTCTGGACAATGCATTGATGAGCCGGATAGATCCTGTAATACTTTATATTACCCATATATGACTTTTTATTATTAACGAAAGTACAATTAAAAATACTTGAAAAAAACTCTTAATTAATTAAATAAATACTACAAAAATATTGTTAGCGCTCATTTTATATTAGTAGCCTATTGTCATCATGAGCTTGTGCCGCCTGTAAAATAAAATAAAATTATGAAAATATTAGACTATTTTTATTCCATATAACATATTGACGGTGTTTTGAGCAATTGATGTAGCACTCAAAAATTAGGAAATGATTGGATCTCATTTTAAAGGCGACAGAGCAGGTCTCGGCCAAACGATGCAAATTAGAAAAATAAATTGAATACTTTTTGGAAGGGAAACATCATTTTACGTTGAATTTAGGTTTTTTAGGCTCGGCCACTTGATGTAAGCCACTATTATATCGACAATCCCAACGTATAATCACGTATATCCAATCATGAGAATTTACAGGAGTGTATTTCAAAGATCCATAACGTAACTCACCATAGGGCGAGTGTTCCTACAGTCAGCCGTCGCCAGTGTTCGGCCTTTTGAGCTTAAAACTTAAATGATAGTGGATACGCTTAAAAAAAACTGATTTTTTAAAATTTGTGTAGGTGGTCTTGCCACTTGCCAATGTATATCTGCACTATACTGACCTATATGATGCAATACGCAATTAAAAAAAGCACATTTTTACTTCGCAAGTTTCAAAAAATTCATATTGTACGAGGGTCGCGAACAAAATATACTTTATATTGTCATGCTTTGCATCATAATGTTTTTTATTGTTCTGTCTACAATCAGTAGATTATTTCGCGATATTCATAAAGTTTCATGGTGATGGCCGAACACTTGGCAACGCAAGGCCGACCATTGGCTTTTGGGGGCCGACCAGTGGGAGATCGGCATTTTTTTGTAAACTTCTATTATTTTATGCTTAGTACAATATTAACTATTTTATTTTTAGTTGGTTACATTACTTAATCTCTGTTTAATGGAATAACAGCGAAAAAAATATGTATTTATCATTCATTGACTCAAAATTTCTTTTGAAAGTACACCTGTCGTTTAACTGGCCGAACACTGCCGAAATGACCCTACCTATAATGTTTTCGATAAAAACAGTTTTTACTCTCTCCGGAACAATTTTAATTTTGAGGGTTACATCAATCGGTCAAAACACCGTCGATAATAAATCATATTGCAATCTGTAATGATATTATTATATTGTTGAGGCGGCTGGCTTGTGCTTAAAAATGCGGTGGTTACTTCTGATGATCAGGATAATTTTTAAGCTAATGAATGGAGTCAAATTAAATGTCGTTGCACACGTGCAAAGAACCTAATAAAATCGATTGTGGTATTATTTTAAGATTAAGGAAGATATTAACTCCTTCTAGACCGATATATGTAATTATTTTATTTAAATTAGAAAATAATTTTTCACAGTTGAAATTACTCCTAATGAATTTTGTAACCTCAGTTATTCGATTGCGCTATTGGGTACCATAATATATGTAATGTTTAGTTTTTCTATATGGTAAGAGAAGAAAAAATTCATTAGAAAAACATTTATAATGCCTGTTAATCGATCTCTCTACGAACCCCCCCCCCCTTCAGCGTATTTCAGGATCGGATAGCAAGTGGGTGGGGTGTGGTGAAAAGACAAACTCATAAATTGATTGAAAAACAATGTATGGAAGTTACCAATCGGCAATTCAAACGCATGATAGCGCAAATGGCTGGTCGAAAGCTCAATTGCATTGACCATTCAACTACTGGACCGGCTAAATATAATACGTACATATTTAAAATACCTCTATCGGTAAACAAAGAAAATAGTTTGCTATTTTTTAAATCCTTTGCCGATACTAATGTTATGACAACATAATGTTTTAAACGAGAACTGATTGAATGTCAGAAGATTCGACCTACCTTATTAGACAAGTAGTAAGGGGACAGAAGAATAATGTTGGGAAATGACTAGTTAATAGAAAATCACGTTGCTATTCATTTTCAAGATTGAATAAAGCGATGAAAATTTTTTCGATGGATTAGAAGTTAAATTTGTGTGAATTCATTTTTAGTATAAAATTAAAATTAATAACTTAATTACTAAAATCTATGCCCTTTGAATTTACATAAAAAGCATTGGTAATTTGATTTTCCTGGATATTTGATGCAAAAATAATTGAAAGACACTTTAATACTTAAAAAAATACATGGAACGTTTACCACAGTTAACATCTTAAATATAATTATCATATATTTTTCAAAATCTAAAAAAATGTCGATGATTTCCCATATAACTCTTAAAACAGAGGAATAAACGATGTAACATGTTAGAGTAAAAAATGTCTTTATATATATTAACAAAAAATATTTGAAATTGGAAGACGTAGAATGATATTAGAATCAACAATTTATTATTAAATAAAAATAGACCAAATTCAAATGTATGTACATAGTCTATGAATTTAACTCCCATACAGAACTGAAGCTAATAAAGTACCTACTAATTTGAAAATGGAACGATAATAATATTGTGTTTGCAAATTGATTATCTATTATTGTCTATATCTTATTGTGGGAGACAATTTTATGGTCTATGCAATTTCCATTTTATATAATATTTTTCATTGATACTTACGTTGAAGCAATTTATTACTTCAGGTAGGTATTCGACTGTACATATAATATTTTGTAAAAGCGTTTTAATTTGGATGGAAAAATATTGAACGAACTTGTAAAAAAAGCTTCTACTATGCGTCTGTTGAAAATATACAATAACTTATTCAGTTTAAGAGTTATAATTTTAATTTTGTTAATATAGTTATTATAATGAGTGAACAACAAAGCTCTTCTCGTGAATCTAATAAAATCACTAAGCTAATTGTTTTTCAATTACATTCGATTTTACTAATGTGAGGAAAATGAACTAGCAATGAATTTTTCGGTAGTGGAAATTTAGAACGCTACCAGCTCGATCACGGCAGTCAACAAAAGTAATTGTAGGAAAAATAGATGGAGCTTATTATCAAATAGCATAGTTCTGGGGCTTATATTTCGTATATTTGAGATTAATTTTCCTAATTTAAGACAGATCGATGTTAATCTTCAAAAAATCAGTAGTAAATGTAGGCGTTATATTAAATGAGAACTAATACAAAATAGTGATGTTGACAGCTTAAACCCACCCCGTTATGTACCTAATATTTTATCTCGATGTATTTCTGAGATTTTCTGATCAATAATTTATTAAAATTGATCCTTTTCAATAATTGCCATAACAAGCTATGAAAATTGTGGGTGATCCTTGTCTTAAGGGGTTTATCCATATAACTCTGTAGAAATAATTTTGATGTGTGTGGATGATATTCATCACACTTTTTAAAACAGTTCGCGACGAAACTTCGCAGGTGCTACACATCCGTTGATTTGATCATAACAATTATTCTTCAGAGATTCTTTATCCGATTAGTTTTGGTGTTAGATCTTCCTGTAACTTGGTAAGTGGTTATATATTTGACTAAGTAGATAATTATTATAATATCTGAATTGTTGGAAACGTCTTACTTCTGTAAAAAGAATCAAACTTTGCATGATGATTTCCTATTTTACACAAATTGTAAGTATGAAGCTCGTTGGCATAATTACCTAATCTGCCTTACTGCAAAAAGTAGTAATTTATGATTTACGTAATTTTGTCTTTTTAATGAATTGGGATTCAATTTCGTTTGCCATTTCTGTTGCTAAATTTCTCAGAAGATATTTTTGTCTAGTAGGAAGCTATTTTGACGAAAAGTCTCGCAAGGAAACTTCCGAACAAACGTAGAAGAAAATAGTCCGCATTCGAGTTGTAACAATAATTATTATTAAGCACTAAAATCGCTAAGAATAGAAACATTCGAAACTAGTGATTATACCTAATTAATTATAAATATCTGACTGAAATAATCCCATAAAACAGCTTTTTACGGAATCAAAATAATATGGGAACTTGAAATTAAACATGGTTACTAGCGGGACACATAAAATCTTCGCCACATTAAATTTATCCCACCTAACCTACGCTGGACAAAAACAGATACAATTTTGAAATTAAAACTTATTTAATGTTTGTAGCTTTAAGTATAATTGAAATATTTAGCGATCTTTAATTTATTTAATATAGTCCATCATATTTGATTAAAACTCATTGACTGTGTGCAGGTTGAATTGCGTAATTAGCAAGAACGAGATTGGTATCTTACAGATTTTTCTTTTTACGAGAAATCCATACAACACAATATATATTTAAAAAAAAACTAGCAGAGACTAAAATATGATTCTTACGAGACATTAAGTTGCGGAGAACTGTTGAGTCCTGATGCACGGTACGAGAAGCTGTTGCATCCTCATCATCTATTATAATATATTCATTGTTGCAGAATCACTACAAAATAGAACAAAGATGTTATCCGGAAACCAAATCACAAACAAATTTCTCGAATCATTACCAACATCGACCACCTATGTCCAGTTCCGTTCTTCTTTGCCTCGACATATTAAATGTGTAAATAAGCTTTACAAAATAAAATGCTACTTTTTTTATACTCGAAAATTTACTAAATGTCGCTAATAACACTGCAGTTCTGTAGGAAATTTGATTGTCAGTAGTCTTGCCACTTGCCAATGTATAGCTGCACTATACTGACCTATAAGATGCAATACGCAATTAAAAAAGCACATTTTTGTTTCGCAAGTTTCGACAAATTCATCTTGTATGGGGATCGCTAACAAAATATACTTTATATTGTCACGCCCTTGCATCAGTATCTTTTTTATTGTTCTGTCTACTCAGTAAATTCGTTCGCGATATTCATGAAGTTTCATAGTGATGGCCGAACACTGAGAAACAAAAGACTGACGAAAGGCATTGGATTTTGGGGGACCGACCACTGGGAGAATCGGCATTTTTTTGTAAACCTCTATTATTTTATGCTTGGTACAATATTGACTATTTTATTTTTAGTTGGTTACATTACTTAATCCCTGCTTAATGGGATAACAGCGAAAAAGAGTGTATTTATCAATCATTGACTCAAAATTCCTTTTGAAAGTACACCTGTCGCTTAACTTGCCGACCACTGGCGAAATGACCCTATATGTAACAACTGAAAGAGTTTTTCTACAGCACTATTCATTGCGAGCACATATCACACTCATTTTATACTAATTACACACACATGTACATCCGTCTTCGCCCTGGTTGTATTGAAATTTCTAACGCAGACACTGGAGATACAAATATTTGCGTCCGCGTTATTATGGCGTTATTTTGATGCTAGCTAATGTTGAAAGTTGAAAATATTTCCGTGGACCATACTTTATGTACCCACAAAATATAATCCATCTATCTTATATATAATTGCATAGACCGCTCTGTAGACATTTTATTATTATCACATACCACACGTGTGTGTGAAATTTTTCTCATGACCTAAGCGTTCACGGTGTATATATAAAATAAAATGTTATGCAATGGACACACAGTTCACACTAGCATCCTTAGACATTCAGTATTTCAATTTCAATACCGTCATCTATGATGGGTACAGTTACAAGTCAAAAGTATCAAGTAATGGTAGTATGGTTACTATTAAAAGTTAAAAGTATCATCATTGAACTTGAAATTTCAGCAAATGACATGTGCAAATTTCACAGCACTACTGTTCACCATTTGGGAGGAGTTCTTGTGATAGAAAGAAAATACATGTATGTTCTGCCATGTATTATAGATACCTGGCATATCTAATTGTATCTATACATAATAAATAAGAAGTTTACCCGTTGCTTTTTCAGGAATAATCATGGCCTTCGATATGATGCTAAGTATGACCATAGATGAAATATATGAAAATATCCAGAAGGTACATGTACTACGAAGAAGGTTACCTGTTTTTGAAAAAATCTGTGATCCATCAGGTTATATTACTCGAGATGGCTACTTTGTGAAGGATGATGGAAGAGTACATAGATCTTATGCTGCTATGGTTATCGCAAAGGAAGGGTCACTATGTCCAGGTATTTCAGGAACGTCGACGCCGACAGAGACCTCAGGAGTATCTGTTAATCGAACAGCTACCTTTCTGATCCCTAAAGCTGCACCCTCATCATATAATTGCTTCCCTACTGCAGCTTATTCTCAAGTTGTAGGACAGTCTTCAAGGCAATTTACTGGTATTGAGAGCTACTCCAATCTTCGATTAGATGAGCAATATTATAATGTGTCAAAGCACGAGAACGGTCGTCCAATAACCAAGGTAAGGTAATCATTATCTATGTCTGCTAAGCTGTGAATGAATATAACAATGCAACTCCCATAGTATTTAATGTGTTCTCAGCATTAGAATTACCTTCATCTTATATAGAAGACATTTGAAATCACGCCTTTTGTTATATCACATTTGCAATAATGAATTTGGTAACACAATTCACAAATCTAAAGGTTTATTTTCTATATTTCCTATGTATATAACTCAAAATTCTTTATCCTTATAGTCCTTTGGTAAGAGTTGACTTTCTTGAAGGTTTCACCTTCATAGTTTCTGTATTTCGCCATTTTATCACGGACCTACCAAGTGTTCTAAGTATTATGTTCCTAGTTTCTAATGTTATTATTGACAAAAAGAATTTATTACACGTTTTTTGTTGTGCGCCGAGAATGGTCATCTATCAGAACTGAAATATGTTTTTACTCTTTCCAGCTAATAGAAGAAACACAAAATGGCGCAGCCTGTGACGTGTATCTTGCTTCCAAAAAGAATTATCAAGAAATTGCGATAAATTATGCGGATCCAGGTGCTTCCACTTCAGTAGCAAGTATTTGGACACACCCAACACCTTCCCATGGCTGCACATTCTGTAGAACCAATGGTGAAAGGCCAGAAGTGTATGAATCTCATACAATAAAGGACTCTATGAAAAAGGTGACGTGTCCAGTATTGAAAGGTCTAACTTGCACTGAGTGTGGTGCTACAGGCGAAGATGCCCATACAATGTAAGTATAGCATCATCACATATCTCTCTAATATCCAAATGGCGGCTTGAGAGTGTCATATCAGTCTCTTAATTATTGTGTAGCAAAACAATCCAGTCATTATTCATTGCCTTGCAAATTGATTTTTTTAAACAAAATGCTTCATCATCAGATTCAATTTCTGATGCTAATTTATCCTGACATCTGTTGAAATTTCCGTTAAGAACTTCCGGTAGATAGTCTACTATATTCTTCAATTTATTCATTGTTCTACCCGCCACCGACCACTACAGTTTCACACTCTCTGTGCAGGTTTTATTCCAAAGCATAGAAATATATTGCGTATCACTGATAGTGGGTGGTATACGGCGGTACATACCATATACTCTCTGGATAAATCAAACTATTCTGCCATCAAATAAAAACAAAATTGTTCGGTAAATAACATTGTGAACACATCCAATATTGCACATAGTGAGTTATCATATACTCATTGCGAAGTTAAGTTAAATACAGCCCTGGTAATAAGTATGAACAAACATTCTGTTAGGTTAATCATCTGGAAGACCCTTTTTAGCATGCGGTCTTTGGTATTCTTAGTCTAGGAATATAATTTGAAAAATTTAATGGCACATTACATACTATGTAACTAGTAATATCATGAGTATTAATTGGAATGTATTTTCAGTACATACTGTCCAGTTCGGCTGATGAACACCAATGGAAAACCTATCTCTACAACAATAGCCCTAAAGCGAACAAAAGTCAAGAGCAATGGAAAACGTCGCTTCCATTAAATGACTACATGATTATTTTAAGTTTTTTTTTTACTTTCTTTAATTAACAAGTGATGTTAATATTATTATTGTATGTTCTTGTTTTGTTACATTTCAATTTTACAAAACTCACTTAGTATCTTCTGGTGGTGACTTTTTTCTAAACATACGAAATGATTTTTCAGGCAACCGATTATAGAATCATATATCCCAGTGAAATATTTTATTTCCTAATACCAACTATCGCAGTGGTTTCCAAACGTATTATGCCCATGGACGCCTTCTTAAAGCCAAAATCTGACCATAAACCCCCAAATAAAATAATACTACGTAACTGCGTAATAGAAAAATTACAAAATTAATTTTCATATCTTGAATGGTAAATGTTGATGTAAAAATAAAACAATTTGATATTTAAAGTATGATGAGGTTCATAACTGCACTAAATCCACATTCAACTAAATAGGAAGACGGAATAGCAATCAACAGCTTCTGTACAGTGACCCATAATGCAGGATATAAAATTGGTATCTGTTTTTGTAACCAGAATTTGCGTTTTCCTCGTTCAAACGTTGGTTTCCGCTCCGCATTTGTGGATAATGCAATAAATTGCTCCTGTATTAGTATAGATTCATCTGAGTTTGCGGGTCTGCTTGCAAAAGGGTCCAACACCCAACAAATCGCAATCAATTTATTCGTCCCATCAGCAGTCACAAAGACCCCAACCATTTAAATCGCAACTATATTTCGCATATAGAAAATGCAAGATTGGTTTGAAAAAGATATATTTTTATTTATTTGACATTATTTATTCACAGATAGATCAAATTTCAGGTATATAAACATGACAATATTGCTTTGAATAGTTGGGTATAAAAATAATACTTTGTATATTTATCAAGTCTCTTGCATATTAACAGCACCAAGTTTACATTGTTGCATTTCTTCTTAACAAATATGCCATTTTATTTCTTTATTTTTATCAATAATAAGTTATTTGAATATTTATTTCAATGTATACTTACACCCAATCCTTTTTACGTGATACATTGATTCCAGAAATTGATGCGTAAAAAAATACCCCACTTCTATATAATTTGATTACAAAAAAATCGCCTAAAAAAGTATCAATTATGTATTGAAGAGTTTTTTTGAATCTTTATAACTGTAATAAGAAATTAACATAGGTAGTAACTTAATTGATAAATTATCAGTTTAGATTTTATATTAAAGTTATGGAGATTCAAAAACTCGCGAATATTCAGGTACATGTAATAACATGAGATATTTCATACATCGTGTTAATATAATTATAAGAATTAAATCAGATAAAATTATATTATCTTTCTTATTGGAGTCACTTGATGCTTTCATTGTAGGTGACGAAATGCATTCGTAGGCGAATTTTTGAACTAACTTTGTTGAATTTTGCTGATTCGTTTGAAAAATGCTTTCAAAACATTTTTTTTAAAGAAATAATCGCAAAAAAAGGGAATCATGCCATCCAATTCAGGGGCTCTGATATTAAGCCTCATTATATTCTAAATTCATTATTTTTTTTTACTAAATAATTGTTTTAATTTTATTATAAGTATTGCATTGGTCAATGTTCTCTTAAATTTACTTCAATATTGTTTAAATAAATATCGATTGCCATAAATTTGCTGTAATACCTGATAAGAATTTTTATTTCTCTTATTATTAACTGTGTTTAAATCTTTGCTTTCTTGGTGCAACAAGAAATGTCATATTTTGTCAATTTTGGCTTTTCAGTGCTATTACGTTGATAAACTTTTACATTATAAGATGCCAAAAGCATACAAACAAGCTAAAGACCACTAGATATATGTCACTAAATGCGTTGAAAATAATATATGTCATACAACATAATATGAAAATGTTCCTTTGAAATGAAAAGAAAATCTTCTTTTAGAAAGGTACCTAAGAATTGTTGCCATTTAGAATAAGTTCTTGTTTTAAGTATTAAAAGTTCATCTTCCCTGATGTGGAGTATTTTATAAGAGTGCAAAATAGATACCCTGCACTACGAATTGTTTAGCTTAGTAAAAATTCTGCTGTTTTAAGCATATCTTTCGTATCTGTATTTTATATCACATATTAGATCATTAAGTTCGGTTTCATTACCTGTTTTATTGATATCCATTATTGATTTTAGTATAATTGTTGCATCACAAATACAGTTGTTCCATTGGATGACTCCAAATATTTAAATTTCGTAATTAGTATAATAAGCGAATCTTTGACTAACTAAAATACCTCAATTTTACAGATAATATAATTGTGCTTAAAATTGTACCTACACAGTAATCTTAATAGTTTTATTTTGTGTTAATTATTTAAATTTTTGACGAATAATTTTAAGTAGTAATATTGTTTATCATCTGTGATTGGGTAAAGCTGATCGACCCCCACAGAACAACTTTTATATGATGCACAATTTCATGTATTTTATTTCTGAATGGTTACAAAGTTAAAGTTACCATAAAGAATTTACACAAACTTGGTCAATAATCTGTTGTTTATAACTTGATCCGATTATAATCGAAGAAGTGGTTGGAGAAAAATCAATAAAATTTATGGTTAATTGTGAACAGGTCTTTTTTCCAAATTTAAAACTGAATTTCAATAACAATTAGGCATCTGCGGCTTAATTCATTTTGACAGAATGTGTGTTTAGTCATGTAAATTGTGATTATATAATAAAAGTACTTTTCAAAAAATAGAGGGTCTATGCATTTCATATTAACACAACTGTTACTATATTAATATATTATTTGTTTTATTATTTAATTTTTCACGTTATTTATTTAACCTACATGTTACAGTTTCAAAATACATTATGTAATAAGAATACATAATTAATGCTCACATGGGAATCATCTGGCTATTGTTGGTATTTGACAACTCTGTATAGGTGAATATACACAAATCGAAATCGTATTTGATGACTTGCTTGCTGGTCGTTTTTTTTCCTTTTTATTTCACAAAGATTATTTAAATTTTACAAATGATTTAGTCTCTGATAGTCGTTTTGTAGGAAGTAAAAGAAAATGTATCCCACGTTTTAAAGTGACCGTTGATGACTACGCTACCAGTTTTGTTTTATTTTTGAATTTTTTGCAACATCGTAACTCCAGGGACTCGGTATTCGTGACCAATGCGAGTTTATCTGAAATATACACACAGTGGAAGGTAAACCGGGTATATCGCTTGGCCCTAATCAGATACTCCCAGTCGAGTTCCATTATGAGCTAATGCCAAGTGTAATGGCTACTTCATGTACGCAACATTATGCTCAGTGCATCTTGCTGTCGAGTAATAAGAAATGGTTACGTTTGCAGTAATACAGATTATTTTTGTAAAGGGTATGTATTCCTGCTAAGAATCGGCCTCCAAAAAACTAATAATGACCTTCATGTAAAGTAGGGCTTCCAATCCCGGGATCCGGGATCCCGAAATCCTGGGATCCCGGTTAATTATTCAATCCCGTAATCCCGGGATTGATATCCAGACAATCCCGGGATTTCAGGATTCACTAAATGCTATAAAATAATTCATAATATGAAATTACTTCCTGATTAACTACAATGTGTACCTCGGTTTGTTAATGTACATAGTTTTTTTATAAAACCTACACAATTAATATAACCTTTTGTAGTCTCTCTACTTCTCAAATTTTGTAACAGCCGTTCTTAACCAATTTTAAATGGAGGACAAATTAGGGCCGCTTCTTAAATGAATGGACGACAATATTTTAAAGCTAAATTGAAAAACTTGTACTCTTTTTGAATACCATTTGGTAAAACATACCAAAATAATGAAATAAATATATTTAAAAAATGTGTTGATCAATACATTTTTATTTTAAATATTTCTCTTTTTTTTAATGTCTGATTTTAAATCAAAAAAAAAAAAACCATTCCAATACCCAAAAAAATATTTTGTCATATATACATTCCAATTGTAGCAATAATGGACATAAATAAAATTTTAAATGTGCAATTTAACACATGAAATTATCTTTATGACCAATCCCGGGATCCCGGGATTGAGAAATTCTGAATCCCGAAATCCCGGGATCGTGAAAGGGGTCCGTGATTGGATGCCCTAATGTCAAGTTATACAGCGGCAGTTTCCATCTGCACTCTGATTCGCAATGACAATCGACAGGTAACAAGAACAGATATTTTTAAAAAATTGGTCGAGCTGCTGTGTGAACATATAGGCAGCTCAACATGACGATATACTGTGCAAAAATAAAGTTATAGCTTTCAAAATTTTCCACACCAGATATTGAAGAATTGAAATGTTTAAATAATGTACACTTCTTGTAGAAAAAGACCACCGTCTTATCACTGTCATCATCCCTTATCGAGAAAAACGTCTGACTGGACTACATAATAATACACAATAAGGAAGTATAGGCACGGCACATACAATAACATATTTTTATTTCTTTCGTGCCCGATTTCAATATTATTTTCGATGTGTTCTGCTTTTTCTACGGAGGAATGTTTTGTGAATCAAACTACAAAACGCTGATATATCAAATATTGACACGTCGCCTTTTAATTGTTTTCTAGCTTAAATAATAAGAATTAACCATTTTAATAACCATTAAATAAATGTGACGGAAGAGGTGAATATGTTGGGGACTCGTATATCAGTTTTTCTATTTTCAACAATTGTTTTTCTGCAACATGTCGAGGTAAGTCTTATTTTATTAATCGAACACTTGAGTCGCGAAACCGCGGCTCGCGTTAAATCTGTGTGAACAACTCGTTTTTAGGTAATACATTAGTAAGAAATGATTGTGTGCTATTTATTTTTTTGTAAAATTCTGTAGATTTAAAATGTCAGTAAGGGCATTTTTTTAAAAATATTTATTTGTGTTTAGTAAAAAATCTTATAAATCTTTATGATATTCATATTTTGCTTTTCGTGCTAAGAATTCGGTCAAACGGATAATTTAACCACGAGTGCAAAGAAGGTATCTGCCCTCATACGTACATGGGAGAAATAGTAATTTTTCAGATTAACTGATAACATTCCTTACTATTTAAATGTCCAACATGTTTTTGTATTACAATCGATATTTTATTTAAAAATTTTCAGCGTTCTAACCGCTTGATTATTTCACACCATTTTTCAATAAAAAATTGGGGATTTGAATATGGAAAAATCTCTACAGCAGAGGTTCTTAAACTTATGCAGTCCGCGGACTCCTTGAACCAATTTTTTTGAAGACCCCATCCCAACTCTGGGCATTTTATATCGTTTTTGAGACTTAATGTCTAGTTCAATAGGTTATAGGCTCATGGGTTCAGCTGTGTAGCTAGGGGTTGTGCCGCCTGGCGAAGAACATTACGTCGCAGGCAGAAAAGTTTCATGAAGAATAAATAATATATAATTTCTTGAAAAACATGCTATATTTTTAAAATCCTGACAAAATATTAATAATTTCTCTCCTAAAAGTGTTGATTTGTATTCACAGTAGTGTTGGGTTAAGGCTATTTTTAATTTACCTACTCTTTTTTAATGAACACTACGACGTAAAAGATGCGCCGTAGAAAAAAAAATGTATAAATATAATTTCTTGAAAAATATCTACCATATTTTTACAATCCTGAAATTTACAAAGGTTATATTTAAAATTAAATTAGTCCTGCAGTTTTGTTTTTCAAATATGTCAAAAAAAATCTGTAAGTCATTTCAATAAATTTTATATTTATTATTAAATTACAGACTAAATATGGAGAGTACACATTTCTGTAAAATTTTTCAAAACATCTGTTTTCTATTACCGAAACAAATGAATTTGTATTTATGACGGGCACTCTCCACTTGAAATCCCTTGGCAGGTAGAGACATTTGGTGTAAAAAGCACGTTCGAGTCGAAATTTGCCCATCAGGACAAAAATAAAAGTTACGAAAATCTCTATTTAAGTTATAACGATAAAGTTCGCGGACCCCAGTTTAAAACCGCTGCTCTAGAGGATTATGACTCATGACTCGCGGTAGTGGTAGCTTTTATAAAAGTATCCTAACATATTAGGGGTTATGTATTAGAAATAAATATGGGAATCTGGATCCATGGGATGGAAAGATAACAATTAGAAAATTTGATAATTAACTATATTATGTGCATGTATCCCGTATTGGAAGGGAGTAAGGTATTTATATGCAACTAAATCACAATTAAAATTATTTATTTAAAAAAAAAATTGTTTTCAGCCATCAGTTGCCGATAAAAATGGATGGATCCAACTTATTCGACCGGATGCACAACGGCCTTTCGTTAAAATACCAAAATGTTGGCTTGAATATCTAGAAAAAAATCAAGATGTATGTGGAAAGAATCCTGAACCACACACTTACTCATCTCCTGTAGAAAAAACACCATACGAAATACCTCCGAATAATGAAAACGTAGTAAGAGAAATTGCAAGTGGAATAGACGAAGGAACAGAAGCGCCGCCTTCCCCATCTCCGAGAGAAGAAATACCTAATGACCTACCTTCGAATTACGATAATGTAACTCCGGTGACTGATTCAAGTGAATTAAATCCATTCGAACCTACAACACCAACAGAACCTAATACACAGAAACCATGCAAAATTTCATTTATTGAAGAAATAACAGAAACGCCAAATATTATAGCACCAACGAATTCATTATCCAATAAAGATGACAGCTCGGGAGATACTCCAATCGAAGGAAATCCTGATTCAGATTCTATTTTGATTGAACCAGATGAAAATAATTTCGCTATTGAGGCATCGCATCCAATTTTATTGGAAAGCTCAAGTGGCTACGTAACAAAAAATTTCCCAAATGAAAATGAAGGTATTGAAATACCTGAAGTATTGAGATCTGAAGATCATTCAGAAACGGAAGATATTTCCACCACAACACCGTTGACTGTACCAACCGATGAATTAATAACATATTCACCTCCCCTTATTGATGAAATTACGCCGGAACTGCTGCCAACACCAGACCTGCTCGCAACGTCAGAAATTATAGACAATTCACCTATCCTTCCCACATTAACTTTAGATGCTTCAGAACTACCTACATATTCCATTGATAAAATCGAAACGTCAGAGTTTACAGATTCATTTCCAACACCGTTTACTACTCTCGAATTACCAAATCCAATTTCTTCAACAGAAATTTTATCCCCCCTACCAGCTTCACAGCTTAATTCAGAATCAATAATACCTTCTCGTATTCCACTAGGCGAAGATTCAACTTCTGGATTTCCTTATGGCGATATTTTACCATCTGGCACACTATGCCCATCTCCGAATTCAATACCCTATACACACAATTCAATGCCACCGACATATAATTCACAATATAATTCACCATATTATTCATCCCATTCAAGAAAAAATTTTTCACCAAACCCACCTAATTATTATCTACCTCAGCCGCCGCCTTATCCCTATTATCCACCTCATTACTCGTCTTATTGGGCACCATCAAGGCCGCGTATACCACCGCAATTTAATCCAATGCCTCAGTATTATTGTCCTCGACATTACAGATAATAATTTATAATTTCGACTTGTATTTTGTCGTTGCACAAAATAAACCTCCAATGTACCTACCAATTTCACGAAAATGGTTTTTTGGTGTAAAAATAATGTACGATTTTTTCTTTATCATTGACAAAAACTTCCATTGTGCTATCATTTTTTGTTTCAAAGTCAAAGCCTTTCCAAATCATCGTATAATAAACAATGAAATTGTAATATTTTTTATTTTACTTGTTTACTGTTTCCTGCGTAAATATATCTGTGCTATTATTACTTATGACTAAACAAATTTTTGTCTTGTCAACACTTTTATATTATAACTGTAATGAGAAAACTGAAAATAGTAAAATTATTCTTTTTTTAATTTACATTTATTGACTAAGACAAACGTAATAATAGCACAGATATTTGCAGGAAACGAATCAAATAAAAAAAATATTACAATTTCATTATTTCAAGTAAATATTTCCGATGTACCAAAACTGTGCAGCACAAACCTCCGATGTGACAGTGTAAACATGTTATTTCCTTTACTGTAAAACTGTTTAAACATTATCAATCATTTTAATAACTAAAATAGTGTAATTAAAATTATTCCGATACACTGCATTACATACTATTTTCTTAAAAATCATTCTCCTGTTTTTTTAAAACTGTTTTTTGTTTTTATCTCAAAACAGGATTTTTGCACATTGGAGGTTTATTTTGTGCAATGACGATTTAAAAAGTCAGTAATAAAACTTAATAAACCATTCATGTGTTTTTTTTTAAATTATATTTTCATTTGTCATTTGTGCCATCGAAATAGCCAGATATTGAATATTTATAACAACTCAATATAAATTTTGATTTCAAATACGGATATAACAAATATTGTTTTAACATTATTACGGGATATATATATATATTATAGTTTGAGACAGTGGTTTCCAACCAGAGAGGCGCGGACTATCGCCAGGGAAATCACCGATTTTTTTTAATTAAAAAATAATTTTCATACCATAATATCTACAAATAAAAAAAACTTCATAGGGTGACATACCAGTAGAAATTTAGTGAATGAATGTTTATTTTATTCACTGACAAAATACACTCTTGGAGACAGCATTTTTGAAAATGAACCGTATGTAATACACAAATAAAAAATAATCCAAGGATAATCATGAAGCCTAAATATCGAGGTAGAAAGCAATTTGCGATTAAAAATCTTGCAATACTTTCAATAGAATACCAACTGGCAGATGAAATAAATTTTGATAATGTTGCTGAAGAGCAAAGCAAGGCAAAATAACTTAGTTACAATAAAAGTATTTTTTTCTGAATATCTTATCCTAAATTAAATTACAATTTTAATGTACATCAATATTTTGTATTTTTTATATAAATAATAAAAGAAAAATTCAAACACTAGATTTTTTGACATATTTCAAGAACAAACCTGCGGGACTTTACAATATTTATATTAAATGTAACATTTGTAGATGCCAAATTGTAAAAATAAAGTAAATATTTTTCAAGAAACTATATGTATACATAAAAATTTAGCGAGGAAATCATTTTTAGGAAAAAAGATGGGGGGTGGCAAAACCCCTAACTACGCCACTGCAGTACGTTTATGTTAAAGCAAAATCTTGTTAATATTCTGTTTATTATAGTAGGTAGGGAGGTACGGAAAAGTTTTTTACAGGTGAGACGTTTTAGCATAACGGTTGGAGACCGCTGGTTTAAGGTTTAAGATAATTGTTGATACGACTGTTATCGTACCACAGTACTTATTGGTAAATAATTTTATTATGTAAAACGTATTTATGTTACAAAGCAATTTTTAATGATAATTATTTTAAGACGTTCTTCCTTCGCACCCACTTCCTATCCGATCCTAAAAATCGGACGAAGAAGAGCGATTAGTTAACTAGTTTGCCTCATCCTTGTATTCCCTATCCCAAAACAAGGGTTAAGTGACTGAATTAAATTCATTTTTTTAAACAACTTTTTCGTAATTAATTTATTTTTTTTCCATGTCCGCTCCCAATGTGGAGCATATGGTCTCCTAATGGAGGTATCTTAACAGGATTTTTCTACGAGAACTGCTTGTTACTCAGTTGCTCAACCTCTCTTTTTTCAAAGAGAGTAGGGATATAAGGATAGGGCTATGAGAGAACTAGTGGTTAGCTAATCGTTCTCGCTACGCCCCGTGAGGATGGGATGGGTGGGAGAGAGAACTCAGACTACGAACAGAAATCCATAAATCGATTGACAGATCAATCTATGAAAACCGTCCGCACCGGGAATCGAACCCGAGACATCCGTAACCGTAGCCAGCGACGCTACCAATTGCGCCACGGACGTCGTAATTAATACTTCGAATAAATCAAAAATGCTCGCGATAAGCGAAACCGGTCCTGATTATATGAAATTGTGGAATCAACACAAAAAAAATGTTTTATTTTTATAAATACAATGACTTTCTATCAATAATTGACAGTAAACAAATTAAAAGTAAAACTACATCCAGTTCAAGAAAAACCATTTCTGTTAAGATACTTAATTAAGAATCCATATGCTACATATCTCGATGCACTCGTGCGGATATGGTAAAACGTAGAAGAAAGGTATTGATGACTATCAGGCAATAGCTGAAAGCACCTTTTTCGTAGTGGTTTGTGGTAGGGTATAAAATGTTGAATAAAAAATCTCTCGAATTACTCATTCTTTTTATTCGTACTGTTTTCTAAGGTACAATATTTTGACTTTAAACATTTTTTACATATAATTATTGCTAAAACTGTAGGAACTATAAAAATAAATAAACTTAACAATAAAACATCCAAAAGTAGACTAGACGCCCAGCCGATCTCTGGGGGTGTCAAATGAATGCATCCCTTCGTCCTTACGACATATTCCACATGATAAGCGAATAGATCTTTTGGGGGCATCGGCCGGTCGTGAAACAATTTGCTGATTCTTTTTGCGTTGTCTGCATAGCTGCAAGGAAAATTAAATGTTTTATCATTTTTATGAATTTATTTTTCCTGATATTGGTCAGTTGGTAGTAGGGCTTCCAATCCCGGTATCCGGGATCCCGTGATTGAATTAATACAAATACCGGTATTTCAGCATTCGCTATAAAATATCAAAAATTAATTCATATTTAAAATGTATATTCTCACCCAATGAACTGTACAGTTAAAAAAGTTTACGACGTAACTTATTTTGATGTATGTATGTACACCATTTTTTGCTACATACATAATTGATATTTGTGTTGTGCTCTCCCTTTCGCTCATATTTCGAATCAGCTATAGACAATTTTGATTGAAAAAATTGTGTTGTCACCCGTAAATGTGGGTAATTTGATTAAAAAATACTTTATATTAAACTGTCCACATTTACGGATGACAATAAAAATTGTATTATGTTTAAGTGGGTAGTTTGATATACAATATTTTTTAGCAAACTACCCACATTTACGGGTGACAATACAATTTTTATTGTCACCTGTTTAAGTGGGTGGTCTGATATAAAATATTTTGTCAACATATTTTTTATCAAACTACCCACATTTATGGGTAGCAATACAATTTTTATTGTCACCTGTGTAAGTGGGTAGTTTGATATAAAATATTTGTATCAAACTACCCACATTTAGAGGTGACAATACAATTTTTATTGTCACCCGTTTAAGTGGGTAGTTTTACATAGAATATTTTGTATCAAACTACCCACATCCACGGGTGACAATACAATTTTTATTGTCACCTGTTTAAGTGGGTAGTTTGATATAAAATATTTTGTCAACATATTTTTTATCAAACTACCCACATTTAGGGGTGACAATACAATTTTTATTGTCACCCGTTTAAGTGGGTAGTGTGATAAAAAATATTTTGATTTTGTGTAGGTAGTTTATTTTATAAATATCACATAATTATTGTTACAATTTTTGTTGTCACCCGTTATAGTGGGTAGTCCGATAAAAAACATTTTGATTTTATGTAGGTTGATTTTTTCGTAAATTTCATAAATTGAGGGATGTGTATAAAATTAGAAATATGAACACCTTGGTTTTTTCAATCCCAGGATCCCGGTGATTGAAAAACAATCAATTGCTAAATCCCGGAATTTCTGGAATGCCATGGAAATTTGTCAATCCTGCTTGTCCCTTTTACCTGGAGGATAGTTGAACACTGTTTATATAAAATCTATTATGATGTATTTAACTAAAGTAACGGAGAGTCTTCGGTCGCGGTGATCGTGGGCTCGAATCTCATTAAGGAAAGGTAAATTAATTGATTTTTCAATCGAATTATGGACTTGTGTTCGAAAGCATGGACGACTGTACTATCTAAACCCTCTCACCCAATCGACCATAAAAAATTGGCGCAGCGCGAGCGAATAGTAAACAACTAGTCCTCATCATTTCATTCTATTAAAGTGAGTTTAATTATATGCTCCCCTTAAGTGATCATAATCACAAGTAAAAAATGACAGTGCATTATAATGCACAAACACCATTTTTTATTAGTAGTAGCGAAGTAGGTATCTACCTAATATATTTAAATAAAAACATAATTCAAATAACAAAGTACCTTGAATTACTCAACACTTCGTGCAATGCCCATTTCATAGAGTGTTCGTTGAGATTACTCAGTTTGACCACCAGTCCACGACCAATCTCTTCGGCCACAGCTCCGTTGTGGGGCTGGTCTCCAAAGGTTGGTACGACAATTATTGGAACTCCATGATGCGCTGCCTCAATAGAGCTCAATTGCCCGCCTTGAGTTATAAACAGCTTTATATTTGGATGAGCTGCAGTATAAATATAAAGTAATTAATACACAATACGGCAAATTTTCGTAATATAAAATACAATCAAAAAGATTCTAGTCGCAAAGAGTTAGCGTGGCGTTTCATAATTGAAACGCCGTCTCGATCATTCGATCTCGCTATGCCCCGTTTTTAGGATCAGATAAGTGGGACTAAATTTTGACATGACAGACATACCTACATGCCTTCGAACATAAATCCAGAAACATCACTAAATATTTTATATTTAAAATTGATGTAGCCCCAGAGCCTGAGGAGGAAATAGGCTAGCAGTATCAAGAGAAATGCAAATCGTTTGGATCTAAACGACTAGATAAAGAGAGAGAGAGAGAAATGCCTGGAAGGGAATTGTGATGTCAGCCATATACCTAAATGGATCGTAGCGCCAGCCAAACAAACAATACCTTAGCTAAGGCTAGCTGACCACTGAACTTCATCAAATCAGAGGAAAAGGTGTAGCAATCGTAAGTTCATAAATATACTTCTATCTTGCCAAAACCGTAGATAAAGTGGCAGTAATACTCCAGATCTGGTCTAAAAAGACGATATCTATGGTGGTTGTTAGTAGGATAATTATTACTTGCCTGAGGCCGAAGATGAATTACATTGACTGGGCTGAAGAGTCTGAAGACTAAATAAACAGACAGAGTTGGATCAACAAAACATGCATTATGTACCGCTAATGGCAGAAGGCAACGGAAACCACTGATATTAATAATATTATTCCCTTATAAAACTAATACTCAGCACAGCATAGATACATTTTGATCTTTAATCTTCGATATAAGACCAAGGTAGTAATACCTTTACTCAATGTTTAATTGTTACCCACCCAAAATACTTCTCTGCGGCATCCATTTCTTCAATATAATATTATTCGTTATGTTAGGTAAAACTTCATCTTCGAATTTCCACAAAACAGTTTGATTAACTGAGCCCAGAGCGCTGACTAGTCCCAAAATAGTCTCCTTGTCCAGGTGTTTACTCATGAATCTGCTGCCAAGACTGAATAGTATTACGCCTTGGGTTGAAGCATCCATGACCTTTCGAAGATCCTGTGAATTAAATAAGTTTTTATTGAACATTTTATCTGCGTATTAATGAGGCAAATAATTCGCATGGTCTATATTTTTAAGTCTTATAGTCATGCTAACATATACATACTATTATTTAAGGTAACGCTAGACTAATTTGGAAACAACAATAAATACATAATTCAACAATACTTGAATGAATCGATTAATAATAGGTTAATTTAAATAATCATTATTAAACAAAATAAGGAAAATGTCAGCACGAGGTACTTAAAAAGGAAATTGGTGTACTGACATTTTAAGCACAGTAGTTATGTTTATAACTATGTCATAAATTGTGTTCAAATGATGTGTTTACATTCTCCTTCAATGTATCCGATCCTGAACTGAATAACAGCCAATTCTTGTAAAAACAACTTCTAGAATTTCTAGATGCACCATTTTGAATAGCCTGCATTTATTGGGTCGATAACTATTTAAATTTTTGGTCACTAAGAAATAATGAATGGTCAGTAATTAATCAAAATTGTCAGCCAATAGAATAAACGGTCAGTAATTTATATAAAATAGTCAGTTATTAAATTAAACGGTCAGTTTTTCAATTAAACCTAACCTAAATTAGCCTTTATTTATTTGAAAACTATTTACATACCAAACATTCACTGACTATTTATCGAACTGGTTAATGACCATTTATGAAATTAGTTACAGACCTTTAATAGGATGTAATTATGAATCCATGTGATTTTTCCGTTAAGTCTACTGAATTTTGGCATCTGCTGTTTTCTGAATTGATATTATATAAAATGAAATCTGAAGCTGGAGACTAATAATAACTGTTTAATAACCCTTTTCAGTCTTCGAAAGCTTGTCAGATTATTAGATGTAACAGGATATCTTGTCTTTCGCAGGGTTAAGAAACCAACTATTGGAATAAATTATATTAAATAAAAATGAATGGATTAGACTAGAATATTTATTTGCTCTTGCTACGCGTCATTTTTTGGAAGGAATGTAAAAATCACTCATAAATGTTTTGGAACACAATTGATTAACGAGTCCTTTCTGGGGCTTGGAACCTTTGATAGCACGAACGAAAATATCGTTAAGAAACAATGGAGTAATTTTCCCTTTATTTTTGTCTCTCTTAGATCTTTTGAAAAACGAAATATTGTGCCTTGATAAATGTTGTCCAAAAATCATAATAATATCGCATACCTCAGTAAGGGGATCAGCTGCACCCACGTGGAAACCGCCAATTTCGACGACTTTTGGGAGAAGTGGACGAACCACTCCCAGAGAAGGATGTGTCGAGGTCAACACCAAAGCAGCCCTCTTTACCAACGAGGAGTATGGAACTCTGAGAGATTCATTAGGAAATGTCTTTATGTAGAACTCTTCTTGAACGGGAGTTAAAAATAACCTAAAAACAAACATATATTTTATGGCATAATCTTTATATTTGCTTAAATCAATTGATCGCCGCGTAGTAAAAGATCACGAGGGCTTTACGTAATAAATATACTGGCACGGTACTATTACTCTGAGACACTCATTTCAATGTTCCCGTTGCCAGGTAAAACGCCGAGTACCTACTCTAGAAAAATAGTAATTGAGATAGTTATCAAAAAATATGTTATCAGTAGTAAAACGAGGACTGGTTGTAAGCCAATTTGACAGCCTTACTTTCAGGGAAGAATGATAGATGATTGAGTTTGGAAAGACTGGTTATTATAATTAATCCATCTTTGACGAAAAATTTCTCTAGATCACTTTTTAATTATTTGTATCCGTAATAATTTCAGTTTGATTTCGAGGATATATTTGACAGAAAAACCATACATAAATCATCGATATTTTTAAAAGCTGATTTTTACTATGAAATCTTCACGACGATTCATCCTTCGCAGTGTTGAGTGACAGTTCAAAACACTTTATTGCCCACATGCTGACCTATTTCATTGGATAAAAATTAATGAACAAATTCGCATTATTCTGATATTCACATACACAATTAGAAGTGTTCATTTACCATCCCATCGCCTGCAAAAACCCTAGAAACGCCGTGTTTATTGTCCTTTGGATGAGTCCCATTTTGTTTTTGAAAGGTAAATAGTGCATTGGGTAAATTTCTGGAGACAGAGGATGCCCGATCAAGGTCGCGAGCCACGGATTCATTCCCAGGGGTGTGAAAAATATTACCGGACAATCAAATCTTTCACCTAATCTGAAAATAAATTGTAAGCATAAATTTATAACTTATAACATTTATAACGCTTGATCATCGTGTGCGTCGCAATTTCGGTGAATGGGACAAACGAAAATGGGATCTGGACTTTTTTGCCGGATTTGAAGCCATTTTTGAACCGCCGTTACATCCACAAAAATTAACAGTTTGGTGTGCTTTATGGGCTGGTGGAATCATTGGTCCATATTTTTTCAAAGGCGATGCTGGCCAGAACGTTACTGAAAATGAAGAGCGCTATAGATCTATGGTTGCTAATTTTTTCGTTCTAAAAATGAATAGCCACAGTGTAAACGAGCTTTGGTTTTAACAAGACGGTCCAGCATGCCATACAGCGCACGCCACAATCAATTTTCTAAAGGAAACATTCAATGAACGCATAATTTCGCGGAATTGGCCACCGAGATCATGTGATTTAACACATTTGGACTTCTTTCTCTGGGGGTATGTGAAGTCGCAAGTCTACGTCGATATACCAGCAACGCTTAATGACCGTGAAGCCAACATTCGCCGCGTTATCGCCGATATACGGCCGCAGCTGCTTTAGAAAGTACTTCGAGATTGCACTTTCTTCGAGCCAGCCGTGACACTAACATACCGGGAATCATTTTTAAAAGCTAACGGCATTTAATAAACTTTTCAATAAATCCAATATAATGAGCATAACCACGATTATTAAATGTTTTATTTCATTTTAAAGTCTATACTTTTAAAAACACGCTTTATATTGACTTCCGACGGTTAGAAATAGGTTAAACAAAAGTTTTTAAGTTGACTTTCACAATGGCTCACTTTTAGCTATCCTGTCAAATCTGATTTCAATCAAATTTTAAATCATATTGTATTTAATAAGTCTAAGACACATCACAGATATGTAGCAGTATCATTCAAATTAATTTATAATAAAATACAGTACAAAAAATGACAAATTACACTTTATTGATTTTGTTTCAGAAAAATAATGAATGAAAGTATCAGACAAAATTGAGTAAACAAGTAAAACAAAGCCCTATGCCGAGAGGGAGAAATTATAATAAGCTTAGTACCCAATTTGGCTGTATTTTAATACTTATGAAAAAAAAATATAATTATTATATTGACTCTGAGGTCATGCTACTGCTCCCGGATCGTGTCGATAGCCTAGTTCCATAGTGATACAAGTAGAAGTTGATATTTTTGGGATATGGCCGATCAAAGTTTTTACTCATCTAAACTAATTTTAATAATAATAAGAAATTATTTAATTTTGCTGATTTCCATATGCAAATATTTGCCTTTTGAGTGAAAGCCTGTACATTTTACAAGCTGTTTTTTTGTGGAACTGTAGAAGAGCGGTGTTCGAATATAATGGCTAACTTAACTCAAAACATCACATTTTTGACTTATCGTCCTATGGAACTGGAACATCGATATTTCTCGCGTGTATTATCTATGATGTGTTGTACAAAATCACACATATTTAATAACCATTCAGTCTGAGAATTTAACTGTCAATATTATTTTACAGCGAATCTTGGTTCGATATTCCTTAAATTATATACTATTCCTGGAGTGCTTTTACTAATTACGCTTCTGGTAAGAGATGTAATTAATGCAATTTGCTTTTTTCTTACCCAAGTAAAAACTCATTGTTGAAGTGTACGACTATAACAACATCAAACTTTTCATCTTTCCCTTGGATGATATCTTCAGCTAGATCTAATACTTTGGAAACATATTGAGGGATAAATCTGTGGATTCCTTGGGCCACCCTGAAAAAGGTTAAGTTACTCATCACCGATGATAACTGTGATAAGTCTGGAAGCAATAAAATCGACTCATAAATTAGTTGTAGCGGTCCAGCTTAGTACATTGGCCAGACAGCTAGAAATGTTGAATAGTTAAAATATTAGACACATGAAAGACAATAACCATCATCGTAATAAAACTAATAATACAGAAATATACCAGACAAATAAAAACTTACAATCAATCAGGGACGTCATTTGGGTGGGGCTTTCGTCCCATTTTCCTATTCTTAATTTATATGTACAATAATTAATGAATTTATTGTTATCAGAGTCAACGTTACGGTGAAAAATCAAATTACAAATATACTCTGTAGTAATACATCTTAAATACGCGAAACACATATCACAGTCTAGATAAAATACCAGTGGCATAAGAAAGTTATCTTCTTTTTTTATATTGATTTATTCAACTTCGCCAATTTTGTGCATTTATTGTAAAATTATACCTATAATGATTGCCTTGATTGACTCTATTAATAAGAGTGAATAAATCTTTCCACTCAGGCAAGCCGAACCGCACCCACACCGAACCGTATCGCTCACAAGTAAGAATACTTCCTAAATCCTTCGCCTCACAATATTCTCTGCGTAAAGCAGGCTTGTTTTATAATAATTAGTAATGTAATATAATTATATATTACCTGAATTGGAAGACTCGGGGGATGACACCAATCTGTATTTTTTATTGCTTTGATTATCTGAATACGGACTGATTAACGTCACCTAAAATTTAATAAATATCTCACTTAATTCGTTGTAAATTATTTTGATGGCACGCGGGACTGAAAAGTTTAGTGTACATCTTCTCAGTTTAAAGAATATCGCAAATGAAGATTTCAAAAAACACATTTTGCAATTCAGTTTTTCTGATTTGCTTTCAGCTTTATTTTAAAAATATTTACTGTCTCTATCGCATCCCAAATACCGTTTTGTTTAATATTTCAAATAATTTCATGGAATGGGAAAATTCGAGATAATTATCCGGGAAAAACTAGTTAACTCAGAAGTTGCGATCAACATTTTGTAATGTAATATTAATAGAACCTTTTTAGTTATGAATCATATATTCCCTACATAATTTATAAAGAAACTAAGTGACTTTTATTTTATATGCAAAGCTGCGATATTCGGACGGAGGAATGTATATAACATTAAGTCAGTCATTGCAATTTCTAACATATTGATTAATTATAGATTTAAAACATTTGCTAACACTGAAAAAAAGTTTTTCAATAAATGGTTTTTTTCTCTGTAAAAAATATTTGAAATGAAAGTTATATTATTTATGGTATTTTGGTTGACGGTGGAAATCGAATGCAAATAATCTATTTTCTATCGAAAAACTTTGTAACTGTAAATTGTGTGGATCATTCCCTTTATTTCAAAGAATGCCAATTGTTGGAGACACTTGTGAGAACATAGGAAATTTGATAGAATATGTTGATGTATTATTCGATTTGATTATTAGAAATATATGCATCAGTTTAAGATTATTGTAATGAAAATCATACCTCGTGTCCTTTTTCAGTTAGTATTTCTGATGCAGCTTCCATAAGAACAGAATGCGATTTGCTGGGCAGAGGCGCTACTATGAGAACTTTATAGCCATTACAATTATCAACTATGTATAATACCATCATCAATGTCACTAATACAAGTGACAACTTGTGTTCCTTGGCCATTTTGATTCTGGAAAAAACATATAAATAAAACTTGAGGACCCAAAAGATCTTAGTTTTTTAAATGGATGAAGTAAGTCGTTGACATTTTATAATTATATTTCCGTCTTAAGTTTAAGCACATATAACAACGACCAAAATCAAGTTCCTATGAATGGCAGATTAACTTTAAACTTGATGTAACTATTTTTTAGCTAAATTGTGGTGATTGGCTGGATCAATGATACTTTACTTATGATAGAATTTTCTCGTATGAAAATTTATATAAGAAATACACCAACATTATTAAACTTAACATTTGTCTTTCACTTTAATATTCCAAACGGATTCCTGTTATGATTTGTAAGAAAAACCACACGAAGAATAGTGACACTTTTACGCGAAATTCAATCTCTAATTTATTTATTTTGACAACGTAAAACTATATTATTCTTACTTTATATTTTACTAGATTCATAAATAAATACCTGTATGTATTTATTAAAAATTTAGAAACTATGATTAAAGTAATCTTATTTTTATGTCTTTCACGGCATAATGTTGTGTCTAACTCTTTAAAACAAAACTCAAAAAATATTCAAATTTACTCTTATATATGATAGCTCTTTGTAATGTCACTCAATTTAAACAATAATAATGTAATGACGTAGACCATAACCAAATTTAATAATATTGTTAGATAACAGTCTCTTATCTTTGTTTTTAATTGATTACATAAAAATTATTGGACGAAAACCATCAAACGGCGAATCAAAATATGGCACTACAGTATAGTAAAAATAATAAAATATACAGATAAAATTGGTGGCTAACGATAAAGCAGATCGAAAGCTACAAAGATTGAATTCTCGTTTGAAAATGTTTTATACTATCCAATAAAAATACATTGAGTTAATAAAACAGTATTTTTAAAAATACCAAAGTCTCAGGATAAAGATTTTTTGATACTTTGATAAACGGCTAATTAGTCGTTTTTATATTTAGTTTCACTATTTATCAATCAAAATTTAAGTTTTGTTTGATCAGTCTTTTCAAATCTTTCAATGAAGAGAAATTTCCTGTGTTTTTTTGTTGATATCCAAATAAAATGTAATCTGTAACATTTAGCATAAATATACAACATTAAAAAATAAGTTATTAATTTGATATCTAATAGAGTCATAATAAGAAACTCCATTTTTCGGGGTGCTATATTTTTTTCATAATATTTAAGGCATTTTAATTTTCCTGAAAATCCTGGGATTTCATGTTTTCAATCCCGAGTGTGCACTGCCGTTTAGTTTCTGTTAAGATAGGTTGTCAATAACTAACATTTCAAATAATTATTACATTATCTCTAATACCTGAGAATCTCAGAATAAAAACTGCACCAAGATGGATCATATATGATAAATCACTAACATATATTATTTAAAGACTTTTATTGCTTATATCACGCAATATTTGTAGAAAACATTTGTACAATAGATAGCGTCCGTACAAAAGTACTTAACTTGATCCTGCCTTTAACTAATTTATAATGTTGAAGCGAAAACAGCTCACTTAGTACAGCTGATAACATATGAGCGATTGTCAAAGCATCGCTCGCGAGCTACTGATAGCTTGCAGTGCTTTTTTACAGCAGTTATCACAGTGGCTTTAAAATAGGTTCCATTGCTTCTTGCAGAATGATGAAATGTTTACGGTTCGGTGACAGATCAGAACAGTGGTAAAACAACACAAGGTAAAACCAAAAAACATAATATTTTAATCTTCTATATTAATGAATTAAATAAATATACAACAAACTTTGAAAGAATTATTTAATATATTATAATAACTGCATGTTGTACAGGTAATAGATTTAATTAATAGATATATTCCGTAATTGAAACGCGTTAAGAAGGTCTTAATTTTCAAAGTATAATTTTATTTAGTACCTACTTATAATCGACATGTTTTATTTAAATTTATTATGAAAAAATATGTATTGATGGACGAATACGCCAAATGGCCAAGCAGCAGAGATTATAATATATATGCTGTTTTGTTTACTCTTTTAAAAAACGTTTCATTGTTAGAAATGTTTAATATGAAACGAAAATTGGTTCATATCTAATCCAATACCCGAATAGAATTATTTTTCAAATGAAGACAAGGTGACATATTATGTATTTGAGAAGCATTGTTTAAGTTTATGTATTTTAAAAGCCAGCCCACGAGAGATTATTGTAGACATCAATTTACTTTATTTTATTTATAATATTCACGAGATCCGAATTTTCCGAGAATGGGGAAATCTCCAATCTCGAGAATTAAAATATGAACGGGAAATAACAAACCTACCTTCAATAATATGAAATAATGACGCGATATTATTTGTCCGAACTGAATTTTGAATAGGTTAAGTCATATTAAATAGTAGTAGCGTTGTCCACTCAAACCATTTTTATTTACTAGCAGTAGTTTAAGGGGCAACGGTATTAAGTTTTGTTCTAAACAATCTGGAGTTAAATAACATTTCAGTAAGATTTAAAAAAAAAGTACGTATCTTACTCTCTCACTGACTCAATAACTATTCGCTCGTGTGTTACGTAAAAAAGTATATTGCAGTAAAGAAATCAATGTGAATTAATCGAATTTTATCAATGTTGTGTTTTTAATTCGTGTCATTTTTAATGATGAATTTCAGGCGCCAAGCCCTTCCTCGTTCTGTGTAATATTATCCAAAGGAATATATAGATTTATGAGTGGATTTGTAGCTTCATTCGATTACATTGACGAAAAACACTCGGGCAATATTTCAAGTGGTTCCAATATTCTTTAAGTTTGGTGATCTCTGATCCAGATACTTAGTACGTTAGTACTTATACTGACCTGTAGAAAGACGAATCAAAATTGTTGTCAATGTGTAGGTATGAAAAAATTATCACATACTTGATAAATAAAACTAGGTTAATATTGTTTCATTCATTGATATATTTTGAGAAACGTCTTCAGACTGATATTTTTATTGAGTTTCAGTGAAATCAGATGCCTATAAATTAGACAAATGGGAACTATTATTTTATCATTAGTTATTGTTGTTTCTATTAATATTTGTATTACTTACGAGATCGTTCAAATAGTATATTGAGAAGTCATGATACAACTTCTAAAAATTTGATCTAGTCTCTAAAATTAAAATTTACAAAACATGGAAATTCACATATTTTTACATTGTTTGTAGTTTATTATTTATACTGTCATTATAGCCATATTTAAATTGTCAACAATGGCAAGATATTTATTATGTAGGTACTATAATATTTATTTAACACGAAACTTTATTAGCTAAACAAATCTACATAATAAATAATGCTCATACAAGGCCAAATTAGTTTTATTCCGCCGATTCTTTACAATGTCTAATGTAGGGGTGACGAACCTGTGGCCGTAATACCACATGCGGCAGATTGACTGAAACAAACAAAAAATATATAAATAAATAAATAAAATTATTTGCTTTCCTTCATTTACAAAATAATTTACATAGATTTTTATGTATGCCGTTTTATTTGATTTTAAAATAAATGAATGCGACCTTCCGACAGGAAAATGTTCGTCACCCCTTGTCTAACTCATAGAGAACTAAACATGTCTAACTTTATCATTTTTTGAGGAATCTTCGATATGAATTGTTGATTCTTACAAAGTGCAGAACCGGCCTGCCAATTGGTATACCACTCGGAAGAGCTTTAACAATTTTCAATGGCATTGCTTCGGATTTAGACATATTGCACGTGGATATGAGTTTAGACAAGTACTCTTTTTTTAAGTAGATTTTGTCGGAACTTACTTGGTTGACTTTCTTGCCGTTTTCCAATGTTTAATATGTTTTAATGGTTTTTCACATTGCAAAAGCAATAAACTTGTAATTTCTGTAATGTTTATAAATAAAATAAATACTTCTAATTAGTCATCAATTCCCTTATAAAATATTATATGTACGGTTCTCGCAACATTTCAACCCTCGAAGGTCGGATGACATGCACAATACGCAGATCAAATTGTTCATGTACTTAAATATAAAAGTAACTTTTCCTCTCTGCCGTTTGAAATGTTCTTTAAAATAATATACCTGTTGAGTTTTGTCTTTTAACTGAAGTCTAAAACCTACCGGGCACATCAGCAACTCGATAAATATAAAAAGTAAATTTTAAGCACTCAAATTCCATACATTTCATCACTAACGACCCGGGGTTGAAACAAATATTCACAAGTGAATTCGAACTGATAGTTAGTAACAAGTTTTTATCGTTTCTATATAAGACAAATTAAGAAAGGCTGTTTAGCCATGAGCACATTTCGTATTATTTAAATAAGTACTTTCAAGTCTAAATTAAATTGGGTTAGTGGTTACTTTGTAAACTAGTGCAAGGGTAGATTAAGGCAACTCTGCCACACTGCACAAATAAAACGAGCATAAAAAAATCGTCTATCACATGTTTATTATCGAAAATACAATTGTTTTTATTATTTACAAATACAATGTTTATAATATTATTCGAAAAATCAATCAACTAATATAAAACTACATACATTTAGACTTACAAACTATAATACTCAAAGATTAGAGAAAAACTATTTCAATAGGTGACATAATACTAACTCATTGATAAAATTAAACATTTATGCATTTCAAAGTTATTTTCTCTACACAAAATTAACCTTTCCCTTACAGTCCCAAGATACATATGCCATATGGACTGCTTATATTTGATTTTCAGTGTTCCAATATCATGCAAACCATAAAACCTGCTCTGTAAATTCTTTTTCAAAAGTATTCATGTTTAAATACATTTTATAAAATATGTGGGTTATCATAACAAGCAGTACACCGTAAGAAGAATCTGGCGGAACTAATACATGAAGCCAAAACAATTGTGTTGATGCATTTTGATTGTGAGCCCACGATATTTGTTTAGGAATAAATATTATGAGATAACAAATTAACATACGTGTGAAGAAGACATTCTAACTGTAGATAAAAATGAGATAAAAACTATTTCAAAGTGTGTCAGACACATTCAGGGACAAATTCTTAACATTGAAATCGTATGCTGGAATTTCACTATTTTCGGTGTTATTTAATTTTCTACCAGCATCCATGGCACGAATTTAACATCCATCTACAGATTAGGTCACAAACTGTCTACAATAGTATAAATTTATTCATCAACCCTTATAGCCTTAGAGTGCTAATTTTTCGTCGCAAACTTTGATGATCATATATAAAACAATAAAATAGGTTTTTGATATTTAGGTTCTAAATAATTGAATTTTATGACATATAAAAGTGTGCGTCGATAGAATAGCTCTGTGAGGTTTTTTAGCACAGTATATGGAGATAGATGGACTAAAAGGGTTAAACATGGTAAGAATTTAAATAAATCAGTTAAGAAATTTATTTTGAGAAAGTAACCAGAAGTTCCAACATTCAGAATTGGGACTCCAGTCTTGACATTTTGAGTAAATAATGCAAGTTAAAAAGAAAGCACGTAGTAAATAAAATAGTTTTTATTTTATATGAAGGAACTAATTCTGAGATAAAAATTCCATATTGACTGTCTTTCAGAAAAGGTAAATAACTTGTTTTTGCCATTATGGGTCAAATATAACGCCACATAGTGCAATGTGATAGAAGCTTATTAAAAGGTGCAAAATTTAAGCATCACAGGATTTCTTTCAATACATAGTTATAAATTTGATAGCCATATTGGGACTGTAGAATATGTAACAAAAAAATAATCAATAAAGCGACCTTATTCTTTCAAAATCCCTAACTAAAAAAATAACTAATATAAAACAATAAACACTACGAAATATATTCATAACTGGACATTAGTGATCTAGATTCATTAGATTACCCCGAAGATGGACAATAACTGGCAGTTATCATAAAAAACAAGAGTAGGAAATTCATGAATATTAATTATTTAACAATAGAATAGAAATTCATTGCACTAATAAATTAAAAGTACTAGTGGCTTGAATACTGGTATATCTACCATACAGTCTATGAAGGAGGTTGAGCGATTGTCTAACAATCAAAAATAACCACTGTTGAAATATTAATGTGCCATTGGACAAGGTAAAACATTTTTTTACCAAAAATGGATTGGGTAAGTCATATGACAAGTAAGTCAAAGATTCCATGCAAAAGCAAAATGAATCCAACCAATCTGGTTATAATCTTTGCAACAGTCTACTGGCATAAAATGATTATTGCCAGATCAAAAACGCATATTGATTCTATGCCATTTCTAATATATATTTTTTTATTTTCCACAAATAAGACAATTCGTGATTTCTCTGCAGGTGAACTAAGTTTGCCAAGATGAGTGAATCGCCATTTGTAAATGAAATATCTCAGCTTGCTTATCTGTAGTTTTGGTTTCATATTTATTGTCAATTAGACAGTTCATAAGATTGCTCGGTATGTATTGAGACAGTAAAGTTTCACTCATGGCTGTGAGGACACATAAATGAAGTCAAAAGAAATTTTGACCCAATGGGTACATTACAGTCTCATAATCGCACCTGTGCATGCATCGATTGCTAGGCGTTACTGAGATAACTGAAATGTTTGTCTCTGACAGAATACGGTTGGTAAGACATGACAAACTGTGGAAAAAGCGGAATCAAACCGTCACATATTCAATTGAGCAGATTTTTTGTACAGAAGGCTAGCATAGATTTATTTGCTGCTTCGTGTTCACTTGGATTGCATTGTTTTAATTAATTTAAATAAAAATTATAAGAAATTTGACTTTAATCATGATAAAAAAATTCCAGAACCAGCTGGTTTTACGAGAAAAGCGATATTTTTGGAAACAAGTTCATTTATAATCCAACATGAGATTGTATGAATATTATATTTGGAAGAAATTGTGCTGCAGTTGGAGGTAATCAGCCGACGTTTCAAAACTGTTATAAGCATTTACCTTTGAATAACTGTTAGGTCTAAGAACTGATGTGTACAAGCCTCTATCATTCTACAACCAACGTTTGATCATACATATATCTATTATTATTATTTAGTATAGCAGCGTTTCATCCTCCGAAAATGAAACCTGTTATGATTTTGAAATGTCAGGTGATCACCGCCAATCACAACACTTTGTCTTTCCAGCAGGATTTTCATACATATTATAATAACCGTGCAAACCTAAGAAGCTACATGACAGGATCGGTTCACTTAAGAATATCTTTTTAAAAATTGTTACAATGAGTTTTCATACCAAATACTGGGCCTCTTTTGGCTATAATGAAATAGGGAATTCTTCAAAGAAATAAAATTAGCATAATGTTTAAATCAGATATAAAAACTAAAATTTTAGGTAGATTTAAAAAAAACCTATCAGAACAACATGATAAAAAACAACAACTGGTTACTTTTCAATTGCAATATTATAATAAATACAATCACACACTCCAGTGCGAAATAAAATAAAAATTAATTAAACTATAAAATACTTAAAGACTATGAGGGTGTGGTTATGCTATAAAATTATTTCATTGCAAGACAAATAAATAAATAATTTCTATACAGGTTCAGTAAGTGGACTACCAAAGTTGTAAAACTCAAATAAACATGCGGCTCAGTTAATAAATTAAATTGTTCATTTGATTCATATTACATACGAGTTGTGACAACACCAGGAAGACGGAACATCAAACGCGTTGACTTTTAAGTCTCCATATATTTAAAGGCGATATCTATAATATTTCAAAAAGTTTGTTATTCCCATAATGCAATTAAAAATAATATATTCTACAAAGTCTGTTTAAAATTCTAAAAAAGCATAATTACGTAAAAGTTACAACATAAATACGTCAACGTTGAACTAACATACACACTATGATATTAATAGCCATTATCTTCACGCATTTAGGGAAGATCAATTATTATTATAGATATAGAATTTTTATAATTATGCCGCCACCATAAGTAAAAAGACAGCTGACGGCAAAAGACAAATGATGAGCAAAATTTGATTGATTGTTTGAATACATGATAATATTGAAAAACGAAAGCATTCACGTAAATATTAATTAACTCTTTTCCCATGAATAACGGCTATACAAGCTTAGCCATGAACAATGCACGGAGAATCCAGCTTGAAATTGCAGCTGTTTTAAGATTGAGTATTTGAAAATACAGCCAGAATTTAAAAGATATGAATGGTGCCAATGGACATTTTTGGTTACTAGAAAGAATATTTTAATAGATATTTAAGTAACAACAAATATGTCAAAGAATTTGGCATTTTACTTTTTTAATTTTTAAAATGGGACTTAGGTTAAGAAATCACATAAAAATTTTCATAGTTGGTTTATGCCTTTGGCTGTTAGGTGCCCTTTTACATATAACGGAAGTATAGTGCTAAGCACTAAAGGATACCTACATAATGACGCATCCTGACAAACATTTCTGTTGTCTTAACTAATGGCATTTAAATGCCCAAATGAGAAAAAAATTTGCCTAATGTATCAGATAAAATAGCCCATTTTGACAAGATTTTTTTGCCAGCACTTTAGTTGTGGTCAGGCAATTCAGATTTGATTACAAAATTAATTGATAAATCATATTTCCTAAATTATAAGACGCACCCCAAATTTATATCCACCAAAATAGGAAATACTCAAGTCTTAAGATCAAGGATAATATATCTGATTTTACAGTGATCATAATATAAATTACTGAACAGCAAAAAGAATGATGAATATGGCGAAGATAATAAGTGGAATTTTCAGATAAACAAATATGAAAGCTGATGAAGAGCGCCATTTCTGTAATCAAGGTGCAAAGTGTTTTTCTGTTGAAAGGCTTTGTTTTTATCCGAGCTTCAGTTAAGCATTTTTGATACCGGATTCGCGATTGCATCTTCTTGCATTCAAGTTCAAAGGTGCAGTGGAACTGAAAATTGGCATTTGAATCATGCTATTTTACAGAGAGTACGATTATTGGATGATTTGGTTAATTTGTCAAAAGCATATATAAAAGACGCAATACTAATACATGATAGTTTGCTTGCAGGGAATCAATTCTTGCAATTGGCAATCTAATACGCATTCGAGAATTTTAGTATGGTTTTAATGGCAAAGTTTTTTTCAATTTTTACCAGCATGTAAGGTACGAATTTCACTTTCGACTTCAGATTTCGTTAGGTTGCGTCTTATAATATAGTAGTTGTTGAAGTAGGAAAACAAAAAGAAGAAAATGACAACATGCTCGCGTGCAACTCAGTTTTCAACTTCACGAATTGTATCCCAGATTTATTTTCGGAGCCAAATAAATAAAACCCTTAAGAATAATTTATCTAATCTTAGTTTAGTTTCATATGTTATCGATTACATTATCACTTGTCTAAATACTAAAATGATAATAAAACTAATTCTAGTACAATAATAATTTTATCATAGAATACTAAGATGTTTATAAGACACTTTGGGAATTTTTTAGACAACTTTTATTGCTAAATGCAAGCCAAAAGAAAATTAAATGAAGGAGAATATTTATAATGAAGAATGAGGTGCCTATAACTTTTTAAAACATGTACCAATCCCTCAAGAGTAACCGCGATTCTGCCATTATAAGTGAAACGACAAATGGCAAAAGGTAAACTATTTGAAATGGAAACAAAAACTGTGATTTGAAAAGATGTAGAAAAGTTTCACTGATTTTTGTGGTCAACATAAAATAATAAAAACACTGGTTAAAATCCCAGTTATGTTTCAATTTTAGGAATATCACTGATGCCATAGTTGTCTTTTCGATTATGGCAGCAGAATACTGGTTGCTTTTCATATGCTTTAGAGTGGTACTCAGCAAACAGTCGATCGCATAGAATTATTTAAGGTTATCTTTTTAAAATTGAAAAAATAATCTAAATTTGTGGACACAAAAAAACTGTCTTTTATTTTTTGTTCTGTTCAAAATTAAATTTCAAAGCCCTAAGTGCTCAGCGATGAAAAGGTTTGATGAGTTTGTAATAAACATTGTAAAAGAAAGATTCAATAAAATATGAAATGAGACAGAACTGAATATGTAATGATTAGGAAAAAAATACAGCTGCCGTGCAACAAAAACGAGCGAAAGATGAACGATCAGTATTGATACAATGCAAATATCCTAAGATACATTAGATGTGACCGAAAATAGTTTTGTAAAATCTATTTTGTTATGTCTTAATAGGATCCAAGTTCCCAACATACACTTACCAGGCAATTCGCTAACTAATATCACTAAGGAAAGCTTATTTTAAATGAATGTTGAAATGTTAGGTTACGTGTATAGCTACATTGTATACTTATATAAAAAAATGAACACCATTGCCCTGTTCAGATATCAGTTTGGACTTTTATGGTACATTTTTAATATTATAATAATAATATTAGGAAAGGAAATACTAAATATTTCCAAAATGAATAAACAATTTTAAATGGAAGATTCACCGTAAGGGTAAATCGAAAATTAAAACTGGTTTCTAAATTTCTACATAGCTTGTACAAATTTATTTAGCTTCTTTTTAAAAATATAGAATATAGATAAAGCCTAAATACAAAGAAATAATGAGGAAAGACATTTAGGTAAAGAAAAAGTCTATATATCCGATTTAGTCGATTGCTGCAACAAAAGTAACTATTATATCATGTACCAGCGTCAAATTATGGCTTTTCATGTATCGTACTACAGAATTTAAAAATTAAACACTAAGAGAAGTAATTTCTTAACATGCAAACATCCGCTACCCAGAGACGAACGTCGGAGGAAACTAAGCGATACAGTATCAACGAAATCTCGACCGTCTATATTTACTACAGCATCTACAACTTCCATCACCCTGCTATCTGTCCCCCCACGTGTGGAACCAGTTGCGTCCTAGCGTCCCCAGATACGGATGACAGCGAGACTTGTGGCGCGCCAGTCTCTGCACATCCGGTTCTGTCGCGTAGCAACCTTGCTCCGGACAAGGGAGGCGCCCTTGTTTGTCTTGGTGTCGCTCCACCAAGTGTAAGGTGAGATGTCGTTTCAGATAAAATACCTGAAAAATAAGGTAGTATTATTTAGATTCTGGACTATGAAGCGCTGCTCCAAGGCTGTTTAGGTTAGCATTAAACGACACTATATGGTTTATTTTTTGCCGATTGGTGAACATTGCTGGCTTTCGTTCAAGAGTTTATCGAATCCCAGTACATACAGTTAAATTAATACATGGATTTGTATTCGAAGGCATGAATGGCTGTGATGTCAGTCCTTAATAACCCAAGTATACGATCCAAATAAACTGGGCATAGCGAGAGTGTTTAGCCAACCACTGATCTTGTCCTAGCCCTATCCTTATTCTGTCCGAGAATGAGAGATTTAGCTACTGAGTACCAAGCAGTATAGAACAACTTCTATGGAGATAAGCTACATTAGTTTTCATATGTTCTATATTGGGAGTATTGCAAATTTCATCACCAGGGGTTCCAGAACACCGGGATTTTAATGGTGGATGAAAGATTGATTCTAAGCTGTTAAATGCTATTCATAGAAATAATAACAGATATGTATATTTGGAGACCTTAGGTGATATCTAGCATTATTCATAGAATGAGTAAGCCTTGCGTGTATAAAATTTTATACAACAACATTCACTTTAATTTAATCAGACCAACCCAAGATTGAAAAAAGTACTGAATTTTGGTCAACAACCTTTCAAAAGAAATCTTGTTAATAAGTAAACATTAATACATACCTCCACACAGCATTCGCAAGGATAGCAACCGGCCAGATCCTCTACTCCGTGTTTTAGGCTCTTGTGAGCCTGGAGCCCTTTAATGATCTTAAATCCTTTTCTGCATATGTCGCAGTGGTAGGGTAGGGCATCCCATTTGGCTTGTTTCTTACGGGCCATTCTATTGCGTCTCTCTCGGTACGGCTCATCAGGAAAGAACTGGGCAGGATCTAATTCTACAACAAGAGGCACGAGACCTTTTATTGGAGGCGCTGAAAAAAGACAAAAATTCATTAGAATGCACCTGATTGTCAAAAATGCAAAATAGTGTATCTCGCTGTCTAAAAGACAAATTAATAAGCATTTTAAGAGGAAAACAGAGCAACTATCAAAGTTATATTTGAATGATTTTATTTAAAAGAATAAAACCAAAAGAAGCAACAAATGATACACGATTCAATTCATAACCAACTTACGAGGCGTATACTGCAAGTCTGTGTATGAAGCTTCCAAAGCATCTAAGCTGTCTTCGGTCTGCTCCTCATCGTCCGAAGGCTTCTGTCTCTTCGTATATTTTCTCTTCACACGATCGACTGGGGTTTCAATAGCGTAACCCTTTAATTGATCACTCAATAGATCGATGGGAATGCCCTTTTTAAATTTATTCTTCGATCCCTTTTTCCGCCCTCGCCGTTTTGGAGTTGGTTCATCACTTTCCGTAACAGATCCATTGATTATCGGAGTTATCGTCAAACTGGTGTTATTACCATTGAGTAAATTATTTTTTATAAACGATGTGAATTTGTTTCCAAAGGTTTCTGGGGATTTTTCGTTGACGAATGATATTGAAGAGTTATTGTAAGGTTTCGTGATTATCGGAGTGTTATTCTGATATGCCTGTATCCGGTGTACTTTTATGTTTTCAAATGGAGTATGGTTAGGAGTTTCAGAGTCATAGAACTCCGATGAGTTTTCATCTTCTGAAGAGTGGCAGCTGTTGTTGAGGGATGACGTGACTAGTGGATCGTCAGCAATGCAAGCGAAAGGATCTCCCAGAGGGTCATCTGAATCCTCAGTAGCCAGCATCTAACAAAAGTTCAAACAAAACTTTAACACCGACAACCAAACGAGCAGACTTGATAGTATAATCAAATTTTGCTATTATACTATAGCTGATGTATCGGCTGCTCTGATAGAAAGCCTTATCACACCATTTAAAGCAATGATTCTTAGCCAGGGGGTGTCAAACTGATTTTAGACGGGTTGCAAAAAAATATGGTTACAAATTGTGATATAACATCAAGGTTGGTAAAAAATTGTAGTTATTTTTTATTGTTTCTTATTGTATCGCAAAGGAGGAAAACATCACAGATTCAAATTTTATTGAATGGGTTATTTCTTAGAAGCACAAACTAAGTTGCGGATAATAAAAAAAACTCATTTTGTTTGTTGTTTTAGTGTAGCGCAATGTGACTTTCTTCTTTGCCTGTTGGGGTATTTCAAAGTTCAAGTGCAACAACAAGTTACGCCTATTACATTATTATGATGCTACAGCTAGCGAATATGCAACTCCAAAAGAGGTTTAGAAACACAGATTTAAAACCTTTGACAGTATCAATATATTTTTAATTTCACTGATTTCGATTGATCATTGCCAGTGCATTAGCATTATAAACTTTCTTCGTTGAATTGATATTTAATTGGCATTATTCTATTGCAATAAGGTTAACATATCAAAAAGTATTTAGTTCTACAAAAATTATATGTTTACTAGAGCTCGTCTACGAAATTCTATTTGCTTTGAAGGATATAAGTATGTATATAGATATTAGAGGTCTGCACAACTGAACTAACTAACCCGACCCGAAGCACAGATTTATTTTGCTCAACCCAAAAAAGGCCTGATTTTTTTACAATGTTGAAATTCATTTTTAACAATTTTATTTCTTAATAATGACTTTTCTGGCACAACAAACCGTCAACCATTTTAAACAGACAGAAAGCAGGTACTGAATTATCACACTTTATTTATGTACGAACAAGTAATATAACTACTAGTTTTTCGTAAATAAAGAAAACATTGTTTCAAATCTAGCTTCAATTAGCTTACATCATTTTATGGGTTTCTCAGCAAATTCCCCTCAAAAAATTATGATGCCATACTTTACATGTTACTGTTTCCATCTTTTTAACGATATTCATTGCAAATTTGAAATGAATTATTAAAGTTATTAACTTTTTGTTAGGCAATACTGTTGCCATATGGCTGACTCATGACCCGAACATATATGTAGAGACCCCCGGGCCATGCACAGGCCTAAGCATTTAATATATATATCGTATTATACTTCCTTTATTTAGTGCTGTAATTTTACCAATAAATTATATAATGTGTATGTAGCTAAATGTACATGCTATTTAAATTGTCTTGGTTTTATGTCAACCACTGTAAATATACTCCAGGAAATCATTAATAGAACACTAACTAAAACATTCCTAAAATTTGGACGAATTTCCATACCAAAAAAATATTTTTTGATAGGTTTATTCCAAATAAACCTACTGATGCTGTTAAGTATACATTAATATTTACAAAAATGTATATGTTCATATTAATAATTATAAGCATATTTGTATACATAATATATTATACATCAATGAGAAAATTTTCGTTCGTAATTTCAGGTCTAACCTATAAAAAATATTACTTTAAATTCGACCAAAAACTCTAATTTAGATTGAAAGTTATGTGATAATAACTTCCCATTGAGCTATTTGAGCATTTTAAAACGAAAATGCACAATTTTTTTATGATAAATATTTGCAGTATCGATTCACAAAATTGGCATTTTTTGATAGATACACGACTAAAAATTTAAGACTAATTAACAATACCCTTTTCAAGTGTATGCTATGAAAGCCGATAAAGCTTAAAAATGATACATGTTGTTAAATGATTAATTATGGTAAATAATAAGCAATTATAATAACGTTCAAGAGTTGTTTTATTAATTTAATTATGAAAGAAACTTGAGAAAATGTCGAAAACCGCTTGTAAAGTATTTTTTAAATATCGATAATGGAGGTTCAAATCTACGCGTCTTTTCATTGCATAAATTAAAATACTGGGTAAATGAAATTTTAAACCTTACCATGATATTTTTTGTTATTATAAGGTATTTTATAACATTTAGTTACCTTAAAATTACCGGTTTACCACACGCTAGCTGACAATCAACAAATATTGCAGCAAACTGTCATTACGTCCATAGAGTCTATGTCAATAGACAAATAATGCCCATTTCAGGATGTTGCAATACGATAAAATATTATTTTATTAGTAATTATTGAAAAAAATAAAAGTACCAACAATCAATATCAGACACATAGACTATGATCAGACATTTCAATCTCTACCACGACCCACCACGGCTGTATGTTTCAGCAGACATTTCCCGTGTCGTAAACAACGTGAGTCGTATTATTCCAGTTTTTGTGCTGGGATTGTCCCAGGAGCCGCTGCTCAAGACTTGGTAGTGTGCACTTTAGTGTGAAGATTGTACCTAGATTAAGCAGTAACGTAGCGTTATAGATTTGTTCACTCACCGTATAGATTTGCTAAAGGCGATATTACTGTTTTCCCCATTAGTTATCAAGTTGGCATGGCCTGTGGGTTTGACAGCCGGTCGGACCGACTTAAGGAGCTCTTCCCGCTCATTTGACACAAAAGTACAATCCTAGAGGATGTGGTAAGGATGTTGCCCCTAGCTACTTCGACGCAAATGGACGTGTTTTTCTTTCCCTCCACAAGAAGGTAGTTGTTTTTTACGTAATAAATATTTGACAGTAATTTTGAAAGGAGAATTACCTCAAATATATCCAAAAACCATCGTGAACCCGTATATACAGATGAGGGGCCTAGACACGACTGTGACAAACTCCATAGAAGGCTGTCAAGGAAAAGCGTTTACAAAATAAAATACTGTAAAAATGTTGGGTTCTTTAAAATACGATGAAAACCCTATATATATATATAAATAGTTTCAACAACGTATGGAGTTTTCCACTTTTGTTTTAAAACTCGTATTTTGAATGCCCATTACAAAAGAAATAAACTGAATTTGTTACGTGAAAATATAAATTTATTTGGCTAGCTTTGAAAATTCTTCACAAGATCGCATTCACAGTTAAAATTTTTCAATATCTGGAGTTTGCCACTATTGTTTATATGCCCCTTACATATATTATAATATGTATGACTATGTACTTTGATGGTAAGCTTACCGAATATTTTCTTCTTAAGCCTTGGTATTAATATAACAAGTAATATGTCAAGCCAATCATAAGCAAACTGATCTATCTTTTATAACCAGATTTATAAATAATATTCATTATTCGCATTTCCCTAATAACAAACTGAAATGTTACCATTTGTTATATCCCTGTTTTTTTGTTTGAATAGAAAATTATTAATATAAACGACAGGTTTATGCATTGTTTCTAGTAGCAATAAAAACATTGAAATTCATTTTAATACAAGCGATAAATCAGTGTAGCTGGTGTGCTGCTTGTTAAGTTCACAGTTACTATTATTTCGCAATACGGTCTCAATGATAATGCACAACAGAATGAATTTTCTTTTGTTTATTAAGAACACGATGCACACTTCTATAAATAAAAGAATTTCTTCACTTATCATGTCCACCCAATGTGTAAAGTCATATGTATAATTTGACAGCATGTACAACAATTTTGACAAATAATGTTGATTTGAAGGAAATTTTATTTAATAAATGAACCTGCGTCGAATCTAGCCTGTATGCAAAGTTTTCATGTCTACTGTCTGTCATTGAGTTAGCACAATCCACGTTTTCAGATAACATGCTACAATATTTAAATAGGTTCATAATGTTTCTTGTTAGTAGACAAAGAATACTTCAGTAAGCTAGTATCCACTAGTAATTCTTTTCTCAACAAGAAGAACTTAAATAGCCTTAAGATGAGGACAGAAAAAAAATTTCAGAACAGAGGGAACGTTTCAAATAAATTGAATAGAAATTGGTTATATATATAAAATTAAATAAAGTGTAAGTTATGTTTAAGGATTAGAAGGTTAGAAAAAATTTCTTTAAGAAATTAAAAAGGTTTTAAAGGTAATATTGGTCACGTATTTTTTAATTTTTAATTCATACAATCTACATAAATAATATAAATGAAAAAATCTTTTGAAAAATTTTGTTTTTCAAATGTCTGTCTATCTTTTACACAACTTACTCAATTGTTCAATAGATGAAATCTTCATTCTTGTGTTTTAATATTTTTATATTCTATTAATAATGTTTTCAGTAGATTCTACAAATCGGATTTATGTATCTAATCAATTTCTTTTTTGTTTTGCTCCAGTAGTTTTTGAAGAAATTTGTTTTGTGTTATCTATTTTGGTTTTACAACACCTTCTACAAACTGCCACCGCTAATATTAATAGTAGGATCGGGGGAAGCAATATTACAACAAAAACATCCAAAAGCAGGTCGGAATATCTCGGTAGCTTTTTAGGATTCAAATGAGGAGCCCCGCCGGATCTCACAACGTGTTCTACATAGAACGCTACTGTCTCTTTAGGACTCATCGCTCTATCATGATACTGGTTGTATATGCGTTTGGCATTTTTTTCATATCTGAAAGAAAAACGATTTCAAAATTTTTAAAAAGACATGACATACTGAATTGTATTTTAAGTCTACACTGAGAAATCATAGTGAATTTTGAATGTGGGAAAAACTATACATCGAAGAACGGTAAATGTGTTTACATTCGTAATAAATTTTCTTTGTCCTTAAGATAGCAATTGAGGAAGAATCTATCCAGTATACGTTTTGTAAATAACTACACATTAGACTCTAAAAGCCAGTAGTGATCTAGTTTATTGTATTTGAGGACAGTATGCTTTTTTTCTTCACATATTCTGTTGCTCATCAAAATCATGCTTTTATTGAGGTTATTGGTTCCGGAAACCACTGATTTCACTCTGCTGCGTTCTTCCAAGCCAAAACACAATAGAAGCAAAATGTTGTGATAGCAATGCAGCAAATATTTCTTTATGATTTCCTTTCACTATGCAATAAATGGTCATTGGAAACAATTGCATCAAACACAGTTGCGTAAGTGAAAAAAAATATTGTGTAAAATGTTGTACTTAGGATTTGTCAGCATTTCATTCAAGGCCCATGTCAAAGAAATTTCCGTAAAGTTTGTGTATTCCACAATAACTCCATGTCCTCTCTCAACCACTCCGATAGCATTGTGATTTTGATCTCCAAATATAGGTATGGCGAGGAGTGGTACTCCATAATGAACTGCTTCTGTGCAGCTCAATAGACCACCATGTGATATGAATACTTTAACATTACGATGGGCTAAAAAAAGAATTAGATTTTATACGACACCCCCTGTATACTAGTCCCTTATAAACCTAAAAACTGTTTGGTACACCAATCATTGAACGTCGTTAATTCATAGATCAAATAATTAAATATTTTATAGTTTAAGACACATACTGTGTTACTCCAAAATTCTTGTAATACGCAAAAGTTACTAACGTTAGATTTATAAAATTGAGAATTTTTGATTGATATTTATTTTGCAGCAGCTAGTTTTGAAAACAACGGATAATGCAACAGTTTATAGCTGTCTTATTTATTTACTTTAGACTATTGACCAATTTCAATCAATCAGCAATGTGACGCAGAAGTCATTTTTGCTTCCAAATTCTCCTTACACTAAGAAAATGTCAAGTAAAATCAAATCATGTATTAAAAATTGACAAAGCTAATGGCCCCATTTTATTAAAATATTGTTTGATGTGTGAATATGGGGAAATAACTTCAATAATAATTATTATACAGAATATCCAAAATCTGTTTTATTGAATGTTACTTCAGTCTGTTAATCAGATTGTTAGACAGCATCCGTAGTCAACCAGTAAGTCTGCTTAGCCAGCAGTAATTTCTAGAGTCAACCATAGGCTAAATGAAATATTAACTTGTTGGTGACAAGACACACATGCACACTAAAACATTTATTCTACTAAGAGATATTATTTACATACCTAAAATTGCCGACTGTGGCATCCATTTCCTTATGATAACATTATCTGGTTTGCCTGGCAATTCTTCCTCGAATTTCCAAAGCACAGTCTGTTTCAGTTTTGAAAATACTTTCAAAATGCCTTGTTGAACTTCTTTTGACATATCAGCACTCTTTAAGTTACTGCCCATACTGAAGTATATTATGCCTTCCGTAGTGGAGTCTAAAAGCTTTTGCAAGTCCTAGAAAAATAAACAAAATCATACTTTGCTTTACTCTCATGCTAACAGATGAATTATGTTACACTCAAAAGATGACAGATATATTGTTATATTATAACAATGCATTTAACATAACATGCAAAAGAGGTGTATTAACCGCCATAGAATCAATGTCAATACAGTCTGTTAGACACAGTTATTTTACTTGAACATTTGAGATATTTTAACTTTTGCTTAAATATTTAATTGTGCTTATGACTAGACAGAAATAATCAAACAAGATGATGTTATAAATCGTTTGTGGCAACCCTGATTGAGAATTAATTTGCGAAAACGTGCTAGGAGCCATGTGTTAAGGTAATATTACACAGGAATGTTTTTCTTCAGAACAGCAAACATTTAAATCATGTAAGTAAACTATAGACTTTTCCATTTTTATAGTCATATTACATATTACTTGTATCTGGTACAGACTTAATAAACAGTAACTTATTAACTTATTAACATCTCTTTAATTAGATACCTAGTGTAAAAAGACTTAATACAAAAATTGATACAGTGAAAATAGTTCAGTCAGAAACAAACAATATCTACCAATAAAATTTATAATTAAGTCGAAGAATACTCTCTTAGATTGAAAATTCTTTTTAAAAAACTAGTATTTCAGGAAAACACTACTGTACAATTAAACTGGTTTACTATTTACAATACTACAATTATACAGATAAATTAATTCACTTGTGGCAATGGTTGCGATGCATCAATATGGTAACCTCCAACTTCGATTGCATTTGGCAATAAAGGTCTTGCTACGTTTAAAGATGGATGACTGTTGATCAGCACCAAGGCTACTTTAGAGCCTAAATCTTCATATGGGACTGCCTTCGATTCAGCTGGGAATAATTCTTCATAAAGCTCCTTCTGTACTGGGGCCAACATCAACCTATTAACAAGAGTCTGATGTTTAATTCCAAATTTCTGTATCCGTTTACCAAAGGCCCATTACATTTTTTTCACATTTTTGAATGGTTAAGAATAGTTAATTAGCAAACTTACTTTCCCATTACTTCTTGTGCAACTGACATTGCTGTATTAACAGTTCTCTGCCACAGGTTCATGTTATTTGAATACGGCAAAAAGACATTCGGGACTGTTCCCGGAGAGATTGGGTTACCTGTCAGTGTTGCCAGCCAACTCATCATTGATACTGTCGATACAAGAACCACTGGACAATCAAAGCGGACACCGAGTCTGCAATAAAAACCATATATTGTGACAGTACACTTTTGAATCATTGGAAAATCCTGATTCTCACTTCTCCAAATTATTTTAGCAAATTTGTTTTTCTAATTTCAAGATTGATAAGATTTCCCTATATTAATTGAAATTTCGACTAGAGAGTGTTGATGATGCCTCATTTAATGAAGATCTGCTTGATTTGATTCCTATTAGCCTAACCATTTACAAATTAGAAGAAATAGATTCGTTCATTTACAATGAATTTTATATTATGTCTTACAGGATTCAAATTTTGGGGAATATGACATTATTTGGCTTGAGTAACATATTAGAAGTGGGCTCGGAGGGGCTCATGCACCCTTGTTAAATTAAGAAAAAAACAATATCTTCAAACAGTACCTAACTGCAATTTCATCAAATGTTTAAATTAATGTATTATGAAATATAAGACTTGGTTGCCTTCTGAAATTTTTCATAAAATATATTTATTTCGGGTGTGTAATCAAAGAGACCTCGCCGTTTTTTTTTTTCTTAAGTCTAAAAATGCTCAAAAACGCCGATGTTTGATTTATTTTGCTTCAAGACGCTCTTAGATGTTCAACAGAACATTTGTGTGAACGATGCTTTGAACAATTATCCTTCATACATTACAATTTTTTTTTCTTTAGTTTAATTGTGCACCGTTTTTAGAAGGACATTTCCTAATATTTATTACCTTGTATCATCATTTACAACAATGCTCCGCAACCGGTGTGCCGCGAGATAATCCGAAGTGTGCCGCGGCACAGTGCGTCCAAAATGAGAAAAATCGAGTATTTTTATATGTATCAGATAAAAATTAAAACACTTGGTTGTTAAAATCTCCGTTTAAATTATTCTCGTTTTTATGTACAATATATTTATATCTATTTATGTACGGTACATAAATAATTTCGTGTTTCTATATTAATATTAAATATAAAACTTGTCAGGATTCTAAAAATACAGTATGTATTTTTCAAGAAATTATATTTATACATACAAATTTTCTGCCTGTGGCGCAATCTCTTGCATCGTGATGACTAAACAAATTTTTGTAGAAAAAGTGGGGATAGCGGCAAACTCAAGGACCACCCCGAGAGAAAAATGGAAAGGTTATTTTGGATTTGGGCAAACAAATATACATTAAAAAATATATTAGCCACTATTTCAAATTCGTCAAATAAGAACAACTTAATAAATTGTTGGTTTTGTTTATGAAATTTACATATTTTGACTTGTAGTGTGCCGCGAAATATTTATGAGTACTTTGGTGTGCCGTGGGTGAGAAAAGGTTGTGGAGTACTGATTTACAAGATAGAACCTCAGTTTCAATCCAGTGTTCTTTCATTTGCTCAGTTAGCTCAGTCTGCTGGGAACGACGTATATTTTATACTAATATTAATTTATTTGTCATCTTATCTGATATTAATTATTGTACAGTATATTGCATATTGTTATATAATATAAGTACATTAAGAAACATTTGATTGCTTTATAACTATTGCGTATAATTGTACAAGAGTGATAAAAAAATCTGCCCTTCCCCGGAACACGGCGAATAGCTCTGATATTAAGCGAGCCCCTTGTTAGCGTATTGGCAACCCACCGCTGTGATAATATATGATAGTAGTTTGAAAACTTACCCGATGAAAACATCATTCATAATATACTCTGTTATAACCAGATCAAACATCTCATCTTTATTATTTAATAACTGCTTTATTTCATGGTTTTCAAACACTTTTCTGAACATCAGTGGCATTTGGGTGTTGGCATTTTTGATTAAAGTCAATTTTGATTGTGTTGTTGTGTCAAAACCTATCATTTTGCTAAAACCACCTAGAAGAAAAAGACATTTTTTCAGCTGCTTGTGAGTTACAAATTCGACTTTTGTCTGTGGATTTGGTCCAGGTTCTTCTTTTCAAAAAATAAATGAATTGAAGAATCGATTGGGAGAATAACTATCAACAGAATTCTCCCATGCTACTTAGGCTACCCCAGGACTTGCAGTAGAATCTTTAAAGCACCTCCAAACAATACCTGAATTATTTTCCAACGCCTGATAAATCATCAAATCAAAATGAATCATGCTTTCTGTCATAGATCAAACAACCTTGTGAATTACATTGGACTATCTTAACAGATGCATGTTTGAATTATTAGATTTAATATTAAGTAAGCACATAAGTTTTCCACAACAAGAAACTGATCAAATTATATTGTAAATCAAACATAATTGAATAGCGGTCAATAAAACGGCTAAATGTTGTCAGCCAGTGCGGTGAGTGCAAGGCTCCTATCTCATAAAAAACCAAACAAGTGCTTCAAATGCCACTTCAAAGTTTAATTTATTGTATTTATATTATATTCTAAATTATTTAAAACAATAATGACTTTTTATTTTGCTATAAAAATATTTCAATTATTGTTGAAACAAACATATATTATATTAATACCAATTAATTGTTATATTATACACAAATGAAAAAACAATTATTAAGTATGCAATTTAAATAACCATAATAATTTGTTTTTATTGTCTACTGTAAAGTCTTGCACTCTATGCTGACAATATGATTATTCATGATTAGGTATCCAGAAAAACTAATAATCTTGCTGGGTGAAAAGCTTCATATGAGGATGTGATATCTTTTACATACCTTTCATATCGTGGACTTCATTCAAAACTATTTCTCTGTATCCCAATTGTTTGTCACTTTTGAAAGGACTGACAAAAATCACCTAAAATCGAAATATGCAGATATTTATTTGTTACATATTTTCAGATAAATATTTTATTAATGACATAATATGCCATATATTAAAAAATAACAAATAGTTCTGACGATGACCTTATAATATATCAAATAGCTGTCAACAGTATTTGACAATTTTTGTGGAATATACCTAGTTCAAAGGTATCATTAAAGACATGGAATCTAAAAAAATTAAATTTTATCAAGATGACATTATGCCTACATATTAAAATATAGAAGATAAAATTATTATAGAGATGTAAACATGGACTGCATACTACATACCCATATATTAAGATATACAGAGGATAAAGATATTAGAGAGATGTAATTAATCCATTTTTTTTTTTGTAGCCATGTCCACTCTTGATGTGAAGACAATGGACTCCTAATGGAGTATCTGAACAGAACTAGTTTTTACGAGAACTTGTGAAGTTCATAAGGACATTGAGCAAGGGATGTTGGTGTCAGTCTTCAAAATTCTTTCAAAGAGGGTAAATATAGAATAATGACATCGGCAAAGATTAGTTAAATTCCTCATAAACTAATTTGGGCTACCTGAATAAGACAGTTTCTAAATTACATTCTCGCTATGTTATTAAATTCTTGACCTCATGCTTTTTCTGGTGTAAAATATCAGCCACTCCTTTTCCTAAGTTGTAATGACTTTTAGCTGTAACTGGAAACACGACGAGAATCCTGTAGCTGGAAACTTCGCTGAAGAATATTACTGACAGTATTGTCAAAACATACAATCTCGAATAATTCATTGTGTCGATTTATTTTGAGATGCAAATCTGTAAATAAATATTATTCATTGATTGTAGATTATTTTAATATAAAATAGTCTAGAGACTCCAAGAGGGGTGGCCAACCGGTGGACCACTGATTGCAGTAACGCCAAAAAATAGTTACAGTTGAAAGGCGGATTTAAAAATTGTTATAAATCGTAATATTGTACATTTATAACTCCGTGACAGCATTTACAGAGAATGCTATTTGGATTCATTAATTAATGCTTTGTAATGGGTACATACAAATAGTTTCGCAGGTGCACATGCAAGTATACGGTTGGCGTTGCTATAACAGTGCTGTATACATTATTACTCTTCGTCCAATAAAGTATACAGTATACTCTAGATTTACACACAAATTTATACTTCATCATATTCCTGTATTTTAGTTTACCTTGCTGTGCATAAGGAAAAGAAAAATGAACTGAAGAAAATTTAATTTTTGTAAATGGTAAAATAATTCGATTTAACCAGAGGGTTATGTTCTATGAATATAGCACACTGTATTTATACATCATATATCCCCAATTACTCTCCACTATAGCACTGGCTGTACAGATATATTCATCGTACTCACTTTTGTTTAAAAAAATGAAGGAATAAATTGATATAATTTATACAATTCAAATTTGGATAATTTGATATTTAATTTAAAAAATATTAAAAATGCTATTCATATGAGGTGGCATTGCTGTAAATGTTAAGTGACAAAAATAATGTATAATGTTAGGTGTACTTACATTTATTCGCACTTCACATTTATTTACTTAACAAAACATATGCACGTGTCAAATATAATTTCTATACTACATGTTTCTCACTTTTAACTAAAATAGTCAGTGTTTATCTTAAGTATCTTAGTTATTATGTAATCTAAATTATTAGATAACAGAATGACAACGCAGAAATGACTTACTGCACAACACTTGATATAAATATAGAATTTTTCGATAATGATATCTGGTAAAGGTAAATTTTATCTATTCTGAATATTTGAATTCATAATATTAATATAAATCAAAGAATAAAATATTTGTCACAATTTAAAATCCGACACAGCTGATATTTTGTATTTCAATTCACTTGAAAAAAAATTAATAATTAAAAGGAAAGACATTACAGAAATTAAATTGAAAAGATCGGCAATTGATTTTGAAGTTGCTGAGAGTTGAGCATGGAACAATCCAATCTCTAAGTCGACTATTACCAATCGAAATCCTCATATATTACACAATAATATAAATTGAATAATATTTTGATAATAATTCATTAACTCGTTTGCTGCCTATCATGTATATAAACGGGATCAAGAGTTGGACCCCACACTCACAACCTTATATATATACACATCACCCGATATCCGACATATAAATAAATATTCTGTTTTCATGTTATCATTGTAAAAGTTTATTTTAATGTTATTAATTCATGAAATTTTGAGCGTGTGAAGATAAATCGCGTTTGGTGACTGGTCAGGGAAAGAGTTAAGCATCAATTTTTTATAGATTAATTGTCGCAATCTATAAACAAGCATAATTCATGAGAAATTAGGTAGTTGAAAAAAAGGAAAACAAACTTGTTTTCGTATGTCTCTAAGAGATTTTTTTAATAAATATATCTAAGGTTTGAACTTTTTTAGATATCCATTCATTCACCATATTATGTAATGCAACTCTTTGATTTATTCATTTCAGTTGATGCAGGTTCTCTGAAATTAATACATGTAGCTTTCATCTTGCTCTCATCTATCAGTCACAATCGAGTCAATCTTCAAGTTTTAAATCATTTGAAATGTTCGCATTAGTAAAACTGATTATGATACAGCTAAAATAACCTTATAATTCAGGCCTTTTATACAAACGTAAATAAGTAATATATAACATACCTATAAATATAACAATGACAAGTGGGCTTTCACAAAATATTTTTCAATATTGTTGCTTTAATGCAACTCAACCCATATGCTTATATTGCATTCAAAATATGATAGCTTAATATTCCTTTATTGAAATGTATCTTATTTATGATATCCCTAACAAAATGGAACATTTTTTTTAAATACTTGAAGAAAGTTTCAGTATAAATTAAATAAATATTGTTTTGTGTTGTAAGAACCTGAATTGAACTGATAAAAGGTTTAGTCAAAGAAGAAACGATATGAATTATAGTTATCAAAGAGTTATTATTAAAATATATTATATAAATAAAATATTTGCTACAAAAACTCTAACTTCAGGTGAATAGAATGAATAATTATTGTTATGCAAGCTCAATATTATTAAACATATCAGATTCCACACATTACATATTATAATTATTATAATATATTATAATTACAAACAAAACATACACTGTCATACTATTTACTTACTACAGTCTCTTAAAAAGTTGACAGTATACTGAAGAAGATGGAAGTGGAAGATGGAAGTGAATCATTAAAAAATATGACATAATGTAACAAGTGGCCAGTGACCATTTTACGATGTACCTATACCTATGTAGCCAATTATTAGTGTTCAGATGGGAAGGTCAAAGTGGCAACCAATTTGTGTAGTTGTGTAGGGAAGACCTTGACATGAGAATAATAATAAAAAAAATATAAAAATTAGTGGAGCAGCAAGCTAATGTGCTTTTAAACAAATTTAACACCCTTTTAAATCAAAAAAAAAAAGTAATGAATTTTTTGACATTAAATGTATCAATGGTTTGTAAGAAGATCGTTACAACACAACAATTTTCATTATGATATGATAATAAAATATGTTTCATGAATTTTTTTAAGGTGGGTCTTAAAAATATGCTTTCATTTAGGCAGGAGAGAAACATTTTTTGGCACAAAAAGTGTCAAAGAGAGACAATAAATACTAAAAATCGTGTGACGTCATTTATATCATAAACCAGATTTTATAAAAAATTAGAACAGTAAAAATATAATTTTCTTAAATCTTCTTTTGTTTTTTCTTATCAGTCTTTTTTAAGCATTTTTTAATTATGATAATCAAAAATATAACCATCATTAATGGAGGCATCAAAATTAATACCATTACATCTAAAAGTAAATTTGAATAACACGGTAACTTTGGTGGAGATAGATGAGGAGCCCCCCCAGATCGTATGGCATGTTCAATGTAGAAGGAAACAAGGTCTCTTGGTTTGATTGGTCTGTCATGATAAAGCCGGTGAAGTCGCTTAGCATTCTCTTTGTATCTGTAAAAGGATAATTTTTCAATACATACTTTTATAAACTGAACACAAAGTGAACAAATTCGTTGGTCAGGGTCTTGTCAGAGTCATACCAGGTTTGATTACACGTCACATTGGTCTCTCTTGCGTTTATTTTCAGACCTAAGCGGTGCGAATCAATTCCTTACCTGACAATAGTCGCAGAAACCATTCACGATGTTGATTCTAAATTTTAATATTAATTGCAAAGACCAACATATTTGCTGTCATATTAGATGGGATTCAACCTTATACTACAAGCGCTATGCATTATAATGTATGAAATATATGCTTTATAATGAATACTCTGACATTTAGCTTTCAAGATAGTGTTTTACGTACTTTTGATTACTTAACATTTCATTCAGTGCCCAGGTTAGAGACGTTTCTGTAAGATTTTTGTACTGAATTACAGCACCGTGTCCTCTCTCCACGGCTCCTATGGCATTATGAAACTGGTCCCCGTAAACGGGAATTGCTAAGATTGGTACACCATGCTGTACAGTTTCTGTGTAGCTCAACAGACCTCCGTGTGTTATGAATAGCTTTACGTTTGGATGAGCTAGAAATTTAAATAAATATTTCAACATCTGCTAACTGGTATTTATGGCAGCTATTCAAATTCTTATTTCGTAGAAGTTTACATTAAATTTGATGAACACAATTGCACGTAGTTGTAAACGATTTAGAAAACTGACAACATTTTTAGCTAAATTGGGTGTCCATTTCATTGCCATTTTTTCACTTCCTGTTTTATAGTCAATGAAAGTAATTTTTTAAGTTTTTTATGTGACATGCGACTCTACTATAATTTGTTTTATGTTGTTTCTATTTGATAAATCCACACAATATTTTGGGTGGTCAATAAATTATAGATATTTTTGACCCCCATGTCAATATTATGTTGCCTGACACGTGACTAGCTATTGTTAGCTTACCACATTTTATATTGTTGGGTCTGAAAGGTTGTCAGTATTTAAGAATTCTCATTGTATTATTAGTTTATTTGGGTTTTGTGTACACCACAAGTTAGTTTTATATGTTCTGTAACAAAAATTTTCAATTTGAGAGATTTCATTTTAAGAATCAAAAAAATTTGTCACAATATGAACTAAAGCTTATGATAAAAATTCTAACTGCTTTTGTCTGTTATATAAAAGCTAATTGTGTTATATTTAGTAGAACTCCATGATGTATTCAAAATTAATCTAGATTATCATCAGCCCTTTTCAATCCACTGCTGCACGAAAGGGTTTAATGCTGTTTCATTAGTTACCGATTATTTAGCATGTAGACCGCTCTTCTACTGCTGTATTACTGTACTTGTCAAGATATTGTGACTTAAGATTTTTGTTGATTGTTATCACATTGAATACTGACATTTTTTTCTTTATCCATTCGATTCATATACAATTATAATAATATTATATTACTTTGTTTACCTAATACTGAGTCTTGTGGCATCCATTTTCTGATAATAACATTATCTGGTTTGTTCGGTAATTCTTGTTCAAATTTCCACATCACAGTTTGCTTGAACTTTGAAAGTGATTTTAGAATTTCTTTTATGAGTTCCTTGGGCATTATTGAACTTTTCAAATTACTGCCCATACTGAAATAGATGACTCCATTCTTGGCGTTGTCTAAAATCTCTTGCAAGTCCTGCATATTAAATAGATATAAGTTCGGAAGTAAGAGATCATAAAATGTTGTACATTGTAATAACGATAATATTAAAGATCTATTCAATTCAGCTAAGTAATGAAATAACTCAAAACTTTATTGTTATAAATATTTCTAATTCTTACAGTGTTTTTCCATAATAGTTCTTTACAAAAATCACATTTAGGAATGATCTGGTCCACATGGGATTATTGAGCTATGGATGACCAGTTCAGCCTCATTCAAAATGGATGGATAGAACCAAAGCAACATTAAGTTACAAGCAATGCTATAAGAAAATTTGTAATTTACGAGTAGTCCTAGGAGTCCCAGTTTCTACGAACAAATTGTGTGGTGGTTGTACGAAGATCGTCTCTCAACTCCGTTTGTCGTCGAATATAACATATATTTGAAAAGATTTCTTGTGAGTTTATTCAGTGTTCTTTACTATAATCATTATATAAATTTACGATTCATCGAAAACAAACATATATGCATTTTAAGTAATAATTAAATCATCCTAATAAATTATACCGTACAGTCGTCATAATATATGTAGTGAATGGCATGAAATGCGATGTGTGGTAGGGTAGATTTATTAGAATCGTAATTTATCGCAAAATACACACTTTGAATTGTCGATTAATAACAATCATTGATTACGGCTAGGCTTTATAATTATACTCTTTCAAAGTAAGTAAACAACTTTATTCTTAATATGAAATTAAAATTGATAAATTAGTTATTCCACTGGCTGTGTAACTAGATGTAATGCGTTTCGCTTCTTTAAGAAGCATCTTCAGACTAACTATATCGAACCATAACTAACTATAATCACCTCCAAACTCTACTAGTTAATTTTATAATTAGTACTATCATCGTTTGAGTCTTACTCCCTCCCCACGTCCAGTAGAAAGAAACAAATCCACCCTACTCTTCATTTTTAATTAAGATGCTTTTTAAAGAAACGAAACGCTTTACATTTAGTAACACAGCCAGTGGAAAAACTAAGTTATCATCCTTAATGTAATATATAAAACACCACAGTTTCCTCTGAATCCATCCAAATTATCTTTATTCCTATTAACATTAAAGATACTACATTTCATTAGCCACTATTTCACAATATTGAAATATGCTATTATTCATCGTAATTAGTCCAAAATATCGATTTCATGACTCCGCAGTAAATGTAACGGACCACTCATTGCAAAAATACCGGCTGACGGGCCGTACAGCATGGCTTGTAATTATAGGAGGCTTTGATAGAACTAAGTTGCGTATAGACAGATGCTTGAGGAATCCAAGATCTTCACTGGGCTATATCACAGAGAAGAATAATGTTACTGTTTTAAAAAATGCTGAACTACAAATCACTAAGCAAATGATCTGAATATTGATTAAAAAGATACCCAATTTTGTAATTGATTTTATACAAAGACATTATCATGATGGTTACCTTTGGTAATGGCTTTGCTTCAGAAATATGGTATCCTCCAACCTCAATGACATTTGGGAGAACAGGCCTTGCAACGTTAAGAGACGGGTGACTGTTGACCAGTGTTATCGCAATTTTTGATGACAGCTTCTCATAGGGAACAATGTTAGATTCTTCAGCAAACAAGCTTTCATAAGAAGATTTTTGTGCTGGGGTTAAAATCCACCTGAAACAAGTATGAAGTTGCTATCAACCATGCGAGTGGCAATATTTTTTGTGTCAACAAAAATTTTTGTTAAAAGAAGAATTAAGAATTACTTATGAATGAGAATTATTTACAGATTATTGTTTTACGACTACTTACTCAATCATTGATGATGTAATACAACGCATTTTTTTGTCGCGTTGCTCATCTTGGTAACTATTCTAAAAGTGTTGATTTCTAAAAAAAAACACAAAAAAAAACGATATATTTACTTACCAACCCAAAATCTCTTGATACACAGCTATTGCTGTATTGTGCGTTCTCTGCAATAGGTTCATGTTGTTTGGCAGCGAAAGGAAGAGGTTTGGGATTATAGCCGGAGAAACTGGATTCCCCGTGAGCGTCGCAAGCCAGCTCATCATAGATACTGGTGATATTAACACCACAGGACAATTAAATCTCACTCCAAATCTGAATAGAATATACATTGTCAGAGTTAATTAGAATGTATGAACAACAGAACGCACTTTGTGGAAATTACAAAAAATAAAAAAAGAAGCTCCATACTGTGATATGTTTTATTCTCTTGGTATACATACTTTAATGTAATCATGCTATATACTTTATTTCATGATCCTTACAAAACATGTATTGCAATCCGAAATAACAATAAAAAATAGTGCAATACTTTCAAGGGAGTGACTTCACATACAGCTATATAATAACCTAAGCTTTGTCCACCATTACGTCTAACCCGCATCTGTTGAACAAGAGATAACAAATAGAACTGCAATATATATAGCCTAGGTTCTCAACATAGGTGGTAATGCCCCCTTGTGGGCGTTTGAGACTTTCAGGGGGGGCATTAGGCAAATTTAGGGGGCGTTGAGATGGCCAGTGAGAGTTTGGGCAGGTAAAAAAAATATAGTCTAAAAAAGACAAAAAAACACGCTATTCACATACTCATAAAGCAAATTAAACTTTAATTTTTGTTATTGTATGTATTGTAATAATTTTTATCACTTGTGCAAAAATTCACATATATACATACAAAAGAAATATTATCAGACGGGAATTCAATAACTTTCCAAATTTATCAGCAGCATCATTCAAGAAGGACGACTTGCTTGGTTACTGTCAACACTTGCAAAACCTCTACAGTGATTTCAAGCAACAATTCCAGGATATTTTAAGCATGGACATACCAGACTGGGTTTTGGATCCCTTTTCAAATTTCAGCAGCAGGACCATCCCTGTTAGGAGAAGAACTAATAGAACTGACAACAAATGAGGAGTTAAATTTGAGAATGGCTACCAAGAATTTTTGCAGCAGAAGTCGATTTCGCAATTGTACCCAGTATTATGATCGATTGTTCAACGATTTCTGATAGCATTCCCATCGTCCTATTTAGCTGAACGTGGATTTAGTGCTGTGGCAACGTTGGTAACTAAAAACAGAAATCTGCTCCATGTTACTATTACTGAACGCGGCGACTTACGGTTGTTTTAAAGTAAAATTGAGCCTGATATTAACAAACTCCTTAAATGCATCAAATTCAACCTTCTCATTGGATAAGTTATAAATTAAATGTCTATTGAATGTTCATAAAAATACTTCTCAATATAATTAAGTATGCGTTTAATTGTTCTTATTGAAACATTCTTCTTTAAACTCAGAAATAGGATAGTAGTCATATCCTATTACATTGTAATTACACATTAACATATGATTGTGGCAATAGCTGTTTCAGATTCGCGACAGACTGTAAGTAAAAAAAATTGGGGGGCTCTAGAAAATAAAAATATTCTCAGAGTGGACAAATAAGGTTGAGAGCCTATGGTCTATAGGATGCAAATTATTAAGAGCTTATAATATGTTGTGTTTGTCAAAAGAGAGACACGGTTTTAGTGATTGAAATACTTACATGTTTTAGAATATTAAATAATATAAATATAATAAAAAATAAGCCCAGATCATGCCTTTCCATGGAGACTTTGGAAGATTCTTGGCGAGTTAGCATCTGTGACATTGAACCAGATATTGATTTGTTGTGTAAAAATATAAAACCGCATCCACTTCATTAAATAGTTTTGTAAGCTTCATGCTGTGTGGTCTTTGTTTTTAAAAATTGTTTATAAGTAAGCTACTATTTTTTGTGATAAAATATAAACATGTATGTATTAATAGTAACAATTAATGTCAAATAAAAATTTTACAGTTATAATATGTTTTTTTCGGGGATTTTCAGATTTACGGGGTCATGGAATGAAAAAGTTTGGGAAGCACTGTTCTAGATGATAAACTCCCACCGGTAGCCTAATGTTACTCCACTGCTATATATTGTTTTTTAGGATGATATCATACAGGTTAAAATGTTAAATTAATTCTCACCCGATGAATGGATCATTGAAGAAATATTCCAATACAACCAGATCAAATTTTTCCTGTTTATTATCAAATAGCTGCTTGACTTCAGGATGCTTCATGATGATATCAGCACTCGCAGAACTTATACCACTGATAAAATTAACTATATATTTTTGTGACTTAGCATTAATATCTTGGAATATAGGGTCATCTGTAATAATACAAGAAAAATGTACAGTAGAACGACCATCTATTATTAATCATATATTTTTTTTGCTTTATAACCGATTGTCTGCTGGTTGGTTCCAAAAATCAAAATGTTTAAAAGAATGATAACATATCTGAAGCCCAAATTATCTCCATAGTTTCCATATTAATTTCAATCTTTGTAACCTATTGGTAATGCTGTAAGTTTTCATCAATTCAAGAACCAAATCTCTTTTAGGCTAAAATCCAATTCTATCGTAGCGTCAGCCTTTACTCTTAATCTCGCTGAAAAGAAAGGTCGATAGACTGACTCGCAATCTTATTCAATTTTTAATACCACATAGGATTACACATGGCTTTAAAAGTGTAACAACTTCGAAATGCTATACCCAATAAATATCAGATAAAACAATCGATGTATTATTTAAAAACAGGCTACAATGTATTTTATAAAAATTGCAACTTACTTTTTTTATCGGATAGACTTGTAACGGAAATCTCTCTGTACACAGGCTTCTCATTTTTGAAACAGTTAATAAATGTTACCTGCAACAAAATTTATGTGTTGCTTTATATGTCAAATAATATTACATTAAGTTATCTTATTATGTTACAACATAATTCAACCTGTTAACATTTATAATTCTCTTAATCCTCAGCCATTTAAGCAGTTATTATTTTTATGAGTGGTAACACTCTAGGGCAGTGGTCGCCAACCTCTCGAACCTCATGGATAACTAACCTCATAATTTGAACCCCGTGGACCGCTAACATGTTTTTTTTTCAAAACGGTACAAACATATAAAAAATGATGATCATAAATGTTACACTTTTGTTATTAAATGTTAATAACGCTTACTTAATTATAAGACATATCAACAAGTGCAATATTTGTTTGAAACAAGTTTATGGATTCTTTGCTCCAATGATGTTAGTGCAATAATTCCATGAAAGAATATTTTTGTGAATACGGCTTGCATTGGTTCTGTATAATATATTGACGGTGATCTGACAATAGTGTCTATATGAAATTCAGTAAATTTTTCAAGAGGTACAAAAATCTGTTTTTTTCGCATCAGTGCTATTTTTATTTTTCAAGTGAAATAATTTAATATCAGGACCGATTTCTGATATTAAATGATTATATCATGAAAATAACACTGATACGGAAAAAAACAGTTCTTTGTGCTTCCTGAAAAATTTACTAAATTTCAGGAAGATACTATTGTCATATCAGCGTAGATATAACAATTTTTGTTTGTTTATTTACGAAATTTGATATTCATTTTCAAAAACGCCACCCCTGAAAACGGCACACTCCCCATTATTACGCCAGTGCATCCACCACACACCACAAATTATACGATACCTCGTGTCCCCTTTCATGCAAAATATCAGCGGCCGCTTTAGCCAACATAAAGTGACTTCTAACGGGTACTGTTGAAATAACCAAAATCTTGTAGCCAGAGACCAGACTGCATAAAATTAGTCCCGTTGTTAAGATCAGTATAACTTTAATGGACATCATCATGATTAGTGAGCCTTGTTCTGTGAAATTGTAAATAATTAATGTCAATATTTTTTAGAGAATTTTTACAAAAAACGACAAACTTAACTGAATCTATAAATCATTGTTTCCATTCCAAAATTGTATATCTGCAAAAAAACAACTTTATCGAATTGAAACAAAAATAAAAATACAAATATGTGTGTATGATATTATGTATACTATTAAATATATAAAACTATACTAACCATATGCTTCACGTTGGGAGCGGACATGGATAAAAAAATACTAATTACTTGTTTTTAAACTGTTTTTATGTTCATCCGAAATATTTTGATTTAGCAGATATACAAATTTGTAATAGTAATGACAATATTCTGCCTCACATAATGTAAATTTATATTATTTGTTGGTCACTTTTAAGGTGTTAACTGTATATTCTTGGTGGAAAGACATTATATTTAAAAAAATAAAACGTAATTCATTTGTACTACTTCCACATATTTATAATGATCAGGACCGGTTTCGCTCATCACGAGCATTATCTACTGATCTTCAGTTTTATTTCTTAAAATAAAATTTATATTTGTTGGAACATTTTCAGGTTATTCAACTCTTTTACTGCCCATCTTGTGTAATATAATTAGGGGCCGTCCATATATGATGTTACACGATTTTGGCTACATTTATGAACTTTTTTTATAATAATGAACATTCTAAATTAACAATACCTAATATTATTTCGAAATAAATGCTCCTATAATTTCGTATTAACTACACTGTATCTGAAAAATGATTTGTAAGAACATAGTATAAGAACATAGTACTATAATATGATGGATGTTCAGATGTAGATGCTGTTTCAAATCTTAGGGTCAAAGATATTTTTTCACTACGAAACTTTTTCTTCAACTTTGGCACAAATCTATTCTACTATGTATGACAGTTCAAATTATTTCAAATTACAAGTATTTAAAATTCAATGCTTTATGAACAAGACCATAAATTGTCTTCATGTACTCTTGTACTAATTGCTATTTGGTAGATTTTGTTTGCTTTTGTAAATAAAGTTTCTTTCTATCATTTAACCACATAATATGTTGCCAGCATTAAGAAATATTATTCCCTTGCAGATTCCTTCTCGATTTATAAAAAGTCATGGACAGCAACATAAAAATATTAACTTACAGCACTATGTTAAATACAAAAAAAATATTGTTTAACCTTTTTATCACCATCATTATTAACCCTTCAATTTTTTATGACAATGCTAGTTTACATAACCAAAAAACTATTGTTTACGTTTATTATCATCCCAATAAAATATGAATACATAATATACTATTATATTTATGTGTGTGATCAAATTTCAAATACAAATTTGATACACTTCTCCCCAAAGTACTCATATACATAATATGTAATATTATTATGCCTGTTTGACTAATATGACTGAGCTATCCTCTTCCCACTCATACTTATTAAGCAAGTTTGCGATCATGTTGTGTCAGTCCTTATAATGTCGGCCTAGTTGTCTTCTGTGGTCTAGTGGTAAAAGCATTAAACAAAATAAAAAAGTGACAATCTGGCAACTTTTGCCCCTCCCCACATGAAAAGTCTTAAATGACGTCCCTGATCTGGGTTCAAGATCAGGCAAGGTCAATATCAAATTTGAAAGGGTGTTTGTGATGTCATTTTATCAACTCCATAAATAACTCCATAACCAAACTCCACAACTCCATAACCAAAAAAAAAACAACTTTGACCACTCGGGTAAAGACCCGGCATATATGATAATACATAAAAAATTAATTGAAAAAAGCCTATCCTATCCTGTTCTCATTATCAAGTTTTTTTTAAAACATTGTCAAACTAATTGTAATCAAAATCTAAACTTTTTATTCAAAATGAATTCCCAGAAAATAGCAACCGAATCCATCGAAAAAATTGTTTTTGTTTAAGTGTTCGTAAGTTTGTTTAAGTTCTCAAGATTATTTGTGATTTGCAATGCTGGATTTGCTAAGTATAGACTTTTGGCAAAATGAGAACCGGTTGCATGTAGCAAAAACATCTAACGTATCTAAATATTTCTTTCACATTTTAAATATACAATTTTATATAACCTTGACACTGTAATAATTTATTATGATGCATCTGACATGCAAAACAAAGTTCACGGATTTATCTTCACTTGATCACTGCTACCAATTTCTACTATGAGTAAACGAGTATTTCCAGATTTGCTAATTTCCCATGTCAACAAAAAATTTAACACCGTCACATACAAACATAATAAATATTCTCAATGAATTGGTTCGTTCACATTACGAAATAAATTTTTCAGAAACGGATGAAAACAAATCAAATTATTATTACAGAAATTCATCTAGACGCGCAAAATTACTAAATTAATGTAATATTTTTTTTGTAGTTGAGTTGATTATTTTGCTTGCCGATATATAAACCACAACATGCTTGAAAAAATGTAGTAGGTGTATGGATTATTCATATATAATTATTGTACGACATTACAATCAACACTTACACCACATAATTAGGTGGGTTTAGTTACATATATAATTTGCAAAGGTAATTAAAATATGAATACCGAAAAGTAGAATAATTATGTTCAAATGAATGAGTAGAACATTTCCGTAATTTAATGTTTTATCAAGATACAGTGGAACCCCAATTCTTCTCTTAAAAATACGATAAATGCGGGAACACAATGAATGGGATTGAATTATTTTCAGTCTCTAAGAAGATACAAATACGAAAAATATTATTTACGAGATAAAATATTATACGGCAATTCGCCACTCTGTTAATGCGTTGTTATCTTTTACAAGGAGCATACACGATATTGGCAAATTAAAGTTAATAACTTTTTAAGGTCTAAACGTGTCACATTTAGTTACACAGCCAGTGGAATAACAAAGCTATGAACTTTAATTTTACATTAAAAAATGAATCTCCTCCAAGTTATCCCCCCGAATCCATCGAAAATATAAATGTTGAAATGAAATTTACCATGTTTTTTATTATTGTTGCCATTTATATTATTGTATATTCTTGATTGCTAAGCAATTTAAACATATTTTGCTTATGATGACATCGCAGATGTCACATTAAGTAAGTTTAGGGCATGTGTACTGGAATACGACTACAGCAGGTGATACAAATGGTGTCCATCGTAATTTCTGTTTCATGAATCAACATCCTGCCATCCAACAGTGATCTACGAGTCCCATTCCAAAATGTGGTTCCGTGGTTAGAAAATGTCAATTATTTGGCTGCATATATAATGCATGGAATGACAAGCTATAGACGAATGCGGGATTATTTAAGCTTGTTCTTATGAGTGTTACGTCGGGTCAATAAAAAATAACAATAAATGCGAGAAAATAATGAATGTGAAAACGATAAATCAGGGTTCCACTGTATAGACATGGTCAGAATAAAATGTAAGATGAGCATTCATTCAAATAGCATTAAGATTATGCAAGTGCAATAATTCTTAGAATTAATAATTTAAGACATCGACTGAGGGTGCTTGATGGAATTTCAATATCAAATTTGGATTATTGAGATTTTGTACACTTCCATGTATGTGAAATACATGGAATTGTACAAAATCTCAATAATCCAAATATTCTTAGAATTGTTTTCCAACTAAGATTTTTCAGAGATTTATCTATCTGAAGATTGAAAGCTGAACAACTATTTTTTAAGATTGATACGAATTTTTATTTCGGTCACACTCAGCACGCACCTTTCTTTCCAGAACTTTCCATCACTCACACATTGCTATTTACATATATTTATAATGCTTTCTTAATCTATAAATGCTTTGAGTTAATATTATGGATTTTTAGCAGCAAAAATTTTAGAAAAGTACTGATATGAGTGATGCAATATTGTGGTAAGTAAAAATTGTTGATTATGGGAGTTTTATTGGAAAGTAGTCACATAAAGAGGTTACCTACCTTCAAGTTGTTTATGCTAACCACTAACTAAACACACTACGAGATATTTATATACAATAATAATCATCATAATGTTATCTTTTACAAGAAGCATATATGATAAGTGAATTGGTATGAAAAATTAAATCACACAAACTGATATAATACTTACTTTTGAATTAAATAAGATAACAAAACTAAAATAAATAATCCACATTTAATATTTGTTTGATCAAACAATTTATTTTCTGGCATAGCAGAATGGAATTTTGTGTATGGTTTTGTGGTAGTGGTATTAATGTTGGATTCCAGGTAGGATAATTGCATTGGTTGTGTATAGGTTTGAATCCCAGTAAATTGATTTATGAATTTGTGCTTAACGGCATGGACGTCTTTGATCCCTAAATTCCCTCCCACCCATCAAATCCGTAAAATGGAGTGTAACAAGCGCGATTAGCCAATCACTACTTCTGTCCTATCCTTCTATCTTTACTCTCTCCAACGAAGAGAGGTTGAGCGACTGAGTAACAAGCAGTTCTTGTAGAAATACTTTTATACTGTTGAAATAAGTTCCATTAGGAATCTATTGTACATAGATATGTTTAACATTGGAAGCGGGCATGTGTACAAAAAAGAAGTTACACAATCAGTAACCTCTACAATCCTGTGACAGGTCTGTGAACCTTCACAGATTACAAGGGTGTCCCGGCAGAGAGATAAGATCTCACCATAGCTCTTTCTAAGACCGAGATGGTAGGGGAATATGTATGTGTTAATGATGAACATCTATGTATCTTACTGAGTATTTAAGCAGCTCACCCTTTACAGTATACTTTATTATAAATTAATAAATACGAAAACAATTTTGGGTTAAAATTAATCAATGCAAAAAGATATAACAGTTATAACATATATCTGAATTTCATTTATTATTCAGTGGACACTCCTTTTATTCAGTGATATTTATATACATACCTTATTAGATCTTTGTGTTGCTTGTGTTTCTGTACCTCCTGTAAGTTTCTATTAATTTATTACCTGCTTCATAATAAGGAATTTAAATACTTGATATAAACTTAATACAAAGATTATTATGATTTATGGTATTATTAGGGAAACTCTTCGCCATCTTTTCTTTAGTTGTATCACTTGTTATAGAAATAGATTTAAGAAGTATATATAAGTGCAATCAAGAGAAAAGGGAATAAAACAATATTTTTTATAAACATTCACCATATCTTTGTATTTTATAAATAAGTCAAAAATGTAGTTTATAATAATCACATTATTATTTTTGTAAATTTCTTTTCTCGTAAGACTTCATAAATCCTATAGAGGAGTCACTTTCCATTAAAGATTTATAGAAAAAATAAATAATACATTTCTCTTTTACATTAGCAAACAGATTTATTAAAATCTGTCTTAATTTTTATTGTGACGGAAAACAAACGAGAATATGAAAACTATATAGGTTAGCCATAATAATACTGGTTGCTTGACGATTTTTAAGGCCAGCCTTTATGCTCGTTAAGTATAATAATTTTTGCGTTTTATTTTGACTATTAGTAGTATTGGCGTTGAAATAAATGTTTTCTGGTATTTTTCTATTATTATCTATTTGTCAATATTGTAAACTGTATAGAATGATCAGGAAAAGAGTTAAAGCAAACAGAAAAATTCACTCCACCATTGTACATCTCTTTAACACTGCTTCAATTTTTCTTCTTGTTTCCCTTTTCTTTAACATCCTTTTGTTTCTTCTTGTTATCCTTTGCCTTGAAGCATCTTCTGCATGCCATGATCACTAAAGCCAACACTAAAAATGGAGGGATGGCGACTAGAACGAAGACATCCAGCAGCAACTCCGAGCATCTGGATATTCTTGGCGGTGAGAGGTGTGGTGCGCCACCGGACCTGACTGCGTGCTCTGCGTAGAATCCGACTAGCTCACGAGGTGTTATCGGTCTGTCATGGTATAACTTATGAAGACGTTTTGCATTCTCTTCATATCTGAAATAATAAAATGATAATAATAAAAAAGGAAAGCTATGAAATGCAAGTTAACAGGGATTCATCGAGAGCCTCAACATTGTAAAACGAATACTGAAGAGCAATAGAAAATAAAGTCATCCAATGAAGCAAATAAACCAGAGTTAGGTAGGTTACTTGCTATAACTATGGACATGATATTACAATAGTCACAAGTTACCCGTAACAATAAAGTTTCAATACTATTCTAAGATATACAAAAAAATGAGTAAGCTAGTTTAGATTAAAGATGTAAGACAAAGATTAATATTCAAATTGAAACTAATAAACTTTTAATATTTGTTAAAAGTCATCTTCCATCTAGCATTATTCAAAGTGGGGCATGTAAAATGAAAAGAGAATCATTTAATGGTGGGAATATTGACACAAGGAACAATGAGGATTCCTTTTTACCATGTTTAATGTGTTGAAGAAGAAACTAATAAATTCACTTACTTTGGATTGGTCAACATCTCATTCAACCCCCATGATAGAGATGTTTCAGTGAGATTTGAGTATTCAATGACAACTCCGTGTCCTCTCTCTTCGATACCTTTAGCATTGTGGTTTTGGTCTCCGAAGATTGGAATGGCCAGAATGGGAACTCCATGATGCACAGTTTCCGTACAGCTCAGAAGGCCACCGTGGGAAATAAAGATCTTCACGTTTGGATGCGCTGAAAATATTTCACGGGCTTAGACACGGGCATTTGAAATAAGTTTTTTTACACGTAGATCTATAGAAACTATGTGGAATCTGTATATCACCACAAACTGTTGCATTGCCACAAACTTTGAACTGCATTACTAATAGTATTCATTCCTTGCATTGATTTAATGTTAACTGCTAAAGCAATAGCAGCAACCTGTCCCCTACTGGAAGTAGTAGGTACCAACATGACAATAAGCTTTCCATTTCATAAATATCAATAACAAGTAATATTATACACACGGCGGCAGTTCCACCTTCCAAAGTCACGCTCACACACTCTCTCTATATATCTGCGCATTTTATAGCGAGCACGAGCACTGTTTTGTGCTGTAACTTACAGACATTCAGATAAATCAAGACAAGTGTTGATATTGTAATTATATTCACAAAAAGAAGATATACATTTTATGAGAGTATAAAGTAGAAACAATATGCAACCGCATTTCTAACTAACAATTGGCTCTGGCTATCACATCAGGGTGAGAAAATTTCGCACTTTATTCACGTCACAATTAATAGCCATAAAAGGCAAAAATAGTCACCTACCTAAGATAGAATCTTGAGGCATCCAGCTTTTGATGATGACATTATCTGGTTTTCCTGGTAATTCCTCTTCAAATTTCCAGAGAACTGTCTGCTTCAACTTTGACAATGCCTTCAGGATATGTTTCTGGACTTCTTTTGACATTGAAGCGCTCTTCAAATTACTTCCCATGCTGAAGTAAATAGCGCCATTCTTCGCATTGTCTAAGACTTTCTGTAAGTCCTATAAAAGAGAACATGTCAGTATAAATTACATTATTAGTGAGATTGAAAGATTACAACTGCAGAATGAGTTAGCAATTTTTTGATTTAGCTTATCATTTTGACAATCTATGATCACCTATTGCAGAAACACTACACGGAGCTTTAAAAATATTCATATTTTTCACATCATATTGTTCGTATGCAATGAGCAGCCCGTCAGCAGAATGCGGTTACCAATAAATGGTTGCAAGTCAATCACCCAGCCTCTTGTTCTCAGAGTAAAAAGATGGTGCTAGAAAATGGGGGTCAGTTAAATTTACCTGTGGAAGAGGTTTTGGGTCTGTGATGTGATATCCACCGATTTCGACAGCATTTGGGAGAAAAGGTCTGGCAACATTTAGAGATGGATGACTGTTGACTAAAACTAGAGCGACTTTTGTTGATAGTTTTTCAAATGGCACTATCTTTGATTCGGCATTGAATACATCCTCATACAATGTCTTAAGGGTTGGGTTAACAATCCACCTGCCAAGAGAAAACAAATATGAAACTCCTGCATGTTGCTTGACATTCGTTTTTGCGATGATAGTAGATAATTTTCTATTAATATGTTACCCCCAGAAAATTGCTACATGCGTTTAAAAAGTGTTTATAATACAAATTTCTATTAGATTATTAAGTGGTTCATAAGCTTAAAATCCTAAGAGGTCTCCAGAAACTTAAATGTTGTTTTTACTGTTGAGTGGTTCATCTCTAAGTTTACTGCTAAATATATTTATAAAGATAATCAATTATTAAAATGACCAGACTGAGCATATTCTTATTGGTAGTGAAATAAAACAAAAACATAACCGACTTGTTGAGGAAGAAAAATGGGTCAATCCAAAGACAACGTTATAGCAGCATTCAAATAGAATTCTATTATGATAAACTTCAAAATTTTCATTTTTTCCTGGTGCAAATGGAACTTAACCATTATTTTCATTTCAGGCACCTCAATTGGTAGGCTTAATTTCGTTACTGTTTGTTTTCAAATTGGTCATGCAATGCAAAATATATTTACATTAGTATATTTTTATGTCACTTACCATCCAATAAACTCTTGGAATAGTGTCATTCCAGTATTGAGGGTCCTCTGAAGCAAATTCATGTTGTTCGAAAGCGGTAAGAAAACATTTGGAACGGTAGCGGGAGAAACCGGATTGCCAGTGAATGTCGCCAGCCAGCTCATCATCGAAACGGGAGATATAAGTATTACTGGACAATTGAACTTTACTCCAAAGCTGAAATAAAAAATAACATGAGTACTATCCCCTAACATTGCAATTTTTTAAGTAATCAAATAAATGGCGTTTCATACCAGAATTATTCGACCGCAGACTAACAAGACACAAATTAATATTAAACAGAGCATTGTTCTTTATTCTTACCCAATCAATACCTCATTCATGAAGTGCTCAACAATGACAAGATCGAATTTTTCCGTTTTACTTTCAAATACTTGTTTCACTCCTTGATCCTCCATCAAAACTCTGACCGTCAATGCCATCATGAAACTGACCATTTTAATTGTGTCCAGTTTAGACTGATTGGCCATTTCGAAATTAATCATTGAATCATCTGGAATAATATGAATTATAGTATCATTTTCAGTTTATAAATATAATAATTTAAAATATTTTATGATATATTCATTATTGATTTTCCCCCGCAAAAAAGTTGAATAATGATGCACAATTATTATTGTTCATCTAGTAAAACTACAATACTTTGTTTTAAATATCCTTTATCAAATGTCTAGCAAAGATTACTACAGTATTAAGGCTGAGTGGTATTTCTAAATAAAAAGTGAGGTTGTATTTGGTGGTGATTGGTGATAATAATTATCACAACCACTGTTTACGTTAGTATGTATGACTGACACATGTTTTGCTATTTAGACAAGTATGTTCAAGCCAGTAGTGACTTGTGTCTATGTTCTATTTGTATATTCAATTGTCATGAGACCAATACAACATAAAAAAGCCAACTGTGTTTTATATCGGAGTTTAACAGACACACCCCTACCTCCGGCAAACATTAATCGTTTATATCAAGGTTTCGTGTACATTTTTGATAAATAAAGCATGAGGCAAATTACAACATCTAACCGCTCCCCTTCAAAGTATTGAGTTAAAAATGTTGAATGTGAAATTACTCAACCATTGACCCCAGAGCGCCTTGTTTATTAACATATCATGTTTCAATGTCACATTAAGGCTACAAATTTACAACTTCAGATTTAAAAATTGAGTCCCATAGCTACTCTCCCTTCTCGTCTTCCACCCTTTGATTGACCCTGTACCTACATATGGCACCATTCAGTTTGGTTTTCATGTATAAATAAATATATCCAATGTATTAATAAATATAACAATAAATATTTGTTAGTAGTTTTACATTCTAATACTTATATTTTTATTACAATTATTGTAACAAAAGGTTTTTAAAATTATCATACATACTTTTAAAATCCATCAACTTGCTTACAGTGATCTCTCTGTAGAGAGGTTTCTCATTTTTGAAAGCGCTGATCATTGTGATCTGAAAATAAAAAAAATGAATTATGCTTTACATAGGAGAAATTAATATAAAAAGGATTTAGTAGGGTAGTAAATAGCAACCTATTTGGATCTCAAGAATTGTCAAGTTGATGGCTATTTAGCACTGTACTATCATCAGACTAGGAACTAGGATAGTTCTGAAAATGCAGTGTCACCAAAATAACTATATTTGACATATCGCCGTCCTAGAACCTGACTGTGGTATATCGAAAGAACGCAGCACATGTTTAACTATGCAACTTTTTTCCCGTTACAATCCTCTATCCAACAGTTAAACTTTCATATCTAAATTCCATTTAAATTTGAAGCTATTTGCAAAAATATAATTTTGCAATTATAAAATTCTGCGTATGCACTGAATGTGTGCTATGTATAATAGAAAATAGAAAAGAAAAAACAGTTATGAGAAGTCTTAATTAATGATAACATGAGGGAAAAAATCAAACGGGACAATAATAGCAGAGTTAAGTGAGACTGAATCTTTGGATTCAATTATCTCAAAACTATGATTTTCGACATACTACAGTCTGATGGCGATATTTTTGACAATTCTTGTAGAATTAAATACATTGGTATTAAATTTAATAAAAAATGTCAATTCAATAAATAATTATACTTACAATCTGATTTACATAATATATACATATTATTATTTTTTTATATTTAAAACAGCAATGTCCTTTTAGCACGGTTATGATAGGTATCTAAATTTTGGACAAACAGAATAGATCGAGCAAATTATTTTATTTGCACAATTTTTAATCATAAAAAAATTTTTTGTCTGTTTATAACATGCGTTTTAAATTACTCATTGGGTGTAAAAGATAGTGTGTCTACTCTTACTTGTCTAGTAACTTTGTTTTTTGATTTAACAAATTAAAAACTAATTTTGCAGGGAAACATAAGAGATAAATTAATACATTTAATTTATTTACAAATGGCAGCAAAAAATTAAATTCGAACTCATTTGAAAACAAAAAAGAAGTCGAAACATTTCAGAACCTTCCCACTACACAAAACTTTGCTAATATGTTGTTCTTAATACCAATAAAGTAAGATTCATATTTCAATTCGTCATCTAGTCATCTTCATTTATAATAATATCTTACCTCATGTTTTCTCTCGTGCAATATATCGGCCACTCCTTTCCCTAAGTTATAATGACTCCTAGCTGGTGGTGGGACAATTACCAGGATCTTATAGCTGGTGACTTGGCTGAAGAGCAGGAAGCCAGATGCAAGAGTCAACAAAAACTGCGTCGACAGCATGATGAAAATTTGTTCAGTCTACTTATCTGTAAAAAATGAAAAATAATAAATAACTATTCCACATTTACTGTCTTTGGATGTAAATTTTATGTCAAAGCTTCTTGTTAAAACACTCTTTTTGAAACACTCCATCAAGAGTCACTATGCTCAACATTTGGAATGGGAATGGTAAAAACATTAAGCAGAGGAAACTTATAGAGATTAAATGACCCTTTCAGGTAAATTGATCCTTCTAGATTCTGATGATATTAGTTATGCTAAGAACCCAAACTATCGATTGTTTTGTTTTACCTTATAGTAAAATAAATTGTGTAAAAATACGAAAGAAAATAATTTTAAAATCATAAATTCATCAATCTGTGCTAAGATAAGAGCAGTTTACCGATAGAGTGAATTATTTTCAAGCTTGCTTATCATAGTGACTTATCACTTTACTTGAGCACTAACTAACTCTTTATTTTGATAACGGTGTTTTCAGGTTCGGTTTCATCACATTGATAAAGGACCCAAATGAAAAACCCGATTCTGCTTGTTAAATACATCGAACGTCAAAAATAATTTTATAAATTTCAGATGATATTACGCTATGTGAAGACTAAATTGTAGTTATGCCACTGATGCTAGCAAAAATATTCAAATCAATAGCAGACACTTATACTAATGGCATATATACACAAGAAGTTAAAAATACGTTATTTATATATACTGTCACAATGAATCATAAATAAGATAAACTTGAATATGTATAATGGATAAACATGAACAAACTTGTACGGAATATGAACCAACAGAAGATACGTAAATAAAAAACCGCAAGGAAGTGTTATCAACGAAAATACAATAATGAAACCAGTTTTTTTAAATGTAGTAGCCACATTTTTTTCGTAAAGAACGAGGCCGACAGTGGCATCTATATTATTTATAAAAAATATTGTTGATTGACATTTTTATACATATTAACAACATTTTGGTTGATTTATAATAAACACTATTTCCCAGTGCAGTGATAGAGTTTAAAATATCACAGACATCGATGCATTTGGAAACTAATTGATAGATCAATCAAATTTCTCTCACTTAGCGATGCGCGTAGTCAGTTTGACATTAAAAAATAATAGATTACAACAAATTATTGCGTAGGCGTGAAAAAAATTCTTTTTAGCACTTTGGAATAATTCATCCTCTGTATAAATACGCGAAACGATCCATCCGAACGAAATGGAAAACGCAGTTTAAGTCATAAAATAAATCTTAGTGAAGACGAGGTCGGCATAACCTACTGGTCCTGCGTTAGACCGTACCACCGCAAATAGTGATGTTATTTAGATAGAAGTTGTTTTTGGAATCGTCCAATAATGTGATATAAATATCAGTGGAGATAGAGCGCTCTGCGGCACTTCTTCAAGCTGTTCAGCTAAATAGTATTTTATACAACAACAAAAATAAGTAGGTTACAAAAAATGAATTCGGAACGTTAACATTGTAATATTGAACAAGTGAGGAGACAAGAGTGATTAATAATTGAACAAATAACGACATTTACGCCACTGACAACTATTTATGAGATTTAATTACGCGATCCACCTGTGGCTCGCCTCGAGTTATTAAGAATAAAAAAATAACTACCCTTAATATGTTATTTAGCATTAGACCACTGACACATATTCATAAAATATAATTGCGTTGTTGACCGGTAGCTCTCTATCAACACTTCGATAGCCGCTGATTTGTCCAATAAAAACGCGTGAATTTTACTAGATTTTTATGATGTCATTCTACTGAGGATTAAAACAGTAAACAACAATAAATGTTAGATTTATCAGGCGTCTACCTTGTACTATTTTATTTTAAGTTCTAAGTTTATGAGCAACGATTTTTATTTTTATGTTGAATACAATTATTGTTCTGCAATTATTAAATTGTTAATATTTAGTTTACAAATGAGACAAGTTACCTTCGCGAGATGTTATTTTCCGCATAACGAAGTACGAATCCGCAAATTCACATACATTTTATCGATACACACCAAACGTCGATCATGAGAACTTATTCATAAAAAAAATTTTTTTTGTCGATTAGAGTATTTGAAAATAGTAACTAAATCCAATACTTATTGGATTTTATTGTTTACAAATATACAGCGGAGACCAGAAAACATGAAACATCGCGTACCTGAGAAATATTCCGAAAAAGGGCTATATAATTAATTCATGATTTTATTTTATTTTATTTCTATATAAACAAAAAAAATCTCATCGAAACTTCGTCACTAAATTGTTTAATGTTTATTATATGGGTTTCTTATGGAAACAACTTTTTGTGACTTCTTTCGACCTGTACAGAAGAGTGTAATGTTATTTTTACGCATGGGGTCGTTTCGCCATTGCTCAGCCAGTTAACAGGTGTACTTTCAAAAGGGATTTTGAGTCAATGAATGATAAATACATATTTTTTTCGCTGTTATTCCATTAAACAGGGATTAAACAATGCAACCAACTCAAAATAAAATAGCTAATATTGTACCAACCATAAAATAATAGAAGTTTACAAAAAAAATGCCAATTGTCCCAGTGGTCGGCCCCCAAAATCCAATGGTCGGCCTTTCGTTTCCCAGTGTTCGGCCATCACGATGAAACTTCATCAATATCGCGAAATAGTCTACTGATAGTAGACAGAACAATAAAAAACATAATGATGCAAAACATGATAATATAAAGTACATTTTGTTAGCGATCCCCATACAATATGAATTTGTCGAAACTTGCAAAGTAAAAACGTGCTTTTTCTAATTGCGTATTGCATCATATAGGTTATTATATTGCAGATATATATTGGCAAGAGGCAAGACTACCTACACGAATTAAAAAAATCTGTCTTTTTAAATATATACACTAATGTTTAAGTTTTAATCTGAAAAGGCCAACTACTGGCGACGGCTGACTTTGGGAACAAGCACCCTGCATCAAAAACTTTTATAATTTTTTTTGTATATTTAAGGAATCGACATAAATATACAAATACGTGGGAGAAGATTTGCCATCACTGTGGTACTTACTTTTGCTATGTAGTATATATATGAAGCTCAACGCCTGATTTGTCTTATAAATTCAAAGTGTTTTTTTTAAATCCCGACGTTAGATATACTTCAAAATCACAACACAAATAAATAGTATGACCATGATCATGACTATGCAGAACATTCAAGGCACCATTTAAATTATTATGTAATTATAGATACCACAATATAATTGTTTTATTAACAGAGGTGTTTAAATAACATGGTTGTGTCACGGCAGATACGATTCGAGAAAGTGGGGGAATAGGGGGATTGTCACATTAAACATAATTATGTAATATGCTGAGCTTTGTTTTATCTTAGTAATGTTGCTCGTATAAAAAAATCCCTCTCGCTCATTACATCCTAAAAACGAGGCGTAGCGAGTGCGATTAGCTAATTACTTCTTCTATCCCTACTCCATTCGAAAAAGGGACGTTGGACGACTGAGTAACAAGCAGTTCTCATAGAAAAACGTCTGTTGAGATACCTCCATTAGGAGTCCATATGAGTGGACGTGGTATAGAAAAAAAATGCTTGTATTGATATGAAAATACGTCACTGACATTTACTTACCAACGTTACTTGATCGCCGCCGAATTTGAAAATAGAATTTTCGTTATAGAATAAAATTCTCCAATTGCCATTTTATGCAAAATAAATATCTTGTATACTTTTAATAGCCGCCGCTAAAATATCAGTTTTGGAATTTATTGAAATTTCAAATTAAACATTTCGTATTGAAATACTCTATTGGATGTCCATATGATCTACATTGGGAGCGGAAATGGTTTCAGATAATTTACCTATTTTTCCTTGTTTACACATTTGTTTATATTAAATAAACTAATGAGTACCCGGCATGCGTTGCAATGCCAATCAAAGAAAGAAAGGGTGTGTGTTTTAATTGTGTTTATTGGAGTGCTTTTAGATTAGGTTTTTCCGAAATTTCGTAAAATTACCCGGTCCTAGCCGGTTATCTTCAGGCCAGGCCCGGCCCGGCTCGACCCCAAGTCTTGATATCATACTTGTTACCCGAACCCGACCCGAAGCCCAGATTTACTTTTCTCAGTCCGAAAAAAGCCCGATTTATTTTTTAATACAGTAATTCATTTATACTTTTCAAACAATATATGTTAATGTTTTCATATTTCCAACGATATTCATAGCACATGTGAAATAAATTATTTCAGTTACGAAAAATATTGTTTTATGGCTGACTCACGACCCGAACATAGTCCGAAATATTTTTTTTAAATTTAAATTCCTTACCCGGACCCGGCCCGAGCCCGAATCTGAATTGTCTTTACCAACCCAAACCCGGCCCACGGGCCAAGCTCAGGTCCGTGCTGACCTTAGATATGAAATATTTTTTGTTTTCCGTTTGGTTCAGAGATGTCACTAGTTTTACGTATTTAATTATTGTTTTAGATTCTAACATTTTTTCTTCAGAAACCTTCACGGGTGTGCGCACAACATCTCAACAAAGTTTGATTGAAATCGGATGAATGGTAAAGGAATGCATAGAGAACAAACATACATTCATTTATATATATATACGCATATGATTTTATTTGTCTCTTAAATGTCAAATCAAACGACATATATTTGTAATAATTAACAGCTATTATTCAATAATTTTATTGTGAGATCATAGCCAAATTTTAATGACTAAGTAAGTTGGACAACACTGACTAAAAATTATATAAGAAGCATTATTGATGAATTCATTTAGTTTAAATCGTTAGATTCGTTAGCCAACGTGGCCTTGTATGTTGAATATAATTATTATTTCAATCAAATTTACAGATATTTATTAGACAAATATGCCTATATTTCACAAGGCCAATGGGTATGTGATGCTTAACTTAACGATGTATTTATCTTTTTTTGTCTATTCATTGTGCTATTTTTAAAAAGTTTTGCTCAGTATTTATATCAAACGATAACAAAGAAGGTAGAGGGCGTTTTGCCTAGTCATTGTAGGCCTATTTTCAAACATGAGTACCTTCTTAAAAAGATATTATCTTGGCATTGCATATCATAAGCTGATTTGTCATAATCAGCTGATAGTGGACATCCATATAGAATGCACTCGGCACTACCTCTTTTCGAGCAGCGCAGCGATACAGCTGATGAACCGGCAAAAACGAGAAAAAATACACTCTGCCTCGATTGGTCTCAATACTGTAGTATTTATTTTGATAGACGTCACACAGTTACAAAATATTACAAAGTGAGAATGCACTGTCGAAGAGGGGCGAATGCTTGGTTATCACCATCCAGAATGTATAGGATCTCAATCAGAACACCACTCCAGTCAAGTTAATCTCTTATTTATTGAAGATGCAGTGGTTTAATACACAAAACTTACCAGTATATTATAAAATTGAGTCTACATTAAGTTATAATACAATTGACACCACAAACAATTTTAAATTTAAATTAAATCCAATTTCAAAACAAACCAAAACAATTTATAATGACTGCGATCCGGTGGAGGCTTCGGCCAGTTCATCCACCGGCCGAGGCCTCCGAAAACAAACTTACAGCAGAATTAAAAATTAAAACTTCAAAATTGCCGGCCCCCTGCTTTTGTCAATAGCTACCACTGTTGTCAGGCAAACGAGGCAATTAACCGGTCGGGTACCGGCCACTTTCCCCTTAACGACCGTAAATCGTTCAGGTCAGGTAACGTTATTAAGAAATGATTCTGAGAATTGCGATATTAAAAGTGTTCGAATGCCGTTCTGGATTATGCCAACCTTCCAAGAAACAAATAAATGTTATCAAAAATATCAGGACGTGTCAAAAGCTTATAAAATATAATATTATCGGACACCTGGGTACTCGGGAACCCGGATTGCTGTCCTCTGCCATAGATAATACCTCAACTACTACCGATTTACATTATTGTATATATTCGGTATTGTCTTACTTTTAGTTGTTCTAAGTATATTTTAACAGCAATCAAAATGTTTGACCCACAGTTTTTCAAGTTTTTCGTTGCGCTACGCGTAACTCGAGGGTAAAAGTTTTTACGACCGCTCTTCAACCCGTGCGGATGCAAATTTAAACAATAATTTTCAAAATATACAATAATTTAATTTGTATCCAAAAATCAGGACTATCAATTTTTCCAACTGTACCTACCCAATTGCCAAACACATAAAGGATTTCGTCTTATATTTAAAAGAATACTCGTAAATATTTTTATTTTCAACTATAAACTGTTTAAATTGAATTATTATCATTTTATATATAGCTTAAAGACGATAAAAGTAAATATTATGTAAAACTAGATTAGACACAGCCTGATAACTTATTGATAATTTTATCATATGAAAGTATTAATATATATGTACACTATTTATATATTTTTTCATAGTATCTATATATAGATTCGATTTGTATGTATAATATATCATGCAGAAAGATATCCAACGATTACAGATTAAAAAAACAGCAGTCGATTGCATCAGAGTTGCATATCGACTGTGGAAAGGGAAAACCCACATAAAAAAATATTGTGTATAGCCCCAACAAAACGTGTATTAAATTGTATACATAGTGATTATCGAAAAATAGTGTTTTGAAAAGACGGAGGGATAAGTCCTTTTGCCTTTCTACAGCCAAATTATTATATATTTAAATATAGTGTATTAGCACATTTTGTGTGCGTTATACGCAATGTTTTTTGGTATCTGTTACGTCCTTTTTCCTTTCCACAGTCGATATAATTATGTAGTACTATTAATAAGGTAAAAATGTCAAAGTATTTAGTTCTTCAAGAATCATAGGAATTGGTTGATAGCTATTTTGGCTTCACGCCTTCGTCGAAACTATGTTTAAGCTGATTTTATCGATATATATATATATATATGTATATACTGGTTTAGAAGACATATACACAATATCAGTGGAGCACTGGTCTAAGTGCTTATTTAACAGAAGGACTAATGTATCCATGCTCTAATTGTTCCCGAGCAGCAATAGGTAAAGATATTGAAAATTAATGATGTGTAATGACAAGACATATATTTTATTGTTTTAAATTTATTAGTTATATGTATCAGGTACTTAAATCTCTCTTCACTCTGCCAGTGACGAGTAAGATTACATTACTTTGCTAGATACTGTATATTTTGTTCACAAATCAAATATACTATTTTTTTCATTTTCAGAGAAACACTTGATGATTTTTAAAAAATATTGGGTCTTAACAAATTTAATTTTGGGACGCAGGCTGTGCATCACTGCACTAGATCATCTTATTAATTAATAATATCATGCATGGTTACTTTTCTTATAACTACTAAAACCGAAACAGATAAAATTTCGGTTGTAGAATAAGTTAATCAAAGAGACATAAATAATCAACCAAGATTTGCTTAAAAAATATTATAATTTAAGACATCGACTGAGGGTGCTTGATGGAATTTCAATAATCCAAATTTAAAAAATATTAATTATATTGCATTTTAACATATGTTTTTTTTAAATATCGATACATTACTTCAACAAAAACATAACTGTAATAATAATTAAAAAAATATATTATTTTTTAAATACGCTCTAACATAACTTCAAGTAGCAGTCACTTTACAATGTGTGATGAGTAAGCTTTCAACTAATTAAATAATATGACTGCATTCAAATGAATTTCGGTAAAAGAAAACGGTAAATTTATTACTACAAATCAAAACGGTAATATAATAAACCACCAGACAAAACGTGCAGCACCTGCCAGGAATATTTTGTTCTTCTGCCTCATGAAAAATTTTAATCACGAAAAATTCACGATCCGTTGCCATTCTTGATACGCAGCACAAAGTGGACAGGTAGGTGCAGCAAGTCAGATTGCATTTTAAGTGTAAGAGTATTTTTAATTAGCTTATTACCACAAAATTAATCTAATATATTCTCTGAAAAACAATACCAATTTAAACAAATTCGAATAAAAACAGTTGAATTTTAAAACAACCATGTATTTTACATATTATTACAAATTAATATTATTTGAAAACATTGAGATTTTCAACAGTTTCAGTTTTGTGTTTTCATCAAAGATTGAATGTCAACTAAAAAATAATTCCTATATATCTATAAATTCTCTACCATAACTATGAATCAAAAAGATTTATGAGTACCAGGGCTTAACCATTTTTAACACGTATATGTACCAATAACAAACAAAATTTAATTTACATATTTTTTTAATACGTTGATGTTCCCCATGTCTGATTTCGACATGATATTGTGCAGCTTAATTTTTGTCACATATTCTCATAATATATAAATAGTTGAAAAACAAATTACATAATATTATTTCATTTAAAATATCGACTGAGTGCTTAATGTAATTTCAATATCTAATTTGAATTGTTGAAATTTTGTGCATTTCAATGTATTTCGTCACTAACGATCCTATAGTTATAAATATTGCTAGTACAGCAAGATTGATTGAACTTTAGAGTAAATTAGTGTTAAAGTATCGTGTTGTTAGTTGAAATGTGTGTCTTATATATTATATAAAGATATAAACTATTTACTAACAGTCAGTTCGAGTTCATTCGTGTACTCGAATGCCTGAAGATGCCGAAAGGCGAAACCTGGGTCATAAGTGACGAAATACATGGAAAAGTACAAAATTTTAACTATTCAAATTTTACACATATGGTCGTTTCGCCAGTGCTCTGCCAGTTAAGCGACAGGTGTATTTCAAAAGGGATTTTAGTCAATGAATGATAAATACATGCAGGGATTAAGCAATAGAACCAACTTAAAATAAAATAGCTAATATTTTACCAAGCATAAAATAATAGAAATGCCAATTGTGCCAGTGGTCGGCCCCCAAAATCCAATGGTGATAGTAGACAGAACAATAAAAAACATAATGATGCAAAGTATGACAATATAAAGTCCATTTTGTTAGCGATCCCCATACAACATGAATTTGTCGAAACTTCCGAAGTAAAAATGTGCTTTTTTTAATGGCGTATTGCATCATATAGGTCAGTATAGTGCAGATATACACTGGCAAGAGGTAAGACTACCTACACGAATTAAAAAATCTGTTTTTTAAATATATCCACTATTATTTAAGTTTTAAGCTCAAAAGGCCGACTACTGGCGACGGCTGACTTTAGGAACAAGCACCCTTTTATGTTTAGTCGCAAAATACGCAAATATTAATTGTCCAAATGACGTTGATGCTTCAACGAAATTCTCGAAAACAAAATTCTTCAACCATTGTTTATGTTTTATACCGACACAAACGTAATGATGTGGTTATTTGGAATCAATTAATGAAATTTCCTTGTGTTTATGCTCTCTAGTAAACTCGTAGTTTATGTTGTGTTATGTAGCCACGAGTTTTGTATTCAAGATGTGTGATCATAAATTGATTACTTGATCAAAGAAGACATTGGTATACTAGTATAATAGAATATGTACTTTTGTATACCTAATCAATGACGTTACTACATTTGGAGGAAATTTTCCAATGTGTAATTGATCGATAAATTGAAATCAAAAGTTTACAATTTATTATCATTGTCATACATAACAAACAGTAAGCCCATTCAAAGTTACTACACAATTAGGGAACAAATTTCTCTATATATTTTTATATATTTTTGACTATAATGCAAATAAGATGGACATACGATATAAATATTCGTCAAAACAAGAAAATCACGTAGTCAAATACACACAACATTTTTAACCTCGAAAAAGTTTATTAATCAGGAATATATCAATTTAAAAAAAAACGATATAAACAATTATTTAGAATTAATTTAAATACATTAGCGGGTTGGCTGGATGTATTATTTGTTGATTCTAGATGTCTTATGTTATAGTTACAAATGAAAAATAGTACAAACTGTTAGCTCGACAGAATATCATCTAGACCAGTGTCTGCCAAACTTTTTTACTTCACGCCATATTGGTAAATGGGATTTATTCCACGCCACACCAAATAAAAATGCCTGAATAAATGAAGTTTACCTTATTAATATGAATAAAAGATATGATAGTGTAGGAAACAAGTCTTGTGAATGGATTGATGACCGACTGGTCGGTACATTTTATAATCAAGTGATGGAAAATACTTGGAAAATGATGCAGAAAGGAGTTCTAAAGTCGTCTGCACTTCTGGAAAAATTTAAAAATTGTTTGAGGAAGCGTCTACACCTGGGAAGCTATGAAGTTCCGAGTTCTATTCACTCACCTCTCACTCTCACTACTCTGCGTATATAACAGCGTCACTGTACCCCGTGTCGCGTTGACCTCTATGTACGAACGTGACAAATATTTCTTTTAATATGTAGATGTTGAATTTATTTAAAATTGAAGAAATTTTAAATGAAAAGGCGCTATTTAAAAAACAGTTTTGAGGCTTCTTACTTCGCGACACACCTGAGACTTCTCACGGCACACAGTTTGGCAGACACTGGTCTAGACAGAAGGTACGATACCTCGATTCATTTTCAGTAATACTATTTCAATTTATTATTAACCAACATATACTTGGCTCACATATTGTTAAGATTTTTTAAATTTAAAATGTGAAAATAAAACGGTTTAGATTAAATTTACGTTAATAAATTCTATCAATTAGTTTATGGTGATATAAGTGAACAAAGCCATTTTAATTCGTTGTAGTTAAATCGACATGTTAACTATACATATCTAAAAGAAATATTTGTCACGTTCGTACATAGTGCATGGTATTGCAGAATACTTTTCCACCGCATATGACAAACAGTTAAATATGAAACGTGATATACAGGAAGTGCCGCAGGAGAATCTATATGCATACAATTATTTTATTGGAATGAAGTCATCTCGATTATACTATCATAGACTTACCGTGCAAGGAATACTGGGATCAAATCCTGGCTAGGCATAATAAAATATCAATTAATTCTTCGATACTTAAATTGTAGTACGTTATGGTTTCATTCGATCTTTCTAACCTACACATGTTGACCACATCCGATTTTAAAACAAAATACTATTTGAACAATCAGGTATGTAGCACTCATACGCAAAATTTCTGTCATTAAATCATCGTTAAATATATTTTTAAATCGCTGTAATTGGAAAATGAACTGAAAATATATATTTTTTAATTTCTACTGAAAGTTTCCTGCATAGGCATCGTTAATTACCTATATTATTAAGTTAATGTTTGTTGCCAGTTCCAAAAACTTTGTACAACTCAATTAACTTGTAGGACTTTAATATTCATATATTTATATAACACTAAGTTGTGAACTTTAAGCCGCAGTTAGTACCTAGCTAGCTTGTAATATTTTTTTGAAATAATCGTTAGCAACACTTAAAAATTACATGATTGCCGATTACGAGAAACTTCCACAAGTACCTTTTAAGTATTTATCACTATAATAACAATAATTATAAGGTGATTTTTATAGATCATTTTGTTATACACAATATAAATGGAATCATATAACTTATTATCTATGGAAACTTTACTGAACAAATATTAAGTGGATACTATATTATTTATATAAATATTCAGCATGCAAAAAAACGACAACATTACACAAATTCATCACTGAACAATGATCAGAAAGCACTCACATAATGAAAAAAACTTTTTTTTTTAATTTGATTGGTTCCCAGTGAGATTCAAATAAGTATAATATAATTTTATGGCAAACAATAACACATCAATATTTTATAAACAAGTGCCTATACGTTTAATATTTTTCATTATATTAAATCAAAATAATGATTTTTTCTTAAAATAATTATGACACAGCTTTTTAAAAATGGAATTGTTTTTGACAGTTAAATACAAAGAGAATATACCAATGCATAGAGAACTTACCAATGCGTGCCTAATAATTTGGTAATAGGTTTAATTAAATCACACGGTTTTGGAAAAAAACTAGAAAAACATTTAATAAGAGTGATCCATGGCACAATTAAATAACAAAATATTGTAATGTTTCTTAGTTCACTCACCTAGATGGATCTATTTTGTTTATAATTAACGTATACAAGCTATAGTAGAAACGTATGCTATGAAATAACAAACATTTAGAACACGCCACAGCGAGTTGCAATGCTCAACTGATTCGCTCCAACTTCAAGTCCAAATTTTGTTTGGGATGTAAGATAAAAAAGGAGGAGTATTAATTGTTTGGTTGGGGTGGAGCGCTCATCGAAATTGTTATTTTGATATAAAAAATAAGCATATTCAATTTTCTTCATTGATTTCAATGTCAGTTTCCAAAACCATAATATCTGTCTGACATCTTATCATCGTATATATCTTAAAACATAGGACAAAAAAGTAAGGTATTAATTTAATCAAGCAAACAAACAAACAATACATATTTTACCTCATTAACGAAATACACATCTCAAAAATATTGTATAGAATAATTTAAAAACAGTATAATTTCTTGTCCCATGCATTATAAAGCGTGGTGCAAAAATAATATTTAAAAAAGGCTAACAATTAAATGCACTTTTGTTTAGATCATATTCATTTCATAAAAATAATTTTCACTTATAACAAATACATTCCACAAAAAACAAATTATTTCACTAAAAATAAAGTGATCCTAAATAATGAAATATACTTTAACATTGAAGAAATATATTACACTTATGAAAAAATATTTTCACACAGATAAAATAATTTTCACTCAATATAAATACTCACACTTTGAAATCGATAGTTGCACAAAGCTGTAATGAAATGTCACTTATTATTCTACCTTATATTAGGCCGCCTATATTGTCTTTGATCCACGCATTAGAATACATTACACAAACCAAACCAGACCAACCCTAACATAACCTACTACAACTTAACTCACTTTATTAAAAGAATTCGTGACTAAGTGGAAACTATTAAAAACAAAGTTTGAGTGTACTATCTAATCCAAAGTGCAAACCTTTGAAATAAAAGTTGTAGTGTACCAAGTGAATACTATCTAACACAAAGTGCAATTATCTATAACCTTTTAAAAAATGGTAAGTATCATCATGTTAGCAAGTATGGTGTAATTAAATAAAATATTACCAATTTAGTAAAGAGTTTTTTTTTATTTAAACGACTTTTTAGAAAACAATATAAATGTGTGTCGTACACATCATCTTGAGTAAAGGTATTTTATTTTTATTTTTTTGTTGTGATTTATGCACCCCAATGTTTTGAACTGTCGGCGTGCGTGGCGTAGTTGGTAGCGTAGCTGGCTACGGTTACGGATGTCTCGAGTTCAATTCCTGGTGCGGACGGTTTTCACAGATTGATCTTTCAATCGATTTATGGATTTCTGTTCGTAGTCTGAGTCCTCCCTTCCACCAATCCCATCCTCACGAGGCGTAACGAGAGCGATTAGCTAACCACTAATCCTGTCATAGCCCTATCCTTCTATCTCTACTCTCTTCGAAAAAAAGAGAGGTTGACAAGCAGTTCTCGTAGAAAAATTCTCTCAAGATACCTCCATTAGGATACCATATGCTCCACATTGGGAGCGGACATGGAAAAAAATATATTTTGATCGGAAGGATCTACAAATGTTAAAATTGTATGGAAAGCGGATTATTTTGAAGTGTATACGATATTATTATATTATTTTTCACTTACTATCACTAGTGTAGAACGTGTATTTAGCAAATAAAAAACAATAAAAGACTACAGAAGAAATTTAATCGATCAATCTAGACTTAGTGAATTAGTTATATAACTATTGAATATAAAAAAGCTCAGAAAATGTCTTTAAAGATGTTATTTCAGAATTTGAAAATTTAAAGGATCCTTGGTAACTATGGCATGAGGTCCAAATTTTTTTAGATACGCCACTGGCTAATTAAACAAATTGTATTATATCAAAATATGTTTAAAACACATTCCAAAAACACAAAAACTCCACCCTATTTTCTCACCTTATAGGCCAAGTTTACTGTGTAGGTCGCTATAGGTATCTTCTTGATGGATGCCATTTTTACCTATAAGAGTACTTTTGTATCTAACCATAAAACCAGTTTTATAGTATTTCAATAAATTTGTCAGGTCTACCACATTTGGTCGCAGATATGAAAATAAATAGAATATATTATAACCATCTATTTTTTTTAATTATAAAATTGTCATCGTATTCCGGTTTGAAAAATATGCAGTTATAAATAATATGTGTTTGTTTTTAATGAATACAAAAATATATTACATCTTATTGCCAGTGCACCAGATACTTTTTAAGCATTTGAAATAAACTACTGTGACCAAGATTTCTAATGTTTAATTTAAGAAATCAAAATTCGATATTGACCTTGCTAGGGGTTTCCGCAAGCTTTAGATCGCTGAATAATTAATCTCTTACGACTTTACAGAAACAGACAGTAATATAGAAGAGTGTGTCAGAAGTTGGTAGAGTTTTAAAAGCAAGGCGTGACTTCAAAAAATATACTTTAAAAGTGTTCATTTCTCTATGTATCGCCACCACATCTGTACTCTTTGTAAAGCTTTTGTACTCCTAATTGACCATTTCTCAAGCTCGACCACTTTTTTCATAAAATGTAAAAAAGGAAGGATTCATTTAGGCAAATTTTAGTAGTTAGCTAATCGTTTTCTCTACGCCCAGTTTCAAGTCTGATAAGGTAGGTGGGAAGAGATAAAAATGTCAAAGAGAAATACTGTAAAAAGTAATAAAATGATGATAATTATTTCAATTGAAGTTGGACACCATGTCAATTTATTATGTCACTGTGATAATCGAAAATATTATCAAAAATAAATAAATACATTCATTTTATAGAAATTGTACATTGTTTAGAGTAATGGAACCAATCTCTGTTCTATATCTTTTGTATACGTTTCTTTTACATGGAGGTACCTGCAACGTGTACCCAAATCGAAAAGAAACTCGGGTATAAATTCACGTGCTGCCAATTTTTATCGAAGTCGTCGAAACCATAGACAACATTTTTTCCTTAAAAATTGTTCTTCGCGAGTGAGCCGCCGGTTGCAAGGGCTGTCCGGCTGATCAATGCACTGCCTAGAGCTGTGCTCCGCAACCTTTTCTCACCCATGGTACACCTAAGTCCACATTAATATTTCGCGGCACGCCATAGGAAATATATGAATTTCATAAACAAAACTTACAATTTATTAATTTGTTTTTATTAGATGAATTTGGAAAACTAGCTTATATATCTGATAAGGTTCTTTATTTGATAATGTGTATTATTATGAGACATTCGTTCATTGTTTGTAATAATTCTACTAAGAAATTTTTCTCCATCAATGCTTCCCAATAAATGCAGCAACGTGTAATTTTACCCGAAGGATTTTTTGTTTTACACACGAGACAAACCTCATCTTAATCCACATTATTGCAGTTACACTGACCGTGTAAACATTATATATACAATTATTATATTATATATCAAAATAACTCACTGGCCTAGAGCAGTGCTCCGCAACCGCTGCTCCGTGAGGTAATGCTAAGTGCGCAGCGGCGCATGGCTTCATTGAAAAAAAAAATGAATTAATTGGTCTCTTATTTTATTTACCAAATGAAAAACATAAACTAATGTAAGTTACTTGTGTATAAATATTTTTACTTGTGATGTGCCGTGGAAATGCCAGGAACCACTGGTTGCCGACCGCTGCTCTACACTAACATGATCAATATATCTACCGTATGACCACAACTTAATTTACATAGTAAATTATAACCTTATTTCAATTCTGTACCTACGGTCACTTCTTAATTCGAAATACAATGTTTGTCGTTTTCTTATTACTGATTCTTTTATTGAACGCATTACTCCAAATATTTTGTATTTGTTATGAAACAATTATAAATGTACGATTTATCACGAACGGTTAGTAGTTAGGGTTAGGAAAACATATGCAAAAAAAAAAACCAACAAAATATCAATTCAAAGAAAAAAATATCTATGCTGGATTATAAGTGAAGTCAATACGTTCCACAGTAATAGTGGTAATAACTTTACCTTAGCGAACAGATGTGTCTAGGTTTAATTCCAAGCAAGATCATTATCCAATTCTGATTTTTTTGAGATGTTGGATATTTGTGTGTGTGGTAAAATCTCTCATCGAATTGATCTCGAATATTTCATCTTTTATGATTTTTCGATTTCAAAATAGGTATTCTTCGTGTTTACAGCAATAAATTGTAATGCAAAATGTGTATATTTTTTTATATATTCATACAGCGGCCAGCAAACTTTTTGGCTCATGGACCACTAAATTCATAATTTTAATCCAGCGGACCACTAACGGGACTTTTCTTTTATTAAGCTGTGTTAAATGTTATACATTTCTTTTATTAAGCACAATAGTGCTGGTTAAAAGATTGGTTCCGTGCAACTCTGCATATGATAAATATGAGGCGTAAATTCGTTCCTTTTCTTGATCGTTATTCCGTTTTAGAAGCCGCGAAATAGCGGCTGCATACACATAACGGATAGAAGTGGGGCAACCAGCTTGTAATGAAAAAATGCGATCAAATTAGACATAAAATGCACCTAGTTCATAAAATAAAACTATCGACTATAATTAAATGCAATATATAAACTTCTAGCATTAAGCATTTCTAATGTGCTGGATGTTCCGACTTGTTTGAAATAAGAAAATTCATATTTGGCTCCAATGATGTAACTGCAAGAAGAAGATCCATACAAAAATGAAAAGGTATTGTTCGGTTAATGATTTTTTTGCGTTGGTTTGCTATGGATTGGAAAATTCAAATAATGACAGATTTCTTTGTGGACCACCGACATTTTAGCGCGGCCCAACACTTTGCCTACCACCGGTATATCTAATGCCATCGATGTCTGTGACGTGTCTTATTAAATACAGAATGAATAATAGTTCACTGTTCATAGGCAGGTAGTCTTCAAATAAAATAAAAAAATGTTCTTAAGATTTCCCTGATATCCAGAATACCCTGTATCCGCCTCCGTCAACCAACCAGAATCATTCATTATTATTTCATTGCTTATCTGGTGTCGACGGTTTCATACAGATGCTCATCAGCGGGCTGTTGGTTCCACAGTGTCCACATTAAATGTTCAAACTTTAGTAGTGTTGTATTACTTGCTCTTTGCAGGTCGTGCGTCAAATAGACACAACTCCACAATATACTGTTCTATCTCCACGGATAGAGTTCAATGGGTCATTATCAATTAACTGCAAACGTTGTACATTATTTTCGTTGATTTGGTGAGTGAGACTTTAAAGATAAAACTCTTCATCTACTCCAATATAAAACTTCATCAATTTGTAACGATATAAAAAAAAAAAAGTGTTATCAACATTTATAAATAATTGTATTACTACTCAAGAACGTGATAACTTTTTTCTAGAACATCATTATAATGATAACGTTATTTGAACAATGTAAATGTGTTAAATGATCAATAAATCATAGTAAAGAACTATTGTAGACACTCGTTGAAAGAAAACTGTACTTAAAGTTTTACAGCTTATAAATACTGAACGTGACCTTATCAGGAATCCAGGAAGTAATCAAAATTCAGGACGTTACCGGTCACTAACAATGCTTCATACTCCAAATACTTGTTCCTAATTTTGTTCTGTATTTAAAAATATAATGTATAACAGGCGATTCATTGTATTAAAAAAAAACATTATCTTTGAAAGAAGCATAAGTACATTATTTGACTGTTAAATTAATATCTACGGCTATTTAAATGTATAATTATAAGTGTTCATTGCATGGATTAATTCAAACGACATATTCAATAATTATACAGTAATTTTAACTGCTTATCTATAAAAAATATATTAACTATGTAATCAATCCAATGGCATCATACATAACTTAGACCGAGGAATCCTAGGGCGTTAATTCTTTCGTATTTTTTCCATCTTGGCGTCAAACGAATTATGTATGTATTACCAAAAATTACTTACGAAACGTTATGTTAATCTATTTTAAATATGAATTAATTATGTCGCATTTAGTAAATTTCTTAATTTTGTTTTAATATACATAGTATTGAAATAAGAAACAAATGTAAACAAATCGAAATCTATTTCATAATATGAAGACATACTCAATAAAAACAACTTGGTTATCTTTTATCCTTCTCAAAATTTTGTTGTTCATTTGAATAGATTTTGAATAAAAATCCTGGATTGTGAATACTAGTAATCTAAATATAGTTATAAGTAATTTATGTAAGATATTTAAACTGCGTTGTAGCAAGATTCAAACAGCACAATACTAAGTTTTTGCTGATGTAAGTGGCTCGCAATATATTGTTGAGTAGGCGAATATCTAAATATCAGTACAAATATCATTGTAATCAGTGTTCCTTAGCCTTTTCACACCTGTAGAGCGATGGAAATATGAGAAATATTTTGCGAACCGATAACGCAGAACAAAAACGTTTATTATTATAGTACATATTTTGTTTTTTGGTATTTAAATCTTATATTATTACGGTATGCATTACAGACATGCAAATACAAAAAGAAAATAAATATTATTAACTGAAATAATCATAAACCGATCAGTATTTGTCAATGGGTATTATAATATTCGGCAGGGTCCGTGGTCAAGTGGCAAACGTCGTTGGTTACGGTTGCGGTGCTAAAGAGTTCCCAGTACGGACAATTTCATAACTTAATAATCATACATATTGCCTACATTCGGCGAAATAAGGGGCGGCAAAACAAAAAAAATGTCAGTAAATTGACGCAATAGGCGAATCGAATGAACGAATCGTCTTTCACACATTCTCATATGATTAAATATAGTAAAATATTCCATATTTATGTCAATAATTTTCTATTCATAAATTCTTTGACTATTTGTTAACAAATGTCATAATACTGCATTTAATAGTTGCGTCTATTTACAGGCATGAGTTGCTAATAAAGGACAGAATAAATTCATTATTATATCGGACGATATCGTGAATATCTGCTTTGGTGGGTAAATAGTAACATCTTTATTTCTGTAAAAAAATTAAAATAGCTATCAATAGTGTCGATGCTTACAGACTTTGTTTACATTGACATCATCTTATTATATTATATGTTGAAATAATAGATAGGAAAACTCAAATGAAAATGAAAGAAATTTTAATAACCTTGATAATAAACAAAGGACATTGATTAAGAAAAGATTAGGTATTGATGTAGTCAAAATTGGTAAGCAATAGATATTATATCGATTACACAACTAGAAATTGGTAGTTTTGAAAAATGGCCCATCAAAGTTTTGGCTCATCTAAACTGACTTGTAAAAAAGCGATGGCTTATTATTTGTTTATTGTTTGAGGATTAAAGGTTGTTTCTTTGTGGAACGCCACGATTCACAAAAATATATTTCCGCAATACTGTATTTCGATATGTATGTATATTGGACTGAGAAATTATTTAATTTTGTTTATTTCCATATGCAAATATCTACCTTCTGAGAGAAAGCCTGTACATTTTACAAGCTGTACTTTTGTGGAACTGTAGAAAAGCGGTGTTCGAATATAATGGCCAACTTAACTCAAAACTTTAAATTTTTGACTTATCGTCCTACGGAACTGGGTCATCGATATATTTAATTTATTTAACCTTCGTAATGGTTCCCCAAAGCTTGGTACCCGGGGCGGACAGCTCACACCTTAGACCTCTATCTACTCTAAAGAATATTTAAACACAAATACTTTGCTACATTTTACCATATTATAATGGAGTTCTACTCAGTAAATGCTAATGCTATCAATAATAATATGTATGTACTCCACAATAGAGTTGCATAGTTTCATAAGTTGTTGACTTCATTTTTTTTCCTTCCAAGTAATTACTTAATTCTGTAATGGCAGTTTTGATTAGTGTTAAAAATGTATTAAACAACCTCTTTCTGAAACAGTATGACTCAAATATTATGAATAAATACAATGTGAAAATTTACGTACACACCTAAATGTTAAATGTATAATGTACAACATGACTCGCTAATTGATTTCAATCTATCAAAAAAATTGTTCTGATTTCCAAACTCTTTTTTCCGTGACGAAATAATTATGTAAAGTAGGTATTCTCTATGATGTAATCTACACTATCTACAGCCAAAGGACAATAAAAGTGTGACTATAGCATTGTCATGGCGCCGACGACATGGATTTGGTGCACAGAAAAGTTATTTTCTTATAACTGTTGTTTCATTCGTAGATTTACTGTAATATCTTGACTATTTTTATGAATATGAATACATCTTCGATATTCATATTTAAAAAAGTGGATGATGGAAAAAATATCAACAGAGTAGGTTGACAACAGGTCTCTTTTTAAGAGAACATGTTCTCTTTTTTTCTATTATATTATACCCAGAATGTCCTCTTTTTCAATTTTGAAAATTTCCGCTGTCCCGGGGTATTTTGAACGTAGTAAATAATTGCAAAAATATTTCATGTTTAGAATTTTAAATAGAAATAAAAGAAAATAAGAAACTTGCACCAAGTTACCTGTGTAGATAAATATAGAAATAGCGATTATGAAATTGAGAATAAAAATGAAGATTATTGAATTCAACAATTGATATTTAAGTGAACTTGTCATGTTCCAAACTATTAGTACGTATGCATGTGCCCGTTATTATTAAAGTGGAATAAGTAATATAATATTTCGTTTGAGATAATTGGACTTTTGCGTAAATTTGTTTTAAAAAATATTTTCATACTTCATAAAAATACATTATGATTACCCCTACAGATATAATCTTTTCTGTACTGGTGGAATTTTACGATTACCTTGTAGAATAATGGTATTTTTGGTACCTTAAATGACTTATTCCACTTTAATAATAACCAGCCCACTTACAAAGAAAATTGTACAAAATAAACATTTTTTTGTTAAATGTTCTCTTTTTTGTCTATAACACTTGACAATCCTACGTCAGAAAGGAAGCCTGCTTGAATTTTAGAAACGAGTCTTCCAATTAATACCTCTAATACTCTGATTAATCTGATTCACAAAATTGTATATTACGATATTTACTTGATTATACTTGATGTCTTCTGTGTGCCTCTCTTGCTTGATGTGCCAGTCTCTTATATTGCATATTAGATATTATATAACCATACGTAAATAAATAAAAATAACGTACCTTTAAGTGTATAGTCACCTAGATATTTGTAGAATAAATACTGTTGCTTATCAAATAATCACATATAACAATCTATAACATATCGGTCAATAAGAGATATGTTTTATGAACTAAAAATAATAATATATAGCTTCAGGCATTATCATTACTAATATAAAATATTACACTATACGCAGCTAGGGTTGTTGATATGATTCGATAATGAAAGTAGGCGTTTCAAACCCTTAAGGTGCTTTATATTAGCATTATCGAATCTTCTTTCATCAATTTCTAAATACCTTTAGTTACAGTAAACTATAGTTCTTCAAAAAGATAGGATGAGTGACACAATCAGTGCTACACTGAGAGTGGGTCATTGTGTTAAAAAAATATATATTTTTAAATTTACTTTTTAAATCATGTCCCCTGCCTATGTGCAGTAAGTATATGGACTCCTAAAGAATGATTTTATTAAAGTGTTTTCAACATGAACTGGTTGCACGTCACTTGTTCAATTTCCATTTTTAGATGGGATATGTGTGGAGTGGGGAATAGCCTATTTGGCTAATTGCTCTCACTGCACGCAGAATTGTATAATTCTTAATTATTATCTTCCAACATTCTAAATCTCAAAATTTTTTCCACCACATTTACCGGTGTGTATTTATGTTTTCAGTGAGAAGAATCTATGTTCAAGATGCTGTCTACACAGCTTTTTGTGGTGCTGGTATCAGCTCTACTGTGTAACCATGTTTCTAGTTATAAGATCCTTGTTATGGCTCCGCCACCATCAAGAAGTCATTACAACTTGGGAAAAGCTGCAGCAGATATTCTTCACGAGAGGAAGCATGAGGTAATTTAAATAACTATTCTTTATTGATTCAGAGCATCGTGTGAACGCTATATTTAAAAACATAATTACGTAACATATTGTGGTCCAATTTTCTAAATAAATATAATAGTATACTCTTATCTTACAAGATTTTTCAAGAAAATAATGACAGATTTTTTTACTTGGAACATTCCACCATTCAACGAAGAAAACTAACGGCCACCAAAGATGTCTAAAACAGGAATCTCCTTCATTTTAATATGTTTCTATTCAACACTATTGAAAATATTGAGTTGCATATGAAATATTTTTGTTTTGTATCATATTTCTATTCACCTTAGTAAGATTAGTCGAATAGCAACAATCTAATATATAAAAATCAATGCTGGTTTGTTCGTATCTTATCCACTGCCATACCGTTCATACGATTCCGATAAAACTTTGTCAAGTTATTGCTTGCGCTTAGGCCCCACCTGGTCGGAGCCCGACATTCAGCTTTTTAATTCTTAACTTACAGTAGGTCTAATTATATATATATAAAAATCAATCTCACAATCCAGATATATCTAAAATCTAAAATATAGAATCGAATTCGTACAAATAGCCACATTTCAGAAAACCTTCTGATTTATTCATGTACGCACCAGACAAAAAACAAAAAATACTGTGTGTCCAAAAGCATTTCAATAAACAGAATTAAACAAAGCATTTCAATAACACTTTCTTTCTTTGAGTGGCATTGCAACGCATGCAGGGTACTCACTAGTGGTCTATAAATATTTAATTTATCTATTTAAAAAAAAAAAGAAATTTTAAGATGTGTACAGTCCTAGACCTGTGCTGCCCTCTATAATAACATTATGTTACTAAATATAACAGTTGTAGTTACTTATTCCTTTATTATAATATTTACAGGTCACTTTAGTGAGCGCATTTAAAAGTGATAAACCACAATACAGAGAAATCGTCATTGAAAAAATGATGTCCATAAAAGGTACACAAAAAATATATTTTTATTATTAATCCTTGATGAAATGACAAAAGTTGTAATAAAATATGCATTCAGTGCTTATTCCACATTCTGTTTATTATTAATAAATGTTTTGCTCAGTCAACATGAATTTTCAAGCAAGTCAATCAATGGCGTTTAGATGAATTTATAATGATTAAGATCCGTAACCGACGCCAATGACGTTGACCACTGCACCACGGGTTCGAGTACCAGAATGGACAGTTTCATAAATTGATCTAAGTTCGAAGGCATGGAATGTCTATTTCCTACCAAACCCATCCTATCCTAAGAACGGGGTGTATCGAGAACGATTAGATAACCAATAACCCTATCTTTCTATCTCTTCAATAAAGAGAGGTCTAGCAACTGAGTAATAAGCAGTTCTCATAAAAAAACTTCTGTTGAGATACCTCCATTAGAGAGCCATATTCTCCATCCCAATCCTCTCTCCCAATGGAGCGGACTTTGTTTAAAAAAAGATCAATTTACAAGCTACATGAAACAAATTGTTGAAGAGAGTAAGATGAAGTTAATAATACAATATTATTACATGCTTTCCAGCAGAATTTACAGAATGGATTCAATTTTACTTTTTGAAAACCTTTTGGTGTCTGCTGGAAGATGTTAGAGGCCAAGAAAAAAGTGTAAATATTATCTTGGATTTTAATAATAATAAATGGGACACCAAATGTTTCAAAACGGATAACTGTTTTTACATGCCATTTACATTGATTAAAATAGTTGGTTGGACTTTTTACATTCAATTAAAATAGTAAAATTTAAAAATTATTATTATTTTTACTGAATCATGATGGCAGTTAGTAATTATGTATTATTATTAGTATATTTAATTATTTATTTTAATTTACAGACGACTCGCTTATGGATTTCGATACAATAGGCACAAGACCGGTTGTTTCAATGTTTTCCTTCATAAATGAATTTGTGTTGAACATGACAAAAATGATGATGGACGATCCGAATATGAAGAAATTATACGAAAACAAGGAGGAGAAATTTGATTTAGTTGTCATGGAACACTTCATGAATGACCTGTTAATAGGGTATATTATCATTTCAATTTGAAACTATATTAATTGTATGCCTACCGACCAATACCTAACCCTCCTTACCTAGCCCCAATTGTTGGCATTATATTATAATAACAACAAAACATTCCAATAATGGAGTATAAACATAATATATGTGCCATTTTTGCAGCTTTGGCGTCAGATTCGATTGTCCAGTTGTGATAATATCCCCGATGCCTTTGACGGCTCCTATAGCAAAATTGACAGGAAATCCAATTTCTTCTGCTACTGTACCGAGTATCTTTTTGGCATTACCAACAAATATGAATCTATGGGAAAGGACAACTAATGTTGCTATAAATTTAATACAAGAGGTAATGGGATGGTAAGTAATGACATTTTTTATTTATTGTTATTTATGTAGGGCAGATAAATACAACTGAAAATTGATGCGATTACCTTCATACTTGAATTCCTTTGAGTTTAGAGCCAGAATGCACACTGACACTAGAAACACAGTTTTAAAACCATTAAAGTAAACTGTAAGAACATGCAGCATTGGCACCTGACTGTAAAAGAGGTCTTTAAAATCAGTTACTCTCATTACGAATGGCTGTCTTATTACTAAGAAAAATAATTTGAAAAAGTCATTCATTATAACATTTCATTTATGCCTTTTTCCGTTAATTCGAACTTAGTGCAACAAAACTAGATTTTATTCCTAACATCACAATGTGACACCATAATATGATTATAATTATTATAATCAATCAATAGATATTATAAAGGCATGTACATAGGTTACTTTACAGTTATTTCAAAATAAATCTTGTAATGGAAATCATTTGACATTGTTTATTCTCCAGGTTGTTAATAAAGCCAGCTCAAAAAGTGCTTTATGATAAATACTTGAAAGCAGAATCACAAAAGGTTGCTTTTGAAAACCTTTCTTCAAAAATTGCTATGGTGCTTGTGAATAGTCATCCGACATTAAGTGTCGCCCGACCTCTCCTTCCAAACACTATTGACATTGGGGGATACCACATCGGTGACGCTAAGCCACTACCGCAGGTAAGAGAGAATTAAATTATGCCAAGTTTTTTCATACTGACTTTTTTTGTATTTTTTTATAAAAACATAATAATTATACTACAGCAAAAAAACATTAAGCATGTACAATATTTAGATATATTATGCTCAAATCATGAATTTGGACTATTTAGTTTTACTTAGGATAGTTCAATAAATAAAATCTTCATTATTACATAATTTTTAATCACAAGAAAACCAAAATACAAGATTATAAATATTAAAACCAAAAGAACAAACATCAGTAAAAATAATTGCTGAAAAATGAAATTGCAATGACGTTCCAACCTCTTTATTAAAGTATCTGATCATTTATGTTATTTGAATTAATTCATGTCGATTTGCTAATATCGATAAATCATATTTCAATAATTCATTTTTCCAGGATTTAAAAAAGATTTTAGACAATGCAAAGCAGGGGGTCATTTACTTCAGTATGGGAAGTAACTTGAAAAGTTCTATGATGTCCAAAACAGTTCATCAAGGAATTCTGAAAACATTTTCAAAACTGAAGCAAACCATATTATGGAAGTTCGAAGAGGACTTGCCAGGAAGGCCTGACAATGTTATCATCAAGAAGTGGATGCCACAAGATGCCATATTAGGTTATAAAGCAATTAAACAATCATGGTTATTTATTGTAGTTTATTTTTTGTAAGAAAATATTGTACATAGATCTGACGTACGAATTCAACTGAAAGATATAAATTTAAAGATTTCACTCTGTAACAATTTAAGTACACATTACCTCGCTTATGGCATTTACTGACATATATTAATACATTTACAAGTCAGCTTATCAATGGCAGCCAAAATTATTCCTGCGTAGATTTATAATACACAATATGATTATTTTACAGCCCACCCTAATGTGAAAGTATTTATTTCACACGGAGGTCTTCTCAGCTGTACAGAGGCGGTACACCATGGAGTTTCAATTCTAGCCATTCCAATCTTTGGAGACCAGAAATCCAACGCTAGAGGTATTGTGGAAAGGGGACAAGGGCTTACCTTAGATTATACCAATTTGACGGAGACTTCCTTAACATGGGCACTGAATGAAATGCTGACTAATACAAAGTATGTAAATATTTGGAAATATAGATTTATGCTAGAAGTCTACCCTAGTTTATGTGCATACATTTTGAAATAAGATTATAATATAATGCTTTTGAATACATAAATTTGCGCGCAATAGCATATCATACGTTAATATGTCATGTAAAGTGTACACTGTCACTCCTTGCAAGATGGCCGGACAACCGCAATTTTTTTTAACCATGTCCGCTCCCAATGTAGCACATGAACTCCTAATGAAGCTTATCTCAACAGAAGTTTTCTTCGAGAATTGCTTGTTACTAAGTTGCTCAGCCTCTCTTTCGAAGAGAGTAAGAATAGAAGAATAGGGCTAGAACAGGACACATAATTAGCTAATTTTTAGGATCGGATGGATGGGAGGGTATTTTTAGACATTCAACCAGGTCTTCAAACAGAAATCCATAAATCGATTGAAAAATCAGTTTTTGAAACTATCCGTACTGGAATTCAAACCAATGAGCACCCAACCATATTCAACAACGTTGACCATTCAACCATGGCCCCGGAATTTTTATTTAATGTTGGTTAGTCTCACAATACAGTTGGGATATGTAATATTGAAAAAAAGGAAAAGCTCCTTAATAGGCATAATCAGAATTAAAATATAAACAGAAAAAATAGTAAAAAATTATCTGGTGATATTGTTTAGTGTCTAGTCATTTGTATGTGGTCCAAATGTCGTACACCCAACAATAAATTAAAATTTATTGATATTAAATTTATTTATTTCTTTCCAAAGGCAATGTTTTCAACACTATTTACTAAACTTAATTATTCCTTGAAATAGGATTTTTTTATTTTTAATGTGAATTTTATCCCTGTCATTTCCTTTTAAGGTACCAGGAAAATTCTAAAAAGCTTAACCGACTCTTCCACGATAGGCCGATGAGACCGAGAGATGTGCTCGCGTTCTATGTTGAGCATGCAATCCGATCTGGCGGTGCACCACACCTGTCTCCACCGAGGATATCAAGATGTGCAGAACTTCTTTTAGATGTCTTCGGTCTATTGATTCTTCCTCCATTATTGATAATGGCAATTTTGATACTGACTTGTCGAAGATGTTGCAGGGCAAAGGATAGTAAGAAAAAGGATAAAGAAGTCAAGGAAAAGGGAGGCAAACAGAAGAAAAACTAATTTGTGATATAATTTGTTTGTATGGATAAAAGCAATTTTCAAGTTTTAATTGTGTAAATTTGTACATAGAAATAATTTTGATTTTTGAATTATTTTTGTACCAATAAAATATTCCTGTCATAAGTAACATACTGTTTTTTTTTTTAATAATGTCTGCTCCCAATATTATTCCTATGGGAATACTTTAACAGTAAGTATTTGTTGGTTGCTCGCCCTTGGGTTACAAAGAATTGACAGCTCATATCTTTGGATAGAAATTTATATATCGATAAAAAAATCAATATTTGATATTTCGAATGCTGGAATGCGAATATCTGGAATATATGCATGGAAGCATAGAACCACTATATAAGACCACTGCAGTTTTTAAATTTACATATGTTTTACTTTTTTACAAATATATTGACATAGCTCTGGCAAAAACATTATTTTGGAGATATTAGTTATACAAAAATCGCTGTTGAACATTATATTTGTTAATCAAATACAATTAAGCAATGTATTTATTGTACAAGTTTGTTGGGCACTGATTAAATGTGAATTTAGCTAAAATATTAAAATTTCAAAAAGTCTTAAATATATTATTTGGTCATTTTTGCTTTCTATATTTTCCAAGGTAGGTGTTTTTAAAGAGAATAAATCTTTTGATGAAGTGTGGCGATCAGGGGAAGAGTATCAAAAAATATCCAATATCAAACCATGTCATTTATGGATGACTCCCCTACATAGTGTTTATCGCGTTGAAAATGTTACTCAGAGTATCTGTAGATATATGAACAATAATAATTTTACTGTAGATTATTTCAAAAAATTAATAAATCATGCAAGATAATTGGTTATTAATTTTATTAAAATAATTATTGTAAGTAATACCACCATATACACTTCTGTATATTATATATTATATTCTGTAAAATTAAATTATTCAGTCAATTTTTCTTCTTCTTTCCCATAGATTTTACATTTTTATCTTTTTTTGTCTTACTGTCGACAGTTCCTTTAAAACACTTTCTACAAGCAATAGCTGCTACCACAAGCAGTAAAAATGGAGGCACTGATATCAGAACAAATACATCAAGAAGTAATTCTGAGCAGCGAGAAAGCTTCGGAGAAGATAAATGCGGTGCGCCACCAGTTCTGATGACGTGTTCTGCATAGAATTTCACCATGTCCCGTGGCTTCAAAGGTCTGTCATGGTAAAGCTTGTGAAGTTGTTTGGCATTTTCAGCGTATCTACAAAATAAAAAGGAATATTTAAAGTAATGTCAATTTTATAGGGTAAAAATTAGAGATTGTATTTAAAATTGCCCACAAAGCTTAATAAATTAGATGGATACATGCAAGAACATGTTATTCAAAATCGAAGCTATAGTAAAAGCCTCACAGAACCGATCTATCAGTACAAAATGACGTATCAAGTGAAAAACAATAAAATAAATTTGTGATCTTATATAATTGACTTATATAATATATGATATAAAAGTTTGCACCCATAGACAGGTGCCCTTGGGTTTAAAGGGGTACTGATTTTAAGATGAGCCTGCAACTTGAAAATAAAATAAAGTGATATAACACTGCACCATCTTTTTCACATTGAAAGTGAATTGTAACAGGTAAGTATTAACCCCAATTAAATGAATAAAGTGGAATATTAGTTAACAATGTTACCTTGGATTAGTCAACAATTCATTCAATGCCCAAGTCAATGAAGATGATGACTCAGTCAGATTTAAATAATCTAATGCAATACCATGACCTCTATCGACTACTCCTAAAGCATTATGATTCTGGTCTCCAAATATTGGCATGACTAACATAGGTACTCCATAATGAATCGCTTCTGTGCAACTGAGAAGACCTCCGTGCGATATGAATACTTTCACATTAGGATGAGCTAGAATGAAAAATATTTACATAATTTTTAGTTGAATTAATGTAATCTTGCGTTAAAGATTTACTTTCATAACCTAACAAATAGTGTAATATAGACATAGAGCTACCTAATATTTAAAAAAGATGTTTGTTTTACTGCAATCTAAGGTGTTATTCATTTGACAGAATAGTGATAGCTGTACATAGGAATCTGTTTTAAAGACATTCTAAGCAATTCAGCTATGTAAGTTCTTGCATATTGAAGCTTATATAAAGATATAAAAACAAACACAAAATAGTTGAAGTTTAGTGTAAATCAGTTTAACTGACAGTTGAGAGAAGACGTCTTCATTTTGATCACATCGCTTATCGATGGCACCTTAAATTATTATTTAATAATGAAACTTTGACAATTTCATCACAATCATCATGTGAACAAATTTGATGAAATTCTGTAGAATACGAGAAATTAAATCGCTTGGCAATAATCAGATGTCAGAGCCTGTTAAGCTCCACTTCAAATTGAAGCCAAATGGATAATTTCAATCGGTGCAGTGCTCACGCTGCTAAGGAATATAAGGGTGTCTAGAGGAGCATTTACAATGAAACACGACTGCAGACAATACAGATAGTTCACTCTGAGTTATCAGGTTTTCCTTACATGAATCAGCCTCCAGCCAATTACATTTGATGTGAAATGATCTCCAAGTTCAATTCCCAGCATAGCTTTTATTAGCAGTAAACGCTAAGGTAAGAAGGCATAAAAATAGACCTACTTAAATATAAGCAAGTGGCTGTGGGCTGTTGTATTTATAAACGGGCAGCTCTATGTAGTTATGTCATTTGATCGCATAGAGAACTATACTTTTTTTGATCGCATTGGGAGCAGTACTGAGCAATCAGTATGTATTGTTTCTATAAGCTAATATCGAATTACCTAATATTAAAAAAAATTACCTAATATCGAGGTTTGCGGCATCCATTTCCTGATGATGACATTGCGTGGTTTCCCTGGAAGATCTTCTTCAAACTTCCATAAGACAGTTTGTTTAAGTTTTGAAAGTGCCATCAGTATATTAAGCTGAGTCTCTTTGGACATCTGAGAGCTCAGTAAATTACTTCCCATACTAAAGTAAATAACTCCATCTTTTGCCGAGTCCATGACTGTCTGTAAGTCCTGGAAAAATAAAATGAAGAGTAATAATTGTTAACAAGCTGCTATGGTCTACAAAAAAAATTCGAACCAAGTGTATATCCAAGAAAATGAAGATAATATATGGTTTCATAAAACTAGGACAATTTTAGTGCACAAAACTTGATGTCCTATAAACTACATCAATTCATATCTTTGGTGAAAAGTTAAAAAAATATACTTTGTGAGATTAACGACAAATGCGTCTGCAATGATTTAGTCAAATTTATTTCCTTTTAAATATGATACTAGTAGATTCACTATCAATAAAGCATATTATTTTTTACAGCATTCATTACAAAGGTTGCAGTTGTAGAAAGAATTCGAGAAGGATTATCAAGAACACGATCTGGTGAAATAATGACACAATGGTGCAAGAAACTAAATCTCATCTTGAGCTATAATATACCAATGGTGTTCTTTGTATAATATTTTACCTGTGGCAATAGTTTAGCTTCTCCGATATGATATCCTCCAACCTCCACGACATTTGGTAAGAGAGGCCTAGCAGCACCAATCGACGGATGAGTGTTACTCATAACGAGGGAGATTCTTGAATTCAAGTTTTCAAATGGAACTTTCTTGGCTTCATCGGGAAATAGATCTTGATAAAATTCTTTCTGTGCGGGATTAATCAGCCACCTAAGAACATTTATATTTCTCAGTATATAAAAAAATAATAGTTTCATTATTATTCGTGCAAGTCCTCTTCGCCATTAGCCAATGCAAAATTATTTTTTTGAATGTTGAATCACTCTTTCTCGAGCCTCATATAGTTAAATAGATCGAAAGTAACATTAATGCTTTCAGTTCATGAGCCACATACACAAGTATAGCTTGCTACATTTTATAGAAATAGAAGGATGTTCTGAATATATACTAATTTCTCGTTGATTTAAGTTTGGCTTTTTTTTTAAAACCATGTCCGCTCCCAATGTGCACCATATGGACTCCTAATGGTGTTTATCTTAACAGAAGTTTTTCTACAATAACTACTCGTTACTCGACCTTCCCTTTTTCGAAGGGAGTAGGGATAGAAGGATAAGGCTAGGACAGGACGAGCGGTTAGCTTATTGTTCTCGCTGCGCCACGTTAATTAGGATCGGGTGGGTGGCAGTTAATTCTAGACATCAAAGACATCCATGCCTTTGAACTGAAATCTATAAATCGATTGAAGGATCTGACCCTATTGGGATTCGAACCTGTGAGCACCGTAACCGAAGCCAACGACGCTGAAAACTACCCAGGAAAATATATCAGGGAAAAAATAATAAAATAATTTGTTAAAATTAATAAAGAAGAACAAATTTCACATTTATATAATAATTACAGCTAAATATCCATTATTTTTTTAAATACACTACAATATAATAATCATATTGTATTATATAAATCATAAAAATGTAGTTAAAGAAGTTTTTTAAATTATGAATTTATAAAATTAAATTGCACCAAATTGCGATGTTTAAAATAATAACGAAAACAAACGTAAGTTGATGAGAAAAATATCTGAAATCTGTTAATCAAAACATTGTATTGCCTTCATACAATTCACAATTATATTCCCCTGTTGTGAACTGCTTCCTTTCTGGGTAATTAATAACACTCAAATAAAACCATCAATTAATTCTTTTGGCAAATAGGATGTGACAATTTCGGATCAGCCGTGGATCTTTATCAGTCAGACAGGGAGCCAAAAAACTTTGAGATCTATTTGGAACTGGTTGTCTATGGAATAAAAACTCATTTTCTTTGGAAATACAACATATAACGACGACTCGCGTTTTGTCACCAGGTACGTGGAACAATTATACATAATCCTAATCCGTTAAAGCTTTAAATTCATGGCATACCCTATTTTCTCTTAGCATGCTAGTGTTCTTTATAAATTAGCTTACAACATACGAATTTAACTGTTGTTTACAGATTAGGTTCATGTTTTTGCAATTTCAGAAATTTTGCCTTCCTTGTGTCTAAATTATGCACTGCGAGGTGTTTTATTTGATGTTTACCAGCCTTAGCTTATTCATACCATGCAATAAATTCCTGAAAGACGGCCATTCCGGTGTTGACAGTTCTCTGCCACAGGTTCATATCACGTGTAAATGGTAATAAGGCATTTGGCACCATACTTGGAGCGATGGGATTTCCTGTCATCGTGGCTAACCAACTGATCATAGATATTGGAGAAATCAATATTAGAGGAGCATCAAACTTCACAGCAAATCTGGTGAGCAAATAATAAGATATTTATTTACTAAATAACATCGGCTTAAGCGACTTAAGCGAAAAACTAGATTAAATATTACCCCAATGCGTCAACTGACGACAAAAAACAAATTATAAAATCTTCACTATAAACTATTAGATAAAGTTTGAATTATTGAGATTTTGTTCGCTTCCATGTATTTTGTCACTAACGACCGCAATTTATTTCAAAGACATGCAATACGCAGGAAATAAAATATGAATCAATTTATAACCCTGTATTGTGCATATATGACCTAAACCAGGGGTGGGGAACCTATGAAATTCTATGTCCTAAAGCGTAGCCATCTGACTGAATCCATACTTTACATTCACTCACAAAATAAAATACAGAATTTTTTAAGTATATCTAATTGAAGTTTCCTGAATGCGGCTTTTCAACATCATTACACGGTCCTCCGCCCTGATTTTAAGCTTGCAAAAACATCATTAAAACAGTATTAAACATAATATACGGTTATTTCTAAAACCTTACCCAATGTATATATCATTGAGAAAATGTTCCACAACAACAAGGTCAAACTTTTCGGTTTTGTCAGTCATCAGTTTTTTCATTTCAGTATCTTCGAGAAGTAATTGTGTCATTGGGCCAATGACGGTACTGATTTTGTGTAACAAAGCAATTTTGGATTGCTTTGTTTTTGTAAATCCCACCACTTCATCAACAGTATCATCTGAAAAAGTAAAGCATAATGAAAACCATTTTAGACACGTCCTTTAATTAAATAAAACAGAAGGAAGTTTTCAAAATATTTATTATTAAAGTTAACGGGGTAGGTTCCAACAAGAATTTAACTTTATTTTACATATTTCCAGTGCTGTAGTTTGAGATGAATAGAAAAAGATTCAACATATTCTACCATAAATCCTTGACTGGCTTTAGATCATGGATGGCCTAAATTTTCAACCACTACAAGCAACCTACTTTTGAAATTATTGGCGGCGATCTTTAACTTTTAAATTGAAAATAAACATAAATAATACCTACCAATAGTAATTCAATATCAAGTTATTTTAATAACAGCAGTTAATGATAACTTCACACAAACATAAAAAAAGTATGTATATAAAACAAGATATTCTTTAATTTAAATTTTATGAACACAAGCAATATGCTTATTATTACAATTCGTAAATATATAGTAAAAATATAGGGCGCGCAGGAAACATATCATTACATATTTTCAGCAAGCTTATCCTAATCTGGTTCATATTACTTATATTCTATTATTCTAGCTATGTACTTATAGTTATTCGTAAGCATGCCGCCAAATGGTTATTTGTCAAACAGAAGCGATGTTTTGTTTTGATTGCATTCATTGTAGAAAATGTAGATTCGCAGAGGAAAGTGGATGCAAAAAAAGATTGTCAAATACGCCGCACATCTCCACAAACATCGATATTTTTCTTCACAAAGCATAGTCCATAAATTTCTTTGTAAATAAGTTCTTTATTACAAAAATATATCGCATTTCGCCCAAGGATTTCGTCTAGGGGCGCGATGGTGCTTTCGAGTTTACATTTCAAGCAATCTCTTATGGGGTATGGACTAAACTATAACGTAGTAATTTATTTGTAAGGGAAACAAAATGGATTTACTTTTGTAAATTTACCACGTAAAAAATTGAACTGTATCTTATGAAACAGAAAAACGGCGACCGCTGCTATAGATGCTTCTCCTTCATGAAAATAATTTTTTGTCTTTAAATGTCAGCCATTGTAGTGTTTTCGTCTAACTCGAATGCGTGATTAAAGTTTCAAATTTACAACTGTACACTTTCAGAACACACTCACAAATCGCGGGCTGAGGATCAACATATTCAATATTTCAGACCTTATATCTTTCAAAAAGTATAACATTATCTTCATAATTTTTGGATAAATTGTAATTTTAATTAATTCCTTATTTACATGTTGGTACATATTGACTATATCGACTGTGTTTTGGCCAATTGATGTATCCCTCAACAAATACGAAAATGAGTTAATGATTGGATCTCATTTTAAAGCCGACAGAGCAAGTCCCAGTCAAATGGTGTAAATTAGAAAAATAAACTGACCACCTTTTTGTAAGGGAAACATCATTTTACATTGGTTTTAGATTTAAGAACTCTGACCTGAGCACTTGATGTAAGCCACTATTATATTGACACTCCCTACGTATCATCCCGTATCTGCAAATGTGAGAATTTACAGGAGTGCATTTCAAAGATTTATAATGCAACTCACTATATAATATTTTCGATAAAAACAGTTTTTACGCTCTCCTCAACAATTTAAATTTTAAAGATTACATCAATTGGCCAAAACGCCGTCGATTATGTTGTATTGTAATTGTGATATTGCAAGTTGCATTCTGAATATAGAATAAAAATGCTCTTATAAAACTCAAAAATATTTAGTATAATTATTCTATGCCCATGCTTTGTTTTAATTAATTACTAAATTTCTGGTCTGATTTTAGGTCTGAACTTGAACTGGCTCTGGTGTAAAATTTGGATTTATGGACATAGAATATGTTGATTGAATATGGACATAGAATTGGCCGATCCTGTGCGGACCAGATTCGTAATCTCAGATGCCTTCTCCAGCAAAGCAACGAATTCAACAGCTCGCTGGCGTGTTGCTTCGTTGATTACGAGAAGTTGATTATGATAGTCCGCACCGGCCTTCCCTATGGGACATATTAAAACTGTACGGAATCCCAACCAAGATTATCGCCATCATCAAATGCATGCACGGGGGCAGTGAATGTTGTGTCAGAATCGGCGACGTAACGACAGAATGGTTTGGGGTCTCAACCGGGGTCAGACAGGGCTGTGTTCTGGCTCCGTTCCTCTTTATAATAATCTTCGACTTCATCCTGAGGAAGTCAATTTCACCCGACCGAGGTTTAACCGTTGCCTCCAATCTGAGGCTATGCGACCTTGAGTATGCTGACGGCGCTGTAATATTTGATAAATCTGTCGAGGGTATTCAGGAAACAATGGACAGGCTGCAGAGCAACTCGTATCGCATTGGTCTCAAAGTCAATGCGAGTAAAACCAATGTGCTCTGCAACAGTTTCTGTCCAGACCCAGACTACCCTCTAACGAGCGCGGGGCAAGACATCGAGAGAGTCGACGGCTTTAGGTACTTGGGGGTACACATCACGGGAGATGGCAATCCGCGTAAAGAGCTCGCAATCCGATTAGGGATAGCTGGAGCAACTTTTAACTCAATGCGGAAAGTCTGTGCCACTTATTCAACGCATGCATCCTGACGGTGTTGCTTTACGGTTGCGAGTCATGGCACCTCACCAAGGCACAGGGTAACCGTATACTGTGCTTTGAAAACAGATGTTTGCGGCGAATACTAGGGGTACGGTGGTTTGATTTTGTCAGGAACTCGGAGGTAAGAGAGCGGACGGACCAGCAGGATATATAGTCGAAATCGCGAAAAAAAACATCGAAGAAGTGTCGAATTTTCCGGAGTTTTCCAGAAAAACCTGTTTTTTTTTCACTTATTTTGACTCATTTTCCCTACAGGAACCCATATCCGCCGTTTTCCCGAGCTTCCTGGCATGTTTTTTGCATCACATATTTTCTTCGAAATTCCAAAATCCCGCACCCTACTTAAGAACAAAATCCATTTTCCCCAAAATCTTGAAAATTAACCTTTTTCAAGTGGAGGAAAAACCTCCAAAGTCCGTCAAAAACGCTTTTCCGGTATGTCGGAAAATCCGGGAAAATCCCCAAAACTTTGGCAAAAACTTTTGATCCAAGTCGGAAAAACGGGAAATCTCGGGAAATTCCAGACCACGGACACCAATATGGAGGTTTCCGCAAGTCAAATTTTCAATTTCCCAAGCCTGAGACAGGAAATAAGAGTAATTTAGAAAATTAACCGCTATTGAAATGCTCCAGAGTGTAACTAAATCCGCCATCAAAGACACTATACAAATCCAAAAAAACATCATCAATATCTTGAGATATAAGGCAAATATAAGGCAAATATTAAATAATTATCCACTGTTGAAATGCTAAAAAAGGAACAAAATCATCCATAAAAGACACTAAATTAAGTAAATAAATCTTAAAAGAAAACCTTCAAAATCTTGAAACATAAGGAATATTACAAATATTGACCACTGTTGAAATGCTAAAATAGGAACAAAATCATCCATAAAAGACACTAAATTAAGTAGATGAATCTTAAAAGAAAACCTTCAAAATCCTGAAATATAAGGCAGATGAGAGATATAAACCACTGTTGAAATGCTGTAATTCTATCAAAACTTGACATAAAAGACACTAATAAAAGTGTAAAGAAAACCTTCAAAATCTTGAAAGATAAGGGGGATAAAAGAAAAAAGCCACTGTTGAAATGCTAAAATTGGAACAAAATCATCCATAAAAGACACACATAAAAGTGAATATAAAATCTTCAAAATCCTGAAATATAATGCAAAAACATAAAATATCCACTGTTGAAATGCTAAAATAGGAACAAAATCATCATGAAACACACATATTTAACGAAATGACAAAATCACCATATGAAACTTGACAATTTAACAAAATAATTTTTAAGTATCCCGCAATAGCACCTTGTAATGCTCCATGTGGGGAAACGTAAATCTCCAAAATCCTCAAAACAGCATAAAAAACGTAACCATCGTAAGTCTCTCGCGGACCGTCGCGATCGCTCCATGGAATCAGAGCACCGATCCCTGAAAAATCAGCTCGTCTTTCTTAACGAACACGAAGTGGCGCTGCAGTGAAATGTGACTGAAAACCTTGCAGAGTTGTCGGGTCTCATAAAATTCAAGCGTCCGCCGATCCAAAACCTTGCAGAGTTACCGGGTCTCATAAAATTCAAGCGTCCGCCGATCCAAAACCTTGCAGAGTTATCGGGTCGCGTAATGTCGTCTCTTATAAAATCAAACGTCCGCCGATCCTTTTAGTGTGTCGAGTTATCGGGTCTCGTAAAATTGTCTTGCATATAATACATCGCCTATTAACGTCCAAAATAAAAAAGCGACGATGGACCTGGCTTGGACACGTGCTGCGGATGCCCCAGGGGAACCTGAATCCTGCCTGTCTCTTCTACCAACCAGGTGGATTCCGTCACTCTGGAAGGCCGCTGATGACCATCCATAGGATGTATTCGGCGGAGCTACGGGACGCTGGGATGACCTGGGAGGAGGCGAGGAGGCTGGCGGGAGACAGAGTAGCTTGGAGGAACCGCGTGATGGCCATATGCTCCGAATAGGGAGCGGATATGGTTTAAAAAAAAAAAAAAGAATATGTTGATCCACAGATCGCGAAATATTGAGATACCACTGAAACAATTTTGGTTATCATTGTTTATAATGGCTTTGCCTAGCTAAATTTAAGTTTAAGTTACTTTTTTCATGAACTACCACGTTAGGGGGACTAGACTAGTTAGTTGCGAGGATAATAAACTTGGTAGAGAGGTTTGCAAGGCGTTGTAAATGAAGTATGCAAATATAAATCTTTAAGCAGAGATTGTGATAGTTTTTAAATACTGTAAAAATGGTAAAATCCCTGTTACATTGTTACATTACATATTGACTTGTCGCCATTTAGTAGTCTTATAAACTTTTGATCTTTTAGGCCAGCTAGCCCGGTTGCAATTAAACGTGTTTCAGCCATTTCCAACATCTCTCCACAACCAGGCAATGTACCAATGCACTGCTCGGCGCTGTCCCTAACCTCCAAATCCTTCACAAATCTAAACCACAATATCCAATGCATGTATATATTCTTGAAGGTCAGTATACGGAGCCTTCATACCATAAAACAGCACTGGTAGAATGCAAGCATTGAACAATTAACATTTGATTTTCACTCGGTGCATCCCAGACTTAAAATTTTAAATAAACATCAATTCCTGTCTACAAAGTTTTTTTAATACCTTTCATTTTGTTTATCCCTTCTATTGTGATTTCGCGGTATAAAGGCTTTTCATTTTTGAATGGAGACACCATAGTAACCTAAAATTTTAAAAAAAAAGTTTGAAATACTCCTTAAAATAAATTATCAATCGACATCTGATTAAACATATAAATTAGGAACTAAGGAAAATTCTAAAATAAATGAGTGGCATAGTAAGTTAGCATAGATAAGCCAACCAACTTGAGGTATCTCATTCCAACAGTGGCCAAGATATAAGCTTGGCAAATTTTACCGTAACAGGATCATAAGAAAAATAAGAACAACCATCACAAGGTAATTCCGCCCAATAGCAGCCTGGATATAGGGGTAGTTTTCAGGGAAGTAAAAGGGAACCCAATAAAATAGTTTGAATTGTAGAAAAAAAAGAGATATATTACTTTAGGATAACATTATATCGTAGATAAATATGGATAATTGAATCTAGTCTTTAAAATAATAATAATATTTATAATTTAGATAAAAGAATACAAAATTATTGATGTACAATCCATCAATATAATGTAAATTACAATTTAAATTAATTAAAACAAGCTATTCAGCAGATTTTACTAACATAGCACATTAACTGTTCGCAAAAAAAAAAAAAACGTACAACATATTTATTTTTCCTTGCTTTGCTCTTAGCACAATCGTGAGCAACATTATCAAAATATATTTTTAATGGCAAATTGCTCACTGTCGATGTTAAATAGTTTTTTATCAATTTCAACTACAAAATGATACTTCAGCATCATGTGACCGTTCGCAACAATTTCTTCGATATTGAGACTTCATGATTATCCTTAGATTATTTTTATGTTTTTATTACCTACGGAATTTTCTCTTAATTTTCAAAAATGCTGCCTACAGAGTATATTTTGTCAATGAGTAAAATTAACATTCATTCTTGAATTTTTACTGTTACGTTACGATATGAAGTTTTATTTATTTGTAGATATTATAGTATGAAAATGGTGTGTATGTTAATAATTACGTGATAGTCCGCGCCTTCACGTTTGCAAAACACTGCTCTATCCTCACCTTTGCTGAATACGGATGTAGAGCGAATAACTGACAAGAGCTGCTAGAACTTACTATTTAGGTACTCCTTTTGAAGCCCATATCCTCCATATTGTGAACAGGCATCTCATTGGAAAGATAACTGATTCAATTATTAATGAAATCTTCTATTTAACGTAACAGTAAAATAAACTAACCTCATGGTTGCTGTGGTGTAATACATCCGCTATGCCTTTTGCCAAATTGTAATGGCTTCTTGCAGGAATGGGGCTTAAGACGAGAATTTTATAAGAAGACACTTGACTATAAAAAAGTACTGACAGCAACAGTAATGTTCTTAACCACAACATCTTTGGCTTATTTCCGCACTTTCCTGAAATATAAATGGTATTTTGCGAAAGTAGTATTAACTGACTGAATTAAAGACACTGATTTAATGATTTCCGAGAGTATAGCCGAGTGCTCAACGTCGTCCTCTTCGGGTTGCAGTGTCCAATGGTTTGAATCCCCATACGGACAATTGCATTAATTGATTTTATATTTCCTTCTCACCACTATCATCCTAAAAACAGAGCGTGGTGAGCAGTTATTTAACATTTTTTTATTGTATTAAAAAAAAATGTTTTGTACTACTATCAAATATTTATAATGATCAGGACCGGCTTCGCTCATCGCGCGCATTATCATCAGTTGATAATGCTTGATGAAGCACAAAACAAATTGTGTTTTATTTTTAAAATATGATGCTTTTCCACCAAGAATTGATAATTATCCACTTAAAAGTAACTATTTAACTACTACTACTTTCCTAGCCTCCCCCTCCTATTCATACCCCCTCCAAAAAAGATAGGTTAGGTAACTGAATAACAAGCAGTTTTCGTAAAACGACTTCTGTTGAGATGATCCATATTAAGAGTAGACATGCTTGGAAAGAATTACTAATATATCAATTATTATTGCCAAGAGATCCTTTGAAAATTGATATATTGGTAGATTTTTGTTTTATTGTAAATCCTTTGAGCCTCGAATGGTTTTTGATCACATACAAATCATATTTCTATCTCTTAAATTAATGTCGAGTCCGTGGTGAAGTGGTCAACGTCGTTGGCTTCCTCCACAGATTTCACAGATTCGAATCCTAGTTCGGATTGGTTCATAAATTGGTTTATGGATTTCTGTTCGAGGACATGGTTGTTTGTCTTTGTTTAAAATTCCCTCCCACCCATACGATCCTACAAACTGGTACATAGCGAGAGCAATAGCTAACCACCAGACCTGTTCTAGCCCAATCCGTCTATATAAGAGATGTTGAGCATCTTTGTGAAAAGCAGTTCTCATAGAAAAACTTCTGTTAAGATTATCTCCATTAGGAAGCCATATTTGGAGCGGACATTGTAAAAAGAAAAATTATGTTACCTCAATTAGTAATCTGCTTATTCAAGTAATATATTTTTTAAAATAATGTTTTTTTTTATTTTGAATAAAAATGACAGCAATTGATATTTCCCAATTATACACTGTTAGGGCTCAATAAATTAAAAGATCCTGGTAGCATAGTTCCTGAAATACAATAAACTGAAACCTACACACTAAAATTTAATTTGGACTTCAAAATAGTGAGTATATTTAGGTGGTCTGTGACGTTCGTAATGTTGACAACTTGTTTGTACTACTTCCACATGTCTATAATGATCAGAACCAGTTTTGCTCATCACGAGCATTATCAACTGATTAACTGAGAATTCGTGATGAGCGAAACCGATGAGCGTTTATAAAAACATGTGGAAGTAGTACAGATAAATTGTGTTTTATTTTTTAAAATATAATGCCTTTCCATCAAGAATTGACAGTTAACACCTTAAAAGTGTCTTCATTATGTTTGTCAAATGCATAGCATGGCTGTATTGGTGTCACAAATAAAATCACCTTAGATTACACATTTAAAGTGTTACAGCAGATATATATATCGTGGACTTTTCATTTACAAATAAATTATTGGAGTCTAGTACTAAACTAATCGAAAAATTGATTAAAAATGAAGAAATAATTATTTCTACCGAGAAATCGTTGATAAAATTTGTGTGATAACAATATATATTTATGTATGATAAGATAAGTTTTTTTATTTAGGCAATATGAATGTTTTTTTTACTAAATTGTACAAATGTCATCTTAAGAGATCCAGAAACGTAAAATCCATAATGTAAGTAGCATCTATCCTACGATATTGAGAAAATTATCATTCAGTACTAAAAACGAATTTTAATAAAATAATCTCAATGATAATAATATGGTGTAATGTATTAATGATATGAGAAGATTTTGATTAATTTTGACACACCCTCTCAATTCATTACAAAATCTTTTACTTCCTGCCTAAATTAAGTGACATTTACACCACACCGCTACTTAAAAGACTTGTAATGTGGTAATGCACTCACATGGTGAGTTATTTTCAGGCAAAATGAGTTTACATTTTTCATTGCATCATATTTTCTACGAACTACCATCTCTGAATATCTTCATCAAAAATAAAATCACCTTAAATTAGACATTTATAGTGCTACAGCACACATATATATATATCGTGGGCTTGACTAGCAAACTGCGTATCTACATTTCACATATCGTCGTTATACTGGAAGAAAACACTAAATCGAAAAAATGACATATTGGGTTAGTTATACCAAAATGTTCCTTATTTCAAACTCTACCATATGACAAAACTCACTTATTTTTATAAATTATACTGTTACTTAAAAACAGTTTTATACAAACAAACAAAATGAAAAACGTATGGCATTTCAAGCATTTGGCAAACTTCAAAGTCCAATTACTCAAAACTAGTATTTTCCAGTTAGTGTCTTCTTCCAGAAAAACGACGATATGTTATATAAATAATAATTAATACTATTCATATAACATATCGATTTTGGAAAGGAAAAAGGATGTAACCCACACCTAAAAACAGTACGTATAACTCACACAAAACGTGCTTACACACTATATTTACTTTTAAGGTGTTAACTGTCAATTCTAGGTGGAAAGACATTATATTTATATAAAAATATATATAATACATCGACTGTAGAAAGGCAAAAGGACTCATCCCTCCGTCTTTTCAAAATATTTAATATATATACAATTTAATACACATTTTGTTTGGGCTATACATAATATTTTTTGTGTGTGGGTTGTCCTTTTCCCTTTCTTAAATCGATATGTAAAATTCATAATCATGAATAACATTGGTTAAAACTGAATTTATTGAGTTTTAAAACTGTCCTGAACATTTTGCTGAAATTTAGTTACGCAGTTTGCTAGTTAAGACGACGATATATCATCATATATATATATATTCAGCAATGGTTGTTCATTGTTTTTTAATTTAACTTTTCTGTGTAAATGTGGATTTAAAAAACTTGTTTTAATTGATTCCATTTATTTTTAACGTATTGTGCAGGGCATTGGTATCAGTTAATGTAAAGTAATATGCTCTCCTTTTACAATATATTAAAAAATATGGATATCTATATGTAGATTACCTTAATACGTAGCACTTGTAGTTGTTAGTTGTAATTAATAATACTTGTTCACATTAAAAATGAAGCCACTTTGTCTGTGGCTATCACAGAATTATTTAAATAAAACATTGCAAACAAAATTACACAGGCTTAGCTTTATCAGTGACAAGATAAAAAATCGACAATTTATTATTATCATCATCGCTTTTATCTATAAATCATATTTCACTAAAACCTTGTTTAAGTTAATATATTATTTGCCTTCCATGCCTTGTTTGAATAGTGTTTGCCTGTTGACCACACTCAAATAATCTCAAGTAACACTTCTGGGATAGACTTAATCTTTTTCCTATTTAAGATCTTACTACCTAATCTTGCAGTCATTATTTAACACATATAATAAGATTTAACCTCTCAAACCTGGAGGATGACATGCAAATTCCTATGGATCAGATGTCGTATTTTTAAAATACCGTCAGTCCTATTCTCAAATCTATTAGAGACTGGACACTAATAGAGCCCAGCAAGTAATGCTTAAAACCTTTACGCCAAAAGTATAGACTCTTGTATTTGACCTATGCATCGTTGTGTTGTTACTTAACATAACCAATATAGAGTAACATTATGTAATAACTAGTATAACCGTACCCATCATAGATGACGGTATTCAAATTGAAATACTGAATGAAGTAGCTAGTACGTCGGAACTGTGTGTGCATTGTATAACATTTTATTTGATATCACCTCGAACACTTACGTCATGAGAAAATTTCATACCTACATGTGATATGTGATAATAATAAAACGTCTACACAGTGGTCTGGGATATAAGATATTAATAATTTATTTTACACACTAAAATTAACCAATCAAAATCAATATAGTTCATCAAGTCAGACTGGTCTCATTCCTCCTATATGCACATACGCATTGTAGTTATTTTGGCATATTCAACTCATTTTTCAAATTTAAAGACTTAACGCCGTTTTCCTTTTGCACACAGAATTTATTTTACACACTTGGAATTAATCAATCAAAATCAATATTGTTTATCAAATCATACCTCACACAATTGCAGTTTTTAAGATTACTTAATATCTTGTACTCAAATCATGAGTGACACTGGTGTTCATATACATTACCAGGAGCATGTTTAATTAGTTTTTATATCACTTATAAACGTTTTTTTACAGTATTTTTGATATTTCAAAAGAAATTAGATGAGACAACATTCACACTTACATAATTACAATCCATAACTTTAGATTATATATGTCGAAAATAAAAAAGTGTAATTTTTTATGTGGTTCGTGACATAGGAAAAGCTGCCTTAAATTTTATTTAATGAGAAGTTTGACAAGCGAGTTCCGGCACCTTTTGTTTAAAAAAAAACAGCCCTGCTTATAATTAAATTGTTTATTACTGAAGAATTTACTGGCAGTGCAATAGATTAACTTTTCGCACCGCATTAATGTGTATTTTTTATTTTATCTACTTCCTAATTAATGTAGTTATTAATATGGTATCAGTACAATTTTACTAAAAAATATTAATTATAATTATTTCAGGAATGTTGTCAGGTATGTAGCCAAGTGGTCAATTTCGTCCTCTTCGGTTGCAGTTTCCAGGTTCGAATGCCAATACGGACGCTTTTATAAATTGATTTATGGATTTCTGACCGGAGGTGTGGTTGTCAGTGACTTTACTTAATTGGGCGTTGGGATCATCATTTCGCATTACGATGAATAAGAGATTGGTAAAAACATAAACCTTGTAAATTAAAACAACCATTATGTTTAAGGTATGTGTATTTTATTCAATACTTTCTAAAAATAATAATGTATAACAACGTTCCACATTAATAATATCATCTCTTTGGAATCAAAAAAATAACATTACTAAAATAAATTTCAATTGAAATAAAACAATACAGAGCTAGGACAAAAAAAAGATGACGGAAAAAAATCACATTTTATTATTGCTGCGGTAGAAATTTATACAAAATAAAAGTGAAAAAATAAACAAGTCGGTCGCCGGCCAGTAAAATAAATATAAAAAATAGCCATATAAGTTACAAAAAAAATATATACCATCTAAGGGGCCGGCAGCCACTTTACCAACAATGGCAACACTTTCAACAGCTTAGGTATTCAGAGAAGCATTGCATTCTATCATTTCATATGGCGAGTTTTTATTGGAACGTGATCGGTCGATCCACGGGGACCGTAAATATTACAAAATAATAATACCATAAGCGCAATAGACAATTTATAAAAAATCATCGTGCTTTTATTGTTGTTTTTCAATTTTTTTTTGAAATTATAATTGAACTAGATTTGGATAATTTCTCAGGTGGGGTTCCACCGGGATTCTTGATTAACGATTTTTATCTTATCGGTACGATGTTAAATTATGTTTCTAGTTGTTCTTGTTTTGGTGAGTTAAGCCAATTTTCCTTCGGCTTCGAGCCTCTTCTTCATGGACTCGGGCATCTCTGGTGGAGGTGGTCTGGGCATGCGGAGGTATACCTGAAGAAAATGGACAGTCCGATTAGTATCAGAGACATTCATTAATCAACAGTGATTAAGTTTAATTAAGCTTTGGCGATCATGCACAATTTTATTACATCCATAGTATCCCATGCCTAAGAAAATAAATATCAGCATTCCTTTGGCAAGTGCTGCCATTGAAGACGTGAATAATGATCACTGTTTCTGATCTGAATTTAATTATAACAAATAAAAATACATCAGCGACACGCTTTATAGTGAAGTGTGTGATAGCAAAACAAATATTACCTTGACGGCATCATAGATGAACCACTGCAGGGCAGTCAATGTACCGATCATGACGATCCTAGGAGCGAGTCCCTTCCATACTCCTCCCCAGCCAAGCTTGCTTACGATGCCTCCAGCGGTGGCAGTACTGTCCTGTAAACGGAAGAAATAATTACCTCAGACACAAAATTGACAACAAAAAAATCAGAAAACTTCAAATGAGGATTTTATTATACATAATTCTTATGAGCTAGAAATTCATTGGCAAGTTAAAGGTTTCTTCGTAATTGCTGCGACACCCATTAAAGTGTTCCCCTTTTTGACAAGAAGTGGGCAATAATATGGATAAATATGTTATGTTTTATATATAATGTGATTAATATTTCAGATTTGATATAACATGCAGAGTACAATTAACTCAATTAATAACTGGTTTATTTTATTTATTTAGCTTAGAAATATAATGAAATTATTATGTAATCGGGGTATTTAGTTTTACTTTGAAAGAATAAATGTCAGTGATGATTCCCTTGAAAATTTGAATCGAAAATATCGAATGGTTTAGAAGTTGTGTTGATTTTAAGAAAGCAATATATTTTTGCGCAAATCACTAAAAAAAAACGCCCGCTACAGATGTTAAGATTATTAGATGGATTCATGGACCATCCTAGACAAGGTTTTATAATAAATTATAGACCTACGGGGGGCGCCTTAATTACAAATCCATCCATGTTTCAATCATGATTAAATGGAATTTCTAACAAAGATCTTTGCTACAGAACTATAGGTAATTAGCTGACACTCTAATCTAGATTGAAAAAAAATCCAGAGTAGCTTAGTGAATTGATATTTGTTTTTGTGATAAATGAATGAACATACCTGGTTGAGCTTAGAGACGACGGTATCAGCAGGATGTGAGACGATGGCGCAGAAGACACCGGCAATGTAACCAGCGGCAAATGTCACCACCAACTGCTCTCCCTTAGAGCACTGGTCACGGGGCTTGGGGACGACAAACCTGGAAAATTACATTCAATTGTTATAACATCGTATTTAATGACAGTAAAATAATCCCGTACACAATATACCATCTGTTGTAATGGTAATTTTACAAGAATCGCAATGAATTGATTGCAAGTTTTTGTCCAGGACACACTCATGATTATAAGAAAAATACTGAGGACGAATAATCATTCACTGCATTCTTACTTGTAGAGGAGCTCCACGGTCTTTTCAAAGCAGGCGAACTTCATCATGGTGTATGGGATCTGCCTGAGCCAGAGGGGAACCAATCCTTTGTAGAAGGTCATGATACCATCTTGTTGGATCATCTTGGGGAGAGCCTCACGGAGGTTGCTGGCAAATCCGGGCATGGTTTGGATACGGACCTAAAACCCAAAATTATTAAACACTATTCTATAAATATGAATCACGAGGAAGTTACACACACAGGCAAGATGTCGCAGTGAAATAACTAAGTTATCAAATGTAATTTTGTAAAAGCTAATAGCTATTAAATTGTAATTTAATGTAATCACAATTTTTTCCATTAATAAACCATCAAAATAATTCAAAAAAAAGACAGTGTTTACAATTAACTTAATCCTATGTGATTTTGGTTGGGAGGGAGCTATTACCCATTTGAATATCCAGGATTTACTGAGGCATTATTTAATCTTATACAGTTCAATTGAAATATTAAAAATAATGTCAAGATAACCCACCTTGGCGGCCTCCATAGGAGACAGAGCAATGTCTGCGAAGAACTCGGCGGACGCTGACGCAGCCAAGTAGAGGAGTGTACGGTAGGTGTATGCAGTCTCTTCAGAGATCATGCTGCCATATTGTACTTTGAACACTTCATACAGACCGAATTTGCACATACCCTAAAAATGCAACAAAATTATAATTATTACAATGATCCAGTAATCAATATTATCTTTTCTTATAATGTGAGCAGCTGAATGATATTCAGGTAATGAGTGATAATTGAATGAATACCTGGGCAGAGTATCCAAAGAAGGTGGGGGCCCATCCTTTGGCGAGCCCTCGGATGCCTTCTTCCTTGACGGACACCTTGAATCCGTTGAGGACATTCTTGTATTTATCGGGGTCTACTTGGAGACGGCATTTGACCAGATCCAGTGGTACCACGGCAGTGTGGGTGATTCCTGCAACAAGAAAAATAAAAAAACTATCAATTTATTTCTTTAGCCCATTTGGATCCTAATGGCGCAAAACGCCGGACACCTTGACCCATATTACCGAAGGTGCTCTTTCGAGAATCTTCTAGGTATAGGACAATTGTAAAGATAGCTCAGAATCTTAGATACAATTTCATAATATGTATAATAAATTCATATAATATAGGTTTGATCGAATTTGTCACCAAAGAAGGATAATGTAAGATCATTACATTTACTAAGATTGAACTCATGACAACCTTTGGAAAGCTAGGCTTTTTGGTAGTGTTATATTGCATACAATAGTATTTTTAACTAAAATAACAATTTCGAAAAATTGAGATTAAAATTTCAAATGTCCTACAAAACAAAAATTAAAGATAACCATGTAACTGTAAGTTGTTCAAGTATGTAAATAAATCGGGTAAAGAAAAATTGCGGGTTCACCAAAATTATAGAATTATGGTTATATACGCCGTCCGAATCAAGCCTAGAATTATTATTAGGAATTATTACACACAACTAAATGCAGTTGACAGTTTAGTATTGACTTTTTTAAAAGTGAACTTTTGATTGATTCAATCATTTATCAGATTGGATATTATCCAATACACTTACATAATACAGCGTGGTTAACAACACGCTACGTGTTGTCCGTCATTCATACATTCTCATCTTGGCAAACACGTAAGCTGTATCTTGACCTCCGCGATTCAATTCTATTTCAGTCAAAACTACAACTGCTCAACGTGAATTATTTGCTCTTGGTACAGTTGGGCGTGTGCCAAAAAATCCACAATGCACCCGTTAAAGAATGGATTCAGACGGGTTCAGGGTGTGACATTGTACATAACGTTACAGCAGCTGACTTTGGTATAAACAAATAGGTCATCAAATAATTTTTTAACCTTCTAGTATTTCTTAAGACTGCTAAAGAAAAATAGTGTGATAATTATTAGATAATTCTAGACATTACAAATATCTAAACAACAATTTAAGTTTTCCCTTTTTAAATTTGCATTCAATGTAAATAGTTAAAATATACATGACAAGATTGAATGCCAATCTCAATAACACACCAATACCACTGTGGTAATGACGCTAAGTTTAAAACCCATGCTGGGTTTTCTCAACCTAATTTTTCTATTTAACATGCCGTCACAGAACGTACAGCAATAAAATAATGTTGAGCTATTACATATTAAAATAACTGAATTATGTTTGTGACAATATGACTTTATTATTTTCCTAACGGGAATAAATCAAAAATATATTCTTACCGCAAGACAAAATTCCTCCCAGGCCGCAGAGGAGGAAATATTTGTTGGAACCAAACTCACAGGAGTCTCCCTGGGCTCCGGATGGGGTGGAAGCCGCGGCAATGTGTCTGCCCTGCAATTGTAAATTACAACATATAAAACATAATATGTAGTAATACTATGAATGCACTATTATATTTTATCCCATCATTTCATTATTTTTTATCAAATAGGATTCGACTATCCCAATCTATCAGGAGTATTGACGCAGATTATAATAACCTGGTATTAGTGTTATTGAAATAATGGCAGATTGATATAATACCATGTCTAATCCACCAATTCATCGATAAAATGAAGTGCTTCCATACTTACACAACAGTCAAGCAAGCAGAAACAGTTGAAAAATTTTCGATGAAATATGAACAATAAAGATTGAATAGAATCATTGTCACAGTGTGGCATATACCGCCTCTCTTTTGAAGAATGTCAAGCTTATGTAGGACGGACAGGTAGAAATTTTAATATTAGAATTAAATAACATATAAGATGTCTCAAAAGTAATAATTTTTAAGAGTATGGGAATCATTTAATTGAAAATTATAATAATTTTAATAAAAATAATAATGTAGAAATATTCCTTCGAGTAAAAAAAGCTATTAAAATGAACAGTTTAGCGTTTTTAGAAATTAATAAAACCATTAACAGTAATCAATTATTAGTAAATAACATTTTGAACAGGTGGCTCCACTTTTAAATTTATTTACCTTGGGATTTTCACTAGAAATTAATTTTTAATTAGTAGTATAATGGTAATTAGTACAAGCATTGTTTATGACTTGCCCCCTCCCCACTTCCAGTAGAAGGAAACAAACCCACACTACCCTGTATTGTTAATTTAAGAATTAGAATCATCGTTTCCCTTTGAAATAAATAACTTTGTGATATAGTTAGTCTGAAGATGCTTCATAATGAAGCGAAACATTTATCGTTAGTAGCAAAGTCGATGGAATAACTAAGTTGCCAATTTTAATTTTATATTAAAAATGAATTTCCACAAAGTTACCACAGAATCCATAGAAAATATGAAGGCGATTACCAATTGATGAAGAATTACTACACTTCAATATAAGTATGAAATATTTCTTAGATGTACTTACGGGAACCAAAGCCTTAGACAGACTCTCCCGGTTGGCCTCTTGCTGTTGCTGGCATTGAGCCGCTGATAGAGGACCCTTGAAAGGGGAACCTCGGGCCAAATCCACGAATGATGAGAACATTGCCGCCCTCAAATACTGCAAAATTGAGAAAACATTTATTAATTCATTGCATTGAAACCTACGTATAAAAAGCTCTGAACAGTGGAATCATTGATTATTAAAATACTTTTGACAATTTTAAGCCATGATCTACCCTTGTACATTTAAAAAAACAACTTCTGATTTTTAAAACAACCAAAGGAATTTTTTCAAGAGCGCCCCACGTCCCTAACTTTTAAATTGCTCTATCCTAGTATCGTTTTTTTTCGATAAACATTTTTTTATATTATCTACTGTTTTATTTTCAGTATACACGTGAAACAGTTTTCTTTGATTACATCAGAATATGTTTTTATGCAATTAACCTTTCTAGGAGTATGGACGTACATGTACGTCAGTATGGTAATATGTGTTTGTGTGTGTGATTTAAGCTTGAAAAAGTATTACAATGTCATCTGTGGACTTCTGGGTACATCATTTCATCATTTGAAAATAGGTTTGAACCTCAGAAACGGCAGAATTCTATTTTTTCCGAAACAACAAAATCATTGATATTGCATCATTCATCAAATTTTTATGTAAAAAAAATTCATTCCTCATAGCACGGCCATAATTAATTAGTTAAACCTGGAAAGGTTAAGTATCTTTTAATAATCAGTGAATCAAACTTCTTCTCAAATGGCCTCGACTTCATATCTGTCTTAGAGTTCTATTGCAAATGCCTTATATCTGTTGCACAAATCATGTAAACAAAAATATAGATAAATAATTTTATCTACTCAATTATTTCAGAAAAATCTGTATTTATCAGTGAATGTGTATTTTAGTATATAATAAAACTGGTTAAATCTGAATAACAAATCTTATAGGCAACATTTTTTGTAGAGATTTAAAGTTCAATTATAATTAGGTAAATTGTCAGGATGACGAAGTGATGCAGAAATATATGATATTGATTCGATAAAATCTTTCGAGATTATACAGATTGATATCATCTAACAAAATAATTATTAAAACTAAAATTATATCCATTAAAATTATCTTCAAACATATTTTCCTCCTTGTGATTTTCTCTTATACTAATGAAGATTTAGATTGTATTGTGATAGCATAAGATAGTTCCCTGATCATTGCGTCAGCTAATTTTAAGATTCTGACACTTAATTAACAGTAAATAACCTTTTTTTATCAACGGCCGATACTGGCTGTAAAGTATGACAAACCTTAACTTCTCACAGTATTTTCATTAGCATCACGAAATGACATCATAATTTTAAATGCATTACCTTAAAAAGATTCAGTTCATTCAACGTGTTAATGAAATATTCAGGTTTCATAACTGGTGTTTTGTAATATGGCATACTTGTGAACAATATTAATACAATATAAGGAAAGGTGATGCAAATTTCAGTATACATCAAAAAACTGTTCGGTTAAATAGAATTTGTTTGAAAATATCTTTGTTCTTTTCTAGGAATTGATGACTAATTACTCTATAAAAATATTCAATGCTTATTCCACAAATAAAATTAGTAGCAGGACTGCCTTCACTTAGTCATTAAGCATTTCCAACTGTGCGGTAAAAAATATTGTGGAACAAATACTAAACATCAATTCTTAATCAACTTCCATATACCGTAAAAAACAATAGAATCAATTTAAAATATGAAAATAAAGTACACGGTTTTTCAGCTTTACAATTCATTTTTTAGGTAATGACAATAATTCACGATACTCAATAAAGGCAATTAGCTGAAAATATTCTGGGTTTCTGAAACACGCTGGTTAAAAGCCACACCCGGTTTGGCTGTAGTCTAATATTTTGATTATATAATTACTATCAATAATCTACACCTAAAAATTATGAAAAAGTCAATAGTCCATATCCTTTTCATTATTGATATACAATGGAATCTTAAAATTCGATTAGACAATTTTACAAATCAACTGTTCAAATTGCCCAAACAAGAAAAATTTTAAGTACACTGGTAATTCTAATGAACCCAAAACAACTGTCAAAATTTATAGTAAGCAATTTTAGAATGAGCCCACATTTGTTGGAATCTTTGTGTAAATTCAATGAAAAAATATATTAAGAATAAGCAAAGATGAAAATAAATAAGTAAACACTCAATTCTGGCAGAACAAAATAGGAGGCTGAATCAATTTTGCAGTGAAATCTAGGTCAGCATTAAATCAGACAATTGAAAATCAATGTCTTTTAGAGCAAAAAAAACCAATACTACCAAACAGCGTTACATAAACTTGCCGTGACTAATGTTGCATGGCTAAACCTATTCAAGGCCAATTATTTTAAGCATATTGTAAATTTTAAAATGTTGCATGTCAGTAAGAAAATATCAATGGACAGATTCTCACTTAATTTATTAACATTATTTCACCCTTGTCCACTTTAAATGCAGACATTTTTTCATTTTAACGTTGACTGTTTGTGATTCAATCCTTTATTAAGAAATGACAAGAATAGAAAAGTTAACTGGTCAAATCTTAATAAAAAAAAATCAATGCATGCAAACACCAAGCTGGGAATTCGATTGAGCCCCAAGACAGAATGTTTTATTATATTTAAAATTTAATATCAGATCTATCCAGATATTTAAATATATACATATATATTTATCTTGACACCTTTCTTTCAAGTGTAAGTTAATTAGGAATTAATTTAAAAATCACATTAAATTATGGTAGCTCTATTATTGTCAAATATTGATGCTATTGGAGAACTATTATGGGCTCTCTTAACTGTCAGAACTGACAGCCTATCTTACGTTCCAAATATTTTGATGAAGTTATAACAATTTTAAGTAAAGCCGACATTTTTCTACGACATGTATAGTTTTTTTCATAGAGGCGCAGTCATAACAAACATTGACATTAAAATTGGAAAATATTTTGTCATCGTACTTTGTTCATCGAAGACTTTAATGTTCCATTATTCAAATAATTTAGCATGACATTTTGAAATCCGAGTCAGTAATTGTATAATTGCAGATTTTTCCTTGTTATATAAATTTTATGCGACACCTTCCAAGATTAAAAGTCGCAAAACTCAAATTTTATAACAAGTTGGCATGCACGGATTGATTACATATTGATTGTAGTATTTTTCATTATAATAACTTTTAAGATTGGACAGACAATGTAGTGCAGTGATTATGACACTTTATTTAGCTAAATATGAATGGTTTCAAAGGTTAAAATACGATCTGTCCCGAGTATACGTCAAAATTGTGAGCAGAAGCCATGTATTAACGAGAAATATTTTTAAAGATTGGATAATTGTATCAAGGGCTCACTTGCCATGAATTATGTTACGAGATTGGTATCTGTCAAACCAAAATTATTACTTTAGAATTGACTTAACCTATGTAATTTTAAAAGTTTCAATTTGCGTAAAATTATTTCAGGTTATTTCACCGATTGACATTTCAATTCAAATCATTTAGTTAATTTACCTTATTTCACGCGAACGGTATATCAATTAAGATAAGCAGTTAGTAGATAAAAACACCTATCCGCAACGCTGCTTATAGTTAATTCAATTATATTGATCTTGATAATCAAAGCGTACATACTATGAATACCTGCTCAATATGTGATCGATCATGACATTGGGTCGTGTCACGCCGTCAATCAACTTGGCGTCGATTTCCACGAATTTTAATTGATTACATGGTATTAAATTCATGCAGTTCTCTTTAGCGTAACTTTAACTGCATTTATCATCCCTAAATAACCGTTATCATTGAAAATTACGTAATTTTACCGCACAGAATAGTGTCAAGATTACTTAACTGGGGCACATATTACTGAACGGAAAAACTGCAATTTTTCACGCACCGATAGGAATAGCGATTGAATATGAACATAGAAAGATTTAAATGTTTACTAAGCACTATTAAATATATTTAAATTTGTACTTACTTAATTCTAAATGGGTAAGAGTAGGAGAACCCTGATGAGGGTTTGAGCCGCGGATAGGAAACTGATCTCAAAGGGAGCTTGCGGCCAATCGAATCGACCGTCAGCGGAAGTTATATAACACAATGTTTCCACCAGATTTCAAATAAACCCCAAAACGTCAGAAATTTTATTTCAAAAATTATTTTCATCTCTCAATAATATAGGTAAATATCTTTTAAGCTAAATGATTGTTCAGAGTCTCGCACTGAAATAGTTTGTCATAAACCACAACACAATAAATACCAGTTTATTTTATTCTATTGGGATATTTATTCTATTGGCAACTGAAAATAGAATTTTGATAAGCTTGTCTAATATATTTCAAATTTAAGATATCGACTGAAGGTGCTTGATGGAATTTCAATATCAAATTTGAACTGTTGAGATCTTGCACATTTCCATGTATTTCGTTACTAACGACTCAGGTTTTACCGTCTGGCATCTTCAGGTATTCGAGCATATGAATAAACTGGAATGCATTCGTGTTCAAGTTCATTTGTGTCCTCGAATGCCTGAAGTTGCCGGAAGGTGAAACCTAGATCGTTAGTGACAAAATATATTAAATATATTTCATTTTTTGATCAAATTTTGTTAGCTTTAAAAATTTTAATCGGACAGAAATATTTACCAAAGCTTCACAAAGAAAATGACGATTAAAGAATAAATTCATTGGACGAAATAGATGTTAGGCTTTACCATATTCATATGAATTTTATAAAATTGTGAAGTAAATTGCTGAATGTTTGATTAGAGCTTGAACGATAAAACACTCATTATAATATATTTAAAAAATATTCTCAGTTAAAAAATTTTCAAGGAGGAAATATTCCTCAGATAGCAACATTTTTTGCGTCACGTGCAGCCACCATAGACAACAAATTAAAGATTTTTAATGGCGACTATCTTCGTGTTTGTCTTTCCTAAGCCGATAAAATATTGTACTTACCGTCAAATCATAGATAATATACGAGTCAAATGGGTTATTTCGCCTACCAAGTATAATTCCACCTTACAAAAATTATTTTGCTAAATATGGTCTTAACTTAATTTTACACTCGTATAGACAAAATATTTGTTTATGACTTTATTTTCAATCGTCAATTGACACACTAATATTTTGTAAATGGTGTACCTATGCATACGCACACACAAATAAAGTTTTACAATAATTTACGAGAAATTTTAATGTTTTAAGGTTCAATGTGGTGAACTGACGATTGAAAATAAAATCATAAGCAAATATTTTTGTCTACCCGAGTGTAAAAATAAGTTAAAGCATAGCAACCTCTACGAAACTTTACTTAAGTATAGGGGATTTTATTATATAAACAAAATATTTTTTATAGGCGAAATTATACTTGGTAAGCGAAATAATTTCAATTGACGGAAATACTTTCAATTTTGTCATATCGGGATACTTAATTTTTTTAGATGCGTTTATTATTTCATTACAGCAATTATTTGTTATTTATTCAGCATAATGGAACATTTTATTCATTGCTTCATTGACCAACAGCAAAAAACAGTTTGCAGAAAATAATTTTATTAGCCAGCTGAAAAATACATATTTTACAGAACTAATGATTGTTGTAACAAAAACACTTGTTGCAAAACAATCGAAATAAAATTCTTGCTAATAAAACATTGAATAGCAATACTTTATTCATATTATGTTCCAATAAAAGTTTAAATGCTAAAACTAAATATTCTAGCAGGGATGGTTAAAACAATAAGTACGGACAATCCATTTGTAATCTTCACTGAAGATTATAATTGTCACGAGTTATGATATATTTAATTCAGCGCACACGTATTCTCTGTCTACACATGAACAGGAAAAGAGAGTGTTTGCGAGTGGAAAATTTGATAGGTGGCACTGCCACTGTTTTTGCTATTTGTGAAATAAATCTACGAATTTTGTTGTATTATCATAATACCTTTTTACTAATTATTGATAGTTAACACAATTTAAGTTATTCATGAAACATTAACTACTGCGATTCTATTTTCAGTATTTATTGTATTTCAAAATTGCATTCATTATTGCATTAAGTAATATTATTTGAAATCAATTTGCTTCATTTCTCGCAATTAACTTTTTGCCGTAAACAGTCTTTCTGATTATCGCACTGATGGCCGCAAAATATATTGCACATGAAACTCATACAAACTTTATTCTAATTTTTCAGATAATGGGACGGACACTTAGGTAGGCTTCATCATGATACTAACTGAAATATTCTATAATTATTATGATGAATATCATCAGGTTGCAGTAATTTGTTTATTACAAATAAATAAAATAAACTTATATGATAATTAATAATATAAATTTATCTATACTTTCTATGACTATTCACAATCAAAATATGACTTACAGTAACTGAATTTATGCGTAATAATTGAAATCATTCAATTAAAAAATAAAAGGTATTTAAAATTTGTAAGATTATGAGCATTACATAGTTTTTCAAATTTCATCGAGGTTTATACATTTAAATAATTACTTTTGTGATGTGCATTTCTCGGATAAGAAATTTTTACGTTGATTTTGTTATCAAAAGAAGAAGTGGTGTGAAAAATTACTGTTGATCTATTAGAGTTGCGGTGGCTGTTTTCTTTTTGTGAGTACACTTGCATGGTCTGAGATGTAATTTTGGTTCATATTGTTGGCTGTAAGTAATAATCACTTGTTTTCGTTAGTTGGCTTCGATAGTTAGAAGTGAAATTGTCATTTATTATTTTATTACAATAACCTAATCGTTACTTATGTCTTTTGTGTTGAACTATAATTATTATTTATTGTAATATTCAACTATTTTATTGAGCATATAAATTAACAACAATAAATTACTACATTTTCTCATTCGATATTTGTTATTACTAGACACCGTTTTTTCTAATGTTTTACTACTTCAATTTGAGATACGTACTAAAATTAAAGAGACTAAAATAAGGATACCCAATGAGATACATTTAGAATTACCTCACCTTACCTCAATTTACATTAATTTGTAGAAGAGTTCAATAAGAACCTTCATAATATCATTTGTTTTATCCAACATTTTGATGAATACAAAATTTACATTTTAATCACAATGTGTAATTTTGGTTTTTTTTCAATTTTATAAGATGTGCGTTGTTTTTATCCTTATTTATTTGAAGCATTGTACAGTTTTACAATTTATACATAATTCAAAGGTTCATCCTGCACATAAACTGACATTTTATTACAGAAAATAATATGCAGCTAAAAATCTAAATTGATTACAAAACGAATCACATTTTAAGTACATTATCAAAAATATTTTTAAAAATCTCTATAACATGTAGATTTTTAATATATTATATATATCATCGTTTTCATTGAAAAATTGTACATCTGCAAAAACAATTTTTTTCGGGAGAGCTTAAAAACAACTTTATCAAATTAAAACAATAATAAAAAACAGGTAATTAGTACTAAGTATATATAACTATACTATTTACGTGTGTATCTATTTTTGTTTTAATTCAATAAAGTTGTTTTTTAAACTGTTTAATTCCTTCCGGAAAATTTATGCAATGGAAACAATGATATGCTACCTCATACTGTAAAGAACATTAACGAAAATATTCGATGACCATCACCTTCTCAATCAATTCTGGTAATAATGATTAACTTTTTTTGCTTTAACATGGATAACTTATACTGAGTCATATAATATCACAATACAATAGATGTGTTACATATAAATACAATAAACAAGCTAAAACAATGGAAGGATTATATTAGGAATGGACTAGTTATAACCTTATTGCTCTATCTATGGTCCGTTTTCAAAAGTAAGTATGGAATGGAATAAAAGCATCAAAGCAACCATGCCCTTTTAAATAAATTTACTGAAAAATCAATGTATGAACACATCCAATCGGGAGTGTTGGACGAGTAGGACAAGTAAACCTAAGATAGGTTACCACTTGGCAATAGTTTTTCAAAAATATTTATTAATTTAATGCTAAAAATGTTAAGAAAATCTATAAAAGAGTGGTATTAAGTGTCTAAGAAAATTGGTGGTACAGAGAAAAGTTTTCATATTGGAACATAAAAACTCCAGAGAAACCAATAATGATGAAATCATCAAAAATGCAGTTTTGTTATACTAATAATGTGTGTTGATGTGCTCTAAAAGACCTGAAATATAATCTCTCTAAAATAAAGTGTTTATGTTTGTACAATACAATTATTCAAGTGTATCAATAGGTCAGACAATTTCCACTTCATCTCTATGTGCACTGATCATATGGCGTGTAAGCGTACTTTGAAAATGATATGCGCACGGACATTTGTCACAAACGAACATTGCCGAACCTGACGCCACAGCGGCTGACCTCTTCCGATTTTGTACATTTACAGAGTTATTTGACGCATGTATTGACATGTGACGAGCCAGGTTTGATGCGCGGCCAAAAGTTTTCTGGAATGAAAAAACTAACAAGATTTAATAAATTTAAGAAAAATACCAAATTAATAATTGAGAAATATTTATCATAATTTTATTTAATATATACTATGGGTCGCGACCCAGAATTTGGTTGAATTAGCATAATGAGTGGGTCCTGAAATATTCGCAGTAAAGCAATATTCTTGAAATAATTACATACTACACATATTTTATCTAACAAGTAACAATAGAGAGTTCCAAAAGTCTGTACTATATTTTTTGTTACAAGATCTGGTAACACTGTTTGACAGGTTGCTGTTAGTCACAAAGTAGATTATTACAATAGAATATTGTTAGCAAAACTGCATTTTGTATTTTAAAGTTAAGTTTAATTTATGTTTGTATGTGTTTGTACTTGTACGTCTGTTGGGCTACGAAATCACAAATTTTACCCCATTTTGGGTCGCAATTCAAAAGGTTAAGAAACGCTGATTTATTATTAAGTATTTAGTGTTATGTTCCAAAAAGACATTAACCAAACTGAAGCTTGCTATTAGAGAAAAATAAATCAATATTTAAATAAAATTTTCACCTTACAAAACCGGCACTCCAATGGTTTATTATCCACAACTTGTTTCCATTGTCTATTCTTAATAAGTGGCGGAACTTTAATATCTGCAGTCTAAACAAGTTGAAGAAACAATAAGCAATTAGAAATACTACATTGATTTAATAACCATAACAGAAGATAAGTTGGAAGTTGGATATTTGCACATAAAACATGTATAGTTGGAGATGCTTCTTGCTGGAAATATGTGACACTTTATTACATAATCAGTGGAATAACAAAGTTATCAATTTTATATAAGTGTTAAATATCTTTAAATAAATCTAATGAAAATTTCAATAGCAAACAGTTATAATTGAAGTCATGTTTCATACATAAATATTGGGTGTATCCTTTTTTTTAAGTGCAATCATAAAATTTTCATAAAATTATGGCGGCACGTTAAAAAATCTTGGATACTTTTAACATATTTTTAAGGTGTTAACTGTCAAATTCTTGGTGGAAAGACATTATATTTTAAAAAATAAAACACAATTCATTTGTACTACTTCCACATATTTATAATGATCAGGTCAGTTGATAATGCTCGTGATGAGCGAAACCGGTTCTGATCATTATAAATATGTGGAAGTAGTACAAATGAATTGTGTTTTATTTTTTAAAAAACCTTTAACATAGCTTAAACTTAAATGCAGAGTGTTATTCATACACTTAAAAATACAGTATTTTTAAATCTAGAACATAAACCACATCACACTAAGACTTTAAATCATACATTATATAATAATATATCACTTTTTTGTTGGAAAGGCATTATATTTTTAAAATAAAACATAATTTTTTGTACTCCTTTTACTACACAAAACATGTGTTTTATTTTTAAAATAATAATATATATAGACAAACTAATACAAAAACCCAATTTTGTTCAATTTGACTAAGGAGGTTTGTGATCTTTACCATCGAACCAAATAACTATTATTACAAAATCAACAAGATAGGTAAGCATGAATTAGGTCAACAAAAAAGGTATATGTACTCTATCACATAATGAACATATAAATATATAATGAGTTTCAGATATAATTTACATGGAATGGAGGTTTTTAAGGTTTTCGGTTTTAATCTAAATAATATGGTAGAAAATAAATGTGTTGCAGAGCGCTGTTTAAGAATTACTAAGCTGTGATAGTATGTATATTAAATTTTCATATAAAAACATTTTGTTTACTTACAGATTCTTCCATCTCAACGGGCCGCCAATCTATGTTGTTTGTTGAGATCTCTTGATTACTTTGATCGGCTTTTGCTGTAAATAGTGAATTATATTCATTATCATCTGTAAATCAGGCTCATGGAAAAGTAATAAAAATAATGATGGCATAATTCGTTCATATGTATTACATGACATATGGCAGTCATTAATATGACTGTCTACTCTTCTGACATTATGCTGTCTTCTGTCACACTCTTCTCCTGTGAATTAACCAACATCATATATTTATATCAATATTGTAGCGAGTGACAATTTACCTTTCTTTTCCATTATAATTATACGAGTAGTCGGCTGTACACCATCTGTGGACACTATGAATTTTATAATCAGAAAATTCTCATCGCATGGAAGAGACCACTTATCCACTACGTTAATCGGTGAATAGCCATCATCTGAAATAAAAAATAGCTATGTTAAACATGAATGTTGTAATAATATTTAAAGTTAGTAATTAATAATTTTTGCAGTGAGTTGACCTTATGAGCTGATTGTACGTCATCTTAGCATGCAATATGCAAAAGCATTATGAGTTTGCCAATAGTAAAAGCAATTAAAATACAATTTTATGGGCTTTTGCAAAACTTTGAATATTTTTATACATTCCCAGAGACATTAATTTTAATAATATATTTTCAACTGACTGAAGAGTGTTTACAAATATTTTATGATAGCACACACAGGTCAATTCTCAAAACAAAAGAGGTCCAAAAGGAAAACGTACAAAACTCCCGTCACCTAAATGTACAAAATATTCCACTGATCTTGCATTATAATTGTGTAAAAACATGAGTGGATGAAGGTGTTATGCACCCTTCTTCCATATGGACATAAAAACATCTTAAAACTTCAAATGATCTGTTATTGCGGCAGTAGATGAAGGGACAATGCTATTTCATTGTTTAATTGAAAATGGATGAAGATGTCATGGGCTGTTTATCCATAATTTAAGTCTTTCCATAAGTTAATCCTCCATCCATAGTAATCATGGTGGTATTTTTTTTTAATAAATGACACATTTGAAATTTATGCCAAATTAGTTCATAATTTGTAAAATTATATGATCCTTAGTTACTGCCTAAACATTAAATAACTAGTTAAATTATCCTCAATGAAAAAAAGTTTGACTTTAATTTACTCAAAGCATTGATTTTGTAACATAAATCCTTCATCTTCTTGTGTCTTCAATGTTTAATACATTTACCCTTCAATCATGGATAATATTCAATAATATCGTGAATGTTGCTAATACTAATTATTTAATATTTCGTAACCACCTGGAAAAGCTCCTTTTAGGTCAGGCATGTGAATAAATTGATAATTATCTTGCGATTGGTCATCGTCATCCATACTGACCATCCGACCCGGAAAGTACGATTCTCTTCTACAGGAAGAGTTCCTCGGAGGCTGTTGGCTCACTTCCTGCAACCGCAATATGGGAATGTCTAATAACTCAAAAGATACTATGATGGAGAAGATACAAAATAAAAATATTATAAGCCATGTGTGAAAATATTATAAACAAAAACTGTTCAATTTATAGGGGAAATACATCATAATAAAATCAATAAAGAAAAAAGGTTTTCGTCAACTCCTCATGTCTATGAAATTTAAATAAGGTAATGGCAACATAACAGTTTATACTTTCCATGTTATTGACTCACCCTAATAATCATCAGATCTCGTGTGATAAGAAGTTCTTTCAAGGATCGCATTCTTACGAGGGTTGTCAGAACTTTTTTAACGGATGCTAGTTCATTTTCTAGGTCCTCAGAATCTGAATGAAAAATGTGGATAAATAGTTTTGATGTAAAAGTAACAAATAACAAAGTAAAGCAACTGATCACATTTCAACTTCATTTTTAGTAAAAAGGCATAATTTATAAATCTGCATATATATGAGATTTTTTAATAAAATTTGACTTACAATCATTTCGAAATACATTTAAAGGGATGGAACGCAACCCATCAAATACTATTTGCATGGAGTTCTACTTTTTATAATATCATATACCATTGCTAGGACAATTTAATGTACAAATAAACATGTGCATACATATCTAACTTAGAAGAGATACTGCAACTAAATATAGTTATACCATTCTAATACATACTGACTGAAAAATAAGCCTAGAGAGAGCAACCAAGCTAACTACTGGTCATTTCCTATCGCCTTTTGTCTTTACCCTCTCTGAATAGAGAAGTTGAGCAACTTATTTGGAATCTGATCTCGTTAAAATAAGTTTCGTTTTGATTTATCTGTAGGAATTCATAAGCTGCTCATTGGGAGCGGACATAGATAAATATGTATATTAGGCATGTGATGTAGATTTCTCTCTTTCTACAGATACAAGGGCATGCGGCCTCATGCTCTTATACCCTACTTGTGTATACACAAGTTAGGTTGTGTGATAGAGATAAATCCACCACACACCGATGATGTATATATATCTTATGCATCTGCGACGGAAGAGAGACACTCAATATTTTACTAACCGAAAAATAAAAAAGCCACGCTTAGAAATATATACTCTTTTTGCCTATTTATAACTATTGTAAATTCTACCAAGTAAATACATAACTATGCAAACCTTCTACAATGTCTTCAGTTTGAACATCTCCATTCAGTAATGTTTGTAATTTTAAATTCGATTGAAGTAATTCATTAAGATCTACGGATTTAGACTGGAGCAAATGCGCCCGGTCGATCATTGCTTTCTTGTTGTCGAGTTGTCCACTTTTCATATCTGAGTAACCTCTTTCATTTTGTGATTTATTTGGCTTTACGTATTCACCCATTTCAAGTTTTGCTGAAAATATATAGGAACACAGTTTATATATACAACAGTTAAATGTTTCAGTAGTTCAAAAACAACCCCAAAAACTACCCCTTATGTCAGGAATCGTATGTTTACAACATGCAGAACAAAGCTCATAACATGAAAATATCTAAAAAATATATTCAGTGCTTCAATAGTCTGACCTAAATTACTCGGACTCATAACCCAGGGCCCTAGAATTAAATGAAATGACGGATCACAAGTGCTTAATAGTAAGTTAGTAACGTAATAATAACTTTTGTGATTTTCAATTAACTTCTATAAACATATTTAACATTTATATGTTTTCACTAATTTGTGCATCCTTCAGGCATTGTATACTCAATATACCATGGCTGTCAGACTCTGTGGTCTAGTGGTAAAAGCTCTAGCGATCATATCGGTCTGGGTTCAAGTCCAGAAAAATGTCAATGTAAATTTTTTTTAAATGTAAATTTGAGAACATGGACACAGGAGTTTGTGATGTCTTTCTCCTCGAGGTGATCTCGAGTGACTTCTCTCATTTGGTTTCAAAATATTTGGTGCATTGGCAATTATAAACTGTTATACCAAATTTTATTTTCTATTACTATAAAAGTTTATCCACGGGTGTCGCTACTGATATAAAAATTAAAGAAAAAACTGTTTACTGCATTGAAGGACCAGAAAACCGCACAGGGAATGACTTCCGTTACGGACATGTGACTATCAAATACCCATTTTACTAGTCGCATGTCGTTTTAATTGTTTTTATTTACCATTTGATTTTATTGATGTAGTTGTTCTTTCTTTATGTGGCTCGTCTATATTTTGTATATCAGTAGTGTTAGGAGACTCAAACAACGTTGGATCACTATTCAACAATGTCTCTTTGGGGTTTTCGTCTTGTGTCGGTGTCTCTGTCGACTGTTTTACTGCCTCAACCACTCTGCCGTATATTCTACGTCCATCAGGTGTATTACCTATGTACATTTTACCATTACGTCTCACTTGTTCCAAACCTAAAAAAAGAAAATAAAATATTAAACATGTACTACAGTGTTACCTCAGTGTATCATTTGTCTAGTTTGTTTGTTCAAAAAAATGGTGCAAGTTGGGTACATAAAACACCTGCATTTGACTCGAGGTCACAAATTAACTAAAAATATTTCTGTATACACCAATTTAGGTATATCCCTTTGAATTTGAGCTTTAGTATGTTTTCTGCTTAAATAAGTAAGGTGTTTTAAAGATGGGTAAGCAATTGACTATTTATTTTATTCCTACAATCCGGCTATGCAAGATAAATAGAGATTGCACTGTAGGAACAAATATTTAATAACACATACCATTTCTGTCCAATTTGTTAGCTTTGAGAAGATTGACTATATCTTCACTGGTAATAGAAGCAGAGTTTTGCACTATCTGCAAATAAAATAAATACTTTATAACATAAGCACATGGCCTCTCAAAGAAAATGAGAGGTCTGAGGCACGCAATTTTTGAACCCTCCCCCTGTAAGTAAATAAAAAACAATTTAGTAACAATATAATATATCTCATAAATAAAAGTTTTTTAGACCCTCCCTAAGCGTGAAATCCAAAGCAGCTGCGCCTTCTGTCCCCATCTCTGTCTGGGCTTACATAAGATAAACCAAAAAAATAATAATAGTTATTTTGAAAACAGTAATGCAATTGTTGAGAAAGGTCACAGGCATTCCCAAACAGATTTATATACGGAAATGTGAAAGGTAATCTCATCCGATTTGTAAACAAATGTAGTTCCATGCTGACGGGAATGAAGCCCTGTGAAATTGTGGGCGGGATGTGTTCTGAACAGAACGCGCAGTGCAGCAAGCTAGGTATGTCTGAAACCTGAGCATTGCTCAAATAGGATGGCCAAATGATTTAAATGTGGAATTTGTGGAACAGATATAAATAACAATTTATTATTGGCAGGGAGTAATAAATAAATTGAATAAATTTATGGATAGGAATTGCTTAAAGATACTGGTCATGAAGGAAAAGGTTTGTTTGAGGTAGGTTCGAATGAACACAAAATCAGCATTGTCATATACAAAAAAAAGCAAAATGCAAACACTGATGTCAAAAATCGGCTTTATAGCTAAGAGACGTGGTATGAAAATATTTGATTGTCTTCAAGTAAAGGTAGACTTATTTAAATATTAAGTAAAGGATGACTTATTTGAATGATACAAACCTTTTGCCGTTTCTTGCCTTTATGTGAAACATATCTTGGGAAAAGTTGCTGTCTCTCCATTATCTGGTTCATATTTGCGTGTTGCCGTCTTTTTCCAGTAATTCTTTTATCTTGAAACAAAATCATTCACAATCAGAAAAGACAAAGAAATGAAATGTGTTGACTGATATCAAACGTCATTAAGTCCATGGAATGTCAAACTAAGGAGAAATGTGATTTTATCATATCTTGGAATATAAATGAACGCAATATATGACGTATTGTAAAATGATCCAAAAGTTTTATAAATACAAATCTATTTTATGGTTACAATTGCATTTTCTTTTCGATGGATTTGGCAGTTACTTTGAGGAAAATGAACAACACAAAATTGATAGCTTTATTATTGCATGTGTTTACATGCTTTGGTTTACATTTTATATTATAACTGTAGGTGTAAAACTAAACATCATTTTTTGAACTATGCATTTTTCCAATGTTGCTTTACAATAGCGAATCAAAGAGAATGATTTCAAAAAACCTTGACTGTACTTGAGTCCTGAAAACAGATGCATCCGTCAAATATTTGGGGAAAACTGACTTAACCCCCGAGACAATCAGAGTTATGGAACAAACTATAACTTTTGCTATCTCAAAAATCATCGAATGAAGACCAATATTCAGCGAAATAGTTAAACCAGTATCATGTGGGAGAGAGCAAACCGACTGGCGGATTACAGGGAATCCTGTAGGTGCCATACATTGGCTAAATACCCTTCATATGAAGCCTATGTTATAGTTTAAAGAGAAGCCAAAATATTGAGAACAAATGTCCAAAAAATATATCGCAATTACCAGAGTTTCCTTGAATTATTTTTCGGTCCATAACATTAGTCATTGCTGGTGAAGCAATTTTAGTCCTGGTGCTGGAAATAACTCTCGAATATACTTGCTTTTCTTTTGGAACCTCAGTATCTGAAAATTACAAATATAAATTATATGATATATTGTTATACATTTAATAGATTTACTAATTACGATGGATATTGACTCTCAGATTATCAAAAATAGTATTGTCCATTGATGCTGTAGCCAAGTGGTCAATGCTCTTGGGCGTTATATACAGTTGCGGTGTCCAAGGGTTTGAATCCCAGAATGGACAATTTCATAAATTGCTTCATCAATCTACTTATGGATTTGTGTTTGAATACGTGGAATTCTGTGATATTCTGGTCCCGAAAATTGGGTATAGCGAAAGCGATTAGCTTACTACTTGTTCTATCCTTACTCTCTCCGAAAAAAAGGGGCTGAGGGATCAAATAGCAACCAATTCTTGTAGACTTCTGTTAAAATGCTCCATTAGGAGTTCATGTGCTCTATATTTAAAGTGGACATGGTAAAAAAAAAACTGTAAAATGGCGTGTTATTTACAAGATTTGCAAATATCAAGATTATATGTTTTAAAAGCGTTTTATTGTGCCCATATCTTACCAACATGCTCAAGTTTAATGTGTGAAAGAATGGCAGCTCTGTTTAGTTCTTCTTCGTTAATCATATCCTCATCAAACGATTCCTGGTGATAGCCCAGCTGTTGTAAAATATGCTGATTTTTGACATTTCCTTCTTGATTATCATTTTGACATTCACTCGACTCCTCGTGGTCTTCTTCTGTCAAATCTTCAGGATCATCAACATTGTCATTACTAAAAAAATTATATTTTGTTTATTTCTTTAGTCAAATTATAGTTAATAAATTTGTTATATCAGATCATAAAAAAATAGCAGGAAATTTTATTTTCATTTACTTAACCAACTCCACAAGGCATACATTTGTGTTATGTAAGTATTTATTTGTGAAAATGTTGACGCTCCACTGTCTCACTCTTGACCACGAGCGCTGTGTTGTACTATGTGTTACAGACAGATAAATTAAGATTGTTTTTTGATCTCAACATTATAAATCAAACACAATTGCATAATGCTATACATACTTAAGCTTAAAATAATCAAAATGTTTGGATTAGTTAAGGTGCTATCCTTAAATATGCCAAAAAATAAACTCATACCCTTTTGAGAGTATATCTTTAAAAATGTTTCAAAACAAAAATACCTTTCAGTTGGCATTACAAAAACGACTTTTACTCTTCACAAGATTGACATTCTTCATGAAGAGTAAACTAGAAATATCTCAGTCTTATAAAAATGGAGATATTTTACCACCTCGAATACAGTTATCGGAATACAGATCGAGTATATCTTTAAAAATGTTTCAAAACAAAAATACCTTTCAGTTGGCATTATGTACTCCACGTTTTCCATTTCACTTTCATCTAAAAAAATGAAAAACAAATACATTAATTTTACTGTATTCTTCATAATAATGATCCGATAAATACTTCAGGGAATGCTGTATACCATTAAATTCGAAATCAACCTCTCGCAGTCCGTCTTTATCGAGAAGAAACCGCTGTGATCCTTGCTGTAGAAATACCCGACCGCATCCTTGGAGCATGCGACATTGTTCATCATTTAAAATCACCTATAACATATTATAAAAAACCTTAAGTTCGTAGATTTGGTAGCTACATTTTTACAAGCCAGTCTTGCACCGAGGGGACCTCACATTTATTTTTGTTTTAGAACAATGGTATGGTGTAGTAGGTCTTGGCCCATCTGACTTTGTGGAATAGTCATTGTGGCCCTTCGAACAAAACGGTTTGAGAAACCTCATCTATTCCATCATTATGTATATATGACAACAGGATTTATTTTAAAAAAGCCTATCCCCTGAGATTTATTTAAATTTACTAAGTTCCTGGTAATAGAATTATGCATGTGAAAATAATCAGTCAGACATTCATAAATTGTTAAAATCAGAATAGGAGTCTAATGTCAAGTTGGAGTCAGTGGGTTTTTAAACAAATCCAAGGCCCTGTAATTAATTTCAAACCTTTCAACATTCAGTGAAATAGGGGTATTGGAAATGCTAACCTCGGTAATCACCTCACTTTGGTCATCAGTAGTAGTGAAGACTTGATGTTCATCAGATCCCATTTCCTGAATAAAATAAAAACTGTTGTTTCAGTGAAATTTCAAAAATAGGAAGACTGCTTTTCTAAATCTGATGAAAATTTACTTCTCTTCTAATTAAAAATACTTGCCATATTTTATGACCATTCATTTAAAATTAGCACAAGTTATAAATAATTCAGATCTGTAAGTATCTGCCATAAGCATGCTCAATATCACTATTAAAATTAATTGGGCATAGAAAAAACGTTAGCTATTCAACAAAATATAAATATAATACTTATGCAACAATATGGCAAATTCAATTCAAATATGAAGAAACACAAAAATGTCACTTATATTGCCTTACGATAATAAAGGTTTGAGAATTTTTTCATGCAAGATTTAATTGAGAATATATGATATATTTGAATAAAATGATGATTTCGTGTGTGTGGTAACCAAGGGAAAGTGTTCATTTGTATACATACACCAGCATGTTCCGCCTCATCGGTTTCTTGATGTATCTCTGTTTGATCAGTATCTAAAAAGAAAATTTTTCACATTAATGTGGTGGGCTTTCGAAAGTAACAATTTCATGTTAATTTTTTTTTTGAAAAGATGAATTAAGAACTAATAAGAAATCATTAACACCATTTTTGAATTTAACATGGATGGTTAGGGGAACCAAATCAATCACATTGCATGAATAGAGGAATTGTTATATTTTCTAAAAATTACCTTGTAATTGCTCAATTTGTCTCGTGCTCATAAGGTAATGCTCAGCCTCATCTTCCTGCACAAGAACGCCTTCGTCCTCTCCCATTTCTGATGGAATAACATATTGGACTTCTTCATCTCCATCAGCTAAAGAAAAAAAACATCACATCAATAAGCAATATTACTAGTATAAATTTGCAAATCAATCAGGCTTAAAAGTTCTTATTTTATTAGGATTTTAAGGCCTGTCAGGTCTGTCGTGCAGTGGTCAATTTCACGACGGATTCAATTGAACGGTTTCAAAAATTGATTTTTCAATCGGCTTATAGATTTCTGTTTGTAGGCATGGATGTTTGCGATGTCTAGAATTCCCCCAAACCCGTCTGATCCTAAAGACGTTGCTTTAGCGAGAGTGCTAACTAGTCCTGTTTTAGCCCTATCCTTCTTTCTATACTCTCATCGAAAAAGAGAGGTTGAACAATTGAGTAACAAACAGTTTTCGTAGAAAAACTTATGTTGAGATAATTCTATTAGGAGTCCATATACTCCATATTGGGAGCAGACCAGTTAAAAAAAAACTCAAGGCTCACATATAATATGCTGAGTCCCCTTTTAAAATATGGCATTCATAGGATAATTTGTGAAATTGATGTAAAAATGACATTTTTGACAATTTGAATATAAGCAAGTGATTTTTTGTGGACTCTTCTTTTAAAATTTGATTACAGTGTACTTTATAAATATTTTAGACGTGTTGCCCACCTACGGCTTAAACTTTTAACCAAATCAAAAATCAATATCAATAAAACAGATACCTACAAAAAAATATCTAAAAAATATTAGTTAAGACCAACTTGAATAACCCACCACAAAAACATTTCAATAATAATTTTCAGCCATAAAATATGTTGTTTTATTATTTACCAAGAATGACAGTATTATCGTGAATGTAGATAACTTGATGTTCCCCGATTTGTTGCATGGCCAATTCACTGACTTCCATTTTGCCAAATTCTCTATGGTTTAGTAAATGGAACCTATATAAGAATTAAATAAAATAAATAAGCGGTAATTTATAGTTTTTGTTGTCATAACAACTTTGTAGGCTTAAAACATTGGTAAACATAAACTTTATGGGCCCAATACAAAATCATGCCTAAACATTGAATCAATATCAAACAACTATAGAATATTAGAATATTACAAATGTGGATCTTCATGAATTGTAAATTACAAATGTTTATTTAAACAATGTTATACCAATGAGCTTGCAGACATATTCTTAATATTGAAATAATATTGGTGTTGAATGAAATGATTTTGAATGCAGTATATGGTCGTTGATTGGTTTCAATAGATTTAACCAGCTTTGATTTGTACAGTATCATATAAAATATGGATTTTGAAAAATAAGTAATTTCTATAAGTCCGACTTTATAGTGAATTTAAATTATTCATTACATTTACAACTGCATATGTTAACATGAGCGTCAGCTGCAAAAAGATTTTTTGGAGTTATCCATGTTTTATCTACTCTGATTTAGTTATTAAATAAATTTTAAGATGAACATTCTCATAGAAGACTAGGGCCCAATCAGAATTTAAGCCAGAGCTTAAAATAATGGGCAAGATAGGAAGCGTTGAAACACAAAGTTCTCTTATAGAATGTAAATGCTGTTAACTATTCTTTCCCATGGTATGGTGAAATCGATCAATGTGCCATACGTTTTGTGTGTATGCACGACTTCAAAAATTATTTATAGTTGAATACGCTGTACAATTGATATTGAATGGTACATTTTGGGTAAAGCCAATTGCACACAGATATAGTCTGATATGATAAGTATATTGTAAAAATGTTTATTACATACGTTTAATTGATTATAAATAAGAAAAGACACTCACAGCTTTCTTTTTGATAAATTATGAATGAGTGAAATTTTCCCACTAATCATTGTTTGAGTATCTTTAACAATATTCATGACACCTACTTATAATTTCGTTGAAATAGAAATGTTTATTATCATAGATTATTTTAATTTGGACCCCATGATAATTATAATATTGCTTAAATTTATATCATGAACATACAGATAAAAACATTTTCAAAGAAAGATAATTTAATAAAGTACATATCAGTATGGAGTAGTCAGTATTACATAAAAATACATTTCCTATAAATTTTACGCATAATAAAATACTAATAAAGGTATGCATAGAATGTAGTAGAGGTAGTAGTTTCTCAATTTACCAAAATAAAATTCAAATATAGAACGGGTCGGTAATATAGATTTTCCAAATCATTTGACACTGACACTAACGATTTTACCATCGGCGCATAGCAGCCATTTTTAAATAGAGAATGCAGGCACCTATCACAAGTTCGAAAACGATGGCTCGCGAGCCAATAACTTACTATAAATATATTCTTCTTATTTTACCGAGAATTTTTTTTTATAAGCAAAGAAAAAACATTGCATTAGAATTAGCTGTTATCTTTGCTTTCGCTATTTGAATGATAACATACTTTGTTTTTTTAACTGATTTTAAAGATAATGTAATGAAAATCATTGGTATAATTTTAAGACTAGGTAGTGCCTTTAATGTTAGGTAGTCGACAATAGTGTTAAATGCAGCGCTGTCTTTCTTTTTATTCTTTAAATTTTTTTATAGCATAATGATAATTTTTTTACGAGACTCAGTTTGAAACTCTGTATCCTGGATTAATAATAATTCGATTAACCCCGTTAATTTAGTCTCCTTTTTAAGGAGATAATACGGCATAAAATATAATGCAAAATTTAGCAATATTCATATTAAATGTTAGCCAATTTGGACACTTCGAAGAAAGGTCATCATTAAAAGGGTAACCATTTATAAGTAAACAAAATCCCTATATAAACTATTATTATGTTAAAAAACATATACCTTAGCATGCTGTTCTCACATAAGAATTATTTTCGATGTTATACAAATAATCTTTCTATTGAGTACACTAGTTTTAAGATTTTATTAAATCCCATAAACAAATTTGACTTAACATAAATTCAACAAAACATTTACATTGAAAAAGACAAATAACTATAAAGTAGCCGTTAGCCAAGAAAAGTAATATATTTACGTATTAATTTGTGACTGCCATATTATTGCCAGAATGATGGTAAATACCTATTTGGAATATTGCATCACATAATAATTTTTTGGTGTTTCCAAATGTTGCTCAGCATTGCGAATCTTTTGGTCCATTTCATAGACAATAGTGGCATAGAGCTTTTGGTTTCATGAAAACGAAACTGCAGTTTTTCAACGAACTTCTATGGTGGGTTATCCGAAAAAAGCTGCTCGGCCTGCTGTCAGATGAAATTCACGCCATTTATGCTTCACAAATAATTATATATTAAGTCGTTCGAAATATTCAAATATTTATTTTGTAAACTGATTTCTTCGACCATCAGCAGATGGAGTTGAGCACTCCCAATTAGTTACATTTCGCCACAAATGTAAAGGAATAACAAGAAAAATGGCAGAACAGGTGAGTTTGAATTTGACAATTTACCGGATTTCAAAGAAACATACTACAGAACTATACCTTACCGGTAGGCCTTACTATCCACAAAACCTTCGCCAAACTCTCTACGAATCCCGTGAATATACCATCATTTATTTTTCATGTGAAATACTGAAACATGTTATGTCCGTGTTGACTTCATAACACCGTACAAAAAACGTATTATTTTCATGAATTTTGTTTATCCAATCATCGGAGTGTTCGTAAATGTTTTTATTTTGAAAACAAATAGTGTTTTTATGGCGTTTTGTACTGTTCCAATGGGGTTTCTATTGAATTTATTTTGATTATGAGCAATTGCCAGATTCATACCATCACATGTATCATTGGATAATTATTCCGAAAACTATATCCGATTTTTTGCTTAGGTTAAGAGGTAACAAATACCACTACTGGAGTTTTAAAGTTAAAATCAGCAATGGTGATTAGCAATCCCAACCCTTGGCTTATCCTTGAAACTTCCAAGAAACAAAAGATGAATACCATTCGAGCCCTGTCGAGTTTATAGTATTATGATGACATTCGTAAACAGTGTTGGGTTGGGCTAAGAAAATGAAGACTCACTTCAATTCTTGTGAGTAATTCTTCGTTTTACAATTAAAAACGTTTATGTAGGTTTTTATCAAAACGATGTTAAACAATTGGGAATTAATCTCTACAGTATCACCTAAAACAAATGCAAGATATTGCCTCTGTTTTATTAAGACTACATGTAAAGCCAGCAAATAGTTATTGATGTCATTTTTTATACTCAACTCCAGCATGTATCAAATCTCACCAAAATCCGACGTACATGATGTACCGCTGTTTTAATTAGTCAACTTTAAGATTCTCTTGCGCATTATTAGTTTGTTTCCGTTTGACTTTCGATATTTTTTTGTTAACCATGGTCATAATTGATTACCCAAAGGCTTTATTTTATTTTTATCAAATATTTTAAACACTAAAATGCTTTACTTAATAAACTGATGTTATTATGTCTGCTGAGCGACAACATGGTATGACTTCCACAGATAATTGCTTAAAATTAAGTTATTAAAAAATTATTGTGTAATTACAAGCTTACAATATTAAAGAATGACCGTGAAAATCAAAAATATAGGTTACATTTATTACTAGTATTCGTTAATTATAGGCTGCCTCAATAACGATTGCAATTTTTTTATTCCATGTCCGCTCCCAATGGTGAAGCATATGGTCTCCTAATGGAGGTATCTTAACAGAATTTTTCTACGAGAACTACTTGTTACTCGGTTGCTCAACCTCTCTTTTTTCGAAGAGAGTAGAGATACAAGGATAGGGCTGTGAAAGGACTAGTGGTTAGCTCATCGCTCTCGCTACGCCCCATGAGGATGGGATGGGTGGAAGGGAAAACTCAGACTACGAACAGAAATCCATAAATCGATTGAAAGATCAATCTATGAAAACCGTCCACACCGGGAATTGAACCGGAGACATCAATATTCAATTAGTCACCATAAATATTACTGATTTGTACCCGAGTTTTGTACATTTTATATTTATATTACAATTAGGTACTTTCCAGATGTAGTCAGTTGAAGGATATTTAGAAATATCCTTTTACTGATCCAGAAAACATCAACATTTTGTTTAAATCTTTAGAAGGTTATCCGAGTACTGACTCGGATAGAACGCAATTTTTTACATATGACTGCATATTAAACTCAAATTTCATTTTCTTGGAGTTGTCTGACTAATGATCTGGAAAATTGATTCAGTCCTATAAAATAATTTATCATGCCAAAGACAGTTCTTCATTCATTCAGCTTTTTGATTACTTTTTTATTTAACTCTATGAGTAATAGTCTTCACCTTCAATAATTACAGCACCACTTATTAATGAATAGAACCTTTCTTATAAAATGAGAAAAAAGAAATCATTCAGCATTTAGTTTGAATAGAGAATTGAAAATATATAATGTTACCCAACCACTTGGTGAAATCATTGTCTAAAATGCTAAATAAAAACGTCAATTTGTGCACATGGTGTTCAATATGTTGAGAAAAAAATGCATTACAAAAATGCATATTTATAAATACATCAAATAACACAGTGCATTCAATATGAACATGATTAAACTGCAAAATTCTGATAAGCAGATGTCTATCATAACCAAAGCAACTTTATAATAGGTAAATAATTTCTGCAATCTGGTGATCTATTTATAAAATAAACACAAGTTATTGTATTGACTTATGAGAGCGGTTTATATTAATTCCGCCTCTAAATTTATTAAATGTAGAGCCCTGGAATATTAAGCATTTAACGTAAAAAAACATCAATATTGTTTGCTTGAAATATTCTTATGACCTTGATTACATAAGTTTCTTCATGATTATTACAATTTTTCTTCGATAATTAAACAGAATGTTATGATTATCAAAACGCTAAATATGTATTTTATCCATCAATGGAAAAAATATAGATCAATATAATTGATATGTTTTGATGATATTCAGTATGGTTGGTCAACAAGATGATTCTGGACTCATAATTGTTCGTTCGCTACTGTATTCGCGAACATGCCGAATCATCGTGAAAGCACTTAATTGAAAAATATAAAAGTTTTCTTTATTAAAACTTTTATACTACAGTTGTAAACTGGATCACACACAGTAAATACAATTACAATACGACATCGTCTTTCATGTAAGCACACTTTGTTAAAAAAAAAAACAGTGTGGTTTTGGTAGTCGAGTGAAGCCATATTTGTTACATATAATTATTGAAAATTTACTACTATAGGCGACTATATGCGGAACCTAAGATATCAAATGTGAAAGGAAAATAATCTCATTAAAATTCATATCGCAATCAATAAATTTTGTATTACGTATAACTTCTATATTTAGTATGCTAGGCAAGCGTTTCATCAAAAGATTATCAATATCGTATATTAATAGTAAAATTCTGTTGAGATAAACTTCAACAGCAGTCCATATGGGCATGCTTTAAGAAAAATCGAGAGTAAATTGAATTAGATTAGATGGATAGATAACATTCATGTAAAATTATATCAAAGAGTAAGTGAGATAATAAGTTTATACAGTGTTTACCTTTAATTATACTCTAGATCAGTGGTTGACAAACTTTTGAGAGACTCGGTAAAAAATTTCAATTTTGAAAAATATTTTTAGTTGGTGGGTTTCAAACAAATTTTTACTATTTTTTTTGAAAAAACAATTTTATTACTATTAGTGGCTTCCTTGGTTTCGAATTTTTTTGCAAATTTTTTCAATATTTGGCATATATGTAATTGACTTAAGTCGAATACAGAAATAAAGATTTTCTGGTGAAGTATTCTGGTCACATTTCATTTGAGAACATTTTATTCAAGACGAATATGTTGAACCAAATGCAGATAATAGAGCAAATGCATTTTTTTATTAATGTAAATTTTTTGATAATGACACACAGCGTGTTGATTTTTTAATTATTGGTATTTTCAATAAATATATAATTTTAACATAATTTGACAAAAAAATATCATATTTTCTTGGCGGGCAATTCAATTACCTTCGGGTAGTAGGTTGCCGACCACTGCTCCAGATGAAACAAAATAGATTTTATTTTATCTTATATTTAACTAAAAATAATTTGTATTCAATATCTTTTAAGGAATATACTTATAAACGCTAAGTTTTGTTGACAAAATTAATATCAAAAGTTTTTGATACAATAAATTGGCATATGTCTAAAATGCCGATTAAAAAGTACGATAAATTTGATTCTACCGTGTGATCATACTTAAAACGGATGTAGCCTTCGAAAATATACAACAATAAAATTATAAATTGTCATAGAATTCATAAAGCCATTGTGAAACAAATATTATTGCCGTGCTTGTTGCGAATATCTTGATCGCTCAAGGTAAAGAAGATTTCAATTAAATAATATATTTATTTTTGTCTTTTAGGAGGTGAGGCAGATAGAGTTACTCTGTAAACAGCTTTACGAGGCGCAGGACGCTACATTGAGACAGGAAGCAGAAAAGGCTCTAGTTGGATTTCAGGTAATCGAATGAATCATGATAAACTGTACATTTTATTAACCTCTTCCCCAAAATCCAGCTTATATGCAAACCTGCAATGTATTTTAATCACATCACAGTGCTAGTGTGATTCTTTATGGTGCCTTTAAAAATCTGGAGGGTCATCTGTCAATTTTTATGAGACATTGTTATGAGACAATGTTCATTTCTTTGCATTTCTGAATGCTTCTGAATTAAATTCATTTTAATATAAATTTCAAGAAATCCATTGCATATAAGCAGCAGTATAATTTTGAAATCTCAATTTTATTGCGATAAAGGGATTGATGGCTTCGATAAGGTTAAGAAACATTTCTTTGGCATGTGAATACATTTAGTTATATATTTAGTGTGCAGAATTCAATAGAAGCTAGCAATAAAATATATTGTCAAAATCTCTTGTGAAATTGTGCAATCCAATAGTTAGCTGACCAATCTTTCAAACCACTATTACTTTGAGTCCCGCATTTCACTGATAATTTCAACAAAAAAACATAATTTTACATGTTCGGACAATAGTATGCGTTGACGTGACAATCCACAATCTATATTAGTCTCACTAATAAAAGTGTATCTTCTCTTTATTCGTGTCCTTATTATTCTAGGAATCAACGGATACGTTGGGGCGATGTCAGGCTCTTTTGGAGAGGGCCGATTCTAGTTATGCACAATTATTAGCCGCCACTACATTAGCAAGATTGGTGTCTAGGTAAATACGAATTTAATTATTGCAAATAAATCTTTTAACATAGCGAATATCTCGGCAGGATCAAGTTTGTCGACTACTCCATTGATACGGGGAAATGTCTCGACAATTAGTGGTGTTATTTCAACTGTAAGCATTTTGTTTTCTTTCTTTTTGCAGGTCTACACAAGTGCTTTCGCTACAGCAGCGGTTAGACATAAGAAACTATATTCTAAATTACTTGGCAACCAGGCCAAAACTAGCTGTTTTTGTTGTACAGGTAATTGACATAAATTTATATATATTTTTATTCATTAAGTAATATTCAGTCTTTGTGGTTAGGTGAATAAGTGAGCTATTCGGGAAATAAAGAGCAACCCACTATTTAAGACCCCAAATTAATGTTCTTGGTTTTTGTGTTATCCTGCTATTTAGATGTGGTTTACACAGCTGTGTTTCATTGAAGATATCAAGCATGCTATTAATCTCAGAAATATTACAGTTAGACATGTAGTTATATATAATTAAATTCACAGCTAGTGTTCTCATTTATATTGTGTCTCTCGTTAGTTTTCTTTATATTCCATTGGTAAATTTATTAATTTATTTTTTACAAATTCATATCCTCTACCGAACATTAGGCAGTTCAATGAGAATTGGAAAACTGTTTTTTGTGATTATTTAACACTAGAGAGATGCCTTCCATAACGTGCCATATTTATAATAATTTCTGTAGAAATAAACTATGCTTCGAAATGAACTCTAAATCATATTTCACTATCTTTTAAGAATGAATAGAAACCTTCAGAATAGTACTCCTTATTTTTTCTTTTAGGCTCTAGTATCATTATATGCGAGAATAACAAAGCTAGGATGGTTCGACTCGCTCAAAGACGAATTCGTATTCAGAAATGTAATGGCAGATGTCACAAAGTTCTTGCAGGTAAGATAAAAGAATATTTTTAAATAATTAATCAATTAAATACATCAATGTTAAACTGTGCGCTGTTTGGTTAGGAACATCGATATTTGCAATATAATATTTTGTTTTTATTGTATCATCTAGGGTCCTGTAGAACATTGCACGATTGGAGTTCAGCTACTCTCGCAGCTCACCCTTGAAGTGAATCAAATCTCCGATGCAGATGCCAATAGATCAATAACAAAACATAGAAAGATCGCCTCCTCATTTCGGTAAGACACATAATAAAATGGCTTCATTACTTTTTTCACTTTCAGTACCTTCAAAATGAAGAATTCTATATAGACTAAGCTTAGGCACAATATTGGAATCATTTTGTAGAAAACTGTATTTGCTTTAACCAACAGCACTTGCACTTGTGATGGCCCCACTCATTAAATGTTAAAAGCAATGTGAATCTTAGTTTAAGTATTTAAAAAATGCAGGCATGTTGAAAAAAATTATAAATTATGAGGTCCCTTGCATATCTATTGATTAATAATTCTTAATTCCAGGGATACGCAGCTATTTGAGCTTTTCCGCTTAGCATGTTCATTGCTCGGTTCGGCGCGGGATGAGGCCTTGGACCTGGCAGACGAAAGACAGAGAGGTCTCGTCACTCAATTGCTTCGACTGGCCATTAACTGTCTCACTTTTGATTTCATCGGCACCAGTTCCGATGAGAGCTCTGATGATCTCTATACAGTGCAGGTAAGTTTTTTTACAAAATCGGACTATACAATATTATTATTTATTGAAATATTGATATAAATGTTAGAATGCCAGCAAAATTGCCAACAATTCGTACCAGCCTTATTAAGGTTTATGCTAAGATTATCTTAGTATTTACAAAAACCGTTTTGCGCTTGTAAATAACTATACTCTATTTGGTACTCTATCTCATAATGCTGTTGATAATGTGAATTAGTGTTAAGTTAGGATTTTTATAATCATTTTCTTATTATCCACAGATCCCCACCAGCTGGCGACCCGCCTTCCTAGATTCCACGACCCTTAAATTGTTCTTTGAGTTATATCACTCGCTGCCGCCATCGTTATCCTCTTTGGCGCTGGCCTGTTTAGTCCAGGTGGCGTCGATAAGGCGGTCGCTGTTCAGCAACGCCGAAAGAGCCAAGTTCCTTACGCATCTGGTATCGGGAGTCAAGAATATATTGGAGAACCCACAGGTCAAATTCTAATGCCTAAATGAACAACTTAAAATACTCACAGGAAGATGTGTGCTTCAATACTTAGTATTAATAATGTCTTCAGTCAATAAATTTGATAGTGTTATAGTGTCAATGTAATGTGATCATATCATTTTAAATGATTTTTATTAAATTGCTCGTTGCCATAAACATGAACTAAAATTATTTCCGTTATCGGTTTTAATAAGTCATTCTTTAATTATTCCAAGAATTGCTTGGGTATAAATTCCTAATATTTTTACTACTCAGCACATAAATAATGAAATTAATCTTCAGTGATGGTAACTTTAAATGAATAATCAGCGCAAAAGTTAAATTTTACAAGAAGTACAAAAAACCATATTTGGTGTCTCATGAGCTTGTTATTGCTCCAATGATTCTTAATACAAAATTGCCGTTCTCAATGAAGTAACCGTCTTTATTGTACAGGACATATAGGTGACATCACGTTTATGGTAGGCATCGTTAATAGTTAGTTTAATAAAAATATACTGTTAACACATTATATATGAAGTGGAATAATCATGCATATCATGAACTATATCATTCTTCGCTAAAGTAGTGATACAATATTTAAGTGTTGAACAGATTATATTATATGTATAATATTTCACAAAAGAAACTTATTATTTAAAATTGTAAAACATGTAATGGAATAGCTGTATAATAATTTATCATGATTTTACAGGGATTATCTGATCCGGCAAATTACCACGAATTCTGTAGACTTCTGGCGAGACTGAAGTCAAACTATCAGCTAGGAGAATTGGTGATGGTCGACAATTATCAACAGGCGATACAGCTTATCGCCAAATTCACAGTACAGAGTTTGCAAGTGAGTTGAAAGTGGATAAAATTAAATCTTAAATTAATGCTCTCAGATAGATTGCTGGATGAATTATTAAGCTGTTAGATATTCATTTTTGTCACAATATCTGTGGCCCTATTAATTAGAGTATAATCAAAAAGAATAAATTTTATGACAATGTATACTAGGTATGAACATAATAATCCACGAAACAGTACTACTGAAAGCAGACCCTCAGCATAGGGGGCTGATTATTGAAATCAGAAAGTGAAGTGGCATGTGAGAATTGCACTCATTCAGACCACCTATTCTCCAAATAAAATATTACTGTTTTTTTTTTGACTTGGTACTTGGAAATTTTAATTTGGTTTATAACTCGGACCCCCTGTGAATGTTAAAACACAAAAAAAAACGAATTACGGTGCAACTCTCCCTTCCCTTTCAGATATCAGTGCAGCCTTATATATGCCACTTTGTATTCCTTGTTAAAATAATTAATAAATAATTTTTCTTTTTTTATTATACTGTAGTAATTTTTGCTAATGTGGAACAATTCTAGATCTTGTATGACTCCATTTTTCTAGTATAAATGAACACATGAAGAAGTGTAAACATAACATGTCACAATTTTCCAATTGGTCAGCAGATATTTAAAACTAACCCTTTGCAATTTTTCAAATTTCAGATGTGGCAATTTGCTCCCAACTCTGTTCATTACCTGCTGTCACTGTGGCAGCGAATGGTAGCTTCCGTTCCGTATGTCAAAGCTACCGAGCCCCATCTCTTGGAGACGTACACCCCCGAGGTGACCAGCACCTACGTCACTTCCAGACTCGACTCGGTCACTGTTGTTATTAGGTTAGTGCAAAAATAAATTTAACGAAATTCTAAATAATATAGTCATAAAATTGTCAATATTTTTACAAGCATCAATAACCATAAATTCTTGGACATCAGTAAGGGCTCAAAGATTTCAGATTATTAAAGTTAAAAATTCCAAAACTGGACTGAATAAAAATATTTTTTTACATCTCTACTATTATTATTCTCTTTGGATTATGTACTGTTGAAACATTTAGAAAGTTTCAACAAAAGCAAATAAGAATGTTTATGATCAATTTTGCAGAGATGGCTTGGAGGACCCGTTGGATGAGACAGGAATGGTGGCGCAGCAATTGGAGCAGGTATCGGTAATAGCGCGATGTGAATATGCCAAGACCTGCTCGCTCCTCGTTGCCCTCTTTGACTCGGCTGCCGGCGGCTACCAAGACCTGCCGCCCAGCAGTCCAGATCCGCAGCGATTTATTTATCAAGGTCAATATACATACATTTTTAAGAATAGATCAAATGAAATTGGCATAACTAATGATAAACTGCCAAGGCGCCAGATAATTGGATTTTTTTTATTATGTGATATCTACTCAATGAGAATTTTACTCGAGATCAACCCAAGATCTCAAATATTATAAAAATCCAAATTTTATATTGACCTTGCCAGGACTTGAACCCAGGCCCATCTGATTGCTGGGGCACAGCTCTTACCACTAGACCATAGAGGCCGACAAAGTTATGTTATTATTAAGCAACATTATTGTTCAAAATATATATTTCTTCTTTACTGTCATTCTGTACTGATTCATTTGTTCATGTCATCATAGCTTTACAGCTAGCATAAATAGGTTCTTTAGTCCTCTCTGGAGTTGAGAATAGGTTGATGGTCCAGATAAACCTGATTTCACACACTCCAAATAAAGTATTTTGTTTCAAAACCTTTGGATATTGTTTCATTCTGACAAAACTGACGTTCTGTGTACATTAAGCCACGATTTTAAAAAAATATTTTCTATCGATTCCATCTTTGTGGAAAAATAACGATATTTTTAATATGTATATTCAAGTACCTCAAAAATTATTAATAAAAGGGGGTGACTTTTATTATCTTAGTTGTCATAACAATTTGACGCTGTTAGACTCAATGGGTTATAAAAAAATCTAATATATTATTGATTACAATTTCACATCTTTTGTACAAAGTAATTTACAACAATATATTTGTAATTAAATTTTATTTATCGCGATAAACAACCATGGTTACCTGTTTTCATACTTACCATATTATTTTGACTCTATACCTTACCACAGACCTCATCTTATTCTTTCTGTTATAATAAAAGTTCATTTTCGTTATTATTATCATAATAATGTAACGTCATAGAGTTCTTCCTTACGTTTGTAATTACACGCCTTAAAGCCATTAACAACTTTTGAACAAGTTCTAAGTTTCTCCTTATGTAATCGAATCCATTCCTAAGTACCAAATTCTATTATTTTTATTATACAGGCTTAGTATTTTTGCTTGTGTTACAGGTCAACTTACGTGGCTAGTGTATATAATAGGCGCAGCCATAGGCGGTCGAATTTCTTTTAATGCCAATGAAGATCATGACGCCATGGACGGAGAGCTGGTCTGCCGTGTTCTTCAACTTATGGATATAACTGACTCTAGACTAGCCAGGGTGAGATTATATACATTATGAACACGCCTATGAGTACATGTATTTAAAACACTGTAATCCCACACATTATAAGATCTCAAGTAAAAATAAAAATAAGGCGATATAAAACAAACAAATGCTTTGTGCTCAGAATTACCTCCTATAAGTCTTGGGTGAGGCACAGCTCTATCCCAGGATGGCGAAGTATGAGTCGTGATTTTGAGTATTTTAGATGGGTGACCTCAATTCTTTATTGGATTAGTTTGTATTTATGCACAAATGCAATTCCTTAAAAAAGATTTTTTTTTCCTATATGTCACCTTGATCCATTTTATATGCTATATATAGTGAAGGTGAGAACAGCCTGTTCTTCGTAGTGGTAGATGAAACTGCGCCTATTACAAGTAGAGAACTATATTTGTTAAAATCCAATTATTAGTTTATTTTTACAATACCTTTTTCGTTACAGCAACAAGGCGGCTGTGAGAAACTGGAGTTGGCAATGATGTCCTTCTTCGAGCAGTTCCGGAAAACATATGTTAGCGATCAGGTGCAGAAGAATTCTAAACTGTATCGAAGACTGAGTGAAGTTCTATGCATCAATGATGAAGCTATGCTACTTAGCGTTTTTATTAGAAAAATGTAAGTGAATACACGAAAATTACACTCCGAAATATGAATATTATATAATTAATAAATATTCCACAATCTTTTAATTACAAAGATGCGTTGTTGCAAAATAACTTGCTGTATTCACATTATTTCTACGCTATAATGACATGTGTATGTCTTCATTCCAGAATAACAAATCTGAAATACTGGGGTCGTTCGGAAGCCATCACAGGAAAGACGCTAGGCTTGCTAAGTGATCTGAGCGTAGGCTACTCTTGCGTCAGAAAACTTGTTAAACTTGATGAAGTCCAATTCATGCTGACACACCACAGCGTAAGTTGAATCAATTTCATTTGATTGAAAGCAGTATTTACTATGGTTTAATTGCTGGCTCCGTATCCGGGTCGCAACGCACAGGGACTGCTGGCTTGCTCAGTTCCGTGGTCCAGGGTTTGAACCCCCAATAGACACTTTTTCATTAGTTGATTTAAGTATTTGTATTCAGAGGCATGAAAAGTCTGTGATGTTTTCATCCGTTCCCAACTACCCTAACTGATCCTGAAAATGGAGTGTAGGAGAACGATTCACTACTACTCTTTCCCTAACACCGCCCATCTGTCCTCAACCTCTCTGAAAAGAGTGACTGAGTAACTGACAAACGATTATTTCTCTGTTCCATATCGAAATATCGTATTGTGGAAATATATTTTTGTAAATCCTGGCGTTCCATAAAGAAACAACTGTAAATCCTAAAACTATAAACTACTGACCACCTATTTGAATAAAAAAGTAATACAAATAATAAGCTATCATTTTTTTATGAGTTAGTTTAGATGAGCCAAAACTTTTATCGACCATATCTCAAAACTACCAATTTCTACCTGTCTCACTATGGAACTAGGCCATCGATATGTATTTTGACCTATTTCATTTGTTAACGATATCATTTCAGTCGGAACATTTTCCATTCCTCGGCTGTGGAGCTAGCGTCGGTGAAATGAGATGTCGGAGTATGCTGTACACAGCGCTTGGCAGACTATTAATGGTTGACTTAGGGGAAGACGAAGATCGATTTCACACCTTCATGATGCCACTTACAGGTCAGCTGGTTACAAACATCAATATTACTATTTTAGTTATTACCTCTCCTCTCAACTACACTTAGTGGAAAGTAAATGTAACATTATTGAATTTGGATTATTGAGATTTTGTCACTAACGACCCGGGTTTCGCCTTTCGGCATCTTCAGGCATTCAAGCTCACGAATGGACTCGATCAGTTCGAGTCCATTCGTGAGCTCGAATGCCTGAAGATGCCGAAAGGCGAAACCCGGGTCGTTAGTGACAAAATACATGGAAGTGTACAAAATCTCAACAATACAAATTTGATATTGAAATTCCATCAAGCACCCTCAGTCGATGTCTTAAATTATATGTAACATTATTGCCTGAACAAACGAATCCCATACTACACACTTCTCTTACATTCATCTCAAACTATTATATTAACTGTATTGTTTTGTTATAAATAGTAATTTCTAAACCAATCTTATTCATTTACAGCCGCGTTCCAAAGTATATCTGGTTTACTGAATCCAGCCGAGTCATCATTGTTCAACTCCGAAGATGCCAAGAAAGTCCTCATTGGTCTTGCGAGAGACCTCAGGGGTCTAGCATACGCATTCAATACCAAAACTACTTATATGATGCTATTCGATTGGATGTGAGTAAATTAGAATTTCATCAATCCATTTTCATAAGTGTTGGAAAGTGTAAAGAAATGAAGTACCCTTTGATCCACATGTGATCTGAATGCAATCACCGGCGGTCGGCAAAAAAAATCATTTCCTAACCATTTAAAAAAAATATAACATAATTTCCATACATCGTATTGGATTGTAAAATAATATGCTCTCATTCTCCTCCGCAGTTACCCAACGTACCTGAGCATTCTTGTCCGAGGCCTTGAAGCTTGGTGCACGGAGCCGTCTGTGTCTACACCCATTCTTAAATTGGCAGCAGAGTTACTGCAAAATAGAAGTCAGCGACTTCAGTTTGATGTCTCGTCCCCCAGCGGGATTCTACTCTTTAGAGAAGCCAGTAATATTGTATGCGCTTATGGTAAGTTATTTCCATTTTGTTAATTATTATTAATTTATATGACTGCAAAAATTATATTCTGAGATTCTCATATCTGAATTGTTTTTCTACATTCGCTTATTTGCATTGGAACATTTTGTTTCATGGCTTATGGTAGTTCCTGATCTCTTCTCATATAATCTTTTATGTCATTTCAGGCAGCAGAATATTAACATTAGAAGTGACAAAGGAATTAATTTACCCTATGAAATTGAAAGGAATATCAATATGTTTCTCAATGCTCCGAGCTGCTCTCTGTGGAAACTATGTCAATTTTGGAGTATTCAGGTATTGTTGAATTTCTCATCACCATCACCTCTTATCTTATAACGGTTCTAGGAAAAAAACAAACAGGAAACAACCGGACACGGAAAAAAGCGGACGCAGAGTAGAAAAATAAGTATTCACAATTAAAATATAAAAAATCAGATTTTTAATTTTTTATTTAAAATGAAAAATCTGATTTCTGAAATAAATAGCAAATAAAAATATGAAATAGATGCTATTTAAAAGAATGAATGAATCATATAAATGTTCAATCCTATACAAATAAGATCGTGTCTATCTTGTGTCAGCAGTTTTATTATATGTGAAAGAGTTGAATAAAATGCATATACGTATTTTTACTGTATATTATAGAAAATTTATTTCTAAAAAAAGTCACGTACAAAAAAGGACAGACGAAATCACTACTCATGTCTCATGTACTCAACACTTTCAAACAAAGATAGAACGCAACGAATGAATCTTTCGTCCTCAGACGTTCTGAGTTTCTGAAAATTATTATTTGACATTATTTAAAATAAAAAATCTGATTTTAACATTTTTTCAAGCTGAAAAACTCATGAAACTATGAATTTATTTAGGTATTTTAAATGTGAATACTTCTTTTTCTACTCTGTGTGCGATTTTTTCCGTGACAGGTTTTTTCCATGTCTGTTTTTTATCTGTTCACCCTTATAACATTTCGAATATTTATTTTCATTCAAAGTCAGGATGTTGGCATATTTTTGACTAATCAAAGAAATAAAAATTAAGAGAAATCAATTATTTTTCATACAGTATTTGACCAACCAATTCAAATTCAAGTAATTTGATGTAGTTATGACTCATTTACACCTTCACTAAAACATTATACTTTATCATACTTCAAATGACAAACTCATCGTCAGTGATTTTTTAATGAATTAGACATGGTAAATGAGTCACTTATGTAATTAAAACAATTGAAGACTTTTCCCCAAAAAATGATCTCATACAAATAATCCAATGTGGGGGAAAATGCAAAATTTGAATTTGTTTAATTACTTCATTCTTTTACTTACTTTTTTCCAGGTTATATGGCGATGAAGCCCTTGAAGGTGCCTTGAATATGTTTGTTAAACTTTTGCTCAGCATTCCACAGACTGATTTATTGGTAAATAATTTTTCACAACTTTGGTAAAATTTTATCGGTAATCAATTTCATGCTTATTATCAAGATCCATTATACTCTTATCAGTGTTTCTCGACTTTCAATATTCTTGTCACCATTTTTAATAATAATTACACTGTTTCCGTCATTCACACAAGAAAATATATGCATCTAAAGCAACACAGAAGTTCATTTATTACATAATAGTTTAAAAATAAAACACAATCTTTTTAGTACTGCTATTTATATGAAATGAAATTAAGTATTAATAATTACAAGGTATATCCAAAGATTGGTTCAAGAACTATGATGAGAATTTACAGATAATCATACATAAACAAAATTAAATAGTCTTCATTTTTAATGTTAAAGATTTAAAATTTAGATGCTGAAGACCACTTACAAATTAATAACTAATAATCTGAAATCAAAAATTAAAGCTCATTAAATGTGAGAAAAATGTGATGCGCTTAAAAATAGGTTATTAAAATTGACATTTGTTTATTTTTTAGGACTACCCGAAGCTGTCGCAGACCTATTACCTATTATTAGAATGCCTGGCCCAAGACCACATGACGTTCCTCGCATCCCTCGAGCCGGCAGCTTTCCTTTATATTCTGGCCACCATTTCGGAAGGCCTCACAGCCATAGGTAACTATTTCAAGCCACTTTAAATCTTCTATGCATCTTGATGAATTTTTATTCAGGTTATTTTAAATCATTGTAAAACTATTTGACTGGCCATTCAATATCCCATTACTAGTCAGGAAAAGAATAATGTCAATCTTTTAAGTTGTAGTTATCTTAGGTTGATTTTATTTTTCCAGATACAATGGTATGTACTGGCTGCTGTGCGACGTTGGACCACATTGTCACTTATCTTTTTAAGCAGCTATCACAGAAATGTAAGTTTATCCTCATAGCAAAAAAAATTGTATACACAATTCAATAGAATACAAAGTAAAACAGCTTAGAAATTAAAACATTAGACTAAATAGTCAGTAAAATAAAATGTCACCTGTATAGATGTTTAAAGTTATATAATATTATAACTGATTCTACAGAACTTGAGACTACATCTACTCCAAATGCGAGTAGTATTGCACTTGTATTTGCTGGCGTCTCCACCACTCAAATATTACTGAAAGATTAAGCGATTTATTTATTCTACACCATTTCATATGCTTTTTCTTATAATAACCCCCATTGATTTTCAACATTAAACATTCGTTTGTATTTTGGTAAGTAATGTATTCACACATGCTGTTGAAAGATTTCATTTCTGACAGCAGCTCTGATCTGGCAATCTTTTCACCATGATGTGTAAACATACGTACAAATATACAGCATGGAAAGGGTTAACATTTAAATATGATAATTTCATTTATTCATTATTTCCATGGATCAGTGTTTTTTAACATGAGCATTTTAAAAATCTGGGAATATTTTTAGCATCTGAGTGGGCATTAAATCCAAGCGTCAGTATTATATCGGTCATCTCGGCCAATCCTTGTGATACATTCATTTCTTTGTGTTAGTGTATTGGCTTCCTCTGTATTGAATATTTTAATTATTAAAATGACATTCATATTACTGCCATTAAATACAGTGTCTATTTAAATCCACTATTACAATTAAATTCATTTAATTTCTACCATGGAATCGAACTATAATATAATTTTACAACTTCGTGTTTACCGGTGGGGTTCATTGAACAATAAAGTTAAGAAACACTGAATTATGTATTTTTTTAAATTACTCTCTAGTAGTAGAAACATTGAGTGTTTTCGGATCTGAAAGGTTATTAATGTTTTATCAACTGTTCACAGCTAGCGCATTCCCTGTTAAAAAGTCCCTGGCTAGAGTGGGTCAAGGAGGGACCGAGCACAACGCCATGTTCCTTGAAGTCATGCAAAGACGACCCGAGATCATGCAGCAGCTTTTAGCAACAGTGAGAATACCTTTTTATTACTATCCAAATTCTTCAAAGCAATTTTGATATATCATCACCATACAAAGTGTCCACCTCTGAACTGGTACAGGGACTCTTATAAATGATCACATCATATGACCGTCAGTGCAAGAATGACAAAACTTTAAAATTTATTTTATTAAAAATGTTATAGGTATTGAACGTGATAATGTTTGAGGACTGTCGCAACCAATGGTCCATGTCTCGGCCTCTCTTAGGCCTGATCCTACTCAACGAAGAACACTTTCGAAGATTACGGAGCGGCGTGGTGGGCGCACAACCCAGAGAAAGACAAGACGCGATGGCTCAGTGGTTTCACTCGCTCATGGATGGAGTTGAGCGGAACCTGCTAACCAAAAATAGGGACAAGTGAGTACTGTCGTATATTTCTTATCGAATCCCGAACACACATACCCCTCCCCTACCTCAGCTTAAAAATGTTGTTCAGTTTGCAAGAGAGCAAAAAAAAGACTATATTGTTGGTGTTTTGTAAAAAAAGGCGAATTATCCAAATATCTGTTTTACAGAAGAAATTAATTATCTATGGATGATTCTACATTTACTAACAAGTGTCTTACAAATCCTAGAAGGAATTGTCAAAATTTTCCAGAGTGATATTAAATAATAAAACACAATTGAATAGAAAAAATCAACATTCGATATCTACCTTGCCAGTAATTGAACCTAAAGCCCTCATGGAATAGGTCGACAGTTGATTACTGGAGTAGTTTATTTTGCTTTTATCATTTTAGATTCACACAGAACCTCTCGACGTTCAGAAGAGACATCAACGACTCTCTCCGCGGTCCAAACACAACAGCCTCCTCCGTCAATGACATGATGACATCATAACCCCTCTTCATTCACGCCCGCCGCTTTATTTTGTACGCATCGGTACGCTCATTTCAAACGCCAACCCTCAGGGGGACTCATTCGCTGACACATTATTTAGTCTCTTAACGTTTCATCATTTGGATTGAAGTGTTACTTGTGACTCGCATTTAAGTAGGACTATGTCAGAAGTGGAACTGGGCAGCAATATGAATTGTTTATCCTTATTTGTCAGTGATGTAATGAATGAGACAGTTACCAGTGAAGCAGTGAATAATCATCGGACTAATAACAGGTCGATACACCGACAATCGAAATCGTTAGATTTGTGTATCCTAACAAGTTACTTTTTTTATCATATAGTAAAATGCCTCTTTTGAATAATATACCTTCACATAAATGTTGTGATTTTTTTAGTATCGAAAGATAAAAAATTAAGAAACGTGTTAATGCCCTTTGTATTAATTTGTATAGTTTCTTATAATATCGGTACTTTAAATCCCTCAACTGATATAATAGCTATGGTTAATGGATAAAATTCATTGTTGAAATAATTATCTTTATAAACCGTAATTTGCATGTATTTTTAATTTATGTTTCAAATACCAAAAAGGTATTTAAATACGGACAAAAATTTGGAACTACACTTGTCTCATATGCAATTCTGTTGCTTATACAATAATTTGCTACAAATATTTTATAATAATTGTGTATTTTATACAATTCCCCGTACGGTGATGCCAATACATTTCGTTAAATGCCGTTAATTCAACAGGAAATTTGCATTTCGTTTGCTATCAAGGTGTTATTTTAACTAATAACACATCCCTGTCTTGGAAAGTTGTGTTTCGAGTTATTTATACCAATTATAAAAAAGGGCAAAGTGATCTTTTATAAGCATTTACTGGATAAACAAACGGTGTGGTTTTGTTGGCACTGCCTGGAACTAATTACTAAATATGGGGAATACAGATTGAATTGACATTGCCTTGCCGACCAAATATTTTAGCTATTCGAAAAGTCGTATTATATTTGAAATAATTTAATGTAAAAGAATTCTGTTATGACTGTGTCATGATAGAATATACACTCTAATGTGTGTTTTAAAATTGTAGTCAATGTTCAGTTCCCATGTTAACATTGGTATTATAGTAATGAGTCACTTGGTATTCACTGCTTCACGCAGCTGTTGGTCGATATTACATGAAACCTTAGTCCTAGAGAAAGAAGAATGCAATGTTTTTTTATGGTAAAAGAAATGGTAGATCGGAACGCTAACTTCCCCATTATTGATAACGCGCTTTAAGATTAATTAATTGGCGACTTGTAAATATGATGACGTTGGCCAGAACTTTGGTAGGAGAATAGTGCTGCACTATTCGACGGGCTGATGTCAAACTTCAGGTTAATGATAATTTCACAGGCGTCGAGCTAAGAGCATTTTCGTGTTATTTTATCCGTTTCACAATACTGTTATAAAATGTCTATTATTTTTTCATATTGAAGATTTACAAATATTATTTCATTATCTTTCAATAGCAATTTATATGATAGTCTTGTTTCATTATATAATCAATCTTATTTAGATTGCAAAGTTTGTAAGATATAAAAAATGAGTTAGAAATGACATTTTGAAGCTTATTTCATATGTTGTTTGATTCCAAACCTGACTTTGTAAGACCAAAAATATTAATTTTTTTAGATGTAAAGCATCATCCTATCATAACTTTTAAGTTGAGAAAAATCCACCAGTTAAAAATTATACCTCAACATAAATATGGTGGAAAAACAAAATCAATTAAATTATTATTTTCATTTATTATGGATAACTTCTAAGTTTTAAATACAATAGAAGTAAAATATTTGAAATCAAAATATATTTTGCCTTTTTTCCAAAGGAGTTTTTTTAATTGGAATATTGAATAGCAAATTGATTATATTGTTAATTCTGTAGATGATATGGCTATTTAGTACGTTGTTGCAACGTATAGTTAACCTTTAAAGATACGGTAAAAAAAATTGAGAATATGTTTTTTGAAATAACTTCGGCGAGTAGAAAATATATTTTCGAATCTTTTAAATTTAATTTCGTTATAAAGCTGCATCACTTATGCGCTCTACCTTCATGTTAAAAATATCATGTGCATTCTGTGTATGTATTATCAATCAGCATTACCTTCCTGTCCATACCGGAGTCGTGATTGTATGATAATAGTTTATTGACTTAAACGCTCTTAGCCCGATATGTGAAATACATTTTGTACTGAAATACTGTAATGTCCATTCGCCTGAGTTTCATTCTCAGTCTGTCATTTGACGAAGTCTACGTTGTGTAAAAAAAATTGGTTTTTATATGCTTGTAAATTAGTTTGGATACTTGGAACGTAACATTGACATGAACACATTCAACTTGTAAAAACTAAAATAAACCAATATTAGAAAGAGTGATAGATTTTTTTATTATACCTACAATTTTATTTCCTGTTGTGTTTGTTTAAAATGATTTCAAAATGTAATTAATTTGTAATGTTTTTGTTGGAGACGATAATAATAAATTTTATTGTTGTAAGAAGTTTTTTTACAAATCTGTAGGACAGCTGTAAGATCCGATAAAGTTTTTGTAATATATGAAGAAAAAAACCATAAAAAGCATTAAATGGAACTGAAAATAATACAAATTTGTTTTATTTTTACACACATCCTTAATACATGAATTTACCAAAGGCAGTGGTTACCCTGCGCCTCAGAAACCGCCCCAATAAACTCTCCTCAATGAATAAAACTTGATCAAATTCTTGATTCTACAAAGAGCCAAACAAAAACAATGACACCTAGAGAAAAATGAATAACATACTCTGCTCTATGGATTGTAAGCCATACTAGCAAAAATCATTTAAAAGAGGATTAGACTCATTTGGAACGTTGAAATTTTCTAAAAATATAAATCTCGTATTTTCATTCATTTAATTATCACTGGATTCCCCCTGTAAGATAATGATACTGCCAAAATGTTTTTATCATGCCTAGGACATAATCAGAAACCAATAAATATATCATTAAAACACAAAATAGTTGACCTACTGCCTTAGTGATTAGTAAGGCATGTATGTTATCAGTGAATCACACATTTTGTATGTGAGTTCAGCTCCTATTTTAATATTAAAAGTAACATGACTCGCAGCAGTTTGCAAAAAATACGTGAAAGCCCAAGCACGTATATGATAACAATCAAAATATCTATTAAACCGAGCGCAAGTAAGCTTTTCGTTTATCAATGATATCAAAAACACGGAAATGAATTCCACTCTACAACACGATCAGATTACCAAAACATCAGAGGTGGGTAAACATTATTAATTTAAGTGTCCTATACGGCTTTTAACCCCTCAGGATATAGCAAAATTTTTTTTATAAATCTTGTCATAATGAAATCAAACCATTAGTATACATGAGTTGCATATTTATCTTGTCCAGTTTTAACCAAACATTCACTGAATATATACACATACCTATTCTATGAACAATTTCGACTAGTCAGTATAAAGGTTTAAAAACAGTGTCCAATTTCAAAATTCGTGTTGACTGTCAGGTAGCCATTTTCAAATATCAGATCGCCTGTTGTGCGTTCAGCAGCAATTGTGACTTTAATCATGAATAGTCAAGAAATTATTTCATTGTTTATCAATTTCTTTCCTCTCCCTTAAAAAAAAAACTTGAAATTGTTAATTGTTATGATATGTTCATCGCAAGTTTATATTTATTCCAATTCGATTTAATAAAAAAAAAAATGTTCCATACACGTTTTTGAGAATATCTCAAAACAAAACAAAATGGACAAAGTGAACTTTGGAAACAGACGACTCGTATAATATATATTATTGAGAGACCTTGATTGTGAACACCAACTAAAAACAAAAATCGACACTTGCACATGAATCAATTTTAATTTAATGTTATCACAAAGTTGACCATTGGCAAAATTTTTGAAATAAAATTACTCGATTTTTATTTTCTCCACACCACTGCCTTTTTTAGATCCCCGTTATTTCAAACTCTATATTTATACTGAAGTGAATCGGTCTCTTTTTAGTTAATATTTAATTTGAACCTATAAGCATATTTACTGTTGTCTCATATTTCTTTTGATGTATAGTTTTAATAAAGACGCTGTAGTGTGTGTTGAAAATAGTGTTGGAGCCTGTGAAATATAAATTCTACTCTATTTGGAGAAAAACATAACAATCGGATTTACGCAATTTCGGTAATTTGATCAGACAAAATTAATATGACATAAATGAGTAATGCAAAAAACATTCATGCCGCAATTTATAAAAGTTCATATCAAATTTTATAAAAACTAATTAAAGTTTAATAAAATTTTTATATTTTGAGATTATAATTCATATATAGTATCAACTTCATCACTTCCAATTGAAGGATTGTTGACATGTATTATTTATTATTATACTGTTGACTGTGTTTTGGTCAATTGATGTAACCCTTAAAAAATACGAAAATGAGTTAATGCTTGGATCTCATTTTAAAGACGACAGAGCAGGTCTCGGTGAAATGATGTAAATTAGAAAGACAAATAAACCACTATTATATCGACATTCCCTACGTATAATCCCGTATCTGCAAACATGAGAATTTACAGGAGTGCATTTCAATGATTCAAAACGCAACTCACTATATTATAATGTTTTCGACAAAAACAGTTTTTACTCTCCTCGACAATTTTAATTTAGAGGGTCACATCAAATGGCCAAAACACCATCGATATTTTCTTTTTCGCAACATTCTAATGCAGTGCTCCGAAACCGATGTGCTGCGGCACACCGGTGCGCTGCGAGATGCTTCCAGGTGTGCCGCGCAGTGCGTCGGAAATAAGATAAAATCGAGTATTTTCATATTAAAAAAAATTAAAACCATTCGATTGCTATGATGTCCGCTTAAATTATTCTAGTTGATAAATATAAAAAAAAAACTAAAAAATTTTTAAGTGTTCTTTATAAAATTAGCATATTTTTACATGTAGTGTGCCGCGAAATATTAATGAGTGCTTAGGTGTACCGCAGGTGAGAAAAGGTTGTGAAGCACTGTTCTAGTGCGTGCAATGTTGTTTCTAAATTACAATATTGTTAAATTTGGATTATTGAGATTTTGTACACTTCCATGTATTTTGTCACTAACGACCCGGGTTTCGCCTTTCGGCATCTTCAGGCATTCGAGCACACGAATGGACTCGAACTGAGTCCATTCGTGTGCTCGAATGCCTGAAGATGCCGAAAGGCGAAACCCGGGTCGTTAGTGACAAAATACATGGAAGTGTACAAAATCTCAATAATCCAAATTTAATATTGAAATTCCATCAAGCACCCTCAGTCGATGTCTTAAATTATACAATATTGTTATTTTAGAAATATGAACTGATTTTCGCCAAATTTCGAGTAGGACTTTTCTGCATACGGATTTCTAATAAATACATTTTCTATATTTAGGGTTTTAATACTTTTAACCATGTACCCAAACCGAAACCGAACCGTAAGCCGTTATTTTTGCCATAACAAAAATCGAATTTATTAACGGAAAAGTAAGCGTATCTATACCCATACCTTTAAATATAACTTCTAAAATAAAACAAACTATGTACTCGATTCTTTCTATACAGTGCCGTACTTTTGTTCCTAAAAGCAGAGTCCGGTGAAAAGCTGGCAAGCTCTAGTCCAGTGATCCGTAACTGGTGCGCCGCGAGACGATCCCAGGTGTGCCGCGGGCAAGTGCGTTCAAAATGAGAAAAATCGAGTATTTTGATAATACAAAAAAAAATGAAAGCCATTCAATGGCTAAGATCTCTGTTTAAATTATTCTCGTTGAAACAAATATTGTTTATTTTGATATTTGATAGAATAATAGTACTACTGTTTGCATCGATAGTGGAACTGCAATGATAAGAAATAAAATGTGGCTTGCCTTGTGTGTAAAACACAAAAATTCTACTGTAGAAATTACACATTGCTGTATTAATTGGGCATCATTGATGGCGAGGTGGTGACACTTCCCAGTGAAATTATTACAAATAATGAACGAATATATTAATACAAATTATCAAATCGCGAGCCTTAAATATGCAATTCGTATTTTTTTTCTGTGCCTTGTTCTATCACTTTGGAAAGGTAAAAGGTTTTAATTGGTTTTTATTAAACAATATATTAGTTACAATTTCAAATTCGTCAAAGAAAAACAAATTAATAGATGGTAAGTTTTGTTTATGAAAACGTATTTCGGCTTAGGTGTGCCGCGAAATATTAGTGAGTGCTTAGGTGTGCCGTGGACGAGAAAAGGTCGCGGAGCACTGCTCTAGTCAATTGAGTATGAATAAAAAATGTATTTTGTCTGCATTTTAGCTACATCAGAATCCACCCTCTATGTCGCAGAGCACCAGCGGCTAATCGTACACACTAGGAAATATTCTCCTTTGACATTTTAATTATGTATGTGATCACCTTAAGTTATAGCGAAAAGCCGTATAAAGAGAGGTATGTATGGTGAGGGTATATTTACATCAACTTACATATGAGCACCGAAAACCGCAACTAAACCAACATAATTTTTTTTACCGAACTGGAACGAAAAAAATAGCGGTTCGGGTCCCTGCTTTTAACCACCAATAATACAATTTTTCCAGTTTTTCACACAAAAAAGTTTTCCCAAAATTTTGAAAATATACGTTATGAACTATGATTTGAATCTAGTCTTTTCGCATACTAAGTCCCCAAGTACAATAATTATCGACGTATTTACATTTAATGAATGAAAACTAAAAGATTTTTTTTTATTCATATTCATTCACACAATACGAAATATTTTTGTATCTACTATAGTGTTATCGATGTTACATTTACGGTGGTCACATTTTCATGCCACATATAAATTGATGTTTCAAACATGTTTTTCTTATTTTAGGATTTTAGCTTTACAGATTTACTTGACAATTGATTGATCAAGAAAGTATTCTAAATGAAAGATGTATATGGATGAAATTAACGCAAAGCTAATGGGAAATATGTAAATTAAAATGACACTGAAGATAATTTTCATCACATTACTGTTCAAGGTAGATATTATAAACTAAAGATCAATATAGACCACTGTTTCTTAACCATATTAAAGCCATTAATTTTAAAATTACACTATTGTTTATATGTGTTTCGTGCGATGTATTTCTTGAAATGAGGGCCAATTTATAATTCACTGATTTAAAAGCAGAAGAATTCGGATACACTAATGCAAATAAATTAAGACGACTATTAAGAGAGATGACTGGTTGCATCATCTCAATATGCAATGCTGCAAACACCCACTTGGACTTTGGCTGCGCCCTCAAAGCATTAAAAATAGATAAACGCCCCCTGATTTTTAAAACACATAATGGAAAACACTAACAAAAATTCATTAATAGAAAACACTTTTATTTCAATTTTAAATGATAAAACACTTTTTACTTTTAGTTGATGATTGTAAGCACTCAAAAAACTTCAGACATTATTTATTCAAGACACGCAAGACAAATAGAAAATGAGGATAATGTCAGGAAAATTCCTGAAGCCATAACAACCCCGACTTCAACTTTCAACGATGTGAATCGAGTTACTCCTACAGATTACCTATCAAAATTGCCTGCAGAATATGAATCCACTAATAGTCCAGATGACAAATATTCCAACACAGATTTCGATACCGCTGATGAAAATTACAGAGAATCAGGCGTAACTGACGATGATACTGATGAAAACGAAACAACCGACAGTCCAACTGACTATGACAGCTTATATGAACCAACTTCTGATAAAAATTATAGAGAATCAGGGGTAACTGATGAAGCAGCAGATATATATGATGATACTGAGGAAATCGAAACAACTGACAATCCAATCGATCATAATAAGAATATAGATGGCAGAACTGTATTGCATCCAGATTTAAGTACCACTGATGAAACAATAGATACACATGACGATACTGTATTTTTTCCAAATGTTAACAATACTGAATCAGTTGTAACCAATGAAGCAACAGATACATATGACGATGCAGTGGAAAAAGAAACTACTGATGATCCCCTTTATGTTTATGAGAATATAGGTAACAGTACAGTATTTTATCCAAATTTTAAAGATATTGACAGCAATGAAACAACAGATAAATATACTGAGGATACTGAAACTACTATTGATCCAATTGTTGACTATGAAAATATAGATAAAATAGGTGATTTTTATCCAAATTTTAACAGTACTGATATAAGTTATGATGAATCAGATATGAGTAATGAAACAACAGATACATATAATGAAACTGAGGAAGACACTATGACTGACAATCTAATTAATGATTTTGTCAATATGGATAATGAAACTGTATTCCATCCAAATTGTAATATTACTCATGAAAATTGCACAGAATCAGACATAACCGATGAAACAACTGATATAAATGGCGACACTGATGAAATTGAAGATACTGACGATCCAACAAATGATTATAACAATGACGATAACAGAACTATATTTTATCCTAATTTTAATATTACTGTTGAAAATAATGAGAATGTTGAGAAAATAACTACCCCATATTCCAATTCGCATAGTACTGATAGAAATAATGAGGGGGTTGACAAAACGACTGCACTTTATCCAAGTTTTTATAGTACCGATAAGAATAGTGTGAATGTTGAGAAAGCTACGACAACTGGTGGTTCAAAGACAACCAATGAAGATGATGATGATGACGAAGAAGAACCTTGCATTACAGATAAAACAACTCTGGAATATAACACTGAGAAAAAAACAACAAAAAATTCAATTCATGAATATTCAAATGATATTTTGACAACGACAGAAAAATATAAACATTATACCGATGAAGTGCCGATAAAAGTTATCGACGATTCAATTTCGATTAAAGATGAAAATGACATTCCAACGACCCATAGTCGACCGCATATTGAAACATATCCTGAAAGTGGTCTAGGTATGACTACGATGTTAAATGCTGTCCAATCGACAGAAAACAATATAGAATCGAGTAATAGTTTTGAGATTACAACTGAGGTAAATAATTTCTATTCATCTTCAACATTGTCAATGTCGGATAATACCGATGACGACAAAACCACTGTAGGATATTCAATAGAATTTAACGATATAGTAACTGAAACGAAAACGCCTGCACCTTTTCCGAAACTGACAAGTATGTACAATACAAATGAAATGCCAAGACCGACTGTAAAATATGATGATATTTCTACAGTCACGGATGAAGAAACAACAAAAGGTATCGCTACACCTTTATATCTGACTACTTCTGAAAGGCCAGAGTATAGCACCGAAGAAAACAAAGCCACCGATACATCAGAAGGTAGATGCCCTAACAGTGACATTTGTCTAAGTGACCAACTCACAACTGAGAGTCCAGCAGGCATAATCGAAAAAAATTCTGATACACCGCCATCAGGAAAATTTTCAACACAACCGATTGAATTTCAAGAAATAGTTCCCACTACGGAGGTGGCCATACCGGATTGCACAGAGAACTGGACAGAATGTCCTGTTCTGCCTGCGACACCGTGTCCTTCAGTATATCAAAAACAAGTGAACAATTATTATTCAAATCACCGTTGGATTCCATATAATATTTATTATTATTACTATCCCGAACCAACAGATTATTATGCTTGGTCACCATACGTATAATTAAATATCGCATTGCCCTACAGTCTAGAGCAGTATAAAAATAGGAATATATCTATTTATATAGAATTGTGCTTCACTTTTAAAGTGTTAAATAACTGTCAATTCTTGGTGGAAAGGCATTATATTTTTACAAAATAAAACACAACTTGTTTGTACTACTTCTACATGTTTATAATGATCAGGACCGGTTTCGCTGATAAAAATCATAACAGGACTATTTATATAAAATTGAATGTTAACAATTACGAGATATATAAAACAGTTGGTTCAAGAACTATGACAAGAATTTACAAGTAATTAAACAATTTATATATAGACGAAATTAAAATGTTAAGGACCTCTTACAAATCAATAAATAATAATCTGAATTTAAAAATGAAACCACATTAAAAATTCACTATCTGAGCACAATACAATGAGTTTTAAAAATTTCTAAATATTCATTAACCAAAAAAGCAAATTGGGAAATTTTAAATTAGTGAACCACTTAAAAATAATGAAATATTAAATATGTAACTAATAATAAACAGCCATGGTAAATAGGGAATGAAGATCGGCCAGGAGCACCCAAAAGATATCTGAAAAACAAAAGATTTTAAAATCTTGCACTTCACTTCAATAATAAATCTCTAATATAAGATAAACAAGGAATATCAGAAATCAATAGATATAAATTCTTGCTTAAATCAAATTTATTGAATGATCAAACCATTTTCGCGTCTTCCCCACTATTATAACCATTTCACAATCTATACATATATAGTATATCTATAAATTTATTTTTATAATTGAACTTGTAAGAATTGATTCTGGTCTCTTTTTTTTGGTTTTTTAGATATCCTTTGGATAGAAGATTTGGATATTTGGTAAGAGGTCCACAACATTTTAATTGTATAATATAAATTCTTGTCATAGTTTTTGAACCAACTGTTTCATATACCTTGTAATTGTGAACATTCAATTTTATATTTTATTTTATCAGTTGATAAATCAGTTTGTGATAAGTGATACCTCTTGATTATTACAAACATGTGTCAGTAGCGAATAAAATTGTGTTTTATTTTTTAAAGTATTGTGCTTATTACTTTTTAAATCTTATTGTTATATCATACATATAATACACTCAAGATTGCAAATACAAAAAATATGTAACATAAAAAATTGTAATTTGAATTATTGAGATTTTGTCACTAATGACCAGGGTTTCGCCTTTCGGCATCTTCAGGCATTCAAGCGCACGAATGCCTGAAGATGCCGAAAGGTGAAATCCGGGTCGTTAGTGACAAAATACATGGAAGTGTATAAAATCTCAATAATTCAAATTTGATATTGAAATTCCATCAAGCACCCTCAGTCGATGTCTTAAATTATAAAAATTCTATTGTTATTTTAAGAACAAAAACACAATGTGAACAATAATTACTATGCAGCTAGACAGGTTAATCAAAAAAATATAATACAATCAGGCCTCATATAACACGGCTATATGGTTCCACAAAAACGTCATGTAATTAATACAAACTTATTAATGCAAGGTTTGAAGTTTTATTCTGCGTCACTCTCATTTGCAAACCGATTTTTTAGACTCTGTTTCAAGATCAGTTGAATGCACTGTAGCATGTAAATTTTTATTTTAATGTAAGGGGCCACAAACTATTGTAATTTCCTCTTAAATTTTCTACTTCTTTCCATCATAGGATGAATAGATGTGTTTTGTGATGGACTGATCCAGAGAGATGGTTAAAATATACATGTAATATTTTTACTAGACATTCTTTTCTAACACTGTGTTATACAAAAAAATGTCACCATTGTCACCATCAACAATGTTATATCGAAACCGTGTTGTAGAAGTATGGTGTTACACGAGGCCCAAGGTGATTTTATATAAAAAAAATAATGACGATCTGTGTTTTTAAATCTACCACAACTATTTGCGGATCAGCATAAAAATTCGGTGGACCAATAGTTGGGAAACACTGGTCTAAAGAAGTGTTTGCGCCATAGCCAATTAAATGTTAACAGTATAAAACGCGTACGATAGAAGTCTTCAGCCTGTTATATAATTATTCTGATAATCTTTTTAATTTTCACTTTGCCTACTAATTATCCTATAGTTTTCTTTAGTCCTGCAGCCAAGAGCTCACTAACTTTGGGCTTTTGATATGCTCAGCTTTAAGTTCAAGGGTTAGAGTCCCAGAATCGGAGCTTTCATATGATTTACAGATTTGTATGAACATCTGTGAGGTTGTCCGATCCTGAAAAACAGAGTGTAAAGAGTTGTAAGTAAATTACTAGTTCTTCATTTATATTTCTGTATGCTTTATCCAATGACAGCGATTAAGCAGTTGTTATACAACCATTTCTCATTAAATAACTTTTGCTTAAATAAAATTAAAAATGAATCCATCACTTTTTCTGCAGCTTTTAAAGCACTCAGCTCATCCATATCATATCTTGATTGTAGGTGTTCATGATATGGCTATTGCACGGTTCCATGATTTACGCACACACAACAAATTTACACATGGCAGTTCAACATATACATGTAAGCACCAAAAAAATAACTGCATTGCCATTGTGCACATATTTCATGTGTGTGAGTCTCCATATTGTACAAGAATATGTCAATCGAAAGGATCCCTATTTAGATTTTCAAAACCATTTCACAGACAGTTATATAAAAGTTAATTTTTCAGCATATAGATACATCACAAATAAGCCAGATTTCTCTCATTACAATAAGTGGAATTATTTTTCAATTCAGTTTTTTAAGGCTTTTATTATTTAGAAAATGACAATAAATTATTGAGTGCTGAACTTATTTATATTTTGCCTACAATATATATTAGTTTGATCTACAATTAACTTTAAAATGTTGGCTTCAAAATAATTCTGCGGTTGATGGCACACTATCCGGTTCACGTGGAGTCACTTTAATACCAGGATTCATAGTAACATTTCCCAGAATGGGAAAGAAGTCTTCTTCAGTCCAGTTCGCACCACTATTGAGTGTTGTGGACAGTCTAGGGTGACGACGTGGAACTCCAGATGACAATGAAAAATTTTGTGATGAGGTGTGTAGCCCACCTTTTCCAGATCGCGCCTACACTCCTTGCGTCCTTCCACCTCTCAATGTCGCACCTCTTCGGACACGCAAATGTTGTACCTGATCGAAAATTTGTTCATGACTCGTCATTTTCTTAAAAATCGCCATCATCCAACAATAAAGTCGGCGAACTACTTCTAATATCAAATAGATCACCGCAAAAATCGTCTGTTTGCGATGTTGCTGCACTCTGACACATCTATGCCGCAGTCGGCATCATACATGATTTCATGGATTTCTTCATTTTCTGTTTTCATTCGTTTTCATAGTATTCATGTTTCTGAAATTGTCACACAAATAGTATTCTACTAGACAAATAACGAAGATGAAAAATCTAGCTGTCAAAATTGAAGACAAGCGCTCATACGATTTATAAATGAATAAATATATGATGTAAATACTATTTGAATCTTTAAAAAACTAAAATATTATATTTCTTACCTTTGTTGGTGAAAGTTGGGAGCTGTTAATAGTAAAATATTCGTTATCTTCAATATCTAACAAAAGTCAGACACGCTGTCACAAAGTCGTAAATAAAAGTAGAGTTCTCTATGGTCGTAAACGACTATGGCGGCGTTAGATGCGTGCGCATCAATTAACGGTAACGTCATAAAGTAATCATAGATAATATATGTACTATAGAAAGTAATATAATATTTCATAGGTAACTTCTTACCACAATAAAACCAACGTCGGCATAGATAATATACTATAATAGGTCAGTTGAGACATCTAGCGAAAAATGTCTTAAAGATTCAAAGTAGACCTTTCACAACATGTCGATAGGCAAATGATGTGAAACTCTATCATTTTTGATAAAATGCTCATTAAATTCAAATTCAAAACGTCATATTGACAGATTAATAACTTCAAAACTTAAGAAAATGAATCGAATCTAATATGTACCGTCTTTTTCCGAGAATAAAATATCCTCCGAAAAAAACCCTAGCGTGATTTTCAGGATTTTTTGGAATATAAACCCTCCTCCAAAAATAAGCTCTAGTTAAATTTGAAAAATTTAATTCGTTAAAAAATGCTGTTGAGTTAAGTACCTCTAGCTAACCTAATATTTCCGAGAATTGCACAGTTTGGAACAAAAAATTGTTTGAATCTACAGTACATTGCAAGCAATGCACTCGCAGGTGCCGAAATTAATTCCTGGAATCTAGAGTGTATAATTTACCTACCTAATAATATAAGACAGCAGTCTACATACTGTAACGGTGCAGGTACAACGTTTGTGCGTTTCAGTCTTGTAAGTCTTAAAATATAAATAAAATGAGTGCAAAAAAAAAAGAAAGAGCTATTCCGTCGAGTACAGAAAGGGAATCGTGGAGGACTCTTGGGACGTAAATCTTGTAACCTTTCGTAAAGAGAAGATGTTGGATCGAAAATGGCGAGCAGACTGCGATAAGCTGTGTCAACTGGTAGACACGGGAAATGAGAAAGCAGGGTTAGATCAAGTCGGCAACCATTATTTTCTGAGTTGGAAGAAAGCATCTGGGAATGGATTGCTGACAGGAAAGCAATGGCTGTGCAGGAGAGCAATGTGCGCAGGGTTGATATCCAAAAAAATTTCCTCGAAATGGCAATAGAATTCGATATATCCACAGAAGAATTTAGTGTCATCACACTGGTTGGATAACTTCCTTCAACGATCAAATTTAAATACACATAAACGTATACCTAAATGTACATATGTTAGCCAAATTAAAAGTAATAAATGTAAAATTCCTATATACAAATAAATATTAAACAAAAATATATAAATCTACTTATTGTACTTGAAAAGTAAGCCCTCCCCCGATAATAAGTCCAAGCACGTATTTTGGACCAAAAAAGAAAGTAAGACAGTGTCTTGTTTTCGGAAAAAGACAGTATTACCTCAAATCCTTATCAGCAAGCATCGCTATTCGTCATTATAGAATATACATTTGCATTATCGGGAAAATATTTATTAGCAGGGACAAGGCCTAAAAATTATATCTTTTGCCGAAAACTACACACAATAATGATTTAAATTGTAATCGATTATGTCAGGGTTCGTCTGGTTTGGTTTGTTCTATCCTAAAATATTGAATTTTGCATACTTTCGCATATTTTCTGAAGCGATAAGCTGTCATGTCGCCGCCACTTTTTATGCATACAATATGCGGAGTTTTATTTTGTTAGGTTGGAAGTTTTCGACATATAATCATTAAACCTATATCCCAACGTTTCCTTTCGTGATTCACGAATATTTTCCATATATTTAGGTTCATAACAGATTATTCTACCCTAAAACTATCATTTTGTGTAGTTTTCGAAGAAAAATATCATTTTTAGGTCTTGTCCCAGCTAATAGATATTTACCCATTATTGTACATGGAAATCGGGTAAACCGATAATTTATGCGAAATACCTACCTAAATACGAAAAGTCCCCCACGTCCTGCGTCTGATTAGAAAAAAATTTCTCCAGCGTTTAGTTAATTTTCAGATTATGTTGAACCAAGTGACCAGTTTTGACCATTCATAATATAATGTGAAGTACATGTATCAGTATATGCAAATAAATATAGGATGAAATAATGAGTTCATATGTGGGCATAAGAAAATGTTTATTTCTAAATAGATCCGACAATTCTCTCAAGTTTATCTAGAAGAATTGCCAAAGAAACTAGAAAAATCTAACTAAACAAATATAACAATAGATCCGTAACAATATGTAACACTAATCAGACAGTAAATAACTGCGAATTTCCAATGTTGAACAGCTTTATTGAAATGCTTCCAATAAAGACGCATGCTATCATGTATTATATTTTCAGTATGAAAAAGAATGTGAGTCAGTAAAGAGCAAACATGGACATCTATAGGACTTGAAGTTAACTGATTGCTTTCACTTTGCCCCATTTAAGTATTGAATGGGTGCGTAGGTATTTTAACATCATAGACATCTTTGACTTAAAACACAAATCCATACAATGAAAAATCAATTTATGTAGTCTAACCCGTGTTTTGTTTATTTTTTTTTGCAAAACTGAAAAAGATTTTACCGGTTATTCTTATATCCAATGGTAAACTACCTATCAATATTCCATTTTTTTCATTGGATGTCGTGGTGACATGCGGTTTTTTGTTTTGACTTTCAATCAAACGAAGCAAGCCGGAGTTTCGGTAATTATTCGTTTTGTATAAGAAAGTTGAAAGTGTCAAAAATCCTAAATGTAAGCTTATGAATCTTTCATCGTTGAGGTTCAAGTCTGCAACTGTTTTATGCAAAGCCGATTCAAAATTCCATTTTGCATCAACAGGACCAATGTATTGAGCGAAAAATGAAATCTACGACTGTGATGTGATGAGCGAAACCGGTCCTGATCATTATAATCATGTGGAAGTAGTACAAACAAATTATGTTTTATTTTTAAAATATTTTTCACGAAGAATTGGCAGTTAACACCTTAAAAGTGATTATATTTCTAAGGTTTGCTTTAGCAAAGAAATTTTATTAACATCCCAATGGATTTTGTATAATCAGTATATTATGTTTCCAACGGTGCGACTTGTTTCTTGCGTAACGCATCGGTAAGGAGTTGTAATCCAGAAGACTTAGCACCGAGATCTTCCAATATGGATGTCAAATATGCTGTGGACATATAAAAATAACCTATGACTAATATGGATGATTTAAAAAATAATAATACAATTTGTTAACACAATTAACACCTTAAAAGTGATAACATGGATGATATCAAACAATGAGTTACGAATCCGTACTGTGACGGTCATTTCAATTTTTATGTAATTATTAAGGATATACTTATAAACAGAGCACATTTAATACACACATGAGTGGTAAATAGTGGTCAATGTTACAAAATGAGTTTTAAAGTTACAATAGATTAGTTTTTACAGTAATTTTTCGCATAGCCCACTTTAACAATTAGCAAATATCAATCGACTGATGACTAACATTTTAGTTTTGTAAGGAAGACTACTATTGATAACAGTGACTCCGAGTAAATTAACATGAACATTATAAAAAAATATTTAATGATACTTAGAACGATACTTAATAACGCTAATAGATACTTAAAAACGCTTAGAAAGTCACATTAGTACATTATTATGTCTCGATAAAAGATATTTCACTTTCCTGAATAAGTAATTGTTTAATTGAATTTGCAAGAAAATACTTTTACTAACCTATGTCGACAGTGCACTTTCTTACACCCAGGCTATCCAGTTTTTTGATGGAATCAATCTTGGCTGCAAACATTTCACACGCAGAGTCGCAAACCTGTAAATAAAAAACAATATGGCAATTTTTTTTTACATGTCAATGAAATAATACATGGTTTTTGTGAAATTCTACGTTGTGATGTACGTCCACTCCCAATGTGGAGCATATAAACTCCTAATGGAGCTTATCCTAACAGAAGTAGTTCTATGATAACTGCTTAGAGAGATATTGGATAGAAGGATGGGGCTAGCTGAGGACTAGTGTTTAATTAATCGCTTTCGCTAAGCCTCATTTTTAGGTTTGGCTGGGGGAGAGGGAATTTAAACATCACAAATATTTGATTTGAGCTTTTTAACACAAATCCATAAATCAATTTATGGATTTTTCACTATATTAATTTTATTTGTTTCACTGACTTGATTGAGAAAATGATAAGCAGGATCGTCATCTGTCGGTGAGAATTCGCCCCTGTCCAATAATGGCTCCAAATGTTGAGGAAGAGTGAGCAAGTACTGTCCGACCTGTCAAAAAATAAAACTTTATTTCAACAAAAATAATTTCAGGAAACGGTGGTAAGAAAATTCTGTTGATACTGTTGAGAATTTTTGAATTATACAACTTCATGTGAAGCTAACTTTAATCACCTGCGTGACATATTCCTGTGGCGATAGACTGAAGTCGGGAAGATCGACTGCATACTGCTCGTTGCCAGACCAAGTGCGGAGATCTTCAACTCCATCTAAAAAAAGCATAGTTTTCAAGCCAAACCAAATATCTCAGATAAGCTGACTGATGTGAATTAAGCATTCGGTCTTTGTACAAAATTCAATGTAGTCTTTTCCATCAATTCTTAGATGTTGATTAAAAATAAAAAATCATATGGTATAACTTATATAATTATGTGGTTTTCTCAATTAAATATGAAATTTTATCTCATCAACAATTATTCGATTCTGTTTTTATCAATTGGAAGACTTCAAAGCAAAAATATTAACGGTGGGGCATTTCACCTTGTTTATAAGAAATTATTTTTTTTAACATCGAAAGTTCATCTCAATGGATGCTAGTTGGATAGTTGTTAATCTGGATATTATAGAAAGTTAGGGCAGCATTAGTAATATGAAAATTTGTATTTTGTTAAAGAGGACGGAAGTGTTTTTACCCAAATGCGTGGCTATTGGCGATAACACTAATTTTAAAGCTGTGTTCCTGAGTTTAGTTGCTAATTTCTCGGGAGCTGAAGCGAGACTCTCTGCTACTTGACTTGTAACGATACTTCCGGTTGTTGGCTGATCGGAAGACAATAAAGTTTGCCAGTCTTTTAACGGGGCCGGTATTGAAGTCCATTTTTGAATAGAGGCTTCATCCTCTGTAAAGTTAAAATTTTTTTGTAATGCATGTCGCACGCATTAAGTCACACACACATCTGCAGGGAAAAAATATCAGGGCAGAAAAGAATGCGATAGGACATAGAGACAAAATCCCATTATGTAGTGATTTAATCAACAATGATGATGAATATTATCATAGACAAGATATTTGGAAATACAGAAAACAGACAGGTTTGTAGATACCATAGTGCTCTTTCATACCCATGTAATTTCTTAATCTAAAGAAAGAATAATTTTCTTTATTTCTGCGAGTTTTGTTGTATGATTACACTTAATATTTGTTTTTCTGAAATAAGTCACACAATACGAGCTGATTGAAAGTTCACAATAAATTCAACCGTTAGTTTCAAAATTTTTCGTGCAACTACTTTGATAGAAAATACATGGACATTAAATATTTTACATTACCCTCGTTCTTGGCCTCCAGAATCTGAGTCGCACTGACAGCGAGCGATTGCAGATGACATACCACTTTCAATAGTGACAAACACGAAGGCAAGTCAGCTACATTACCCCATCCAGAGCACAGTTCCTCGATGAGCCACTGAAAATTAGCACACATTCTTCAACAGTTTGTAACAATGGGCCATTAGTATATTGGTTTATATTTAATTTCTGTTTATTGTAAGAACGATATATTGACTTATCTTAAATGACAATATTACTTCGAAACAAATGGGTGGATTTGCTCGATGAATGAGTCACAATAAATATGCAGGCAAAATTTAGTGTAGTTACACAGAAAGCAGAGACTACATCTTAGGTTCTACCTTCTGCATAGATAAACCGGACCTTTTGTTCCCGCCAGGGGCTTGAGAAGTTATTGTGTTGCCATGAATATATGTATTGACAATGATTTTATGATCTCTATTTGTTTAGTTTATTTCATAATTTGTATGCAATTTAAATCAACAAATGTTTCAAAAAATGAAAATAATAATATATCTGACCTGTGAAGAGTAGATCAGATGTTGCTGTGAGGATCCTCGGAGCAGTGCTTTACCCTGCGCAAGTCTCGCAGTCAGAGCTCGAGCCCCGCGTGCAGTTCTCAATTGAAGTGTCGTTCCCGCCTCAGTAGTGCCGCTCTAAAATAAATACAATATGCTGGATCTCAGTTCAGTTCACAGTTAGATTAAGTACTTCATATAAATACTTAATCTGATATTTAGCACTTGCTAGTCTGTAAGATAATTTTTATTAACCAAATAGCAGACTTGAATAGGTATTATAAAATAACTAATTGACTACAAAATGTGTTACTTTTGTGTGGCTTCAAAACAGTTCATTAAAAACAGCGATAAGAGGAATAAATTCGACCATCAAACGTGTCTTCATGTTCATTCTGTTAAAGCGAATTAGTAACCAATATTTTGTTGCCTTCCAATAATATTTACTATAATAACCAAATACCAGATTACGGTGGCTTACACCAGACATGTGCAAAAATGGCATTTTTTGCCAGAGCTAATACAAAACAATGATTTCGTGCTGACTCCTATTCAAATACAACATCTTTATAAAAAATCTATATCTATAAGAATGTGACACCCTGGTTTTTTTGTTAAGTTTAAGTTTCATTAGGGTCCATAACTGAAATCGCCCAGCGGTAACGACAATGGTTCAGAGAAATCGGGCCGACTCTTGTCGCGAAGGGCGCTCGTTCAATAGTCGGTGGGCACATTCGCTGGACAAGTCTATTTTTGACGGAAAGGGGTATCTCCATCGATGCGGAAGTCCTTTATGATTTTATGTGTTGATAGTCGATTACGATCTGTCGAGCCGGGCGAGTCGTTAGCCTCGTGGCCCGCACCGTGACGTTGTGAATTGTTTGTGTTTGTTTTGAATTGGACTTAATTTAAAATCGTTTGTCGTGTCACTTGCATTATAACTTAAAGTAAATTCATCTGTTAAGTAAATGTAAATGAAGAATCAATTTTAGGTGTTAAGATTATATTTGTGTATTGTAAACCACTTCATCTTCGATTAAAAAATAAATAAGTGTTGAACCGAATTTGAAATGGTGTTTGTTTGAGATCACAGACGTTCCAGGACGTTCGATAACCAGCCATCCGCCTCTCTTCGATCCGGGTCTTCTCAAATGCTTTTATATTGCTGTCTCATGTAACACAAATATAAACACATGAGAGAAAACGGACAAACATTTTAAGATTTCATTGTAAACAATCATTCGCATTATATCGTTCTTTTCATGCAGAAATTATTGTCTATGGTAACATTCCCCATATATATGGCTTGAACATAAAAATAAACAAGAATAGAACCAAAAAACCTGTTTCTCTCATGAAATATAAATGATTGTTTTGAAGAGTTTTAGATATGAGTGTTTTCTTATTTTATTCCTACATCAATCAATTTTTCTAAAAAGTAAACACCATTATATAAAGTTTCTTTTGTATATTTTTCTTAGTTTTTTTCTGATACTTTTGATTATAATGTATTATATTATAATGCTGGGTAGTAAAAAAAACAACTTAATTTATAAATTTATTAAGTTGTTTTTTTACTTCCCAGCATTATCACTGTTGGATTAAATTCATTCTGACCCGTCTGCGACTGACAGACGACGGCATTTGTGCGATAGCACTGGCGGAGACAGGTCGACCCTCGACAAGGTTATGATCGGTCACGTTGGAACCTGTATTCGTACTACGACCTTAATTCATAAGGAACGGTGGTCTGTTTTCATGGAGCGATCGTGATGAGGGACTTGGAGTGTTTACGTTTTTTATGCTGTTTTGGGGATTTTGCATATTTACGTTTGTTCCAATTTAAGCATTCCAACGGTGGTTAAATTGTGTTATTTGCCTTATATTTCAAGATTTTCATGATATTTTTTGATTAATTTCAGTTAACTAGTGTCTTTTAAGGATGAAAAATATTATTAAAATGATAAGACTTTATATCATATTAGTACCTCTACTGCAGGCACAGGTCCAATATCCTCAGCCATGGCTTCCGCCAAAGTTCTTCCTAGTGTCGCAAAGTCTTCTCGTACTGGGGAATAAATTGCACGGCCCAATTCTCTCAGTTCATCATCACTTACGGTGCCTATAATAAAAATATATATAAAGTAATATTAATAGTTTATTTAACCATAATTTAAGACATCGACTGAGGGTGTTTGATGGAATTTCAATATCAAATTTTAATTGTTGAGATTTTGTACATTTCTATGTATTTTGTCACTAACGACATGTCAGTTCGGGTCCATTCGTGTACTCGAGTGCCTGAAGATGCTGAACGGCGAAACCCGGGTCGTCAGTGACAAAATACAATAATGGCAATGTACAAAATCTCAACAATTCAAATTTTATTTATTCATCGCTACCAAAAGGTATTTTTACTATTAAAGACCTGTAAATGTTAAGCTTGCCTTTTCTCAGAGGGTAAGATTAAGTATGAAGTGAAACCCAAAAAATGGATTCAAATCGAGAACCACAGCAGAGATTTATTTATAGACAATTAATTACAATAGCAAAGAAAATTGTCAATTTGCCATGGTGACAAAAATATAACATATTACAGGATATAATTTTTATAAATAGGCGCTTCGTGTGCTCGATTGATAGTATAAGTGGAGAAACAATTTCGAACAAAAAAACCATATCACCCCTTTTCCCTTGTTCTCTTTGAACGATTGTTGACATGGTGGCCGAAAAATGGTCGCATGCTGCAAGCAAATCTGCCAGACCGTCCAAATCACTAGAGGGACTATCCGCAGATATCCTTTGATCAGTTTGCAGAGCACCGTTCAACACTGAGGCCTGCAGTCTAAGAAGCCAGGGCATTGTCTCTTCTCCGGGGCATGCCAATGGAGACCATTCCAACTGGAAATATATATTGAGTCCATTCTTAACACTGCTAATACATCAACTGTCGATACGACTGATCATGTGTTAATGATTGACAAAATTAAGCATCATTAAATTATATTATCACGAGATTCATTTTTGTAACATATCGAAATAAGGCAAATTTTGGAATTCAATAGATTAGCTGTAAGTTTCATTTTCTAAAACAGGAAATGTTTCAAATTTACCTGTTCTTCGGCATGTCTCAGGAGTAATGCATGCAGATCTCTGGCCACTGATGCTTTCGTACCTTGCGTTCCTACAGCGTTTATATTCGGCATGGCACTTCGGAGGGACTGAGCTTCACATCGCAGCCGATATGCGACCAAAGCACTTGTGCGTCCCATGGCTGAGAATGCAGACCAAAGGAGGCGGCATTTGTCTGGAATTTTATTAGGTTTATTGAATTTCAATCAAATTGAAAACTTTTAAAGGTGAATTGATTAGCTGCTGTATTCATCAGAAAAGTATAATATGTACATATTCTACATTTTATTTAACTATCAACACCAGTTAAGAATATTCATTAACTTGGCGATTCTGGCTCCGATATTTCGATATAATGTGTAATATTTACTACACAGTTTTCATTATATCTTATAGAGAAAATATTATTTAACCAGTATGATGCCCAGTAAATGCCTCCACAACTGCTGGACTCAAAACAGCCTCGAGACGATTTTTCAAACCCTCCAGTTGCATTCTCTTGTCTTCATGATCTGAGGCACCAGATAACACCTGAAAAAATAATAAAATCTCATTTGTGTAAAAATTCAATTAAACATTTACTATTCTAAATCTGCTCCCTATGTGGAGCATATGGAAACCACCCAGCGCCACCTTTCATCCACCAATTGCCTTGCTTACTTTAATGATTTGCAGGCATCTTTCAGTTCCCGATAGTATCTGATGGATGTCGAGGATGTAGGAATCCCACTAGTCAGAAGAATATGCAAGTAGGGTTAAGACTTTCCGGAGGCATCCGCAGCACATGAACTAGCCAACCTAACGTCTTTCCAAAAAAAAACATCTCGATGGAACGCTGCCTGGTCTCATAGTTCCTCACAAAATCAAACCATCTCACCCACAATATATAATAAGTATCTATTCTCCATGTTTAGCTTACAGTTTCGGAGTCTTCGTCAGGTGCCATGATTCACTACTGTACAGCAGTACTGGTAAAATGCAAGATTTGGACATATGGTATTTGGTTTTAAACATGTACCATCCAAATCATATCCAAAGTCTTTCATGTATTTAACAATATTAGAAACTCTTCTGCAATGTTAAAATTATTATTTTGGAAAAACACTATGTTATGATTAGTGGTAAATGTCTAGCATACCAAAACCACATTGGTTGGCTAGTTTCTATCTCAATAACTTTTCATAAATAACAAGAAAATTCTAAGCATGGATATAAATTCGTCAGCCTCTGTGGTCTATTGGTAAGTACTAGCAATCAGGTGGTTCCTGCTTCAACTCCCAGCAAGGTCAATATCAAATTTAGATTTTTTCAATTTAAATTTGTGATCTTGGACATGAATGACTCCTAAATTTCCTCAGTGAGTTTATCTTGTATGATTTTCTAATTTTCAAAATATTTGGTGCATTGGCTGTCAGCTGTAATGCCAGATATATATTTTTTTAATTATTAATAATATAATTAAAATATATAGACTTGGTCCAAAAAACATGATGAACAATTTACCTCCAAACAATCATTCATGTCTTCAATAAGTTTAGTCAGGTTTGGAAGATCGATAGCCTCTGTTGATTCTAAAGCGGCTTCTAATTTGCCAGCAAGAGCTGCCCATTTATCAGCTTCTCGTAACCCCTGCCTTGCAGACTAGAAAAATAGTAATAACAAACATTGAAGTAGACATGTATATATATGTCTTACTGATTATGTTGTATTCCATATTATCTCATTATAGTAAAAAGAAAATAATGTGAATTGGATTCAACCAATATCGTAACTTATATTTTTTTTCTGGTATAGCCAATAACGGAAATGAAAAAAATCAAATGAATGATAACCTCAAGTCTGCTCTTAAGACGGTCAGTTCTCTGCAGTGCCAACAGTGGATGGCCAGCGGCTTGATGTGCAGCACCTAAGGCAGTTTGTAGGGCTTCCGCTCTAGCCCGAAGACCGCGAGCTCCTGTTTCGGTCGAGCTGGCTTCGCGGCATAATCTAGGAAGCCCAGAAACAACCTAAATTTGGAAACATGGCATCAAGATAAATTCTTTCAAATTAAACATAATTACCAAAATAATAATTCTTCAGAGTCTGGTCTAGTGGCAAAAGCTGTACCCTTGCAATTAGATCAGTCCTGGCAAGCTCAATATTGAATTTAGATTTATTCAAGCCAAGGTTTGAGATCTTGGACATTTGTGTTTATAATGTATTTTCTCCTCGGGTAGATCTCAAGTGATTTTAAAAGTTATCATGGAGTTAATATCTGGTGTATATGCCGAATATTTATTTTTATTATTTATTGAATTTAAATATGGAGATATAAAAAAATCGTTTATATTTCATTAAGCCTATTCTTGTCCATCCCATGTATATATGGAATCAGGCGTTGGTTTTCGCGCATATGTGCATTTTTATAGAATTGCATAATTGATGAAAAATAAACATTATTTTCAATTCACACTGAACCGAGGCACCTACATATTCTTATTTTACCAATTTTTGACTGTTATTACAACAGACTGCGACAGAATCTAATCCTCAGTGCCAAACATAGTCGTAAAACAATGTAGGATTTGTTGAAACTTAGTATGGTTAATATATAATAGTTTTCTCACCTGGGCAGTAGTTTCTTCAAGAGCATGATTTAATTGTTGCATGTACAATTGTAATGTTGAAAGTGTGTTGCTAACAAAAACCTGTAAAAAACGAAATGAATTCACAAATCGAATATTAAGAAGTTTGAAGCTACAGTGATCTTATCCATTTAAACTAGTGCAATGGATGGACCGCTGGGCATTTTGAGATTTATCTGGTAAGCAGGTTTTTGCAATTTTTATATTTAAATGTAAAACATGTAACAAGTTTCAGAGATTTTTTGTATAAACATCAAATTATAATTTTCTTGCAAAACATTCTTTCGTTTCTAACTAAAACCCAAACTTACATTAGTATTTAGTTAAGTTCCTGCATAGGTTATTTAATAAATGGTAATGCTAACCATACACAGTACATTAACCTTTTATTTAATATACTTAGTATTCACAATTAAATCATTATTTTATTACATACCTCTTTCGGATCATTTTTATTTGACATTCTATAAGCATTATTGATCCAGTCCTTAGCATTGAAGCCATCTTCAGAAAATGATTTCAAATCCTGGAAAAGATGGTTAAAATAATGTAGTATTTATTCCTGCACACAGCTGTAGTGATATTTAGATAAATGTTTTCAATCCAATAAACGAAGAAGAGTTTCGGCTGTCATTGGACAATAAAATTGAAATATTTAAAATATAACTCACCATCGCCGACTTTCTGATCATAAGTTAATTTCAAGTTTAGTATATATATTCTTAATTCAATAGTGTTATTATTTTTTGACACATCAACCTCATGTTTTGACAGTTCTTGTCAGAGTTGCCTGATTTGAATAATCATTTTAAATATATATTTCTTATGAAATTTCAATGAAGATCATTAATCAATAATTATAAGTAGGTAGGTAGGTAGCATATTTTGTAAAATACCAAGTGAAAGCTCACGGCAAGTGTTTTAAGCTAAAAATAAACCTGGCTTTAAATCTAAAGATCTATTTATTTCCGACAACCGGAAACAGATATGGAATAGTCTTGCTCTTGAACAAATGAAAATTGGTGAAATATTTGAACAATAATAATAATTGAAAACTTCTTTTGTAGGTAAAGTTTTCTTTCATTCGCTTATTTCACATGGAGCTTGCTTTCTGTTTCCCCCCGTGATGAAATAAATCTGAAAAGTCGCCTAGTCCACTTCGACTGAACCTTAACTCTTAAGATTTGAAATATCGCTTCTTTTTATTTGGCGTAAAATGTATTTCAAAAATGTTAGCAACATCATAATTTTAATTATACGTAATTATCTACCTAATTCATACCCATAATCAAAATTTTCCTTCAAATTATTTTCTTATAACTACATTGATAAATGAAAAAAGGTGCCTTAATAATCCACAAAAATATTTTTTGAATATCTAGGCATATTCAAGATTTCTCGAAATTAAACTTTATGTTGGATTTCTTTCACACGGTATGTGTATTATGGACTTCCATGATACAATTTACAATGTACTCATTCCGGCTGAAACATAATTATCAGGGCATACCAACTTTTTTTACTGTTTATCGAGTTCAATAAATTAATATAAGTAGTGCTTAGCGGGCTATATTAGAGGGTGGTGGTTTAAGGAGCAACTGTCTTGGGTTTCAATTTTCATTTCTAAAGTCGTAAAATCACAAATGTAACGTGATATCTAGTCTTATTGCGAAAATACCTTGTTTATTATTGAAAGAAACTAAATGCTTAATGTTTAACACCATGAATTATGTAATATTTTCTTTTTCATGCATTTGAATTTTGAAGGGTTGGGTCCCAAAAATATCTTTTGTCTCGCATTTTCTTTTAGAAGCCTTACATAAATCATAAAATTAGCTTTGACGAGTGAGGTTGTTCACAGTGGTGTAACTAGCAGCCCTGTAATGGAGGGGGCCTCATTAGGTATTTTTTGTTTTGTTTATACAGTATCATGTACTAACTATAGGAAAACATGGTCCTTTTTGACGTTCTATTGTAATCTAAAGGCTATGCCAATTGTAGTTACGCCACTACTAACAGTACGAACGTACTATTATAATAATTAGTATAATTACATATACTAACACGTCAATTGCATTGAATGAAAATATCAGCTCTCTTGATTTTTGCGTCTATTGATATAGTTATTTATTTAATTTAATGAATTACGTAGTAGGTATGTATGTCTGTAATTATATCTTAGGCAAAAAAAATTACATTAATTCAAATGGCTATTTAATAAACTGTTTACGGTCTTTATTCATAAAAAGTCAACATCGTGGTGATAAGAATTCAAATAATTATTACTTGCACCGGTATGATATGACTAATAATAAGTGTTAGATGGCTATTTATCGTATTCAAAAATAGGCTAGGTATATCAGATAATTATGGCCCGTATACTACATGCGGCCTAACGCGTATTTTTGTGCGGCTCATTCGTCTCAAACTGTTGTTTATTAAAAAAATATTATTTTTGTGTACTGAATTTTCTACTGTATGATTATAAATAATATAGTATATCTAATATTATTATCTTACTTGCGGGCCTTGCGGCCCTCTATTTTGTATTATCTATTGTGGACTTTCAAAACGTTTGCCCAGGTCTGGGCATAATAGTGTCTCAAATCGGGTTAAAAAAATCCATGGTAAATTATTCAAGTCGATTAGGTAGGTACCTGACTAAACTGAAAAATTATTCTACCAGCTCATGATAATTTTATAAATAATATAGCTAAAATTAGCGTAAGATAAAATCAATAAAATGTATACATGATTGAATATTCCGACGCAGGTATTCTAAATGTGGAAGATTCCACTTTTTTCAGCTTTCCAAAAATTTCGGACTGTTCCATTTCAGTAAGCCCGAGGGAGGTCATCCATCCATTTGGAAAATTCCAAATACAAAAAATATGACAGGCATTCCCTTCGACCAATAGCGCAGCTCGAAATTTCATAAGCAACGACTTTAAACCGCCGTAAATATGACGTTTTTTGAAACACCCCACCTCCCCGCCAGCCAGTGTGTATGAAATAAAGTAATGTACAAGTCGGCGCAATATCTTGCAAGAAACATTGCACGTTTTTCCATAAAACATTCGAGTTTGATGTTCATTATCATTTATAATAACACTAACAAAACTAATGAAATATGTTTTGCCTAATAATTGAATAAATTAAAAATAATATTTAGATTCAAAAAGCATATAATTTTATTTATAAAATGAAATGGTAGGAAACACTTTTTTGAGCTTATTTTAATAATCGCGATTTTTCGAGATGCCTAAATTCTAAAACTTGAATGCTTCTCGTATTATTTTTATGTTTTGCAATAATATTGATATAAAATTTGTATAACACAAAAAATAAAATTATTTAATATAATATATTATATACATATGTCGAAAATATATTCGAGACATATTTGTGTAACTAAAATTTGGGGATGCAATGATAAATTCGCTTCTAATTTGGAGCATATGGATTCATATTGAAGTATCTCAACCGAAGTGATGTGGATGAAAGGTGGTTACTATTAATTCTCTTCATCACTCTATTTTGGTGAAGGTAATCCTACGAAAGGAGTATTAATTAGATGATCCCTCTCGCTACTCACCGTTTTTAAAATCATGTGAGTAGGGGTGAATTTACATATACATTGCAAGCACTCACGTCTTTGAACACATATCCATAAACTGTAAAATCAAAATCAGCTCAAACGCGAGGACAAATGGCCAATAGCATTGACGACTCGGCTCCAGTGGTCAACACTCAACGCAAATTTTAGCTCAAAAGTTCCATAAATTAAGTGTCACAAATATTTTATAGCTTACTCTTAAAAACCTTCAAGCTCTTGTAGGTATATGAATCCCATATTTACGCCACCGCTGTGACATTACCTACATTATTTATTATTATTAATATTTATAATGTCTAACAATATTATAATAATACCATTTTCTATCGCTTCGTGTATATGTAGCATTAAAAAATTACGTTCGTTGCAAGTTGCCGCGTATCATTTCAAAGTTTTTTGCTTGCGATCTGGCAACGTTGTTTTTTGACTCGCACACCAAAATCAATAATCTAAAAATTTTAGTTTATTTTAATTCTTGCAACGTCATCGCTGTAGCTTTTTATTTCAGCTAGATAAGAATAGAAATATTATATTTGAGGAAGGGCCGTTTACAGACATTTTGTAACAATCGTATAACTTTTTATGGAACTTTTAGCATTCCTTATCAAGTTTCCATTTCGTAATATTATACAATAATCATCAATAATAATTATACTTTCATATTTACAGATTTTGACTAGGTAGGTATGTAAACTACTTTCAGGTGAAGCGTGTTCAAATTTAATCATTGGTTATCGATTTGACAGCATAAATATTTGGCTCATTTTCAGTATTTACTGATCAAAATTAAAACGAAACTATCTATTTTTTTCTCTATAACTCGATTATCATTACTTAACGGCGTGAAGATGCGTATGGCTGAAAACCGATGCAAACAGCGTATGAGTTTATTTTGTTCGGCTTGAATAAGTAGGTTTTTAAAAGCGTTAGTTACACCGATTTTTTTACATAATAGGTATAATACCCGTCGACCATCAAATTAAACCCAATTAGATTCTAACTGGTCACTAACTGGCGGACTTAAATTTAATTAAGTATCTATTAGGTACTTACATATACCGGTCACCTAATTATTTTTTTTATGATAGTAATAATTATATATATTATATAAATACTATCAACAAATAAATAACTAATTCATTTAATTAAAACGTTTTTGGGAGTAGACTAACATTCTTCAAAGATAAATTAATTAAATCAAAACACAATCTTTATCACTTAGTTCTCATTACGTGGTGCAACCACGACCGGTTTCGTACAGGAACCAAGGAGTATTTTCAAACTCATTCCTAAGGTCTTAACAGGATTACAACCGGTTTCACTTAGTGCTAAAAATCTCAGTTGATAAGTGGAATCGGTTCTCACCGCATTACAGATGTGGGATATTCACTAAGAATTATCTGTTTCAAGTACAAATAATACAATGTATCGTCACCAAATATTGACAGTAAAGCTGACACCATTTTCAAAGTAATTGGAAAATAAATACTAATATTTTGTTAAGACCAGATGATATTTCAATAAATATACCCCTTCGGAGAGGATAGGATGGCTATACTACCAATGGCTTCCTCCCCATAAAATAATATATGCAGAGTAAGTAGGGGTGATAACACTTCATGCATTAACTATACACGTTCATTTTACAATAATAATTAAAAAATACGAACCAGTGGCGTCATTACAATTGAAGGTAGCCTAAATCCCAGAATTTTCAAGACATATTTTAAAAAGATCGATAATATTTCTTTTCAATGTGTAGTACACTCATAAATGACTAAAAACAATAGCATTATATTTTATTTTGTGTGACACTTCATAGCTTTTGGGCATACGTTGTTATTAGTGACGTCATTGATGCATATGTTTCTGACATTCGATTCCAGTGACGACATCGTATGATATTAATAAATTAATTAATGTTAGTATATTCCAGTGAATGGGTATTTCGTTCGATCATATTGATGAGGAAATGAATACCTATTGTTAGAGTTAGAGCTTCACGGCTTTTTTCAACCATCTTTATGGGAAACGCGTTATTATGGTTGAGATCCAAAACCACTGCCGGATTCATTCTCATTGGTTATTGAAAACGAAGAGAGAATAAAAAAATTTATCGCTTTCTGAATTTTGTATAAACACTTAATAAATACCATTCGCGTTTTTTTCAAATTTATTGTCTAAAATATTTTTTTATCTATTTTCATTTGCAAAATTTAATTGAGATTTTTTAGTTAAGGTATCTAATTCTTTTAAAATTATAATTATTATAGTTATTATCGGTTTCGTCGTTTCCATTGCGAAATTGTATACATATTTGCAATGTCTCATTTTTTCAGGGTAACTTAAAAACAGATTAAAATATATTAAAAAAACACGTAATTAACATTAAATATAATATATAATCAACCATAATTTTTGTCAGTTCCGTTATTTTGCATGTATTTAAGGGTGATTTTTGCAGTATTACAAAAAGTCCAAAACGCATAAAATCAGATTCACAATTTTGCAATGGAAACGACAATATATTACTCCGTTCTCCAAACTGATGTTGAAATCCTCTTTAGTAAATATATATAGGTACATGTAATATATTGCATTTATAAACATTAAACAAAATGATTCAAAAAAAATATTTGCATGTATTTGATACCAAGGCGCATAATTTTGATGTTTTTAACCCTCTGCCCATTTCGTTATTTAGGTGACTAGCAACTAGTTCTCTTCCAAGTTACTCGTAAGTATTGTGTTTTTCAAAGCCGACATAATATCATTAATTATAAGTTGTATTCGTCATCATTTTTCTCCATTCTATATTCTTAAATACATTATAATTAGTTTAAATCCAACGAACGAACATAATGAAATGTTGACAACTATTTTTGCATTTTTACATATCCTCTTTAGAGCGCTCTATCTGAAAAATAATCTACGCTACTGAACACTTCCGAACTTTCTTTTGAAGTTCATTCGAAGCTAGAAATACTTGAAATAAAAAGAAAGAATACATATTTTCGAAAAATATGGATAAATAATAATTATGAAAGATTCCTTATTTCGAACAAAGTGTACAGTTTTTATGTTATTATATCGATTTACTGTAGATATTAAAAACAAAAATGAAAAATTAGAAAAATGATCAAAAGTAAATTATTTTTTATATTTCCTGTGATGGGTGATCATTTAATTTCTAGAACCCATATTAAATTTTGAAACGGCGATCCTACCTACATGTATGCTTATTAATAGAACATCATTTCGACTTTCTATCAAGTTAATTAAATGATATGAAAAACGATTGTGGAGGAGATCATTTAGCTAAAATGTGTAAAAAGTTGCACTAAGAGTACAGTTATGGAATTCATATTTTATAAATCAAAGCTACATGCGTTAAAATTATTTTATTTCGACAGCTCCTTATTTTTCATTCGAAGACTGTATACCTTAATACTTATTTAAAATGCAATAGTAACTAATTTAATTACAAATCGAATTACGGCAGTGTTTAGAGCGAGAATTAAAAATAATTGAACGGCAAGCTACAAAATGATAGTGGTGGGCAATATAGGACAATTTAATTTATTTTATATCGGATATAGCAATTCAAATGCCCATTCATGAAAAACTGCACCTGAATTCAATCGTTTGCTTGGTATTAGGTATATTGATTGTTGTCATGGCAACATTTTATATAGAGTTTTCAGAGTTCGACTTCAAAATAACATTTTTACTCGTTTGCAACTTTAAATATTAAAAATCCCGTGTATCAGTGTTCCTTTATTTTAGACACAATATACCTAATAATGGATACTAATATAATATGTACAAAAATCTTTGACTTATTATTTACTTCGTGAGAAGTGAAAGTTATGAACTTCCTTATTTTTTTCAACCATGTCCGCTCCCAATGTGGAGCATCTGGATTCCTAATAAGTTTTTCTACGAAAACTGCTTGTTACTCAGTTGATCCATTTCTCTTTTTTGAAGAGAGTAGGGATAGAAGTATAGGCCTAGGATAGTGGTTAGCTAAACGTTCTCACTACGTCTCGTTTTTTATTGGGTGTTTCAAAAAATATTTTGGCAAGAATTCAATTTTTTTTCGTGATGTGTGGAAATATCAAACATTTATAGGATAAGTGAATTAGAACTGTATTGTTATTAACTATTGATTTCGTTATAAGATAATGTAAAAAAATTACACATCATGCGAACCTTTACTGCTATCCATTATCTCATCTTCATTTTATGAAGGTTTTTGATTTTAAATCCCCATGAGTGAAACCGGTACCGATAATTTTATCAAATTGTGTATGTACTATAAACAAACGGTGTTTTTTTAATATAATGCCTTTCCAGTAAGAATTGACAGTTAAAATCATTCAAATGATTGATTTGATATATATAAATGTATTATTCTAAAATTTTTAAGTTTACGGTAAATTCTGAAAATCAAATACTTTAATATTGCTGTTGATGATGATAAATAATTATAAAAAAAATATTCACGTTTATTTTGTGCCCATCTCTACTACGTTCCGTTAGTAGCTTTGAGTCTTTTGACATTTCGCTGTGAGAGCGCGCGCGGCACCGTATTCTGTACTACAAAAATTTATGTCTTGTTTTTATTACATTTTTTTTATGAAAAAAATAATAAAAAAACACCAATTTACAATTACGGCTCTTGCTCGAAACCTGCCTATCGATTTTTGGTGAATATTAAACAAATCAAGGCGATTTAAAGTTCTTTTTCCACTGTTTATGTGTTGTTTAATGTCATAATTACTAAAATTATTTACAAAACGGTCTTTTGAGTAGACATTTGAGTTAATTTTAATAGCAGTTTTCTTAATTGACGGCTTGTGTCTATCTTTGTAAGTCTGCGACGATTTTTTGTTATTTGAAACAGGAAATGTAAAATTTTCAACACACCGAGTGATGCAGTGATGTTAAGAATAATATTGTATTATTTCCTGGATTACAGAATGTCGAAGTGTCAGTTTTTTGAAAATGTCTACATTGACGTATCGTATGCATTTTGAGTTTTAAAGGTGAGTCAGATTCCGATAAATTTGTCATGATACTTTTCTTTGTGAGAACTTATTGCACAAATGCTTATTAATAAAAATGTTTATTTATTTTTTGACATTTCGTTTATTGTTTAGAAAACTGTTTATACACAACCATCTGGATTTAATATTTCTTCTTTGTTTTAAAACAAATCTTTTAATAAAAATGGATTTAAAGAATTTACAAAATGTTATACTTTCCGATAACTTTATTTCAAAATAAGAACCCATGTACAGCAATAAGGTGGCCACATTCGATTATAAATATTCAAATCCGTTTCATTACGATTTGATAACACTATTTACTAAATTGTCTGGTTAATTGGAATCCAAATATATTATCTTTTTTTTCACTTTTGTACTAAATAAATAAGTGATAAAAACAGTTTAGTTTTAGAACTACCTTTGACAGTGGACATCTTTTTTATGTAAATCCATTTTATAATTCTTGTTTATTAGAGTATATTTGAATTGGGAATCCTGTTTGAATTTCGTTTCATACTTTATTTAACATTATCTTTTGGAGATTGTACACCAACTTTGTGTTATTAAATGCTATTGAAGGCTTAGAGCAGCATAATTTCATAAAATGAATCTTTTTGATCCAGGAATGCCATCATTATTAAATTCCAAGTCACTTTTAGAAAAACTCTACTATACTAGAATTATTCACTGTCTCAGTCCTATGTTTGACATCACATTTGCCCATGCCATTAACCCAAATACAAATAAACCATTGGAGTAGATCTTCTTTAATCATAATCAATCAACATGACTACGCCCTTTCTTCACTTTGAGTCTTCACGTTGAGCCTTTCAACCATACATTTTAAGAATTATATGTATTTTCAACTGCATGAAAGTGTGTGTATTCATGTACACCCATCCCTTGCTTAACACGGATGATCGGTTCTGATAGATAATTGTGTAAAGCGAAACCGTCTTAAGCGAGTTGAGAATTGATTTCAAGTCTTGACATAGTCTTAATTAAATTTGTAACTGGTTACCTGGAAGTAGTGATTGACAATGAAGATTTCTGATATCATTTATTGATTATTTTCAGAGGAGCCGGGTCGGACAGACAGTCTGGCCCCCGTCCGTTTCCGAGATGTTGAGTGCAGCGTGACCTGCGCCAGCATAGATTCAATGCGATGGGGGAGAGTGACACCATGCTCCCGCATCAGTACTGTCTGCGTTGGAAGTTCCACAACGCAAACATACAGAGCACCTTCTCGAAGCTACTTGAGAAAGGTAAGCTTTATAAACTACAGGCTGTTTTTTCTCCTTACTACAACGGCAAGTATTATTGAAGCAGTAAACATAATGGTCCTGTAGCTGAGTGGAGATCATTCTTGAGCTTTCATCCTACTCAGTTGCATGGTCTAAAGCTCAAATCCCTAAATGATAACATTCATACATTAATTTTTCAATGGATTTAGACTCATCCCTTACCTGATGCTGAAAATGGGGAGACATAATTTTCCCAACACCGTTTCGATTTACAATGGACTGATTGATTTACAACTATTTCTCGTCAAAATAACTTGCATTTCAATGTTTCATTAGGAGGCTGTGATACTTTATTAGGAGTGTGTAGAAAGACATGGTTAAAAGATATGATAAATTACTATTTACGAAAAAATTAATAACCCCAAGAGATTCTTCTATAATTTTTTATGTTATTTTAAAAATAGAAAAATATCCAGCATTACAGCTAAATATTATTGAGTATACTTGCATCCATTCTGATTATTTCATGTTACTGACTATCATAGCAGATAGTTTAGTTAATTCATGAATGTAGCAAAGTGGATTATACTTTTCAGGAATAAGACAATTTTTTGACAATTCATTTATTGTAATTATTGTTATTATACAAGCATGTATGCATAACAATAATTGGTGATGGTCTGAGCTCTTCACTCTATTGAATTTAATATATTTCAGATAGCTTTTGCGATGTGACACTGTGGTGCTGCGGATCTGCAGTCCGAGCTCACCGAGCCGTCTTAGCCTCGTGTTCGGCTCTGCTGTGCACATTGCTGGCCAGCCATGACGCCTCGCTGGGAGAACCGGCTTTCTTGCTTGACGGCGTAGAATTGAAACATCTCAAATATATCTTGGCTTTTATGTACACTGGAGAAGTCAGCGTGCATCATGTGAGTGATTTAAACTTTGTATTCACATACATCTTATAAATACTTGTAAGGATGTCATTCTTTTCAATTATTTTTTATTAGACTGTGTTTTAGTCATTTGTGGCTAGTAAGCTAGGAAGTCGGGAAGTTTATTGCTAAATGTAAACGAAAATCTTTATACAATTGATAAGTTTCTTCAAAATAATTGTGTGGTGCACATATTATATGGTATGTGTCAGCAATAAGTATTTTAGCAATAGAAAGAGCAACCGTGGGCGCACACAGAGGGGGGCGGTCCAGTAGGTCCGGACCGCCCCTAGGATTTGAAAATATTTTTATTTTTCTCCGTCACTTACCATCGCCTAACGTAATACAGAAAGGCTTCAGATATTTACTCGTTTTATGACTTCTTGGAATAAAACGGCTTCCATTTTATCGTTTAAGCATACCAAACACTGTCAAAATATTGTGCTTTTGCTAACTTTTTATAGACTTTTGGTGCTGAATTGGTACTTGACTCATTCCCGCCGATACTGTTTATTTGACAATGTTACAAAAGCTCCTCTGCCTCGAGAGTTTTGTAGGCTACCAAACCATGGGTTGCGACCCAAAACCTTTCTGTGAACAGCGAAGGATTTTATGTGTACAGTAAAATTGTTTTTTTAATTAAATGTGATTTTTACTTATAATTGGTAATCAGGGGTGGAACTTATGATAGCAAATATAAAAGAAGTTTTAATGTAGATAGATGTGAGATTTTGTGGTAGACGTAGCGATTTGTTCAGTTCATAAAAAACACTGAATAAATTTTGCCTGCGCCGCAATTTATTGTTAATTTTCCAAAAATTTCAGACTGTGACGTACCTGTAACTCGTACGTCGTTACAGTCATCATTCCTTGTGTTTTGAATATGTAGAATAGAGTTTCCTAGTAAATAAGTTTGTTTCTTCTTATAATTAGGACTGACAAAATTTTGTGTTCCGTCGCTGAATTTGATGTTTTAATCACATCATGATTTTAATTGTCAAACTGCTTAGTAAGTAAATTGCAGATCACAAAAAATAGACCTTGAATTTTAAAATATTGTCAGCTGGACTGCCCCTAAAAAAATCCTGTATGCGTCCCTAAGAGCAACTAAACAAATCTGATATTATGTATTGCCTTTTATAAAGGATTAGATAGCATTATAATACATTCATGTTTGCTGATACAGAAAACCTGTAATTGGTTATAAACAAATAGCAACATATATCAATGTGCTAGTAAAATCCATAATATTACCTTATACTGAGAGGTTATTGAGGTTCAAGCAGTTTTACCATAGCAAACCATATATTGACAAATGTGATATTTTGTGTTAGAATATATTTATGAATGCACAACGATATATATTGCTTTATAGTCAAAACGTTATTTATGCTTAATTTGTTATCAGACTGAGTTGGCAGTTCTGCTGAAAACTGCTGAAGATCTGCGGGTTAAGGGGCTTGCAGATATATCTTGGAGAGACAAGTCAACCAATGCGGAAAGCAGTCCAGCAGGGCTGGTGGTCCCTTCCACCCAAATCGGCCCTCTTAATAATAACTGGACTAGTACAAGACCTGCGGTGTCAGAGACTATCGGGAATCCTTATGGGGTACTTAACGGTAAGTTGTTGTAAGATAATGAATATATATATGGGTTATATTGCATGTGATTACCGATCACCGTCATCAAGTGAAACCACTAAGCATTCACCCTGTGATACAGGGCTCAAATTACCAGGTGATCAATGTCGGATTACTGCCAAAAGTTTGTTACAGCGCTTTGGAGGTAACCATGAGCTTTGATTAGAGAAATTTGTACTCCGTCCACTTTTGGGAAAGTATTATTTTAGCTTTCATCCTTTATATGAAAATATTTGTTCTTTTTTTAGTTGTAAAATGTAGTAATTCTTACAACAGTTTGAAGAATATGAATAGAATTAATTAATTCTTTAATCAGTAGTTCTGATGATATTTTGATTTCTCAATTATTAATATGACATTGGCTTGATAGAGAGCAATATAAAGCGATTCGTTAATAACCAGTATCACAGATCGATTGACTTTCTTTGGTATAATACTCGACAACAAGTGCACTGTGAGGTGGGGCCTTAAAAAGATACGTTAGTACAGTTTTATGTTGTATTATTTCAGGATCTTCTGGCTTTACGTCGATGACGCCTCGTCCTCTACCAACGCTGCAAATTGAACCGATCAAAAGAAAGAGAGGAAGACCTCCTTTGGAACCGAGGTTGCCACTGCTCGAGTAAGTTCTCACATTTAGTTTATTATAAGAAAAAATGTATTTACACTTCCTGATACATATTTCATTTATACTACTATTATAATTTGTGTCAACTCTTTGATATTACGTTTTTATTACAGTAAAATTTTGATAACAGAAGGAGCCTAGTCATACTTAGTATTATATGTGTTACCTTAAATTACGAGTGGCGTTCGATTCTATACAGAATGTTATGTGTGTTTTTACCAGTGGTCTGCAGACCGGTCCTGATTCACCAAAAACTTTCTGCCAGTTTTCAAAAAGTTATAGCAGTTGAATTGATTCATAAGTTTTGTATGTGCTTGACTCCATTTTGTAGCTCAATGGAATACGGGTTAACCCGTTTTATTTCACTGCTTGATAAGCCACCTCCTTTTTTCTTATTTTCAGAGAACCAATTATTGGTGCACTGAGCCCGAAGAGAGTCAAAATGGTATCGCCTATGCCAAATATCTTACGAAAGAGTAGAATTATCGATATTAAAAAGAATGACAGGTAAAAATAAATCAGATCGATTTTAGAACTTAGACTTAAATGAATTGTCAATGTAATATATTCAAAAGAGAGTGTAAGGAACAGTAGAAAAGTGTATGCATTTTGAAATTAAAATTGAGACAGTTTTGTTGATATTGTAGAATCTGAAATTTACAGATTTGATAAAAATATTTATTATTTTGACAATATGTTGGGATATATCCCCTTACGTTTCCATAGTCAGTATGCCCCTTCTACACTGTTGAATTATCTTATGATACACTTCCACTAAAAAAAGTACAATGAATAAATTTTCACCTATAAAATCGTGAACATGTAATTAATACTGAAATTGGTTAAAATTTATGGTTTTTCAGTCCAAACTCGGAACCCACAAACAGTGTGCAACCTTCAGAAGCTTCCATGAAAAATGACCAGGTATGCATTTAACATCTTCGTAATTTATTGATACTATCAAATCAGATTTGTTTAATGGATTAACATCTCATCAGCTCGAATGAAAAGTTAATTTAAATCACTTTTGGTATATTGTATATAGAGCTAAAGATTTGACTTTCCAATGTCATTAAAAATACCATAGATTTTTATTTAAAAGTCGGTAAGTGAATAGAGATTTATTGTATTTATCTAGGCATGCAGGTTTCAGGTTCCCCTGGGGCATCCGCAGTATGTCTGTTGCCGCTCCAAGAGTCCAAAATTATAGTGAAGCCCTTTTGACACATTATAAATTACCACTTTGAAAATAACTGAAATAATGCAACTTACGATAGTAAAAAAATTATTCAACATAGTTTTTATTTTTCTGTAGTCAAATGTCACCGAAGAGCTGTCTTCGGAATATTCCGAAGCATCTTTGGATGGCCGTGATATATCTCAGTTTTTGGACACTACTATGGAGGAGGAAGAGACTGGGGCAGCTGATCATCCAGAAATCACTCCCGACAAAATTGATCCACCAAATGAGATAGCCGCTGAAGATGAGAAGAACAAAGGTAAAGATTTAATTTCTTTCAGTATATATTTTGTTAAATACAGTCACTAACTGTGCTTAATACATGAGTATTACTGTGTTGCATTGCAGATCCGGTTGTGGAGGAAACGCCTTCTAGTGAATCGCCTGATGCGGCTCCCGTAAATCCTCTCACTGCGAAAGCGAGCATGTCAAAGCAGTTCGCGTCGGACCTGGAGCAGCTTCACAAGGCGCAGCTGTTGCCCAATCGCCAGCAAAATCAACAGCAGATTCTCCAGCAGTTCAGTGACGTGGTTAAGCTCCAGGACTATCTCCTCAGAGGGAGACGGCCGCAATTTTGGGCGGAGGACTATGTTAAAAGGGTGAGACATGTGGGCTTTCGTAAAATGTGAAATGAAAATGATAGTAATTCAATTTCATTCAGAATTTCAGCTGTATTTATTGTAATGTTTTTGCTTCTGGAATATATTTTTTCATAGCAAATTTGCATGTGTCACAATTCAAAAAAGGCCTCAATTTATTCATATCTTTTAGATTGTCTGCCATAAATTATAATTTTACCAATTTACTGCGGTGAAAATGCTACGAATAGAATGTAAATATTGTTAAAACAGTATAAACTTTTGCAATAACATTTTCTTTATTTCACTAGGTTATGGAGGCGGTGTTCTGTAAGGAGCTGGAGATGAAACAAGCTGCCGAGATGCTCGGGGTATCTTACGGTACCCTCTACGGAAGGTACAGAGACTGCTTCGGTTGCATCAACAGGCCTCACAGGTAATTTAAAATCTAGCCATATTTTATTGAAGGGTATATCGTTAAAAAAAATATTTTCAAATTCCTCCTAGATCATTTTTTGAAACATGGAGGGGTTTTCATCATTGATATTATTAATCTTGAGCTAATATATATCCCTTCTCTCCTTCCCTCTTATGTAAACTGAGTATAAAGAGAGTAATTACCAACCTACTCTTAAAACCATTTCTCATTGAACTCCTCCTGTTGAAATATTTCATTAGGAGTCCGTATGATCTAGATCAGTGGTTCTAATGGAAAATTTCCCTGTGGAAAGTGGAAATGGAAAGTTTCCCTGCATTTATTAAAAAAAGGCATCAATTTACAAGTTTATTTAATAAAAGACATTGAAACTTGTTGGCAGTGGCGTAGCTAGAGGTTTTTCCGCATGGGGCGGTCCTTGACTTTGCTCCCCACTCACTTTTCCTCCAAAAATTATGGTTTTATATTTACAATGTTACGTTGTGGATATCTTTAAAATTACCAACGTAATAATTACACGATTGCAAGATGAAAAGCGTTGGTTATCGAACAACAGCAGTGTTACTTACTGCACTGCAGCCCAAATTAACCCAATGGGGGTTACTGTACTGATCCTGATAAATATATCAAAAAAATGATCCCTATTTTATTAAAAATATTCATTCATTACAAATACGTTTTCGAGCCGTATTCGTACGCAATACGAATAAACAAATGTCGTATTTATTTTATATTACCATTTTTTTTAATGTCAATATTTATTACTATAGAACTGTTGGTGGCCACGGAGAAATCCTCTGGTGGCCGCACAACCACTGATCTAGTTGATAGCCAACAATGGTTAAAATAAAAAAATATTTGGTCGAAACAGTCTCTCATGTTATATATTTTCTGTTCTCTCAAGCAGGGTTCGAGATTTTTGGAACGAGCAAGGACCTTCAGAAATCCTGACACGTTTGCGTCGCAAAGACATATCGCTCTTCAAGGCGGCGGAGATTCTCAACGTAACCCCGCAGACGCTGAGCGTCCACCTCGCTTCCGTAGGCGATCAGCTCACTCTACCGTTTGGTTCCATAAAAATGGACAACGAGGATGATGAAGATCTCGATCTGGATAATGAAGATTACGACAATGATAACGATGGCAGGGACAATTATGACTACGGTGAGATAATGAATCTGAGGGATCGCATTGTGAACGAGGGTTACGAAGAACAACCGCATAACGCCATTGACGATTGCGAGGTATTAAGTGATGAAGATGCAGCGGAGGACAAAAATGTTCTCAAGACAAAAATGGGGGAAAGCGTCCACGAAGATGGCAGTTTAATAGAAGAATCCAATAATGAAAATAATGAATTAAACGTTGAAGACCAGCTGAAGAGTCATACGGTGATTGCATCAAAAGATAACAGTTTGAATGTCCCCTGTGAAGTTCCGACCTCATTGAATGAAATAACTGGGAAATTGGGTACGGAAGAATCAAAAGATGACCCGGAAACACAAGTCTCAAAACCGTCAGCTGCGGTGCCGCCTAGGGAAATGCCCAGGATACGCGTCGCTAACTTACGCTTTCTACGTGGTGATTTTCCATTAGGAGGTGATACGTTGTCAAAGAAGAGCGATCTGTCAATTTTATCATCGAAGAAGAAAGTCACGTTTGAAGAAATCGCCGCGTCCATGAGCAAACATTCGAAAGATGACGTTAACAACGTTGCCAAAGCTAGTGTTCCGGAAGCCGTTGAGAACTCTGGTGGTATAAGTAAAAGTGGATCGGTTGCGTGACCTTTGTCGCGTTTCGATTTCGGCGATACAGCGTTGTTTTGATACAGATTGTAGGCGATCGTAATGTCGTGCGATCCCGATTGATCTTATAATCATTGATAGCAATATTAACTAAGGCAGTTGGGAATGTTTCGATTGGAACTCTTTCAGTCACATTGACAACATATTGTTAGATTTACAAGGCTTATTGGAAAATTTTTGATAAATAAACAGGAGCAATTTATATTTTTTGTTCAATCCAATTTATTGAATTTGGTATTTGAATCATTCTCTTCCATATTTTTTTTACCATCTTTATATTTCGTTAGTTTACTATATATGTTTCCAAAACTTAACCTAAATAATATTATCTAAACCATTTGCTGATTTATGTGTTTTAAGTTCATCTGCGACGTTGAAGCCACGAAGAAGCTGACAGGTAAAACTGTCTCATTTATGGCAAGATTGAAAACATACAAAATTTTCACTATCCCGATGTATTTCATTATTCATTGTTTATCAAATATTCGAATATTCGATTGTGATCCCTATACTTGACCGATAGCTTGTGCCTAACTTGCAATCTGCTGTTATAAAATGTGACCCGAGAAATCATAAAATAACCCGATTCTAATAATGTGACTCTACCAATGGACCATACTGTCGAGGACGACGAGTAATAATATTCCTAAGTGATATATTTTGTACGAAATTTGTGTTTGTGATGATATTGAAAGTGATCACCATTGATTTGGACCCAAAGAAAATTGAAACGTAATTTTATGTAGGTACTTACATTATATGAAAAAAACAATACAGTGGACTCTCGACATTTAAGTTTTGAAGGGAGATTAACGATAAAAATTGGACTTATGATAAAAAGGTAATTTAATCATTCACCATTAATAAATTCATTTACAATGTCGTATTATTAGTTGTGCAGAAGAAGGGCATCAGTACCAATTTTGAAAAAAGGGTTATATATATCGTCGCTGTAGATGTCGAGGGAGTGGAGCCACAAATTTGGCAAAAATGAGTTAAGCATACAAAAGCATTTTAAAACCATCAAAGTTGCCATGATCAATAGTTCTGAGTCACAAAAAGCCCTATTTATATGAATATTTTGTAAATTTCTTATATGACTAGAACACATACATCAAAGCTGTCAATGTCGACAAGTCTATTGACTTCCCAATAATTTCATATGATATGTGGTTTAATGCTGTTGACAAACTTTCCACGTAACATCACAATGTATCTACATTCAAAGTTTCACTGTACGGCGACGATATAACATAATGGACTCTGTTTATTACAACCAAGTAGAGAAATTCTCCACATGAGGTTAGAAAACCAAGAGTTTGTGTGGGCTCCATATATTTCATAAATATAAGTGGCCTATGCTTAAATCAAAAGCATTGTATTACGTCTCGGGAGTGGCGTGATTAATTTAAAAATGAAAATTGTAATCATAATTATAAAAATTCAAATATTCATCGATGAAAAGAAATGTCGAGGTCCCACTGTATTTATTATTTATTGTAAGCAAAGAGAAAAGTATTCGATTGGAACTGTAACCCAAAGAAATTTAAAAATAATTTTAATAAGTTAAATAATTTTTTCCTTTCTGTTTTTGAACAAGAGCCAAAGTTACAAAGAGGCAAATTTAATGACTTTAATGTTTAAGTATTTTGACTGGTTTTATTTTTAAAAACGTTATTATGTAGAGTTTTTTTTTTTAAAGTATTAATATATTTTTTTATTTATATTGGTGAAGAATTTCAATTATTTAAATATGGTATTTCTCTAGGTCTGTAGAATGATACGTGAATCTATTTTAGGTTATTATCTCGTTTTTTTTACTGGAGAAGCTAAATAAAATATGTTGAAATCAAAACAAGATGTAACTAAGATCTGTGTGTGAAAAGAATGTGGTAGGTGAGTCTTTAAAATTAGAATATTTTTGCAAGACTCATCTTTTGATAAGTTTTTTCTGTCATACGTTAAGTTACTTCAGTTGTACCATATCATCGGCATTGGACTGGAATGCGAAGCTACATTTCAGACGAAGGTGAAGCTGAATAAAATTGATCTTGACAATTGACTTTAACATGATGCTATTTATTGTTCTATCAATTCCATTCGGTAGAATTTTTTCAAATGTCAATACACTGTTTGATCAATGCCGAATTAAAATGAACACATTGGATTTTTGTGGCAAAAGGGACCAACTGCAATTCTAGAATGTATCAATTCAGGATGCAATCATATTCAAATTTAAATTGACCTCAAATAATAAATTAAATGTAAATATGTTTTTTTATTTTAATAACCTTCCCTTATACTTTTATATAGGATTAAATTGATTTTGTTTTTGTTAAACAATCACGCATACTTTTTGCCCCTGGCTCATCTTGCGAAATACATATCCGCATTTGATAAAAATGATTTGGAGGGAAATGAAATTCAACGCATTTGATTTTATTGTGTATAGTACAATTTTGAGTTGTTTATATACCTGAAGTAGAATCAACTTAATCGGCTCTCACTTTCGTCATTAATATATACTGCGAGTCAAGCCTACAGTGTGTCTTTGTATGTGAAGAATTAATTTGAATAATGAACAATTTCTTTGAGAAAATAATATAACCTTCTAATATAACCTTACAGAGATATAAAACTCTTGCTCATTTTCTATTATCAAATATGTAAAATTGTTGTCAGTTCCCTTTTCCGCAAGTCCATCAATTGGGTAGGTAAGAGTTGAAAGTGGCTAACTAATTTTGGCAATTTGTTTTTCCTTTTCTGTCCATAATCATGCAGGATCCTTGTATGAACTATCAGACATAGTTGGCTTATCTATTTTCCATGATAAATCAAATATGTTAAGTTACTTTAAATAAAAACAAAATATATTGGGAATGAAAATTAATATCCCAAAATTATACAAACAATATCTCAAGATTTACTTACTGCTGACTTCACCACTTCGACTACCCAATTAAGGATTATTTTATTTCCTTGCAAGTTACTGTGGAGTTATGCGTTAAAAATTTCTGATTGATGCAATGTACAGAAGTTAACCTAACAATATTAAAATATTTTAAATTGCACGACAGAATCAAAATACAACAGTGTCTAACAATAGTTCAGAATAAGAAACGAAACATACTCCAGTGGTTTTATAACTTGATGCCTTAACCCAGCCCCTAAACCCACCCTCTTTCCAAACAAAAAGTGTGATTATTCCCGTTATTTCAAAAATATCATTATTCCATATGGGGCTATATATAGATGAACATATTTTTTTTTTGTGTCTAAAATATTTGTGTATCTTAAAATATATATTTAGTGTTTTAATTATTGTATATAAGTTATATTTATGTACTATATTGTATTATATTTTGTTGTATGTGAAAATATAATATATTGTTACATAATCATTATTGAAAGACAGAGCGTCATACTTTAATTTGTTTGAACCGGGTTTATTTTGGTAAAAAATCAGATGAGTTTTATTCAGATTTCTAAATAAAATTTACCCAGCAAAATTGTTTCCAGGATTGACTAAATTTTGATAAACACTTGACCAGTTTGACCCACTGCAATTTATTTCATTTTATTATTGGTTTGAACTTAAGTACCTATACGCACTGGTGGCAATAAATTAATGCAATAATGCTTAACAAATGGACTGTTTGAATTACACTTCATTAAACATGCATGTTTCTCCTGATGGTGGTAAAAGTGACTTGGTTCAAACCAATTCTTGTTTGTGCTAGAACAATACCATATGGTATATTTTTTATATCCATCCATCATGGTCTCTGTTATTCTTTGTTACTTGAGTCTATATGATCCATAATTTACGATTATTTTGTTGTTCATGAAACATTGTCATTTTATCAATGTGCAATTGAACCCATATGCGGAAAAACAGCGTTAATCTTTATTTGGTTTTTTTTGTCAACACATTTTTGACAGGATTTTTTGATCAATAAACCGTGTTCTCAATAAAATTACTCAAACCATCTTCATTCATCAAAGATAAATATTTTCGATAAAGGGTATCTCCACAACAACCAACCGCTATTCTCTGATCAATGTTTTTAGGACAACGCTGTTTTTCGGCACATGGGCTCAATTGTGAATTTTATGCAAATTTCATTATGTTGATTTTATTGAATATGTAATATTATTTTACAAAGTGTAATTTTTGAGGTTAAGAGCGCAACATTTTTCAACCGAAGAAGCCATATTTGCAGTGGTATTTTATTAATAAATTTAATTTTTATTGCACGGACTGATAAGATTTGGCTACAATCTTGCAATATTCATGTGTATAATAGCATTATTTCTTTCATTATCGACGCTCCCTTATTTTGAAATACCAATACTAAAAACATCTTGAATACTTTATCATAACGAGTGAATTTATACAATGCTAATAATACGCATTTAAAGTAGGTATATATTACACATCTACTTTCTTCTGTATTGTATCCACCGTCAGAGTCTTAAACTTCTTGTAATTGGATATCTGATTATCCTATTTTGAACAGCGATTGTAAGACATCCCCCGCATTCATAACCGACACTAAAATAGTAAAAAAACATGAGTCTTATAGTTATATGTTATGACAAATGAGGTCCTGTATAATGTGGGTATAGAATTCTGAAAAACTGTAATTGTTTCAACACTCACTAGTGCGTGGACTTGTTAATTTTTTGCGTTTAACCTAAAATTTATTTAAGGTGTAATAAGTAAGCTGTCTAAAGAAATATAAATTCATTTTTATTCCTGCATTATTTAATTTAATCTAAGATCGAGCAAATAAGGTCCATTTAGCTAATAATTGATCTGATTTGTATGAAAGAACTCCAAAACAAGAATAATTAAAATTAGTACTTAAAGCTACTATGTTATATTTATATATTATTGGTAGAATAATACCCATAAACATTATTTTCTTATGCAAATTTCCTATACTTGAATAGTTCATCCTTTTTTTAAAAATATTTTTGCATATTTTTATTCGTTGAATGTGTCCCAAAGAATTTTTTTACGTACTGCGAATTTATAGAAAGTAATGTCATAAGAATATTAAATTATTATTTATGAGAGAGCAAAAGGCTTTTTAAGGAAAAGAGTTAGGGAAGTGAAGACAAAGAAATTCATTTTTTTTAATGTCAGTATTCTACAGTATCATATCCAAAGACAAATTGAATTTTTATTTACATATATTTTTCATCGAATGCTGTTTGAATTTTTTTACATGAATATTTTATTATTGTTATATATATTTTTTATTATATGTCTTTTTATCTGTTAACTTAACTAACACTATTCAAGCAGAATTGTTCTAATTATGTGTACACAATTAAGCAATAAAATATACATTGATCATGCAACTGTAACATGTCACAGGGAGAATGTAAAAACATTATTTACCTTTTCATCAAAATACACATGCGCAAAATCTTCACAAAGGATTAAAAAGAACTTCTTCGTTTATTTGTAATCGCTTACTTTAAATTGGAAATGTCCATCAGTGAGATGATTAATTCTTTATATGTATTTTGTGAAATTGTGTTTGATGAAGCAATGATTAAAAGTTTATGGACATATGAAGGTTTTACACCACAATATCGTGCCTCTATAACATAGTGGTAAAAAAACCGTTTAGCAATCTGCAAAGTTCCAGGTCAGATTTTCGGCAGGGACTAATATCAATCATATTGATTCTTTCAATTCAAGGGCATCAGTGTTTTTTCTCCCCGAGTTGACATCGAGTGACTTTATATTTTCTCGAATTTATCTTAAGTGATTTGTAATTTCAAAAAAATGTGGCGCATTTTTGTTTGATGTGATGTGTAATATTTTGTCATTTACAATAATTATTGTTCTCACTAATAATTGACATAACTTAACTAAAAACTAAATTTTCAAATATTGACAGTTAAATAGATTTTTAAACTATTTTTTTCCACAGATAATGAATAATTAATTTATTGAATATTTTTATATACATAAATTATAGCTATAGATTTAATGATTAGGTTATAAAATATAACATTGTAAATTTAATATTAATAAAAAAAAAAACAGATCGAATTGATGACGGATTCAAAAATATTTTATAAAAATTAAGATCATTTTTGATCAAAAGAGCACCATCAGCTTATTCGTTAATCAAAATTGGTCCCGACCATTGTAAATCTTATTTACAATTTTTAAAGATACGTATTACAAAAATTACAATACAATAGAATATTTCAATACATCCATCATTTTTTTGTGAGGAAATTGTTAACTATTCGTTGTCAAAATAAGACTAGGAAAGCCTGATGGTCAACTATATTTTTTAATAAAAAGAAATAGAGAATAATAACCGGTCTTTGGATAGCATTTAAAGAAACCAACAATATGGTGCCATGATTTTTTTTGTAATTGTTTGGCGACACATGTTCCTCCTTTTTTTTAAGTTTTTTAAATATTGATTTCAATTCATTTTTTCCCCTATATTTTATCGAGTAAACATTAATTAAAAATTATATGTGTATTCACAAGTATTCAATTGACGCATTTTTAATGTTTTTCTTTAAACCAATTTTTCATGATGATTGCAACACTTGACAGACTTGTAAGGACACAGTGGGTTTTTGGAAAAGAACACTTGTCGCAAGTAGTAAAATAAATAGTGGTATGTATAGCTGATTTCAAATTTTATATTGAAAATGAATTACTACTCAGGGACTGCCATATCCACACAATATATTCCACAATAATAAGTAACTTATTTGCAATGAAAATTTGCTATTCCAATATAACTACTGAACCCAACAAAAAATATTAAAATATTTTTGAATTCTGTCAATAAATCTGCCTATATCCTGAATAGTTATTATGTATATGAATAATAATATAATATTTTGATTTTTTTATGGATTATTTAATTTATAAAGTTTTAATGGAAAATGTGTGAATACAATTGTTTCTCATTTGTAACAACTAGATGAATAATATATTGCATTACAAATAAATAAAGTTATTTTTTTATTATTGTAAAACAGCTGGATGCTTGATATCTGGGACACTCAGCCATACAGGCTTAAAGCTAATCCCATTTATTCAATGCTTGCATTCTATTAGTACTGCTTTACACTATCATGTTACCTGAAGGAGAAACGCATACTGAGCTTCGAGAATAAATGTATGCGTCAGATATTGGTGGTTTGACATTGTGAGGAGCTCAAAGGTAAGGTAGCATACTGGATGACGGCCATGACGCTTGGACTGAATGGATCTCTCTCCTAGCCTCGACCCTGCAAGTTCTCATCTTCTGACCGTTGGGATTTCGCCATCTTGGGACGACCGTCAGGTACTATGTGGTGTACTCGGCGGAATTGAATTTCATTGGTGGAGGCAAAACGATTGGCGTGTGGCAGCCATATGCTCCACATAGGGAGCTGATATGTTCCAAGAAAGGATGCGTATAAAATGCATTATATTAGCTATATTAGCGTTTTTATTATATAAATATATCTATTCATAAGTATTGCAAAATTTATTGAAAGTTGTTCTTGCCATATGGAACAACAGTCATAGAGTTTCTCTCGTTTTAGAATCTTAGATATAATATTTTATTTTTTAGAATGGTTACAATAAAACCCAAATACAGATGCGAATCTAAATAATTGCTTAAGAATACGAAATTACTGAAAAGAATTCACTGCCAAAGATCACACAGCATTATAGTAATTCTTTTTTGTAAAATATTTTTACTTTTGTTTTTGTATGCTATGTATAATAGAAACATAATTAAATAAATATGATTATCGGTTTTATCCTATTTAATAATGTTTTTAAATAATAATATAATTATCTAAAACTACATAAATGGCATGGTTAGGAGTGCTAGAAAAACTAGTTGGAAAACGCTTTTCTTCTGTATAGGGTGGATAGGGCGCCAGTGGCCTCTTTAAATAGCTATCTATTATTTTTTTGCATTAAATTAGTTCATGCCACCTGAAAAACCATATGTAATTTGAAAGCTAGCTAGATTTTATAATTATTGCCTAAACGGCATTATTGGGTAAACGGTTATGAAAAAAAAACCATTTTGAATTATTAGATGTCACAGTATCTGAAACTGTTTGCTCACCCTATATAAATTCGTATACCATTCCCCTAATTTAAAGATTTACAAATAAATCCCTAATGTATATTTATAGTATTAGTTTGCTTCTTAGCTATTTTTATAAACCAGCGGTCGTCAACCTTTCGGACGTGACGACCGACTAAACTCACAATTTTGAATTTTGTGGATGATTTATTTAAAAAAAGCTACAAAAATATATAAAATAACGATCATGCATGTTACATTTCTTATTAAATATCATAATAATAACGCTTGTGTAATAATTATAATAAAATAATTAATGCGAGATTTGTTGCTGCGTGCTTAAAATAAGTTTTGGATTCTTGAATCCAATGACGTTACTGCAACAACTCCGAAGACCAGTGGTTGGCGATCGCTGTTAAAAAATTAATAGATGTATCTTATAAAACCAGTTGATTATTATAAAAAAGATCTTCAGCTTAGATGAAAAAGATCACAACTCGTATAAAAAATTGCTACTTTAATGTAATATTTTAATCGAGTACTGTCATCGATTTTCTAAAGTGATTTTTCAAAACTCTTGTTATGATGATTTACAAATGAAATTTTAAATTTATAAATTAAGATATGAAGTTCAGGCTTTGTAAATTTGTAAATGTTACGAAAAAACTAGCCTGTTGCACATATTTCTCTAGCTTCCTACAACGTATTTTATCAAATTTAAGTAGTGTAGTGATCTTTATAGCGTAACATTCATAATACATAGCCACCTCATTCATTGACTTTTTTGTTGAACCGTTTACGTGTTTAAATAAGAGTATAAAATACGTTGAAAAACTGTAAAAAAAAAATGCTTAGATGACTAGATAAAGTAAGCTAAGTTTATATAGTTTTGCTTTATGCCAGATTGAAGTGAATTAAAACGTCAATTTGTTGAGTTGCGTAACCCCGTTAGTTTCAGGTTTTGTAGATTTTATTTATAAAATGTGAATAAATTATTACTTTATTATTTACATACAAATTTCGATTTCATCAGACGAGCGAACATGCATCGGCGAAAAGTATGACAGTAGTTAACTCTCGGTTTCACTTATTTGACGTACAAAGGAATGAATTATATGATCGATGATCAACTTGTGTGTCATATATCGTGATGGGTTCCCTCCATATATGTGAACTAGAGGTCTGCAGGGACAGAAATTTCATAAAATTACTCGGTCCGAAACCATCATCTTCAGGCCCAGTCCGGCCCGAGCCCGAGTCTCAATATCACACTTGTTACCCGAACACGACCCGAAGCCCAGATTTATTTTTCTCAGCACGAAAAAAGCCCGATTTATTTTTTAATATAATGATTAGTTTATACTTTTCAAACAATATATGTTATTGTTTCCATATTTCCAACAATATTCATAGCACATGTGAAATAAATTATTTAAGTTATGAAAACTATTGCCTTATGACTTATGGCATGACCCAAACATACAACGAAATATTTTTCGTAAATTTGAATTCCTTACTCGGGCCCGGCTCAAGCCCGAATGTGAATTGTCTTTACCGGCCCGAGTCCGCACACGGGCCGGGCCAGGTAAAGGTCCGATGGCCAAGCCCAGGCCCGTGCAGACCTCTAATGTGAACCTATACCTTTGAGGAGTCGCAGTCATCATTATCGGGCGGGCCCGGGTAAGGGATTCAAATTTAAGAAAAATATTTCGTACTATGTTCACCAGAGTCAGTCATAAAACAATAGTATTGATAACTTAAATAATTTAATATCGTAGTAAATATGGAAACAATAAGATATATTGGTTGAAAAGTATAAATGAATTACTGTATTAAAAAAATCGGACATTTTTCGGGCTGAGAAAAATAAATCTGGGCTTCGGGTCGGGTTCGGGTAATTAATGTAATATTGATACTAGGACTCGGGCTAGGCCGGGCCTGAAGATGGGAGGATCGGACCGAGTAATTTTATCAAATTTCGGCCCGTGCAGATCTCTACTCTCCACACAGTCTAGTACATCCATCGCTTAACACGATTTCGGTTTAACACGGTTTTCATTTTGGAGATTTATTTCTATTAAATCTTGCATTGTAGTGTCTTGCATTCTTTTAACGTACGTAACGTCCGCACGTAATTGCAAGCGCGAAGAGTCGAGGACTACCTATAATTAAAGGTAGGCTTAGAATTTTCATATTTCTGAAAATTTATTATTGAAAAAAATTGAGTTGATTGAAAAATACATTTAATTTTTTTTAGTCTTTATGTCAAAGCAAAAATTGACTAGAAAAGTAATTTCTCTGGAGATCTAAAAAAGAACCTATCCCCTCTTTTCCATACATTTTTTAGTCTCGCTTAACACGTTGATCTAACATAACCTATCTTCCGTGTTAAGCGAGGGATGGGTGTACTTAATTTGCAAACAGACATCAACGACAAGTATTGTTAAAATATCGTCTTATAGTTCTATGGGCCTTGTGCTACTCGCCAATTATCAATGGATTAAGGATTGTCCTCCTAGATACAGGATACGTATGGTCATCGAGCTGTTAGAAAACGGTAGGCAAAAATAGATTTTATTGTCAAAAACAATTTTGTAGACTTATATTTAAACGTTATCCCGTTAAACTTTATACATAAATTGGAATGATAACTCCTTTAAAAAAAAACAGCATTAGCTGTCCCACACAGAAAATAAGATATTAAATATTATGTTTTACCAACTTTTCTCATTTATGTAATAGAGAAATTTCAAAACCATAGTTTCAAGATAAACAGAGATAGAATTTATATACAACGTAAATTGATAACTTTGCTATGTTAAATAATCGCCGAATTTATCGAATATCAAATCATTTTTTTGGTCACTTTTTAAGTACCTATCTTAAGATACATACTGTTTAAAAAAAGTTATTTTATAACCAGGTAAATAATTTTATAGTTTTTCCCTTACTATTATCGTAGGTATTATATTCGTATTATGACAGTCTCTGTGGTCTAGTGGTAAAGAGCTGTCCCTAGCGATCAGATGCAACCGGCAAGATCAATATGAAATGTAAATTTTTGTAACATTTGAAATCTTGGGCATGGGTGTTTGTGACGTCTCTTTCCTCCTCGAGTTGATTCATGATTATCACGCGATTTAAGAAATCAAAATATCTGAATCCTTGGATATTATTAAATGTATGGCCAAATATTTTATTTCAATCCTCCAAATCCAAATAATTATAAAATTATTTACATTTTTATATAGATCGACGACTTATGCAAATACTTAAATTAATATTTTTCTTCGACTTTCGACTGTTAACAGATATCAGTATTAAGATTATCCTTTTAGATCCCTCATAACATATTATGTTGGCTAAAACATATTTTGGTACAATTACCTTTTCATGCCCTCCGAACTATTAATAGGGTATTCGAACCTAACTTATGCAATCAACAGAATTAAGGCGTATCCAATATGTAGGGTTTATGTAATTTCGTATTATTTTTTAAATACTATTAACCATATGCTGTGTTGTATCACGGTCGCCGAGCCACCGTGTATGAAAGTGTGTTTTTTTGTTGTTGATAGAAACGCTTTTTGCATAATACAACAGTTAACATTTGTGTGGCTGAAAAAATCAACTTCGAAATTGCATATAATATACGGCAATAGATGCATTCTCTACTCAACGTTTATTTTGTTTCAATTGTCTGTTTTAATGTCAGTTTTCGAATATTCAATAAAAACCCGTCATTATTTCGCCAATCATTTATTCGTAATATGTTCACGAAAACAAAGTATAGCTAGAATCAGTGTCGTAATCACATAACATCTGCAATAGTATTAAGCAGTGGCGTAACTAGATGATACATACTCGGGATCTGAAAATTAATATTCTTGCCATAATCATTCATTTATAAATACAGAGCAAGTTTTCAACATTTTTTGTAACAAACGATGACGTTTTTTTGTAATTGAAATTTATATACAAAAATTAAATAAAAAAATTTCAAATTGTACTTATCGGTAATGGGCCGGTTCCGTCGCCGAATGATAAATGCCATCGGGCTTTTTTTGTCCACTTGTTTACTCGGAAACTTACAATCGATTTAAGAAATTGTAACCAAATATATGGATGTCTGTACCATTTTCATCCCTCACCAGTCTCACCACCCACCCGATCAGATTCTGAAAAAATGAGGCACAGAAAGAGCCATCAGCTAACAACTATTCCTTTCGTAATGACAACATTCTGTTGATTCTAAGCATTTGACTTACAAACAGTTATTGTTAAACAACTTCATTTAAGATGCTCAATTAAGAGCACATATTGACGGCATTTTAGCCAATTGACGTAGCCCTCAAAATTTTGTTCAGAAGAGAGTAAAAAATGTTTTTATCGAAAACATTTATGGTGAGTTGCGTTATGAATCTTTGAAATGCACTCCAGTAAATTCTCATGTTTGAAGATACGGGATTTTATTTATGTAGAGTGTGTCGATATAAAAGTGGCTTACATCAAGCGGCCGGGTCAGAATTTTTAAACCTAAAACCAATATAAAATGATGTTTACCTTCCAAAAAGTGGTCAATTTATTTTTATAATTTACATAATTTAGCCGAGACCTGCCCTGTCGTCTTTAAATGAGATCCAATCATTAACTAATTTCCGTATTTGTTGAGGGTTACACCGATTGGCCAAAACAAAGTCGATATTTATATGTACACATAATTTTATACAAAGTGAGCGCACTTACATTAAGAACCCAGAGATTTCAGTTTCGCCAATGGTGTTTCAGTCAGCGGTTACCAATAGCGCGGAAGCATGCACTACGACCTACGACTGTATTATGACGGTCGAAAAAACTCAATAGTACATACTTCCTAGTTATTGATGTTAATCGCATGTGAATGTCTAAAATATTGATTAATTATTTAGATCCAAGCTCACTAATACAAAATTATTTTATAAAAAATTAGCCTTTTGATGGCACACAAATACCTGTTTTTGATTTATTGCAAATCATTCGAAAATAGTGTTTAATTAATATTTATGCATATTTGTATGTTTGGGTTGTTAACCTTTTGGCTATGTACGGGTGTCAATTTGATTGATTATATTTAATTACATTCAAAAAACTAAATAATTATAAATGTGTTTGCATGGGAGATAAGTGACGTAACTTTACTCTGGGCGCCCTTGGGAAAATTTATGTAAAACGATATTATAATTAGGTCGTCGGTTTCAAGGTTATTTTCGCCACTTCCCTATTTTTACTTGCCAAAAGATTCACAAACCCAAATGCGTCCAACAAATATTACAATATGTTTGACATTTATTATAAATGTTAAATCAATTTAAAAATAATTTTGAAATAATGTAATCCGGACAATATATTATGATTCCTAAAAGATTTTAATAAATGAAGAGCTTCGGAAATTTTATGAAGGGATTCAAAGTTTTGTTTGTGTTTTCAAATTTAATATTCTCATTACTAAATAATTAAGAATCTGCAAAAGATGTCGGTCTCATAGCCGAGTGCCAGACGTTTTTAAGCTTTCGTCAAGGCTTTCAATCCTCGAATGGACATTTTCTTACATTCTTCAATCGATAGGTATATGGATTTATGGAGTCCTGAAAACGGAGTTTAGTGAGAGCGATTACCTAAAGACTATTTCTTTTCTAGTCCCGCATGTCCTTATCCGTTCTAACTATAACATAACATCTGTAATATATTATTATAACTTCCGTTGAGATGATTCATTAGGAGTAAATATGCTCAACATTGCAAGTAGATACTGTAAGAAAACATTGCTTACAGTTGTTGATTCTACTAGTTCTCATTCTATTTATTGTAAATAATTTAGAACTGTTTGAAAATTGAAAGCGACGCTGAGCTTTGATGACCCCACGGTTACGAAAGTCAACATAGGTAATGTTGATATACTATAGATGCATAATGTTCTATTACCATACAACATGGCCCAGTCAAATCAGGTGGGTCACGGCCGCCTGCAAGACGTCTCCACCGGCCCATGTCAAACACAGCAGGTCGCTAGCTTATTTCTCGCAATCAAATAAAGTCTGTCACGATAGTCTTGCTAAGACTTACTTCGTATCCTGATGCAATCATACATAATACATGTTGTACAGTCAATCCTTCTATAATACAAGAAATAGATTCTATTTAACAAAATTTGTTCTAAAAAAATTTATTTAAATTACACTAAATCAAGAAACCCAACATTTTCCTGACAGATGTTTTATATATTAATATTGTTAAATTTATCAAAAAAATATCATTCATGAACATTTCCTATTGAAAACTTTGTTGTATATTATATTTAGTTTTTATTATTTTTTGTTCGGGTCACTTACTGCTCCTTAAAACATGTTTTAGAAGTTTTGATTTTTATATTATATATTACGGATTATATTGTACATCGTACGTTAATATATATATATATATATATATCAGGCGCGTGCGGTGGTTTTATCTCTTTCTCGCTTAATCACATTAAACGTGAAGGTGCAAGCGAGATGCAAGGACATGCGGCGCATGCTCTTGTATCCTTCTTGCTCATACCCAAATTACGTTGTGCGATAAAGATAGTGATACGTCCACCGCACACCAATGATATATATGTATATATACCCGTTGACATCGGGTAGGGCCACGTTCAATAGTAATAATAATGTCTGGAAGGCGAAACACGCGTCGTTTGTACCAAAACATATGGAAGTGTACACAATTTCGACATTATTCATTTACCACTACAAGAATAGGTGCCAGTTGAACCAAGTTAAAACCTATATTTTACTGTACAAATTGATTAACCGATCGCGTAGCCGAGTGGTGAATGTTTTTGGACTTCCGCTTTTCTTCTTATGAATTTTGTACACAAAGGCATTTATATCTGTAAGGTTTTCGATGTTTTTATTATTATAAATCATAGAAAGAAGCTCCTGAATGCACCGAAAAAATACCGCTCATCTTTTATTTACCTCAGGTTACAGTTTTGGTATTACATAATATTGGATTATGCTGATAAAATTCGCTTTTGACTTTTTAAGTGTATGCAGATTATTTTTTAACATTATACTAGCGGCCAAATAAAAAGTCACATTTGCCATTTTAAAATGTTTTATATTACTGGGATATCAAAAGTATTGCAATACTATAATAAATTCAACTGCCAGAATTTAAATGTCAATGTCCACCACTGGCTTTTTGTGAATACATAAATAACAAAGCTTTATATTCTGTACCTATTTATGTCATGTTATTGTTTGTATTTTAATATTATAGTTATTCGCGAACAAAGCTGCCAAAATTAATACATATTGTAACTTTAAAAAAGTTTAAATTAAATCACAACAGTCAGGATCGAGTGACTTCTTTCGAAAGCATTTGCATGCAGTTGGCATTGAAGAAAAATTCACTTCGAAAGGTAAAATTTTGAATTAATTTTATCTCAAAACGTTTCATCAACAGCACCGCGTAACTCGTAAAATCGTAAGATATCATCGTACTTCGAAAATTATTGCACAATTATGTTTGTACTTACTCACTTACAAGGAGAAAGTGAATTTCCGTATACTTTTTTTACATAGCTGATCAGGGATTGCAATACCGGACGAATCTATCAATTCCGGTATTTCATATTAAATACCTGATTGCAAAAAATCAATACCGGTACAAAAATAAGTAACAAAACAAATACATATTTTAATTACGGCCAATTGGGATCGCAACGCCGGATGAATACATCGATAACGTTATTTCAATATTTATTATTTTTTAATAGTACTTATATAAAAAGAAGAATATTTGACATTAAAAAGTGCCAGATATTTCTGATTTTTTTAATTCGCGTAAGAAATCATTTCGATGAGAATTTTTAAGGTCGCTCGAGATCAACTCTCTAATCAAAGACAACTCAAACACCCATGCCCAAGATCTCAAACTTGAAATTGAAAAAATCTAAATTTGATAGTGATCATGCCGGGCATTTGATCCCTAGACCACAGAGACTGACAATATTAAATACTGGTATAGAAAAATAGCAGTGTACATATTGGGGTGATTTTCATAAATACTTTAATATTTATTGTTTCTTTGAATTCAAATAGTATCACTAGAAAAGTCTATATTCGTCATCAATGATGGAATCTGTCAATCTTGATCGAATATTACTGTACATTAATACCGAAATATCCGGATCCTGGTTTTGGTAATACGGGCATTGCAATCCCTAGAAGACACTAACTGTCTACAGTTGATATTATTGATTTTATTTTATTGTATACATCGAAAACTATTACTTTATGTAAAAAATAAATCACGATCTCACTTGTTGGATTAAAAAAGAAGATTGTTGCTACAAAAAGTAACTTTTTGCAAAAGGAAAAGGGAGTTTGAACTTATCTACATTAAGAAATATTTCAATTCCTACCCAAAGTGAATCTTACACGATCAATAGAAAAATAATCTTGTTTAAGAACGATATTCAGATTGATAGTGTACGGTAGTGGTTGAATGAATGACTGCAGTGATTCTATACCTCGCTCAGGACTGTCAATCTGAATGATTCATTCGTAATGTCATTCCGATTGATCGTGTAAGGCTCGTTTTAGGAATCGATTTAATAAAAACAAAAACATGCTGTTTTGGCGCTGTAAACATTTATACGAAGATATCATAGCGATCGTTTTGTTTGTTTTCTAAATATCTATTTTCGAGTCGTATTTATCGAGCAAGAAATATTCTCATTTCCCAGAAATGTTCGTAACAATCTAAAGGTAGATTCTCAGATAAATAAAATAAAAAAATGTAGATACATATTTAGCGCCGTTTTGAAAGTACGAAAATTATGTGAAGGTCGCTTGAAATTATGTAAAAGAGTAAAATATAAAAAAAAAAACTGGTTATATGGAGCTAAAAAAATGTACAGAAAACATTTAACATATCCATGCATAACAACAAATATATTTATCATCATCGTCGTTTCATCGGGAAACATTTTTATTTCCTCCAATATCTATCGTCCTTTTAAAGAAGAGACTGATGTGCAGGTTGCAAAATGATTGAGTGATTTGAATGGTAGTCGTTTCATACTATTTTTCATACACTTGTATTTATTATATGAATTCTTAAGATAAATCCAAACAACCCGTACGATTTATATACCTCCCCTTACAGATAAATGCAATATTTAGTTATCTACGACAAAAATTAAGATGAGCTTAGAATGCTGTATACTGTACACAGTGGATACCCGTTAACCAGAATGTGCATTACGCCTATTATGCTCTGTCGGCTATCGACCAGTTGACCGTTGTTTGTTACTTGTCGACCTAAAGCGTCGAATATAATTCAACAGCGCTGGGGGTATTTCAAAGAAAATACGAATATTGGTGCAACCTATATTTTTGAGGCCCTCGTCATTTGAAAACTACGAAGAAAGAAATATGAAATAGTTTTTATTCGTGAAGTTGAATATTTATTTTGGTTCTTAAAATATCGAACACTCGATACCGAAAACCTATTCAATGTTGAAAATTGAGGTCCACAGTAACTAACATATCTAGAAATGGTAGTTCTAGAAAATATATTTCCTGGCAAGAGTTACTAAAATTAAATAATATTTAATATTCATTTTATGAAAAGTTAAAATCGTGTGAATGAAGTAAAGCATAAATACATGTGAACCTGCCGTAGTACATTGGTACTCAACCAGTCGATCGTGAAGCAAAATTTACTCTCTCTCGAATACGATGTTGCTTTGCGGATTTTAAATTCAATGAATAAAAATAATTTGATCTTCCAGTACTCAAAATTATCTTTTGTTGAAAGGATTTGTGGTTAAAAATGTAATACTATCAATATTTATAAAACTGGATTATATACTCAAATATCTACAATTTAAATTTAATCTTTGTGTATCTGTCACTCTTTATATCCATAAATAATCTTGGTAATTAACAGTTTTGGTTCATATTCGGCTTCTGTAGTCTAGCTGCAAGAGCTTCGTTTAACGTTCAGAATGTGCAAAATTCAAGTTTTGGCTATTTTGGTATATTTTAATATATTTGATATCTTGGATTTGGAAGTTTACGATGACTTTTCTTTCAGAGTTGATGGAGTTTAAAAAATATCCGACACATTAGCAATAAGTCAGTTAACTGTAATGTAAAATATCGTAAAAATATTATTTTATTAAGTGGTACCTACATTAAAATCCGTTTTCGGCAATATCATTATTTGAAGGCCACCTTTCTTTCAAGTTCTACATCCATAAGTTTTTATTTATTGCAATTTCCTTTGCCTAAAAGCAGACACCTAATACAGTGTATATATATCATCACCAAGCGAAATTTTAATAAGGGTTGACATATTATGACTTGCATATTGTGCTTGCAAAAATTTTACATTGCCGAGTCCGCCCGCAGTTTGTTAGATATTTCACTAATGCGCACCTGTCTAAAGCTTGTGAGGACGACATCAAAGATGTAACATCTCTACAAAATGGTTATAAAATCAATCGACTCACCGATCTCGTCAGCATTTCACTAAAAGTCACCAAAGTTCAAACACGTTTATAATTTATAATAAATAGTATTACAACACAGCACCGCATCACTTACAATGAAATCACTCGTAAGTAGTATTGAAATTGTTTCTTATAACATATATTTTATTCTACGATATTATTGAAGTGTATTCGTCCCTCTCATTAAACTGTCGGGAATATTTTATGTTCGTTGGTTTCTATTAACCACTAGTGTAACAATAATTTCGGCACCTCTGCGGTTTATGGCCCATCATCATCTTTAAAAATATTCACAAATACTTTAATAATCGTGTCATAAATATCGATAAATGGTATTAAAACTGCATTTATATTTTTCCAATATTGAGGCTTGATTTTGAAAATAAATAAAACAGTAATATAGCTTTCCGGATTTTCTCCCACAATATATTAATTTAAAATAAATATCGGTAATGGAAATTTGACTGTTTATCACTTTTAAGGTGTTACCTGTCAATTCTTGGCGGAAAGGCATTATATTTTTAAAATAAAACATAATTTGTTTGTACTACTTCCACACGTTTAGTAGCGACATCGCGAGTATTATCAATAATAAAAATACAATTTATTAATTAAATATGGCTTTTATCAGCGAAAAAGTTTCTCGTAAATCGAAAAAAAAAAAACGAAATAAATATCGGTTCGGTTTTCGTTCCGGCAAAAATAACGGTTTTTCCGGGTTTCTGATAAAAATACTTAAGATTAGTGCGGAATTAAACCGTACTGTTGCAACTGCTGTTTGATATACGAGATTTATGGGCTTACTAATATGAGATTTATTAAAAAAAATCGCTTGCCAATGATAGTTTTGTCGCTAATTTGATTCTGAGTTCTAAACTGTGTAATAATTGCGCCAGCCGCTTCGAAATCGATAAAATACAAAAAAAATTGTACAATTTTATGCGGTTTTTATTTTTTATGTGCAAACATTTATAAAATTATGATTACAAAAGGAACATTTTTTAATTACGAAATCGTAATTATTACAGTTGTTAAATTGTAACAAATTAAGAAGAGTGATGTTTGTTGCTACGGGTTCAAAATAAATTTGTGTATTCTTGGTTCCAATGACGTTACTAAAGAACCTCCGCGGACCATCAAAATTTTCTCACGCACCACCCGTTGGCGACCGCTGCTCTAGGCTAATTCACCAGTGTGCTTACTAAATGTAGTTATTTATTAAAGTGTTTTCTTATTATTTTTCAGTGCTTTCAATTATGTTTAGTGGCCCTTTGTAGTGGTTACGCAATCGCAGATAACATTCCTATCATCAGAAAGGAGCAGAAGGTCGTTGGAGACGATAAGGACAAAAACTATCGCTATGTCATAGAAACAGGTAAAGCATTCATATTTGATATGTTCGTTCACGTTGCTTTCCTTAGCGGAGTGCAAAGAGTTTGAGCCTCAGAGATTAGATTCATGCGGTTCTGAATAATAGCCATGTGAGGAACTAATTCCTTTTTTTATTGCGTTATGGAATGCGGCGGGGATGCATGTTGGGTATTGGTAAGTCAAGGTTGTTCAAATTCCCCTTTCATAGAGGGTGCGATATAGTAATGGAATAAAGGTGGTTACGATCACTAGTTGTTAAGTACTCTTCATGCCTCATTTTGTGCAGTGAGAAAGGGAGGGATTCAATTTGAATAAATTAATTGAACATGTGCAATTTGTATTCAGTGGTGGAATTATTTAATAATGCCTATTTCTTTTGTGGGATAGGATGTATATGGGCCCGCTCTAAGAATGTTGATTGTGCATATGAAAAATCTCAAAGAGCCTTTCTTTAATCCTTTTATTTAAAAAAACGCAAGAATTCTAAATAAATAACCTTATAATAGTTTTAATAATCAGTATAACTGGTGCTGCAGTGGAGGTATATGTCATATACTCCGCTATATTTGTAGAGATAGTGTATACCCTTTCGTTAAAACAATATATTTTACCATCATGAACATAAATGCTATTGCAAACACATCATAAATTTAACACTGCTAAGATTACAACTACAGCACTGAGTATCTATAACCACAGGCAAAAGGGTTATATGTCATTTCAAGTGGAATATTAACCCATCAATCTTGCAGGCTCTTGTATGCCCACGGGAAATACCTCTTTAGTATCAAATGATAGAGCTCGAAGACTAATATTATTGTATTTAAAAAGTTTGCTTTAAAATTGTATTTAAATTGCAGCTAACGGAATATATCAAGAAGAACAAGGCCTCGTTAAAAATGCTGATCAACCTGGATATGAGACCCAAGTGCAACAGGGACAATACCAGTACGTGTCCCCCGAAGGCGAAGTGATCCAACTGCAGTACACTGCTGACGAGAAGGGATTCGTTCCGACCGGAGCTCATATTCCAACACCTCCACCAGTGCCGAAGGAAATCCAAAAACTGCTAGAATTCCTCGCCACCAAGACACCGGACCCAGCCGACAACCAGCAAGAAGAGGCATTATTGGGATTACCCGATGATTCATCATTCCTTGGTCTTCCAAAGTAATCGTTTATATTCATGAAGCTCCGTTCAATGTATTTTATTGAATATATTATTCATACATACCGTCCTAATTATTTCACTGCCGCCATTTTGTTATGTGTTCAAAGCATTATACACAATAATATTTTTGTTGAAATGTGATTCACAGTTAAGAAATTATCGTTAATATTGTAAATTTAAAAGTAAAATTTGTTTTATGTTGAAGTACTTACCTATACTATTGACTGGAAGATGATAGAAAAGCATCATTATGTACTAAGTATTATGCACCATTTTCTGTGTGATAAAACTTTGAGATAATGGTTGAAGGGTTCTGGAATATGTTAATTTATTTATAATTCTACCATATTTCCACCTGAATATGAAATACGGCTAAGAATTATGTTGTGATACCTAAAAAATATCAATCCTTCGATTGATTATATTTCATGTATGCAAGATTGTTGCAAAAATTCAATATAATAACAGTTTTATTTTTAAATTGTCAAATTAGCGTCACTGAAAGTTGTCTGACGCTGACACAAACCTCGGTGTTGAAGCAATGTAATTAATGCACAAATCCGGTTCGATATTGTAAATAATTATACCTATTATATTTTGTACTTTTTATATAAAAATATTTTACAACTCAATCGTATTTTTATTTCAATAGATTAAGAGCAAAAATGTTCTCTGTAAAATGAATGTAAGCCCGGATATTTCCTTTTTTTTAAAACCGTATCTGTTTCCAATGTGGAGCATGGATTTGTAATTATCTCAACAAAAGTTTTTCTACAAGAACTGCTTTTTACTCAGTTGCTCAACCTCCATTATTTGAAGAGAGTAGGGATAAAAGGATAGAGCTAAGACAATACTAGCTAAGATAATCGCTCTCGCTACGCCCCGTTTTTAGGAACTGATGGATAGGAGAAAATTTTAGAGATCCATTCTTTCAGACAGAAATCAGTAAATTGATTGTAAAATCAATTTCTGAAACTGCCTGTACTGGGATTCAAGCTTGTGAGTCCCGCAACCGAAGCCAACGAAGATGACCACTCAACCACGAGGGATTTTTCTTGCCCTTCTTAAATGTCATATTTAATACACAATGCATATACCAGGGAATGCAAACAGGATCAATCTGCCAATATAATTTCCCAGTATAGGGAAATACATATTAAAATAATATGAATGGTTTTTGTAGCCATGTTCATTCCCAATGTGAAGCATATGGACTCCTAATAGAGCTGATCTCAACAGAAGTTGTTCGATATTTTCAACATTGGGGCGGACATGGCTATAAAAAAAAATGAAGTAAAGGAAAAAATTGAAAACCAATTAAACTATTAAAAATATTTAATATTACATCTTAAGCTATATGATATTTAAGAACGCCTTGGCTTTTTCTTCTTAGGTTCTTTGTTTTCGCAGTCGCTATCATCAGAATTTCCATCAGATACATCGGCTTGAGATGGTTTTGATGATTCATCTGTGAATGATGCAAAATAATAGTAAATACATATTATTAATGACTAAACACCCACTTAAATATCATCCCAGCACTGCAGACTTTGGAAAGTCCTGATTGTGGAAACCTTCATTCTCCATTTGCCTGTTATGGGTATAGATTTACATTTTGATACATTAAAAGGAGAATTTTGAATTTGTAATAAGTGACATAAATATGGCAAATATAAAGTGCACTTCGTATTTTGCAAGTTTTGTCATTCAAGTCTTTCTAATTTAATGCTACCAAATTTGAATAGGAAAAAATGACACTTTTACCTTTGGTTGCTCTAAGAATTAACTATTACAGATCCTGTTTCCTCACTTACTGGTACTTAGAATCCTAAGGTTCATCTCTGTAGAAAAATTAGTTTCTCCACTACAATATTTTATGAGCATGCATGTCGATCATCCAGTTCATTACCCAGACATCTCTAAATAACACATATATTGAGATAATGGGAAAAACAATATTCAAATGGCGTTTTATACATTTTACAAACAGTTGTTTGACAATTAGGTACTTCCCAAGTGTCATCAGTAAAAGGATATTTAGAAATATTCTTTTACTGACTCAGAAATATCAATATTTTGTTTAATTCTTAAGAAGGTTACCTGCCTTAGCATTTTTGAGTTTTATGAGTACTGAATCAGATAGAGTGCAAAATTGTACATATGATGTTTTTTGGAATTGTCTGAACGATTGATGTAATAGATTTCTAGTTAAAAATTCTATTTATCATAAAGCTCTGATTCAGTTACATAAAATAGCTTACCGATACGATTTGGTTTTTAATTTAAGACGAGAAAATTCAAACACTCACCATCTTCATCCGGCTCCTCATCCGAGTTACCAGAATCTTCTAATTCTGCATTTTCGATGATGTCATCAACATTGTTTTCCTCCTCGCTCTCATTTTTTTCATTCTCTTCAACAGTCGCCTCGTCGTCTTCTGAATCGGTTCTGTGTTCGCCAGAGTTGTTTTTGAGCGCCTCTCGCACCTCGGATGCCTTAATTCGGAAATCTCTGGCGCTGCCCTTTGATAGGTGTTTCACTAGGTCAATCTTGAAAGAATAACATTTGAAACTTTATATATTATTATGTAGATAATGGGAAAACTTGATAAAAACGAAATGTTTGTGGAATATCTTTTGGTAATTCAAAATGGCGAATTTAGCTGAGTAAACTGGGCATTTAAATTCAACATGTTTAGTTATGTATGAAGATATTTTAGATTAATTACTTGATAATCAATTATCCCTTCGTTTTGCGAGTGGAATCTGTCACTAGCATAGAAATGTGTGTTTATTAACACTGCACCATGGCGTTTGGTGAATAATGATCTCTGATAGCAATGAAAAAGAGATAGATGAGGGAATACTAGGATTGGTAGCTGGCTATCTATACAGAAATTTTCTAAGAGCTGTAATGCCGCTCCTTTAATCTTATTAACAAGGATCGTTAAGTGATTAGTAAACAAACGATTCTCATTTATTCATAATGGTTCAATAAACAAATATTTGTACATTCAAATTTGTTTCTAACACGAATAAATGAATAATATTTACTTTTGTCTTTGAACTGAGTTGCGTTATCCTTTTGCAGAAATTCTCCGTCTCGTAGACAAGTCTGGGAATATGTTTAGTGTCTCTGAGCACTTTGGCGGTCATCGCAGGACCCATTTCGCTGACCTCCCCGGTTGAGCATTCCGCGTGCGTAATCAACGCGTCCACCGAATGCGAGAGATATCTCCCAGACACTTTCACTACCTTATCAAACCTGAAATATAAAAAGAAAGTTATTATTTTATATCTCATTAAGATGGTCGCCGTAGACAATTAATATCACTATATGGCTTTTGCCTTTACATTTTGTTGTCCCTGCTTTATACAATGAACTATTATGAAATCAATGGTACTAAAAGTAAAATTAGGAAATAACTTGCTTTACACTTTGGCAAAGTGGTGATGATGTTACACCAAAATAATTTTTATCCAAAAATAGCAGTTTACAAGATATATATGAAACATGGGCATTGCTGTAAAGAGAAAGAAGGAAAAAATAAACATAAGTTATTCTATTTATATCAATTTTTTTTATCTACTGAAAGATCTATTTTTTTGAGTTATGAATCTTTTACTATATACAATCAAGTTTGTTAGTAATATTTTTCAATATTGTCCAAATGTATTATTGGAATGTGTATTTACTGAACTAGAAAAATGAAAAAAATCCCAAGTCAGACAAATTCATAAAACAATGTAAGAAAATATCTATTTAGGCATTCGTAATGTGTGTGTGTGTACGTATGAAAATAAGTTCATCAATAACTTTTTACCTAGCCGATAGCAATGCTTTCTCCCTCATAGTGAAGTGAACCGCCAGTGAAGCCAAGAGTGCGTAGAACCTGGTCAGCAGTCTGAGAGCAGCAGTACAGCAGGCACCGGCCGGACACAGCACCATCGCCAGTCTGCGACACTCGTTTGATAACTGGCACAATTCTGTGCACAGGGCACGCTCACGATTCTTCAAACAGGATCCCGCTAAAGGAAATGTGATCAGATAATATATCTGTTTATTTCTTTGATCCCGATTTAGATGTCTTTTGATGATTTTTCATTGTTTCATTGTTTTCCCACATTTATAATTTTTTTCAGGGTCCCTTGGAAAATAAAGAATCAGGGTTCTGCCTGTAGTAAAAATATTCAATAAACCTTAGTTCGTTGAAAAAAAGTCCTTACTCAAAGGGTTACGATTAGAGGTTTTTGTTAAGAATATAAGTTATGGAATTGAATATAATGCCTTTCCACCAAGAATTGACAGTCAATAAATACCCTAAAAGTGCTTACCAGAATGTTGATCTGAAGGTTTTCTAAACTTCAGTCCGGTGTATTCGGATCGTAGTCTGCCTGCGACTAGCTCAGCAGCTGCCAACCTTGAAGTCAGTTGAGAGCACAGAGCGAGATAAGCTATCGGTGCTGAAGATGATGATAAGCAAGAGAAAGTTCCAGATTCTGTATCTGAAGGATCTAGCTGTGTGGCCTGAAATTCACAAAAATATGCAATTTATTATTACTTACTGTATTATCGTCACTATACTGGCAGATGTTGGTAGGTGACAAATTGGCAGATCTGAGTAAACAGCAAATGAAAATTTAAGCTTTTAGTATAAAGCCTCTAGCATCGATATTTAATTTTACATATATAATTATTATATCTAAACATAAATAAATTTATGATGATCTGACACAAATAAAGTTAGGGATTAATTGACAGAGATCTGTAGAGGCCTGGCTTTAAATCTGTATAATAATTATCGATAAAATAAATTGCTGTTTTTTCCCAACTTGTAAAATAAATGCATCAACTGAGTTATTCCAGACAAAGAATTCATATCCATGAATGTCTCTGTCGCACTTAACCTATTTTTGGCAATTTTGTTTCTTACTAACTACTACCAGTATGGTGACGATACCTACTAAGTAACTCTGATATACAACTCAAATAGGAGAATTTGCATGTAGAAATGAATTCAAATCAATAAAAAATCTTAATATCTCACAGATTCTTCTGTGGACCCCATTATCTTCAGTAGAGCAGTGTTCAAGGCTGTGACAGCAGTCCACGAACTGGCAGATCTGGCTGCCATGTTTAAAACGGGTGTAATTAAAGACGTTCCGAGCCAGCGGGCATCTTTTCCACCAGAACATTGTGTCATCATCCATTCCGTCCACTGAAAAGAAAGAACAAATAATTAGGGTATTTTTACAAATACGGTACAGAAAATATACATTGTACATTGGTATATGAAGTCTCTGTTTATAGTATTCAAAGAATATCTTTCAAAATATGCAGTTAAAGATATTCATCTCACCATGTCACATTCCTTTGTATTTGAGGGAATCACTTCTAAGATTTTGGCAAACAGTTTTGCCAAAACTGATGGTAACTTAGCGGCTGACGGATCAGCTGAGTCTTGGGAGCCTGCCGAAGACGACAGTAGTTGAACTGATATCACTTTCGCTAACGATGACAGCTGACTGGCAAGACCATCGGGAGATGGAAAATCACCTATAAGGGAAAAATATATTTTAATTGATTACTCTCGCAATGACTTGTTAGGTGAGGATTATGCAATGTCACTGAATGTTAAAAAATTCAACACGAATTCCCTCGAATAAAAATTTATACATAGTAATGCCGCCAACATAATGGTCAGTTATAAACTGCAAGCAATAACTTTTCATTTGACAGTAAAGATGTCAGAAATTTCATCATTGCCACCTGTTTTCATTTAATTACTGAAGAAGTCTACAGCATCCTCCTTATTTGAATTTTATTATTCATTTTGAAATTTTAGAATGTTTTTATAACATTAATTAAAAAGCCTGGGCTATATTTATTGGAATATTAAATATTTGCAGGATTCGAAAAGTAATTAAAAAAATATTTTTGACATTAAAGCTAATAATAGCCACGGCGCCAAATATTGATTGAAATTTTAAGTCACAGTGATAATTTTGAATGTCATTCGAGATCAACAGCAGGATATCACGAACAGCCATGCCCCAGATCTAAAATATTAAATTTAAGAAATCTAAGCTTCATATTGACTTTGCTGGGGTTTGAGCCCAGCTCCATCTGATCACTAGCGTAATGCTCTTACTACTAGACCACAGAGGCCGATGATATACTTTGTGTTTGGTTCTGTTATTTATTGTGTGAGTTTCAAACAAAAGTGGAATTAAAATCTTTCAGCCTTCAATAGCAGATCGAGTGAATTAACAAATATTCTGCGGTAAAACTGAAACATTTTAAAGAATAATCAAAAAGCATTCTTACCAATAGCTTCAAGGTATGTAAACATATCTTTCTGATGACAATCGGTGACTAATAACAACAATTCATGGAAGCTTTCCACAACAAGGAGTCCAGTTTCTTGATCAAAATCACAAAAATCATCAAGCCTGGAACCGATGAAAGAAACATCATTATAAATACAGTAAAACCTTCGTTGTCTTTATTATACATCATTTCTTGTAAATTTGAAATCAGAGGTATAAATATACTTCCATGACATATTTAGAATTTTCTACCCGACCCAATACTAAGAATAATTTCTTTAACTGTTCTTGTGGGTACCAATCATATGCCTGTTAATAGATAGGTTACATTGATATCTTACCTGGCAACACATTTCATGAATAGCAACCGTCCACACTTGAACACTGGCTCAGGAATATCACTTCTGGCGCCACGAGAGTAGGCATCCGAGGCCATTTCCTTCACAATGGTAATTGCAGCACGACACGCGTCTCTATGCAGTTCCCGGCGGCTCCGTAATAGATCACGCCCATCATTTCGCTCTTCCATATCTCTAAAATAAGTAAGATTAAGGAACATCTTTATGTCTCTAACTTATTATAATAGCGAGGACTGTAACCATTTAATTTACAGAAAATATCATAATTAATTATAGTTTAATCGTGAAAAATGTATGTTAGTAAGATTCAAAGTGGAACAAAAAACGTAGAAAAAATTCATTTAACAAAATAGTGGTTTTAAATTATAAAAGAATTAATAATACTGTTGAATTTAGTGTGTGTTTCAATGTTTTATTTTTAAGACTGGAGTATCAGTCTTAGGAAAAGGAACGAAATGATGTGAAGTTTTATTTGTTGAAGGTGTTTGCATAAACAAAAATAATAAATATATGTATTCCACAATCCTACGCCACATGCCATATGTTATGATAAAGAACTTCTGAACAAGAGTCGATACACTGTCTTGGACATTTTTATGAGTTTGGCTATAAATAATTACCCGTAGAGTAATTCGAATAGTCTTGCAACAGTGACCAAATCAAATACAGTCTCAGGCATTTTGAAAACAGTGCCTTTATCAATATCCGTCGCTTTGATCCTCTTTTTCTTTGGTTGGATGGTTTCATTTTTAGATTGTAATTGACTTTTTGGACTCTTCTGCGATTTCTTGCTCGTCTTGTCTAACTTTTTCGCTCTGGAATTAGCCTGAAAAGAAAAGAAATATTTACATATTGTTTTGTAACATGCAAAATCAAGAGTCCCTACAGTTACGACATTGAATAATAGTAAATACTTTTTTAAAAATCCTTTTATATTTTTTAGAGTGTGTTAACATTTTAACTATAGATAATTTAATTTCATGTCTTTAAAATTTGTATGGTAATCTGTAAATTCTATTTTAACCAATATATCAATTGCTGTGTACACCTCCTCATTAGTCATATATAAATAACTTTGTTCTATTTAAAAAGTTGGTACCGACCATTTGATAATGTTGTAGAATTAATACAAACAAACTGTGTTGTATTTTTATCATAATATAATAATGCTGTTCTACCAAGAATTGACAGCATGAAAGATTATATAAAACATTAAAATTGATAATGCAGGTTAAACCAACATCTAGAAGTCAATCCTTGAATGTTACAACAGCATTATGCGGATAAGTATAGATTAACATGAAATTGTTATGTGACATACTTTAGTGAAGTCCTTTAAGCCCTGACCGGCCTTGTGCAATGCCAAAATAGAGGAAGGCAGAGATAGGGCCTGCAATGCTTCTATGGCTTGTAGAACCTGCTGTAAGACCAATCGCCTGGCCGCTGAAGTGTGCTCAGCTCCATTCAACGGAATGCCATCATCCTTTACAATTGAATTATTAAGTAAGTAATGCACGAACCACGCGTATAATTGCATTCTAGCGCTCAAGTAATAATATAGTACGAATATTAGAACCTAATACGGCAGACACATCACAAAAATGGGTTTGTGCAAGTATATGCATGTGTTTATGCAAGTATGCAGTGTCTTTAGCCGAGTGGTCAACATCATTGGCTTCGGTTGCAGTGCTCACAGATTCGAATCCCTGTATGGACAGTTTCTTAAATTTTTATGGATTTGTATTCGAAGGCATGGATGTTTGTTATAATTAAAATTCGGGTTATAAATAATTGCACTTTGTGTTAGATAGTATTCACTTGTTGCACTTGAACTTTTATTTCGATAGTTTGCACTTTGGATTAGATAGAATTAACTTTGTACACTCAAACTTTGATTTTAATAGTTTCCATTTAGTCACGGATTCTTTTAACAAAATGGGTGAAGTTGTAATAGATTATGTTAGGGTTGGTCTGGTTTGGTTTGTGTAATGTATTCTAATGCGTGGAGGAAAGACAATATTGGCGGCCTAATATAGGGTAGAGTTACGACATGTATTTTCATTTCATTACATCATTTTGCAACTATCCATTTCAAAGTGTGAGTATTTATATTGAGTGAAAAACATTTTATCTATGTGAAAATATTTTTTCGTAAGTGTAGTATATTTCTTCAATTTTAAAATATATTTTATTATGTGCGATCACTTTATTTTTAGTGAAAGAATTTGTTTTTTGTGGAATGTATTTGCTATAAGTGAAAACCCTCCTACCCATCTGATCCTAAAAACAGGGTGTAGCAAGAGCGATTAGCTAATCGCTAGTAGTGTCCAATCCCCATCATTCTATCGCTACTTTCTTCAAAAAAGAGAGGTTGAGCAACTGAATAACAAGTTTTCTTGTAGAAAAACATCTGTTGAGATAAACTCTAGGAGGTTATATTCTCCACATTGGCAGCGGACATGGCTAAAAACATCATAAAAAATCATTGAAAAATTGTATCTCACCAGTTTGAAGTGAATAGGAGTGCATTTCGCCATTTGTTCTGCAATCGTGGTCATTAAGTCATAGAGTTTGAGAGCTGGACCTCTCAGTCGATCTTTTTTAATCATCAATCCGAAATTGGAAGGTCCAAACGATAGTCCCTCTTCAGCGTCTTCCTCTTCTTGAGCTTGGTACAGTAGTTTCACAATTGTGAAAAGCAAACGGCCAATCGGTTCCTTAAAAAAATGCAGGCAAACAATTCACAAAAGCCACATTATATATTTAATAAATTATTAAATTTTTAAATAGATTATAACTATTATGTATGACATTATTATAGATAAATTTTTATAAAAATAAAACACAATTTTATGTAATAATCAGGACCAGTTGCCCTCATAGTGAGCATTTTCAAATGATGCTGAATGGTCTTGATCATTCCATAAAATTGTGGAATTAGTACAAAAAATGAGTTTTGACGAAAAATGCGTTTTCACTGTGAATTGACAGTTAAAACCTTAAAAGAGATAGATGTATTTTCCGGTCATCGTTTACATTGTTTTGCATACTTTCATAGTTTATAGGTAGCTTTAAAAGTATTTGTTCTTGGGCATAAATAATGCCACAATCAAATTGAAGTGGTATTAAAAATTCTGTGTCAGTAAAAATATGACCAAGAAACTGAATTAGCATAATATAAAGAGATGGAAAAACAAAATGAATTGAGATATGATGGAGGTGAAAAAAAATAAGCTCTCCCGTGAGATTTACTAAAATTTGAAATATCAACTATGGCTTGTCCAAAACAAAAGCAACAGAAATATCATCTCATTTTGAATAGTAATATTATACATTAGATGGCAGTGCCACCTGTTTTGCTCTACAGTCACACACACACAAACTCTATCTGCGTGTCGTGCAACATTCACAGTGTTATGCTGAACGTGACAAACAGATACATATTGTAATTTCCAAACATACTGACAGAAAATCACGACATGTATTGCATCATTGATATATTGTTACCTGTAAATAAGCGTTTCCATCTTTCACCATGACGCAGTTTTCAATAATCAAAGGTGGCAGAGCTTCAGGTCCTGGGGCTAAATATTTTGAGGTCAGTTGCTCCTGCAGCAGATCTAAAGTCAAAGTCAGCAGGGCAGGCCTACCTAGTATGGCTCGTGGGAGACCTAAAGAGTTGTAGGTATTATTTTACGAAAATTAATACAACGGTATTTTTTTATATTTTATAATGGCATATTGAAGACTTAGTTTACCTCGGTATAGTTCTTCCTTCACGTCTGCATTCTGATTGAAACATTTCCGTAAAAGAGAAACTATTTCCATGCAGACTGCTCCATCATTGACTTTGGAGCGGAAACTAAAAAAAGATAATTGTTTTTCATCTATACCAAACTGTTTTTTTTCAAGCTCTATCAACTGACAAAAGGTGTAAAATTTGTAATGTTTAACTTAAGGTTCTTTGATTACTTATTATGCATACGGTATTTAGTAAGCTAATCAATGGCTACCGAGACATAATAACATGTCGTCATTCAGCATGCAACACTGTGCGTACAAAAACATTATTAAAACAAATACTCGGCATTCTAGAACGCACACTCATGGAAAAACACATAAAGCATTGTATGGCATCAAAAATAAGTTTTAATTAAACTGTTGCTATCGTGGTATTGCATGCCAAAAAATGATTTTTAAAATCTTAAAAAACTTTATCTATTTAAATTAAACCGTTCATATAAATCGCCAACACTAAAGCCATTGCTCCGAAATGATATGGATTTTTGTTGTGTTGTTTGCAAAATGATACAAATTTTAAAGTTGACAAGATTTTAAGCAGCAGAAAGGCAATGTTGTCAGTGTAAGTTTGTTTACCTGCCTCCCGTCTGCGAAGAGTGTACGTCAATAGATATCTGCGTCAGAACAGAGTGGATTGTTGAGCCGGTGTCCTGCGAGAAACCGATCTCGTCACCTTTCAAGGATCTCAGTAAACATAGCAGGCCTCTCACTGCTACTCTTCCGACACCGGGGTCTCTACAGCATCATAGAGATATGAAATTATTTCATTGGTATTTTAACTGTATATTGCGCATAGTGACTTTTAACAAAAGAAAGAAAAAATTTTGCATTTTGACTTCGTCAAACAGAAAAGATAATGCATTGTTATTATCGCCGAAGCTGAGTGGTAATACGCTATGGCTTCTATACCAATGTTGTTTGTGTGCTGACATGTTTGAATTCTCGAATCGACATGATTATGTATTCAAAGACATATGATATTTTGACACAATGATTTCAGAAACAGTGGATGACTGACTTACAATCAGTCTTCAACAGACTTCTCCATCAGATCTTTATTAATTTAGGTTCGAAAAATAAGTAAATATTCAAAGCACAAAGCAGTATTATATATTTCAAAATCGTACAATACCTTGAAAATAGTCCTTTCCTGCACACCATGAAAAGGGTATCTCTTAATCTTGAGTCATTCCTATAAGAAACTCTCGCAGATTCCAGGACTAACAGTCTAGAACTAATGGTATCTTCGCTTCGGGAGGTTAGACAGTCTTCTAGGATCCCCTGAAGCACGACACAGCATGATGTCACAGATGCTGGTGCTTCTCGGCACAATGCACCTAATGTTTCTGAAATGAAAATTTGAGATAGTGAACGATAACTGAAGTCCGAACGCAGCATTTATTTAAGGTAATCGCATTTGGCCCCGTAAGCTTCGTGTTTTGACTTGCGATGAGGAAATATTAATCAGTGAACCCTTTACTGTAGACACTTTATTTTTTTGGATCCAGACATCCCTGATATGGTTTCTTAGTGCATTTTAATGCAACTTAAATTGAACACACAATTGGCAACTATAAAATATAAGCTAGTAAAAAGTAAACCTCGATTATCTGGCTGCATACGAAAACGTTTGAACTTACCGGCCAAATGTTTTTGAGCTGCATTCCCCGTGCCCAAACTGTCCCTCAGGAGTTGAAGTACAGGTCTTGCTGCACCGGGGGTCTTCTTGGCCAACCAAACGGCCAAAAGTTTCCCAATGTTTCTGAGCGCTGTGGCCAAGCTTATGCCTCCCATGGGACCCACTCCAGATGAAAGCAGGGATGATGCCAGAGCCAATAGGCCTTCGGATGTTATGTGGCAATGATTATTGCTGAAAAGTAATCAAAAGATAATAACCTCCAATATGCGCAGCTAAGATCTATATAAGATCTTTTCGAAGTATAAAAGCTACTTTAGCTATAGTTTAAGACATCACTAACGACCCGGGTTTCACCTTTCGGCATCTTCGGGCATTCGAGCGCACAAATGGACTTGAATTGACAGACAGTAAACAGTGTCTAACGTTTATATAGAAGATACAAATACGACAATTACTATTTACGAGATAAAATAATATAAGTCTCGGATCCACACTGATACCTGAGTTAAAATTTCGAGAATCGCCTTAATCCTTATTTTGTAAACAACGCATTAACAGAGTGGCGAATTGCCGCTTTCCAACTAATATTAGAATTACCAGTGATTTTACAATTATAATAGCATTGTGGGTTTCGACGGGATGCAATTCGACGAAAGGATAAATATATACAATCATTCCACATTTAATGGCATCTGTTAGGTGATTCAACATATAGGATACAGCAACGGGGAGTTTGGAAGATTCAGCTGTTCGTTCAGAATTGGCAAGGAATTTAGCTGGGCTCTATTGATTTCCAAAATTTCTTGATAAAATAATTTATGATCCCCCATGTTTTCATGCAACAATTTAACCCCTTCATCCGCATTCAACGTATGGTTCTCCAATAACAAGTGATTTGCGAATGTCAAAGTATCTTTTAAACTAAAGGCAGCTAAATGTTCTGATACTCTTATAGAAATGTTGGCAATCACTGCATTGTAATTTATAAATGCCAGATTTGTTCTCAAAGTGGACTCTATCTTTATTGTTAATAGGTAATTTGCCTAACGAATTTTTGCAATAGAAGGCCGGTCTAACACTATCAGCGAGTTGTTTTTTAATTTTAAAGCTTGTACAACCTAAATAACCGATTCTATGCCAGTTCCTAGGTTGGTCTATATCTTTAGACAAGTTCCCGAAATATAGCATCTTTTCTGCTAATTTACGTTGTTTTTTTGATACAAGATAAGAGACGCCTCATAGCCATTATTAATGGCAATTTGTTTAATAATGTTTGTTTTCAAAATTAAATTTACTTTATTTTCATTCTCAGGTTCACAGATTAGTCACTATACCTCTAAGTAAAGTTTGTTTCTTATTCTTTTTTTTGAATGGACACTTTTAATTCGTATATATCGTCGTCATGTAGGAGAAAGTGACCAAGTGTAAAATAGTAAAATTTTCATGGGAACTGCTTGAATCATTTTTATCTATGCACTGTTATGAAATAGGACATTTTTTATTTGTAAAAAGTCAAAGACTTTATTAGCTAATTTTTGTGATAAATGCACTTGGTCACTTCCTCTTGTATGACAAGGATATATTCATAACAGTTTGATTATCATTTGATAACATTTTTTATAATTCATCAATGAAATGGCATACTCAAATTTTACTGAAACTACATAATATTAACAAACCTGCTTTCTAGAAGGTTCTTTACTAAAAGTTTGATGTCAACAGATTTCGGAATAGTATCAGCACACCAGGAAAATTCCAACCTCTTCTGTTCTTCTAAGAAATTAAGCGTCAAACAAGTTCGAAGTACCTACAAATATATAATATGCGCAAAAATAAGTGTTTTAGGTGTATTTTTGTAATACAATACTATAATTCTTGACTGACAAGGACTGATATATGAGGGTTTAGTGATGATGAGTTTCTTATATATAACTGAGATTGGTTGCATTTTGTAAAATGATTCAGATGTAATGTAGCTATTAAGTAACCAAGGAAATTTATAATAAGTATAAACTGATCAAACAAAATTGGGTACACACTCTGATACACCTCGAAACCGTCTGATGGATCAGTAGCATTTTCTTTCTACCCTGTCCGGAAGCAATGTGGAGCATATATACTCCTGATGGAACATATCAAAAGTAACTGTTTTACAAGAACTGGTTATTATTTAGTTGCTCTACCTCTTTTTCTTGGAGAGATAGGATAGAAAAATGGGGCTAGAACAGGACTAGTAGATTATCTAATCAATTGCGCTGTGCTTCGTTTTTACGATCGAAGAGTGGGAGAGAATGTACACATCGCATTTATCCATGCGTTTGAACACAAGTTTATAAATCAATTTATGAAGTATTCGTGCTGGGATTCAAACGAACCCGACACTCAGAGGACGACTTTGACCACTCAGCTGGGTCTATGAATAAACAGAACAATTTGAAAATAATATTTCTGTCGTATCTATTATTTATTGAACATATAAGAAATAAATGATATATTTTTTTCCATGTCCGCTCCCAATGTGGAGCATATGGTGTCCTAATGGAGGTATCTTAACAGAATTTTTCTACGAGAACTGCTTGTTACTTAGTTGCTCAACCTCACTTTTTTCTAAGAGAGTAGGGATAGAATAATAGGGCTAGGACAGGACTAGTGATTAGCTAAGCGCTCTCGCCACGCCCGGTGAGGATGGGATGGGTGGGAGGGAGGACTCAGACTACGAACAGAAATCCATAAATCGATTGAAAGGTCAATCTATGAAAACCGTCCGCACCGGGAATTGAACCCGAGACATTCGTAACCGTAGCCAGCGACACTACCAACTGCGCCACGGACGCCGATATATTTATTAATTATTATATAATATTTAGTAATTTATAAAAACAAAGAAGTATAATAAACTCTAATGTGCAATTAGAATGTGTTTATTGTAGATATTAAACACAAATATTTGCAAATGACCATACTGTTTATTTCATTTAATACAAGGCACTTTTTTTTTAAATAGTTAAAAATTTGTTTGGAAAAAATATCTGATATGCCAAAAATTTTGAAAATAGGAAAATCATAAGAGATAAACTCGATGAGACGTCAGTCATGTCTATAATCATATATGTTCAATAAATAGTAGATACGACAAAAATATTATCTTCAAATTGTTCTGTTTCGTCCGGTTACCCACTCAGCTGCAGTAGCGGCAAAACAGTGGCATGGGCAGTGAATAATTAATAATTAGATAACATTTTCAGATTTATCTTCTCTTGAATGAAATTCGATTTATAATACAATCAAAGTGTCGCTATAAATACTGTATGGGGGTAATGATGTATAAAATATTTTTTTGCATAAATTTTACAAATAAATATCTTACCTGTATACTAGATTCCCAGTAATGTGAATTCACTAACATGACTTGTATGAGAGGGGGCTTTGCCAATATGGCTGCTGGTCTTCTTGCCATTGTCTTTAAAGCAGTTGGCAATCTTTTCATGGCCGCTCCTCCGTTACCGGCCACAAATAGACATGTTGCATGTGATCGCCAGACTTGATCAGTACTGTATTGTTCTTAAAATGGTAACAAGAACAAAAGCTTTAAATAATTATTAAAATACTTATTTAAAGCATTGATTCTTAACCATCTAGTGCCCAGATATTGGGCTATATTATAAGGCGCTCATCTTATGGCGTTAAGTTTATTATGTCAATGTCTTCATATGATATATACAATTTTACACTGATATTTTACATAATGCTGCGAGGCTTTTAGGACACTGATAAATCGGAGCTATGGTTTACACGTATTTTATCACCATCAGCAATAATCAAATAACGATGACTCCCTATATTTAATGTTTGAAATAAAGGACATGAATTACTTCTAATTTTATTTTTGCAGATAACAATTTATGTGTTATTTATGTTGGTTTGTAGAATTATGTAAACACATTATTTTGAAACATAATGTTTTTTTTATTTTAACAATGTCCATTCCAGATATTGAGCATATATTATGAACTCATAATGGAGTATTGACCACTTCGTTATGGGACCGTAGTTTTTTTAATGAAACAAAACAACCATTTGAATAAACTAGCTTGTAATGTAAAGTGAGATGATTTAAGTTATAACCTATTTCATCTGGATCCAAAATAGGACTTTCAGAATCGTGCAACCCGTCTTCTTGGCTCACGGAACTGGGGAAGAGTCTCGATGTGAAATAGTCCGCCATACGAAAGAAAACCATTGTACCGTGCTGGTCATTGCATAGCCTGAATAAAAATGAAAGAAACCTTTACTGAACAAAAAAATTTTATGTTAGATTTTTCGCCGATTGCTGTGTCTTAGGGATAAAGCTGTATGTTTATTTTCTGCAACTGAGATTTGTATCTTCAGCTGCTATAATATTGAAATGTTTATTCACATAAAATTTTGTATTGAAGTATTTGCTCAGAATTTCTATGTCAAAATGCTACCATATTAAGATAGAGTCTATTCAGTTCGACAAGAATCATATAGTAAAGCTGATAAGTATTTCGGCAACATCTTAGAAGTTCTACAAAGTCAATTCAATCAACAGATTAATAAAACTTTTTCAAAAATCTTTCTAAAATGATTACTAAATTATTTGTAATAACACTGAGCTCATTGAGAATGACTTCAACCTTATTGTTAATAAATTTTAAGTAACTATGGTTTTATTGTTTTCAATGATAAATGTTACCTTAGGAGCTGATGTAGTAAAGGGGGTAGAGAATCTGGAGCCAGTTGATCAAAGTCACAACACAGTTTATTGACAACTAACGAATGGTCGTCTTTAGAAAGCTGAATTTCCCTGTAAAAGGATAATCGAGTTACTTCATCATAAGTACTGAGAAAGGTTGTATAAAATTAGACAGAATTATGGTGCTGAGCCTCCAATCATTTTCTCAACTGGAAGATGGAAGGTCAGGAAAATAACGTTTATGCTTCGGAAGACTTTTTGAACGAAAACACTCGAAATAAACACATGTTTTAATATAGTCATTTTAGACATGTTTAATCATCGCATTTGGAAATCATTCCTAAACTGTTTTATTTTTAATATTACAACCTTAAATATTGTAATAAATAATGTATGTAATGACGGAATCATACCAGATTAAAAAGCACTGCATTAGATAGGTTTGAAAATTACCGGAACATGGCTGCTAGCGGCGTAATTAAAGAAGATTGCCATGAAGTTTGGCACAGAGCGTTAATACATCTGGTAGAGAATTCTTCACCGGACATTTCTGAATTGTCTTGATTTAAGGTGCCACTTCGATCACGCAGAAGTCGGAGGCATTCTGGCAGTATATCTTTCCAGCTAAAAGTAGGTGATACATATTTCACTACAGTTTACAACATTAATTTATTTATGACCTATGAACGAGGTAAGGTGTGATGACACGCAAACCAAAAGAGGATAGCAAAGATACGGCAAAAATTTTCTGCCTGGGTGGACCTGTTATTGAAGCTCCCTTTGAGACGAGATTTTGAGAATTATTGAACGCATCAAGTGAAAACAAAATCACACTGTTGTTTATAGGTATTTTTTGAGATAAGGGACAATTCATATTTATCTTATTTTATTACAGAAGAACTCGGATAAACTGACGCAAAAAAAAATTTAGGGTGACCATCTGACAAAGATTGGCAGAGATGACTGATAGCATCATCGAATTATGTAACAAATGCTAAATATATAAAAATGTAAACAATAGCTTATATGATGTTTAATTTAATACTAACGTAAAAGTCAATCAAAATCCTAATTGTCCGAAATCCTCAATTGTTTTCAAATGAAGAATTTTGCCCAATTTAGATTTTGAAATTAGTGGTTTATGACTTCTTGTTGTTTGTTGAAAGCATTATGACAATCATCACCTTGTGTGAGTATCAGAATTATCCCTGATCCGGTCTATGCAGTCGTTGACAATGGCTGCAAGATGATTCGAACTAAACTGCGGCATCTCGAGAAGTAATGCTGTTGTCAATGTTCTGACCATGGTTGCCGGACATTCTGAAGAGCAGTGATTAGAAAGCATTGACCGAACCATCTGCAAAAAATAGTGTTACATACATTTCACATAAATACACATCACATGTCAAGTTCTTTTGTATTTTATACATGATAGGAGGACTTACGAGTATAAGTTCATTAAAAAATAAATTATAAATGGGTAAAAATGTTCCACAGCTTGGGTGATATAATCTGTAGACCTGGAAATGGACTAAACAGATTCTAAAAAAAATTTAGATACGTCCATTTATATTGATTTCTCAGTTATTTTCATCAGCTGTTGACAGACAAAGATGAAAAAATATTCCTTCTCTAAACAACCATTTCCACTCATCCTCGATTGCTCAGTTGCTGTGTACTGTTCGTCATTGTTGCACGTACCATCGGGATTGTTTAAATATTTTATTAGACCCCTAAACATGATTTAAAAAAACTAAATAGATGTGACACGCTATAATATATTAAAACAAACATAAAGATTATTTTACTATTATTTTCAATAACTATCCTTCAATATGAAAATGTGTAAAACAGCAAATGTAATTTGTATGTGTTCTGGCTAATTGATGTAACCCTCAAAATTGAAATTGTTCAGGAGAGAGTAAAATTGTTTTTATCGAAAACAATATACGGTGAAATTTAGATTATTGAGATTTTGTACACTTCCATGTATTTTGTCACTAACGACCCGGGTTTCGCCTTTCGGCATCTTCAGGCATTTGAGCGCACGAACTGACAGTCAGTTCGAGTCCATTCGTGCACTCGAATGCCTGAAGATGCCGAAAGGCGATACTCGGGTCGTTAGTGACAAAATACATGGAAGTGTACAAAATCTCAATAATCCAAATTTGATATTGAAATTCCATTAAGCACCGTCAGTCGATGTCTTAAATTAAATATACATTATGAATCTTTGAAATGCACTCCTGTAAATTCTCATGTTTGCAAATACGGGATTATATGTAAGGAAGTGTCGATATAATAGTGGCTTACATCAAGTGGCCAGGTCAGAATTTTTAAACCTAAAACTAATGTAAAATGATGTTTCCCATTAAAAAGTGGTCAATTTATTTTTCTAATTTACATCATTTGGCCGAGACTTGCTCTGTCGTCTTTAAAATGAGATGCAATCATTAACTCATTTTCGTGATTTTTGGGGGTTGCATCAATTGCCCAAAACACTGTCGATATATTGAATGTATGTATTCCTCGACTAATGTGATTTTCGACTTACGCAGGAACATCCGAGACGATTTAGTTGCATAAGTAGAGGACTTAATGTACTTTTACTCATAAGATTAGTAGCAGAATATAAACAAAAAAATTGTTTTACGGTTTCATAAATAACAGTCACTCCCACTATGGATATGTTAGGCCAATATTATATTGATGTTTCATGTGTTATGTTATCTTGTTTTTAAAAATAGTCTAGGCAAGATTTGAATAGAGTACCTTGAGTCTTTTGGTGTGTCCATGAGGTGATTCTGCATAACCAAGAAATAGAGCATCTAGAATTTCAGGACCTGATGATGACATCAATTTTGTGGAGATCAATAAATCCAACTTGAGGGCAAAACAGAAAACAACTAAATCAGAAAATTAAAAGAAAAACGAGAGACCTTTTGTTTTAGAACTTTAGTATTACAGTGTAACTATAATACAATTGACAGTACTGATCGATAAAATTTCCCATTGATATTGTTCTTTAGACTTTGTAAAGTTTTCAGGATAAATACGTCTACGTAGCCAGAGCTTGAAGCGAGTATTTTATTTTTAAGAGGATGTTCTAAACCTTCAAAATTGGAGAATACTGAATTTGAATAAAAAGCGATTGAATATCAATGTGTCTCGACCTCATCCAACTCTCGTAAGGCTTCTGAAATGGAAGTTAAGCCGATTGAATCACAGTTTTAAAAATACCTTCGGTTTTGAATTCTATATTGTTTATAAAGTATACTGTATACGAGACTGGATGAGAGAAAAAATGAGCAATGTTGGGGAAGCCTTCAATACCGCCTAAAATAAAAATAGTGGTGGGTATTAGGGCTTCCAAACCCGGGATCCAGAGCAATTAGTCAACCCGTAATCCCGAGATTGACTTAATACCAATACGGGGATTTCGGGATTCGCTGTAAAATAGTAAAAAGTAATTTATATTAAAATGCAATTTCTTATTCTTATCTATGATGAACTATAAAATATAAAATGCAAATTATAACTCGATTTACTATATGAACATCGTTTCCGGCAGCAGAGTGTCTAGGTATGTTCGATTTATATATTTTAAACATAATTTATATATATGTGTTGTCTTCTCTCACACTCATGTTTCGTGAGCGGACAGGAACAGAAAATTTATTGTTTTTTTGTATCATTATCTACAAAAAACAGTTGACCACTATTCTATTTTTAGATGCGGCAGTGAAGATTTTTGTCATTTAACTGTAACATGTCTTCAATTACTAATAAAATACAAAACAATCAAAGAAAATAAGAGCGTAAGATTCTGCATGCAAATACTTTTTGCATAATTTTGATGATACCTAGGTACCTACATATTTTACAAACATTTTTTGTGTGATTGGACGTGTTCACAATTATTATAATATTGTATTATATTTTGTATTCATATTCTGATACCTAGTTGATTAATAATATCATCGTATAGGTACCTAGGTAGTATGCCCTTTTATGCGTTTTTAGTACCTATCCCCCTATTTTGTATGAACTGCAAATCCATTTTCATGAAGTTTTATTTTTATTTTGTATGAGGAATTTTATGTTTTTTTCCGTGGCTTCATTTACTCGGTTTATCGTGTTTTACCTACAATTTATTTTTGACAATTTCAATTTCGAAAACCTGGCTCTTTTTCAATCCCGGGATCCCGGAATTGAAAAAAAGTCAATCCCGGGATCAGAAAAGGGGTCCGGGATTGGATGCCCTAGTGGGTATGTAAGAAGTATATTTTGAAATTTATAGTAAACTTGCGATTTATAATGAATATTTTGAATTTCTGCTTCAATGACAAGTTCCAACTTGTCATCGTCTGTTTTTGTATACGACAATTTTGTAACTGTCAATAGTTGTTCTAATTGTTGTGCAATAGTTGTTCTAAGTTGTGCAATAATTTTGTAGCTGTCAATAGTGCTTTGTTGTGCGGGAAGACGAATCGGTTTCCCGTAAAAGTAGTATAATATACGTTTATTATACTTACCTGAGATTCAATAGTAAATATAGGGCAGCGTTGATAACATCGTCCTTTAGAATAAAGAATAGAACAGAATAAACAAGAATTATATTATGTAAAATAATACTGACATTTTCAGAAGAGATTTCATCGACATATGAGGCTAATTGTTTTCGATTTTTTTTATCACGGCTTAACTCCTTCAATTTTGTGACGATATTATCCATTTTTAGTTATATTTGATCGCAGCTTCCGTGAAATTTTGTATCAACATTTGAAAAAGCGGGCTAAATAGTGACGTCTATTACTAAGTTTTCTTCTTTTTCGTTTCGTTTTTTAGTTCAGATACGACACAAATATATTTTTTATAAGTTCTAATACCTACATGATTACCTACTGTCTTGGATTTTAGAAAAGATTGAAAATGCATTCATTTTTTTCGAAATAGCAGGTTGTATCATATATTTGGCTCGTAGCAATGTGTACAGTTTTAGAGCAAAATTTATATAATTTAGATTGTCGAGTTGTAGCTATTTTTTTCTCTATTTCGTCAATGCATTGAATTAGAGAATAGTTTCACGAATTTCGCGTGTTTCAAGATTATTCATGTTCCAAAACTAAACTATTGGAAAACCATAGACTATTTTTGGAGGCGGGGTGATCATATGATTTGTTCGTTCACATGACTCTAGTCATTCTCTACTGCCATCCGTTTGTCAGTGAAGTGAACATATTTTCCATCAATCGCGGAAGATCTTACACCCAGTAGTGTTATAGTTAGATAGAAACATCGCGGATGATTCGCTGATCGTTGAAGCTATAAACCTTTAAAAAAATGTCGCGTATCGGATTGTTATTATCCGCACTGTGCGCTGTATCAGCGTTACAGTTAGTGCAACCGAATGAATATGTCCCTGTGTTCATGTGGGGAGCTACCACGGTCGCTGATTATAAAGCGAAAGCCTTATCCAAGCTCTCAGCAGACAAATACTCAGATATTTTATCCAAGCAACTAGACAGCCGCCCGTTCACTGTCGTTTTCATTGAGGAAACGTTAAGCGTAGAAGACTTCACTTCGAAAGACTTGAAAGGAAAATCTCCTTTCCCCGGGTTGCGCGAGAAGATAACAGGAGAATCTGTTATATACTTGCCGTTTGTGGCATCTTCATTGCATACATTAAATAAACTCGCGGATCCCGCGAAGATTGATCGAGTTCAACTGACTGACGTAGGTCTGTCCGCTGATATTTTACCCCGTGCTGGTGATTTCCTCTATATTAGCCTTAAGGATGCTCGCGAAGGTGAAGACAGGCTTCACATGTTGTCCCGTCACGACAAATTCATGACTGAAATGTTTGATAAATTGCTCAAAAAGCATGATAGCGTTTTGGCCATATACACATCGAGATACCCATCATTCGAGATCACCCCCGAGCTGGTTTCCAGGCAACGGCGTCATCTCATGGAAGTTGCAGACTCTCCTGTCGGCACGGCGAACGCGTCCAGTGGATTTTACAACGCTGATGACAAGATTTACATTTACGGGGAGAAGTTTATCTATTTGAATGGTTCCAATGTCGATATAGAAAACGGCACCATCTTGGAAAACGGAGTCATCACCTTAACCAACACCACTGAAAACGAATTGATGGTCAACATGGTGTTCAATGATGTGGAAGTTCAATTCAAATTCTTTGAAGAGATTTCAGGATATTGGTATTTGAGTAAGTTTTTCTTTTACTATTTTTATCCATCTATTTTGCAACCTGTAGTTTAGTTTTTCTAGGCCTAATTAAAAGCAGGTTCAGTTTTGTTTTGCATCTTACCGAATTATAACTAAATCAATCTGTTTAGATATTTACAAAACATTTCAATAAATTTAAAGTTGAATGAAAACATTTTATATTGATTGGCATAAAATTAATGAACAACCTAATATGTTCTTTGATCTGAAAAGATTGCTCTGTGTGACGAAAACCATTTGCATAACGGTGCATTCTGCAAAATTTAAAATTCACATCATACAAAGTGTTGTATGATGTGAGTTTTGCCAATTTTGTATTATGTAACTATTGAGAAGCCTTGAAGGGAAACTATAATAGTTTACTTTTTATGATTTTAATACAATAAATATTACATAAGGTGTGTGGAATTTAATGTATTTATATAGTTATAATTATATCATTTATATATATTGCAAGAATAATGGTAAGGTTGCCATCTATGAAAATGCATTCCAACGAAGTCTCCAAATATTATTTTTCAAATTTAGCCTTATATCATCACCACTTCAAATGACTTGTCATTGTGATATTTGAGCTGATGTGTGAATGGAATAACAAGGGAGAAACTTGAATAGATTTAGTGTAATAAAACCAAATCAACATAAATTTTATAATTCAAACTTATATTAATTTTTATACTCATTTTAGATACTTACCAACATCCACATAAAAATATATGTGACCTAATTTCACATCACTGAAAGATGGATAAGGTTAGCAAAAGATATGAGTAGTACAATAATTTAGTTCTTGCTGGCTTATCAATACTTCTTTGATTTTTGTGAGAAATAATATTGATTATGTGTACAAAAATAGTAATGTGCACGTAGCTAGTGTGAAACGTTTAAAATTATATTTTGCTATTAAAAGGCTAGAAATATTGATGTTTTTCCACATTCCCACAGCCATGTTGATTAAGTTAGTAATGACCATTAATTAATGAACTAAGAAATTTCATAGTCATCATTGTCTGCAAGTTCAACTGTATTTGAAATTAAAAACGTTTGTCAGCTTCGAGGGATGATATTTTGCTTTATAAATTATTGATGTAGGATGTATTTTGTTATAGATGTGACTGTCACTGATGCAGGTATGGAATCAATCCAAATCGTAGACAGAAACATCTACGCAGCCCGCGGTTTTTCCTATCACTGTTCACCGCATGTTATGTTCACTCAGCAGAACAGTAGCTACGCTCTTTATGTAAAAAATTTCCAAGTGAGTTGTTTATTACTCTGTATTTATCTACAATATTACTGTACAATACATCACAGCTATTATTGGTAAGCACGAAAGCGCAGTGAATTGAAAATAAAACTATTTTGAACCATTTAGGTTTAATAAACACATGATAATTCATGTACATAAAATGCTATAGGTAGATTGGCACCACAACTTTATTGCGTGAGCGCAGTATAACCCTGACATTAGCACGTGGGACTTTAACGCGCAAAATAAGATTATTTTGTATTGTTGACTGCTCTTTAAAGAAATTTATTCACCTAAGATAACTATTCTGCCAAAATTACATCTTAAAATATTATCAGTTAATTGGAATTATTCAGAAGAATCTCTAATAATATTAAAATTTGTCTTTATATACATGTGTTTATTATATACTATTTATACTTACGTATGTTTGCCTTATTATTTTAAGGTTTTATTAAATATAAAAATAATAAATTGCGCACCCGTAAGGTTATCATGCTTTTCTTTATTTGAAAAAGATAATTGTATATGCTTCGTGACACCATTTGAGAGTTAACAAATTACGATTAGCGTAGTTAAGATACCAATTTGCAATCCCGGTAGTTAAGCATTTGTTTAGTCCTCAAGTGTGATTTATTAAATAATTTTTTTGCCATTCCAGGCTCAACCGTTCTTCCAAGACGAAGGTCAGAAACGTTTCAACCTGCCTTATGACTGCGTCGGATTCACAACCGTGCCAATATGGACCGGCATCTTCATCACATTCTTGCTGCTTTTCATCACCGCCGCCGGAATGACGTTCATGATGGACATCAGGACAATGGATAGATTCGACGATCCCAAGGGCAAGACGATCACCATTAACGCTAGCGAGTAAACGAATCGTAGAGATATTAGATGTTACTATTTAGTGCGGAGAGTATTTAGCCGTCTTTCGAACAAAGTATTATATTATTATGCCGGTTCTTAAATAATGTGATTCAGTTTTTCTCTATCAATTTCAGCGACAATCGAAGTAGTGTTGCTTGTGGAAATTATTTATAAAATAAACTTAACGGTTATAAATGCTCAAATTAATATATCTCCGTTACGATACTGGCAACGTTGATTGTTCCAGAAACTGTTTTAAAATAAAAGAACATTCCTCAATTCGTTTATTTTGAAATACGGTCAAAATCGTTTAATTTATTTATTCATTGAATATTTTTTTGGTCATGTAAAATTGTCTATGGTAAATTCTAGTTACATTAATTAATCTATGCCTTCATGATAGTATTCTACAATTTAAAATACTCGCTATTTTGACATTATCAAGTCCAGAGATCATTGTAATATATTGTTTAATAAAAAATAATGTTATTGAAAGAAATGTGTTTTTAAACTCCCTTGGAAATCCTGAATAAAACTCGTGAAATTGCAATATTGGATACACTGTAACTTTTTATTCAATGGCAATACATGAGAGTCTAATGCAAAAAAATAGGGAAGAAGTCAGACTGAAATAATGCACTGGTAGAATGAATACTTATGTCAGATAAATGAAAGTGATGTGGAACAGAATGTTCATTTCGACCTTTGAGAAATCTACATAGGAATTCGAATTTGATTATTTTTTTCATTATAATTTGCCAGACTTGTTATTTTCTATGAACGAGGCTTTTATTTGTTGATGTAATTCTTCAATATTTATTTATCATTTAGCTTAAAGTGAAATTTTCTTTCTGAAATTCGGTATAGTGCTCTCCGCTTATTAGACTGTTACTATTTTCTTCCTGTTCCATTTGCTTAACATCCATTAAAATAGTGATCAATACTATGGCAAGACTGTTTAGACAAACTATAGTATTTAATATATAACAAAATCTATTTAGCAAATGGCCCCTTTGTATAAAACATATTATTTATGAAAATACATTATTAAATAGTTTTCATTTTCAATATTGTCTTTGTATTGGCATTAAGACTCAGAACATGCTATGTTAGGGTATTTATTTGTGTTTGTTTGTACAGCAAACACAAGAGCATTTAGTGCTTAAGTAAATTGACTAAACTTATCCATCTTTGGTAATAAATCTCATTCTCGTTTGTTTATCTATACTTTACTATGTACTTATGTATGTTTATTCATACTGGAGTAGTAATTGTTTTCATTTTTCGTTATCCTTCCTGTATTTTCAAGTAAAGTAAACACTGAAATTGAATCTGCATGATCGATGTCATAAAATATTTCGTTAGAATGCATATAAACACATTGTTTAAAAGATGATTAGAAGAAAGGAACTTCACACAGCAGCCATTCTTACTGAAAAAGGCCAAGTCCTGAATTGAACTCTGAATTGAATTATATTCTATTAACAATTGTAATGGTTTATAAACCATTCAGATTCAAGTAATTCATTGCATATTACATTGCGCCCTTGGATAAAATGATACTTTTGGCATAGTTATGATGTTGAAAAATAAAACTAACCCTAACGACCAAAATCAAAATGTTACTAGTTACTCCATAACATTCAGTTCACATTTGAAGCTTTCTGTCAAAATTGAGGCAATATAAAAAAAATTGTACATCCTTCCATGTTATGAAATAAACATTGTAATATATTACAATAATAGATGGACTTATATAAGATGATAATACATAACTATTAAAAAGAATGATGTTGAGTTTGACATTCGGTTGATGTGTTTGGAAAACTTTCATGCACTTGTTGATAAAAAAGAATTTGCTTACATAAGTGGACGTTCTGATTTGAATCAACAAGTTGACTGAAAGTAGTTCTATAGTCAGCTTAATCCCATCATGTCTGGAGACCAATTATTCAAGCTTAAAGTTACAGAAATAAAAGAAATGATATTTGTCAATGAAGGGATAAAAGTTTTTATTGAAATTTAATATAGCACAACATGCATAGCAAAACAAAACTCTCACCAAATATGTGAGACAATATACAGTAATGAGAAAAAATATTTTAATAAAATGATATTTAGTCTTCAGACTTGGCTTCAATTCCCAATTGAAAATATTAAAAATAGTTAGTTCCATTTTGTTTAAGTCCATCCAATTGTTATCGTGCTTTTGCATTATTATTTTAGATGTAAATATAATTTTCATTCAAGGTCGATATTTGACATAATAACTGCCTAAATTTAAATAAAAAAATTCACACTTGTCGAGTGAGAGAATAATATTGTTCTCCGGTAGACAATATTTGCATGTGGTTAAGCAAGTCTTAGCATCACTCTCGCTGTAATTCTTCCGAAGATAATCACATACTTAGTATTTTAGTTTGCAAAACAAATACACGTAAAATTTTCACATTGCAGTCTGCTAGATCTTAGAATGTTTGGATATATAGTCTGGTGGAAATTTTCTTCCTCTCATCACTAAAATGTTCATAATTGTTAACCTCTAATATTAAATAGCTGGTGTCTAAAACGGCAACAAAATCCCGATAGAATCCAGTCAAAAGAGGGAAACAATTCTTACTTATTTTGTACTCATAAGATGTGAAATAACAGATGTACTGTTATTATCTATCTTCCTCTTTTTGAAACATGACGTATGAGAAAGAATATATTTGGAATAACGATTTAAGATGAGTTAGTATTAAACTTTGGCAGGACTATAAAAAACATATTGCGCTGAACTTACCTTCAAATTCTAAAATATCGGGTGACTATGGTACTTCTTAATATTTTTAGCAGTGACGCAAAGTAATTAAGGAATAAAACGCACTTCTCTTCATAGTAGAAAAACAATAAATTAACGATTGATTTGTATTTCATTATATTTTAATGATATCGATTTAGAAGTTGAATTTCATTTTCTATTGAAATTGAAAGAGCTTTTGAATAAGATATATTTAAGAAAGATTTTAAATAACTCACAATGGTTAAAACATCTGTAAAACTGGTTGAATTGGTTTACCAATTCTTGTGCACACTCACAGACATGGTAAAAAATTAATTATTTTGTGTTGGAAGCAATATTTATCGAAATTTATGAAAAAAACTGCTAGTGTGTAAACTTCAAATTCTACAATTGTAAATTCTGTACACTATTAAAGCTTTTGTTGACTGTGGAAGTAAATGCATAGTACATTGGACCTTGGCCTATCATCATTTTTGAAAGGAACCATGGAAATAAATAATGAGAAGATGAAAAAACATAACGGCAAACATCGTTTGGAGAGTTAAATTTGTTAGAAAGAAATTTCGATAACATGTCTTGTCAGTTTGAAAGCAGTCTTTCTGATTTGGTGTAAAATATTCATACCTTATGACCAAGATTCAATGTAAGCGGATTGTTTTTATACCATTTGTGACCAAATTGCAGACACTTAGCAGAATCCAAAGTATGCAATGTAAAATGACAATTCTCAAGGGTGCAGAACAACACAACAGATGTTTTTACAACTGCTTCTATATTTCCACAGAATTATGAATAAAAGTGTTCTTTGTTCATATATTAATCTAACAATGAAAATTGTAACCCCCTGTGGTACAAAGTCAAAACAATTCTTTATGAATTTCAATAGATTGACTTTTTATTGTATAACTATGGTCTTCTTAACTGAATATTATTTATTAATTAATTATGTTTACGCTGTTACTTATCTAAGCTTCAAGCATATTTCCCTATATCCTAGTTTCGTGCTATGTCTAATATAAACCGTTTCTCTTCCTTTGTATGTGCCCCTTATAAGGCTCAATAAATATTTGTTTCAAGTAATATATTTATGTAATTAAATTAAGTAAAAACAATGTAACAAGTCGTTCAAATTGAAATTTGTATCGCTTTATGAACAAATAAATTCATTGTATAAACCCAGTAAAAGAATTCTCACATTATTCACAATTCCAGGATACTTGTTTATGGAAAAATGCCAGTTCCATACTATTCTAAGTGTCTATTAGCATAGTAAAGTTATTATTCAGTACTATCAGTTGACATCTATGCCTCTTCCAAAATCTTGCTGCTTGCTTTATTAGATGGAAACGGTTTGATGATTCTTTTTAATTCTGTAATTGAATGTAAACAATTCTGCATTTTGATGATTTTATTGTTTTTGTAAAAGATGTGCACTTGTACTGAAAGATAATCGATTTTGTAAGTTAAACATTTAAAGTAGTATGGTGACGATATAAATTATGTTTCATTGTTATGTCACATAGTTCTGTCTGTTGATAGTTGTTACAACCGTGGTACTAAATAAACCGAAACCATGGACAATATTTTGAAAGTGTAGTAATATTTTTAATATTTAATTGATAATTGTGGTAAATATGTATAAACTATGAATATAAATGTATAAAATTCAATAAAATGGATGCTTTTTGTATATCTCATCTGTGGTTGTATTCACAATTCAGTTTCATCTTTCCTAATGAAATATATTTATTACTTCTTACAATTGCTACTGCTTTTGAAATATATCTGTCGGTAATGTGAAAATCCGAGGGCGTATTTTTTTTTTTTTGAACATTCATTACATTTTCTGTTCTTCTTCTGCACTTGTGATATTGCTCAAACTTAAGTTTGGCCTCCGACCGTCCTGGTTGTTCGCAAGTTTTGATGAGTTAGTGACTAACAGAAAAGTATCAATGAATTTTTGCAAAAATGGCGTATCTTATTAAATATTATTTATTTAAACCGAGGTAATATTTTTAATGTATATAGAACAATGCAAACTTTAGATAAGCATCATTAAATATTAACAGAATTTCGTTGTATCTGTGTGTGAAAGGAAAAGGGAGTTCAGTATCGAAACTTCGAAATGAGTGAAGTATAGAAATTTATGAATTTTTCAGAACACTATCATGCGTATTTTTGTAGTTTAGCAAGAGATGCAAAAACTGAAATGGTGCTCCTGGAAAGAAATAGTTTTAGAACGACCTCTTTCTTTCACAAATATATATTATGCTAATTTATTGTCAAACTCTACCCTCTGAAACTTCTATGTAATGATGTAAATATAAATTATTGCATTAGTTTGTATTACTATATAAAGAATAAATTCTTCAAAATATACAGCATGATTGTCATAAATGTATTCAAAAGACAAAATTTCATTCTAAATCTTTTCTTTCTGTAAGAATGATTGTAATTATAGAAACCGCTAGACATTTTGGCATTAATATTTTTAGTTCAATCCACTGTTCAACTCATCCCCAAATTTATTTATTAACAAATTATAATTTCTTTCCGACCATGTGTTTCTTTTTGTCATTACTCCTTTTAATTTATAAACAAACATTTGTGATTGGCTATCATAGCATTTACAGAACCGATCCAAATTAATGTTGGTAAATAAGTAGCGACTATGCAAGACAGCAGATGGTGTTGGGCTTACGCAGTAGATCTTTGTTTAATTTTAACGATGAAATAGCACATAATATGATATAATGTTAAACTCCGTGGGACAAATTTTAAATGTTGGATAAACAATACATTTATTTGATATTAAATATCTGATTGGATATAACCGTGTAAGCATTGACTTCCATGTACTTTGTGTACAATTTAATTTTTTAATTCTTTTACATTGAAATGGATCTTAAAGCAATGCGAAGTACTTCTCATCAGTATAATCAATGAATGCTGTCTAGCTTTGCTATGCTCTGATGACATGTCATCCTGAGAAATGGCATAACTATGAATATTATGTATTATTTATAATAAAAAAAAACAAGGATTACATTCTATAATAAGTATAATTCTAAGCTAATGAGTCTAGAGTTTTCATGTCATCTATATAATTCTCACCATCTTTGGATCCAATTTAAACACTACCTTTGGATTGTGTGGAACTTTATTTTAAGCAGGTTGATGTTAAATTCTGAATTCATAAGTTGAGAAATTCGACTTCATAATGATCCAAAATCATGAATTTGCTGTCATAGCACACAAAACTAATTTTATAAAGATTAAAATCATGCAAAGAAGGCTAGCAACACACAGTACATGCATGAATTCTGTATATATAAAATAAATTGAAACATGGTAGTAATGGTTTCACTGATCATCCGAGAATGTCCTTACCCCACTTTACTTACTGCAGAAATTAAACTTAATATTTTATATTGTTGTAGGACATAATGGTTATATCGAAGGCTCATGGCATTGCAGTTTAAAGACTTATATACATGAATTCAAGCAAAAATTGAGTGTTGGCAGCCTTTCTATAAATTGCGATAAATTCTTATAAAATAAATTTCATAAGCAACAGATTAGCAGAGCTTCATCTCCTTCCCAATAGAACATCTTCATGTTTATCAAACTGACAGTTGGATGTAGATTAAAAAAACTGAACGAACTAGTGACCTGACAAACTAGGAACAATATAAAACAATCATTTATTTAGATATTTTTTGTTGTGTTCCTTCAAAAACTGAGCGTCTTGTATAGCGCTACCTGGGCTGTGACGGCCGACAAATATTTATTAGTGAACCCTCCACTATATTCACTTTATTCAAACACCTCATTTATTATTTTAAATTTTACACCAAGAGTTATAATTACATGGTCATATTTGTGTAATATGTGTCGTCATCAAAGGTAAATTAATATGCTAGGATAATGGGCTAACTGACCAATTTCGTCTATGATAGAAGCAATATGACAATATTCAACAATGTCGTGTTTCATTCATATTATGAATGAAAAGCTTTCACCAAAACAAAAAAAAGGGGTGGGAAAAGATTATAAATTTAACACTACACACCTAATTTCATTGCACTACCTGTAGTTCATTTGACCCTGTAACTGCTCAGCATTGTATATCCTACCAATTTTTTCGTTGATTAAGGAACCAAGCTAAGTATACTTTGATTTTCCTTTATTTATTTACCTATTAATTAACATAATTATTTAACGCAGCAATATACATTATTAATTTTATTTTTTTAGTTTCAATCAACTTTAAACAGTTACATTGTAATAAGGATTTTATTCTTTGGCGTAATGTAACATGTTGCCATGAGATCTTTGTCAAAGTATTATCATTTCTATCATTGAATATATATGACCATGTAATAGCTACCGATGAACTGGTGTCTCTGCGTTAATTTTTTTATGGAAAGAGATAACTGCCTTAATAAATATGAATGTATAAATATAAATGTAACAATACTATAAATTGACACTGTATAATCGTAAAGCATATACCTATATAAAAATATAAAATATTGTTATTATACATATAATGTTACAATAAAAAAGCATATGGCCTAACTGTGCATTTTTATTTGTTGCTATCGATCAAATAACTTGGTATGTAACTTTTTACAAAAATAATTTACTGTACACTTTAATTCAAGCTTGCTGAAAATTAATTTATGGAATATGTATAAAACAAGCATTTGAAATGTTTAATTTATCTAAATTAATATAATTGATGACTTTGTTAGTCCACTGACTGTGTTACTAGGTGTGATATATGTTTTTGTTGGAGAAGTATCTTCAGACTAGTACCATAGAGTTCTATTCTAAGATTTTTATTTAGAATATAGTAGAGGTCTGCACGGGCCCGAGCTTGACTTGCGGGTCTTTACCAGACCCGGCTCGGGCGGGTAAAGACAATTCAGATTCGGGCTCGTGCCGGGCCCTGGTAAGGAATTCAAATTTACGAAAAAATTTTCGTACTATGTTCTGTTCATGAGTCAGCCATAAGGCAATAGTACTCATAACTTAAATAATTTATTTTTATGTTATGAATATTGGAAATATGAAAACAATAACATATTGTTTGAAAAGTATAAATGAATTAGTACATTAAAAAAAATTCGGGCTTTTATCCGGCTGAGAAAAATAAACCTGGCTTTCGGGTCGGGTTCGGGTAACAAGTGTGATATTGAGACTCGGGCTCGGCCGAGCTGAGCCTGAAGATGACGTGCTTGCACCGGGACATTTTAGCCTGTGCAGACCTCTAGAACATAGACATTGGTTCTTATGCTTAACTTTTATTAGAATCAATGTCTACACAATAAATAAAAAACTTATGAGTTAGTCTAAAGAGGCTTCTCATAGAGGCGAAACACGTGTCACACATAGAAACACAACCATCGGAATAAAAAAGTTATCAATTTCTAGTTATGTATTAAAAATGAATTAAACATTTCCACAAAGTTACTGCAAAGTCCATCGAAAATATATATGTAAATTAAATTTATTTCGAGGCATCTTCATAATGATGTTCTTGGCCGTATTATGACTCTGTTTCCTCCGATTAATCTGATGGATACGTCATTTGCGAGAGGAAGGTTTTCTACAGATGGTTGGCCGCTCACTGGAGTTACTGAGAATTTCATCAGAACATCGGCCACCAGTATTTTAACGGAAACCATTGCATATAGTTGGCCTGCAAACATTTACAAAAAAAGTGAAATTGGTAGATAAGTATTTATTGGAGTTGCCAGTAAGAACGATTACGATTTATCAGTCGATAGTGAGATGATTTAAAGTGAGTCAGTCATGAATGATTTCGACATTTTTAAAGAAACTTAGTTTTGTCACTAAATTGTGAAATCCACTAGAATGTATGGGTAAGAATTTTATTCACGGGACAGTGAACTGAAAGTTGAAATATTAACATCGAAGAATTGACAGCGGGCCTTCCAGTTAATAGAGCAGATTCATGAATTAAGTTTTCCTATGACGGTGACATCTTCAAATTATTAATTGAATGTTGCAGATATTCGTGTTATTAATAAAACCTATTAGGCTAGAATTTTGAAAATTATGTCCAAAGTTTTCGCCTTGATGGGCTAAGGGAGGGGTAAAAGGTTTGAATAGAAAAAAAATATACTGAAATTAATCCAGCTGTGGATCTAAGGCAAACTTCTGATGACTGAGGGTAGTTTTTATCACTAGGCAACAGAGGATGACAATTTATGACATTTATAATAGAATGTCGATATTTTCATATTTTACCAAGGACATTACAGTGCCTGATGAAGGTTGAAAAGCGAGTTGTTATAAAAGAAAATAACGCACTTGATAATTTCCACTTTCAAAGCTTAGTAAGAATGTGAATTTCGCTATTGATGGAAATTTAAAATATATATAATTGTGTTATTTTGAATTTAATATAAAATTGTGTTACTTTTAATATATTATAAAAAATACACTTGAAAATATGTACATGATTTTGAAAAAAGCATTGTGCAAAAGTTTGAAGTATTGACTTGAAAATTTTCAGTTGGCAGCGGATTTGTAGACTGAATGAGGAATTGAATTGTCAGTTGTCTTGAGAAAAATTTACCCAAAATCTCTATTACTCTATCTACTATCGTATTGTGTTAATTGCATTAGAAAAAATAGAGGTTTTACTGATGTCTCTTAGTACTACGGACTCGTTACTTGTATGATTGGAAGATACTTATGGATGTTTAAATTTACCTTATAGTTACGTCAGATAATAATAATGCAATACTCACCAACACAACTTCTTACTCCTGAACTGAATGGCAAAAAAGCATAAGGATGCCTTTGCTTGACTTCTTCTGGCGAAAAGTGTTCAGGACGGAATGAATTAGGTTCTTTCCATTGATACGGATTTCTGTGAGTCGAGAAAAGACTCATAAATACTGTTGCTCCGGCTGGTATTGCTTCACTATCTGCAATAATGCATAATTGTTATACCAATAGGTGTTTATGATATTAAATTGTAAGCTTAAGTGACTGTTTTAAGATAGAATAAGGATAGGAGAATGATATTGAGAAGGAATATTTTAGCCTCAGGGTCAAAGCAAAAACAGGTTTCAGAAGTGATCAATCATTATCAGGAAAATGTTTTCAGCAGAACTATCTTTGTATTTGTTCACAAATAATACTAATGTTCATACCACTCAGTTTAAATTTCTCTCTATTTATTCGAATGATAAACGGTGCAATTGGAAACAGCCTGATGGTTTCTTTAATACATTTGTCGAGGTGGACAAGTTTTGAGCAAGCTGACGAGTCTAATGATCCTTTGCAACTTGACATGACTTCTTTCAACTCTTCCAACACCAGTTTCTATTAAGAAAAATCATGGATTAGTGATTGACAGATTATTTATCTTATAATTTACTATGTGTTTGTAATATTTATAATACTTGGTGTTCTGGATGCATTGCCAGCATATTCAAGCAGAAGCAGGCGATTGATGATACTGTATCAGAACTCTGAAATAATGAGAGAATTTATTAATTATCTTAGGGATACTTAAACACGAACTAACAATTGGTAAAATAAATTGATTTCTGTTAAGGAAAGTTACGAAGTTCTAAAACTAAAATCATGTACCGATTGTTTTAATGTCGTTGTGACTTGAACTAAACTGATTTTGAATTTGCCCTCACTAATTATCGTTTTTACAACATAATCGTAAAATAATTAAATAATTTTAATAAATGTACTTAACAAAAAATGTTTTGTTTGTAGGCAGTTTGGAAATGATTGTATTCATATTTTAACATTTCTGATATCATACGGCAGAAAAAATGGTAGAGTTAGGTTAGGTTTTTAGGTAATAATAATATTTCATATTGAAATTATCAAATACTTACAGCTGAAAACATGGTAAGCATCTCGTCTACCAATTCTTTATCAGTTATTTGAACTGTGTCTTCTTCCATTGCTTTTAAAAGTTGCTCAATTGTCGTTTTGATCTTTGGTTTTTTATCTTCGCTGAAGTCACTACATATCATATCTCCGTACACTTCATCGGCATCATTTTTTACATTATCAGTAGTTTTATTTTTGCCTCCATCTTGGGGAAACTTATTTTTAATAATGTCATGCATTTTTGCTGTTTGAATTTGTTGCTTTTTGGCATGAATACTCTATAATAAAATTAAGCTATTTAATAATGGTTCTTCCATACATGCGAGGGCATCTAAAACAATGCAATGATTTATGATGATGGTCATGGTTGTATAAAATCATCACAGTCAGAATCAGAGACTAACAAAATATAAACTTATTCAATATTATTGGCCTTTTGAATACAGTCAAATTTGGTAGGTTTACGATAAAATGAATAAATATTTTTGGGATACTTCTCTATCACTTTTGTAATTTAAATTGTGGAAGTCTCTATTTTTATTGTTAGTGTTCTGTATCAATAAAATATGTTTTTACTCATACAGTATGTAGAAAAAATTTTGCTGCAAACTCACCCGACTCCCAATCGGTAAATAATAAACTATGATAATAATACGTGAATAAAAGAATGACGGTTTCAGTAGCCTAGCAGCGAGAGATTATTTTTGAGATTTAGGATTTCCTCATGATTTCCTATGATATCTTTTCTACTCGAGTTGATCTGAAACGATGTGTATTTAGCTAATTAAAAAAGCACTGACATCAATAATAAAGCTTCTCAAAGTGTGAATGCTCATGTTTTGCTTTCTTTGTCGTCCGGACAGCCAGTACAGAATGTCAGGCTGAAGCCAAGGTTTTACGAGTCTCTCCACCAACAAGACGTACATCATTTCAAAAGCTTCTAAAAACTTTTTATCTATTGATGTTTGAGATTGTAACTGCATGTCCATTACAGTTTCTGCAATACATAAACATAATAATTATTTTGTAGCCCACACCGATAGTTAACTTATTTCCGTTTGATTTTATGATATTACAACATTCATTACTGTATAATGATTAATGAGTCACTGTGGAAAATTGTTAAAGTGCCAAATAATATCAGAAGCTATTTTTTGTGAGACATGCTAGTGTTCATTTAATGTGTACCTATTTTCATTGCTAATTTGTGTAAAAGTTGTGTTGAAAAAATTTTTCTCGGAAAGATATTAAATTCTTGGTTTCTCGTTTGATATAGGTGAATTGATACCACATTACAAATATTTATGTGTTGAGTGGAGAAGCATCCTGAATAAAAGTAATCTTAACAATTGCCCTTTCATTTCATTGGAAAGTTTCGATGTGACGTACTGATTTTTAATTTTAGACTGCTAACTCTAAATTTTTATCAGTTATTTCAGCAGAATATAATCTTCGTTTTATTTTCATATTACTGACTGAAGAGTGCATGTGCGTGGTGTGTACCTATCACAAGAGGATAAGCCCTTTCCTAAGAACATATTCTGTCAATCTTTTCTAGTTTCTGTCTGATAACGTCAGTTGATTGGTATAAAATGAAAAGATTTCAATAAATTTAATACTGGATTGCCTAAATGAAAACCAAATAAACCTACCTCCGACAATGTCTATTGCACACGGAAGCAAGTACTCCTCGAGTGTAATTTCACATTCGCTTCCAGGGTCCATTTTGTTGAATTTTTCCGCCATTTTGCCGGTCATGACGGCACTTTGCCTTCCGAATGTTTCACAGTAACTTTCAACTGATTTGGCATTTAAAGTTGGCATGATAAGTTTTTTGTGGGCTCTCCATTTAGGTCCTGAAAATGAACACAACATTTTACTAAAAATATTGCTTTAACTAAACACAAAATAATATTCTAACATAATTCGAAATGTATTACGTAGAATACGACTTCTAACTAAGTCTAAAAAAGACTTACAAGCCAGTCACTCAATCTCTTCTTTTAGAGACGAATAGAATAACGATTATTGATATTTAAACATAATAAGTAAATAATGAATACCATGTCCAGTAATGAGGCCGTCTCCAAGATATGGCTTAGAAACGTCTAGAATGGAATCTTTTTCAACCATTTTTGTGGACTGTAAAATTTTCTGAAAATAATGATTATTTTAGGTAAGATATTTTTGCTAGTTCTCATTAAATAATATATACAATACTAGTATGTATTTGAATTATTTTAGAAAGAAAAGGATAACACTAGACATCACAGCAAAGTTCAACGCACCATGTATTTGATAATTAAGCTAATGTTGACAGTACTTACACTAAGCAAATAAGTAATATAGTAGAATTGAGAAAAACATAGAAAATTAACAATAACATTAACTTTCACATAAGAAAAAATATACACTAAATAGAATATTTCCACTTCTATTGGCATCGATCAGCTGGATGGCTATTGTAAGTGACGTTTCATAGACGGACGCTCAGAAGTTTTAAGAAATTGAATATTATGGTTTCGGCCACTCAGATACAAAATGGCAACATGTTGGATTATAGTCTAGAGAGCTTCAGTAGAAAGTCCCTTAGAAGAAAAGAAAATGCTTTAAAATCGAAAACTATCTCTAAGCTTCAAGCGATAATCGATTAAATTGATCATTTCATACACACTATTTTATTTGTAGCATTACGCCAAATACCATTTTGTCCATAGCATGTTGTGTGGTCGTTGAGTGCACGAAGTACACTATAGATAGACATATTTATTATATTTACGAGTAAAAAAAATATATTTCAAACAATTTCTTGATTATTGTGATGATGTACATAGAAGTGCACGTCGCGACCTTTCATTCAATTTTAAGACGCAATAATTTTAAAGTTAGATTTTTTGACATCACTTATAAAATACACGAACAAAGAATAATTATTAATATTCACCTCTAAATGCCTGGGTTCTCGGAAGATAATAAGTAACTTAGGACCTAGCCATAGTCTGATGATTGGCTGTGGGAACTCTTTCAGGATTTTCAGCATCTGATTTAAGATTTCTGCAAAAACAAGGTGATAATACTTATCAGGAATATTTTAAAATTAATAAACCATATAAAATTTAAAAAAAGTTTGGTTTTACTCTTTCGTACATTGGCATTGCCTTTTTGTATGCAAATGTAAAAAAACAATCCAAGTGATCACTGTACTTCTAGTAAAACTGAAATACGATAAATTAATATACGAATGTACAATTTTTAAAAACTAAAAAATGTGAATTAAGATCATTATTGATTCAATTAAGGGCTGGTTAAAAATAAATGATAACAAATTAGACTGATATTTTTTCAATAATTTCACTATTTTATTTATTGTAGATCTAATAAAAGTGAAAATATCAACCATACAAAACAGATTATCGATACCTAATCTGGAAAATAACTTTATGGCCGGTACTCATTTTAAAGCTTATTACAAATTGCCGAAATTTGACCTTTAAGATTTATGTATGGGAAATCAGATAACTGAGGAATGATTAAACATATAAACGGTTTTGAAACAAGTTACCATCGGTCAGGGTGCCGTGTTTACAATTTGTCCCGAACTATTCAGTTCGACCATTTTTACTGTGAATATTTTTATACAACAATAATAATCACTATTTTAATTTTAACAGATAGTCGGTAAAGAGTAAACTCTTTCACTCTGAGACACTTCCGGGTCAGGACAGCCTCGCATGATGTATGCGGTATACGTCCCCCATCTAGCTCAAGCACTGAAACTACGCATAAAACGAGAATAGAACATTGTACGCTACCTTCTCTGTGGCATAAAAACCTATGCGCTGATCCAAGCGGAGGGAACGAAAATGGTCCCGGGAGCATAGCAGCCCATAATAGGAGCCAGATTTTATCGGTAATTTCTCTAAATCTTGTTAGAACCAATAAAATCATTACAACGAAAAGTAACGTCCACAAAAACACCATTTTTATTCACAAATATGTATGATACACACGCCAAAATTAATTAAAGTAATCTGCAGCACTGACAAGTACTGCAATTGAACCTTCTTGATTCACCACTAAGCACTTTAAGCGACAAATGACAAGTATTACTATAAAACAAATGATCTTGGAAAATTAATCTTGTGCCAATAGAACTTTATAATTTATATTAATTGATTACAGAGGTTTTAAACTAAGCGTACTGACGAATATAATATTTATATGTGTATTATAAATATATGGGTTTCCATAACGGCTAAAAAAGAATCAATCTCAAGTCGATCTTTGGCATACACACATGCCTGAATTTCCACGAAATATTATATAAAACGAGGCATATAAAGCATATGAAAATCGAAGATAGGTTCTAGAACTGGATATGTTTTCCACTTACTTCAGTTTCATTAGCGTTAAAAAATGTATGCACTGAAAACAACGTTCAGTAATTTGGCAAAACATCTTTAATCTTAAAATTATTTAATGTGTATCTTTTTCTGAACTGCTAGAATTATCCCTTACTACATGTAAATTAATGATTTGTAGAATAACATAATATACTCGATAAGAAACCTGTAAATTAATTATCATGGCTTTATCTTTCATTGCTTAATGTTGATAGTTATCGTTTTTGCGTATTCAATCAATATCGCTAATGCAATTTTCATTTTTCCATTGTGATGTTTGTATATGATGTATATTTAGAACTAATAGGATATCCCAAGGCAACAACGCTTCCCTTAGCTTTTTAATTTTTTTAATTAAGAAAGTGGATTCATATACACCATAAATTTTTGCAATCGATCATTCATCTTTAAACCAAATTGGTTTGATTCGGAGTGTTTTCATTTATAACGTTTTTTTTGGTAGAAGGTCCATGCAGTTGCCTTCGAGCTATTCTTGAAAGTCAACTGAGGACTTGGAAAGATACCCAGATTAATATCACATTACATTCAATTCCTGATAAAAATTGAACACTCATCGTTATATTATAACGCATTTTTATAAAACTCAAAACACAATAGTTCGATTTACCGTTTTCTACTATAACGTAGTGTTATTATGGTGGCTTTAACGAAAAGCAATGATTATTTTAGTATGCTATCTATTATATTATGAAAAATTAGTGTAGTATTGAATATAATAAAGAAAATATGCTTGTCCGTTAGAAGACCCTTCTTATTATCGGCGATTGGATTTCTTTACCTTGACACCTGCAATTATAGTAGACATTAGACACGCATACACAAAACCTGTTAGGCAATTATACACATCTGTAGTATACAATTAAGGAATCATTTTATATGTAACAAATTAATATAAATGCAGCAATCCGATTAACATGAAGAGAAGTACTATAAAAGTATAATTTTATTCATTATGCATAAATCTGATTCTATACGGAATTAATCATACATATATTATTTAACAACAGTCTATTGGTTTGCTTTTGATTAAAGTTTTAAGACTTACCTCCTTGGACAAACTTATACCAAAAAAGTTATTTTAGAACATAGGTGGGCAGCATGTCTAAAACATATTTTACATCATATTCCCTGTGTGGGATAACTAATTTCCTGTCATTGAAATACAATCAATAATCTTTCCATTTTATTATCACAAAGTTTATTGCTATCAAGTTTGATTAACAGCAAATAAGACACTTGCTTTGTATTTAATTTGCCGATTTTCTACTGGCGGTCTCCAAACTATGGTCCGTATTTTCCACCACGCAAATTGACTCGTTTTATAAAGTAATTAAAATTTTAGTAAAATGTTTTTATTTATAAGAAAAGGAACAGCGGCAAATTAAAACCCATGCTTATAGAACAGAATTTAAAAATGTGATAATAACTATTTATCTGTATTTTTCCGTTGAAATTTTTATGCAATTGTGGTGAGTTTGCAGCTTGCAGCAGAGCCATACAATTGTAAGTACGCTGCCGAGCTCATATGAGCATACTCATAAAAGAAAAACCTTATCTTTCTACATATATTGGTAGCACTAAACAAGTAAAGGCCCGTCACACGACAGTTTGAGTAGCGCTGTTATATACATATGCAGAAAATGCTTCATCAATATAAAGCCAATGCAAAATAGACAAAAACCGGTTTTTAATTACATGTGTTTTGAACTTTTGTTAGCCCTGACAGAACACTAAAAGGGCAAGTTTATGACACCAGTCAGCCTTTGATTAGAGCAGGGATCTCCAAACTTTTTAGCCTAAAGGCCACACTTACTCCACTAAGTCCCAAAGGTCCACACTGCCACCAAACATTAGAGGAAAACTCATGGGGAATGGAAAATCTTATTATATATGTATTTATTTTTAATGATATTTTGATTTTTATGAAAAGTACTGGTTTCAACTTTCAGCTCGTGCTTTTTTAGCTGTTTTCATAAAAATACTTGATTGGTTAATAATAATTATCTTTTTAATCTGTTATGTTATAAAATTAGTCACAGGTGTCAATGATTATAATTGTGGAAAGAGTTTAGAATTTGTAATACACAACTTATTTGCTTAAGACTTTGTAAAATACTAGTAAACACGGTTAATGAATAATTATCATATTCTTATATATGAAAAAATACAAATAAAAATATTGAATGTGGTATGATTTGATGAAATTCAAATGAATTTTTATAATATCGAGGAAAATTGCTTTTAACGACAAAGAACTAGTGGAAATTAACTAGACAGCGTGATTGCAAATTGGGTTATATATTTTGATTTTGCGACTTTGGAAAGTACTGTAGTTTAGATAAGAATGCAAACAACACAAAAGTATCGTTATATTTAAATTGATAGTGATAAATGTAAAAAAAACTTAATTTCAATATTTGAACTATATTTTACTGGTTAGTCTTATCTTCCATAACACAAAAATAATATTTATGAGTCAAAAATATCGTTTTAGCAAAATTGGAATAGGAACAAACTGTCTCATTATTCATAATCACTTATGGGTGTAGTTGGTTTCTTGCATTCGCGAATATATTTATTTTATTATCTTTTAAAATAATGGTGAGAAAATCAACATTAAATGTTGTGTTTGAGGCGGATATAAATTAGCCAGTTTCCTGAATCAAAAGGAAAAACAATGGCGCGTATTTTCCGCTGGTCAAAGGGCTGTGTTTAGCTAACGTAACAAAACACATACAATAATTTTCATGAGTTTTCCATACTTCCATATATACGATATTTCTTTTACGACTCTATGATTCTTTACAATTTTGACGCCGTTTTATGTAAAAATCTTTACATAAATTGTTTTCTCCACAGAACAATAGCTTCATCAGCACACACTAAATTTAGTGTGAAAGATATTTATATCAACAAAATTAGAGAGAATATTAACCTTCCAGTTTTCATGCTAAAAAACCCCCCTTCAGATATCATGCAGTCACATTTCGTTACCATGTGGGTTTTGTCATATAAACGCATTTATCAAGCGAAATGACAATTTCAAAAAGTGAAATATAGTTTTATATAGTATTAAGTAATTATTTTAGGTAATACGGTACGTCATGAATCTCGGATTGTTACTATACTGTAATTTTGTATTTTTTCGATGGTAAAATTGACGAAGTTTTCAAATAATGATTAATAAATACACAGAAGACGTAAACTATAATGTATTTTTCATTATATGCAAAACTATTTTATTTGAAAATAGCAAAATTTTCAATTTTTTGTATGACCTGTTTCACAGATAAAAGATTTTAAAGACTTAAGTAACCCATTGTTACACCATGAATACGGATAAAACCTAGTTAACCAAGAGAAATAAACTGGTTTGGATTCTATATCGACGACTGTTGTTCAGCGATTCCTGACCATTATTTAATCTTCTTAGTTTTGTGCTATGCAGATCAGATCACACATTTACACATCTTCGTTTCGTCTCTAGTTTGTTTTTCCTATGGTGAATACTCAATTGATAACGGTACTTGTCATTTTGTCATCTGATTTACTGTATATATTATATATTCCCTTGAATTAACTGTATATATTCCCCGCTTTACATTCATATCGCTGTAATAATTTTATAATACTCTGTATTTGTAAATTCATACTCAAATTTGTGTTCATATTAGAAGGAAGAAAGACAATAACTAACATTATAAACGTTCACACGTTTTAAACTTATTTCTTTATTTGATATGATACTTATCAGGATATTTTTTGTACACCCCTGACTTTCTTTAAACAAAACTTATATTTGAAGAAATAATAAAAACGTATAAATTATTTAGAGCTAAAAGAAAATTTTCAATTCACATTTGACTGTCAGAATGTATTTATCCAAAATTATTTTTGTTCCATTGGTGGTCTTGTTAGTTTCCAAAGAGGTCTCTTCGACACCAATAGCAGATATATTTATGGTAATTTACAAATTAAATATTTCGAATACAGTAATTTGGGTGTATAAATAATCAAGAAGTAATTTAGGTATTCCGTTGAGCTTGGACAAAAATGTGTACATACTAAGTTTGATGCTGGTTGGTCAAATATTCTAGGAAAAAACTATTGTCAATAATTAATTATGCTTTGGTTACTTAGTGCTTAAATACGTATAAGTGTGCCTAATATCAAAACGTGATACTTTTAAAAAAAATATATATATTCTGTTAATTTCTGTATATCTCGTTTGTGCTTGGTTTGATAGTTTATTATGTGCAATTGTTTTACTTACATTATACAGATGGAGTTTTTGGAATGGGACAAAAATTGTATAAACGTAAATATCGATATTTATGAAGATTGAATTCTCCTAAACTACATTAAACTAGTTTAATCCATGCACTTATGCTGTTGGCTTTAATATCACGTTAATACAAGTGAATAATGAGTTTTATTTTACGGCTATTTTTTTTTGTAGTAAACTGTAAATACGTGGGCTGAATATGGATAGAAAAACCATCATATTTTTACAGCTTTGACAAAACATCTTTCAAAAATAGTTTTTGTTTTGCCTTGAAGTTGTCGTTCCTTCAAAGTAGGCATTCCGCATCTCCTCTCCGCCATCTTCATCATAAATACGCTCTTAATCTTGGAGTAGGTGTATTCATGGTGTACACGTGGATTCGTTTAGCAGTCGAGATTAGAAAACACTATGCTGTCATTTGTTCTGTATTTTTACGTTGAGTCTATTAACGTTTAAATTGTTGACGAGGTGACTCTTTAATTAAGTTATAATTAATAATAATACTTTAATGAAAAACATGAAAAATAATTTTTACTTCAGTGTGGCGTCTATAACTTGTTTTCATCAAATGACGAAAGTTGTTTTTGGAACTACAACATATAGGAAGTGGGGATTTTTTTACCGAAAAAATGAAAATAAGATTCTATGTGTTGTTAAATTTACAGAACAATACTGCAACATTCGATAATGCTGAAAAAAATCATTTGGACACGATAAAACTTCTAAATTACATTGAAGAAAAGATAGCAGAATTAAAACATGGTATTATTTTTGAAAACAGCACCGCTCGCGCTGAATCTCCTGACTTTGAAGATTCGAGGGATTACGATGAGAATCTAATCACCAGTTTGAAAAACAATGCGTCCAATGCCATTTACTGGAAGAGGAATCCTGACGTAGAATATTTCGATATTTCTTCAACAAACGATACTCAAGATGATGATGAAACATTCCCTAGAAGAAGCCTACGCCTGAAAAGGGAATGGAATCTTGTGGATAATGTGGTGTTTGCTGTTAGGCGGTTGGTGGACACTATCGGATTGGGTGATAATTTACCCTGTGCTGACGAAAGGAGAAACGAAACTGATACAAAGAAATAATATTATCTAAAACAAATACAACTGTCAAATGTTGTTCAAAATATAATGTCGAAAGTAACATTGAATATGAGAAATAGAAAACGACGATACGACATTTTTTGAAAATGATCCAATTGATAATTGTTGCTAATTCAACCAAAAATAGGAGATGCAATTTATTATTCATAGTTTTTCCTATAGCTTTGACCAATCGACAATTAAATTGGTATGCGAATTATTTATTTACAAATCGATTTCGGTGGGTAACGCAAATTTTTATGTATATTTTATTAAATTTACAGAAAAATACTGCAACATTAGATATTTCTGAAAAACACAACTCGACTACTGCAGAACTTCTACATTACATTGAAGAAAAGCTATCCGAATTAAAAAATGTGTATAATTTTGAAAGTACCGGTAACCTTGTTAACCCCTCTGACGCTGAAGACTCAAAAATTCGAATTGCAAATTATACGAGAAGCTGGATATTTAATAAACCGAATGCCATCTACTTGAACAACAATTCTGACACAGAATCTTTTGATGTTCCTTCACCAAACAATACTCATGATGACGACGAAGAAATGCCACGCAGTACCCGCCAGAAAAGGGAATGGAATGTTTTGGATGACTTGATTTACGGTGTCAGACGGTTGGTGGACACTGTTGGATTGGGGAACAGTGGACGATGTAATGGCGACAGGAGAAATGGAACCAGTTTCATTCAGTAATATTCAATATACATTTAATTTGTAAAACTGAATTGTAATTGAATAGCAGGAACAGAATATCATTATTATTAATAACTTTCTGCACAGTGCATGCAACCGAATCTTGGTGAACTTCTCCTCGGACATTCCTGGCAAAACTGAATTTCAATTTGAAACACGTATACGTTGTTACGCTGTGAAATGACACTCTGTAAGAAGTGTGTGAAGCCGTAGTGGGTGGTGGTGGGTAGAACGTTGAGTACCCTAGGGCATTTAAAAAAAAAATAGGAACAGAAAACGATGAAAGGACATTTGCACGTGTTTAATTATTAAATAATTACTTTTTTTAGTACATTTTAAATTATTTTATTGTATGCTATTTTTCTATTTCTCTTATAAAATATCGATCAAAAATGAATAACACTTTTGTAGTTATTTTGGAATACTAGGTGTTTATTTAGAACAGCTGAACCAAGTGCTCGGCTTTTTTTCTGAAAAATTCTACCGATCCATGTTTGTATTATTTGTAATTGAAATAAATTTGTGAACGAAACACAGATATGTGTGTATTTTATTGATTTACTATCAATGTTGACCGTACATATGGACCCCTCATTGAATATGAAATTAAAGGTTTTGTTAGTCAACCTACCTTCAAGACAACTGTTGGAGCTTCTGTTACAATAATAGTGTCCATCACAGTTTTTATTGCTGACACTGGCATGACCTTGCAGTCATCAGTGGAGCAGTTAACAGAATTGTCAACTTCGGTTTAAATTTCACCAATCCTTCAATTCATCTACAATGTAATGCGCCGCATTCTCAAACTCTGTCGCGATCTAAGCAGTACAGTTTACACTTATCATAACTTGGCATCTAATTCTACAACCTTATCTCAATCGGTGAATAATAGTGTAATACCCTATTTTAGTTGATGTTGTTTTGTTGGTTACCCAAAAATACAACATTAATCACCAAAATGGGACAATAGAGTGAGTTATTAATTAGGATAATAAAATATCAAAAATTGGTCGTGTTTGGTGCTTTTTATTAATCATTTTCACATAATGATAGGATATTATTAGATAATAATAACATATGTTAACTCGTAAGTACATTTTTTTTGACAAATAGCTTATACGACAAGATGCATTAAAATATAATGTAAGATAGCTCGTTTTCAATATCGTCAAAGCCTCCTCGATTGATATGTTAAATTTATTGTTCTGTGTTGCTTATAGACAATACTTATTGCTAAAAACCAAAAACATATTATTTAGTATGCGAGGAGATTGCGCTATAAGGACAAAATAATAAATTATATCGGGCATTGTTTCTAGCTAGTGATAAATTTGCATATGGACATTTGCGTACAATGTTGTTCTACTAAATACTCTACACTATCTGGCGTTAGAAAATGCTGATTTAGCCTAATTCCGTTCAAGAGAAGATTTTTTATGAGACAAGGTAACGAGTAAAATAAATATTTATAAAATAATTTGCAACGTAGTCAAAGAGTCTCATATTTAATTTACTAAAAGAAGATATTGAAAATAATTTAAATTATATTTTTTGCAACTTAAATCATTTGACATGTTTTTTTTTTAATCCAAGACGTATTGGTAAGTTTCACGTTCAAGATAACTATTCGGTTACTAATTTCATTTGTCTACGTTCAATTTTTCACGAGCAATTTTCTGTTTACAAATTATTGGACAAACGCGAAAAGGCATGCGATTGACATTTATTTTTACCAGTTATAAACATTTCGTATCTGATTCCCGTTAATTAATTCACGCTTGCTTACTCATTAAAAACCATGTCACATATAGTCACGTAACTTTTGAAATTCCGTATTATTATGGTTAAGAACACCTTTTTCGCATAAGTCCACTGAAATTGCTTATCATCGTCACTTAAGCGGTAACATGACTTGAAACGCTGCAAATCAAACTTGGGTATCAACATAATTTTTTATTCTTATTTGTACAAAAAGTACTAGCTTGATATGCGCCTAAAAAAATATTTCAATAATTTCAATTCATATGAATTGTGTGTCTGTTAGTATAAAACGAATAATACATTCGAATTTCATAAATGATGCAAAAGTTTATTTCAACGGAGATGACCATGTTTGATTTCCAGACATCTCAAATTTTCTTATTTTTCCATAGAAATATTAATAGTTTATATTTTTTTACAAACAATTCTTAATTATTTCGACGGTTGTTAGTGTTTTTTCTGAAGTTAAGTGGAATTTCATTTATAAACTGACATAAAAAATGCATACAGATTGTCGCTGGTGCGTTTATATATAATATAAATTAGGGTAAAAACGTCATTTTCTGTCTGTCTATAAATATTTTAAGCCACAATAAAAACATAATTGAAACTTTAATACATAAATTGATTAGCCATGTATTGCAGCGAAATTGATAAACATTTCAATAATAAGTATGTATAGAAATAATGTGTGATTATTCATAATTTAAGGTTTATTTAAACAGAAATTTACTGTAAATATAATTTAAGACATCGACTGAGGGTGCTTGATGGAATTTCAATATCAAATTTGGATTATTGAGATTTTGTACACTTCCATGTATTTTGTCACTAACGACCCGGGTTTCGCCTTTCGGCATCTTCAGGCATTCGAGCACACGAATGGACTCGAACTGAGAGGCAGTAAACAGTGTCTATCGTTTATATAGAAGATACAAATGCGACAAATATTATTTACGAGGTAAGATATTATACGTCTGAGAGCCACACTGATACCTGAGTTAAAATTTCGGGAATCGCCCTAATCCTTATTTTGTAAACACCATATTAACAGAGTGGCGAATTGCCGCTTTTCAACTTCTTTTAGAAATACCAGTGATTTTACCAGAAATTTTAACTCAGGTATCAGTGTGGCTCTCAGACGTATAATATCTTACCTCGTAAATAATATTTGTCGCATTTGTATCTTCTATATAAACGTTAGACACTGTTTACTGTCTCTCAGTTCGAGTCCATTCGTGTGCTCGAATGCCTGAAGATGCCGAAAGGCGAAACCCGGGTCGTTAGTGACAAAATACATGGAAGTGTACAAAATCTCAATAATCCAAATTTACTGTAAATGTTTAAATTTGAATGCTGTGAAAACTGTATTGATATCTAAAATTTTAATTGCTTTAAAATGAAAAATATGTCTTGAAAATTCAATATTTTTATTGTTATTATTATCGTATTATTTTTAGAATTGCTTTGATATTTGTATTTAATTAGTATTTTTATAATACTTCAAAGAGCAACATTTTCAGAGGCGATATATTATACAGAAGAAACTGTGTTTTTAACTGCGTGGTATTTGAATACTTCACCAACTATAGAAAAAAACATTTTTTTAATTATTGGCTGTTTCATAAAAATGTTGTATAACAAAGCGAACATTATATAATATATAAAGTAAATCTATCTTTATTAAGTCTAATTAGTAAAAATGTGAAACTTAATTTACAGCTTAAAAGTATTTAATATATTTACACTTCTAGATAAGATTTTTTTAATACATTATGCATGTAATTTAGGTATTTTTTATAATGCGATTTTTTATTTAGTTGTGATTATAAATATTAGCGTATAATTGTGTACAAAATTAGCAAACGGCTTACCCTCAATGTAACGATCTCACAATACAAAGTAAATATTTCCGTCAATTACAAAATTTCACATCTCCTCGTTATATTTGGAAATAGGAGGTTTTGGCAGCTTTTTTAATCTACTTACTTTCGGAGTTGACCGATTATGGGACGTGTCTGAAGTTACTTGTTTATTTTTCAATCATAAACGACAGAAGAAAATATGGCTTAAGTGAAACTGTGTTAATGCTATTTAAAAAAAACATATTAACTTTTTAAAGTAGAATCGTTACAATGTGAGTACTTATTAATAATTTCATTATATTATGTAGTCATAGTTTACAAAAATTAGCTCACAATATAATAGGCATTTCAAGTAAATAATAAGATAGATAGTTCGATTGAACAATGACTAAGCACTTACTTTTGAAAAAAAAAACTCGGATTTCGGTGTGTAAGATTAGCAGTTTAAATGAAATGTTTTTTTGCAATAAATAGATAATGGGATTTTATAAATCATTGCTATGTAAGGAAAGCTTACTGCTTTGAGTTCATTCACGATTTCGAATATCTATTGAACCCCTTCCACTGTCATATTTCGTCACAAAATATTTAACCCACTGACTAAATTACATTGCAGTTGCTTAAAAAACTTGCAATACTGTAATTTGTTGATGAAAGAGTTTATATAAAGTTACTTTTCCGACGTCAGTTTTCTAAAACCTCCTCTATTAATACCCCCCGTGACTTCACGTATAAACAGTGAAAACGTTGTTAGATGTTTAAAGTATAAACCTGACCAACTTTTTTAATATATTAAGTTTGTGACTCTTTTTGAATGCTATGGCAATGGGCTTTATTTCATTTAGTTGTGTTCTGAACATGTTTAACCTTGGCCATATATAGATGAATAACGATTTAACTCTCCTCCCCTCTAATAATCGACGAAAAGGTGTTGTTTTTATATAATAAATATGAAAGAAAGATTTTTAATCTAAAAAAAACCAATTAAAAAACATATTTTAATTGATATTTCAGTTATAAAGCCACACTGTAGTATCTGCGGCATTGCGTTTGACAATATCGTTATAATGCAACATAATAAATACATTATTTTCTATACGTTAGCTCACATTGAATAATATTAACTAATTAATAATACGGTTACAATAAATAGCTCACAGTGTAAAAAAATGTTAATTGTTCACCAGTGTCAATATAGCCTATATTTGCAATAACATAATATTATTTATTTTTATTAATATCTAATAATATATTTATTTATTTTTATCTCTTATCCGATCCTGCCACCTCTAGTCATTTTGGTTCGTTTTCCTATAAATATTTTTACGAAATGGACATGACAGTTTTAAACTGCATAATATAAAGTTTTTCTTTCATTATCCATAATATAATTCAAAAATTTGTAGGTTTATAAATGTGAAAACTAATTTAATACCAGCAAAACGGAATGACATTGATATTTGAGGTGACTTTGGTTATAACTATATTTTTTTTAATCTTACAGACAAACAAATGAGTCGCAATTATAACTTATATCTTTCATGCTGTGAAAATATAGTTAAGATTAGGTACTAAGAACATAGCATGTAATCTGGGTTTGTTGCTAAAACTGTCACATCCACAGTAATTAAATTTCGTACGTTCTATTTTTTCCTTAAATTATTTTTAGCTAAAAAATAATAAACATTCATTCCTCGGGATACTTTTTAAAAATATAGTAATGTTAACCAAAAATGTTGGCTGCTTTTATGGCCTGCAATACTCGGACAGCTTGATGAAAATTGAGAGATTTCCGTCGTGATGCATACTGTACATTCACTTAAATGTAAAGTAATACTAAAAATAATGGCGTAATAATTGGTTAGCAATAATTAGATGAGACGATTGTGTCAAATCAACCAATGAGTAGAAAAAATGGTGAGCTGACTCTCAGATCCCCCATGGGTTTTCAAGCTCGTCCTTTAATATAATTATTTATATTTAAATCAGCGTCAAAAACCGTCGATTACAATTTTCCACCATTTTCAGCGTGGAATAAGTGGTTTTAGAACTAACACCGTCAATTATTTCGAATAATGTGAAGAAGATTTAAATAATTCAATGAAAAAAAAATTGTCAAAAATTTACTTTTTTCATATGGACGAATTATGTCTTTTCTAATTTTGTTTATTATTAATTATGTAACAGTTTTAGTGGAATACAAAAAATATGTATATTTTTTAAATTTAGGCAAATCTGTGGCATATTTTCAATATAATGCACGCCTGCAACTTTTTTTTGCTGTTCTGTTATATCTTATGTGATTCATTTATCTGTTAATTAAAGATAAAAAGGAATACATTGAATATTCTTCTTTCTTTTAATTTGCTAGCCGATTCTTTTTAATTGAACATTCATTTTTCCATAAAAAAATTCTTGGTTTGACTGTACATGTTGTAATTGTACCGTGAAGATTTAAAGTGTTATGAACGAGGACTTAACGCTCTGCTCAAAAGCAGATCTCAAGAAAATTTGAAATAAATCAGACGCACCCGAAAATGGAATCAAGTGAATTTTAAATTGAAAGAATGTATTTGGAAATGGAATAGAATTTAACATTTTTTAGATAAAATATAATTCCTGAATATTTATATAAATTCATTCATCAAAGCACTTTTACATCAATAAATATGTAATGAAAATAATTGCGTCATAAGCAAGTGCACCACTGTGCGTAGTAAAATATAATATTAAGATTCAATAAAATAAAACAACACACACACACACATTACTACCTAAGCAGGCATATTATTCATATATATATATATATATATATATATATATATATATATAGATATATTATTTAAATTAACTAAACCATCGTTTTCGATCACAAAATATAATTTTCGAAAAACCGGACTCTTATTAAATCGCCGCGATTTCTTCTTTCCTTATCGCCACATTTTATAATGGTGTCAACTAAATGTGGATCTTCTTTCATTTTTTGTTACAATTTCTTCTCTTCCGATACCTGAAAAAATAAAACGAAACACGCCCAGCGTTTGTGTGATTAGAATAGTAAAGGAATCCATAAAAGGAACCGAGAATGTAATTATTATTGATTTACTTACAAAAAATACCGACACTTTATCTATAAGAAAACGAATGATGTGAGATATTATTTTAGCGTGAACCTCAACCAATAATTTCAAAGTCATTTCGATCAGACGAAAAAATATCAGCTAAAGGATTTATTTCGAGAATACTAAGTCACCAGTGCCAGCGAAATTCTTGCACGACATTTTAATGTCCGATTTCAAAAATACTACTCTTGAGCTACCATTCCCGCTGTCACTACTTATTTAATTTTGGTCAGCATAATTATGATATCATGTGATCAACTTTTTCATTTTCCCACAACTATTTCAGACTCTCGAAGCAAACATTTAAGTATCGTCTAAGAACCTTTCTTTCGTATCATAGGGAAATAACATACCCTGCGTTAGCTGTCAAGATGGAGTCCGCCAACGGCCAGTTTGTGACACGCTGGCCTTGTAAAGTTGACAGGTCTCGCGTAGTAGCGCGAACGTAAGAAGCAGGCGAGAAGGACGGAAAGTAGAGTGGTGATGCTGAGGGTGTTGAGTCGAGGAGATGAATTGCACGCGTCGGCGTCGTTGCAACTTTGCAGACAGCCATGGACATAGCTGATGAACACATTTAATAAATTATAACACATATATATGTTAAACAGGTAGGTACATACTTTTTGATAAACTAATTTCATAAAAAGTAAACAGTAACTAAAATAAAAAATATTTCGTATCCTTAACCCTTATGGAGGAAAACACGTTGCAACTAAACGAAAGATTTCATTCGGTAGTATTTGAGTTTATCCGTAATTTGTAAATATGGGATTTACTCAAAAAAATGCAGAATAAATGAAACGGTTAAAATATTTTCGAATACTGCTTGAGGAATCGCTTGAATTAATTTGATATGCAATTATCTATTAAGCCGTGGATAACTATATTAATGCGTGACTCAATTATTGTACTTGCTAGTTTCAACAATTGTGCACCTTTGTGTTTCGGTCACTTGATCGAAGCCAACAGTCAAAATGTTTCACCCACGCAAACTTCATTTATTAAATAAATATCAAATCGTAACATTTCTTTCTTAGTTGCTGGAAGAATCTGTTACCACATGTTACATTATATTACTGATGGAAATCAATTTTATTTTTATCTATCGACAAGTTGAAAACGGTATGAGATAGCTTGAGTATTGAAAGGCTATGGTGAAAAATAAAATATTGTAAGTGAAATACCGATCGTCATAGTAGAATCGTCCGCAATGTGACATCCTGATGATTTCTGTGTCGGTGGTGAGTGTGCCGCTGTCCAGAGCGCATCCTCGCACAGTTATCCTTTCACCAGTGTCATCTGAAAATGCCAAAAATAATTTCCTGAATTCATTATTCGTTAGAAAATAAAATGGTGGACATTGCTAATTATTACCACACAGCATTCGCGTGGTTGTTTTTTAACGAAGAATTTGAACAATATCGATAGATTTTAAAACATATGCACTATGACTCCACTACATACTTAAAAATTTCTTTTCCCATGTATACATGTATACCAGGCGCGTGCGGTGGTTTTATCTCTTTCTCGCTCGATCACATGAAAAGTGAAGGTGCAAGCGAGCTCGCATATCCAAATTAGGTTGTGCGATAGAGATAGTGATAAGTCCACGGCACGCCGATGATGTATACATATCAGGAAGTATTATACATAGACACAATATAAACTTAAATATATGCGAATCAATTCAACCTGACGGCAAGAATCGATTAAAATCATTTATGTATGTCTTGTTAAAGTGCAAAGTGTCAAAATAATATATTTTAAAAATTTTAAACGTGAGAGAGTGATATAAAAAATGGGCTTAATCACTATTGTTGAAATGAGTTGAATTTAAATGCCTCAATCAATACAAAACAGAGAAGTGAGATTGCATTTTCCAATTTATTGTTAATTATTTTCATACGCCAATTACGACAGAACAATCGGATAGCGATGCTATGCGGAAAAGGTGGACGGAGATTTCAATCATGAACTGCACACACAGCATTCATATTGGTTAGTTATTTTTTTAAATTTTCAAATAAATTATTTTACCAATCATGGTGAGTGATGCAGGTAGCTATTAGCGGCCTTAAGATGTATTATCATGATCACGATAGTCATTCGTAAAGATGATTTAATTCGGCTATGAAAAAAATATGACTGATTTAATAATTTTCAGTGACTCTTAGTGTGCGTTCATAAAGGTCACTTACATCAATACGAAGAGCATAAGTGACCACACAATCTTGTGTTCGATCAGCCCTCCCCTCCCACTCAATTGTTACATATCTTCACAAAGTCTTATACCCCCTTGCTATTTTAAGTCAATTTTTTTAGCGCCCCTCTTTAAAACAACTTGTGAAAAGCGATTTAAACTAGATTATTAATAAATTAACAGCTTTAAAATGGGCTGTTTTTCTAATATTCACATTGATTTTTGTAGCTTCTTCTATATTGACCTATTCAGCAGAAGTAATGAAACCAAGTGACAAAGTAAGTTGAATACGATTCATTACAAAATCGCAGTTTTCAAAAGTTTATCTAAATAATAAACGAGGCATACTAGTTATTTTATTAAGGAACGTTCTGCTTTATCCAGATGTGCACTTGAAGACTTCTTACCGTATACTCCGGCTATCTTGATGCATGAGGTGGCTGGAAAGAGGCCATCTCTTCCCTTCCGGCCGCCCATACAGGGACTCTCCAAGATGTCTGTTGAGTGATTGTTGTGAAAGGGATCGTCACAAGCGGCATTCGCGCCGTTCATTGACACGCACTTGAAGCAATCTATGGCACCACCTGAAAATTGCACACACACAACGAATTATGTCAATTGCATAAAAGTTATAAGAATCGATAGTTTATTTGAAAATCTAGCCGAAGAGACTCTATGACCAAAAAATATCTAACAATCGAAAGGTTACATTGCATTACCAAATTTTGGTAACTGGTCTTTTTCGAAATCTACAATGCCACAACAACAGAAATGTGTTAAATTTTACGAACCACAAAATGAACAGTAAATACAACTTTTTCATTTACTTTAAATAAATCATTCAAGATTTTTCGTTTTTTCTAATGTGCGAAATCTAAACCCTTTATAAAAGGATATAAATATATTAATAAAAGCGTAATTTTCCCATGTACGTTTTTAAAACAACATTTTCATTTACTGCATCAAAAAAATTCGTATACTGATAATGTTTAGGAAAAAGTAAATTAGATTGTATCGCTATTGTTCTTTTTGACAAATTTGACCGTCAAAAAGAACATTCGAAGAACTGATAAATTCTACAGTGACAAATAATATCAAGATGGTGCTAAATATTCACGTTTATTTTAATATTTAGAAAACAGTGCTGATATAATGCATTGGTTCTTTTAAATTCCAATGAAATATAATATTAAATTGCATTGCATTTCCGTCGTATAGTTGGTTTGGTGTGTGGATTATCTACCAATATAAGACATTCGATAAAATTACACAGTACGCAAGTATCTGGAGAAGCCAGAGCAAATGTTTATTGAAAATAATTGAGGAATCCAGAATGTTCTCAAAATCATGCAGTTTCCGACGATATTTCAGCTCACATAGTGCTAAATATAATATCAGTCGACCTTCTTTGTAAGCGTCTAAGTCCGTCGTTCACTTTGTGGTGCAAGTATAAATTTGATATTGCTTATGGTATGTGGAATGAATTACGTAAATGTCATGAAGTATTTCCTAATTATGAATGCAGTTTTCATTACTATTTTCAATATGGGAAAAGTTACCTTATTAATAATAGTAATATTTGCCAATCTTTGTTCGACAGTTAAAGCTCTTGGGCGTCTGTATATCTATATATTATGAAAGTTCACTAAATTTTCCCCTATTTGCTTTTTTTTTAAATGTTTAACGGCGATTGGTGGATGGGGATGGAAAAGGTTGTTTTAATCGTGCAAAACTAGCAATTTCTTTCTCACAAAGTATATATCAAATTTCATGTTAGCAATACGGAATCGTAAGATTCTCTCAAAATTTTCAGTTAAATATCCTGACTTCATTTGATTTAGATACTACATATGGAAAAAAAATTATTATTTAATTACTTGTTGGAAAAGCGGCTGACACCAGAAACACTATTATGGACAGTAGATAGGCGGGGACTCTCATTTGCATTTCCATGTTGGACCATTATATCTGAAAATGAATTAGAACATAATGATGTATTAGAATATACAGTACGATTAGAAGTTGCTATTATTGCCTACATTTACACAGAAACGAAATAAATTTCGAGATACTACAGACAAAAATCGGTGAAACAGGAAACAGTACTTTGATTTTGGTTCTCTGATAAAATGACAAAAATGTAATAAAGGACTTTTCATAAGGAATGGTTAAAACAAACTTCCAATGTGGAGCATATGATGTCCTAATCTACCTTACCTCAACAGAAATTGTGTTTCGAGAAATGCTCGTTGCTCACTTTCTTTCCTCTCTCTCTCCTCTCTTTTTTCAAAGAGAGTAAGGGTATAAGGATTGGGCTAAGACAGGACTAGTGGTTAGCCAATCGCTCCCACTATTTTTTGGATCGGATGGGTGGGAGGGAATTCAAAGCACTACGGAGATCCATGCCTTCGAACACACATTGTTAAAGGTCTGAAAAAATCGGTGGTTCACACATAGAGGTATGAAACGTTAAATTTGTATGTATCTCTCATATGTGAATATAATAAACAAATAGGCAGACGTAAACCTTTTCAACAAAAAAAGCCCGTCTAAAAGAAATAACTTTTTCCATTGCACATATCAAACGTCAATTGGATTCTCGATAATTGACTAGATGAGATTAAAAAGGGGACATTTTTTGTCAAAAAACATTATTTTTATGATAGATAAAAAAAACCTTCGAACAAATGTCGTTTTTGTAGAAACAACAATTTTTCAGACTCTAATAAAAAGAATAGTGGCATATACAATAGCAAACGGTCGCATTAAAAATTTTATTTCGATAAAAACATGACATGTGTCGCTTTTGTATGTATCTCGTCAATTGACAAACGGCATTAAGTCAGGCTTAGCTAGTGATAATAGAGTTCCACTAAATAAATCACAATTTAACGATCGCGTACGAAGTAAAACTTTGATCATTACAGTAAAACGTTCGTTTTATAATTTGTTTAAAAGTTCTCAGGTGGCGCTTAAAAAATAACCGAGATATAAGCACAAACAGAAATTTATTGCGTACATAAAACGCAATTTTGGGTTGGCAAACTTTTTCGGGAATATTCAATAAAACAGACGACACAATAACTTCTATAATCTACTGATAAACCGTTTAAGAGGCATTGGCGTAATTACAATATGGCAGGTTCATAAAAACTTTCGAGCAGTCAATATTTTGAACCTTTGTTACAACCCGATAAATCTTAATGCACTTTCATGAATTAAATGATATTTTAATTTAATATATTTTTAAATTGCAGCTATATTCTAATTGAACAATAAAACAACTTTTTCGGAGCTCGTCTACAAGGTGATCGCGGTCGTGTTCGCAATTCAAATCCACGATTTTTTCCTACATTTTTCTGCCGCTCATCATTTGCTTCCTAAAATGGCGTATTAAGTAGATACCGCAAAGACAGAGACACGTTGATCTATTTTATTTTTCGTAAAATAAGTGAGCATTAAAAATTTATCTGAGGGTTCCAGTTTCTTATCATACACCTATAATAAAATATCAATGCATTTTATCGCCGTGTTACTATTTTTAGATCGTGGTAAGAATATCATAGTATTAATCAACTCAGCAACGGTGGTTTTAATCTGTTATCTGTGCAAAACATGTTTCCAATTTCTCATATATAATATTATTTCCTCCGTTCCTAAAGGAATCGCTTTCGATTAATTATGCATGACCAATTTGCATTTCAGAAATAAACCACTTGACGTCACAGTGTAGTGATAACAAAGCCGCAACAGAGGAGCCAATTCAAATAAAATTTTAGGACATACTTTATGGTTATATTACTATCGAAGCTTTAATAAATTTCTTTTGCCGTGACCAGGTGTCGTCTAAAATATCTTTCTACTCGTTTCAGTTAATTTCTGGCGTTCTTCCTAATCAGTTACGAGGTCAAGGTTTCGAATCCTTGAATGGACACATTGATAAATTGCTTTTTTAATAGTTTTTTTTATCCAGACGCATTTATTTGGTGTTTTCATCCCTTCCCATCAATGATACCCGATGATCTGATACGGAGTGTAGAGCAGTGATCAGTTAACTATAAATCATTCCCTAAACCTATCCCTACCCTTATTCGCTCTGAAAGGAGAGGTTAAACGATTGACTTCAAGCCAGGAGTCGGTATGTTTTACACTGGGAGTGGACATGTTAAAAAATCCTTTCACTGTTTAAATATGAATTGTTTTTGTTTCCTATTTAAGATATTTGCTACGAAAAATATATCTTTGTTTTTACTATTATTTTTTTGGCAGATAAGAAGTTTTTTGACTATTCTTAAGGAAAAGTTTTATCTTTTATTCGTAACTGTATTTAGAAAACTAAGTAAAAATTGTTTTAATGGAAGAAAAAAATTTAAAAAAAAAATTTCGTCACACATACCGTCCTGCCTAGATTCACCCTCACTGACAAATGCTGTTACAATACATGGTAATAAGTCCTGCAGGGATTTACTTTTGTAAACTCGTAAATCCCAAACGTTCAGGTGGACTTTGAATATTGTGCGATATAAACAAAATTATTAAAATATTATGATAAAACAATCCGTTACTTTTTTGAAATCTAACGCCTGTAATTGTATGTACATCGCTTTAAAATAAATATTAAAATACATATCTTTTAGGAAAGATAATGAAATGAAATTTTTTTTAACCGACAACAGAAATAACTTTCAAACTAGTTTTTAGCATTTGTACATCTCGAAACTCATAATTTTTTTTTAATCTTTGTTTAAACTAAATAAATTATAAGTTTTATTATAACCATCGCTTGGATTAGAATTGTCTGAAATTTATGCTGGGCTTGAAAACCAAAAAAATGTCTAAATATTTTAAATATTCACTAAGTTCCAAATTGTACAAATGAAAAACGCAGACAGAAATCTGACTTTAATTGATTTTACTAATCATATTCAATTTGGGAACTGTCGCATTGAAGATTACCGTCAGATTACTGGAAGCTTTATCATGCCCACCCGAGAGGCATAATCTGTGCAGCAGTGTATCATTGAACATACCCCTCAAGTTCTTTAGCAACATGACCACTGAACCATCTAATTAGTGTCGAGTAATATCACCGTTTAACCTTACAGTGGATGGTATGTACATATTTATTCTCGAGAATCGTCCGAACACGCTTATCGCACGATAACGGGTCAGATAAAATCTCGAAGTGATATCGACAAGCGATCTGCTAAAATTTTACAAATCCTGATAATTAATAACCATAGATAGCCCACAAAATATTTATTTTTAGGTACTGATATATTTACAAATGATTTCAGCTGATGATGGCAAAGCACTGAAAACTATATATATATGTCAAATTTTCAAATACTATAAATATCGTAAATTCTGCAAGCATTTTTCTTGTTATTATTGCATCGTTCATTTGCTATAACCCGGATTTAAAAATGCAAACGGAGCTCAAGCTCGCTGAGAATAATATTAAGAAGTGTGCCATAATAGGCTACTTATAACATATAAAACGAATCACTCCTAAACCTTGTTAATATTATTTAATATACATTATTTTAACTTTTGCTCCGGAATACAAAAACACTTTCTTTCAAAAATTTTAGCGCGTCCTTCGTCGAAATGAAGACTATTGAGTGGTTAGTGTACCTACTGCAATAATTTATAAATGCATATAAGTGGTATGCAAGACAAGATGTATTAAATTTGGATTATTGAGATTTTGTACACTTCCATGTATTTTGTCACTAACGACTCAGGTTTTGCCTTTCGGCATCTTCAGGCATTCGACGGCACAAATGGACTCGAACTGACAGACAGTAAACCGTGTCTAAGGTTTATATAGAAGATATAAATACGACAAATATTATTTACGAGATAAGATAGTATACGTCTGGGATCCACACTGATACCTGAGTTAATATTTCGAGAATCGCCTGAATCCTTATTTTGTAAACAACACATTAACAGAGTAGCGAATTGCCGCTTTCCAACTACTTTTAGAATTACCAATGATTTTACAATTTTAATAGCATTGTGAGTTTCGACGGGATGCAATTCGACGAAAGGGTAAATATATACAATCATTCCACATTTAATGACATCTGTTAGGTGTTTCAACGTATAGGATACAGCAACGGAGAATTTGGAAGGTTCAGCTGCTCGTTCAGAATTGCAACGTATAATATTTTATCTCGTAAATAATATTTGTCGTATTTGGATCTTCTATATAAACGTTAGACACTGTTTACTGTCTGTCAGTTCGAGTCCATTCGTGCGCTCGAATGCCTGAAGATGCCGAAAGGCGAAACCCGGGTCGTTAGTGACAAAATACATGGAAGTGTACAAAATCTCAATAATCCAAATTTGATATTGAAATTCCATCAAGCACCCTCAGTCGATTTCTTAAATTATAACAAGATGTATTGTTTTCATTTGAAGAGAATGCAATGGCAGCCGTGAAATATTGTACTTATACCTACTATGTATTTAAAAAAACAACAAAAAGTCACAAAAGTAAAATACCGAGATCGATTTTGAAAAAATGCATCGTCATTGAAATATCTGCTAAGTATCCATGAATAATAATATAACAGCATAAACTTCGAACGGTAGTTATGGTAAACATATCAAGCAAGTTTTTCTCACAACCTTTGAAATTATCTACACGCTTTAAACTAAATCATAATATACAAATTGCGAGTTAACACGCCAACCAGTAAAGCTGTTAGTGTTTACAATAGATCGGCTTAAAATAGAATTCATATCAACATTGACGTATTAACACGTATCGGTTGGTTAGTAAATTTCCCCAACAGAATTCGATTTACTATGCAACAACTCTGGCCAAATGTATCCAATGGTTTTTTGTTTTATTGTCAAAATAATATTAGTATATAACATAGAATTAGTGTTCTCTAGAATTCTTCAGAGCCGCGAAAAAAATCGTGTGACTATTATTAACGTTAAAATTTTTTTGAACGATTTTCCGGTGCACTTGGTGCCCGTGGGTCAATCGTAAGACTGCTGGATCTAAACCAGAGGCGAATAACTTGCAGTCTTCTAGATTGTCACGAGTAGCCTTTTAACTGAATCACAACATTTCAATTCATTGTTCAAACTCTTGTATAAAATATTTTTCTTACGATTTTATGTATTTACGTAATTGAATTTTCTAGAATGCGACCTTCTGACACCTCTGTTCTGGCTGTGGATATAATTTTGTTTAAATTATAAAGTTATTGAAATGAGACCTTTTATCGTACCATTACTTAAACTGGATATAGGCATATTTTTGAAGCTCAGTTAGGACTTGTTCATGGTATTCATACATCCCAATTTGAGCGGGATTGCATCTGAAAATCCCGATTTAAAAAAAAACTATACACGTAGAAAAAATAAGCCTAAAGCTGACTTAACGATAAAACAAATTTTTTGTTACAATAATATTGTAGTGGCTTAAGAAAATTCTACAGTTGGTATTAGGACCAACATAAAAAGAAAGCATGTTAAAAACAATAACATAGAAAAACGAGAGATAGTTTCCATTGTTTTGAACAACTTAATGCAATTTTAATGAATAAACGTATTTTTGTTTTAAAGTATTTATCTATAATAATATACACGTCTTTTGATATCAAATGAATTGAGAATAAAAATAAATGTATTACATTATTACATACAGCTTATGTGACAATAAGAATACATTGTGATAATTAGATTGTTATATGTTTATGCATATTGTTTTAAAGCTCAAATAATTGGTCCATTTTCTTGGACTATTCAAAATAAATACGTGAAAAAAACAGATGTAATATACATTCATTTACCTTTCAGAAAAGTTTGACAACATTACTTAAAAATACTTTAATTAGGTACTAACCTGCATTTCTATCTCACGACCCCAGACACTACAAGACTTAATGTATATTATTTATGTAAAATTTAAAAAAAACGTCGCACTCAAAAAAAGTTTTCTATTCACTTCACGAATTCTAATATTTAGGCAAAGCACTTTTAAATATTTTATTAGGTACTCATTTATTTTAAGTATTCAAGTACGATTTTACTATCCACATTAAATAAAACGAATTGTAAATCTTTAAAAAAATAAATAAGTAAACCTCACTAAAATTGATTACCGTGTTAAAATCTTAATAAATCATTTAACAAAATGATATTGCTGTATCATTTTTTTTATTTGATTAATATCCGAACTAGATATTCAAAATAGCGATCATCTTCATAGTAAAATATTATCGTATTGCGTTATTTATTTAGCATAGAGAGGCACTAAATCTTTTGTTGAATTCAAATGATCACAAATAAAATAATCGCAATTGAGTGAAATATTATCAAAACAATTAAATGAAGATTAGTGTAAGACTGGTGTATTTTTATTTTTCAATAAATGTGCTATTTTTATTTCATTCTGTCAAATTATTTCATATTTAGAACGTTGGCCATTTTCTGGTTTTATGTTTTTGCATTACGTTTATTTTGATGCACCGTGAGTTTGTATATTTAAAAAAAGAGCATTCCGATTTTCGCAGATTATCTTTTGTTTCAGAATTAATAATTATTTATTTAAATCGTCGCTAAAAAGAAAGTGGGCGTGATTTTAATGTAAATCAATGCTTAAACCTATTGTTTTGACTATGTTTTACACGAAATTTGTTCCAGCTTTTTGTTATCTGTATATTTTAGGTATTTTTCACTGGGTACGGTTTGTCGTTTTCACGGAAAAGGGGAGGAACGTATAGACATTGCGGCGCCGTATAGCACGTCTTCAACCAAAACGACGTATCGACTGTTTCTGGCAAAGAATTTGGTGTTGCTATCACCAAAAGTTATTTTCTTCGTCTGTAAATTTAAGGCGTAAAATCTATTATCTTTTATCTTATCAGTATGATTACTAACACATTATCTATTATAGATAAAATAAGCTTTTAATGAACTCGTCTATAGATCTAACATTATGCCTTGGCCGCAGGCAGAACGTGAAACTTAAATAGTTAATCTAGCGCTAGTTAGGCGCTAGCTGTCAAACTTAAGACCAAGAGTATCATGAAAGGTTTTCATCAGTAAAACTGTAAAAATGAATATAACAGGCAATTTCAAGTGCTTAGAAAACTGTTCGTGAGAATGTGCGAGAGTTTTTCGGTTCAGAGAAGAAGGCTGTCAGTTTCGTGGAAAAATTCCACATTTTCTTTAGATCACACTATAAATAGCTGAAAACATCTTATGGGAATGTCACTTAATGGACGAAGAAGAGGGAAGAGCTGCGCAAATCAGTCCGACCTTTTATTGAACCGATCGGCCACGCTCGCTTGGTGGCGAATAAGAAAATTGCATTTAAAAATTTTGCGGTGTCATACGGAGAGCAAGTAGACCTCAACTCATATAAACTTTTCGTTTATCTAGAGAGATTGATTTTCTTCACACTTATGTACACGCCACCAAGTCTTGGGCAATTGGTCCTAAGACACTCCCAACTGGGGAAGAAAAAACTGTAGATTGGCTTAACGTTTTCTACGTTAACTGGATACTGCCTTATAAACTTAACGAAAAGTAGTGGTAGGTGGAGCAGGGCAAGTAAAATCACATTATATTTTTAATCTATAATATTATATGTATAAAAATGAATATTTGTTTGTTTTTTACTGTATGCAATCCTATACCATTCATCCGATTTTTGTGAAGCTTTTGTGAGTTGTTGTGCGCACACCCGGGAAGGTTTCTGAATAAAAAAATCTAGAAAACCAGAAAAATCTTTAAAAAACAATCAAATACGTACGAACAGCGACATCTCGGAAAACCTCTGATTTATTCGTGTACGCACCGGGCGGAACAAACATATTGTGTATCTAAAAGCACTTCAATAAACAGAATTAAAACTTTCATTCTTTGAGTGGCATTGTAACACATGTCGGGTACTCGCACATTCATTTATAAAAAAATTACTGTCCTTATAAATAAATGTATTGTGCAACTCGTTTTCTCAAAAAAAAAAAAAAAAAAAAGATGTATGAAAAACCAGCTTTGTCATATAACGGCTTTCGATTTAAGCAGACAACCGCTCGCCCTCAATGATCATTAATAATGAGGTTTTACTGTAATTATTAATGTAATTATTGAATATTTTATAGTTTCATTGAATTCGCTATGGGCAGCCGATATAATGGCAACACCAACGAGTATACTCCACGTTTTTGTGATATGTCCGTCCCCATGGTAACTGAGCAAGGGGTGTAAAATCCATAGCAACTCAAGGGGTGCCTGATTCTTTGAAAGAAGAAAACATGCATTTGATTTTGAACTCGTTCTATGAAAAATATTTTTTTCGAACTAAGCGACAACCCTCTTTCAGAAATAAAGATAATTAGACGCAATAGAGAAAACTTTGTTGATTGCTTCCCGATGTGTGAAAAATCTCCTACATATAAATGCTATAATTAATTTGAAAATACAGTAAACTGCCGATTATGCATAAGCATTATGCACAAATTTAATACATATTTTTAAAAATACACGCGATATACTTGGAGCTTTGATTTATTCCCCAACATAATATGTTTGTTCCAATATTTTCATTATTAGTGGATATGCTCTACGTTGCGATCGGTTATAGTTAAAAAAACTAGTGGACCATTAGAATCTCGCATCTTCAAACATAATATTATACATAAAGCACTCGAAGCCTTAAATCGATAATTCAAAATTTCCCACTTATAACACCACTTAAATTACATGAATTTGTTAAAAAAAAGTAAAATATATATATAAACAAAACATGTCTTTTTTATCAATATTTATACATTTTTTGGTAATGACTATTGTATACACTTTACAGTTTTCTCTTGGTGATTTACGAACCGGAACGGAAATTTTGGTTGTATCAAAAGAGCGCGCGAGCCTCCACGTATTTCATGAACTGGAGCGCCGCGCCGGTCTGCAGAAAGAAATACAAATGACGTTTTAATTTTTGACCATCATGTCACATTATGGAATCAATTTTTTTACGATATCCACTTCTAACGGAGAGCATTTAAACAGAATTGTTTTTATGATAGCTTCTCTTAATTCAGCCGCTCAACTTCCCTTTTTTGAAGAGTGTAATGATAAAATTACTAGTAGCTAAGATCAGGCGGGTGGGAGGTAAATGTAAGCATCACACACATAAATGCCTTTGAACACAAATCGTTAAATCTATTGAAAAATCAATTTACGGAATAATTCCCCGTGAGTACAACTATTATCCGTACGGTGAACGTATATAACTAACAAATTGCGTCCCTCACAACATTTTATACAAAATCTATCCCCTCCTTGCATAAGTTGTGTATAATATGGACTTAAATAGATTATTTTTGTTTTTATTCTGACGTAGTATTGTACATAAATTGTTCAAATAAAAGATCTATTATAAGACTTTTTAAACCTACTTCGTGTTGCTAAAACTAACAATGTCAATAATGCTATGTTTTTTAAAGCATTGAATTATCGTGGTTCCTCGGAAATGTCTGTAAAAGCTTGAGAAATTCTGCTCTAAGGCTTCGACCTAATTCGGTGAAACGTTCAATGATTGACATAAAATCAGTGCATGTCAACAATTATTTAGTCGAGCATGTTCCACTTTGCGAGCGGATGTGGCAAAACCGTGATTCAACGTGTTTTTCATATCTGGTGTGCTAGATAACAATAAAAATGACTCAAAGCGATTCGGCTGGTACAAAAAGATGAATCCATTATTATCTTCCTTCTCCAGCGACACAACTGTAATAATTATCATTTCTAACATACAAAATTTTATTTTAAGACCGATAGTACATTAAAAAACATATGTAATATTTTCCTTAAAAGGGCTGTGCAATTTAGAAGTAAAGACAGTTTACCGGGAAAAAAGTAGACTATCGGGAATATAAATGAGTTTAATTACATACTGATTGGTGTATACATCAGAATCTTGCCCGGTAGTCAAATATGCAGTAAGTATATCTTAAATAAAAGATTTGGGAATATGCTTTTTTTAATGGAAGAATATAAATCTTGTAATAGATGTACATTTTTTGAATTTTGGCAGGTTTTTTTGATAGAGGAGATTACAGCCAAGTGTTCGTCGTCTTTGTCGTTATCCAGGCTCGTTATTATTTAGATGGAATTATAATCAGTTTAGAAATAATTCCTAAATAATTAGCAAATTGGCAAATAATGGTGAAATTTTACAATACAATTTAGGAATATGTAAATCCAATGTTGACGTGATTAAACCGCAGGACGGATGATGATGATAGTGATGTCGGTAATGCAGTCCAGAGTAGATGTTACACGGTCGGAGAATGGCGAGAGACTGATGATCCCTTTTCTATATTCTTCTGTCATTGTATTACGTTTTCCAAATATCGCATTTTGATGATTCTCACGCTTGCAGACAGTCTCCTTTTACAATCATGTATTTACTTATCTTTGCACTCAGTAAAATCACATTTAGTAACTGCTGTTATGTGAAATGATGAATTGATAAAAGTGTCATTTTATGGAAACTTTTTCTCTTTAAAAATAATTATATTTTCGCTGACCAAAAATGAAACATTTTCTCACATCTCATATTTCGCAAATCCTCGGCGTCATGTATGGCTACAAAAATCAATATCTCACTATGTACTTTAAGTCTTTTAAAGAGTTAAAAGAATGAATTTATTGAAAAAATGACTTTTTCGACTTATCGTTTTATGATATAACGGAAACGATGTGTCCGGTATTTGCCGTACCGGTAAAGTACCGAGAAGTTGCTCCCTATTCCGAGAGTTATGACACTTTCACACTTGTATTGACAGTTGATAGTTAATTTTAGGAAGCTGTGTTGTATATCAAATTTAATATAATATATAGCGTCAGTCTAGTAAACGTATTATTTTTTTTTAATTTGAAGAGGATTGGATTTATCTTCAACTGAGTAATTAATCTTTCTTCCGTTGGTAAACCAATCAAGATTGTTAGGTCTTATTAATATTGTAGTTTGAACTCATAATATATTCGGAATATGGCTAAAACAATAAATATTACAGTTATCGGGGACGATTACATTGGTAAAAGTTCTCTTGTATACGAATATGTCACAAAAGAATTCCCAGAGGACATGGATACAAATAAAAAGTTGTAAGTATTGTTTTTAATTTTTTTTCAACCATGTCCTCCTCCCAAGAGGGTTGATCACTCTTCTACAGGGCCGGCGTATTGTGAAAATAGAATACAATTTAACTTACTATAATACAAACATGTCAAAAATGTTTAGTCGAAAGAAAGTCTTGTTTTGAGGTTTTAACCATGCCCGCTTCCGATGTGGAGCACGTGGAGCATGTGGAGCTTCCGATGTCGATTTCACGAGAAGTCCTTATTCAGTCCTTATTCAGTTATTCAGTCGCTCAATTTCAACTTTTCGGGGAGGGTAAGGGTAAAAGGATGTGGTCAAAACAAGACTAGTAGTTAGCTAATCGCTCTCATTGGACCCAGTTTTTAGGATCGGATGGGGGGGGGGGGGAATGTAAACATCAAAGATATTCATGAATTGTACAAAATCAAAAAACAAATAGTAAAATTGTTCGTACGGTGAATTGTACCCGTGGTCCCCGCAACCGAATAGAATGAACGGCCAAGAGCGCTGACCGCTCGGCTACAGGACAATTATGTAATATTTTTTGAAAGTTTATAGCTATTTGGGTATCATGTCACCGTCAAAATTATATTTGGTACGGTTTCAGAAGTTTACTTTTAATGTTATTCTTAGTTAATTAAATTTGTCGGCGTCCGTGGCACAGCTTGTAGCGTCGTTGGCTACGGTTACGGATGTCTCGGGTTCAAATCCCGGTGCGGACGGTTTTCATAAATTGATCTTTCAATCGATTTATGGATTTCTGTTCGTAGTCTGAGTGTTTGTGTTGTCTAAAATTCCCTCCTCACCCACCCATCCCATCCTCACGGGGCGTTGCGAGAGCGATTAGCTAACCACTAGTCCTGTCCTGTCCCTCTTCTCTTATCCCTACTCTCTTCGATAAAGAGAGGTTGAGCAACTGAGTAATAACAGTTCTCATAGAAAAATTGTGTTGAGATACCTTCATTAGGAGGCCATATGCTCCATGTCGTGAGCCGACATGGATTTAAAAAAAAATAGTGTTTTAAAATGTGAATATGTGTTGTCTTAATCATAACCTTGTGTAGCGATCCCCAACTGGTGGCTGGCGAGAAAAATTTGGTGGGCCGCTGAGTTGTTGCAGTGGCGTAGGGTTGATTCTAATTCTAATAGATATAACTATGGAGATTTAAGTGCCAACTCATCAAACTTGTGAAGGAAAGAAAATATAACCCGTTCTCCTCGCTAAGTTTTATTTCAAGTTTTCACGGATTGAGTCGATATTTTCGATATTTTCTTTTCAGATATTATCTTGGTCGCTGCCATACAGTTGTGGACAATGAAGAGTTTTATTTAACTATAAAAGCGGCCCCAGGCGAGAAATACTTTGCCGACTCCAGAATTATCTGGTATACAAATGTAAGTAAATGTAATACTTTGTATTTTAACTTGGACTGAATGTAAAATGACCTCCAATGAATTGGGAAAAAGAAAAAAATGTGGATCATATGGGGGGTAAGGATAGAAGAATTATGTTAAGAAAGGACCAACAAATAGTTGGCTTGTTACTGTCTTTCGATATATTTAATGATATACGTGTATTTTAAAAAATATCGCGCAAAGCTAAGAATCACAGCATTAGAATTAAGTGGAACCCTTATCCAACGTTTCTTAAGGACATTCAAAAAAAAAAACAATGGATGCGAGAAAGTCTCAAAATCAGCGATAAAAATAACTATAGATCATAGAGGTCTGCACGGGCCGAAATTTGCAAAACACATACTCAACTTTTTCACATGTAGTAAAATCTATTATATTACGAAATGATTTCCACACAATCAACCACAGGCAGAACTTTTCAACTTTTTTCTTTATATCGTTGAAATTAATTTTTAACGAATCTATTGTAAACTATTTTTTTGTCACACGGAACTGTCAGTTATCTTAAACCAATAGAAATCAGATACTGACAAGTGTCACATCTTATTTATGTATGAACAAATGTTTTTATTTACTATCGGACATTCTTAAATAAACAAACCATTGTTTCAGACTTCGCAAGCAATTTTATGAGCCCAGCTTCGGGCTAGAAAATGATGCCTCCGTAAGATTCAAACAAAACGTTCAAAACGCAATAAATTATTTTGCTTATTACCTTTTTGTTATCAACAGTATTCAGTTATCAATAGTACTCATGAATCATGACCCAAACATAGTCCGAAATATTTCTCTCAAGAACAAATCCCTTACCCGAATGACAATTGTCTATACCCACCCGAACCCGACTCATGGGCCGGGCCGGGTAGAGGCCCACGGGCCTAGCTCGGGCCCGTGCAGACCTCTAATAGATCAGGATTCAATTGTATTCACGCCCTCAACCACACTTCCCAGTTAAACAAAAGCCCTACAGTTTTGATCTCTTGGCCACAGGAATTTAATTATTTAAGATTTGTGAGAAAACGATTGCATGATTCTATCTTACCTACTTTTTTCATAAATATGCGCCTTCTCTCCGACTTCGGAAAGCCTAAAAACCACTGAGGTGTAGTGATTGTGCTTTATTTTAGACTGACAGCTTCGTCTTGTGTTACTCAATATCATCAAGAGATTCATTCAGGAATGTTGAAAGGAAATGGTTTCCGGAGATAAGGCGTTTTTCAAAATCAGCACCAATCTTGTTAGTTGGTAAGTGACCATGTGGAACACAACAACTTACACTAAAAGAAGTATTAATTTGATGAATAAAAGGTATTAAATCTATTGGCGAATCCATCATTTCATTGTTGTAAGAATAATAAACATATCGGTTGGATAACTTGACTATTTAATTATATATTATTACTGTAGAAATTAATATTAATTTAATTTTTCTATTAAACCTTTTTTAATCAAGCCCGTTCACAATGTGGTGTACATATACAATTATGAAAATTGGTTGCAATTCCGTCGCTTAACCTCAAAGAAATTTGCTCTCTTTATACCCGATTTATATATGTACTTTATAAATGGAATGGAATAAAAAAAATCATAAACATACTTACATAATTATGGAAAGAATGGATTGAAAAATCAATGTTTAAAAGCTTCCATTCGAGGCCTCGAACATTTTTCATCTTAACACGTAGAACGAAAGTTCATTCCGCTTAGACGGCCAAAGTATCCCTATAATGTTAATTCGATTTAATCATGGCACCTGAAGATGTCTCAGAAAAACCGTATTTTGAGATTTGAGAATAAATGCTTGCGTCGGATACTGGGGGTGAAGTGGTTTGACTTCTTGAGGAATTTGGAGATTAGGGGACGAACGCCCTGTCAAGTCAGCGGTTATGAAGAGACGTTGGAGCTGGCTGGATCACGTGCTGTGGATGCCTCTGGAAAGCCTCAATCCTGCTTGCCTCTTCTTCTGACCTTTTGGGATTCCGGCGTCCTGGAAGACCATCGGGTACTATCCATTGGATGTACTCGGCAGAGCTGAGGGATTGGCGGGTGACAGGGATTCACGGAGACGCAGCGCGGTATTCATATGCTCCATATAGGGAGTGAATATGGAAGAAGAAGAATAAGTTAATTCGATAAGTTACGCAGAGCCACTGTAGTCGAATTTCATTTTCCTCCTCAGCATTTTCTCAGGTCAAATTAAAATGCTGATGTAAGCTTATAATATATATCTTTTGCTAATAAATTTAATTATAGGAACAATGTCAGACTTAAGAAGCACGGAGGCAAGTGATACCCTAGTGAGGACTTCAGAGGGCCAGCAATTGGCAAAAAGGATTCAGTAAGCCATAAATTATTGAAAATTAAAACAATTTACTTATATATTGGCCATATTACTCTTTTTTTATTTTCAAGACCAGTACCGACAATAATAAAATAAGTAGTTAACAATGTAGGCAATAATTTTATTTAGATTGGGTAGATTAGCTGTAATTAATGAATAAGCAAACTGCGTCAGATTATTCATTGAATCTTATCAACAATTTTTTTTAAACTGAGTTTTCGCGCATTCAATACACCCTTCTGAAGATGTCGTTTTAAATCTATATGACTGATAAATCCTAAAATTTCAGACCAAACTTATGAAATTTCTTGATAAAAAATGATCGAGATCGCTGTAATATAATATAATATTAAATTAAATTGAATTTTTAAAAATTACCACCGAATCCACTGAAAAGTTTTCTAAATATGATCTTATTATTTTTCAATTTTTTCAGAGCTAATGGGTTTATGGAATGTTCAGCAATAGACCATTTCAACACGGACAAAGTATTTCAGGAAGCTACTAAAGCTATTATTGTAAAAACAAATGATTATGAACATTTACCAGACTTCGAAGAAATAATTGAAGAACAGGAGGCACCAGTAAAAAAAGCCACACCGTCGTCACGCACAAAGCAACATGAGAAAAAGTCACAGGAACAATTGGCCAAGGAGAGTGGAAAGAATGGAAAAGTCAAACGATCCAAAAAATTGGGAAAAGAGGAAGAAAAAATGACCACAGAAAAAAAAACAGAACCAGAGGAAGGATCCAATAAAATAAAAGATGAGGAACCTAAAACAACCGAGCAGTTAGCAAAAGAAAGTGGGAAAAATGGTAAAGTAAAGAGGGCAAAAAAATTCACAGATGAAGCAGCTAAAAAGCAATGTGATGGTGAAGCTGACAATAAAGATGCTGTTGAATCTGTGGTATCCGAAGAAACTCTTCCAAAAATTAAGGAGACGGCTAAAAAGTCTGCTTTTCTAGGTAGCCCAAAATTGCCAAACATGCCTGACGGACAGCCAAAACAATCTCAAATTGGAAAACTCATTAGGCAATTCGAATCAGAAAACAAATCATAATAATATCAGTAATAATAACCAATTGATTTGGATTATTGAGATAAAATGTTATCTTCAGGCATTCGAATTCGTGTGCTCGAATGCCTGAAGATGCCGAAAGGCAAAACCCGGGTCGTTAGTGACAAAATACATGGAAGTGTACCAAATCTCAGTAATCCAAATTTGATATTGAAATTCCATCAAGCACCCTCAGTCGATGTCTTAAATTATCTTAAATTAAACCAATTAATTGATAAAAATAAATATTGTGCCACACTTTATTCTTTACTAGTGTTTCATGTAAATCTTAAAAAATGTACATATGTTTATCTTATTATACTATATCTTTGACATTTCTTAGACGTAAGTGTATATATATTTATACAGTAAAGGTAAAATATATGAAAGCATTTAGTTTCATAAGAGTTATAAGAATTAGTTGATAGCTATTTGAGCCTCACGTCATCGTAAGATCTTATTCTTATAATTCTTGTTGGAACTAAATACTTTGATACTTTACTACTTAGTATAATGAAGTTCTGCCAATTACATGTCAGTTCAATCAATTCATAAATTTATACTTTTTTATTTATAATTTTGTATAAGTAATTTATATATATATTTTTTTAAATGAATTATTACATCTTTAAATCTCCTACTATCGTAAAATTTTTACAATTGCGTAAAAGTTGCAAGCTAAATACATTGGAACCCTGACACTTCGTTTTTTAAGGGACCCTGTAAAAAAAATGATGAATACGGGAAAGTCTTGAATTGTTTTCAGTTTCTCAGCTAGAATTATAACTTTATTCATAGTGGGTATTTTAGGTGGAGGTCAGTATCATTAATCATGATGCGAAATACGAGGCAAAAATGAACACTGACCGACCCGACGAGACGACAGTCGGTACGTAGGCGAGTTATCAGTGAAAACATTATGAGCTGGGATCATAACAACAAGACGACGCTTGCAGATTTACAGTATCGGTCTTCACATGTTTATCAGCGAGATTTCAAATGTTTGACAAAAACAATCGATTTGGGGTAATATTTGTGAAAAGACCACAGTAATTATAATAATAGATGCATTGAGGAGAACGATAAAAGCGGGACTGTTTTTTAATATTGTTCGTATGGGCCAGGACTATACAAAATGAACAATACACCCGGGAAAACGATGAATGCAAGAACAAATGATCGGGGTTCTACTGTATTCAAATTTAATAAAAATAAATATTCCAAAACAAGAACTTAAGTATTTTGTTTATCCGCTCATTTTTGTTTTTTACTTTTTTTCATGTCCGCTCCCAACATGAAGCATATGGTCTCCTAAAGGAGGTATCTCAACAGATTTTTTCTGTGAGAACTGCTTGTTACTCAATTGCTCAACCTCTCTTTTTTCGAAAAGAGTAGGGATAGGGCTAGGACAGGACTAGTGGTTAGCTAATCGCTCTAGCTATGCCCCGTTTTTGAGGATCGGATAAGTTGAAGGGAGTTTTAGACATCACAAACACTCAGACTACGAAAAGAAATTCATAAATCGATTAAAGGATACATTTATGAAACTGTCCGCACCGGGAATTGTACCCGAGAAATCCGTAGCCGTAGCCAACGACGTTACCGACTGTGCCACGAAGCCATATTTATTTTACGCCTCGTAAATTGTAAATATTCGATTGTCATTTCAAATTTCATGACACTTTGTCTGAAATATATTTTCCTTTTTCCGACAATAATTGCGACAACTCGGTGCCATTCATATTTCGAGCATACTACTAAATGTCAAAATATTCGTTTGTTAATGAATCCAGATTCAATTCTTAGTGCCTATAAACATACGATCATTACTGTGTAAATTACATCGTATGGTACAAGACATTAGCCACATTTTGTGTTGTTATGAGAATGATACATCAATAGTTTTCTTTACAAAAACAATATTACTCACTTGGTCGGTTTTCGAGGTTATGAAATTTGAATGAATTGAAGTACTTGGTGAGGAAAATAAAATAGTCAGTAGGTACGTAAGTCTAACAAAATAAGTTTATTTATAAAAAATATGACAAATAATTATTAAGCACGTTACAAAGTATTGCGAAATATTATTACTTCTTATTTACAACATATGAAAGGAATTCTACAGGAATCACCCGACTGACCCCGGTGATGGTTATTATTTTGTGTATAAATGCTTCATCTTTCTGTCTTAGTATATTATGACCGATATCTCGCCCTGACTTGAAACGAAGTTAATGTAACTGTGCTGAACATGTCAGTACTATATAGTGACGTACCTCTAGGATGCTTACATGAGAAATTTGAACTTTCTGTGATTCTGGATTTCCAAATTAATTTTGTAAAATATTACGTTGTGGTAGCTTGTGTTTGAAGTATTTCAGAGAGAATCGACTTATCAAACAGGAACTCCGCAAGCTTTTCAGTTCTTTGTGATCGCATCATCCTCTCCAGAGTGGTAATCTTATCAGCAATAATCTTTCTGGTTTTATAGTGTTCCGATAGAAAATTATCGGTGAGGTAATTGACCACCTAAAAAAAACAACTTCTTAAAATGGGTCACATGCATTCAGACGGGAATCGACAAAGTGGTTTTTGATACACCTCTGTGGGTTTACGAAAAATGCAAAAATGTCATATTACTTATTTACATTGATAACTGCAGATTCAAGATGTTCATCACAACCTCTGGAAATATCTAGGCATGAACAAATAACGGGAAGAGTAGCTTCGCTCAAGACAATACTGTTACTTATCGAATCTGTCGACTGGTCACTCATACTGACTTCTTTCATGTGGAATCTAAACCCCAAAGAACGCAGCAGTCGCTTGTCTACTACACTTATATTTCACACCTTTATTACAAGCTATATATTTCGTACGGTAGCAATGTTAATGATATTTCAACACATTGTCTGAATTAAAATACTTGACTGCGCCGGTCTTTGTCTTTCTTAAATCTTATCAATGATATTCATAAAATTTTAATTACATTTATGCAATACTTCAAACCTCAACTTGGAAAATATTTTATTTGCGACATCCAGTATATTTAATTTATTTCCTGCACCGCTGATACTGTACAGTACTGCAACAGTTATTTTAAAAATTGATTTCATTGTACCACAGGGACCAGTCAGTCTCCATTTCATGTTTTCTTTCACGATGCGAATTTCACTCATATTTAGATAGGAAATCAAAAAAAAAAAATTTCAGTAAAAGTTTTGAGCGTTCCGGTTAATCAAATTTTCCTCACACTCTGTAGAATCTAGTCCTAGTCTAGTCTGGAGTAGGCCATCGAACAACCAGATGCTGTGTCTTGCTAGGAATGTTCTGGCATAAGAGTAGTCTGCGTGAGCGTTCAAATTTAAGATTCGGAATGAAAGTATGGAAATATGGAAGTTTGGAATTAAAGTATGGAAACAATTTTATACATTTTTTTAATCAGTGAATATTTTATTATACTTACGTCACGTTCCGCTTCACTTGATTCGCAGGCTTTTATTGTTTGTTCGATCCTCCTTGTACTTTGCAATTCTAAATATAGTGCGTTTTTTAATGCTTCCAATCCACCTTTCCAATGATCTTTTCGTAGCTTGAAATAGATTATCGATTTTTGTTATTATTATACTAGGTACATACCGTATATTATCAGAGCATATCTAGGGCTATCAGATGAAAAATGTGAATGGAGAATGTACATTTGAAATGGAAAACAACTAACGAAGTCAACCTTAATAACTATACTATAAGTGTTCGTACACACTGGCAGCTAACCGTCCAGAGCTCATACACACTGAGTGGCTGGCCGCTGTGTAGTAGGCACGTTTCATATAAATACGATAGGCAGCTAGCCGCCAGTGCGTATGGGCACTTAGATGTTAATAAAATATATCGTCGTTGTTCTGGAAAAATACTAGCTTTGAGCAATTGGACATTGAAGATTTTCAAATGCTTGAAATGCTATACCTCTTTCATTTAGTTTTTTTGTACAAAACTGTTTTTAAGTAAAAGTATAATTTATAAAAATAAGTGTGTTCTTCCATACGGTAGAGTTCGAAATAAGGAACATTTTCGGTATCACTAACTCGAAATGTAATTTTTTCGAATTAGTGTTTTCTTCCAGAACATCGACGATATTTCTAATATAATAATAATATATTTATTACTATAGATGCGAGAGAGAAATAACATTATACATATTTAACTTGCAATATGCGAAAAAACACGACTACCTATATTTAAATTATTTATTTTGTAAAAAAAAATTCCGACATCGTCCATACCACTCTTTCATACGACTTTTCACTATAACTTGAGATGATCACATACATAATTAAAATGTCAAAGGAGAATATTTCCTAGCGTGTGCGGCTTGCCGCTGGTGCACTATGGAATAGAGGGTGGATTCTGATGTAGCTTAAATATAGACTAAATACATTTTTTTATTCATACTCAATTGACTGTCTCTAGGCTTGCCAACTTTTCACCGGGCCCTGCTTTTAGAAAAAAAATACGACGACAGTATAGAAAGAACAGTTTGTTTTATTCTAGAAGTTATTTAGAAGGTATGAGTGTATTTACTCTCGCTTTTCCGTTCACAAGTGTTTGAATCGAGAACTTTTGATAGCCAATCTATAATGTGTTCATTGATATTTTCATCATATTAAATCAATTTTATTAGAGATAGATAATAATGTATCTCACCATTTAACTTACCACTATTTTCAATTCATTAGCTACTTTGGGTTTGATACAATGTATTGATTAAATTTGGCTTTTATCAGCGAAAAATTTTCTCGTAAATCGGTTTCGGTTTTCGTTCCGGCAAAAATGACTGTTTTTTCTGGTTCACCAGCCTCTCTCGTTAGATTTGTACATATTTGACTTACTTGTACACTGTCAGTATTCAGGTTGTCCACATGCATTTCTCCTCGAGTCGTCAGATAACGCAGCATCTCAATAGTTTTGTTTCTTTGTTTAGATGATAACTGAAAGAACATCTTCGATAATCCTGGTCGATTTACCTACAAAACACCCCTCATATTAATAGTTACTTTTTGACAGTTAATCAAATATTTATTAAAATGTTATATACATAATATTGGACGAGAAGGTTGGGAGGTTGCCCTGGTCAGGTAACATGCACCGTATTACAATGATTCGGTAAAAAGAGTGATGTCCAGTAACCGAACATGAAGAGGTAGGCTAAATATTCGCTGGCTGGACGGAGCCATAAATGTCTGACTCGAAGACCCGCGCTGGTTTGCAGCCACTTCGGACAGAGAGAGTTGTCGTCTTCTGATAATGATGATGATGATACAAAAAAATAATCAAATGAGACTATATTTATATAATACTAGTGAGTACCCGGCATGCGTTGCAATGCCACTCAAAGTTTGTGTTTTAATTCTGTTTATTGAACTGCTTTTGGATTAGAGGTCTGCACTGGCTGAAATTTCATAGACTTACCCGGTTCGAGCCAATCATCTTCAGGTCTGGCCTGACCCGAACACGAGTTTCAATATCACACTTGTTATAACACAATATTTTTGTTTTTCGTCTGGTGCGTACACGAATAAATTAGAAGGGTTTTTCCTAGATGTCGCTGTATGTACGTATTTGATTCTTTTTTTCATTTTTTTTTCTTCAGAACCCTTCACGGGTGTGTGCACAACAACTCACCAACGTTTCATCGAAATCGTATGAATGGTAAAGGAACGCGTAAAGGACAAACAAACATTTATTTTATATAATATTTCCCGGCATGATCACAATAAGTCCTTCCTGAAAGTTTCGTCGCGATCGGTTGAGTAGTTTAGGAGCCTATAAGATCCGGACAAACCAACAAACCAACAAACAGACGTTCATTTTTATATATATAGATGGATAAATTGTTAACTTGGGGTGTGCGCAAAGGGTCCAAATGACTATAAGAAAACAACAATTTCTTTTCAAGTTTGACAATAGGTGCATTAATATCTAAATAAGTAATTTGGTAATTTCATCATTCATTAAACTATTGTTGATATTTCTAATGTGGATTAAATGTTATGAAAAAATCCACTATGTTATTATCTAAAATTTTATTGTTAGTACCCTACGCGAGTAAATCGAATTTACATTTCTAAATTCGGTTTCCGCTCTCACGAATTTACATGAAGGGTGTCTCCATAGTTCATTTCTTTTCTTAAAAGCTTTTGTTTTACAATAACTGTCAAACAGGCATATTTCTATTCGTTTTTCTATTCCTATCTCTTTGGACATTTGAGACACCTGACAATGGTTGTTGAAAAAAATACCCAAAATCGTGTGTCTCAAAATTTAATTGTATGCTCAATGTTCGTTTCAGATATTCCATGTTTTTGAAGGCGTACGATAGCAAAAGGCAAAATACTAACTGTGAAAAAAAACACCTATATAATCGTTCAATTTGGACAAATTACCTATTTTTTATTCACCATTCACTTAGTGTAAAACTATAAAATGCTGATAAATAATACTTACAGTATCATAAGAAAAAAAGCTGGCCATAGCTAAGTAGTTAATTGTGATCGATATATCTGTTTTAATTTGCAATATCAAAGTGTTAGAGCAAATTGTTGGCATTTCCATCTCTTCATTACTTAAATGACGTCCTTCTGCAAATACATGCGTATTTTAAACCTAATAATTTGGAAAGAGTCCCAAGCAGAAAAAAACATTATTTAAATTGCTTTAACAATTTTATATTGTATAAATTTCAAATTACATACCATCGTTGGGTTGCTCCTTCAAAGACTGTTTACTGAATCCAGTTGTAGAAGATATTCCATATGCAGTGAATAGGACACAGTATAAGAATTTCCGATTCATTCTTTAATCGACGAGATTTATTTATACAATAAACAACCACTTGCTTATATTATTCTAACTAAAATCATGACAAAACCTACACCCACTATTTAAATTATCTTATTACATTAACCCGCTGGCAGCTACTGAAATATAGGGATAATATTTTTCAATACGAAAAATTTCAAAATAATTTCAACCGTACCAAAAAGTTCTTGACAGGTTCATTAAACCAAGTCAAAGCTTTGAAGGTTTAAAAAAATGGGGTATAAGTGTTCATTCAAGGCATTCATTGACTTCCATTATATTTATTGTAAATGGCTCTCCTTGAAAATTGGATAACCCATAAAAATGACCAATATATATTCTTTATACAATAATTCCAATGTAAGATTAGAGTATCTTAGATCTTAGATGGAGATTTTATGTGTGAAAAGAATTTCAAAACTTCATATTCTGAGACAGTGACATCTATTAATGAGAAGAACTACTTTTGAATGATTTTCTTTGAACTAGGTAACTATATATGTAGGTCATTTTTTCTTTTTTTTTCATTTCACATTCATAGCTTATTAAGGGCCAAAATAGAGCTGCTAAACGAAGCTATCTTGGCATTAAGCTTTTCGTTAATGTTAAATATAGTTTTCAAAATTAAAAAGTTAAAGAAATCATTTATCAATATTTTTTATTAATAAATGTCACCATCGCAGAATCTGATGCTCTTAATTAACCCTTGACTGATTGTGTTGGTAACGTAAATTAAGTGTTCTTAAATTTCCATTCCCGTCTTGTTCTCCCACCGTTTATCTATTCATCCATTATCACCTCTCGCCACTCCTACTCAGTATGGCCACAGTTTTGAACGGATTCACTTAGAGGACCTCCTGTAACAACTTTTGAATCTATTCGTGTTGTATAAACTTAAACAAATACAATTTTTTGAATCACACGGATCTCAAGGGGTTTTAATGTAGATAATAGTTTTTATCTTAAAAACGGATGCAGGCAAAACATTTCATAGTGCTGCAAAAATTAATAAACGCAACAACAATGATTGACCACTTAAGATTCTTTTTTAGACGGAAGAAGTATAAAATGTAATATGAAATAGTTGTTTTTGTTTCATTATTTTAAAATTAATAAAAAACGAAAAAAAAAACAACTATGCATTTAGAAGTATTAAATGTTAGGTTTATATTAGATTTTGGGTCATGGTAGCCAAAGGTAAAATAATATCCTACTCAACCTAGGTACGAAAGCAAGTCATGATCTGAAATCCGTAGCGAAACATCAAAACATCTTATATTCCCAGTCTAACTTAGGGTAATACAGCTTTCGCAATAATTTTGTTAAGATAGCAAGCACATTATGAAAGAGGTTTGAAATTGAAAATTTGATCGAAATCTAGTATGCAATCCTTTGACACGACCCATTATTATTTAGTGCGAATCGTGCCCAGAACTTTCATCGAATCATCTCTTATTGCGCAGTCAAGAAAAATACAACATAGTAATTTGTTAAATCGCTCATTTGGAAATAGGGCTTAGTGTAGAAATTGGTGAGAACCTTCCTAGGTCGCATTCCAAGCCCTTACAGAATCAATGAAGTGTGATCTTAGTGTTGCAGGGATTACGTATTTTTTTCGACAGTGGGACGTCGTGAGCGGTCGGGCGCGGTCGTGAGTTAGACCCTTGGCACTGACCATCAGGTAACCTTTTGCTGTCGCGTAACAATTTCGCGGGCTTGATTTTTTTCAAATGTCAATTGTGTTTTTTTGTATTTGTTTTTATTTTAAATTGTAAACTCTGTACATGTAACTACTAACTGAAATAAATACTGATTTGACTGAGTGAACGAGCTTGTTGAAGTGTACCCGAAACACCTCCCCATCATTGTCAGCTCGCCAGACGAAAGTTTTACTCACACCTTGTATAAAACTATTTATAATGATGGTTTCTACACTACATTATTTGTTATCAACCAATATAACAACAGCCGTGTGCATATAGTTTTTATTTTTCACTACTTAAAAAATGATTTTCCTGGTTTGGCAGAAACATAAAAAGAAAATATTTAATAATTGTAGCAATATCTTGTCGAATCCTCCACAAATGCCACCTTTTATGAAAAAGCTAATTTATGTTCCAGCAATTCGAATGTGCATTTTTTTCTCATTTTAACAAAAATAGAATTGATTTGACAATATTTTATTTTTGGGGAGTAACTACCATTTTCCTTCAGTTGCTTAAAATAAGCACATTATTTGGGAAACAACATAACAATGAAAAAATAATACTTTAATACCATATAAAAGTATACTTTAATACTATATTAGAGTATTATTTTTTCATTGGGTTGCTCATAATAACTGTAAGTGGCCAAAAATAGTATGCATGACTCTAATATGAAAATTTATTTTCACTGTGACAGACTGAAAAACATTCTACTGAAATTAATCTAATGTAGAGGCTTGTTAATTTGTGATTGTTATTTCATATATTTTTTGATTGCTGTAGTTGTACAACATATAATAAATCTTAAATTAAAATTAAATATAACACTGAAATCTATTTTATCAATATAATTGATGGTTTTTTATAAGGAGTGATTAATTATGTAGCCCTAATTATAAAACTGTAAAAGTGCCAAGCTTGTAACTCTATTTACCTTTAGTGTAAGTATGCAATTATACTACCTAAATCATTTTTATTTTATTGGTTTGCGTGTAGTAATTACGTGGTTAAAAGATAGTAATTTATGTGTTATCAAAACTGCAGATGTCTGTTGTACATGCTAAAGAACCATTTCGTTTTTTCGAATTTTTTTTTTTGTGAACTTGACCCATAGTGACTGTCAAATTAGACGTGATTTTGAAATCATAAATAAAATTTTGACGTGATCTTTATAACCTTATTCCAAATAAACATTACAATGAAATTTATAAAAACATTATAGTTGTGTATGAGTGAATAGTATTGTATAATGTAAATAGCATTGTATATGAGTGATTAGCGCTGATTGACTTCAGTATTTTCCACAATTTTTTTAATGTATTCAGCATCACAAGAAAAAGATACCTCATTAATTTGTTTTATTGTCTGCTACCTTTTGGGGTCGCAAACAATATTAGCCGGTACATTATATATTAATGCCATTCAAGTGATCCAGGTTTTTACAAAAGTAAAACATATAACAATGAAATATTTCAATTAGTTTTCAGGCAAAATTATCTATAAGGTATTCAAAACCTACTGATGATAGCGACACTGGTATTTGCTGATGATCTGATTCAATTACCAAGTGCTCTATAAAGCTTACTTAAGACGCATTATTGTAACATAAGCATTTATAATAATATTGCTAAGTGCTTACAAGTGTTAACATTCAATGATGAAGATTCTTGCAGTGTTCTTAATGATTGCCTGCGTAGAAATAAAGGCTCTAGATCAGGCTACGTGTTTGGGAGAAGTTGTTAATATGAAAATTCATCAAACTGATGCAAAAAATGGTGGTAAGCAGCTATTGAATAAGTTCATTTTGTTATATGAAACTCATTAAATACTGAAACAGTTAAGCTACAAAACTATTTAATGTGATTCAATTGAAAATTTCATTTTCATTTCTGTATTGATGTTTGATTAATTGTTAAGATGAGTGCAGTGCAGTTTTTGCTGGGTTTACCGAAGATGTGGCTGATGACCTTCTAAGATATGCAAGAAGACATGTAGATTATTCATATGAATATCTTTTTTTATCGAATCTGTTTGCCGGTGTAAAAAATAATCGACCAGGACTTAGTACGTTTTTCTTCAAACTAAGTAACAAAATGTGGGATGATTCTATAGACATGCTGCAACACTTAACAGAAAGAGGTAAGTGTAAGCCGAAACTATACGGGCAATTTTTTGTTAACCAGAGCAGACGGATTCTAGAAGCCCACCGTTTGAAGGGTGAGGCGAGCAGGGTTGAGGCTCTCTACCCGGCTAGTGTCAGTCAGTCTACCCAGGTCTCTCCATGACCGCTGATATAAGAGGAAGCTACTTGTTCCGTTAGTAATAATTTAATCACTGAACTCCCACTTAGCCAAGATAGCATCCATTTTTGAAACTCAATACACAGATTTTGCCCAAATATAGGTTGTCAGTTTGAAACTGACTTACGCTGATGATATACTTATAATAAGATGAAAAAGGCAGAGTATTCAGTTACGAAAGGATTATAAATTATAGTTAAGAGCGATTAGCTAACCACTAGTTCTGTCCTAACCCTATGCATCTATCCCTACTCTCACTACCTTTAAAAAGGAGAGGTTGAACAAGTGAATGATAAGCAGTTCTCTTAGATAAACTTCTGTTGTGATAAACTCCATTAGGAGTTCATATGCTCCACATTGCGAGTGGACATGGTTTAAAAAAGTTTATAATATGTATATATTTTGGCATTACGCCTTCGTTTGTCGGCTTCTGTGGTCTAGCAGTAAGAACTTTGCCTCGAGTATAAGATTTTTCAATTTCAAAATATTTGGCGGGTTGGCATGTAATCTGTAATGCCAAAATTTTTTTTTATTTAAAAAAATATGTTAAAACTATGTACTATAATTCTTTTGGAAATAAATACTTTGCTATTTTTACCTTATTGTAAAGAAGTTCTTCCAAGTAAGTGCCAATTCAATCAATCAAAGATATTTATTCTATATTACTTTTATTATACTCATTTTTCTTCTATAATCATAAATATATTTTTTCACCACATTTTTCACGCATGACGCATTTCACACTATTTTGTCATTATAATCGATAAATACTTGCCATTGATATGTGATTATAATATATTTTTTTCAGGAGGTAGATTCAAAGAATTTTACGCTCATATCTCATCTAAAAGGCAGAACTTGAGATTTAATGAAATCGAAGCTCTCGCATATACTCTTGATACTCAAAAAAGTTTGTCTGATGATGCTAACTACATGATGAAAATTGCAATAACTCGTGGTAAACCAGAATATGAGGTAAAAGTTGAATCTTAAGTTTTTGTTTAGAATGGTTGGTAATAGAGAAGTGTTTTCTAAATATTTCTTGCGATGGAACACTTCGCAAATCCTGAAACACCCACCTTGTTTATTTTTTAGGATAATTAATACTCTATACAGTTTCTATAAAAAAAAACAATTATGATTTATTTAGATATTATTTTTAAACCATAACACATAAAAATATAAGTGAAGGTCCAGGACTTCTACGATTTTGGGTACATGAATTGAAAATCTTCTTGGTATCATCATACATAATGTTAGTAAATCGAATTCTTATATCTGGTGTGGCGTCGAGCCTGTTCTTGGACATTTATAGTATAGATACTAGGGCATTCAATCCCAGAGCCCTTTTACGATCCCGGGATTTCGGGATTCAGAATTTCTCAATCCCGAGATCCCGGGATCCCGGAATTGGTCATTAAGAGTAATTTCATGTGTTAAGTTACATTTAAAATTTTATTTGTGTCCATTATGGCTTCAATTGGAATGTATATATGACTAAATATTTTTTTGGGTATTGGAATGATTTTTTTTTAATTTAAAATCAGACATTAAAAAAAAGAGAAATATTTAATATAAAAACGTTTAATTATTAAAGAACGTATTTTAGAAAAGCTTTAAAACATTGTCGTCCATTCATTTAAGAAACGGTCCTCCATTTAAAATTGGTTAAGAACGGCTCTTACAAATTTTGAGAAGGAGGGAGGTTACAAAAGGTTATATTAATTGTGTAGGTTTTATAAAAAAACTATGTACATTAACTAACCGAGGTTCACGTTTTAGTTAATCAGGAAGCCTTAATTTGATATTATGAATAATTTTATAGCATTTAGTGAATCCCGAAATCCCGGGATTGATATTCAGATTGAATAATTGACCGGGATCGGGATTGAAGGCCCTAGTAGTAACATTATGAGGTTTCAGTGCAACACCATCAAATATTCGAATCCCTAAATGGAAATTTGCATGCATTCTTTTTCATCTGACAGCATAAACGTCATATTTATTAGTTCACATATTCTACCGTGCCTGTAGCCGAGTGTTTAACGCACTTCACATTTGACAATAATTTCTGTTTCTTTTAGGTGGCTTCCTACATTGACAAATTTTTCAACCATAAAACAAATCTGATCAGAAAGTTGTCTGGATATATAAGAGACTTGACAAGTTTCAACTTAGAGTCAATGGATACATCATCTGTGGCCATGTTCATATTTGATGATTATCTGAAGAAGAGCTTAGAGTCGGAAACGTTTGGTTGGTGAAATACCGTTACATTGCTATTACAATTAAATTGATCTATTTAATAATATCGATTCCAGTGTTAACTGGCTTACTATAAAAAATATCAATATCCTATCTGGTTAATTCAAATATTTTAATTTTAAAAGATCAAATCTAATTTAAAAAATTCCATTATCAATAAAAAATCTGAACACAACCCTTTTTTTATTCTTTAGAAAAGTAAATAAATAGAAGAAAAATATTAAAATAATAGCAAGTTGCCAGATACTTTATAAATTTTAACCCATCTTATCGCTTGGGCAGAACTCTTACCGCTAGACCACAAGGTCGACTGAAATATCTCTGCAAAATGCTTTCCGATGTAAGGGGAGGCTACTTTAAAAAGGAGAGAGGGGAGGGTCAAATAAATACAATATTGCATATGTTGTGAAATTTGAATTATTTATTGACAATATTTAAATATATTATATAGAAGCGAAGCAAGCGATTCTTTCTGTAAAACTACATTAATTCGGGATGAGCAATGTGAAAATATTCTTTCAAATATAAATATGTTTTAGAGAGTTATTTAATTGAACATATTCCATGATTGCCATCTGATTTGACTCAAGCCACAAATGAAATTGCTTTATAATATATAGAGTTCCTTTGTGTTGCTTTGTTAAATTAGATGTAATACAAATATTGAACGAAAAGAAATTTGTTCTTCTACTTAAAAAGGGCTGCATTGATGTAAACTATATTTTTTTCTATATTTCAAAGGGTATATTGTACATCACAAATCTATTTGAAATGTTAACCAACTTAATCTCCTTTTTCTAGATTTGATGCGCAAAGCATCACTTGGCTCTGTTGACGAGGAACTTTTCTAACCTCTCCAGTTGTCCATTGTTTTGTGAATTCGCAAAATTCTGAAATTGATACGTCCTTCGATATCAATCCGATTACTCTTCGACGTTCTGAATGTTTCATATCTCATCATCAGGTGTAGTTTTATATATGTTTATCCGACAGTCATACGATATTTCCGATGAGTATAAAGAAAAGGTCAATGTGTTTTTACTATTTTGAATAAAAAGGACGATTTAAATTTACTCTGCCGAAAACAAATAAGCAAGAAGCAAGCAAGCTCTGTTTATTTTTAATAAAAAGAGGGATAAACTTTATTAGGAGTTTGGATTCTTTTTTGTTCTCTCTTTTTTTGGGCAACAACTTCCTCACTATCCGATTCCTTAATATCGGCGTCGACTCTTTCTAAAACCGAACTATCAGCGACGGGTCGCGAGAATACCCGAGGAATAGGGACGACGGTTTGCATGTTTGTATAAGTTTTGGCACGTGCTCTATCTGGTAGATGTTCATTTCCTGCCCGATTCAAAAGAATATGCCCCGTAACTTTGGGTGTGAGTCCATATTTACTGAAATAATCCTTAGCTCCAGTCATATGATAGCCAATATGTGGTCCGTGTGGACCTTGGAGGTCCGTTGTAATATTTGGATTATCGATATCGATGTGTATTTCGTACGGCACCGCTGTGTTGTGCCTGATCTTCAGATTGACAGTTCCTTCCATCTCCACCGGATACCAAACAGTAGTAATGTCACCGTGGGAACTCAACTGAAAGACTTCATCCACCATGGTCACGTGAAATTGTTGATGGTCAAAGTTAATGCGCTTTTCCTTCTCTGGTATAGCATTAAAGAATTCGTTGATTTTTTCCAAGGCTTTGGAAAAGGCGTTACTACGCTGCAGATTGAGTTCTGCATTAGTCAATCGACGGTTTTCTCTCAAGTCTACATCAACATTTTCATTGTATCTCCACGCGCCTACTCTAGAAGCGCTATGCTGGTATGGGGTACTCGCCTCGGCAGCAGCGTTTAGTCTATGCACAGTCATTAGAACAGTGATATTTCAAATTCGCCCAGTGGAAAAAATTGACGCAGTCTCTCTGTAGTCACCTGAAAATTAAATTACTTAATTTCTTTCAAGTTTTTTGCAATCAAAAGAAAGAAGTTAGAAGAGATATACGCAAGAAAAGATTTAGATGTGCAACATTAAGCCTTCATTTCTACAATACATACATATTGATTGTAGTAGTAAAGTGTGTAATCAAAGCTTAATAATATGTGTCCTTTAATCTAAGCTGAAACTGATATAATATGAATCAAGTTTCAACAGAATTTCGGATATTAAAAAAAAAGTAAAAAATTGTCTGCTATTTCATTTTTTGAACAAGAATTCAATGAAAAATTCTGTTCCACTTTCAGAATACTTTAGTAAACTCCCGATTTGTTTGGTCAAGCACAACTATTATCATATCTGATAAATTTGTAACCGAATAAAACAGAACATGATTAAACCAGTGCTTCGAACCGGAACTGAACCGAAAACCGAAAGAAAGCGATATTTAACGGAATAAAACCGGAACCGAACCGATATATATATATTTACTTGAACAGGAATGAAAAAAAATATAACAGTGCTTGCTGTTGGTGCAAGATGGAATTTCAATATCAAATTTTAATTGCTCAAATTTTCATGTATTTTGTCACTAACGACTTGGATTTCGGCTTTCGTCATCTTCAGACATTCGACAGTTACACGAACGAACTCGCCCTTATTGTATCCTTTACGTGAGATGAGTTTGTAAAATAATCGTAAATTACTCTAGAAATCAAAACAATTAATTTCCAGAATAATACGTCATCTGATATGTACCTTAGCAAAACCCACCAATTTAAAATCAGTAGGTATCTCTCCGCTAAATTTGTTAACAATTACATTTTAACAACGATTGGTTCTCATAATCGCCTGCAATTGCAGGGTCCTATGAATTTGAAATTATTTATGTGAATATTTTCCCAATTAAGATTTAATATCGATGGCCGAGTTCCATAGGACGATAATAATTTTTTTGAGTTAAGTAAGCTATTAAATTCGAACACCGCTCTTCTACAGTTCCACAAAAGTACACTTTGTAAAATGTACAGGTATTCTCTCAAAAGGCAGATATTTGAATATGGAAATTAGCAAAAGTAAATAATTTTTCAGTTCCAAAAACATACTTATCGAAATATCTAATTGTGGAAATAAATTTTTGTGAATCGTGGCGTTCCATGAAGAAACCACCTTTAATCACAAAACAATAAACTATTGACCACCTATTTGAATAAAAAAGTAATACAAATAATAAGCCTCTCACTCTTTTACGAGTCAGTTTAGATGAGTCAAAACTTTGATCGGCCATATCTCAAAACTACCGATTTCTAGTTGTATTACTACGAAACTAGGCCATCGATATGTTTTCTTAATTTATCTCATATATAAACTATTTACATTTTATGTCAGTTCGAGTTCATTCGTGTACTCGAATACCTGGAGATACCGAAAGGCGAAACCCGGTTCTTTAGAGAAGAAATACTTGAAAATGTATAAAATTTTAATTATTCAAATTTGTATTTAAACTGCATTATTCTGTTTGTTTGGATACAAATATTAAAACCGTAACAACTGTTATGTTTCCTTCCGAAACAGGTTTTCAATGTGAAGAGATTTGTCGATAGAACACGGCGTAGTTCACATTCAACACATAAATATAAATAAACAAGACTTAAAATGGAAATTAAAAAAACTGGTATTTTTAAAACAAAAATATCTTCTAAAATTTATGTTGGAAATAAGTGAATGCAATATGGAAAGATGATACGACAGGGATCAATTGTTAAGTTTATGACAATTTAAAGAATGTATATATTATACTACTGATACCTGCAAGTTGATAGGACTCGACTCGTCTTCTCAAAAGAGTAGATACTGATGAAATAATGCATTTCCTCCTTCTTATATAGTGAAAATTAAACAGATTGTTTTTGATGGTGGTATGAGGAAAAACATTCGATAAATTATAAACAATACTCCCAACCGCACCAAAAAAATGTTACTCACGTAAACAAAATAAATAGTACTCTCTATTATGTTGATACCTAAGGATTGTTTATCTAAAAACATGAAAAACTGAAACCCACCCATTAGCCACAGATAATAAATATAGCACACTATTATAAAAATACGCAAACGGAAATTATAATATATTTTTTTTTGTATATCCTGTCCATACGCAAAACATGTTGTCGACGATAAAACACTTTCCTTTCGTTACATTCATTTCTCCACATGACAAAATTGCATTTCGTTCAGATGTAGAAGGACAAAAACATTAAATATTTTCAATGTCGTCCTCAAAATTGAAATTATTCAGGAGAAAATAAAAACTATTTTTATCGAAAACATTATACGGTGAGTTGCGTTATGAATCTTTGAAATGCACTCCGATAAATACTCATGTTTGCAAATACGGGATTATACGCAGGGATTGTCAATATAATAGTGACTTACATCAAGTGGTCGGGTCAGAATTTTTAAACCTAAAAACAAATATAAAATGATGTCTCCCTTCCAAAAAGTGGTCAATTTATCTTTCTAATTTTCGTCATTTGGCCGAGACCTGCTCTGTCGTCTTTAAAACGAGATTCAAACATTAACTTGTTTCTGTATTTTTTGAGGGTTACATCAATTGGTCAAAACACCGTCGATATAATGCTTAAAAATCAATATAATAGATAACAACATTATCTATAACAGTATTATTATACATGGAAGTGTACAAAATCTCAATAATCCAAATTTAGTATTATTATACTGAAACAAGAACTTAATATCTTAACTTCATTCCAGTGAATACGATCCAAACAATGAAACAATAACTAGCCATGATTTTTCTGTTTCGGAGAGAAATTTATAAGCATTTAGGCACTTTTTGCAAAGATAGGTCATCCGAATAAATAGGCTATGGTATAATTATTGATCTCTACTATATAGCGCAAAATACATGTAGAAATCTGTATGTTTGTATGTATGTCTGTCGGTCATAACAACTCTTCCCAAACGGCGCACATTAGTGAAGTGAAATTTTCACACGTCATTTTGGCTGAAATTGTTAGTTCAACAACGCTATATTTTGACGTTTCAATGTGGGATGAAAGAAGTAATAATAATAGTCGCCTAGCAACAGTTCAATACTAATATATTCTGCAAGTGACAGTTGAGATAGTAACGCGAACGAAGATATTTGTAATATAAAATTAAATTAAAAATTGAAAACTTAGTTATTCCACTTGGTTTAACACTAACGTGACGCGTTTCGCCTAGTTAGTCTGAAGATGCTTTTTAAAGAGACGAAACGCGTCACGTTAGTGATAAACCAAGTGGCATAACTAAGTTATCAATTTTAAATTTAATTTTATATTAAAAATGAACTTCCACAAAGTTACCGTCGAATCCATAGAAGATATTTGAGTTAAATATTGAGTTTCATGTTTGCGATTTGGTTAAAAGTGAGTGGTAAATTCGTAAAACTTGGTGTGCATCTGAAATCGTCATCGAGAATTAGCGTATGACTCTGATCGTATGTTTAATTTGTGGCGCTGCAGGAGCCATTATTAAATGCAGATGAACAAGATGTCTATCGGGAAGTTCTGCGTAGCCATAACAAGAGTGCAGGTGGCAAAATTGTTATCATTTATTTTAGCTGGTTTCAACTCTTAACATTATTATTAATTGGTTGACTATATTTTGTGGGTGTAACAAAAGAGGTACGGTTGATGGTGATATTTTCAAATATCAACATTAGCTAGCCAACGTCTAAATTTAATAACCTAATATAATTGTTGACCATCTTGGGCGAAGCCAGGTAAAAAATACTTGTATTTAAATAAATGATCGGAATAGATTGTCTCTTTTTACATTTGCTAATCAGCTTGTAGAGAAAAAAACTTGATTTTCATAATCTAGAAACTCCTTGTGCCTCTAATTTTTCTGGTATACACAGTATGAAAACGTATATATAATTAGCTGCAAAACATAAATACAACAATGTACCGACTGATACATCTGATGATTATGGTATACCTTTCCAGAGTAGGTGCAAAAAAAACATATGTGTAAAAATTTGAATCGATTATTTTCTCGTTTAGTTTTACTAGTCTAATTAATTCAAAACAGTTTGTTTTTCCTTTATATATAGACGCGTTTTAAATAATAGAAACTTTATTAAAAAAAATAACGTACATGCAGTGGAGTAGCTAGAGGTTTTGCCGCCACCCCGCCCCTCATTTTTCATTAAAAAATGATTTAATATTTACAATAGTGCTGGATAACGGGTATCTTTAAAATTACCTACTATTCATTTTACATCATAAACCATCACAGTACAGAGAAATTACGAATAAAAAATCATATTTAAAAATATGTGCTATAATTTTTCATATTGTAGAGTCTCGCAGGCTTCTTCTTGAAATATATCAAACAATCTAGTCTTTAAAATAATTTTTATATTTCTTATTTATATAAAAAATAGAAAATTACTGATGTACAATCCATTAATATACTGTACATTAAAATTGTAAATTAATTTAGGACAATATATTCAGCAGACTTTAGTAACACTACGTTAACTATTCGCAACAAAATTATTTTACCTTGCTTTGCTCTTAGCAAAATAATCATCAACATTATCAAAATCTATTTTATCTGCCAGTTCGTGTTCTATTGAAATTATTGTAAGATTTTTGAATAGCACATTGCTCACTGTCGATTTATTAATTCCAGCCACCAAATGATAATTCAGCATCCTCTGACTGTTCACAACAATTTCTTGTTTCTGCCTCCACATTTAGGCTTCTCGCAATCCTTAGATTATTTTTATTTGTTTATTACCAACGGAATTTTCTGTTCATTTTCAAAAATGCTGCTTCCAAGAATATATTTTGTCAATGAGTAAAAAAAACATTCATTCACTGAATTTTACTGCTATGTATATGAAGTTTCATTTATATGTAGATATTGTGATATGAAAAGTATTTTTTAATTACAAAATTTGGGCGCTTCCGGTTGGCTATCTTGAAAACTTATGTAGATGTGTTGTTGTGTTAACACACTGACACGCATGATAGTAAGCACACCAAAACATTTCAAGGTCATTCATTGTTCATGTTAATTTTTGAGGAATGATTATGAGTACACGTTAACAGTTAATTTTTGTAAATATAGCTTCTATATGTAACCACGTCCGCTCCCAATGTAGAGCATATCTCAACAGAAGTTCTGGAATATCTGCTTGTCACTCAATTCCGCAACTCCTTTTCCAAAGTGAGTAGGGATAGGATAGGGCTAGACTAGTGGTTATTGAATTGCTCTGGCTACACCCCGTTTTTGGGATCGGATTTGTGGAAAGGAATTTAAGCCTTCAAACAAAAATCGTAGTGAGATTCGAACTCTTGAATACGAAAAATTGAAACCAACAACATTGACCGCTCAGCAACAGGTTCAGAATTTTTATTATACACTAGTTTTGTTCAGAAAACCTACACTTAATGAATAAATTATTATATTGTTATCATTTACTTGTAGTTACTTAAATTCTTTTCTTCTTCCAAATATACTATTATTTTTCTAGAAAATGAATTTTTAATCTTCGGTGTCTTTCTGATGAATCAAAAAATAATCTTTATACAAAACTATAATAACTGGTAATGATGTGGCTAAAATATCTTCAGCTACAGCTACATTACCAGTGGCGGACTAGCCTATACAAGCCAGGTTGCCTGATAGCAAGTGGGCCCCGCTGTGTGCTAAGTGCCCTCAGTAAAATCAAATAACTTTTTAACTATTTCATTATACGTGTTAAAGGATAAAGCACTTTGGGTATCAATACAAACAAATATGTTTTCTTACGATATACACTAGTCATGATTAAATACATATTCTCTTGTCTGTTTTAGCTGTTTGTAACATGTGAACTTTTATAATTATCACCTAATTATTAGTACATTACATAGGAATCAGTATATAGGGTAGGGGCCACCTCCTAATTTTGGGTGGGTTAATTGACTCCTGGCAACCAATATTTTTAGAGCCAGTCCACCACTGATCAATATAAGTTTTTTCGGTGAAGTATTTTAGTTTAACTGATTTCATGTTGATTTGTGGTAAATTTGGATGCAATATTAATAGAAATACAAAATTATAGGTTTCCGATGTGGAATGAAACATAGCAAATTAAAAATCCAGGAATACAAAAAAAAAACATTTTATTTGCTATAATTACTAATTCAAATTATTCAAGAAAATCAAAACACATTAATTTATCACTTATATACAATAGTAATGAGACATTGCCTTTTTATTATGTAGTTATGTCACATTGCCAATTGAATAATATAGCAGTCGAAATTGGTCACTACAATTTAGTGGTTAATTACAAATTAATTTAAATTCGTGTAAACTATCAATGCTGCTTACTTCAAATTTGAATCATTCATTCTTTCTAACCTTTTGTAAGTTATGTCACTATCGTTAGTCCCGGGTTTTCCCTTTTGGCATCTTTGGGCATTCGAGTGCATGGATGGACTCGAACTGACCGATCTGACTGAGTTATCCGTAACATAAATTAAATATGCTTACTTTGTATTTAGAACTGAAATTCAATATTTGTCAAAGGTACTGCTAACTTTCAATGCGGTCAATATATCTGCATGCAACTTGTCGCTGAGAAAAGTGGGACTTTTATGATTCTACATTTATATTCTATATCGCTATTCTCGATACATTTAAACAAGTCCAGGCTATTGTTTTTTTTAATGTTATAGACGAGCACTCGCCAACTGGTGGTACGTGGAGTTGATGTAGAAACGTCATTGGAGTCAAAAATCCATAATCATTTTTCAAACATGCAGCCACAAATACTACACTAATTAATTTAGCGATATTACCATTTCATATGTAAAAACGTTTTTATGATCATTTTTTTTACGTCTGTACTGGTTATTAAAAAAAAACATGCTACAGATTTGATAACTTTGTAATTCCACTTGTTGGATTACTAGTTGTCTCTCTGAGAAGCATCTTCAGACTAACTCCTTCATAAAGTTTTTATTCTACTTACAAAAGTATAATACATAAATGTTTACGTTATAAATAAAAGCCTTTCGACAGAGTTAGTCTCAAGATGCTTCTCAAAGAGGTGAAACACGTGACACAACTAGTAACACAACCAGTGGAATAACAATGTTATCAATTCGACTTCATTGACATTCAACTATTTCTTTTGATTGATTGTAATAATAAAGTTTTCAAAATTCAATATAGCATTTTGAGGAATACCTCAATCAACTGAGATCAGATTCAAAATTCTGAAATCAAATAAACACAAAATTTAATTGAATTAGATATTTTGATTCTGATGATCTTGATATTGGTAATTTAATTTGTTGTTTTGCTCAAAGTATAATTATTTCTAATGATCTTACTGTTGCCATTGTTTTACCAAAATATGAATTTCATTACTGTTTTATGAGATCCTCAAATTACATGAATATCTGTTTATAAATCATTGGACAATATTTTCCTCATCACTAGAGATCACTGTGTCGAATTCTGATCCTTTTCACATTTGATATAAATATAGTTTAATTTGTACCAAACATACTAGCTGGTAAAATAAATAAAACATATAAATAATATATTTTACCGAATTTAAATTGATTTACTTTTCAATGATATACTATAACAAAAATACATAATGCTAGAGCAAATCCTCTACTCTGCACTCTCCTAGACTTCTACTGAATGCGACATCATAAATGAATAGTTTTTTACAGACATTTGTACTTCACATTGAGTTTGAAAATGAACATAAATGTTTGTGATATTAAACAAAGAAAATACTTTTCAATAACATTTGTAAGATATATAATGTATGTATTGCCGATATTTCACGAGGAATCATCATGGATTAACAGTATATTCCAACTATTCGAATAGTTTCTGAAGTATAAAAATAATATTAAAAATTTGATTTGAATAATTACTGATATAACATCATATAAATACCCATTCAAATACCGTTCAATTTTATTACAATATTTGAAATTTGCAGCTGCTTTGGATTACTACAACAGTATTTCTTCAATTACTGAAATTACGGCAGGTTTAAAGGGTTTTTTAGTCCCGAATCATTCGTCAAGCTCATTTTGGTGAAGATATTGAAAACCATTAACCGGGATATTCATTATGGTTCTTGAAATCTAGAGAAATTGTGATGTGGTCTTTCGTTGATTTTGTAAAATATTTCATTAAAAATTATTACGAATAATATTCGAATTGTTTAAAAAAGGGCCAAATATATTGAAAATTCAATTGTGGGCGTCCATGACGCAGTTGGTAGCGTTGCTGGCTACAGTTACGGATGTCTCGGGTTCAATTCTCGGTGCGGACGGTTTTCATAGATTGATCTTTCAATCGATTTATGGATTTCTGTTTGTAGTCCGAGTGTTTGTGATGTCTAAAAAAAACCCCCCTGCCTCACCCATCCGATCCTCACGGGGCGTAGCGAGAGCGATTACCTATCCACTAGTCCTGGCCCTATCCTTCTATCCCTACTCCCTTCGAAAAACGAGATGTTGAGCAACTGAGTAAGAAGCAGTTCTCATAGAAAAATTCTGTTAAGATACCTCCATTAGGAGACCATATGCTCCACATTGGGAGCGTACATGGAAAAAATATATCTGGTTGAAAAAACCATATAGGGCTTTATAAATGACTAACTAATAAAATTTGGATTATTGAGATTTTGTACACTTCCATGTATTTTGTCAATAACGACGCGGGTTTCGCCTTTCGGCATCTTCAGGCATTCGAGCTCACGAATGGACTCGAACTGACAGACAGTAAACAGTGTCTAACGTTTATATAGAAGATACAAATACAACAAATATTATTTACGAGGTAAAATATTATACGTATATGAGCTAATACCTGAGTTAACATTTCGAGAATTGCTTTAATCCTTATTTTGTAAACAACACATTAGCAGTGGCGAATTGCCACTTTCCAACTTCTTTTAGAATTACCAGTGATTTTACAATTATAATAGCATTGTGGGTTTCGACGGGATGCAATAATGCAAGACTAGCTAATAATTAAACATCTCCCTTCAGTATGTCGAGAACAAAATCATGCCTCTCAATATCAGCCAATCAAAACCCATGATTTTGTCAAAATTGCAGTGATAAATTTGCTAAAATGTTAATTATTAAACTGCAATAGCCTCAAAGTCACACCGCTTCAATACAAAGATCCATATTCTTTTTCCTCAATAAAGTGTAATTATTAATGGTAATTGTCTTCTAAACTTTACTGTTTCACATTCTAGGGTGCAACTCATTTCTTTGTCAGTTATTGCTGAAGTTACTGATAATTGTGTGGTTATGTAACCATCAATTGCAAAGGGTTAATCTTATTATAATATTATACTCTGCTCACATTCATATGGAAATACGAAGGCAGAAATGATTAAAAAATAGTTACACAAATGTGATGCTTACAATTTACAGATTTAAAAAAAAAATGGTATGATAATCCAGGTGTCAAAAAAACAAATAATTAACACTGTTGATGTATACGGCATGATATTACTTGGCGCGAAATTCCCAGACATGTGTAAATTTATACTCGTTTACGTTTTGAATATGTCTTCCCAAGTTTGTGATTTATGGAGAGATGTGAGTTTGATTTCGACCAACTCATATAATATATTACTATGACTTGGCAGTTATAACTGTTTGTGAAATTGCTGTGATATAGAAAACGCAAAACTTATCAGTATATCACTGCTGCACCGTTTTACCTATGTCACACAGTCATCATTATATTTTCAACTGCTTTGATGAAATTCTAGACTGATGTGTTATCATTTAACCAGTGATTGACAAATTTCTAATTGTATATATAGACAATTACATTTTGTTGGGCCACCGGTTACTTGGGCAGACAAATCTCGAGATAATTTTCGTCGCTTAATTGAGACAACATTCCGCTTATTTGGGAGAGTAAATTTAAGATCATCCACCTGTGACTAACCAAGAGGCAAATGTAAATTACAATCGGGCTACAGCGTTATTTTATGGATGGCAATGAAGGTAACCCTGCATCTGCACTGAATATCTGTGCTGATTTTGTGGAAGTACAAACTTACAAAAACAAAAGTCATCTGTATATACATATTTATTATTTCATTTTAGAATTTACTATTCTCCAGAAATAACCTATTTTTTTTTTTAAGGAAAAACATTCACTGTTTAATTATATGTGGAATTTGTCTGATTGAAAGCCAGTCTAGTGTCAATGTGTCCCAATAAAACAAAAGCGACTGGAGTGTACAATTTTTCAATATTCATACACCAAGTGCAGTTCTCAAAGGCGAATAAATTAGTTATATTTCTTGATATGCTATTCAACATTGAAAGTCAAGAACACACCTGATGTGTAAACCATTATCTATTAAGGTCATAAATTGAAATAATGAAAACTGCATGAAATAATGAAGACGACATAACTACAATGATGCAATCTTTACAATTGTGTCTCTTCTGCAGTCGAGGGGTGTAATGCTAGCAAAGAATATCTTATTCAATTCATCACAACTCTGTGTTAAGCAGATACCCTCTCTGCTCCTTAGTACAGCAGATATATTGACCACTTAGAGGTAAAAATTAAAAAAATCAAGACATCATTTTACTTAATTTTGATATTATGCGAACTTATTGGTTTTTGGAAATAAACACCTTCAAATATTGTATTTTTAAAGCAACTTAACACAAACTATATTTTATAATATAACTTTACACTAGTCCGAATTTTACATAAAATGAGACGGAAAACTATTTCAATGAGTTAATCTTCACTAGGTGCACCTAACACGGCGCTTCCATATGCCAGATCCCAATAATGCTGGGCTCTATATTTTGCTAAGTGTTCTCTGGCCGATCGTTCAGTGGGGCAAACTTTGAATTTGATTTCTCCGAAACTTCGGTTTGCGGCGGTACCCTCCCAGACTAATTGACACGTATTAGGAACTTCTGTTCCATCCTGGTCTTTGATTTTGTCTTCTGACCATTTGATTCGATTAAGCATCAGCCTGCAATTGAAAAATAAATAATTATTTTAGGATTAGTGAAATCATAATCACGGTTCAAAATGTTGTTCAAATGTAAGCCTCTATGCCTGGCGATAATAGGAAAAGTTGATTTTGCAAATTTGGGATTATTTTAAGATCTATGGTGTGGATATTTGTGATTTCCTCTTCCTCTTGTTTTGATCTAGGGTAAATTTACTTTTTCCTGAGTTTAACTATTGCTAGTATTTTTCTTTCATTGTTGTTATCGGTCCTATCCTATACAATTTTTAAAATGTATACATGCAAATGTCCAGCAACTCTGGATTGCAGAACAATAATATAGAGAGCTACCGCTAGGTGAAGAAGTAGTCAGTTTTATTGTATCATTACTGGTCGGTACCTTTTGAACTTTGAATGCTGCTTTGGACCACCTTCAGTGATGATAACGCAGCAACCTCTATGAAGTAGAACACTGCCGGTCATGAAAAGTTGTTGGGCGTTCTTCTCAATTTTAAATTTTTTCGAGGCAGTTTCGAATAGATCTTGAACTCTGGAAAGTATAAGTAAATATAAATATTTATCACTGTGTCCGTGTGCCCATCACATAATATTTTTATTTTAACAAATTGATAGGCATTTCAAACTTTATATGCATCTTGTTAAAATAAAACCAAACACATAATGAGGTGAGAATCGAGTTGAATAGAATAAATTTGTTGAATGTGAACCCTGGGTGGAATGATATAAGATAATGTAGTTATACCGGTTTTAGCTGCAAATGCATACTTGCCGAGTGAATTAAATACACTGACATGGTTATTTCTTTTTTATCCTCTATAATCTGATTACTATTATAGACAAGAGAACCAAGTTAAATATAATGATGGTGTATGGTGGGTGTTAATAAAAATGCATCCCTCTTAGAACATTCAAGACTGTAATTACCTATAAAGTCCTACATGAACACCCAACGTTGTATCTTCTTTTAATCTATTTGCTCTCCTTTCACCACGCTGTTCCCTCGTCAGTCGTCTAGCGGCATTGGCCTCTTCGTGAGCTTTTCTTCGTTTCGCCATCTGCTCTCGAACGTGAGCTTCTATTTTGGTCGGATCCTGAACTGCTTCAGAACCTAGGACTCGCATGAGGTTGGATATCCTGTAAATATAACAAATCAATTTTAATTGTAGAACAAAACGGATTTTTGAACTAACAGTCTTCACAGAAACAGAAAAAAATTCAAACCTCAATTTGGGTTCTGCCGGTGCCTCAAGTCCTAAGCGAACTTTCTCCTGTTCCTCTTTCCATGCTTCTCGTCGGGTCTGACGCCTTAGTTTCTTTCTTTCTCGCTTTGTGAGGAATACAGGCATGTAGACAGGTTTGGTAGGTTCAGCTTTAACAAGTAATATTTAATAGTATTAACAATCAGGAGATTAAACTTGATAATGTGAAAAAGGTAGCATCATAATCAGTATTTGTCTAAACTCACATCTACGCAATCTTTTGATATTCAAAATAATACTGTTCAACAACAAATTGGGAATCACAAATTGAGAGGAACCTAAATCCTTTATCAAGGTGAAATACTATCCATGTTGACCAACGGCGAAGAGACTGTGGGCTAGAGATGTCTACGACTTTCAAACTATATAATCGATAACAAACTATCGGCTTAATATACTCACAAGGAGGTCTCATCTGGGTAGGGTGCTCCACCAAATTGCTGATGGCATCTTCTTTGAGATCAGCAGCGATATCATCAGGATCGCGAACGATACCGGCAGCCAAGGCTTTAGCATTAGCGGCTTCTTTCTCTTCTTCTGTCATTAGAATGACACTGTCCCACCTGACAGGCGGTATAACATAAGTAAATCATAAAGTAATCAATTATATAATTTAAGACATCGACTGAGGGTGCTTGATGGGATTTCAATATCAAATTTGAATTATTGAGATTTTGTACACTTCAACCCGGTATTTTGTCACTAACAACCCGGATTTCACCTATTGGCGAAAGGCGAAACCCGGGTCGTTGTGACAAAATACATGGAAGTGTACAAAATCTCAATAATTCAAATTTAATCAATTGTATTTCTACAATACATAATAATTTCTACAAGCTTAACTTGCCAGATACTAATCTTGTATATTGAGGGGAAAAAAGATGATGAAATAGACAATACATGGAACCCTGATTAATTGCTTTTTTCAAAGCCCCTCAAAATAAAATAATGAATGCAGGAAAACGATAAATTGATAAAAATAATGAGAATGATAGATTGGGGTTCCACTGTATATGTATTACATTTCATAAAATATTACATGGAAAAAGTTCCAAATTAATTCAATATTGTATTATGTAAAATTCAATCAAATGCTAGGTTTCAACAGTTTCATTGGCTTTCATTACACTTCGTTTACATATGTATAATTATTGAAGCATGTTAAATACTCTCCAAATACAAAATGATCTCCGACAATCAGATAATAAAATGAAGAAAATATATTCTTAAAATAAAATGATTATTTCTCATTGAGGGGACAAACATACAGTGCATACCGTATAAACCCAAAGCAAAATGACAATTTTGGATTATTGAGATTTTGTACACTTCCATGTATTTTGTCACTAACGACCCGGGTTTCGCCTTTCGGCATCTTCAGGCATTCGAGCACACGGATGGACTCGAACTGAATGCCTGAAGATGCCGAAAGGCGAAACCCGGGTTGTTAGTGACAAAATACATGGAAGTGTACAAAATCTCAATAATCCAAATTTGATATTGAAATTCCATCAAGCACCCTCAGTCGATGTCTTAAATTACAAAATGACAATGGTTATAAGGTTTATGGAGTTCACTAAGACCACTAATCCGGGATTGTCGTTTTTTTTTGTAAAGAACCCGGCGTAATAAAATGATGAGAAGCAATATTTTGGAAAAACTTAACTTACACATAACTGGGGGAATTTGAATAAATAAATATCTTGTAACGTAAACAAAATGTGATGTGTAATCTAAAATAAAAAGATAAGAACACACCATTCGAGTTCTGGTATATCATCGAGATCTTCCATATCCGGAGCCAAGAGAGCCATTTTGGTTGCTGAAGAAATTCCCGTTTTACGAGCTATTTGAGAAATTTCATTTTGAAGTTTTTCTAGTTGTGCCTTAAAAGAATAAATTTATTGTCATTATCAATACATCCTAACAGTTAATTTAAATTGAAAAGTTTAAAGTGAAAAAAGGTATAGCTTCGAACAATGTGAGAGAGTAGGATACGCCCGTATGTGAAAAACTATTTTCCAAATTTAAGAGGGTTCCATAGTTTTGACATATTTGGCATTACAATCAATGCGAAAAGTATTTTTGAATCACTCGAAATAAACTGAAGGAGAATTTTAAGTCACTAGAGATCAAGCTGAGGACAACAAGACATCACAAATACTCATCCCCAATACTCAAATCAGCACGCTACGACTCTGGAGTTTCTCATACTCGGTGAGATACATTAATCTCACAAATTGGAAAAATTTTCACTGTAGCATTGATTTTATTTAAAAGCTGTATTTTTTTTTGAATTTTCCAATCACAATTCCTCACAAAGAATCAAAATATCTATAAATAGTGTACCTTCTACTACATTTGATGGAGTTAATAAAATATAATTTCATTTAACATTAAAATACAAAAACAGTTCATGTTAACTATCTTACCAAATAATCGCGTTAACAGGTGTAGAAAGATTTATACAATTAATCAAATAAGACCTTAATCTCATTACTGTTTCAAAAAAAGACTATTTCAGTATATTGTTGAATAAAAATTTCACCTTCATCCGTATCCTATCAGCCATTTGCTGAAATCTTCCCGGTTCATGGAATCGTAGCGCTCGTTTAGTTCTTAATGCTGGTTTAGCGGCTACACGAGAATCGAACCAAGCAGCTTCTTCTTGCTCGGGTCCAGATTTAGATCCCAACTGTGCCTTGAGCTCTTCTCGTTTCTTCGCTCTGATGTTTGCCTGCAAGAGATATTTCAATGTGTTAAGAGACCAATATTTTTATAGATGCAGACAGAACAGTTTCAGAATGTAACTTTGTAACATGCCAATGGAAAACAAATATAATTTGGGAGAAGCAGTACTTTAGTTCAGGCCGAATGCTGGAATTCACTAAATCACAAGATGAAGCGATCATAACTCCAAGCATTATTGAACATAATCCTTTTAGCCAAAGTTTGCATCGATAGATTGGCTTTTGAAGGCTTTTTGGCAGAGTCTAGGTGCGCCTATCGGCACTCATGGACTGAGGGTTAAAATGAAGCATGATTGATTCTCTAATCGACAATCTTAACAGGATGGAAAACAATGGACAGCCTATAAATCAACTAAATGCTTCACATTTTAGGTGTAAGATTGAAATTGATAACAATTTACCTTTAGAGTAGGGAGATGTTGAGCCATCATGACTTGCCTACCGGCGTGGTCAACAGCTCGGCCTTCTGTGTCTAAAATCAGAGGTCGTGGTCTTTCGCCGGAGGTCGCAGTGTCAAATCTCGTTCCGGCAAGCTTTGATTGGATTTTGGCCTGGAGTTCAGCCATTCGTTTCTGCTTTTCATAATCCTCTCGGCTAGACACTGTTGTGGCTGTAAAAAAGTAAAACCAAATATTTTTAAATATTTACGATGTGTAGATAGCTATTTGAATACAAAGGCAAAAGCTTATAGCAACCTATTAGTTATAACAATAAAGAATTCCACTGAAGATTTTTAAATGAAACAGTTTTTTTCAATAACTTTGATTTTTTATAAAGATTGATAAATTTTCAATGTTAATTAATTTATTACAAAGAAACAATCAGTGCAATCATACATAAGAATGTAAGTAATCAATCTATAAAAGTTTTCCTTCAAGCAACTTTATTCCATATTTACTTGGTTAAAATTTAATATCTATATGTATGGATTCTAAGATAATTATTTGAATGTACCTTTTGTTGCTTTTAATTTAATAATTTCATAGCAGTAATGAAGGATGGTTCAACAGCAATAAATTAGTACTAAATGAAAATTATTGGTCATCAAGCATGTTTCACAGAGGTAATAAATGAAAACATGCACAACTTACTGGGCTGTGAATATAATACAGGTTTGATGACTCCAGGGGGTGGCATCGCCGAGTTATTAGAATTGTTAGAATTCGGGAGGATTTGCACTTTGATTTGAGCTGCTGCTGCTCTGGCGGCACTCACAGCGGCCACATTGGGATTCGTGGAAGTCCTGAAACAAAATTTACAAGAATTAAAGGACAATAATTATCAATCGGTATTTTAAAAATCGTATAAAAAAAATTTAAGCCATGTGATCAAGCTGCTGCGCTTTCATTGATTTGGTAGCATTGTCATAGGGTCGAATCCCATAGCATGGATGTCTGTGATGTTTTCATACCTCTCCACCCATCCTCGATCCGAGCATAAAAACAGGGCAGGGCATAGAGAATTCGACTGACTTAACAACCAGTTCTGGTAAAAAGAATTTTCTGTTGAAATATTTGATAAGGATTTCACTCACTGCTCCACTCACATTGGGAGCAGACATAATATAGTTGAAAAAAACATATTGCTTACAAAGATATTCAAATTTACCTGGCATCCTCCCCTTTGAGAGCAATGAGAGCCCTTTTTCTCTCCTCAATCTCCCTCTGGGCGATGTCCATCATTAGTCTAATTTTGTCTGCGCTCAGCACAGCCATCTGAGCCCCTACAGAATCTAATGGCAGAGCACTGTGATCGGGCGGCTTCTCTGGGCCCTAAAATTTACAAAACACAGATTACCACTTGGCACTCTCTCTTCGATAAAGAGAGATTAAGCAACTGAGTGACATGTAGTTCTCAATTAGTAGTCCATATGCTCAACATTGCGGGCGACATTTTTTCAATTTTTTTTATTGGTTAGGAAACAATGGGACACTTACATAATCTTCGCTGTTGCCGATATCTTTTGAGGCTCCATTTTCTCGTTTACTATAATCTCTACTGTTTTTACTACTTCTCAATCCTTTGGTATCCTCAATATGACTGTTGGAGCCCCTCGGCACCTTTACATTATCGGTGGTACTGTTATCTCCTTTGGATCTTTTTCCCTCGCTCCTTTCACTGCCATAGGAGGATCCGTGACGGCCATCCCTGCTGCCCGACTGGGGCGGGTCCTGGTGTGATCTCTTTCGGCCAGCGGCTTGACTGCTGCCACTACCAGCGGTGCTGGATTTATTTGCAGAAATTGCGTCATCCGCAAACTGGAGAATTTTCTCAGCGAGCCGTGCAGCTTTTTTTGAATCCAATATGGATGAAAGTTTATCAACTGTTTTGCGACGGTCATATCTGGAAATGAGGATTAGATATATAAAAAATAAGCAAAAATTAATAACATAATTCATTATCAATGTGAAGCTTATAGAAACCCGACGGAGCATATTAACAAATTCAAAAAGAAACAGTTTTAAGTCGGTTCCAGTCTAACTTTACATTTGGAAAGATTTGGTTAAGAGAGAACTGCAAATTCCAACCGTCTACAAAGAAAATTTATTTACAGACTGACAGAAAGAAATAATTTAAAATTTACAACATAATTTGATTAGTTTTATCATAATTTTTACTGAAACAATAAAATAAATCCATAAAATTATTACATTAAAATAAAAATTGGATAAAACATTGTTGCACATTATTTCTACAGCAACATTCTCATTTGGTGTAAACCAATTTGAGCCTGTTCTAAAAGTGTAACCAGCTGTCTAAATCCAAAATGCCGCACTGAAACAGAAATAAAACTAAACGATGCCTAAGTAATGTGAATATAGTAAATAATCCACTAACTATCCAAAGTTCACAGAACCAACCTAAAATCGGTGCATATGGTGGTTAATGATAATATATACAGGATACTAGTTTTAGCACATATGTGCTCTTATTGATCAAACCCAGTCTATAATGTGAAATAAACAATACACATACCCATTAGTAAGGCAAGAAGAAGCTGTCGACAATAATGATGAATCACTATAACCCAGACATCTGTATATAGCTTTGTCTAAAGACGGGCGAAGATCTTCTACTTCCCTTCGGGAAAGATACTGAGAAGACATCTTCAAGTTTCGTCTTTGCACCTTCCAAAAGCCGTCAAACTAAAATGAAATATAATAATTACACTATAAAAAATGGCAAGGATTACTTAAGGTCTTTATGTCGCACAGCACGCATATCAATTGCTGATCTAAGATCTAAGCTATTTCCTGTTTGTGAATGTGTCACTCGTTAAATAATAATTAGACAGACTAATAATTTGGATTATTGAGATTTTGTACACTTCCATGTATTTTGTCACTAACGACTCGGGTTTCGCCTTTCGGCATCTTCAGGCATTCGAGCACACGAATGGACTCGAACTGAAGATGCCGAAAGGCGAAACCTGGTCGTTAGTGACAAAATACATGGAAGTGTACAAAATCTCAATAATCCAAATTTGATATTGAAATTCCATCAAGCACCCTCAGTCGATGTCTTAAATTATAGACTAATAATTGTTTTAAATTTTAGACTGTCCTTCAAATAGTGGTGCAGCACGCTGATTTAGTTTCTCGTGATGTAAATAATCATGTCCCTGCATGTATGAATCAAAACCTAATTATAATCAACCAATGAACAAAAAATAACATTTTCTGACTTTTATACATACATACTAAAACTAAGTACTATACAATTAATTTATAGTTAAATACTAAAGTATGGCTTATTCTAAGTTTAAGCATTAAACCCTTGTAGTCTCGTAGAACCGATCTATCAGTGCAAACATCAACCATATATCATAATAACGGTCAAAAACAATTATTATTGTTTTTCGTACGATACATCAAACTTTGCACCAATAGATCAACTCTGTGAGGCTTCTCAGCACAGACTATGCGTGCTATTAGTATCGATGATACTAAGCCCGTACCTCAATATACAATTTATTTGAAATTGCTACCGTTTCCTTATTAGTTATGATCAGTTCAGAGGAAGGATTTCCAATCCTATTTTTCTTATTCAATTTTGATTCTTCTGACGCAAATTATTATGGAAAATTGTTTCAATAGTTTTCCTTGATACTACGATACCTTTTAATACAACTGAGCTGAGTAGCTAGCATATATTCTACGTTTCTACAAAATAATCTAAGTGATATTTTGTAAATTGTCTGCCAAATTTGGGCCTTTAAATTCAAACAGAAATCATAAACGTTTCTACCATACACTAAAAATAAATGGCTTGTACGTTTTGAAAGATAACGTTGGTAGTCGGTTCACTTCAATTTCATATATTACAATATAATTTAATAAAGTCTAAATAAACAAGTTTTTAGGTTATAAGTTTCTGAATACACACCAATACCTAATTCAATGGCGCAATCTATTATTTTTTTGACATTTTAGAAGCCACGTGTAACATTAATGGACTCATTAAAACATTTTTAAATAAGGAGCATTTACAAAAATTAACTTGTGAAATAGAATTATACTGAAACGTTAACGTTAGAAAACGTTGCATTGACATTTACGACATTTACTCAACTATATTGTCTATGAATATACTACCAGAAGCTACGGCTATAGAATAGTAAACTATGCGGCCAACTAAATATAAAGAAGACGAAAGAAACACCGAAAACTATACAAAATGAAATGTTTTAGGGTAAAACAATCTTTTATGAACCACTTAAATATATGGGAAATATTCATGAATGACTAAAGCAAACGTTGGAATATAGGTTTAACGATGATATGAGTCGTATAGAATCAAAAGTAGAACTACCCCAAATTTATGTCAAAGTTGAACTAATGCTGTCACATTATTGTTGTGTTATTAGTGACATACTCTTAGTTATTCCGTTTCACCGAGGTTTCCTGGCACATTTTACACATGTATATATTTATGTAACTAAAAATAAAATTTTGGTATAAAAATCATGTACATGTGGTATAAAAACGTAAAAGAAAATGATGCTTGCTATATTAGAACAGAATGGATAATCAGAACAGTTCACAACTTTGGAAACAGAAGTGAACAGTTTGGTAAATCATACTTTCGACTAATCACAGACTTACTCTAAATAATGTCAAGCCATGACCACTTATACAAAATTCATTAAACTCATACAAAACTTTTAAAAAAGCCCAAAAAGTCAACAAAACGTTTTTCGTATTTATCTCGAAACTTCGAGTAACGAATAGTTCTGCTTTTAATCCTATACGACTCATATCGACTGGCCAATTGATGTAACCCTCATAAAATACGAAAATGGGTTAATAATTGGATCTCATTTTAAAGATGACAGAGCAGGTCTCGACCAAATGATATAAATTAGAAAAATAAATTGATCACTTTTTGGAAGGGAAATATCATTTTATACCAGCTTAAGGTTTAAAAATTCTGACACAGCCACTTGATGTTAGACACTATTATATCAACAATCCCTACGTATAATCCCGTATCTGCAAACATGATAATTTACAGGGTTTATCTCAAAGGTTCAAAACACAACAAATATACTGTTTTCGATAAAACAGTTTTTACTCTCTCCTGAACAATTTCAATTTTGAGGGTTACATCAATTGGCCAAAACCAATTGGTCTCTTAAGTACCAGCCTAACAAAACAAAACCGCACAGTTCGTATGAAGAAACAATGACGATTCACATGACATCTTACGATAGCTTCATATTGTACGCGAAAGTACACAAAATTAAATGTTTTAGGGTAGAACATACCAAACCACACCAAACCTAACCGCATAACCTTACACAACATTTTGTGTAGTTTCCAGTGAAAAACATATTTTTTAGACCATGTCCGCTATCCGATAATTACCCGGGTTTTCCGCCATTTCAAAATTCCCGGTTTTTTTGTAACTAACTTTAGAATTAGATATTGGGAAAAATCATTTTTACAAGTTTTGTCGGCTTAAATAGATACGTCAAAAGTGCTGATGTAAGTTTCTATAACAAGACAATTTCATTCAACATTCAAAACCTCGATACCTAACAAATATTGTTGTATACAAAGAAATCTCTAGGTAGTAAGATAATATTACTTTGTCATTATAAATACTACTCGAATATTAAAGTGCAGTTGTTGAATCATGGTATTATTAACCAATTTAAAAAGAAATCGAATAATCATAACAGGAATATTAAAATAATCACTAAAGATTAATTCACGATGATTTAGTGATTATTGAATATAAGAATTATGTACTTCATTAAGTCCCTACCCGTTGATTGACCAGCGAAGTCTAATAATATGGATGTTAAATTGTCACGTGACTTATTTAATATGTATAAAATACTCGATGTACCTACCTATCTGGTTTTTTTTCATAGATGTCATAAGGTGTCTAAGAACTGTTATACTAAAGCATATTAAAACAGTTTCTTAGTATTTATAATAGCCTGTGACAATTTCATTCACTTGTATCATCGTATCTCATGTATTATTGAGAAAACAATTACTTCTTACCGAAGATGGCATTGATAATGAAAGGTAAATTGTAGTTAAGATAGATACTAGGTATTACTTTATACAATTTATTTACAATTTCTAAAAATAAACGTAATATATATATTAGTTTTTGTGTATGCACAACAAAATATTCATAGACCACATAGTACATATAATTCTAGATGATTCTCGATTTTGATTAAATTAAGTTACAAAAAATATTGTGTTACTTTAAGCAATATGATGCAATACATATATGAAATACACGCAATCCTTTTTTTACGTCATTGGTTCCATAAATTGACGCGTAAAATAAAATCGCATATAAAAATATCTTACTTCTACATAATTTGATAATTAGTTCCAAAAACATCGCTTAAAAAAGTATCAGGAATGTATGGAAAGCTATAATCGATTCTTTAAATTCGTGTAAAAAAGTATTTTATTCACATAAATATACCTTTAATTTCCTTGAAATAAAATGAAACAAAGGTCAGATTTTTTGGTTGAAAATATATGTAGGAAAATTCAAAACAAGAGTGGTTTGAACCCGCCTTCAGATTGCTCAGCTGGGGATTACCGCCCGGGATAACTGATCAATATTTTAAAAATAAAACACAATTTGTTGGTACTGAGTTTAATTTTTAAAATGTGATGCCTTTCCACCAAGAATTGACAGTTAACACCTTAAAAGTGATAACTGATCAATTTACGTCTTCTGGTTAGGATACGTCGCCAGCAACAAGTGTTTTAGAGAAGTGAAAAAATAAACTAGTCTAGGGTGATTAAATTGTTCATAGTTTTTGATTTTTAACAATGTTCTAGAGATTCGAAAACTCATAAAATATCGCAAATTTTCAGGTACTCAGTATTACATGAGATATTTAATACCCAGTTAATATAAACATACTATATAAAAAAAACACAAATTAAATAAGAAAAAATTACATTAACTTCCATATTGGTGTCGCTCGCTGCTTTCACTGTTGGTGACAAAATGCATTCGTTCGCGATTTTTCAAAGTGATCTGTAAAATTTCGCTAGAAATTGAATTTTGCTGTGAGTCATTTGATGGAACGCATTTAAAAGAAATAATCACCTAAAAAAGGAATGGTGCTTTCCGAAAAAAAAACCCGTAAAAAGAGACCTTCGTGTATATAATTTTGTTATTGCATTGCTGATGTGACACGCTTTTCGTCTTTATGAGGACAATCTTCCTAAACTTAAAAAAATATAGACATATAATAATTATTTTTGTTATAAATTTTTTGAAATGAGCAAAACTACGATTGAAAAAAAATAGAACCCGACCGTATAGCCTAGTGGTAATGCCCTTGGGAAATGTCCGTTCGGATGCAGTGGTCATGGGCTTGAATATCCAAATAAAAACTTTCATACATTGATTTTTCGAGCTATGATTTGTATACAAAGGAATGGATGTCTTTGATGTTCCATTTGTCCCACCCTGATCGCAGAAAAGGGCTGTAGAGACAATGATTAGATAACTGCTAGTCCTTTCTTAACCGCTTGCTTACCCTCTCTGTTGAGATGTCAAGCGAGCTACTAGTAGTAATTAAAATAACGTTTTTTAAGATGCTTCATATTGTGAGCGGACATGGTACAAATGAAAAAAAAATCGTTTTATATTACTGTTTTATTTCAAAATTGTACAAAAAAAAATCCATACAAAAAAAGAATCTTGCATACAAGGATATGATAAATTAATTGTTATATTTATATTACGACGTACATTATAAATACCCTGTATGAAATATTGTTACAATTTTCAATTACATGTTTATAGCTCTTCACTTATAAATCTGATAGTTTGTTATCTTGTATATATATATATTTAATCATTTGGAAACGAACCAATCGGTATATAAGAGTCATTTGAATACATCATTAATCAGTCAGTTATCAAAGCTGGGTGCAGGATATAAAAGAATTTTCAATATTTTACATAACGATAATTCATTATCTTCTCGGTAAGCCAAATATTCATTAACTACACAAACATTTTGAGATTCAAATATTTAAGAGATTCATCTGCCAATTTTCAAGACGATCAAATGAATGTATTGATTATAATTTTGTATGTTATTTGTTTAAACCGCCGATATAAAAATATAGGGTTAGGATCCATTCAAAAATTGTCGTGAAAAAAAAGTTAGTGATTTTAGACAAATGAAAGATAGGTTCCATAACATAGGACTGTATTGTTTCGAAACAGTTAAAAATTCGCATTGATTGCATTGGTGTTTTACGATTAAATTACAACCTTTTTATTGTAAAATTTGTATAAATATTTAGTTTTTCGGTGATTTGGTGGTAGCTTAGTGGAAATTCATTTTTAATTTTATATTGTTAAATATATTCGTCATGTCATCATCACTCATTATATGAGTCACTTCAACTGAGTGGAAAATGTTCACTAGCTGAGAGAAACTGGACCTGTGTTTTTTAAATAAAAAAGGTTGATTTGTACAATATACGTAGTTTGTTCATTAAGCCTTACTATATCTTTCGTAGATAATTATAACCGTATTCATTATATTCCCCATTTGTGGTAATTTGTATGTAAGAATAATGCGTGGATGAATTTTACAACAATAAATTCCAGATATTCTATTGGTCATAAAATCCTATTCATTTGATGCAGATTCACCTCATTTTTACTCACAATTAATTACACATTACTAATTTTGCTTTTCAGTTTATATCTGACAATATCTGATTGAAAAATCCGTTTTTTTTTCAGAAATCATGGCAAAGACTACAACATTTAAACTAAATAATGGAAAAGAAATTCCAGTTATTGGACTGGGAACTTATGCTGTAAGTCTTATTTTTTATATGGGAGGATATTATTCACCACCTTTTCCTACTATCCAAATGGATTTAGATTTACAGGCGTTCTCAGTAACCTTTTTCACAGTCGTAATTTATCTATGAAAGCCATCATTACACTGTTATTTCTCGACACCTTAATAAGTTATTTATATTAAACTGTTCTTTACTTCTCATGCAGTTATTTTAAATTCATATAATAAAGATATATAACACTGGAGAAACAGATTAGATGCACATCGATGGATGTAGCGGTGTTTGAGTTAAAATAAAAAAAAATCATTAATTACCCAGTGCTTTAGGTATTCAAAATTAATATGCTACAGACAAATTAATCCTACTTCTTGCAAGTCAGTCTTAACTCATTATATGCCGGAAAGTGAGATCTTAGTCCTTCGTGGCAAAATGGGAGGCGGTAATTTCAATGTAGTAAAGGCCAAGCATTGGCGGCGGAAATAGTTATTTCTATTCCGTGTTTTGTACTGGGCTTGTCTATTTTGTATACTGTAATATATTCCCATACATGTGGAAATATCTTATCATCTTGAATTTTTTCCAACACTCAGATCAAAACACACATCTTTTTAACGCTCATTTTTTTATTAAACTTTATTTTTGCTCATAGAGAAGTATACTTACTATATAGAAGTCCTTCTAAAGCCATACGATGTGGATGTTTACCAATTTTGTCTTTATTCAAAGTAAATATATATATAATAAAAAAATCAGTTGATAATGCTCGTGATGAGCGAAAACGGTCCTGATCATTATAAATATGTGGAAGTAGTACAAATGAATTGTGTTTTATTTTTTAAAATTTAATGTCTTTCCACCAAGAATTGACAGTTAAAACCTTAAAAGTGAAATATATATTAACTAATAAAGTAGTGAATGGATAAAAAATTGTTTGCTAGGCACCCATTTCAAGATGACTGCGTGAAAATAATTATGTTTGATAAAAATTCAGATCATGAGTAAATATAATTAATTTTATTAAAACATAATAGTTTTTTAAATAATAATAAATGCCTCAATTGATCAGGCCCAAAAAATAATCATTCGCTGTGAAGGACCTATAGCCCGCTGTGCGTATAAACATTATCTCATTTCACCCCATGTAAGATGTGTTAATATACCTTAAAAACAGAAATCAAATGAATGGATACTCTTCCCACTAGCAGTGTTTAATTTTCACAATGCATTTGTGAAATGTTGGCCGAAGCTAACAAAAATATTCGACATCACATGTACTGTTGTCATTGGGTAAATCATATTCATCGCCTCTGATAACAATATACTATACCTTTAGAAATTAAAACTTCTTTTTGATTTACAATCAAACATCTATCTGGATGTTTGTTGTGCTTATATTACTTTAATAACCTACTTAATTCAATCACGATTTTTCAAAATTTATGCAAATTTATTGTCTGAATAAACTAAAGTAAAACCGTTGTACAAAAACGAAACTACAAATTTGCTTTAACAGCTCTGAGGACTGAATACCAGATTTTTTGTATCCTTTTTTGACTAAATTAATTTCATATCCTCTGTTATAACCTCTTCTGTTCCTAATACTATTTTTATGATAACTGATAATATTATGCCTATTATATATTAACAGAATGAGAAACCTTCATAAAATAATCTAACACTTGTGACATAACAGTAAACAATTAGCCAATATTAGACGGTAATGTACTAATAATCGTGTGCTGATAATGAATAAAAACAAGATAACGGCCACCATCTGCTGAATTTTTTTGATAATTTTCTAATAACATTGCGATTTTATTATTTATTATATTTACTATTATTCTTTAAGATTTTAAGACATCAAGAAATACATTTACAGCTGATTTGAGGGAGAATACAGTCTACTAAACCATTCTAATACAGATATCTCTCGATTTACAAACGAGTCTCGTTCCTAAAGGATGTTTGTTATATATGTTCATTGAATATATTTTATTGTTATGAATACTTAAACGCTTTTTGAATAAGTTGTCAAATAAATAGACTACTAAGAAAAAACAAAAAGGTCTTTGTAAATCAAAGACGGCTTGTACAGCAGGTTTAGTTTATTCGTCGATGGCTGGGGCTGTATTTAGGGGGTATATTTAAGTTCAAACAACGTAGCGAACGTATAAAAAACAATAAAATTAAACAATCATTTTTATTTTTCGATATCAGCACTTCTTTTGATATCGCTAATTAACTTTTCGATAGCAATACTAAAATAATCTGAATTTTTTTACTTAAAATTGACTTGTTCTAATATCAGTTGATAATGCTCGTGATGAGCGAAACCGGTCCTGATCATTATAAACATGTGAAAGTAGTACAAATGAATTGTGTGTTATTTTTTAAAATATCGTTCTAATATTTTGGGCAGGAAACTTTTTACATACATAGATTTGCTAAAAATAACTTCGATAATTTTTCATCAAATCTTTTTGCATTTTTGTGCTCAATTGCACGTTAACGTTGAAATTCAATTCAATTTTTAATATCACTCTATTTCTCCTTTCTTCATCAACATTTAAATGTTCTTGCGAACAAAATGTAGTGTACAGAGTTTAAAATTACATTACTTACTTAATGTATAGTATACAATTTATCATCATTAATTTAATAATAAGTTTTTACATTAGAATAAAACAGCAATAATTATAGTTATATGTAGCAACATTTTTTAAAAAAATTACATCAACGATGGTGCAATTTTATTTCATGGCCTGCTATTGAGCTAGCTTCGATTCAATCTCGCTGACGGAGCGTCAGTAGCGCTGCCATCAACGCCTGATTCCACTTCCGATCAAGAGGTTTGTTACCATTACAATCCAACCGAATGATGTCTGTTAAATATTATTCGGTATCTTCAAACGCTCATTGTGTGTGACGTAGATGTGTATCTTCTGATGTGAGCAGTTTTTGCAAAGGAAAATTTATTGTACTGCCATTGTAACAATATAAATACTATGCTTCATGTTGCACTTCATGTTTAATTGGTCAGAGATTACCTTTATCAGTTATGTTTATTTATCCTTATAAAGGCAGAATTGTATATATGTAAATCAAACACTTCCATTCAGTCTTTTTCCATCTAACCTAAACTGGTTTGACAGGTTATCATTCATTTCATGTTCTGTGGCTACAAATGATTCTTCATTGTCATTTTATATGTTTCCAGAGAAATGGAAGTCAAAACAAGGAATGTCAGCTGGCTGTAGAAGCTGCAATCAAGTGCGGTTACAGACACATCGACACGGCGGGTTTCTATAAAAATGAAGATGAGGTCGGAGCTGGAATAAACAGCCAAATAGCCAGCGGTGTTGTCACACGTGAGGATATTTTCCTCACAACTAAGGTTTGTACATAATAAATAATCGCACATGAAATGTTCCAAAAGTAATCAGCAGTATGTAATACATGTGTGCGCTCAGTAATTTATTAAGTTCAAACAATTTCTATTATAGTTCATTTTACCGATTCCGCACATCCTGATCAAATAAAACAAAAATTGTTTTTTATTTCAAAATATAATGCCTTGGGGAATTTTCTTTATTTGTATTCTTTATTATATTACAAAATGGCCTGGTTAGTTTTCCTACTCCGCTACTTAGTTTTAATTATTGTTTGAATTATGACAATACCAAGGAAAATTCAAATTATCTTTAAACCGTGTAAAAAGCTGTGCTGCTAATTAGAAATATATAAACAAAAACTGCAGTTTCAGCTCGAAAACAATAAAATTAAGTATATAACAGTTCTAAAAGCATTATATTATATTTGAATGAAATCTCGTTATGCAATCAATGTATTTATAATTTGAGAAGACCCCGGATCGAAGAGAGGCGAGCGGCTGGTTATCCGGAGTCCTGGAAGGGCTGATCTCAGACAAACACCATTTCAGATCCGGTTCAAAACTTATTTATTTTCCATTCAAGATGCAGTGGTTTAATATTACACAAATATATAAATCTTAACACATAAAATTGATTCTACATTTACATTTACTTAGCAACTGGATTTACTTTAAGTTATAATACAAATAACACAACGAATTTAAATTAAATCCAACGCAAATCAAAACACAAAAACAAACAGTTCACATGTCACCTCCGCTGCCACGAGACCGCAGCTCGTCCCGCTCGGCGGATCGTAATCGACTGTCTACAAAAATTAAAAAAAACTCCGTGCAAAGTTGGAGCTACCCTTTTCCGTAAAAATGGATTCGTCCAGCGGCCGAAGCCGGGGGCTATTTTAAAGCCTGACAACAAGAAACAGCGTCTTCTGCGAAATATTGCTGTTTGCCGCAGGCCGATTTCAGTTCAGGACACTAATGACACTTATACTTAAGAAAAACCAGGGTGTGTCAAACCCCCATACTTCTAGTGTCCATGAACTGAGTTCGGACAGCGTAGCAATAATCACACAAAAACAAGATACAATATACAATAAAGAACACAAAAAACTCAAGTCTTAAAAGCGTGGCAGCGCGTCGGTCGTCACACACGAGGCCACAACACAGGTCATGTCGCGATCGGCATCACAACGGGCGGTGGTGCAAATTTTCCTACGCCAACAGGCGTCCTGTTCCTATCCCAGGAAGGCATCCGCAGCGTCCTCGCTCGGCGGGGCAGGTGTGTCGACAGCATCTCCTCTTCACAGGCAGACGGCCTCATCTTCTCCCGAGAAGGCATCCGCAGCATCCTCGCTCGGCAGGGCAGGTGTGTCGGCGGCATCTCCTCTTCACAGGCAGACGGCCTCATCTTCTCCCGAGAAGGCATCCGCAGCATCCTCACTCGGCAGGGCAGGTGTGTCGGCGGCATCTCCTCTTCACAGGCAGACGGCCTCATCGCTCGGCGGGGCAGGTGTTTCGGCAGCATCTCCTCTTCACAGGCAGACGGCCTCATCTTCTCCCGAGAAGGCATCCGCAGCATCCTCACTCGGCAGGGCAGGTGTGTCGGCGGCATCTCCTCTTCACAGGCAGACGGCCTCATCTTCTCCCGAGAAGGCATCCGCAGCGTCCTCGCTCGGCGGGGCAGGTGTGTCGGCAGCATCTCCTCTTCACAGGCAGACGGCCTCATCTTCTCCCGAGAAGGCATCCGCAGCGTCCTCGCTCGGCAGGGCAGGTTTATTAGCGTCTTCTCGTCTTTACAGGCAGCATGGCAGGCAAAACGGCCTCCCGGGTCGCAAATCTATCAGCCACAGTAGGCGTCACTCGTTGACTACAAAACAGACACAGCAGGCCTCACAGGTTGCAACTCTAACAGGCACAGCGGGCCTCGCGGATTGCAAACAAACAGCCACGGTAGGCCTCACTGGTTGAAAACACAACAGGCCCAGCAGGCCTCCTAGGTCAGCGCGAACGACGTCAAGAGTGGCCAGTCGAGAAGTAGGGCTTCGTGAAAAGTAACAGAGGCCAGGCACCTTTCACCGACGACTCCCGCCAGTTTCGCCTTTGAAGCTGGGGTTTCGTAGTAAGACGCCGGGAAGCTGACTGGTTGTCTGGTCCCGATCTTGAAGTCCACCTTCAGGGCAGGGTCCGGATTCTTAGTGTGCGTTCGGCGATTTGAAATTCTTGAAGTTACGTTAAAATTCGGTTGGGCGCCATGAACCACAGTTCAAAGCCACTGCATCTTCAGAGCATGAGTCCTCAGGGGGTGAATCCTGAGGTGTCACAAACCGTCAATGGCCCCACGTTGGGCGCCAAAATGAGAAGACCCCGGATCGAAGAGAGGCGAGCGGCTGGTTATCCGGAGTCCTGGAAGGGCTGATCTCAGACAAACACCATTTCAGATCCGGTTTAAAACTTATTTATTTTCATTCAAGATGCAATGGTTTAACATTACACAAATATACAAATCTTAACACATAAAATTGATTCTACATTTACATTTACTTAGCAATTGAATTTACTTTAAGTTATAATACAAATAACACAACGAATTTAAATTAAATCCAACGCAAATCAAAACACAAAAACAAACAGTTCACATGTCACCTCCGCTGCCACGAGACCGCAGCTCGTCCCGCTCGGCGGATCGTAATCGACTGTCTACAAAAATTAAAAAAACTCCGTGCAAAGTTGGAGCTACCCTTTTCCGTAAAAATGGACTCGTCCAGCGGCCGAAGCCGGGGGGCTATTTTAAAGCCTGACAACAAGAAACAGCGTCTTCTGCGAAATATTGCTGTTTGCCGCAGGCCGATTTCAGTTCAGGACACTAATGACACTTATACTTAAGAAAAACCAGGGTGTGTCAAATTATTTATGCAAAATGAACATGATACATATTTGTAATATTGTCAAGTTTAGTCTTGACCTTGCTTAATTTATACCAGTCATGATTATTAATAAATTAATTTATTTAAATATACTATGACTTACTTTAATATTTGAGTACCTTGGTATCAAAGTCGGACAAACGCCACATCCCACGAAAGTCATGTTTTTATTGTTTGTGGTAGTGCAAGTGATTACTTTTCAAAAAACTCATTAAAAATATCAGAATCCAACGGTTTCATGTAGATTTTTGAGTTTAAAGTTCGTAAATAGTTTCAAAAGCGGACACTAAACATCCACTTTCGCAAAATCAGTGGACACGTACATGTCCACTGATTTCGATCCACGCATTGACCAATCATAGAGCTAGAATTTACTTAAAAGTGTCATGGCTGCCGGGCTTGATGAAGTGTGAAATATATATGAAATGAAAAATCACCTCTGTTGTACATTTTCATAGATGGCTTATGTCCATCTTTCATACCAATGTACTCATTTATCAAGGCAAGTTTTTTTTAAATTAGGATGATATCAAACACAAAATATGTTTTGTATTTTCTTTTTTTAGATATGGAACAACTGTCATGAAGAAGAAAAAGTGGTTCCTACGTTGAAGGAGTCCTTGAGTAAGCTCGGCTTGACATATGTCGATCTATATCTGATTCATTGGCCTCTGGGAGTATCGGTAATGTGAATATTTATAAACCAATACACCATAAAAGTTTGCATATATCAGAATATAGTTAACCAGTAAATAATCAATTCATTAGGTTTTTTTTTAAATATAGTTAGCAGATATCGTCACCGTACTCGTCGTTGGGATAAAACCTATAGCCTGGATATATTACGTACATAAAAATTCATTAAAATCAAGTAAACTAACTTTGTTTCAATTTGTGCGACAGGACGATGACACGTTCAATGATGTCGACTATGTGGAAACATGGAAGGGCATGGAGAAGTGTGTGGAACTCGGCCTCGCCAAGTCCATCGGAGTCTCGAATTTCAGCGAGGAACAGCTCAAGAGGATTTTGGACGTTTGCAAAATCAAACCCGTCACCAATCAGATTGAGGTTAGTCACAAAAATAATAAATCGAACGTCACGATTTCAATGATTTTATTTTAAAGGGAATAAACATTTTTATGATCCGATTGCAGCATGTTTAGTTGAATTCCATTGATTTCAGATTTTGGTTTAAGGCCAAAATTTAATTTATTTGTTAATGAAGTGTTTCTGTAAAATATAACTTTATCAGAGCATCTCTCATGTTATGGGAATATCCTGTTAAATGAATAATGAAATGATTTGCAATCTATAAAAATGCGTTTCACCTAGAACCATTTTTTACAAACAAATCATTAATTTCGAGAAAAAAACAATGCAATGGTTAAATGTTGCGTTCAATGAATTGTTAATATATTGTGTGCCTTGAATAGCGTTAGGGAATTTTTAATTGATATGCGTGTAATTATACAAAATAAACAATGATTTTGTGAATATTACTCAGAAAAATTAGTACCATGCATGAAATTGAGTAAGGTAATTAAATAATTTACATGAGACACCAAGCAATAGTATACACAGTTGAAGCTATTCTGCTGGGCATTTTGCATGGCTTCAACCACTAGTGATGCAAATAGGCTGACAAATAGTAAATATCATCATCTGAGGATCACATAAATATTTTTTGTAATGACCTCAATTCACTAACTTGGCTGTATTTTTTATAAATCACTACAGGTAAATCCAAACTTCACTCAAAAAGAGCTGATTGCATACTGCAAGGAAAATGATGTAACCGTGACAGCCTACTGTCCTCTCGGATCAATGCCGGAAGCCGAAAACATCGGATGATGCTCCTCCGCCGAGATTGGACGACCCCATACTAAAGAGTATCGGTGAGAAGTATGGCAAGACCACCACTCAAGTGGTACTCAAATATCTTGTGAGTATTCAGAATTTACATCAAATGCAACAATTAATATAAAATATCTAATTAAATGAGTTCCTTATATATAACCTATACTTCTGTGATAATTGTAAATTCGGTACGTGATAAATTTATGTAATTTAAGACATCGACTGAGGGTGTTTTATGAAATTTCAATATCAAATTTGGATTATTGAGATTTAGTGACAAAATACATGGAAGTGTACAAAATCTCAGTAATCCAAATTTGATAAATTTATGTATTTAATGTTTTTACTTTCTATTGGAAAAATATTGAGATGTTTCCTTAGGAGACACATTATGAATTCAAAGAGTTTGATAAAAGAATAAAAGAAAATCATTTAAGATGTCACCAAAAACGCATAAAGCGATTGATCATAATTAGGTTCATATTCTCAAAGGAGTTAAGATTTTAAAAAGCAAAACCCAAGCTGTAAATGACTAAACTTATGAAAATGAACAGTATTTTAATGATTTATAAATATATTAAATTAACATTCCATTCAGTAACATGAGTTTAAGTGTTTTTGTGTCACTTTACCATAGTCTTGCAACTCTCACAGGTAATGTGAAGCGAGTATTTTATGGTGTTCATTGAGACCCCCTTGTTTATTTTTAAGTTACCTAGACTACCTAGAGAATCATTTAAAATAACTTGCAACAATTCTGGCAGCATATCAACTAAATAAATTACTTTTCATTGTTACAGATCGACAGCGGATGTATAGTTATTCCCAAGTCTGTAACGCCATCCCGAATCGCTCAGAACATTGACATCTTCGATTTCTCCCTCACAAAAGACGATGTGACCAAGATTGCTGCCTTCGATGTCAACAAGAGGATGGTCGTTTGTCCATTCTGGAAGGATCACAAATATTACCCTTTTTAAATTACAACATTCAAAAATATATGGCATATGAAATATAACATTCCCTTTTTATATTTTTTTTAAAAGCCATATTTAGAATTCAAATCTATTTTTTATATATATATATATCTGTGCCGATCGACAAAATAAAATTTAAGAAACAACAAACCATACTACGCGGAAAGCACTGGCTCTCGTCTTTCTTCAAAGTTTTACATCAACTTTCTTTTCTCCTCAACATTTTTTCTCAAACGTAAAAACGTGTTTTGTAAACTAAGCCTGTGGTATTTCTGAAACTTATATTAAATTGTTTTCTTCGCAACTGAATGACACAGCATGTAAAACTGCAGGATTGTAAAAAATAAAATCAAACTCTTGCTTTTAACATGGATAAACGTTACAAAATTGTGCAGTGGGATTCAGTTTCTAGGAAGTTACCGAACCAACGAATAATAGGCTATAACATTACGTAATATATTAAATCATCAAAGTGACATTATCGCTTAACCAATTATAGATGTAAAAAAAGTATTATACCTTGCTCAGTAATATTGCTTATTATCATGAACAATGATTGTATTCATAATTCATATTTTTCATGCCAAAGAATTATTTGAACTCATTACATTTTACTATAATTATCAAGTTTTAAAATATTTATGTATTGCATGTAAAGTGAACATTGTGAGATTTCTAAATATTACATTACTATTTTATATCGAAAGGAATATGTGAAATAAAATATTTTTTTATGTCAAAAATGATTTTATTTTTTTGTTATAATAAAAATGACAATTACATATTTACAAAATAGATAAAATATCTGGTATCTTTTTTTTCATATTTCATCACAGACCAGAATTTTTTTTTAAATCTATTATACCGTTAAAAAGCTATATGAACCAATATATTAAGATTATAATTTGACATCCAGTGCCTATTTATTCACGTTATAAAAATTATTCTCGATTTAAAAAATGTATTAAGTGGAATCTCGATCGATAGTTATTACTGAATCATTCATTCCTTACAAACATTATCCATAAATATATCCATTTTATTAATAACTAAATGGATTATATTAGCTGAATTTTGTAAAAAAAACCACAAGAGTTGTAATCTTGCCATACTATATTTGTAAAGTGGGATATTCTTTGTTATAGATTTCAAGGTGCTTGTAAAAGGAATATCTGATTCAAAATCACATCAACATAAGACAGATGCTGTGAAGATACCACCGTTCAGTAGAGCTCGGATTATGTCTACCTATTGTAAATGTATACCTAAGAAAAAACAACAACTTGTTGTGGTAACATAATTGTAGAATTTATGAAAAAGTCTGTTATTTTGCGTGGATGAAGGTGTTATGTAATAGTTTATATGGACGTATCAGACATCTTAGATTTCAATGACCTGTCATGGTTGACAATGGTGTAGGGGCTATATTACTTTATTTTTTTTTTGAAATTGGTAATTTTTTATAAATAATTGAGGTTTTTAACAAATTAGTTCTCAGTTTGTAAAATTGTATGATCCTTAGTTACCATTTAGTAACACATCACTGGTTAAATTGTTCTCAACTACCAAAAAATCTTTGACCTTAATTCAAAGCATTGATTTTGTTAGATAACTCCTTCATCCACTTGTGTCTTCAATTATTGTTACATGGAGGATTTTTTCTGTCAGTTGTTCCTCCCATCATTTTATTTTAAAGTTTATTTGAAAAAACATTGGATCAAGAGTACTCCATAAATATGTAAAAAAACATGTAATATACGACTCAACAAAACGTTTTACACCTCATATTACTTTGGAAAATGATATATTTGAATTTTGAATAAATGAAAATAATAAATAATTCATAAATATATTAAAGTATTATAAAGGAACCATCAAGCTGCATTATTTAAAGTAAAATATAAAGGTAGCTCTTGCCATTCATTGCTTTGCTATTATAGACACAAACAGTTTTATTCTGACCGATTAGAATTGATTATCATTAATTATCATTGGTATTGTTTATAATTATGCACTCTAAGCAGCGTGAGATTGTCAACAATAATTGTTAAAAATATATAATTTAAAAAATTTAAGACTTTTCCGGAACAAGTCGTAAATTTTTGAGTCTTTTCTCCATCTTAGCGTGGAAATCTTCATCTTCATCAGTCTCTTTCTTTTTAATGACGACTTCTTTATCTGCCTTTTCTTTTGCTTTATTTTCTTCTGAAACAATGAAAATTATAATAAATAAATTGAAAAAACATTCCAATTTGAAGGTGCTAAATGCTGAAAAATATATGATCTACTGACACGCATATTGAATAAAGCACAATATTACATTAGAATTTTTCAAAACCCAAAAAGATTCCACCGCTTTGAATTGTGGAAACCACAAAATTGATTTTCACACTTATTCATTTCGACATGAGCTCCGCCATAGAGCTGATTTATCCTCGAGCCGAGACTGTGCTGAAGCACTCACAGAGTCGATCCGTCAGTGCAAAATTTTATGTACCATATGATTTATGATGTCATTGATATTCATATGAAGCCCTGCAAGGCTTTTAGCACAAAACTAGGTGCACTCTAGGTCTAAGAGGGTTAAGCACTATCTATTATTATAGATTACATTTTATTATCATGCTATAATAGTTTAAAAGAAAACATGAGAAATTACTAACCTTCCATACTTTGATTCATTCCTCCCTGTCCCGAATCACCTGCATTTGCATCTTCAGCCATCAATTCCTTCAGCTCTGCTTCAAGGTCCATCGAGTCTGATATCGATCCCATAGCTTGCGAGATCGCCGCCTCGATATCGCTGAACGCATCCAAGGTCTGCACAAGGAGATGACAAAAATTACTGACACTTTCAACACCATTCCCACAGAACTCATTTCATAATAATTATTCGTGATTTTATATTTTTTGTGCACTAACAAGATACATAGCATGATTTAATATATTCACTGGATTAACTGCTTAGTATGCAGTGAGAGCATACTAAGCAGTTAATCATCAACATTATTACTGACAGTTAAATATCAACGAATTGTAAGGTGCTTGTATATCAGCATACTGTCTGCTAGATTTTAGTTTCCAGCCTAGAAGTTGAAGCTCGGAGTGTAGCAATTATAAGTTTCCGTTGAGTCCCGATAAGGCCAATGGCAAATTTTAATTTTTCCAATTTAAAATGCGAGATGTTGAGTATGGTTGTATCGTTATTCAGAAGCACAATTGTCTGCGAGTAATTCAATCAAACATTAAACAGTTTCAACTGAATTATAAAAATATTCATATGCAATTAAGGAGTTGACTGTGGGCCATGCACACGCGCGTCATATTAACATACAAAATGATTCCGTCAGCAGCTGACGTGTTAACCGTTACAATATAACCTTTTCTGGTCCTAAAATACAATTTATCATCGAGATATTCGCTGGCAACATTTAAATAACATTTTGATTATTACCAAATATAAGATCCACTACGATTCATACATCAGAATTTTCTCCAACAATGTTCTCTAAATAAAGTAGGGAAGAACGGATAGGGTATAGTTTGAGGAGCTTAATGTTTCCAATGATTACCTAGTAATTGAAAGGAATGTTACTTTTATGCAGTCAAATCAATAGTAATAAAAACAGTACGGATTCCCAAAATGCGGGAAATTTAAGCAGAACCGAAATATTATGTGCAAACATGTGATTTTTATAAAAAGAAGCTTCAAGGTTACAGTTAAAAAGTATGAATCAAATGTAAATTCATGATAATCGCAAATAAAAACTTGACAATATATCTGTAACAAAAAAATGTTGAAAATGCACACTCTGATTAGTGGCAATGTATGTACCAAATTTGATTTAGACTGTAACATGGTGGGATCAGTTTCGAAAAAAAGTATCAATAATAAATCTTTTTTTTGAGTATCCATCCACCTACTTAATTGCAGACGATTTATTGTCACAATTGATTCAGGTCTGTTATACAAATACATAGTGCTGAAAGTCTATAAACTCTATAAATTTATTGTTAAATTTTAAAGATTCAAAACATAACAGTAAACAATAGCAACCTGCTGTTTATCCAGAAGCTATGTTCTTTAATTAAAAGCAGTGGGTAAGGAAGAATTATTGTAAAAATTATGGTATAAAAATTATAGGAATACTTACTTAATTATATTTTTTAAATATCAACATACCCTTATATTCTTGGGATTTGAACATTGTATTGGTAGTTAACAAGGAAATATATGTTATCGCTGTTTAACAGCAGTTAATGTATTATCATAGAGAAAATTTCAATACCTCTTTCAATTCATCCATTGTATCTAAAACTGTATCTTCCTCGAGTCCCGTCGTTTTCATAGTGTTCTTCAGGGCTCCTAATCCACTTCTAAAATTTAAAATATCCTCATTTACAAAAGGTAAAAATTAGGCTATTTTTTAATCATTCTTTTGTAAATTTCTTAATAAATAGTACTACATTTTATAAAGAAATATATATGATTCTTTATCTCAGAAAATAGATTTTATGACCTTTTAGTGAGAACTTTCTTGATAGAAGTTGGAATTGGTGTGGTGGAACAATTCTTCAAAATCAATTGCTTCTGTTTCTGTTAAATTGTTTGACATCAACTACAGACATTATACTACTGTCTTTAAATTTTGAGACTCAAGAAATAAGGTCAATATTTATGTCTAGAGAAATAGGATGTAGTTAGATTATTTGCTGTCATTAAATCATTGTTTCTTGTTACGTATGTACCATAGTAATTTTGTAATCATTTGTCGATTGAATCCTGTTCCACATCTGATCTTGTTGAAAACTTAACGGGATGAAGATTCAATGTATATTTAATTATCAAAACATTTGCTTAGTTCCATAATTACAAAAAAACAATTCTCTAAGCAACTTACTGATAAGCGTTGAGTATTTCGGTATCTGTGTGAGTCTGCATGACAGTATCAACTAAAGTCTTGATTGACTCCAATCGGGTTTCTGTTTTATCCAATCTACTCTCCAAAGCTTTCTTTTTCCTCAGACAACTCATGGCCTGCAAATAATAAACAAAGTGTTCAAAAGGATTTTTTATTTTATATATGAATAAAAGCTGTTATTGGGTCAGAATAATCTGTGGATGAATTGTCAACATGGGATCACTTTTACCTCTGCAGCATTATGCTAACGAACAGTTGGTTGCTAAGACTGCATCATTGAGTGTGCTGAAAAATATGACTTGTATGACCTACTCGCAGTAACGCTTTCCATTTTTCATCACAGAGCATTCCCAGGGGATGTACATAACATTTTGTAATTTTGCTTCTAAAGGGAGACCTCACCAATCTGCCTATTATCAAAATATTTATTTATATTGCAAAAACCGAATAATTGATGGGAGAGCCAAATGCTGTATATGTGGTTAAAAATGATTGATATTCTTTTATTTAATTACAAATATCATCACAATTAAGGAATTTGAATACCTACAAAAACTTAAAATTTCTGATAATAATCTTTACAAGGCAAAACTGAATGTAAATTTCTTCAATAACAATTCAGGACTCAGTGGGTTAAAAATGATGATACAAATATATTTCATTGTAATAAAGTCAAAAAATGTAATTGATATTTCGCAGTGTCATAAATATAGTTACCCTGAAAAGGTTCTTGGCATATTTCTTTTGAAAGGTTTAGTATTAAATGTATTTCATTATAGACAGTTTAGAGTTTAATTGCATTCCGATTATGTGTGCACTATGGAAGTCTAGAATTTATTCGTGAATCTGACTATACTAACAAATAACAGAAGACATGATATTAAATACTAATAGATAAATATAATGACAAATTGATAGAAACGTACCATTGACTTATCACCTTTAACTAAACAAGCCTTGGCGTTGTCTCTATATTTAATACAAGCCGCTTCCAGTTCACCGATTGTCGTCTCTAAATTTTTCTGAGCTCTCTTTAGTTTTGGAAGACATATTTCTGCTTCAGTTAAAGGTTTTACTCGGGTGTTTGCGTCTGGGGCTAGAAAGAAATGAATACATGGTTTATGGATGGATATAAAAACCTATGATGTTTTGTACCTACACTTAGATCCTTCCAATCGAGCTGTCGTATTATGAAAAAATATTGATTTAACACAATGCAATTTTTATGTTTAAGAAAGTAGCACATCTTTGCTCGGGTCATAGCCATAATCAGAGATAAACGGAAACAGAATGATGAACAAACCTAATTTATAAAGTAATCCATCACTAGAAACGGTAGCTAAATTCTTAGACCGGAGCCAATTCATTGTGAGAAGGAATGCATCTCCATCTGCGAAAGGTCGACTCAAACATGCCGAATTTTGTAACTCCTGAGCTGTTCCTATCCTGGCATCTTCAGGCACAGCATTCAAAAATGCCATCGCTTGGTTCTGGAATCACCACAAAAAATTATGAAACTAAAGAGTTTTTGAAATTATATTGGGTGGAAAATGTGGATAGCGACACTGGATTATTAAATATGTCTTGCTGGAAAAGAAAAGGTCAGGTTCGAGATACCTGGAGAGCGATTGTGAAAGCAAACAAAAATGTGAATTTGATTAATGATACTTCAAGTGTAAGTATTGAGGTTTCAAGGTAATCCAAAATGAATTCGGAGATGTTGAACTATTATCATTTATAAAAAAATTTTAACGGGTAAAAATTTCGTGTTATATATAATATTTAATATCACACCATTTTTTTGAGTTTTTATTAGTGAGGTTGAGTTCTTTTCCATTTTTAAATAATTTGATAATCCTGAATCCTTGCAGCCCTTTGGGTTAAAATTTATTAATAAAAAAAAAATAACATTTATCGAGTCTGCCCTTTAAGAGAGCAAAACACAAGAATGCTATTTACATTAGTAAACTTTACTTTAATTTCAAAATGAATTTCCACAAAATAATCACCGAATCTTGAAAAAAAATGAATTGACACCCACCATGTACTAATTAAAAGACTAAATACGGAGTTTGAAATTGCACACAAATAAGCGTATATTGAAATAATATATCAGAAATAAAAATTTTATGATTCTCACCATCATAGCTGTTGCATGTACGTATCTGGTTTCCTTATTAACCTTGGGCGATGTGGCAACCTTTAACATTGTACTGACGGCCCAAGATGCAGGTCTGAGCACCTGGCGGTAGCCCCAACCCACCCAGCCTTCATTCTGATATGGAGAGAAAGTTGATGGAGATACCAAACGTGAATCACTGCAAACGATATATAAAATTTCATGAGATACACAAATACTTCCTTCGTTGTCATGTCTACAGAGGTTTTTAGAGAGAATTTGTTATGCATGTATTTGCCTGAATATAGCGAAATATGTTTATTCCATGTCCCTTTGAAGTACATATTTATTGTATCTTCTTTCAAATACTTTTATCGATTTGAGTGTTAGTCGATCCTCTCTTTTTTTGTATAATGCATGTTACTCATTTCGCTATAATTACGAGAGGTGCAGAAAAAAGATAAATCCCACTAACTAAAATATGTGGGAGGAGAAACAGAGTATATACATTTCTAGACTATGTATTATATTGTAAAATTACCCTATTAACTGCTCCATTACCACTTCTAAACAAGCTGGATATTTCCCCTTCCTTTGAAATGCACTTTTCGCTTCCTCGAACGTAAATGAACCACGATTGTTGCACCATTTTTCTAACATGTCACACCAAAATTTCATTTTCGCATCCCAATCAGTAGGATTGACTGTTTTCAATCGAAACGGAGCAAAGAGAGCGGTCATTCTCACATCGTCTGTCCAACAATCGGGAAAATCTTCCGCTTTAAAACTAGAATTCATTGTGTTTACGAGGTTAAATACACTTAAAGGAAATTATACCAAAAACAAAAAAATTGGAAGAATAATGCCTATAAAACAGTTTCCAGTAAATGCAGCATGACATTTACAGTGCACTCAATTAAATGTGTCTAAAAATTGTATAATAAAATGAAATTGATGACAGTGTTTTTATTTTTAAATTCTGATAAACAAAGGGGGTCTACGAACGCCTGGAAAATAATTTATAGCATCTGACGTAAGGGAAATATATTGCTAGGATAAGAATTTTAAAGAACATTTACTTTGTATTGTATACATGAAACATACATATTGGAAGAAACACAAAAACGCCTTTGTTAATCAGTATAAAAGAGTAGTTATTGCAGGACAATCCCGAAATAAAATATGGTAAATGTACTAATATTTTTCGATTCCAAAGAATAAAAACGAGCAGAACAAGTATTTTCGTATTATTTTAGCAAACTTTTGTAACGTGTTTAAACGTTCATCCAATATATTGTATGTAGTGGCACACATTTCTGGTATGTACACATTGTAGTTTCAATCATTTCATGTGCTGATGCCTGTTTGTTACGTATTTAAATGTGCTGTGTTATTGTAATCAATTTTTTAACTAACAACATTATTTTTGTAAGAAAATACTTTTCCGGAAATAACGCCATTTTTAAACTAAATTATACGCACTCGTCTAATTGCGTTCATAAGAAACCTTCCCAAAAATGAGATTATGATAATGGGAAAAAATTCTTCTATTTTACGTCTTTTTCAGTTCATCCAAAGCATGTACTTACTCGACAAGGACTCCCAGGTCAACCAAAATAATTCCTTCCAGCTAAAAGATATTTCATAGTTTTTGATAAGCACACTTTTTGGATTATGAATGAGCCAAATTAACAAAATTCTAATTTATTGACTCGGCTAACTTTCATTTACGAGTTTTCATTATAGTGTTGAAATAATAATCTAGTACAAAAACTTCAGCAAATTGAAAAAAAAACTTACTATCTCCTGCTTAGTGCATATTGAAATTATAGTAATTATGATTAAAATTTTAGTTTTTTGCCTACCTACTATCGCACGCCATGAATAATAATAAAGTTAATAATTGTAAATCTGATAAATTATAAGAGTAGCATGATTTTGAAGTGTTATTTATAGTAAACCAATTTGATGATGCAGAAATAACTGGATAACGTTATCTTTAATAAAGATCGTGTTATTGAGCTGTATGCAATTCAATAGAAACAAATAACAATAATTCCGAAGATCAATCGTAATAATATCGTCAAGATTAATAAAATGCTTGACACTGACAAAATACTTAAAAATTGATAAAATCTATAATAAGTAATAAATTTGCTGACGAGTAAGTGTAGGTATATCAATAATAAATATTATTGACGCACATAATTGTATCTTATCGGCACCTCAACGTTATACTCACTACACTAGAGGTGTGAAACCTGCACACTTCCAAGAATGCATCAAAATTTTTCATTTAAATTTATAATTATAGTCTAATTAATAACCAAATTACAATTATTTTTTTTGCAATGATATTTTTTTTGTTTTTACCAACACGTATAATAAAAAATACTGCACTATTTTTTTTTAATATTGTATAATGAGACTTAGTACGAATTTTATTTTGTAACTGCATAACACGTTGCGATGTAACTATAACACATACGAGTAGGTATGTTTTTGTTTGCCAGCGACGGCACTTTCGGACCAGTTTCGCCTGGCACATCGCTTTGGTAGTAAGTAAATAGCGTGCGATTATGCGATTATCTTCTTATTTTTCTTCTTTGTTGATCTGGGTTATTTGTTTTTAGTATGTTTAATCGTATATATATATTTATACATTTTCCATGTATGTCTTTATTGAAAACCTATTATGTTTTAATACATGTACAATACATATTATGATTAGTTTAATGAAAACTTTCAAAAATTTGAACCTGGTCCCACCTGTTTACATTGTCACCAGCCGCCACTGTCTTTATCACTCTACACATTTGCCGTATTGACTTATAAATGATGATGAATTTTCAATAGAAGTACAAAATGTTGTTAACCCTCTTTATAAGATGAAATTAAAATATGAAAATGAGCAGGGGTAGCTTGCCTTTATGGGGCACAAGAGCTGGGCGCCACCTATAATTTAAATGAAGTATTCGAAATGATTTAGCTTACAAACTTTAATTAAAAAATTATTGTAAGTATGCAATTTTGTAAGAATCAGTAAATACATATTGAAGTGAAGCGTTAAAAGGTAATCAGAATACATACACACCCGTCATTAGAATAAATAATTCATAGAAGTGGATTGGAATGAGAAAAATGGCTGTTGTAAATTAATATGACACAATATGCTGGGAAGTTATTAACACGACAATGAGGTTTTGGCGGAAATTGGCGCAAACCCATGTTACAATATATGGTTAAAGTGTCAGATAGATCAGCTCAATCAGCTGGTACCTTATCAAGGCTTTCTTTTTTTTAAATAAGGTATCGAAACTTGCTTCTTGTTAAGAGTATTAATGAAGAAAATTAAATTCAAATATTTAAATAAAAAAGTAGCTTTTCCCATGCCACGAAAAAAAATACCGTGAACCGGAACTCTGTTCCACCGCATTACATGACAAAAAAGTCCCGCCTTATATCCATAATAATTCAATGCGTGCAAGCTGAATCCTCGATTATCTCTTAATGTTACAAATATAACTTGTGGGCATTAAGGCTTGTGATTGTAGCCATCAAACCGGTAATCATCGGTATAATTTTGTGGATCCCTTGACATTTGCCAATACTCAAAAAATGGGAAATATGTGATGATTTGCCAGGTGGGTAACAAGAAAAGCCAGGGCACCAACAAAAATCTCATTGCAATTCTTGCAGACATAATCTTATTTTATCTACTTGCATTAAAACGCAAATAATTTCATTGAGTTTGCAGTACTAGACTACGCCGTAACATTGTTCTTACCACGTGTTGCAAGGCAAATAATTAAATTGTGTTAGAAAATTAAATTCCTTCTTTGTTTTATTTATTAAAAAAGATGGATAGGAATAGCGATAAAAATTTGAATGACGTTTGACAGCTATAATGTAAGATTTGAAAAGCTCGCTCTTATGTGTTCAGATGTATCCATTACTCGTTTTTGGTTACAGTTCCTTATTTTCCATATATGTAGGTAATGTAGGTATAGATGTTTTTTTTTATTTAAAATAAAAACATTGGAATATTTGTTTTTGACAATGGCAGTACTAAATTTTTAGTATTTTTATATTGGTGAAGCTGTCAAAAGTCATATGGAAAATATATTATCACTACATTAAAGGACGGAATATAAACTTATAATCACAACATGATTGATTTATGTATTTTATATTTATTTACTTTAAAATGTTATCAAGTAATATTGGTTATTGTATTATGGTTGGGAATATTAGAAAAAATAAAGAAGGCTTGTTAAAATCAATGACGTTTACAATACACACATTTTGCTTAGAGAGTTATATAAAATTATTACAGTGGTTTTAAAGATATTGTAAATATTCGTTTTGCGGGACTTGGTTTAAAAAATTCTGTTTTTACAAGGAAAACTACCCAAAATGATGTCTTAGTTTTGGTTTGGTTGATTATACCCTAAAAAATTTCATTTTGCGTACTTTTCGATGTAAAAATTTTATAGACCACGTCCGGTAAAACAATATTTACCAAAGACACAATTGATTGAATCAAGTAAATGCAAAATTAACTGAATAAATAAAGTTTGAAGATTCTTAGATTAGAAAAAATAACCAGAGCAACCATCGCCTGCATCCATAGAGAACTATACTTTGCATCGTATAGATGTGAATTTAGTTATCTACTTAGTATCGAATGTCAACGAAATTCAATCGCAATTGAGATTGTGACATTTTCATAAAAGTAGAAATAATGTGTGCATCTTTTTTCATATAATACGTTTGTATTCAATGTATGAAATATTTATTTTAATAATTGAGGAACATTATAGTTTACAACGCTGTAATTTATATCAATAGTGTTGCCGGTGGATGCTATTATATTTTCAATAATGACATAAATTGAATTGGAAAAAACAAGTATTTATTTTTCATGATATGAAATTTTAATGTTTTAAATATTGTATTTGTAATATTAAGATTATGGTATGTACTAAAATTAATATGTAGTTTTACCTGGCAATCAAATACAAAGTGACAACATTCCAATAAAAAAACAAAAGCAAGTGACAGTCTTTCAAGGAAAATCGCCCTGTTATAAGTTTTTTTCTTTGATACGTTAGCGATTTTTCGGTTGTTTTTATTAAATGTAAGAATCGATGATAATATTTCATGTACATGAAGCCATCTTCAAGATCTTAGCGGTCTGAGATGGTGATTTGAAGGAAGTAAAAAAATATGTTTTCAAGTTAATTTCGATAATGCTTTTCACGTTTGAGTGCATTTAATATGTGAATTTTCATGCGAAATAGTTCACGCTGTACTTTAAAATACGAATTTATCAATACATTGAAATATATTATAAATCGAAATCGCGGTATGTTATTATTTGCTATTAATACATAGTTACGTAGATATACAGTTGAATCGGATTTGGCAAAATCAGCATTCAAGACAAAGTATGGAATTTGGTGAGTAAAAATAACTATTAATTACTGATTAACATGACTTAATTAAACTTAACTCACATTCTATTATAATTGTTTTGTCTCCATCTTGCACTCACTGTATAATTATGTATATTACTATATTTCTGATTTTCATTTCAATAATTTATTAATATTTTTCTAATTAGCGCATTAGATAGGGGGCAATTAACAATTACAATCCCATTATCAGTACAGATTGATATTTACTAAAAAATGTGTAACTATTGAGAAAAATCAATTACTATTAATGATTGTTACCGGGAGTGGATTGTTTTAGTGGTTTCAATCCCATCACGATGTATCAAAGAATGTTTTCATGTAAACATTACGCACAAATGTTTAAACAACAAAAAGAAACATTATTAATCAACACCGATTCTAAATTGGATATAGGGGTTCGAGGGTGAGTTTCAACCTTTAGTGGCGGTTGAAAAATATTTACAAATCATACATATAAATGTTGACACGATAAAAAAGAAGTCATAACAGAAGGCAAAAACGTATATGAATCGAATCTCACATGACAATGAAAAGTGACACTATCCAATAAGTCACTATTTCAGTATGAGCACTTTAAAATGCTGTTAATATTTTTCATATATTATTTTTACAACAATGTTTAAAACATATTCAAAAAAATATATATACCATTGTACCTATATAAACACTTTTCAATTTCAAAGTCACAAGTCTCTAAAACCAGGGGATCCACACCAGTGGGGAATTCCTCCTTACCGGATGAATTTTAAAGTGCCTGGGTGGGGGGGGGAATTACTACCGTTTATTATGACATTATATGCATTTTAATGTAGAATGTTAACATTATTTTACAATGAATTAATTTTTAAAAAAATGAGTAAATTCCACAATACCTGCATAGTAGAGGTCTGCACGGGCCCGGGCTTAACCCGTGGGCTGCTAACCGGCCCGGCCCGTGGGCCGGGTTCGGACGGGTAAAGACAAACGGATATAGAATTTGTTCTTCAGAAAAATATTTCGGACTATGTTCGAATCATGAATATATATTGATAACTGAATACTGTTGATATCAAAAGGACAATAACTAAAATAATTTATTACGTTTTGAATATCATTGGAAACAATCAAATCTTTTGTTTGATAAAATGATGCGTACGTTGGCATCATTTTACGTTTTGTTAACCTGAAACGCTCTTAAGAATTGAATTTTGCGTTATTGATGCGAAGTCTGAAACAATGCTTTATTTATTTAAGAATCACCGATAGTAAATTAAAATAGTTTGTTATTATTATTCAGTATCGGCTTTCTATTGATTTTAGATAGTGGACAGTTTCGTATGCCGAAAAAGATATCATAAAAAAATACAAAAAAATCGTTAAAAATCAGTTTCAACGATATAAAGAAAAAGTTGAAAAGTGGTGACTGGTGTTGTGTGGAAATCATTTCGTGAAATAATAGATTTTTCTACATGTGAAAAAGTTGGATTGGTACGTTGAGTGTGGTAATTGTCAATCAATTTTATGCTACTTTAATTTTTTTTTTAACTTTTTTTCGGGCCTAGAAATATTAATTTAGGCTTCGGGTTGGGTTCAGGTATAAAGTGAAGTATTAAGACTCGGGCTGGGTCGGGCCTGAACTGAACGGGCTCGGGTGGGGTAATTTCATCAAATTTCGGCCCGCGCAGACCTCTACTGCATAGTGAAGTAATATGCAATAGTACTTCAGGTATATTACTGTTAATCATATACATTACTTACCTTAGTAATGTATATGATTAACAGTAATATTCGCTAATGATTAGATTCGATTCAGCATTGAAATAATTAATGAACCCATTTCTGACAAACTACTCACCGTCTCCTTTGACATCTATTGAAAATGGTTCATTGTAGGACATGGACTAGGGTATCAACTGAAATTTCTTGTTTTGCAAATTTTCTCCTTTCCTGGGGCATGGTTTGTGACTTTTTGTTAATTGATTTTTTTTATTCTGTGTTTCCACATTACCTACAACAAAGTATTCCACAATACCAACATGAACTCAATGTCAATCCAATAAATATATGAAATTAAAGTCCCTCATAAATCACTAGGTGATATTTAATCTAATGAAATGAGGATTTCTTTGTACGCTCAGATAATGTACTAACTTTTTACCAGATAATACATTCCGGAGTGAAAAAGAGATTAACGAACATATGCTTGTCGTAAACGGTTTAAAACAGTGCTGTGATTTACTGACATCATTATGTTATTTTTAACATTCAACTAGATATGGAACTGTTTATATAATTGACTTACACCTATATTCCACATACCCTACTTACCTACGAACACAATCATAAAGTGTGAAAATAAGTTTTTCGATGTCTTGTGTGATCTATTTGTCGCAAATTAGCAACTAAAAAAATGTTAGTTTTTGCATATAGCAAATTTCACGCTTAGATTTCATTCATAACTGAAAAATGATAAGTTTCGTATATTTTCAATTTTAAATTGCTTAAATTACCGTGGAGGCAACAGTTTATTACGCAGAATTATGAATCCAAAGAATCAGTGTAATTGGCGTAACTAGTAGGTTAATTATGTAAGCTTCGAAAGAACGAAGTTTCTTCTCATTGTTAGTAATGTAATGCTTTTGATTATTTTTTAATTGTCCTTATAAATTCATGAGTCAAAAACAAGTACGGTCAATATATTTACAGCATCAATGAGCAAATTGTGTTTTTCTTTTGAGGTACGAAATATAAGTAACGCCACTGAAACCATAATATGTCACTTAACATCCGTTTTTCAGAAGTAACAATCAAAAGGTCAGGCGAAAGCAGGAGAGGGCTGGTTGTGAATTTCCCTAGCCTCGATTTTAAGCATTGAGAGGCAGGTTGAACATCTCAGACAACTGTGTATTTGAGAAAAAATATCGATTGAAAAATCATTATTTTAATTTGTCCGTCGGGGATACGACCAATGAATCTCAGAACAAAATCCTATATCGGCTAGTAATTTACATGTGCGCGATTGCTAATACTGCCTTACATTTCAGTCAATCAGCACAAAATAGCCGACGAATGCATTCAATTTCACAAATCAGTTAAGACTGTTGTTGGTTTCTTCATTGAGCGAGGACATGTAGTAGTTATGAGTAGGCCGGTCCTTTCCGCAGCTTGAATTTTAGGGTTTACCTTATTCGCCCTGATATAAACATAAGTAACGTAAACGCGGAAATGTTTTAGTTACGAGTAGATCTTGTTTATCCAACCTCGTTCTAATTTTCTCTTATTCATTGAACTCAAACTTGCTTTAATTTGTTGGTCAATACTATCGAATTATAGAGGAATAAACAATGACGAGAGGTCGACAGGTAGGTATCTATGATTAAATCGTCTCCAATAGAGTGAGTAGTGGTTATAACGCGACTCTTTCCTGGACAGCAACTCTTCGATGCTAATAATAAAAAATTATACTGAAAATGAAATTTAATCTTTCAGTCTATAAAATATTTGTTAACAATTCTAATGGAGGTATCACAACAGACGTTCTACGAGAGCTGCTCGTAATTCAGTCGCTCAACCTCCTCTTTCGAAGAGAGTAAAGATAACAATGTGTCTAGGACATGGCTAGTAGTTAGCTAGGCGTTCTCGCTACTCACCGTTTTTAGGATAGGATTTAATTTTCTACATGACAGACACACGTGCCTTGTGCCTTTGAACACAAATCCATAAATCGATTGAAAAATCAAATTGTGAAACTGTGAACACCACAAATGAACAGCACACTATTGACTACTCCACTACAGGCTCCGACATCATGCAACATATGTAATTGAAACTATTTCCGCTCCTAATGTCGAGCATATGGATTCCTAATGGAGCTTAATCTCAACAAAAGTTTTTCTGTAAGAACTGATCGTTACTCGTTCGCTCAGCATTTCGTTTTGAAGACAGTTGAGTAAGAAAGATAGGGCTAAACAGGCTAGTAGCTAGCTAATCACTCTCGCTACGCCCCGCTTTTAGAAACAGTGGGTGGGAAGGAATTTTAGACATCACACACATGCATGTCTTCGAACAGAGATCCATAAATCGATTGCAAAATCAATTTTTTTAACTGTCCGTATTGGGATTCGAATACTCAACCATGGGCACTAAAATAATACCCTTGTCATAACTTATTTTTTAATAATCAATAACCAGAAATCTACACATTATTATCTAATTCGATAGAGATTCAAACGAAACAAAATGTGTCATCTTTCGCAACAAAGTCTAGCAGAGAAATGACAAAATTATGTTTCGACTTATCCACGTGAAAAACGGTTATGTATAGTAATATTGTTACATATTCATTCGATCGGAGATGAACGGAGATCGAGATGACCGTTGTATTATATCTCGTAATTAGGAAATTCCGTTCACTAGAGTCCCGCGTCCTCGACCGACTGACCGGCGAAACTCTCTTTTTCTTGCGAAAGAGCGTAATATTCTCGTTTATTTTTTATTTATTTGCGCTGAGAGTAGGGCACGTTTATTAACCGAAATCACATTTGGCCCGGTCTTATGTCACATATCATTTTATTATTTCATCAGGATACTGGTCCACTTTGCACACACACACTGTGGCGCAACGAACTCGTCAAATCCTTCGGCGAAAACTGATATTAGGCACAATTAATTCTTCTTGTATGAAATAATACTAGATGGCTGTTTTACGATAGAATCGAAAACAGACATTGCGAACCTACGGCAACCGTGCCAAAAGTGGCAAGTATGAAAAAGTGACGAAATATGAATTCAGTTTCTGACCAGTCCATTCTTAGTTCTTAAATTTGTTTCTTTTATAGTTTTCAACTTTTTCTTTCTTATTTTGGTACCTTCGAAGTTTTTGGCACATCTCGTACGTACATAAAAAATATTTGCCACCACTGGAATGCAAGATGTTATTGGAGTCACGTAATCGATGTTTATTTGTTAATAATATATTTTGGGAGGTGTTTTTCGTTCGCCATTTTTCTCTGCCATCACTGTATCGAAGACTGTGTGACTTTTGTCAGATGATAACGATGATTATTTTATAGAATCACAATTCACCGGCTTACTCTCAAAAAATGTGGTGTAACATAAAATCTTCCATAGAAGGTGAAATATAATACTTGATTGGATACGGATTGAATCGTAATAATCTCCGTACATTGATATTTTGCAGACTAATTATGGATTTGTATATTTTATTTTTCCAACCCTTGCGACTTACTCTTCAAGTGTGTAAACTGTTCAAATGAAATTATTCCTTCTATTAAGTTTTTCCTGTGAGTTAACTTTATTATGGACATTACAGAAGAATGGTAGTAACAGGTTAATTAAAAAAAAATATATACTGGAACCTGAAAAGGTAGTACTGCATTACTTTTTTTTAAATTGCTTTATTGAAACAAATTGATGTCTTCAGTAAATTAATTTTTCAAAGCAGTAGATTGTTGATACAACAATTTAATAAAAAAATCTCAAGCAGATTTAAATCGATAACAACTCGAGGACAAAAGCAAGTGCAATAGATATTAAACCAAGACTTTTATTATGTCATCTTTAAATCACTCTAATCAAGTGTTGGTCAAAATCAATATTTGTAAATATGTATATATATATAAACATATTCAGTAGTTTCGTTGTACAAATGAGTATTTTGAACTGATCAACATACAGTCGAACGTCATACATAGTATATAAATTAATGACAGTTATATTAAACGAGTGTGCATGATATATTCCTATTTATATAATTACTAGTGAGTACCCGGCATGCGTTGCAATGCCACTCAAAGAAAGAAAGGGTTTGTGGTTTAATTCTGTTTATTGAACTGCTTTTGGATTAGAGGTCTGCACAGGCCGAAATTTCATAGACTTACCCGGTTCGAGCCCATCATCTTCAGGTCTGGCCCGACCCGAACCCGAGTTTCAATATCACACTTGTTATAACACAATATTTTTGTTTTTCGTCTGGTGCGTACACGAATAAATCAGAAGGTTTTTCCTAGATGTCGCTGTATGTACGTATTTGATTCTTTTTTTCAATTTTAGATTTTCAATTTTTTTTCTTCAGAACCCTACACGGGTGTGTGCACAACAACTCACTGAAGTTTCATTGAAATCGTATGAATGGTAAAGGAACACGTAAAGGACAAACAAACATTTATTTTATATAATATTTCCCGGCATGATCACAATAAGTCCTTCCTGAAAGTTTCGTCGTGATCGGTTGAGTAGTTTAGGAGCCTATAAGATCCGGACAAACCAACAAACAGACATTCATTTTTATATATATAGATATACCTCACCAACCACCAGTAAGAACTGCCGGAAACGATTTTTTCTGGAGAACTTTCTGGAGAAAATGGTCTTGTACAAAAAATAAGCGTGTTAAATAACAAAAAACTTAATCATACTATTTTCCTGAATATTTGACAATAATCATCAATTACGGTGTCAGATTCACAAGCAAGAAAATATAATATTACGCTTACGTCCACCGCATCCCTTTTCGGATTAATGTTGTACCCTAGTAACGCCACCGCTGTCATTTTTATTGATCCGTTGGGTGAATTGTAATAACAGTAATGCATCAGTAACGTAATGCGACCACAATAATTTATCAATACTGTTGTCTCTAAAGCGATTATTGATTGTACCTAACTAAAACGCTATATTATTATAAACTACCTTATAAGCGTGGTACAATTCAATTTGCGATCATAGCAATCAATTTTTATACAACAGGAAAAATCGATATGTATTGAGCTTCTGCTGAATATCGAATTGAGGCACACTTTACATTATACATACTATATGCAGTATTAAATTGCATCAAACTTCGGTGTTTATAGTATTTATACTTTTCACATACGTTCATTAGATTTTCCACAATCGAATGAACGTATGTGAACAAGAAGTTTTTTGATTTTATTGATTTCCATTTCTAGTAGCCATTCTTAGTCGACCGCATGTCTGATGCTTCGAAGCAATAATTATTTTTTTCGATTTCATGAGATCTAGTATAATATTTCCGTGGTCGCATTCAAAACAATTTATTCAATTCGTGGAATCAGTTTGCAAAGACGGAAGCTCAGAGCACTACTAGAATAATGTGAATCTGATCTTCAGGAATTACTATTGCACACTGATGTAAGGTGACTGAACCGTGCTAAGTTTTTAAAAAGATTCTTGGGTCTTTTACCTGAAATAAAGGAGTTAATGGAAGCAGTATTTTGCAAATACAAAAAAAAATATTTTAAAAACTTTAAACAAAATACATGAAACAAAAACCGCAAGAAACAATTTAAAAAATATATCGTGGGTATACTGTGATCTCTAAAAATAACTAACATCCACCCACCCGTTCCTCTCGGGGCGTAGCGAGAGTGATTACCTAACCACTAGTTCTGTACTAGCCCTATCCTGAGCAACTGAGTAACAAGCAGTTTTCATAGCAAAAATCTGTTGAGATACCTTCATTGCGAGACCATATGCTCCACATAGGGAGCGGACATGGAAAAAAAAATACTGCGGAAAATCATTAAGTCAAAATTATTAGTTTTGAGATTATTATGATTGGAAGTTTGTGTCGCTATAACTTTTTTAAAATATATGAAACGTAATGAAGTTATGGATATCGAATTACAGATTGCTTTATTGACCAAAAAATCATACAATTTTGCTACTTTTTTAATTAAAATAAAGGTCATACATATTTTTAATGCATTTTTGTAATTAATACAATAGCAAAATAATAATATTAAGTAAAAAGTAATTTATTTATATTGTTTTCATATATATGATTATGTTTGTTAAAAAAAACGTTATTTACTTAATTAAACCTTTCTTAAATCATCATTCTAATCTATAACATACTTTGGACAATTACTATTTGTCATTTGTTTGCGGCCCATGCATTTGTTTAGCTTTATCACGTAAATATTAAAATTATAAATTTTCAATTTCTTTCATTGAAGTGAAACTTGTAAGCTTGGAATCGGCTGCTTAGTTTCATTATTTTGGCAATAAATTCTACAAACTCGCACTCCACATACTATTATGGAGTTTTTCTTTTGTTTTTACAAAAGATTTTAATGGTTTTTAACAAAACAGAATTTATGAGTTCAGACCGGTGTAAGCCAGGTTGGTTTCTATCTTTATTAAAAAAAAAATTACTTTAGTACGAAAGGATTTGGTAAAAAAAAAAAATTTTATAAATGATGAATATTATTAAAATAAGATGCTACTTTGACAGATTAAAATTTAATAAATTTATTATTTAAGTAGTAACATGATACTTTACGATACTATTTTAATTTCTGTAGGGGTTCTTATTTTGTTAATTGGAGTTCTTTTAGGGGTAGCTTTCGGGTTTACCGGGGTTTTGCAGCCTTTTAGGGACGCAATTAAGTTGTTCTCTAAAGAAAAAATTATTCCTTATAAATCCAATTTTATGTCATATTATTTTAGTCCGGTTTTAGGGCTTTTTCTATCTCTTTTAATTTGAATAGTAATTCCTTACTTGATAGGATTTATTTCATTTTCATTAGGGTTACTCTTATTTTTAAGAATTACTAGAGCTTCAGTTTATTCGGTAATAATTGCAGGTTGATCGTCTAATTCTAGATACGCTATATTAGCCAGAATTCGTTCTATAGCTCAGACTATTTCGTATGAAGTGAGATTAGCTTTAATTTTTTTATCACTTATTTTTATAAATAAATACATTTGAATGGAGCGGTAAGTATGAAACAGAATAACAGTGTAACAAATATTCTTACTGTGTTATCCATGTTATCTTCGATGTTATAGGCCTTTCCTCTTTTTACTCGGTCGATATGGATGTTGGGTTCGTGGACATGGCAGAGCAGGTGGAGGATATTCTTCTACTTAATCAAGAACTCCTTATTAGCTGTAAACAATCAATAATTACATTATTGTCAATCTAATTGGAACAATACAGTTGATTTCAAGTTAATGCTGAAAAACGTTTTCGAGTGATTTAAATTTTAAAAATAAATCTGAAAATGACATTTAATGCCAAAAATATTTATAATCTAATTTCTTTTGTAATTATTTCAAGTCATTGCCGTCCGTAAAAATTTAATGTTAACAATTTTTGATGAACGGAACGGTACCTTAACAAAAAATTATCCTTAGGTTTATCGGCTTAATGGCTAATATTGCACAGCATGATGCCAACTATTGCCCATACTTCAACTTAGCAAAGGTATTTAATATGTTTCTTAATAATTTGGGAGATTTTATACTTACCTAAGACCTAAGACCTCACTCAATCCCGCTACGAATGTCTTACACTGCCATGTGCAGCCCTCTCGAAGAAGCACATACTTCCCAGATGCTCCCCGAGAAGAAGATCGCAGATAAATGTATATCTTGACTAGTCTATTGGACTGAGATATCCCGTGATGGCAATCCCCGATCTTCTCACGACTGTGCCATTTCCCGATGTCTTTTTTTCGAAGCTGTGTTGGGTATTCCTGGTCTTCTCCCTTTTGTCGCCAGTGTGAGGCCAACCGTCAAGGCTTTAACCTAGTTATTTAACAAAAGTCCTCTCGACTTTCATTCCAAATACGACTTCGATTATAATTTCTACTTGAAAAAATTGAAGCAGATACATTTAATATAGAAACACGAAGAAAATATATTTGAAGTGCGAAGAAACGCCGTTGAAGTCAGTCGATTTCTGACTCCACCAAAAATATCATTAAATCACGACTCCTACGACAGCTCTGGATATCACGATTCCCCCCCTGAAATTGTGGTGCACTCCCTAATAAGTGTTTTTGATACCCTTGACAATCACTGCGTTAAAGAATAATAAGAGTTATTGTTTTATATAGAATATTTTGACATTGAAATAAGCTTCAACTGATAATAAATTGCACCGCCAATTATTATTTATTAGTGTTGTCTGTGGCTTTATAAACAATATTAACATTTATTCATTATTTGTTTTAATGTAAATTGCAGCCTTGGCACACATCTTATAACTCTAATGTCTAATGACAAGTTATTATTTATTTGTGAGAAAGTATACATCAGCTGACCGCAGTGGTCCAATAGAAACCATATTTTGGAACGCACGGAAGCGAAAAAATTCATCGACCATCAGCACCCTTCTTAAATTTTGCGTATTTTATCCCAAATCTCACAGTCCGACGCAGCTGACAAACTGATCTCAAAGATCAATCATTCCTCACGTAAAACTCCCGGAGTCATTAACAGTTTTTGAGAGATGCGAAGGACGTATAGCGCACTATAATAGGAAGTTGCTTAGATGCAACCGTGAATTGTACTATGAAGATATAAAAATATTGTCACAACGCGATTAAGCGGCATCTATTAATTACGCCTGGTTGAGCGGCAGAGACGTTTAAAACTTATATTCAAATATCTTAGAATAATATAATGTGTGAATTTCATCGTGTATATTCATTATTTTTTTTTATATATTTGGCCAATTTATTAATTGGTTGCACAAACTGGTTGCAAGCGCATGTGTTTAGTAAATATTACTATGATATTATACGGCTTAAATTCTAGAGTATTGGTTACCCAGTTGCCCAATGCATGACATAAGATAATATTGTACATGAAATCACAATTCTCATTGACATATCTTTTATATTTCCTTTGTGTTGAAAACACAAAGTTAACCAATGGAAAACAAGTTGTCGACCCTCTTATATATCGCTGTGAAAGATATTAAGATTCTTAAATGATTGTGTTGTTTGTCGTCAATAAACAAATTCTAATCGCATCAAAATGTTGAGAAATATATTTATAAACCAAACGAACCGAATATATCCGTGAGTAGGGATTGTAATAACGGCAAACCATTTAAAGGAAATACCGGTAGTTTTGCAGTTTCACCGGTATTTAGGTAAACAAAAAGAATTCTCGCTAATAGTTTAGTATAAAAAATAATGTCAATATAAATTGCAAAATATATCTAAACATCGTGACCGTTATTCATTGTTAACGACTAACAATTTCATCTGATGACTGATGACTTTAAATCATAAAAATTTCAATAGGTATAGTATATTTACAAACTACAAATTTTAATGATCGAATTCTCTCCGACTATGTTTAAAATTTAATTGTTCTCCTAAACATTTTATCCTATTTACATTATTAACCGACAGTGGCTATCTTACCAAACCGCTTTCGGTTTCGCCAAGCCAAGTTTCGGTTGCAAAGGTTTGAAATTTGGAATTGATTTTTGCTGTAGAGGACAATACTCGATACATGTCACTTTAAACAATCGGAAGCTGCTTCGATGTGCATTTTTAAAAAACCGAAATACCGGTTCTTAATATATCGTAAATTTTAAATCAAGTCAAAAGCGTGATCTAAACAAATAAAATAGTCATTCACAATGTATCCGAGAGAAGATCATTTCATTGGAGTCTGCTCTCGAGTTAATTAAAAGAAAAATATATTATGACATACTTATACTATACTATCAGTGGCGGATTAAGCACTTTAGAGACCCCTTGCACAATATAATTGAAATCCCTGTTTTCCGAATAGCAAAAAAGCGTCTCAAACATTATTTGACATTTTAATACTACGTATTAAAACAAATAAAATAGTCTCTATTTGTAATCTCTTCTGATCACAAATATCTCATTATTAATGTCGAATCCGTTCCAATGAAGGAATACATTGCATTAATTATTTAATCAACATAAAAAAATGTTGCGATATTATAAGAATTCCATGTAAAATTAAAATAAATATTAAAAACAAAATTTACAATATTTGCGTTAAATGTAAGTTATGTTTGAGACGCCTAAGACTCATGAGGCCCCAAGCGTTCGCCTCATGCGCTTATAGGGTGATCCGCCACTGATACTTATACATCAAATGAATGTGTGTTAATATCTTTTTTTCTGGTTGTAAATTATATATAATTACATAATATATTGATAGGCATTATTCTGGAGTATTTTCATCATCTGCTACGGATTTCCATTGATGGCTTGTTTGTGGTCCCTTGATGTGCGAACGGCCGCAAGTCGACAAGTGATTGCATTTACTAAATTGACTTTTGATCACGTTTGTTTGCTTTTGTGTGGCGGTAAATCAACGTGTTACATTTAACCTCTGGGTTAATATTATATTCACAGCATAATAATATAGTTTCTTAGGTTAAAAGTTCATAATATTATCCACCCTGTTGTCGAGTTGCCGTAGATTTGATATCATATTCGTTTATTTACAAAAAATAAATCGTCATTTTTTCTCTTCTCCTCTTCCTCATCGATCAAAGAACTTCGATGTTATATTGTTGATAGATAGTTTGACCTTTCTTTACCCATATACTGGTAGGTCGATTGTTTATCACGCGCTGTCGACGTGCTTAACTGCTTAAACTTTTTTTCGCTAATCAAAACTTAACGTACACACTTACATCTTCTCACCCTCATACTATCCGCCAACAATAATAATTCTTGTAAGCTTCTTGTGGACATTTTTTGGTTCTATTTATTTTTCAATGTTGCTGCTACAAAAAAAAAATGATCGCACGCGTGATGACATAGCAACACCAAATTGGTCTTGCTCGTCGCGATAAACTTCGATGACTCGTCCGAATTTCACTTTGACCGCGCACGATCCATTTTTTTATTAGCCAATTCATTTATAGTAAACAACAACGCGTATCGAATTGAATGAATTGCCCAATAATATCTAGAATTTATCTAACGTAACACAAAATAAAAATTCAATTCTGAAAAAAATGTGTGAATCCGTTTAAAAATCAGTGTAGATTTTTACAGTTTTAAAAAATCTGACATGTGGGAATTACCAATTTATTATTCCATGTGCATATAGTCGTAATTTTACCAACCGCTACGCCAAATTGGCTATTTAAAAAAAAACCTTAATACCGATGATAAAAATGTTAGTATGTATGTAAATAAACAAATTAATTTAACCAGTTCTGTGCCAGATACGACGTATCTAGAACTACTAGTCCGTGCGCGTTAGGCCTACTATGGGATATCCCGTATCAGCTTCAAGCTTATATAAATGTCATGATAGGTTGAATTTTATAATTTAGTACGAACACAGACATAATAACATTTAGTTTTGATTCAAACTATTATATCAACATTTTCGATTAAAGTTTCGCCCAGTTTTAACAGTTACCGCTGACGCGGATGCCCCGATCTAATAGAACGGAAAACGTTGTTTCTTTTATACTTTTATAGCACCAGAGAGTACATTAATACCATAATAAAAGTTATAATAGGATATATATATATATATAAGCAGTGTAGTCAACCTTTTTCTTAATATTATGTGTTTATGTGTGACAATCTTGAATTAATGCAAAACTTCATAAACTCTTTTTTTTTCATAAAACTTACTACAGACGTTTTAAGTTTATAATCTCAGGTAAGTTAGATTACAGTTTTTCTTATTTGTGATAAAAATGTACAAATTTATAATGATATTATTTCTGCAAATTCTATGCGGTCTGACATGCACATTTGTATCGGATATCTGCTTCACTGAAAAGATTAATATAATGAATTCGACTCCTACTCCACAGGCCTTAATGGCAGCTTTGTTTTATTATTATTATTTGTTATTTATTAATGAACAGTTGCCAATAAAAAAATTTCATCTTCAGATTGACAGTGAATAGTGTGATGATATGTTGTTGCCGTATATTAGAGGGTTGCACGGGTCCGGCCTCTATCCGACCCGGACCCGGGTAAGGAATTTAATTTTCAGAAGAATATTTCGGGCTATGTTCGGGTCATGAGTCAGCCATATGGCAATACAATTCACTATAAAACGTTAATAACTTAAATAATTCATTTCACATTTGTTATGAATATCGTTGGAAAGATGGAAACCATGATACCTATTGTTTGAAAAGTATGGCGTCATCAAGAGTTTTTTTGGGAAACATATACATCTGAAACAATGCTTTCTTTATTTACGTATCACCAATAGTTATATTACTCGGTCGTACATAAATGAAATGTGATTAGTCAGTATCTGCGCCCAGTGGATTAAGATGGTTGACAGTTTGTTGTGCCAGATAATTCATTATTTAAATAAAATAGATTCGTAAAAAATAAATTTCCACATTGAAAAAAACTGGCTTTTCGGGCTTACAAAACTTTTCGGGTCGGGTTCGGATAACAAGTGTGATATTGAAAAGTGGGCTCGGGCCAGACCTGAATCTAAATAATTTTATAAAATTTCGGCCCTTGCAGACCTCTTCCGTATATGTATTATTATTTAATATAAACACGATCTTTTGAACGTGTTACTTTTACATAATAACAGTATCCGCTTAGACTGCTGAGGTTGAGGTCGGCGCTAGAGTCTAAAGGTCCCAATCTCTCGTTGTTTTTATCTTTGAATACCATTCAAAGTAATAAAACTTCCATTTGTCCTCTTATCGAACATCATCTTCCGTGTGTACTATAGCTATTTTTGTACTGTCGACTTGTTTATGCGTCTACGCCTTGACATTGAACGTTAATGATACTGTGAGGACGGTGGTACTGATTCGTTGCTAATAACAATACTTTCGCAAGTCATGAGATTATCCGGCACTTTATCCTCGCAATATGCTAACCAGGCATGCAGAAATGGCGTTTGTTCCCAAAAAATCGCTTTTCTTCAAATTAAAAAGTCAAGAGCTATATTAGGGGCTGACTTGTTGAGGCAATTGTATATGTCATTAACTATACAAGCTTCGGTGTCATTCGAGATTTTTCCTAACCCACAACTGCGTCCGGTTTACATTGGCTATATAAAAAAAAACCGTAATGATAAGTGTATTATTTCAGTTCCCGCTTTAAATATAAAATTATTCATTTTGCATCCACAATAAATCAGAACCCATATTCATCATATTCAGGATCTCGAATCTCGATATTCCGTCATCGCCTAGAATAAATATTATAAAATGGTCCAGTTCTTATTTGTAAGTGTAGGTAAATATTTGTAGAGCCTTCCAGAGAAAATGCTACGCTCGGGGCAACTATTATTTTAGATGACTCGCCCCTTCAAATGTTTAAAGAACGAATTCATTTATGGTTTTTATTCTTGATTTTATTAAAAAATGTTTGAAAGGACGCTTTCTTCGCTTTAACATCGGATGTCACATTCTATCTGTATATAATATATATCTTCATTTGATAATTAAAGTCCTTAAAATTGTAAGGCACATAGCTATCATTTCTCACCGTCTCCCCCACTATTTATATGAACTGGACATGTCTATACTTTCAGAATCAGCCGAGAAAAATATGAAGAAATATAAATGATTTAAGTAGAAGACGTAAATACATCTATCCGTTTGTCTTTCACTACCGATTTTCAGAGAAAAATGACAGCCATTTGTTTGCCTAAAATAGTTTATTCAAAGTCTCGTGTTGGCTTTTCCCACCTCATGAAAAGCTTTTCATTGGAAGCTACGAAATAAAAACAAAATCTAAATAAATGCCAGAGAAACGGTGGAGAAAAAAGGAAAGAGATGATTCAGTGAAATTTAACTACAAATGTAACCGGATGGATACTATTGTGAAAGTAAACATGTCGGTATGCCAAAACTTATCGAAGCGACTTTGGGAGTTTGTTTACTATTTTGTATTCAAATCTAAAAATCAATTTTTAAAAATTCTCTCAATCTAAACCTCTCTTTCTTCTCACTCACTATTGAGCAGTTAATCATTTTAATTCAGTGTTAAGAATTGAAGGCAGTCTTAGAAATCTATAATAAGATTCCAACAATGGAAACCCTCAAGTAATATTCTTAATACACAGCATGAAACACTTCGCTCCATTTTCAAAAATATGTTTTGTTCTGAAGCTTAGCATAATTATGTAACTATCTAATTTATTAAATCATTATTTTTTTCCATTGGATCGGAAAAATCCATTGTTTTTAATAACCTTGCCGTTATAGTCGCCGTTTAAGTCTTAATAAGTAATTCGTTAGTCCTTCATCACTCTCCCGCACTCAGTCGGTCCTGCGCTGTCATCGTACATCTTACCGAATACTTATTAAAATCAAACATCTTACAAAGTTAAAAATTATATATAGGACGCTTGTTAAACGCTGCATTGACGCGGCCCGCGGTATCGAGTGCGAACGAATCATGCAAGCCCCAGGAGTAGACCACGACATTCAAGTATGAGCGAACGGGTAAGATTTCACATAGACAGCGGATATGCGCACGCTGAAACGTTTCCATGGGAAATCGGCAAAATGCTGTTTGTCGTTACTGGATGCGACGTTGGTTATTCCATAGAAGATTATCAGTTTTTCATTACGCGATATAAGCCCCATTATCTGACGTAGAGGATTATCATTATAATGTCTGGGTAAGCATTTAATAATATGTTTTTTTTGTTATCATAAAAACAATATATTCATCGAACGCTGTACGGCAGCCTCGTGTGACAGGCAAGCAACGCACATACACACATATTATTATCGTTTTATTCGTTTTCAATAAGAATTTAGTATTCATTTGAACTCATACCGGTTCGGTCGCTCTTAAATATTGTCGATAGAATTTATTGTAATACTTGAAAATTTATGTAACTCGAGCAATTCGGCGTTTTCAAGTGAAGTGTTAATTTATTTAATTTTTCGAAAAGCAATATTTTTTATTTTATAGTTTGGTGTATTTTTTTAGTGGTTAGCAGGGAATTCCAGATTGGGAGCAGCAACCTTCATTTTTACGGTAGCTACTAATAGTAAATAGAATTAAAAACTTTTTTGCAAGTACCTTTATTTTTTATATTTCCCTATACGTATTCGTATCTATCTATCTATATGAATGAATAGATAAAACACCAACAAATAACACAGTTGTAATATTTTTTACAGCTAATCCTAAGTAGAATGGCATTGTGGGAATATAGTAAACTAAGAATTACACAAACCCACTGTGCCTTTTTTTTTGAAATGATATTTTCATTCTGATTTCGTTTCGTGAAAATTATATTTTTAATTGTTTTAAACTTCTATAAACTTATAAAAGTGATTATTAATATGAAACAAAATTAAAGATTTTTAATAAGGAATGCAGCAGGTTGAAGGTGGTATAGTTCAATTGATAATAATAATAATTATTATCGTAGTTTTAACCGTTAACGCACTTGAGATAACTAATTTGATCAGTAAACAGGGTTTTAATACAGTTTTGACAATATAATGAAAATAAATGTACAGTTAATTTATTTTACATAATCATTGTCATTATTATTATAGCAACTGTTTATTTGTAAGTAAAATTTTATATCATTTAGTGGTTTTGGTAATCAAGTGTCCACTATTTGTAATTTTTTGTCAGATGACATATCAATTTCATACGAAATATGACATAAAATTCGTCTTTTTGCTTGCTTTTTTAGCAATGTACTGCTATGCAACTTCTCTTCCTAACAACAACACCATTGACAGTGTTCGTTTACTTATATTCGTGCAACACATTAAATGATACTAATGACCTAAAATAAAATATAATCAATCATTGGAAGCAACAAAGTATTAATATTAGACATCGTTATCTCGGTGGGATGAAGCAGTGTTCCCCGAATTATTTTATGATAAGTTGTCTGATAAAATTGTAAACAAAATAAAAAAATACGCGTCGTTATGCAAACTTCCATGTCCCTGAAATCATTTTTTCTTTAAAATAAAAACATCTCGTCTGCAAATAATTGATAATTTATTCTATCACAAATTCCCATTAAAATTAACCGTCTTTATTGAAATGTACGTAAAACGAAATCAAACTAGCAATTTTTCACGTTATTCTATTATTTAGGTAGATATTCTCGCTTTCCCTACTGTTAAAGTATATTCCGTAATCATTCAATATTAGACTGTAGTACCTACCTAGCTATCTGATAAAAATACAGAACCGAATTTAACTAATCAATTTTCATGTTTAAATACCTCCCAAAAAGGAAAACTGTTTCATATGTTTTAGTAATCTTAAACATATTATTTGACCCTTGATGACTATAATTGTACCTGTGACAAAAATTTGCTACAGTTTTTATCAACCCCGTTCTACATAAAAAAAAACATTTATTCGAAGAATTCGCGTTTCAAGTGAAAGTAGAAAAAACACTTTTTAAATTTGAATATGTATTATGATTAGATTGACGTGTATTCATTACTCAACTTGTTTTCAACGTTACATTACAACTTTAGCGTTGCATTGTTTATTTGTGTTGTATCGACATACACATATTTGACTAATTTTGTCATTTCTAACTGAAGATATTTTATTATTATGTTTTACAAAATATCCCCATCATTACTGACAGAGTTCAATAAATAATTTACTCGATAACTTTTGGTATCAGGCTAATAACCGAATTGCATAGAATTTATGGAAGCCAATCTCACCACCCGTTATTATAGTTTTCGTGCAAGTCTGTAAGAACCTGTAAAGAAATTTAAATGCTAGACTTTTTTTATTACATAAATATGTAAAAAACAATCTAAATTATTGAAATGCTTTATCCAAATTTCTCTTCAATTATACTTGTTATTTTTTCTTAACTATCAAAGTATTCAACTCTTCTGTGACTCGGAGAGTTTTGATGTTTATTTCCATTTAATGACATTTTCACATAAAAATACCTTAGTCAACGAGAATGTTTTTCCTCGTCAGGTGTCATAGTTTTACTATAGCGATTATCTTTTATTTTTATTCAGACGTATTTTGGTACAACTGGTTATGCTAAATGCTGATGATAATACAACCATTGTGACGACAGTTGAATAAAATTATAAAATAAAATACAAATATTTGTAAAATAAATATTTTTTTTCTTGAAAGTTCGTTACAGTTTTATATGTTCCGGTGTATCGTAACCCTGATAAATTTTGGCATAATGGAGGCTACTAAAAAAAAAGTTTAATTTTTCACCTCAACTAATTTATTCTGTTTTTTATTGATATATATTCATTAGGTAACATCGCCCGACCCAGATTTTTTCAGAATAGTTATCGTGTGTGTTGAAAGGGTAACTAAAATACGCACAAACAGAGGTACTAAAAATATGCTTTTCAATAAACTAATCAGTTGGAAATATTCACTAGCTGAACGAAACCCAATCTCTTCTTTATACTATTTCTACCAGGGATTATCCGTCAATATTAAATTTATTCAAAAAATAATTAGTAAATAAGGTAAATTATAAAGATTATTGGGCGTCTAGATGCTATTTTTAATTCCATATAATTTCTGGTAACATTATTTTTTACAAACGATTTCACGATAATTTGTATTGGTATTCAAATATTTAATCATAACTCATTATTTGTTTATTTATCATCGATTTAACGATTTTGTGATTCTTTACTTATTTGGCCGATGGTATTCAGCCAATTTTATGGAGTAAGAATGTAAACGGATATAGCATTAGGCACTTTTCGAAATACATTGATGTATTATTCGTCCATTGCTTTGGACGCGCGTCTCCAAACTCTCTCCAGAGCGCTGTCAGTTGCCAATTGCGTCCAATAATCTGCCTCGCAAATCCTCTCTTTGTGATCAATCCACCACACAAAGTTTATCGTGGTGTTGTGGATTTCCATTACAACTTTTCATTTCTGTCAAGTTTCTCTTCACCGAGCTTTCAGGACTTTAATCCAGTACGGAAAATGAGAGACGTCCGTGTAATATAATATGTTTTATAGCAAATTTACATTTTTTGTTCATTCTCAAAGGAAAGCAATGAAATCTTGACTTAAGAAAACAATTGTTACTATTCATTTAAATAAATAAATAAAAAATACTCCATTTATTTATATAATTAATACCATTGAACAAAAGTCCTTCCCGTAACGACTTTCTAGATTTTTATGTATATAAGGTATGTATGTATTAACTTCAAACTGAACTTTGATATATATTTCTGAGAAACCATATACGTTTGTAAAAAAAAATATTTACGTCAAAAACCGGCCGATTTAATTGACTAAATTCAACTTATCTACATAGATTATAATATTTGTTGTATTTTTCGTCTATTTTAAAGAAAACTACAAATTAATTTAACCCTTTTTCACGATACTTTGCATTGATAGTGTTGGAACGTTTCCATCGAAATGTACCATTATTTTATTTACTGAAAGTCATCAACCCTGGGCTTCAACATGCGACTACGTTTTTTCAAACAAGGAAAATGTTACTGAGAACAAGAAAGAAATGCCGTGGCATATGCATTATTTGCCCACCGATGTGGTCAAATATGATTGGTTTTTACGCGTTTTAAATTGGCCGTGATCTGCCAATGACTATACCGAAGGTCGCCTTCTTCTCTTTGCGGCGACTTGTTGAGAATAATTTCTAGGGCATATTTTTTTCATTTTCTTATACGTAAACATCGCTTCCTGCCACATTGTAATAATTGCATTGGATGTTATGGAAGGCGTAATGTAATTGATTCGAAACCTATCCTCCAAAGCACAATATGTGATAACGATATTTTCTTATTCCGTACGCAAGAGAGCATCGTAGAAACTAATCCATTATCTCACGGAACCATGGATTATTGTCTTGAAACTATGACCATGCTATGACCGTAAAACCTAGGTCAGCGACTTTATACATAAATATATCGACGGTGTTTTGACCAATTGATGTAACTCAAAAAATATGAAAATGAGTTAATGATTGAATCTCATTTTAAAGACGACATAGCAGGTCCAAATGATATAATTAGAAAGATAAATTGACCACTTTTTGGAAGGGAAACATCATTTCACATTGGTTTTAAAATTATGACCCGGCCACTTGATGTAAGCCACTATTATATCGACCCTCCCTTAGTATAATCTCGTATCTGCAAACTTGAGAATTTACAGGAGTGCATTTCAAAGATTCATAACGGAACAGTTTTTACTCTCTCCTGAACAATTTCAATTTTGAGGGTTACATCAGTTGGCCACAACACCGTCGAATTATACAAGCATAATTACAATTCATAAATATTATTCAATTTTACATATTCTGATATTATATTATCACGGGTGCCCCATTCTGTATGGAGCCGATATTGATCTCAGCCGCCTAGTATATTTATATGATAATTTTACCCAGTATAAATATTGTAAGTTTATATTAATTTGAAGATACTAATTAATATGCAAATACGAAAGAATATAACTAAGTATTTAATTCAATGTTTGAGCGTCATCTGTTCGCTATTAATTTTTTGCGTCCGGGAACACAAGTGGACATTGCTAGGTGATCGTGGTGCCTGGTCTATTCTATTGCGGAAAGTAATTGTAAGTTGAAATATTTCCCCGTAGTTATTACGTAATGAATAGAGTACATATGCTGACTATGACAATAAAAACGTATGCAAATGACGTCAATTGGGTAAAAAAAAAACAAAATGCTGGCGTCACGTCGCAAAATTAATTTTAGAAAAAATGAAATAATAGCGCCTTGTTATATTTTTAAAAATACAAAAGGCGAAGTGATCACGAGTCTTACGAATCTATCTAGTGATGCAGTTAAAAATTACTCTGCGGCTGAATTATAAACAGGGGTGTGGAGTCAAAAATACTCCCGCTCACATTATGACTAAAAAAGTCAATTTTTTTCAGGGTTTTTCCTACCCTTCCTATGTATGTGTAATTTGTCTTCAAATCAAACACCAGCCAACCAATCCCCCAAATGGCCAAATTTTTCATATTATGCATGTATATCGTAGGACAAGAAGATGTTGCAGCCATAAATAAAAATGCATTTTATAGAAAAAGTAGTTGGAGTCACTCGTCGTTTACGACTCGTTTTATAAAAATAATTTACGATATATTACACGAATATAAAATCTAACATTGTAGATTGGTTGGTGAATAAATTAAATAATTATTACGTTTAAAAAGTTTATTAGACTAAGAATAATTCGAATAAAGAGAACTATATTACCTATTTTTGTAGAATTTTCCATAAAATATTGTTAACGCAACAGATCAAAGAAATTAGATACATAGATAAAGTAAAATTGCTGAATGGGCCTGCAAAATAGAGCTAAAAGCAATACAGAATATTGTATTAAAAATATTTACAATAAGTAAGAATATAAAGAACATTCAAATAAATCCAATAATTAGGAGTCCGTATGCTCCACATTTGGGGCGGGCATGGTAAAAGAAATCCAATTGAATTTTTGTAAAAATCAAAAATTCTGTGTTGGTACAAGAATTTGTATAAATATAATGCCTTCCACCAAGAATTGACAGTTAACACATTATAAGTTTTTGCGATACTGATAGCAAATATAAAAACGTCATTTATCAGTTACCCTTCATTCTACTCAAGACCAATTTTTTTTTGAATCATTTCAAAATTTACGTTAAAAAAGTATAATTGAAAATTAAATTTATTTATTTATCTTGAATGACTCAATAGTTTATCAATGATGTAAATATATTTACAGATTGCGATTTTTCAAAACATAAAGTTCTTGACCCTTATCGTTATTAAAACGCGTATTCTTGATATTATTATTTCTCGAAATAATTAATCTAAACAAATAACGTTACGTTTGAGAAAAAATGTGAATCAGGAAAATGATTTCGAACGAAGTTGGTTGACGATTCCTATTGAATTTGATTTAACAGTTTGAACCACATCAGATACGACTTCACTTTCATATCCCTCCAAAACATTTTTTTCATGCGGAGAAAATACGTATTTTACAAGATCAGTCGACGGCGCTATGCGCGTCCTTATATCAATAGTGAGCAATTGTTACTTTGAAAACAAACAAAATTTTTCTGCACTATTTTGCAAATCAATATCGACGTAATGAACTCGAACAATGCACATATTGTCTTTGACCACTATTTCTTATCATCGACTCGTAAAATGGGTATCGTTGATTAATAATACTAAAATAAATTTGTTATGACTACATTTTTCTCGGCAAGATATCAAAATATTTATTATTGTGGCGTTTTTATAATGTAATACAAAATTATCTTTTTAAATTGAGAGATTAAAACATGCAACGTTTTATCGTGAAATTAGCGATATACCTCTAATATATATTATTATCTGTACTTACTTATCTTTTGTCGAGTAATGCTATTGAATGCCTAAGGTGTATTCGTTGCATATTTGTTTGGTGTCTGATTTTTTCTTCTTTTTATAAAACCTCCTTAATAATCGACGATACACATATTTATAAATATTAAATTCATAATTCTGAAATCGTTGAGCGCCGATCAAAAGGTCCCGGTTTCAAATCAAATTAAGATTCAAGTACAAAAAAAGATAAATTAGTAATTATCCTGTGACTTGGATGGCAAGCTGGATTGTTATAGATACACAATGGCTTTTCAGTTTTCTGATCGCAGTTGACTAGTTTTGCTAAAGTTCGAGAATCAAAAACAGCGTCTGTTATGTTTTAAGCATTAACATCTGCAGTTACTGCCTCTAAAACAGTGGTTCTCATGTGCGGCCACCAGAGGATTTTTCTGTGGCCACCAGCGGTTCTATAGTAATAAATATTGATATTAAAAAATGACTTTTAAGGTGTTAACTGTCAAGTCTTGGTTCAATTCAATTTGTTTGTTTTTAAATGGCTCACTAATGTTTTCTTGTAATTTTCCCAGTCGGCTATTGCTTAATGCATCAGTAATGTCATTAAAAATTTTTGCTCAGTTAATGGAATTTTAATGTAGCTATATTTGTGATTTCAGATTAGTATTTTTTGATTTGTAAGAGGTCCATAACATTTTCACTGTAGACCATTTTATTTGATTTGACGGAAAAATTTCCCGTGAGAACCACTGCTCTACAATATTTCAATGAACGACACTCATATACCTAGAGTAAGTCGGTGTCATTGTTTTTATTGATGCATGCATCTCGATCACCTTCTAATATGTTGTGATCAATTGTTAATGTTTTTTTGTAACAGTCTCCGCTCCCAATAAGGAGCACATAGTCTTACAGGGCGTATCTCAACAGAAGTGGCTCTTCACTTTTAAGGTCAACTGTCAATTCTTAGTGAAAAGGCATTATATTTTATAAAATGAAATAGATTTGTACTACCGTGTGAAGATGTATGTTTCATCAGTTAATAATGATCGCGATTACCGTTTCTGATCATTAGAAAAATGTGGATGTAGTACAAATCAAATTGTGTTTTATTTTACATAAATAAAAAAAAAATGTTCTGCTTATTACTCTGTTGCTCAATCTCTCTTTAAGATATTGATAATATAATATTATCAATATTTATCTAAATATATAAATCTTTCAATAGATAATATTTATTTAAATACTATTAATCATTTAAGATATATGAGAGTAATGCTATAAGGACGGGCCTAGTGGTTATCTATTCGCTCACGCTATACACCGATTTTAGGATCGGATGGGTATAAATTCAGACATCACAGACATCCGTGTTTTCGAATATGATTCCATTAACCGATTGAAAAATCGCTTAACGAAACTATCCGTACTGGGATTCGAACCTGTGGACACCGCAACCCGAAGACAACGACGATGGTCACTCGGCTACAGGTCCGGCATACTGCTAACTTGACAATTAAATAAAGCCATCGCGTCGATCCGGCTCTATTTCTCGCTAACCAACCTATCATTTATCAATAACATTGTGTAATTTGCACCGGTGAATTCACGTACTTACTTGTTTTATCACATTTTTAGATTAGTTTTAAACGATTGATTTAATGAAGTGCGAATTATTTAATTTCCGTAAATTTTGCTAACACGGCAATAATGAATGATGTGAATAAAGAAGAGAAGCACCAAATGCAACTTTTTCGTATTTCAACGGTTATGTATTTACATTCTGTACACAAATATTTTGTTCACAAACCATGAGATGAACAGATACAGCCCCAATCACATTGTTTCGTTATTGTTAATTGGATCTAATCATCTCATAAATGAAGGAGTGTTTGCAAGGTTATTTGTGATATAATCATATACGCCCATAATAATGAATTAAGAACGATTCTTATCGGATTTAAAGTATTTTGTCAATACGTACGATAATGTTGATTAATTTGTCTCCAAGCTTGATTAATTTATGCGTAATTTATTTCTCATTTTAACACCAGTTAAATATTATTATTATTATATCCTGACAAAAAATCTCGTGATCAATAATTAGTTTACTGCAAAAAGTAATATACTTTTGTGAATTCCTGCTGCATACCTACATATATTGTTGAAAATATTATTGTATTTTTATTTCAAAACAAATGACGGTCGTATCGAGCGTCATTTGGTTTTTTTCTTAGTTACTCCATATATGTAAAACTAAAGAACTTTGCGACCGTTTTTTGCTGACAGTATCGGTTCGCTTTTTTTTTTAGTTTAAAATAATGTTGAATTTATTTCTGTGTTCTAAACTATTTTCACTCGAGGGGATATTATTTAGATGTCAATAAAAATTTATTGAAAATAAGTATTTATTTATGAATGAAAATCTAACTATGTTTATTATTTTTAATTTTATTTGGTCAGAGGCCCAGTTTTTAGTTGTTTATTTACAAGACCAAAATATCAAATGTTTATTATTTTTAATTTTATTTGATGTCTTACAAGGTATGTTTTTAGTTGTTTATTTACGTAACGTACGTCTCCATATTTTTTTTTTTTGTAGAGTTTTCAATTTTATTATATAAGTCTCCTCTGATTTTTTATGTATTGTATTCATAAAATTATTGCTGATAAGGTACTGTATTATAATTTGTTAATTGTAATAAAAATAATGAGAAAATATTTTTTTACAACCCTCCATCCTAATCTATTTACAGTGGGTAAAAGCTATCAAATAACATTATTTTTTAATGCTTCCGGTAGTTTTCAATTAAACAGAAAACTCACTTCCTCGTTGACTATAGATCCGATTGAAATATTTATAAAAATATCAAACCATGTTCACCCAAGATATCCGGAGTATACTGGCATATTGACTCCTAATAGAGGTATCTCAATAGAAGTTTTTCTACCAGAACTGCTAGTTACTCAGTCACTCAACTTCTCTTTTGCGGAGAGAGTAGGGATAGAAAACTAATACTAGGATGGGACTAGTGGTTAGTTAATTGCTCTCGCTATGCCCCGTTTTCAGAATCAAGTGGGTGGGAAGTTAATTTTTAGACATCACAAACATTCATGCCTTCGAACAGAAATCCATAAATCGATTGAAAAATCAATTTATGACACTATCCGTACTGGGTTTCAAACCTGTGAGCACTGTAACCAAAGCAAACGACGTTGACCACATAGAAAATATATATATATATATGCATGTATGTATGTATCAAAATTCACACATATTTAAAAAAACGTATTTAAATACTTATTGGCACCCTAGAGTCATAAGAGTCAAAAGAGTCAAGTATGTTTAATTATCTTCTTTATAATATGTATGAGTGCATTGAACTCTCCAATTGTCTTTGGGTCATTTTTCAACAAGCCAGAACTGCCATACCAAAATTACTTATCAATCAAGCTTAAAAAAGGTTTAAATATATGACCACATTTGCATGCCTTTCTACACCTGCCATGTATGTTTGCAGCCTTTAGTGTCACTGTCCTCTTACAACTAAAAATGATTTATTAAGGAATTCAAAACTGTATTGGATATACCTTTCAACATCCACTGTTGTGTTGAAAAATGATCAAGTAGAAACATCAAATTGCAGCCGGCATTATTGCTTTTGCTAGAAAAAAGACATTTGCAGGCATTATATTTTGCAGTGTTCCGCTTTGAGCTTTCATTCTGTGATCCACACTTTGAATGCCATCCGTAAATTTGTGTGTAATGAATTTTCAATTGATTTATCAATTCTTCCGCGAGACCATGAGTTCCTTTGATGCTGACTACCCTTTCTGCTCATAATTTGTGGCACATAACAATGGTTTACAATCAATTCTCCAATCTCGTTCATTGATTTTCAATGCTTCAGAAAAAGAGATTGAGAGATTTGCTGATTTACTGGTGATTATTAAATACCTACTATTGACTGTGCAAATGAAATACAGTTAACAAATGCCCACATGCCACCGTTGAGTTGTCTTCAAACAAATACTAACAATAAATTTAAAAGAATTAAAAATTGATAGAAGTCCTTTAGGTCTGATGAAAAATTAAAAATTACCATACTCGGTGTCTGGCTGGGTCTTCTTCAGATGTTATGTCTCAATCAATGTATTCAAATATCTATTCGTAGATTCTAGCACTTGATTGCAGAACAGAATCCTTGGACGTATCCACTAGGCCACGTCGTTTGGCGCCTTTCATCACTTGGAGTGTAGCAAAGTTTCGTGAAATTGTATTGAAATTATTATAATCACATTTTATGATTTCTCATATGAATAATTACCATACCATAGTTAAATTTGTCTTATACCTCAAACATACAAATATGTATTCTGAAAATTTAACGATAAGCTCTTGACTGTATCCTGGTAACTTCTGCAGAAAAACTTGAGCACATATACTACACTACTCTATTACTTTTCATTTCATTTTCTTTTATCCCACTTGCTTATACACAGGTGAAGTTGTGTGATAGAGATACATATACATCCATAGCACAAGATGGTGCACGTATATTATTTTAATAAATGAATAAACATTATCCAAAGTTACAGCGAAAAGTATATTGGGTAAATGTGTAAAATGAAAATTTAATGCATTTTGCAATTATTAAAAAAATTTGCCAAATTCAAAATTTGTGTGGGGTTTCCTATTATGAAATCTCCTATAGTACAGTCCTGAAAGTCATATAGGGGTGGCTTATGGGTTAATGATAAGGAAAGTATAATAAATTTGAGGTGCAAGAATTGTTCTCGATTGACCTTTTTTCATTCATCATTTTCCGACATTTATTGTTTACTGTCACTGATCCCTTAAGACGTGTTTGGTTGTATTCCTTTACCTTTCATTAAATTACCTTGACCTTAAATACATCCATGCTCATTCTATTGCTATATGCATGTTATGTACATTGTTAATGTTTGTGATTTTTTGACATGAAACATTAAAAGATTCATACACAATAGGTAAAAATATGTTTGCGCGTCATTGGCAATAATACTTCTGAATGAACTTTGTCACTCGAGTGAGTGCATACGTAAATATATGCTTTTGTATTATTGTAATTGTATTGTGCTTGGTAACGGAAGTCGGAAGTTGTAAATGTGACGCTTTGACCCGGGATCGGGTGATGGAATAAATTTGGTAACTAACAATTTTTAACTTGATAAAACGACAAAAATCGTTAGTTTTCAAATACGAATTAGTTAGTGTTGTTAACGGGTACCTTCCGACTGACTGAGTTGTAATTAGTTATGAGGATTAATGAAAACGTAAATTGGGAAACATTCCTCTCATGCAACAATAAACGAGCAATATTTGTTTATAATCTTTTCAATTTCTTACACCAAAAACTTCAAACGTTAATTAATACTAGGGTTACATACAGGTTAATATACAGGTCAAAATTGAACACTTGAAATGTTAGATATAAGCTTACATTTATAAACTGATGCAAATATACTTTTTTAAGAATGTTTATATTGTGTACTATTTTTAGTATTTGAGGGATATAATATGATCATTTATTCGGCACACATTGTTTTATTTGAATTGAAGTGGAAGGAGAATTTGATATTTAAAATAAGTGACATGTCACATTGTTGATCACTTGAAAATTGACAACTATAAATCTGCGCCTCCCATATTATAGGTTATTGCAAGTATTGATAACGTGGAATTAAATTCAAATAGAAAAACTATAAATAAATTTTCTTCTGGTTACAGCATTAGCAGTAGGGCGGTGTGATGAGGCTGTTGCCGCGGCGTGAAGGAGGCGCCATTCTGGTGGCCAGGACAGCACGTTCCAAACGGAGGGTCCTTCACAGGTAGGAAGTTTTCAATACTTAACCATGCAGATACACAAACATCACCGCTAAAAAACTTAAAAACCATTTTTTAAATTAAATATTAAAAAAAGTTGGCTTATTTCTGTATGGCACATAAACTCTTACTTTCTTTCTAGCAGAGGACGTTTGGAGAGTCGAAGCGGCATTATGGACGGTGGTCGTCACAATAGGGCCGAGGCCGGAGATTCCCCGTCAGAACAATCGCAACCATGTAATTATATTTATCTCGTCTCTGATCTTACAAATGAACTCGATTGAAATATGATAAACATCACTTCTTCTACTACCAAGCGGGCAATGCTGCTTATCCACTCGTTTACCAGTTTCTTGAGTCACTTGAGACTTTCGTATGCACAACGAGAATCATCTTTTACAATTCAGTCCGATCACAGACATTAATATTTATTTTATGAATGGATTTTTTATAAATAATGTGTTTGAACAATATACCTCTAATAACAATCGCATTGACCATTAACAGAATGTATAGTAATTTATTTTCATAAATATGTAAACGTTATTGTCTGAATCGCGTTGTGCAGGAATTTTTTTGCATGTTAATGTTACTTATTAAAAATAATAATTTTCAAAATTTTAACCTAATTAACTCTTTAGTTACTGATTTGCATTATATTACTTCTACTATTCTATGCAAAGATGACAGTGTAGCGAAATAAGTTGCGGATTCGTATGAATGTGTACCGGCAAATACCAAATCTTTGTTACCGTAGTGTCAATAATTGTCCGAAAGCCGTTGAGCCTTCCACTGAATACACTTGAATAAATGCTATAGTATGTCTTTTTCTAACATTTACCAGCTATGCCGTGGTTCGGAATGGATATCGGCGGAACATTAACAAAGCTGGTTTACTTTGAACCGAGGGATTCGTCACGGCGTGAACTGGCTCGCGAGGCAGAGGCCCTCCGCAATATCAGAAGATATCTCACCAGAAACAGTGCCTATGGAAATACGGGACACAGGGATGGACACTTGCAGGTACTTCAGACTGAACAATTCTAAATTATTTGTTTTGGAGACCATCATATCTTTCATTTGTCATTTGCAGGGCAAATAAAATGAAATTCCTGTTTATTGATACTTGGTATTGAAGAAATAGTACAAACAATTCTCAGAAGCCAGTGTAACTGATGTGTGCTCAAAACCCAATAACCCTCTTTCTTAAATATGAGAAAAATAAATGAACCAATTATCTCTTTTCTGTTTACAGACAATTGGTTGTAAAAAATTAATTACAGATAAATTATCACGCAAGAACTTGCAATGTCACTTTGAATAGAGTCAATGGAACCAAAATAGTTGACTATCTAAAACAATCATTTTATCTTAATCACGGGTGAAAATATGTTTACACGGTACCGGTACACGGTATTTTCTGAAAAAGTCATTTCAATTGTGGCACCCACTGTAAAAATACTTGATAAAGAGTATGCATTTAACTGTGATATGAATAGCGAACTTTCATCGGTTTGCATAATTCCTAATATTATAAAATAAACAAATCGATCTTATGTTATTGGTTAACGGTTTTTTTTTATTCATGCATAATGAATGTATGTTAACGATTGTACTTTGAAACTGTAATAAATAATGGAAATAAATAAATAATCTCTAATGATTGTACGCTAGAGTCCATTGCACTTTTTTACAATTAACTAGTTTAATAAAACAATTAATTGGTAATTTGTCTACCATGCTATCAATAACATATCGCTTTTGAGCTCCGACCAAAGTAACAAGTTGGCATGTAGTGTATGAGAAGACCCGAATCGAAGAGAGGTGAATGGTTGGTTATCGACCTCTTGGAAGGTCTGGGATCTCAAACAAACACCATTTCAAATCCTGTTCAACTCTTGTTTATTTTAATCGAAGATGCAGTGGTTTAAAATACACAAAAATATAATATTCCTAACACATAAAATTGAGTCTACATTTACATTTAATTAACACATGAATTTACTTTTAAGTTATAATGCAAGTGACAAGACAAACGATTTTAAATTAAGTCCAATTTCAAAACAAACAATCCACAACGTCAACGGTGCTGGCGACTCGCCCGGCTCGAAGGCTGGCAAACGACTCTTAACACATAAAATCAGAAAAGACTCCCGCACCGTCGGAGCCACCCCTTTCCGTCAAAAATGGACTCGTCCGGCGAACGTGTCCGCCGGCGATTGGCCGAGCGCCCTTCATGACAAGAGTCGGGCCAATTTCTAGGAATCATTGTCATTAACGCTGTGGGTTGTCAGTTATGGACCCTAATAAAACATAAACTTAAAAAACTTTTACTCAAAAAAACCAGGGTTTGTCATGTAATTATATTTATGATTTATCGTTTGTTAAATTAAATGTCTGTTGAATTAGACAAATTATTCCTTTTTTGATAACATCATATTGTCAGGCTTCATTGGTTGGTTAATAACAAACATAATAGCTTTTATAGGATGTCGAGTCTTCAATTAGTTAGTAATTGTAAATAAGTTTACTTCACTAATTTTGTTGGAAATCAGATTTTCCAATCGGCAGATTTTCGCATAGACATAGTTTACTCCAAAACACAACATTGGATTTACAAACTTTTGTCACTGACTCGTTGATAAACCTATTTTTCATGTGTGAATATCGCTTTCATTTAATGATTATTTACATTTTAAAATATATTTTTTAAATATCATAGCTTCATAGTCAATTTTTTATTAAATCACTATTCAATAATGCTGATCAAAATTTTTGTGGAACTTCTAACATTGGTAAATAAAACAACATTCAAAAATTCTTGACCAAAAACGACTGTAATATCTACAAATGCATATCTACAAAATCAAAATTTTTCAGGAGAGTATAAAAACAGTTTAAAAAACAACTTTATTGAACTAAAACAATAATAAAAAAATACCCAATTAATGTTAAATATACATATCTATACTAATTACATGTTTTTTAAACTGTTTTTATGTTATCTTGAAAAATTTTGATTTTGCAATGGAAACGACATTATGATTTTTAGGTAACCACCGGAGAGCTAATTTATCTTTGGGTTATATTATAATACATAGTTCCTCATCATAATAGTTTACCAATTTCGTTGTGAAACTTCTAGATGGAAAACGTTCAGGTGCGAGGCAGGCGGGGCACACTCCACTTCATCAGGTTTCCAACGAGCGAGATGGGAGCCTTTTTATCACTCGCTCGCTCCAAAGGTATGGGCGCCCTGCTGACGTCAGTGTGTGCTACAGGAGGTGGAGCATACAAGTTTGAAGAGGACTTCAAAAAGGTATTTACAGATTTATCGATGGAAATGTTCGACAAAAATTCCATTAACTGATTTATAGACACGGCAAGTTGCTTTACTGGCCTGTTATCATTTTTCTTAGTTGGTTATGTTGAATTTTATTTACTGAATGCATCTCTCATCAAAACGTACCACCTTTGCCAGGTTTTATCTTACCATTCTTGCAATAATAATCTCCAAAATCTGGTAATCTAGTCTAGTAAGCATGTTCTATGTAAACAGTAACTGATTTGTGAGCTTTGTGAATGCACGCTAAAAGTGTCTAAAAACCATTGTATTAGTATATATTTTCCTAACTTAACCATACCAAGACTATCATTATTATTTTAACTCAAAGTTCGTTATTCAGACTGTGCAAGTCATTGGGTATGAAAGGAAAAAAAAAAGTATGAGAGAAAATTATCAAATATTCTACTATACGCAGAAGCAACAATATATCTTTATATACTTTATATTATTCATATCCATTTTCTTCCCGTCTGATGTAATATTTATTTCATTATAGGAGGTGAACATGAGGCTACAAAAATTAGATGAATTAGACGCTCTGATTGCCGGCATCCTGTACATTGACACGTTGAGCAGCACAGAATGCTATTATTATGCTCCGGAAGGGGGACCAAGACCGCAGCCTTCACCTATTGAGGAAGATTCCAATGAGCCTGTAAGATTCACTATTTGCTCAATATTGTCAGTTTAAAATGAGAAGATTGTTTTCCAAATATTATATAACTTTTTGTTTTCTTTATTGTCTGCTGTTGAATAACAAATTAAACGAATAGGTTCGTTTTTTCTTTTATATTGTAATTTTGTCATTCATATGAACAAAGTTTTATAATTTATAATTTTTTTTGTAAAGCACCGCAATGTTTATACACAATGTCTTGTCTATGGCATATAATGGGTCGTCTTAATTAATCTGTCACTTATTGTTTGATTATAGTCAAAGAGACTTACAAATCATATTGTATGGAGTGTCAACAAACCAAAATTAAGAGTTAATTGATTTGAGAGACTTTTCTATGATATATTAATTTAAATGATTGCCTTTTGGTTTATGAAAAAAGCACTCTGATTTTGAAAAATTATTTCTTCTGAAATGTTTTTTAGATACTAGATGTTTTGATTTTCAGTTTGATTCTTGATACAACGATGATTTGTGTAGATTCTGAATACTATTTGCGAACATGGTTCATTCCAAAAAATATATTTTGTGACAAAATGCAATAAACTTTTAAATATGAAACATAAGCATATTTAAAAAAGAAACAAAGGGAAACTTTTTCATTTTTATGTGAATAAAGAATTTTTTTTACATTTTGATGTTATATCAAGCCGATGTAGAAAGTGAGTTAGAATGAACCATTTGATCCGGCTTTGTAAGTATGCAACCTAATGGCAAATCAGCCACGTGACCCCAAAGCTGAGCTCTTATTCGCTAACGTGAAACGATCTGACTTTAAAACCAAATGATTATGGAATAATCCATATTGAAATTTTCGCAATATTTTGGAATGATACTTGTTATCAAGCCAGGCTTAAGGCTGCTTTTTAAAAATACTTTTAGAATGTGTTCTTTTTCTAAAAAATTACATACAAGGTTCATTTTTCAACAATATTGGAATGAGTCAGCTTTGCAAATAGTACCCTCAAATGTAGCCAAATGATGCTGAATAGTAATACAAGCACACTGTTACAAATAAAAATATATTTCTATAATAATTCAAGGTAACATTATATTGTTTGAAATGTAATTCTGAATGATCTAGAATTATCATGGCATAAGTAGACATTCTTGCAATATCTAACACCTGAGTAATAATTCAAACATTAATTTACTATAAAGCAAACCTGTCTCGTTCAGATGAAATGATAAGGTCTGCCGTATGTTGCTACATCCTGTGGAAAATAATCATATTTCTATACTTGATTCTCTTTTCAGAATACAGACGAGGCACCTTCCTTATACACGAGGCATCCCTTTGACTTTTCCTCGCCTTACCCATTCATCATTGTAAATATTGGATCGGGAGTTTCCGTTTTGGCTGTGAGAGGACCGAAAGATTATAGAAGAATCAGTGGGACCAGGTTGTTATATTCGACTTGATTTTTTGATGTAGATATTATAGTTTTATCAATGAGGTATATACCTCTAGGTAATATAGGTGCTATTGCCAAATAGATAAGGCAACATAGGGAGATATTCATTTGTCCTGCATGGTTTTAATTTTATAATTTTTAGTAATGTGGTATTTTGTTTGTTCTTTTTATTTAAAGTGAAATGTACGCGCATATTTATTAAACATGAAAATGTAATTTAATTTTCAGTCTCGGTGGCGGTACATTCCTAGGACTATGCTGTCTGTTGACCGGTTGTCGAACATTTGAAGAGGCTACCGCTCTGGCCGCAGCCGGAGACAATACTCGCGTTGATAAACTTGTGCGTGATATATACGGTGGCGATTATGCAAGGTTTGGATTGCCCGGGGATCTTGTGGCTAGTAGGTAAGCTATTTAATGTTTTTTATTGACACAATATTTCTGGAAACTAGAAACTAAGTCAGCGTTATAGAATCATGTTATGTTTGACCATGCATGAGGCATAAGCAAAATGTTCCACGGCATTGTTCCCACAGCATCGACATAAATGTCATGTCACATGGCATGTTGCTGATTTTGTCCCCATGTGTCCCTGCCTTTATGTTAGTCAAAGTGACAACAATTAAAATATAATATTGATACAAAATGACAAAATTTATCTTTAATTTCAAACGCCCACTGTGCAAATTTCATCAGAATGAAGTGACCATAGTTTCAACGATTATTTATATCAACTTAATTATTTATGAAAAACAAAAATGAAAGATTTTTGAGACACTCGCTATCTTGATTTTTCATTCTATGGAGATATTCATTTCTTTGCAGCTTTGGCCAAATGAACTCATCGGAAAGGCGGAATCATGTGAGCAAGGAGGATTTAGCAAGGGCTACCCTCGTCACTATAACCAATAATATTGGATCCATTGCCCGGCTGTGCGCTCTTAATGAAAGAATAGAAAGGGTAAGAGGGATTAAGACATTTTTTGTGTTTTACAATTTAAAGTTTTTTTATATATCTGAATTGTGGTTTGTTAATAGTTTTTTAGCGTTTTGAATTTTGTTCGGTGATGCATTTTGAAATGATGAATAATTTATGAAATCTATGGCATTTAATAGACCTAAACAAAAACATTATGTATGCGTCTTTGTGAGCTATAATAATAGTTGGAAAATACAATGAAATACAATCTGAAGCTACAATTTATTACTTGTATTACAGGTAGTTTTCTGTGGAAACTTTTTACGAGTGAACCCCATCGCCATGCAGTTGTTAGCTTACGCCATGGATTACTGGTCCAAGGGGACTCTGAAGGCACTCTTCCTGGAGCACGAAGGGTGAAGATTTATATACTCCCTAGAAAATAACTGAAACAAAAAAAAATAACAAATAAAAACACAGCTTAAAAAAGAAATTGTAAATTTAGAATATAATATGTTATATCAAAATGGTGATTTTTCAGATACTTTGGCGCGGTGGGCTGCCTTTTGAAATTTGACGAAAAAGAAGCATGCAGAAATCACGCTGAGGACTCAATAGAAGGTTTTAAAGCCTTCAAAAAAGAACCGGTCTCAGCGAAAAAGGCAAGCGGAGACGGTGACGAAACAAAAAAGAAAAAACCGTCCGATGAAATTCCCAAAGCGAACCCTTCTAGTTGAGTTTAGGTCGAATTTGTGATTGTTTTTATGTACGACAATTGTTACTGTATGGGGGAATCGTTTGAAGTGACGAGAGCTCAAACGTTTATCCGTTGTCGGCCGTCAGTCGCTAGATGAATTAATATCTTCCACACTTCAAACAAAAACTATTATTAACCACTGTTGATATTTATGTTGACGTTTGTTGATAAAACGATTTATCTTACCATTGAAAAGTAATATAAATCAGGGATTTCACTTCTTCACTTGATTCTCCCGTAATTATTATCTACTATGGAAATGTTGAAAATTGTATCTAATACGAGCTTACAATGGAAAAGGACTTGCATATTGGTCCTATACAGAGATTAACAGCCGAATTAGGTTCCGGCAAGTTCCGGTAGTCAGTGAACTAAAACTGTAAGGATCAAATGCACTCTTCTCAAAATTTCTGACTCGATAATCTCAAAATTATAATAATAGACTGTGCACTAAACTTTTCCGTTGTAAGTCCACGGTATTTCACGAGACTGCAATGATTGTTTTTACTGGCATTATACACAGTTCATAAGCGTCCAAGATTATACTCAGGACTCCGCATGTATTGCTCTTCCGTTGCGAATCGAATATAGAAGAAGTAATTTACTTCTTCTGTGTTCGTCTGATAATGTAAAATGCCTGATTACAAAAATTGCCCGTGATGTAGTTTGTACGACTATGATAATTAGATAAAATGGGATTTAGGCCATAATAATGAAAACTTGACAGCGGATAAAGTATTGCATTGCTGCAATTGATTAAAATACTAATTCTTTTGACTGCATTTCTGAAAGAGTACTGATGAAGGATCACTGTTTATATGCACAGATACCCATTACTTGAAAATATTATTTGAAAAACCAATACATGCAATTAACCAGTTGGGGTTAAAAACCCTGAACACACGTGCATTACCACTACCTCAAAGCTGTCAGCAGGAGAGAAAAATATGAGGTCATACGATTTATTCACTAGTAATCTTCAGAAAAAACATACTTTGAAAATAAATACTACAGTAACAGAGATGGTTTAGATATGTAATCAAAGCTGTCCAAAGTAACCCAATTTTAAAGAGACTTAAAAAAAAGGACTGATCACCTCTTAAATACTACCTACAGCCGTGTTTTCCAACCTTTTTACACCTGTGGACCGGTTAAAAATATTACAGTCGGATTGCAAACGTTTTTGTATACCGGCTGAAAGTTTCAGTGGACCGAGACAGTTCTGCAGACCATTCGTTGGGAAACACTGATGTATAGTATCTTATAGCGACAGTGCCGAAGAACAGATTATCCTACAAATGTATTGTATTAACTGTTTTATTTGTGACGGAACGCTCATACCCTCATTAGTTTTTGCTCGGATTGCAAAAAAAAATCGCTCACAAGCATCCGATAGTGAGAAAGCGATTTGTAAGATATCCGTAGGAAATCAGTAGGAGGTCTGAAACTATTAGATGGCAAATGTTTTTTTGACCAAAGTGGTGCTATTTGAAATATTATTGAATTCATATATAATCATAACTCAATAATCTGCATCATTATGAGACCCGGCCATTTTATCAACCCTACCAACGCACTCGGCAAATGGATGATGAAAATGTTAACTGTAATGAGAGATAAATTCGAGTATTTGTTATTGTGGCCGAAAATCCAATTTCTAGTTGTAAGGGACACTTATTTATGCTCAATGCAGCACAATTGTTTTTTAAGTCTACTCGTAGCTCAGCTAAGCCCAACAGTAGTGAATGTAGTCTAATGGTGGTTTTTATATATTTATATTGATATTCTGAATAAGTCATAAGTTATATTTATGATAAATATAAGTAGTGATATATCGATTGAGTTTTGGATTGTTTTCAATTCGGTGTGGGACAAAGTTACGCAAAGAGATTATTGTTTTCTAATAATTATGAGATACTCGAATCAAATTTTAATTATGCAAAATCTACAATTTCAAAAACAAAAAGAAGTTGGAAGACAATAATCATGCAACTTCAAATATCCCGCGGCTAGTAATGAAGATAATAAAAAACAATTTTCGAAGTATAGTTTATGCATACAGCTCTTTTATCAAATTTTTTAAGATTTATTTATAATGTTTTGAAACATTCATAATATTTTATTACAAGTCACCAGAAATATTTCACAATACTATTATGCAGGAACTTTACAACATACATCACCTAATTTAACACGCCATGAGTAAAAATTTATTACAAGACTATAAGTGGAAACTATTGGAGCACATTTCATTTCTCTCACAGTCGGTTCCATATACGAATTTGTGTATTAATACAATACAATCTCACTTAAAATCATTTAATACTGCTCGTGACTGTTCTATTATTAAATTATTTATTTATTTAAAATAAAATAATTATTGGTTTTTTTTGTTAACCCGCAATGAAAGTATATAATTATTATAATTTTTACCAGTCTGAAGTAAATTTTACAAGCATTTATAACTTTTTAACAACGCACACAACATATTTTACAGGTGTAAACTGTAAAATACAGTAAAAAACAAAACAAAAGAATACATTTATAAAGCTGTTGCTACCCAAAATAAACTCATTGTCCATTCCCACTGTTCAATGTCAAATTGTACCATTGTACGTACACCTACTACTTTTAATCTATGGTTTGTCAATGGTAGATAATGTGACAATGCTGTGTTTTTTTGGTATGGCAATCATTATTTTTGTTAAAATAATAATTAATTTGTGATTAATGCTATTATACCCAGTTTAATTATGTAAGAGAAAAAACAATATTTATTAATATAGTTGTAAGTCTAATCACATTTCTACTTATTTTTCAGTTCATTCCTCAGGTTTTGTATATTTTTTATAGTAATTATTAAAAAAAGTCAAATAAAAGCTACATGTATTATTTTTTTTTTGTATATTAATTTTAGAAAACATGAAACCTAGATCATCATATTCCCACATTTATTGTTCGTTTTCCTAGATTCCGAAGTTTATTCCTAATAGGAAAAATATATTTACACTAATCAGTGAAAATAATACAGCTTTTTGAGTTTTGTAAGTATGTTCTTAGATGAATACATAAATAAATTACTCTTTTATTGTTCTAAAACATCTCACCTAAAATTAAATTATATTCAATGAAAAGCTTTATTTGGCATTATTTATTACTATACAGTATACATGCATATTAATATGTACATATTTTTTTCATAAACAAAATAAATGAATTTTCTAAGAACTGGCTCCTGAACAATTTTTAAAAATACGCATATACTTACATAATTTGAAAAAATATTCAATAAGTATTTGTTGTTCTACTGAAATATTCCGCAGCCCCCACGCAGAAGCTAACCTCTTAGTTTTTAGCTAAGGTATACTAGGTACGGTCACACTACAAAAAATACCAATGTCTTCAAGAAATTAATTAAAAATTATGAACAAAAAATCTGCAGTTTTGGCTTTGATTATGATTAAAATGATTATATTATAAGCGGTGACCTAATTTTCATCTGAATGTCCTTTGAATCTATTCAGAAATTCAGAAACATTACCTGTAACAAGAACAAAGGAAGTTTTATTAATGAATACTTGCAAAGCAATTTGTCTTATCATATTTTATAAATAGTACAGAATTTCCTTATTATTGAAAAGTCTTCTTGATGATCATAATTCTACTCTTACATACATACTATAAAAATATAATTTTAATTTATTAAAAATATTTTAATCTCAATTTCTCAATATTTTTTCCATACTTATGGTTTGTAATTATTCAAATTTTGTTGCTCATCCAAAATAGGGCTATTTATTTTTTAATTTTTTGAATAAAATAACTGATGATTCCTCGTGGTTCAACGTAAATTTTTTCAGTATTTATTTATACGTCAATTTTAAATGTCACTTAATATAATGAATATGTCACATCATTAAAGAAAAACCTTTGTTCTGGCTTATGCTAGTAAATGTGTTGCCTCGAAAATACAGGATTGGACAGCATTTTTAATTTTATGATAGTAAGGGCAAATGTGCATTTGTTTGGAATACTTTTTTAAATGGTTGCTTGTAAGAAAATATAATTTTTTTGAAAAACTCTTGTCCATTTTTTTCCTCTACCTTTACCTTAAGTACAGTAGTCCCTACATTTACGCGGTCTCCATTTATGCAGTTTCACTGTAATGTGGTTGAATTGATTTTCATTTTTAAATAATCAAGCAGATACCAGATGTCAATAACAGTGCACTAAAGTGAATTGCAGTAATATTCGTTTGCTAATTTGATTCATTCCACAATCTTGTTGAATGACTAGTAACCTTACCCGCCATAGATGAAAGTATTGAAATTGAAAGACTGAATGTCTAAAGTAGCTGCTAGTATGTCGGAACTGTGTCCATTGCAAAACATTTTAATTTATATACATTGCGGATGCTTACGTCATAAGAAAATTTCATACCTACATGTGATAATAATATAAAACGTCTAAAGAGCGGTCTGGGCTATATAAGATATCTGGAAAAATCTTTAGACAATTTTTGCTTTCGGTTTCGAAACGAGAGGGCTTAGAAGAAAGGAATGATGCAAAGTTGACAAGTTATTGAATTAAACAATAAAAATGATACAAAAAAGATTGATGATTCAAACGGGTATTGATTTTATCAAAAGCATAGAGATTGATTGCAAAAGCGATGATGGACTAAACTCTACAAACTCATAGAAGACAGTAAACAAATGGACAGCAGTAGCAGCAGATTCATAATGCCATCAACAGTCATAACTGTAAAAATGACACCCATCACAAAAGATTAATCTAACAAGAATGATTTTGAATAGGTAACTATGGAAATAAATGGTTATTTTTTTTTAAAACTGATTTTCTTAACCATTGGGGGATGTAAAAAACTCCAGTTTCAACATTTCTGTCCAATCAATTCTAATATTTATTATTTCTTTCCAATAAAATGAATTTACTTCTAAAAAGTAGTGCAGTGGAACCCCAATCTATCGTCCTTGCATTCTTCATTTTCCCGCATGTACGTATTGTTAATTTTTTTTAGTTTCGGGTGAACGCCCTTACTCAGATTCGAGAATACATTCTTGCGTTGGGTATTGGAGGTGAGGTGGTTTGACTTTGTGACGAACTCGGAGATTAGGGAACGGACCAAGCAGCGCCCTGTCACATCAGCGATCATGAAGAGCTGCTGACCTGTTCACGTGCTGCGGATGCCTCCAGAAAGCTTCAATCCTGCTCGGCTCTTCTTCTGACCGGTAGGATTAATACGTCCTGGAGACCATCGTGTACTATCCATAGGATGTATTCGGTGGAGCTTAGGGATTCTCGCATGTCATAGGAGGAAGCAAAGCGATTGGCGGGTGACAGGGAATCATGGAGGCACCACGTGGTGGCCATATGCCTCATATAGGGTACGAATATGGTCGAAGAAGAAACACCCTTAAGAATAATGATAATCCCGAATTCATTGTTCCTCAATCTATCGTTTTCCTTGATTTATCGGTTAAATATTACCCCGACTGAACTTTTTTGTCGAACTTTTGATATCCGCCTTAGAAGTAGGTACGACTACATTCAATCGCTATAGTATTTTGCATCATGAATTATTCTGACTTACCTACAACAAAAATGGCCCCTTTGAGAAAGTTAAAGTTAGGCTGAAAATAATTATTCAAGACTTTCCCTAACTTATCATTTTTTTAGAGTCCCGTGGAAAATGAAGAATCGGGGTTCCACTGCTATTTTTGGATTGGAATCCAATTTCTTTACTGCGGTCGGAAGAAATGAATTACTTATAATTTTTCAGATTTTTTACATGGAAGTAGGTAGTATATTTTTGCAACATACGCATATTTAAGATGTATGGTAGTATTTGATAATAAATAATAGTATGAAACAATTGCACAAGATATTGATAAATTTTAAATTAATATGTCAAAATATTTCTTTTACTTAGAATATTCTGGAATTTTTTGACATTAAAACGTTTAAATAATAGCCATAAATACCTAAAAAAAATCCATGCTTACCTTGAAAGGCTGATTTCTGATTGGTGAAAATACAACCACCTATTATCACTACAATAAGAACAAAAATAAGTTTACCTATCGATTATTCTAATAAGGATAAATTTAGTTACTTTGCAGACAGTAAACAGATTCATTACGCCCACTTGTACCGTTTTGTTTCGGTGAAAATATGATTTGAGATGGATTCAAATTTTGATATTGTTTTGAATTGGAATGGATGTTGACAACATTGAAAGCTATTTGATTTTGATTTTAACAAAGTGATTAGAATATTCCAAAGTCGAGATTGACGACATCTACCGGAGGAAGGTTTCTCTGCAAATTGCGTCATCCGCGCTGGTTCGCACGTGAAATTTAGACTTTCCTAGTCGGTTTTATTTCATCTTAAAACAAAATGTTGGGTGCCGCAAGAATAATCAGCCGAAAGGCCATTGAGTGTTCTGGAATCGCAACAGATCTTGCCACACAGAGACAATTCTCCACAATATTAAGAAATGTGAGTACCGTGTCATATACTACGATAGTCCTCGCTGAATTACCGCTTTTCGCATTGACTTGCAGTTAATTACATTTTTATATAAAATATTATGAAGTGAATGTATTATATGAATGTTGGAAATCGTCTATGACATTTTAATTCCTGATGCAACATTATTGAAAAAATCACTGCGTAGTTTGACAAAACGATTAACGTATAATTCCTCTTTTTTTTTTAGTCTGGAGTCCCTGTATGCTCAAATATTCACCGACATGACATTCAATACAGACAAAAGTGAGTATCCTCTTTCATATTTACCTATTTTTACTATACTCCATAATTCCCTTGGTGTAAGGACCTTTGAGACTGTCGCCGATTTTTTTACATAACCTTAAACTCTCGACACATTTCTGTAATAGGTATCAATTATTGTGCAACTTATCTCTATGAAATTATCTCCTCAATGTTATAAATTACTATTTCAAATATTTAATGATGAAACACTAGGCGATATGACACCACTATGTCATCACCACTATATTCATTTATTAATTCAATTAATACCATTAAAATCTTTGTCTGCTTCTTATCGTCTTCCCAAAGCAAAAGGGCACTTTTGACATGTTGGCGGCTTGGAGTTATGATTGCAGTTTTGTTGCGCAATATTTTCTCTACACAATTAGCAAAACATAAAAATCATAATTGAAAAAAGAAAAAAAAAACGTAACTTGTGTGTCTATATGTCAACTAAAACTATGACTTAAAACCTCGTAAAAATCCGAAACTGTAAGATAGATTAAGCCACCTGTGATCCAATTTTCATTTCAAAATACTAAGAAATAACCTTCACATAATTTTTTTCACTCTAAAACCACTGAAAATTCGTTAACACAATTAGCAAAACATAAAAATCATAATTGAAAAAAGGAAAAAAAAACGTAACTTGTGTGTCTATATGTCAACTAAAACTATGACTTAAAACTTCATACTAAGATTAAGCCACCTGTGATCCAATTTTCATTTCAAAATACTAAGAAATAACCTTCACATAATTTTTTTCACTCTAAAACCACTGAAAATTCGTTAACCCCTTTGTGACATTATATTACCCATATTTCAATTAGAATTAAAATTGCGCAAAGGGCATTATTACCAAAATCTTCTACGCAGATATCTTTATAGTATGAAAACTGTCAATATGATCGAATGGTGCGGTAAGTAAAACAATTGAACTTCATACTAAGTGTGCCGAAATTTTCAAGGTATTCTGTATATTTTAGGCCGGAAAGTCAAAAAGCGGTAAGGTAAAATTTCAGTCCAATAAAAATGAATTAAAAAAATATTGGCTCCACTGATTATTTTTTAAAAAATTACTAAATTAATGTCCTCTTTTTGCTGTAGTATTTTTTTGTTGTGGTTTGAACAATATTTGTTATATATGCTTTAAAGCTGTAAAACGGTGAAAAATAAAGTTTCTTTGTAAAACATGTCTTTAAATATTTTCATTATTTTATCTCATCTATAAAAAAAGAGGTTGAAAGATAACAATACAGGACTTACTTCGGATTGTAACTTCTGTAATTATATGCACCTAATTTTAGTTATGATTACTAAAAGCATTATTTTGCATAAGCAATAATAATACTTAAGTTATCTTAGCCCATTGAATGTTCATTTCATCATTAGAATCATTTCTTTTTACCATACAAAAATATATTAATTACCAGAAAAATATGCATGCTTCTAATATACAACATTTTAAAATTTTTAATGGAAATAGTAAATAGTTTTGTGACAAATGGGATGATTTTATTTTCAAATTATTCAAGGCAACAATTTTAATTATTTCAGGTCTGAAACAGTTAAAGGGGCTGTTATCGGAATTGATCTCGGAACGACAAATTCATGTGTTGCTGTTATGGAAGGAAAGCAAGCCAAGGTTTGTTGATTGTTGTCCAAATTGTCTTATATAAGTCGCCTTTTATAATCAATTGTACAATAAGTAATCATTGCTAACATAAAAAGAAATACTAATTTTCGAAAGATCTACTTTTTGATACATATAATCTGTAGTCTCATTTTTAGTTAAATTCAAATATATTGATCTAAAATGAATTAATAATTAATAACTAACCGCTTTTATAGGTAGTTGAGAACAGTGAAGGAAGTCGTACGACACCTTCCCATGTAGCCTTCAGCCGCGACGGAGAACGCTTAGTTGGCGCCCCTGCCAAACGACAGGCTGTCACAAATTCAGCGAACACCTTCTACGCTACTAAACGCTTGATTGGCAGACGTTATGATGACGCAGAAGTCAAGAAGGACATGTTAGTATACAAATTATGATCACAGTACATCTAAGTAATTTACCATCCCAAAAGAAAATTATCTACGTATACCCTTTTCAAAAAAAAAACGTTTTGAAAACTTTCCTATTGGTGTCGATCCATTCAACATTATTAATAATTATTGGTGCCTTTGGTTCCATTGCTTTTTCGATTGATTTACAGATTTTTGATGAAAGGCAGGATACAATATCTTTAAATTATTCATCCCTACCACACCACCTCTATCTGATCTTGAAAATAGAGCAACAAGAAAACAAAAAGTTGACTACTGGTCCTTTCCCCATCGCATCATTCCATCCTTACTCTCTAGGTGTGACAATCTTATGACCAGTTCTTGTTAACCCTTTCCACATGGTAAAGTTTGATTAGTCTAAATTTTGCGGAAATTTTTATGCACATCGCCGTGAAAGTATTTAACACCTTCTGTTGAAATGTTGTATTAGTAGTTCATATTCTCCAGATGGCTGTGTAGCATGACAAAAATGACTTTCTTTACAACGGTACATTCAAAATTATCTTTGAGCTGTTCATATTCTGTATTACAAAATATTTTTAATATATATTCTATTGTTGCATTACAGGAAGAATCTATCTTACAAAATTGTCAAAGCATCTAATGGTGATGCTTGGGTCCAGTCAACAGATGGGAAGGTGTATTCCCCCAGTCAAATCGGAGCATTTGTCCTTGTTAAGGTATTATTTGGACTTGAGTTGCTTGTCTTTTAAAATAATTATATATTAGGCAACACCGATCGGTACTAGGGAACTCAATCTCTCGTGTGCCTTTGCAGTGTTGCAAGATTATAAAATAATGCCGGGCCAGCGAGTGTTTGACTTATTATCTGTTGGAGACTTTTTTGAACTTGGCGAACAGCTATTTTTTTCTTTCTAAATACCAAATTGCATAAAATTATGATCCTACATTGTGACTGTTTCAAGTATATTTCAGATTTAGTTTGATCTTAATTTCACCGATGAATGAAAGCTATTTTTATGTAACTAATAAATTTTTTTGGCCATTTCAGATGAAGGAGACTGCTGAGGCTTACCTAAACACCGGCGTGAAGAACGCGGTCGTCACAGTCCCCGCCTATTTCAATGATTCTCAGCGTCAAGCCACGAAAGATGCCGGTAAATATTTACTTCAAAACACATTCAGAGAAAGATTTTAACTATACCCATAACAAGCATTTAAGCTGTTTCATCAGTCAGTATAGAAACATGATGCAGCCATAGTTGAACGCACACTTTTATAGAAATAATACATCCGTGTCACTGTGCCTTGTTCTTTCTTAAATGCTTTCGAAGGTTTAGTGAAAAAATCACAATCGAATAATTTTAACAATTTTCTTAATATCTTCAGGTCAAATTGCGGGCTTGAACGTTCTGAGAGTTATCAATGAACCCACTGCTGCAGCTCTCGCTTACGGTATGGACAAGACTGAAGACAAAATGTGAGTACATGTAAACGCTTTGTCTCTTTATGTTTGCAACACCGATCGGTGCTTCGAGCACACAATGCTTCCAACACCTTTGCAGTGTTGCTAGATTAATACTGCTATGCCAGCGAGTGTCTGATTAAATGATTTCGGAGACTTTTTTGATTTTGGTAAACATTCATATTATACCTGTAAAATTTAATAGAAAATCTCTAAGTCAGTTAAGCTGTGGCTTCATATACTCTATTGAAAGTACAGTGCATTCAAGATTCTGTATCACCAGTTCTCTTGCGTGTACCAAAGTCAGGCCAGTGCTAGATAGATTGGGGATATTGTCATCAGTGAGACAGATGGAACTGGGGCTATAAGTCTCAATTTGATATTCTGCGAGAGTTATATTCATTTATTTGGTATGATTTACATATTTTTTAGAACAGCTTCTGATTTTCCCCATAAACATTTCAGTTATTTTGATCGTTAGTCACTTGCTGAATACTTGAAATATTTTTCTTTTATAGCATTGCCGTGTACGATCTGGGTGGTGGAACTTTCGATATCTCCGTTCTGGAAATCCAGAAAGGAGTTTTTGAAGTAAAGTCAACCAACGGAGACACCTTCCTCGGCGGAGAAGATTTCGACAATGTGCTTGTCAATTTCCTTGTCTCCGAATTTAAGAAAGAGGTAAGTTTCTATAATCGACAAGTATTCTATTATACATGACTTCTTTCATTCTCTAGTATTTAATTGTAAAAATTGTATTCATGAATTTTAATTGTTGATATAGTTGTGATGAATATGGTGAAATACCTAAATTTCTTTCAAGTTCGGGTGTTTAACTGCAGACCTTCTTGAAGCTTGGTCACCTATATAATCATGATATATATCTTATATAGTACAATACTTGATTAAAATAAAGTTCTGATCTTTATTTTGTTTGTTATTTTAGCAAGGAGTCGATGTAACCAAGGATCCCATGGCCATGCAGCGTTTGAAGGAGGCAGCCGAGAAGGCCAAAATCGAATTGTCCAGCTCAATGCAGACTGATGTCAACTTGCCTTACCTCACAATGGATGCTTCAGGACCCAAACACATGAATCTCAAGGTAATGTTTCTTTGAAAACATAAAACTACTATCAATGACTTAGTTTTTATTGAAATAAGTCTTATCGCTAATAATATTTCAATAACAATAAATCATATAGTAATGTTTTTTTTTTAAATATGATGAGTACATTTAAATAGTTGTGACAATTTCAAGAGCATTTTGAAATGTGGAAATTTTTTTTTTGTGCTGTTTTGAAATAAATGAAATTGTTTAAAGATTTAAATTATGATTGCCTGACCACCATGGTACACGTTATACAATGTGTGCTATACAGCCATCAGTTCTTGTCGCTTGCCAATCTTCTCGCATCCCTTTTTTAATAATGTATTGACTAAAAACAGTGGTTACTGATTAAATTTGCATTGTTAATTCAACCATCTATTTTTCTTTTCGTCAGATGACCCGCACAAAATTAGAAAATTTGGTTGGAGACTTGATCAAGAGGACTGTCGGTCCGTGCCAGAGAGCGCTGCAAGATGCTGAAGTCCAAAGATCAGACATCGGAGAGGTGCTTCTTGTCGGAGGCATGACTAGAATGCCTAAGGTAAAAACAACACTAACTTCTTTCAATCATACCATGTTGTGCAACTTCTCATTTGTGATATTATATGTATAGCTGTAAACACAATACCTTCAATGGTTGTATTTTTTCAAATTCTATGTATTATTATTTTTTTTTAATTATCAATTTACACAAATGTGTGTAAACTTTTGCAAAAGTGGTACCCATTAACAAATATCAAACTGAATTGTAAGTATTTGTACACTTTACTGTTAAGGTATATTTGACGATATTGATAATTAGATAAAATCAAAGTGTTTCTTAGCGATGATTACAACATTTGTTTGGAATTTCAATTCAGATGCTATTAGGTGCCCGATGGGCCTCAGATACCAAACTTTTTCAGTATTTATTCATCAGTACATAATTTATGGTTGATTTGATTTTTTCAGGTGCAAACAACAGTACAAGAGATCTTTGGACGTGTTGCATCCCGTGCTGTCAACCCTGATGAAGCCGTCGCCGTCGGTGCTGCCGTTCAAGGAGGAGTCTTGGCCGGAGACGTCACCGATGTTTTGCTGCTCGATGTCACACCCCTCTCGCTTGGAATCGAAACCCTCGGAGGAGTCTTCACCAAACTTATCACTAGAAATACAACCATTCCCACAAAGAAGAGTCAAGTTTTCTCCACAGGTTGGCTCAAAAGAAACAGTGTTTCTCAAATTTTTTAAACCTAAAAACATTGTCGCTATAGCTCTGTGTTGCAAACCATGAAACAGTTAATTAAATTTGTTTTATTCTTTATTTTTAGCTGCCGATGGCCAAACTCAAGTAGAAATCAAAGTACACCAAGGCGAACGAGAAATGGCAACAGACAACAAGCAACTCGGCGCGTTCTCATTGATCGGAATCCCACCGGCACCCCGTGGCGTGCCTCAGGTTGAGGTCACCTTCGACATTGACGCAAACGGCATTGTTCACGTATCCGCCAGGGACAAGGGAACCGGCAAGGAACAACAGAGTGAGAAAACTTTTCAAGAACTTTTCAAAGCCGGAGGACAATGACTATTTCATTTTATTTATTGTAAAGAAGTTGTTTATACTGCTGTGTGCAAATACTTCTCAGTGAGGAATGACAAATAGACAACATTTTTATATAAACATAGCCCGAGTAAGAGTGTCTGGGAATTTTTTTTGAAAATTATGCATTTTCAGAATTTACTAAAAATTGTAATCATTTTTAAGGTGTTAACTGTCAATTCTTGGTGGAAAGACATTTTAAAAAATAAAACACAATTCATTTATACTACTTCCACATATTTATAATGATCAGGACAGGTTTGATGAGCGAAACCGGTCCTGATCATTATAAATATGTGGAAGTAGTACAAATGAATTGTTTTATTTAAAAAAAAAAAAAAATTGTAATCATTGAATTCCTTATCACAAGTGTTGTCTTAAAAGACAAATCAGTACAATGTAATATATTTTGCAGAAATGTTGGTGCTTCTTCTGAAGCAGAAAAAATCTGGTTTAAGTTTCATTGATAACTCTAGGATAACAGCAGCATGTTTCTAGATTTAGTATGAATGTTCTCTTGTATACAACATTCTCTATTATCGGAAATTTAATTTTGTTTTGAAAAATATTTTTTTTAATATCGGGTATCTTTTTTCACAGTTGTTATCCAATCATCCGGCGGTTTGAGCAAGGACGAAATCGAAAACATGGTAAAGAATGCCGAGCAATATGCGGCTGAAGACAAACAGAGAAGAGAAAGAGTCGAAGCTTCCAACCAGGCTGAATCTATTGTCCACGATACTGAAGCCAAGATGGAAGAATTCAAAGACCAGCTGCCACAAGAAGAGGTAAAATCAGAAATTCAATATTCTATTTGAAAATGTTAAAATTATATCAGGCAAACATTTTGTATTTTCTAAAAGCGTGTATCATATCAAATTTTGGCCCGGCCCCACCCCACCCGTGTGGAACACAAAATATTTTTTTTCAGGAATCGACTAACTTTCCATAAACTGGAGTTTTTTTTCAGTCCTTCTACATTCTTTTGGTATGGACACCGTTTTGCAGAATCTAATAATTTTATGGATGTTTTAATTGAAAAACTAAACTAAAATATTCTGTTAAATTTGCAGTGCGAAAAAATGAAGGCTGAAATCACCAAAGTACGAGAACTGCTCGCCGCTAAAGATGAAACCGATCCTGAAGTACTCAAAGCCGCAACCAATACACTCCAGCAAGCTTCCCTCAAACTCTTCGAGCAGGCGTATAAAAAGGTAGCATATTTGAACATTAGTATAAAAGGGATTCTTTAATTTACTCAATGATTAATTTACGATACAATGCGTCTCTAAAACCTGCTATACAAATAATAAGCATTTCTATCGCTTACCACTTCAACTGTTACATGTGACTGCTTCCTTTAGATAGATATCTTGCTGTACAAGAATGTCCCAGATATTAATGAGTGGTTTTAAATTTTTCAGATGGCTGCCGACAGAGATTCATCATCGAGTTCATCATCGTCTTCATCATCATCAGAAAATACAGGAGAGCAACCAGCGGGAGGAGAGGAAAAGAAAGAAGGAAAAAACTAAATACCAACTTTGAAATATTGAAATGATTCAATATATTTTCTTTATAAATCAAACGTGCTGCACCATCTTGCTTTATTACAGCATTGAAAGATAGGGTTGAATCTCGCAGGGTATGGTACGGTAGCTTTTTTATTGTGTCTATTTTATTGTGCCCTGCGATGTTCCGTCACAATTGTTTCACTGTGTCTGTTGTATGGTTTAGGTAAAAGGGGTGTATGTATCTGTAATTATTTTCTTTTACAAGATAAAGATACTCTACTAGTTTTGTAATTTATCTGTTCAGAATTTAATGGATTATTTTAACTTCTGTAAAATACTGTTGGGCTTGTCATTTTTCAACTTTTTTGTTAAACGCAAATTTTTTTATGTTCCTATTCCATCCTTATTTATAAATTCTTAAAAAGTATTTATAATGTGACAGTTATGAATTATAATAATGATTATATTTTCTCCTGTGTGGATTCAAACATCAACAAAATTGCCATCTAAACTTTAATCACATGTTCAAAATATTTTTTATTTTAATTCTTAATAAAAGTCGCGTTTGAATTGGAAAACAGATACACAATTTGGTTTTTGTGAGTTATCCCCATTTTCCCTAAACATAGTTGATAATGCATTTAATTTATACACAAATTTCAAAAATAACACTTATTTACATTGCATTATTGTCAATATCATAGTAAATTATGAAAAAGTTTCCTTGATTGTCAAATCTGCGCTTGAATTTTTACAAAGTGCTGGTAAAGATTTTCTCTTCTATTCTTGAACCGAATAGAAAAACGTGCAATTTTTCTTTAAAAATAATTTATGTTTAATATTTTTTCTCGCTTTTAGCAAGCATAACGTTTTAAATGTCCTTTTTTACTTAAGCTATGTCGTCTACGCAGGTGTAATGATAGATTTTTGTGCACAAGGGTGGCCTATGATGAGGTCAGACAGTTTGCTGTTTTGTTTTTTGTCGAACAATTTTCATTTGGACAGACACATAATTTTCCAAAATAACTTATAGCTTACATAATGTACATAAAATTCATCCTTCAAATATATTTTATATATATTGTTTATGGAGTATTAATTATGTGGTACAATACAACTGTTTTTTTGGAAAACTCTTCCATACATTTTTTGGACTTTTCAGTTTTACCATCATATAAAATTGCTATGTATTTGATATTAAAAATATATTGTCAGCTTAACTAGCAAACTACTTACCTACATTTTAACAAAATGTTCACACTGGACAGTATAAAAGCTGAATAAATTCAGTTTTAACCAACATTGTTTTTGAATTTCATATTTAATTATTATTCATATAATATATCTTCAAATTTGGATTATTGAGATTTATTGAGATTTATTAAATTATATTAATATATCATCATTTTCATTCCAAAATCTTTTTTTTTCAGGTCATAAAAACAGTTTAACAAACAACTTTATCAAATTAAAACAACAATAAACAAATAATTCGTATGGTTATATATATTTAATATTAATTCTTTGTTTTTTATTATTGTTTTAATTGATAAAGTTGTTTTTAAGCTATTTTATGCTTTCCCGAATATAAAATATTTTTCAGATATCCAGTCTTGCAATGGAAATGACGATATGTAAAATTCACAGAATAACATTGATTAAAACTGAATTTATTCAGTTTTTATGCTCTCCTGAACACTTTGCTAAAACGTAAGTAAAGCTGATGATGTGTTGTTTTTCAATATGTATAGTAAACAATATCTAAAATCCATTAGTCGATGCTATCCCAGTTGATTGCTTGAAAATCATCAGTGTTTTAAAGAATTGATTTCTGTATGTATGGGATTGTATTTTTTTCATAAATGTTTTAAAAGCTGTCGGGACTTACTTGATTTATTTAATATCGAGCCATTTGCTGGGAAACGTTTCAATTGACGTAAAACTTCAAGATATTATTAAACCTTCATGTTTGAATAAAACACACAATATAAAAAAGTGTTGAATGTATTCCTCATTTTGCATTCCAAGAATAGAACTGTGACAGAAATTTAAATAAAATATCCTTTTCAATGTAAAAAGTGGGTTCTAAATGAATTTTTATTTACTTTAAAGTGTCCTTGTATCAGTGTCTATTTTAGGTGAAGGAATATTGAATAGGTGTTTAATGTATGATGGTGAAAATGATTGCTAGTCCTGTATCAAAAACATTGTAGCTATTTACCTAACTATATTAGTTAATATTATCACGATAGAAATAAATAATTTTATGTATACTCTTATTTCGTAGAAAAATGCTACTTGTAGTATTTTAGTTTAATTTGTAAAGTTGCTATGTTATGTTTGAGAACTGATTATAAGTTAGAAATAAATTTTTTGTAAAAACAATTATCTGTTTTTTTTCTATACATACTTAATTAATACTAAAGTCGCCTGTAAACGAGCTTCAAAAATTGCACATGACCGGCAAGATTGTTGAATCTATGGTCCGGCAACTTTTCCATCAATACTATTGCGGCCATATGTCTGGTTATGTCCTCATCACTGGGCAAGTATAACCGATGATTTTGTGTGGATACACATGAAGTGAGTTAAAACAACAATGGCTGACTATTGCTTATTTGACAGCTGTCAATTTTTCCACAGCGTAGCAACTCTGATTTTTGGAATTCAAAATCGTGAGATCAGTGAACCGTGAGGTCTGAAAGGTTGGCGACCACTGGCGTCATGGTTGCAAAAGGTGCTTAAATGCAATATTTATGACATAATTATTAAATCTGTTCTGATGTCGTTGGAATGGAATAATATACTACAACCTCTATGAAGATGAAATATTAACTGAAGACGCATGTCACGAAATGGAGACTCCGTCTACATTTGAGTATTGGGATTCTAAATCAATTGAAGATATGTTTCCAAAACCTGGCTATGTCAGGCTAGGACCAATTTCCGTATCATTTTTCATGGTTTCCTGCGGGCTAAAAATAGATATCTAGTATCAACATGCTTACTTATATTCTGAAAAAAAGAACTTCATTAAAACAATAAGCTCCCTTAGATTGACTGTTGCACAAAATTCTATACAGCTTAAAATTTTTATTTATTAATAATATTCAATAATTGACTGAGGGTGCTTGATGGAATTTCAATATCAAATTTGAAACTGATCAAAATTTACAAATATTTCTGGTGTGTTACATCTACAGAGATTTTCATAAGGAAGAATTAGTAAAAAATAACGCAATAGATACTTAAAAAATTGTCCATCATTTATTAAAAGCAGTTTATAATAGAACAGTATATTTGGTTTACTTAACAAGTCATTTATTATGGTTTAATTAATAGTATTGTATATTGTGGGTAAACAAATTCATATTTCGATGGTCTACGTTTACAAATTGAGCCACATTCAGAAATAATGATTTTAGGTTTGGCATTATATCTAAATATTTATGAAGTTAAGCTCGGCGAGTCACGTATGTTTATATGTTCAACATGTTGAAAAAGCGACAAATATCTTACTTAATAGCTTATTCCCAATTTACCAGGTTTTCCGCCATTTCAAAATTCCCGGGCTTTTTGCAACACTAGTTATGAAATAATAAATTTTGCAATACTATTTCAATACACTCTTATTATAGATTTGTAAATGCTGCTACTAGTATTATAGACCTGTATCTGCTTTTATAACAAAGCAATTCATTTGAACAAAAATTTCAGTCAGAATAGAGAAATGTTTATGTAACTGTTTGTTTACTAATAGATAATTAATTTTGTAACATGATGATAACACAAGGAATGATCATACCAAACCTAAAAAAAGAATATTCTGGGTTTTGAATAATACATGTGCATGAAAACTAATCATATTTAAAAAAATATAGAAAACCTCATTTAATATATTGACTTATCTGGACAAATATGAAACATATTTCATTTACAAAAGACCATGCCAATTTTTTTAACACTAAAAATTTAAATAATATTAAAAGCTACAATATCTCTCTTTAATCAACGATATGGCTGTATACATTTCTTCATTGTGTCCAAGTACAATACCCCCATCTATAAATGAGAAAATTATAAATAAACAACATAATATGTTCACCAAAAAATTTTAACTCTGATCATAAAAAAGACTCCGAGTGTTGATTTGATATTGTGAAACAAAATATGTCTACAAGAGTTACAACCAATTATCATCAAAATAAATCTAATAGAAGCATTCTTGTTAAGTAATGTTTACTGTATATGTATATATTAAACATTGCAGGTATTTTTAAAGCATAGAGGTGGTGGTTGGGCATTACCCTACATTAGTTGACATTTCACATTTTTGATACAAATTTTGAATAATATGGACGTTAATCAGTTGCTCAAAATATTTTTCAGCAGAAACCTGGCATGCTAAAGAATTTTATATCAAATTCTGAAACAACCATCAGTGGTAAAACAAAACATCGAATTGCAGGTTGACTGACAACCATTCAAATATCTTACAACTTTGATTACAAATGTTAATATAAAATAAAACATTTCAGAGAGCGTCAACTTTATGTAGTCATTGACGTCTTTGGATCACTGCTTGGAAAAGCTTTATACCGTGATTTGAATCAAATAGATATTTTTTTTAAATGTGAAATCGTGACAATCAAACAATGGAGACGGAAAGCAGTTACAAAATGTAATGATGGGTTATCAAATAAGTCTTAAAATGTTTTTTTCTTTAAATGTAACTATAATTAATCTCCAGTCACCTCACAGTACAAAGTATTTCACTGACATAATACGTCACATGAAATTATTTGCGTTTAGTGATTAATAGCTTGAACAGGCAAAACGTTCTTGACTGTTCTCACGTTTTATGAGTAGTCTTACTACAGAACTCTTTAAAATTCTTTTTATGCTAAATTAATTATTGGGCATAAAGCGTTAAATCGGTTGTAGCAAAAATTTCAACTAAACGAAAAAAGTATTATCGTCTTGGTTCTATTGACAAATAATGTTGAAATTCAACTGTAAATATCAGTGAATGTAGACTTCAATTGGTTTTTGTAAACAGTTAGAAACATTGAGGAATTCAATGTATTCCTTTCACTGCGCTAACGTTGATCGATACTAATTTTCTTTATTGAAATGTTTGAACAAAACCACTAACTTTAGATATACTCGTAACTATATATCAATATTTTCAAACGTTTGTCAACATCTATTTAAATTCTATAGTATCTAACTACATTTCTCTACGCCTGAACAGTTTTGCTGTGTTTTAATAATATTATCTAAGTAATGTAAAATGTGTGAAATATATTTTATTGTCTTTCTCGAGCTGTAGTTTACCGGCATCTATTGGCAACTTTAAAATAACCATATATTGTAATATTATTTTGTCATTTATATCTGGCTCTATTTACCCTATTCGATTAGTCACTATTTTTAAATGTAAAAGTGTGTATTGAAGGTTTAGTTAGAATTAAGATGATTGCCAATGAAAATTCGAATATTTGAAGCCCAATAAAAGAAATAAAATGTCAGTCATCATAATTTATTTTAAAAAATAAAACACAATTCATTTGTACTACTTCCACATATTTATAATGATCAGGATCGGTTACGCTCATCACGACCATTATCAACTGATTATCATCAGCATATCATCAGTTGATAATGCTCGTGATGAGCGAAACCGGTCGTGATCATTATAAATATGTGGAAGTAGTACAAATGAATTGTGTTTTATTTTTTAAAATAAAATTTCTTTCCACCAAGAATTGACAGTTAACACCTTAAAAGTCATTATAATTTAGTTTAACATTTGCAGGTTTTCAACGGCTACACATTTATAATATTAAAACATTAGCGTTGATAAGTGTCTCTCACATTTCAACATAGTAGCTCTGATGTATGATGAAAATAAATAGAAATCTTCAGCTACCACATTATGATTGATATAATATATTCATAAATAGTGTATTTTGCAAACATATTTAGTTTTTGTACTAATGGTAAAAACGCAACATTTACATTATTTAACATGGCATTTTGCATTATAGAGTGATATGATTGTACAATATGAAAACTTTGATCTTTGAATATATTTTTTTAAAGGACGTTTCAATATATTCCTAGATATTAAATTTATTATAAGAAATATATTTTAGATAGTTACAATAAGAAGAACAATAAAATTTTATTTCCTCCGTCATTATCAATAGAGGAGTAACGATAGAAGTGAAATATTCAAATAGTTAATATTTATACAATATTACATACATTACATACAGTAACAAAAGACAGTGATAAAAATGTACAATATCTTTGTATATTTCATTATGAACGATACGATTCGTAAGCGATTCTTTACTACTATTGTTGCCAATTAATGGAATGGACCAAGCCGTCTTTCATAATCTCTAATATGAAGATGTGGCAATAGACCTAGCTTGAATGATCTCTAAAGTTGCTCTGTTAATGGATTGTTCTCTGTTAATGGAATGAAGTAATTTTTTTATGTGTTATTTAATTTAAGCAATCATAATCAAATGTAATCACTAGAAACCCTATTTTCAGCATTTTGCGATAAATAGAAGCTAAAATTCACAAAAGGTGATAGTTAATTAATGCAAAAATAGCAAATTATGCGAATAGATGTTAAAATTAGTTTTTTTGTTCTAAATAAATATCACTTCTTCTTCCATTGTCGCTCCCTATGTGGATCATATGGCTACCACGCCGCGTCTCCATGAATCCCTGACACCCGCCAATCCCTTTTCTTCCTCCCACGACATGCCAGAGTCCCTCAGCTCTGCCGAGTATATCATATGGATAGTACCCAATGGTCTTCCAGGACGTCGGAGTCCCACAGGTCGGAAGAATAGGTAAGCAGGATTGAGGCTTTCCGGAGGCATCAGCAGCACGTGACCTGGCCAGTTCCAATGTCTCCCCATAACCGCCGATGAATAATAGCACTGAATAAATATCACTACTTACCTAAAACACAGCTATAATAAACTTTTTTCTATGATTTCTAAAAATGCTTAAAGCCTGACACACTGAAATTATTGGTCTCAAAGATTAAATGTAACGAGTTTGGTTTTGATGTCCTACAAATAGTGTAGGTGCTTTTTTGTTAAATACAATATAATCGTAACTGAAGTACCAAATTAAAACAGTCTTTGGATGAAACACATTTCATGCTTAGGTTTAATTACTTTTAATTTAATGGTGATATATCTGCTTATATCACTGTTTTTTTATAAATTTTCAGTAATTGTCACGACTTTCTATTATTTTGAATTGTGATGCTAACTTTTCATAACATAAATTCTGTTGGTATTGAAATTTATGTCTGAACAAATAGATGCTAAAGTTATACATTTTGAATGCTACAAAACGTTGAAATTAAAAATAAAAATTGATGCTCAAAATACTGGTCTCTAGTAATCACTTATAATATAAGGTAACATATTTTGTAGGTAACTGTCAATTTTTGGAATGACTTTATGTATATTTATGAAAACAAAATATAGTTCATAGATTTTTGCAACAAAAACGTAGGATAACTAATACCAATTGTGTTCTATTTTATTAAAAAAGAATACATTAATTTTAAAAGCATCCATGTCCAAAATGGTTGGGCGGGGAAAATCTGAATTTGTGAGAACAATTTAATATGTATTATTATGTAAAAATTGAGTTTTATGTTTATATTATGTAACAGTTCTTTAACATAACCCTTATTGAAACGAGTTTGCTTGAATTTGAATCAAACTTTAATAAGAAAATGGTTTTAAATTGCTATTCACTAAATTTAGGCAAACTAAAAACAAATATTAAGGCAGGCAAGATTATATCAAGAATTGTAATGAAAATATCAGTTTTTATTTTATTTGAACAAAGAAATTCAAAATTTATGTGTGCCTTGTTTTCTATATTTTTCAATAGTGGCAGATAGTTATAACAAAGCACCATCTTTCTACACCAACTCATTTCATTATTAGCGAAGAGATAATAAGATCTTTTCTTTTTTTCCAAATATCACTCATTATAATGAATAAATTCATATGATATAAACATTACCTAATATTTTACAATACAATTGTGAAATAATAGTAACTTGAGTTGTATTCAGCGTTTTTTGTTCAGAAAATTATAAAGAAATACCCTTATCAAATTAGGACTCTTTTTGGCAAAATTTTGACTAGTTAAAATTACTAATTACACAACCTTGTTTGTTATGCACGAGTTGCCTCTGTACAGAACGAAACCTCTACTCGTGAACCTTCCAGAAACAGAAAAATATATGTTATATAATTCATAATTGTTTATTCGCTGGATATGTTTTATATTTGCAAATACTGTTTTAATATTGTTATGTTGGTAAAGTGACTCAATATATCAATGTTTGTCACTGGCTTATCTTAGCCGTGCCATATGAATAGTAAAATAAAAATTGGTTCATACAATTTCTACAATTCATACATTAAGTATTCATAAAATTGCCATTATTAACTTGCAGCGACTCGATTACTTAATTTATCCATTTTTGACATTCTATCAATCAACAATCAACATTCATCAAACTTATCATGTAAATAGTCTATATTTATTATAACAATGTTTTAACTTAAATTATTAAAGCTCTAATAATAAGAGCATTTTTATTACAACATGTAAAATGACATAAAAAAAGGTTATATAATTTGCGTATAGCAAATGATTTCATGTATAATACATTTTTCCTGTTAGTCTATAAAACAATACAGTATACTCTTTCTATGCTTTGATTAATTGAAGTCGCAAAGTTCACATAAATGAAATATTTCAATTATTGGCTTGCCTTAAGGCCCCCATATAAAAACAGTTTTACCTTCAGTTTGGTCGGCCCGATTTAAATCCATACCATGTGTGGGTATTTTGACCATGTACATACGGCGGCCGGAGTGACTAAAGCAATTCTATTAAATCCACCTGACTGGACTGCGTGTAACCAATAGACATCTGTCTATGACACAATGAAATAAAATTTGACAGAAATATGTTTTGATGTCAATCGTGTGAACAATAATTCAGCCGATTGATGAGATTTAGATTTGAATTAGAAAGATAATAAATTCTAGCAGGGTTTGCGAAAAACAATATTGAGTGCTCGAAGGTATGCCCTGTGTTATTTTTTTTTACATTTCATATTACTTAAAGCAGACTGATATCACCGCGTGTCGACATCGACACAGAGGACGTTCAAAAGAAGATAGATGGTTAACATGCTGTCGTCTCTCCGCACTGATCCATCGGCTGATTTGACGGAACGACCGGTGCCCCTTCTTCCAGCGTGTGCAGCCAATCGAATATCATCATGTTTCTTTCGTATTTGGACAGGGGTCTGCCTCTCTCTCTTTCGACATCTCTCAATGTCAGCTCTCGAGCAGTTCCTCTTGACACCTTATATATATATATATATATATATAGATCAAAAAAATGTTACACACACCTTCAATTCTCCTTCATCGGAATCTCAAGCATTAAGTTATTTAAATTGTAATATGGAAAATATAATAAAACATGGAAGACATATTTTAAATATAGTATAATATACTCTCAATCACCTAAAAGATGACATAGATGGATAAATCAAGGGTATACTACTGACAGAACATATTGAGTCAGTTTTTGATGGTTTTCTGGTTTAAAGAAATTTAACATTTCAGTCTAAGCCCTCCTGGATTCAGAGTGCATGAGTATTTATTATTGTATATTTTGTGTTTACAAAGATAACTGAACATTTTTATGGACTGATTATAAAGTCGAAATACTTTGATTTAAATGAATAATTATTATACCAACATCTTTTGTAGATCTTTCAAGAGAATAAAATATATCTGGTTTGTTTCCGTGCTATCAAAAGTATAAAATTAATTTTATTGTAAGTTATACTTTTTGATGAGAAATTTATACCTGTGGTATATTATTGGTTATTCGAAAGTTTAAAAAAATGCTGTCCATGTCATCATATATTGCAATGCAAGACAAAAACGCGAATATTGAAATATGTATTCACTGTCAAGTTTCCACGGGAGTCACAGGGTGTACGATAATATTGAAAGAACATAAGTATGCATAAGGTAAACTTACTTCAAGCCTGTCGAGATTAAATTCGCTGTGTGACATTCGCTCGAGGGCCCTATACGTGGTCATCAGTCGTCTCCTGATGTAGACTTGTCGACACTGTTGGAAATAAATTCAGTATGACACCAACACTCACTTATTATCTGCAGAGCACCCACAAAGTTTATGTTAAAATATAGGCTGACTCTGTTTAAATATTTTTTGTTAAAAAGACAATGATTGCAACATGACCATGATAAAGATTATCAATTAATAATTAATACTTTTTCCCTGTAGTTTTGAAAGCATTGGTCTCAAAAATAACAGTTGCACCAGGTTGACAGTCTCATTTGCTATGAACTACCCTGATTATTTAGTTGGCAATAATAATTATTGACAGCAAAGAAAATACTGCCGAACCACTCTCGCCTATCTCATATATAAGGGGTCATTCTCAACTGTTTCCCGCATCGTTTTTTTTTTCTTTTTTTAATCTATTTATATAAATATTCTTTTCTTTCTTTCAGTTATTTCTCACTTTTTTGTTTTCATTTATTATCACTGTTATAGACTTGTCAAATGCACGACGCATTGACGTAAGCTATAATGCCATGCTGTATATTATATTTCACTTTAAAAAAATCTTCCCATTTATTGGTTGGATGTATAGTTATGCTTAAAATGTAAATACTTTCTACCTTATTGTTGAGAGCCTGCAATAGATCAGCCGGTGGGGGAGGCTGCATCGGTGGAGCGGGTCTGTGCGGTGATGGCAACCTGGAGTCGCCGACGGCCACCCAGGTGCTGCAGGATCGAGACGCGGCCCCCAACCAACCGCCCACGCCGCAGCCCCCACCTCCTCCGGCCCAACTGAGTCGCGCTTCTGACCCGGCGCTGTACAAAACACATCAACATTTATTATGTAATATTTAAAATTTTTGGTTTTCATGTCTTGCTAGTACATGACAGCACGTTTGGAAAGGCTATTCATATATATTTTATTTATTTACTAAACATTCATTTACACAAGAGATAACCTATATATAGCTTTACGCAACTATTTTGAAAATGAAAATATGCCACCATAGTTAATATACATGCATAATAATGACAACAATAAATACACATATTTATTGTAGTACCATAAACAAGAAAATAAAAAGAATATTTAGTAAGACGATTTGTATTCCATGACCTTGCTTAGTATTTCGTGACATCATTACTTTTTAGTAGATAGAATACCTATTTAAAAAAAAATTATAAAATAAATTAAGAAGATTCGGAAAACATAATATAAATATGATATTGAAATTCCATCAAGCACCCTCAGTCGATGTCTTAAATTATAAACATAATATAGTTTGTAAGATGAATGATTAAAGTAAGCATGTGTGACCTAATTGGCTAATCATTGTTTGTAACTCGGACAAGTGTGGGTACTTAGCAGAAACAAAGAGTATAGAAAATTTGTATTAATGATATCACCAACTCATAAATAACGATGTATTAATGGTTGGAATGAACTGTATTGGTTGGGGAAAGTAATGTAATTTTAGTGTTTAAAAATCATTTACCATCTAGGTGCAGGTGGAGGCGATAGCGCTCTGGGTACGTCCCCCGTGCTGAGAGACCGTCGAAGGCCCAAAGCTGAACAGAGAAGAGCGCAACCTCTCAAAAGCTCCGTTCCTTCCTCAGCCAGCGGAACATCTCCAGGTCTCCTGAAATGCACAGCAAAAAAAATGTATTTAACACAATACAAATAAACTGCAAATGGCGGATATCTGGTTTAAGATTAATATTACGGCATGAAACTATTTCAATGGTTACCGTAGCTGAAATGATAACGTAGAAAAGGTATACTTTTTAATGAAATAAGGTTTTCAATGTATGTATTAAATATACCGTGATCAGCGTAAAGCAAATATTCATATAAATATATATTTTACTCAAATTCACCGCGAGCAGAACAATAAGTAAATATATCTTATGAATCAATCTCACAAAAAGAAAATATTGGTTGATGTCGGCTGGAAATATATTTTTTTTCAATTAATATAAAAGATAACAATGCATTGCTATTTTTGAATATAAAAAAATAGTCCGTTATAGTAATTTGAATAGTGTACCCCCCGAATGTTCAATTTTACATTTGAAATATTAATCTTTTCATATACGTCGAATTTAATAATTATTTTAAATCAGTGTTCCTTGAGATTAGTTTTACTTAAGTGTCGAAAAAATCATCTCATTTTCAAGTTTCAAATAAAATTAATGAAAAAACTACTCACTTGTGAATTTTGACGTCCGGATTGGGACTGGGTCCTCGTTGCATGTCCACTGGCGTCTGAAATGAAATTGTGATTATGAGATAAGGTTTTGCGGGTCGTAAATTTTCACCGCCAGTGCCCATTAAGCGAATAAATTTCCACCGGTCGATAGCACTACGTCACCCTCTATAAAATCAATCGATCATTCAGTATGTACATATTATATCATTTTGGCACACTCCATGCGCCGTGCGTCACAATGTACAAGATTGCTATAGTAAAACATAATGAATCCAGTAACGATGCTCCCCCGTAATTAGGGATTGCAATACCGGTCGAATATAAATATCGTTTACCGGTTTTTCACGACTAAAACCCGTACAACAAAAATGACTAAAAAATGAGCAAACAAATTATAATAATAATTACGATAAATTGGGATCAAATTTACCAAACGATATTTGTGAAAACATTTGCTTTACTGTTTCGTTTAGTTTAAATATTACATTAAATGGATTAAAAAGACCAGTACATCAATGTTGGAATCAACGCTTTAACGGACGAACAGTCATTAAATAATTGTCCACTAATTGAAATTATTTGCCACGGATATAAATCAATTATAATCTACAATTCGATTTTGCTTCATTTTCAATACCGGCATAGTTTCCCTTTTTTAAAAATGGTACTAACGGCTGAAATACCATGATCCTGGTTTCCGTAATAACGGTAGTGCAATCCCTTCCCGTAATGCGTTTCCCAGAAACCTGAGGTGCATCCTAGAGTAAGAGTTTTTGATGTGTGTGCTTCTTTTTGGTACATTTACAGGTTTAATAAAAGAAAAATGTTAAAAAAAAACATAATATTAAATTTCCAACTATTCAATTGAATTATTGAAGAGTTGAAAATTAAGATTAAGTATATTATGTGTGAACCTCGCGAATCTATTATAGAAGAGCATATTGTTGTAGCAGAACTCGCTTGGATCCAGTTGCGTATCTAGTGTGTACAAACGCCCGCAATGCGGTGAGATGGCTGGAATATATGGCAGTCCACCAAAACATTAATATTTATCTTATTATTGTTACTTAGTTATAAACTGTAGTTTATAGTACAGTTTAATGTATTTCTTAATTTGAATCAAACATACAATATTAATAAATCTCTGTAGAGAGGAAAGTGTCACCGTAATGTTTGAAAAAGGCTTTCAATTATAATTGTACCGCTGCGTATACTTTGCTGAGCCTATAGCCGAGTGGTCAACGTCGTTGGCTTCAATAGGGGCAGTTTCATAAATTGTTTTTTCAGACGATTTGAGGATTTTTGTTCAAAGACATGAATATGTGTGTTAAATTGTTTAAACTCGCTCCCACACGTTCAATCTTAGACCCGGGAAGCAGCGAGAGAGATTAAAAGTAACACTATCATAGACTATTTTTATATTCTTGATCTGTCTAAAAAAGAGAGTGATTTGATTAACAAGCAGTTTTCGTAGAACAAATTCTGTTGAGATAAGCTCTACATCGGCAGCAGACGTGATTAAATTTATACTTATATGTGTCACTTAGAATAGTAATGGTATAACTCTAAAATTACGAAGAATGAGTTTATACCTCAAACACGTTCAAAAGATGTTATTCTATTAGTTTAATAATGAGGTGCCTCCTTATATAGTCCTAATTTCTTTAAAAAACTATTTTTTGTTTTTATATTCCCATATTTATTGATGTTTTTCAGAATAATAGTGAAGTACCTGCAATATCAGAATAAGAGTGAAGTTTCCGGACAGACTTCACTACTAAACTAACGTTTAAGTTCTTGAGTTGATTGACAAATGGTTAATAATGGTTGTTATTTGATCCTAAGAACATTTTACAAATCCATGATTTTCTCAAAACTTCAAAACTGGAGTTACACCATTTCTATTCTAAGTGATACATATATTGATCGAGGTGGATATTTGGAAACCAGGCATATGGCATAGAATTTGTCACTGCCACAGAAGACTCTTACCACGGTTGGTAGGACACACCGAAGCGAATGCGATTGGCGAAGAGCTGAAAGATCCGATCAATATGTTGGGTAAAAAAACTCCCCAATTCGGATCTGAATTATTTTCTTTATTTAAATAAGTAAACATAGTTGTGTGAACATTAATTAAAAAAAAAATGATACGATATCAACAAATATTCATTTTATGGGTTTGGATTCAAGTGCACGGATTTGTGTAATTGTATTTAAACAAACAGTAAAAGTTTAAAAATAACAAAGTATTTTTTAGTTACATTCTTGTGAAACTAAATAATTTGTTAATTTTACATTATTGTCGTGGAGTTCTATCACGTAAATACCAATTAAATCAATAAACAAACAAACAATATTTATTATGAAACGTCACCGTGGAATTGCTGCCTTTATCTTATTAAGGTAGGTAAATAAAAGACGAAAAAGTTTTACCTTGCATGTGAGGTGGCGTCCCACGGAGAGGGATGACACGGAAAGTAGCGACAGATCAGTGTTGATGGACTCGTGAGAGGGAGATCGCAGCATCGTTCTTACTTTATCGCACGAATTCATTTTTATTCTGAAATTTTGATACTGGCAGATTATTTTTCATCAGATTACCTCATTCGTGTGAAAGTTCATTACATACAATTTCCGGTCCTATATTTCTTACAGAAATCAGAATAAGCGCAAAATTACTAATAATCGACTTTTAATAACATAAAAACATAATTCACTGAGCCAGCCACGGCAGCGCGTGTTAAGGCCGCTGAAGAGGGCGAATATATTTTTTCTAACGAATCGAAAAAAAAGTAATTTTCTATGGGCTCGGCGGCTACGTTGCTGTCACTCATTTTATTTTAAGAAAAAAATTATTACTTTGTGAAAACCGAATTAGCATCAACTATCAAATAAAACTTTGTAGAACTGAATACTTTGATATTTTATCGTATTGAATATGTATGGGTTTGCAAGCTTGGATATTGTTTTAAAATACTGCATAAAAAAATCAAAGAGTTTAGTCAAAATTTATTGTGTACAACTTAATGTTTACTCGATACTTACTGGTGTATATATTTATACTCTATAATATTTGTTTTATAAATGTGAACATATTTTTTAAAAAATATCTTTTTACCAAAGAAGTAAATTCACAAAAATGATCTACCTTGAAACGACTGCTGAACACACCGAAAATAGACAATGCTAAGTGTATGATGATATATTTTTCTATTTGACAATCTTGCTCCAGCACACATTACGAAATATTTTATTTAACCCGCTGGCTACTAATGTCTCAACTGTTGAGACGGTAGATTTTAGCGTGTTGATAGCATCAGTTATCAACTCAAACTCAACTCAGTATCAACTCAAAAATATAATAGCGTACAAGCTAATTATTGTATTAAGATATAGCCCGTTTTGTCTTGATAATCTCCATAAGTTTAGTTAACACCAACACTACTGAATTAATTTTTGAAATATTTGATATGGCAATATCGTTTAAGCGACTCAGCGGGGAACAGGCTGAAAGATCGTATGTTGTTAATGCGTCTGTAATCAGAGTATTATTGTTGAGAATATTTGATTCCAAAAAAATATGTCACGTAGTAAAGTAGTAAGTGAATTGATTAATTAATATACATCAAAAATGTTCAAACCATTTTTTTGGAGAAACATGTACTGAAAACATTGATTTTTCTTTTCGTTTAAGATTCTTTTAATAGTTTTCACCTTTAAGAACCCATGATTGTATGATGGGAAGTCGATCACCAGACAACTTTTATAAAAATCTTATCTTAATAATTAAAAATAACTAATTTAAGATATCGACTGAGGGTGCTTAATGGAATTTCAAAATCAAATTTGAATTGTTGAGCTTTTGTAAATTTCTATGTATTTTGTCACTAACGAACCGAGTTTTGCCTTTTGGTATCTTCAGGCATTCGAGCACACGAATGGACTCGAACTGACAGACAGTGAACAGTTTACATCGCTTATATACAAGATAAAATACGACAGATCTTATCGCTAAGTCTAGGAACTAGAACGACATCTGGATTGATCACTATAATAGCCCCCAATCCCAGTTGGGAAAAAAAAACGCAAGAAAGTCTGCAGAAGAACGTGGATTTTCGTTAATGAATACTATCTGTTCAGAAAAAAGGACAAATTTTAGTATTCAGACTTAAGGACTTGAAAAGACCCGATTCGAAGAGAGGCGAATGGTTGGTTATCAACGTCCTGGATGGTCTGGGATCTCAAGCAAACACCATTTCAAATCCGGTTATCTCTTGTTTATTTTAAGAAGATGCAGTGGTTTAGTTACACAAAAATTACTAACACTTATAGTTGAGTCTACATTTACATTTACTTACTTACTTAACACATGAATTTCCCTTTAAGTTATAATTCAAGTGACACGACAAACGATTTTAAATTAAGTCCAATTTCAAAACAAACTCAAATAATCCATAACGTCAACGGTGCCGACACCTTGGCCGGTGGCTCTCCTTGGCTTGAAGGCTGGCAATCGACTCCCAGCAAAAATCAAAAATCGGACTGCCCGCACCGTCGGAGTCACCCCTTTCCGTCAAAAATTGACTCGTCCAGCAAACGTGTCCGCCGGCGATAGCCGATCGCCCCTCACGACAAGAATCGGATTGACTTTCACGATTCATTGCCATTAACGCTGGGCGCTGTCAGTTACGGACCCTAATAAAACTTAAACTTAACAAAAAAAAAACCAGGGTGTGTCAGACCATTATTTGATAGGTTTACTACTGACTTCACACCATTCGTTAAGCCATGGCTCAGAAATCACCGTCACACAGCAGATGATAAAGGAATAAGACCCGTCACGATTAAAGTTTCGAATGAAAATCAAAACACTATTCGGAATGAATTTATGGAATGTATAAATTATGTAATGTAGGATAATTTTATTTGAAATTTTTCCTTTTAGATTTGAAAAAAATTGGGGGTGGAAGTTTGCCAAGGTGCGAGCCAGGTTGTTAAAATTTTAGCAGCACATCACTGCCGAAGATGCCGAAAGGCGATACGTGGGTCTGTAGTGACGAATTACATGGAGATCTTACAGAGAGATTACAAAATCTCAACAGTTAATTAACTAACTGTAAATACATCCTAGTCTTTTTATCAAAGGTGGGGGAAAATATGATGCAACATCACGATTTGCTGTCGATTCAAAATGTATTGCAACAGATTGTGAAATAGTAAATTAGGATAATTAGTAATTTTATTTATAATATCTACATTATAGTCTAGTCATATATCTCACACAGGATATAAGATATAGAATATTCTTTAGATGCCTTGCCCACCTGTGCTTTGTATAGTTTAGGTTCATACAGTATATTGCTTTCCAAAATTCATTATTTATAACGTGCATGTTACTTAAAAAAATATTTCCACTTTTCACCAATTTTAAAGTGTTCCAAAACGTTCAGAACTACTGAAATACATTAACGAATCGTGGATATCGTCTTGTTGTCAATTTGAACAATTCAACATGAAATGCAACCCCCCCCCAATCCTTTTCACCATTAAAAAAATATGAAAATAATATTTTCACGTAGTATTAAAAATCTGGTATTGATTTTTTCATATTTTTTTGGTGGCTTAATCCATAGTGAAATGATGTGAAAAGTTTCAAGCTAATGTAATTAATTTTTATTAAATAATTCATTTCACAACCGGTTTTGCGTCTGCTATCTGAACATAAACCCTTGTATTAATTATTATATAAATGTATACACTTACTATTTTTCTGGTGGTTTACGCGGAAATCAAGCTTACATTCAAATAATATTTTTTAAAATCACTATAGATATATTATATTTATGCAATATTTGAAATTGTATATTTATTTATATCCGCGTCCACTTGTATTTCGCACTGATTATTATGAATGTTATTTTGTAGTGTTTATAAATATGTACCAACATAAAAAAATTAAAAGTATTTTTTTTTAAATCAGCTAACAAACTTCTAAATAAAAGAAACAGAAACCAATTGATTCAGTTAAATTTTCAGTTTATATTCAGCCAATTTTTAAATTATAGATTATTTTAAATGAAAAAGGTATAAGATAATGTATTCTTACATAATATATTATGATTGTTTTAATATTCGAATCATTTCTATTGATTTTTTTATGACTAAAATATTTAACATATTGTAACAGTTTCGATCACAATAAAATTCCGTTATGAAAATGATAATACTAATTATTTAACAATCTAGTTTATTAATTTCCATTAAATTTTGTAAAACTAATGAACTAATGAACTTTAATAATAATACAACAGTGAATTATGATTTGTAATTGTGACAACATTGATTGATTTTTTTGAAATAAGAATGCACCAAATGACGTTTGAATAAACTCTACTGTTTTTTTATTACTATAAAAGTACTATACGTATTGATGTATTTATCATTTATATTAAAAGAAAAAAACAATATTCTCAACTGATTCTCCGTGGAGGGTGTGACACAAAAAAAAAAACAAGTTACACCTGACCGATAAAGCAAACACTATGTCACTGACGTAATATCTTTTATTTTCAAACAAAATTCTCTCAATTAATGCATCAATTTTAAACCTGCTCTTCTTAATCACTCTACGGTGGGCAAAAGATTACATCACTTGCCTAATTCGTTCAATTGTTCCATAAATTTTTGATGTGTAAGTGTAATTGCGCAGAATTTAGCGAGAAACAACACACGGCGTCTACGCTTGTGTTTATGTCAAATTCCCACGCTATCTTGTCGTTATAAATATTAAAATACTGAACCAAACACTATTTTAAGCATGCTCACTATGTTATAAATCTACTTTATACGTATTGTCAGTATTTTAACGTTATTGCAATAATATTTATTGTTACGTGACACAACATAAACATCCACTCGAAAACACATACACATTTCCGGGAAATCTTCCGACACACTTTTTGACGTTCGATTGTCAAACGAAAATTTGAGCTTGGAATCTTTTCGTGTCACTATTTTCTTTTGTTTATTTTCTAATTACTTTCATGTCTACAAAATGGAGGTATATTTACATTGGTTAGGTAATCTAATATGTAGAATTTGGATATACTGGAGGGACAAATTTAGATGTGGTGTGATGTTGTTTATACAATAGGGGAGGGACTTGGTTCACTAGGGTTGCCAAAAAACGACGTTGTAGAACGAACTTGGGTCGAACAATTACTATCTGCAATATTGTGTTTCCAGGTCAAACGCTATATTTTGGAGAACAACCAAACAATTTAAAACTCGAAGGCTTGTCCAACAAATCCAATTTTATCACTCATTTCAATAAACTATAACTAAGAGAGGTTTAACATATCAATATTTGAAAACTTAAATGGTGTGAACTATCAATTTGTAGTGTAAGTACATAATATCAAATTTATTGAAATAAAATGCAATTTTAGCGTAGATCATAATAGAAAATAAATACTTATCACTGCGGTTTATTTCTATAATATTTTTACGGTTTGAATTCTGATATTATGTGATCTTTTTTCTTATCTTTAACATATTATATCCATTTAACAATCACGATCTTAAAATGCATTGAGACAATAAATAATAATATTATTCAACTTACATACAGTTAGTTTTCAGACGTAAACTCAAGTTGTTTTCAGAATTTACGGTGGTATCTGGTATTATTAAAAAGTCTATCGGTTATGACAATAGCTACTCGCGGACTCAGCTTTTTGTTGTAGTTCCGATGTCTACAAAAAATAGCGAGTTTTGCTTATTGCATACAAACTGGATATAGGTACGTAAGTGGTAAGATAATATGTAGAGCAGGTCAAATATGTGTAAAATATAACATTTCCCCTGTATTTTTGTGATGTACCATGTTATAAACCAAAATAGCCATTCCAATTCATCTATTATATAATTGCTATTTTTAACAATTTACCGTGATAAACAAAATCTTAATGGAACCTTTACACACAAAAATACAAATCATTCCATCTCATTTTGCAAGATCCACACCCCTACTTTTATTGTACTGTCTTATGGGTCGATAGCGCCGACTTGAACCATCGTGACTCTTCGGCAGAGATCGACAATCTAATCTACATGGGACGCAAACCTTTAAAAAACAAATTTTGTCTGTGTAAAAATCAGTGTGATGCAATACGTTTTGAATAATTATAAAACAATCAAGATGACAAGGAATACTGTGAAAATACTGTATACTGTAGCTTAAATACATGCGTAATAAAAAGTGGCCGTTTCATTCATCAGATCTGTTGATGAGAATAATAGAGTCATGCTTGCTAAAATGTTAGCAAAGTCATATTTATAATACTATTCATGTAAAGATCCTCAGTATATGGAATATAATACACTGGTGGCGTTCTAGATGCATGACTTATTATTTACTTCAACAAATAATATAATATATACCGACTGTTGAAAGGAAAAAGTACGTAAACCAAACTAAAAAATATTTTTTATAACTCATACAAAACGTACTAATACATTATATTTATCTATACTATATCGCGTGTAAAAAGGTAAAAGGACTTATCCCTCCGTCTTTCCAAAATATTTTTTTTTCGATAATCACAATGTATACAATTTAATACACGTTTTGTTTGGGCTATGCACAATATTTTTTGGTCGTTGGGTAAGTCCATTTTCCTTTCCATAGTAAATATATGTATATATATATATTGTTGGCCGAGTTCTTTTCCGAGCCCGAGTAATTTTATAACTTTTTGAAGTCTTGGTACATTGTACTTGAATAGTGTGTAGCATTTCCGTAACCTATAATTATGTACGTAGTGACTTAGTTCCTTCTCCCACTAGTTACTTCAAAATAACTTTATTAATTTCTAACTAGGCACCGTATTTCTCTCTTGTCTCTTTTTAAACTGTGTCACAATTATATTCGACTAATAATGGTTCTCGATCTCTTAAATATGGGAGTGTTTAAGGGGAATTGGGTTAGTTTTGAGCATGCGTGGTTTCCATTCATAGTAATAATATAGGAAACCACACAGCGACAGCTGTTAGAAAATTACGTCAAAACATGCTAGCCACGTTATAATATACCCAGATCAAAGATAAACAATAGTTCAAGTATTTATTTTACGAACATATGTATTGTTGTCCAGGTCAGTATCTCATGAAGAAAAACGGCTTTAAATTGAATAATTGAGCAGAAGATTGTTGATGACTGTAACATCTTTAAAATATCAATTAAGTACTGCGGTTTATGTGTTTATAATTTTGTTTACAGTAGACTCCCCGACAACACTGTAGATTGGAGGTGAGCTACCGGGAAGCGGGCTATCGGGACTACCATACTCGTACAAAATTAGAGGATACTCATGCTGCGTAGGAGTATTTTAACGTGTAATCAAGAGACGGTCGCAAATTTTAATGAAAAAGGAGTTGTCGGCAATCTTGTTATCGGGGGGGGGGGGGGTCTACTGCAATGTTACCAGCCAGTTGATATTATCAACGGACGCTGATTTAACTAAAAAAGTTTGAGTAAGTCGGGGGACATCCATCCAACGGTATCCTATTCCAATAGCATATAAATGATGTAAGATCAAATAATTTAAAAAAAGGCGAATTTCTACGATATGGGAAATAATATAACTCATAGCGGTCGAGAAATGACCCCTTAAACCATACAAAAAAACATTTCAGAGATCAGTGAGAAAATTCTGTCTAAATTTAGTTTTCGTATTTGAGATAATATTATATTGTTACCAAATTACTAATTTTTTCAGATCATAAGATAATCTCTTAGTTGTAATGTTTAAATACCTTATCGTATGACACACCCTGGTTTTTCTTAAGTATAAGTGTCATTAGTGTCCTGAACTGAAATCGGCCTGCGGCAAACAGCAATATTTCGCAGTATAGGTTTTTTTCTTGTTGCCAGGCTTTGGCCGCTGGACGAGTCCATTTTTACGGAAAAGGGTAGCTCCAACTTTGCACGGAGTTTTTTTGAATTTTTGTAGACAGTCGATTACGATCCGCCGAGCGAGACGAGCTGCGGTCTCGTGGCAGCGGAGGTGACATGTGAACTATTTGTTTTTGTGTTTTGATTTGCGTTGGATTAAATTTAAATTCGTTGTGTTATTTGTATTATAACTCAAAGTAAATTCAGTTGCTAAGTAAATGTAAATGTAGAATCAATTTTATGTGTTAAGATTTATATATTTGTGTAATATTAAACCACTGCATCTTGAATGGAAAATAAATAAGTTTTTAACCGGATCTGAAATGGTGTTTGTCTGAGATCAGCCCTTCCAGGACTCCGGATAACCAGCCGCTCGCCTCTCTTCGATCCGGGGTCTTCTCACGTAGTGGCGTAGACTGTCTACGTGTCTCCCCGCGAGTTTCTCCGAACATATTTATAATCTTTTTACGAATTAAGTACACGTGAATTTTTAGCGCGACAAATTGATTATTAATTTTGTTGTCTGCGTCCACCTTTAAAATATCACAACAAAGATTTATTAAAAGAGCATTCTACTATCTTCTTCCAAGAAGCTGATATCCTTCTACCATTTTCTACTTCTGAGGATCTTTTTGTAAGACTCCATCAAATATAAGACGCATCCCAAATCCAGAGAAACCAAATAGGAAAGAATATGTGATACGTAATTAAGAAAAGAGTAAACAATATATACTATTCTTGGATGGTTAATTAAAATAATAAAAATATATTTTCTTGTTTTCAATTTCTGTATATATTTGATTTGATAAATAATTATAATGCATATTTTATTTCATGTAAGTGTTTATAGATTAACGTATAATTTATTTCATCAATAGCTATCGACGTTTTGTTTCATATAATGTATGTCGTTCTAAATTATTTCTTCATAGTGTACCTTTATTCGATTTAACTAAGATGTTACTAATAGTAATTACTGTAAATACATTTAAATTTGATATCGTTGATAACATGTGTCTTTTTAAATTGTTTTTTTTTTAATTGAATCCATTTCGCTTTATAGCTTTTGTGTGGTTTATGCAGTAAAAGAGAAATCTGCGTCGTCACTGCACTTCGAGGCGCAGCTCAGGACACACTGAAAGTTCAGTGTGAGGGGGATTCAGCCCTACACGCTACATGTCATGTGAAACGAAGTGCGTTTGATTTTGAGTATTTTTTCTTGATCGCATCAAAGTGACGTCATGTAATACGGATACCGCGCAAACCGAGTGATGAGTGTGTGTGCTTCCAAGTTTGAATATCCGCCGATGGTGATGTAAATTGCTGTGACTTGTGATACTATCAAAAATATAGTGGCATCGAAAGTGACAGCTCATTACTACCAATATTGCCACGATTAATTATATGGATGTGTTAATATAGTGTTGCCATAATTTAACCGAAATAGGAAATTCCAAAAAAAATGTGAAATGAGTGCGTTAATGTAAAGTTGTCGTATCGTTCCAAATTCAAAAACTTCTAAGTAGAAGTTTTTAATTTTTGTAGTCCACCGTATTTTGACATCTCAATCGTCAATCATTTCAAGAGGTGTATTATATTTTTTCCGTTGATGTGACTATATATTTTTGTTTTAATTCCCAGTCCAGACTGGTTTAAGAGGAGCACGTTCGGTTCTAGATCCATTTTGTCTTGAAACAGCTGCTCTAAGTATTGCAAGTTCGCTCTCTGCTTGTTTCTTGCGCTAAAAATTTAGATAAAAACATTTATTAGCGCAAAAGTAAAATGAGATTCCCGTTGGAAACCCATATTCCACCACATCCACGGTCAGTAAATTATTGAATGATACTTTTACACATATACACGAAGTGTGTAATATGCATTGAAGTATTTAACACATCGTATCCTCAGTAATCTACTGTCATAAGTATGTTTTTGACATTTTGCAGGAAGGCAATTTAAAATTTTAAATAAAGAAGCTTGGATGGATACATAAACCATAGTTTGTTTGATGGCAAAATGTGATATCTTTAGACCTGTATTTTTAGTATTTATTTGAAATAAATAAAAACATTTTTTTACCGATTTCCCTGTCACATATGACAAAAAGCGGATAGTACCCTTGATATTCTGGATTTATAATAGGTTATCGGGTTTTGTACTCACTCTGCTTTCTGACAAAATTCTTTTTTCCAATGCTGTTAGCCGGCTACGCAATTGCTGAACTTCTCGAAGTAAGCGACCAGCAGCCAAACGTTGGTCAGCCTGTAAAAAAAAATATATTTTCACCGGAAATAGTTTGACCCTTCCTAATGGTATGAATAACGTTATATCTTAAATATATCTGTTATAAATAAAAACACAGTTAGCTGTTAGTTAATTTGTAACACAATAAAAGAATTGAAAAATATACAAAAAAAAATTCAACTCCTGTGGAAGGACGATTGATAAAACTTGGGCACATATATATTTTTACTGAGTTTATCTGTGTTTTCTAGACCAGGTACTCAAATCAACATTGAAGTCACATGATTAAAAATGCTTTTCCGCTAATAAATACTTTTTTCCTTCTAACAGCTACTAAAGGAGGCGCTTGAGTTTCGTCATTGGATTAAGGCCGAACCAAATCTACAGAAAACATTCAAATTATTATTTTTTATATGTGGTAGAAGATTACAAATTCTGGTTACAATGTATTTTGCAGTATATGAAGCCTTGTATAATAAATTATTGCATGTTACGTCAATGTATAATTTCATGAAACTCCAAACTTTGTGACAAAAATTTTAGTATATTCAAACGATAATATGTTATACAATGATCTATATGATTGATAAAATACCAACCTTTTTCGACGGTTTCTTATCCTTAGACACTTTCAAATCTGCAGCGGTATTCAGATGTTCCGTGGTAACATTGATTTCTTCATTGGATTCCAAGTGTCCGGCGTGCTCTTTCTCGTGAGCCTCAGCGTGCTCTTTAAGCCTGTTGACCTGGGAAACCAGCGCGTCTCTCTCTATCTCCAAGGCAGTCTTGGCTTTCCTTGTAGAGATCAGCTTTGATGCCTTCGCGTTTCGACAGTCGCGTTGTTTGGCGTGCAAGCGGGCGCGCAGCTCGTCGTGCAATCGGACTAGCGTCGAACGAGACTGCTCGTGTTCTCCACGCGTCCGTAACACATCGTTGATATTATTCAATATCGTGATTCCTGAAATTAGTTTGCAATTATTTCATAAACCAATTGATTAATCTCGAGTGGATACATTCTTATATTGATTTTTCAATGGTATTATGTATCCAAAACCTCCCCTCCCTTACATGTTTGTTTTTATCCGTTACCATCCATCACATCCAATACTGATAACATGACGTAAAGAGATCAATAAACCTACCACAGTCACGACTCACGAATCTCACAACTAGTCTTTCCTCACCCTGTCCCAATACGGACTCTTTCATAGATTGGTTTTTAAATCGGTTTCTTGACTTGTATACTAACGTATCTATATGCGTAATGATGTTATCCGTTTTATCCACTCTATCAAATCATAAAAACTAGATGCGGATAGAGCGATTCGCTTACTGCTTGTCCTTTCCTAACATCAGCATTCTATTATTTATAAACGTTTTTGAAACCGCTTTTTGTAATGTACTATGACGGGTTCATATGCTTCATAAGTTGTTAGCATAAATGATCCAAAAAATAATGATGAATTTCTTTTAATAACGAACCAAAATTCAATTTAAAATAGACAAAATTTTCTACAAAAATCTATGTATCTATAAAGAGTTTTTGCTGTAAGGAAGTATAAGTTAAAACAGTCAATCAAATAATAGACATCCTGAAAAGGTTTTCACTTTGCAGAGAATTGATGGATTGATGCCGAAGAAAGATAAATAATAAAATTCTCACGTTGTTGGTTGTACGTAAGTCTAGAACTTGCTGGTTGCATTGCAGGAGCTAGGTCTGGACTGGGCGCTCCAGAATCTCTCCCTTGTTCCAAGCTGGTGGGTTCGTTCTCCTTTGTCATATTCTGTATAAAACATGAAAATAAACTTCAGTTTTTTCTAAGTTCGATTTCAAAGAAAGGGACTACAATGCAAAATATATTTTTTTACCCGATGTTTTTACCAGAATTATTAAACACCAATATGGCATTTTTATATCAAGATAAATTACAACTAATCTCATCTAAATGATGCGTAATAGCAATATTTTATAGTTTAGTTCAAAAATTGAAACGAGACATCATGTTTTATAAAAATCATAAGTTATTGATGTGTAGACTGTATGTCATATTACTAAAAATACCATATTGACGAAGAGCCCATTGAATTGTTAACTCTCACAGTCAACTCTTAAATTTCTTTTACATGATACCTAAAACTTGAAAAAGGAATATATGGCAACTAAATAATAACAAAGATGAGATTCAAATGTTAAGACATCTTGCAGTCAACGTAAACCATCAAAATTAAAAGGCTGCATACTTCCATAAAATTTCTAAAAAAGAGCAATTATGCAAGGAAAAATTTACAGCAGCAAAGGTAACATGCTGAATATCTTAGACTTTCGTGATCGATCGAGGATAGCGAAAGATACTGCAAGTGTGCCAATTCGATGTAAGACACACCAAAAAGTGAAGAAGAACATTTAAAACGTCATTATCCAATGATGGCTCATAAAAAATGCAATTAATTTTAAACAAATTCTAAAAAAAAAACAAATGAAATCTCGTTATGAAGTTGCGGATAATGGTTTAAGACCTTTGCACTCTAGGCTGACAATACGTCACATTTTGCGAGAAAGCTATAAAATTGTGTAACAAATCTATAAATTTATCTCATATGTGGTACTGTACATATTAATTCGTCTGCTTCTAATGAAACCCCGAAAACCCTAAATTTAAACTGCGTAAAATGTATATAGATCCCATAAATCATTAATGTGTACAAATGTAGCATAATACAACAATGTAAATACTTTTTTTCAAATCATGGTCACACCGATACGTTTAGTGCATTTTTTTTTAAATTACGAGTAATTAAAATAAAGAGTCTTCCGAAAGGTGACATTTGAATTAAATTATGTATGATGTTTTTATGCGTTTAAATAATATTCAATATAATTATAATAAGCAGTGAGTATTAATGAAAAACGTCTTACTCCATCAAACGCCGTGGTCTTCTGAAGTGATCCTAGATGAAATCTAACGGCTGGCCGTTTTGCTTTCGACGCCATCTTCTTGTGAAAAAACGAGGAAGCAAATCGAGCTTGTTCTTACTTTAAACTGGCGGTGAAACGTAAGGAAACCGAATTTTATTCTGTATACCGATGTAGGATCTGAAATAAAATTTGCATTATTATCAATGGGGTTTGAATAAAACATTCCTGATTTTAAAATGATAAATAAACTTCGAATTCCGTTCCAATATTAGATGGAAACACGCTATTCGGGTCAATTGAAACAAGCCCTTTTTCACATAATGAAAAGAAAGCAATGGTTAATTATTATTAACAAAACACTTTTTTTAACGGAATTATATATTATCTTCCCGAGCTACAGCGGTTTTGATTGTATTCAAATGTGAAATACAAATTGTGTTTAATTTTATAATGTAAAAATTATTATTTCACCAAGCATTTAACATAATATCTGCTTTATTATTTAGACATATAAAAGAAATGAGTTTAGGAAAAGATACTATTAAAAATGTCGCTAAACAGAAAACAGACTTTAAGTAATTCAATATTTTATAAATGTTAGTTTTAAACATTCGCATCTATTTTTGTACATGTCATAAAAAATGATTTAACTGACAGTTACAAAAGTTTTGTAAAATACATTACATGATTCAATAATTATAATATGTATATTACAACAAATTAATTTTATTTTTTTACTAAGGAATATATTATTAAAATCAATCATAATCATTTATGATCTGTTGAATTGAAGTGAAATAATGTTTGATTTAATTTAGCGAATTGCTATAATGTTTAATATAAAATTTACGAAGCCATTAATCATGTGTTCATATTTTTTGCCAGTTATTTGATTTGAATAGAAACATCAAATGTTGTGTAATTCACAGTCATGCTGATAAATTATTATACTTCGATACTAACGAACGTGGACTAATGGAACATTAAGTGGAATAAATATCTCAAATTATGGTTGGTGCAAATGAGCGGTAGAAAATAAAGTTTTAACAACGAAATTCGACACATTACGTTCAATTTAAAGCTTCTATGTATTTCATTTATTTTTTTTAAGTTGTCACAAAAATTGTTATGATTTGAAGCATATACTTGTGGAAAAACACAACGAAATTTTTTATGTAATACTATGCCGTATTTCACACTTTTTAAAAACTAGTCAGAACCTGAAAAAATCTTTTAAAAATCATCATCAAATGAAGTAAAATTGTTGTTTTTTTATTATTTTTAAGTCGATATCATTACGCAGTAGAATATCGTCGCTCGAAAAGCAAAAGGGCACTTGCTCACTCGATAATATAGAGGTTATTTCATATTATTTTCAAATTAAAATTGTGAATTGTGGACTTATTATTTGAAGAGTCACATTTAAGTCAAAATTTCACATAATTTTAAATTTCTTCTTTCACGTATTGAGTTTTATTACTTAAAAATCATATTAACATACTTAAATTTGTATATAAGTCTCAACTCATAATATTTAAGTATAAAAAATATATTTTACCATAAATGAATTGAAAATTAGTTTTATTAGTAGAGAGAAAAAATACTAACAAAACTGCATTCGTGCCTCCAAACAACCAAAATTTCACTGTGCCCTTTTACTTTCGGGGCGTAGATATAGCAATCGGATGCGTTGTAAGGAATGAAAGCATCACAAACTGCCATCTATTAGAGCATAAATCTATACATCGGTTGAAAAATCGATTCGTGAAAATGTCCATATGGGGCTTGGAGTCCGTGGGTACCGCTAATCGAAGAGATTGTACTTGATCTCTCGGCTACGGAGACGTCGTGATATAATGCATTACACATTAAGCTACTATAGATTAGTCAAGAGAGTTGTTGGAGATCGGGTGTCGCCTTCTGATGATGACTAGATTAGTCGAGCGAAAGTAATAACATTTTTTTGTATAATTATGTGAAATTAATTTGTGAAACCCGGTAATATATCGACATTGTTTTGCCCAATTAATGTAACCCTCCAAATTGAAATTGTTCAGGAGAGAGTAAAAACTGTTTTTATCGAAAACATTATACTGTGAGTTCCGTTATGAATCTTTGTAAATTCTCATTTTTGCAGATATGTGATTATACGTAGGGGGTGTCGATATAATAGTGGCTTACATGAAGTGGTCGGGTCAGAATTTTTAAACCTAAAACCAATGCTTCCCTTCGAAAATTATTTTTATAATTTACATCATTTGGCCGAGAACTTCTCTGTCGTCTTTAAAGTGAGATCCAATCATTAACTCATTTTCGTCATTTTTGAGGGCTACATCTGAGGGTCAAAGCAAAGTCGATATGTTAAAAAATAAAAGTTTTTAATATGTACAATGTGCGCAGTTTTAAGTTATTTCTTTTAACTTTAACAATACAATCTTTTTGTAAGTTAATATTGAAATCAAAAATTGATTGATTATTTCAATTAGCGACGTGACAGAATAAAAAATGTCTTTACCTAATCGATGATGCTCTCTCTGCATACGTCTACAAACTTTGACTGCCAAGTTTCACTGTTTAAACAAGAATATTAGTTTCGATTTCGCAACAATATAATAGATAGACTGTTTAAAAAGTATATGCATATCATATAAAATACATAATACTAATATAATACTACACGTGTATCTGGCTAATTTTTCTACAAACAAGTCACGACAAATCTTCGAATCGAACTGTAAAGTCAAAATTTTCAATATACTCCAATTTTCGATACAAACAATAGAAGAACTTAAATACGATTTTCTTATCATGATTATTCCAGATTCACCTCATTTACAAAACACCACTGAATATACATTCATAAAAAACATGATTATTAAAAAAAACGTAATTCAATCCTTGTTATATACACATTTTAATACTAGTAACAGCACCCGTCATAGATGACGGTATTGAAATTGAAATACTGAATGAGCTAGTACGTCGGAACTGTCTATGCATTATTTACACCGCGAACACTTATTTTATACCTACATGTGATATGTGATAATAATAAAACGCCTACAGAGCGGTCTGGGCTCTTATATTTATAAGATATGATAAAGAATAAGCTTTGAAATAGTTATTATTGTTATTCAAAAAATAGTTACTTAAAAAATTCTCACCAACTCCGTGTAACTTCGTTCTTTAAATAAAAAATGTGGATTATTTTCTACAGCTTTTTTTTATTATATTTCATTTTTTCGGGATCTTTCAATTCAGAATAGTTATAACTAGTGATCTTAGTATTAAAAATTCGTAAATGTAAGCAATGGCGTAACTACTATTGCGCGGGAGTAAGCAAATCTCCAAAAATGAATATGTATTTCAAATAAAAAACAAGAATAAAGTGATAAATAATCCCAATAACATCAATTAAGATATAAACTGAATGATGAAAGATATTTAAAATCTGTAAGCTTATTTCATTTTTGTGAAAAAATCAGCCCTTGTTAACTTTTCCATGCGGGCCAAATTTATTTAGTTACGCCACTATATTTATGCGACGTTTATAATAGTGTTTTAATCGGAGTGATATAATATGAAATGCTGAAACATGTTTGCTCGGGTGATACACCCACTTTTTATATTTTAGTAGTTCATACTATTTGTCTTCGACTGCACTAACGAGACACATTAATATTTTGACTTTCGTTTTAATAATTTGAATTATTGCTTAAATAATTAACTATTGCAATATTTTTTTCGCGTAAGACTATCAATGATTGAAAAAAAATAGTAAAGTAAAAATCATTTAAAATCTCGTTCTGTCACTAAAATATCCAAAGCAAGTCTAAACAATGATAACTTATTGATTGAAGCTAATTTTATGTTCACGTATTTATGTATTTTTGGTTGGTATCCAATATCAAAGGTTCTATTTTTAAAATTTTGCAAAGATGTCTAGTTTTAATAAAAGTATACAGATGTCAGTGCGTCGTACATTTACCATACCTGTCATGAATACATTGTCACGTTTTATGATACGGGTGTCAAAAACATTTTCAATTATTGTTATTGCATTTTTCTCAAAAATAAACTGGCTGACTGCGCCTTAAATCGGTTTAGTGAAAATCGTTATAGCAAATCAAACGGAAGAGTCACGGATGCGGCATTTATATATTCGAGTCAGAATTTTATTGTATTTTCATAATAAAATAGATCGGCAACCATTGTATTCGTATCTATAGGAATACGTAAACGAATACCATCAATTTTACATAACACTATAATACATTTTAAATAATAATAAAAGCTCTGGAAAGAAGGATAATACTTATTCATTATTTTCCATTAATATTCGGCAGTGATTTTTACCTTTTCCAAGTTTACTGAAAAGGGGCACTGAAACTGTTTGCTAAGCGTTAAAAATGATTCTTGCCTTAAACTTCGAATCGGCTCACACCAAAAAAGTGACATAAACATGGCAGAAATATTAATATGTTATATAAATGTTACTGTGGAAGGTGTTTATAATGCATTGATCAAAATGTTAAATATGTTTGTTTTTGTTTAGCTTAATAACATATGGTTGTCGCTTTTAACTTAAAAGTAGAATAATACATAGTGTTTCAGCAAAAGTTCATATAAAAATACGTCTAATTTTATTCAACACTATTAGTGTATGTACTAGCTACAACTTTTAGTGATTGTTTTTATAATGTTGACAATTAAACTATTTTCTTTAAGCTATAATTTAACATATAGTTAATTTGAATAGTAGTGATAATCCAGTGAGCTTTTTAAAATCGTTGAAAGAACAGATCTAACTTTGGATGAAACATACAATGTTGCCAACCTGCGGAAAATTCGCCCGGCGTTGCCTGCTGTCATAAATGTGCTGGGCGGGGAAAAGCGTGCTTGGCACTGCCACGTGACGTCACATCCGCCGGTCGTCCTCCGCTGCGTTGCATATTATTTTAAACATTGTCTGAGGCGGGCCAAACTCTTCGTCTACCCCATTTTGTGCCGGGTCACGGCTACCTCCGACATAATAAGCAAAATAGCCATGCTAGAGACTGAAAAAATAATTGATTGATTTCTTTATTGCCCTGTGCTACCTGTACCTGGTTGATTTTTTGACATTGGGCCATGTCCTTTGGCGCCGATCCAAGAAATAGCTGTAATTGGACGATGTAATTGTTTCAATACAATAGACATGACAATAGAGTGTTGAGGGGAGGGGTTCAAACGCGTATATTTATTAAATATAAATTTTATTAAACATAAATAATAATGTAGTAATAAATTGTGTGTTTTTATAATTTATTTTGGTTTGACATTTTCTTCCTCATTCTAGTTGAATAATATTCGTAGAATAATTGATCAAAAAGTTTATATAAAAGATAATGATACTATAATATAATGTGATATCATTATATTATAAAAAAGATAAACCGGAAGCATGTTGACTCATAATAGTTGAGCTTTCATGATAACTGGATATGTATCCAAATAAATATATTTTACAACATGCGACTCTTTTTCTACCAGATAATTTATTATTGCCACAAAAAATGCTATCAAAGAAAACAAAATAGCTAGAAAATTTATTCACGACACATTTGAATCATCGACACTGTTAATTTATGAGAATTACGAAATATTAGTATTCCTTGCCATATTTAATATTTGTTCTGTGGATTATTTTAAGGACGAACCGTTTAACATAATATATCATGCAAGTCTTACTGAAATTATATTCGCATTTCGCTTGTATAATTGGTTTCCCTGATTCCCACGAATGGTAATTTGTCATCCTCCTATTCGTAATTAAATTTCCTTCAGTACTGCATTGTTATTAGTGGCATTAAGTAAAAAATCGTTTTTAAAAAAGGTAGTACGTCGTAAAATATATTTATCTAATCCATTAATGGATACTCGACGGTGGTCAATGGATGTCAATGATGGGAAGTATCAATCCCAAAGAGTTTTTTCTATTAGGACCCTGCGGTACACATCAGGAAAAAAGAGAACCTACTGGCGTCTTAAAAACCAGTTTTCTTGATCAGGTACGTAGCGATGGGTGGAGGGGGGGAGTTTAAGGGGAATTCCCCCATGGTGACAGGAAAACATCTTAGACTAAAACTGTTGTGTTTTGGTTACATTCTTTTATGATTATATATCATATGCAATTGATTATTTCATTCAATTAATAAATTAAAACCCCCAATTTTTTGTCATATCTCCTCCCCCTAGATACCTTCAACGGATCTCGGCGACGTGCCTTTTCTAACTTACGGAAGGATCTCCATGAATGAAAAAAATAGTAAACTCTGCAAAGACAAGAAAGGGTTTCATCTTAATAAACTGAACATAGAACTTCATAATTTTAATTGGTTTTTAATCTTTATTAAATGTATTTTATGCTAACTTGAAAAGGCTTCGTCGGTTTAACTTTTATTAAAAGTGTCGAAATTTGAAAAAGATTGGTAAAGATGACAAATATTTGACGATCCAATTATTTTCGTTGCAGCAATTTGTCAAACGCGCCCTTTCGGGAGAAAAACCGCGGTGTATAAATAACTATATGTCTACATTCTGCATTGTAAAGGATCATTTAAAAATACCCTACAAGTTTCCACACACCCTGTTATAAAGACATTCATTCTGAATCTGTTATCAGTGTCCAAGATGACAGTTGTGTTGTGTATGAAACAAAATGCTTTGTATTATCAATAATAGCTGACCTAGGATCACTTCAGTCCGATCCTCGTAAGAATTTCAGCGCTCCACAAACCCAACAGTTCACTGTCTTTTCTCTTCTTCGCTTCGGTCAATAATTGGCACAGTTTTATACTGTCGAAAAAAGGGTTTTTGCAAATACACATGCTGGATATGATAAAAAAAACTATTGCATATTTGGTGTTTCTTTAGTAAGTGAATATATAAACGTTAACAAAAATCTGTTCTATCATTTTTTGACGACTGCGAGACTCCATAATAGCAATCAAGAATATTTGAAAATTCTTAGACAACTAAACAGTAGAGCATTATTATTATTATCTTTTATAATGCAGTGCTATCAAGTAAACGCTTGTGCAATCAAATAATTACATTATTCTCTGCCTATAAATCGTTATTGTATGATAATTAAGTAAGTAACTTCCTAGAATATGTTATACGCTCAGACAAAATTGATATTCTTTTTTCCTAAACTTGGACATAAATCATTACGAAAACTATTTGTGGATTACTGATGTAGGTAAGACTTTTGATACATTCATTAACAGTAAATTAATATTCTTTTTGTAAAACTAAGATTTGGCGCTCTCGAAAAATATCTGTATATATTTATAAAGTGACAAAACACTACCAAAATGAGTTGTGTTGTATCTATATTTTAAGCCTGAAATGAACAAAACCATTCCACCTTTATGTCTGAATGTACTATGTTTCTCTATATATATATATATCTATTATAGATTAGTTTCTTTAGCAAGAGGTAAACATCGACGTACTATAGCGTAGTTTGATAAAAGTTGGACAACTGCTGTATGAAATGATAAAAATTATAATTGTCCAGATATGCAACTTTCAAAGTATCATTCACACATATTAAGATTATAAGAATAATTAAATTATTTGTATTAATATTCGAGTTATAAAAACAAATCATTTAGGAGAATTAATAAATTATTATAATCCAATCTTCGTAGCATATCTTACATCTCCACTTATTCTTAGCGAGACCACTGTGACTTCTCATTTCAATCTTGATAGATATGGACATTTTAAGTGAACCATTTAATGCTTTACGTACCATTGTGTTATTGCATAATCAAATATTAAATTAAATCTGCATTTATCTTTCATATATATGCATTGTTTTTTATGTTAATTACCATAATTTTATGTCATATTCTTTGGCATTTTCTTGCTGTCATAATTTGCATACGTTGTCTCTAAAAAATAATTTAAAAAGTACGGAATCAAAATGAAGACAGAATTTGGCTCATAAGATGAAATAAAGCTACCGTTATACGTTTAAAATATTCAAATCTCCAAAGGTAAGGCAGGAAATTATAAAATGTATCGTTAAAAACATCTGCCAAAATTTTGAAAAATATAATTCAATACAATACTGCATAATATCGTGGTAATTCTGTAGAAATAAAAACTGGTGGTAATGAATGCACAAGTCTAGTTGTAAGAATTGTTTTCAAAAAGTTTCCATTCCCGTTGTACAGTTGGATGTTAGACAAACCGTATGTATATTATGTTAAAAATACATGCTTTCGTCGCTTATTAAGAATAAATTGGCTTGGCTGGACTTTTGAGTAAGAATTTCGCAAATAGCGTGACGGACAAGGCAGCTCGATGCTATGTCAGCTGTTATGGAGGTATTGAAATCTTCTTGTCTTTTATTTGGACCGCGGTGGTTTTTAACGTTTTATTACCATTTTTATGACCGTCGGGTACAATCCATTGCTTATATTCGATGGAAAGGAAGGATTCTGACATGACACGATAAGAAACCAAGCGAGACGTGGATGGTGAAGAACCTTGAAGGTACCCCGCGATGGTCATATTATCTACATAGGGAACGGATAAGGTCACGGAAAAATATTTTATTATTATTAAAACTTAACAAGCTCCACTCGAGTTCTTGGAAATTTTATTTTTACTGCACTCGTAATACTTAAATTAAACATACACAAACATACATAATTCGACGGTGTTTTGGTCAATTGATGTAACCCTAAAAATTGAAATTGTTCAGGAGATAGAGTAAAAACTGTTTTTATCGAAAGCATTATATGGTGGGTTGTGTTGTGAATCTTTGAAATGCACTTCTATTAATTCTCATGTTTGCAGATACGGGAGTACACGTAAGGAGTGTCGATATAATAGTGGCTTACCAAGTGTTAAAACCAATGTAATATGATGTTCCCTTCCAAAAAGTGGTCAATTTTTTTTTAATTAAGATCATTTGGCCGAGACCTGCTCTGTCGTCTTTAAAATGAGATCCAATCATTAACTCATTTCCGTATTTTTTGAGAGTTACATCAATTGGCCAAAACACGGTCGATATAATGTTTATAAAACAAATTTTGTCAAATATTTTTCTAGTGATAATTGCTTGTCAAATATTTTTTTTTCAAAAAAAATGTATCTATGTTTGTGGACAACTCTTTCCTTAAATTTATATTTACTTTAGTAATTTAAATTAGAGATGCTCCATATATAACATGTTATTTAAGAGTTCAGTTTAAAGTATGTTTTGGGAATTAGTTGATATAATCGGTATGTCAATCCGCATAATATATTTAATTAATAATTCTGACGACAGGTTGGTGCCAAAACACTTCTCAACTATATTATTTAATCATCACAAGACTAAATAGTTTGGTATTTTAACTTTATGTTAAGAATGAGCATTTGTATTTTAAATCTTTATCATATTTACGATGTTTATCTGAACAGATTGATTATATATATAATCTTGAATATGAAATAGAAAATTATGTACTCGTACCGGTCCGTTAACACGAAAATTCAACGATACACGTTCTTTCCGACCCAAATTATGGGTTGAGGATGATCAAACCACAATCTTAATTACAGACAAAGCCGAGTTGTGGAATTATAACCCCGGAAAGTCGTATTGCAAACTCCGTAAATACAAATTTTGACACAACGGACTATGAGAAAGAATGTTTCAAATATAAAATGAGATTCCTTTGTTAGAAACATATTAAAGAAAATTCTCAGACAGATTTTTTAACTTTATTATCACATTATCTCTATATATTGAAATAATATTTGGAAATAGTAGTAGTAAGCATGCACACATGACAATAAATGAGCATTTAAACGAATGAACATAGTAACATGTATTTTATAAAGACGCCAAAATTGTTTCGTTCGTCACCGCAGTGCTTTTGTGCAAGTATTACCAAGTGTACATTATTAGACTTGTGTGCATACATCATGATCTACCGTTATATCTTGACTGCCGGCAGAATTCAGAACTAAAACAGTTCATCTAAGGGCTTATAGTAGGTATCGAACGTAAGCTCACATGTCATGAAAATTGTTTTTATTAGTAATACTGCGGAAGTAAATAAGATGAGAGAATCAAGTTTTCGAAAACTGTAGGAATGTGCGGGAGGCGGTTTGTCTTAAAGTCTCAGACAGGAATTAATATTTCCAATCAATAACGCTGCGGATCACGTGGTGGCCGTGAAAAGTAAAGTAATACAATATTATGATAGCAGTTCTCCTGTGACACTAGCGCCCTCTCCAAGCGTACAACTTATAATGTTCGATCTATTGATGTAACCCTAAAAAAATACGAAAATGAGTTAATGACTGAATTTTATTTTAAAGACGACAGAGCAGATCTCGGCCAAATGATGTAAATTATAAAAATAAATTGACCACTTTTTGGAAGGGAAACTTTGTATTGGTTTTAGGATTAAAAATTTTGACCCGTTCACTTGATGTAATCCACTATTATATCGATATTCCTTATGTATACTCCCGTATCTGCAAACATGAGAATTGACAGGGGTGCATTCCAAAGTTTCGTAACATAACTCACCATAATTATAATGTTTTCGATAAAAACAGTTTTCACTCTCTCCTGAACAATTTAAATTTTGAGGGTATATCAACTGGCCAAACCACCGTCGATATGTTGTGGTCACATTTCAAAATGGCGTGATGAGTCAGAAAATCAAAGAATGAATACAACATAGAAGATTCGAATCTTTAATTTATCGCCATTGTCCGTTTCTCAGTCCCATCTCTAGCTGTCCACCGGTCGAAGAAGATAAATTATATAAGTGCGATGGCTCTTCAGTTGTGAATCTACTTGTGAGCACTCAGCTATTGTGAATAGTTACCGTTAGTTTAAAACAATACTTAAGGCTTCGAATAGAAGTTAGTAACACTTAGCAGGAAGGGAAAGCGTATTCAACTTTGACACATTATGTCTCCTCAAGTGAAAATTTAATTATCCACTGTTAAACATAAAAGATCAAAAACGGAACACATAAAAAATATATTAAAGTTTGCGAATCATGTTTCATTTTTTGCTGTTGTCAAAAGAAGGTATAGGGTATTCCGCAATATTTAGCTTTTGAAATAATAAGCCGTATAATTGTTATCAATTTTATTTTTACGACTCACGTGTTGTCTGGTATCATAATTGGTCAAATCTATATATTGTTTTTTTTTTAACTGAGTATGCAATGTGAAACTCTGGTATATCAGATACAGAAGTGATTTAATAAACTTGAACAAATTCAACATTACTCAATAAAACACGCAAGTTGAATATTTTTTTCATATCAAATCTTGTTAAATCTGAATCGACCAACCACATTCACCAACAGTGTCACACGTACTAGGCTTAATCAATAGTAATGGCTGACTTGTAGTTTGCGAGTAAAAACTTTGTGTAAAAGGTAAACAAATCCTCATGGTTTTGTTTCAATAGTGATCAATCCTCAATTTCATATCAGAAATGGTCAAATGCAAAATTAAATCATTTATAACGCAAAAAAAATCACTTCACGTGTAAATAATAGTTGCTTTACTTAAAATCTTGAAGAGTACGTAAATAAAATTTCTCTTAAAACTTGTATGAATTAATAAAACATTTTTTCTGTTTATCTCATTTTCTATAAAAATGGTTTTGACCACTTTTGATACCAATCAACACAAATACATAATATAAACATTACAATATGTTTCACGATAATAATACTAACTGTGTTGTATCGTAACTTTAGATATTCTTTTGTTTTATAAAACATTAAGTATTTTAAATATGCAAATTGATTCAATAAATTTGACAAAATACAATGACTTGATAAAATCTAATATTTAGGAGAGTTTTATCAATATGTTAGTGGTCCGAGGGATTAAAAATTTTGACGTTAGTGGTCCGTGAAATCCGAAAGGTTGGTGACCGCTGAAATAGACGATTAATGCACTACATCAGGGGTGATGAACCTGCGGCCTTTCGACTGACATAAATAAATAAATTTCATTGTTTTCCTTCAAATACAAAATAATGTACATAGATTTTTATCTATGTTTCTTAAATGCGGCCTTATTTGATTTTAAGATAAATGAATGCGGCTTTCCGACAGGAAAATGTTCGTTACCCTTGCACCACATCTTTGATTGACGATTGAAAGTAAAAATTAAATCCCAAATTATTGTGAATATTTCTGACGTAAATTGAGGGACTGAAATAATATGCTACTATAAAAATCAAAATCTGCTGCTTTAATAATGGATTTCAATTTACTTAGAAGTACTGCTCTGCTTATTAGTGATGGAGTGATCTTTATTACAATACATACTCCAACTTATGATTCACTCTACCAATCTGAGGGAAAATTATTGTATCTTTGCTTTTTAGTCGATCGAATTTCAAAATAGAACGACACAAATGAAAAGCTTACGTGAAAAAAATATAGTTTCGGATAGACAATAATAATCAAAAATAAATAAAATTCCGAGAAATCTAGACATGTAAAACACATATACACAAATATCTTATCAAATTGTCAATATGAAATACAAAAGATAATGTTCCCTCGTCCATTTGTTTTGATGTCAAAGTAATTAATTAGATTCATAATCAAAGCTCATTTAAAAAAAAAGTTTTGTGTGGTTCATGAATGATGGCATATCGATTGATTTTTGTTAATCACATAAAAGTTGTTTCGTCAATATATTTAAACAAGCAATGTCAATGAGTAGATAAATATTATTATTAATTTAGTAGCATATTCAGTAAGGTAGCACTCTTATCACGACCTCGATTATTCAACGAAATGTTCGTTTTTGTCAAACTAAACACACAAAATCATTCAAATGAAAAATCTCTATAAAGACATACAGATATAATATAACTAAACTAATTTATTTTAAATGTAAAACTTTTTACTTTGAATCTTATAACTTGATTCTTATAAATGCTTTCATTACTATCTAAATATTTGTGATTCTTTCGATTTTAGATTACCTTGTTTAAATATAAGTAAATAGAGTATATGCCGTACAACTTTGCAACGCTTTTTGTATAATACACAGAACGTGTCAGTTTACTAGTCGTTACCTTACTTTGAAACGGTTCTAACTGAAATTTTGGCCTAAAATGACCTTTTGATTGGAAAATGTTGTATTAGCCACATTCTACCATATAAGTTGATTTCAGAGTCATATATTGTTCAATGAGGGAGTTAGCAGTATTCCGGAGTTCTATCCACACATTTTTTTTTATAAATTTGTTTTATACGCTTCTATGGATCGATATAACTGCTTATCATCATCTCACAGAAAAAACATACACATCACAGTTTTGTTGAAAAGGTTTTAACGTCATGTCGAACATTCTTTGCTCGATGGTTGGTGTGTGTTTCACCCTGTACTTCTATTGTTCTATCGATGTGGTCATTGACGAAAGTTAGCTGAGTTCCTTCAAACATTCAAAGTAAATATGTATTAATATTCTGTTGTATTATAATATTATTGTTAGCTTATATGGTTCAGCAAGTCATGATAATATATTATAATATTAATAAATATCTCAAAAATTAGAACATTTTGTTTGATAAAATTGAAATATTCGATAAAGCCATTTCAAACAAACTATTGTTGTCAGTTCTAATTAAAGCTTTAGATACTCATTATTTTCTAATATAAAGGCTTTGGTTATAATAAATTATATATAAAACAAGTAAAATATATATATAGGTATATAAATATATGCCAACTCACTACTTAAAAATACATTTTTTTCTTCAAAATACAAAATTTGATCATTCAAAATTTCAAACGCTCATATCTCAAAACATGGTCGAGTGCAATTAGAACCTTTTCAAAGTAAGGTAACGTAGTATGTATGGATCCTAGAGCCGAACCTCATGATTTTATGCAAACATTCAATATCGATTTATTAGAACTTATATATCCAACTTCGCGCCATTTGCCAGAATTACAACGATAAATCTCTAATAAATTTTAGGTTGAGCAAATACCTCAACAACAGTCCTTGTAAAGTGAACCTTGCAATCGGAATGACAATATTGTTCAAGAATGACATTCATATTGATAGTCTACGGTAGTGATTGAAGGAATGGCTGCCATGATTCTACACCACGCTCAGTACCGTGAATCTAATTGATACATTTGGAATGTCATTACGATTGTTCATGTAAGGTTCTCTCACAAGTCCATTATTTGTCATTGTCTACGCAGTTAGTTCTATGGGTAGGCATCACACAACAGGGATAATTAGACTTTAAACAGTAGCACTATCCCAATTTTGAAGACGATACAAGTATTCGTTACTTTACAATTGCGTTATGAATCTTACAAATGCTCTCCTTTAAAATATTATACATATCATGTTTGTACATACGTTTGTACAGACAGAGAGTCGATTTATTCTCATATTGTTCTAGTAAGTAAAATTTTTCATCATTTCTTAACTTCCAAGTAATAATCCAATATCATTATTTATTTTAAAATAAAGAAAATAATACGTCTGCAAATGAACAAAGTTATTTTACGATCATGTCATCGCAAATTATGATACTGAATGATATACGTACCACTGCGTGTCTCCCAAAAAATGTCCCATAACAAAATGTTGTATTTGATTTCCATCCATAATAATCGACCGTGTTTTGGTCAATTGATATAACCGTCAAAAAATACGAAAATTGGATCTCATTTTAAAGACGAAAGAGCAGATCTCGGCCAATGTAAATTATAAAAATGAATTGACCACTTTTTGGAAGGGAATCATCATTTTACATTGGTTTTATGTTTAAAAATTCTGACCCGTACACTTAATGTAAGCCGCTATTATATCAACATTCCCTACGCATAATCCCGTATCTGCAAACAAGAGAATTTACAGGAGTGCATTTCGCAGATTCATAAAGCAACTCACCATTTTATAATGTTTTCGATGAAAATAGTTTTTCACAATTTTGACGGTTAAATCAATTGGTCAAAACACCGCCGGTATGCAAAGTTTTCTTAGCCCGGTGTATCCGTGAAGTGAATTATATTTCTGTGTATTTGTATGCGAAATTACGTGTGAGATCTGTAGATTAAAGGTGACCATGCTGCAAGTATAGTGTTGGACAATAAACGCTTATTTCGTTACAATAAAGTGCTCGAAGAAAAACATGAAGCGGTTATGGATTACGTTGTTTTTAGGTGAGTTAAAGTACTGAATATTTCACTATATTGCCTTGTAAAGTATAGTTTTAGTTTTTGATATATTAGGGTAAAGAATGTCACTGCCGGATCCATTATACCGAGTGTCGCAAAAAATGTATCCATACTTTTTTAATTGTCCTCTCCCAATCTGGACTATATGCACTCCTAATGGAGGTATTTCATCGGAAATTTTTTCTACGAGAACTGTTGCTCAACCGCTTTCTTCAATCGCTCTTCCTACAATACATTTTTTTTATTCACACTTAATTGACTTTCTCTAGGCTTGCCAACTTTCCACCGGACTCTGCTTTTAGGAACCAAAGTACGACAACTGTATAGAAAGAATCTAGTAGTTTGTTTTATTCTAGAAGTTATTTTTATATGCATGAGTGTATTTACTGAAACTTTTCCGTTCACAAGTGCTTGAACCGCGAACTTTTGATAGCCAATCTATAATGTGTTCATTGATATTTTCATCATATTAAATCAACTTTATTTGAGATAGATAATAATGAACTTAACTTTAAAAAAAAACCGAAATAAATATCGGTTCGGTTTCCGAAAATAAAGATTTTTTTCAGGTTTTCGGTTCATTTCCGGTTGCGGGTCCCTGATTTTAGGTGCGTGAGAAATCTGAGAATAATTTAAAGTCTTATAAAGTAGCAATTTCTTTTTGTAAGTTAGTTTTTGATTATTGTTTATTTAATTTTTAAAGTCAAAGTTTATCAACATACGATGTGTATTTAATATTTATGTCCACTACACCATAAAGATATATGTTTACTTTTTATAATAAATAAATAAAATTATTGTATCCTTGCTGAGATTATTAATTTTAAATATATATTCAACCTTGAATTTCAATAATATATCTGACATATATTGAAAGGAATGCAATGTACACATTTCATGAAAATTTCGTCAATTGAAAATTCTCAATGGCTGAGTGAAACCGGATAAATAAAAATTTACTGTACATAATTGTTTTTATTTTATCTTAAATGTCTTATCATCAGGGATTGAAAGCAAACAACATTTAATTTATCAATTATTAATCAAGCAACTTTTGGTTTTTAGGAAAATCGGTTTCCGATAACTTAAGATATACAGCTGCCGAATGCTTTCATTTTTGTTGCCATTTTAACAATTTATTATAGTTGTTAAAATACCAACTGTTAAATGGACCTTTTCCAAATTTAGAGAAGAGTGTCTTTAACCCTTTATATGGCGAAGTGAACAAACTCCTTTAACCATTATAATTCATACGGTGCCCAGAGAAATGTCAACCTTAATACCTAAAGACGATATCGATAAAGTTCTTTAGTGTATTTATCGACCATCTAACTTAAAATGTGCACCAATCACTCGCAAACAAATATTTTTACGTAAACGTTTGATAAATCGACCATTGCGCATTCGCGGCCACAGCTGGAACAGGATTTGTGGATAATATTTAATTTTGCAATTTGTATTTCTGATGGTTATATTGTGTGTTGCGGGAAAGCTATTTGTATTATTATTCAATATGCATTTATTTTTCGATCTACAGTATTTTTTTCAATAAATAAATCACCACAAATTACAGTTTTTCCAACAATTTTTTTTTATTTTTATGGCCAAATTATTGTTGAATATACAATATATAATTCGAAATAATAAAGTCTGCAGTTGATTTCGGAAAAAAAATAATTTGCCATATAAAGGGTTTACCTAATTATTTCTGCATTGTTTGATATAGCTTTAAAATTAAATATTCCATTTTATTTGAGAAGAAATTAAAAATCAGCACTCATTAGACGTCAATTAATGTTTAATAGTTTAATAGGCACATGTTTAAAGATGGAAAATAAAATTTTCGAAAACAGGTTATAATATAAAACTATACCGAAACCGTTACTGAAATAGTTTATATTAATAATTAATTTTATAGAATACCATAAGCATGTTAGCCATTTTCAAAATTCTGGCAAACTAGATTAAAATAAAGAATGATTATGAAATTTTTCTCTTTTAACTGTCATTAAGTTCAGCATTACTTACTCTTAAGTAATTCTCCATTTTAAAAATCTATTTCTAAATTTTAAGATATCGACTGAGTGTGCTTGATGGAATGTCATTATCAAATTTGAATTGTTGAAATTTTTTACATTGAGTCAGTTCGAGTTCATGCGTGTGCTCGAATGCCTGAAGATGGCGAAAGGCGTAACCCGGGTTGTTAGTGAAGAAATACATGGAAATGTACAAAATCCCAACAATTCAAATTTTCTGTTTCTAAAGATTGATAAATAATACCTTATGAAATATATTCGAAAAATGCCCACCACTATCATTATGTGGTTTATCGGCATTCTCTGATTTAGCCATTTTGTTCCCAAAATCTCACATAATTTTTTCATAGTCTATATTATCTTTATTGAACTTGTTTTACTGTTAGCCATTTCTGTTCTTATTAAACTATATATTCAATGATAATTCTGTAATTAAGTAACACAATTCTTATTGTGATTGAATTATCTCAATTGCTCTTTCCAGCCATCTGGTGTCCGGGAATAGACTGTCATTCACCATTATTCCCTCAACACTCTGCCGAGTACCGATTCGAGTACTTCGCTCAGTCTGGGTCTGGGTTTGAAATTCCTACAAGAACGAGGTCCGTGCATGCTCTGTCTGGCACCCTTGTTGTCAGGACGTCAGCAGGACACGATGCGGCAGGAAATAACATTTTGGAAATCAGACTTGAAGATTTGAAGGTAAAATCTCATTTTTGTTAAATATTTTAAATGAAAGCAAAATAAAATAAATTATTTATTAATCTTAAAATATATTTCAATTAATATCAAAAGCGGATATTGTATTTGAAAGGTTGTATTTGAAAGATTGTCAAAGATGCAGTAAATGCTTTCTTTTATATAATTTAAGACATCGACTGAGGGTGCTTGATGGAATTCAGCTGCCTTTAGATTAAAAAAAGAAACTTCGACATTCGCAAATCACTTGCTATTGGAGAACCATACGTTTAATACGGATGATGGGGTTAAATTGTTGCATCAAAACATGGGGGGTCATAAATTATTTTATCAAGAAATTTTGGAAATCAATAGAGCCTAGTTAAATTCCTTGCCAATTCTGAACGAACAGCTGAACCTTCCAAACTTCCCACCGCTGTATCCTATACGTTGAAACACCTAACAGATGTCACTAAATGTGGAATGATTGTATATATTTAACCTTTCGTCGAATTACATCCCGTCAAAACCCACATGCTATTATAATTGTAAAATCACTGGTAATTCTAATAGTAGTTGGAAAGCGGCAATTCGCCACTCTGTTAATGTGCTGTTTACAAAATAAGGATTAAGGCGATTCTCGAAATGTTAACTCAGGTATCAGTGTGGATCCTAGACGTATAATATTTTATCTCGTAAATAATATTTGTATCTTCTATATAAACGTTAGACACTGTTTACTGTCTGTCAGTTCGAGTCCATTTGTGCGCTCGAATGCCTGAAGATGTCGAAAGGCGAAACCCGGGTCGTTAGTGACAAAATACATGGAAGTGTGCTTTCATTTTTATTATTTAAAACTCTCTACATAAACTATATTCTATGGTTCTTTGTGATTTATAATACGATTTGATACGAAGGTGTTTCTTGTTGATATTGGTGAATTTTGGAATTGAATACTGAATAACGTAGTTTTCACTTTTAAGCACGGTATATTTGTTAAATAAAAAGTTTTGCATTGTTACATATAAATTGGAATTTCGAGAAGATTGTGCTAAATGTTTTTTTTTTATTCAATTAATACCTGAATTAACGATAACAATTTGAATTGACTGATACACAGTATTAGATTCCTATCTGACCCATGTCGCTGAGATGATATCTCAATGATTGTTAATTATTATAACCTTTCTGTCCAGCAAAGAACTGCAAATGCTGATGCGTCAGAAAGTACAGGTATCAAATATACCCCAATACCAGAGTCTGCAAACTGCCTGGTGCTGCCGTTCACTGCAACGGTGAGATCTTCAGGAGCCATTGAAAACATCAATCACAGTGCTTCCGATCCACTGTGGAGTGTTAACATGAAGAGGGCCATTGCTGCTTCTCTGCAGATGCAAACAAATGGAAGGATTTTGCCCGGTGCTTTCGAACTAACAGAGGTGAGATATTGTCAGCTTTTTTTTCATTGGTTAAATTATTCTGATCAGAGATTTTACAGGTGCATTTAAAATACAATATGTTTTATCATGTCCGCTCCCAATGTAGAGCACATGGACTCTTAATTCTAATCCTATCGTAATAGAAATTTTAACAGTAATATTAAGAGTTTTGCTTTATATTTTATAGGTGTGAAATTAGTATTTTTGATGAAATGTATTGTTTTGGAAGAAATTCACAATATGGAAACTTTTTAACCATTTCTATATAGTGTTGATATTACGTTAAATTTCAGCCATGTCTATTTGGCATATGTGCTGTGGAGTACAGCTCTATCGAAGAGGGAGTAGTACGTAGGTCCAACATTGTTCCCACATTACTGGCAACTCCATCACATAATTTGTGGATGTCAGTTATGCCCAACATCTGTACCAAGGATATTAAGGTTTGTACATTGTTTGATTAAGTCATCTTCAGATAAAACTTCTTTCATAAGCTGAAAATTTTGTAGAAGAAGATCTTGCAGGTTTTGATTGTACTCCTATAAGCCCTTTCAGCCTTAAACGTCTGCCTTCTCAACTTACTTTATAAAGAAAAAAAAGCTAAAAATAAAATATTCATTCCGAGCCCTGAAACTTAAAATTTGATTTAAACAACAGTAGATAACACGATTGAGGAAAACTCGTTTTTAATTCAAATTTTGCAGCTACTCCTTGATTACATGTTAAAATAATCCAGAGCCGCATGTGTATTCTCTGATTTTGTATGAATATGGTAGCCCCAATAGCCCATACCGAGATAGCTCGCCCCCTCTATCGACCGTGTTATCGGAGAGGCTGTATGAAATAAAAATCGAGCTTGATGATTGTGATGCTGTTAATTTTGTCAAACAATTTGGAATCAAACTGCTCACAATAAGACATTAGCTGTCTCTTTCATTATAGCGGTAACTTTCATATAATGATAATAAAATATCTAAATCTGCAGTGTTTCTAGTATTAAGGAAACACAATTAATTTAAAATTAATCACACTATTTTAGATATTTTCCGATTAGAAAATAATGCATTGAGTATTGAAATATACTTTTTCCTATCTTACACTTCAATCTTTTGTTTAGAATCCGTTGATTGGAAACGCAGAGCGCTGGTACAGAATGGACGACAAAGGCCTAATAACAATGAATTCAGTAGGATCAATTGAAATCCATTACCACCGGCATATATTTCAATCGCTAACTAAGTAAGTAAATTAACTATTTTTGATGGATTCGGTGGTAAATTTGTATAAATTAAAATTGATAATTGTGTAGTAGATAACTAACAAGTAACACAACCATTGGAATAACAAAGTTATCACTTTAAAGTAAATTATTGTTTATAATTTTTGTTAAATTGGCAATATTAACAATGTAATTATTTTTGCATAAGCAACAAAAGTTCTAAAGTTATTGATTATATCGACGGTGTTTTGGCAAATTCCTCAAAATTGAAATTGTTCAGGAGAGAGTAAAAACTGTTTTTATCGAAAAGATTATATGGTGAGTTGCGTTATGAATCTTTGAAATGCACTCCTGTAAATTCTCATGTTTGCAGATACGGTATTATAAGTAGGAAGTGTCGATATAATAGTGGCTTACATCAAGTGACCGGGTCAGAATCTTTAAACCTAAAACCAATGTAAAATGATGTTTCCCTTCCAAAAAGTAGTCAATTCTTTTTTCTAATTTACATCATTTGGCCGAGACCTGCTCTGTCGTCTTTAAAATGAGATCCAATCATTAACTCATTTTCGTATATTTTGAGGGTTACATTTGGTCAAAACACTATCGAATTATGATTCGAGATGTTTTATTTATATTATTACATCGTTTATAGATGTCACAGACATTTGTTTCAAATTAAGGCCAAAAGAAGGCAGCGATCCAGCAATGATGAAAAGAAGATAAAGAACTTCATAGTTCGCAAACGTGTCATAATTGTTAACTCATTCGATATATTAAATGCAATGTAAAGTACATATGAACACAATAATGAGGCTGTTAATAAAACATTCCTACTAGTCCAGCACAACAAATTTTTTCGAAACAGACCCTTATATAACCGTTGTACGTATTCAATAATCTTTTACTTATACAAAATACTCTGTAAAATATCTAGTAAGTTATGTAAAATGTAACAGTTGACATTTTATTTCACAAATATCATTTTGTATCAAAATAAAAAGAAATCGGAATATATTGCAGGATAACTAGAAATTCTTGTTATGTCTACGAGGATAAACACGTCTTTCACAATTGTTCCTTATTTTTGCTGAAAATCAAAAATTAGCCACATTTAAAACATTGAATAATAATGTACGAGTAGGGGAGGGTAAATTTGGTTTATTGTTCAGGCAGCAACGACTCTATTGCACATTCAAATATTATATTTTTACTAACACTTCAGCTTCACCTTGGAGCGGAAATCAATAACTAAAATTCAGCCTGCAACCAATAAAAAACAAGATGAAAATCTTCCCCTTGTTGTTGCGTCTTTGGCTTGGGTACCTCCGAAAGAAGCACCTGAGCGACCGATAAAGGAACTATTGTTTGTTCTTGCGAGAGCTGCTGATGGATTAGAGCAACATGGTCTCAGAGACACTCTACTAAGAGATAAACTTCCACTAGAAATATACAGGTAATTTCCGTAACCATAGTGGGTATAGATTGAAAAAACTGTGAAACAAAACATAATTATATATATCTCATTTTATGGAAACTTTCCATTGTCATATTTTGAATCATATATTTATTAGATTACAACAAAGCATTGAATAATTTTTGCTGTGAAATTCCTGGCAACTCAATTAAAGGCACCTCGCATTGCAATAGAAACTGGGCATGAAATTTTTCATAAACTCTATGTTCACAGTTACAGTTATAATATATATTTACAAACATAATTCATTTCAAATTTGGATTATTGAGATTTTGGCCACTTCCATGTATTTTGTCACTAACGACCCGGGTTTCGCTTTCACATCTTCAGGCATTATAATATAATTATAATTCATTTCATTTTAACAAGCAGTACAAAATCAAAATATTTTTTTTTGTGAAAATGAATTGGGTATTTTAAATATCATAATTATTTTTATTTTAAGAATTATGACAACATTTTCTCATGCTTCATTACAATCTGTTCACGAAGAACTGAGACTTGGAACAAGTTACAATAGAGAAACAATGCTTAACATATTCATGGAAGCACTACCACAAGTTGGCACAAAAGCAGCCTTAATTCTAGTCCGAGATCTACTGCTAGCCCGTAAAATACACGATGAGTCAACTGCTCTCGGACTGATCCGAAGACTGCCCAGCGCTGTGAAGATTTATGAAGAAGAAACGCTCGGAGAGATGGAATCACTCCTGAAACTAGGACAAGAGCATCCCAGGGGTGTTAGACATGCAGCTATTTTAGCATTTTCTACACTTGTTTACAAAGCATTTGTTTATGGATCTTGTAGTGCAGATAAATTTGAGGAGTACGTTCAGCTGTATTTCTCACGTTTCACTGGTAAGTTTACATATAAAACAATTTCAAAAATTTAATGCTATATTATAAATAATTTCAAGGATTTAATGAATTGTATTTAATACCAAATGAAAGAATGTTCTTTTACTATTTTTTCTGGGGATCATTTCCAAACGTTATTCACTTTCTCCGCCTATCTCTATTCATTATGGTGATTTTATAATTTATTTTTAAGTTCTGTCGTTCTGTGCCAACTCCATCTAGCCAGTGAATTCTTGGCCTACCTTTCCTCACAAGCTCTATCTTATGTTGGTCATAAATAAACCAACATTTCCTATATACAAATCATTAAACTCTGCCCAATTAATTGAAACCAACAAGCCAAAAAGCTCAGCATTTAATTATTTTCTTTACATGCAACCATCTCAAGATAATTTATTGCTTACATACGGAAAGAATTTGTAAGTTATGCATGCTGTTTGCTATTTTTTAGACAGTCCAGACTACGCTGATCGTTTGGTATGGTTGATGGGTCTCTCAAATCTCCAGTTGGAACATGTCAGCTCGTATCTATCCCCAGTCATCAGTGGTTCTTTGGGACATTCCAACCATGAAAGATTCCTTGCAGTATGGGCTACCATGCCATTGGCTCATCTGTACATCATTGAGGTATAAAAATATCATTTCGTCTAGGAATAATTTGAAATCATTCTGAAGGCTTTTCGAAAAATCAATGAATTCATGTTTTTTTCAAAAATTCCCTCAAGTTTACGCATATTGGCAGAATCTCTTTATGTCTGGACAATCAACGCAGGGTGTGTGTTGGCTATATGCTGGCCAACTCGCATGGTTCGCTGTTGGAAACCTCATACAGATAAAAATAACAAGCTAGTTGATCACGCCATCGTCAGAACTAGACTCTAAACTCAATTTAGCTCAGCTATATACACTTTTTTAGAAAATATTTCATCTCACTTATTCCAACATCACAACATTTATTTAAAATTAAAATATTGAAATTTTACACAATATTGCAATGATTTGATTAAAATATAATGCTTTTTCTCCGCTCGCAGTCTCATAACCTGTACTGGCCAATACTTCAAAACCCTAGAGAAACATTAGAAATGAGAGTAGCAGCTACCACTATACTCCTCTTGGCTGAACCGACACCACATCGTCTTTTGTCGTTGCACTGGTTTATTACCACACAACCTAACGGTCACTTAAGGAATTTCTACTATACGACAATTAAAAGCTTGGAGCATACCACTTTTGATTGCTACCGCCATCTGTGAGTTTACATTCGCATTACATCTCTATTGAATATATAATATAAAATATGTCATACTTATTTAAGCAGGTATAGAATAATACTATCGTTAAAACATATGCGTTTTCGTAATTTTACAGATCAAAAATGGCAGGGTATCTGTCAAAAGTTTTGAAACCTCCTGGTAACCGATTTTGGGCAACAGGAAATTATCTGTCAGACGCGGCTGACACAGATAGAGACATGGGACTTATTACTCAAGTATTCAGTGTTGCCGATATGAAGACAGATCTTCCAAATATTATATATTTCACTATGATTGTTCAAAATGCTGGACTGGTGGTTGCAGACTATGGGGTAAGCCTTTATAGGATAAATCCAATCATTGAAATCTTTGAAGAATAAAGTCAGAATAACGATGTTTAAACATGATTTGTTTAAGCAGAAGGTTCGTTGATTGGTTTTGATGAGAAACACAGTTATCAAATTTGTAAAGATTGTGTATTTTGAATTAAGTTCATATACAATACGAGCCTCTGTGGTCTAGTGGTAAGAGTTTTACCCTAGCAGTCGCATGGCTCTGGACTGCCAAGTCCTGTCAAGATCATTGTCAAATTTTGAATTTTTCAATTTGAATTTGATATCTCGAACATGGTTGGTTATGATGTCTTTTCTCCTTGAGTGACTAAAAAAATCTTAATTGTTTTCTCATGTGTTTTAAAATTTCAAAATATTAGGTGAGTTGTAATTTGTTGTAATGGCAAATATTTTTTTTTTAATTTTTTAGCATCGGAAGAACAGTTGATAATTTGGGATAAGTGACACGACGACACATAGTTGATTGATTGTATATTTGCTAAAAAGTTAAATGAAAGTAAATTATTTAAATTAAAATAAATATTACACATAGTTAAATTGAAAATTGCAAACTGACGTTTCAAATTTTTGCTTATGCAGACTCTTGAAATATCAATTGGTCTAAAAATCAGTTGTTTCATCATATTATATATTTATATTCGTGAAAACTCAGTTTTTAGAGTATAACTACTTCTATGCTTTTCTGCAGATATATTTAAAGATTCAAGGCCTGACTGCGGTCGCAATGGCACGGCTGAAACCGAAACCCTTCCCTGTTACATCGGTAGAAAACTTAGTAACACTCCTTCAGTCTTATGGAGTAACTGATCAACTTTTGGATCCAGTTCATGCTGAGCTGATTATCAAACATCAAGGAAAAGCCATTCTGGCAATGCACCTAAATCAAACATCTATGAACAAGCTCACTAACAAAGAATGTAAGCAAGATTTATTTATGATTACTCACAGAATTAGTGAAGGTTATCAAAACTTCTTTAGACTGCTACCACTGAAAACCTAACTTTATATAAATTAACCTACCATGACAAAATCCTGATCATTAAATGTCAATTATTTTCGGAGGCTTACAGATTAATAAGCCAGAATAACGAGATATTATAATTATTGAAACATCTATGTATAATCTGCTGAACTGTTTTCTATGAATTTTTCAGTGTTGAATACTTTGACTAGTGTCCTTTTGACAGAGAGTCATATAAACCAACAAATGCTGCTTTATCCAACGTTACTAGTGAGTCAACTACCATCAGAAATTGGTAAATACAGCTTGCTTTTACTTGATAATACTATGTTTACAATAATAATAAAGTCTTTCAGTTGATGACAATGGAGTAATATATCAGTTTCCTGTTGACATCAAGTATTCAATTCTAATATAAAATACGATGACTGAGATGTCTATCTAGAACATTTTTTATTCCAACATGATCATAAACACTTTGATTAATCTATTAGACAGTGATTTTTTTAGATATTGGTAATTTCATTTTTCAGGAACTAACATCCAAACAGACACAATGCTTTCATCCCTGACTTCAATCAGGGGAAACTTAACCTACAAAGAAACCAAAGAGGAAAAAATTAGAAAAACCGATGTTAATTTTAGGTAATAAAATACTTTATCAATTGCCCTGACAACAAAGACAAGCAGTGCTTGATTTTCAATCACCAGTCTAACATATATTATTATATGAGAGTTTTGAATAATATATTTCTTTTTTCCCAAAATTATAATATGTTATCCCCAAACCGTTACAGTGAATATCAGCTTTTATAGTGATTAATTATCGCTTGTTTTGTAATCTCCTTCAATGTAATTAAATCCCCGTTGCTGTTATTGTTTAACAACATTAAATATTACCTTTTTTTTCAGAACTTCAAGCTTGGCATTACTGAGTTTGACGTCGCACGACCCGATCATGAACATTTCCCATGCAGCAGAAGTTGCTCAAGTTACAGATTTGTATTTGCCAAATAATGTCACCGTATCCGCATCAGTGCCTTTCTCGAAACTGAGGTAAACTATTCAGAGCGAAAATTAAAAATAGTGTGTAAGGATTTTCAGTACTTCCATAATAATTATAAAATTGCATTGATTTTCCAATACAATCTTAGCAGATAATACATAATTTCAGATTTACGTGGCTACAACCTGGAGGATCTCTCGGTGCTGGGTTGACAGCTTATTCTGGTGGACGAGTTATATTAATTCCAAGTGACGGGAAAAAATTGGAAGAAAACTGCAGAACATGCACTGAAGCCATTGCTCTTGAGTCCAATGGAAAGAAAGTTCACGTGAGTCATCATCCAATAATTCAATGAAACTTGACACGTTTAAATGATATTGTGTAAACGTGGCTGAATTACATGTCACTGAAGTTCAGAAACACATTTGCGTCCATTTTGTAGAGTATTAGAATCAGTCACCTTTCACAGTGTTATCAGTGAATCCATCAGAAATATTGCTTTATTTAGTTATCATTAAAGCACTATTTATATCTTTTTTTACCATTTTCAGACTAAGCAAGATGGGCTCTACTTTGATTGCAAAGGAACATCATCTATTGCTGAAATAGTTTGGCAATTGATAAATTCACACAAATCAAATGCAAAGTAAGTAGACAAAAAGTATATAAAATAATAAGAAGCTTCGATTATTTTTAGAGTAAATTTAATTAACACATTTTTCATAGCTAAATTCACTCAAGTTGGTATGCAAAATTACCATCGACAACTATTCAAAGGAAAAATTTATTCATAAAAAAAAATAAACAGTGACATCTCGTGTAACTATTTGAAATATAAAATAGTTGAAAATGTAATAATTGAATCGAATTAATTTATTGAAAAAAAATATAAGGTCACTGTTTAAGCAAGCCATTGGCTCCCTTTCTACCCTAAATATTAAACGGTTAGTGGCATATAACTTAAATGTTTTTAAAATTCTGGTTAGCTGGATTTTATCAATTAAACGATTAATATCATTGTGGAATACGTTTTATCGACAGTACGATGCCGATAGCAAAACCGTTACTAATGGGATCACATTTCCTCGCGTTGATGTCGATACCAGCCGAAGGTAGCTGTTTACTAAGAGTTAATCCACCAGGAGCTCGATCGACTTCTGTATGGGCCGAAACAGATATTGACTTCAAAGTAGCCAGATCTGAAGATGGAACTAAGATTGATTTTCTGCAGTGGTCTTCAAAGAAGTATTTAATTTTATATTATTCACATCATAGCCAAAATAAGTTATTTCCTGTAACAAATTGATTGATTTGTACCATATTAATTATCTATTAGTGATCTTTGGTCATTAAGTACAATAAATATACTGGTATCGTCATACCTAATAAAATAACTAATGGAATAAAAAAGTGAAACAAATGTCAGACCTAGTAACATAACCGGTGGAATAACAAAGTTATCAATTTTAATTCTATATTAAGTCGGTAATTATTTCACAGATGTCACTAACACACAGCTAATATTCTTTCAGAACCAGTTTGGATGATAAAAATTCCCTACTGTCGTGGAGAAACGGAAGCTTGAAAATGGAAAGAAAGATTGCGGGCTGGAAGTTATCTTCCAAGATTACTGGATTAGACACGCCCGGAGAAGATGAATGGAAGGTTGACTATTGTATTATACTTTGTAGTGCAGATTATTTGCAGCTGAACACTTTTGTAGCAACCAACGAATAATTAATACAGCTAGATTTTCTTTTATGTAATGACACACACTAATTTTAACTGAATCCTCTAAGAGAATGTGGGTAAGCAAGTGAATGTAATATGTCCATTAAGGCGTACAAATGACTCTCGTTTGCTATAAAGATTAGTTCGTTTGAATGCATAATATATTTAATAATGAACAATATTGTAACAATTATATTTACATGGATAAAATATGATTAAATTTAAATCAACGTAAATATAAAATAAAATTATAATCATGAGATTGATTTCTTAATAATTTTTCATTTCAAATCTACCTTAATGTCTTACAATCACATTTTTCTAATCTGTTATTTATCAGTCTTTTATCCATTATAATTCAGATACCTAATAACATTACAATGAATTATGCTTGCTTTATTATTAATTGGTTTTTAATAGTGTGTTTGTGTTTTGTTTTCAGGCTTGCATATCAGCAGAAGGCCTTACACATGCTGTATGGACTCGCCGTAAAGACTTAGACATTAGTATCCTGTATGGAAAAAATGGGCCAACTTGTCCGGTGGACTCTCAAACCCACCTCTCAATACAACACCATTCTGATGCAAAAGTTGATTTTTCTATCGAATCTAAGAATGCAAGTATTTACTTAGTTACCATTTCTGTGCTGTAATACTGATAATTGAATCACTAGAAAATGCTTACTAGCTAAGTGAAACCGGTCCGGATGTGTAAATAGAAACTGTAATATGTATTTTTGGCTGATATGAGATGAGCACTATGTAATTATTTTGCCGAACGAAATATACAAAGAAATGGAATTTTCCGTGATGCTTTTGAAATAGTATTTATTATTAATACAGTCAATGAATAAAGTAATATTTATGACCTGCATATTTGTCCATTTCTAGGTATCAAACTCGATAGTAGCTCTCTCCCATAAGGTAAAAACGGTTTCAGATCTTCTATGGACTTACCCTGGTATGTCTGTTACATCTCTCATTGCTGGACAGTTGGAAAAGTCTATGCTGGCGCTGAATGTCAGCATGACCGATGACGGAATGTTACTTGAATCACCTTCTGGAGAAAAAGTAGAGATCAAATCTTTCTTGACCTCATTAATCAATTACAAAGATGCGGGATACATAAGTTAGTATTAACTACACATAGGATATCACTTTGAGTTATAATACATGTGAAGAAATTAATACCCCAACACGAGACAACGATCATTTTAGCCAGTGTTTTTTTCAACATACATAATATGTATAATATATTATTGATCTCAATATATGAGAGGGAAGATTCAGAGTTTTTACCCTTCCTCCCATAACAGAATGTGAAAAAATTTCCAAAAAACACCTTACAACTAAATATATAAGCAAGTGGTATTTTGCATAGTTGTGTGTTCATGGGGACCCCATGTTCTTCGTATATATGTAAAATAATTTTTAAAATCTTTCAGTAAAAATATTTGGGAAATCATGAGTGAACCTATGGGAAGAAAAGCTTGATGTTTGGGTAAGGTATCAGTATAAATAAATTAGAATCTTTTCATCCATATTTTCATAATGCACTAGTATTACATTGAAACTAGATTGCATTTCCAAAATAGATGTAAATAATCTCACTACATGTAAATACGTATAAGGGGTTATAGTACATGATTGAGGGGCCATTGTTATTTTCTTTTTTGTAATCATGTTTTCAGTTTTTGAAGTATATTTATGACATATCTAAGTATTTCAATAATATGTGGCCGCCAAACTATCCTTCTTATAAAGTGATATTTCTTTATTACAACAGAGAAATGCGTGATCGAACGAGATTCATTCACCGACATTGAAGGAATCGTCCACAAGAATTTTGAATTCACAGTGCTCGGCTTAGCTGACTGCTCGCGATCTCCGACCTTCGCCTTCTTGAGGACAGTTGCCGAAGGAATGCTAGCTGTAAAGTTATTCGTAGGGGGTAAGTCAAATATATATTTATTCTACTGTTTATTTAGCATTGTAACCACCAATCATTTGTGGATTACCCCAAAATTCTATGTTTGTCGTTCCTGGATTGATATACTATCTATGAGTAATATATAATAAGTTGTTGTTGGATATCAATCTAATGTCAGTAATGGTATAATGTTTTTACATAGATACACCTGTCCTCATCACAACCAATGGAAAAGATAGCCATTGTAAGAATCAACGAGGAAGAAATCCATTGGACAGATGGTTACCGATATCCAAAGCAAGATTTACCAGAAATCATGTAAGAACTATTTTCATATTGATCACAGCTGTGAAATGTGTGAGTGAATACACGATATGGCTGTTTGTTTATTCTTATAACTGAGAAATGAACTAGGTGAAAAAAGAATTGCTCGTGAAAATGACCTCTTGAACATGACATGTATATTTAAAATGAAATAATAGAAGTATCGTGATAGAAATTTATTTTTATTTGAACGCTTTTAATGCTGCAAACATTTTGTATATTCTTATCTTTGAAAGAAATTCTGAAATGAAATGGTGTAAAAGCTAACTCACTATACGATTTACACACACAAATTCATCTCCAAATCCAAAATATCTATGTTTTTTTTCAATGTTTAATCTCATATTTATTTCTTACCAATGAAAATAGAATTCTGCAACTATTTCAACATTCTAGCTGAGAGTTTTGGATTTTGTTTTGATATAATAATTGCTTTATGAATTTGAATCCAAGAACACCTGTGATGTGTTAAACCATCTCTATATTGTCCATTTACATAAATGGAGTAGAGGCAGAGCACAATGCTGACAACTTATTTTCTTAACCTTCTTCTTTCCATGGCAACACCATGTCACCGCTGGTAAAAAACTGTATTTGAAACAATCATGAAGAAATATTTATAGTTTTATCTAACTTTGCAATAGTGGTTATAAATGAAGATGTCTTTGCTTAATCCTCCTCCTGCCCAGTGTCGAATATAAGATAGATTTTTAGATTAAATAAATTATTTTATCACTGTCATAATACATTTCTTCAATTATTGCTCTCAATGTCATTCTATTATGACGATTAGTTTTCTTTACAAAATTGTATGTATTTCTCAAAATTTCTTTTGCTACGCAACATATTTTGGAATGTATTTATTCGTCTTGTGTAATTAGAGATATTTTAACATTTTGGAATAAATCTGACGCCAACATTGCGGTCGATGGCTCGTGATAAATTATTGTTGCCTTTTTCAGAAGAGTTAGGTAGTCAGACTTTTATGACGTTCGATCACGTTCTCTCCGTCGCCCGCCTCGTAGTATCGGTATCCGCGTTATGTAGGTATCTTAGGTTTTGTTCAGTGTTGTTAGCTCATCGGTGCTGTCCGTCGTATTTATTCGTTTCCCCACACATATAAATATTATGCATTTCAATTCATCAATGTTGCAAAAGTACACCATCATGAGACCATATTTATTGGATTAAAAAACAAATATATTGACAAATATTAATTTACACGGTTTTACTTTCTTTCAGTATTTATCCAATCAATGGTGATTCAGTTCAAATCACTCACCTCGTGAGCGGTTTCACGTTAGTTTTTGATCCAGTCGACCAGAAAGCTACATTGAAATTCCTGCCTCTATTGCTGTCCAGTTCATGTGGAAAGTGTGTAACGCCCGATTGGGATTTCAGTCCGAAAGCTTGCAAGAACTTTGATGACAATAACGAGTGTCTCGATCAGCAGATTTGAAGAAGTGAGATCGTATATTATATTTGTAGTTAGTGTATTTTATAAGAAAATTTGTGAATGTTGTCATTGCATATTGTTTAAAGTGAGTGTTTGGTGAAGTTCTGTATTTTAAAATGAATCATTTTTGTTTATACCAACCAACCATTGTAAATTGACAATAAAATTATATATATTATGATCATGCTATTGTTTTTTTGAATGGCCTAGAAATGGATGATAACACATACTAATTTTGGACACAGAACTATTATTCACCCAAAGCAACATTAATTACCTATCATTTAAATATTTTCTGTCAATTACGCATATTTTTCTTAATTGAGGAGTGGCTAGCAATGTAAAAAGAAGAATGTGCCAAAAATCTAATTTTAAATTATGCAACACATTGTTGGCAAACATTGAAGATATCTTAATAAAGGTACGGAAATAATTATTTTAGTATAGAGAAATCTAGTTTACAGATGAACTTTACTGATTTCTTTCTAGATTTACATTTACTAATTATTTTGTATTATTCAGCGCTTTCATCCAGAATAATTGCAAAACGGCAACGCTTGACCATCCAGGATGGATCTTTGATTGCATAGTTTGAAAGAAGTTGTTCTAAATATGAAAAATGGTTAAATTAAGTCATCCACAAAATGCATATTTTTTGTTTTTAGAAATCTAATGTGTCAATTCACATTCACTGAAATATTCTGCTATTATACACCTCTCAGTTATGGGTCCACAATTATTATGAATATAGACATTTATTACAAATAAGCAATATGTATCATCAGCATGTTGTAAATGTTTCTCTGTCTCCGTCACAAAGCCCCACTTGCGTAAGAGATTAAACGCCATTCATATTATACCCTGTATAGATTACCTTGATATATACATGTTTTGATTTATTTGTCTGTAGATAGCACACAAACACATTTTTTGTCTCTATGTCAGTCTGCAGAATAGAACAATAGGATATTAATAAATGTATGCTATAATTTATGTTATTGACATATCAAGCTAGCCCACTGAACATTAATATATTATTCTTATTAAGTATGTATTAATAAAATATGTTCTTTAAAACATACCGAAAAAGACAAACGATTGTAATTATTTTAATTGTTGCACAGACCAATAATAACTGCTTAATTGTGCGAATTTGTATCAAGGATAACTTGTTTTCACACTGGCTGTGTTACTCCAGTTGTGAGGGGTTTTGCTTTGAGAAGCATCTTCAGAATCATAATGAAAATTGGGACACAGAGAGTTTGATTATCTACTTATTATACTAATTTCTGTACCTCAGGAGTTAATAATAATGATGCCCAAAAATAGCGAAATTGAGTTATAAATGTCACATTATTTGGAATTTTAAGATCTATAGATGGGTAAATAAAAATTTCGCATATGTGAGCTGGTTACAGAAAACCCTATCCGAAATCAGTCCTATGTCACAATGCATTTACGGGCTAAAAAATCCTATGTCTATCAAATCCTAAAAAAAATCATGATTGCAAGTAAATGAAACTCTACAAGCCCCTTATCTATCCAACTGCAAAAGAACGAAAACAATAAGTGACCAACAATGCTGATTGATATAAAATAAAAACGTTTTTTCTCCTCCTGTAAAATTGATAAAATGAACATAAGACTATTAGCCCCTCAGGTACAGATATCGTCTTACTATTCTCGCCCTCTTTTAAAATGGAGCTTGTGTAATTGACCTAATACCCATTGTAATTTTTCATCACATGTTCATAGTCTCTGTTTCGGCAGCGAATATATTAATAATTTCTTTTGAAATGGCTGATGATGATATACGTTTATTTAACTTGTATTAAATCTAATATTCCAACATCTATTTATTGTGTTGTAGGGGGTTTCCCCTGCTCTATATAAAAATGCCCTCGAGCCCCCCGTTTCGAGGATAATTTGATAGAAGACGACCAGAAGGGGTTCTATTCATTGGCAAATTAGCTGTCAGCCACCATGCACCCTGCCGCGCAATACGATTTCAGGGTTACCACAAAACTACATAAAATATTTTTTATCATCTAGTTTCATTTAAATAGTAATTCTTTTATCTGGAACGTTTGTAACCGAAACACCAACAGATGGGGACAGTTGCGATTATCACTGAGCACACATAAACTAAATACAAAAATTTAACACATCTTTGTACCATCAACTCGTATGTAAAATAAGGTAGTAGATGTAGGCGGGAATAAAGTATCACAAAATTGAATCAAGACAAAGTTTACATATTTATTTAAATGTATTCATTTGCTGGGATACTTATCCAGTGATAATAAAACGCTAAAACTTATTAACGGTACCAGAATTTTGTACAGAATACACAGTGTTGTAATCATATTTTCGTATAAATTTATTCCTATTCTAATGCAGACTTTCGTAATGTGGACATCCTGAATTATCCCATTAACACCCTCACCAACTTGACAAAGAAGTTTTGGTTTGAGTTTATCGATACGGCAGGAAAAGGGCTTTTTCGAGTAGCATTGTAGTATTTAAAAATAAGTTATAAATATAGAAACGGCTTCAAAAATTTAATTAATTTCATTATTCATTTTTGAAAACTATAGATTCATAATTGCAGGGTACTTTTCTTTAACTGCATAAATTATGGGGCAAATATCGTTGGCCTTATGTTCAAAACCCGCAACTGTCAAACTTTTTAACGACATATTCTATGAAAATATATTTTTCGTGTTGATATTTGAAAAAAAACTCTAATTGATAGAAGTTGATAAATAAGATTTGTATTTATTGCAACAATACCCATTTGAAATTCTTATTCTTTCTCTTCTTTGGCGCTACAGTCCTGGGTGAAACTTGGCCGCCTATACATATCGTCTTCAATCCGGTTGAACTTCGACTTTTCTTCCAGCACCCGTAGGTCCTGCGACACCTAATTCATTCAGCGAAGTGGTCTTATAACTATCCGTCTTGAATCACGAGTACAAACACCGTCTTATCAAGGGGGGCGGGGGGTGCGGCATCACGTTTTAAGGGGCGGCATTTTTCAAATTGAATAGAAATTTTTGGAGGAAATAAATATTTCTTGTATGGATACATAATCAATCCATGCTATATTCACCATATTTTCTTCCGTCTAATTTGTACGGTACACTCGCTGACAAAATATACTCTTTTGGGGGCAGCATTTTTGAAAATGTACAGAAAATTCAAAAAAAAGTAAAAAAAATAAACGAATAAAAATTATCATATATACAAAATCAATGCAAGCTATATTCTATATTACGTACAGTGTATACCTAATAATGTATTTGTACATAAAATTATTTAGTATTTTTATAATTTAATAGACATAAAATTTATTTTTATTGACTAATGGATTTTATGAAATATTTTGAAAACAAACCTGTGAGACTACAATATCAATATTAAATTAGTTAAAAAATAGTAGTAGGTAATTTTTAAAAAACAATCCAACACTATTGTAAATAATGAATCATCATTTTTAGAGAAAAAATCGGGGGGGGTGGCAAATTCAAAGATCTCCTCGGGTGGGACTGAGTACAAATATGTGACGTTTCGGAAGTTTCTAAGCATCCGTGCGTGATATGTATGTCCAGTCAAGCGTAGGCGTTAAGCTTTTCTCTTGCTCACTTCGAGGGTATTAAGCCCATGACTATGCCGATGACGTCAAACGTCATATTCGCAAACAGAACTGATATAATAGTGTTATTTTTACGCTCTCGTCGATACGATATTTGTTTCTATGTGTACTTAATTTCACTGCGATTAAGGCCCATTAGTTGATAGCATTTTAAATCAGCGCGTTATTGCTGTCATTTTTTGATCATCTATGCTAGGCGTTAAAAGGGTGATGGATTTTTTCACAGATGCTGCGAAAACGCTGTTCAATCAACAACGTTAAACCAGCATTTTTACGGCACAACCTGTATGATCGTCAGTCATCACGGTTGATCGTCATCGATCACGATAAAAACAAACAATATATATCGTCGGCTTAACTAGCAAACTGTGTATCTAAATATATTTCAACAAAATTGGAGGAGAGTTTAAAAACTAATTTCAATCAGTTTTAACCAATGTTATTTTTGAATTTCACATATTAAATCATTATTCATAAAACAGTAGTGGGAACGCTCGTCATAGATAATGGTATTGAAATTGAAATACAGAATGTCTAAAGTAGCTATTCTTGACGGACTAATTGTTGTTTGTTACATGTTTATGTGATAATAATAAAACGTCTACATCTACGCTTGAAGACCGGTCTGGGCTATTATATATAAGATAAATATGCGCTTAAATCTCTGACATTATCCAATTCAACTGACGTAAGATGGTGTCAAGAGACATAGAGACACGTTTCTTATGGTGAACTGTCGAAAACTTCATAATAAAACAGTCTTTATTTTTCGTTCATTTTTTATTTGCGAATAATATTAATTGTTATAATTAAAAAATATAATATATTTTATAGCACAATATGGTTCGATAACACAATTTGTTAATATCAGTAATAATTATTAGAGACTAAATTAAATATTCACCCGCAGATGCATTGAAATAATAATCAAACATACAACATGGCGTCGATCACAAACAATCGGATACACAGACGAGTCACGTATCTACAATGTGCATATTATTATTTCATATTCCACTGCAACAATATATGCGATAGGTATTTCACTTCAACCATACGTCAAATACAAATCCCCTCGAATATAGATTAATACGTAAAATATTTAAAAGTCAACATTTTATAATATGCAAATTGATATCGATCGCAAAATCATGTTTCGATGTTTGGCATTATTATCGTTAGTCTCTAATGGCTACTTTATAATATGTACACATTATGAAATATCGTATTATATATAGTTTAATTCAGTCATCCTTTAAATTCGAAATTGTAGCCCCCTGCGAAGCTGTGGGGAGGATCCTGTGAACCACCTGCTGCTCCTCCGTCATAATTTTCACCACCGTCGGCCTGCAACGAGTATAAGAAACGTCTTTAATATTAATACCGTCACGGGTCACGAATATGCGTCCAGGGCTGTAGATATCATATTACAAGTGTTCTTTTCAATTTAAGTAAATATATTCAAAAGAAGATCTCTGAATAACAAAATATAATATACCGGATAAGAATCCTAGCCTCACTATCCGACTTTTTCCGGAATTAATATTATGATTTTATCTTATTATTTGCGAAATGCTAATCGAAAGCTGAAAATAGTTAAATTCATTTGGATTAGCCAAGCATAACAGATACAGACGTTTATAAAATATCTCGTACAGTGTATACAATTTTAACATTCTAATTAAAATAAATGGGTTGTCTAAAACGCTTTTTTTTGTTGAACTTGAGAAAATATTTCGTTTCCCATGGTTTGACGTTAAGCGATATCCACTGTATTTAAAAATGTACATTCAAAGAATCCAGCTTAATTTTTAAATATTCCTTTAGATAACATTTATAGTATTACTTATTACGTGTTATAATGTATTGTAATTGATCATATTTTACCGGTTTGCCATTGTCCTGATACCGTCTGTAGTTAACGTTGTGCCTCTGTTCCACATTGTACAACATAGCCCTTGGAGGCTCTGCCTGGTTACCTCTGCCTCCCGCACCCTGGACTCGCTGTGGTCTCAATTGGCTGGGAGTAATCTCTGGTAATTCGAACAACTTGGGCTGGAAAAAAAACGCTTCTATATTCGCTGCGAGTACAAGAAAACAGCCGGTTTTCAGAGCAACGAATAAGACTTAATGTTAAAGATAGAAGCTTTTTTCAAACACGTGCACTTCCTAAGTGGATCACTATAGTATTACCAACATTACTTTACCGCAGCCGAATTTGGAATTAGAATTTTCAGTTCAGAATAAATTTCTCCAGTCGCCATTTATGCAAAATAAATATCTTGTCTACCGATGGTTTAAATAACCATCGGTAAAATATCAGTTTTGGAATTTATTAAAAATAACAGTTTTGGCTGATTATGGCAACATTCCTTACATAACGGTGGCACCCTTACTATCGGGGCCAAGTTAAATTGGTACATCTATAGACGCTTAATGAATCTTTTAAATACAAGTTTTTTTACGAGAACTGGTTTTTTTCATGCATGGTGCCAAGACAGGACTGATAGTTAACTTATCGCTCTCGCTATATCCCGCTTTTAGGACCGGGTGGACGGTACATCACAAGCATCCATGTTTTTGAATACAATTCTATAAGTAGTTTCTTGTAATACAGTGGTCAGATGGTAAAACCTTATTTCGATACTTTTGCAATATTGATATATCACCGTATTCCTATCAACGTATATTAACACAATTTGTTATATTTACCCGTACTATTATGTGAAAATCATTAGAGATTTAAACAACCTCTAAAATTCAACTCTTCTGCATATTTTACAAAAGTAAACCTATCAGGTCTTGCCATATGAACACTTATTATTACAACAGATTATAATTTTTTAAAAAATATTTTTCAATAGTTCTTACCTGCTGTTTTTGCTGGGGCGGTGCTGTGTACCTCTGGCTCTGCTTTGGGTATTGATTGTTCTGCTTATTCGTGGTCTCCCTGTGGTACTGACCGTCATCCTCTTGATCCTGGGGCTGTCTGTACTGCTGGCTTTCCGTCGGATACTTCTTGCCATTGCCCTTGTACTTTTGCTCGGGTTGATAATTCTCCTGGTACTCGGATAATTCTATCTGAGGCTTAGGTTGTCTAGGCGCGTGGTCTCCTTCGATAATCTGTAAAATAGTTGCATTTTAAAATTAGCTTTCGGCCACAATTTCCGGTAAAATAAATTGAATACGTACGCTTTGGTGTCCGCCCACTTTGTACATAATAAAATTTCAATGTTCATGCAAGCCTTTCAGAGAGGTGGAGGGGTTGCTTTCTCGGGAATTTTAATATCAGGTGTCTCAATTTTGATTTAACTCGATTGAAACTTTAGAATTTCAAAAAATATTAGAAAGGATGCAACAAATCGAGCATTTCCATATACTTTACTTTCAAGAAAGCTTTCAAATAGCTAAATTTTATCATGAACCAACAGCTAACATAAACTAACAGCTCGTGAATATATCGATAGCTTGGCTCTAAGAAAACACTAGTAGTTAGCTAATCGCTCTCGCTACATCCTGTTTTGAGTAACGGAGGTTTTGGTAGGAGTCAAATGTAAGCGTCGCAAATATCCATGCATTTGAACATAAATCTATAAATTTATTGAAAAATCAATTAATGGACTGGTCCCCTCTGCGATTCGCATCTCTGGATATCGCAACTCAATAGGACGAACGCCCACGTATATTGATCACTCTGCAACAGGACCGGCTATACCCATTATTTAAATTTGAGATCACACCTGACAACAGGTATGCTGGGTAAATACTGGTCGTATTCAAGTAATATTAAAAATGAATAATTGCATTAAAAAAATACGAATTTCACAAACATAATATATATGATCCGATCAATCGTATTTATTTTGATATTGCGTTTACATCGACTAGATGTTATTATTAAATTTTGAATACAGCAGGTGCAGCGACCTGCTTTCACGCTCCATTTAACTGAAACAAGTTTCTTAAACGTAATAATGGTAAACAGCTACAAACAATAATTTCTTTTTTTTCGTGAAATGCGCACAGAATGCGGAAAACAGTGCATTTTTTTAAACAGGCAATAATAATAGTAATGCAAATAATCATTTGTTTATTTTTGACCCATTCAAGATGCGGTTCGATGGAAATAGGTGTTAAATAAAAATGTACCAGTGGCGTATTAAAATTTTAGGTACAATAGAAATATCTTCTGCCTGCTGTTCCGGTACCGTAGCCGAGTGGTTCCGTATTAGGCTTTCGTCCTAAACGGTTGCGCGGCCAAGTGCTTGGAGACTCAATCGATTTGTGGATTTATACCATCATGCTTGGAGACTCGATCGATTTGTGGATGTTTTCATACCATCTTTACCACCTGAAACTACCCTAAGAGATGTAGCGTAACGGTATTCTTAATCTCTCTGAAAAGAGAGGTTAGGCGACTGAATTAACAATACTAAAACGCTTCATTATAATTGTTTATGCTCCACATTTGGAGCGGCGACAGTTGAAAAAATAATCAAAAGCTTCAAGCTTATTTTTGATTACATTAAAATAAATATTTTCGTTTGAATCTTTCAAAAAATAAACTAAAAAAATAATGAATATCATGTTATTATTTTACACAAAAATGTCAAAATTAAATTAATCTAGTCTAAAACTTAAATTTATGGAGTAACGAGATATGCTCTCCGGTCTGACAATGTAAGATTTTGAGCAATTACGATTTTTTTATTATGAAAACACTCCGTTGAGAAAGTAATCACTCGATGTTTTAAAAAAGTCAACTAAGACGAAGAAATATTAAAATTTTCACTTTCAACGCCCCGCCGGTTACGTCACTGCACGGTATACTTTCTATCTGGCATAGCACGGTTCAAATAACATGGTAAATGGAAAATCAATTGCGAACAAGCCTCGTGATATCTAAAACATTCGAAAAAATGATGGTCACTCACTAAACTTAGAAGATGATCGTTTATTTTTAAATTCACCAAACCACAAATCGTCGACCTTAAACAACATTCGAAGCGTTCATTTCATTGCCAATACTTGTTAGATAATAAAACCTTTACTTTGTTTTATTATACTTAGATGATGATGAACCTATTTTTTTCCATTTACTGGACATATTAATGTGCCTTCAAAACCACTGGCTAATTTGGTTAGTCACCAAATATGACGGTGTTGTTTGGCGACTGATAACTTTTAAAGGAGGGCAATGTAAAAAAATATTAAACTATGAAATAAATAAGTGAAAACAAATATATCGAGGGTATGTATACTGACAGAACGCATTAGGCCAGTTTTAGATGGTTTCTGTTTTAAATGTCAAAATGTATGCAATTTAACGCCTCACGTTCTGATAGCAATCAATGCATATGCATGATGATTCCGGGATTCACTACAAACGCTAAAAAATAATTCATATATCAAATTAAAACTTCCCCTTTAATTACAACGTGTACCTCGGTTTGTTAATGCAAATAACTTTTTTTATAATACCTATAAAATTAATATAAATTTATTGTAGTCTCCCTCCTTCTCATATTTCGTATCACCCGTTCTTAAACAATTTAAAATGGAGGACAATATTTTAAAATCAAATTGTAGGAAATGTCATCTTTTTGGAACCATTTGGTAAAAACTACCATAATACTGCAATAAATAAAAAAAAATATAAAATTATTTTGAAGATTTTTTTGTAAATCACTGTCTGATTTTAAATCAACAAAAAAAACCATTTCAATACAAAAACAAAAAAATATTTAATCATGTATGCATTCCAATTGAAGCAATAATGGACATAAATTAAATTTTAAATAAACAATTTAACACATGAAATTACGATATGAAGGCATGATACGACTGTTAACTCATCGACACCAAATCTTATGATCTGTACATCAAAAAGATTTTACTTTAAAATTTACAAAAGATCTTTTTAAATCACAAAAAACGATATTTGGGAGTGAGAATAATTTGAAAAAAAATAACACTTTAAATTTGATTATCTCAGAACTAGTTTTTATGGCTAAATGTATTCTGTCAGTATACCCTTGATATCGTTATCATTTTTGAAATTACTCAATTAATTACGGAAATAATATCAGTTTTCAGGAGTTGTTCAAACATTACTTTAATAAATAAACAGCATTTCAAAAATTGTTTATCAGGTTTAGATGTTTAATTGTATAATATTATATCCACCCCCCCCCTCCCCATCAAGTATTCTTTATTGTAGTGTAATCGTAAAAACCACAGCAAGATATTAGGTATTTTATTGCATCCAGCAATAATTTCATTCAGATGCTATATTTGTTGTTGACATTACAATATCGATAATTTGTGTGACGTCTTTTTACCACTGCTTTATTCTGTCGTAAACCCTTGGGTATAGTAAGATTATTTTATGTGCAATCCATTGTAACTTTGATCAATCACTTGCCCGTGTAAATTACACCATTTTTATTGCAACTTAAAATCTCCCACTTACCGAAAAATACTCACGAGTCATGCCATTACTTGAATTATCGTCCATTTTTTGAATTTCGAATTAGAATTGGAAAAGACATCTGTCAGTTTTGTCAAAATTACACAAGAAATAGAAACAATATTTGTGACACGCCAGATATGCGTAGTTCGTATATCGGGTAGATCTTCCCGTTCCGAAGCATTTTCGTAAGACTTTTTGATCAATTGTATAATATGGTTAAAAATAATGAAATAGTTTTTGTTACACACCTTGAATCCATCTTTCCCGGCCGTATACTTGACAGAGACTGTTTTTCCGTTCGTGTCTATGTACTGGTAAGCCCCGGTCCGGGTGCCATCGGGTGAAATGGATTCGCCTTGTTTCAGGCCATTATCAGCGGCGAACACATAATTGAACACGCCATCTTTAAAAAAGAAAACACAATTAATGTCGCTGTTTTCAGTCAATTTTATTTCGTAATGCTAACATTAAGTTTAACTTACCATTTGATAAAGCCTGTTTATGTGTCAGGATAGCTGAAGTGGGTGCTCTGTACCCATCCTGGGAACAAAAAAATAATGTATATTCAAGAGTTAACGTAAGTCGAAATATATATACTTGTTTGAATTTTCATTTCATATATTGGGAATGTTTGCTTACTCGCTAGGTGATACCGGTTTGATAATGAAAAAATATATACTGCAGGACATATTATACTATGGATGCATTTTCATTATTGTCTTGAAAGTTAATTAAATTTTTCATACTTTGCAACGACATTATTGATTTTAGAAATATTATCTTATGTATAATAGCCCTGACCGGTCTGTAGGCGTAGATGTAGACGTTTAATTATTATCATATACACGTGTGGACATCCGCGGTGTATGTAAACAATACACAGTTCCGACGTGACGCAAACCGCGACAAACAAACAACAATCATTCCGTCAGTATGGAAACTAAAGAACAGCTACTTTAGACATTCTGTATTTCAATTTCGATACCGTTATCTATGACGGGCGTTCTCACTAGTTTTAAATAAAGCTTATTATGACTAATTAATAACAATAACTGACGATATCGAAGTGAATTTAGCTACACAGCTGTAAGGCTTCTTAAACGTTCACATTTAATAAAATCAAAAAAAACTTACCGTTGCACAGTATAAAAACACTATTTAGCAATGACTTTGAGGTTATATAAAAGATTACCATATTCGAATATTATGATGTGAAATGTGACGAGGGCTACATATAAATATTAAAACAAGATACATTAAATACATATGACATAATGATATTATGTAGGCGGGTTAAGATATTTTTTCTAAATTTTATTAATATACTATTACTTTACTCTAAACCTCTCGTGAATCTGGAACTTTCTTTTAAAACAGTGGCATTGAATTAACAAGAGATATTGATTATTGTTTGTATTACATTATATCTGCATATTATATTGAGAAAAAAGTAATTTGTACACCTTTAAAAGGCACGATTACAAATAAAAGAATCGATTTTATTGTATATATCCGAAAAAGCAACAACAATCCATTCGTAACGCCCTTTTTAACCTGAACAGATTATGTAACAATTATAAACTATTTCCTGTGCTTTTTTGTCGTAGTTATGTACGTGGTGCGACATAACAAGTGTGTTTTTATTTCAACTGATATAAATAAGTTCGTTTTCAAATTTTTTTTCGTTAATTTGTCGCTACATAAAAAGTATGAACTTTCGATTTGAGTAACGACATAGACAATATAGGAATTGTGTCGGAAATTGAGTTGTGAAAGTATTTAGGAGACCAGAGTGTGCTGAAAAAACCGTAGGAAATAGAAACGTTACAGCAGATATTGAAAATTTTATTTTTTCAGTGAATATTCCAATTATTTCGGACTTGGAATAAATAGTCTATGCATTTTTATATTGACAGTATATGCAAGCATGCCAATATGCTACGAAAAGAAAGCAGAAATACCATAAGAATGTCTGTGAATCAGGTCAAAGTATTTTAGCCATTTTTGACCGCTCTCTTCTAGAGCTTGACGTCATCTATGGATACTCTATTGCGAAACACTCAATGGACACTACCCAAAAATATTTTTTGGGTAATTGCTAATTACAATATATTTGTGGAATAAGCGGTGGTTATTTAAGGCGAAAATTGAAATTATTATATTATAACTTACTGATTGAGAGTTATAGTCCTGATAGCCTCCTCCGTCGTTGTAATCGCCTGTGCCGTAGTTCTTTGCGTGGTTACCAGACATCAGCGTTACCAAGAAAATGGTAACCAGAATCTGTTGAAAATCGAATCAATGATTAACACTAATTCAATAGAAATCATATAACAACATATAATGCATCAAAGTGCCGTATACATATTTTTTATTCAATAATTTAATTATAATAATAATTTTAAACACATTTTTTTAAATATTCCGCCCAAAACACAGTGGTTTATGAGGCACAGTGTGTCTTGGCCTTTTTTGTAATTTACTTTATGATCACCCTACCCCCATCCACCAAAATTAAGATTCAGAGCCCTTTATCACAAGCCATTTTGGGTGCACGTTGAGTAAAAATGTTGCCAACCTATAGCCTATGTACTTTGGATTAGAAAAAGTTAAATGAACCAACATGAAAATTGATAATATGTTATTTACAGAAAAACCATTGTATTTTTTGTCTAATGTTACAATATTAATGTTTATCCAGAAGCTATAATACGATATTTCTATGACTTTATAGCAGATGCGGTGTATACCTCCCACTACAGCATTGGTTTAACCCATTGCATAATGAATGAATTTTAGGGTGTAAAAATATTAAATGTTTTATTTTGACGTTTACAAAAGGAATTATTACTCTATAGCATCCCCTGTCTGGTAAAAAAATTGAAAACATGGTTTTTTGAGGTATACAATATACCAATGTTTTAAATAAAAATCTTATTTGGTGAAAGTAATATATAGTAATTAATGATTAATTTACTTATAATATGTTTGGTCAACTATATAACTTTTTATCTTTTCGGATACTTTCGTTTGTATTTATATGAACCACTTTTGGGAAACTTATATATTATTAGAGACTAGAATTCTTTAAATGTGTCCATTTTCCGTTTAGTAATGTATTTTTTAATAATTTCAATAACAATCAAATAATTCGAAATAAGTGTCGGAAAAGCTAGTTGTGTTCAGTTTTGCGAATATACAATTGTTTATAATTTTGAGAATTAAACTATTATACTGAGAAATTAGTATCAGGAAATATACACAGGAACTAAAAAAATTGTTTGTTAATCACCTCTAAGCTTTGTAGTTACTTAGCTCTGAAATTATTAACGTTAAAAACCCTACTCGTCAATAAGAAGGGCTCACATTAAAAAAAAATGTTTTCTCACATTAGATGTCAAATTAAAATTTCACAAAGCACCTTTGCACGATAGTTGCATGTATTGAGTGAAATACGTTGAAATAATGTATTAATCAAGCGAAAAATATAGTAATTATTTTAGATATTATTTGATATTTAAAGTAGATTTTGCCGGAACCTTCTTTCAAACATAAAATTTCTTGTCAATTTGTGTAATTATTTGTATACATTAACTGGTTTTTTATATACAGCTTTAAATGTCTGCATTACAAACGCAATAAAATAAAAAGTGTACTATTTGTTGTTGACATAAATTAAATTCAATTTAATAACCGATATGATTTATCTAATGTCTCTCTAATCTCAAGATTTTTAAAGCGCTCTATTTATTATTTTCACAACCCATACATTTATTAGCTTTGAGAACATTTGATTGATAATGGTCGTGTTGTATATACAAATTAGATTCTATGCTCTTATCAGTCGTTTACAATATCTTCTAAATAAAATAAATCGAAAATAAAAGTCACGTATTCACAGATTTTTAAAAGAAGACTCAAATACTCAAATTGAAGTTCAATGTAAACGCTAGACATATTATGTGATGTCTTATTTGTTATTTACATACACGCTTAGTTCAAACGAACCTTTAGAGTATAATATGAAGGCATGGGAATAGAAAGGACGTGTCCGCGAACTGGGATCCAACGTCGTGAACGGGAATATTGCTTATGTTATTATTGTGTGTTAGATATGATTAATTACTCACGCTTTTAGAAAACATAACTGATTCTTACAAACAAATCTTTCCTGATAAAAATGTCAAAATCAACTTGCACCAACTTGACGGACGCACAAATTGAGCACTCTTTTGTTTTCGATTTAAATTGTGTGTTCTTTGTTTGAAGTATGACAGGGAGTTTTGAATCTTTTTGCTGTCAATATAGCGGTTGGGTTTGCTGAGTTTAACTGATAAAGCAAAGAAATTGTATCGTATTTTATACGAGTCACGTTCTGATCGATTACATCGGAAAATTCAGCGGAGCGAGGCGACATATGAAATGTGCGGGGGGCCATTTTCAACACTTGGACGTTGGTGAAATTCAAATTATTAAATTTTATGGTAACTATTCTGAAATTGTAAAATATACCAGTTCCACAACCAAAGCATAAAATTGATAATATCACTAGAAAGCTTAGATTTTGTTCTTTTTGGAGTCATTACTCTCGTGGTTATTGTGTGATTTTTTGTCAATTTGACATAGCCTTTAGTAGAACTTAGCTGACTGCATAATTACTTCCTGGAGACAGTTTAAAGATAATCATGCTATTTTATTGATAATTGAATTATAATTTTCCTGATGATTTTAATCTCTCAACCAATCATTCAACGTATAACTCTTTCGACATTCAATACGTCGATTTTTCTATAAATTATGATTTTCTTGAAACATTTTCATTATTATGATGTTTAAACAATCCAAACCAGGGAATTTTAATGTCAGTTTTTTTGTCGTAGGTATTTAAAGAAGACTTCTTGTGAACCAATTATCCAAATACTTTTTTTCTGACGTAAGGAAGACATTGATATGTCTTAAAATTTATTGATGCCTACTGTTTCCAGAAGTCGTGATTGCTGTAGTTTTTTAAAGATATTACAATACACACATCAATGATATTAAAAGTCATTCTTTGAATACAGATTTACGTTTTTCTAGACTGCATATCCAATACAATCCCAGGATCGCGCCAGTTTTACTTTTCCTAAATTCCGGGACTGAAACTCTTATATCCCGAATATACTAATACATCAAAAATTCTAAATAAGACGTAAATATGGATTTGACATATTTTTTTTTTTTGTTTCGTTTTATTTGTTAGTCTAAAAATCTAGTCGGACTGGCTCTTTTATAACAGTAGTTTCAAAAAATACTGAGGTACATCCAAACACAAAAAAAAATGTTAATGAATATGAACAAGCGTTTTGATGGACCAAAAGTACGATTCAATCTTCTTTATCATTAAAAAAAAGGACATTTTACGTGTCAATTTGCTATTTTATGAAATCTTAAAATTTTAATTCAAAAATTGCGTCGTCAAATATGTTCGTGGTTAAGTGATCAATGCCATTGCCTTAGTTGCGGTGCTACGGGCTTAATTCCCAGTAAGGACGGCTCCATGATTTTTCTATCGCTTTATGGATTTTTGAAGGCATGGTTCTCTGTGATGTAAAAAATTACAAACCACCAATCCCATCTTAAAAACGGGATGAGCGAGAACACTAGTCCTGTCGTAGCCTTTCATTTATCTCCCTACACTCTACTGAATCCTGCCTGTCTCTTCTACCAACTGGGTGAAATTCGTCACTCTGGAAGGCCGCTGATGACTATTCATAAGATGTACTCGGCGGAGCTACGGGACGCTGGGATGACCTAGGAGGAAGCAAGAAAACAGCGAATCTTGGAGAAATCGTGTGATGGCCATATGCTCCGAATAAGGAGCGGATATGGTTTAAAAAACTCTCTTCAAAAAGAGAGGCTTAGCAATTGAGTAACAAGCAGTTTTCGTATAAATCGGGGTAAACTTTATTACGAGTTTACATACTTACAATTATTCGGAACCTTAATAATTATTAGATTTAAAAGACTTTGAAACTGCATATTTAGATTAATGTAAGATTATATATATGTTTTAAAAACCTAATATTCTTTAAATAATCTTAGAAATGTAACTGTAAGATTTCATATAATACTCTAAATTACGATAAATCATTGGACCAATATTAAAAATCATAGATTATTCACATATGAAATAAAGTTATGTACAGTTAGCTATTGACAGCGAGCGTGTTAAATCGACATCCATTGTTGCGTTTTTCGATACAAATATGTAAAAACTCATTCAGTTATATAATACCGATTTATGATAATATGCACGTAAATAGAGTGGCAAATGCCTATTATCTAACACAATAATTGGTACACAATGAAATGTCAATCAAAAAACACGGAAAAAATTAAGTAACACATTAGATACATTCTCGGTAGCAAAAAGTTTTGTAATTGTTATTGAAGAAGTTCATATAAGCAATACAGACAATATTACCATCGATTCAAAATATTTAAATTGGCTACAAAGCATGCGCTGAACTCACAATATATTAAAATAGCATTCATATTGAACGTACATGTTTATGTGGGAATGAGAATTATCCCAATTGATCTATCATCTTCATATTTTAGTTAATATCCCAACTCATTTGATCGTAAGATGAATGATGAGGCGTTTTGCTTAATAGTTTCGAAAAAATTGAAGGATTTTGTAAGCAGTCAAAAAAGCAAATTTTAAACGAAGTATTAATCATATCTTTCCGGTTAACGCTTTTGGACACTCGTATTATTCTTCTGCAGTGTCCACGGGCACAGACAACCGCAATCCATTTATGGATTAGTGTACAAAGGCATGAATGTTTGTGATGTTTACATTCTCTCACATGCGATCCTAAAACGGAAAAAAGTGACTGCGATTAGCTTACTAATAGTCCTTTCCGGGCACAATCCTTCTATATTTAACTTCTCCGAAGAGGAAATGATGAGTGACTGAATAATAAGCAGATTTTGTTGAAACAACTTCTGTTGAAATGTTTCTTAACAATCCCATATACTACACATTGAAAAAAATCATGGTTTAAAAAAAATCAGTCTATTTAAACCTTTGCCATATACAATTGAATTGTTTTGAATATTATGTTAAGTAAAGGTAATTGCATTTTTCCCCGTTCAACATTTTTCTCGGCCCTATTTACATGATATATTCTACAAGTTATACTGCCGATGTAAACGTGTCAATATTTGTTGTATTTAATGATGTGATTTTTTCCACTGTTGCTTATTATGATGTGTGGGAGAATTAGTCTTAACACTCTTTACACACAGGCGTTTTCACAATCTGTGCTTGAAAACGAGAAAGAGTGTGTGCACCCACCCAATCACACATGAGAGAACCTGTGTGTAGAGGCCGCTAATGGTCATTTTAAACATTTTCTTAAAACAAATTCTTTAGCATTCAGAATAAAGTCACAAAAAATATTAAAAGACAATTTTCCATTTATGATCTATGTTTCGCTTTTAGGTATCACCGACATGATCCAAATTTGAACAATTCAGACGCAAAAATTAAATTTATTCTAAGGACACTAAGTAAAAAATATCAATAATAATTTAAGTAATATCTGTGAAGATTTTTCTTTTGAAAAATTGATCATAGATTAAATTGCTCGCGATGAACGAAACCGGTCCGACAGATATAGACTAGGTATTTTAGTTATTTATCTAGAAATCTCGGTTTACATGCATGGTTGACGTATTAATATCTAAAGTATTTTTCACACCTTTTATGTATTAAGAATACTATACAAAATAATACAGATTGAAAATGGCACTGGAGACCTTCTTAACATAGACGCCGACTTCTGGAAACGGTAATGTGGAAAATAACAACTAGCTGCCCATCTTCGCTCTCCATGTGAGCAGATATGTATTTGAAATGGAACACTTGGACAAACTTTTAAAAAATACTAAGCTGTCAATATGTTAAATAAACACATAATAGATGGTGCATCGATCGAATAGAAGATACATTTGAATCGCATTATCGATGTTCTTTTGTTTTTAAATTTAAGTTTTTAGCATTTTTTCTGTCATAATCATTTTTATAAACTGAAAAAATAGCTCAAACTTGGCGAGAAAACTAAAAAAACAGTTTGACATTAAATCTTACACATACCATAAATCTTGAAGTACACAATAATAATTTATATATTGATACATTTACTTTTAAATTTGCTACTTGGTCATGTAACACTCTCCATGTACTCCTCTGACACGCCAAAAAGGACGTTCACCCACAAGCTAATAATAACTCATTTTGGTCATAATGTCCCTTACACCGTTTTTGCTTTATAACCTGGATATGCTGCATCATTAACTCAGAACAAATACATGTGCCAATATATATATATCACTAAGTAAACATTCTATATATTGTTATTTGTTTTGTAATTACGATGCCTTGGCATTTACGATGCAACAATAACACAATACTAACTTTAACTTTACTACCCTGCTTGACCCGAAATTGAGATTGGCGTAGTAGATTTAGTTAACTCGGGATACATACAACGTATCCAGGTGATTTCTTTTTTCTTTTTATCGTCTTAAAATTACTTGTATTTATAATGAGTACATAAATTTTATTCAAACCCGTATTACATCCAAACTTTACAGTGTAAACCAAACATAGACGCATATATTTGACCGTGAAGTGTACATGAAAATAGATTTTCGTAAAATTTAAAAATAATTTTCATTGTAAAATCTCGGGTCGAAAAAACGGACTGCGATGCAATCTCAATTAAAATTTCACGTAAGTTCATAAAATTTTAGTTTACTATGATGGCATATATAGATATTGTATTATTAGAAACCTCGCGATTATCTGACGCATTAGGGTCCGCCGCATCCGTGAAAATCATAAGGCGGCCGGCACGTCTTCAGTCGGAAGAAGAATTTCGACGAAGAATTCCTCGCCGTTTTCAATATGAAAGGTATTTGGAGCAAATGCCTCCGCAGGTGTCACAAACTGGCTTCGGAAAAATGGTGCCATTATCAACATTTTTAAAACCTAACCACGATCCCTATTCAAATAAAATACCTCAAATGTTGACATATAAGTATATTATAGCTACTAACTGATGCATATGTCCTCAACCATGGATACAAAGATCAAAAGCGGTATCTATTTGCAATTCTTTGAATAAAATGCGAGTAGAATATCTTGCATAGAATCAGAATTTTTTTTGGTGGGATCGTCTCTTTTTCTGTATAACAAGTATCGATAGGACCAAGACTCCAAATTTTAAAGTCAGCTCAACCTACTGTTAAAACTAGGTGTCCTATAAAGATCCGTAAACATAATAATCAATAACATTTATTAGTTTGTGTTTTTTTGGCTGACGTGACGTCTCATTTAGGTCCCTACCCGACTTAAAAACCTTCCTTCTAACATATCTGTCTCCTCTCTCCGATCGATCACACTCTGCCTCTCAGCATCCCCGGAAGTCGAGTCATACTATTTTGGCTCTAAGTTGCTCAAAAATCTCAGCATTTTACTCTCAACTATTTATTATACTGTGGCTTCTATAAAATGACCGATGTGACATTGTGGGCGTTTGGGAAACTAAACATTTCTTTCGCTTTCTCACAACCTATTCACAGTATTTAATTGAGCAATCATTTCAGCGTGATATCAATCACACACTGAAATCACAATAAGAGGAATGGACTTGTGGGGAAGGAATACATACGATTCACAAACACAGACGAGCTACCAACACTGGAGAAAACAGAGACACCAACAGAACGCGTTATACCATACATCGAGACGGGTAATAGACAGAACGCTATCGAAAGTCATATCAACCGGACTACCTCACCCACTGAAACAGGCGACAATAATTTCCCACTAGCCGTCGACCGCAACGGTTGGCGTCAGATCTTTTCCAAATTGTTAAAATGTCTTTAATTACACAAGTCGAATAAAAGATTCCAAAAGTCTTTCACAAACGGCCAAAAATAGCGCATCGGCCAGCAAATATAAGTCAAAGTATAGTATTTTTTTTAGGCAGAACAATGACGATGTAGCCCTAATTCGACGCTTTAATAATGACGACGTCGATTATGTAAATTGACAACCCCTGCACGTAGTTAATTCGAAGCGATGAAGCGTGGGATATAGGAGATATGCATATACTACATAAGTATATTACGCCATAAAACTAAACGTGCCCATATATTATGATGACGTATTTGTGAAATTCGAGTAAAATTTCCACCACGGGCCGTGAAAAATACAAAACATGAAGTATTTTATATTATATATATGTACATACCAATAATTTAACTTCTCAATTTATAGTATTCGGGACTATTCCGATAAATGAACTTCTTCTTCTTTCATCGCCTCCAAACATTCTTCCTGTTTTTGATCGGTGTATCTTTTTACGTGGACTTGCAACACTGAAACATTTTTGATAGTGCTGTCTTTTAATGGGAGTAACAAGTACTTATAATGGAATGTTTACGAATATTAAAACGATGTGCTCAGTACTCAAATTCTACCGAATGGTCCGGTTTGTTAAATTCGCGGGAACAGTGCGTCGTTTCTTAAAATCAAAACTTCCGTTACGGCTCGTCAATAATTATCGAACAATGTCAATAAAATTATTGTAATCAATAACAATTAGTTGGCTCCGTGGTGCAGTGGTTAACGTCGTTGGCCACGGTTTCGGGCTAAGTCCCGGTAAGGACAGTTTCATAAATTGATTTGTGAATTTCTATTCGCAGACATGAATATTTGTGATGTCTATTATTCCCTCTCGCCCATCCAATCCTACAAACGGGGCGTAGCAAGAGCGATTAGTTCACCACTAGTCCTGTCCTAGCCCTATCGTTCTAACCCTACTTTCTTCGAAAAAGTGAGGTTGAGCAACTGAATAACAAGCAGTCTCGTAGAAAAAACTTGTGTTGAGTTCCCTCCATTAGGAGGCCATATTCTCCACGTTGGGAGCGGAGAAGCACCCTGTAGTGGCTGCTATGGCAATATTCAAGCACTTTATTTATTTACTAGTATTTATCTTTACTTAAGTGTTGGCAACGTCTCACTTGATTGCGGAATAACTGAAATAATAACATAAATTTATTTTGAATAATACGATTTTCCCCTACAATCCACATATATTATAAAAATGGCAACCATCTATATTTTTAAAATTAAACCACCTGCTTCTAATGTATCTTCCTAATGGAAAAATTCTGATAGTTTAAAGTTTAAGCGATCTGATTGTTAGCCTGTCGCTCAACTTCTCTCTCCGAAGAGGGGAAGAAAAGAAAAGACTTATCAATTTATAATCACTAAGCACAGTACTCTAAACTCAAAGAGAAGACATATTAAAAAAATGTTTTGCTTCATTATTTAGACTTCTATGTTTACTATATTATAGAAACTTGATATATTTACTACGTTATAGAACGGGTGAGAGTATCGTGACAAATTGAATACTCAACGGCTTAACGGAAACCCCTTCAAGGCGTCGAATAGTAGGGTCCTACGTGTCTAATGCACACGTCCAGCCACAGACAATCATCACGGTTTTCCGAAACAAAATTTCTAATTATGTACGTAACACATATCGAGATTATTGATATTTTTACGTTTATTAAGATGTATTTATCAGATGGTTGAAGTGATCATCATGGTTATAAACACAGATTTATCAATTTAAGATTATCGCATATTTCTAATTATATTTTTACACAATGGAATAAAAATAATAAAACAGAGGTATACTTTTGACCAGTGTTTCGCAAACTTTTTGTGTTCAAGGTACACCTATCAAATCAAGAAATTTTAGAGGTACAACAAAGAGAAATGTGAGCCTGTTTAGCTGAGCACAGGCGATCAAATTTTGAAGCAATTGTTGATAAGGCTGCTCTCATCTCTTCATTGATCGTCCTCAGGCGTTCTCTTTTTTCGATTTAATAGAAGTAAGAGTTGAAAATACCAATTCGCATAAGTAGGTTGTGGCAAATGGTAATAGAAGTGCAACAGCACGCTTTGAAAGCAGTGTATACTCATTTTTTTATATGCAGCCAAAAATGTGCTAGCTCTACTTCGGAAAATTATAATTTCAGTTTTTAACTCCTTGAATTCTTCCTGCTCGTTTATAGGTAAGTGTCCAAGGGAAATATTATCCTAGAATGGATTTCGTACCCAGTCCATAGATTGCAGATCACACTTAGTACAAAAACGGTTCATTTTTTCTGCTAATAGCTCCAAGTGTTTCACTATCAAAGCCTGCGCTCCGCTCTTATAGCTCTCAGCTATTTTTATGTGTATAATCTTCACAAAACCTTGACTTTTTCGCGGCACACCACTGTGCCGCGGAACACGCTTTGCGGAACACTGCTTTAGACTACATTGAAGATGACTATTATAAACTGCGCCTCCTATGATTGAAATTTATTATCAGTGTTGGTAATGCAGACTGTGATAAGATCTACTTGTGTGTCCGTTTTTGTACTTGTTTATATCCCGATATTTAACAATGTGTGGTATCTATAACATCTATGATAAAAGTGTGTAGCAGGGTTTGATTAAGCTTACGCATTTTTTTTACCATGTTCTCTCGCAATGTGGAGTATATAGACTCCTAATGAAACTATCTCAACATACGTTTTTCTACGAAAACAACATGTTATTCAGTTGCTCAACCTCTCTTTTTCAAAGAGAGTAGACGTATAATGGTGGTGCCAGGACAGGACTAGATTAGCTAATCGCTCTTGCTACGCTTCGTTTTTAGGTTCGGATGGGTGCGTGGAAATTCTAGATATCACAAACATTCATGCCTACGGATCTATAAATCTATTGAAAAAAATCAATTTTCGGGTCCGCGGTGCAATGCTCAACGTCGTTTGCTTCGGTTATGGATATATCGAGTTCAAATCCCGGTACGGACAGTTTCAAACTCACTCATTACCACGCGGAATATATAGATACTTGGTACTGGAAGTTTTTCTGTGTCATGTTAGCACATGGAATTCTAAAGCAGCATCTCAAGAAAAGTTATTCTACGACAAATGATTGTTATTCAGTCGCTCAATCTACCTTTTCGTAAAGTATAAGGATATAAATATGAGACTAGGACCAGTCTAGTAGTTAGCTAATAGCTCTCGTCCATGCGCCTTTTTTTAGAATTACATGGGTTGGTTTACACGAGATTTTGACACAACTTAGACCCATGTCTTTGAACACAAATCAACAAATCGAATGTAAAATCAGTTCATAAAAGTGTCCGTACTGGGATTAGAATCCGAGGAAACTGCAACCGAAGAGAACGACGTTGTCCACTCGCCTACAATCGCGCTACGAATATTTTGTTCAAGTTAATGCAAAATAAATATTTTTTACGCGATAATGGCTAGAATGATTAGGGAACCCTTCATCGGGACATTTACAAATTCACAATAATATTATTATGTATGCGATAGCTCCACAGGTTTCCACGAGTCGATAATAACACCAGCTAGTATGCCTTCCTCTTTCCATCTCATTAGAATGCATGCCTGTAAAAAATTCCATCTCCTTCTCTCTCTATAGTACGTGGTTCGCAGTATTCCAACACACTAAGGTATGCACAATATTATATTTAAATTTATAAATACCTCATTTGCTCGCCGTGTCCACAACCGATGTGGAGCAAATGGACTACTGTCATTATTATTTCACAGATGACTCTCTTTCCGATTGGTTCCTACTTGCATAATATATATATTTAGTTATATATTTCCAATGTTGAATGCGTGACGTGATTAAACAGTAGATACGGATGATGATATTGACATATAGGATATGTTTCCAGTTCGGCGAGTGGCGACAGAATGATGGTTTTTTTTCGTTATTCTTCACTCGTGTCCTGATTTCTATTCGTATTCCACCATAGTTGTCGTATTGTGTTTTCCAAATCGCGCATTTGATAAATCTCACGTTTGCTGAATGTTTTCTTTTACAATCACATATTTATTTTTGCATTAAGTTACGTTTCGTAACTCTGTTGCGTCAAGTGATGACTTGACGTAAGTGTCATTGTATCGAATCTTTTTCTTTAATAATTATTATTAATTTTGCTATACTAAATTTTGGTAAATACTTATTATTTGTCAGTTTTTCTTTGTTGCTGACGCGACGTAATGCTCTGACACAAAAAAAATTCTTCAATATTACGTTTATCTGTAGCGTCATGTATCACTACATATCGATCGTACAGTTCATTAGATAGACAACTCAAAAAAATTGAATTAATTATGCAGTTATAAGACAGATAACCTTCTAAAGAATTAAACAAAAATTTGATAGTGTCTGGGTCAGTTAAATGATATTTCTTTATATACTTCTACTGACTATACTCGCAAAGTACCTTCGATTTTCCCATTATCTCAATATCGGCTATTTGGTGGCAACCCAGACGAGATCGCTTTACTAGAACAGAAGCATAGACACTAGCAGAACGCGCAATACCGTCAGCAGAAACAGACAACAATACTGTTTCACTGGCCGTCGAATGCAAGGGTCGGCCCGTGTTTACGCACAGGTTGCCGGTCGCTCTATTCTTAAATTAAATCTCTGTAATAATACAAGTTAGAAACACGATTTCTAAACACACTTTCATTGTATTCAAAGACATGTAATGTCTTGAATAAATACTTAAGTAAATGGATCTTTGAAAATCTAATGAGTTTTGATTTAATTATTAGTCTTTAGAATATTCTGATGAAGATCGTATATTACGAGACTAAAATGAGAGCGGGCATGCTTTTTTTTAAATATCAACTTTAAATTATATACGTTAGCATTTGTAGCAAATTTCGAACCCGATAACTCATGATTTACTTGTTACAAGTTGACCGACTTCACTCCTTGAGCATCAATTTAAAACTGTAGTTAGTACTCTTTTGCACAAGTTCATTGAGTTATGAGTGTGCTACGGGTAGTCCCCTTAATGTGTTAAATGTATTATACACCGTGTCCGTGACCAGTAGTCATGTCACGCTCACTCCCGTTGCAAACTATCGGGGAAATGTATACACCTCTGTCGCGTCCAGCTTTAAATGATATCTAAAATAAATGTAGTTAAGTAAGAGGAATTGTACTTAGATCCTTCTGCGCTGATTATAATTATTATTCTAGAATCATCATCAGAGATACGTACCGGTGTAAGTCTTGGTTTCCTCAAGCAACCTTTTTCACCCCGATCTGTTAAACGAACAGTTTTTTCAACAACTGACACCCAGAATTCGATCTGTTAGTAAGGTTAGTAATACAAAAAAATACAAACACATTCATCCGCAAGAAATAAATGTAATGTAATGAAATAACCCAAAATTTAACCCATAGTTTGAATGTATTACACAAAATAAACACAATAAAATATCAGCTGATTGGTGACAGGCCACCAACACACAACACAAACGCATATTATATGAAATACTAGTAAAACCGTACCCGCCATAGTCAACGGTATTGAAATTGAAATACTAAATGTCTAAAGTAGCTAATACGCTGGACTGTGTGTGCATTGCATAACATTTTATTTTATTATACACCGCAAACTCATGAGAAATTTCATACCTACATGTGATATCTGATAATAATAAAACGTATACAGAGCGGTATGGGCTATTATGTATGAGATATATCTGCTTTAATTTCGATAAAGTTGATTATATCTCGAAAAACAATTTGTAGATATTTTTTTGTTAATAGCTCATCAAATTCGAAGGTGCTTTTCATGAGTTCAATAAATTATGCACTCACATATAAATAGTGAAAAGTTCAATGGTCAATGCTCTCGGGTATTCGTCCTATTCGTGGAGTCGTGAGTCTGAATCCTCGAATAAACACCGTCATGAATATTGATTTTTCAATCCAAATGGAAGTTTTCCTACTTATTCAAAAACTGAAAAAACTGGCATACCTAATCCACCCGCCGATTCTTAAAGGCTAGAGTTTTCGAGGATTTTTGGTCTTACCTGCCAGAATTATATGCAATACGCAACATAATACGACGAAATCGCACTATAAAATATGTGTCGAATAAATACTTAATACTGTAACGTTCAGTCAAGAATTGAATTTAATAACTTTGAAACTTAAGCTCAACTAATATGGAAGCTTTCTTATAACAAACATTCATTTAATCAGCACATATAGTTTCCACACACTCGATCCTAAAAAGGACAGCGAAACGATTATCTAACCACTAGTTTTGTCCTACTAGAATCCTTACTCTCTCCGAAAAAGAGAGTTTTAGCGACTGAGTAACGAACAGTTCTCTTAGAACAAATTCTATTGAGAAGATATTCATTAGGAATCCAAATGCTCCACATTGTAAGCGGAGATGGTTGAATACTTTTGTTTTTATTTTGCATGATAGATTAATAAACTTAGCTTACTCGCTAATCCATATTTCCATTGCGTACTTAACAACATCATGTTTTTCTACATCGATAACATCGGTAATAGTGGGCTTTCGGCGCAGTATATCAAATCCATCTTGCAGTAGGCATGCGCTGACAGCCTCTCTTCGTATGCCTTCATGGTTGGGCGACGGGTGTTGGGCATCTCACGAGGATGAGAAAGACTCCGGGCTGACCCCCAAAAGGAAGATGGTTTGGTTTAGGGAGACAATTTAATAATGGTGTTGTCAGACTACATCGTTTTAAATTTGTGCAACCAATTTTAAAATTCAATGATGCTATACCCATAGGAAAGATGTCAAAAAACCTTATGTTATAATTTATTTATATTCTTATAGTACAAAGCTCGTAACTCCACTACTCAACAATGTTCTGCTTTATATGGGGAGTATAAATATTTAAAAACGTTTTGAGATTTCATTAAGCAATCCATATTATTGTTTTTCACTGTCTGTACAATAACTGTCTACTGGATGCTTACAGTATTTTCTTTTGTATCAAAACAATAATAAAGTTGTGTAGTTATAAATATTTTTTTAAAAATATCTCAAATATAATCTTCAAGTGGATAGGTATTTTAAAATACGTTTGTTATTTCTAATTTGACGTCGTTTTTAGACAAGTGTTTTCGTCCCTTGCTTTCAAAATTTTATACAATATATTTCAAGTTATTTTTTGGACAATTATACTATAAATTATTTAATAAAAATCCCTCCATTTGAATTTTTGCGTATTGTAAACAAAAGTCAAAAAAAAACTATTCGTTTACATCATCAGTACAAAAGTTCACACAAAATATTGTGTTTCTTCCTAATTGTAGTCAACGAAATACATTGCATAAAACTCGACAATTTTAGCCCTGGCAACACCGTCATTCCTCTCGCCTCCCACTCACTCTCACTCAGTATTCATACTCTCCCTATTTACCTCTCATTCCACTTGCATATACCTACAAGGTGGCAGAAAAATTACTACCATTATAGTATGATAAATTTAACATGAAATAATATTCTTGAAGACTATATTTAATATAGACAACTATAAGAGTGAATTATTTATTTATTTAATTGGCATTTACTTTTTAATTGGTAGATATCGATTATGTAGTAAATTATTAATTTTCACAAGAATTGTTTTCTTTCTCTAAAATAAAGATTAAATTAATAGAGATTAAATTTTAATCTTTTAAAAATTCTTATATCATCAGAATGTACTTTGAATCATAATTCCTACTTTAAATTGTACTTTTTACGTTATTCGATAAACTTTTTTTTGCATCATACTTCGGTTAATTCAAGTCTCCACAATTTTCAATCAATAAAAAATATTAAAATCCAGCAATTAGCAATAAAGTTATAACGGATAACATAAAAATACAAAAAAAAAACATTTAATAATTTTACGGATTGAATGATGAGGGGTAGGAAAGGTAAACTTTTCCAAAAGAGGTCGCAATTTTTTCAATAAAACTGATTTTCCGTCAGCCACTGGTCATTTTTTTCTTACGAAAAATAAGCCGTATTTTTTAACGTCAATAAAACATTATTTTATAAATTCGCATTATTTTAGTCCATTGTGAATGGTATTGACACGTCAAGTGATTACAATTGACTATAAACCACCTATCGTGTTTTATATGTAAAACGCCTGCACCATAAGTTTAAGTTTAAAACATGATAGACGCGGCGTGCCGCGATACGGCTAACCGCCAGTGCGTATTAGCGCTAAAACGTGTGTTCCCAAATTAATAATAATAATTTTCCTAACTTCCCTGTTTTTTATCGAATATAAAATATTTATATCACACTATCGATGTTCATTTGTTTAGTAATATTTGACAATTTTCAACGTATTTCATTTATCTATGTAGAATTTTTAAAGAGTTGAAGATGATATATTTGCTCAAAAGATGTGAACGATAATATTATGTATAATCCGGATTTTGACAGGTGACACTAAATTTAGATATAAACATGTAATTCAACTATTTACTCCTTTCGATTTTAATAAATATGGCAGTATGTTTTGTTAACAATATACTCTTTTCTGGTTTGTTTATAAAACAAATGAAAGAGAGTGTATAATTGAAATTTTAAAAAAAATGTATTTATTAGTAACACTATGCATTCACAGGTTGTCCCTTTATATCCCCTCACCACTGCATCCGTCTCCTCTCACTTTTCTCACACTCCGTACTTATTTTCCTCGGAGTCCTCCCGTTGTCCCCCGGCGCTTTCCCAACCTTTCTCCCACCCAGTTCGCTCAGTTTGATTCGGTCACGACTTTTTAACAAGAGAGAATAGAGAACGAGGGGACGGAAAATAAAAATGAATAAGATTCAACAAGTGGGTAAGAAGACGCTGTATTTATCTTCAAATTACATGCCCATAGTATCGCATTTCAATGCCATATTTGGATATTTATCAACGTCAGAAATCAAAATATAAAGTTTACATAAACTCAATTAAACTTTTACTTTTGATTTCATGCTGTTAATTTATTAAAATAATATGTATTAAATTTCATTTTGTATAGCGGTTAAAAAAAGTAAAAGAGGATTTGTTTATTTAGATATGCATTCTTGAATTAAAACAATACATTATTTGTATAGATAAAGATCAGAAGCAAACAATACTAAATATATTATATTAAACATGTGTTTTTAAAATAAATTATACCATCATTCCACCTAAAATTATAATATTTTTTTACCATTTACTCATTTATAAGTTGATAATTTGATCACGACTGGTTTCACAAGGGAGCGTTTTCATCTGTCTTAACACGATTTAAGCCGTGGATTAGTTAAAAGTAGTTAAGCTAGTGGATTAATATATATTGTTGAGGGTAATTGGCAAGCTATTTAAATAAAAAATGAAGTGTAAATTAACACATTACATTTGTAATTTTCAAATTATGCAAAATTTGTATAATATACTAGAAAGTACCAGGCATGCGTTGCAATGCTACTCAAAGAAAGAAAGTGTTTGTGTTTTAATTCTGCTTTTCAAGTGATTTCTGCATACAATATTTTTTGTTTCTATGTCTGGTGCGTACATGAATAAATCAGAAGGTTTTCCGAGATGTAGCTATTTGTCGAATTTGATTCTTTATTTTAGATTTTAGATGTATTTCGATTGTGAGATTGATTTTTATATATAATAAGACCTACTGTAAGTTAAAAATTAAAACATTGAGAGTAGGGCTCGGGCCAAGCCGGGCCCGATTGTACTATGCCTATATCCTTTGCGCAAGTGCAAGCAATAACTTGACAAAGTTTTATCGGAATCGGATGAACGGTATGACAGTGCATAAGATACGAACAAACCCACATTGATTTTGTATATATATCGTTCTTTTTCAAAAAAAATCTTTTCGTCAAAAATACATTATTAGTCAAATTTAGATTGCTTCAGCTAAGCGTATAGCTAGTATTAAAAGATTACTTACAAAAAAAAAATCGGGAAAATTTACGAATACAGATTTTCATTAAATTGGGGACTCTGACCAGGAATTATTGTCGTCCTGAAATTGAATGCTTGACGGCCAAAATTTATTTAAAGCCACAATAGCATAGGTCAATGCTCATGAAGAATGTCAACATTTTGTATAACAGCTAATAATTGAGATGCAATCGATGAGAAACGACCTCACAAACACAAATGTTCAAAACTTCAAATTTAAATTAAAAGAAAAACCCTTATACATCTGACCGCTAGAGTAAAGCTCTTACCACTAAACCACAGAGGCGGACGTGTTTCATTCACTCGGTTGAGGGATCACGGGTTCTTTCACTTTTACAAACTTCAATGCATTACCTTTTCAATTGATTTAATTATTTGTGTCAAAGTCTTGGATGTTATTTGTTTTTTTTATCCTTCACAACCTGGCCGTAAATATCTATAGAGCGAGCGATTAGTCCATAGGTGCTTTCCGAAGCCCAACCTTCTTTCCACACTCTCTTGCAAGGTGTAGATTAAGCGGCTGACTTGCTTCCTTTTTTCATAAAATAACTTGCTTAAATATGCTTTATTAGGATTCCATATGCTCTACATTGGGAGCGCGTGCCTACAAAATATATTTATTTTGGAATCTGCATGAATTTGAAGTGCGTCTTATAATCGCTGTCAAAAATGAAAAACAAGATATTTTATGAAAATCCTTGGAAAACCTTGATTCAGAAAAATCACACACTAAATCCGATGAAGTTTCAAACCGATGGTAAGAAAGTACGTACATAATATATACTCACTTTTAATGATTTAATACATTCTATAATCGTCTTATAATCGATGGCATAAACGGTAATAAGATATTAGGAACATTTCTATTCCAATAATAATAAAAAAACTAGTTTTATTAAAAGTACATAATTACAACTTTTTAACCATATCCGCTCCCAATGATGGAACATATGGACTCCTAATACAGGTATCTCAACAGAAGTTTTTTCTACGTTAACTGGTTTCACTCAAGTTGCTCAACCTCTCTTTTTTAAGGAATGGGGATATAAGGATAGGGATGTGAAAGAACTAGTAGTTAGCTAATTTCTCTCACTACCCCCGTTTTAAGATAGAGTGGGTGGGGGGGATTCGAGTTTCACACATCACAAACATCCATTCCTTCGAACAGAAATCCATAAATCGATTGAAAAATCAGTTTATGAAACTGTCCGTAACGGGACTTGACCCACGACAACGCAACGACGTTGACTTAATGTATGAATAAATGGAATATCAATAACTATCTAAAATAAAGTAAAGGATAGCATAGCTACATTATTGCTGAGAAAAGTATCCATAAAAGTAGATTTTCTTAAGTGGTCTTTCATCATCAGCCATGATACATTAAAAAACGTCTGAACGTAAAACAATATATCCTGCACCCTTTGGGTGGGGTGGGAGGGTGCGATAAGAGAATGAAGGGTGCCTTTGGAGGTCAGGTACCCCCTGGGGCCTTTTATGCTGCCACCCAGCACCCTTAACTAACTCAGCCACTTCAATACGGGGAAAATTGAGGGGAGTGTTGAAATTAGAGGCCTGCTCGGCATCGTCCGGTTAAAATAATTCGTATTTATTAATAATTTTGACTGAAGGTGAATGGCATATTCATTTAACACTTAAGTCGTCAAATTTGATATGGCTTTTTCGTTAGCTTTGTTTGTTTTTACTCTGATTCTCATATCGTCGCGTTTTATAAAACGATCACAAATTTTTAGTTATGGGGTAAACAATCTATTTTAGAATCACGCCATCGTCCAAACTACACTAGATAGTTTTTGATATACAAGTATTTGAATATCCGAATGGACCAATTCATATATTATTTTCCATTTGATTCGATGTTGTCATCATCCCTTCCCACACACCATGTCAGATTAATAAATCGAGGTGTAGATATAGTTTAACTAACGAAAATGCATTGCCTAACGCTAGCTTTATATCCTTTACCTCTTTAATAATAGACTTCGAGTGAAGAGTGTGAAGACCAATCCTTTGTAAACATCACTATATTGATGCTATGTAAGGAATCTATCTTAATCACAGATTCCAAAACTTATTCGACCTAACGCCCTTTTCACAAGAAAATATACTCGTCATCCCCTGTAATTTTTCTCTTAGCAGACAACAGTATGGTGTAATGACATAACTGCGTTATTTCATTTTTTTTATTTTTTATCTACTTCTAATGTAAATAAGATACCTGGAAGTTCGAATAGTGAGCACTAAAAGATACAGACATACACTTAAAACATGTAAAATAAGGTAAAAGATACCGGTGGACCACTGATGGGATATTGTATGTTTATATGGGAAATTAAATAACCACTATAACTTTAACTCTATATATATTACACAATATATGAAACAAGTTTTTTCCCCTCCTCTTTACGCTTCTTTTTATCATCTAGTAAAATATACAAGGGGCTGAATCGTACACTTTGGGAAACAGTGATCCTAATAATTGAAAGCGGATATAATTAGCACTAAACCAAAAATAATAAGTATATATTACGTAGTAATGTTAGAAAAAGTGAGTTTTAAGAACAAACATTTTGTTGATTTTTTTGTGGTATAGAAAAGTTAATTAGCCGTTCTAAATGAGTATTATGATAAGATTATATATGATACAGAAAAATAAAAGGATTATTTGAATCTATTACGTCTATTTAATCCTTATGCCGAAAGCTTTTGGATCTTACTAGCATAATAAATATAATACATATTATGTTATATATTGAATTATTGTATATCAGTCGATTTCTCAGACTTCAGATATTGATAGGATAACCATGTTTAGTAAGGCAGTGTATGGCAAAATCGCAGAGTGAAACGCGTAGCGAAAATGTGGAAAATTTGCGGGAAAATAGCAGTGCAGTGGCCTGCTCTATCCGCTTCACGCAAGCGCTAAATATCTCCCCAGAAGCTGCGCTGCGATCTCTTGATATGTTTAATATATTTCAGTTGGCAGCCGTGCGTGGCTCATACCGCACGTCTGGAAACTCAACAACGAAAAATATTATACCAAACACACACACAATATTATACATCAATTATAACAACAGAAGAGACTCTCCGGCAACCTGCATGAAACCAGACAAATCCAACTTCTTGGAACATCTATTGTAGAAGACTTCGCTAAAAGGTACGATTTATCATTTTCTTCCGAAATACTAAAAGTTGCCTATGTATTCGACGGTGAATTCAATTAATTTTCAATTAAAAATTTGTTTATCTTATAATATTCATGATTTTATAATCCATTTAACATATGTTTTGTATTTATCTCGCTTACAGTGCAAAACTTGTAACTCAATAAACTACAAATTTTACTTTAATTGCTTTAATGTAAAATGTATTGTTATTTATTTGTAGCAAGTAGTTAATTAATTTAATTAGTGTTTTGCATAATCTGTTTTGTTTTTGAATCTCAAAAACTTGTGATAAAATCTAGATTTTTAAATTAATATAAATCACGATATTATAGTGCATTCAATCATTTAACACGTTAAGTCCCGGAGCCGTGTTGTCACGTGATACATCAGCCTATCAAAAACAATCATATTTGAGTCATCAATCGATACGTATTACAACGGAATTTTGGCTTTAATTATAGTCAAGACTAAAATCTTTCCAAAACAGTCATCTAATTTGTGTCATCGCCAAAATAAGTTTTGATTTTATCGACTTAAAATCTCAATCGAATTTTAGTTCTTTATAGTCCCCCTTCTGAAGACGATATTACGGTGACACTGAGTCCACTCCGAGCTAAAGTTTTGCAAGATCTACAATACAGGTTGTTGAGGGATATGTTTAAGCCCGTATTGATACCGATACCGTCAACAGAAAAAAATAAGCCCTGTAGAGCATAAAAGGTGCGTGCAAAGCACAAGAAATGTGTCGTGTGGCTCTTCACAAAGCGAAATTTTTGCAATTTTACCATACAAAAATTTAATATTAAAATGTTTTAAAGAATTTCAAAAAGTTTCATTTGATTTCATCCACTATTTTCATAGTTATAACACTTTCAGTAAACGCTTAAGAAAAATGATATTTCTTCAAAAATGGGCCGGGCACAGGGGTTGTTTTACCTGATTTTGGCCGGAGCTGACAGTACATATAAATTAAATACCAATTTTTCAAGAGAAATCAGTACTTCTCTAATGAAATTGGCATTTGAAACTGAAAACTGCTTGTTGCTTAGCGAAACCGGATTCGATAGAACAATAAAATGTAAAATATTTATTAAAATGCGTTTAACAATACCAAGTCATAATAAATGCAATTGATTGAATTGGTATTCAATTGGTAGAACTCCGTTATATTAAGGTAACAACAGCAAATCATTTAGTTCCACAAGAGTACTTCGGCATCTTAACTAGCTTAGATAATGTCGTGCGGTCGAAATAGCTATCAACTAAATGCTTTGCTTTTTTTAACTTTAGATTTATAAATCTATTGATGATAACTTTAATTAAAATAATAATATATATATTTATTCTCTATTTTTTATTTTGATTACATTATTTATTTTAATAATCGTGTTCTTACCATTTACCTGATACACTTACAGTAAAAAATCAATAACAATAAAATTTACATTACCATATTTTAAACGTCAGCTTGAAGATGACTCTCGAATGAGCGAAATGGTTGTTGTTTTACTTACTTACAAAAACAGATAATATTTACAATGCAACATTTTTTTTAAAACTGCATTCGAACATTTTGAAAAACCTAGGTATTCAATTTTCATTTATTTTAATTGAATTCGGCCCAGTGGTGGGATGAGATCGAAACGCGCTCCGGAACTTCTTCGAAAATTTCTATTGTTTTTTTTTCTCCATGTGGTTTCCTTAATGGAGGTATCTCTAACAGTTTTTTTTCTATGAGAACTGTTTGTTACTCAGTTGCTTAACCTCTATCGAAGAGAGTGGGGATAGAAGGCTATATATGGCTAGAACAGGGCTAGTGGTTAGCTAATCGCTATGGCTATGCCCCGTGAGGATCAGATGGGTGGGTGAGGAGGGAGTTTTCGACAACACAAACACTCAGACTGCGAACAGAAATTCATAAATCGATTGAAATATGACAATTTTGAAAACTGTCCTAACTGCGCCACGGACGCCGCTTATTGTTTGTAAAACAATAATTTCACATTTGGATTATTGAGATTTTGTACACTTCCATGTATTTTGTCACTAACGACCCGGGTTTCGCCTTTTGGCATCTTCAGGCATTCGAGCACAGCGAATCTTAACCAAATTTGATATTGAAATTCCATCAAGCACCCTCAGTCGATGTCTTAAATAATTTCACATGTAAAATTGTTGTAAGGAAAGAATGAGTTAGTTAGGAAGGACTAGTAGCTACATAATTGCTGTCCCTTCCAAATTAGAAAGCAGGTGGGAAGGTATTGTATTATCACAGAAATTCATGTATTTGAAAACACAAATCAATGTATGAAAGCTGCCTCTCCGGAATTGGAATCTGCGACCACGCAACTTACTGAAAAAAGGCCCAAACAGCATTGTCACTCGGGTACAGGGCTAGCAAATTGTTTGAAATGTTTTATTAATATTTCAGATTCGTATTGTTTCTGAATGATTAAAATCACTGTAGTTGATTTTTAAAATGTGAAAGCTTTTAATAAAATAAAATAATATAATATTTATCAATCCTTAAGGTATATAAATATATTTTACTTTCAAATACTTATTCTAAGTCAGATGCTTTGATGTGTTTGACTCCAGTTAACTAAAATGATAGTCCTGGCTAATCCAAGATCAGTATAAAATATAGTCACCAAACACTTTATGGCGTATGCCGGAAACCTTTCTGTCATACGTAAATAGAGCTTATTAAAGATATTGTATTTTTTATTTATTTAACATTTCAAATATACACACAGAAATTTTTCTGTATTTAAAATCTTCGCTTTGATAGTATTGTTCATAATGCAATGTAAAAAGGCATATAAATTAATTGTAATACACATTACATATACAATTGTAATAATTGAACTAAAGAAATCTCCTTGCGTAATTCTTGTCTTCATATAGTAAATAATATATTTAAGTACACTAAGCAAAACCTTAAACAAGGTTAATTTATCAATTTAGTTTTATTTATCACTTTGAAAGTGTTCACTTTCAAGTATTTGATACAAGTACATAGTACAAAACAAATTGTATTTTACTTTTACTCTTATTTCTTAATTGATATTATCAATAAGTGAAATACTATATTAATAAGTCAAGGATATCAGTATTCAATAATTTAATTCAGTGTTTCACGACCTTTTCATAGCAGATAATTTGATTTTAAAATCGACTTATGGATTTTCATCCAAAGATATGGACGTGTCGCCACTTCCAACTAACCACTCTAAGTAAAAAAACCATATCATAAGCCTATTATTCTTCCATAACCCATCACGAATTGAGTGACAAGTTTCTGACTTCTATTGAGGTGCTTCATTTTTTTGTAACCACGTTCGCTCCCGATGTGAAACATATGGACTACTAATGAAGCTTAGAAGAGAAGAGAAACTCTAGTAGAATAATTTCTATTGAATAATGCTTATTACTCAGTTACTCAATCTCTCTCTTACGGAGAGAGTGATGAGAAGGCTAAAACAGGAGTTGTGATTAGGCAATCGCTCTCACTACGATTGGGTGAGTGGAACAGGTTTTAATCTCTATTGTTGTTAATTATGCAAGTATTAAACTGTCCATATTGGAATTCGAACACGTAAACACGGCAACTGAAGCCAACAACGTTAACCGCTCGTCTAAATACATCACGTTATAAAGAGAGGCGAGAATGGTTTTAAAAAATCTTACGAAAAAACAACGTGGCACAAATAATTTAGCAGAAGGCTTCCTGTTTTTTTTTTCATGTGTTAAGTACCAGTTCTTATTATATTTTAAAAATAAAACACAATTTGTTTTGTACTACTCCCATATCTTTAAAAATGTGGAAGCGTATTGCGTTTTATTTTTACAAAAACTGGCATGTAAATCTTTCATTCGTTTGCTGATTTGAAACTGTGGCAAGTACTTTAGTGAGCACTTACCGACTTAAAAAATTGTAATCTCCCGTAGGAACAGTCTCTGGGGAAATCTTAACAAAGAGATTTGCAATAAGGTAGAGCATAATATCGCAGTGATATTTTTATTTTCCTCTGACAACATTTTCTTTTATTTTCTTTCATGTCTTTATATACTATTGATTGTAATACGATAAAAGTGATTGTAAACAGTTCATTTTATTATAAAACAAAATTTTGTTTTGTAGCGACTGATTGTTTAGTTAAATCAATACTGTTCCATCAGAGGTCAGAGCGTTTGACATTGGAAAGTGAAATGGTAAAATTTTATACATAATGTAATAAAAACGGGGCGTAGCGAGAAGCTAACCTTTATTTCTGTCCTAGATCTATCATTCTATCCTTACTCTCTTCGAAAAAAAGAGGTTGAGCTCAGTTAGTGGCAAGCAGAAAATTTCTGTTAAGATACCTTCATTAGGTGGTAATATGATCCACTTTTGGGAGCAGACATGCTAAAAGATATAAATATTAATTGAATTTTCATTATCTTGGTAGAGCTTTATCATAAATCGGTGAAAAATAGAAGTGTGTTTTTCTTTACAAAGGTTGTCAGGTATGTTTATTAGCTATTTCAGGATCACGCCACTGCCAGAACCGTTCTTATTTAGAATTGATTCTCCTTTGCAATAATAATGTAATAATCATACGGATAGATCGCAATCCTAACCATACATATGCCATTATTATGTGCAGTGGTAAAAATAGGGATTTGTGGCTTTATGGGAATGAATCATATAATTATGTTTATAAATATATATTACCCTTTACGGTAGCTAATATTATACATTACATTATATTTCCATAATATCACTTACAAGTTTAAAAAATAACAGTTATATAGTTATAATTTATAAGTACAGCGCACCGACTTTTGAATTTTAAAATACAATACACCAAAACAGAGTTTCACTCGAAACCTTTTTGCTTAACTTACTTCTAGAAACTTTATCCGAAACCTTTAATGTTTCTTGCGACTTTGTATTTACGATGATTGCAGGGTTTACTTTTAATAGATAACGTTATGTGTATATTTATTAAGTTTCTTGTGTTAGGTGAAACCCACTAAATATGAAATTAACCCTTTTAAAGAATATGAAATTAATGTTTTCTTGACTGAACATTAAAAAATAAGTTAAAACTGTAAATATTTTATGAAAATAAGTATTTTATATAATTATAGTAAATACAATACAAACATTACAAATTGTAATTTTATAACTTTTTTAGTGAAAAAAACTTTATTTTAAATAAAACACAATTCGTTTGTACTACTTCCACACGTTTATAATGATCAGGACCAGTAATCAATTGATAATGCTCGTGATGAGCGAAACCGGTCCAGATCATTATAAACATGTGGAAGTAGTACAAATGAATTGTGTTTTATTTAAAAAAATAATAGAGTTATATGAATTTCTTAACATAATTATTAAAACTAACGGTTTGAGTTTTCAAACCTCTTCTTAATGTAAAATTAAATTAAAAGATTGATAACTTAGTTATTCCACTTGGTTTATCACTAACGTGACGCGTTTCGTCTCTCACCATTATTACATTTACTCCCTTTGGGTTTTTCACATCTAGGTGCCAGTAATTGATTTGTAAATAGTGTAACAGTGTTTATACCCTACCCCCCTCCACACGTCCAGTAGAATGTAATAAAACCCACCCCCACCCTTTTAAGAATAAAATCATCGTTTACCTTAGAAATAAATAACCTTGCGATACGGTTAATCTGAGGATGCTTCTTAAAGAGGCGAAACGCGTCACGTTAGTGATAAACCAAGTGGAATAACTAAGTTATCAATTTTTAATTTAATTTTATATTAAAAATGAAGTTCCACAAAGTTACCGCCGAACCCATAGAAAGTACTCTTTTTAATGCTTTACTCATTACAAATTAATGTCTACACAATAGAAAAATTAGGCTTATGAATCAAAACACTGCCTTTTCAAAAATTCAATGTTGTGGGCATTTTTTCGCAAAACAACATGAGTTTTTAAGCTTTCAAGGCTATTTTTTGTATGTATACGTTTTATTTTGGGATGAAACCGTGCTTTGGTTGATTTCATCATAATATTTCAATCCATTTTAAGTCTCTCTTTCTAAGCTCATGTCTTTTCTAGCTATGACTTATTCTTGATAGCATGATTATTAATGTATTTTACTACGAAAACTATTTGATTACAGAATTTTTTTATGCTAAACAACAAACATAATTTAAATTATTTTTTCTAGAATTTTATAATTGCGTACATTCAAAACCACGTAAATATTTATACACCGATTGATAAATGTTTTTAATGATTGAATTAACATTTACTGAAACTCAATTATAATTTATAATCCATATTTAACTAAATACTTTACTATTTTTGCCTTATGTAACGTGGTAGAAAAATTACTATCTTTTGCTTTAATTATTTACTCTTGTCCACTTTTTGTTGCCTAATAATGTTAATATATTGCCTATGTAATCATAACTATTAGACGTTGTAATGACGAAAATAATCTGGAAGAATTTTCTCGCCATAAACATGGCATCATTTCTCACCCCCTAGACATGTGAACTACCTTTGTATACCTATACAGAAAAAAAATATTCTCTCTTTTATGTTGTAAGTGGAGAACCGTCTTCGTAAATCAAATTTCCTGCCCTTCGCTAGATAAGGGAGAAACGTGTACTGCATCGTAAAATAAAGACGTTTGATGATATATTTTGAGAGACAGGCAACAGACTTACATTATACATAATTTACTTTGACGAATGACAGTATGTATAAAACAGACGGAGGGAAAGAAAAATATATATATATTACAACTAGTTTAATTAACACCATGTTACTGACGAGGTTAAGGTAGATAATATTTTTAAAAAAATGTATTTAAATAATACTTTTATTTACTACCCGACTTCTCACGGGAAACAGGTCATTTAGACGTTGGCGATATTATGACATTATATTGGTTCTAGTTAGTGTTGAAAGTTGAAAATACCACCGTAAACCTAGCTCCTGTACCCACAAAATATAGTCCACGAATTAATAATAATGTTAAAAGTTGACAGTTGAAAATATCATCGTGAACCGTACCTCACGTAACACACACAAAATAGTTCATGAATTAATAATATTGTTAGATATTGGAAGTAGTTTTTGCTATATTTTTTAACCATATCCGTCGGAACATATGGCCATCACACGGTTCTTCCAAGACTACCTGTTCCCTGTCAGTCTTCTTGTTTCCTCCCAGGTCATCCCAGCGTGTTGTAGCTCCGGCAAATACATCCTATGGATGGTCATCGGCGACGGAAACCATCCAGTTCGTAGAAGCCAGGTCCATCGTCACACTCTTTCTGCTATATAGTAGAGATATAACCATGTCCACTCGCAATGAGCATGATTAGAACTGGTTGTTGTTTATACGCTCATACTCTTTTCGACGAGGGGAAGGATAGAGAGACGGCGTTAGGAAAATACCCGTAGTTAACTGTAAACAAAATGTTTAATATCATTCTTATTTCATCATAACTTATGTAAATTGCTGATTACTGATTTCAACTCTTAATCATACAATTTAAGTGCAAAGAATTGTCACTTAGGTAATTAACTTTATACCGTTCCTGTTCTGGCAAAAAATATTTTATTAACTTTAAAATGTCGTATTAAGAGATTAAATAAATAAACAAGACAAGATTAGACATTAAATAAACAAGACAATAAGATATTTTTTTCAAGCATCATTGCTCATCGAAGAAAGCCGAAATTTGAAAACGCAAATGAAATTGTACAATCTTGCAACTAGACTAATTTTGCAACTTCGCTTGCGTCAATTGCTCAGCTGTTATTACATAATTATTTCTTTACCATGTCCGATCCCAACGTGGAACATATGGTCTCCTAATGGAGGTATTTTAACAGAATTTTTCCATGAGAACTGCTTGTTACTCAGTCGCTCAACCTCCTTTTTTCGAAGAGAGTAGGGATAGAAGGATAGGGTTCGGACAGGACTAGTGGTTAGCTAATCGCTCTCGCTACGCCCCGTGAGGATCGGATGAGTGAGGAGAGGGGTTTTTTTTAGACATCACAAACACTCAGACTACGAACCGAAATCCATAAATCGATTGAAAGATCAATTTATGAAAACCGTCCGGACCGGGAATTGAACCCGAGACATTCGTAACAGTAGTCCATGACGCTACCAATTGCGCCACGGTCACCAACAATAGAATCAATTGCTCAGCTACCATAACATAATTATTTCTTTATCATGTCCGCTCCCAACGTGGAGCATATGGCCTCCTAATGGAGATATCTCAACAGAAGCTTTCTATGAGAACTGTTTGTTACTCAGTTGCTCAACCTCTCTTTTTTTCGAAGAGAGTAGGAATAGAAGGATAGTACTAGGACAGGACTAGTGGTTAGCTAATCTCTCTAGCTACGCCTCGTTTTTGAGAATCGAATGGGTGGGAGGTAGTTTTAGACATCACAAACTTTCATGACTGCACCGGGACTTGAACACAAGACATTCGTAACTGTAGCCAACGCCTTTACCAACTGCGCCACGATTTACGATATTTTAATATACCATTTGAATAAATGTTATAGACGTACAAATATTCTACATAGATTTACTCAAAAGTGTTATTTCTGAATATTTTTGGCAGAAAGTTCGACGTAAATTTTCCTCGTCATTTTAAGATTAAAATTAAATACTGATTATAATGCATTAGCTTCAAATGCCCGCAATCAGTAATTTAATGCGTTGACCCAAATTCATTTTAGTTGTTGGACTTCAAAGTTATTGACAAGTCTGGTATTATCATATTCAATTAATTATGAGTGATATGGGAAACCAAATGAGCCCTGCTCCATAAATAATATATACCAATTGGATTAGTCACATTCAACGAAAAATGTAGGTTCTCGTGATAATATCGTTTGATGTTGGTACTGTATTATTTAATGCCCAATTATTTTTTATAAGAATAGCACGCTTGAGTAACATATTAAGTCTATTAACACCATATTTTTAAAGTGAATAACAAAACGTATATAATAATTAAATACTGCGTTTACTCGGTTGTGAAAACTGCCGATCGATCTTATTATTATAGATATTGATGGATTTTATCGGCTATCGCATCTGTCTTTATTGCACGCTTACGTTTCGAAACATATGTTTATGTTTTATAGTATTGGCTACAATTGATAATTACTATTTACATATATTTTACTTGTACTTTTGTATAAGATAAGCCACAACTATTCACTCGTTTTCCTTACTACTCATACGATATGGAAAATAGAGCACAAGGAGAAAGATTAACTACTTGTTCTTTTCCATTGCCACCCTTCTATTCTTACCATGTACGAAAAGAAAGATCAACCGACGGAGAACTTCTGTTGAGATACCTTTATAGATATATATATATATATATAATCAGACTACGAGTAATGCTCGAATCATAATTTGATCAAACGCCTAGAAATTATGCTAATCGTAAAAAGCGACGTCATTTCGTTCACCGCTGTCATTTTATCTTCAATATTTTGTGCGCAATGGTATCGCTTTTACACTAATATTCTATATCATCTTAATTTTATCATCGATTGAGATACATAAACAATCCATAAATCATTGATTTCGAAAATTCTACATATTATAAGATGATTTTTAGTTGAAATTAATAATCATTCAGTTACCTTACGATTGATTGGTAAAAAAATCGTATTAACATTAATCGTAGCATTAGCAGTAATAATTTATTATATTTTAGAAGCAGACAAAGATTTACTTCAATCTTTGTCCTTATATTCATACTGTTTTATTATCGTCTATTGTGGACAGAGCTGAGCATTTTGCCTACAATTTGAGGTACGTCCACAAACGAGAACCCTTTCATTTCGTTGTAAAAGGCAGGAAAACGCTTGTTAGAATTATTTTCCTTGCGGCAGAAATCGTCAACTGACAGTTTTTCTAAAAAAATAATACCTGATCCTATTTTTGCTCGATATTTTTCGTTTTATTCATGTTTAGGTTTTTTTGTCTTGTTTGTATACAGAATTCAACACAGATATTCAACACAAATGAACTAAATCGGCCAAAGAGTAAATGGCTTTCTACAAAATTAAAAAAATCGTAAAATCCCGTACCCTTTCTGAGCTGAAAAGCGGAAGCTTACACAAAGAAATTGGTTGAACTGACGTTAACTTGGTAAAACTCAACTATAATAAAGTAAAAAGAGCAGTATAGTTGAGAGCTTTTTCGGTATATACTTTCAAGTCATTTTCAAAACAATGTAAAGTGTTAAGTTTCAGAACAATTTAATAATATGAATATTATGTTTTTCGGCATCATACAGTCGTTAGAAATATGCTCCTGACTGTAGTTCTGACTATAGTGTAATGCTGAAATATCTATCGGCTTAACTTTATAATTGGAAAGAAATACTTTGCCAGTTTTGCCTTACTATACATACTATACATCGTAAACTTAAACGAAATACAATATTTCAATAGCTAATGTGGTGAAATTGTCTCATTGAAATACTTTTCACTGTACTTAAAAAAATCCCTTCCACTCATCCAGGTATGGATGTTTGTGTGATGTCTAAAATGTCCGTCCACCCGCCCGATCCTGCAAACGGAGCGTAGCGAGAATGATTAACTTACTACTAGTCGTGTCCTAGCTATATCCTTCTATCCCTACTTTTTTCTAAAAGGGAGGTTGAACAACATGGTATTAAACAGTTCTCGTAGAAAACTCCTTCGTAAATAAATTCCATTAAGAATCCATATGCTCTACATTGGGATTCCACATTGGAACAAAAACTGAAAAGAAATATTTCTAGTGGATAATTTGGTGAACATATAATATAAAAATAAATTTCTTTACAATGGATTCTAATAAGTCGTTACTATAAGAAATAAACACTTGCCACGTGCTCTAACCAAAGATTTAACAACCCTGTTAAAAGCGTAGCGCGAAATGGCGACGTCTACTTGAGCACGGCGACATAAATTGCGCTTAAGAGATTTTATTTTCTTGCATTGTTCTGCTTTTTCTTTACCTTGTCCAACAATATGTTGTCATTCTAAGGTTTTACGAAATGAAAGATGGCGCAGCCTTAGGAAACTTTCATTAAATACAGGTATAAAGAATAATATACTTTTATATTTATAATAACCGCTACGAAATTATGTTTCACAGCAAATAAATCCCGTCTTATTTAGCTTTATTGAATTCTTTGTAATCGCTGATATTAGTTTTTTTTTTAAATAATTTTTACTTCTTGTGTTACAGTGTAACTAAAAATACTTTTCGTTAGCTGCGTTATGCGAAAAAAGAGATTAATCAATTAACATTACAAAATACATCATTAAGGACACATACATGTAATATTCGTAAAAGAAAACATTCATTGACTTCCTTATTTGTTGACATTACCAAATATAGGCATCCATCTTGTTTGATAAGGGAGACGCAGTGAATTGAAAGTACAAGAGATTTATGAGTAATAAAAAAAACATACGAAGATTAGGGGCGTTAACGTATACATCATAATTTATAAATTTACCAAGCGGTAATGGACACACAACAAAATTTAAGGTGTTGTGAAAATCTTCAGGCAATGACATCTTTTAATAAGAAAAAATGTTAAATGATTTCTTTATAAACATTTGTTTGCTTGATGAAATTAAGATTTGTAAAATTTTGTAAATGTCTCAGTAAGTTAAGCCATTTTTAGCATACTATTCCACTAACGTGCTACTAAATAGTGTGCCAGTGACTATGCTCTTTTTTCAATTAGTTCGTTTATCAAAACATAAGTGCTCTATTTAATTTTGAAAAGCATTTTAAACATTGACGAAAATAAAAATAGTTTAAAGGTCTTTACCCGAACTTAAGAGGAAGGCGTAGGTTTTTCTCTTATTTCGCGAAAATCGTTAATCGTTTATCGTCGCCTAAAAAATATGAAACGTCGAAATATTTTTTTTCTTTTTATAATTTCATTCTCAAAGTGTTTGTTTACACTATGGCTCTTTTGTTTAAATGGAAATAGTAAAGTTTTCAAGCCTGTCTAGCAAAGATTCGACACCTGTTTTTCATAAATGCTTTTATTTGCTTTACGCAGTGATTATATTAGGGTTTACTGTAGGTTATCGAGATTTGACGTCTGAAACAAAATCGTAAAACTTAGAACTTAAATATTTTTAAGAAAGTGATGCGAAGGGAATTTGTAATTTATTGAATATAACGATGTTATAAAGATTTTTGAAATGTACCAAAGAGTTCGTTTTCTTGCACTTTTTCTGACTGATATTTAAAGTAGAATTATACTGAATACATTCTTAAAAAAAAATAGAGCAACAATAAATTATATCATATACGTATTTTATCAAACAATCAATAAGAGTAATAAATAGTAATCATTTTCTTGGGTTTTTTTTTTATTACTTTCCACTGTGATTAAGTCAGTTTCTGTCGTCTGCCTCGAAACCACACTCGTTATTTCTTTAGATTACATTTAGGCGCTATTATAATCGGTAAATAATTTTGTAAAATATTATTTTTGACATGTGATAAAAAATTGAACGATTTTCGCGAAATGAGAATAAAACCTACTTATTTGCCTTAAGGAATGACGTTTAAAACTTTTTCCGACATCAAACTCGCTGCTCTGTGAAGTTATAGGAAGACCGTTTAACGATTAAAAATTAGCTTGAATAAAATTTTATTTAATGTTGACTATATTTATTACATTATCATTCAACTATCACGCATTTTTACAGACTTATGTATCAATAAAACCTGAAAAGGCTTAACGAACAAGGAAGTCTTTGGAACCATTCGTCAGCTTATCGCTCTCTGTTTACCAGGTTTTAAGAACCAATAAAGTGATTAATAGGAAACGTCAATGACATCTATATCTATTGAGTTAAGTTCTCAAACTGATGGAAAAATCAAGACATGTAAGAAATTTTCAATTCGCGTATACGAACCCTATATCACTATATGATTAGATTATGTGCAGGAGAGGAATCGTTATAAGCTAATTGCTCTCTCTTCCCCAAGTTTTTGAGATTGGATGATGTGGATTGTAAAATACATCTCTGAAATCTATGAATAACAGCTAGATTAATAAACTATAAAATAAACGTATGAAATTATTTATTTGGGAATACGAACATTAAAGCATAACCACTCGGCTACGGCGACCATTACTGAAGATGTATAAGTTCTTATATGCTATTCTGAAAAACGTAAATTGGTCCAATAATTTTTCCAGATAAAAACTAGATTATTGAATGTGTTTGATATTTTTTTCATGTTACTTTGTACGTTATTAAATATTTTTTTTAATTGAATGAACAATGACATTTTGAAAATGTGCTTAAAATCAAAGCTTTTAAGAAAGATGAATGATACTTTAGTCTTATCTAATAGGAATGTATCGAACATTATATAATACTATTATGACAACTCAATCATTTATTAGAATATATTTTACAAATTTACGTCTTTTTTCGTTTGTTATAGTAAAAATCTTAATACACCATTATTTCGAATGTCCGGAATAATATCTACGACACGTAGAGGGTCTACGAGTGGCGTAGCCTCACAACGGTATGCTCAGATATGAATCAGATATGAAAGTTTTTTTTTATTTAACTTAGCATAAAAATCTTACAATGATACCATCAAATGCTTGGTTTGTGAATTTATCTACATTCTGTATAGGTACCTATAATGTAGGTACCTATTATTAATGATTTTTTTATTGTTAACATATAATCGTCGGTGAAAAGATATTATAATATATCGAGGACTTAGTGTCAAAATATTGTGCTTACAGAATGTTTATTACTGGAAAATTGTTTTTTATCAATTATACAAAGATGTTTAAAAGAAATATCCTGTACGGTTCTTACTTTCATTGCAAATCGCGAAGATGGTCAGTCAATCATATTTACACGTCTTAGCGTCAGTGTGTACACATTTCTCTGCATTAAAAGCAGTTCAATATAAATTGACCGTTATTTTAGTATGACATTTTTCATAATTCAACCCCGACTGAGGGTGCTTAATGGAATTTCAATATGATATTTGAATTGTTGAGATTTTGTACATTTTCATTTATTTTGTCACTAATGACCCGGGTTTCACCTTTCGGCATCTTCAGGCATTCGAGCACACGAATGAACTCGAGCTGAGACAAGTCATAGTTTATAACAATTATATACAAGATAGATAAGACAAATCTTATCCCTGAGTCTAAGAAGTTAGCATCTGGAATAGTCCCGACACATGTGTTACTGGTGAAAATAGGGGGTTTTAAATGCAATTCGAAGAACTACGTACTCAATTACAACTAATGGGCTATGTCAGGGTGTCTGTCGAGTTCATTCGTGTGCTCGAATGCCTGAAGATACCGAAAGATGAAACCCGGGTCGTTACTGACAAAATACATGGAAATGTACAAAATATCAACAATTCAAATATGACATTCGTTATGACATACATATAAATATAGGGTGGTTTTGAAATTTTGTTTTTAATTGGGGTTGGGCTGGGCTTAGAATAATTCAATTGTGGTAAAGGAGGCTATGGATTTAATTAGCTTAAGAAAAATCCCTTTAATAACTCCGCTTAGCGATTATAAATTTAAATTGCATCCCAATCTCAATAACTTTCTTTTAAATGACGTTTCTAAATAATATGGTGTTTTTTTTTCAGAAGCAGGCGGGATGGCGGGTGGTGGCCGTCTCCAGGCTTGGCGGGAAAGCCGACGACTGGTCTTGGCCATCGTAGCGGTAGCTCTTCTTCTAGACAACATGCTGCTTACCACAGTCGGTAAGAATAAGAAGTGATTGTATCTTCTTTCAGGCCACCAGTCCATGTATTCCTTGATTAAAACCTAATTTATTTTGTTAGTCAAGTTTACCAGCAAATATAACATTTATCGATTGTACAATGAATCATATCTTTGTATCACAAATAAATTTCAATATTTACAATCAAATAAACACAGCTGAATCGATAAAGATGATTATAGGCATATGAAGAATCTTTTGGTATGTGCACTATTGAATAAAAGGTGATATCACACATAAAAAATTCATTTTAGTAACATAATAAATAAATAAATCATTGTTTAATGTCAATAAAAGATTCAGTTTTAAGACGACCTGGAAAATTACCCACAAGATTTACAGAAACATTTGAGCGAGTGTCAAGAAATAAATATTTCATTGTTTGCTTTACTTGTATTAGATAGATGGAAAGAGAACATTCCCTATTTAACAGTTAACATAATAAATAAATGTCTTCCATTTTAAATTTATCGTTTTTTAGTAACCAGGTCACCGTCTTAGTTACATTAACATTTTTTCATATCCAGAATAATTCTCGTTGTCTTCAATGAAAACTGAAAATTCAATACAACTGCATTTTTTTCCTAGAACACAAATGAAATTTCCAATTGCGACGAAGTTGGAAGTGGTTTTAGTCTTTTTTACCACTTAAACTTATTCTTTACTCTCAGCAGCTGATCAGTATATAAGTATTTCAGAGATCTGCTCGTTTTACACATTTACATTCAATTGAAGCACAAGACCATAATCTAAATCGTCTTTTTAATTTAGGCGTTTAGTTCGAAAAGTCGTTATATAGAAAAAGAAGACCGTTTTTATTTCGTTATTCTTTTATAATAAGACTTCATTAGATAATAATATAAAGCATACAATTCTCATTATTAAAACATCATAAAATTATAATGCTTTCGTAAATATCTGAATTTATAACAAAAATATGTATTAAAATTGAGAGCTTCGTTAATTTACAATATTTATGTTGAATATGAATTTTGTCGTAGAAAGAATCGGCGTGAAAGAGTGAATATAAAAATTTTGAAAACACTATGGAAAAGCATATAGCGAGATTAAAATTTGCAGACGATAAGAGAAACTGGATCTGTTGTGCAATGGTCAACGTCGTTGGCTTGGGTTACGAATTTACGGTTACAGTTTCATAAATTGATTTTTTAATCAATGGATTTCTGTTCGAACGTCGTATTGAGACTACAAATCCTGTCCTAGCCATATCTTACTACCTCTACTATATATAAAAAAGAGACGTTAAGCAACTGAGTAACGAGCAATTCTCATAGAAAAACTTTTGTTGAGATACCTCTATTAGGAGGCCATATGCTCCGCATAGAGAACGGATATTGTTTTTAAAAAGATGATAAGTATAAAATTACTTGGATAGGATAAAAAGTTAAATCTAAGATTATTTTTTTAATATTTTAACTAATCTTATTCATCAATCTGGTCTATATAATATAGTAGGAACATTTGATAAATAGCGTATTTTGAAATCATGCTTCTCAATTACGTTAATTTAAACGGAGAGTGAGCGAATATTTCAAGGCAGAAATTTACTTTATTTATACATCAATAGAATATTAATGCCATGCAAAACTAGCTGTAATTGATGAAGGAATCCTCAATCAAGCGAGTAGTGTGCAAAAACGTCTTGGGTGTGATAAAAGGGGCATTGTTTATACCATGTATAACTAGCGTCCGGTACTAATTCTTTTGGGATCGTGAGAAATTGCCTCGCACAGCTGTTTGTAATTGCTTATCACAGTCAAACTGAAAACTGTTGCCTTTCGAATAGGACTTGGAGATCATTGTCATATGACCGCATTTGTATAATATTTCCTATTGCCGTATTCCAGTGCATTTGCTCAAAAGTTAACTAACGCGTGTTATGAGGTAGTCAGCAAGACGCAAAGTATGTAACATAAACGTAACAAATAAAATTGTAAATACACAAGCATTTTTTAAGCAAATAATTGTGTTTCTCGATTCAAAAGAAAATCATCAATTACATGAATTTATAAACAAAACGATAATGGTTATGACATCAAATAAATACATATTATAACACGAATAAAACTTTACGATTTTAAAATGTTGTACACTGTTTTAAAATTTTAACAAGGTAATTATGAAAACAGTGACGCATTTTTTCTTCTGCTTATTCTCCAAGCAAAAATGTCGTGATCGTTATCGATAAATTTAGTTTTGGTTTAATAACAACATTTTTTTTAATTTATCAAAACAGTTATAAATGTATGACAATGAAACTGAACAATAAAAATAATAATAAATCATCAAAATCAAATCTAGAATATTCTTCAATGGATTGCAATCTATAATTAAACATTATTAGTAAAGTTTCTATCAGTAAACTAGTCTCCGATGTCTAAAAGCAATTAAAAGTTTTCTCACATCTGTTTCTGACGATCCCATTGCTTTTTACAATAAATTTTGATGATTTTAAAAATGATTCAAATCTTTATTTGTTTATTTTTGATTAAAATTGTTATTCCAATGCTGGAGTTATTTAGTATATTTATCACGTGTTGCTTATCTATTGCTGCCTAAAGAAAAAAACAATTCAACAGAATTATTTTGAGTTTGAGATAACATACATTTCTAATAAATTATTCTGTAAAATAAATATTAGGCACCTATTACAAAAAAGTTTGTTTCTTTCACAATAATAATTTCGTTGATTCTTTATTGAAAAATACAGGTTGGTGACGCGCCATTTTTAATAGACTTAAATACGTACAGTCTGCATGAGCATGTTTCTGAAAAGAGTGTAACAAATGCATCTTATATTTCTATATATAAAGACATACATTTTCACATTCATGTGTAAAGGATAATGCCGTATACTTGAATTATGTAGACTCTTTTTAGAATTTGATTTGATTTAGTAAAATATTCAGTATTTAACAATAATTCTCTCTTTCCAAAAATTTTTTTTTATTTAAATTAGAAAAGATTCTAGATTTTTTCGTAGAATGTAACGTACAAAATTTTTATAATAGAAGATAAGACTCATCTTTTGGCGATACAAATTAAAAAAGATTTTTATATTAATTTATAAAGATTCAATTAAAATTTTGTTTTAAAATATTGATACAGCTTTTAGTGAACCAATATCTAATATAAAATAAACAATAATTACATTTTTTATTGCGTTTTCAATCTTCGTCTATTTCTTTTAGGAAAATAAATAAATTAACTTTCAAATGAAAGATAACAACATAATAATAATGAATTTCACATTTATTTAATCAGAAGTGATTCCAGAGGTGAAACAGAAAAAATCTTGTTCTAGAATATAATGAGACAATTCCCCGAGAAGATTATTAATTACTTCTCCCGCCTGACCCAATTATTATTTTATTAATGCTCTCTGAAATTATGAGCAGCTTCAGCCAGCGTCCTAAACACAGTCCCGTACCTAGGCCTTGAATGTCAATAAACAGAACTCCGATAAACAGAAGCGGCGGCAATTTATCAAGTTACCTTCAACAATTAAAAATATTTTGTTGTCTTCTAATGCAATTTTAGTTATAGCTATTTCACGTTATAATCTGTTAATTATTACCGCATAATCGATCCTGTTTTCCACTGTTTTTTAAGCGTTTTGAGATAAAATCGAAATAAATAATATGCGCAAACTGGACCAATAAATTGATGATTTTTTTCTCTATCTGGAAATAATTGAAAAAGCTATAAAAAATATTTGTATTTTTCCTTATTGTGGTAGGGGGTTTTCCATAAATAACACCACATGACTGAGATACACTTATACATAAAATCGTACTTATATAATTGAATTTAACAGTGGAATAGTAGTATTAATGAGATTTATGTGAGTCAGTGTAGTTAGTGTAGGTTGAAGAACCAAAACGTTTGGAGATATATTTAATACATGATCCGTCCATATTTCGTGACATCATAATATATGAATGGACCTTATTCAAGATTAATCAACATTTTTATTTATATATATAACCTTAATGCGGATCTGCAAAAAAACGTTTGCTGTATTAATTTTATCATTTGGTTCTGATGAGAAAATTACACCGTTGTATCATTCTTTACGTTTTTTCTAGATAAAATTTACGACGATAAGGTTGTGATAACAATTTTCCCGACATTTTACCCTTAACACAGTACCCACTAAGTTTTTTAATTATAATTTATTTAATATATCTTTTAGTACGTGTTGTAATTCCAGAATAGGATTGAAATGCTGATCACAAAAAAACACAAGCAATATTCCTATCCTCTTGAGTATTTTTTTCCGATCGTTGTCCATGTCTAGAATCTTTTATACAAGTGATATTTCTTAATAAGTGAGTTGCGTTATGAATCTTTGCAATAGAGTCCTGTAAATTCTAATGTTTGCAAATACGGTATTATAAGTAGGGAGTGTCGATATAATAGTGGCTTACATCAAGTGGCCGGGTCAGAATTTGTAAACCTAAAACCAATGTAAAATGATATTTCCCTTCCAAAATGTGGTAAAATTATTTTTCTAGTTTACATCATTTAGCCGAGACCTGCTTTATCGTCTTTAAAATGAGATCCAATCCTGAACTCATTTTAGTATTTTTTGAGGGTTACATGAATCGGCCAAAACACCGTCGATATATTATGTTTAACGAGTAATATTATAATTCGTCCTCTCTTTTCTACAGAATGACCGGAATAGGAAGACTTATAGTCAGCTAATCGCTGCCTTTATACCTCGTTTATATTGGTCAAAACACAGTCGATATTTTGAAATAAATACAAAAAAACTCTCATACTAAACATATAAAACAAATTCTGAAATAATTAAATAAAAATTCAGTATAGCACACTTCCATGCATTTTGTCACTAACGACCCGGGTTTCGCCTTTCGGCATCTTCAGGCATTCGAGCACACGAATGGACTCCAACTGACTTATATTGAAATTCCATCAAGCACCCTCAGTCGATGTCTTAAATTATTCAGTATAGCAATTTTTTTTTAATATTTGATTAAAATATAATGTATTTCTTGTAAATACCCGCTTGTGACTAGGGTTACCGATTATTTCTAAGATAATGCTGGTACATGTCACAATAATTACTTAATTAAGTTTAAATTTAAGCATATTATCGAAAGTTTTACGTGCCAGAAAGAAGTGATGAAAGTTGGTGAAATTTCATTATAATTCTACGACATACAATCGGGATTTATACTACGTATCGGAAAAATCCCGATCAATGCGAGATATTTGACAACCCTACTCATGACCATGAGAATTTCAACATAAATCATAATAACACCTGTTGCCTCATTTAGAAATTTACGTTGATATATTTAATGTTTTTGTCCTACTGGCTAAACAATAAAATTGGTATTGCACGGAGTAAAGATGTCTTCATGAGATACTAATATTTTTCAACACGTCAATATTTCTGTTCGTTTGCCACGTTATATTGGAAATTAGAGAGTGACAGTTTGAAATGATTGCCATTTCAGAGTTTTGGTATTGATATTGATTTATATATTGATCTCAACACAAAATTTCACCCAAAGACACGTTTTACGTTAGGTATTTCACCACTCATTCCGTGTGTATTTGACTCAATTAACGTGTTTTATTTGTTTAATCTTTTTTAAAACATCCATGTATCATATCACTTCGAATCCCTTAAGCGGTACCATTTCTTCAATCCCGCTCTGTTTCGTGCGATCAGTGCCAGTCCGGTGGCTTTTAACACCATTGTAGAACTGGACTTGATTTTTTAGATTAACACATTTTGGCGCAATACAAAGACGAAACCATTCTCGATCGAGACGGGAAGCATTGTTTCAATTTATATTACATTTCTTAAATAAGACATTAAGGTTCACCGTACTAGCTTCTTTAATCACTTTTAAGGTGTCATCAATTGATAATCCTCGTGATAAGTAAAATCGGTCTGATCAATATTTATAAAATGTGAAATAAGCACAAAAAAGTGTTTAAATTTTATAAATAAAAATCTTCATCCTGGTTGTATTGAATTTCCAAGTACATACACCTGAAATAAAAACATTTTCGTCTGCGTTATTGTAGTGTTATTTTGGCGCCAATGTTAGGTCATTTAGACGTTGGTGATATTTTGGAACTGGCTTATGTTGAAAGTTGAAAATATCACCGTGGACTCTACCTACCTTATGTAAACAAAAGGCAGCTTAAACGAATGCGCATAACATTATATTAAAGTGAGAAAGGGGATATTATAAATAATATTATTAATTTAATAAAAATAAAAATCAATTATGACGTCATGGTTCATCCCCAACAAGTAAAAATCAAACGACAAATTGCTCCATATCAGTAGCGAGCTTGATAACACATAAGGGTCTAATGTAATTTTTGTACTTCAATATTTAAAAAATACATATATTTTCATAAAAATTCTTTGAAAATAATCAAATATATTTTCCAGTGCAATGCCTCTACAATCTAGAACACTGATAAAAAAGTTTATTACAAAGGAAATTCAATTTAATTGCTGGGCTTTCTAGTGGATCGGTACTTCATATCTCATTTCCTAGCTAGAGCGTATCTGTCAAAATACACCGCGACCCGGAAATTTCAAACATAATAAATATTTATTTATTATTTAACATGAATTTTCCAATTGGAAAAATATGAACTTCTTGTAAAGCATATCAACATAAGTCTTTGTACAATTGATTTGTCAGTCTGTCAACTATTTTTAGAGTATTTGTTCCTTAGTTTTCAATATATTATCTAAGTTTCATACACAGACTGACGGCTTCTTAGAATATTAACTACGCAAAAAAATATTCACTCTTTAAAGATCTTTTAAATTTCGATATCTATAATATTTCTGTAATAATTATCGATGGGCACAAAAAAAATATTTTATAAATACTATGAATCGAAGATTTAATGTCACCCTGCACATTTGCGATGTAGAATTCAACATAGCCTTTGTGAAGAGGGTAGCTGTCAAGTGCAGTGGCGTAGAAACGTTCGATATGCGGGCACTCTGTTCTCAGCGCTAACTAACTACACCAATGGACTTCTATTCAGCGAAAATACGTGACCAGTGATAATAAAATCATTGCTTTTGAATTAAATCTACCATTGCGTGTTAATTATACACTAATTATATATAAAATTATGACAATGATGTTAACGAAAATGTCATTATATCAAGTGGCTGTATTGGAAATTCGCATTGACCGGAACGGTCCTGCACCATTTATTTATCATATTTATGTAAATCAACCATCTAAAACTCGCGGCCCAGCCAATATAACGATATGTAACAAACATTTCAAAAATATTTCTAATATCAGGAAGGTCAGGAAGAAAAGGAAAAAACACTGTCGTTGTTCTTTTTTTTCGTGCCAACATACAACCAAAACCTATTTGGCCAGGTAAGCTTTTGAGTTTTACATGCTTGGTGTAAATTAATTAATTTCAAATGGGCATAGTGATGAAGTAAAATGTTATATCAGTTAAAATAATCTAATCGTAATTCTCAAACATTGTTTTCATTAAACTTCAGCCTCATTACGAAATATTATTATATTATTTATGATTCTGTTGCTGACTCGGCTATGGTCGCTTATTTTATAAAACTGCGGTTGCAACAATAATATTTATTTAGTTGTGACATTACTTGTATCCCCTTTCCAAACATCCCACCCTTTGGACAGTGCTGTTTAAGTCATAGGGTAGTGCGGGGCCATTTTGACATATTTGAGTGGATAATAATTCTATCACTTGCCGAAATACCTAAGTCCAATCGTGGTAATTAGTAATAAATAAATCAAATTTTGTCACCTCCATCAATATAGTGAGGTGAATTTCGTTTTGGCACGTCTCTCTCAGGCTGTAGTTTGTGAAACTACAAGCTACAGATTCTAGGTTGACGATATATTGTAAAAAAATGTTTACTTATATGCACCAGTTTTATTTATTATGCTTTGTTTTATTTTCTGTTGAAATTACTAATTATTATATTGGTTATGTTATTAACTGCTTAGATTTTCATTCTCCATTGTTTAATTTATTTAAGGCAATATGATTAAACGTACACAACGCCATGTTTTCTGTCTGAAACACGATCGAGGACAATGAGATAAAAATTAAACACAAAAGTTAAAGAACGAACCAGGGCATGCAATCCCGGGCCCTTTTTATTATGCCGCGATTCCGGTATTGGTCATAAAAAGTAATTTCGTATTTTAAATCGTGTATTTAAAATTCAATGTGTGTGCATTATTGCCTCAATTACGTTGTAGTTTATCAGGAAGTATTTTTTTGATGTATGAATTATATTTTAACATTTACAGTTAATCCCGTAATCCCGGGATTGATATTTAGAAAATGCTGGGATTGGAAGCTCTAGCGCGAAAGTACCGATTAGGTAATTCTGCATTAAAGAAGTTTTATCAAAAATTTTTGGTTGGTTCTGTTACAGTGCCCATAATACCGGAGTTCCTATACGACATCAGGCACCCGGATGCACCGCTGAGCTCGCCCGTGGGCCCTCCACCGCCCCCCACCCCGGCTTGCACCTGCCCTAATAGCAATGGAGGACTCGGTAACATCACGCAACCCAATGGAAATGATACTGCAGGTAAAAGACAAATATTGAATATCTTAGTAATATTGTGAAAGTCTGCGCTCATAAGAGCGAAGCTACAAAAAAAAAAACAATTTTATTTTAAATTCTTATTCGCTGGGGAATTATTTTGACATTAATTTTGCGGCTCAATTCTTGAAATCAGACATTGAATTCGTACACAAGAAATTTGCTAATTGCAGTTTGTACAACTTCGTCAACTTTTTGCCATGAAAAGTTTGTTTTAAAATAACTCATAGCTTAAAAAATATATCAATATCTATTGAGATTATCTAATTTTTACTATATCTAATAATAAGTGAAAGTTTTTATTTAATTCTTAATAAATTACTAATAATTTACATACTGATTTTGTATTTTGTAAGGTATGGCTTTCAAACCGATAAATTTCTGCATTTATAAATTATTTCTTGTCTGAGAACATGATATAAGATTTAAATAATCTTTCAGATAATAGAGTTTTTAATAATCATTGTTTTATTAGTTTTTAGCTGTTCAAATTTAATGTAATTTAATGAATACATGCATTTAAATTCAGTATTTTTGGAATTCTAAATTCTAGTCGATTTTAGAGATGTCACTGTCAGCAAGTACAAGTTACCAAATATATTGATAAAAAAGTCATAATAATAAAACTAATATTAAGCCACTGTCAATATTCAAACAATTAAAGTAATACTGATTGCTGTATAAGAATAAATTCTTTATTATTCAAATCTTCTACAGAGCTTATAAAAATTGACCCAAATTCTTAAATTATTAGTGATGATAAATTAGTTTTTTTACAATATTTTTCTACTCCATAACATACAATACAATTTGCAGTTTATTTTTAATTAATTAATACGCTGTTTATTTTTTTTATAATAGTTAACATAACAGCATTGGAACAGGCCAGGCATAAGGAACTGGTTGAAGAAACTGTCGAAGTGGGAATAATGTTTGCTTCGAAAGCTTTCGTACAGCTACTCGCCAATCCTATTGTTGGACCATTAACTCACAAGTAAAAATATATTTAAAACTACTACATTAATGATTATTTTCCAAGAATTTTGTTTATTTCGGTTAAATGTAGAATCCTGTGGAAAATTGAAATATTTAATTTCTTCCGTGGAAAAAATACTTTATGAAATTGAGGGAGAAGGGATATTTTTTAATCGTAATATTACGATTAATCGCACCCTGAATATTAAATGGTAACTAGTTTTTCATGGAGACTGAAAATTATTTGATAAGAAAAGAAATGGAAGAACACCTCAAAGTTAACCAAAATCAAATTCTCTGAAAATATGTTTCATATTTTTTAAATATTTTTCTATCTAATGACATCTTTTAATGCTCACTAAAAGTTATTGCCTGCTACAAAATCATTTGATTTTTGATATTGCTTAAAATTATTAATGCTTTATTTCAGGATCGGATACAGCGTCCCCATGTTTACTGGATTTATTATCATGTTTATATCAACCCTAAGTAAGAAACAAAATTTATATTATATTTATAATAAATATATCAATACACATTCAATATCACGACAATTAAAGTACCAATATTGATTTCAATTATGTGCTGAACATTCCAAAGATGGCATTTACATTTTCTTAATAACTATGAAATAAAATTACAACAATAATGATTTTTTCTGATTGAGTGTAAAAACTCGCTTCATTAACATTCATGATATCAATATTTTTTCATAATTAAACGCACTGTTCATGGGCACTTTAGTTAATTTTCTCTGGTAAAATATTATATTTTCAGTCTTTGCTTTTGGGCGATCTTACGGAGTGCTTTTTATGGCTAGAGCACTTCAAGGGATTGGCTCTTCATGTTCTTCTGTTTCCGGTATGGGGATGTTAGCCGAACGATATCCAGATGATAAGGTATATATTTGTCTCTCTAAATATTTTATAACACTTCCACACTTCATGTGTGTCAATAAAAAATACTGACCTAATAAATAAAAACGCAGCTAATGGCAAAAAGTATATAATTATTCTGATTAACTTAACATGAACTACTGTGATTTCAAGCTTAGTATTTTTTTAGAAAACGGTAATATTATTGACTGTCAATGTTTACGTTTCATTGCTAGGAATATGCCTTTTGATGTAAGCTTCCTTTTTATTTATGACAATTGAAAAGCAATCTTGAAAACTGTATTATTGTGACTGCTTTGTTAAACAACTGAAATATCTGAGTAGCACATCTTTTGCCAATAATCCAAGAGTGATTTAATGAAAAAAAGGATTTTATATTTTCAACTGAATTTTCATGGAGACTGAAGATTATTTGACAAGAAAAGAAACGGAAAAACACCTCAAAGGTTTACCAAAATAAAGCAATATCTTTGTTGATTAATTGAAAGACACATCATCAGAACTACAATAGTTTGAAGCTGAAATTGCTATCAACCAATTCATGTAATTTTTTAAGAACTAAATATTTTGATATTTACCTTTTTATAGTGGAGACAAAGTAAATGAAAATTCAATCAATAAACACTAGCGATTTCTTAAAAAATCCCACTATTTATGTTAAATAAGAAGAAGCTATTTTTGCTTATTCTGATAATATTAAGACTTTCACTGTCATAATGTGTTTCGATTTGTTCATATTCTAGGAACGTGGTAACGCTATGGGTATAGCTCTCGGAGGTTTGGCATTGGGTGTACTTATTGGACCACCATTTGGTGGGGTGATGTATGAATTCGTTGGAAAGTCGGCTCCATTTTTGATTTTATCAGCACTAGCATTGGGAGATGGACGTAAGTAAAAATCATACTATAATCTAACAACTTAATTTCAGCATTCGCATATTTTTATAACTCGAATACATTTGTAAACACAAAAAAAGTACATTCTTACTTATCATTTACTAACACACTATTGAAATTGAAATAATTTCATTTCATTATAATGAATGACATTAGTGGAGTAGGTGTCACCATTTTAGCGCAATGTTGATGTTTTATGAATGTGTTATATTGGGTAGTCTAATGAAACAAAACAAAACACAGTCATTCACCAAAGGATGTATAAGATATCTATTACAGATATAGAAACACAAATACAATCAATTTATAAAATGGGCACTCTTGGATCAGGCTGTAAATACTGTATTTCCTCTATTATAAGATGCATGCCTATTTTGGAATCTTTGAATTTGGAGTACGCCTTATAAATGATGACGTCTTACAATCGCTGTCAAAAATGCAAATGAAGAGATTTTCTAGGAAGACTAGTAAAACAATGATTCAAAAAAATCAGACAATGACTTCGATGAAGTTTCAAGCCGATGGTAAAAAAGTTCACATTTTGTCCAAATTTACACATAATTAATACAATACATAATATTTAAAGATATTTAGTAATATAATTCCAATGTTGACTGCTGGACATGATTTAAGTGTAGGACGGATGACGATTATGCAGCTCAGAGTTTGTTCGGCGAGTGAGGACAGAAATCACATTCAGAGGGCGGTTACAGAATTACGTTCGACGGTCGATACAGAATAAATTCGACTCTCCCTTCTTTGCTTATTTATATTGTCGTGTCGACCTACTTTAATCGTCAATGTCGTGCTTTGATGAGTGTTCATCTGTTGCGCAGCATCTGCAGAACATCGAATATCAGTCAAATTTATTTACGAATTATTTATGTTTATTTATTGACGAAAATGACAAGCATAATGTTTTGCTACAGGCGAGTATTACATTTCATAATCTGCAGCGTCATATATCCCACAAACATTATATAACTCGCAAACCCGACAAAAGCATACCAAAAATAATGTTTCACATTCAGAAACCGATAAATTCGATGCTCAATTTTTTTGCCAATGTTTATTGCAATGAGTGGTTGACTGACCGGTAAAAATAGCCATATTTTTGTTGGAAAAGATAATACTAATAACTTAAGGGTGAAATAATTTAATACATCGACTGAGGGTGCTTGATGGAATTTCATTATCAAATTTGAATTATTGAGATTTTGTACACTTCCATGTATTTTGTCACTAACGACCCGGGTTTCGCCTTTCGGCATCTTCAGGCATTCGAGCACACGAATGGACTCGAACTGACAGACAGTAAACAGTGTCTAACGTTTATATAGAAGATACAAATACGACAAATATTATTTACCAGGTAAGATATTATACGTCTGAGAGCCACACTGATACCTGAGTTAAAATCTCGAGAATCGCCCTAATCCTTATTTGTAAACACCATATTAACAGAGTGGCGAATTGCCGCTTTTCAACTTCTTTTAGAAATACCAGTGATTTTACAATTATAATAGTATTGTGGGTTTTGACGGGATGCAATTCGACGAAAGGGTAAATATATACAATCATTCCACATTTAGTGACATCTGTTAGGTGTTTCAACGTATAGGATATAATAGCGGAGAATTAGGAAGGTTCAGCTGCTCATTCAAAATTGGCAAGGAATTTAACTGGGCTCTATTAATTTCCAAAATTTCTTGATAAAATAATTCATGATCCCCCATGTTTTTATGCAACAGTTTAACCCCATCATCCGCATTAAACGTATGGTTCTCCATTAGCAAGTGATTTGCGAATGTCGAAGTTTCTTTTTTTAATCTAAAGGCAGCTAAATGTTCTGATACCCTTATATCTAATGTACGTGTGGTTTTACCCACATAGAAATGTTGGCAATCATTGCATTGGAATTTATAAATACCAGATTTGTTCTTAAAGTTTACTCTATCTTTATTGTTAATAAGTAATTTGCCTAGAGAGTTTTTGCAATAGAACGCCGGTCTAACACTATCAGCGAGTTGTTTTTTAATTTTAAAGCTTGTGCAACCTAAATAACTAATTCTATGCCAGATTATAGGGTGGTCTATGTCTTTAGACAAGTTCCCGAAATATAGCATCTTTTCTGCTAATTTACGTTGTTTTTTTGATACAAGACTATCTATAAGAGACGCCTCACAGCCATTATTAATGGCAATTTGTTTAATAATGTTTAGTTCGTTTTCAAAATTAAATTTATTTAGAGGTATAGTGACTAATCTGTGAACCTGAGAATGGAAAGCAGCCAATTTATATGAGAAAGGATGGTTTGAGTTAAAATCGATGACAGCATCCGAAAACGTCGATTTTCGATAAATTTTAAATTCATGAATGAAGTTTTTAATATCAATATTAAGGTCAAGGAAATTTATATTATTGCCCCCTACTTCTAAAGTGAATTGAATTTTATCATCTAGTGAGTTAAGAAAATTATGAAGGTTAGAAACTTGTCTCTCAGTTCCATTGAATAGACAACGGGCGAATTGGTATTGAATCCTTGTGAATTTTCGGTAGCCCATAAAATTTGGGGGCTTGTGGATTTCTAGTAGATAAAAAGGACAAATCCTTAGGGTTGATTGTAATGTTACAACTATTTATAATCTCTTTAATATTTTTATTAAATTTTAATGTAGGATCTTTTTTCAATTCGACTATATCGTTATTATCGAGAAAGTTATTAAACTTATCAACATAGTCTTTTCGCGTTAACAGGACCTTGGTATTTCCTTTTTCCGCCTTTGTGACAATGATATCATTAACTTTGATTTAGATGTAAACAAATCATCAAAGATACCCTTAATACGCGTAGAGTTAATCCCGTCATTACTACGGAATTACTTAATATATTAGACGTTTGCGTTGACCAGAACTATTTTCAATTTGATAATAGATTCTATGAACAAACCGAAGGCCTTGCAATGGGAAGTTGTGTCACCATTATTAGCAGAATTTTAAATGAACCATTTAGAAAACCTTATTTTTAGCAATAAAACAGAAGTTAGAAACGTAGTTTATTGGTTCCGTTACGTAGATGACATCCTTTGTCTATTCAATGGAACTGAGAGACAAGTTTCTAACCTTCATAATTTTCTTAACTCACTAGATGATAAAATTCAATTCACTTTAGAAGTAGGGGGCAATAATATAAATTTCCTTGACCTTAATATTGATATTAAAAACTTCATTCATGAATTTAAAATTTATCGAAAATCGACGTTTTCGGATGCTGTCATCGATTTTAACTCAAACCATCCTTTCTCATATAAATTGGCTGCTTTCCATTCTCAGGTTCACAGATTAGTCACTATACCTCTAAATAAATTTAATTTTGAAAACGAACTAAACATTATTAAACAAATTGCCATTAATAATGGCTATGAGGCGTCTCTTATAGATAGTCTTGTATCAAAAAAACAACGTAAATTAGCAGAAAAGATGCTATATTTCGGGAACTTGTCTAAAGACATAGACCACCCTATAATCTGGCATAGAATTAGTTATTTAGGTTGCACAAGCTTTAAAATTAAAAAACAACTCGCTGATAGTGTTAGACCGGCGTTCTATTGCAAAAACTCTCTAGGCAAATTACTTATTAACAATAAAGATAGAGTAAACTTTAAGAACAAATCTGGTATTTATAAATTCCAATGCAATGATTGCCAACATTTCTATGTGGGTAAAACCACACGTACATTAGATATAAGGGTATCAGAACATTTAGCTGCCTTTAGATTAAAAAAGAAACTTCGACATTCGCAAATCACTTGCTAATGGAGACCATACGTTTAATGCGGATGATGGGGTTAAACTGTTGCATAAAAACATGGGGGATCATGAATTATTTTATCAAGAAATTTTGGAAATTAATAGAGCCCAGTTAAATTCCTTGCCAATTTTGAATGAGCAGCTGAACCTTCCTAATTCTCCGCTATTATATCCTATACGTTGAAACACCTAACAGATGTCACTAAATGTGGAATGATTGTATATATTTACCCTTTCGTCGAATTGCATCCCGTCAAAACCCACAATACTATTATAATTGTAAAATCACTGGTATTTCTAAAAGAAGTTGAAAAGCGGCAATTCGCCACTCTGTTAATATGGTGTTTACAAATAAGGATTAGGGCGATTCTCGAAATTTTAACTCAGGTATCAGTGTGGCTCTCAGACGTATAATATCTTACCTGGTAAATAATATTTGTCGTATTTGTATCTTCTATATAAACGTTAGACACTGTTTACTGTCTGTCAGTTCGAGTCCATTCGTGTGCTCGAATGCCTGAAGATGCCGAAAGGCGAAACCCGGGTCGTTAGTGACAAAATACATGGAAGTGTACAAAATCTCAATAATCAAAATTTAAGGGTGAAACACACAAACATCGCTTACTACTAACATTGTAAAGTGGATAAACAGGGTTTTGGTCATTATAATATGACTAACAAAGTTTTCGTTATGTTTTATTATTTAAGAATAAGGGAGTGTCATAATCAATGGTGTCTAATAAGGAGCAGTTATTCATTTTTGTTTTTAAATCAAGAATGGTGGTAAATAAATTCTCTTTATGGAGGTGTTGGGTTATCATTAGCATAGAGACAATCCTTTGTGTTTAAATATGATTTTTCAAAATTATCTTTTTAAAGTTCTCCAGTTATTGATGCTGCAGCCGACAGTGGTTCGTCAGGAATCAGATCCACCTTCTCTTAAGGCTCTCGTCATGGATCCGTACATTATTATAGCTGCTGGTAAGATAGTTTATTCATTTTCAAGATATTATAAAGTATGAGAGGACTTCAGATAATTTATTTAATTTTTCATACTGCATGTGCTCTCTGATTGTGATTAAGCTAACACCATAGAGCTGAAAGCCCACCTTGGATTTATAAAAAAAATAGCTTCTTAAAGTTTATATAAATATAATGCCTTTCTACCAAGAATTGACAGTTAACCCCTTAAAGGTGATATCTTATAACACTAAGCTCCTAAAAATGGTCCATGTAAATTACACTATGATGTGACATAACATGACATGACACCTATTGTGAAATAACACATACAATATATATTTTTTAACTTTCATAGGTGCCATAACATTCGCAAACATGGGGATAGCGATGCTAGAACCATCTCTTCCGATCTGGATGATGGACACTATGGGCGCTGGGCGATGGAAGCAAGGAGTCACATTCTTGCCAGCGAGCATCAGTTATCTGATAGGTGGACTCTTTATTCTTCTATTCAAATCACTTTCAAATTTTGCACCGAGGTATCATAAACTGAGCTTCTCGTTTATCCATTTTAGGTACCAATCTATTTGGACCACTGGGACATCGCATGGGGCGCTGGCTGGCGGCTTGCATGGGTCTCGTTATCATCGGAGTGTGTTTGATCTTGGTAAGATACCAATATTAAAAACTACCTCATTGCATCTTATTCTGCCTTATTTCAGGTATTCAACGAATCTGTTACAATATGTACCAAAAGGGATTCTGTCAAAGGGAAACAATTGATTCCGTATACCACATTAGCTTTGAATTAAAGGGATGAGCAGCACTGAACCTTTGTGTTAGTGACATCTATTGATGAAAATGACTAGTTACTGAAATTTATGTGATTACTAAAATGTTGACAACGTATAAATTTATTTAGGTATCACTACCACTATTGATCTTTAGTACGTAGTACATACATAGCGTAGTCTGATTTACACTTTTGCAACACACGCTCTCTCATGTTTACTGTTTTATTATCTCACAGATTCCAATGGCAACCTCAATCAATCACCTGATCATCCCGAATGCTGGTCTCGGCTTTGCCATTGGCATGGTCGACTCTTCCATGATGCCAGAACTTGGATACTTAGTTGATATTAGACACAGCGCAGTATACGGGTCCGTGTATGCCATTGGTGACATCGCATTTTGTCTAGGATTTGCTATTGGTAAGAAAATTTATCAAGATCTCAGATTCATCAGTCTCATTAATAAATTCATGAATATAAAGCATGATCTCCGATCTTACAATCTCCGGTTATTAATTTTGGCATCGACTGTTTGCAGATAAATTACATGTTGTTTTCTGTTAATATTGAGATTGGGAAGACATTTTAAGAATTAATGGAAAATATATGCATCATACCTTTACATATCCTACAGCATTTTGAGCTTATTGAATCTATGTATGATTGTTTTTTACCTATAGGTCCAGCCATGTCAGGAACTCTTGTCAACACTATCGGCTTTGAATGGATGCTTTTTGGAATTGCAATCCTTAACTTCCTATATGCTCCTCTTCTATTTTTACTGAGAGCTCCGCCCACCAAGGAAGAGAAAAAGGTATGCAATGAATATTGTAAACCTAAGCTTTTAACAAAGGTTAGATGAGTTAATTGGAGTTCGAACTAACACCCTTATGTATGATGTCACTTTTAAAGCACAAAGCAAGAGAAATAATTATCAAATATTATTTATCATATACCACATACCATACTAATTATTGATGTTACAAATTTTTTTTACTATAGAAGGTTCTATTCTGTACTACTCTTATGAAATAATAATTAATTTTTGTTTTGATTTTTGCAGTCTCTGATCATCGGCGAAAAGTCCTCATCCGTCCGTTATGTGAGCTATCAAAATGAAGACGACGAATAGCCGAAACCGCCCGCCATATTGATTTACTAAGCACGTCCAGAGCCATGAAGATCCAAGAAACTATCACACTATTAAATTCAAATATGAAAGGAGCAACCCATTTATTAAATCTAAATTATAAATTATAATAATAATTGTGTAATATTCCAAAACAATAATAATTATTACATGTCCTGTCACTATTGAGGCAATATGGATTCATAAATATTTCATGAGTATTTATGCTCTTAGCTTATCATAGTTGTACAACCAGAGTCATAGTTTTCTAATATTTAAAAAAGACTAGTTTTTATTTTAAAACTTGCATTAACTTGATATGTTATACCTATTCTCATCATTTTCAAGACTGTAATAAAATATTTTTTGAGGTTAACTTCTTGATCTTTTCTTTTTATATTATATGTATCCTGGTGAATGAGATATATGAATATTTTTGTTGGCATTAATTTTACATGAGTATCAAGATTAATAAAAATAGCAACATAATGAAATAAATGTATTTGATTTTATACACTTTAATGATTACTTCACTTCAAATTAATTGTGGCTGTATTAATAATAACTTAATCTATAGTTATACATCTCTCCTGTCATTAATAGGTAGCAAATTTAATGTTGGAATACTCTCCAGCACATACATTTTCATTTTATATATACTTAGCAAACTGACAGAACATAATCTATGTCATTTTTAAAGATTCTGTAAATGTTTGAACATCAAAATGACTTCAAAATGACAAAAATATTCAAAATCTCTTACATTTCTGGTAAAGCTTAGATAATGTTAAAAATAAAACAATTGTTGTATAATCATTAAAGCTTGAATATGAAACCTATTTACTATAATACTTAAGGAATAATTTCTATACAATGGGTTGCTCCAAATATTATATAAAATATATGATAACAAGATTACAACCAATGATAAATGAATTTTGAATGTCCAATTAAATTATTCTCAAGTGTGCTTATATGAAAGGGATATGTCATTTTTTTCTGTTGACGCAATACTATGCAGAAGTGCATGCAAAGGTGTTCTGTGTTAATACAACCTTCCAAATTATGAAACTATTTTTATATTAAGCATTTCTTTTTTGTCTTGTTTTTTTTTCCAGCGATTGAAATATTTATTCATGATTACGCAACTAAAGTTATTAGTTAACTTTATTAAAAGATTTTAGCATTCATAAATTACTTGAAAATGCCTAATAAACATTTGCATACCCCAATAAATATGCAAGTAGAATTTTTGCTATTTTTTTAACCCTGAACATAAACACACTTAATAGTAACAGAAATGTAATTGGAACATATTGCAGTCCGTTGATTAGAATTTTCAATAAAGTGACAAGAGTAATCTTTAAAGGACGTCAGCAAAATCAGTTTCATCTGTAACTTATAATCGACATCAATATGGTGGAGAAAATTTGATAGCGATATTTAAACTATCCATATTTTCATTGTAAAGTTGATAGACGTTTTGGATTGTTAAGCACAAAAAAGGAATAACAATGTGCTCCAAGCGGAGACTTGTAGATAAGTGTCATGTGATAAGAGAAGGAAATTCTTGTAACGAAGGAAGTGTGGATATTTAAAAATAAATATACACCGAAGAATAGTTTTATATAAAGATAACTATTTTTGTGTGGATGTTATTTAAAAAATAGAATTCTTTCAATAATATTTCAAAAGATGTAATAAAACAAATGGCAATTTAAATGAATTCTAAAACTGTGCCATAAAAGTAAAATAGTTCTGTTAATCATACCCCCTTAATAATCAGCAAAATTTTAATTCGATTAAGAGAAATTGATTGCTTTCACATCAAATGTCAATGCATTATGTTAAATATTGTACGACTATTGTTTCTATTAAATTATTGTAAAATCAGCGTTGTTTATTGGAAATCGAAACAATAATACCAAAAAAAGATGTAAAGGAACTAATGATTGATGCGGTAGATATTTTGATAAATGAAATAATAAGTAAAGGTTGAAAAACGATTCATATACTATCTGAATCTAGAAAAAAATGGGCTAAAATCAGACTTTTAAACTTACAAAGTCAAAAAAAATTATTTTTTTGGTTTGAAATGGAAAAAACACAAAGGAAATGTTGAATTTATTGATACAAACTATAATAAAAATGAACAAAATAGGACAGATAAATGTTTTGTTCGAAATTCAGATAAACACCCTTTTGAATTTTAGCCAATGAAGAAAGTTTAAGATTTGTAACTACATAATTATTTCATTTTTGTTGCGAAAATGTGCTTAAAAAAAGATGAATTGATTGGCCAGTGATTATGAGTGATTTTTGTTTTTAAAAAATTAAATCTCGTTTATTTTTTGATTACATTACACACACATCTTTTTATGTCGTTAAACCAGTATTGCATTCAGTTTTTGAATACTGACTACAAAAAATTTAATCTATTCTTATTATTAAGGAGGCTCAGAATTAAGGTGATATTTATTTTATTTTAGTAATTAAAATTATTCCAAATTTATTGTTGATCCTGGCTCTTATCACATTGATCAACTCTTGTTTTTTTATTATTAGATTATCATAGTTTATTTTAGATTTAAATGACCAACTTGGCTAGGTATTTACTTTTTTTATTTATTTTATATAAGATATGTCCACTTCTTGATGTCATTGTTGTTTTTATAAATTTATTATCGGTCGTGGGTGAAATTAGACTTTCCCCACTATGTCTCACCCATTTTCTCTTTATTTCCTCGCTTTTAATAAGTTAAACATCGGATTAAAATCTCACAATAAGTTGCGATTATAAGTTTAACGAATTTTTAAAGCCATAATAGAAATATGCAATAATCTGAATAATGTTGACTTGTCTTGTTGTCATACAGTGGAAAAATATATATATGCGTATAAACATAGTTTTAGTCTCTTCAAACCAATGTATTGTTTAACAATAAGTAATGTTCTAAACCAAACACAGAATACTTGAAATACTAAAATACCTTATAATACGTCACTGAATAATCTGATGCTTGAAAAGAAGTGATGATTTCTTTGTAATATTCTCGTTACAAAATATTATACAGCTGCTGCAAAATTAATGATTTTTTTATTTTCTTTTTTATGAATAAAATATCTAGCCATGTTGTGATGAGAATTTTATTTTAAAATTTTATGTAAAATGCTGCTGATGATGAAACGCTTCGAAATGTAATATGCATATTTGTGTATTATTATAATAATAGGCTTAATATTTTTAGTATTATCATAAAATGTTCAATATTTAAAATGAACTACACCTTTGTATGATTGAAATGTCGCTTAGGTAGTAAGCAAACTTATATTTAATAATTATGGTTAACGATCAATACAAGACAGAAATAATCATCGATGATTGATTGATGTTATCGATTATCCAGTGGTGATTATTATAACAGTAAATAAATAAATGATTTCATATCTTTTGAAATATTTTACTACATATATGGATAAAAGTTCCTCAATTGTCACATTTTTTTATAAAATTATACAAAAATATTGCCCTGTGACAATTGTAGATTAACTTTTATAGTTTAAGATTCTTTACTTGTTATGAAAGTGATTTTTTTTTTTTTTTTGAATAATCATGATTGTATGTTGAAGACTATTTATTTTATTCAACATAACATTATCAAACGAAATGACAATCTAAAAACGAGGGATGCCAAAAAACGTTATGAAATTAATAAGTCTCATTAAAACGAATTCATAGTAAAACTTTCAATCTTTTATAACCAGCTAAATTTCATATCTGAATATACTTAAATAATTGATAAATGTGAAAACAAATGAACACATTTGTTAGTGCCATTTTGTGGTCTAAGGTTTCATTTATTTTCAACAGATGCTATGAAAGTTAAACTTAATACCGATCAATATTGTGTTCAAATTTATATGTATTTATTAAATTCATGTCCTGTATACATCTTTGACAATACAAAATTGGTAAAGGAACAATACGAAAGGGTAGATGGATTTTTCGAATTTTTAGAAAAAAATGACAATATCTCGTTTACAATGTTTTACAAAATCTAATAATTTGGAATTATTGACAATATGAGAATTTAATATTTATGTATTGTATATTTTAAAATTAGATTTTAGGAAATACCCGTTCTTATAATTTTATGGTACGACATGAATTTGTCACAGCTTGCTGTAAATTATGAACCAATATGATTATCATAATACTTTAGTCCTAAATATATAAGTTATAATTTTATCACAACATTTAATCCTATTTCATTATGATCATTCTATAAAAATTTGACGTTCAATTGTTGAAATGTTGAAAACATGGAAACTGTTCTATGCTATTATTTTATGTAAGTATTTTGAGTGTTCATAATATGTATGGCTGCATATTAGAATCTCTCCATCATTAACTGTTTGGTGTCACCTTCTGTAAAAATATACCCTTTTATCAATATATTATACAATATTATGTCTTGATTAATTAGGTACCGAATGGTTGACAAGATAAAGAATCCTCATTGATATTTTGACAAAAAGAAAACTGTCTCTTGAGCAAATTAGTATCTATTGAGATTAAACACTCCTATAAATATCTATGGCAGTGTAAATAATTTCATAGTTATTACTCTTAATATTTGTCTATGCGTCCAATATTGAAATTATATCTAACAATAATAATAAGCTATTAATTAATTCTGCACACATTATTAATGGTCAACTGTCAGTGATGCCAATACAAAAATATCGGAACCGGAAATAATACTATTTTACCCCTTCCTTGCAAAAATATGTTTATGATATTGTTTTAAATTTCTAAAACATTATTTACACCTAAATCACACGGAACGTAAACGTAACATAAATTAATAGTAATTATTTTAAATCTTACAAATTAGAACTACAACCTTCTACATTTGTCGTTACTATAAATGCTACCAACAATGTACGCTTTAATAAATAAAACAAAAGAATGCATTAAAAATAAGTTCTTCTTGTTTTCAAAGTGTACAATAATATTCCAACAGCATTGATTATCCAAATGATTGAAGGTTCAACAAAATTTTTGGTGGAACTACATAATTGAAACAACTGCACCAGGAAGTTCTTAGCACATAGATGTGTGCCAATAGCAGAGGAAGGGTTAATAAAATGCTTTTTTTTTATTGGCGAATAATAATAGATAGTTTCAAATGGATTATCATATGATATTATACGGTTTTGTGAACGATAACAATATCGTGTTGTTAACAAGATTATACTGATTTTCTCGACAGCTTTCTTCTAGTTGAAAATACGTTTCAAGCTTTTACGATTATGTAACTGTCATAAATAAATAAGTTGATAACTATGCATTTTATGTTATGCAACATTAATAATTAGATTTGTTAAGGGGGATCATTGTATTTATGCAAAAATATCATTACTAACTAATAAAGAATGATATTTTTCTAGAATTTCAAAAAATATTTAATCATAATCACACTTACTCAGTATATTTGTAAATCAATATATTAATAACGTATAGTTCTATATTTACAAAACCAAAAACAAATAATATCGTTCGTATAGTGTAAAATTTTGAATGACCAAGAAAACACAAGGCATTAGTGTAATGTAATCATAGAATATTTTGAAAATGTAACATGCTAAATGTTTATTGTTATAATTTTAAATAGATTATTTATATACAATATCAGAAAATAATATTATTTATAAAATTGTAGGTTGTCTGTATACCTATTTACTTACTTATCTATCCATTTACTTATAATATTGGTGTTATTTCAAATATTGCAAAAGTAGAATATTACTAATCTATTGATAACTAAAAAATTAATGAATATCTCTTAACATACAAAATTTAACAGTTTATTGCCGACTTGATGATATAAATATTTTAACATTTTGCATTGAAAATAAACCATTTGTGAGTGAATATAGATATAATGGCTTCATTTTTACAGCTGATAAAGAGTCTTCTTTAAGAGAGAGAGTTCTTACTTTGAGCATGTTGTTTGCAATTGTGTCAGTGGGACAAACAATTGTATTTTTTCAGCTTGAATTAAAGATATCAAATATGTAGTTATGCTTATTTTCACGCACATTAAATAGAACTTGTGAAGTTTCTATGTGACCAGTATTGTGAAAGCTGTATATTTTCAAGTTATCATATTTGATAATGTTCTTGTCTGTTTAACTATATGCCATTTACATCACAAATTAGCTATGCATATTCTTATTTTCTATATCAAATATCTCACTTTGAAGCATTTAACACACTCCGAGATTCACGTTAGATTCCTGCTAAAAAAATAAATAAAATATAATGTTTTCAAAGATATCGGTAAATGGATCATAGCCTTGTACTATATTTGTTTATAAACGCTGGTCAAGAATCCCAGAGAACTGTTGAATAAGTCATATTTTTTCCTTCCTAACCTAATGTACATGAATATGAATGTGTGCTATTGCATTCGGTAGAACAGACAAGTTCTTTGAATACTGAAGTAAAGATATTGATTAGATTCTAAAAATGATTTCATTTTTTTCAGTGTAAATTTTGTGAAACAGTTATGACTAATATTTGAAATGATTGTTTGCTCTTACCATTTCAACATTAGATTCTATTTGTTTTTGTTTAAATAAATGAGATAATTGAAGTTTCTATAAATTTGTATAATGATGACGAATGGGTGTTAAAAATTAGCAAGAAGAACTTCAAAAAGAATTGCCGAACAAATCAATGAATTGGGTTTTAAGGCCCATAAATATTATTTAATATATATAATAATAGCGTTCGAAATAATGAACCTGTCGCGATTCATTTAACTTGCTTTATAACTTGTACCTAGTACATATTAATATTTAAATATAATACTATATTCTCTTATTAATAAATTGTAAGTGAGATTTTCACAACATACCGTAATAAAATGAATTTTTAGAATAAGAATTTTTAAAGGATGAAAGTTATTTTGGATTATTTAAAATGGCTGTTTTATTTGATATTTCTATTGTTAAATTAGTTTCAAATTTACTTTACTGTGTAATAAGGACTATTTTTAAATGTCTCATTTTTACTTATTTATGATATTTAATGAATGCTATATATTATGTGGTTCAATAAATAATATAAAATTAAGATTAGGGTCATGATTTTAAATGAGAAAGAAATAATATGTTTATTTGTACTTATTTTATGTATGAGTCATGTAAGTTATTGATTTTTTCCCTTTTTTCAAAATGTGTTGTAAAAAATCTGTGCTTTTTCCACCTACATAGAGGAAACCAGAGAAATTTATATTTATTATACATTTCCACCTTTTTTATGTACAGCAAAACCTCGATATATTGTTCTTTGAAGTATTGTGTTCATGTATGAAACCTTCAAAGCTGTATCGACTTCCTAAACCCATTCACATGTGATGATAAGAGTGGCCTATTGTATGAATTCTGTATCAATGCTGTCCACAATCCGTATCCCTGAATTTACATTTATACCGAAACACATGGATGTCTTAAAACAGGGTGCAGAGAAACCCATTAGTTAACAACTTATTCGCTTCTAAGCTCATCCTTCTGTCCGTACGCTCTCCAATACTGGCAACCTCTTTGGAGTAACTCAATTACAAAAACATCAAAGACATTCACGGCAAAATGTAATGTTTCTACTTTTTTAGATATAATATGATTACATTGTCAGTACCATAGCCATGTGGTTACTGACACATTTCCGCTTTTGCGTTTGTACAAAAAAATCTGTATAAATGCTCTATCAAGGAAACGTGATTTAGGATACCTTATTTATTTCAGCAATAACAATAATCTGCATAAGGTAGTGATAGATAACTCTTCAATAACAAGTTATCAGTAATTATGTCACATTCATTGTTATTTTCCACAAATACTTTATCTTCAAAAAATGACACATCGAGAGTGCTCAGTTTTAGTTTTTACTTGTAAAAAGATGTTGCACAATATTATTAAAACGCTTTTAATAAATGCGTTACCGACCAATAATACTCATTTATTATAACTGATGTTTGTTTTAAATTAATATATGATATATTTTGAAAGCTGGAAAAGGGATCTGAAATATATTTACATTGTATATTTGCTTAAACAGTAAGAAATCAGCCTAACACATATGTATGTAGATGATACTCATTTTTATGTAAAACTATGTGTTATCTGATGATGTAAAATGGTATGATAAATATTAGAAACAGTAATTTTGGACGTCTTTTAGTCTAGGATATTGAAGGCATTGTGATGAATATTTAGCAAAATATTAACATCAAAAACTCTTATCACATTGTAACAATAAAGAATAACAACTATATTACATTTGAATAAGCGGTAGAATATTTACTACATTTTATTAGTAGGTAATTTTGCATGAAATCTGAAAGGATTTAAATGGAATTTCATTTACAACCATAAAGAAAATGTTTGTCATAATAATTGCACTGAAAAAACAAAAATTTAAAATACAATGGCTGCTATTTTAAATGACTGTCAAATAAATTTCAGCGATGAAAAAAGAGACAATTGAGACGTCCTATCTATGATTTATCATCAAATATTCAACGATTAATAAATTATTGTCTATGCTATGTCTACTTCGTGTTTGTGATATTGATATTAATTATCGTGATTATTGTGTATGCGCAATATTTAAATAATTTTCATGTTTAATAGAGGTATATAATGTAAAATGGCTGATCAGCGTTTGAAAAAATTATTTGTGATAATTCATTTTATAGACATTCCAGATTGCTAATTTATCTTGAGAAAAAATACCTGTTGTACTTTGACTCTATTTTGTCATATATTCAAAAAAAGAATCTCTGAAAAGGTCTTTTGTTTTGAATAAATTCTAGTGTAATCGAACTGTCAAATCAGAATTTTACTGTTACTCAATAATAGACCTCAAAGCTTCCAAAATAATGTTAAAATTACAGTTTTTCCATAATGTACACAAATCATAGCTATGGCTGGCTAATTTTCGTGTAAAATTAAACAATATTTATCTAATATCAGATCTTTTATACTTTTGGATTTGAAAAAAAATATATGTAACCAAACAATCTGGTTCATGAGTAAGTAAATAACAATGGCCTATCACACAATTTATAATTTTCATTTTTGCACCTCTACAAAATGAATTTGAGCGCTGATAACATTATACCTCGGAAAAATGCAAGGAATATTAATTACTGTTATTTTTATTTAGATAACGAATGAGTTGAGCATTATTTTTTATATTTATTTTGTGGTAATTGATACTTACAAAGGTTATATTACTTATTGATATCGTTTTTTTCAATGAATTTTATTTGGCAACACTGGCCAACATTACATCCTTGTCATATTATAAAACTTGCAAAATGAAATAACATTTTGAATGACTTTTGCAGACTGTAAATGAACAATTTATAGATTTGAAATTACTCTTAATTAATTTTTGAAATATAATTTTAAAATGTTTAGTGAAGTAAGAATGATAGTTTTGTTGGTAAAGAATGACTGAAATTTTCGCCTGGCTTTAGAAATGTTTATAAAAAAAGGGAAGTGAAGGGTTATTTTGAAATTCATAACGATTTTAGCTCTAGGCATAACAAAATGGTGTAAATGAATCAGCATCAGATAAAAAAGTATTTCAAATTTGAACATATTTCAAGATATTAATTCAAAACTTTGGTCATTTAAAACAGAGTTGTATTCAAATGAATTAAATACTATATTTATTATTGTTATGTTTTAATATGGTGCAAAATATATACATATGTAGGTATATGAACAAAAATTCCGAGTTTTACTTTTAACAAACTTAGGACCCCGTCCTTTAATCACATCCATCTTTGAATGAGGCAAGTTAGGCGAATGCCTTATCATTGGTCTTCGATCCGACAAATATGCATGCACAGTATAGTGGTAAGAGCGTTACCTAAGCGACCAGATGGATTGGAGCTCAAGTCTAGGTAAAGTCAATATAAAATTTAGATTTTTTCAATTTAAATTTAAGGTCTTGAACATGGGTGCATGTGATGAATGTTTTACTTCTATTCAATTTTAAAACAATAATCTGGTCCTTGTTTATCAGTAATGTATTTATAACTTCATTATTTATATTACCCACAGATAACGAAAACCGTTTTCAATATAAAATTGATAACTTTGTTATTCCACTCGTTATTATTCAATATATATAACCGAACAACTTGAATAACAAGGTTATTAATTTTAATTTTATATTGAAAATGGTCCACAAAGTCCAATATATCGAGCAATAAAAATCATTTTAAATTATTTTTATAACGAGAATCTTTATTCATAATATAACATCTACAAAAAATCTTGAAAGCTATGTAAATGCCACATTCAATATGTATACACATACAATTTCTACTTGTCCTTAATGTATTTTTTCGTTACGAGTTCCACCAATGTTCTCGTGGGTCTGCCAGTCATACCTGCAAGTGAAAAACGTTCAATGATCAATGCAAAGTTATTTATACAGAGTCGATAAGTCGGGCCCAAATACACGTGAGACAGGGATAGAGAATACAAGTGAGACAATAACCATGACAAAGTTACACATTATGCATAGACAAAATAATTGACAGCATATAAATACTCTATTTGATCATATTCAATTATTGCTGCTGTAAATAAATATTACTAGTTCATATTTATTAAACCTACCTCCGGACAACTAATAAACAACTCATGGTCTAAATACCTGTAGCGCGCGTGACTTGTATAGTGGTCATAAACACATTATAATTATATCGTGTCATATTATAGCAATATCAACCGTTTTAAGAACGATAATTTGAAATTTAAAAAAATCTGTCTGTGCAAATTGGCATACTTGGTAACTTAAAATATAATAATCGATTATCTAATCTGATGAGTGTGGATATTGTTTTCTGTAATTTATAATGCAGGCAAAAGTTTAAAAAAAATTACCTTTATCTAGATACGGTTGGTCGTCTGTTTCATCCATAACACTGGCAATATCTAAATGCATCCACGGAGACGTAGTCGGTGCAAATTGTGAAAGGAATGCGGCTGCAGTGCAAGAGCCGCCTCCTTTTCCTTTGCCAACATTGTGGACATCTACATTTGGATAATCTGTGAAGACAAAAGTTTGTTTCGAATTAATGAACGTCAAAATTCTTTAATGAAGCTTCAATTATACAATTTATTGTATAATTTATCTAATTTATGATCAACTATCACGTTTTTTATATACCCATTCAAAATAACAGGTATTTCAAAAAATGTACAGTTCTGTTCACAATATCAGGAATACAAACTTAGATTCGGTTAACAGCTAAATATTAATATTTGAATAAGGGAAAGTGTGACCCCTGTAAAATCAAGTTTTTGAAGTTCCGGGACACAAGAAACGCTTAATATTTTATTTATTTTTATTGATTTAATTGTTTCACATTCCTGAGAATGTTATAAGTTTGTATACTAGTATATTATGAAAAATGAGATTGATAATGTTTAATCAAGTTGAATAAGACATTAAAATACTGCGAAAAACAGATACAAAGTTATCAAAACAATTATTATTATTGAAGAAAATCACACAAAATTAAGTATTATTTGTTTTTAAGCACTTTTGGAATGTGATTTTTTAAAATAATTTACAAGTATTTTTATTAGGCAGCTATAGTGGATTCCCTCAGTGGTCAATGGATTTTTAATTACATGGCCTTAACTTTTTCATAGGTGACATGTTGCTATAAACAATAAAACACACCTCATTATACTTTTTTGTTTAGAATAGAAGTCATTTTTATTACCAGTTACTCTTCTGACATAGTCTTTCCACAGCGGGAACCGCCAGAGTCTATCTCCAGAAACAGCACTAGCATTGAGAGCCGCCTGCCAAAGTTGAGAACTCTTTGTGAACGCGCCGGCAGCGCATCCTCCGAGTGACACTCGCATCGCTCCGGTCAGTGTCGCCAAGTCAACAGTCCATAGAGGATTAAAGCTGCAGCAAAGCAATTATGAACTAAGTTTTCAATTCATTTTAAACAACAACAAATTACCATTTGAATTTCTTTGAATGATATGTATATTTAAAAACAAGACAATATATTTATCGTGCTTGGCATCCGAGATTAAATAAAGAATGTTTACCTTTGAGCATAGCATAAAGCATCAGCCAGGATGAGTCTGCCCTCTGCGTCAGTGTTGTCGACAAGAATAGACTTGCCGTTCATTGCAACAACCACATCGCCCGGCTTAGTCGCTTTGCCATTCACCATATTTTCCGTCAAAGGAATGAGACCTAGCATACAATTACAGAATATAATTTACAATTATATGAAGTGCAAATGGGTGTATCTTTATTTTTTTGCTATGTTAATTACGTTTTGTTGTCAAATATTTTTATAGCTAGGTGAAGTATGTACATCCTGTAGGTAAATAATGAAACAGACGAATATATACCAATAAGATTAACGGGAAGTTTCAAAGCGGCCACAGCTTTTATAGCCGAGACGACACACGCTGCACCACCCATATCTCCCCTCATAGCTGCCATATTGGCAGAAGGCTTAATGCTGACACCGCCGCTGTCGAATGTCACACCCTTGCCAACCAAACAAATTGGCTTTTCGTCTGAAAATAATATCCAAATAGTAAATTTAGTAAATGTGTCAGGTAATCAGGTTGTCATACTCAACTCATTCTGCGTCAGTCTAGGAATGGATGCAAGATGAGTTTGATGTAAATCAATTTAACATTCCGCAAAATATATAACATTTTAATACAGTAAAATCATTTTTGATGAAACCATGAGGACATCAATGTAAAAGTTTCACTTAGCGATTAATAATTATGCATGGGCTAGAACAGGACTAGCCAACTACTAGTCCTGTTCTAACCCATCCTTAATCTCTCCAAAAAAAGTAACTGAACAACAGCTAGTCGTTGTAGAACAACTTGTGACAACATATTTTATACATGTATTTTTTTGCTAAATCACACAAGTGAGGGATTTTTAAAATCATTTGTAAAATGAGTTTTTTTCGTGTGGCGCTCTCTAATAATATTTAAAAATGTTATCAAACATAATAATCAATATAGAACCAAGGTAGAGAGATTTAACAAACTAAATTTGTATACAATACACCCAACACTGCTGAGATGGTAGTATTACTGAGTTATCATTAAATATTGATGAGTACTTTAGACAGATAACCTGAGACACGAAGGGTACTCACTTGTGCTCGAATGCATGACCTGCTTCACAGCAAACATAAAATCTCACCAAAAATTTTGTTCTCTTTTAAGCCGTTGAGTCAAAATAATGTTGATTGTTTACCTTTTTTTGGAGCATTGTTATAACTCATTTCCAAAAATACAGGTGGCTCATCAGATCCACTGGCAACTGACAGAAATGAAAACATCTTTTTCTCTTCTGCCCATTTCTTATCCCTGTGAGAAAAAAATCATCGGTAGTACAATTTTTTATCTTTTTATTTAATATCAAATTAAAGTAACCCTTTTCAGGTTTTTGAAATAAAATGAGTTATCACTCCATTTATACAAAGTTTATTGCAATTCAATTTAAGCAAGTCAATAAAAAAACGTTGATTGCACGTTGAAAAAATTGATTTGGCGAAAAATGCCATTTTTACACCAAGATAAAACTGCTTGGGAATCGCATTTTGAAAAACTATTCCTACAAAAACTTATTTCCAATAATAGAATAAAAGATTCCAAAACACATGACAGCAATAAAATAAAATAGAGCAATGCGATCTTCATAAAAAAAAAACAAATATAATTATTCTCTACCTTATTGTTACTTGAACACCTAAAGGTTGAAGCTCTTGTACTGCATTTTGTGCAAATATTTGTGGAGTCATCAAATTTGCTGGCGTCTCCATTAATCTTCTCGCCAGATTTTGTGAATCGCCCAGGATAATTCCACGATTCCATTGCTCTTTCATATCTTAAGAGTAAAAAAGTCAATGAAATTTTTTGTTGATATAACAACATACATTATCAACAAATAATCGCTACAAATCAACAGTACATTAGACCCATTCGTTCACTTTTGGCGTGACATAATTATAAACTCACTTTTGTCATTTGAATTTAATTCTATCTGAGGTGGTGTTTTTCTCTCTTTCTCCAATTTGTTTTCTTGGTAAGTGTAAAGGGAAAGAGACGCCCCTTCCGCAGCTGGGCCGGCACCTCCAAGAGCATCTATACTAATGCTTTTCATACCAGCAGACTTAAGAGCTTTGCAGCCAGCTAAAAAAGATAAACAATATATTCAGAATTCATTAGATAAAGAGAAAGTTTCATTTGTCAGATCAAAACCTTTCATTTCATCGAGTGGGAACCCATTTGATGTTTACATCAGAGATAGTCAAACATGATATGACCTCATAATGCCAAAATAAACAATGGACATCTTTAAAAAAGTAACTCAATCAAATAACAATGCTTCATTCTGTGTATGATTATTTCTGACAGAGAACAATGTAAATAAAAGCAATATTGCTATACCTGCTGATGCCACCCGAATATTCTCTCGTCCTTCATCAATTTCTTCTTCCTGATTAAATTTGGCTTTGGAGGAACCGAGTCCAACGAGAGCTACTGCCGGAAAGTCTTTATGGAGACCCCAGAACACCCGAGCGCCACCAGACTTAAGTGTCGATCCTCTGATAAGAAAAGTGAAAACCATCATTCAGACTTCAGTGTTTACATGTAATTAACCTTTAACTGATATTTCCAATCATAGGTTAACATTATTAGCGATTTCATGACATTATTAAGATATGCTGGCACATATCTCAATAATGTAGAGTAAAAAATTAGCCCAGTTATAACTACAATTCCTCATTAGAAAAATCTTTTTAATTCGTGAAATCTTACAAAAATAGTATGTATTCAAGATGTTATAATTAATTAATTAAATAGGCCACTATTGGAAATAAATAAAAATTATGATATACCTAGCTAAAATAATTTATTAACGTATTTCTTTTGTGCGGTCAGAAGAAAGTATTATTATGGGTCACTTATTGCATGTACCTTGAATATAGATACGAGAACTGTATTTAACCCTTTTAGCCTCAGAGGGTCAATCTATCGCGCACCTAGAATAAGCTGAAAAGCGTCAGAGTCGTTCTATCGGCAGAAACTTTAATGTATAATATGAAAAACAATAATAAAGGTTTTAGATGTTTGTTATTCAATTTTTTTATAATATATGATACATAAATGTTTGAGCTGATAAGATTGGCTCTGTAAGGTTTTTCAACACAGTTTAGACCAGCAGATAGATCGACCTTCTTTGGCTTAAAGGGTTAATACAGTAAAAACGTTTTGTATCAAGCCACCAACGATACGTCCTGTGGTGCTTACTTTTTGCTTTACAATTATATTTTTAAATCATATCCTTTCCCAATGTGGACTGCTAATGGAGTATCCCAACATAAGTTGTTTTTTCAAGACCTGGTTATTATTCAGTCATCTTTTTGAAGGACGCAGAGAGAAAGATGGGGTTAGGAAAGGAATAGTAGTTAGGTAATAACTCGCTATGCCCCGTTTATCGGCATCCATGGTGCAGTTGGTAGTGTCGTGGGCTACGGCTATGGATGTCTCGGGTTCAATTGTCGGTGCGGACAGTTTTCATCGATTGATATTTCTGCTCGTAGTCTGAGTGTCTGTGTTGTATAAAACTCCCTCCTCACCTACCCATCCGATCCTCACCAGGCGTAGTTACAGTGATTAGCTAACCACTAGTCCTGTCCTAGACCTAAACCTTCTATACCTACTCTCTTCGAAAAAAGAGAGATTGAGCAACTGAGTAACAAGCAGTTCTCATAGAAAAAATCTGTTAAGATACCTCGATTAGGAAACAATATGCTCCACATTGGGAGCGGATATGGAATAAAAAAGTCCCGTTTTTAGGACCAGATGAGAGGAAGGTAACGTTAACAACACAGATGTTGATTGAAAGATCAATTTATAGAATTATCCAGACAAATAGTACTAATGCCGAAAAGAGTTAAATCTACAAGTATGTACTCAATTTATTTCAAATCATCTGATTTCAGGCCAAATATGCTCATCGATTGGTTGTATTTTGAATAATTCTATTCTTTTCCAGCTCGTTCATTTTTCCAAGTATTAAGCTGCTTGGTTTATAGCGTGCTTATCTTTTTATGAAAATAGACTTGACTTTAAATTCAAAAATAAAAGACTGATTGTTTTTATACATACATTTTACATTTATTTCATTCAAGTCTTGTGTTTATATTCTAAAATATATGCAGAGTAATTTTTTCTTTCAAACAAAACTATATAAAAAAAACTACACCTTAATAATCTATACAAAATCAATTTAAATGAATTTTCAACGAGCCATATTACTCACAATTTATTTCACAATTTTGTGCAATCCTTTACCATAAAATAAAATACTTTTAGTATTTGTATGATAAATCATTTTTTATAAAGGGTGAGTAAAAAGGTTAGAATTCTGAGATATCTTTTTAAACTGCTATTGGAACAGTATTGTAAGACACGTAATTCGAGCTAGCCTTATTTTACCAATTTCACAAATGTTTCTATAAAATTCACTGCAGTAGAATCTGACCCTTTTCACTCTCCCTTCAGAGGTGAAAGTAATTAATAACAATTAATGTGTTGGCACAAAATATTTACATTTAGTCTGATCTTAAAACACTTGTGGCACGTTACATTTACAACAATTGAAATAGTATGAATAGATTTTATTTAGAAATTGTATAACCTCTAACAAACTGCCGAATCCATGGAAAAAAATTTTGGATCGTTTTCGAGTTCGTTTGAATTGTGTCTGCCTATTTAATTTGACGATTAAATTAAAGTAAAATATATTTAACCACATTTAATGAAAACATCACCAAGGAGGACAAGATAATATAAATATAGTTGATAAACTAAAACTTTGAAAGCATCAAAAATTAAAAAAAAAACATTAAATTATTTCTGTTACTCTGTAGTTTACAACACTAATTATTAGGTACATTTATCGATTTTTTTACATATTTTTTTTATAAAATTAATCTATACACATATATTAAAACTATTCAAAAACTATTTTTCTGTATGATGGTGGGTATTTTTTGATTATTGAATACAACAAAACCGTGTTTTAAAAATTGTATAGGTAGTTTCTGAAGAAAAGACAATTGACGGATATTAAAATTTGTGTGCAGTACTAGGATTAAATAGAACGCCAGCTGACGACTAGACTACTAAGCTGCAGTTTTGTTTCATGATGTTGTGAGCATAAAAACTGTTTCGCATATCAGTGTGCAAAATGTTGATATTTTATTACCACACCTTCGATTTTCATTATTTCCAAATTTCACTTAATAGTGCAATCAAAGCTGCAGCTTAATGGTGGTAAAAAAGCGTTTGATACTTTTATTTAATGGTGAATTGACAATAACTAATAACAAATTTATTTCATTTCATATTTAAAATACAACATTAATATAATATTGATTGATTTAGCAATGTTAAAATATGATAAAATATGCAAAACATGAGAAGTGCATTCATAGTGTAACCCTATAATGGATTGTCCCTAATTTGACACTAACTTCAATACTCATCTAGAGGCTCAATAGAAAACTATAATTTCATCAAATGACTATATTTCCAAAGTACACTTATTAGAATATATGGCAAAAATGGTTTGCAAATATATTAAAAAAAAGTACAGACGATGACCGAAAATAAGAATTACCATATTTCCTCAGTTATTAGATGCACGTTTTTTTGCTGCATCTTATAATCGATGATGTCTTACAATTGCTCTCGAAAATGCATAAGTCATGAAAATGAAATAGTAAGAAGAGTGCCAGATAATAGTGGAATATTCTTTTGAGAAGTGCTGCATCACTTATGACGTCGATGGCACAAAAGACAATGTTTTATAGGAAGAGGCACACAATGACTCAGTCAATTTGTGATTCAGAATACAGCAGTAACACACAACCAACTTATTCCATATAATTCTTGCCTTAAACAAATATAACTTCCCAGTCAGCCATAGGAATATAATATTTTACATACATTCTGATGAATGTTCGTCTTGCCATCGCATGCTATCATTTTTAATATTTGCATGTTAAACATCTACAATTTGTCCTTATTTGAAATATAGAAAGATACTCAGCATTAGCGACTAAAACAGAATTAAGTTCAATAAGTGAATTTTGGAAATATACACCTCAATTCAAGACGCCTTACGTAAAGTACTCATTGCTACATTTTGCATAATTTCGAGAAACCGGTTGATGCAAGCATAACTGCAAATATTACCAAAAAAAATTGATCCATCTTCTTAAGACAAATTAGCAATTGGAACTTTCGAGTAGAGCGTGTTGAAATGAGCTATTTCATTTTGAATACCTAGTCGTAGACAAAACGATAGATTTTTTAAAAAATAATTTGAATTAAGAAAATGTGTCTAATACATTCACTACATATTTTATTTGGCACTGTTATGGTACAGTCACACTCTATGCCAAGTGAGCATATATACATGCAGAGCAAGGTAATAAAAAAAATCTATAATACATGTTCACACCGAAATTCATATAATGCTCATATTCAAAGCAATCGGACACTAAAGACTTTTATCAAGATATGATCATATTTATTTGACAAAGACTTCATGGCAACACATACCACAATGAATAATATCTCAAGTTATGCTATATTCAGAGATAAATAAACATAGAAAATATTTTAAAAAAATAGTAGATTAGGTTTTAATATTTTCATCATTATGGAACATATCAGAGAATCACTTTTAAGGTGTTAACTGTCAATTCTTGGTGGAAAGGCATTATATTTTAAAAAATAAAGGCATTAAATACTGATGAGCATTAACAGTTGATAATGCCCGTGATGAGCGTAACCGGACCTGATCATTATAAACATGTGAAAGTAGTACAAATGAATTGTTTTATTTTTTAAAATATCAGAGAATAATGCGAGTTCAGATATTGAGTCAAATGAACATTGAAGACTGATTTAAATGTGTGGTGTGAAATTTATAATCTTTTTATCTAACATTACACATTGTTATGTTTGCTTTATATTTCGATATTAGCATTTTCAAAGCTTCACCGAAGAAGAAACTTTGTTTTGCCATTTTGAATCATGTGTCAAACAACTATGAAGTCTTTGATCATAGACAAACTTGCTCACAGATACTCCAATACACTATCATTATAATTTGTCTTAATGATATTTGATCATTTAATGTCACTTGGTGGTCCAGAAGAACACATATAAACCAGTTAACACTATATGACAGTCATTCTCTATATAAATTGGATTCATACACACAGTTCTACTCGGCACAGAGTCTAATGGCACCTTTACATTTACATAAATATAGATCTACAGAAGATCATAATTCAAACTAGATGTGACATTAAAATTTATTTCATTATGTAATTTTATTTATTCAAGAGAAAAAAATTCTTCACTGTTTAAAGCAATCACGTAGTAAATTTTCAGCTTTCAAGCTATTGGCATTCAATCTAATAATACATAATTCTATGTGTTCCATTGATGTGCGTTTGTTTTACATAATATACAATGCATATTGTAGAATGTTCACACGTATGACGGTATACATCCTACTTGGCTCTTCACCTTAATTCATATTTAAAAAAAACAAGAAAACTTCCAATCTGTTAAAGAGGCTGGAGATTTTAATTATTATAAAAACACTCTTGTTACTTTCATATATTTTGTACATTTCAAGAAGTTTCATATAGAAAAACAACGCAAACTAACGAAACTCTAATGGTGAAAATGTTAAAATTAATTTTGTGACAAATACTAAGTGGAGGGTGGTTTGATTTGGTCAGAAATTTGATGTGTGGATACACAAAACTGAACAAAAAAATTTATTTGTATTGATTTGCACATTTTTACATGCTCATCACAGAGAACAGATTGATGTTTAAAATTTAAAAGGACCTTGTCCTGCTTCAATTTACGGGATCGATCATCCATAGGATGGATTCAGAGGAGCTACAGGCCGCTCGACAGTGAGTACACCGGCAGATGTACCCAGAAGGCAATGCGTAATGACCAAATGTTTTGTTTGGAAGATATGGCCAAAGAAGATTGCTCAGACAGAGCTGGCAATATCTAAAATTCATTCAAGGACTAAATGACATATTAATTTCAACGGCAATTTAAATTTGGAACGTTAAAAATAATTTAATTATTGACGAGGTGAGCTTAAAAATATCCATCGAAATGACTGTTCACCATGATAAGAGAGATATCTTTCAGACGGAATTTTCAATTATAAATCACAAAATCATAGTAAGTAAATCAAATCAGATTAGCTCCAAAACTTTAATAGTCCCTTGGCTATTGGCCGCGACCACAACATTACTATTTTGTCGCCAACAAACCGCTGAAACGAATTCGTTCTGTTCGTCATCTTTCTTATCTTTCTCCAGGAAACTTCTCACTGGATCGAATTTATAACTAAACAATTGTTTCGTCAAGCCTTTGTAGTAAACGTAAAGTGCGTTATTTTCTGAACCGCACGCTACGTAGTCACCGTCCGTGGCGAGACCGACAAAGTTTTTCTCATTGACATGGCCGACGAACGACCTTATACATCTCGGCGAGTCTATATTCCACATTTTCAGCTGACTATCCGTGGACGCTGAAACAATCTCTTCAGAATTCAAGAATGTGACATACGATACGGCTTTCCGGTGATCTTTGAAAACGGACAGCGGCTCTTTCATGTTTCTAAGATCGTAATAATGAACGCAGTGATCGGCCGATCCAAACGCCAAATGGCAAGAGCTCTTAGGGTTGAATCTAACGCAGCAGACGTTAAACTTCGCTTCTAGCGTTGCAATTGAATGATCGACGTTTAAAGACCAGAGTTTCACGCGAGCGTCATCTGATCCTGAAGCTATTAATCGTACATCGACTTGATTGAAATTGACACTCCAGCAGCGTTTATCATGCTCCTGGAACGCTTTCGTACGCTGTCCTGTAGTGACGTCCCAGACGGTAACTGTACCTTCATAATCACTGGATGCCAAGATACCTTTGTGGTAAGTGTTCCAACTTACGCAAGATATTTTGTGCGCTGACGCCATTTCAACACAGGGATAATGTATATCAACCATGTCCCTGACGACAGAATTATAATCGAAGACCTTTATTCGTTTCGTTACACCGGCAATAGCAAAAAATTCATTATCTTTATCAAATTCTATTGTTGAGACGATAGTTGAATAATTTATAACATCGCTCGAGTACGATAATGTTGCCAGAGGACGCAAGCCGCGAAATCGGGAAAATTTCACAAGATTTTCTCTGAATTCGCCGAGACCGGATCCTCTATCTTGATCATCTACTGTGGAAGAATTTTCAGTAGCTTCGCTCTGATCCGGCGTGTCGTTTCCAAAATACAACTCTCTGGATCGACATCCAAAGTAACACTGTACAAAATCTTCAAAATGCGCATGCATTCGGCGTTTTCTAGCAGATAATGTTGCTTGATCTGCTTTATGTGCGGGCCCGAAAGTGGAAACGTCTTGCGAGTTGCCAGCGGTTTCCGGACCGGCTCTATGAAGCATGCTAGCGTCAATCGTATCGATCAAGTCCACGATCTCTCTCCGGATCGCATCGACGTTCGCATCGGAAGTCTCCCCGACTTTAACGATGTCTTCTACAGTCGGACAACTGTTCTGCACCTCTCTGAGAACGCTCTCCACTTCGTCCATATCTCGTCTGATTAATTTGACTTCTCGAGTCAACTGACACCGTTGCTCTTCCTTCATCTGATGCAAATGTTTTAAAAAATCGTACAGTAATCGGTTTTGAGCGGCGCACGATTCTGCTTCGAGCAATTGCTTGCGCTGCGTTAATATGTCCAACATAACGTCAACGTCTGGCATGCTGAGATTCTGCGATTCGGCCGCTATGAAGCTTCGCAAACCATCAGATGTGGCGGAGGCGGCTATAGAATCGCCCGATACGGACCCAGGTTGAGCCATACTCTCCATGGTGACTTTGAGTCGATATTTCGAGATCAGCTCATTCAGCAAAAAATTAGGAAATATATGATCCAACCCAGTGAGAGTGAATCCGCATTTCGGACATCTTTTATGTATTTCAATAGATTTATTTATACAAGCGTAGCAAAAGGTGTGTCCGCACTTGGTAATGTATGCTTCCTCGATTAGATTAAAGCAAATAGGGCAGAGGAAATCGCTGTTTTTATCTTCCATCGAACCCCCCATTCCGTTAAGGATGGGGATCCGAGGTCTAGGCGGATTGCCGCTAGACGTCGTCCCCGAATGAGACGGCGAGGCGGTCCTCTGCTCACGGTTGGCGGCCATGATCAAACTTTAATTATTTTAAATCACCGATATCATCCTGCAATTAAAAACTAGGCATTTTACATTCTAGAAATACATGAATAATTATAATATATACTTTAAATAAGCCATTACAAAGGTCTATTGTAAACTATTCAATTAGCCATTAATTTCCTTAACAATTAAATCGATAATACGCTAAAAAGTGACAAGTATTACAACATGCTGTATATTATTATACAATAAAATATATATTATATAGCTAAACAACTTTAATAGTGTTATTATAACACAACATTCATATATGGGTGAATAACTTTTAATATAAGGAACATTTAAAATAACTTAAATTTTAACACAGCTTCTGTTTCAAACGGCAAAAATCACTATTACAAAGATACCTTTCACACTACTATTTTGTCACTGAGTTTGTCCACTTAGTTTGAAGATTGAATAGTCATAAATTTCACCGGCACATATATGAATTTATTGAATGATATTTTCAATAATGAATAAATACACAATAATTCATTGTTGCCAGTAGAAAAAAGTTAATTTCCCTTGTATCATTATATTTGATTTGATTAATTCCATCACACTATGTTTAAATTTAATTGCTATATCACATAAAAATTCCTGTAGATATTTTTAGACACATTTATTTATCATAGACATCTTAAAAATGGAAAAAATATTTTTTTTTTATTTTCTTATAAATATTATATTCACTATTTTATGAGTAAAATTTCTATCACAGGCTATTATGAATCCAATAATTTTTATTTACCGACAAATTTTAAATAAATAGATTTGAGTAATTATATTATGAATAACTTTAATCTATGATTTTTATGCCCTTGCTACGGTGACATTAACTTCTGGGTTGCTGAATGAATTTTTAGTGTATTTTACAGGAAGCTGTATTCTGCAGATCGAAAAAGCACTGCAATGCTGTCTCACCTGAAACAATAATGATTTATGCCAATCAGCTCAAATATTTCTGATACAGCACTATCTGAACAGCCATACACCATTAAAAAGAAACAGTAACTACTCAATCTCAACCATAAACAAAAGGGGAAAGAAAATTCATATTATTCAAATTAGGGATTTTCAGAGATTGAAATAACTTTATTTTGAATATGGAATTACTGAAACAATTATGACTCAAGGAAATCAAAGATATACATAGGTATCTGAATATAAAAAAAGAAGCTAACCGGAATTAACATAAAATTGGTTGTCGATTTCTACAATGCATATTGCATAATGATTCAATAAATAGACGAGTTCCGCAGTATCAAGTTAACAAATAGCCCGGCCGGTATGATGGAAGTTAAATGTCAGATTTACTGGATTATAATATGTACAGGGCAGTGTGCATAAGAACAGTGGTCTCATGAAATAGTTAGTTTAGAAATTGATAAAAGAATAGAGATTAGGCTATTGGCATAACTCATAATTGTTTCCAAAGATTGATCAGCTTGATCGCAATTAAAACAAAACACATTCCAAGAGAAAGATCAATCATAAAATAAACAATAAAAAACTTCTTACAGAATAACATAAATTTTATTTTAATATTTTCTCAAGTATTAGTCATAAATAGAATATCGAGTTGCGTACTCGTGTACTCGAATGCCTAAAGATGCCGAAAGGCGAAAAGCAGGTAGTTAGTGACAAAATACATGGAAATGTACAAAATCTCAACAATTCATATTTGATATTGAAATTCCATCAAGCACCCTCAGTCGATGTCTTGAATTATAAAATAATATTCACTTGGTACCAAGTACCATACGTTTACGAAAAATTAAGACCCATCTCTGTTAACACATTTGGCACGGGAAAGGTATTAATTTCTGTTTCGGTGACTGGTGGTTAAATGGGAAGGGTATTTTTACCATTTTTGTATTATCGTTGGGTATTCAATATTAATAACTGCTATGTTTTGTTTAATATTTTTCTTTAAATATCTTGCGTGGATCGGTTTTCAAGTTATTTTCATAAAGAAAGTACCCACTAATAGTCAGAGGTAGTTAAATTTATAGAAAAAATCTAGTATAACAATAATTTTATATTTCAAAACACTTCCAATACATATTTAATTTTAACATATTTTAATAATCAGAGCAGCTTCGAGATAGTTTTACACTCGAGATAAGTAATTGTCTATTTGCGTCAGTGTTTTAATTTATGAGTCAGCAAAGCCCATTTGAATCAATGAATACGTGCCAGCCATTAACCTCGTCATAAATTGTGAACCAGGAATTCAATTTCGATATATATTAGAGGTGATGTACTTTACGACACGAATAGTGGGCGATCACTGGCACATAAAGTGTTAAGCAATGAATCTAAAACACATGCAGAGAATTTAATTAAGGTATAGTAAATCAAATATAAACATGTTGAAATGGATACAAACAAGAAACGAAAAACAAATTCAAATCATGCAAAATATCACTTATTAGCATTATAACATGGAAAAAATTCAGTAAGCTCCTGCTTTACAAGGTTTCATGTGATCCAAAATATTAAGTTTTTTTAATGCTTGCACTTTTCTTCTTAAACAACAAGACAATACGATGCTCTCCAATAAAGTGACAACGGGAAATCTTGAATACACAAAAACAAAAACATTGCCTCATGTGTTTAGATTAACAAGGATCTCTAGCTTCCCTTCCATCTTGATTTAGCGGGCATCTTACAGCAGTATTAGTATTATAAATAATTTACTCACAAATTAAGGTGCTGGGATAGCTTTCCACCGACGCTGGCATCAAAATCTTTCGCCTCTTTAGTTAACTGAACCGTTTCCTCTCCTTTCTCAGTGTATGCCCCAAATACCAAGCCTTTCTGCAAACAAAATAGGATATTTACAAGAAAACATACCCTCGGTCTAATTTGATTTACTTCATAAATAAGGTAGAAAGTTATGTTAATCAATAAAAGAAAATATGGAATCCACATCTTTTATTACTACCAAGACTTAATTTGTTTAGCTTTGTCATCTCGACACTCCTAACATATAATCAGGTAAGTACAATTATGTGATTATATGTCTTTATTATTTTCATTGTCTATGGTCTACACACTCAGTTCTATGGGTAGGCATCAAACGACAGGGAAAACTAGATTTAAAATAGTAGCACTGTCCCAATTTTGAAGAAGATACATGTAGTCGTTACATTGCAATTGCGTTATAAATCTTTAAAATGCTCTCCTGTAAAATCTCATGTTTGCAGATACAGGATTATACATAGGGAGTGTCAATCTGATAATAAAAACAGTATTACTACACTATAAGCACCACTTAATTCATTTTTCTAATCATGTCCGCTCCAAACGTGGATTCTTAATGGAGCACTCAACAAAGGTAATTTTTTTATGAAAACTGCATGTTATTCAGTTTTTCTTTTGGGAGAGGGTGGGATAGAAGGTTGAGACTAGGAAATGACTAGTAGTTGGCTAGGAGAGCTTACGCCTAGTTTCCAAAATGGAATGGGTCGGAAAGAAATTTAAGCATCAGGAGACATCTATGTCTTTGAACAGAAATCCATAATTTGATAAACCAATATATGAAAGTGTTTGTTCGCAGATTCGAACCTGTGAACAGTGTAAGCAAAGTGGACAAAACACCGAATAGCATTGACTACTCGGTCACAGGCCCAGCAAACAGATATTTAGTATTGCTTGACATCATTTTAGTCCCTCCGTTTAACAATAACTGGTACACGATGAATAATCGCTAACCATTCTCCAATAATGTTATGGTGTAAACATCATGCTGTATCTCTATTCCAAAATTAACTACTTCAATAAATCAACATACAATATCAAGCTAAACCAAAATTGAAACCTGAACCTTCTTTCACAAAATAAGGGTGAATTAATGCATAGTTTTAGACACTACCAGTGTGTACACTACCGGTGAGCTCAGCAATTCGGAATTTTTAATTTAGTAGTAACAAACTCAGAATATGTAAACTGAATAGTAACCTGCCTGATACCTAGCAATAGCTTCACCAATCAATCAAAATTAATTAACAAATATCATGAAGTAACATAGGTTAGGTAAATATTACTTCTAGAAAATATTGCTTTGGTAGCATATTTTTAAAGGGTCATCTTTGCAAAAGAAGGCGTATATAGGTAGTTATAGTAGTTACATCGCTTAATTGGATATAATTGGTGTAAACAGCACGCTCACATAAATGATTACCGGTTTTTGTCATCGTGTTAAGACGAAGATACAATTCGTAAATATTTATTGGGTTTTTTACCTTGACAGACGTGCTGTATAATTTGTGGGTGTAACATGGGATGTTTTGACACTTTCGCATCAGAGAAGCGATGGGGTAGTTAAAATGTGCCATAATATTATTATATATTGTGACGCTTTATACAGTAGTTTTATTTAATAACCATAACACATGCCAGATTATCCACTCTCTTACGATATTCTCGATTTGATAATTATTTCGTTCGTCAAGTTTTCAATGTGAAAATACCATAAACCAGTAATCAGTATTTTATTGTTATCTTTTATTATAGGAATACTTGGTCAAAAAACCGACGATGGACCTGGCTTGGACATGTGCCACGAATCCTAAAGCCTGCCAATCTCTTCTTCCAACCGGATGGATTCCGTCACCCTGGACGTCGCTGATCCCTCTTCAAAAAGAGTATGAGCGTCTAAACAATTACCAATTCTTGTCATACTCATTGCAAGTGGACATGGGTATATCTCTACTATATAACAGAAAGAGTGTAACGATGGACCTGGCTTGGACATGTGTTGCGGATGCCCAGGAGAGCCTGAATCCTGTCTGCTGTTTCTACGAACTGGATGGTTTCCGTCACCCTGGAAGGTCGCTGATGACCATCTATAGAATGTACTCGGCGAAGCTACGGGACGCTAAGATGAGATAGAAGGAAGTAAGACGACTAGCAGGGACAGGCAATCTTGGAGAAACCATGTGATGGCCATATGCTACGAATAGGGAGCGGAGATGGTTAAAAATAATTGGTCAAACTCATGTTATACCTACCTGCAGTTCATATTATAATAATTTTTTACCATGCGAGATTATTTCCGGGTAAAAACTCGGTTTTTTCCCAGTCTTGCATCACTAGGTAGGTAGGTACTTACTCATTTATTTATCTTCATTTCAATAATTTTCATCGATTTTTATGTCTATAATTCAGATCTGTCACTTCAAACGCGCCGCGCCATTCGCCTCTACATAATATTAGTTTATGCGTCTATGGTACAATCATAACCTATAAAAATCTTGTGTATTATCGTATCTCGAACGTTGACAACTTATATAGAATTATTTTGTTTTTATTCTAATGTGGGACACTTAAAATAAGTGTTTTATAACTGAAAATCAACTATGGCTGATGCTGCAGCAAGACAGCTTCAATATGAGTACAAAGCTGTGAGTTAAATTTTAAACTTAGCCGGGAATCATTGTAGGAATAATTGTAAACATTACTTAGCCAAATCATTATTACACTAATATGTTTTCGTGTTGTTCTGTAGACCCCTTATAATTGTCACCGTGCATTTTCATAATAAAGATTACCCGACATCGCAAATCGTATTATAGAAAAGTAATATTTACAGATATCTGAATTAACCTCCCATGTTACTACATTGATCATATTTTGCAACCTTAGTATGAATAAATGTAAAACGAGTTGATGGTCAACACATCAGGTATGCTGATATCAAAAATTGTGCTAAATGCTCCTATAATTATTAGCAGTAGCCTGAGCAATTTTTTATCAAGCCTTACGATTTATTTTCAAAACCTTTTATCCCCAACAAATCAGGCCTTATGTTCTTATCATATTTCTAATATGCCACTGAATGACTTGAGGTAAATGTCTATTAGCAGAGACAAGGCCTAAACATGATATTTTTCTCCGAAAATCACACAGAATGAAATGTTTTAGGCTAGAATAATCTTTTATGTACCTAAATATATGGAAAATATTCGTGAATCACGTAAGGAAACGTTGGAATATAGGTTTAACGCCAAATGAAAATCTTATAATATAAATCTCTAATGTGAGATTCAAGTGGAACGATAATCCGTGTTAAGCAAGGTATCGTTGTATTATAAAAAGGTTTGCAACATCTGTCAAAAACAATATTGGATACTTGTCATATAATCCGCTTTCATCTATTGTTCGAACATGAAGTCTATTTTCTTGATTTTAAATAGCCGTTTTTTGTTTAATAGAACTCGAACTTGGTCCTACAAGCTGATGTGCGCTTCATTGAAAGGCGTGGGAGAGATGAGGCGACCGGAGAAGTTATGTCGCTCGTCGGCAAACTCACTGGAACCCGAATGGGAGACAGACATCAGAGGACTAAGCCTGACAAAGCAGAAGAGAGGAAAGTGAAGTAAGTAAATAAAAATAATATTGTATCACAAGATCATAAATTATATTATAACAAGTTCAGTAAACATTGATTACAGAATTAATGCTGCTTATTTGCAAACTCAATACTCTTGTTTCTTCCAGGCGTCAAAAACGTGACGAAGCACAATACGACTTTGAACGTATGAAAGGCGCAACCCTCACTTCAGAGGGTGTCGATGAATTTGTAGGAGCCGTCTACAGACCGAGAACACAAGAAACGAGAAGGGCCCACGATCTCCTGCTCGCTTTCATGCAGTCATCTCTGGGAGATCAGCCCAGGGATATTCTCTGCGGGGCCGCTGATGAGGTAAGATTTAATTCATTTTTAATGAAGTTATTGTTAATTTTTATGATGAAACTCCTATTGCAAAAACTTTCATTTGGTAATTGTCAAAAATAAAAACATTTTTCCATTTACTGCGATTGTTCATATTATACTAATTTTCTTTTATAGGTTTTGGCTGTTTTAAAAAATACACGCATGAAAGACCACGACAGGAAAACAGAAGTTGAATCGTTGCTGGGACCAGTACCTGACGAAAGATTCTCATTGTTGGTAAATTTAGGTAAGTGAAATTTACATCAAAAAGTTACAATATCAATATTTTCTTACAGTTATCAAAATGGTAGAAACTTGGTGGCTATAAATATCTGAAATGATACAAGAAATAGGAAAATCAGCATATCAAAGGTTTATGTATTCAGATGAAAGTATTGTTCTCGAAAAGAGCTCGCTAGAAACAGCAGCTTTTGCCAAACTCATTAATGTTTTATTTTGTTGTCGTAACTAAGTAAATATCGACTGGTTTGATAACATTGTCGTTTGAATATGCCAACAGGCAAAAAGATCACAGATTTTAGCGGTGTCGGAGTAACCCAGCAACCTACGGGTGACAATCCTGAACAAATCGACGAAGCATACGGCATCAACGTCCAGTTTGAAGAGTCCAGTTCGGAGGATGATGAAGATGCTTTTGGAGAGGTTAGAATTCGCCATTATTATTACTAAACTTGTTTTTTTTTTCATAGTAAAACTCTAATAATAATATTCACAAAGGGGAATTTCAGTCCGTTTCGGAGATATAATAATATTTCTAACGGACATTCAAATCCATGAATGAAAATATATGAACATAAATTTTACATTTTAAAAAATAAAACACAATTCATTTGTACTACTTCCACATATTTATAATGATCAGAACCGGAATGATCAGGACAGATCCTGATCATTATAAATATATGGAAGTAGTACAAATGAATTGTGTTTTATTTTTTTAAAATGTAATGTCTTTCCACCAAGAATTGACAGTTAACACCTTAAAAATAAATTTTACAACCGATTTATGAATTCGGGTATGTTATGCAACATCCATGTCTGTTGTGTTTTCATATCTTTCAATCCACCCCCCATCTGACTTGGACTTGCTAACATCATACCATTGACATCACATTTTGTATGATATGACTTCATCAACTCCCACAATATGTTGTTGAACATTGTGCGCCAGGTCTCTCTGAAAACTGTATTACAATAAAGACAATTAGATTCGCAAAAAACAATGAAAACCAATGTAAGTTATATACCACCTTCTATCTTTAACCATTTGAGTGCTTAGGTGCGCCATGGCACTAAAGAAATGCTGCAGCTTAGATTTTTTACGTTGTTATTTTATTACTATAACACGGACAATGTTTTATGCTTAGGTACGTGAAGAGGATGACAGGGAGGGAGAAGGAGTTGAAGAAGGCGACGAAGAGACAATGGAAACCGAGGAACAAGAAGGAGAAACAAAACAATCAGGGAAAGAAGGTCGAAGTCGCCATGGCCCAATACACGCAGCTAATGTTCGTATCTTGTTTATTCGTTCCATATTTTGTCTACTTGTTTAATGCGTAAAACAGCAGGATTAACCAAAATTTATACTTAATAAATATCAGAATATTTGAGATATGTCTATTTCAAAAATGATCTGGTATTCAACCATATTATGACACCATTTCTAAAGATAGACAGAACAAAACAATTTGACATAATCAGTGACCAATCAACACTAAGCTGAATGTGCTTGATGAGGATTCCAACACTTATTGTTAAAACTTCATACACTACCGTATTTATGTATATATACTCCTGTTTTTCATTTCTGTGTATCTTCAGTCCTTGGAGAACACGGATGAACACAAACTGACAGCCAACAAATAGTTTAAAAATGCAAAAATTTTTGAGTACAACCCTTAGTTCCATGAAAACATTCTTTCACATAATGTTTCCAGTTGGGCGGAGGCACAGCAGAAGACGGGCGGCGTGAGCGTCCTCTGCATCCTCTTGATATAGACGCATACTGGCTGCAGCGACGACTATCCCGTGTCTACTCTGATGCTGTACTATCCCAGCAGAAAGCTGCCGATGCCTTGGAGGCATTGAAGGAGAGTGCAGATGACAGAGACTGTGAAAACAAACTCGTTCTACTTCTTGGCTATGATTGTTTCGATCTCATCAAACTGCTCAAAAAACACAGGCAAATGGGTAAGTTTGGTAATTTACTGACAAATGAAACCATGTCAACTATTTTGTAACTGTAATTATTTTTTATTAACTCTTCAAACGCCAAGCCGATCCAATCATATAATCAGGGCAGGACGTAGACAGAGTGTCTAGCTAATTACTACTCCTTTCCTAACCCTTCCTTCTTTCCTTATCTTCTCTGAAGACAGAGGTTAAGCGACTGATTTACCATCAGTTAATCATTAAACATTTTCTGTTACTCCCGATTGCGAGCAGACATGGTAACAATCAATGGTGAATTTCAAACACAGTGAAATTGTAAGAATTTTATGGTTACCCTAAATATCCCTCTACGAAAACCCCTTTATAGGTGTGAAATATTCGACTAAAAATATTTTTCTTTATCAAAGCTTTCTTGCAGATGTTGCTACTAATATTAAAAATTTTGTTCAGTGTATGCCCTCAAAACGATATGTGTATAAAAATTATACGTGTCCATATGCTCAATATTGAGAGTGGACATGGTAAAAGTAAAATATTTCAACCTGTTAAATTATGTTTCTAGTACTCTACTGCACTATGCTGGCGTCATCGCAATCCGATTCCGAGAAGCAGTCCATCAGAGACCAGATGTCGAAGGAACCAGCCCTCAAAAAGATTCTTGCACAGTTGGACACCGGAAAAGCTGATGATGATGTGAGATATTAGATAATAGCAAATTACACATTGAAACGGCTTAGCATATTATATAAAAAATTTTTAACCGGTCAGAGGACATGCACGTACGGGCGCGTGAGCAATTTCGGCGTCTCAAATCTCGCGACACCTAATATTTTTAGTTGACATTGGTTCACAAACGTCTAGTTCCATCTATGCTTTACCAGAATAAATTAAAATAACCCAAAATTATGCTATGGTGAACCAGTAAAAATGATTTCTGTAAAAGATGTCCAAAAGTCGCATCGAGGGCTACCACAATCAATATCGGGATAGAGGCATCTCTTATTTCTCAAACAAAAAATATTTTAACTGGAATTTTAGCTCGTAAATAATTAATAGGTATAAGCATCACGCAGGAGTAGGTTTTTCTCTCATTTCGCGAAAATAGTTACTAGTTTTCCGTCGCCAAAAAAATATGAAACGTCGAAAATATTTTCTTTTAATATTTTTAAAAAAGTGATGCAAAGGGAATTTGCAATTTATTAAATATAAAGATTCAATAAAGATTTTTGAAATGTACCAAAGAGTTCATTTTCTCGCACTTTTTCTGACTGATATTTAAAGTAGAATTATACTAAATATATTTTTTTAAAGAAATTGAGCGTCATCATATTGTATCTAAATTTATCTGATTGATATGTTTCAGAGTGGTATAGAAACATCTCGTACCTCGTCACGTCGTGAAGCCGAGTCCAAGAATGCAGGAGGTGTAATGGAAGAGCTAAGCACACAAGTAGGCCCTGGAGGAGGGCAGGTAGGAGGAGCTAGGAGGGCGTTAGACTTGGAGGAATTGGTAAGATTTAATATGACTATACATACAATTTTTTTGTACTGATTCCAAAATTTTATGTAACGGTCAGACCGGCTTTGCTTATCATGACCATTTTTCACTGATGAAAGATAAAATACAACCAAATTATTTATATAAGATTATATCTGATTTAATGAGAAGAAAAGAATTAGTGTACGGATAATGAATAGAATTTACAATTTATCATACAAATGAAAAATAAAGGAATGCAATTAAATTATCTTAAATCTAAATATGAACGACCTCTTTAAAATACATACATACCATGTCTATAATCAAAAATGACACCACAAATAAGTTTAGCATGAACAATAATTATTCATTCATTCAACAAGATTATGCAAATAGAAAATTCTTTACAATTAAATTGAGAGCCACTTGAATAATTTCAATAATAATTGTGGAATCAGTAGATTTCCTTTTTCCTTTCCTTTAAGAATTGGCAGTTAACAACACCTTAAAAGATATAATATGACAGCGACTCTAAAAACACAACAAAGGAGACCATGCTACCTACCAAGTTATGGGAAAAGGGTGCATTAAGGCTCTGTTGTCACATTTAGCGAAGTGTATGCATATTTGCAAAATTATGCTTAGTACACACAATGATTCTTCAGCCCCTCAATAAAATTATTATGTTTTTAGATCTTTGCCCAAGGGTCTCACTTGATGGCCAACAAACGGTGTCAGCTGCCCGATGGATCTTTCAGGAAACAAAGAAAAGGTAACATGGTTTTTATTTTGTCATGATCGATCTTGTCAATTGGGTAATTCTTACGAAATATGAAGTTTATGTTAAGTAGTAAAATAATTAACACACTAAATATTTCACATATTCATTTATTAAATGATTTCTTTTAAACCCATTGAATGCGAAATTTTGCAAAAAAAATCCTGGAATGAGTAAAGTACTCCAATCAGGTCAACTCATAATATGGGACAAATATACTATGGCCCACGAAAAAGCGTTGGAAGCGCACGCCCCGAAGGTTTCTGAATTAGTATAATCATCTTCTATTCTATCTTCTTCTGTTTGTATGTGTTCCTATACCGTTCATCCAATTGCAATGAAACTTGTTGTGCGCACGCCCGAGGTTTCTGAATTAGTAAATTTTACAATCGAGTCGTTTCAACTGTATTTCATACAGTTTGGCCGCAGTTCGTTTGTTTTCGGTGTACGAGTACGCACACAAACATTTTCTTTCTTTGAGTGGCATTGCAACATATGCCGGGTACTCGCTAGTATATTATATATTTTCAAACCACATTTAATTGGACTGCCTAAAGAGACTCAGACAGTGCCTAACTGATGAATCGACAGTCTTAATTGGGACAAATGAAGGATGTCTTAGCTTATCCATTCTAGATTTGTTAATTGTTTATTTCCCTGGTATAAATAATAAAAGTCTCGCCTGTGTTACTCGTCTATTACTTACTCTTTCCAACGTTTTACAAAATCTTTTTTCAACAGGTTACGAAGAAGTACACGTTCCTGCACTGAAATCAAAGCCTTTTGACGATGACGAGACATTGATACCCATAGACAAACTTCCCAAATACGTTCAACATGCATTTGAAGGATTCAAAACCCTGAATAGGATCCAGGTTAGAATTTTTTACATTTTATTATTTTAATTGATTAAATATACCTGAAAGAAAAGGCAACAATAATGAAAGTACAAACAGCAGAAAAAATTGATTAAATTGAATGCTAATTATTTTTTTCTTTATAGAGTCGCCTAGAGCCCGCCGCTTTAAACTCAGATGAAAATCTATTAGTCTGTGCACCTACCGGAGCCGGTAAAACCAATGTGGCTCTGCTGTGCATGCTCCGAGAGATTGGAAAGCATATTAATCAAGACGGAACCATCGCCGCTGATCAGTTCAAACTCGTCTATGTGGCCCCAATGAGGTCTCTTGTACAAGAAATGGTAAGTGTTTCAGTTTTCAGAAATGCATGAAGAAGTTATATTATAAAATCAAAGTTCTGAGTAAATTAACGCCAAAGATGGGTACATAACACTTCATTCACTCATATCTTTTATTCGTTTTCAACATTTTTCTCATTAAAACTGCATTTCATTAATCAACAGGTGGGCAGTTTTAGTAAACGCTTGGCTCCATACAATATCACAGTATCAGAGTTGACCGGAGACCATCAGCTGACTAGAGAACAGATTGCAGCCACGCAGATCATTGTCTGTACGCCTGAGAAGTGGGACATCATTACTAGAAAGGGTATGTTTCCGCAGATTTCATATTACTATCTATTGCTACTGGAGCCAAAAAATTTTCAAAAATGTCTGTCTAATATACCACAATGTTGAAATTTTTAACTGAGAATGCTTGATAGACATAGGATTGAAGGTTCTAAAAGGCGAAAACCGGAAGGGATTGAAATATTGATTACGATAATATGTTCTAAAATAATTTTTTTCCATTTCACAGGTGGTGAAAGAACCTTCACAAACCTCGTACGTCTGGTGATAATTGACGAGGTCCATCTTCTCCATGAGGAGCGAGGTCCCGTTCTTGAAGCTCTAGTCGCAAGAGCCGTTCGAGCTGCGGAGACTTAGCAAGAAGAGGTGCGATTGGTTGGATTGAGTGCCACTCTACCCAATTACAGAGACGTCGCTACCTTCCTCAGAGTCAAACCGGAGACGGGACTTTTCTACTTTGATAACAGTTTTAGGTTAATATCTTAACTATTTTATTTTTGATCTCTCTATGTTTGAAAGTAAAGGGTAAAGAAGTTTGGGAGAAAATTAATATATATATATAACATCGGCGTGTGGTGGACTTATCTCTATCACACAACCTAATTTGGGTATGAGCAAGAAGGATACAAGAGCATGCACCACATGCCCTTGCATCTCGCTTGCACCTTCACTTTTCATGTGATAGAGCGAGAAAGAGATAAAGCCACCACATGCGCCTGATATATAACTAGCTGGTAAGCATTCATTTAATACTCTACTTCACAGAGTGAACAGTTTCAGAATGATCAATTGAAATTAAATTCTTGAAACATTGGTGGACATTTCAGCAGTATAGAAATTCAATTATTTTAATTTCACACTCCACAAATCTCAAGCTGTCTATTACAGTATGATTCATGTATTATTTTTATCAACAGACCTGTCGCCCTGGAGCAGCAGTATATTGGAATAACAGAGAAGAAAGCATTGAAAAGATTTCAAGTTATGAACGAGATTGTCTATGAAAAAACAATGGAACATGCTGGAAGAAATCAGGTGATTTTTTATGAATAAGTATTAATTATTTTTTCCGGTCACTTACTATATTGCTAAAAATGTAGTATAGAATTATTCACTGTACAAAATCTGAAGGGTTTTCTCTGTTTGATATATTTTGTATTGTGGCGGTTTATTTGTGGGTTTCAATATGGCTGAAGACAAATTCACTTGGAAATACTTCCATTATTCACTGTGTTATGTGTTCCAGGTTTTGATCTTTGTTCATTCCCGTAAAGAAACCGGAAAGACAGCGCGAGCCGTAAGGGACATGTGTTTAGAAAAAGACACTCTTGGACAATTTTTAAGGTTGGTTTTAACTTTTTTTTTGTAACCATGTCTGAACACAATGAACTTGTTACTCAATCTGCCTTTTTCGGAGATAGGGCTATGACAGGACTATAGGTTAGCTCATTGCTCACGCTATGCCCCATTTTTAGAATCAGATGGGCCGGAGGGAATCTTGACATTTATATATTCAGAAAAGTCAATATATGAATCATTCCATACTGATATTCAAACACTGCAACCGAAACCAACAACATCAACCACTATTCTACAGGTTCAGGATTACTCAACAATAATGGCTTTTCAATAAAGTTTTAAAAAAAGCCATAATGTTATAATACAAATGCTGTATTGCTTTGCAGGGAAGGTTCAGCCAGTATGGAGGTATTGCGCTCAGAAGCAGAACAAGTGAAGAACACAGAACTGAAAGATCTTCTTCCTTACGGCTTTGCCATCCATCATGCCGGAATGACCAGAGTAGACAGGACCTTGGTTGAAGATCTGTTTGCCGACAGACATATTCAGGTATTGATATCTTTGCATTATAGAATATTGCGGTAAAAACAAAATAGTGGCAACCAATCGAGAACTTCTCAAATCTAGACATTACTTTACGTTTTATTTAATTTATACTTTTCACACACCATAGTACATACTCCTAAGACACCACTGGCAATCGTTTGAAAGCGCGTAATGCTGCTGTGTTACAGGATACACCCAGTGAGGGCTGTAAATTCGTAGCAGATGGTGGCAGGTACAACTTTGAATACCCTGTCAAGACAGATTTGGTACAAGCCCAAGCATGAAAAACACGTATTGTTATAGTGTCTATTTCTGTCAGAACGGTGTGAAACAATATCAAATTGCTTTGGCTACAATTTTGACTATCTTAGGAAATATAGTAAATCTTTTCCACTCTTCTTTTCAATTTTGGTCCGACAACCCAGAGCAAATCTCAGCCTTCTCTAAAAATATTTACCATTCTTGTCCTTCGGTAATGTTATAAAGCTGATTGCACTGGAACCCCTATTGACAGCATCCAGTCATCCAAGATTGTGCCTACTAATTTACCTAAGACCGTTGGGTCTGCTTTCTCCCTCACCTCGTGGGCTGTCTCCTTCTCTGAAAAAGTTTAATAAATGATCTGTTCTGCAGGTTCTGGTGTCCACAGCCACCTTGGCATGGGGTGTGAACTTGCCCGCGCACACTGTAATCATCAAAGGAACACAGGTCTATTCACCGGAGAGAGGACGCTGGGTGGAACTGGGAGCTCTGGATGTCTTGCAGATGTTAGGAAGAGCTGGCAGGCCGCAGTATGATACCAAAGGAGAAGGTAAATAGATTTAAATAGATGAATTTACCTGAGACAAAAATCCCATTTTTAGTTAACTTGATGTGAAAATAAATAAACTCTTGGATGCATTAAATTAATATCTTTATTTTTTCAGGTATATTGATAACAAATCATTCAGAACTTCAGTATTATCTGTCACTTCTGAATCAACAGCTTCCTATCGAGTCCCAGCTTGTTTCCAAGTTGGCTGATACACTGAATGCTGAGATCGTTCTTGGAACAGTCAGGTAAACAAATCAGAGCAAATAATGAATTTTGTCCCTTGGTACAAAAAGCAATCCGTCATCGTCTCTTACCCTATATAAAACAGCAATAATTCTTTTTCTTCTTTTTTTTCGCCAACCTAGTTTTGACTCCCCAATAAATTAATTTGAACAGGTGTTTAAAATGCTGTTCATAAAAAACATTCAATAACCATGGACCCATACCAAAACAAGTATTTGGTACATTACAAGCATTTGGCTCATTAAATATTCCTTGTAACCATTTTAAAGTGATAATCACTACTTTTTTGCGGGATGTGCCCTGTTAGAGAGATGTGAAGCAACGCACATTATTGAGTACCCTTTGGATGATAGATATTCATTTGGGTAGTGAAGTCTAAGATTAAATTTTATGATCAATTATTGATAATACATTTCTCTTGTTTATATACAGATCAGTTCGTGAAGCTGTGACTTGGATGGGCTATACGTATCTTTATGTCCGTATGGTACGTCAGCCAGCACTGTATGGAGTATCTGCAGAGAGATTGGCAAGCGATCCTCTTTTGGAAATGCATCGAGCCGATCTGGTTCACACAGCTGCTATGCAACTTGATAGGTAACAAAAAATTAAATTTATTCTTTCATCAGCAATCCTTACTAAATGACATGCGATGAAATGTTAAGAAAGTATACCCTAATCTTGATATCAGATAATATGTACAGATATCTTTGGTATTTTGAAAATTAACATTTAAAATTTAAAATCTTAAACTTTATCTTATTACATCTTAAAATTTATCTTGACATGAAATGATGTTTTAACTTCTAATTCCACAGATCTGGCCTTGTCAAATACGACCGCAAATCGGGCCATTTCCAATCGACAGAACCTGGCAGAATAGCATCTCACTACTATTGCACCCATGAAACTATGTTAACCTACAATCAACTCCTCAAGCCAACCCTCGGTGAAATCGAACTTCTGAGAGTTTTCTCTTTATCCGGAGAGTTCAGAAACTTGACAGTGCGTGAAGAGGAAAGACCGGAGCTCCAGAAATTGTTGGAAAGGGTTCCTGTTCCCATTAAAGAAGGCCCAGAAGAGGCGTCAGCTAAAGTTAATGCTTTGCTGCAGGCTTATGTTTCGCAGTTGAAATTGGAAGGCTTTGCGCTATCAGCAGACTGCGTGTACGTGACACAGTCAGCTTCCAGGCTTCTGAGAGCTATCTTTGAAATCGTTCTGTATAGGTAAGCATAATGATACTCTTATTTAATTATCATGTTGACAATGTAAAGAAAGCAAACAACATTTTCACGACAGAAATGGTTGCCACTGTGTCCAGAGTAAAACAACTAAACTAAATTACTATTTAATATTAGAAACAATTTTATGATATGTAACAGCCAGATCAGTTTTATTCTATAAATTTTCATTTTATTTTTCTATTGTCATACCAATGTATTTTGAATATGCATTTTGATTGTATCAAATTTTTACAGAGGGTGGGCGCAACTCGTTGACAAAACTCTAACTCTGTGCAAGATGATCGACCGCAGAATGTGGCAGTCGATGTCGCCGCTACGTCAGTTCCGCAAAATGCCTGAGGAGATAGTCAAGAAAATCGAAAAGAAGAACTTCCTGTGGGAGAGACTGTACGAGCTGGGACCCAACGAGATGGGCGAACTCATCCGAGCCCCCAAATTAGGCAGGACTGTTCACAGATTCGTGCGCCAGTTCCCTAAACTGGATCTATCTACGCACATCCAACCTGTAACTCGTTCCACGCTACGCGTCGAATTGACAATCACTCCGGATTTCCAATGGGATGAAAAAGTGCACGGCGGATCGGAAGCATTTTGGATTCTAGTCGAAGACGTTGATTCAGAAGCCATACTGCATCACGAGTATTTCTTATTGAAAGCGAAATATGCCAATGACGAGCATACCGTCAAATTCTTTGTTCCCGTATTTGAACCATTACCCCCGCAGTACTTCCTTCGTGTGGTTTCTGATCGGTGGTTGGGTGCCGAGACCAGACTGCCAGTGTCTTTCGGACATCTTATTTTGCCAGAAAAGGGACTGCCGCCGACAGAATTGCTGGACTTGCAACCTCTGCCAGTTACCGCTTTGAGGAGTCCACGTTTCGAAGCACTATACGCTGATAAGTTCCAGCAGTTTAATCCTATACAGACACAGGTAATTAATTACAATTATTATTCCTTACCTTATCTCATACGCTCCTCTGAGTCAGAATTTCGTCTGACGCAGACGGAGAATCTTTCTCGCTCGCTCATAAAAAGTGCATCCCGCTAGCAAAACATGCAAGTCTGTTTGAACACCTCAAAAGTGAAGATTTTGGAGATATCGGAAGTGAAGTCAGAGTTGGTAAATTAATAAACTGTAATATATTTTCAGGTATTCAATGCTGTATATAATTCAGACGATAACATATTGCTCGGTGCTCCTGCAGGATCAGGCAAGACCACCATTGCCGAACTGGCGATACTCAGGCTCTTGGCCAACAATCCGGCAGGCCGTTGTGTTTACATTGTGGCCAAAGAAGCCTTAGCAGAGACACTGTTTGCTGATTGGCATCATAAGTTTCAACAGACACTAGCAGTCAAGGTACACTTTTAAAAAGAAATACTTCACCCTATTTCGCACAGTCCTGCGTTTGTACAATGTATAATATAATGTTTTTACTCCACACAGGTTGTATTGCTGACTGGTGAAACTGTGACAGATAACAAACTCTTAACTAAAGGACAAATTATCATCACAACAGCTGATAAATGGGACGTCCTATCTAGAAGGTATATTGAATTTCATGTTATATTTTGCTATATGTACGGCTATTTTCTAGGACCAGCCAACACTCCAATCATGGAACTTTACCTTTACCTAGTCTTTACGTCTTTTAATTTTCTGCACACCTAAGCGCAAGCCTGTATGTCACATAAACAGAAAACTGTACTTGCGGCTGGGTTCTGTTCCGTCACTGTGTACATAAGCCAATTTTCATAGAAAAATAATTAAAAATGATAGGCTTCATGTATAATAGTTATGTATATAAATTCTGATTGATGATAAACTCTTTTTTTCCTAGAGAATATATGATTTTCTTGAGATCCGGATATTTTATTTGTTTTTAAGATTTTTCTTTTTGCCCTTAGTGCAAATGGTCATAAGTCGAGAACTGACAACTATATGCTTAATGTGTGTAACACCACTGACTATAATCACTTCTTGGGAAAGTAATGACAGGTAGAATAAGGTTAGACGGGTCTTTGTAACCACTCAGCTACGGGACCAACAATATGTACTCAAACATAAAGTGTTTTTAGTTCTGCATACCTTTCAATCGTACTCTAATATGTTTTACTTTTTTCAAATCATTACCAAGCCCATAATATTCATAATTTAAGATATCGATTGAGGGTGCTTGATGGAATTTCAATGTCAAATTTGAAATGTTGAAATTTTGTACATTTCCATGTATTTCGGTTCGAGTTCACTCGTGTACTCGATTACCTGGAGATGCCGAAAGGCGAAACCAGGATCGTTAGTGACGAAATACATGGAAATGTACAAAATCTCAACAATTCAAATTTACATATCTTATTATAAAAAAATTAATTGAACAAGAATTACATTCTGATACATCAAAGTTTCCGCCGTTAGGTCTGAGGTTAAAAGGATTAAAGTGAATCTATATCATATATATGAAAATACATCTGTTTCTTTGGAAACATGAGCATTAAAATATTATTAATGGCAGTTTGTAACTATTTTTTAAACAGACCAAATCAATCGCAACACCAAACATGTCTGCTACCTCTCATTGTCCATCAATAACGTATTAAATATTTTTTTAGATGGAAAGGTCGTAAAAATGTGCAAAATGTTCAACTCTTCATTGCTGATGAACTTCAACTCCTCGGAGGAAGTGAAGGACCTGTACTTGAAGTAAGAAAAATGCCTAATTTATTTTTGTATTTTACACTCATAATTTTTGAAAAAGAGGTAGGTTTTCCTCTTATGATCTTTTATTTAAACTGCTCCCAATTGTTTCCAGTTCTAAATCTGTAAACATCTCTATTAATGGTCATAAGTTAATCGATAAGCAATCGGTAAATACAATTATTTTTTAATATTATTTAACATTAATATTATTGTTTTCTTCAATGAACAGGTTGTGTTGGCTCGTGCCCGTTACGTTGGCTCTCAGACTGGCAAGCCGGCCCGTATCGTGGCACTGTCAGCTCCACTTGCCTCAGCAAGAGACGTCGCTCACTGGCTCGGCTGCGGGGCAAACGCATCTTTCAACTTCCATCCCAGCGTCAGGCCTGTTCCTTTAGAGCTGCATGTTCAGGTCAATATTACATAAATATATATGAGACCGTATATTTCTTAATTTTATTAATTATCACATTAAACGAAGTTAAATATATTCAAATTAGATATCACAAGGCAAGTATAAATTTTCTGCTTATGGGGATGCCTATTGACGAAAATTGTTTGCATGTAGATGCATTAATTCTACCATTAGTTGTGAACATGTATCTTTCCCTAATTTCATTTAAGAAATATAACTTACAATTCGATCAAAAGCAAAATCATTGAACCAATGTAAACTTGATACCTGTTTTTAAGTCTAGAAAAAACTGCTCAAAAGGGCTTATAACACTTTTAATAATGTTTCCCTTTTATAATAGCAAGTAATTTAACACCTTGCAAAAGAAAGAATGATTGAATTGAATTTAGCCTGTTTAAATTTGTGTTAGTTATGATGAAAGTAAATAAAATTGTTTGATTATTTATCTCTTCAGGGTATCAACATAAGTCACAACGCATCACGCCTTGCTGCAATGGCTAAGCCGATCTATGATTCCGTATCGCGCCACGCCATGCACAGACCGGCTGTCGTCTTCGTACCTGGTCGGAGACAAGCTCGGCTGACCGCTGTGGATCTTCTCACACATGCTGCGGCTGATGGACAGCCGGGAAGATTCTTCCATGCCGACAAAGATGATATAAAACCGTTCTTAGATAGAATGGTTGACAAGGTAATACTTAAATTAACATTAGTCTCTCCGTTTGTAGTAATTGATTTACGCTTATCTCACATAGCTTGGCTACAGGCAAAGCCCCCTATAATTACAAACTATGCTGTACGGCCCGTCAGCCGGTATTTTTGCAAGGCGAGTGGTCCGTTACATTTACTGCGGAGTCATGAAATCGATATTTTGGACTAATTATGATGAATTCCAGCATATTTTAATAATGTGAAATAGTGGCTAATTAAATGTAGTATCTTTAATGCTAATAGGAATAACGATAATTTGGGTGGATTCAGCGGAAACTTTGGTGTTTTAATGTTAAATTAAGGTTGATAACTTAGTTATTCCACTGGCTGTGTTACTAAATGTAACGTGTTTCGTTTCTTTAAGAAGCATCTTAATTAAAAATGAAGAGTAGGGTGCGTTTGTTTTCTTCTACTGGACGTGTGAAGGGGGTAAAACCCAAACAATGATAGTACTAATTATGAAATTAACTACTAGTGTTTGAAGGTGATATAGTTAGTCTGAAGATGCTTCTTAAAGAAGCGAAACGCGTTACATCTAGTTACACAGCCAGTGGAATAACTAAGTTATCAATTTTAATTTCAAATTAGCAATAAAGTTGTTTACTTACTTTGAAAGAGTATAATTATAAAGCCTAGTCATAATCAATGATTGTTATTAATCGACAATTCAAAGTGTGTATTTTACGATAAATTACGATTCTAATAAATCTACCCTGCCACACATCGCATTTCGTGCCATTCACTACATATATTATGACGACTGTAAAATATAATTTATTGGGACGATTTAATTATTACTTAACATGCATATACGTTGGTTTTCGATGAATCGTAAATTATATAATGATTATAGTAAAGAAACACTGAATAAACTCACAAGAAATCTTTTCAAATATATGTTACATTCGACGAAAAACGGAGTTGAGAGACGATCTTCGTACAACCGCCATACAATTTGTTGGTAGAGACTGGGACTCCTAGGACTACTCGTAAATTGCAAATTTTCTTGTAGCATTGCTTGTAACTTAAGGTTGCTTTGCTACTGGACCAACAATGATGTAATAATATTTTTGGTTACTTATTAAATAGTTCTATTGCTATTTTTGTCACAGACCCTGAAGGAAACTTTGTCTAGAGGTGTGGCTTATCTCCATGCTGGCCTCGCTGCCGGCGACAGGAGACTCGCAGCTCAGTTGCTAGAATCTGGAGCTGTGCAAGTGGCCGTCGTTGCACGCGACCTCTGCTGGGGTCTCAAGTTGAGGGCCCATCTTGTTGTTATTGCAGATACACAGACGTGAGTACTTTTTAGTAGTTTTTCAATGATAGCAATTCAGAAAAAGAAACTTTAAACAGCATTATTTTTATGTTTGATGATTGTTTTACTTGAAAAATGTAACAAAAAATGAAAACGAAATGAATGGCACCATATCTAATACGACAAAGTTAATAAGGTCTTGTCATCTTCAACATAATTATTAACCATGTTATATGTGTGTAATATAATTATTTATTACGTCTAGATATAATGGAAAAATCCACGCATATGAAGACTACCCACTTACAGAGGTACTGCAAATGGTTGGCAGGGCTGGTCGGCCACTGGAAGACGACGATGCCAAATGTGTTCTTCTTTGTCAATCGTCGAAAAAAGATTTCTTCAAAAAGTTCCTCAACGAATGCTTGCCTATTGAGGTAAGCCACCGCACACAATTTTTTTAAGTTCAAAATAATTAGTAAATTTTGGTAATTCATTTTTCTTTTCTTTTATAATGAACTAGTGAGTACCCACCATGCATTGTAATGCCACTCAAAGAATGAAGGGATTCGTATTTTAATTCTGTTTATTGAAGTGCTTTTGGATTAGAGGTCTGCATGGGCCAAAATTTCATTAAATTACCCGGTCCGAGCCTGTCATCTTCAGGCCTAAGTCCGAGTCTCAATACCACACTTGTAACGCGATCCCGACCAGAAGCCCAGATTTATTTTTCTCAGCCCGAAAAAGGCCTGATTTTTTTTTAATATAGTAATTCATTTATACTTTTTAAACAATAATGTTAATTTGAATTGTTGAGATTTTCTACATTTCCATGTATTTCGTCACTTTACCCGGGTTTCGCCTTTCGGCAACTTCAGGCATTCGAGCACACGATCGATTGATATTGAAATTCCATCAAGCACCCTCAGTCGATGTCTTAAATAATGTTTCAATGTTTTCTGATATTCATGTGAAATAAATTAATAATATACTATTGCCTTATGGCTGATTCATGACCCGAATATAGTCCGGTCCGTTCAGACCTCTATTCTGAACATACAGTAATTTTTATTTTTCCGTTGGGTTCAGAGATGTCGTTAGTTGTACGTATTTGAGTCTTTTTTTAGATTTAAAATTTTTTTCTTCAGAAACCTTCACGGTTGTGCGCACAACAACTCATCAAAGTTTGATTGAAATCGGATGAATGGTAAAGGAACGCATAGGGGACAAACAAACAAACATTCAAATTTGGATTATTGAGATTTTGTACACTTCCATGTATTTTGTCACTAACGACCCGGGTTTCGCCTTTCGGCATCTTCAGGCATCTTCTATATAAACGTTAGACACTGTTTACTGTCTCTCAGTTCGAGTCCATTCGTGTGCTCGAATGCCTGAAGATGCCGAAAGGCGAAACCCGGGTCGTTAGTGACAAAATACATGGAAGTGTACAAAATCTCAATAATCCAAATTTGGTATTGAAATTCCATCAAGCACCCTCAGTTGATGTCTTAAACAAACATTCATTTTTATATATATAGATTACTTTTGTTTCACACTATCCCAGGAACAATATAGATTAAGTAACTGGGCTCAGACTCCTATCAATAGATACAATTTCTTTTTCTCTACAGAGTCATCTCGACCACAGGCTTCATGACCATCTGAACGCAGAGATTGTGACAAAGACAGTAGAGAACAAACAAGACGCTGTAGATTACCTCACATGGACATTCCTCTACCGAAGGCTCACGCAAAATCCAAATTACTACAATCTCCAAGGAGTCACACACAGGTAATAATAAGGGTTTTATTTCTACTCGATTTTGTTTATTGTAACGAGCAGGGATGTTTTTTGAATCTGCTTTCATATCCAGAAATGAAATAAGTTATTGTTTTAAATCTAACATTAAAAGAATTAAGATTCATACTGAATCAATACTATTGTTTTGTATAATTAGCACATTATCTGCTACATATTCCGGACGCATTATCTCACCTGTTGCAATTACTACTTTACAAAACATGTCCCTTTATTATATCATGTTGGTCAATCTTGATCGGCTTCTTTTCCGTTAACTTCTTTTTCAATTAGCGGTGAATATGTTTAATAATTAGTTATTATTACAGGCAGTATGTAATTTTGATCATTTCCAATACCTTTTATTATATAGGCACTTGTCAGATCACTTATCAGAACTCGTCGAGTCTACCTTATCAGACTTGGAGCAGTCGAAATGCATCAGTGTGGAAGACGAGATGGATTGTCAAGCTTTGAACCTCGGAATGATCGCATCCTACTACTATATAAACTATACAACAATTGGTGAGTTTTGATTATCTAATTTTACAACATTTAGTTGGCCACTTCAATTCAAATTCTTTATTAACACCCATAATGTTTTCTTTTGTACATTTCAGAGCTGTTCAGTTTATCCCTAACAAACAAGACTAAAATCCGAGGTCTTTTGGAGATCATTTCCTCAGCTGCAGAGTATGATGATATTTGCGTCAGACACCGTGAAGACCAGCTCCTCAAGAGTCTCAGCGGGAGGTAAGTTGCCATTTGCAATTACATCAAAATCAAAATATATATGTCAGAATTAAAAGTAAATTTAATATTAAAATCTTTTTACTTATTATCACAGACTCCCACACAAACCGACAGCCACTGGTGGAGGTCCTCCTCGTTTTAACGACCCACATGTCAAAGCAAATCTCCTACTGCAGGCCCATCTTTCAAGGCTTCAACTCGGAGCGGAGCTTCAGCAAGATACAGAGCAAGTTCTGTCAAAGGTGAATATTGAAATCAGTTTAGCAAAGCATTTATATTGATACTTTGTCTTGCAGGCCTCCTTGTTCAAATAATTATAATTTATTGTGTAATCAATATAACGCGTTTTATAATACTGTAAAAAAATATTTTTCAAGCTCTATTACCCACAAAATACTCCAACTAGAAAACCATCTGATCCACATTTGAGAACATATATTAAAATAACCTTGTATTTTTATAATTTATTTCATTCAACAGGCCATCCGTTTGATCCAAGCGTGCGTTGATGTGCTGTCCAGTAACGGATGGCTGTCTCCGGCTGTGGCGGCGATGGAGTTGGCTCAAATGGTGACACAAGCCATGTGGGCAAAGGACTCGTACCTCAGACAGCTTCCCCACTTCTCACAAGAGATTATTACTCGGTGTACAGAGAAGGTAAATAGTTTTTCTCAAATAACGCATCACTCGCAGATTAAGTGGATGGCTACAGAAGAATAAATATTGTAGAATGAAATTCTTGTTAGTATATTTATCATTTTGTAGTTGGTGCATCTGATGAATAATATAGAATTCTGTATGTCCATTCCTACTGTGGAGTATAACAACTTCTAATGGAGCATTTCAGCATAAGTAGTTCTAAGAGAAGTGCATCTCATTCATTCGCTCAATCTGTCTTTCTGTTTTGGAGAGTGAGGTGGCTAGGGCTAGGTAGTTAGCTAATCGCTCTCGTAAGACTCGTATTCAGGATCTGTTAGATAGCATAGATACATCGATGCCTACAAACACAAATTAATTCATAAAATGTCCATACCGAGGTTCAAACCTGTGGACACTGCAATGGAAAGGGACAGCACTTACCTCCAAATGAAAGTGACTACCAACAACCGCTGTATTGTATAGTATCTATATATAAAGAAATAATGATTATTTAATCGAAATTACGAGCTTGGCAAAAAATAATAGACAACATTTACTGCTCAAATTGTTAGGATAGTCCAGTGAGTATAAAATTCTTTCCATCTTCAAGTATGTATTTTTTTTTTCACATAGGGTATTGAAACCGTGTTTGACATCATGGAATTGGAAGATGACGAGCGTGGCCGTCTCCTGCAGTTGAGTGAGCAGCAAACGGCTGACGTCGCCCGGTTCTGCAATCGTTACCCCAACATCGAACTGTCGTATGAAGTTTCCGGTGACGGTGGACAGCCGCGTGCTGGTGCCCCCGTCCATGTGAATGTTACACTCGAAAGAGAAGACGAGCTCGCCGGGCCTGTAATAGCGCCTTATTTCCCGCAGGTCAGTTATTTCACAATATTTTTTAAAAGATTAAAAGCAAAATCCAATTTAAAAAAACATATTGCCTAACTTTTGGATGTAAATTTTTTTGTTTCATCCAAGGAACATTCTCAACCCCATTCAGTAGCCTTATCGCTTGGCAAAAAATACCTCAAGAAACCTACTTGGTGTCTTTACTCATATCTTTGTTCAATATGGAAAGTTTGGTACTCACAGTTAAACGCAGTCATAAACAAGTCAACAAACAGTCTGACAGTGCTAGTTTAAGGATGCGAGTGATGCCACCAGTTCACAAAATTTCATGGTAACTGAATACTGTGCTTCGAAAACCGGAGTACCATGGTTTGATTTCATTAGGAATTCGGAAATAAGAGAGTGGACTATGCAGGCTCTTATAGGGTCCGAAATTTTATAAAGGTGATGGAGATGAATTAGGAATGTACTGCTGATTCCCCAGTGGAAAGAATCTCACCTACCTGTGTCGGCGAACAACCCCTCCTACCATATCCAAGTAAACAGAGAAAGATTTGCTAGCAGCCAGTCTTATAACCTCGTCCTTTGATCTTTCGTCCTATCTTAACTGGCTACTTAACAAAGGAGTTCATATGCTCCATATTGGGAGCGACACCCTGAGTCATTGACTAGCAATGCAATTTACTTGAAGGAACGTAGACAATAATGTTATATTGTGTAATATATATATGGCTTTTAATTTGTAGAAACGTGAAGAAGGATGGTGGGTGGTAATCGGCGATCCTAAGACAAACTCCTTGGTCTCCATTAAGAGGGTGGCCCTCGCGCAGAAGGTTAAAGTTAAACTGGATTTCGTTGCACCGGCGCCTGGTCATCACACCTACACTCTCTACTTCATGAGCGACGCTTACTTGGGATGTGATCAAGAGTACAAATTCTCCATCGATGTCGCCGATGTGGCGAGTGAATCATCGGAAAGCGAGTCGGATTAATTTCAATAACCATAAATCCCTGCTGTTCAAGAAATAAATAATGAGAATCAGATTTGGTTTTGCAAGTATAAGATACTTTTGAATAGAAAAACATGGCGGCTGTTTCAACATGAAACAGTTTTTTTTTGTAAATTTCTTGGAAAACTTTTGCAGCTTTCTCTTACTCTTAAAATAGGTATGATGAACACATTTGTTCTTTCAGTGACAAGTTATGATAAATATCAAAAAAATGTTAGAATTTGATTATTTCAGTGTATACAAAATCATAAGATAAGCTGGTAATGTAATGTTACAATCAAAACTGATTCAAAAATTATTAGCACAAACAATTTTTGTTTTTCAATATGTTTGAAAATGATTAATAGAAATACATTATATATTATCTTCATGTATATTATTATTTTTGACAGTGACCAACATTTACTAATGTCTAATTATAATTTTACTGTGTAGTTGTGATTTTTTAAATATAATTATGAAAAAAAAACGGTTTATCCTGATTTAGTTTAGGTTCACAAGAATTATATCGCCAAATCCCACATACATACATAGTATTACCAACATTACTTGGCCGCCGCCGAAGTTGGAACTAAAATTGTCAGTCTAGAATAAATTTCTCCAATTGCTATTTTATGCAAAATAAATATATATGTCTACTTTTAATAACCATCGCTAAAATATCAGTTTTGGAATTCATTGAAATTTCAGTTCTGGTTGGGTATGGCAACATTCCTAAAACAAAGGTGGCGCCCTCAGTAACGGCCGAATTAAATTGGTACATCTATATTAACAACATAACATTATTAAAAAGGTAATAGAATCAGTGATTTTTTCATATAATCACCATTGATTTCGATACATTTTTTAGGACTGCTAACTATTTCTTCTAAACAACTGAAAATAATAATCTGAATTTTTGTCCTTAATAGTAACTGTCTTACTCTAACATGTATGGATTGGAAACTTTTGGACCATACTACATATTTACCATAGATTTTCTATCACTCACCTCTTATAATAAAACAGATCTGAATTTTCTTCTTTTGATTGACAAAGAAGATGAATGGTAAACTAATAAATCTTATACAAGATTATCTCCATAGAAGATTTACGCCGGGGGTAAGAGATAACGACTCATGTCATCATCATAAAAAAAGCTGTTCCCAAGTTATATTGTAGTTGTCCAACCAATCATGGGTATGCATCGTCAATTATATGTCTACTTGTCGATTGAAAATATATTCCTGTGAATTCATTTAAAAAGGTTAATGGTCGCATGTTTTTTTATTGAATTTCACCTAGCAGTCGCGTGATTTTGCGAAAACTGTCATTTCACTAAATTCACTATAATTTGGAAACCAATTGAGATATCTTAGTCAAATTTGACTTGATGGCTTCCAGATACTTTGCCGCATAAATCAATGCCATTTGAGCAGTGGTTCTATATCTGTGGGTTGCATACTTATGTGGTGTAGTGAAAAAAACTTAAATAAACTAAAAGGTCTTATTTTTAAATATGTAAAATCTTGCAGATGTTACAGGTCACCCCGGGACAGGACACGGTTATAATAATGACTCAAGCACCATAAAAAATGCCATATGGCCCATTCAATAAATCAATACGCAATGTGTAAATACTAATAACCAATACTACGAGAGTGAGTAAAAAGTAAATGTGTACCATCTAGGGGTAGTTTTACAAAACTGTCTAGTAAAAATAATAGTTTAATTTTTGTTAAATAATGCGTTGGATGTGTATACCACTATCTCTCGTTGACATTTGAAATCAAACTCGATTATAACCTAGCACTTTTTCAATAGAATGGTATGTATGACGTAGGACTCATATGAGTCCACAGCCATTAAGCTATTAAAATGAGTAAAAACATACATTTACCCTTCAACAATAACAAAATATCGACATGGGGGAAATAACAATAAATAAGTGGATTTAGTTGACAGATTTTTGCTGGATATGTGTTTATAAGCTTGGGCTATGTATACTATTTCCATTTTTACAAAATCTGTATAAAACACCTTATTACCATACGTCCATACTTTGTACCAATAATTTCTTTACTTCTTAACTGAATTAAAAGAAAGACCATCTACCAGCGCTTCTGTAGAGAGATCATTCTATACAATGAAAAGAATAAAAACGTTCCCTAGAAATAGTTTAACGCATTGACTACGGGCCACACGCTTATGCATCATATTTACATGTAAAATGATTCCGTCAGCAGCAACGTGTTGAGTGAGAATCGACCATCAGCTTTTGCAATAATATTGATTAAAAGAAAACAAGATAATAAATTAAATGATGTGGTTATTGATGAACTTTGTAAGAAAGATCACCAAATAAAATTCAATTTCGAAAACCAGCTATATTAAAAGTTACCACACTCCACTGATCAATTTATATTTTCATTAGACCTGCACATTCAAGTTTGAAGCACTACAGTCATGCTGCATAAGGGTTTCAAGACCCAGGTAATGGGAGTGCCTTCACTACCTCCTCTAAGACCAGACCCACTTTAGACAGTTTGTGAATTGCGTTGTAGGACAGATCTGGCAGAATTGATGAGATGAGTCTTTCCAAGGGTGGCAAACTCATGATGAATGAAGATAACATGGCGGCTGATTTCTACATCAGCCAATTCATAACTGAGCATGATTATTTTACTGCCAAGCTCCTCAATTAAGTAAAAAGTATTGAAACATCAAATAAGCTTAGAATCACTGATATAAAAAATTTATTGATATGTCATAATATAAAAAATTGTTCACAATAATTATTTTTGTAAAAAAATTGGCATAAATTTAAGTGAAGTAAACACACACATAAACCCCTTAATAAATATTCAATGACAAATACAAATATTTTTTGTCTAACAACTACAAGCACAAATTCTCAAACTTTTAAAGTAAGCAAACAAACTATTTTAAAAATATAATTTATTATGAAATTGAGAAAACTCATTAGTATTATAAACAATATAAATATTGAAGTATTGAATATCTCGCTGGGAAAAAGTTTGTAATTTCGGAATTTTAAAAATGCACAATTTTTTAATAAAACTGCAACGCTTAACGGAACTAATTTTCATAAAATTACTGGATGTGAACAAATATTGTCCCAATAATGCCGTCACGCAGACATCTTGTCGTTTTCAGACATGTCAATGCGTCATTTAAAGGTGATACGGCGACATATCAATGTTGTTGTAGATGAGCTGTTCATCGATCCATTCTCGGAGAGAGGCAACGTTGGCATAGACTCCAGGAGTGCTGTTTTCACCGCATCCGATACCCCACGCTACGATTCCAGACTGCATGTATCTGTCGGGGTGACCCTGTAAAAAAAGGACATTAAAATTTAAGAGAACGTCAGAAAAAGAATAACAAAGCATATATATTTATTATTAAATCAGTATTGATAAATTTATATGCACCAAAATTAAGAATATCTTCCAGCGGTGTTTTTTTAGTTTTTAGTGAATCAATGTTTAAAATAAAGTTGAATGGAAGAGTAGTAGATAAGCAAATTACTAACCGGCATGGGGCAGACGAGAGGTGAACCGCCGTCTCCCTTGCAGGTATCTTTGCCAGCTTCTCCTCCAGCGCAGATGAATGACTTGTGGAGTTCGAAGTGTTGTCCCAACCTGGTCTTCCTCAGGGAAGACTTGCACTTAGCACGGTCTACGATTGGTAATTCAACCTGAGAAAAAAGAAATACATGACAATCTATTTATCCACTTAAATATTTAAAAAAATATGTCCTGGGTTTTTGGGTAAACCTTTCGTTCAGTCCGGTGTCGTTCCTTGCAAAAGTAATACAGGGCGTCTTACGAGGACAAAATCTCCGCGAACGTGAGGCGGCGCGACGTAGCTCGAACATATCAATCGTTCTTCGCCAATGTGAGTGTCCTACGTGAGGGATGCGGCGCACCGCTTTGACGGCGCAATCAGTTGGTTTGATATTTTCGGGCGAAGCTAGCGCAGTGACATGTGTTTTGGATTAGCTAATGCGGGGCGCGCTTGCACAAAGAACAGCGTTGCCTCTTTTCATCATATATCGATTCAAATCGCACTGAATTCGTCCACGCAAGACACGGTGTTACCCATTATCAAATTCGCGATCATTGCAATCCCAATTGACGGCATTTTCATATTTAAAACCGGCATTGATTTATTCGCCCGGTAATGCCATCTCTAACGGCATTATATTGGACTCAAAGTTCAAATGTACCTCCATCCAATGCATGCAATAAATTAAATAAATTAACCCCACTCGTCAGATTCTTACCTTCTTGAGGATGACTTGGTAACGGCCTTCCTTTCCGAAGATATCTTTGCCCCAACCTGAAGCCATACACCTACCGGCGGGAGCTTCTGCGCCAAGAGGAGGCAGGCAGACTACGCCAACATTTTCAGCTTCCTCAACGGGGGATTCCAAGATCAAAATGGCAATGTCGTTGAACAAACCACCTAGGAAAAGTAATCTCTTATGAGTATGAATTGATTTAATTATGTGACGCTTACTTATTTAAGTATCAAAATTGATTCTGCAATTTTACATCTACCAGATATAACTGAATCAACGACATTAATGCTGTGATACAGAAAAATAATAAAACATGTACATAAATATATCAATCATTACAAGAATATCCCAGATATTTATAAATTTCAAATCAGTAAGGGCAATCTAACAATCCCCCAAGAATAACTCGAGGAGAAAAACATTTGATATTTGAACAAGCCCAAATATTGAACATGGGATCATCTATCACTAAACGCGGTGTTTACCGCTAGGTCGTAGAGGTTTTTATAAAAACAGACATTTTATAAAAAACGACGTTTATCAAATATTCTTTATATAAAAATATCTAAATACTTAAAGGAATAATAAAATAACAACTTAATTGGTTATCTGCTATATACCAAGAATTGTATGTTTACCTGGGTAATAGTCCTTGTGGCTGACGATCTTGACCACATTCCTATCCTGGTGAGGGAAGATCTCGTTCTTGGTCTGTGTGTCCCATTCACCAGCTCTGACCTTGAGTTTTGGGGGTCCCGCGCTTGTTTTGGTGACACAATGAGCTGCTGTCATTACAACCTTGGGGTGGATGAGGGCGCCGCCGCATTGGTACACATTCAATTTCTGGCCACCGGCTGCGACTGCTTCTTCCCTATAGAGTAATTTATATTTCCAATTTTCAAAATCATTTCAAAACATTATGCTTATTACTCATTCATACAATAAACTTTCTTTTATTAGAAAGCTCTCTATTCCAAATATTTTAGTTAGCAATAGAGCACCGATTGGCACCCATAAATAGTTAGAATACTTTGGACCTTCCATTGTCAGATTTCGTCACCAATTGTTTATTATTTAATGTTTTGTATTTGAATGCTTAAAAAATATATTTTTTTCACATAATTAACAAATTTTCTATATATATTGCCTGGATCATTTTCCGCCTGCAATCACACTAAATAATTTTACTCCAATATGAGGCAAAGCTGTAAACGTACCTCAAAATCGCCACCATCCATGGGAATTCTCCGAACTGTGCCTCGTTGTCCTTGTCTCCCTTGATTCTGAAGCCGACTCCCTCTGGGTTTCTGATACCGCATCCTACGGGCTTGGGGATTGCTGGTGGTGGAGGGCGGATGACATTCGGGCTGCGGTCTGGTGGAAGACAGCATACTTCCATGTATGATTCGCATGGACCATCTTCAATCCTATAAAATAAATTATTCGTTATAGTATGTATTTATATTATTGTCTTAAAATCGTAACAATTCAATCAAATCAGACACCGTGACGTAAAACAATGTTATACGCAGGGATCTATTTTTATCGGAAATTTCCTCATTGATTTGTTCAGCCTTTGACAAAATGGCAGATAATCGGTGTCATTACCATTCTGTTGAATCATATTGATGACTACTTTCAAAAAAGTTAAAACTCATTATTTCTCTTTCCGAGTGAAATAAGAAATACAATAAATTAGCTAGTCTAGAAACAATCTTTGTGTGGTTATTTGAATCCCTGATTAAGTTCTGGCTAGGAAAAATTATAAGATTCGATAATTATTAAGGATAATAAATAGCTTATTGATACTCAGAAAAACTTGTCTCGTTAAATTATTACTTTATTTAAATAGATGCTATACATTATGTGGCAATTAAAATTTGATTATAACTTAGTTATTTCACAACTGTAGAACTTAATCTTACCAGAGAATACAAAACTATTCAGAAAACCCAACTACATACAGTAAATTTAAAAATAAAAATCTTTCGCCCATATCGTCTGTTCAAATGTAAAATTCATTAGTTGCAATTAGCTTAATTGATATAATATTGATAAAACCTGAATTCGTCTTAAAATATCTCACTTTGGCTCAAATGTCACATAATGAATTTCACCTTTAACCGAAAATGTATCTTTGTAACAAGAACATCATTTGTCATCTCCAAAAATCCATTCAATGGAAATAATTAGCTACCATTATTTTTTCAATATCAATTTACAATTTAAAATTTCCCTATGACAGCAACCGTTATTTATGTTATACATATTGTCGTAAATACTAACTTTATCAAACTTTAATCTATGACTATCAAAACCGCCAGACACTAATTATTTTGGTACAGGTATTTTAAAAGAGGAAAACCACGCAGTAAATTTTTTCATATTTCCTTTATGTACTTTATCGGTTATTCATTTATATTTTCTTATCATATCAACATTAATTTAATACCGCCGTAATTGATTCCCACATATTTATTTACCTTTATTCGCCATATTTGTAGGAAGTCAATTTACCACAAATAAACAACAACAAAAAAAAACACAGTGCATACAATTCAAAATCACAAAAAAATCACGAAATACCGGTAAATAAAACCACTATTGTTTGACAAACACACAAAAGTAATTGTTTTCGACAATAATATATAACTAAAAAAGATCATACAATCTCAATATTATAATCGATTTTTTTTCTTATTTTGAAAAAAACTTATCGCATTGATAAAATATACAGCGATAGTTTTTGCTCTTCGGTTTTCCCATTCGATACCATTAGAGAAAAATCTCACTTCCCGATAACCGAAAGGTTACGTAAACAAGTAATAAAAACAACTAATTTATTATTTTGCAGGTTATTTAATCTTGGGAACAAAAAAAAACTTGTAACTCTTTCACCCACACTCATAAAATTTTGCGTCCAAATAAAAAAAAACAAAAGTGCCAAAAATTTCAAAAACATTTCAAGTCCAACAAATAAAAGGTGGTAGAAAAAAAAACAATCAAAAAGGTTTTTCAATCTTAATTATTTAAGTCAATCTTCAATATCACATGTCATGGTACCCAACTAAACTATCAGTGGCGTAATTACAATCTGAATTCGCGCGTAAACGTTTTCATTGGGTCAATTCTACTGTAAATATTTGAACAAATAACTAATAGTTTATAATTTAAGACATCGACTGAGGGTGCTTGATGGAATCTCAATATCAAATTTGAATTATTGAGATTTTGTACACTTCCATGTATTTTTTCAGTTCGATTCCATTCGTGTGTTCGAATGCCTGAAGATGCCGAAAGGCGAAACCCGAATCGTTAGTGACAAAATACATGGAAGTGTACAAAATCTTAATAATCCAAAAAATAATAGTTTAGTTTAAAAAAAACAATTTGTTTTGTACTACTTGCTCGCTGCGAGTATTATAAACTGAAATTATCATTATAAAAACGTGAAAGAAGTACAAAAAAAAATGTGCTTTATGCCTTTCCAACAAGAATTGACAGTTAAAACCTTAAAATTGATTAAAAGTTTAGTATGTATTGTCATATAAAACGGTATATGCGTTTGCACTGGCTAATTACGCCACTGATTACTACTTACGTGTATTATTTTTATTGTGCTTACAATGCTCTCGATCTGCGAATAATTAAAAGTACTTCTTGAAATATGTTGTAACGTATCAAAGTGGCATTGGAAGGTAAACGTAAAAAAATAATTGTAAACTTACACACGTCTCAATGCGTCCTCAATAATTCAGATGAAAAGATGTTAACAGACAAAACAAACAGCTATAGGATGGTTTTTTTTAACTGTTTTTATGTTCTCTCGAAAATTTTTGATTTTACAGATATGCAACTTTGCAATGGAAACGACGATATTATACATTCTTCGGGATATTCTGATTCTGTAGATTCACCACAATTTCCCTTTCAACAATTTAAAAAGATTTTAAGAAAATGAGTATAGCATTTCAGTTTTTTTTACTAAATTACTTTTCAAAACAAAAATGTCGATATCTCTGAAATGTGCCTTCACAGATGTCTTTACCGTAGTAGCTAAATTTCTAGTTTATTATTGATTTTCACAATGCTAAGTAATTGTATTTTTAAACAGAGAAAGGCTATGGTCGATTTTAATTGCGAAGTGGTACTCACTGAATCGTCATTTTTCTTTTAAAAACGCGATGAAAATGATAATAGTAATAACAAAAATATCAGCAAATGTAAATCTTATGTTCACGACACTCTCCAGAAACGTTGCGAAAAGTAGCTTGCATTTGCACCGAAGTTGAGCAGCCTGCGAAGTTGAGCAAATTTACTTATTTCTTTGATATCTATTTTTGTCGTGTAATATAAATTATCATATTCAACGCTATTTTTATTACTTCTCAGAACGATTGTCTCAACTTTTGACCTTGGAGGAAATACATATGCCAATTAACAAACTGTTCGCGTATGCAGCATTTTTTTCTACGAATTCACTTCTGTCAAGTTTTCAAATTTAGAAAGGTACCATAGATATGATAGAATGTAAATAAATCCTTTCGAATGACAAATAAAGCTTTGGTGGACTCGATATTTGTTGTGCTAAATTTTTATTTCTGTCTCACGGTTTTCTACGTCCTGTCATGCGTTTTTTTTATTTTCCAACGCAGTAAGATTTATGTTTCGTCTATAATAAATATAATAAAGAAAATCTCAGCATATTTCAATATAACATACCGTCGACTGAAAAAAACAAATTTAATATTTATTTCATGTAATATTTACGTACATGTGACAGGTTCAAAAGCGAGATCATTGATGCTCATACTCATTCATAGATTTCAGTGATTTGTTTTTATTATTATTATGAAGTTTTTAATAATGCATTTCCCATTAGGTAAGGTAATGTAAATTTATTTAAATGCTGGTAATAAATATAAAATTGTTAACCGCTAATCTCTGATATAATAAAATTACAATAACTTTATAATAAAAATACGAGCTATATTTATATATTATTATATTCCATTGTATTCCAAAATTTATTAATTATACATTAGAACAGCATAAACAACAAAAATTTTAATCGCTTATTTAAATGCGTCCTGACTTTTTATTGTAATTGATTCGAAGAAGATACCGTATTCTTGGTACAGATACAGTCGCATTAAGAAATGTCATCGTATTTTTATTGTATAAGAAATGAGTCAAAACATTTTTGGAAGCGCTTCTCTATATTTAATTCTTGGTTTCCCTATTACTCTTTCCTGACTGCATAAAAGACTACAACGATAAGGCTTACAGTAAAGATATCTATTAGAGTTATTATATTATACCGTGTTCTCGTGTTTATTTTTTAAGTTACGCCTACCTGATGTCAATGATTCCAGTTCCGTCGACGATGATCGAATTGTTGGCTGTACAGAGATAGTAGGAAACACATTCTCCAGATTCACCAGTTTCTGTCTTGCAGGTCTTGTCACCAGCTGGTCTGCCTATATAAATAAAAAAAACCAATTTAATAATGTTTGCTATAAATCGTGCGTTGAAATTCATCTTCAAATAAAACATACAAGAAAATATGCTGCCCTGGTGTGAAAATCTGGTACTATTATGACACATGTCAAACATGTAAATTTTTTCACCCTACTTATTTAAAGAAACGGTTTATTTGTTATTCGTTCAATGTTCCCATATTCCATGATTTGTAATTAATGAATTTTAAAATTTCTTCTACTCTCCTGTCAAATCATACAATATCATCAAATAAGTATGCTAAATTATAGTTTAAACAATAATGATAGGAAAACGGCATCACTTTTTCTAAGCGCTATGCTTTTTCAATGAGAAATTGTAAAAGATAATATAGTTAATTATCTTAAAATGATGTCTTCTAAAATGAAAAATATATCGCTTTCATAAACATCTTTAAAAAAGTGAGTGGAAAATAATTTTAAAGTTTAGCAGCAAAAAGACATCTCGAACGTATCAAACAATTTAATTAATAATCATTATTTACAAAGAATTATAAAGAAAAAAAATCTACCAATAAAACCGTTAGTCGTAAAATGCTATTTGAATACAGTAATCAAAACATTTTTTTACAGCCAAAACAAAGTTTTTTTTTTTAATTATAATTATGAGTTCTCCTGTTTTTGATATAGTTAAGTACTTTAATAGTAGAGTTTAATAACGTAAGTAAGCACGCTATTGATTGGTCTATGTTTAGTATGACATAATAACATCTCTTCGAGGTCATTCTTTTTAAATATTATATGTGTAATAAAGCATTACCTGTACCAAAGTGTTAAGAAGTGTTCGATGTAAAAACGTCTTAAATGATAACCTTGAACGAGTGTTGTATAATTGCATAATCAACACTCCATGGCAAAAGGTCAAATCGAATAATATAAATAAATATATTTCTCAATGCAAACAAGCACACTGATCGGATAAATAAGTTTTTTTTTTTATTTGTAGCATTGTAAAACATACAAGCTTAACATTACATATTAAGTTATGAAAAGGCACTTATAATTATCCCTAGAATGGAAGATTAATATCATAAACAAAACCTGCCAACTTCATCCAAACGAATTATTAAAAGCTTGTATTTTTTATTCTGTACAGTGTATTGTGTAATACATGTTTGTCTTAATGATGCAACAACCGTTGTATAGGTTTTGAGATTTTCAATATCCCGTTTTGTCGCATTTTTTTATTCGTGTTTTTATGCACCTATACATATGTAGCCTATACAATTTTACACATTTGTTTTCCACCTTTCTCTATGGGAAAGTTTTAGTTGGTTGAAACCTATTCAACACCTTTGTACTCTTAACTCTAACCCAACCGCGTATCGCTCTATTAAACTTTACATCTGTACTTATTTTCATTGTGCTAATTAAATTTCATTGAGTAAGTAAGCGCCACTCTGTTAATAATCTCTTAGAGCATAATGTAGTTTTGCTATAAAGTTTTATTTTAGAATATACAAAAGTCTCTATCTACCATTGGATGTTTCAGACATTACATTCATTTCTTTGTTGTAGATAAATAATTTCGAGATTGATATTTTTTTTATGCATCAATATATCAATTTCGTCAAAAAGGATATTCGAGAAACTAATCCAACAGCGACAATACGATGATAGGAGTTATACCGGAATTAGGGCTGCCAGATTCATTGACATACAAACCGGGACATTTATTTAATTTTTAATTTTACCCCCTCGTATTCCTTTCGAATTCGTATTTGATGATCTGCTTGCAGGACTATTTTTTTACTTTTTTATTTTAGACAGATTGCTTACATTTTACAAAATATTTAGGCGCTCTTTTGTGTGTTCAGTTATTATCAAACAAATAATATTGAATTAAGAGATACTTATAAAGAATACATGAAAACAAGAATAAAAGAAGTTACATAGCTACAAATATTACAAGAGTGATAAAGAGTACACTTATGCAAATTAAATTTTAAGTCCTTTCTTATATAAATTAGTATTTCCGTCATTTATTCCGTATTAGAGCCGTTTGTAGGAAGTAAAAGAAAATTGTTTTCGCTTTTCAAATTGACCGTTGATTTTTTTTTTTCAACTTCGTAATTGCGGAGACTCGTTATTTCTGATCAATGCGAGTTTATATAAAACTGGGATATTTGGCTGTCCCGATAGAACCCTTCGGGACGCAGGGGCCACAAACATGAAACCGGGGCAATACCGAGATGCCTGGCAGCCCTAACCGGAATGCATGAGAGAAGCTTCATAGCTAGGCGGCGTTAAAATGAAGCAAAATGAAATAATAATGCGAGAATGATTTGGCATTTAAATACGATAATGAATGTTCTTACCTTGAGACGGATTGAGGTTTGGTTTGTTATTATTATTGTTATTGTTGTTGTTATTGTATGCAGGTTTCTGTCCTCCAGCTGCTCCGGCACCTAGAAAAGCAACGTGCGCGTGCATATTCCATTAAGCATTAATCCATATTAGTTACAATGGCTGCCAAAAATGCCGCTGATGATTGGGTTATTCATTATAACAACAGAACGAAAGCTTAAAAACGATCTGCAGATACGTTTAATAATGAATGTATACATTTAAAAAGCGTCATAAGCAAGCCAGTGTTTAAATGTAACCGATAATCATAGAGAGATATTAAAAATTATTTTGGCAACGTCTTAGTTCATTTGTCTTATTTGTAATACTGCTTCTTAAACTGTCTGTTGAATACCGAGTAAAGTGCGCTAGTGTTGCCGTAATAAAAGCATTTTTTTAAATATCTTTTGTCCTATTTAAAAGAGACGTTTGAATCGTGTTATGTGTTATCAATTACGCTAATATTTATAAAAAAATCAATAATTATTTTTTCTCATCAACAAGCTTCTGCAGCCTTATTCTTCTCCTGCATTACAAATATGAACATATATTCAAATTATGATGCACAGTGATAACAAAATATAACAATGTAGTAAGCTAAAATTTTCATACAAAAGCAAAAAAGCTTTATGAAGCATTCGAATGATATTGTGATGAATTTTGGCTCCATGAATTTTTGGAATCATTTTGATGCTGATGGGGTGAGTTATCGTAAGTATGTTTAAAATAAACCTAATGTAATTCTTACACATGTAAAAAGTATACAATATGATTTTAATGTCATGCTTTATGGTACGATGTTTTGAAACTGGCGGCTGAAAACATTCATTTTTATTAGTTACACATAGCACGGTGTTAGCAAACTTTGGATTCTATTTTATGTTGAATCACTCGTATGCGATTTGATATAAAATGCAAAATTAAGCATACAACTCTTCAACAATATATGTCTAAAACTAGGCCTAACTACAGTTAGCGAGCACCATCAACAATGTATATTTTTATCAATTTCTTATTAAAAGAAAAGTTTTCATATTACAATACCTGTTATCGTTAAATAAATTTATCGACGCAGATATAATTGTATTTATTAAAACACTAAAATAAGTATAGTACTTGACTCTGATAATCAATTTGATATAAAAGAATGCTTAGTGCATTTTTTTACGGATATTTATTTATAAATATCTAAGCGATGATAAAATTCCATAATTTTCCGAGAATCGAGACCACTGTCTAAGTTCTAAGGTATGAACTCAAGAAAAATGTTGTTTTATCGACTTTTCGAATGAAGTACAGTATTCTTCATTTTATGCAGCGAGACAGAAATGATTTCAGAAAGTATTATTTTTCATCATGGAATGAAACGTCGATATCAAATTTCTAACACTATTTGACCAATCGGCGTTAATGACTTTAATCAATTAGATGTTTAAAATTGTCTTCCCAGTCCGCTTGTGTTTCATCTGAATGGTATTTGTTTAGTGAGTTTTTAAAATGTTTCTGAACTCTGGCCTTATTTTAATCCATTATGTATGGAAAAGCGAAGAATTCCCGGAGAAGAATTCTTGAGTTGTCTCGACGCAAAATCTCTAGTAACTATTAAGCGAGTTAAAATAAAAACGAAATTTCTGGACGATACATCAAATAAAACATTATTAATCATCAAAACATGAAGCGAGTTACACATATTATATTTGAATGCAAGCATACCTCCGGATGGGTTCAGGTTTGGCTTATTTCCGGGCTGGTTGGTGAAAACCTGTCCAATGAGGGTGTCCAGGTCCCCTCCATCTTCAGATTGGACGAAAGCGACGCAGAGCGAAGCTACCACCAGGAAAATGACGCTTTGGCGCATTTTGCTGCAAGAAAAAAAACCATTTTTTAGTATATTTTTTACACAACTTTTTACAAATGTGAAATAAAATTATGTTTTGTATTTTGATCTTAGGAGGCCATTTTTTGAACTTCCAATACTCTTCAGTATAATTGCTAAAAATTTGTGACGATCTAATTATAGTTTTATATGCATGTATCATGTCAATATAATCAACTTAACTTGCAAAATACGTGAAATATTACTTCCGTATTCTTCTATAAACGGGTTTTTAGTATAATAAAAATACTGCCAAATAATGGCAATCAATATTACATATACTGTAATCATTAATTTCTAGGACCACGTTCGGAAGTCATGAAAATCACATAAGGCACAATTAAATTGACCACTTCTAAGGTGTTAACTGTCAAATCTTGGTGGAAAGACATTATATTTTAAAAAATAAAACACAATTCATTTGTACTACTTCCACATATTTATAATGATGAGGATTAAATTGACCGTTTCACCACTGTGTCTGTACCATTTTGTCGTAGCGTAGTTCACAAGTAAGACAAAAGATTTTTTCAATGGATTCGGCGGTAACTTTGTGAAAATTGATATTGACGACTTCGTTATTCCGCTGGTTGTATTAAAAGTTGTGACACAATCGTTAACCTCGCACAAGCTTGCGACAATGTAGTTATAACTATACTTAACACGGCAGCATTTGTATGTTTATCGCATATATTATAATATAATAATTATTTTACCGATGCGACAAATCCATTATTTAAAACAAACTAGTATAAGATCTTGTCACATTACTCACTCTTGACAATTGATCTGTCAGGTCAGCCGAAATTTCCCAACCGCTGATAGTTTATCAGAGTTTATCAAAATGACCCATTTTTGCATAAACAAGAGAACGCATTTGGAATAAATTTACAACTGGTATTTTTTTTTCATTTCAGAACAACATCTTGCGGCTTTTTTGTTACTTTTTTTTCGCTTGTCTATCAATCACGACTCCTTGGTCGGACGAGAAAATTGCTTCGCCTTCCTGTCATACTAAAGTGGATGTAAAATGAATACAAATGGTAAAATATCTTCAGCCCTGTTTAAACTGTGTATTCATTAAAATTTATAGAAACATTTATATCGGCTGAATATTAGTTTTTGCCCAAAACGGTGTAACAATTATTGAAACTGGCATTGAAAGCCATGCGAGAATTATATTAATTTTCGTAACTAAATGAGCTACCTAATAAATTCTCTAAATGATTTTACCACCTACAACAATAATTTATTGTATTTTTTTATGTTTATCGAATAAGCAATGTACTCTGGTCACTTGATTTAAGTAAATTAAAAAGATACCTATTAGGAGAATACGTAGTTTCAAGAAATATAAATATTTCCGCATGAAATTTATTAAGATGTTCAATTTTAAGAAAAAGGCCGACGTAAACCTGCGATATTAGCACCTATTAGCACCAATTAGCGACTAGAAGATCGTATGTTTAGTTCTTTGCTTGTTCAAATAAATGTATTAATATTAAATTTTACATACTGTAGTGTAACATGATTTCTTCAATTCTACTCAAGTATATCTCAAATAATATGACATTCAAAAATATTATGAAACTTAATGTGAAAATTGTTCAACAAATAATATGAATCCTTACTATTTTCCATGACATTCATTAGAAAAAGGTCTATCATTCGTCGTCCTACCGGGATTTATCCCTGTAGCCTATTTGGCGTAGCAGCCCTTGGTTACGGCAGAATGCAGAACGTTCCCTAAAAGCGTTTGATGATAAAACTGACAGAAATATACCTAAACAACAACGCCATCATTTGCACCACTAATGCGTTCGTAAATTTGTGGAAGCGATAGTTGCATGAACTTTAGAAAGCACTGGGAACATAATAAATAAATAATTATTATCTCCGGGTGAAACATTAACAAACTCGTCTGCTTGTTTATAAATTATTGCCCGACCGGTTGTAGAAAAAAAAATACTGCCATTTTTGTTCGTGTTATTTTTTTCATTTAAATGCGACCTCTAAGCTATTCTAAGAACCGCACAAAAACTAGTTTATAAATAAGGAAATCGCAAAAACGCTCCACTGGCTCTTCTAAAATTAATCTGCTTCGATCACCTGACATTGACGATTGATATTGCATTCGTGGCATATAATTAAATCCTTATTTATGTTTTGAATTGGAAAAAAAACACGGTGTAATGGTTGTATTACTTTGTTGTTGTTAAACATAACCATATATGACGATGCATAAAACAAAATGCAATTATTTTACATAGGTAGAGATATTCCATTTTAGGTATAAATATTTCAAACGATGTATTATTTGATTTTTCTGTAAATACATGCTCAATTTTTCTTTAATTTAAGCAACAAAAAAGTACTTAATACCTCTATAGAATATTATCAATAATAATGTTATTGGCATTCGATAAGCCAATTTTTTGGCCTCGTTTGAAATTTTGCTGATACATTCTGATAATGGAGGTCGTTAAACAATGAGGTCATGTATGCCCAATGTGTGTTGCTAATCAAACATTGTATTTAATAATATGTACAGGAAATAAAGCATCCGATCGACATTAATTTGACCGGCAATGGTCCATGCTTATTAAGAACAAACCGTGAACATCACCTACGACAAATCGAATTAGCTTTTATGGATGAATCTACCTTTTTTTATCAACGTATTATATTGCCCGAGAGATGAAAACCCGTATTGTCTGTAATTTCTCTATGGTTTGATTGAAAAATTAAATGTTTAATATTTGAGTGTTGGCAATATATAATTGGTTCGATATTCAAATAAGCATGATTCCTTTCGCTCAATTTTATAAATTGAACAAAGAGTCGTAGGTTTTGGTGTTTATAAAATATATTTTTTACTTATATTGTACATTACATTGAATATTTATGATAATATTTTAAACTATCAACTAAAATTTAAAGGAGCATTCAAATGTACAGAAACATAGAATTAAATACACATTAACCTGTCGCTCACGTTATGGTGAGAGTTCATATGTCTCGTTTTTTGCAGGGACGTAACGTCTCCGCAGATGTGTAATCTCGTTATAACGTAATCACTCAAAAAGTCATATCAGGTAAAGGGTTGAGTACACTTGGAATATTATATAGATTCGATATATATTCCGAGCAATTATTGATATAGTTTGTATGTATCCATAGCAATTGTGAATAGATTATTTCTTACTTCGATTTCAAGATATGAATGTAGCTAGGTATAAAAAATGTGTTTAATATTCTTCATGATACTACAATCAAGGTTTTCCTCGTGCAATAATGTAAATATCATATGACTTCTGAGAAGTTTACCGTTGACAAATATATAAGTATCAAGGTTGCCATTTCGAGGGAATTCGATGTAACTGCAAATTATGCGAAAGCGTTTTTTCTCTACAATTAGAACGTCCTTTATCATTTTACAAAATAAACAGCATTTTTCTTCAATGCCGAGTCTATATGATTTTTAATTAGTGAGTGCGCCCCATTTGATGTTTTTAAAATGTATTATTAAAAACAAAGTGCTTAAAATTTCTTAATTCATTTTAATATTTAATAATTGAATTTTGTAATATCTATGAAATAACTGTAGAATCATTTCCCTTATTTTTTGTAATTTTTGAGTAATTCTATTTTAAGTATACGAGCGCACATGCAAATTATTCTTTATTATGAGAAAAAAGATGAAAATCATCGAGCAATAAATTTTTGAATCGCGACTTTTTATTTATATTTAATTTCCACGTTCATGCGAGAACAACTAAATTTAATATATACGCGAAAGTAGTATAGATAAATAAATCCCGTCGTAAATAAATTTCATTATTTTATTACATGAGTCAGACAATAATGAATTAATATAAAATCGCAATATGAGTTATTCAAATTCATGTAGAATATTTCAAAATTATAAAAATATCGTATAATGTGTTTAACTGTGATCGGTTGGTTAAATTTTTATTATTTTAACTGATTAATAATAACAGTTAGATGACCCTTTCGTATAAACTATTCTTATTATATAAGAATATAGTATCTAATAATATAAACTACGATTGAAGTACGGTATTACGTTACTATAATATAATGACATCGTTCACATTCAGTGCTGTATTCGTAAATGTGGCAGACGGTCTACGCTTCTGCGGTATCGCACTGTTTGGTGCTAACAAACACTACAAAAAAACATAGAAATATATCAGCGTATACCTTTACTGTTCTCCAGCGCTACGTAGATAAGAAACATCCAAATTTAATGTTAATGTTTACAATAGTGTTTATTAATACAGCTATTTTGATTGAGTTAGTGGGTGCACTCTATGTCTGCGGCAATCGCACAGATTTTTACAGGGTATACCACAGCTTATTCTATAAAACAGACTATCTACAATCTATAGACTTCGGTAAGTGAACAATCTCAGTTTTGAGATAAATTTATCCGAAAAAATGTAGTAATGCAATTTTAATTTTCTATTACGACTTTTCCCTCAGTCTTTTATTGATTCTGACCAAAACAGTTATCACTATAAACTATACTACCATAATTAAAAGTTGTTGAGATACCACATTCTGGTTTTAGGTCAGCGATAAGAGAGGGACAGGAAAATCTATAATTAAAATATAAATGCCTATCGTTTAAATTAAATGATAAAAAAATTATGTAAATAATTGTAACAAGAAACAACGAAATTGGTAATCAATAGCTGCGATCAATATTGTTTGATTCACACATTTTGAAACTTCGGATAATTTATAGTAAAGCATGTTAAAAAATTACCGGTTTAAGCTACGTAAATCTTTGGTTTTTGGAAACACGAACATAACAATAATATGTTAATATATATTATTAAACAATAATAATGTAATTTTATATTATTCATTTTTTAATTCCTACAAAAACAACACGCAAACCACTATGAATAAATTACCATAAAACGAAGCTAAATAGTGTTTAATTCATAGGTTTATGGTTCTATTTTTTTTTAATACATCAACTTTTACCTTACATTATTGTTAAAAACAAAATAGCATCTTATTGACAACAGTGTAATTTATTTTCTGGAACATAATATGTAACCATCAATAGATTCTCGAAGAGAAAAAAGTTAATCGCCAGCCATTTGCTTTGTTTTATTTGTTCTTAATATCAGGTTTGTGAAACCTGTTTTGTTAATCTATTCGTTCTTGTTAATTTCATGATGTAACTAGCATCTTCGAGATAACATTTAATTTTTGCTGTCCGTGTCTGTGATTATTTAAATACATATACAATTTTTGCTAATTTGCATATTTTTTGTGTCCATTTTTGAACTTTAATGAATCCTCGGAACCGGCGTCTATTTATGATTTATTAGCGATTGAAAAAAGCATTAATTATTCTTAGAAACGTTATACATGTCAATGCTACGGCAAAGCCCGATTTCGAGGCGTTCAGAAAATAGACATCATTAGAGCGCCTTTGCATAAACACCTAAATTAAATTCTGAAATACAAGTTTGTTCAATATTTGCTTGTCAACCTTCTTAGCTATAAAATCCTCATATCTTCCCGTTCTATTCTCAAACGGTGAGCTCCGACGTCTTGGTTAATCACGCTTGAGAAATCTCAACGGAATCAACCTTTTTTAGCTCACTACATCCTTACCTTTCCGAGCTATTATTTACATAGTTAATTTTATCTTCAAGCTTATACAGGTAGTACAGCTAGTCACATTTAAATAAACAATATTTTTCCCTAGTCATACGATTTTTTTGCAAGTATGTCCGCTCCCATTGTGAAGCATATAGACTCCAAAGGAGCCTATTTCAAGAAAAATGTTGTTCTACGAGAACTGCCTATTACTCGCTCAACCCCTCTTATACGGAGAGAGTAATGATACAAGGATAAGTCGAGGATAAGACATGTGGTTTGCTAACCGCTCTTGATACTCCTTGTTTTAGGATTGAATGGGTGGGAGGAAATTTAGACTTCAAATACATACATGCCTTCGAACAATTATCCGTATCGCAACCGTAGCCAACGACATTGACCACTCGGCTGCAGATCTGGCATATTTTACAATTTTTAAATGTCACTTTAAATACACAATTTTTAAATACCCACATATTTTCTTTAAAGAAAATTTTGAATTTTTATAATAGAAAAAACATTCAAAATAAAAATGTATAGTCAGGTGGGCTGGGAAACTTAAAATTCAATATTGGATGGTATGATATCTAAGTTAATTTGGAACGTTACTTATAAAAGGATGAATGTTGGGTTAACGAACGCAATGAACTTGTTGGCCACCCCAGCGTTATAATATAATATGCCACCTAGGAGATTTAAAAAACATGTAAAACACGTTTATGATATTAAGATGCAACCTAGTTAAAAAAAGAACAAACTAAACAGAGTTTTAAATAATAATACACAATCAAGAAAAATAAAAAAAACTTAACGTGGTAAAGGAAATCTTGTTTTCTTGTTGTCATGTAAATAAATGTCGGATTTCTCAATATATGAATAACCCTGAATTATCTTGGTGTTTGTTTACAAACAAAAAATCAAAATGACCTCGCTTGATTTTCGATACAACTTTTCGGTGGTTTTTAATGGGTGGGGATATTGGGAAGGCACGGAAAATATCATGCATATATGATGCCTATGAGGATAGAATACGAAAAAAGACACTACCCCGGAGACTTCAATTGAATTTAGAAGACTACTCGATTAACGCTGTTACGCTACGGAATACACCCCGTAAGAAGAGTGTGAAGCAGTAGCGTGTAGTAGAGGGTTCAACGTCGAGCAATCTTTATTACTTGTATAACCGCACCAGTCGTAGATGACGGTATTGAAATTGAAACAGTAGTTAGTACGTTGGAACTGTGTGTGCATTGTTTACACCGCGAACGTTTACTTCATGAGAAAATTTCATACCTACATGTGATATGTGATAATAATAAAGAGTCTACAGAGCGGTCTGGGCTATTATATATAAGATAGTGTAAATGACTTTTCATGAATTTACGTTTTTGTGTCACGCAATAAGCTTTTATTAGAATAGCCTACTGATAAATATTTGTTTTTTCGTAGATAGAAAATAAAAAGCCAAAAAGTCTTATGGAACATTTAATAGATATTTAGAATCTTCGATGTGTCTCAAGAAATTTAGTTTCATGATTCAGATGGTGAGTGTACCTCCCATTTATTAAAATAGCTATGCTTAAATAGGAACAATTACTCAACTCACAGAATAGAGAAAAAATCTCCTGAAAATAACGTATGCAATTGTTGCAAACCCTTATTTACATTAAAGAAAAACAACTGACGCTCAGCGAATGGTACATAGATACTGACCGAATACTAAAGCTTAGTACGAATTTCACGTATGTCTACAGTTTTCGTTTATACTATTATAGATCTATTTTTCAAATCATTAGAGACAGTTACAATTCAATTCCATTTTTTAAATAATGTTGTGTCGTAAAAAAATGTACTTTTGGCTTTTGTTTATAATGACCGTAGTTAACAATAAATATGGTATCTAATAAAATATTTGAAAATTCAGTTACAGCTAGTTTTAACATATATATATATTATTCCTCTAAACATATTAATTTATAGAATACGGATGCATAAACCGAATGCATAATAATTACAATAATTATTTATAATTAAAAGAAGTACTAGAACTGCAATGTAAAACTTTAATTATATATTATATTACTTTATAGAAGTCGTGATTTCGTTCGATTAATGCAAAAATAAAAAAAACGCTTCTCAAAACGTCGATTATATATTCATGATATATTCACTCTGGTCGACTACGTTATACGTGCATTGTTTGCGAGCACGATTTTCTTAAAACACTTGCAGCTAAGTTAGGCATCGATTAATTACTTCTGAAAGCTACAAGGCTTTCCGGCTGTAACATTTAAGTAGACAAGTATTCATAGTTGTTTGTTAATTCTTTACGTTTAATCGTTGGTGGAATGACATTGTTCGATATGTAATTGCTAAAAACGCACGCAGATTACAACGTCGACATGTTTTTACGATTAAAATTTGTATACTTTTTAACATAGTATGTTTTTCTAAATTATATTGTTATATTTCTATAGACTTTGGCACTTTGGCACTGTAGAAAATTGCCTAGAGATAAGCTCAAATGCACTAATTAAACAATTAACAAATAGAAGACCCATGACCTTGAGAGGAATTGAATATCTGATTTTTTACCGCTAGGTTACATAACCCGCCAAAATTATTTATTGTTAAATTCGTACATAAATCATATAATTAAATTGTGAATTTTTTTCCGATATAATGATAAATATTAATAATCATTTTGATTACCACGTGAAATTAGGAGCGCAAGAAAAACTGAAAAAAAGTCTGAATTAATCATTCAATTCAATATTAAATGAAAAACTGCTAGTATAACCGTTAGAATGTCTACGATTATGACCAGGGGATCATTTAATTTAGTGTTTTAATAACGATTTCTGTGTCTGAAAAGTATTAATAGATAATATCTTGCCAAAGTTTGCATTATCATCTCTGCCTATCGTTTATCATTCAACTTATAGACTCCTTGGAGGTTAATGAACCTAAAAACATTAACTGCTGATTTACTGAGTTAGAATAAGAAATGCCTAGTTCAAAAGTGTAATGCCCTCGCTTCAGTGTATTAACGATAGTATAATAAAAACATCCAATTTATTGTACTTGAACTTTATTCATGATGCTTGAGATCCTTTATTGAATACTTATTAGCTATACATATTAGCATTTTATTTAAATTATTGCAATAAAGACATGCAAAAAAGAATAGATTATTTTTACCCGGTTAAATTGCAGCATTGTATGTAGAGAAAATGGCTTTAAGAATTGGTGTTATGCACTCGTTAATTTGGAGTATGAGTGCGGATTTTTTACAGCATCACACTCATCCGTCCATTTGACTCAAATTTGAAACAAAAGCTTTTTTGGGGACGTTTACAATCTGGTGAAAATCTACGGCAGCGCTTATTTCTATATAGAAATAATTGGGAACGCTTTAAATTTATATGAAGCTTACAGTGTCTCTATTATCTACCGCATATGCTATTTAAATGTGTACTAATATTCCTTTGGTTAGTAAACTATAATCATAAAAAATGCAACATACTTTAAAATGAACAATAAAACACGGTTTTATAATTGTGTATTTATAACCTGTAACGCTCAGGTGTGTGCAAACTTTAGTTACTCCACAGTCTAGATACTGTTATGCAATGTGGGAAAAAGATATCATCGATTAGTTTATCAAATACTTATGTATGTATCTAAGTTTTTGAAAAGTAATGATGGGGAAAATGAACTGTCCCTACTAAATATGTTTCTTTGAATTTTACGCCGTTACAATTCAAAATGATACAACTTAAAATCCAATCGAAAGCATTAGGTTATATCAATTGCATTGTCTTTCATTTATATAGCATACATATTTTCAGACATAAATAGTAGATAGATAGGCATATTTCAATTTAAACCGAAGATATACAGTGAATGTTTTGAATTCAGCTGGGGTCTATATCCTGAAGGGTTCCAGTAGTCTTTTAATGCTGTTCAACAATAGGTAAGTGTTTGGCCAACATTGTTGTTGTTTTTTTTAACTTTTTATTGAAACATATCAATCAAAAAGCAGGTGACATTGATTTTAATATTTGTTTCAAAATAATACTGCAATATTCGTGTGTTTATTATAACGTTTAAAATTGAGAATGTAGGCAGATGCTTAAATACTGCTGTAATAATTAAAATTGTTTTAAAACAAAAATGTGCCTGATGAAAGTTTCTTTCTTATAAAACATTATGCGATTATTACAATCTACTAAACGATACATAATAGTTTATCAAAATATTACAAATAAACTCAACATTTTCCTCAATTAAGATAATATGTTTACAAAATAAACGACCGATTCGTGTCTGCCTCTAATGAGTAAGTGTGAGATAAAAGATTGTTAAAAATTAAAAATGGCGTCTCTTACTCGGTTAGTGAAAAAATTAAGAAGAAAGAAGTTATGTCAATATTTTTACTGTTTGTTACTGTTAGTACTATAGCAATTATTAAAAACCACATACCTACTCCGTATTTAGTATTGACGGTCGTTACAGTCGAAAGTGAGACCAGAAGGAGCTTAATAAATTAATTATCAAATGCCTGTGATGTTGGCTGTGCGAAAGAGTGAGAGGAACGGTACTTTGTGTAACAGATTTATTTATATTTTAAGCAATATTGTTCATTAACAATTTAATCCATGATTTAATCCAATATTAGTAATATTACACAATACGTTTAGGAATGTTTCAATATCTTCTTTTAAAGTAAACATTGATTTCGTTTTTTTATTATTGGTTTCAAGAAAAAACGAAAACTCAATATGATATTAAAGGGTTGTTTAATTTTTATAAAGACAAATAATATAATACATTATGCAATCCTCTTATTCTTTCTTATGCTAACACTTTAATAATTAGTTTGCATTCCTTTTCGGAAACAATCAACCTGATCACGCTTTAAAACCATAAATCATTTGTTTCTTCCACATTTTATTCAAATTCAAACTCCATTAAAAGTGTTCCAATATTAAAATTTAATATTTTAAATCCAGAACAATTATTCATGTGTCAAAAAAATATGCGAGAAAATCTATGGTTGATTTAGTCTGAGAAAATTTTACCTGATTGTTGATTGTGCAGAGTCGAGGATAGGCTGCAGTCTGGATAGTATCACTCACAAAAATAAATGATTTTTAATTGATATATTATTGATATTTTTCAGTCGTTCTGGCTAAAGAGACGACGCGTCCAAACCCAACCGTGTTCGGACTATCAATGCTTATTGGCTGTTCATAAATTGATTACATTGACGATGTTCGCAAGGCGATGTTGTCCGCAATCGCAGGCTGTCCTGTGGTCATCGGTCAACGATGGAGCGCGATTATGCTATAGCTATTATGCTGGAATTATCATTTTCGTAATGACGTCGTTAGTGGCGAAGAGTCGTTCAGTTTTGAAACAAGTTTTAATTGATACAGTACAAATCGTATAATATGAAACCATGTGGCCACAAATATTGCTTCGTGCATTTATCTTTTCTTCTGAGACCAAGGATGTAAAGTTGTTTAAAAATCTGCCGACTCTCAATTTTAATTATTGAATTTGGATTATTGAGATTTTGAACACTTCCATGTATTTTGTCACTAATGACCCGGGTTTCACAATACATGGAAAATACATGGAAGTGTACAAAATTTCAATAATCCAAATTTGATATTGAAATTCCATCAAGCATCCTCAGTCGATGTCTTAAATTATATTTAATTATTGAATTTAAAAGAGTCGAGTGGCCAACATCATTGGTTTCAGTTGTCGTGCTCACTGTTTCAAATCTGAATATGGGCAGTTTCATAAATTGATTTTTAATTGAGTAACAAGTAGTACTAGAAGAAAAACTTCTGTTGAGATAAACTTCATGAGAAGTTCATATGCTCCATATCGGGAGCGGATGTGGTTACAAAATAAAGGAAAGTTTATTGCTCTCGTGATAATTTAATATTATAAAGATATCAGGTTATGCCCAATAACACCGATATAAATGAAAATCTCCATCCCTAAGGACCTTTTGTTGGGAATAAAGTAGGACTGAAATTATTTAATAAGGGTCTCCTTGTTACGTCAGTGGTTGTAGAGACTAAAAGTATAATAGTCTATGGTAGAGACGATGAAGCATACTGGAAAAAAGCCTCAAGCCCGATTGGCCTAACAAGTGTTGGCATTCCAGCAACTTGAGATTCCTGACTTAGTGACACCATCATCACATGGAAAGAAACAGAAGAAGTAATTGGTGGGCTGTGCATAATCTTGGAAGCACCTTTGGCACCAATATGCTACACATAAATATCCGAAATGTATAAAGATGAAGAATACCTATCCAATTCGCTCTTTGTCCCACAATGATCATAATGTTTAAGCTACAAAAGAGTTACCGTAAGAGTTTTTATTTATTTGAAAATTTAAAAACATTGGAGTATTAAAAATAATCATTAATTTTTGAACATTCTTAAAGTTTCAGATCTTAAATAATAAATTATGAAATATACCAAATACTATGTACACTTTCAGAAACACGCGACTCGTTTCAGTATTAAACAAGTAAATAAATAGTTCCCACAATTTCTAAAGAACTCGCAAATAAATTAAATGGATTTGTCTTGCTGAGCGGTTGATTGACGTTTTGTCTTTGACATTGTGTAGTTATCTATGGAACGGTGATATAAACATGAATCCGTATACATTTGGAATGACCACCTCATTGGATAGCATTCAGACATGCTTTTTTTCTCTGTGCCATATTTTCCCCAATATTTGCTAGTTTAATTTTATATTCGCTACTAAAATTCTATGAAATGGTTACATTACATGACGCTCTTAATAAACGGCACTGTTGGCAAACTTCGATTGAGGTAAATATTATTGTCACGGTCACCATCCGCGGGGGTAAGCGCAGACACCTTAATTCCCGCATCAATAATCTCGCAGCGTCCATAGTTGTGATTGTGGAAAAAATACTATCCAATTCGAATTCGCTGGCTTAAATCAACATCATGATCAGCTTACGCCCTTATTTGGGGTCAAGCCAAGCGATACAATAACAAACCATCTGTATCTCTTTCCTCCCAATTTCCATGTTCCTCTGCCATCCACATCATCGGCTTTCTCAAAAACATAATATATCAATATTCCAATACGTCTTCCGTCAGTCATTCCTTCTTCATATGTGACCGAGCTACATAGACGGACGATCCATTTCTTATCAATTTAAAATAGCTCAGGATAATTCATAAAATCTTAAGACAACAACAAAGATCCATTTTTTAAATCACTGATATTACAGTTATTTAAATACTATAGTTACATCAAAATATTTCGTAATGAGTAATCGTTGGAAATGTATTGCAAAACTATGACTTTCTCAATCAAAGTGATAGATATATAAATAACAATAAGTTTTGTGCGTAGTGACAAAAAGATGGAAACGAGGCGCAGTGGCAGGGTTTATCCGTAAAAGAGCAGCAGCTGAAAATGATGTTTCTGACCAAAGGTAATACTTACTTCTAAATTTACAAAGTAAACTCTATTAGATAGAAAACTGTTTTATATTCTTACAAATATGTAAAAAATGAGTGGCGATTTCTAAATCAAAAATGTTAGCTACTATCTATTAAGCAGTTTAAAAACTATGATATAAAAACAGCTTCTTTAATGATATTTTTTAACACATTTTTGAATTAAAGTTTTCTTGTCAATAAAAGTGACTTGGAGGGTAATACATAAAGCTTTCCATGCTGCCGGTCTACCATCGTGTCTTTTTTCGTTTGTACTAATTTCTTTCCATATATTTTTAACTGTTTCATAATAGCATGAAATGAATATTAAATAAAACAATGGAGAACCATTTATCTTCAACATGTCCCCTCCCCTTGCTTTTATATTAATAATAATTAAGTATCTATGCGACTTAAATCATAAATAAAATCGATGACTAACGAAAATGTCAAGTTTATACAGTAAACAAGACTTTTTAGTGACAATTAATTCTTATTTGAATATCATTGGAAAATTACGCAATTGAATATATTGTAATGATTTTTTTATTTGACAAGTTAACACTAGTATTGATGGTGCTTGTTAGCAGTTTTTATGGCTGTCGAAAATGAATAAATAATTAATTAAGTTCAAGACCGTTTGAAAACAAATAATATCGTTACGTTGCGGCCCATCAATCAATTAAATTCTTTTAGATTATCTGACAAGGAGAGAATCCATATATGGCATGATTAATTTTAGAACAAAATAGTCATGACTTTGTCCAGGGCTGTAGTAGATATATCTTGAAAAGGGGTTTGTTATGTCTCACGTAAATCTTCCGTGTTCTTTACATTTTTAATAGGTACTACATGAAACCAATTAATGTATATATTTTAAATTATAAATGAGAGATTTAATTACCATACCTATATATAGGACAGCTTTTGACATTATTAATTATTTTTGTAATTTTCATTTAACTGAATCATACAGAGTATTTCTAAAAAATATTTTACGAGAGCTTATTCATATACGAAATTGATAGTCTTTTCAGAGAAACTGTGTTAAAAGAATTTCTAATTATTCTGAGGAAAAGGGATACGCTTCGCTTAGAATAAATCGCAACTAGTTATAGATTTACAATAACAAAAATAGTCTGATAATAGATAAGTAGACTCGTTTGAATTATGAAAAACATAATTCATTTGTTTACACTAATACGACATAATGAATAGAGGAAAATTATTGATTTTCTTATCAAAAATTTGCGAAAATTCAGTGGGGTTTCTTTCTGGCAATCTTCGAAATACGTTCGACTTACTGATTATTTGGTAGTGGTACATTATTTGGTACTCAAAAACACTTAACTATCAAATTTGGATTATTGAGATTTTGTACACTTCCATGTATTTTGTCACTAACGACCCGGGTTTCGCCTTTCGGCATCTTCAGGCATTCGAGCACACGAATGGACTCGAACTGAGAGACAGTAAACAGTGTCTAACGTTTATATAGAAGATACAAATGCGACAAATATTATTTACGAGGTAAGATATTATACGTCTGAGAGCCACACTGATACCTGAGTTAAAATTTCGGGAATCGCCCTAATCCTTATTTTGTAAACACCATATTAACAGAGTGGCGAATTGCCGCTTTTCAACTTCTTTTAGAAATACCAGTGATTTTACAATAGAAAATCGGATTATGAAAACCTTGCTATAGATTTAGAAATTGCATTACATAAAGATTTAACCAGCAAACATATTTGTTCTCGCATCCTTAAGAAAGATTACTTAAACAGCAACAAAAATTACAATAAGTTTAATGAGGAGTTGGCTACTCTTAAAAATATTAAAACTAAAATTAAAGATAATGATATCATTGTCACAAAGGCGGACAAAAGAAATACCACGGTCCTGTTAACGCGAAAAGACTATGTTGATAAGTTTAATAACTTTCTCGATAATAACGATATAGTCGAATTGAAAAAAGATCCTACATTAAAATTTAATAAAAATATTAAAGAGATTATAAATAGTTGTAGCATTACAATCAACCCTGAGGATTTGTCCTTTTTATCTACTAGAAATCCACAAGCCCCCAAATTTTATGGGCTACCGAAAATTCACAAGGATTCAATACCAATTCGCCCGGTAGTTTCATATATGAATGCTCCAGCGTATAAACTTTCCAAAAGAGCTAACTCTCTCATCCGCAATCACAGTAAATTCAAGCCATTGTATAGTATTAAAAATTCATTAGAGTTAGTAGATAAAATTAAAAATTATAACATTCCGTTAAACGCCAAATTAATTTCTTTTGACGTTGTTAGCTTATTCACTAATTTATCTGTAAACAAATCATCAAAGATACCCTTAATACGCGTAGAGTTAATCCCGTCATTACTACGGAATTACTTAATATATTAGACGTTTGCGTTGACCAGAACTATTTTCAATTTGATAATAGATTCTATAAACAAACCGAAGGCCTTGCAATGGGAAGTTGTTTGTCACCATTATTAGCAGAATTTTACATGAACCATTTAGAAAACCTTATTTTTAGCAATAAAACAGAAGTTAGAAACGTAGTTTATTGGTTCCGTTACGTAGATGACATCCTTTGTCTATTCAATGGAACTGAGAGACAAGTTTCTAACCTTCATAATTTTCTTAACTCACTAGATGATAAAATTCAATTTACTTTAGAAGTAGGGGGCAAGAATATAAATTGCCTTGACCTTAATATTGATATTAAAAACTCCATTCATGAATTTAAAATTGATCGAAAACAGACGTTTCAGATGCTGCCATCCATTTTAACTCAGACCATCCTTTCTCATATAAATTGGCTGCTTTCCATTCTCAGGTTCACAGATTAGTCACTATACCTCTAAATAAATTTAATTTTGAAAACGAACTAAACATTATTAAACAAATTGCCATTAATAATGGCTATGAGGCGTCTCTTATAGATAGTATTGTATCAAAAAAACAACGTAAATTAGCAGAAAAGATGCTATATTTCGGGAACTTGTCTAAAGACATAGACCACCCTAGAATCTGGCATAGAATTAGTTATTTAGGTTGCACAAGCTTTAAAATTAAAAAACAACTCGCTGATAGTGTTAGACCGGCGTTCTATTGCAAAAACTCTCTAGACAAATTACTTATTAACAATAAAGATAGAGTAAACTTTAAGAACAAATCTGGTATTTATAAATTACAATGCAATGATTGCCAACATTTCTATGTGGGTAAAACCACACGTACATTAGATATAAGGGTATCAGAACATTTAGCTACCTTTAGATTAAAAAAAGAAATTTCGACATTCGCAAATCACTTGCTAATGGAGAACCATACGTTTAATGCGGATGATGGGGTTAAACTGTTGCATAAAAACATGGGGGATCATGAATTATTTTATCAAGAAATTTTGGAAATTAATAGAGCCCAGTTAAATTCCTTGCCAATTTTGAATGAGCAGCTGAACCTTCCTAATTTTCCGCTATTATATCCTATACGTTGAAACACCTAACGGATATCACTAAATGTGGAATGATTGTATATATTTACCCATTCGTCGAATTACATCCCGTCAAAACCCACAATACTATTATAATTGTAAAATCACTGGTATTTCTAAAAGAAGTTGAAAAGCGGCAATTCGCCACTCTGTTAATATGGTGTTTACAAAATAAGGATTAGGGCGATTCCCGAAATTTTAACTCAGGTATCAGTGTGGCTCTCAGACGTATAATATCTTACCTCGTAAATAATATTTGTCGCATTTGTATCTTCTATATAAACGTTAGACACTGTTTACTGTCTCTCAGTTCGAGTCCATTCGTGTGCTCGAATGCCTGAAGATGCCGAAAGGTGAAACCCGGGTCGTTAGTGACAAAATACATGGAAGTGTACAAAATCTCAATAATCCAAATTTGATATTGAAATTCCATCAAGCACCCTCAGTCGATGTCTTAAATTAAATTATACTTAACTATCAATCTGTCACCAATTTCGATTTCTTAGACTATTAATTATTTGAATCACATAACCGATGTTCATTTATTTTCATTATTTTTTAGTTTTATTGAAATATACAATTTATCCACTATTTTTTATGAAGGTGTTGGACTGCATTTTTCTCAGCCTGTGCTGTGTTTCAAAAGATGGCGTAGATTATTTACTTTAATAAGCATTTTTTAAATAGGAAGAAAGCTCTACTTACTGCACTGGGGACAGAAAACGATACAGATTAACATATAACGCGAAATACCGCTTAAGATTAATGTTACTATAGGATGTCAATGAGATAATAATATGTAAAATCAAATTTTCAAGCGTACGTAACTTTATTTTCAGTTGCTATTTATAATCGATCAACTAAAAGCAAAGTTCAAATAACCGCTTCGAGTTTTTAATAACAACTCTTGCACAGATTGGCATCTATTTTCTTTTTTATGCAAAAGCTCTTCGACTATGCTTCGGTTGTTAACCATTTTTTTGTAGAATCAAGAGACGCAGGCGTCAGAAAGATTTTCAATGGCTTCAACTATTGCCAAAAACACTGCAAAAACTATTTTTTTAATTAATAATTAACGTTCGGTATTTGTTATCTTCCGTGTATTTAGCGGGGCTGTGGAGTAAAAAAACGCACCTCCGACTTTGACAATTCCACAATCCGACTCCGATTTAAAAAAAATGTAATTTTTTTACAATTCCTGTGAATACAAGTCAAAGATTTCATATATATTTATATAGGTATATTTTATTGGTTTTGTGATATTAAATAAATCAATTTTAATTTAACTATCATGCTTTATAATTCAAACTTTGGTTTTAAACAAATTAGATGGCGAATTTAGTATGTTGCGAGTATTTCATAAAAGAAAATTTTGAATTCAAAATCATAAAAACGATATCTTTCATTAAATATGGGCAGAGTATGTCCGCATATATACTATAAACGATATTTAAAATAACATGAAATTCTTATTATAAATCAAAAACATTCAAATTAAGATTTTTGATAATGATTCATTTGTTTCGAAAAAAATATGAATGACGAGTAAAATTTAAATTGAAATATTTTTCCGATGGAGACCGATGATTTTAATTCGCTTTATTGATATAAGGAAGAATAATAAAATAATTGTCCCAGGGTATACGTTCAATAAACAATTTTCATTTTTAAGATGTGAACTGTCAATTATTGTTGGTGGAAAGGCATTATATTTTTAAAATAAAACGGAATTCATTTTGTGCTACGTTTTTACAGATTATACAGTTTTGTACATAAGGTTTTATCAGAACCAACCTGATTATTATAAAAATGTGGACTTCCACACCTTTGTACTACTTAGTACAAAAAAAATGTGTTTTACTAAAAAAAAAAAAATTGTACTCAATTTAAATTTCAAATACCTATATAATAAAAAAACCACAAATTATTTGCCGAATCCACCGAAAGTGCGTTATCATTGTAATCAAGTGTTGATTCTCGGAAGAAAGACATTTTACTTATACAAATTAAGCAGAATTTGCAGTTTCACATTTTTTAGCATGATTCAGGTCTTCTCAGTGAGTTTTTCTCAATGAGTGAGCATTAACACCGTCCACCAGAAACCGTTATCATCATATTGAAAAATGTGAAATAAGTACTACAAATTGTTTATTGTTTTCAACTTCTAAATTTTGCTACGTCCGTTTCGTCTTTCGGCATCTTTAATCGATCGAGAACACGAAAACACATATTTGAAAAATAAGCAGCCATTTCATTCGGTTTAAACATAAAAATAAAATATTTACCAAATGTAAACATTTCCAATAACTTTCTAAATTCGAAAATGTTATCACCTTCAATACTAAAATTCAATTTGTCCCCTATGGGTAATTTCATTAATGTAAAAACTTTCACTTACCTTATGCCTCTTTAATAAGTTTAGTTATTAGGATGTCCCCTGTTAAATAAGAACGTGGCTGATGTTTAAAACTACGTTTAAATGCTTACAAATAGTGCACAGCATTATTAAAACATGCGCGGATACAGCAAAATTTCATTAACGCAGTAACAATTTGAAGGGCCCTCTGAAACCTCTTACTTAATATCGTTTTGTAAACAATTTGTAGCTTGATATGTTTGACTTCTGACATGTGTATAGTTGAAATAAGTGGAGGGAGGCATCGACATGCATCCTAGGGCAATTTAAAAAAATAGCTACAACGTTCTCCATCATCAGTCCGAACTCAGCCACAAGAAGACGTGCTCTGGACCATTAAACTCACAATAATTTAAATTCAATCATTTTCACGAATTTAGCGCCATCCTGTGCAACGTCAGTGCGCTCCCGAGCAAGTTTTTTCTCTCATTTTGATATTGACAGCGAGGCCATTACAGGTGAGATCATCCGGCATTTTGTTTTGAACAAGCGCCATTTTTTTTATTTTATCTCCCTCCATCTTAAAGGATCTATCGATTTAAGAACAAAGAACGAAGAAATATGTTCATTGATTTTTAACTTATAAATACATTCGATTAATCATTATTACATTTTTACCACCCTGTAATATTGATACCAAAAAAACATTTCAATTTATATAACCGTCGAAATAATTTTCTATGCAACAAAAATTTTTCAAATTGTAATAAATCCCAGTTGATTTAAGACTGTTTCTGCATTTTAAATAATATTTTTAAGCACAGGTTTATTTCAAATAAAACTTCATGAAAAACAGCACCAACTTTTATGTATTTCAATGATTCTTTGATTAACATTATGAAAGAACAAAAAGTTCATAATTTATTACAAAACATTTCATAATTGCAGCAATCGATTTATGCATAATTATTAACACTAAAAAGTTTAATGAACTTTTTGCATATTAATTTATTAAATCACAATAATTGATTGAAATTTTTATCTGACAAAATATTATAATATTATTATATAATGAAAATAAATTTAATCATAAAGTACAAAGCTCAATTTTTTTATTGAAATGAAAATATAAATTCATTTCATTTATCAAATTGCCTTGCTTCAATTTTAATTTGAATTTCTTAGGCTGTAAGAGAAATTGGAAAAATATTTACGATGAGAAACAGTTGATACCGAAGTAGCAAATCCTGCTGGAAAGCTTTCATAATCTGTACGAAACTGTTTTATCGAAAAAATCATTGGGATCCATCGTCCACCGCAGAATAGTCAGCATTTTCTGTGAATTTCTCACGATTCCTGCGATTTATCCAGATATTGAAACAAGAGAAGATTTTAGTATGGAAAAATATTTAAAAATAATTATTATAATATCAGATACATGTGAACAAATATTTTTTAATGTTAAAATAAATTCAAGTATAATAAAAACCTTTTACGTAGCTTGTTGGTATACGTCGATAATGTGTGAAACATTACGTAGAACCGGTTATACGATTTATAATGGATAATGGAAATTATAGATACCTATTTACTCATTTTGTAATAATTTTATGCAAATATGTAATTTACTTATCAACTCGTCATTGTATAAAAAAATATACATTAACACTAATTTAAATAACAGTCGGCCTCTGAATCTGGTGGTAAGAGCTTTAGATACTATAGCGAACATGTGGATTTGTGTTCAAATACCATTAATTTTAATATCAAATATAGGTTTTTTTATTTTAAATTTGAGATCTTGGAAATGGGTGTCTGTGACACCTTTTCTCTTTAAAAAAAATCTCATTTGTTAAGATTCAAAATATATTTAACAAAAAACATTTCTTCGTTATTTATAGACGAACGATTGTATTTATCATTTGATATACACCATTTACTTATAGCAGTCAGTTTAAGTTCATCCGTGTACTTAAAAATTGCAAAAATCTAAACTCATTTTCTTTGAAACAGAAATATGGAAGCTTCCGTAATTATATCGACTCACATATACTTTGCTTTATGGAAAAAACACTTGTCTAATTTAATTATAAACTGCCATAATTAATAAAAATACAACTATCGGTAAAAGTTTACGAAACGTAAGTTGCATCCTTAGGTAAATAGAAAAATGCATTAATTACTTCATGATAATTTACTTAACTAAAGCAATCAATTTTACATGTTTACATGGTTGAAATTGTGACTTTTTTACTCGGGACTGCAGAATATATACCAAATGGTATAAAATATTTAAATGTCACTTCTTAACAAATCGAGGGATATACTGGCAGAACACATGTTGCCAGTTTTTGATGATCTTTTGTTTTAAATTTTAAAATGTATGCAATTTAACACTCTACGTAATGTTAGAACGCATGAAGTTATATTGTTTTTTTACTCTGCCAAAAGTATGACATAACTTGAATAACTCATCGATACCAAATCTTATGATTTTCATACCTACAAAATTATTGTTTATAATGTAGGTAATGTATTTTAAAAAAAACAAACAATTGTATTTGAGAGAGAGTTCATTGAATAAAATATTGTTATAAATGCGATTATCTCAGAATATGTTTTTGTGACTTAACTCCTTCGGATATAAGAAACGGTTTTGATTAACTAATTTTTGAAAACGTAATTGATACAAGGTCTTATTTATTTGTTCAGCAGCTTTCAAATCCCGGGACATTATGAAACGATATAATGACATTCTACCGATGGCTCTCAGAAAATAATATTAAAGTAACGTATTTTTATTATGATCTAGCCGATCTAGCGCATATAATAGTATTCAATATTGTCCACGTATCATGATATATGTGTAGCATTTATTCCTCTAATGCAGCAACTCAACGGAAGTCATCTTATGATAACCGGTTGGCAGTCAGTGGCTTAACCTCTCTCTTTAAAGAGTATAATAAAAAAAATGATGACCTTAAAAAAAGAGTCTAATCGCTTTCTCTACTGCCATTTTGAGATCGGGTGTGGGGTGGATGCGGAGGTTTTAAAAACATCATAGACTTTCACAACATTACATATCCATAAATCGATTCAAATATTAATGTATAAATGTCCCCAACCTGGGATCCATCCCTTGACCACGCAACGAAGCAATACGAAACCCAAAGCTAGTTGATCACTTCTACGGGACCGGGGTCTGATTATTTGGCAGTTAATTGTTAATAATAATTGATTTTAATATACGGAAAACAAAATATGGGCTTTTTAAATAATACTTACACCGCTTTCTATGTGCCGCACCCGCTCCTATACCCCGATGTTAAAACACATCTCATCCACTATAGTTAATCTAACTTCGTTACATTAATATCAAAATTTTATCAGATTTTAGCAAATACATTATATCTTTAAAAAGCACTTGAACAAAGAAGCAATAAACAATGAATAATTAACTGCGCATAAATGATTTTAACAAAATATTCTGTAACGTTGGAAATCTCCTACCATATTAAAATTATTTAATATTATGCACGCTTACTCATAAAGCAATTTAAAATTCCCAACAACATAAAACAAATGTACATTATATTGGAGATAATTCTAAATTCATTTTTCCTTATTAACTTTATTAGTAACATTGTTATTAAAATGTAACGTAAAAACCCGTTTCATAATGTCTATCAAAATTAAATCAATTAGATAATATAAAATTAATAACGTTTTTCCACCATTTATATATTTGGTAATAATAATCAAACAAGTTATACTAGGTACAATAAATACCTAGTATAAACATATAATAATATATTATCGATAGTCTAATACAGGGTTTCCCAAACCTTTCATGCGATGGAACACTTCACAAACCTTGATATTTTGTCGGTACACCTTGTTCATTTTGTAGGTTAGAATAATACATAACCAATAAAAAAATGTGAAAAGCAAGAATTATTTGTTGAGTAAACAGTTTGAAAACATAACAAAAAAAATATAAGTGAATGAAGTTTTTAATGACTTCGATGATTTTGGTTTACTTTGATATGCAAATCTTCTTACTATCAGGCACAATATCTAGACAATAGGCGTCGAACCTGCTTTTGGACTGCAGCATAATAAAAAAATCTTTACATAAATATGTCATAGTCAACCGAAATAAATCAATAATATCTTGTTTTGACACACTGGAATACTCTTTTGATAAATTCGCCTAGTAATCTCGTATTTTTTTCTTTAAATCACTAACTGAAAATCGAACATATAATATTGTGCCAGGTTTTTGCGAAACACCTATTCACGTTCTGCGGAACATAGTTAGGGAAACCCTGGTCTAATATTTGCCCTTCCAATGATCATTGTTGATCGAATGTTTATTACAGCATTTATGTTTAGATATTCGTAGTTTTGTTTTGTTTTATCAATGAACCTGACAAAAGTTGAATAAAACTAAATATTTGTTATCAGATATCAATGTTAGAATTTAGAATCATCGATACACGTTTTAGAGAACGGTTTAGTGTTATTCGTTGTTGAAGTTCTATGCCACAAAAAGGGGCATTTTAAATATAAAAAAACAACTACGACAACAAGCTAAATATCATACCTGGACTCCAATTTTCTTAGGATCCACGCTATTTTTAAGGTGTGCATGTAAGAAGAAAGGTTTAAAGACACAGAAATTCTTCTTCAAATTAAACGTTGGTCAATTGATAAATCTACTCCGATTCTTTATATATAAAGTCAATATTATTTACCTTGGTAGCAGATAATATATAGTGACAAAAAATTGTTGACTAAAAATCCGTTGAATTTAAACAGCTTTTTTATAGCTAGTTAATTTGTAGTTAACGACTAACTGATAATTGGATTTTTTGTTATGGTTTAAAATCAAATTATTAAAATTCGCAAAACACCCGTTATGACAACACAAGTCTTAAAATGAGTTATTTAGTATTATCTGATGAATAACGACTCAAAAAAATACATAATACCGGTTCTATAAAGAATCAGTGTGTCTTTTTTTAATCTTATTTATTACATACAAATTCGTGACCTTTGAATTGATTTTGTATGTTCAATTTATTAATAACATAGCATCAATTCTTAGAAGCTGTTATTTGAAATAATTTATGCAAACATAACCGGTGGTATAATAAAATGTAAATCCAAACAATTTTCCGGAGTTGATTAATTTATTGGCCATACATAACATGGTAATTCTCAGAATATAAAGAATATTAATTAAAATCATGTATCTACATGCAGTGTTGTGCTTAGGTAGTGATGCAAAATATTTATCTTTTTAACATTCAACGAGTATATATCCCGCTACGCCGCTACTCCATCGCGTAGACAGTATGACTACGCCGTAGAGAGCAGGGCGTAGATCTTTCTCGTTGAGCGTATATTGTAGATAATTATAATATGCATCATTTTTTAAAATTTTTTTTATTATATATACTATTGAGTTGTTATTAATTTCCAGCTTTAGTTTGAAGTATATTTAGGCTAACATTTTTTTAATATTTGGCATTACAGCTACAAATAGCCATGGCACCAAATATTTTTTAATTTGTAAATCACTCGAGATCAACTCGAAGAGAAGAGACATTACACCCATGCCCAAGATCTAAAATATTAGATTTTTAAAAATGTAATATTGCCAGGACTTGATCGCAACCTATTCGATCGCTAGGATACAGCTCTTACCACTAGACCACACTGGCCGAAAATTAAAAAATATCGACTATATCTGCTTATTTTTTTTTCTTCGTCCCATCTTCTAATAAATCTTGACGATAACATCTCAGATCGTCTCACGATTGTTTTGCATATTGGGTTCACACGGGAACAGTACAGTGGTTTCCCTATGTCTTCTGTTCGGTATTGTTGATCCAAATCCACCTGCATCTACAAGTCTTAAGTCTAATCAATATCAATTACCTTCGGTCTCAAACCGGTACTGATGATACTGGAACCGTAGATTTATGCGTTAGGGGCCCCTTCGATTAATATTTAACAAAATATTATACTATACACCACAAATTGACAAGGGAAACGCTAATGGTGATTTTGCTGGTCCTTTAGTCGTAAAATAAAATTGTGGAATATGTACGATAATTATTTCTTGGAATTAATTTTGCTAAACAATTTATTGCATTAGAATATTATCTGAACACCACTTAAGTTCAAATGATGCGTGTTTTGAAATCGCGTCATTAATATCCATGGAACAGCTACTTATTATGGTTATTAATGATGACAATTAATCATTGATGTGTTACTAATCACTCACATTAATTCTAGTACATTCACTGTTTTTTTTCTTATTTTAAGCTTGTGACGTATGGACTGATACGAATTTGTTTTTGATCAATCTAATATTTCGTTTGTTTAATTCGGAGCAAAATTATACAGTACTGTTGTGTTATTATGTAATTTTGTGCGTTCCTAATTGATTTTAAACAGCACAAAAACTTTATTGAAAAGATATGAAACGCATTCATTCACGTCGATAATTTCCATTCAACCATTCGTTTTCAGTTTCCTGTTTCAGAATTAAACACTCAAATATTGAAAACAAATACATGTGTATATAGTTTATACTTAATTATATTAAGTTATGCAAGAACCTTGTAATTTTAGGCATGTATTTGATTGTCTGCATCCTTTCAGTGTTTTTTTTTGGTACTGTTTTTTAGTTTTTCTAATTCACTCAATAACTAATAATAATTAGTGAAATGTATCTCTTCAAAGACGGTAATTATCTCTATACCGGAAGAACTTTAAATCTAACGCTGCAATCGCAATAAAACAAACCATTTTTACCAATACTATCATTAAAAAATGTTAATCGTATTGTTGGCTACAATATTTCCAACAAGTTTTAAATAAAGTCATACAATTGCAATACAGAGTGAGGGTTGACGATGTTTTTAAACTGATTAGTTATAAATGTCATTTAATTGAAAAAAATATATTATTATTCATGTGTTTCCATTATTCGTATCTTATTTTATAACTAACAGTCAGAAAAACAGAATCTCGCAAGTTGCTTTTATAGCGTGTTTAGGGAAATAACAAAAAACGGGTATTTTGATATAAAGTCAATGTGAGTTTTTGATTTAAAACAAAAACCAGCTAATGATCATCACGCCACAGTAATAAAATCGTTATGTTACCTCACAATAAAACTGTCGACATGGCCACTGAAGATTATTAAACAGTAGGCTTATTAAAAAATATAATAATAACTTTAAATCCAATGAAGTCGTCCTTCTTCTTAATCCTACAAGGTGAAATGTTAAAATAGCTGAAATATTGAATAGCGGTTTATTAATAAACAAATTTATCATTTTAGTATTTTTATTGTATTTCCATATTCAAAGCTAAGTGAGACAGGATATAATCTAACAAAAGCAAATAAGACTTTCCGCGTAAATATTGCACGGGGCAGAATAACAAGCATTCCTCGCGAGATAACCGAACAAACTCACACTGGCAATTTACTTACATACATTTGCCGTATTGTGTATTCCTCAATCTCTTTGTCTATACACGTTCTACTGCTTCCGAAATCTCTTGAAATCAGAAATTTTCTCAGATAACTTTGATATAATAATACATTTTTTATTAAAATATTGATTTGATTTAACAATGCAAGGGCTTCCCGGCTGATTGGGACGCATTGTCCAAAATGTTGGACATATTTAGCGATGAGCTCTGTTTATTATTTACTGTTCTTTATCATTTTTTTAGTTCATTGTATAAGACTTTTTTGTTTTTAGGCATGCATTTATCAGCCGGACAGCCCTTGCAAGGATCATCATGCAAGGCGTGTTGACGTCCGCTGTAATGCCATGTACTATCATTCAATAATTACAATAAATATAACGCCATGGTTATGTATAAGTTCTACGGAATTTTTTCAGGCAACGACGGCAACATTTTTATTTGATTTATTACTTGAAAACAAACATTAAGTGTATCGATTTCTGTAATACTTTGTTCACTCCTTACCCGCAAAAATCTTTAGCCCAAATTATTTAAGGATTTTGAGTCAATACAGAAGAATACTCCAATAGCCTATTTCTAATATCAGCCGTTCTTCTTTCGACAGATAAAAATCTTAGTATTTTTAATCAAGAATTCGATGATATAATTTATAGAATATTGAAGATTTATTAATGTATCGAACAACCATATAAATCGATGTAATATTTATAAAGGTTTTTTTTGCAGAAAGATGGCATTCAAAGTAGTATTCCTGTTTGCGGTGTCATTGTTCGTAGTTTTTGCTTATCCTCAAGATGCTGTTGACGCACCAAGCCCAGCTGCACCAGAAGAGCCAATCATCGCTCCAGCAATAGAAGCCAGTAAGAATTTTATTAAATGCATTTTATATATACAAAAAAATATATATTCTTTTTTTTTCATAACCATAGATGAAATTGACAATAGTTACTTCTTTCTGTTTTCTTAAGTAAAACTCCCGACATTTTTTCAGAGAAAGACGGCAACGCTTGTGAAATCGACGGAAAGGCTGGAAAATGCATGGACTTTGAGAGCTGCCCCAAAAACCCTGATGGCATCAAGTAAGAAAATTACGACTTATTTATCATTTCATTTTTCGTTACAATTAAATCGATTAAAGTGACTTTTTATTTAAATAAATTAAATTAATTATGGAAACCCCGCTTTCTTTATAGTATGTATTATAATATGCAGAACTAAATACAGAGTGTGTTTTTAGCCATTTGAAGAATTTTTGAGATCCTCATATTTTACAGCGGAACCATAAACTTTTATGAAATTTATCATTTTCAAACCGAAAATCAACATAAATAAATCATCAAGTACGCTTAGGAAAAGTTTCATATCTATAGACAATAAACCTGACATACAAATACACTGTCGTGCTAGCGAAATCTGTCTCTTCTTTAGTCGACACGTTAATGTTAACTGAGAACATGGTGTATGTACATGGTGTAAGAAGTATAGGTGAGCTGGATCGTTATTTTTGTAAAATATGTGACGTCACTTTGACGAATCAAATTTGTATTGTCACCAAAGCACTGTTGTAAGCATAGTAGATTGTAATTCAATGAGCACACAAGACGCCAACAAATGCAAAAATGGCGACTGTCATTTTTTATCCAGCTCACCTTGCACTATGAACTGAAAACACGCCGATAGACAATGCATTAGAGCAGACGTATTATGCAAATATGACATTTTTTACCAGAGTGAATGAAAAAGAATGATTTTGTGTCGACTCCTATTCCAATACGACATTTTTATAGAAAATCTGTAACGCTATTGTATTGCTGTCTCATGTTTTATCACATAATGCAAATCTAACCACATGAGAACGAAAGAAACAGACAACATTTTAAGATTTCGTTCGCGTTAAAGCAATCAATCTCATTATATCATTTCTTTTAGTCAGGAATTATTCTACATGGTATACTTGCCCATATGTGCATTAGAGAATATTATTACATGTACAATAGATGTCGTAAATTATACTTCAACCCTACCACTGTGTGTATTGTCATATATTTGTTGCTCTCGCATTATCAACAATATCTCACTTTTTGAATCATTTTCAGGCGACTACCAAACGACTCTTGCGATAGCTTCTTAGATGTCTGCTGCATTTCTGCTGAAGACCCAGCCCTAGAGGCACCCGTCGACGTCCCAGCCGGTGGTCCGGCCGAAGCACCAGCCGAAGCTCCGGCCGCTGACGCCCCAGCTGCATAAGCAAACCCACCTTCCTAAGATGGGAGAATTACTTTTTTGAACACATTTTTTACTCATGTTTGATTTACAATTTATTTTTTGTTATCATGCATTTAATTAAAATAAATATTACCTACAGTCGACAAATGTTTGCTTTTATAGTCCAATAATCAATTACAATGTATGTTAGCGTTTCCCAAATGGTGTTCCCGGAAGGCAAAGGGTTCCGAAAGATCGAAGATATCGTCGCTGTTCTGGAAGGAATCGAAAAAATTACATAAGGAGTTAGTTATACCAAAATGTTCCTTATTTCGAACTCTACCGTATGAAAGAACACACTTATTTTTATAAATTATACTTTTACTTAAAGCAGTCTTGTACTAACAAACAAAATGAAAAAGCGATAGCATTTCTAACATTTGACAAACTTTAAAGTCCAATTACCCAAAACTAGTGTTTTTCAGTTAGTGTCTTCTTCCAGAACAGCGACGATATTTGCTTTTGAAACTGTGTATTTGTTTGCCAGGGGAACATTTTTTCTCTGCTATATACTCGTATACTAAAGTTATGGGTTCCATTTGGTCATACAAAATAAAAAACGGTTCCGAGATTATAATATTTAATTAGGATACACTGCCGCATGCAATGACGTTTCTGTCTCATTTTATACAGTGAGGTCAGCAACGCTTAAATATTTAGGATTAGTAACTTACTATATGTAATTTAAAGATATACGACCACTATCATCGAATCAATCCTTGAAAACTGTTATGAAACTTAAAATCTTTAAAGATGTACACATATACACTAAAAATATCTACCAATGATACATCAAATTGAATGATATCTTTCCTCAATGTTGTTTTTTGCTTCGCCATATAGCTCTTTTAATGTATCACTTCCAATAATGCGAATACGGGTACATCATGCATGGAAATTTTGAGGTGTATATAGTAGCTACAGGACCATCATGCTCCGATATATAGTTTTACTTTCATCATTAAAATTTGCTGATCAAACCAACCAGGATTAGCCTTACCCAAAAATATGTCCTTCAATGTTCTCGGCTTGGCTGCGCTGGCTTGTGATGCAAATCATTATTTACAAATGTCGGGCTTGATTAATAGAAATAAAACAATACGGTATTTTCTCATGTTTCTTTTCATTCACAAGTGATATTCTTATTATTACAGTATAATAGTAACTAAAAACGAATTTCTTATCCAAATTTATACCATAGTAGTTTACAACATCCTTATAAATATTTTTTTATATATTTACAATCAAATTATTATCATTATGAATGAATCACATTTAGTGCTGAACACAACACACTTTACTGACAGGTAAAAGCGTAAAAAAACACAAAATCCACATCTTCATTATCCTCTACTTGGCCATACTACACACCAGTTCCTTCTGGCCTCAGCTTTACACACTACTGATAAACCCAAACAAAGATAAATTAGCAACACGCTGTGGAATTGTACATTTGGCAATTCTGTACGACAATTTGAAAGTGTGATAGTCGTCGTACTTTTCATTTTAAGCCAGAGATCCTTTACAGAGATATCAAAACACTAAAATTAAACCACCAATGAAAATATAATGCCATCTTGTCGCATAAAACAAAATAGGTTCAAGACCTGTGAATAATGAGAAATTATAATATTAGGGTATATGAAAATGTAAGTATATTAGAGAAAATATTCAAGATTTTTGTTAAAATAATAGACTTGAATTCTTAAAAATTACTTGTTGAATATTGATAGGATTAAAATTATCAATAACATTCGAAATGGAAATAAAGTCTCCCCACATCATACATTATTAAATCGCCCCATTATAGCTGGGAGATTAACCCACAGGGTTAATTAATACCAGCAGAAGGTTGACAATTTTTATATGCAAGTAATCGTAAGATGCTTGAATTAAAAGAGACTGCACTGAGCAACCAATAGATTACTGAATCTATTAAAAACACGGTTTTAGTTATTTTTCAGTCAGACAAAATAGTACATGACATGGTGAAAATATCTGTATAAAAAGAATTTTAAAGAATAAAATACCGGTAAGCCAGGAATGACACTTCGAAAGGTCCTTTTGAGTATTTGGAGGGATGTTTCCGGTATAATTCACTTTAAATTATTAAAAACTGGTGAAACAACTACTGCGGAATTGTTTTGTCAATAATTAGAAAAATTTAACCAGAAAGTGATAGTTAAACGCCCAATATTAAAAAAATTAAATGTTGCTTCATAAAATAATGAATTTTTTCCGGCCCCCTAATAAATCACTTTGTTGTCATACGAAACAGACTACACTATTTTCATTGACAGAGGTTTCACATTCAGGCATTTGTGATCGTTCAAAGATATTGCAGTCCCGACTATAATAACAATTATAATCAGTTTGATAGAATACTTATGATGAAAGTAAGCACGTAAATTGTCACTTTCCACAGCAACACTGATTGATATACCATACATCAAAACATGACTGTTTATTAAAATAATAACTAAGATTAAACTCTTATAGGAATATCTATTCGCCTTTGTTTGAAAGTGACAAATAGCAGATGCTTGGAATAAGTGTTAAACATCTACGCCATCAAAAGATAACATCCATAGGACAACTATGTATTGAAAATCTCTGATCAGCGGCAGTAATAGACTATGAATGATCACTCATTATTGAAATAATATTACATCCTGGTTCTGCAATATCCACTGCACATATTAATGCTACTGATGTCAACATAATTGGCAAACTATCTACAAGTTTCAGAGAGAAATAATTGGAACCGAATGAAGTCAATCCTTCTTATGCGTTGTATTCAGGCATTATATAAAACGTTACAGTAAACTTCGTTCAGTTTCATTTCTCTTCCAAACATTTAACGGTTGAGCCAATGACATATTTTTTGATTTTGCATCTACAATTCAAATAACTATAGATGCCTTCACACTACTATTATTCAAATATTTCCTCTGTGCTCTGATCTGACTAGAATTTACTTACTTGATCCTCCACGTTTAAAGGGTGTTAAAAGATGCTTGCACCCATATGATTTTCACCCCGTCAACATAAAAACGTTAATTACTAGAACTGTAAAAGGAGATGATTTCGAAGAACAGTGAAGTTCACACATAGCTGATGATTCTCTAGTGAATAGCCAAGATATTGGTGTTTTAAAGGAACTCTCTATTGCACTGTCAACATATTGTAATCGATTTTGAACACACTATTGAGACCATCAGTAAAAACATACAATAAAAATGTGTGTACATTTTTTGAATAAGCCACTTATAAGAAAAATGTTATCGAGTACATGAAAAATACGATATACAATAATATGTTTGATACAGACAACAATATCGATGACCCTTAGTGAACTATAATACATCGGAGAAAATTTTAAGATCGATTATACACGGTTTGTATATTATTTGATAAAAATTCTTTTTTGGATTTTCAGACACAGTTTCAGCCTCAAAACCAAAATCACAACAACAAAAACCTTTGGCAAACATTAAAACATTCTTAGTGTATATTAAGTTAACTATATATTACAGCCCGTATTCTAATGTAACAGCTTGGAAATTGTCTGGTTTTAAATGCATTATAATGTTGTCTTTAGATTAAAAAAAAATAAGTGCTCACAGCACAACATCAAGACATTGCGAATTTAAGTTTTGATGCACAAAATGATAATATAGTTCTCGTGTTAGGTTTATTTTGCCAAAATCCAATTAAACATCTAAATATCCATAATCAATCAAACAAAAACGAAATTTTACTGTGCTCCAAATTGACAGTAAAGATCAGAATAAATTCAGTGAAGTAAAATTAACCATAGATATTATCATCAGAGATCCAAAATTCATAAATCACACAAAAGCAAAAACCTTCAAAAGAATATTTAGACAGAAACTAACGGTTCCATATTTAGGAGTGAAAAGAGTTGTGAAAAGGTTGTCTTTCAGTCAATTTTGCCGCTAGTCAATTATCAAAAATAGACGATAACAAAAAACGGCCAATGTGTGATTTGTGACTATGTGCCTCCATTTTGTGCTTACAAAAATTTTGTGAAATAATAATTTATCGGATGTATCATGCGGTTAGAAAATTTCCCAGCTTTAGAAATAATCTGTTTTAATTTATAACCTTTGAAAATGTTCAGTAGAAAATACATTGAGTGTTTTGAGAAAAAATTTACATATGTCATACGAAGTAATCCATTGGGTTTTAAAAAAGCAACATATGACAAAAAAACCAATAAAAGAAAAACTTTACTGATAAAACTTATTTAAATTGTACAAAAGTAAAAGTGTTGCGAATGTATAAATAAAAACAGATGAAACATAAGTTTATAATATTTATTTTATCAAATAAATAAAAAATAAATATAGCAATGCTTCTGTAACATTTTACCAAATGTTTATTTAAAATTTTCGTTGGCATTGAAAATAAAAACTTTCCATTATTTAACTCACAACAAAGGCCTGCAATGTGATAATCTTTGCCATCATGATTGAGCTGAATCAACTTTTTTTTAAATATGCATGATTATTATAAAGCCAGTTTGAACAAAAAAAAAGAGGGTCGATCACATAACTAAAATCAGTAAATTTAAAAATATTACTGATTTGGCGAGAGAAAAGTAAGATTAACCTTGCTCGAAAAGTGAATGATGGAATTGAAAAAAAAACCAATTTCCCTTAATTCTATATTGGTCTAAGGATTCGTAAGGAGGAATTATTTACAGTTAGTGACGTTACGTAACAGCAAAAATACATTAAACATTATTATTCACAATTTAACATCTAACGTATTTACACAATATTTTTTTTTAATAAACCAGTCTTTTTTCAAAAATTACATGCATAAAGTAACATAACTATTTTAATTATTAATATACGTCTACGAATCACAAATTTCTTAATAAACCTTTTTTTAGAGTTCTGTATCTTCCGGATTAAGCCACGTACAACAAAAGTTTGAAACTGACTCTGATTTTTAGAAAATGTGAACCGAATGTGATTCTGAGCGTGAAACTATACTTACAATGGTTTTCAATCAATATTCAACTGAAACATTTAGACTAGCGCGGTAAAAATAAAATATTCCTTTTGATTTGCGATACGCAGCAAACATCCATGAAAGTAACAGAAGTATATTCTCAATGAAATATTAGTATATATCGTCGGCATAGTGGCAGAAGGCGATAAATCGGCTGTAGGATAGTCATCGTCTGAAACAATAATCTCAGCGATATTCCATGTGTTTTTTTATATAATTTGAAGAAATTATCATAATATGAATAAAATCAATTTCATTCACAGTTATTAGTGGTAAAAAGCTGCAATTAATATTACTATAAAAAGAATATCTAATAATTAAATTAAATCTCATAAAGTTGTTAGTTTGTAATTTTTTTTGTATGTAAATAGATAAACTTAAATTTCATGATTTTTTTAACACATCTCTGGCGGGAAACGAGAATCACAGCCCTCAGTCCGCCAATCGCCGCTTTGCGTTTGTTGGGAGACTGTAATTACAATTACCAAAAAAATTACCGCTGTAGTGGGCGACTGCGATCACAGTCCTGCTTATCATATTGCGATATTTATAGTTTACACTAACAAATGTTGAATTTTTGTTGAAAATTTTATCATACGAGTGTAAATCGAGACGTCGCCACTCATACATGTGTTCAGGTAAAGATCGAAAACCCATGTCGAAACATATGATCCCGATTTATTCCATTTTTATTGTACCAATAAGTTCTTCGAACGTTTTTAGTTTACCTAATTCAAATATATTAGTTGTACTTTGGAAACTTTCGTAAATGGACTTTATATTCAATCTCATTTTTATTCTGCTGATTTTTCGAAACCAATACGATAATGGATTTGAATAATGATAACCAAGTTCAAATATATTAGTTGTACGAACTTTCGTAAATGGACTTTATATTCAATCTCATTTTTATTCTGCTGATTTTTCGAAACCAATACGATAATGGATTTGAATAATGATAATTCCATCAAGCACCCTCAGTCGATGTCTTAAATTATAGAAATACTTGCAAATAGTGATTCAGATTATTCGGATGAAGACAATATTGAATTCAAAGATTTAACATATGTTTTAATGGTTCGCGAATAATTCACGACAGCATATATCGCGAATAATTTACGCAAGCGGATATGCCTGCGTCGGTAATGAACTTACGCTCAACCAGTGCCGCCATGTGTTAAGTCGATTAACTCAGAATAAGGCTTTTTGACTTAACGCCTTCTGCCACTATAAGACTATATATTGCGGACATATAATACAATGCTATACTTTATATATATCTGGATGAAACCTAGTCGATGCATAGCATCACTCTTCGCTCATTCAGCATTAACTATTAGGAGAGTGTGACATCCAATTGTAAATCAAATCATACCAAGCATGAAGAAAAACTCAACTAATGATTTGTTCACCGCAACGTCCACAGAACCTCTTGTCAGCAAAAACATGAAATTGAGTTATTTACACATTCACACAAATGGCACTACAATGACGAAATTTTGTCACTGCTTTCAGTCACAACCATTAAAAAGACAGTTAACTCTGATGCGCAATCAATTCAAACATTACAGCAGATTGATATTACGTATCACTATAGAAAATCAACATAATCAAGTGTCAATTTTACTCTTTGATTGTCTTCTGAATGACTGCAATAATAAGTTGGATATCTTAGAAATCAATGTTGATTGTGTAAGTGTCAATGGCATCCCAAACCGAGAACTTATAAAAATAATATAAAGCTCTTACTGGAAGATAAAAAAAACTGAATCAATTTTTAACAAACCGTCAGTCATTTCGCTTAGGCATCGAGTTGTTTTGTGTAAAGATGTGTTCCCAGCAAAGAATGTTTTCATTTTGTCTCATGAATTATTGCAAAAAAGAAGCTTTGCAGCAGACGCTAAATATTTACAATGTTTGTAAATAGCATATTATCCTGATAACATTTCCGTACCAGGTACCAAATTTGTGTTTGCATAGTTAACTGTTTGCATAGTTAACCGACACTGAGGGTTTATCTCTGCATTTGATTTCCCTCAATTTCTGCATATGTTAAAAAATCAATATTCATTTAAGCCTGTTCGGAATTGAAAATTTGTTTCCTATGAATAAAGTACAGTTCGAAATTGTTACAAAAAGCTCGATATGTGTCTTTTATAAAGAGATTTCAATAACCAGTTCATTGAAAAACTGGCGACTAGATATTACGACACGCGTTCCTTTTGATTAAATCCATGGATCAGCCGTGTGAACAAGATAAAAATTTGACCATGAAATTATCCTGCCAATGTTATGTTGCAGGGAAACACAATGTTTTCAATTGAAAAAATATGAAAATAGCATTAATTAGCTACAGACCAGCATCAGGAAAAGAAAAATTCAAAAAGACCTCGCACAATGCATTTAATATGCGGAATCAGCTTTTGGTCAAAATGTACCCACAATAGCGACGAAAGCGTTGATCCTTAATTTTTTAAAACTATTTCCAAAATTTAAACTGCATTAAAAAAGGGATGACTTTAACTTTTGGAAGTAGGGCGAATAGGCGCACCGGACATTAAACTGTTGGCGAGGAGTTCACTGTACAGAGCAAGCTTATGAGGGTCAGCCAAAGCAGGAACGAGCTGTTCAGCGATACTGCCATAGAGGGCGCTCATATATAGTGACGTGTCTAAAAGTGGAGGCGCAGAAGGTCCGCGGACCATGACCCCGCCGGCCGACTGGAGCAAGTTGGACGCAATACTGCTGGAATTGGCTCCGGACGTGCTGGACACTTGATAGTTCGGTATCACGAGATGGCTGTTGTGACTGAGGTTCTTTGACTGACTCCTACTGCTGGAGTTGCTGCTGTTGCTACTGTTGCTCGATAGAGAATTGACAGCTTGAACGGACGTGGATCCCAAAGACGGAATTCCCATGTGGGCATTGGAAATGCTATTGTTAGAAGAGTGCGACAGACCGGATGAAGATTTATTGGACATGAATTTTCCTGACGATGACCTTTTCTGTGGAGGTCGAGGAGGCCTGTCGCGATTTCTGGCGGCGACTAAAGTAATCTCCAGAGCAGAATTGATCTGTCTCGGTTCTTGGTAGTTGTTAGAGGAGCTGTTGCTCAGAGTGCAGTTATTGGCGGGTAGATTCTTTTTGGATGAAAGATTTTGCGGCTGATCTGAGGATGTCGGCACGCGCACAATCTCCACGGCGGGTCGGACAGTGAGGTCTAGCACGTCGGCTCCAGTCGGCGTCCTGACACTCGGAACCCTCCTGGGAGCTGCGCCCTGCAGCAGATGCGGCGGTGGCATGAAAGGATCTTTGGGATTTCCGTACACAGTTTTCTCAGGGCTCGAAGATCCGTAGATAGACTTGGCTTGTGTGACTCTTGGAGGAGGCATGCCGTGACCGAAAGCACCATATATCTGCAAAATCTGTGCCTGATTCATGATCTGCTGCTGGAAGGCGGGGTCCAACCCTGGCCAACCTCGCACGGCAGTCACTTCCAAGCCGCCTCGCTTGAGTATATCCAATTTTTTTCTTTTTGCAGATGACTGAGGACTCTCAGGAGACTCATAGAGATCCAGATCGATAATCTCGGGGCTCTTGGGACGGTAAGGAACTTCAATTAGATCATCGTCGGACGGAGGGCCATTGGAGGAAGAAGTGTTGTTAAGAGAAGGCGCATTAGTGTGTCTATGATTGTGGGCGGAGAGAGACGGCGAAGGAGGTACAGCCGGTGGAGAAGAACCTTGTGCGCCAGTCTGTCGTCTATCAGGCTTGACTCGGACACTTCGGAGACTGGATGCTGGTCTAGATCGCGCGGGTGTGCCCCCCTAAAATATCACAATAACAATATTATCTGGTGGAAAAGATATACCAAAATACCCAACATTCCTTTAAATGTTTAAAATTATTATGCAAACATCACAAATTCATTACACAGAAAACGTTAGTTATTAAAGATGTTAAGTAAATCCTTATTGTATCAACCCATTGGCATCATGACATTTATTAGGAAACATGTTGATGTTGAGAAAGAATTTTATCTTTCAAAGTAACTAAACACAAATTCTTAGTAAAACTATTTTTTTGAGAAACTTTTTGAGAAAAGAAATAATATCAATACAGAGAAAACCTGCTTTGACCATTACGCTACGGGAGAATTTGGTGATTAAAAACTAAAAAGCACCTTCAGACTGATAATAGATAAACACTGTGAATGAACACAGTGAATTGTCGATCCATTAGTTTGACATAAACGACAAAAGAAATGATCTGAAATATGCATTGTAAATATTTCATTCATGGTGATAAAGCCACAGGAACTATATTCGAATATATCTGCTATGGTTATAGAGGCTAGTTCTAGATCACTATGTAAAATCCAGCATAATAGATCAAATCAACTTAAAAAGAAAGTGTTAAACAAATAACGACAACAAACCTTATCAGGAAGTTGATTAGCTGCCCCATTAATACTTCCACCGATCCCGGTCAGCTTAGAAGCGTGCTCTTGCTGCATAAGCTTTTCAGGTGGAACTACACTGATACTTCTTCTAGTGGTCTCTTGCACCTCCGCCTTGGGCAGAGAATCCAAAAATTCTTGATTTAAATCCGCAGCGGCCTTGGAAACTTTTACATAATCGTCATCGTCATCTTCTTCTTTTTTGGCACCCTTGTCATCTATTGACAAATCCAAATTCAAGATATTTGAAGGGTCAAAATTGTTTTCAGGAACTGTATCATCCTCGTCGTCGGTAAATATGGAATCCTTCTTGGCATCTTTGGTGTCTTCGACCAGATTAATGACCCGGCTGTCATCTTTCATACTTTTGATTTTATTGTTGTCTTTCAAAACGGTTTTATCGGCGGCAGTCACTTCTTGAGATTTTCTTCGTTTGTCGCCGTTCTGTGACAAAACTTTGAGATTCTGCTCAACTTTTTTGGGTTCGAGAGGTTTCCGTTTAGTCGGCGGAGGTGTTCTTAATCTTGGTATTTTAGTGTTGTCGGTGGGTGAAGAATTGATTTCTCTAACAGGCGAGTCGGATATGTCTATGGTAGCTATCGGTACCGAGTTATTGGCTATATTGGCGAGATGTTTCTTTCTCTCCGGTTTGGTGGGGGTGTTCGAATTGCTCGAAGTTCCATTAGGAGTACTCTGGCCTGACCGTCGTTCAGACTTTTCAAATGGTAAAAGTAATCTGAAAATCGAAAAATAAATATCATATATACACAAATCTTTGGTTTAAATACTAGAAAAAACTAATAAAAGATGAGACATAATATTTCTGAATAATATGTTTAGGTAGAACATGCTCATTTAAACCTACTATGATGCTCAAATATACAAATCAAACCTTTCATAATGTCTTCTAGCTAAGGTGGCCTGGCTCCCTGCGCTTGGAGCTCCCATTCCTGCGATTAGCCGTCTCCATCCTCGAGCTCTGGTCACTGCTTCATAGCCACCATTTCGGATAACACTAGTATACAGCTGGTGAAGATTGACTACAGAAAAGAAGATGAAAATCTTTTTTAGAAAGAGATTTCACAATACAAAATTATCAACATTGAGATGGTGTAAAAACGCTCTATTAAATATTGCATATTTTAAGAAAAGCTACTAGAGGAAAAGTAAGTATTCACTTTTAGGATTATACTCACGTTCTTTGCAAGATATGGCAGGTGTCTTGTTAGGCTGAGCAGTTCCCGGAGAGGATCGGTGAAAAAGACGAAGTCTCTGCATGAAAGACCTCTCTTCCGCTCTGGCTTGAGCCGGTGAAGGTTTCGGAACAGGAGGTGAAGAAGGTGAAGCGCCAGCTGCAGCTCGAGCTAAAGACCTGGTCAGCTGTGGCTGCAAAATAAATGATGACATTTCGCTCTTAATCTGTATCGCAATACTTTCTTGAAATCTTAAGGACCAATATTTAAAATATCTTCAGAAGGTGACATTCATAAAAACAGATACATAAGATGGGATGGGATAATGGGAAAAGTCTAGTATTGGAAAGTGGTAATCGATAAAGTTCATTAATAAAAAAGTTACCGTTACAGGTCTGTGGTGGCTTGCTTCGGAATCGCTGGCTGAAGATCTCGAGATGGATCTCTTGAGTCTCTTGCGACCTCTGACTCCTCGACCTTTTAGGCGAGGCGCCATATGATTGCAGACAAATTCATGCCCTTCCAGTTCTGGATATTCAAATGTGTCCTGAAATCATATTAATCATTGAAAATTTCTTGACCGTCTATAATGAAACAAAATTAGATGACAACATGCTTAACTAACAATAAACGTTTACCATGAAGTATAACCAATTTTTGAATTCAATGATTTTGCTGAATCGGTGACAATTATAAACAGAGTACAGAAAGATACTCACTCTGCAGTACAAAATTCTAGTGTCAGCAGTGGTCGGGACATATCCCCCGAGGGCGACCACAACAGGATCTCGAACCCACTTCTCCCCGAGTCCTTCCAAGCGCCTCATCATTGCACGGTAGCGACAGTAACGGGGATATGAAAACACTACCACGCAAGGCGCTGACACATCCACTAGAAATAATTCATTACATTGATGATATAATGATTATATTATAATCTTGCATAATAAAAAACGTGAACAAAATAAAGTTATTAGTTGAGTTTAATATAATATGCAAACCTCCATGATGTTTTATAAGAAATATATTAATATCTGTCTGCCTATCATAAACTTCGTTTGTGGAGTATAATATTCATTTAGAGACTAAACTTGGTTTATAATAAACGCTACCTACACCAGATGGATAGTAAAAATCGGTTATAAGCAATAATAAATTCTTACCAATGAGGCTCTTCTCTTTGTCAATATCACTGAAGTCTAATCCATCAGTACTGGTAATGGGAGCATTAGAGCCGCCGGAGTTCACTGCAGGACTAGAATCTTTCTCCTTTGTCGGAGTATCTGCTGTGAGCCGACTACTGCCATTGTCTGTAATCACATCTCCAGAATGCTTTTTAGGTGTGTCTTCTTGGTTATGGTCCTGAAATAATAATAAAAAAAAATTAACAATCAAAGCCAGTGAAATAACAAAGTTATCAATTTTATATTAAAAATGAATTTCCAAAAAGTTACCGAAAATATTAAATACAACAAATAGAAAAGTGTAAACAATAACACAAGGCTGCGCAACTAATAAGTGTTGAACTAACTTTTAAGGTCTATACTGTCAATTCTTGGTGGAATGGGTTTATATTTTAAAGTTATTTTTGAGTGTTGTCAAGCCATATTATAAGTATAATTTAAGAATTAAATACATGGACGTGTACAAAATCTCAATAATTCAAATTTTATATTATAAGTGTTGAACTTTTAAGCAATCTGTGTAATCAGTTATAATGGATATGTCTGCCCTACAATCAAATTCATTAAATTTTCCAAAATGCTCTATAACTTCATGTCTACTTGGAATATGGAAACTTATCCAATTTGATTTGGTTAAATGAAAAATTGAAGTTTCATCGAGTACCATCACTCAATTTTTTTATTGACATCTTTATTTTTTCCACACAATATGTAATTTCAATGTATCTTATGCTTTAAAGTTGTTATGGCATAAAAATAATGCCAAAATGCCAGCCACTTACTTGTATTCCTGATGTTGGTGTGTGATCATCTTTCGTTGAGTTCGGTGATTTCAGAGGAGTGGCAGGTCCACCCCACATCGCTCGGAGTCCCCATCGCCAGCTACGGCCGTCATTCACCCAAGTCAGAAGCTCCTCAGCCCGGATCACTACCCGCTCTGATATGCCGACAACTTCATCCTGAAAGAAGAAAAATCATTAGAAAATGAAAAAAAATATTTCACAGGACCAAAGTGCAGTGTTTGATAAGCATCAAACAAAGAATATTTTTTTATAGGATAAAATATCAAAGTATTTAGTTCTACAAAATTTTATTAGTCAGTTGATTCTATTGAGAATGGTTTGAGTTTAAAATAATTATTTTTTAAAAGGTATTCAAATATAAAAATAACTTGTGTCCCAAACTTTCTTGATATGCATTCAGTGAATTCCACCAATGATAGCAAAAAAAACTAAGGCATTTAGCTGAGACGCACACCGTGTTTTAAAAGCAGAGACTCGACACTATTTCTGGAAAACAGTTCGCTGTAAAATATGTGATATATTTTCACAAGGTGTCGTTATTCGTATTTAAAAGGACTAAACAGGCAATGGTGAAGTCGTATTATTTTCGTATGGCGTAAAAATATTATTTGAAACGTGAGCGAAATTTATAAACGAAAATTGAACATTGTGCAGCGTTCTTTGTCCGTGAAGAAATAAAGCGAGAAAATTTACAAAAAAAAAAAACATTGAAAATCGAATATTATTCCGCTTTTGGCAGTTGTTAGTGTCGACAGACGTAAGTTTATGATACAAAAAAAATAGGGCTAAAGATGACGATTATAGAAGGTCATTATATAATTACAGGAAGGTCACTAGAATCGCCATTTTAGAATTCATATTTAAATCGAATAAGACCCGTAAAAATTATTTATTTACGTTATCATGATATATATATAATAAAGTAATAATTCGTATGGGCATAATATTTTATCTTGCCATTTGCTCGATCAATACTATGTTATTTTTTAGTATCAGCTATTAGACCGCTCTCTCCAAAGGAAGAAAGTAGTGACTATTTCGTTAATTTTATATCATATCTTTTTATAATTAAATCATTTTAAAAATTAGCACCTAGCAAAATTTAATGTTCCAGGAAACTTTGAAATATGCGGTTACTGCCGTCTTCCGTGGATAGTCAATATGGTTGCATCGAAGTGTGTACACTCGGTTCTTTTTTTAAACGGAGAATACGTTCCATGCAAAATAATCGCAAAAAAAAAACGTAGAAAAAAGATAGAGTGAACATAGAAAAATGAAAGATAGATTGCATTACATTCGAACGTGCAATTTTGAACCCGTGTAAAAATAAACCGTGCTAAAAGACGTTTATGCGTATTTATAAAAAAACAACTGTAGCGTTGTTGCGTGTATTTATTTTTGCACGTAATTTTATATACCTAATATATTATGATTATTTGGCAACAATCGAGTTTAACATAGTGTAGAATTATACTAGCGCCACTGGAGCCACGTATAAAATTGGAGCCTTTCAAAAGTTTTACGGAAATATAAGCTGTAATGTATTAGCTTAGAAGCTTAACTATGAATTCTAAGAAAACATTAAAACCAAATGATACTGTATTATTAGATACTCCTTATAAATTTGTTACTAATTGAATAAAATTTTGCAGGTATAGTTATACGAAAATTGTTTTAAATACAAATTAAAGCAGCCGCAGTAATATTATTATTGTAATTATATGCAGTGTCAAAATGATGACGCTGTTTTGTCAACCGACTAGAGCGATAAGCAACAAACCAAATATTATCTGAAAATAATCTCAAATGTCTATACCAGAGAACCATAACCTTTCAAATATCATCGCACACAACATTAAATAATTTAATAAAATACAATTAAAATAATCTTCCTCACCTCCTGCAATTTCATTGAAGATCACACAAAATATTTGAATGCACAATTCACGTGTATTTCGTTACGTAAAAAATGTGACCGAATTAAATGCCGTGTTATTGGTCTTGACTTTAATAATTAAATTTACGGTAAATTAATTGAAAAATATTTTTCTGAAGAACTCCGCTGTAAACAAAGTATTATACTTTTGTTTTAATACAATCCCGGCCTTGCGCACCGGCGGAAATTAAGCTTTCGAGCGTTTACATCTATTAATAGTAAGAAGATAATTTATTTATTGACGCATTTCACTATTACAGGCACGTGTAACTGGATTTTTCTGATAAAAATTCAAACACAGCCGTGGTACATAGTGGAAACCAATTTTTCGACGTTTTAATTGAAAGGGAATTCGATAAGTATACGGTAACGTTTTGAAACAACACTTATTGTACAAAAAAAATAGTCCCTATTTGTTTTATTACAATCCAAACTCTTATTATGTTTGCATTATGAAAAAAAAAATGTTTCATACAAACAAAGAGTTACTTCGTGGATGCGATGCAGTAGTAACTTTTACACCATTAAAATTTAACAGCCAAAATAGCAGAAGGCTTATTTTAAATAGTATAGCTCTTCTAGTAATAGTATTCTTTGATTGAATGTCTTCTATGATTGATACCATAAGATTATAATAATAGCAATTCCAACGTAAATACTTATCTAATCTTATAATGAAGTATTCATATAATTCACCAATCGTATATGCAGATAAATATTGATATTCTTTATTGCTTCCCTATTTTTTAGTGAACGAATAGTGTGATCAGTCCTAAGATACATATGTGCCATATCTTCATCAGCCTACTGTTCTTTATTTATTTAAGAACAATAAAAATAGTACCTTTACTATTATGACCAAAAAGGTTAGAAACTGGCACAGGCTTCAAATATTTAATACACAAGTGTCAAATAAGGATCAAATATTTTACAGGCAAAATATAAAATTGCGTAGCCATTTTGGATACCTAAGCAGTGAAGACAGTTATCATTGTAGCATGTGATCATTGTCCATAAATAAGGTATATTTTAAAACAAAATTAATAATAGAATCGGTTGTTAACTTAAATTCCGCTGGTGTTCAGATGTACCTAATATGTGTCGTATTTTCATGACAGGCCTGAGCACACACACACATACACTTGCTGACTTACCTACACTTACACTCGTGCATACGTCATCTGTGTGCGTTATTTTACGGCGCAAGATAGTGTATGTGAAGGGGTGACAATCCTTACCAAATTCACAGTAATATTTAGTTATCAAAATGAATAATAAACCCACTGCGGATTCAAATTTGAAGAAAAAATATTTTTTCAACGAAAAACACATTCGTATAAAAAGACACCATCTGTAAGACACAAGTCAAAACATGGTTTTATTTATATGGTTGACTGGTGGAAACTCGTTAAACATTTAAATATTTTAATTTTGTTTGCTTCCTTTTATTTTAATATTACCGATCCGGGTTGCAATTTATGGCATATTCATAGCTTAAGGAAGACGGGTGATTTTCGCCTGACAGGTTATCACTGACAAAACCTATCGAATCGTACAAGGTTAAATGATTCAAATACATATTATTTTGAAAAACAATCAGTCAAAATTATTATTTATCTTTATAAAACAATTATCAAACGTTTCAGATAAAGTTATTTTTACAAACAATTTGTACGGTTGACAAATTTGGGCTTTGATCATGGTGTAAGAAGTATAGGTGAGCTTGATCGTTGTTTTTCTGTTACATGTGACGTCACTTTGACGGACCAATTTTTTACTGTCACCAAAACACTGTTGTAAACATAGTACATTGTAATTGGATAAGCACGTAATGACGTCAACAAATAAAAGAATGGCGACTGTATACTTTTATCCAGCTCACCTGAACTTCTTACATCATGAGCTATGATGAATATTCAAGAATTTTTTAATAATTGCTTCATTTTTTCACACTTATAACTTACCCATTACTATTTAGAAATACTTTTTATACGCATTTTTTTTATTCTAATAACAAAAATGCAAATTTTAAAAATAAGTGACACTGTTCAATCAATCAATGGACGGCCATTCACACCACTGATAGATACAGCAACTCGTTCACAAATTTAATTTATAAGTTGTTTTTGATTGTTGTTTTCACGGTATAAATGTACATTTTGACGACATACCAAATCAATACGCAAATACAAAACAATACTTCGCATACCACACTGACAAAAATTAGTGTTTGATATATTTAGTGAAAAAACACGCGACCTAGCAACATTTCGTACCCCAAAGATGACTTTAATCACTTATTAACAAATGAAGTCAATTAATCGTAAGCTGCCGTTTTTCCAACTGTAATATAAGTTAATAATAGATATTTTTTATGGGGAAATACAAAAAAAAATACGGAATTCGATATAATAATTTGTGTCGTGTGGTATACGTGGTATTGTTGTATCATGAGCAAATAAATATTCAAATTTAGAACGTCGGTAGAGTTAGTACTACCGTGATGATTGGTCACCTCAATGTACAGAAAGGTCCACGAGTTGCACCAGAGTGAAAAATACTTATTAAAAAAAATCGAAACTAAATAAAGAAGAGCAAGTCGGTAACACACGGCCGCAGGAAAGCATCATCAGCCATGCAATTTTTAAATTGAATATGATATATATTGATTATCACCGACTTATACAAATTTGAACAGAGAAAAAGAGTTGTTTATGGAGAATAATTGTCACAAATTTACTTATCGAATTTATCAGCATTATACCGGCTTTTTAAGTAATTGCTTTCCAACGACAGCAGTGGCGACTCAGGATAATAGTATGTATCATAGCGGTGGGGTCGAAAGCCATTTCATTCACACCATTTCCATGAAATAGCTTGTTCAATCAATAAGTCGATTTTAGATGATGATAGGTCTGAAGTTTTTTTACAATCCTATCCCCTCCACTAGTGATACGGTGAAGTCGTAACTGGAGACCACGTCGACAATATAGTTTACACCTAGTAGGTATACGTGTTAAAATAACTATTTCAATTGTCGTGTTGTTTAGCTATGTAGTTTATAACACGACTTTATCAGTTAACAGAAAATCAGAATTTAAAAGAAACCCTCGTTATATAGGTAATTATTAATCTTAGTAGTATAAAATAACAAAACAGCAATTTGTCGACGATTTTTTTGTTCGAGAGATCCTCTGTAGTTAAACCTTGTTTTCCTGATAAATGTATCAAGCAACGAATCATTCTATCGATGCCGAAATAAAGGCGTTTTCGCGATCCTTTTTTCCTATACTCTATCCATCGACCAACACTGTTAAATTTTAAGTATGTCAATTAGAAAACGTACACTTTCCAGAGGAGTATCGTTACCTTCGTTTTCGAAAAATATCCGGTATACGCGTGAATAGACTGTTAATATTCCCGGGATCCATTATTGATACACTTTTGATACGAAATATAGCATGTTGTTTCGAGTTGACTTCCCGGTGCTAAGCTAGCAATGTTCACGATGTTAGGAGGGCTCAAAAACGTCGACGCAACGATTCAGCTATTTTTGGGACTTTCTGCAGAGAACACGCAGCACATTAAATTTATACACAAACTAACTAGCAGAGTCCCTGTGTATCTTCCAATCATATTACCTAATAATTATACCCAACTAAAATTTACTAAATACATACGTACAATATCGCAGAATCAAAGGAAGTGAACACAACCGTCTATAACGAATGACCTCTTTTAATATGTAGATAAAAATAAAAAAAAACAAATTTATAATATCATATTTATGTTGCATTCATTCATTAAAAAATATTTTTAAACTAAATTATTGTAAATGTATCTACCTAAAACTCAAGACGTATTCTGCCATAGATATTAGATAGTAGGTATCATTATTTTGTTTATTTGTAAATGAAAATAACTATACATGACATTACAACTGACTTCACTTCAATGCGTCATGCATTTAGACCGTACATATAACAAGTAATTATTATAAAAACATTTTTAAGAATTGTTGAAATAGAAAGAACAAAAAATATTATTTACATATACATTCATGTAAGAAAAAAAATCTACAAAACAATACAGAGGATATGATGCTGAAAATGTCCCCCAGTCTATGCAACGCATTAGCCGAACGGCCCTTGCAACTGGCAACTCGCGACGCGTAGTAATATATTTTAACGATTTATATTCCTTTGGTGTTGTTCCCGAATATGCAATATACCTACACATATTTATAAAAAAATGACAAACGATCGATGTTGAAATAACACATAAGAGTTCTGACATTCGTTTATTTTCAAAACAAAAAAAACTTTTAGGTAGGTAGTAGGTACTCAAGAAGTGGAATGTAATTTGGTGAATTTCATTAATTTCACATCTTAATAGTATTTCGTAACTTTTAATCAACACGTATTTTTTTATTCCCTGATAAGGCTAGTCAACACACTAAGTCTTGTTTTATTGATATTTCTGAATAATTTAATGAAGTATTTTTGTGAAAACGAGGTAAATAAAACGACGACCAATAGTGACGTCAGTGTCATCGGGAGCATGTTTTTATTAGTTTATGCATAAAAAATTAACTATCGGTACCTAGTCCGACGAGTTGAGAAGTGAGCTCGCACACAACCACAAAATAATAATATTGAAAATGAAGTTAGTTTGTATGGGCGTGTGGCGTTTTGCTAAACTTTAGGTAGGACAGAGTATGTCAAAATTATAGGCCGATTCATTAAGGGTGACCCCCACACAATTAAAATGCACGTAATAAAATTTTAAAAAACCATTTGAAATGTACCGTAAGCAAATCACACCACAGCATTCCTTTATATTAAGGAAAATATGGTTACAAAAACAATATAACAAACTACTCTCATACCTCACTCCCTATAAATCGAGAATATTGCCGTACAGTCAGTACACCCTCTCTAATTATTTATATTACAATTATTTAAGTTAGTAAGAATTCAAAAGCCATATAGGTATTTATATCCACTATTCTTTTTGATGAAAATATTATACACGAGGTTTATTAGCAAGCAAGTGATGTTGTGAAAATAAGAAGCAGTTAATTATAACATAATAAAATTAAAAGCTGACCACGTTAGGTAGCCGCCGTAATAGGTTATCCTAGTTAAGCTCTACCTGAAATTTTCTCTGTCTAATAAGCTCTTCTTGCAGTTGAGAAAACAAACAATGTATCACATTCAAATCAAAGTCACCTTCATAAAAAGTCATCGTGACAATACGCACTGATTAAATAATCGTAATCTTTACTTGTAAGCTGCCGCTCATCTATATTTGAATATAAATAAAACTTAATATTTTTTTGTTAATGAATTTCGCATGGCAAATTTATCAACAATTGAGTGATAAACAACGATCGAAAAAGGTATCTTCATCAAAAAATTAGAGAACCATAAATAGCTTTGAGAAAAAATTGACACGTTCTGCATTCGTATTCAATACTGTTAATAAACAAAGAAAAAAAAACGAAAATATTTTCATTACAAATGATTAAAATAATTTATTTGATTTTTATAAATAGACAAAGGGTGTAAATAAAATGCGCTCAGCTCTCGCGGCAGGCACTCGAAATGTTCGCTTATCAGAAAATAAGTAGTAGTGTTTTCGTGGCGAGGATCTGTGTGTTTGCGAGTGTGGAATTGTGTGAAACGTACACGCACGTGTATGGGTGCATTAATAATATCAAACATATTATTCTTCAACGTTTCCTTCAGATAAAAATTACCAATGCACTCAACAAAACCCGTACATTTTTTCGTACAGCGAGATAGTCTAACTGAATATTATATGCACACGAAGATGCTTCTAAAAATAATTACTAGCGGTCATATTTTATAAATGTCACAATAAAACGCTTACATAATATTTATATCGAGTTGGAAGATTTTATAATATGAAATACGAATCGATTCCCTCGAAAGAATTAATCTATAATAAAAATTGAACACCCATATTTATGTATTATACACATATGTACTTTTTCAATAAATTGATCACAAGCAATGTGATTCCATCTTTCAGGACTAAAAAACTTCATTTTTTCTATATTAAATGGAAATGGAAATCTTCCAGACAGCACTCGTGGTTTATATGGTTTCGGTTTTACACTATAAAATATGTGTTTGCGTCTCATTGCCTTCAATGTTGAATTTGAAACGAAGAAAAAAAATAAACAAAGAAATTATAAAGAATTAATATTGTCGAAGAAGTCATCTAAAGTCAGTTCTATAAGTGATGATAATCTATTAAACTAAAAAATATATGGAATTAAAATTAGCGTGAATAGATTTATTGAACTTTGTATGCCTTGCCATCTATAATTATATTAATCGTGTTTGTTGAATAATGAATGCTTTGCCCTTTGTACTAGTAATTTTGTATAGTATACCTAATAAATAATGACAAAAAAAAAAAAAAAATATTTACAAACCTTCTTCAATAAAACCTCGGGTTTGAACACCATGGCGTTTTTAAATAACCGATGATCCACTGAGTTAATCGCGGTATTAAGCACTAATGAAATAGACAAGCATGGTTGCATTACGTTTAGTCGAGGAATTATTCATAAAATAAAAGAATTTAAAAACCTTCGAAGCTGTGAATGTTTTTATCTGGAAGACATTCATTTTGATTGTTTCGGAAAAGTGTCCGTAAAAATACTTATACTAGTAGATTAATCATTTACACATGTTTTAATCTCAGTGTGAATAATAACTATCGTTACTACATGTAGTCAATATTTCAGGAACTGGCATGAGCAGCAAAATATTTCCTCGAGTCGCGTACAACATAAAATACTTACTGTGGATGACAGAATATCGTCTTGAAAAAACATAAAAAGTTTGTTTGTAACATGACCATCTTCTACTCACGAATACAGAAATAATGTAAATGAATTATTATGTTTTAAAAAAACGGTAACGCACAGCAGAATGGAACGGACTATAACATAAAATACATTGAGAATTTTAGATGGGGAAACCGAAGTATAGCCGTGGACGTAAGCCGATATATTTACAGCGGCATCTAAATAATGCAATTAATATGTATTTTTTTATTTATTTATTAAGTAATGTATTCCGTTGGCTTTTATCGATGCAATATGCATTGAAATAAGACTATACAAGAAATCAAACATACCTTTATCGACAAAAATGTAAGTTGTTTAAAAAAACTCACATAATTTATGCAGGTACGAGATTACCGTTTATAAGGCAATCATGTTTGTTCTATATAAAGTGTTTATTTAATATTACGCATAGTAAGGTAGTTATATGTAATAAGTATATTCAAAGCCGTGCGAGTATTTCCACGTAATAATAAATCTAATTAGTCACTATTTTTGTCTAACTAAGAAAAGACCATTTCCAGACACTTGAGAATAAGTACGAAGAAGAAGCGAATCTTGCAGCTGCCTTGGGAGCCGATTTTTGAAATCAGTCGTCATTGAAGTAGCGATATTTCCGATGACAACACTACTCGACATGAGTTTTAAATCAGAAGCTCAATTTTTACAAAGCATAAGTTAAAAAGTACAAAATAAAATTAAATATGGTAAATTTAGGCTTAACACCAATCTGCAGTACTGACCGGTATAAAAAAAAATAATATTAAATCAGCAGTTGGTAGCAATATATAAATTTCAAAAGCCGCATGCAAAATAAGAATAAAAAGTCATCGATAGGAATTTTTTTGGTAGTCACAACATTTTAGTAGACGTCTAACCTTAACTGTCAAAATTTGTACCGAATTGAATTGTTGCCTTTAAAGCTTGCCTGTGCACACGTATTTATGATCAATAAATAAGAATGTGGCCGAAAACCAACATAGGGCGAGTCACCATATTAACCCTAAAGATGAATTATTCCGAGACTGTGTGTAAATAAATTATTTGTTTGAAAAGCTGTCGACTCCACTTTTGAATATGAATTTTAACTACATGCATGCTTTACTAATTGCATGACGAGTGATGTTACACTACCTTTAGATTTTTTTCCAACCGATTGCCGATTGTCTTCGAGTAAAATAAATACCACAATTTTCTTACTATCAAATAAAAATGAATTAGTTGTTACAACATAATAATGCGCCATTCAGTTTGGCAAAAAACATACATGATCTAAATCGAATAAAGCCATCATCGCTTGCAGTATAGTGTAACTATAAAATTGTTATTTGTATTCCTTCCGATAAAACAATCTGCCAGGCAAATACAATAATAATTATTATTATTTAGTTTTTTTTTTAATAATTACATGCAAAGCAAAGCAGAGGCATGAGGTCCGCGGCAATGGGACCATTACGTAATCGAGGTCCGACGATAACCAAGGCAGAACAAACGCCAGGGTTGCCGCACGCGCATTACTGTTCGCTATCAGAGGTGGGTCACTTGAAATAATTTACTTCCAATATTTTGAACTGAAGCATTAGGTAAAAATAATCATGGTGAGGGTATGATTATCACCATATATGCAAATATATTAAAGAACATCGTCTAAAACTGCGATTTTACAGACTATTTTATTTAATCTAAGATTATCAACTTAATAAGAATGAAGAGTCAGAAATCATATTTTTTTGGATTACAAGTATACAAATTAAAAAATAATTTTCACTTATCTTCAATTAGAAATTTTTAATATGTGACACGCCCTGGTTTTTGTTTGTTAAGCTTAAGTTTTAAAAGGATCCAGAACTGCCCCCGAACAGCTTTAATAACAATGATTCTCGGTAGTTAATTATCTAGCGAGAACCGATTTATGGTCGTTAAAAATAAATCAGTTGTCGACCGACCAACGGGCTAAGCCGAAATTAGAAAGCAGCCATTGACAAAAGGGAGGGGGCCTAAATCGTTTGAAATTTTAATTCTGCATACATACAATGTTTCGGGAGGCCTCAGCCGGCGGTCGCACTGGCCGAGGCGTCCGCGACATCGCAGCCACTATAAATTGTTTTGAAATTGAATTTCATTTAATGGCAATTTTATGTAGCACTGGTATTTTTGGTGTATTAAACCACTGCATATTCAATAAATATGAGATTAACCGGACTGAAGTGGCGTTTTGATGGAGATCTATACATATCCTGGATGGTGATAACCAAGCAGTCGCAATGTTCAGAATTTTAGAAACAAATTTAAAGAAAGCAAATATCATTCATTCATGTTGGAATAAACAAATTACAATCAGTAGATTTTATAATTGTGAATGAAAAATGAAGAACAACTACAACTAATATAATATATTCATAACAAAATTATTTAAACACCTTAACTTTATCGTTTTTAAAATACATCACATATTTTTCGCATCTTGCTAAGCATTACATTATTTATTATTTTATACAAATTGCATGAAAATCCCACAGCACAAATTTTCAATAACTAAACTTGTCTCATATGTTGTACAGCGATTAATTGTTAATACAATGTTGAACGTTCAACATCTATGAATTATAAAAATGACATTACATAAAATTGCATGCCTCTTCTCTGCATTAAATTAAATAAAACAGAACCATATACTTTCATGAATAAGCATTTTCGTAGTACCATTTGCGTGTCTGCATTCTGTGAAGTCTAACTTTTAAAAAATATTGTTCTCAAGTAAATTGAAATGGCTAACTTGGAGTGGCAGCCCTAACCAAGGCAAGCGCCCATTGATACGATTGGCTAACTCCATTTTACACTTGATCAGTCAAAAAACGAAAACACACAACTTTTTTGTACAATAGTCTAATATTATAATAAAATGAGCAGAAGTCGAGATTACAAATGATCCACAGAAACATACCCATATCATCCAAGTGATAAAAACGGGCTACAAAATAAATTTGGTCCTAATATTAGTTAGGTATATGATTCAAAATGATCTTTGGAAAAACGAGAATCATAAATGGATAATACATTTATTTATTCCTTCAAAATTTGTTGATTACTTTTATCTCATGTTCTTAGTTATCGACTGTAACTAATTGTTCGTGGCATTATATGACTGATAAGGAAACAAGACTGTTTTGTTACAGATTTTTTTCTTACTCATTGGGTCATATCACTTGAAAAAAATAATGATAATTTAATTTCAATAAATTCAAAAGTTCTATTAGGCTTGGTTCATTTTTATGTCTGAGACTATACAAAACGCGAGTATTTTTCCTTAGTAAAGAGGAAAGTTAGTTTTTAGGCGGAGAAGAGAAGGGTAGGGAGAGGGCGGAGGGTGTAGTTCACCTATCCTAAGGACGATTCGGTAAAGGAGAATGTTGAATTATGCGAAATTCAGCAAATATTCGATATATTATGTGTCGTCGAAACAATAAGAATGCTGAATTGATGGTACAAGATATTTTTAAATTGTTGATTTCTTTTCGGACAGTAAAAATAAATCAACATTTAAGCAAAAACGTGGTACATACTGCATCCGGAAAAATCAATATTGACCTATATTAAAAATGTAACCGCAAAATCAAATGCAAATAATGATTATAAATTGTAAAAAACATCAGCGAATATATCAAACAAAAAATCTGACAGAATTTTTTACTTCTCGCAGACTTTTCGGATTCTACTTTTGTATAGGGTAGTCATATTTAATAACAATAATACTAATATCAAAATTGTTGTCAATGGAAAGATTAATTTCAAAATCAAAAAATGAGTCAGCTATCACAAAACATTATCCGTCGCACACAAAATTTCCTCCCTAGACCTTGGCGAGGAGGCAAAAGCCATCGCAGGGCGGAGGGCGGGCACGAGTGTGGGGAGCTGATTTGGTTACCATGGCGACCGCTGGAAGGGTGGGGGACACGACGCACACCGGATAATATAATAAATACACATATATATATAAACACAAGTGTGCAATTAAAGATGAGTTTAATCTAGTATTTGTTTATCCAAAACATCGACTGTAACTTAGTATATCGATAAAAATCGATAAGGAATTTTAGTGATAATATTTTTTGGTAGTTCGGTAGATTTTTTTCACTCGCATTTTGTTACGGTTATGCAAATACTACGATGTGCTTTTTATATTCATACCTCTATTTTGTCCTGATCTATATTTCCCTATATATCCCAAACACTTCATAAGAAGATGAGCAGTTCCCGATGTTTTGAAGTCATTTTGCGTACATAATGTAAGCATCTATTAAATGTTATATAATTGAGGCAATTGTCAGGTAGGGTGCCGAATGCCGCTTTTTCAAAAAAAAGGTTTCAAAGCAGCCTATTCTCTTCGTATATAGCTATTTTCATTTAATACTTAATAAATTTAATATTTTTAAATAATCCTACGTTTCGTTAAAAATTGAGCTAATAATAAAAATTAAACAAATTCTTTTATTACGTCGTAAATCATTACTGTGCACAAAAACAATTCTTAATATCGGTAACTGTTCAAATTTCTATAAATTTTATTAGCAAGGAACTTTTAAGCTTAAAAAATATATTCATATAATTAAAACAATGAATTAGTCGTGAAATTATTAACTAAGTAGCAATAAGAAATCTACTTTGTATTTTCTAATGTCAAGAATGCAGGATTCATTAAAAATTGTCAAATAAGCACACATGTTAATGCACATAAATTAATAAAAAAACAATTAAATAGTAAATGCCGCTGCTTAACGAATCGTCGAGCCGCGTGGCGCGTTGAATACGGACGGTGGAATTGTATAAAGTTTCCGCCAGTGCACGCCAGGGAGCGGTGACGTTACGGATGAGCATATAGTCCGAAAATATTAATTAAATACGAAAAAATATTTAGATAAAATATGCTATGGTCATATTAAAAACGGTATTTACTGCACATTTTAAAGACATGCTTCGTTATTTTAGATTGTTTTATATAAAACACAGCTATGATGTAAAATTTGCAAGACCAAACCACCATACGCCACAAATCATTTAAAAAAACGCACTCAATAAAATTAGAAATTTTATAAGCATACATCTATTGAAAACAATAGGACGTGTTCGATTTCATAAATTTGTATCAAACGAACAAATGATAAAAGAAGAAAATATAAAAATAGTTATTATGCTCAAGGAGCGTTGAGATAAATTATGATTGTTCTGATACTGTTATAATATATTTTAAAATTGCAATGTTCAATTTAGGTTTACCTAATAAATAAATATTCGTGTTGATTGTGAAATACTGAAATAAAAATTATTATCTAACAAATTAAGATAGCCGGGTGACGTCGCGGGCAAATAACGAGCGATCGGTACACGTGCCAATGTTCAAACAAGAGAAATTTCAACTTTTTGTTTTGTCAAAGTTTAAGTAATTAATATAAATGTACAATTACGCAATGTAATTTAATTTATGGATGGCATTGCGCAAACGATGAATGATAAATAAATAATATGTCGCAATAGTAAATCAATTTTGCAAATTCTAATTCTAGAGTGCCATCAAAACAAAAATAAGTTTCATATTTTTTTTTCTATTATTAAAATACATTGGCATGGGTGTTTGTGATTAGGGCTTCCAGCTCGATTTAAACTGAAACCGGTTAGCCGGTTTATTGGGTGTTTTAAAAACATAGAAAACCAGGCTATTTTACTAGGTTAACTGGGTTTTATTAAGAATACTCGTTCATTTATTTGAAATAAAAACATCATGTATATTTTACAAATGAGGCGAAGTATATTATATTCAGCACGCATTTTTTGCAGTTGATATTTTTACAATTTCGGCAAGTATTTCGGCGTTTCAGTATTGAGGCTATTAAATTAAGCTTTGAAACACCGCTTTATATTATCATTACTTCTTATCCTTTGTATCCATCCATTAAATTATGTATACACCAGCAATAAGATTGAGTGAAGAACGAAGACCACTGTCAACTTTCTGCGATAACCCTCACAATGTAATAACATAAAGGACAAAAAAATCAACTGCATCAAGTGAAATTTAAAGTCGAGCTCAGAGATGGAGTCAGACAGCATTTTTGCATAGAGGAAGTGTCCAAGTTTGTTAAAGAGAACAATTAATTGATACAGATAGTTCGAACGTAAGCATTAGATATTCATATCTTACAGTGGATAGTTATTCTTATCAGACGTCTTAATTTTATTTTTGAAAAACGTATTCTTAAGGGCGACTGTAACATAAAACAATATAATATGTTGGATTGTTTTTCTCTGAATGAGCTTCGGATCTGAAAATTCTTGTCGGCCAATTTTAGATGTTATGGTCAATTATTAGTCTTAGCTAAGCCACAAGGCCTGTGTACTGCAAAGAATTGCCACAGATCCCTCTGCTTCGGGAAATACATGGAATTCCACCACACAATAGTCTACCTTTGCCAGTAGATTATAAAAGGTAGTGTTTCGTCTACTGCACAGGAGATAAACCATTCGTCGGCGAAACACAGGCATGGAAAATTTTTGAATTCCACCTATCACTTCTATATTTATGATGCAATAGTAAAAAAAGATTTAATACACGATTATAATATATAAATACACTCTTCAAGATCAAAGCAAAATCGAAATGTTCATTGAGTAACATCATATCAGTAATATTTATTTTTTCAAATAAAACACAATTGCTTTGTACTACTTCCACATGTTAATAATGATCAGGATCGGTTTCGCTCATCACATGCATTATCAACTGATGATACACGTGATGAGGGAAAGCGGTTCTGATCGTTATGTGTAATTAGTACAAATAAATTGTGTTTTATTTTTAAAATACAATGCCTTTTCACCAATAATTGACAGTTAACACCGTAAAAGTGAATAATATAATTAATTCGGTAAGTACGAATAATCTCGCACGTTATTAAAAACAAATTTTTGGAGTAAATCTACAATTATAATCACTTTTATGGTACTAACAGTCAATGTTATTTTTTTTGGAAAGGCATTATATTTATAAATTACGAGGTTTTAGCATGTAACGGCGATTACGGATTAGTATTATATATTAATCTACAGAGGAAGTAAATATACGCGGTTTAAGCCTTCCCCTGAAGTTAGAACAATATTTGAAAGGAAATCACACAAAAATGCAACAACAAAGAAAATATCATCGATCCTCTGAGTAGATACTTAAAAAAATTCCCTCCACGTTTAATATTTTTTTTCTAAATACTGATTTTTTAAATTAAAATGATTGTTTTTTTTAATCGCTCCCATGCCCGCAGTTTGTTGTTTCTATTCCATACCGTTTGCGATGCGATGACTGAATGTTTATTGATTGGCCAGTCGAGGCATCCTACTACTCTTATATATTTTTTACATTTATGATAATACAGATACAGCTGAATTCATCACTGAATCCATATTTGTACCTTCAGTTAAAAATAATAAATTATTGTATGCAAAAAAATCATGTGCCTTACATATTAATATGAATAGACTCAATAGACACCTCAGACCGACTGAAATATGTATTTAAAAATTAAAGAGTACAAAGTAAATTAAAAAGTACATGAGCAGAGATATGGTAACTGATAAATAAGTCTAATTCATCTTTTGTCAGATGACTTCTTCTTCAGTATTTTTGATTACAAAAACTGGTTTTCAAAAAATATTTTTGAAATTATTCTTTACCTTTCGTCAATACTTAAAAACAATGTTCTTAGATATACCTACATATTTGTTTTTTATAGATAACTAGTGAGTACCCGGCATGCGTTGCAATGCCACTCAAAGAAAAAAAGGGTTTGTGTTTTAATTCTGTTTATTGAACTGCTTTTGGATTAGAGGTCTGCACAGGCCGAAATTTCATAGACTTACCCGGTTCGAGAACATCATCTTCAGGTCTGGCCCGACCCGAACCCGAGTTTAAATATCACACTTGTTATAACACAATATTTTTGTTTTTCGTCTGGTGCGTACACGAATAAATCAGAAGGTTTTTCCTAGATGTCGCTGTATGTACGTATTTGATTCTTTTTTTCATTTTTTTTTCTTCAGAACCCTTCACGGGTGTGTGCACAACAACTCACAGAAGTTTCATCGAAATCGTATGAATGATAAAGGAACGCGTAAAGGACAAACAGACATTCATTTTTATATATATGGATAGATTTCCCGGCATGATCACAATAAGTCCTTCCTGAAAGTTTCGTCGCGATCGGTTGAGTAGTTTAGGAGCCTATAAGATCCGGACAAACCAACAAACCAACAAACAGACATTCATTTTTATATATATATAGATAGATAACAATTCATCAAACGTAATGATACTGCAATGTACTTATTTCAAACCTCTGAAATATAATTATATATGTATCTATTTTAATCGCCCACAGATACGACCTCTGGCAATAAATAGCATTTTTAAAAGCAGTAGTAGGTACAGAGACAAACACACATTTTTTATTTAATTTAAATTCAATATCAGCTAGTCATAAGTGTACAAAAATATCAAAAATACGTATGTATTTAGTTCACGGAAGAAGCTGACGGCGACGTACACAAAGTGTGATAGGCGATACGGCATCATATAACCGGCGATAATAAATAGGTAGGTAGCTATTGATACGATAAAGAAAAATCAATGTTGTCCCAATATGTATGAATAATATTGATGTATTTCAATTGTTTATACAGTGTGTTGTGCGCGTCATCGTCATTTAAGACCCGGTTTCGTATTTCGATACCACTAGATTATCAAGAATGCTCACGTCACAAGCTGATAAGCATAGTCACAATACGCAAACCCCGGTCGAAACAATACACAAGGATACTGGATATGGGTATTCAGTGAAATGGGAGGTAGACGCCGACAAAATTTTAAGAAGTCAAAGATTACTAACGATATCATTAATAAACTGTTGGTATACATATTATGTATTTAATTTTGAATTATTTGGAATAATAAACAACACAATCCTTCAAATAATTTAAAATTTAGTATTCTGATAAGTCGACATACGTCTCTATTGATTTATTTTCCAAATATGTACTGCAAACTGTCGACATGCATATGCATCCATTGTATAATATTTATTTACATTGTATATTTCCTTATAATATGCTTTTTTTGTTTTAATTCCACGATAAACTCGGTGGGTGTTAAAAATAGCCAATTTCTTTTAAAATGTGTATTTTTTTCTATAATATTATTATTATTATACCCTAAATTCTTCATTATGTATGGTTAGGTAGAATTTAGAGAATAAATCAGCATAAACTCAAAATATTATGGGGGTTTTGGTCATCACAGTATTGTTTTCGTTATTATCGTGTACAATGCAACACGGATTTATACAACGATTTCTCAACAAAAACAAATATTTAAATAAATTAAAGGACGGCTAGAACACACTCGCATCCAGACTAGACGTGATGAGTTCTATTTTTTTGTCAAGATAATAATATATTGACCTAAGAAGTTGACTGAACTGAAAACACTGTAGAACCGACCGTTGGGTATCATTATTGAATTAAAAGAAACAATAGTACCATCGTTGAAATAAAGTAGAATTTGTTCGCGGAACGGTGTTTTAATTATTGGAATATTAAATGAATTATTTTGGTGCGGAATCTGTCAACAAAGAAATGAAAATGCAATCAAATCACATCAAGCATCAATATTATTTATACAGCCAGCTAACGTTTTGTTATTTTCGTAACAGATGACCTTATACGTTCGTACAATCAAGGTGTCACTCGCCAAAATAAACATGCAGCAAGAAATGAAGACATTTATTCGCATCTCCGCTTTCTCGCAATATATACCTAAAAGCTTAATATATTATATTATAATCGCCTGTATGCTCTTATAGGAAGACGAAGTAAATCAGCTAATAATATTTCTGTCAGTCTGGTAAATTTCGTTTTTTTCAAACCGACACACTAATAAATAAAATCTATGTTATTCAGTTTATTATATAATTATTTAGCACTTTGATAAAGTCTAATTTAATTCAAATATTTATTTTACAACGGCTTCGCTTACCAAGCATTTGTTTATACTTATCAATTGTAAAACCAAATGTTACGTCAATTTTTTAATAGGGTTGGTACAAAACAATTATCGTTTTTATTATAATTTTTTTATATTCAATGTTGGATTAAAGGCAAATGTCATTAACATAAAAATATATTAATATATAATTTAATACATCGACTGATGGTGCTTGATGGAATTTCAATATCAAATTTGAATTATTGAGATTTTGTACACTTCCATGTATTTTGTCACTAACGACCCGGGACTGTTTACTGTCTGTCAGTTCGAGTCCATTCGTGCGCTCGAATGCGTGAAGATGCCGAAAGGCGAAACCTGGGTCGTTAGTGACAAAATACATGGAAGTATATAAAATCTCAATAATTCAAATTTGATATTAATATATATTTAAGCTCGTAATAAACAATGAACTAAGATTTTTTAGTTAGAGATAATTTCTATGCGATTGTTTTAAACGATTGCCCGATAATTTTACATTAAACAGTACTATTTCAGTATTCTTATTAAAATATTTCGGTAGAGACACGTGTAGGAAACCACACTTTGACCCGGTTCAGACTCGATTATGAATTAATAGTGACATCATAGATATCTTTAACGATCAGCTATGAAACAGAATTTTTTTTTGATGTATAGTTATAATTATTACAATCATGGATGTCATCCATTCAAAAATGCGTTTCTATAAACAAATCAATCGAAAAAATTGTTCGCGCTCGTAGTTAACTGTTCAAATTTAATGATAGCACGATATGATTTGACGCACACACAACGTTGTGTTCACCTGCAGCATAGGTACGTATATTCCTGTATCAAGCCGGTCACTGGCAGAAACTAATATTTAACCGTCAAAATATTACAATCGCATAATATTTTATTGAAGTATTGACCTCGTTGGAATGAGCGAAGAGAGGTAATTCATTTAAAATACATAGTTTTTTTTTTTAAATAATATACTAAGTGTAATAATAAACATGATCGTTAGGCTGCTAAGATTGTAAAGCTGGTAATGCCGATTTAACATTTTTTTTTTAAATAAACGCGAATGGAATGACAAGTGTTTGCCAGTGTGACATTGCACAGACAATTTATTTAAGGAGTGTATAATCTTACAATTAAGTTGTTAATGAAGAAATAAGGAAAGATGTAAAAAAAATGATTTTGTATTTGACAAATTCAGATTTATAATACAAAACATTCTAAGCCGCAAACGGGTCGAAAATACGAAAGCTCAGTCGACGAAGTCACAGATAAAGACAAATTTATTTAAAACATCATTCTTTATGCGTGCAAGAGAATTAAAATTCCTGAAACTTTTTATATGTATATTACGAAATAATCAACATTAATATTACATCTTTATGCCATTTGAATGCACATATTGAATCGTTTTCGAATGATCAGCAAGTCACTACCATTTGTTTTAATTCGAAGCTGCGCTCTTCAACAATAATCCAGGCAAATGAGACATTTTTGGGAAATCAACTCGATTGAAAGACAATTCGATTGACACAAAAAAATAGCTCATGTTAAAATCTCATTATCATCACTGAGAGTTAGTGAAATAACTTTTTGATGTTTGATTTTAACACTTTCAAAAAATCGATGAGAAGATTATAGCCGGTGGTGAAAATATGCCAGACTGACCTCTCCGTGGTGTGCTCTGCCAGCCGGTGTGTTTTCAGGCAGGAAGTATATCCTCAAACTGGCCAGAGTCCTACCGGCCGCTCGGTCAGTCCACAGCAGTTGGAGCTCTCCTGTTGATGGGTAAATATGATTACAACTTATTGATGTTGTCATCATGTTAACTTAAAAGTAAAGTAACGTGTTTGCAAACAGAAACAATTCGATTATTAGCTAATAAGTGTGGCTTTCATAAAAATGATTTGTGGGTTGAAAATGAATTTGCCGACATTTGTATAGTGGAAAACTATGACGAACCGAATATTGACATAAATAAATGTTTATTTTCGATCGTTTAAATAGTTTTATGATAATCAGTGTGAAGTTGATAAATTTATAATTCAAATTACCAAAAGTATATCTATCGAAAAAAAGATAGAAGTTTAAAATTATGGGATAAATTCAATGTCATAATGTGTGATAATATGTGTGGGTGTATGATTAATTCAACAAAAACACTATTTTGAAGTAAATTGAGTATTTCATATAAAAAAATAGTAAATCATGTAATAAATAATTACGAATGAAACCACGTCATAAAAAAGTCAATTCCATTCAAAAAGAAAAAATCAAAAGACCTTCATCAAATTTCAACAGTTATATTATATCTGATAATATAGGCGACTGTTTCATAGTTTAGGTATCAGGACCTAGCCTCAAAAAAGGAAGCAAACGAGCAAAATCCATTGAAGTAATATTATAACCATTGCAATCTGTATTTTCCTAGAGGAAGCTGTGGTTTTTCTTTTAAATTTCCGATTCATTTCCGCTATATTGAATGTTGACGGTTCACAAATATCATTCAACACACCTTATACATTCGTTCCTTGCTCGATAGACGGTGAATTTTATTTTCCTCTGAGCATGATCTCAGATTAGCCCGTTGTGGTTTATGTGTTTTGGACAATGTTGGTATGTATTTATTTTTAGGTACTTTGTAACGAATCTATGTAAATCATCAATAATATTTTATATACAGACGCGAGGAAAACAAAGTTAAATATATTTATAATTAACTACTCGGTATCAAGATATGAAATATTATTATTAAAATAACAATTAAAGGGATTTGTGTGAATTTCGCTTTTCGTTAAGAAAATTATACCACCATAAAATACTTGTTTTCCACTAAATACCACATATTTGACCGATCAAAACAATCTGTCAAAGTTATCTGAGCACTTGTGTTATTGACATATATGTAACGAAACTATAGCCGAGCGGTCAACGTCGTTGACTTCGGTTGTGGTGTTCACGAGTACGAATCACGTACGGACAGTTTCATAAATTGATTTTTCAATGGATTTTAGTTCGAAGGCATTGATGTTTGTGATGTCTATATTCCCTCCCACCTATCTGATCATAAAAATGGGGCATAGCGAGGGTGAATAACTAACCACTAGTCCTGTTCTAGCTTTATACCTTTAAACCGAGTAACAAACCGTTGTCTTAGAACAACTTATTTTGAGATAAGCTCCATTAAGAGTCTATATGCGACACATTGGAAGCGGACATGGTTACCAATAAATACTTCCATTATAAATTGGTGAAAAATAGCAAATTGATCTATTTATACAAGGATGCGTTTATTTATCAGCATTATGCTATCCATCGTCAGAACTTACTATGTTTACCAAGAACTCTCAATAGTATGTGTAACTTAAAAAAATAATAATATTAAGATAAATAAAAACCTCTCTTGAAGTAAATATACTGTGTTTACTATGGTACACAAAGAAAATTGTTATTAAAAAACTAAATGCGATTTAATAGATTTGCTTGTTAACGATACGTGACATACGTATCTCAATATTTTGACAGAATATCTTATCACATCATCAAAACTCTTTGGCTAAATAGTAAAACATTTGTGATATCACCAAGCCTACATTATTATTTTTAGTAAATATATAAAGTGTTACTCATCTATGTCGACTAGGTTCGAAATAAGTCTATAGAAAACAGTAAAGAGATTGCACCGTATGTCTCTCCATAGAAAGATGCCATTACCGCACAATCGTAATGCATATTATAATACATTCAAGGGTTATCAGGGCTATTTCGTCCTAACTGAATGAACTTCTCTCAACATAAAATTCTCCTTTTAATAAGAAGTCAGATTACCCAAAACAGCGTCCTCGAATCTTAAATTACACGGAATTCGCATGCAAATAAAAGTCTTTCTTTCTGTCTAAATTTGTCTTTCGACACTGGAAAAATATGGCCGTCAGTATATTGCGAGTTAAACCGATAAGAAAAGTAAAATAATCAAATTATTTATATCGGCAGAATTTAATATAAGATAAAATCAATGATAAAAATTCGTTAACCGCAAACTGCCACTCTAATAATCTTACTTCGCTTGCGTAAGACGAAAAGAGAATTATATGACACAGCTTTTTAGTTACAAATAAATGATACATCCACCGGATTCATCCGCCACCAAACGCATCAATGAAATATCATTGATTGTTTCTTATCATATTCTCTTCCTTCGTGGAGTATATGACTCATAATAGTCCAATATTGAATCGATTGCCTTGTCTACCTTTTAAAATGTATGATCGTAAAATAGAATTAGGACTGTCTGTTAGTCTAATGTCTTATTTTAAAAAAGAAGGATAAAAACATTAAAAACAGAGGAAAACATAAAAGCTATAGATGTATATTTTATAAATTGAAAAGCCAAAATATGACAATTTGACAGTGGCATTCCAAGACCTTTTATTAACATAAACAACATCAACTGTTCTATTAAAATTTGTAAATATTTACTTGGATTATAATTTATAATTCTCCTGGACACATGTATAAATTAATCAAATTATTAATACAGTGAATTCAATGATTTTGGTATTTGATTTTGTCAACATTACCAATTGTATTCACCCTTAAAGCCTGTATTGCAAAGCGTACACGATTCACTATTAATTAGCCAGACCTCTCAAACTTATCCAAGTATCTTAAACAATTGGGCAGGTATCGTAAAATATTTGCCATTGAAATACTCGAACACATATCCATAAATCCCATATTGGGAGAGGGCATGAACTTTAAAAAGCTTCCACATGAATGACAAAGCGTGACGTCATAAGTATTACTTATTCTCATATCATAATATATAATAGCACGTAGAAATAAAAATACTAACATGCTCCTTTCATTATTTTGAATAATTGATATCTGATACATAACAACTTAACACTAAAAATTCCATGAATAATATCAGCTGATCCATTGTAAAGATAGAAAATATAGATAAAAATAATATGAATAATAATAATAACCATAAAATTGATTAACTGGTTCACTTCGGTCTTAATACCATATTATATAATATTCAAGTTACTCAAACGACGCGTGTTTAGCTTTTGACGAAATCGTACATAATTGTAAAAATTTAAGACATCGACTGAGGGTGCATGATGAACTCAAACTAGTACCCTTGAATGCCTGAAGGTGCCGAAAGGGGAAACCCTGGGCGTTAGTGACAAAACTTATGGAAGTATACAAAATTTCAACGATTCAAACTTGAAAGTAGTAATAATCATTCTATTATTGATTATGTTCAATAATCCATTTACGTATATTTTTATAAATTGCTATAAAAATGAAGTTAGATAAATATAGATTATGTTCCAAATTATATATCATAAGACATAAGCTGAAGAGCTCTCAACTCCAAAACTACAGAAAATGATATTCAATTGGCACATGGAGTGAGAAGACCTCGGATCGAAGAGAGGCGAGCGGCTGGTTATCCGGAGTCCTGGAAGGGCTGATTTCAGACAAACACCATTTCATATCCGGTTCAAAACTTATTTATTTTCCATTCAAGATGCAGTGGTTTAACATTACACAAATATATAAATCTTAACACATAAAATTGATTCTACATTTACATTTACTTAGCAACTGAATTTACTTTAAGTTATAATACAAATGACACAACGATTTTCAATTAAGTCCAATGCAAATCAAAAAAAAAAACAAACAATTCACATCGTCACGTCACCTCCGCCACGAGAGAGCAGCTCGTCCCGCTCGGCAGATCGTAATCGACTGTCTACAAAATTAAAAAAACTCCGTGCAAAGTTGGAGCTACTCTTTTCCGTAAAAATGGACTCGTCCAGCGGACGTAACCGGGGCTATTTGAACGCCTGGCAACAAGAAAGAGCCTATTCTGCGAAATATTGCTGTTGCCGCTGGCTGATTTCAGTTCAGGACACTAATGACACTTATACTTAACAAAAACCAGGGTGTGTCAGGAGATTATGTTTCGCTGGATTCGTTAAAAATACTATATTTTTTTCAATATCTTCCATCCTTAAACCTTGCAAAAAAGAAACGCCAATATACAAATAATATTTTTGTAATATGTAAATACAACAAGATTGTCGATATTTTTTCATGTAAAAAATAATTGAAAATGATGGTAAAGATTTTTTCGGGAAATCTTGTGTTTATATGCATGTAAATAAAATGAAGGTTTACGTTGTAATGGTTCAGTTTCTTGAGTATCGAGCTTTGCAATCTAAGCTAAATATACATAATATGGATAGGTTTATTAAAAAATATAAATAAAAACCATATCGACTGTGGAAAGGAAAAGGGACGTAACCCACACCAAAGTGTATAACTCACACAAAACGTGCTAATACACTGTATTTTTACATAAATGAGTTTAAATTTGATATTAAAATTCCATCAAGCACCCTTAGTCGATATCTTAAATTATATAAATAATATATCGACTGTAGAAAGGCAAAATGACTTATCCCTCCGCCTTTTCAATTTAATACACATTTTGCTTGGGCTATACACAATATTTTTTGTGTGTGGGTTACGTCCTTTTTCCTTTCTAAAGTCGATATGAAAAAAATTCAATTCTACTAAAATGAAAACTAGATAAAGAATGGCAATACTGCAATGATACTATGACTATTTTAAATTGAACTGATTCTCGGAATGTTTTCCAACTTCATAATAATTCTTAAAAGCATATCTCAAACGTGACCTTTCAACTGGATTCTTTTCGACTCGACAGTTTTCCTTTTAAATAATAAAAATTAAAAATTTACAAATATTTGAAAATGTGTGCATATTTTCCTAGCCTAATCCTGTTATGAGCCAGTGAGAAGTGAAGTAAGCCAACTGATATTTTCGAAAAAAAATAGTTAGGCGCGTTATAAATATACGTTCATTCTACATATCTTAAAATTAAAGTGAGCTAAGTAAATAAGGACTGTAAAAGTATTTTCTTTTGTAAGAAGTTATAATCAATGAAGTTTAATTATTGTTAGAAGTTCATTAAACTAAAACTTTCAGTGAACAAGTTTCACCATTTTATCACTTGGTCCACTTCACCTCTTGAGGGCTGATATTATAACCCTAAATTAATCTGATAATTGGGACGCGCACAACATATACTGTATGTCACGAATGAACCACCCATTATTCTTACATGTACGCTCCCAATGTGGAGCATATTGGCTTGCAATGGAGTATTTTATCGATCGATATTCTTATGTCAGAGTCGTCCAATATCCTTTTTCGTACATGGTAAGAATAAAATGAGAATGTAGTGAGAAAAAAACGGATAGGAAGTCAAAACTTCTACATTCTGTTTTCAGAAGTATGTGAGGAAGGAAGGCTATCATAAAAATCATGAAAATAAATCCAATCCTTATAAAATATAAAATTGGTATAGTTCATTCTTACCTATGGCCATTAGTTCCGAGTCTTGCCACAGTTTGACGAAGAAGAAATCACCGATGGCAATTATCTGGTCACAGCCCTTTCTGTTGATTCTCAGGGCCTTATAGAAGGCATACGGGCCATGGTGGCCCACCGCCGACCCCATCAGCTGTAAAGAAAACATATTGAACGTCAATAAATTTTTAACAAGTGCGAGCTTTACAATGATTGCACGTTGAGCATTTGCCTATTAAATTGATACTATTTCCAAATATTCACACAACTTATTATAAGCTATCATACATTCAGCACTACTATCATTCGGATATCAATGAAAAATTACAGATTTTTAAAGCATATTTATTATGTTGCAGTCGCATAATATTAGCCAATATATTAACCATAATTGAAAATCAATAGTGGGGTTAAAAATCTTGTAAATATAACAAAGTATATCATTCATATGAGCAGGTAATTTATGTAAGAATTAATGATACTGAATCCATTTTAGGCAGTGTAACTATTAAAAGTTAATAAAATTAATGTTTGCCTAATTTATTAGCGATTGATAAATTTCCCCTGTAAAATGTTCATAAATTTAAGATGAAAATAGCTTTTCGGTAGAAGTTAAAAATTATTTGTATATATTTATACAACATTTAATAATTTCAGATCATTTTATTATTATTCGACATTTGTTGGATCTGCTCTACGAAGAAGAAGTAAATATGTTCATAACTTTTATTAGGAAAAAGGCCAAAATATATATAACGGCAAATTAGATCGCAAAATAAGGTAACTTCCGCCAGTGGCAGCCGTAACTAAGGGCCGGGCCGGGAGGGGCGCTTGCCGCGGGTTCACAACGCGAGGTGTGGGGCAGGGGGCGCCAAAAAGGGTGCAAGAGCTGTACCGAGCAAAGAGAGGGAGGGAGCACACCCCGGACGCGGGGTAGAAATCGGGACTTTAACTCGTCAAGAACCGGAATAAGAACATTTTTTGCGAACAGGAACTGTTCCAATCATTGTTATTATTGAGTGTCAAAAGACTACGTTTCCTTTGTTAGCGCGATTCAATATTTGAATAATTATTTGCGTAGTATGATTAAGTCATTATATGCAAGTTAATTAGTCGTTATGGAAACGATTACATTAATATGTGTCCTTTATTTATATTATTTTTGTTTAAATACCATATAGCTCACAGAAGTTGCTAAAATTTTGGCATTTGTTTGTTCGTTTGTAGAATGACTATTTTCGCTTCATTAAAACATGTGATAGCTATACATATAAAGTATTTCATATTTTACTAGACCTGCCAACCTGTCTATTATTCGAAAGTGTGAACAGAAATTTATTAACAATTTAAGTTCACCATAATATTGTCGTATAACATATATAAAATAAAAATTTAAAAAAAACATTCAGAAATGTTAACTAAGGAGATTATATAGAAGTGTACGGTACAGCTGATTTCGTCAGAATAGGTACCTAAATTCATACAGTAAAAAATACATAAACAATCTTTTTACGCCTACACTGCACATCTATTGAAAAAATGGTTCAGCTTCAGATAGCAGTATCAGTATATTCGTTAATAGTATTCTACCACAGATAGCTAATTGCATATTATTTCGTATATGTACCTACATCGTACGTTAATAATTCTTCTCGATCGTAGAGGAAAAACATTTGGAAATGTACGTTTCCGGTGTTTCACTCTCTAGCATATTATGTTTGTGTTGATTCTGTATATAAATCGATACCATGGAACATGTTTTATTAATATAATCCATCTTGAGTCATTATTCTAATATTCTTACTGAAAAGGGAATTTTAGCGACTGATTCACATCCAAACCTCCGACAATTATTGTGGAAACTTTAAATGTTCAGCAAGAGTATATCCGCTAACAAAAAAATATATATATTTTTTTTAATTTAATTAATAGGTACATGAAAGCATTATTTCTAAAGAAATAAAGCTCATTTTATAGAAATAAAAAATGAAAAGCAAAACTTATTTATGGTATCTCTAGTCTGAATAGGTTTATACATATTATACAATATACGCACAGATGTAGCGAGGGATAGTGCGGTGTATGGATCAACGTTCCGGGTGATAGAATTCAAAGTGTGGCGAAGACAACAAAATAAATAATGACAAATTATTAATCACCTATTAAGCATTGAAGTAATCTAAAAAATCTAATGAATGATCATTCGGCCTCACAGGTAGAAATCGAATGGTTTCCTTCGCCGAGCGATTTCGTTGACCAGTGTGGCGTTCTTTGTATCCATTTTTTGTGCTGGTACTCGGAACTTAAGTGAACGCTGACTGCATGCTTGTCATAAATTAGAGACAAAAAAGCAGGGCTGAATGTTTAAGTTAACCAAGTAATATCTAATTAGTATTTACTAGTTAAATGGTAATGATTATTGCAATGCAGCCAGATTCATTCCACTTCAATCGGTAAAAGCAATCGAATATTAGAGGTTCTGTTAACTTCTCACTGTGACTGTCTCTCATAACAACCGATCGATTATTTCAAATATTGATCTCATTAAAGGCTAATCTTGAATAGTTATTTTTCAGTCACTGCGACTTATAAATATTAATATCTAACTAATCGGATCCTTAGAAAGTGTGTTACATATTTATCACTCTCAGTATAACAATATTCAACATTAGAACCGAACACGTGTAACTCATTCAACGTAAACTCGTGTTGTACATAAAATCAATAAGCTTTCATCGATATTCACCAGGTAGACTAATAAATTTTATTTCTGTGTTTTTAAAAACGAAAAATTATTACAACCCCCTCCTCGAAGCTATTATGAAACGTGTTTTTTTTGCGGCTGTAAATTAGAATATGTTTTTATAGTTAAAATAAAATAATTGTTATGTGGACTAAAATTGTCGTATTCGATGCCATTTAGCCATTACCCTCTGGCTGCCAAGCCCGTATCAATTGACTACGTTCACTAACTTAATTTAATATTTAAATAAAAAGTAATCGTCAACTACAAAGAAAAAAAACGCTGTGTCTCAATTCAGATATGTCATACATAATTAATTATACTAAGAGTAAATCTATAATATGCACTAAACATAAAGAAATCATTCGCTTACCACAGTAAGATGTTCCATTGATTCATATTGCCTGATATTGTGTGTGTTTAGTTTTATCTAATATTAAATTATTCAAATTACACAAGAAAATGTTGATATACACCATGGAAATACTTGGGCAGTGAGCTAGCTATGCGATATTTTGGATAACTGCAAAGAATATTCACATTTAAGAGAAACAGTCGAATTTGAACGATTCTACGCTGCTAAAAATTATACAACGTCGGGTCTGTTAAATATATTCACGTATAAATGGATGAGATGCATCCGTAACTCGCATCGAAATTGTTTACGGCTAAAAGAAAACTTTGTTGTTTTAGAAAAATATGTGCATAATCAAGTTATGTCAACACGATTGTTCTATTTCATGGGGCGTTGGGATTATAACTACATTGTCGACGTAGCCGATGTGACTTATTTGGCAAGTAATGTATGTCTGTACGTAAATATGTATATCAATTATGACGACGCGTCTCTACGATAATAAACGTTCACAAGATATAATTCAATAAGTACTATAGATATAATAGGGTGTTAAAATAAATTTCAACGATTCAGTTTCTTAAAACAAATCTGTGAAGTAGGTTATTCAGGATTTTTAATTTTATTAATTCATCACCGTTTACTATACATTTTATTAAATTTATAGAATTTTAATTATTAAGCCCAGTAACAGAATCGGATAATACGATAAAACAAAAACAGCAGCTACACTACACTAGTAAACAAGGTGAAAATTAATAAATAAACCAAAAACAAAGTCATCACGTTAAATATCAATAAAACTAAACCATTAAATATCGAATGTTTGACAAATATGTATCCATCGTACGATTTGACACGTTAATAAAAGGCAGGGTATAGAATTCAGCCTTCGGTGTGCTGTTACGGTGCCTAAATGTGATCATTTTATTTGAATATTTTATAATAAGCTCCAAAACTTGTGTTTCTGCCGGTGCGCACACCGTCTCTGCAAAGCAAGGCAGGCACCGGAGGAAGGAGCGTTTAGCCTGATTGAATCGCGCACTAAGCATACAAGTAGAAACATTATTCAGCTGTTTATTTTCCTTTTTCAAGCAAAAAATTTAATTTCATCCAACGCAAGTTATTCTTATTGCTTAATAAGTTGTATGGGATAATCTCATTAGATCGTTTTACAAATTTGAACCTTTTGCAAATATAAGCAATTGCGAAAATATGTATCAACTTTATGGTAAAATTACAAACCAATTGATACTGAATAGTAAACTGCACATAACCTTTCGATTCAAGCGAAAAGGTTTGACAACGTGATTGTTACATTGGACTCAAAAATTAATCATTCAGCCAACGAAGAAATGTAAACATATTTATTTATTAATAATATGAATTATTTATAAATATGGGTTCTAAGATCTCAAAATATTCATGATATCAATTTTGTGAGATTCGTTAACCCCTTTAAATGAAATTCCGAAGCATACATTACCTTCGTTCAGCCCAACAGTCATTTTCTACGCTCGACTATTTTACTAAAAGGCTTTTAATAACTTCATAAGTAATTATTTCAAGACATTTTTCAATTTTAGCAAGTAATCGTACATACTTGATTAATACACCATTTTCTTAACATGAAAATAAACAATAATTCATTTTTTTCTAAAATTAATACATACACTTCTATCAACTGCAGCTGATAATTCTCGCGATAAGTGAACCGGTCCTGATTTTTATGAAATTGTGGAAGTCAAATTGTTTTTTTTTAATCATACACTTCCCCGTACAAATATATTCTGGTCGCTAAAATAGATGCATAATTCGGAATTTTTAACGATAATTTCTAAAAAAGCTCATTTAAAACTATATGTATACATATAGAAATCAATAAATATAAGATATGGTTGGAATCTTTTATCAATCCATATCTAAGGAAACAAACGAGGAATTTCTCAATAAAATTAATACGATATCACTTTGAAATCAGCAAAACTTGTAATTAATTACTGGTAATTATTATACTTTTACTTAAAAACAACTTTGTGCAAACAAACAAAATGAAAAACGTATGGCATTTCAAACATTTGACAAACTTCAAAGTCCAATTACTCAAAACTATTATCTTTCAGTTAGTGTCTTTTTCCAGAACAACGACGATATATAATGCTGGATTTTAGCGTGATTACCGGTACCCAAGTTATTTAAAGGGATATAGCGTTTTATCAACAGATTCGATCCGCAACGCGTCATACTTAAAAACAGCTGGCGATTTCAATTCACTTATCGCTTTGATGCTTTTTTATATAAAAAATAATTTTATTGGACTTAAAATCGCGCTGACGAGGCGACCTTGGAGCGGCGAGTGGCCGCTGCCGTCTGTGGACGATGCGATAGTCGGATGCGGCACGGAACGGGTTTTCTTCGTCCAAATGTCATCGGAACTGTTCCTTTGACCCATCTCGGATTAAATTATTACCCATATACGCCGGCGGAAATTTCAGCGTAATTGGACCGCCAGAAATTCTGGCGAGTAGTGGCACGCCACTCGCTGACATAGAATTACATTTTATCATTGGTATTTTTACCCATAGCAGCAGACTTTTTTTAGAATATTTCGAGTAGATATACACAAATTATGATTTTTTTGTTTGACAATGAAAAATAATAAAAAAAACGAAATGTAACGAAAAAATTATTAAAAGGTGTTTTTCTACATTAAATCACAAACGTAAGAATCTTTCAAAATTTAATACGTTTATAAATATTGTTTTCATTTATAATCTGGGTTTCGCTTTTTGGCATTTTCTTTCATTCTGCGCTATGAAACTCAGTTCGAGACATTAATACTAATAGTAAAATCAACAACGGGCATGTATGTGATTGTCGGTGATGAGTCAAATAATAACTAAGTGAGTAATGGACATGGTATTAAAAATACTTTAATACCACGAGTAACAGTTTATATAGAAGAGTTTGTGTAGTCATCCCGTAGCGAAAGACGAAACCGGATTCGAAAATAACAAAACATAATTAAACTTACAAATTTCGAACGCAAATTGCTATATCGTTTATGTTTTTATAATGTAAAACACAATAATCAAAATCGATACACATTTTCAAATGAATTATAATATTTTTTTACATTTTTTTATCTGTAAAGGTGTGGAGACATTTACACGTTGTAATTTATAATTATAAATGTACATCTACATATAAATTATTAATACCAGTAAGTTGGCATGCTATGTCGTAGGTAGACAGTGGAGAGATGCAGAAAAAAATACGATTACAATCAATTTATGAAACGGCTTTATCAAAAGTTCGTTGGCATCCTAGTGTATTTCCATATAACACTAAATCTGCTTGGTATAGTGTTCGCATACATAATAACTGCAGACGTTGTATCACTTATCTACCTATCCACATACACCACTTCATTCGTTTGACTGTACCTACGTCTCTTTGTGTTCACGGGAATTATATTGAATATTAAAAAAAAAAACACTAAAAAATTCAACCACAAAACGCTGTTTACATTAAAAAATGATATTATGCATACCTCATTTTTGAAAATATATAACTACGTTTGTAAAAGATACTTTATGATAAATTTGAATTCATAATTTTAGTAATTTTTTTAGTGTTTTTTTAAATATTGATATAATTCCAGCACTTTTCGATCTATAAGTGAGTGTGTAAAATTAATATAAACGTACACAAAGTGTTCAAATAAGATTTGAGAATTTGAAAGCGATCCATTTTAATGACGCGTCTGGCTTACAATATACAGGGGTGGACCTTAGTTGAAAGATTTACACTTTTTTTTTAATTTGTGTCAATCTGCTTAGTCGATATACTTAGTCCAATCTAAGTATAAGATTTTAATTTTCGATTGAATACTATTCAATGTTTTTTTTGGTTTGTAAAAACAGCAAAAGCCGTATTTGGAATGTTTCTTTACTAGATGAGGTTTCAATTCGCATAATATTGCTAACGCGACAGGAAATATTTAGAATCTAGACTGTAAATGTTATTACTAAAACAACAAAATCAAAAATATTTGTAATGCGAACGGCGATGCAGCTTAAAGTCTGTCTAATAATTTACTTGTAGGTATAACGAGTAATAACGAAATTATTATTTTCCCAATATACATTATGGAATGATGGCAAAAAAGATACAAAGTGTTACCGACAGACATTTTTTTTGAAATTTCATGTATGACAAACATTTCATTTATTGGTTTCCAAGTACATTTTTGAATAGAAACATTTTAAATAATTTAAAAACTGTAATAATATAAGAAATAAGTAAAATAGTAAAAGATATTATAAATATACCTACATAGATAGTTTTGTAGCTAAATGTTCAAGATAAAAACTAAAATGAAACGTAATGGCTAATTAATTTATCTGTAAGTTTTCATAGACAACTTTTGCTAATCTAACGAAGTTTTTATAAATCGCATTGCATTTAAATAAAATGATTGATATCACAGCATATTTCTATATCTACATAATTACATTGACATTATTTTTTTAAGTTTATATCTACTTCAATAGTGTATTTTTGTTTTGTTGTTTGTCAATCCTCATTGACACTGCACCCTCACTTACGTCCTCCCTACACAGTCGAGTATTTATAGCGATGGCAAACTTATTAATTTTATATTAGTGTTTCATGTTGGCAGTGTCCTCAAAAGGTTGAAGTGTCCATTAAAAATCAGTGGTTATTCTGATGATTTATTATGGTTATAAGTATCGCTGAAAGTCCAGCTATCATGGTAAGGTCATCTAAAATATGAAAAATTGGATACAAAACTGATAAGAAAAGGCAACGCGGATGTGCTTACTCATACACACCGTAACTTACATAAATATTAGAAGCATCCGTCGCGTTATGAAGAGTAGGCGCGAATTCGTCGGGGAATATCAAACAAAAAAATGTTATGAGCCACACAATGAGATGCATACGTAAGAAAAGGTTTTGCAGTGGCCCCCTAAAACCGATCAATAAGCAAAACAAAGGTTACGAACGGAAGCACGTTTCATATGGTTCAACGACGAATATTTAATTCGAAATAATATCAATAAAATAAAATTAGCAATAAGGTAATCGACGGACTCGATGTAGTATCTGCGAGTGTAGTGGGCAGGAACAGCTTCGTTTTCCTACAAATGTAATACTGAATTGGAGAGGGCAGGCAAAAGCGCAATGTGAGTATTAGTCAGATTGATAGGTACACGACAAAATTTCGAATAGCTTAGCTTCTCAAGATACTTATGTCATTAGTACGCATAGTCAACTAAAAGTAGCACAGATGTTCAAAAAGCATTAGACATAATATACAGTATACCTACAACCGAGCAATGCGATTAGCGAAATATTTTTTGGGCATGTACCTAAGCTAACATATTGGTGTGATCGGTATCAATCTGTATATGCCATTATTAGTATTATTAATGATTATTAAGTATATCACATGTTACGTATGTGTCTTGTCATCGGTTGTGACGCGCGACATCTATAACGATTTGAAAAACTGGTTGATGAGTTGAGCACGCCCAACGAGAACATTTAGAAATGAATATATTTTTATTTATTTATTGAATATGACCGACCCAAATATATCCTTAAATGGCATGCTTTTAATGATTAAAATAGCAGCACTTATGGTGAACATCATAATTATACAATGATAGAAGGTTAAATTTCATATAAACCTTTGAGACCCTATGAATAAAAGTTGCATACATACATATTTTTCAATATCGTGGGTAAAAGCGATAGACTTAGCTCAAGACACGCGATAATGCGAAAAAATCTCCTGAGCGAGGCCGGTAAAATTAGCATAAAATTGAACTCAGTTTTAAGTGGGCACATATAGATATTTCATAAAAAAATTCAGTTGACCCAATAAAATAAACGCAAGGATTAACAAAGATTGAAATCTTTTCGTAAATCCATTGACCATAGACTATTTATATAATTTACAAACAACAACGCCTAGCGCAATGAAATTGAATAAACTATTTTATTTAATGTCGGCACTTGGCCTAGTCTTAGACGACTCGCGTCTATTACGAAAATGCGCCTAAAAAGCTCCAAATCGTTACCCGCTTGCATAGTAAATAAAAATGGAAACAATATAAATAGTTCAACTAATAAAAACCCAAGACATGCACATTAAATTGTACAGTGACTCGAGGATGATAATGAATGATAAGATAATTATCATTCATTAATTATTGTTAGTATATTATATTTCAACCGTTAGAATCAAAGCATACATACAAACTATGTCGCGTGTAGCGCTAATTTAATAATCTTGTTTCTATAAAAAGCAATAGAAAAACATGTATTCGATTCAATAAAATAAATTAGTTATATTGTTGACCGTCATTAAACTCGGACGTCTTTGATATGAAAAAAAAAATGTAAATGTTGCACTGTGAAATGACAAGCGTAAGTTCCGCCGGTGCGCTCCGGTATCTGGGTACACTGAATACGTGAAGCGGTGGCTCGTACACCCGATACATCAATTCCGACTAAAATATTATTATTACGATAATTATTATTTAGACAAATCATGTTTATATTTTGTAGATTGTCACCACACTGCTTTATCATTGATTATGCGCACATTGAAATTCTCTTTCAGCAAACGTTTTACATTCGTCAGTTGTTTTCGTGTGTTAATTTATTCATTGACACGGTTAAATTGCAAAATCAGCTAACGTTAAAACAATATATTTTTTAATCGTGATATATTTGTTAGAATGCATTTAATTTGTGTTCCGTGAATGATAAGAACAACCTGACGATTTTTCCAAACAAATAACTGTTTTTTCAAATTCATCGTTTTACCGCTGTATGACGTCGATAGGAACAATTGCAATCTAGGTATTTTGATTTATCATATATATAATATCCCAGACCGCTCTGTAGACGATTTATTATTATCACAAATTACTTTTTAACACAAACTAATACACACAAATTTTCGCATGAACAATGTATCCGTGGTGTATATAAAATAAAATGTTATGCAATGCACACGGTTCCGACGTACTAGCTACTTTAGACATTCAGTATCTCAATTTCAACTCTTCATCTATCATCTATGACGGGTAGGTTTACTAGATATATTATATTCAGCAAAACATCAAGGATAAAGTTTCGGAAACGGCTTAACCTAGCCAGAAAGATACATATTATATCATGGTTTTTAAAAAGTCAAATTGTGCATTTTCATATCAGATTAAAGCATAAATGAGTCATATGTTTATGTTTCTCTGTCGCATAAATCTTTCGAACGATATACCGCGTAGAACACGAATGCCTCAGATAATTCACATTAATGTGACTGTTTCCAGCTCGCTTCATCACTTCCATTCCAAGCGATGAGCTAAAGTGATGCTTTCATTTGCGATTATAAATTCCAGGCGAAACCTCGTACTAAAAAAGCGAGTAATCAATAATTTCACGGGAAATTCATGAGCGAAAAAAGCTGTTTTGGCATTACGTCATGGTCTCTCGTTGCTTGTTAATCTGGTGGTAATGGAATCTAAAATATTTATAAATATTCGACTGAAGATAACCATACTATTATACTTTACTTGTAGTGCGAATCAAAGACGACCTAATCTTAAAAAATAATGCTTCTGATATTTCCGTTTTGCAGTCAATATATTTAGTTTATTTCAATGTGGTTGTCGTCAAATAATGTTTACAATATATTTATAAACAGGCCATATGACCATGAGAAGAACATTTTAAGCATTCGTCACCGAATTATTGCGATAAAAAGCTGTAAATATGAGGTTGTGCGAGTGTACGGACTAGGCAATATCCAATGTTCAGTTCACACAAACAAGTTTGTATAATATATATTTCACTAGTACCAGCCCGAGAACCAAACGGATAAGGTGTCGTCAACAGGTTTTCGCGAAAATTAAATAATCTAATTTCAAATATTTAAAAATAGTGTACTGCTCCCATTACGATACGAAGGTGATTTATTTACTCCGTTGCAAAATATTTTCTTTTACGATTACACCATTATATTTAAAATAATATAATAATTTTCTAAAAACATTTCAGTTTTTCGTAATATTTATCAAAGTAAAACAATATATAAACGAACGTGACAAAATTAAAAATAATTTGGAGAATATTATCTATTTTTTTAATATTTCATACACCTCTTCTACTAATAATCTAAAACTAATCTTTTTTATAACTAACAGCGCCATTTAATTTGAGCATATGTGACTTATATTCAGGTATGAATACAGAGAATATTTGTACGCCTACTATAAGTCTGTCGCTCCCTTTTGAGACAAGTGTATACCAACCTTACAATGCCATTATGAAATAACCATATTTTTCTATCTTATGTTAGCCATTGATAGAATAAAATTATGAAATAAAAGGATAGATACTTTCTAATCGAAATAGGTTCTGATTTTGAATGATATTAACTTGGAAAGTTGGAAGTGCATGCAAACATATAGATAACAGTCAAATGGCTACACTTTTTACTACACTCCATCAAAAGAGAAACAGAAAGGCAGATGGAGGACTAACATATCTTCAGATTTACTGAATATGACAAAAAAGATTTTTATCAGTTCATAGAAACACATGGAAAGGCATTAGGGATTCAAGCATTTGGTTTTATTGTAAATCACACAATTATCGCCAAAATAATAAGAAACCCGCGGACCTTTAGTTCGCCAGTGACGTCCCGTAGGTACACTCGGCGCGGTTAAGTAGTGGTAGCTCGAGTTGAGCGCGTGTGGGTGAGAGATAGACAGAATGAGAGAAGAGGAAATTCGACCTTAACTCTCGCGAACCCGGTACATTATTGTGGGATATTTATTCAATAAAATCAATAATAAATAGTTTCAAAATTTAAGTACACTGATAAATTTATGATCTACAATCAAGTTTCCAATGTTGAACATCTTAACAATACTGTGACTAGGTACGTACGTTTTCAAATTTTCCGCGGTTATCTATACACTACATTAATTCATAAATTTCCTTGTCGACGCAATAAAAAAAAAACAATGTTCTCCGATACAAAAGGGAGAAGCGATTCCTGTCTGACGAAAAATATTGAAGCTAGAAATTGTGTTGGTATAAACAAAAACTAACAAAAAAAGGCAGTTCAAAATGTGTTTAAAAAAAATGTGGCCGTGTACAAAAGAGAATTCTTATGTAAATTTAGATTATACCAAGTTACCAATCACAGATTTATGCGTTGTTTGACGATGAGGTTGTCTAGTGTAAGAAATTAAAAATGATTTTTTTAACCATATCCGTTCTTTATTCGGAGCATACGCTTTTTCCAAGAAATGTAAATTTTGGAAAATATTTAACTATACATAAATACCTACATATAAGCCCAGGTCCTCCTACTGTAAAGTGGTTTTGATATGTGGCATAAGACATCACGCTATCTTTCAAACACTGAGTCGCACTTTTGAACATCGTCATTATTGAGTTAATGAGAAACCTCAATTAATAGACATAAACGACCGTTCGATAATATAGCATTGTGTATTCAACTGTATTTACATTGTGGTATTATTTACATGGAGATAATGGCCGACGACGCTTTCAATTTAAAAATAAAACAAAACATACTTAGGACGAACGAATTAGGTATAAACAGATAGTGACATTATTCCATAAATAATTTAATAATAATATATATTGACTACTCTACAAATGAAAAGAAGATTTTTAATCTTTTCGAGGAACGTTTATCGATAAACCTTGTCTTAATTTGTGTATGAAACTGACAGTTAGGCGTTAAGGAATGTGTTTAATTTATTCTGTATACTTCTAAATTGCAGTTTTCTTAAAATTCTTTATACACTAGTAGCATTTAGGTAGCACAAAGGTAACGACTAATATATTTTTAACGGTATTAAGTCAATATTTTTTTATGCAACCATTAAGTATAATAAATGCTTTTGCAAATTTGAATTTTTGAAAGTTTGTACATTTCCATGTATTTCGTCACTTCGCTTCGCACCCGGGATTCGCTTTTCAGTATTATCAGGCATTCGAGCACACAAATGAACTCGAACTAACAGAATAGTTAGTGTGACAGAATAAACAGGTCGTTAGTGATGAAATACATGGAAATGTACAAACTTTCATAAATCCAAATTTGATTTTGAAATTCCATCAAGCACCCTCAGTCGATATCTTAAATTAAATGCTTTTGAATGTAAAATTTTGACTCACTATCCATTGGTACGAATTCGTTTTGTGGTATACAAATTTATTACAACAGTTATAAATTCCCTAGATACAATAAAGCACATCTTTTATAATAGCAGTAGGTATATTTGAGTTTGAAAGGGTTAAGCATCAGCTTCACGAGTGAAGTAGCAAGGTCCCCTTTTAAGTCACTAGCGCCGCCCCTGCTTAGACTTATTAAAGGGGCGGATTCGGCACACATTCACCATAATAAAATTAAAATATATAATTAAAGAAATAATACAAAAATGCATATTATCAAAAAAAAAACTTAAAAAAAGGCTGTAACGTACTAACAACGTGATGCTATCATTTAATACAATTATTTACCTATCCACGTAGTAGGTGCTCAAAAATACGTGACAATTCAGTTTTGCAGCTGGGAACATATAATTAACCTCAAAAAATGAAGTGCAGACATATTTTTATTTTCTTTTTAAATCGAGGAAGAAAAGAAAAGCGAAGTGCAATAAGTAAGTAGTACGTAACAATTTGTGCATCGCCCGTCTAATCCACAATTCTAGTCTTCAGTTGGAAATTTACTAGCAACCAGTACTGTCATATTTTCACCTCCCTGAAAATGGAGACTTATAACTATTTATATTAAAATACTTTTTGAAGAAATCCTTAAGAAGTAAATATGCTCCATTTATGAGTGAGTTAATAGCATTGTGAAAGTATGCCATAATCACGCCGGAATAATATTACTTTGCGAATTTCCTTATGAATAAATTAATGGATTTGTAAGATTGACCAAGATACAAAAACCGATTATGTTAAAACGTTGTCATTTGATATATTATGCCGCTACAACAGTGATTTTATGACAATAAAAATTTGCTTCGTCAAAACGGCGTCACATATTTTACAAAAACAACGATCCAGCTCACCTATACATCTTGCATCATGGCGGCATCAGGATTCCTGTGTACATCAATTGTTTCAGTCAAAATTATAAGCCGCGTAGACATCACAGCATTATGAGGGCCTATAACAGGGATGGCCACACTATTCGGCTCCATTAGCGATTAACTGCTGAAACTAATGACGTGTCACCCATACCCGTTTCGGATGACAATAAAATAAAGGTGAAAATATTGACTGAATAAACTTCCGCGATACATGTTTAACAATTTATTATAAATTTATTTTATATATTCTTTGAAAATATTATACCGCAGACTATTTTCGTTTTCTTTTTAATTTGTCAAAAGCAGTTTTCACTATCACTTTATATCAGTTCGCGGTCAATATCCAATATAATTAAATTAAAAAAAAAAAAAACCAGTTGGGATTCGAGCGAAGTACCCGCCTAGAGAAGTAGCACACTGCCGACAATAGTTGCCACTGAACCATGCTGGGTGCTATCACTGTATGCGAAGCGATAATCTTTCGGATTATATAAAATGTTTCTATATCCCATGCAGCTTTAGTTATTTTATGACGGCAGCAGAAAAGTGTTTTCCGTCTTTGATATGACGTCTTACAGCCTAGCTTGGGAATTCAACGGGGTGAAGGGTAGAACGTTACAGTCATTCAATTTCAAACTCTCACATCTTTCCATAAGCAGCGATGTCATAATAACCCAAATAATTTGATGCATTCTTTGACGATAATGAATTATTAAAGTCAAAGACTGTTTCTTCCCTTTCTGAATGATAATATTTTGACAGATTGAGTACCTAATAACGATTCTTCGTAAGTTAGTTTTTTTTATTTCAATTCTCAATTACGTTTCCAACCTTACCTACAGATGAAATTCTTCAATTGCCTAGCAAGCAGTCTTCATAAAGTGACAAAATAAACAACTATGGGTTCATATAATAAGGTATTCCATTTAGGATAATGTGTCTGACTTAATTTTAAATTAAATATCTCTAGTTCCCGAATAATAGGGCGTTCTTTCCAATTAGTTTCCAAAACGGGAAACTTACAATTTTATTAATATGCACTGGGTTGCAATCCCTACATACAATAATATGTAATACATGACATACAACGATTGACGAAAATTCTATAGAATGTAATTTAAAAATTTTGTCTTTGTTGACTTCATCGCGCTTTGATTGAGTTACAATTAACTTTGATTTTCAACAAAATTACCGCCGAATCCATCGAAAAAAATTTAATTTATTTACAGCAGTGTTTTGGAGACTTGAAATTTGGTTCGTCAAAGCGACATCTTATATTTTATAATACAACGATCCAGCTCACCTATACACCCGATTCTATTTTTGCACGCGGGATACTTTCCAGAGACTACCGTGTAAAAAAGGATAAGGTGCACATATAAAAACGGGAAGCAGGTTCTATTACTTAAAATACCCCCAAAATATAGCATTCTCAAAACTCAAATATAGTTAGAATTTATTTTTTATTTATATATAAAATAAATTCATACGAAACATACAAACTAAGTAAAAAATTGACATGTTTTGCGATTTAAATATATTCGTTCAGTGTGGGTACTTGATAATAAGGGGGAATAAAATCGAAACATAGAATAGCAGCACAAATGTTTCAAAACACGCATCAATCATGAGCAGCCTACATCTTAAAATTGGCCAAATGGCATAATTGACGATTCCAATACTCACAGAGGGCCGAAGCGTTTTTAAATATCTACATATTTGGAAATTAATAATATGTTTCGATTTTGTAAGCGTGTAAAAACATAGAAATCAGTGTAAAAAAATAATTGATCAGTCTTCATCGACCGCGCAAAAAGAGAATCGCGTGTACTTCTAGCACCATGCCTTAACCTAACGTGTATTGTCTCCCTCTGTTTTACATTATAGGGGTGGGGTAACCATAATTATTTAGTGGATCCTTGCAAATATTGCGAATCGATTAACGGGTACCACTTGATTTTTATTGTGTTTCAAATTTTCCCGTAACCCCTCAAGATGACAAGACGGCACACCGTCTATTTACGCCACCGTTTCCCATCCGATCGGTTGTTTCTTAATTATCTATGCCATTTTAAAATAAAATTTTGTAACATACTTATATCTCAGATATAATAACAAATTAAGAAAAAGTAGTGTAATTTTGATTCTTACTGTTGGGTCAAATCAATGCAATATTAATCAATTTTCACTTCTCAACAAATGAAATAGAACCCACATACGGAATAAAAAATGCTTGATCATAATAGAGCCAAACATCAGTAGCGTTCCGCACAACTGCAACATATAATAATGTTATCATCAGTGTGCCAAAAATAATCTGAGTCTGTAAATGGTTTTGCAAGTGGGGAGTGTGTATGTGGGTAGGTATGTATTGATTGGCTGAGAAGTAGGTACGGCAGTGAACCCTAAACACCGCTATAAAGGGTAGGTTCCAGAGACATAAGGGCTTACAAGCAACAAAGGAAATTTTTTGTTTAAACCGTTTTATTTATTTTTATTATCGAGTGACTTTTACAGCTTGATAAGTTTTCGTTTAATTAAAAAGGAGAATATTTGTATACATAATTTAAAAAATGAAATTTCAAATTCCTGGTTGGTAGAGACTGCACAACCAGTTATCAGAAACAGAATATTAAAAATGAATAAGAACACACACCAAAATAAAAGAAAACAACAACCATATTAACGAGTACATAACAATTATAAATGATAGTAAAAATTAGCATCTTAGAGATTCAATATGGGACGTGGCAAGTTAAATATTTCAAGTGGTCGGATTGAATTACTGTTGTATTGATTTATGACTAAAGAAGCGGAGAGTAGGCACTTACAATTCGGCAGTCGCATTTTTGTTTTATGACAGGTGAGTGAGTAACAAACAAAATGAGAACATGTCAGCATTGCAATAAAGTATAATATTATTGTTTGTGATTGAACATCATATCACATTTCAAATAATAAAAATATTGGTGGCGTATATGAAATTTGGTAAGCGAATTTTTAAAATTTAATTCAATAAAAGTAAAAGAATGCTAAAACAAAATTATTATAGATAGCAGTAGTTCCAAACTTGTTTATGGTCTAACGATTTCCTATATTACTGAATGTACCTACTTTATAAAAATAAACAACAAATTATAATTATCAAATGACCGCAAGATTCGAATGCTTAATTACTGGTAAACTTTGTAACATTCAATATCAAACGAAAATTTCTGGGTATTTTTTTAACTCGGTGAGTATCCTACCCTATTGCCGGGACAAAAACTCTAAAAACGTGTTTCAATTCTACTATCAATAACTAGGCGCAGTGTGATAACCTTAAAGACAGCGAGCGTCGAAGATGTCGCAATGCAGAAATAGCTGTCGACAATAAAATTATCTTCTCATAGAATTAACTACATTGTCATTCGATTTTCGTTGCTAATAAGACAACATTCGGTTTGGACTCGTTGTTTCAATCAAATCAATAAATACTTATCAAAGATTGCAACGATATGGAACAGAGTATGATTACTCAGTTATATGTAAAGTAATTTGAAACATTATCAGCGAACATAGTAATAATTCGGGTCTTTAAAATGTTACTGGTAGTTGCAAATTAGATCCACCACAACTTTTTAATTATATCAATATTATTTTTAATTACAATTACGAAGCAACAAATTAATAATGTCGTTATATCACGCTTTACTTACGTATTAGTTGCGTAAAGCCAGAGTAAACTATAGTGACATTTTCCTAAGAAAAGTACGATACACATGTATTATAATTATTGCAACTCCTCTTGCTTTTGATTTATAATGCTAGTCAAAGATATCCTACACGTAGTTAAATAAAGAAATTATGTTGGTATATATTTGAGTGGTATTACGTGGGAAAAAAGGAGAAAGAAGCAGAGGGGTAAGTAGGATTTGAATGGAAAGGTTCACTCCTACAATGGATTGAACGGCGAAAGTGTAACGATGGCAACATACATTGCGGATTAGGAAGAGAAGAACGTGTTGGTTTCTGATAAATAATAACAGATCAATCGAGACCCGACAATAATGCGAACAGTCATTGAAAATACATATGTAATTCAATAGAATAATCAAATGGAAAACTAAACATCGAAACACTAAGATAACCAAAAGTACTGCAAGCACATCTTCAAACAATCTACGTTTTAATGTGTCAGTACAGTTAGTGTTTGGGTTACACGGTTTACTCGAAACCGATAACCACGGTTTTTCGATCTAAAACCGAAGCAAACTATAGAAACGAGTTTCAGTTTTCTGGATTAAGACATTTGAAAATGGCAAAACGACGAAAATACTGAAAAATAATTAACGGTACAACATCGGTGGACACAGAAAAAAATGATATTTTATACAAGAAATAACGAAGATATTCTATTATGGGATTTTAAGTGGTTGATATATTTTAAATACAACAATTGAAATAACACTGAGATGTCAAAGTTGGAGAGGCACAGATGGCGTAGAATGTAGCCAAAGATTGTACACAAAGGTAAAACATTCCGATCGATTGATGCGCTCTTCATGACGTGGCATGACGCGTGGTTGATGTAAACTTACTACACTGACAGTGCAACGGAAGCTTTGTATGAAAAAATGTTCCACTATTTTTGAAGGATCACACGTTGATTGTGAAGAGAGGAGATAATTGAGTATTAAACAAATCTAGAGCATAACAATATTTTTTACATTTAATTCGCCGCTGACAAAAGATCGCGTAAACTTATCGAATTTGGAAGTGATTTAGTTGGCGTGTGTATATTATTGATACGGTAGTACAGTAATAACCCTACACATGTCAACAAAATCATGTCACTTTGTTTTTCAGTTTTCCTTCTTGGCGACATTCGTCCGGCACTTCGTACGTCGAACATAGACCACGCGACATTTTTCATCACAATTTTAACAATATTTCACCATAAAAGGTGTTGATCAGACGCCTTTTCTAGGAGATGGCCCAATTCCTCGTGTGGTAAAATTTCTGTGACCAATTTTCTAATTGATTAAAAACTAGTTTTCTCAAGTATTCAGTTTCAAACATATAATAAAATAAAGTAAACCTAACCTAAATTTTTGAAAATTAGTCTGTTTTGTAACCGAATCGACAACATCATGCTTTGTGCAACAGTTTGTAGCAAGCGTCGATGCAGTGCTGTAGCGTTTCTAGATTCGAAATCGGAAGTAGTAGACATAGTATTTTGCAAACATAAACCTTCTTTTGGGAGTGTCATGTTACAGTTTACAAAATCATTCATGCTAATCCTGAATTCTAAGCGAATTTACATGTTTATCAAAACAGTAACAACCTTCATAAATTGACTAAAATATTATGGAATTTTTCTCCTGCATATTCATCAATCATTACCCCCTTTCAAATAGAGTTTGATATTGCTGATTTACAATGCAACAGGTAATGCTGAAGGACATTACGCGAAGGTAATGAACACTTGTATGGTAGTTAGTAATAATAGACTTTTCTCAAAAAAAACCGACTTCAATTTATATGGTCAGGACAGTTGTCAGCTAGTGACGGCTTTCAACATTCATTATCAAAAAGTGTCACAATACTTCATACGGGATTCTATTTTCAATAAATATGGATGTGGGAGTCTTCGGAATAACTTCTTTTTTATTTGAATATTGCAACAAGCATAATATTGTTTCTCGGTTCTAGGAAAAACCGTACAGGAAAAAAACGGCCATGGAAAAAAGCGGACATGGAAAAAACCACACACAGAGTAGGAAAAGAAGTATTCACATTTAAAATACTCCTTATCGTTTCATGAGTTTTTCAGCTATAAAAAAATGTTTAAGTCAGATTTTTAATTATAAATAACGCCAAATAACAATTTTCAGAAATTCAGAAGTCCGACGATGAAAGACTAATTTGTTGCGTTCTATCTTTGTTTGAACGTGTTGAGTTGTGGATAAATTGTATTGAGACATTTATATAGGTTATTATTAGTACGCGGTAAGAAATGTGTTATGAAGTGTCAGAAAGAGGTATTTTTGTTATCAAACAATCCATAATTCGGGATTAGCGAATTAGCAAAGGGCCAGAAGACTAAAATAATACCCTGGGTGAGTGGCGTTCGTAAAGAAAACGTGACGTTATGAGTTTCTGAAAATTATTGTTTGATGTTATTTCAAATTAAAAATCGATTTTAACATTTTTTCAAGCTGAAAAACCCATGTAACGATAAGAAGTATTTTAAATATGAGTACTTATTTTTCGATTCTGTGTGCGATTTCTATGTCAGTTTTTTCCGTGTCAGGTTTTATCCCTTCACCTTTTCTCTCACATTGATATTTTTTAATGAGAAAAACGAAGAGTATACGTTTTAGACGTATGCATTATTAGGAAAAGGGTTATGTTTAGTGAGCTTAAAGTAGGCGACACACAAACGTGGAAATAAAAAAATTGACGGCAACTGACGATATCCAATTTTGAACACTACCATCATCTTAACTGAATCTGTTTGAGGGAGAAGAGAAATTGAGGACAGTGAGCGCTGATGTTAGTTGTCAGAAATATTTTTCGAAAACGATTCAATATACAATCTAAAAATTAATTATAATTAAATATATAGTACTAGATATTGGACGATAATTTTTAACAGATATTTTAAATAATAAAAGCAATGCATGCAATTTTAATATGATACTTAATCTAGGAACGTGCCAACACTGGAACATTATTCGTTGCAACTTTTGTCTTTGTCTGCAAACAAAGATCTATATTTTTAGAGGAAAATCAATGCTAGAAAATTCTGTGGTTTTTAAGCCTCGAGAAACAATAGGGAATGAATTTATAGTTTCCTACTGTTGCGCTTAGCAGTTGGTAAATAAAATAAAATAATTATATTCACAAAAAAAGTTAATACATAATGTACCTATATATGAATTATTAATTTAAACTGTTTATGATGAAGTTATTCATGTAATATAATTATTTACGCAGAAGCAGAACTGTGCCGGCGACAATATTACTATTTGAATCTTATATGGTATGATATCAACGATTTGGATTTAAAACAAAAATCTAATAAAAAAAAGTTGACGGCGAATGCCTTGCTTGATACGTAACAAAACAAGGGACGAATCCAAGTTGCTTTTGAAGGTGGCATTTATTTTGCGAATCCCAAAACGCCCCAATAAACCGACAGGAGCGGACTTCTACGAAAATAATACAATACAACGAGGACAAATCCCCGAGGTTTAGTGATACGCTATTGACAAAATCGAAAAATACATACATTCAAAATTTAATTCTTTCTTGAATAATATTTGTGTTTTTGTATAAACAGTGTCGCAATCAAACGCTGCGTCCATATTTAAAAAAATGTCTCATCGTAAATCAAAGTGCAGGTACAAAATGCATCGAAACGTGAAGAGGGTAAAGAAGAAGTCCTCCCGCCCGATTTGCTAACATGTAATATTAAAAAAGGTGTTGTTCTGATTCACAAGGCTATCAACTTTTTTAGGTAAGCATAAAGATATTAATTTCGATGCATTGTACCACTTAGACATGGTTTTTGGACGCAAACCGTGTTACTAGAATAATGAAAAGGTTTAGCTGAACATACAATAACAAAGCTGTTCTTATTGAAATCTTTATTTAATCTGATTCTACATGCATTTTTACTTACTTTACGTACTTTTTCTTTTGTAGCTCGTCCGCTCCCAATCTGGAGCAGATTGACTAATAGTAGGACATCAGAACAAAAGTTATAAGAAGAAGTACATTGAGAAAGCTGACTCTTTGGACGAAACTACATACTCATGTTCTTAATAATATTCCTAAAAGTACATCCATTTGATCCGCCGGTAGAATGAATTTATATCGCACGACATATTAATTTTCAAGGCTTTTTAGTGTAACGTCTTTTAAAATATTCTATTAAGCAAACAGCATTATTATTAATCAGTATTGATTCGATTTGTTAAGCGTTATTGCAGTAAATTTAGGTGCAACGAACGCATTGCCATCGTCACGCGGGGGAGGAGAGTGTCACATGCCTTCGACGCACGCCGAGATAATATTTCTGTTTTTTTTTCCGGCGCACTGGAGTTGAGGGGTCCAAAAAGTATTACAATAATTTACCAAATTATAAATTATAATTTCAACATTATGGGCAATTTTTTGGGTATTAAGCTCGATCATCATGCAATATATCGACAAATATATGAGAACTTAGAACTTTTATTTTTAATTATTGTTTATTGCAATACATTATTTCCCATTTTCATGTTTTCGTCAACGGCAGTTAAAATTATTTTGTTATACGGAAATTTACATTATTTTACGTTTTTATAATGGTATGATATGATGATGATGGCATATAGGAACTATGACAGGTAAAAAACTAGTTTTTTTTTTTGGAAAGTACTTTTCTTTTAATATAAAATATATACACCTACAATCCTTTTTTAAGCGATATATTGGTTCCAGAAATTAACGCGTTGAATAAAGTGAAAAGGATGGATGGAAAACTAAAATTGGTTCATTAAATTCATTTAAACAGGAAGAAAGTTAAGATTTTTTGGTTGAGTATATAAAGATAAATGCAAAATAAGGTTTGACGTTTAGTTCACTCCGCCGGCGATAACTGCTCAAGTTGCGTCATCTGGTTAGGATACGTCGCCAGCGGCACGTGTTTTGGGGAAATATAGTCTAGGATGATTAGATTGTCAATAGTTTTTGGTTTTTAACAAAGATATAGATTTCACGTACTCTTTATTTAATGAAATATTTCGTACGCAGTGATCTTATCGATACAAAAAAAAAATTAAATCAGATAAAATTATAATAACTATATTGGAGTCACTCGCTGTATGATGTCAATAAATGTATTTTACTAAGAAACGGTGGCAGGGTAATCACATCACATGATTTTGTACAGGGTCATCACGTATTGTAATAAAATTTTAAAAGAAATAATTGCGTAAAAAAAGGGAACGGTGCCATACAAAAAATCGCGTACAAAGAGGACTGGGTGTAAATAATATATTAATATCTTACATATCGCGGCTAGCTGGCATAGTTCAGTGGAGGGTCTGGGGTAAATGCCTAAGTAAAAATTTGAAAAACTATTGAATAAATTAAAGGAAATAAAAAAAATACTGCCTTATAAACGTAAACTTATTTTGTCTTAATATACATACTATTATGTTAGTGTTAGGTGGCATGCCGCCAGTCAACATTCGATTAATGTGCTGGATGCGAAGACGGTGTGTTTTTGCTGTACATAAAGATAGTTAAATCAAGACAAATATATATTATTATATTGTAATCATGAAAAGATTTGTTAATTGAATTTATGAACAAGATGGGGAAGAACTCTAATGTTAGTGATGCCACTGACGTTTTATAATGTTTAACAAATAAAACAAATTACCTTCGTTTTAAATATAACTAGATGCTGATTTTATGAAAAAAAAACATTGCTTATTGTTATGTAATTTAAAAAACAACTAAAATATATTTTCTGATAGCTGCATGTCACAGCTATTGAGACTCCCTTCTTGAATTGGGGGCAATTGCTAGATAAACAGCACTGGACCCAGCGCAAAATCCGAATCGAGTCGCTTTTAGTGCAAGACGATGAATAATTAATTATTGCCGCGAACCTATTGATCGGCATGTACGTGTGTAATAAATACAATGATCTACAATTTATAACCGATGGCTGGAAAGGCCTAAGATTCAAAATTATTCTACGTGCCCGATTATCAAGCGATGCTATTTTGAATGAATTGAGTAATTGAGACTTTTTTATTGTTTATTATGTAACTTGAGTGAGTGCCTACAATTTAATCACCGCCTGCTTTATTTTGCGGTCGTCATATTATCAGAATGGCAGTTATAGTTCGGACGATGAAGTTTGCCGAAATAGCTATAATCTATATTATATCATTCTTGTAGACCTAGCTAGACAGGTACATCGGTCTTATCGGAGACGTTTTCATAAACAGAAAATTCAAATGACATTGTGAATACGTATAGATTATGTTTCATATGTTAGGGAAGAGCGCCGCGAGATGACTCCAGGTGTGCCGCAGCACAGAATGTCCAAAACGAGCAAAAAGCATATTATATAAAAGAGTACAGGGTTTATTAGCAAAAAATTAAAGCCATTCGGTGAAAAAGATCTACGTTAAAATTATTCTCGTTGAAACAAATATTGTATTGGCAAACAGAACGGATGGTGCAAATGCAATCATCAAAAAAAATCAATGATAAATAAATTACACATTTCTGGATATATTGCGAAGCATTGATGGTTAAAATTTTCCCAGAGCAATTATTACAAACAAGCAAAATGCAAAAGTTATTGAAATGCTCTGACAAATAAAACGGGTTCAAACAGAAACTCAAACATTGACAAAGTTATGACTAGGTTCACTGAAAATGTTCCGAAGGACCAACGAGACTATTATTAAAAATCGAAAGATTATAATACCAAAAAAATGGACAATACTTACACACTCAACATAGCTTCGCCAATTTTAAGTAGTTAAGCTTAGTATTTTTAGTTTAACTTTTACAAATACTTCTTCTGTAATTTGTATTTTTTCCTTTAGTGTTAATTGTTCGATCACTTTGGAAAGGTAAAAGAGTTTACTTGGCTTTTATTAAAAAATAAATTAACTATTGTTAAAAATCATCAAATAAAAACAAATTAATGCATTGTGTTTAGTTACATTTTACCATGTGATGTGCCGCGAAATATTAATGAGTGCTTAGGTGTGCCTTGGGCGAGAAAAGGCCTCGGAGCACTGTGTTAGGGTATGTCATATTTTCAGCTCCTAGCACTCTTACATATCTCTATTTGTTTTTTTCCGATTTCGATCATATCGATGTCAGATCAAATGTTGTGCAATGTAATCCGTAGAGTAACTTATAATTAACCGCCAATGTAAGGCGGGGTCGAGGATATGGGGGCATCTAAATGTTTGCATTTACTTTTCCATTGAAATTCATTGATAAAAACTAGGTAAGCAGCAAAATATCTGCAGCAATATGTAAAAGGTTACGTGAATGCCCCCAATTTGTAATAACGGCGGCACTGAGAGCAAATTGAAATTGTATCACTTTCTAAGCTCTATATTATTTTAAGCGCGCCGTACCTATGAAAATTAAACGTATCGTAAAAATCCTCCGACGATAAGGATAAGTCAAATTAATCAAAAACATCTCATTACAACGACCATTTCAAAATATTAATGAAAGCATTTCAAAATGAAAATATCGATAGACCCTCAGATTAGGAGACGCCGGGGGAAGGGATAGAAGACACCCTTCGTACTTCTTATCTTTATTGGTTCAATTATGATTGTCTTAATATTGCTTTTTCGTTAAGATTTAGAATTTCCATTTTGATCTCGAAAAAAAATCCGAGCACTATAAGAAAAATACAATATAATGATGTCTAAAACTTGAATAAATTTTCTGACAGGTAGGAACTTAACATTTTTTAGACCTTGTATCCTCAACGAAATAATGGGAAGTATACATTTCATATGAGATGGTATACATATACAACGTCCAGGATAACGATTATAATTAATACGAACTTCAGAAGGACGACGAAAAATCAGCCGCATATTAATTAAATTAAACTATCGAAATTTAAAACAAAAAACCCAAACTTTTGCCATTTCATTTATTGCTCTTTTTTTAACACGCCGAACACTAATTTTGATATGGTATATCCGCATAAGTGTTAGTAAGAATAATTTAAGTATATATGAATTTCTAGTATAACGCCGCAATATGATGTTTTTTATAACAAAAGAAATACAATATATACCAGCAGAAACATACAACCGAGATGAATAGAAAATTTTACCGAGCCATTTTTATATTTTAAAGACCGGCACCGGTTCGGTAAATTTCTAAATTTAAAAAGTGAAGTTTTAAATTTGGAAATAAAGCTGAAGACAGGTTTCGATTTACGGATTGCAATACATTTTAAATAAAAGAGACAGATTTTCACTTTTTTTTTACCATACCCGCTCCTTACTCAGTGCATACGGTCACCATGTGGTGCCACCAAGATTCTCTGTCCCCCACCAGTGTATTTATTTCCTTTTGGGTCATTCCGGCGTCCCATATCTCCGCCGAGTACATCCGATTTTTTTATATGGTTCATACATACGTATAATAAATATATAACTAAGTAGTTATGAACTTAATTACTAGTACAAAAACGCCGCATAGCATAATTACATAATAGTCCCTTCAGCACCACGGTTGAAGTTGACAGTATATTTGTATTATAGATTACTTATCTAATTTCTGATAAGTCGACATAATGACATTACAAGAAGAAGTCAGTTTTCCGTTTGAAAGTTCATGTAACATTTGAAATGTCCCATCTGTGAAATATGGATATTTTTTCTAAAATGTATTTTAACTACCTACCGATGTATGTACTATCATCATATTCATGTTGTAAAATATACTGCGTTGAATAAAAAGAAGAACATAGCATTTCTTTAGATCTAATAACGGTGCAATATCTCAACCATAAGAAGCCACAAGAACAAAGGATAGCGAATACATTTAATTTCTTGCGCGTTTTAATATAATTAGAAAATTAGTTCGCACGTTATAAAAAGAATCAAAACTAAATGTATAAATGACGTCCAGTTAATCTAAATATATTAATACACACATGTTTTCTACCGTATCCGCTCCCTACATATGACCACCACACGACGCCTTAAAGATTTTCTACAACCCTCCACCTCCCACCAGACTCTGCTTTCTCCCAAAACATTGTATTTAAATATATGTGGATGGATTAAATTTACTTTCGTACTACCAACAATTTTCGTCGGTTAGTTATCATAAGCATAATGAGTAAAAATAAATTACAGAAAGTGAATATATATCATTAATATATTGGAATATGTCAAATGTTGAGTAGAGAACATTTTTAATTACGAATTATACATTAAAATACTCTATATACGTTAAAATGCTTGCCTTCTTCAATCAATCTATCAAATATCGATTGTTGTGTACATCGTACATATCAGAAAACCTTCATTTGCCGTTTCTTTTAGCGTGCACTATCTCTATTTAATGTATTTTACAGAACTAGAAAAATATTATGATAAATATTATAATCAGGGTCTACGATATTCGAATAAAATGATGAAATATTGACTAAAAATAAAAACGTATGTGTTTATTGAAAGAGTTGTTTCCGCCGGTGCGCACTCCGCGCCGTATCTAGCTGAGCGGACGACGAGCCACTCCGTGTTGGCCTTGTCGTCGACACGTCACTATACCGAATATCATTTTACTATCCTCCCAAAATTATGTGCATGCACTTTTTATGGACCAAGCGCGACCAATATTGATGGGATCCTATTGTTACAATACCAATCTCAACATCATTTTATTTCTACATGTGTGCAACAGTATATACATATATATATTTTAATCCAATAATGTAAAATTTATATATTTATGACATATATTTATTATACCACATTTCAAATAATTGATAATATAAACCGTGATGATTTATATCAAATAGTAAAAGATATGATACATTGGACGGATAGGTATGATTGAAAAATAGATCAACTTGTGTGTTAAATTATGTATATCGAAATATAATCTTTTTTATAAAATTACCAAGTTTTATGCATCCGATAAAAACCTATTTAATATAATTATAAAATAAAACGCATGTAAATAACATAAGAAAATAAAAATGTTGACAAATCTTCAGTTACATTTAACTAAATGTATATAAATACAAAAATCATTCTACGCATGAAACTCGTTTTTTGTAATTTCAATGGCTATTTAACGGTTCATTCGTACAATTGACAGCATTCTTTATTAAAACGACGGAAATTATAAGATTTTTTTTAAAGATATATATAATTTGCTATACAGTAATGGGTAATGTTAATGCATCAACATAATTCACTATTAATGAAAATAAAAATATTATGAATATTTATTATGTAAATATTTATTTGTACATGAAATGTCGCAGAAAGTTTGTCTAATATTGACGAATTTCATACACTTTTATAAGCATTTGTTTGCAATCCATTACCTTAAGCACTGTTTGTCCACTGTTGACTTAGTTTTAAATAATAATTAGAACCGGTTATAAACATACATAATATATTTGCAATTTATTTTGCAAAAAAGGATCTTGTCTGTGAAGAATCATTTTCATGTACTTTGGAGGTATTCGTTTATTCGATTTAGTTGCTGTAAAAGCAAAGTGAAATCTAGCAGTCATTGTTAAATCATATGTACGTATTACCCGGTTGCACAGTTAGGGCATCCAACAATTTTGGGATGGCGATTTTATAAATCTGAAATAGCCTATCGATTTTTTTTTAAATAAAATTTTCATTACTGCAAGTAAATAAAAAGTGGTACATCATTTTAAAAAAGGGTACATAATTAAATTTACAATATAATGTACTCCAAATGCTAAAAAAATGCAGTTGGCAAAACAGTTATGTTAAAATCAATAGCCGTTTTCACTTACGGCCCCATATAAAATGGAGTTTGAATGTAAAATATTCAAAACGCAACAAGCAAAAGTCCGTATTGCATTCAAGGTGTGATTACTAATAAAGCTAATTAAAATTATCTATGCAGCTAAAATATAAAAATAAAATTAGGGAAAATGGTGTACCTATAATATGCACACGTTTATAATATATGATGAAGTTACAAATAATCTATGGTAAGACATACACTGTCTTTTTAAATCTTTGTTTAAGTTTGAAAAAAATATAGTTTGTTGAGTTAAAAGGTTGAAAGAAGAACAGAGAAATCCATGACACACTTTCCCATTACTTAATAGATTGATGTAATATACTTATCTATCTATATCCCATCTTACAAGATTAAGAAAAAAGATTGAACATATATTCAATGATTTAAACCGGAAAAAAAATAATAAATATTTAGCTCGAGGAAAGCCGGATATAAACAGCCCCTCCCCCTTGCTACGCCAGTGGTAGTAGGTACCAATATACAATTAAAATTGGTAACAGTTTTTTCATTGGCTTTGATATTAACGTAACGCGTTTCGCATTTTTAAGAAGCATCTTGAGACTAGTCTAGTCTAATTTTAATTTTATATTAAAAATCAATTTCCACAAAGTTACCGCAGAATCCATAGAAAATATAAGTAGGTAGTATTTCATATTGGAAACAGGATCGAACACTCTGGAAAACTATATAACATATTAGGTAGAATTGAGTTTAATGCTACCATTAATATTTAATTCGACGGAAACAATACGAAAAAAAAATTGGCTTGGGGATAACTTCCTAAGACAGGATAAAGTAATGGAATCGCAACTTTACAAATGACTGAAGAATAGAGAACAAGAGGAAAAACGTTACCCAGTTGTGTGAAAACTTCAAAACCGCATGATTTTTTTATCGCTGTATAGTTAAAACAATGATTAAGCATGACGTATAAATTAATATCTATGTAGGTAAAGATATATTTTACATTGCATTTGTTTGGGGGTAGGTTTAACTCATTTTCATTCGCATATTAAAGACACCATTTTACAGATTTGTCTGCTACAGCATTATCAGAATTATAATTTTTGTTTATATATTTAATTTTGAATGCGGACTTATTTCGGTTCCACGAATTGCAGACCATTTTTTAGTACAATATAAACGATGAAGCTTTGATTTCCCTCCAACAATATTCAGAATTCTTTTTTTTACCTCGAGGAACTGAAGATTACCAACCACTGTCAGATTTGAGTTTTTTTTTAATTTTTAAACATTCTCTCCAATACCCTAAAATATTACAAATATCTAATTAGGCTCTATGTTCAAACACCTGTAAAAATAGATAACGGGGCAACCTATGTGGTTAACCTAGTTACACAGCAAGTAAATTAACAAAGTTATCATATGAACGTTACATTAAAAATTGTCTACTTGAACTACAAACCTGTATTCAGTACTTGCGAATTTTCCATAAATTTTACGCGATATTAATTATGTTTACCATAAGTACAACGTATCTCAGTAATATGCTTAAAGTTATTTATCACATTGTTAAATCTTTTTCATTTCAAATATTGTATTTCAACTGAGGATCAGTTTCGCTAAGCGAGTGCGATTATTTTACAAAATGGAATATACTGCGTACGTCGTAATTCAATGATCAATAATTATTAAAGTGGAAAAAAGCTATTTATTTAACCCTTAGAACTCCTACATCGAGCTGGACTCTTTGAAAATGAATTTACGATTATTTTATTGATTTTTTTTCCTTTCTAGTACCATTTATTGATATCAGGACGTGTTTTGTCCGATTGCGACATTAGGAGCATTATATACCTCAGCGACTTTCTACAGGTGACACTGACCAGCGCTTGAATGGACGCATCCATTTCATATTTTCGCAAAAAAAACATAAGGACTGTATGGTATGTTCCAACATGAAGGTTTCCAGGAGGAATAAAAGAGACTCTTGTGAGAGGAAGCCTGGCCTTTACTCAGAGGAATATTTTAAAAAATATCACACTTTGAAATGTTTTAAACAGTAAACATTTTTTTTAAATATCACACTTTGAAATGCAATATTTTTTTATTTGATACCTTACAACTTAGCAATCATGAAATAATTATAAAATATGTTATTAATTAATTATTGGATGTATATCGCCAATTTGATTCAATAAAATTTGAATATTATTAAAATCTTTAAATTATTTAAGGAGCGCAAAGCGTTAATAAAGGAATCTTTCACGATTACATAATTTAACTGTTTTTTTCTTAACTAACCTTCCTTGTCACCTACTGTAATCATACCTGTAAAAAACAAAAAGTGTGTAGGTATCTAATCGTAAACTTACTGAGGTTAACATAGATCCTTACGTAAACGAATTTATCAATTCCACTTTCCAATTCATCATTTCCTATTCATAGAGCTAAAAAAAGAATGAATGCAAAAGGTATCGTAGACGTATAATGAAAATGAAAATGCCATCTATTTATTTAAGTGTACAATTACCGTTGATTTTTTTTTTAATTCACGAAAGCTTAACCATTACAATAAACATGGTCGAATGATTGTTAAGAACACATCATGAATTTCATCTACTTTCCAATACTCACGCAGTGAATAATATTTCAATGTGCAATAAAGATGCCTTTATCTCTTCTGGACTCAATATCATCCGATTAAATAAATGCTTTAATATATTTTGAGAATCAACTTCCATCATCATCCACATGTTCGCTCGAGCGACATAAATCGACTCGCTTATTCAGAATTGTCGAGTTGAAAAAGTCGCCCGGCAATCTCGGATAAATAATAATAAAATCAAGTCTTGACGAAAACGAAAGTTAGGCTAGTACGTAACGTAACAATTAGGCCGCGAATCGATTTTTTTACTTAAGTTCCTCCAAATTCGGTGTCGAACTATTTGCTCGGAAAAATGCGAACGAAATTTACCAATAATAATTACAAACTGAAAAATAAAGCTTCAATCGAGAGAAATTATTGTTTAGTAGGCAACACGAAGCAGTTTTCATTGTGCGGATATTAAAAATTAATGAGGCATTAATCTCTTCAGAAAAAACTTGTTTATGAAACTAACTCCGACAACGCTATTAACATAAATATGCATCGACATTTTATTATCAGATGGCATACCTTATTCAATATAACACATTATTAGTGAAGTTATTGAATGCACCGCAAAACATATACATAATATTCCGTATTTATACGCCCAAAAAAGGTTTTAATTTTTAGAATTGATGTTTGCAATGAAAAATAATTATTGCCATGACACACTATTTAAATACCGATTAATTGTTTTATCGTTATTTAGAGACATAAAAATAGTAACGTTGTCCAAAATTTGAAATAATGAACTTGAGGTATTATTTATTTTGTGTACACAAACAAAAAGCAAAGTAAAAATAATTGTTTTTGTAATAAAATTTACTCATATGTAATATGTATAGTACATATTTAGAAATCACACAAAAGAAATAACATAAATATTCATATTGGTCTAAATTACACAAGTTGAACGATTAGTGTATTTTTTTTTTCAAAATAGCATTAAAATTAAACAGGTCACATAAAACCCTGTAAATCCATATTAGGGTTAATTTATTGAATGCTAATTATTCATATAATTTTTTAAGTAAAAATAACATTTAAGTTACGCGGAATTGATTTGAATTAAATATTTATCTAAACATAACGATTATTTTATCGTTGTGATAAAATAAATCGTTGAAAATGAATTTGAGTACTGTTCGTTAACCAACTTTTCCAGTGTGCATATTGAAGTAGGACGAGAATAGAAATAGTTTTGTGAAAGATTTATTTTTGTGCTAATGAATGATTCACGGGGAAGCAGCTAAATGCGAATATATTATTTTACAAATCATTATCAACGTGGCGTTATTTTCATTATACCTATCTCATAGCGCGTGTGTCTAATCTACTGCATTTGGAAAAAAGAAACAACGCGATGATATTGGGCAGTGGAAAGATATGCAGCTTTTGTGGCCCGGCCGGATATAGCCGCGCTAATAATATTTGATGGACAAAAGGTTCAAACCCTTCACCGGAATTGATGACTATGATAGCATTTTTGAGTAACTTACACTAAGTAGACATTATAAAATAAGATAGTTTGATAGGTGTATTCTTGAAATGTTTTCTAAAGACCACAAGCATGAACTTAACATATTCAGGTAGGCTAATATGAAGGACGAGGTTGAGGAAGGGGTAGTTTTTGTTTCAGAACGAAAAGCTGTCATATACTCCACAAGTTTTCATTTAAAAAATATTGTAGTAAATTTCTAATTTTAATATATTGGGGAGGTCATACAATATCTGTATCGAGATATTTATTACTCGCTGCTTGATACGTCAGCATAATAAATGTATGATAGAATTTAAAAAGGAAAGTAGTTATATTTTACTGACGTATATATATTTTAAATTAATGTAGATGTATAGTATCGAATAAATGTTAAAAAAACAAAACCTAAGTTTAAAATAAGGCTCTTAGTGACAAACCCATAGAAAGCTGTGCTCATATTTCTATAACATAAGGTACAAATTCAAAGTGGAACCGGAAGAATAAGATAATTATCAATTGTGGAGATATATGAAATATTTTATTTCATTAAATAAATAGGTAATGTCTGACGATATTCTCTACATCAACCTAATAAAGCAAATCCGATTGAGTTCACATTTATTAAAATAAATATTTTAAAAACTAAAATAAATCATTACATTCATCAGATCGTATGTACATTTAACTTATTTCTAAATAAAAGCAGTAATATAAAACAATGAATAAATATACGAGAAAAAAACAGTTAATATATGTGACGTGTTCGGCGTAAAGCGGTCGTGGACTGCAACTTATATTAATGCCCAACGCACTTTGGCTGTTGTATATGAAGCTCAGAAGAAAGTGAAAGGATGCAAACAGTATTAACAATAATTTAAATTTTATAAAATATAATTTCATTAGATGGACAACGTATAAATAGTGAATACAAAAGAAAGTCCCACAAATAGTGGACTGACAAATTTGCTGTGTAGCACTGAATAACTCTTATTCTATTCCCAATACTTAAACGAAACGCACGAAATAATGCATCTTACTTCATCGCGATTATTCGTTGATTCTACAACGCCAACAAAAAATTAGTGAGGTAGTTTTTCGTAAATTTAGAAATTTCTAGTGGAATAAATTTGTTTTCGGTCTACAATCACACATCAATCAATAAAATTATTGTAAAATTAATATGTGATTTTAAATTTAATGCTTTTATAAAAAATAATTAATTATATCATATTTAAATAGTGAACATTAAAAATAATTACTTAGTGAATACGTGTCGAAACTATGTGGTTACATTACTAATAAAATATACGAAGAGCGAAATAGTTGCACCTCCTATTATTTTCAAAATAATTTATAAAAGTTGAAATCTAGATGTCAATCTAATAAAGTGAGCAAAATTTTCGCTCACTCAATAAATTGATTCTATTATTTTTTCTCAAAAATTGAAAGTAAAATCTTGCAAGCTTTTCAATAATAACTAATCATATTGCAAACTTGGCAACACTCATTCAAATCTAAAATAAATCAAATTGTTCTAATAACAAAGCGTTAAAATTAAGAAAAAAATATTGCTCGATACTCGCTTTCGTTTGGTTATGTAGGTACAATCAACCAAAAGCGACCATTGTCGTTATCACTGTACAGGCGACCTAAGAAAGAGGTAACTCGCAACCAGCACGAATTAAAAATGCACGAAGTATATTTTTAAATTAACACTAAAATTATCGGATAAACGGAAAACAGTTGTCAATTATTGACAAGATGGTTGTGATTCTCTATTTACATAATTATAATCGTTTTTAATGATACTTCTTGACAGTTTATTCGTAACAATAATAGTAAACGAAACAATAAAAAAACAACGTTTCATAAATATATATCTGCAATTCAAAATGTTATATCAATAACAAACTTAAAATAAGTAGCGCAAATTTGATACATTAAATAATTAACGGTTAATTCATACAGTTATATTAATGACAAGTAATACATTTATATTTGCCAAATAAAGTCATTTCAAACAAAAAACACTTCGTATGATGTAAAATAATGTTAGAAATTATACTATTGTAAGTGAGGAAAAGTACGTTGATTAAATTTAAGTGGAACAAATAAAAATGGCTATAATGATAATCCAAATAATGACGTACCTTATACGAATCTGTCTCCATTTTGGTATGTAAGAAAATGGAATTTTCCGATTATGTTAAAATTATTTTTTTCCACATTTCACTTTTGCACACGTGCAGTTCGACGTCGAAATCATTTCAATACAATAAAAGTATAAATGATAATATTTTTAAATGTTAAAACACACTGATAAATAATTACTGCGATAAAAATCGTAAGTACACAATTTTAAAACAGTTGACAATGAAGATATTTTTGCCTACTTCATACATATTGCGTAGTCAATAATATGTACAACAAAGAGTTTCATATTTAACAGTTCTCGATCAAAACGATAAAATCAGCGTCAATACACAATAACAATCGATCACATCACGGACAGTAAGCACATTATTTATAAATAATAATAAACGATTTAATTAAAATTTCGATTGATTATTTCAGTTTTTCACAATTTTCCAAGATGTCTACCGTGAAATTGGCTTTCCCGCCGAGGAATACGCTGTTCTTTTGTCATCTTCAGAACGGTCACAGAAATCTTAATTTTAATATTTTTTTATTTGGCGGCTGTAATAATTATTTGTATCGGTTTTCGGTCAGTCGCTGTTGTCACATGAATTAATAAGGACACGTACGTCCCCCGCGCACTACCTCCTGGCACTGCAACGCGGACAGTGAGCGCTATTATCACAGCAGTGTGATAACATACAATTCCCCGAATTAAATTTTTGGTCAAGTTGATTTCCGTGGAAATCAAATTGGTGATGAATTAGAACTGCCACTTAAATCATTTAAAAATAACTTCTTCTAAAAACTGAACAGATTTATAATGCCATAAAATATAATCACAAAATACGATAAAACTTTTAAATACTTGGCGTTTCTCCACCGTCAAAACGATTTAAATTTATTTGAATTAATTGGTGTTTAGCAAATAAAATATATATTTTTAAATCTTGTTTCAGTGTTTTACACGGTATCGCCATTATGCAAATGTAACTAACTCAAGCTAATATGACAATTTTGTTGTAAATTTTTGATGTCTTGTTAGATTTATGTTTCATGTTTATAGTATTGATATTTGGACCACCGCTTAGCTATTTTTAAAATAATAAATTATTCTGAATAATATATCTTAATATTATCAAATTATTTCGGGAGTGCAAAATATTCACATTATAATAACATGATTGTAGTATACGAGCATGGTGAGGATTTCTGCAGTTGTCTCTCAAGGTATACGAAAGCAAATACGCGTGGAAAGGAGACACAAACATATCAGTTTGGATATAAGTCAACCATTCGATGATTTTACTTTTCTCCTTCATACGGTTAGCTTAAAATGAGAATCAGAAAGAGATGCAGTTAGATTTGTTTATTTTAGTAAAGTATCAACGTGAGCTGATAGTTGGTTTTTCGAATTCAGGTGGCCATAACATTTTTAATATTCCCAAATATTATAATAAGTATTAAGAGCACGAACTAATTATTAAAAAGGTCCAATAATCAATAAATAAACACTGCTAACAAAAACCCAGAATATCCAAATTCATTGATCCAAGAGACATTTCTTTCTTAAAATCGACTATTGATAAATTTAATAGTTCGTGAGACAGAGCGTAAATCTGGTTTAATATCCAAATATAGAATATCGCATACTGTACTTATAAAAAATATTTTAGAATATCCAACAAATTTTCATTGCTGTAATAATTTCTGAATCATGCAATTACCTCGTGTCAGCAGTATATAATCCAACATGGTTTTTAATCGTTATTAATAAAATTGTACGTTAATAATTGGTTACATCTACAGATATGTCAATGCACAATCATACGCATTTCTCAGTCTGGCTTAAACTAATGACAATTCACGATAAGCGCGTATATAAAAAAATGTTTAAATGAATTCATTAGAGTGATTTTCAACATTTAGTTGTAAAGGGAATTATCGTTATTTTTTTCTTTGTATATCTTAATAATTATTGTTTTCACTGTGTGTTAGAAAAAGGTTTCTCAAACTTGTCCTGCGACGAAACACTTCACAAATGCAAAAAAATTAACGAAATATCTTGTTTATTTTTTGGGATGGTAATATCAAGATGAAATCAAACATATTTAAATTTGTCGCAGTTATAGCAGGGTATAAAAGGATTCCATATTTTCGTGGAATACCTATTCTCGTTCTGCAGAACATATTTTTGGAAACCCTCTATGTATTAGAAAAACAGTTTTCTTCCTTATTAAATGATAGTGTTTAGGTATGTAAGAATACATTTTTAATTGTTAATTTCACAGTTAAAATATGGATTATACCAAAGTAATCAGAAATAAATTTGCAATTACCTATATAATAAAATTTAATCATCCATCATTTGATACGGTTAATTAGAATACACTTTGTTTCTTTACAGCTAGATAAATCGTATAAATTTGATAGTATGTACACACTAAGCTTAATCATACCTGTATAGATTCATACAAACCATAAATGAGCCAACAATCCAAGAATTATTGAAACTGAGGTACCGATTAGTCATTTCTTAAAATAATAAAACAATGGTAAAATAAATTAATAATATTTTCTAATGTTTAATAATAAATATTAAGTTTCCTCGTGAATAGCGTCCTTACGTGGAGTATGTATTTTGTATTTTTTTATAATAAAAAACGCGTGCGGCCGAGATGTAAAGGTTTACCTGACTATTTTTTAGCGATATTTAGAATGCTGCCCATTTTTTAAATAGCACGATATGATATCTGTAAATTAGTAGTGATGATTATAAACGTAGATATGACCTAATTGTTAAAATTCGCCTAAAGAAATATGGCGTCGCTTCAGATTAATTATGGATATTGTCGATCTCTGGCCTAAAATACAGCTGACGAGTGTGTGTGACCGTGAGGTTTACATTAGTGTTGTGAGCTGTCGAAACGAGGCATGGATGAAAGTATGAAGAAATATTTTTTATCTGGAAGAGCAATTGTATACCACATTTACGTGTAATGCCAATTTCTTTATTGGCTTTAATTATTATGATATTACATTTATTATAATATACACATTTGAATAAGTAAAAAACTTTAACTGTTGAATTGTGAAGAATACTTGACGAATACTTACGTAGACTTGAAGAATACTTACGAGACCGTTGCGTGAATTTGATGAATATATTCATTTGAAAGATTCGATTGTAAATGACCATGGAAATTTTGAAAATTATACTCTCAGCGTTTCCTGAGTGTCCACGAAACATACCTAAATATGCTCAAGATGTTATCAGGTACGTTTGGAGGCAAGCCGCACACTTTCAATCCAAATTGCAAAGAAATGGAGCAAAATTTGGCCAATAACCTATCAAAAACTGAGTGACGTGATTTGGTAACAAGGATCTTCCAGCAAAAGCTTATACAATTCATAAACGTACTGATAAAAGGTCAAGTTTTTAGTGATTTTAAGTATTGGTTTTACTCCATCGAATGGCAGAAGAAACGGGAACTTCCTCGTTCACTCATTTTGATTTGACTAACAAACACAATTAAAACCTGTCATATTGTTTCTCCAGAAATTCCCAATAAAATCTTTTTGACATCGTCATTAAAAGTATAGTGTATGGCTGATGCAGTGCTTTCAATAGGTTATCATAAAATTATAGTCAATTCATCAAAGAAACGCAATTCGCAACAGATGGCTATCATTTCTATCTACGAAGGAAGCCAGACGGTAGACAAAGAACATCTGTGAAAATTGATAATCTGCGGATCGTTCCTAGCAATATTGTTCTTCTGAAATATTTGATGCCCACATCAACGTTGAATGCTGCAACTCAATAAAATCTAAGTACATTCTCAAGTATAACTACAAGTTTTCCGATCAAGTTACTTTTTCTGCTCAGTCCAGTAATAACGGTATAGAAGAAATTTCTGAGTACCAAGCAGACCGCTAAATTTCGAGGAATGAAGCGGCGTAGCGTATTTAAGGATTTCCCATTTAGGAACGATATCCAACAGTCGTACATTTTGGAAACGAGAAAAGTATTTATTTTAACGATTTGATAATTTGCAAGATACCAGAACGATCCAACAAACACGACATTGACAAGATTCTTCAAGCTCTGCAAAAATAATAGTTTTTCGAATACCATTTTTAAATGCAGATAAACAAACTCTACGGTGCAATAATAAGAGTGAAGGTGGGGTAATATTTCTTATTGTTGTTTTCAACTTTTTACATTGAAGTCCTACGTTCCAGGGTGATATTTTCAACTTTTAAAATTATTTTTGATTGATATTTTCAACTATCAAAAAATTCAACATTAACTAAGCAACATCTTAATGACCTTATATAAGCGCCTCTTATCTTGAGTGAAGCCGGGTAAAAATACTAGCTTATAATGAAACATAAGGAATGCATGAATAATTATTTAAATAGCCGTTATCAGTTGTTTTAAATGTATTTTCAGTTGATTAGATATACTTTACACATTTATAATAAAAAAATATTTCAATAAGGTATCATTCAAAAGCCATATTAGATTTAATGATTGGGTGACATTAACACCATTTGTTATTGATCAACTTAAAACTTCGTTCAATAACTCTTTCCGAGTGGACGTTGCTGAATATTTTCATCCGTGACACGGGTTAGATTTGAAGGTGTATGTGTGCAATCGTATTTGTGTATTGTGAAACATCGCAACGTGTTTTCTCATTTGTTTGGCTATACGAAATTTAGGGCTGCTCATGAAAAATATTTAAAATTTACGTAATCACTTCAAACAAAGAATTAATTGGGTATGAAATTGAAATGACATTTAACACAAAGCCTTTTGTTTTCAATATATACTGAAAATACTGACAATTTTTAAAATCTCATGTTGAATGTTGGAATGCGTACCTATTGTATCACATATATGTCTTTAATAGTTACCACTTTAGTTCAGCTGTCAGGAAGAGGGTAGGGCTTGGTGACCTTACCCGAGCTAATTATACAATAGAAAATTTTCTTCTGAAATAAATAATGTTTTATTATAAATGAAGCTGTATACGTTAAATACAGCGGAGTGTGTTATTTAATGCCGGAAGGAAGGCGAGAGTATCTTGGCAAGGAATTGGCAGTACACTCTTTTCACGTGTTCATATATGGCTACAAAGATGGGATCATTATGGCAACTTTCATAAAAATCATGCATAAAATAAAAAATAATCTATACATGAAATTTTGCACATTGGAATTCAATCCAAGAACTGTGGCACAGATGACCAGGGCATTCAATAATGGATTATGCACACTAATTTTTCATATTTCTGTTACTTTCACATTTCCCTAGAATAATTAATACTGTCTTTTGAAATGTATTTATTCCCTGACAAGCTTCAAATCGATTAGAAATTATTTGAATCATATTTCACATTCACCGATGTAAATTAGTTTTTAATATCGAACAGTTTTCATTTGTTTCATATATTTTTAGAGTAACACTCATTAAGGATAATACCCAACCTTACCATGTATTATTGGTCAAAAGTATTTAATATAATAAAGATTAATGCATTTGAAATACCCATAAAGATTTTAATGTACTTATATGATTATCATTTAAAAAGATAGTTTTTACAAAGCTTTGTAAATTTGTAAAGAATCCAAATAACAATTCTTCGAAATAGGTATAATATTTAACAGAAGAATAAAATATAAAAAAACAATTTTGGCAGCCCTGCTAAAAACAGTTTGGTTTATTTTGCTACCGAATACCGCTCATACTTAATATTGTGACGTCACCAAAAATGCTGCCACGTTCAATTTAATATAAATATAATTTTGATTATGTTTTTTGTTTTTTTCCACTTCTCATAAACTTCTTACTGTTATTAAACATGGTTAAGGCGATTTTTTTTGCAGAGGGTGTACGTTTTAGAAAGAGGTGAAAATAGAAAAAAAAAACAGCAGTAGTTTCCATTACTTATACTAGTTATGTCAGGAAATCCACTATTTGATTTTTTTTATTAATATGTAATTTCGTCTTGAGACAATAATTAGAACGATTTTTTAAATTGTATTTTTATCACGGAAAACAATCAATTTTCAGAGTCCGTGTTATTTCAAAGCAGTTTACATAATACAATATGTATTTTCATCCGTGAAGAAAAGAGAAACAGATTTATTTCCATAGTTTTTCTAAAATATGAAAAATGTCTGAATTGTAATTGTTTCTTAAAGATTGATTATTAACAGTAGAATTGTAAGAAATTCATTATTTTGAAATATCAATATATTTATATTACACATATACATATATAGTTTTCTGCAAATAAATATTATAATCATATATTTTTAATTAGGTACCTATCATGACTTTTCTATGACATTTTATTCGTTCTACTTCCGATTGAGTATTATTTATATGGTCATGTTTATTTTGAGAATCACCTTAACGTATCATACCCTCACCAGGGTTTACCTTCCTTACAGCTATTTAAAAATCACAAGTAATTATGTTAAAAGCAATTTCTTTGGAAAACTATAAAAATTAGTCCTGAGAACAATTAGCAATTTTTCTAGTGCTTATAATTATATAAATCTAGCGTTTTGGTTTTAGATAATTGAAATATCTCGTAGTTTATTTTAATACTATAAAATATCAATCGTTGGAATTATGTTCACACCGCCAAATAAACGAAGTAGTCAGGCAACACTCGCCAAGTTATGTCTACACTATCTACAGTCACAGATGATTTTATGAAAGTAAGATTTATAATTGAGTGTTTTATTCTTTTATAAATTATTTTCCGTCGCAAATGAAACTTTTATATGGTACTTTCGATATTGCTTTTTTATTATGAAAATATGTCAGATGTATATTTTTTGTTTTAATAATGATAGAATTCATTTGTTCATAGAATGATTGAATAAAACTGAATCTGGATCCGACAATTTGAAAATGGAATACTTAACACAATGACGTTATAGTTATTCGATATTGGATGCACCCAATCTCACTCAGCAACAATAGCTAATAACTGTTAATATTGATTTCACTATTAATTATTGTTATTTCTATATGATAAAGCGATTTCAAACTAAGAAGTTAAGAACCATTTTGTGAGTTTTATATGTCCATTTAAACCTATATTTAAAATTATCTACATTATATAAATAAATATGTTACTGAATGAAGAACATGTTGTCAAAAGTACCTATACATATAGGTACACAAACAGTTGAACAGGAATAGCGCCTTACGCCAAAAACAAGCTGGAAGGAGAAAACAGTGTTTGCGTTTACTAGCTACTAATCTCATTTTTAAGTGAATCCCTAATGAAAAAATCACATACATAAAATATCACAGAATGGAACGAATATTAATGAAATTTGTAAAGGAATCAATATCAAAATTTTATGCACATGAGATAATATGATATTTGGTCGATTGCCGAACGATTTGAATGATAAATAGATGTTCAAAGATTATACCAGTTATGCAGGCATTTAGTGATAGTTATTGATGTCAAAAATGTGTAAAATAGATTATCCAGTGACTTTAATCAGTCGGTAACTAGGTACATGTTTATTCAAATTCATGTGTAAATCAAATTGATTCTTGTTTTGCATCCATAAGTCAGCGCAGTTTAAATCAGATATTTAAAAAAAAATAGCGGTAAACTTATTATCTATTTGAAATGATGCAATCGTATGGCTTGCAAGTGGATAAACTTGCTTATAAATTGATCGTTATCTCACCCGCCTCTGGCATCGTTGATTCATTGATTGAATTTTCTTTGTTAGGCACTTTCAGTTGATTTAAAATATTATTACTGCCATCTCTAATTTAATTGTAGAAGCGTAAATCATTTTTTTTTCATCAACAGATGTCGGTAACTGTTGTGTAGTTGTTATTTAAAATATAGAAACCAGGAACCCGAACCGTTATGTTTTTCTTTCCGGTTCGGTAAAAAAATATGTCGTTTCAGTTCCAGTTTTCGGTTCAGCTCGTATTTAAATCACTTTTAGGGTGTTAACTGTCAATTTTTGGTGGAAAGGCATTATATTTAAAAAAAACTTAATTTTTTGGACTACTTTCACATGTTTATAATGATCTGGACCGGTTTCCCTCATCACGAGCATTGTGAACTGATAAAAATACAACTCATTAATTAAATTTAAAAGTTTGGATACAATTTATCAAGCGAAAAATTTTCTCGTGAATCGAAAAAAAAACCGAAATGAATATCGCTTCGGTTTCAATTTTCGTTCCGGCAAAAACAGCATTTTTTCCAGTTTTCGGTTCGGTCCCGGTTCGGTTCCTTGATAGAAACTAACGAAATAAATCTAATATTTAAAATTATTTATATATAAAAAAACTGCATGTTGAATAGATAATTGTTCAGAACTGGCATATAGAAACTTAACATTTTATAAAAGGGAGATTGTAAGTATGATAATAATTTAATCGTCTTTACTACCGTGTAAAGTATTTTATTATTGTAAAAATAAATCTTACTAACTTTCTTACATTACTTTTGGTGTGCCCTAATTTCATAGATGTCAGTAAATGTAAAAATATAGTTTATGCTTTTACAACAAGAATTTTTCAAAAATAATATCCTTACCTCTTCAATAATATTTATGAATTAAGTTGACTTCTCCAGTCACAGCAATTATGAGAATAAATTGAATATTTCCATTACAGTGACTTAGAAATGGGTACTTAATTTGTTATAATTATATACACTCCTGTTTGTATCGCCACAACTTATTTTTACACTCGGGTAGACTAACAGTTTATCACACCGAAACATCCAGATTTTCTCGGAAGTTATTGTAAAATTTGACTTGTTTGAAATGGTGTTTGCATGTGTAATTACTTGTGCAACTGTCATAAAATCATAATTTATCTCTCAGACATAAAAAAGTTGCGATATTGATATTTTAACTCTCTATTCCATTAAGCAGATTTTAACAATTAGAAAGCATAAATATATTTAAATGGGCACTCTAAGTTTTAATATCAAGAAAAAATATAAATTTTCCCCAATATTTACTTCAGCTAGAAATGTAAAGCAGCAGCATCAATGAAATTTGTTTTAAATTTCTGCTACAAATGTTTTGTAAATATTAAATCAAAAGCAATGGAATGGGAAACTGTCCACAAATCATTTGACTGGCGTTGTATGGTGCTATACGGTATATATTTTTCAGTTTTAAGTTACGTATATACATTTTTATATATCTCGATAAAATAACAAAAAATAAAGCATAAAAAACAATGGTTTCATAAATTATTTTCCTTACAAATTAATATGCATATGCGTTTTGATAAGGTAATCCTTATCAAAACATCAGTATTCTGAACATAGTTTATATACAAAAAATATTTAATAAAATTGCCTCCACAACCCTCAGTTCCATTGTCAAAATCTATGCACTTGTCAGTATAGAATAATACCGCCTAACAAATTTTGACGATGCAAAAACAAACAAAAGCGATGAATGTAAATGGTTTTTGGTATTTATTATCTTTGCAGCACATGTTATGAGTATTATTCAACCTCATTACTCTTATAATGTAACATTGGTAAGAACTTATTCGGATTTTTTTAAATAGGCGAAAAAGCCCCAAGCCAGTGCTATTTCGCCTACATGTTTATATCGGCGAAATCAATATATTAGAATATAAATCGATAATATGTGCTATTTTGAACAACTGTTGTTAAGTCCTTATAACCATAAAACAATATACAAATAAATGCGTAGTAGGTACAAGAAAAATCAGTAAGTACAAATTTACAGCACACTGTAGAAAAACCTGGTGGATTAGCCCCGTTTGAGGGTAGCTATTGTTTTAAAATATAATATAACATGGTGTATTCAATTCGCAAGTACCAAAATATTGAAACTTTGTATAAATTCTATCACTAAACTTCTAAGCACCTCTAGCTTCAAGTCTGTGCTCTATGGCTTTGTTTATAAATGATAGTCATAGACGAGAATACCCGAATGACATTTGTGAGATTTCGTGATAGTTGCGTCAGTTTTTGTCTGAACTAGGCTGTGTTAGAAGTATATTTTTCTGTTAAGGTTTTTTCTGTTGTGATATAATTCAGAAAGCACGTTTGTTTCTGAAATATTTTCATTAGGTACGTTGTCACCCTGTGTTGCTGCATAAATACAACGCAATAACTAATATCGGCTTAGCCCCATTTTTATCAAAACGAATTTAATGTTCAAGCGATGATTTTTCATTATCTTGGCGAACATTTATAATTAGTTACTATCTTAATTAAAATTTTTTCGCAGATTTGTGTTATATTACCAATAGCATCATTGACAAAATGTACCTATTAATTTGAGTAAATTTGCTTCTCATGTTACTTTTTTCTACAAAAAAATAATAAATGCCACCAAAAACGATCCAACTCTTTAAGAAGTTGGTAAATATGTATTAGCAGGGACTAGGCCTAAAAATTATATTTTTCGCCGAAAACTACACACAATGATGAGTAAAGTTGTAGTAGGTTATGTTAGAGTTGGTCTGGTTTCGTTTACCCTAAAACATTGAATCTCGCATGCTTTCCAAAGCGATCGTAAGCTGTCATGTCGACCGCCATTGTTTGTGCATACGATATGTTGAGTTTTGTTTTGTTAGGTTGGTATTTAAGAGACATGACATTTTGCGACATATCGTTAAACCTACATTCCAACGTTTCCTTTCGTGATTCACTAATATTTTCCATATATTTAGGTTCATAAAAGATTATCCTACCCTAAAACATATTGTTTTGTGTAGTTTTTGGAGAAAAATATGATTTTTAGGCCTTGTCCCTACTAAACCCACCGGTGGGCTTATAGCGTGTGGGGCCCGAGTAAAACATGGTGCGTAAAGTAAAGATAATTAAAATTGTAGGATTTCCTGTTATTGCCTTATACTTTTGATATAAAACAAAACAATTTTGTTTGTCAGGTTGGTTTCAGGCTTCTTTTATTCAATATAAAAATGGCCGACGATTCTGACGTCTGTGGACGAGTATGTGACATGTCACCGTAAAACTTATATTCCAACTTTGGATTATTGAGATTTTGTACAGTGTACAAAATCTCAATAATCCAAATTTGATATTGAAATTCCATCAAGCACCCTCAGTCAATGTCTTAAATTATATTCCAACGTTTCCTTTATTTGTATTTCTCGCAAATCATCAGTTTCCAGTATTCCCATGTACTGTGTATTTTGGCATTTTCCTATTCGTAATTAACTTTCCTACAGAAATGAATTTTCATTAGTGGCATTTAGTTAATCGTAAATCATATTTACCGAAATAAGAAATCACAGTAATTAATTATCTCCTTATTTTCAGTAGATTTTCTGTATCTGGAAGAATGGGAAACTCCATAACAAGAAACTTTTCAGTGGCTCGAAATATTAATGTAGCAATGCAGCCGAAAGAAATGGTACTACAAATGAAATCAAATATTCTAACTGTCTCATCGCCACAAAAAAGTTGCGAGGCAGAATTTGAGCTTTGGAATACCATAAAATCAGCAATTCTAAAATTAGCTACGACTCATAAGAATAAATTTGCCATTGCGATTTCACCCGCCGATGAAATAGTTAACTTATCTAATGACGGCGAAGCTTGCGTCCAATGCGCTGCACCAAATACTGACTGCTATCTTATCTCCCCAAAAACCTGGTCTGGTGCCGCTCTGCAGGACTTGGGATCCGGAATGTCTTTCGAACTTGGCCAGCTGTGGTTTTTTACCCCGCCAAAGAACAGTGATGTCAATATAACGAGCCTCGTCAAAGAGATTTTGGAGCTCAGCTCTCATGATGATTTCCCAAATATATCATCCGAACTTGTTGGGTGTGTTGCCGATGATTCCATGATGCTTTGGACCAATTGCCCAACTTCTGATGAGATGCAGGAAGAATTGAAACAAGTCTTGGATGACGCTATAACTGCGGCGGGTCTCTCATGGAGTATTAAAATGTTGTAATTGTGGATTGGAATAAAGCTTTATTATATTTGAGAATGCATATTACGCATGAATTGCATATTTCATAATTGTCTTGAATCCAATGTTAACTCTATGGGTCAATTGAGTACATTATTTAACAGATTTAATATTATTTTTTATTTATCCTTTGTGGGCAGATATAAGATACAAAACGAAAACTATATTTATTACATATCTTACATATTCCACATTTTTAATGGTGTTAATCAATGGTTTTGTTAAGCTAGTGATCATTTAAAACTGAATTAGTTAGAGCAATGGTAAAGACGATGGTTGTATACTCGGTAATAAAATATCTGGGGTACATATGAGCAATATTTCCATAGACAATGATTTCTGAATGGGATAATGAAATTGGTTTTTTTATGTCGTTTGCCTGTTCTCTCTCGTGAACAAAAAAATTTGTTGTATGATAAAACATGAGACGGTAATAAAAAAAAAAATCAGACTGATATAGAGTTTCCATAAAGATGTGGTATTTGAATAGGAGTCGAACACAAAACCACTCATGGTCCTCTCGACGGAAGTTGTTTAAAGGGAACTAGACAGAAGTAAGTTGCTCAACTTCTTTCTTCACAAAGAAAATAGACAGAGAGATGGGGTTAGGAGAAGACTATCAGTAAGCTAATCACTAGTTAATACTCCATTATCAGGAATGGCTTAATTGTTACTTTGTACTCAAAATTCAAATAGTTTTTTTATCACAAAAATTATCAAATCAGTACCACACAAATTTTTTTTCTTGATTTTGATATCACGTCTTAGAATTTTGATCGAAGCCACATACATGTAGATTTCTCATCATTCTAGCATAGTTTTTTTCCATATTAGAATATAAATTTAGTAGTCATTAAAAAACTTTCAGTTGATATTGTTGGCAAGAATAGTGATGGACACATAAATGGTCGTTTTCAAGTGAAGTTAACAGACTTACTTTAAGGGGTAGAGTAGTGTTGAAACTGCATTTGATAGTTATATCTATTCATAGGAAAAATGAGTTATGGAAATCTACACAAAGTTTATAATTGATAAAATCCTGCTAGCTATTAAATGTTCAAAACATCTTGGTTGATTAATGTATTACTTAGGTGTGTTGTGTACATTTCAACTATCAATTTTTCTCATTAGTCGATAGATGTCACTGTCATAGCGGCTTGAGCTTTGATCTCTCCCTTATTTACATTTTTTATTAAGTATATTTGTAAATAACTTTTCTTATCATGCTTTATCAGAATTTATAGATAAATTAAAGCTACTTGTAATTCATGCAATGTCATGTAATAAACACCTTCATGTAAATATGTCCGTACATATTTTTTCTTCGAAATTTGTAATAATTGCAGGTAACTAAACCCAAATTTATGTAATGATAAGTGAGAAAGGTATACGATGGGATCGGTAGAATTTCTTGGCTGAAGTCAAATCGGCTAAGTGGACTAAGGCTCGCTCCGAGTACGGAGACAGGTGGGGATGCCCTTTTGAAGTTTTACAGTGATTATGACTTCCAATTTTGACAAATTTAAAAATCAAAATGTACAAAATTGAAATCATTTCAAAAAAATCATATATTATCAGCTTTGCCTTTATGTAGACCAGTGTGCATGACATCAAAGACCAATTGATGCCACCACCTCTAGTACAACTGTAAAATTATTCAAGGCAAAAGTAAAAATAATTTTTCCAAATCATTTATTACTTTTTTATCATCATTGGGTTTAATTTTTTTGTACTGCTTCCACATGGTTATAATGATCAGGACCGGTTTCGTTCATCATGAGCATTATCAACTGATAAAAATAACAGGGTTACTTATATAAAATTGAAAGTTAAAAATTAAGGTATAAAAAACAGTTGGTTCTGTTTTATATACCTTAATTCTTGGCATACAATTTTATATAAATAGCCCTGTTATGTTTGTATTTTTATCAGTTGATAATGCTCGCGATGAGTGAAACTGGTCCTGATCATTAGAAACGTGTGGTAGTAGTACAAACAAATTGTGTTTTATTTTTTTAAACATGAGGCCTTTCCACCAAGAATTGATACACCTTAAAAGTGAGCAATGGATTTCTTGAAATTTAATTTAATGCAGAAGCACTCGAATACACTAACATAAATAAAGGAATGTGCCAGTCTCACACAGATTGACGTAGATGACTGTTACTATCATCGTAATATCCAATGATACAGCCGAGCACTCAAAATGATAACAATAATATTTTTAAGCAAAAAAACCCCCATCTATAAGTATTAAATTAGTTTTTCATTGAAGGGTGCTAAATTAATGCACAGCGAATCATGTTTAGCGTGTGAATATTTATTTCGTTTCTTTGACTACAGCAGAAGGAATTAGAGATGCATCTTTTGAAGTGTTATTATGGATTCAAAACGTTAGGATTTACATTTGTAAACCTTATTAGATTTATTTGTGTGTGTGTATTACACTTACAATGTGTTACTGGATGTCGAAGATGATCTTTACAAGCTGTGGTGATAAGGTAACGTATCTAGTAAAATAAATAATTTTAATTAAATGGACAAAACAATTATGTAATATAATATATCGAGGGTATACTGACTGACGGACTTTAATAATCTGTTTCACATCTGAAAATGTAGGCAATTTAACACCTATATACTGATAAAACACATGATGTCATAGGATATAATGGTTTGGAAATAGAAACAGTATTGTCATATTGTTATTTTTTTATTCTGACATGATATTACTATAAATCATCAATACCAAATCGTATGATTTTTATGCCAAAAAGATTGTTCTTTATAATGAAAAAAAATCTTTTTAAATTACAAACAATAATTGTCCTTGGAAAAGAATAGTATGTACTCTGAAAAAAATTGTCATGTTTTTATGACTGAATGAATGCCTTCTGTCAGTATAATATTTTTTTCCCATGTGGAATATATGGTCTAATGGAGGTATCTTAACAGAATTTTTCTACGAGAACTGCTTGTTACTCAGTTGCTCAACCTTTTTTTTTTTGAAGAGAGTAGGGATAGAAGACTAGGACAGGTCTAGCGGTTAGCTAATCGCTTTCGTTACTCCCCGTGAGGATGGGATGGGTGGAAGGGAGGACCTAGACTACGAATCTATGAAAACCGTCTGTATCGGGAATTGAACCCGAGACATCAGTAACCGTAGCCAGCGACGCTACAAACTGCGCCACGTCAGTATATCCTCGATATTTACTGTGCCGATCCTATGGTTGACTGGTTGATGGGCTTTCATCCACTCGATTGTACCGTCAAGGGTTCGAGAGTCCGAAATTAACCCGTTCCCTGCTGCGCCATTCAAAGGATATGCCAATACCAAATATCTCAAAAATTAATTCGGTAGTGTTGGTGTTAACTAAACTTATAGAGATTATCAGAACAAATCAGGCTATATCCAATACAATAATTAGCTTGTACACAACAGTTTAAACACTGTTATATTTTTGAGTGTCAGCTATCAACACCCTGAAATCTGCCGTCTCAACAGTTGAGACGTTAGCAGTCAGAGGGTTAAACTTTTACACATTGATTTGTGACTTTTTTCCCAAAGTTGTTTGCGATGTTTTTATACCCATAGCGAGTCTTTGAGTTTATAGCACGGTATCAGTGAAACAATTTCTTTTAAGATGTTCTATTAGGAGTTTATGTGCTCCACATTCGGAGCCGAAAAAAAGTAAACCATCGTGATTTTTTTTACTTATGATTGCTACTGTTTTTTTTATAGATAAATATGTTATTATCAGTGGAAGCTTGTGACAGTACAAACAGATGGGGTCAGTGTCTAAATTTTTTTTTTTACAATTTTAACATAATATCACTTATTATATATCGACGGTGTTTTGGCCAATTGATGTATCCGTCAAAAAATACGAAAACGAGTTAATGATTGGATCTCATTTTAAAGACTACATAGCAGGTCTCGGTCAAATGAAGCAAATTAGAAAAATATAAATTGACCACTTTTTGGGAAGTATCATTTTACATTGGTGTTAGGTTTAAAAACACTGACCCAGCCACTTGATGTAAGCCACTATTATATCGAAAGTACCTTCGTATAATTCCGTATCTGCAAACGTGAGAATTTACAGGAGTGCATTTCAAAGATTCATTACGCAACTAGTAAAATAATTATGGTATCTTACGATCAGTGGCTTCCAACCTTTTTTGATTTGCGTACCCCATGGCAAAAATTGTACCCCTAATGTAATAAAAATGTTTCTATTTTTTGTAGTTGCTGTTATTTAAAATGTGTAGTTATGTTGAATACATAGCATTGGTGTGGCAAGAAACGTTCGAGCAGGCAATAGGCTCTGCTTCGTGAAGGTTTGTAAAAGAGGGCTGATTTTTACTACATTTAACAATGTAACTAGCTTCAACCGCATTTTCATTCTCTTTATTAGTGGTAGTGTGTACGACGTCACAATCGGTATATTCTTATTTTGCGCTGCGAAACGTTTAGTAAAGTTGTTTTTATGATTTTAATATTTTATTTGTAGATGCTGTAATAATACGGCGGGCTTCGTATTGCCATTTGACATCAGTTTCTCACACGCTACACACTTGCGCTTAGGACAGTCTTCATCTCCTATGTACGAAAATCGATATTTTATGAATTCGTCGTAGCATCTTCTTTTTTTTTACTTTCTAGTGTGCCTTTTCAGCGCGTTAGCCATTATTGATTTATACGTACCCCTAGCTACCAAGTGCGTACCTTGGGTTGGGTATCGCTGCTTTAGGAAGACACAGAACACATGTCCCAAATAAATGTACCACGTCTGCGGGCCTGAAACGGATGGCCCACAGCAGCCAAAATACCCTATAACTTCATTTATATTATTGGTTTGGCTGGGCCCCTGTGAGTCCTAAAGACGAGTCGCCCCTGGTTATTATACACGGTGTGAGTGTGATATATACATTGTATTCAATTAATCCAATACAAGCTCTTCATATATTGGGAATATAGATAACACATACTTTAGTTTATGTCAGGCTTCAGTGAATGACCATTGATCACAAAAATCTATTAGTTGGTGTTAAACTAGTTATATTTTGTGTTTTACTAAGGTTAGTGAATTTAAATCAAAATAAAATATTAAAAAAATAAAACACAGTTTGTTTTATACCACTTCCAAATGCTTATAATGTAAATTATAAACATGTGGAAATAGTACAAAACTAATTGTGTTTTATTTTTACTTAAGTTAAGAAAATCAGTTTTTCTTTTTATTAAAATTTCCTTGAATTACTGACACTATTTTACCCAAGGCTAAAATACTGAAATATATCAAGAAATACAATATTTCCCATAAACCTATGTTAAGAGGAAGGAGTAGGGTTTTCTCTCATTACGCGAAAATCGTTACTCAATTTCCGTCGCCTAAAAAATATAAAACGATAATTTTTTTTTTCTTTAATAATTGCATTTGTTTACACTATTGCATTTTTATTTAAATGAAAATAGAAAAGTTTTCAAGCCTGTCTGGCAAAGAGTTGACACCAGTTTTTTCAGAAATGCTTTTATTTGCTTTACGCCGTGACTAATTTAGGGTTTATTGTGGGTTACCGAGATTTGATGTCTGAGACAAAGCCGTAAAACAAAGTATTTTTAAGAAAGTGATGCGAAGGGAATTTGTAATTTATTGAATATAACGATTCTATAAAGATTTTTGAAACGTAAAAAAGAGTTCGTTTTCTAGGACTTTTTCTGACTAATATTTAAAGTAGAATTATAATGAATATATTTTGAAAAGAAATAGGGCAACAAGAAATTCTATTATATACGTCTTTTGACAAAAAAATTCTCAAAAAAAAAGTAATAAATAGAAATAATTTTTATCAATTATAATTTATACATAAGCTTTTTGCGCTTTAGCACTGGAAAAGTTATCCATAATCTTAAAATAATTTCATTCTCGAGCTACCTGGTAATTTATATTCAGTATTGGCAATCTATTCAATCGCTTTTGGTCTTTGATCAAATTTCACTATTTGGAGGCTTCCTTGAGAGTAAAATATATGGAAAGGCTCAATTTGATGCATCATTTTCTATGTTTTTTGAAATTTTCAAGCACTTATCGATGTTTATCAAAATTTATGCCCCTGATATCGTGATATCTTCAATTTATACGATGGCATAACTCTCCACTCCTTACTTATGGGCTCGACTCTGGAGTCAATGTATATTTTCCAAAAATGTTTATGTACAGCTAACAAATGATCTGATTGGTCTGTCGTGTACCCGAAATGAAATTCATTATCTCATAACATTCCATATGTCTGAGAATTGATAACTACACTTGTTTTCGACAATTGCATTCATTGATTCCGATATTAACCAATTTAAGTTTTTATATTTGCATCGCGAGTGAGCACACAAGCGTAGGGTTGCCAGCAGGTCTCTTTTTAAGAGAAAATGTTCTCTTTTTTCACACAATTCTTTTATTTTCTATCTTTTTTTATAATACGCAGAATGGTTTAATTTTGAACATTTCCACTGTCGGGGGGTATTTTGAGCATAGCATATAATTACAAAAATATTTGATGTTTAGAATTTTATAAAGAAATAAAAGAGAATAAGAAACCTTTGCACCAAATTAGCTGTGTAGATAAATATAGCAACATAGATGATGAAATTATGAATAAGAATGAAAATGATCAACTTCAGTAATTGATTTTTAAGCGCACTTTTCACGTTCCTAACTATTATTATGGAAATATGTATGTACCGGTTATTATGAAAGTGGAATAAGTCATACAATATTTCATTTGACATACTTGGACTTTTGCGTAAATTTGTTTTAAAACATATTTTGATACTATATAAAAATATGTCTATACATTATGATTCTTATCCTTATAGATATAATATTTCCTGTACTGGTGAAATTTTACTGTTACCTTGTATTTTTGGTACCTTAAATGACTTATTCCACTTTATAATAACCGACACGATTATAAAGAAAATTGTTAACAATAAACATTTTTTTGTTAAATGTTCTATTTTTTGTCTATACCATTTGATAACCTTACACAAGTATTCATTTTTAAACTCTTTTAAGTCTCATCATCTTTGTAAAAAAAGCTTTTAAATGATTTGATGTATTGTTATCTGAAAGTAAATTACTTTAAAGTTTCCTTTATAGGTTTCTAAAGTTGTTGCTTCAAATAAAAGCTTTTTAATTGGAAGAAAGGATTATAATAACTTAAATTTGAACCGACCTAACCAAATTAAAAGAGGTAAAAACTGATTTAGCTGGAAATTCTATGTCACTGATATTGATAGTGTCAGTAAGTAGCTTGGAGCTTATCTGGCTTCCTGTTTATTTTACAGATAACGAAAATAATTTTGTTTTTGCAGATATTTAGTCGGATTATATTAATTATATTTGTAATTTTCTGACAGAACTTAGATTTTGCTAAAATGTAAATTTGGATAAAAAGAAGGTCATTTCAATCTAGAAAGACTGGTAACCTTTGCTATAGTAGGTAATAGATAGAGACGATTACTATAAAATAGAATCAACTTTTTTGGAAGGCCCCGCAAAAGTTCACGCTGGCCCTGCTTGCCCACCCTTAACTAATCTTTCTCTCTATCCTACATTTTTACGGCATGGAATTTTTGGTATTATATATATTTATTTAATAAGCTTTGCCTCGTGAAAATACAGGTTTCGGTTGGATTTCTTATGGCTGACCTAAAGAAAGCCATAATGGCGGAAGAAAGAGAAATTTTAAATGCTGAAAAAGTTACCGTGTCTCGCCGTAGCAGCTTCCGTTCCTTATCGATAACTGGAAACAAAGTTATGAATGTCTTGAAGAAGATCCGTTATACTCCGGATAATGAGGATTCTATAACTGAATCCACAATTCATGATAGCGAATCAGATACAAATGAAAATGATGAGAACTGTGATGACTCAAACATCATGCAGAAGGATCCGGTATGAATAATATTATAATATAAGATATTATCTTTTACAATCACTATCGTTTTTACTCCATAACTGGTGTGGTGGAACCAAATATACCTAAATGGGGATTTTTTTACATCTAGTCATAACATATATTAAAATCGTCATCAAATTTTCAACAATGAATGATGTATCACAAATATGAAAAAAACTGACACGTGTTGTTTTTGTAATCCAACCTTCAATTATCTTTAGTTTTAGCAACATTGTAAAACATTTCTTAAACATCTGAAACGAAAACGTTAAAAAAAATCCATTAATTTCGTCTGCTTTCTAATTGTATTCAACGCAGCGGGTAATAGCAATATAAACCTTTTTTTCATGGTATAACATGGGCTCTTATGATTGAAGAAACAATATACATTTAAGAAATATAATACATCATTATTATTTTTAGGCAGACGGTAAAGAAGAAAGTAATATATACGTTCCCGGAGAGACAGCAAACGGTATTCAAAAAGATGTGAAAACCAAAACTGGAAACAAATTCACTAACATTTTTAAACTGAATAGAACTAAAAGTGGTGCAAAAAATGAAAGTTCTGATAAAATAGTTTATCAATTGACCGAATCATTTGAAGAAGAAGAAACTGAAACGAATGATTCAAAAGAAATGAAAATTACAAATGGTAAAAAATTGATGAAAAAAACGACAGGAAAAAATACCAATGTTGAAAGCTTGGATATATGTAAAAAATCTAACGATAAGAAGGTAGTCGCAAATGAAATTGAAAATAAAACTGGGAACAAAAAAGTTCTGAAAAGCAAGCTGAAAATATCCAAAAGCAATGCAGTCAATGCTGCCATTGATGAGAAAGACAGCAAAGAAAAGGTATGGCTTGAAACACTTATAACAATAATATAAGATAACGTTTATATGAATGCATGTTTATGGTTTTGTATGCTTTCAATAAATTAACATGTAAACTTTTGTTATTTTTAGGTGGAAATTTTAGAAGAAAGTAATGAATGCATTTCGGAAGGGACAAATGATATTGAGGAAGATGCGAAGAAGATGCGAAGAATATACGTTCCCGGAGAGACAGCAAACGGTATTCAAAAAGATGTGAAAACCAAAACTGAAACAAATTCACTAACATTTTTAAACTGAATAGAACTAAAAGTGGTGCAAAAAATGAAAGTTCTGATGAAATAGTTTATCAATTGACCGAATCATTTGAAGAAGAAGAAACTGAAACGAATGATTCAAAAGAAATGAAAATTACAAATGGTAAAAAATTGATGAAAAAAACGACAGGAAAAAATACCAATGTTGAAAGCTTGGATATATGTAAAAAATCTAACGATAAGAAGGTAGTCGCAAATGGAATTGAAAATAAAACTGGGAACAAAAAAGTTCTGAAAAGCAAGCTGAAAATATCCAAAAGCAATGCAGTCAATGCTGCCATTGATGAGAAAGACAGCAAAGAAAAGGTATGGCTTGAAACACTTATAACAATAATATAAGATAACGTTTATATGTATGCATGTTTATGGTTTTGTATGCTTTCAAGAAATTAACATGTAAACTTTTGTTATTTTTAGGTGGAAATTTTAGAAGAAAGTAATGAATGCATTTCGGAAGGGACAAATGATATTGAGGAAGATGCGAAGAATGTTTCCAAAAAACTTGGAAAAAAAATTACCAACACTTTCAAACTGAAGAAAACCAAAAGGGTAATGAATGAAAATTCTGATGAAATGGTCGTACAGATGGCCAATGAATCGTTTGAAAAAGACAAAATGAAAGAAAACGATTCAAAAAAAATAGTTAATGGTCATTCGAATAAATCGAATAATTCCGTGACTCCAGAATCGCCAGGAAAAATTACTAAAGCTAAAATTACGGACGAAGAAAAAAGTCGCGGCAATAAGACGCCAGTTACAGACAAGGTAACAAATAAAACTGAGAAAAAAAATGTTCCCAAGTCGAAGAAAACTAAAATCAATGCAGAAAATGCTACTTCTGACAAAAAGAACATCAAAGAAAAGGTATTGGTTTTAAAATATTTCTAAAAACACAGGATTCACGAATGTAATGACAGTGTGGTATGGGAGAGTAAGGATGAAGTGGAAATTTTTAAAAAGGAGGTTTGGTGAAGAACACATTTTTTAAAATAATAGATGCTAGGTTTGTTTGAAATGAATATGGAAATGTATCCTTCATAGGTTGATAGGGACACTGAAACTTCTGTGTTATTGATATATATGAATAAGAATAAATAGCAATTCAAAATTGCTCAAATAGATGGCGTTTTGTCGAGTGCAATACCCAAAAACAGTAATTCACTGATGGCTAGAGGAGTAGTTATGTTTATCGTATGTAGAATTATCATTAATATGACAATTCTACATGTATTATTACGTTAATATGACTGGTACATTTTTATAACATATTCAATTTAACTGTTTCGAATTCAAATGCCCTTTACTGTCAATATATCAAATCACATGTTGGGGTTTTCATTCTACTTACTACGCATAAAATAGACATTTTCGAAAAAATAACATAATTATTTTTAGGTAGATGTTTTAGACAAAAATAAGAAATGCTTTTCTGCAGAGAAAACGAAGGATATTGACGAAGATTTGAAGACTGATCTGAAAAATAAACCTGGAAACAAAACTAATGCTCTCAAGAAAAAACCTAAAAATGAGAGTCCTAATGAATCATTTGAAAAAGAAAATCATTCAGAAGAAAAGAATAATAGACGTTCGAGCATTGTCACTAGTGCGTTAACGAAAGAAGGGATAGGAGGAAAAACCAAGATTAAATGCCCGGAGGATGAAAAACAAGACGGTGATCTAAAAAATGGCAAAAACATTGTCACAGATGAAAAGGATCAGAAAGAAAAGGTATGAGTCAAAAGATAAATCTAAAAGCATAAGATATGTGCATTTAATTTGAATGTGATATGGATTTATGGATTAAGTTCTTTTTTTACAAATTTTAGGAAAATAATATTAACCGTATTTATTTGAAATAATTTCAGCAGTATTTCATTTACATCTTATTTAATTATATGCTAATGTCAAAGTAATTCAATATTGAAAACAGAGCCAGATTTAAATAATTTACTACACGAACTCAGCTTGATGGGTTGCTTATAAAAGTGCTGCTTTCCTGACCGATTAGGTTGATTTCTTCTTTTGTCAGGTTTTTACGTATAGGAAATCTTCCCTTGAATGGATGCGTAAATTGAAAATTTATTAATAAACGGTGTCAGACATTTAGTCAATATTTCAAACAAAATGTAAGCTTTTTTCCGTTCTTGTTCAGACTCAAAGATTTCATCCCCTTACCCGTATACAACGGTTTTCAAAGTAAAAAGAAATCATAAATTTGTTATCATTCTGCATTGCTCTCAGCGATATAAATGTTGAATCATTATAATCTTCAACGATTACAAAACATCAACTACAACAGACTTTACAAGATGTCCCTCAAATAAAGTGCATTGTACCCTATCTCTTTTCTCTAATGGCAATTTTGATCATAGAATACACTACATGACGTGCAATAAAAGCCGATCCATCATTCATATTCATAATGTGCTTTGAACCACTCTAAAGCTAAGCATACATCTGGTAATTCAGTGTCTACAGCAGTGTCAACGCTGTCTATATCTGGACACAAATAAGTTGCTAGAGCAATGTTCCGAGCGTCCACACCTGGATATTGGAAACTTTTTGAGACACTTATAACAGTTAAAAAAAGTCGATCTTGGACGCAGCCGAGGCGCATGGTAATTCAGTTATTGACGGCCTTTTGAAAAGTCCGAAGTATTTTTATTATTATTATTTGGACAATCACTGAAATGTTTTGTAGGTATTATGAAGTTATATTTATTGCATGGTAATATAATAATACATAAAAAATAAAATAAAACAAAATTAATATTTTGTAATGCTTACAAATTTGTTTATTGGTAAAGAATTTTAAGCGGCTTCTTTTCCTCCAAGCTATAAAGTTTTGAAGCAATTCTTTACTTATTCACTAAAAGGTCAGGCACTGTTCATGTTGCTGTCTGCGCTCTAGCTAAAAATTTCCAACGGATTTGAAAACTGCTAGAGTGACTCAGACACTGCGACACTGTCCACACTACAATTTCAGCTAGACTGACGTGGTCTAGCTAGACCGCAGTGACACTGCTCTATTTGACTATCCACACTTGGACTAGCAACTGATTGCCTAAACTAAAGTGTCCAGATGTATACTTAGCTTAAGGATTCAGTATTTTTTATTGCTAGGCTTTTCAAGGCGCCGTGAGAAAGGTCATGTCACCGACAAAAGGGATGATGCTGAGTCAATGCCAGGAGAATGTTTCTCACATGCTGGGAGAAATGATTGGGAAGGGCGCTGCATTAGCTGGCGAACATGGTAAATAAACATTTATTTAATTTATTAAGAAAAAAATATTGCGTCATATAAGAATTATGGAATATATATTTTTTCAACTATGCCCACTCCCAATGTCGAGTATATGGCTTCCGGTTTAACCAGTGGTGTAGTGGGGCCAGGTCACCGACCTGGTACTTTTTTTCAAGCCAGGGTGCCACTCTGTCACTTTTTTGACCTGGAACTAACTTTTCGAGTATGTATATTGAAAAATAGATCAAACAGAATAGCTCAACAGTTTTTGTCATGTACATGGTTTTCAGTATATAGTCAATCTCCTAAAAATCAACGAGCACTTGAAGAGTGTTCCATTGATCTAGCACAAGAGATAAAAAAATTGGCTGTGTTTTGTGTGTAAGATACGTAGTAAGTTCATTTAGAACTGTATAATTGAGTATTTCCCTATTGATGATAAATATAAAATTTATTTGAATGACTAATATAGTAGATTTTTTAACATATTAGAAAAAAAACCTGGGAGACTACAATACTAATATTAAATATAGCATTTGTAAATGATATATTTTTCAAGAAATTATATTTATACATAAAAATTTCTTCTCCTCCTTGAGTTTGCTGCCCCCCCATTTTTCTTCAAAAATGCTGGTTTTATATTGTGTTTGCTTAAAGGTATTTTGTAAATTATCTACTCGTATTTTTTGAACCATAAATTAATACAGATAAGAAGATTTTATGTTTTAATATAATTTCTATAAAAATATGTACTTTATTTTTACACTCTTGTCATTTACAAATATTACATTTAATATTAATATTATTGAGTCCTGCGGGTTTGTTTTTCAAATATGTTACTCATTAAATTTTTATACTTTTATCCTTCTGAATGTTAGTTTATCGATAATTTCTTTTATCTATTTTATATCAGAGATTGTATAAAATTCCCTTCAAAATTCGAACAATAAAGATTAACATAATATTTATAGATACTTCCATATTTATGAAAAAAAATTTGAAGATAATCACTGTAGCACTTTATGTATTTGGAAAATCTCTCGTCAATGATAATTACACAATTGCAAGATGAACAGAGTTGGTTATCGTACAACAGACCGAATTACTTAATGCACTGCAGCACAAAACAACCCGATGGGGTTTACCGTACTGATCCCGATTATTTTTTTATCTAAAAAAGAGTCACTATTTATTAAAAATATACATTCATTACAAATACGTTTTCGAGCCGCATACGTACGCAATACGAATAAACAAATGTCGTATATATTTTATATTACTCATTTTTTTAATATCAAAATTTATTACTGTAGAACCGTTGGTGGCCACATGCGGCCACCTTAGCCACACATGCGAACCACTGCTCAACACCTCGTTTTTATTAAGAGATTCGATAGGATGGGTGGAAAAATTGTAAATATCACAGCCTCAAATCTGTATCGATTGAAAAATATGCATGGATGTTTTTGTCCGGTGACTCAAACTAATGTATTGAATACGAGGAACGCCTTAGATCCTTGAGCAGTGATTCCTATGGATCCCCAGGGGTCCTTGTGACCGCTGAGGGGTCGATGGCAAATTAAAAATAATTTGGCGGTGCGTCGACAACGTCGGTAGGTTCGCGAAACATTTTCATTATTATGAAAGTTGAAATAAATATCAATAAATAAATTGATAGCGATTTGTTGGGTGTTGAACCATTTTGACAACAGATCCACCGACTCAGATGAATTCATACTAATACTGGAGCAATTTATTGTATCAATAACAAATGAGGAGCGGAAACCAATGTTTGAACAAGGATACCACAAATTCTGGTTACAAAAACAGATATTATTATCAATTTTATATCCTGCAGAAGCAGTTGATTGCTTTCCCGTCTTCCTATAAAGTAGAATGTGAATTTAGTGCAGTACAGTTATGAACCTGATCGTACTTAAGAAAACAAAATCCCATTTATTAATATTTACCATTCAAAACATCAAAATTAAATTAATAATTTTTCTATTTTGCAGTTATGTAGAGATATTTTACTTGGGGGTTCATGGTCAGGTTTTTGCTTTAAAAAAGGGTCCATGGGCATGATAAGTTTGGGAACCACTGCCCTTGAACATCGACCATTCGGCAGCAGGATGGGTATATGAAAACGTGTTTTGGGGCAGTCGTATTCTTCATATTAAAGATATAATATTTTTTTTCTAGGTGCATCTACTGGCGCCTTAATAGGCTCGCTAATACTTCCAGGTGTGGGGACGGCAGTAGGTCGTGCAATAGGTGGAGCTATCGAAAAAGCCGGAACAAATTATTCGATTAAAAGAATGGAATCAATACGTGATACCGGGGAAAGTATGGAAGACGAAACAAAAGATAATGTAACTAACAATACTGTAGCTTCATGAAAATGTTACCGGGGTTAACTTTCGGAGTTGTTGCAGCAGTATAATCAGAGACAAAAATTCATGAAGTTTTTTTAATTATGCGGTAACAAATATTGTACTATAGTATTACCAACATGACTTGACCGCAGCCGAATTTGGAACTAGAATTGTCAGTCTAGAATAAATTTCTCAAATTGCCATTTTACGAAAAATAAATATCTTGTCTACTTTCAATAATCGTCATTAAAAATTCAGTTTTGGAAATTATTGAAATTTCAGTTCTGATTGAGTATGACAACATTCCTTGCGTGACGGTAGCACCCTCACTAATGGCCAAGATAAATTATTACATCTATAATCAGATTGTTATAATTATTAAACGAATGTTACTGTCATTTCATAATAAGAATGTAACGCTATGATATTTTGTATAATGTTTGTACCTTTACAAAAAAGTAATGTTAGTGGACCGAGGGATTCCAAATTTTGGGTTTAGTGGTCCGTGGTGTGGTTAAAGAACCTAAAGGACCTAAAGGTTGGTGACTGTTTAAAGGTCACAGGATGAGAATTTATTAGTGATCGTATTATATTAATATTGCGGTTTTTTTTTGAATAGCTTAATTTGGATCGCGAAAACATATTTCGAAAAGCATATTAAGAAGAGCTCAATTTGACAAACTGATTCGGCCGAACAGTTAAATCCTTTTTTTGTTATTTGAATATATTAATATATTGTAACTATTTTTTTAACTACACAGAACTACAAGTATGTTTATTTTCTTATCAGTTGTGTTGGGAATTATCATATGCGGATAATTAGACTATTGTTTTTATATTTGAAATTAGCTTTTACCGGAAGTGGAAGATGACGGTAATTTTCAATACATTGCTATACGTTTTATATAACGACGAAAATCGAATTGCTAAAACAATTTCATACCTTTGTCTACAACAGATCGTTCATTTATGGTGCCAGTTTCAAATGATTGTATCTGCAAAAAATCAGAATTATGTTTTATAATTACTTATGTTATTTTATTGTATCAAATCGATAATAAAAAATATTTTGCGTGCATCGGTGTTTTTCATTTCCTTTGCAGCATTTCTACAATCTCATTTTATAGACGATACATATTGTGAATGAATGAAAAGTATTTTTACATAGAACTGCTCAGTTGGGTATTGTTTATTCAGTACAATGTTATAATATTCTCGGAAGACAGGAACTTTGCTAGATGGATGGTGTGGGGTGTTGTAAGGATTTCCACTGGAGTAGCAAGGGAAGGGGCGGCATGTTTTCATGGCATGTAATAAACATATATTTTTTATCAGTGCAGAATAATGCAAGCTATATTCCATTCAACATGTTTTCTTCTGTAATAGTTTATTTATTCCATCGCATTGTATTTTCAATTAAGAAAATAATTTATATTTTTAGTAGCGAGTCAAACGCTTATTGCAAGAAAGATAAGCGAAATAAAATTGGACATATCGGCATTTGATTAAAACTATTCATCCTATCAGATTCTGAATGTCATTAATAGTTTGAACATTTTTTCGTATGTTTATTTTCGTAAGTTATTTGCAATCATTACATATTGGGTAAAATGACTTGAAATACTATATGTACGCATTTTTTGATGGATTTTGACAAAATGTAGACTTATCGGTTTTTGCTTATCAACGCTTAAAGAAATAACGACTCAGGTGGTAAAAATAATTTTTAGTTTTCTCTCGATATTCTCGATAATTATCTTATATCTCGCGTAGAAACCTTTCCTATAACCAGGGTTGCCAGATTTCTAAAATCACAGATCGGGACGTTCACTATTCTGAACGATAAAAAAAGAAGTCAAAGAATTAAGATAGAATTAAGAAAAAATAAGTAATTATAATATGTAAATAAGTACATATCGACTGTGGAAAGGAAAAAGAACATAACCCACACACTAAAAATATTGTGGATAGCGCAATAGCGTGACGATTGAAAAAAAAAATATTTTGAAAAGGCGGAGGGAAAAGTCCTTTTGCCTTTCTAAAGTCGATATATTAAATATACTGTATTAGCACGTCTTGTGTGAGTTATACACAATATTTTTGGGCGTGGGTTAAGTCCTTTTTCCTTTCCACAGTCGATTTGTATACAGAAGAGACATATAAAATATAGTCACATAGTAATCCGCAGGAATCACAGTTATAACAGTTTTATTAAAATTATTTTCCGAGCTTTTAGCTTGTTTCAAAATGTGTTTGCCATCATTGCTCGATAAAAATTAAGCGAGCCTCTTTACATTTCTGTAGATAAACAGATTTTGTTAAGTCGAGATTTTCAGAGGCAATGCGTGACTCGGGATTTGTCTGTTGAACTCGGGACAGTCCCGCTCAAATAAGGAAGTCTGAACACCCTGCTTTAAACCTAATCAGAATGTGGGATTAAATAAAATTATCTAGACGCTTTACCGGGGTATCCTTTTTATTGTTCAATGTCTTATAACGTTATAAATTGATTAGGAATAATACAAATAATATTGATATAAAGTTATCAATAGCCAATTATATGTCATGATGAATTGGTTATTAAATTAATATTTTATTGCTTATCTGTAAAAATATTTATATACATTACAAGATTTGAAAATAAGGAACCAAATTCCTGATACTTGTTTTACAGAAGACAAGAATTTAGACATTCGTCGCTGAAATAGGCATAGTTGATGCTTATCTGACATGCTAGTTGAATTTTAATATCGTAAGATAAATTTAATCAATTTATTAAGTTAAAAATACATACCACTGTAGTAGCTGGGCTTGAAGCAGCGGTGGGCGTACAAAACCTTAACAAGGGGCTCGCTTAATCTCAGAGCTATTCGCGGTGTTCAGCAAATAGTCCTTCTCAAAACTGTGTAAAGTTACGGTAAAAGGGGAAAAAATTTGCACTTGTGAAGTATGAAATATAATCGTTCAAAGCATCATCCACAAAAATGTAGAGTTGAACATCTGGAAGCAATATATATCAAATATCGGCGTTTTTAAACATTGTTAGACTAGAGATAAAAAAACGGCTAGGTCCCATTTATTATTCCACACATTACATTCCGCAAAAAACAAATTCTTTCTCTAAAAATAAAGTTATCCCACGTAATAAAATATATTGTAACATTGAAGAAATATATTACACTTACGAAAAAATATTCTCACATAGATAAAATAGTTTTCACTCAATATAAATACTCACACTTTGAAATCGATAGTTGCACGAAGCTGTAATGAAATGTTACTTATGCTTCTACCCTATATTTAGGCCGCCTATATTGTCTTTGCTCCATGCATTAGAATACATTACACAAACCACACCAGACCAACTCTAACATAACCTACTACAACATTACCCACTTATGTTAAAACAATCCGTTTGATGAAGTGGAAACTGTTAAATGAAAGTTTGAGTGTACTAAGTTAATACTATCTAATCCAAAGTGCAAACTATCTCACCCAAAGTGCAATTATTTATAACCCATTTACCCGAAATAAATGTATTTTACGATAGATTTCCAAGGTAACAAAGTCTTATATTTCATTACACATTTTAACTATTTACAGAAATTTCAGTTAGGTATTGATACGATCTGGCAATATTGTTTTTCTTAATTCAACAAGGGGCTCGTCGGTATAGGTCAAATTGAATAAGGGGTTCACTCGAGCCTCTCCGAGCCTCCTCCATCCCACCATTGGCTTGAAGCAAGTATTTCGTTTGTTTCTAAGCAAATATTATAAAAAAAAATTGCTAATTATTAGTAGTGATGCTAAAGATTTTATAAAAAATGAATCCTGTTCGACCTTTGACTTTATTTAGAGCACCTCAGAGGTTTAGCCACTCTCAACGTTGACGAAATTGCGAAAGCTTCGTATGAATGCATGTCTATAAACATTTTTTTATTTTAAAATAAAAGATTGTAACACAGATCTTATGAGGTATATGATTTTAAATGTCAGTTTTGGTAGAAGTGTTTACAATTGTTGTTGAATTCTTCTTGTAGCAGGGTATTTTTTCTAAGAAAGTAGGCCAGGCGTTTCATTAACCTTCCCGTTACCATAGGCGCACCAAGATTGCCATACGAGTTTACAATATTAATATCTCGCTTATTAGGTTTTACATAAATTTAGGATTTTAGCTATTTGTCGATAAAATAGTTATGTAATAAAGTTAAAATAAATAAGTGGTTCGGTTCAATGTTTTCATCATTAAATTAATAAAATTACAAAACTCTGATGACAATATTATTCCGAACTCAATGAAAGTGATAGCGATATATAAAATTCTATACGCAAGAGTGACGCACGATATATATTGTTAAGTTGAGACAAAGCGAGAAATGGTATTAGTTAGAGGGAGAAAGGACCGAGTGCATCTTCGCTTGCAGTTATTTTTTTATGCAGCGGCATATGGTGGAGTTACTATCTCTATCACACAACCTCACTTGTATATGAGCAAGTAGGATACAAGAGTTTACGCCCGCAAGCCCTTGTATCTCACTCGCACTCTTCACTTTACATGTGATTGAGCGAGAAAGAGAGAACGGCACGTCACTCGCTTGCTTGTTTTGTTATAATATGAGTCAACTCGTCACATTTCAAACGAACTGTATAAAACAGAAGCGAGACATGCCTGCACTTAATGTGACGTGCTTTTTCCACGTCGTCCATATATCGATTATATTACATGAACATATGTAAATTGCAAGCTATAGACATAAAATAAAGTGTAAAACGATAACAGTATGATATTTAAAAACAGAATAACTCTTTTAAAGCGATGAATTAGCTTTAAAATGCTCAATACATGACCAAGTTCAAGTGACACAGCCTGTGTCGACCACGTCTGGTAAGGTGATTTTTTAGCACGGACTGGAAAAGGTTAACAGATATAGAGAAATTTTATTTACGTTAAATGTCTGATTTCAAATCAATGTATTAAATTAAGAGGTTACTTTGTTATACCGACTGGAAATGGAGAATATAAAAAAATTTTGCTGATTTTTTGGGCCGCATTAATTTCTATATTAGGACGCGAGTTGCTCACGCCTAGTCTAATCCATTGATCTTTAGTTTCTTTTCGCGCGTCCATATGATAAAATCCAAGATGCGGCAACAAAAGAATTATATTGGTGAAATTAGACAGAAACTTTTTTCGAAATTTGTTGATGGGCACCCGTGACATATATTCCAGACAAGAAAGTCTATGGTTGTTTTTATTTGTATAAATACCTACTGATAGTGATATTATCCATGTTATATAATTAAGCAATTTCAACGATCCCTCTACAAAAGATAATCTTACTGATATGGTATCATGCTTATGGATTAGATCCTTTCCAGGTATTCCATAATAAACAGACAGTCAGTCGGCTTACAATTTCTAATATTACATGTTTTCCCATTCCATTTCACATGCAGAATTCACTGCTCACTTGCTGCACCGTTGCACTGCCGTATTTTTTTTTATAATATAACTCTTAAATTTTTCAATAATTTTAATTTGACCTTCAAGAACGCTTGGATTTTGGTAAGTTTCACGTTATTTTGCTGATGTCTTGGGCTGGTCAACTTCGCAATTATGATTTTTTACCACGAGAATAGACAAAATAATATAACCTGCGCAGCATAAATCTGTGATGTTATATTGTGCATACTGTGACGAAATGTGATGATGGGGGAGAAGATGGGTAAAGAAATGGTTAAAACCGTTTGAGGTCATTTATGGACTAACCATTGAGTTAATCATTAACTTCGTTGATTAATTATAATTTTAATTGTTACATACATTGATACACGCACGAAATACGCACTGCGGCGGGGCTGATTCGCAGGAAACTGACAATAGGTCATGGAAAGAATAGCATGAAACTGACCAATCGACAATTACGCGAAAACAAGTTTGGATGTTCTCCTAAAGGTGTTTCGTATTAAATTGATCAAATTCTTTCAATAATATTATGAATCAAACAAGAATTATTAGCTATGAGCGATTAATGTCGTATATATCGAATGAAGCGAAAAACGCGTTCCTCGCCGCAATACAAAAACGTTGCGACGCGGAAAACGTGTCCCCCGGAGCTAAGGTGTTATGTTGAACCATAGGGTTCATGTTTTTGAATATAATAAAGTTTTGTTTGAAAGTAACACAAATTATTTACAGATAATGGATAAATCTCAGAAAGATCCAAAGATTGAAAAAGAACTCTTTATTGATGTTGAATTATTTGATGATTGCAAAAATGAAAGCATGTGTGTCAACGTGCCAGTTTCTGGAAGCAAACTACGGAATTTTTTGAAGCGAGTTCGTTTTCATCTGAAAAAGTTTTCCACAACAGAGTCTGTTCACCAGACCAGTAAATCCGAGAAAAGCAAGAATGAGACGAACAATGATCATTCAGAATGTTTGCAGATTGATCAGGTTAATCAATTTTATGTAACTTTTTTTTCGGTTGATTGTAATTATTGCGTTGCTGGACCTGTGGTGGACGATGTGCTATTCGGTTGCTGTGTCATTTATTGACACTCAGATGAAATGATTTTCAATCAATGCATGGATTTGTCACTTTTGATGCTAAGTGTCAAATCATAGCATTAACATTTATAAGAATTAAAAATCCTAAATGTATAATATTGGATATTTTCCCATTTCATTTCACACTCAAAATTCAATCACAAACCTTGTTGTTATAACATGCAATGTGTGAAAGTTTTTTCAACTCTCTGAAGTTTTTAATAATTTTAATTTGACCTCCAAGATCACTTGGATTTTTGGGTTTCGAGTTATTTCGCTGATGTCTAGATTAGTCAACTTTGCAATTATGTTTTTTTACCATGGTAATTAGAAAAACTAACTGAGTCAAATTAATATGAACTTAATACTGAAATTAATATAAATCTATGGCGTTATATTGTGACGGCCCCTTATGTTAATCATTGATTACGCTGATTAATTATAATAACCAAATAGAGTTTTTTGAATGTAGCAAAGCTTTGTTTGATAACAAAAATTATTTACAGATAATGGATTCATCCCGGAAGGATGCAAGGATTGAAACAGGATTCATTATTGATGTTGAATTATTCGATGATTGCCAGAATGAAAGCAGGTGTTTTTGCCTGTCAACTTCTGGAAGTAAAATACGAAATTTTTTGAAGCGAGATCTTCCTCATCTGAAAAAAGATTCCACAACAGAGTCTGTTCACCAGGCCAGTAAATTCGATAAAAGTAAAGATGGGACACACAATGATCATTCAGAATATTTGCAGATCGATCAGGTTAACTATCCAGATTAAATTTGATGAAGAATTTTTTCGGTGAATTGTAATAATTACTAAGCTGAACCTGTGGTCGATGTGGTCGAGTGGTCATTCATTTACACTTTCATTAAATTTTTTTTAATCAATTTATACATCTGTCACTTTTAGTACTACTTCTAGGAGGGGATGGGTAGACAAATAAATTTTGATGATTTGTGACAAAGGGCGGAGGGGAGATGTGGTAGGAAATGAGATGTCATAAAATATTTGCGAAGACTTTCGTCATTGGTTTTCTGATAGATGATCGTGTCGACGGTTATTAAAAAAAAATACTAAGGCAAGATTAAGGGGATCAAAGATTTTGCGACTAAATATGACGATGCGGGAAGCGATGGGTCAAAAAATTGCTAAAATCGTTTGAGGTCATTTATAGACAGACGGCCACTGATGTTCATCATCATTGATTATGTTGATTAATTATACTTTTAATTATTGAATGCATTGATATTGGGTTGAACCAGATAGCGTTTATGTTTGTGAAAATAATACAAATTATTTACAGATAATGGACGTATCCCGGAAAGATCCAAAGATGGAAAAAGGACTCACTATTCATGTTGAATTATCCGATGAATGCCCAAATGTAAACAGGTCTGCATACGTTTGTGACGGAAAAAATGAATTTCTTTGAAAGTGTTAGTTCTCATCTGAAAAAGAATTCCACAACAGAGTCTGTTCACTAAGCCAGCAAATCCGATAAAAGCAAGGATGAGACGAACAATGATCATTCAGAATATTTGCAGATTGATCAAATTAACTATGGAGATTGAATTTATGGAATTTTTTTCGGTTGATTGTAATGATTGCTTAGCGACTAAGCCTTTTCGAAATTTATGTCAGGGTACCCATGGCATAAATATATTCCAGCCGAGAAAATCCATGGTCATTTTATTTGTATAAACACCGATAGTGATATTATCCGTGTTGAAGAAATAAACATTTTCAAGGATGCCTCTACTAAAGATAATCTTACTGATACCACATATTGATATAGATCTTTTACAGGTAATCCAGAATAAATAGACAGTCTACTTTCAATGTACATTTTAATTTTTTTCCCATTCCATTTCACATAAAAAAATCAATCACTATCGTTGTTGTAATGAGATAACGTTTCAAAGTGTTACGTTATTCTATAACGTTATCCAATATTTTCGTCGTGTTAAGTATATTTTTACGACTTCTCGAGAATTGTGAGTCATTGAAGACAAAACCGCACCGTTGTCAAACGATTGTCGAATATATTTGTCAGATAGAAAATTAATATAAAAATAAAAGGATAATAAGTAAATAAATAACATTTCAGAAACGTTATCGGTTATTATAAAGTTATAGAATGTTAAAAAAATGAAAAATTGAATCGTTGTTATAACGTTATTTGGAATCGTTACGTTACGTTTCCCATCCCTGGTTATAACATGCAATGTTCAAAAGTTTTTAACATTACCTTCAAGAACGCTTGAATTTTTGGTAAGTATCACGTTATTTCCCTGATGGGCTGGTTAACGTCGCAATCATGATTTTTTACCGCGCGAATAGACACAATCCATCGTAGTCAAATTAATATGAACTGCGCAGCATACATCTGTGGCGTTATGTTAAATATTAAAATCTGCGTTTTTTGTAATATTTGATTCATTCTCACAATTAAATATTTGTTAGCAATATTCGGTATGCTAGTCATTATCCATTGAATAAGTGTATTGTCCATTAGGATTTATCCATTTAATTTGAATTTTTGATAACTTACCGAGGTTCATATTTCTTCTCATGTATGCTAAAGTAAATCTGACATATCAATTTCTGGCATAACGCCACATAAATAAAAATTATTATTTATAATGATTTCAGTGTATTGATAATCATCATATTTATTTATTTTCACGACAATATTTTGATTTGGCTTCAACTGGTTTGAGGTTCGAAGCATTATAGTTGTTTGAACACATGAAAACTCTCAACGTTGATTGATAATTCCCTATTCATCGTCCTCGTTTTTTAACAAATAAAAATTACACCTCCAAATACACGTACCTTTTATTTGATGAAAATGATCACTTTTAAAATAGCATTCAACTAGAATTTTCAAATACTGTTTCAAGACAATCATTGACAACATAATCAAGTATTTAGCGACCGTCCATGTAAATATAACATCACTTTCTAGGAGGGGTAGGGGTCAAATAAAGTGCGGTGATTTATGACGAATTGCGGAGGGGGGATGCAAAGGATGTCAAAGATTTTGTGACGAAATGTAACGATGTGGGGAAGGATACGTCAAAAAATGGCTCTTTGAGTTAATTTATGGATGGCCCGTTATGTTAATCTTTGATTACCGTTGATTAATAATAATTTTAATTGTTTAATGCATTAATATTAAATTTAACCAGATAGAGTTTATGTTTTTGAAAATAACACAAATTATATATTAAAATAGATGAATGAAAATGGATTCATTATTGATGTTGAATTAATCGATGATTGCCAGCGTGTGTTTTTTATGTCAGTTTTTCAATAAATTTATGGATTTGTCACTTTTTGTGCTAACTGTAAATGCAAAGCATTACAATTTATGAGAATAAAACACCGATTTTGTACTAATTCCATTGAACATGCTTCGTTCAATTGAAAATGCTCGAGATGAGTAGAACCCGTCCTGATCATTATATAAAATTGTGGAATTAGTACAAAAAATTGTATTTGAAAGAATGGATGTTTGTCATGCACATTTACTCCTCCCGCTCATTTGATCCTTAAAACGGGAATTAGCGAGAGCGATTAGCTTTCTACAAATCCCGTCCTAGACCCATCCTTCCATCTCTACTACATTTAAAAGATTGCTTATCGGTTAAAATATTTATTTTGGTTTTAGTGAATACCCGGCATGCGTTGCAATGATACTGAAAAAAAGAAAGTGTTTGCGTTTGAATTCTGTTTATTGAAGTGCTTTTGGATACACAATATTTTTGGTTTTTCTGTCTGGTGCGTACATGAATAAGTCAGAAGGTTTTCCAACGCATGCAATCGTCCATGTGAGAAGCATAGATTTTCCAAAATTTATTCCACACAGTTGTATCGATTGTCCTTGTGCTTTGTTGGTGATGATTGCAAATGTGAGTCGCACCGGAAACTGCAGACGTTTGAATTCGACTGGCATATCGGTGGGAATCCTCGGATGCGTGGCAGCAGTACATCTTCCCTCTTTAAATTTTCCATTTGAGACTGGCAATTGGAATTTAACAATTAATACCACTTGTAATGCCAGATACGAACTGAATTGTCGCTGTTTGTATTTATTTGATTCTTTTTTTGCAGATTTTTTCTCTCAGAAACCTTCACGGATATGCGTACAATAACTCACAAAAGTTTCATCACAATCGGATGAACAGTATAGGAACGCATACCGAACAAACAAACAAATAATCAAACATTCATTTTTATATATATAGATTTATATATATGGCAAGATTTGAAAATAAAGAACAAATTGCTGATACTTTTTTTTTGGAGATGACGAGCATTTTTGCCATACGTCGCTGAAAAATGCTTGATTGATTCTTGTCTGACACGCTAGTTGAATTTTCAGAGCGTAAGATAGGTTTAATCAGTATACAAATTAAAAATACGTTACACTCAAATACTTACAAAAAAATTAATATCACTAGAATTATAGAATAATCTGAATTGCCACACACATATCATTCCAAAAATAGTTATGACGCCGTTTAAACGTTAAAGAATCAATACAATACTTTCGCCACTGTAGTAGCTGGGCATGAAACAGCGGTGGGCTGCAACGTTAACAAGGGGCTCGCTTAATCTCAGAGCTATTCGCTGTATTCAGCAAATAATCTTTTTTCAAAACTGTGCACAATTACGGTAAAGTGGAAAAATGTTCACGTGTGAAGTATGGAGGATAATCTTTTAAAGCATCATCCACAAAAATGTTGCGTATTATATCGAATAACATGTGAAACGTATATCGAAGAACATATATATCGTATATCGGCCTTTTTAAGCAGTGCTAGACTACATCCAAAAAACGGCTATGTCTATTTTATTATGCACTCGAAATAAATGTATTTTACCATAAATTTCCAAAGGTAACAAAGTCTTATATTTCCTAATACATGAAGGCATCAACATAAATTGCAGTTAGGTACTAATTTTATCTGAGAATATCGTTTTTTATTAATTTAACAAGGGGCTCACCGGCTTAAGTCAAATTTAGAAAACAGATCTCGTAAGCCTCTCCGAGGCTCCTCCAGCCCATCCCTGGTTTGAAGTAAGGATTTCGTTTCTTTCTAAGCGAAAAGTATGATAAAAATTTCCAATGACCATTTGGTATATTTGAAAAATATCTGGTAGTAACAAAAATATTCATTGACAATTACTAGTAATAGTGCTAAATTCAGAATGGGAGGTCTTTGTTGATTTAATATTCCTTATCATATAATTTTCTGTTGTGGTATTGTGGTTGAGTTGTGGCTGTCGGAAATTTATGTTTTATAAATGTTAATATTAAATACATTCAGTAGCGTGCTGTCAATATAGCCAAAATGACACATATTCAGAGGGGGGATAATAATGGACAAAAGTTCTTGTAAATGTTTTATTCGTTATTTGCAAAACTAATCCTGTTCGACCTTTGACCATACAAGAGCACCTTTTCCCATGTCCGCTCCCATTGTGGAGCATATCGTCTCCTAATGGAGGTATTTTAACAGAATTTTTCTTCGAGAACTGCTTGTTCCTCAGTTGCTCGACCTCTCTTTTTTCGAAGAGAGTAGGGATAGAAGGATAGGGCTAGTGGTTAGCTAATCGCTCTCGCTACGGAACGTGAGGATGGGATGGGTGGGAGGGAGGACTCAGACTACGAACAGAAATCCATACAATCGATTGAGAGGTCAATCTTGAATTGATCGATTGAAAAATAACAAAATATTAATGGCTTTTTGGGACGCGGGTTGGTCACGTCTGGTCCAATCCATTGAGCTCATTGTATCGCGACCAAATGACGCCTGATAAAATTCAAGATGCGGCAATGAGACCCTAGACAAAGGGTCCATACCACTGGTCGTCAACCTGATCCGTATCACCCACTAGTGGTCGGTTAACGTTTCCATGGTGGACGGTGGGTAATTTATCTTTTTTTGTCTGTTTTTATCGCAACCATCTGTTAACATCAGACAATTCGCTACACTAACCCGACGGCCAAGACTTGGAGTGGATAGGGATAAGGTCTATTTGTCCTTTTTTCTACCTTTCTTGCTTATATCCTAATAAAACAAAATAGTTGTTCTATTCTGGTTGACTTTCGACTTGTTTGTTTGTAAACATAGTACCTAGATAGATTTGAGGGAGTAAACGTCCCTCGTGAAATTGAACCAGACATTAAATATTTAGTCTCAAAGCATCAGGCTCAATGTTCTTATGAGTCATTTAATATAATTTAAAAAACGATAATAAAGAAGTTCTTGTTTTTCAGTTGACACTATTTCTTTACTATGTAAATATGCTCTTTCTACAAAAGATTTCTTTTCAAATCTTTCATCTTCTAGAAATTATTGCATCCTTACTCGATAGAATTATTGCAATGTTGGTGGGCGATAGGTATAAAATGGTTGACTACCACTGGTCTATACCATGGATTTTAATCAACAATTTCAAGAAGAAATTATATTGGTAAACTTTGACAGACAACCCTTGCAAAATTTATTGGCGGGCACCCATGGCATATATTCCAGCCAAGAAAATACATGACTGGTTTATTTGTCTGAACACTGATAATGATATTATCCTATCCGAGTTATAAAAATAAATAGTTTCAACGACCCCTCTACAAAAGATAATCTTACTGATACTAGGGCATCCGATCCCTGACCCTTTTTACGATCCCGGGATTGCGCATTAAGTGTAATGTAACGTGTTAAATTGTAGATTTAAAATTGAATTTGTATCCATCATTGCTTCAATTAAAATGTATATATGATTAAATATTTTTTTTGGGCATTTGATTGGTTTTTTTGTTGATTTAAAATCAGACCGACAGAAGAAGAGAAAAGTAATTGAGAAAAAAACAATGATAAAAATTTCAATCTTGTCTTTCAAAAATCAGTCAATCTTGCTGTACTAGCAATATTGATATCATTTAAGACATCGAGTGTGAGTGCTTGATGGAATTTCAATATCAAATTTGAATTGTTGAGATTTTGTACATTTCCATGTATTTCATCACTTACGACCCGGGTTTCGCCTTTCGGCGTCTTCAGGCATTCGAGCACACGAATGAACTCGAACTGACCTGACTGGAAATTTACAAAATCTCAACAATACAAATTCCATCAAGCACCCTCAGTCGGTGTCTTAAATGAGCAAAATAATTTTACATTTTATTTTATTTATTGCTTTACCAAATCGTATCCAAAAAGAGGACATGTCCTTCAATTTGATTTAAAAATATTGTCCTCCATTTCAAATTGGTTAAGAGCGGCTGTTACGAAATATGAGAAGGAGGGAGACTTTAGGTATTGTAAAAAAAATTTGTAGATTGACAAACTGAGGTACACGTTGCAGTTAATCAGGAAATTTTAATTTGATGTATGAATTATTTTTTAGCATTTATAGTGAATTCCGAAATCCCGAGATTACGGGATTGAATAATTAACCGGGATCCCGGAATATCGGGATTGGAAGCCCTAACTGATACCATGTATCGAATGAGATCCTTTATAAGTACTCTAGAATAAATAGACAGTCGGTTTACAATTTCTAATATAAAATTTGGTCCCTTTCCCGCACAGAACTCAATCACTATCGTTGTTGTTATAACATGCAATGTTTGCAAGTTTTTTTTATAAAAGGAGTTTAAAGTTTTTAATAATTGTAATTTGACGTTCAAGAACGCTTGGATTTTTGGTAAGTTTCACATTATTTCGCTATTGCATGGGCTGGTAAACTTTGCAATTATGATTTTCTACCACAGGAATAGACAAATCCAGTGCTTTTTTTTTTTTGAAAAAGGTACCGGAACTCTCTTCATGTTAAGCTTTTTTACTACATAAACCTAAAAACTATATTCAAATATCATTTAAATGAAATTTAAAGCAGCTTTTACTATTTAGACATGTTATATCTAAAGATAAAAAAATAATCAAAAACAAACATTTTATTTGAAATATACAACTAAGACTAAATTTAAAATAAAATTGTAAATACATACATAATGTATATATTTATGTATTTTAATAAAAGTTTTATAGTGATTTCCTGAGTTTTGTCCAATTCTCGTCTGGCAAATCGTCTCTTTTCCTTTTCTTGGTGTTAGTGTATATGGCTGAATGTTTTCCTTTGAGTAACCACCGGTCGACATGCATGCTACGGAAACTAAATATTTTTGTAAATGATCTGTCATCCGATAAAAATTAAGAGACTGGAGTAATAATTCATATATTCCTTTTGCCGTTTCCTTGTTAAGTTCAATCAAGTCCAAAAATAAATTAATCGGTGAATATATTTCAACACTTTCGATAAAGCATCGAACATACACAATGAGGGTGGTTTTTTGGCTTATGGTGGTAGGCTCGTCGATTATCAATGAAATTATATTTTTCGATTGAACAATTTCGTTAAATAAATTTTTTCTCATTTCATCACATATATGATTTACAATGTAAATGCATGTGTTAGTCGAACGGAGAATATGACCCATTTCGATTCCACTTAGTTCTTGGAGATTAATTTCACTTTCAAACATATTGAATGATTAATTTTCCTTTGCTACTTTATATGCAGTTCGAAAAATGTTTGCTGTTATTACTTTTTCGCGAGATAATGATTTAAAAAAAATGTTTTCAATCTGCTTTTTTTCGGCTTCAGAAATAATTTTTAACGCTGCTTTGTGTGCAACAGACCTCTGATTTCGAATTTTTTTTCGAAATGCCCTCAATTGTAGTTTCCTCTCTTTCCCAGAATAAGTGATTAGATTATTGGCCCATTCTTTGGAAATTATCATTCCCATCGTCGTTTCAGTTCCAAGAGATCCAACGTTTCTGCAAACTGTGCAGCCAAGTTTCATTTTGTGTATGTTCAACCATTCGTTTTTTGAGCAAAAATAGTTTTTTTGATCAAATGACCAGCAGTCCGGCCAATCGTTTTGACTTCAACCGTGCTCCTCAAGATCAGCTTGAGATGATTCAGGAACATTAACTTGTACCGATATTTCCATATTTTCTGTCGTCGTTTCTATTATTGTTTTGGACTTTTTATTAGCGGAATCGGCGGTTGAGAAGTAACAGGAATTTTTTCATTTTTAAACTTGGGGTTAAAATTTTGCACTAAAAAATAAAGAAAATGAAAATAATGACGTCAAATTTATGTAAAAGTAAGTAAATAAAACGTTCTGAACATTGACAATCGCTAAGCAAGTGCATTCAATCACAAAGTCATACGTTACTGGCCGTTATCAGTCCTTGACCACGAGTGGCCAATGGGAACGTGGACAAGTCCCCTTCTCCCTCGTCGCCACAGGAGAACGCCAATTACGAATCTATCCACATCTCATCCGGTTCGTTACAATACCATTTTTTATCATTTTGACAAATTATATAAATATAGATTGTAATTATGTAAGCGCAAACATTGTTTCGTCTAATTGATTTTGAAAAAAAATAAAAAATACTGTGAAAAGAGGTGCCGGAACGTCGTTCCACCGCGTTAAATGGAAAAAAAGTGCTGGACAAATCCATCATAGTCAAATTAATATGAACTGCGCAGCCTAAATATTTATCAACAATATTCGGTATGCTAGTCATTATCCATTGAATAAGTGTATTGTCCATTTAATTTGAATTTTTGATAACCTACCATGGTTCATATTTCTTCTCATGTAAGCTAAGGTAAAACTGACATATCGATTTCTGCCAGAATGCCACAGAAATAATAATTATAAGTCATAATGCTTTCAGTATGTTGATAATCGTCATAATTATTTATTTTCACTACAATATTCTGATTTGGCTTCAACTGGTTTGAGGTCCGAAGCATTTGTTTGAACACATGACAACCCTAACCGTTGATTGAAAAATCCCTATTTATCGTTCTTGTCTATAAACAAATAAAATTACAACTCCAAAAACATGTAAAACATAATCAAGTAATTAACGGCCGTCCATATAATATACATGACATCACTTTCTAGGAGGAGATGGGTATCAAATAAAGTGTGATGATTTATGACGAAAAGCGGAGGGGGATGTGGCAGGAAGTAAGATGCCATAAAATAGTTTCAGAGGTCAATTATTAAAAAAAATTACTGGCAAAATTAATGGGGTCAACAATTTTGCGACGAAATATGAGGGTGCGGCAGAGATTGGTCAAAAAATGGTAAACATCGTTTGAAGTCTTGAAGGACGGCCACTTATGTTCATCATGGATTACGTTGATTAATCATTATTTTAATTGTTTAATACATTGATATTAAGTTGACCCAAATAGAGTTTATGTTTTTGAAAATAACACAAATTATTTACAGATAATGGATGAATCCCGGAATGATCCAAAGATTGAAGAGGGACTCACTGTTGATGTTAAATTATCCAATGAATGCCAAAATGCAAGTGTGTGTGTGAAAGTGCCAGTTTCTGGAAGCAAAATGGGGAATTTTTTTAAGGGAGTTCGTTCTAATCTGAAAAAGGATTCCACAACAGAGTCTGTTCGCCAGACCAGTAATTCCGATAAAAGCAAGGATGAGACGCACAATGGTCATTCAGAATGTTTGCAGATCGATCAGGTTAACTATTCAGATTACATTTTATGTAGCGTTTTTTTAGTTGATTGTAATTATTACTTACCTAGATCTGTGGTTGACTGGTCAAGAGGTCGACGATGTGCTGTACGGTTGGGGTGTCATAAATTAGCACTAAAAATGGGAATTAGTGAGAGCGATAACCTGACTACTAGTACTGTCCTAGACTCACCCAACTTTCTTTACTACCTTTAAAAGATAGATCGATCGACTGAATATCAACTATTTCTCGTAGAACAATTTCTCTTGACATACGTCCATAAGACAACATATGCTCTACGATGGGAGTGAACATGGCTAAAAAAACGCGGCCATCCAGATCGGGGATCGGCAGTATTAAAATTGTAATGATATTGTATTCAAATCCCAGTTGTTTTATTTTAAAAATCCATAAAGGTTTTTGATTTATGTAATTAGTGTAACATAGTTTCATCAGCTCCAATTAATATCAAATGCTTTTACGGTTAATTTTAAATTCACTGTCTAATGTACTGGCTGCTAGAGTTTTTATGTTTTTGATTTATCGGTCAATACGTTTCATGGCAACATAAATAATAAAAACACAATGCACTAAATGACAAATATTATCTGATTTTAGGAGGAATTGACCACACATAATGCGCTCGATAACAATGAAAACTTCGAAGAAAAAGAAGGCGACGAGTCTCGAGATGATGTCACAGTAAAAAAAGAAAAAACTTCAGGTAAAAAATTTACATTTGGCCTTAAACTAAAAAGAGACAAAAGCGGCGCCAAAAAAACAAAAATTTGCTTGGGAGTTGGCACGTCTGACACCGAATTGAAGCTCGATCAAGCGGAAAGTAAAAGCAGATCTGATCAAATTACCCAATCGGTTGACCAATCAGTTGAATTCGAAATTAAAAATACAGAAAATGGCGTTGACGTTAATTTAAGTGTTCCAACTGATTGCATAGTAGATATGGTGAAAAAACAATTTGATTTAGGAAAAGTCGATGATTTTGAAGAAAAATACACGAAAGGGTCAACTGCGACCAGCATCAAAAATAAAGTCAAGAATAAATTGACGTTCGGCATTAAGTTTAAAAAAGATAAAAAAGGAAATATTCTTGAAGAAAAAACTATACCCACCAAAGTATTGAATGAAAAGACGCATGGAAAAACTGAATGTTCAGATGAAGAAGAAAACAACAGTTTTCTGGAAGATGGAACGCCTGAGAGAGAATTGAAGCTCTGTCAAACGGAAAGTAAATGTATCTCTGATCAAATTACCCAATCGGTTGACCAATTAGTTGAATTTGAAATTAAAAATACTGAAAAAGGCGTTGACGTTAATTTGAGTGTTCCAACTGATTGCATAGTAGATATGGTGAAAAAACAATTTGATTTAGGAAAAGTCGATGATTTTGAAGAAAAATACACGAAAGGGTCAACTGCGACCAGCATCAAAAATAAAGTCAAGAATAAATTGACGTTCGGCATTAAGTTTAAAAAAGATAAAAAAGGAAATATTCTTGAAGAAAAAACTATACCCACCAAAGTATTGAATGAAAAGACGCAAGGAAAAACTGAATGTTCAGATGAAGAAGAAAACAACAGTTTTCTGGAAGATGGAACGCCTGAGAGAGAATTGAAGCTCTGTCAAACGGAAAGTAAATGTATCTCTGATCAAATTACCCAATCGGTTGACCAATTAGTTGAATTTGAAATTAAAAATACTGAAAAAGGCGTTGACGTTAATTTGAGTGTTCCAACTGATTGCATAGTAGATATGGTGAAAAAACAATTTGATTTAGGAAAAGTCGATGATTTTGAAGAAAAATACACGAAAGGGTCAACTGCGACCAGCATCAAAAATAAAGTCAAGAATAAATTGACGTTCGGCATTAAGTTTAAAAAAGATAAAAAAGGAAATATTCTTGAAGAAAAAACTATACCCACCAAAGTATTGAATGAAAAGACGCATGGAAAAACTGAATGTTCAGATGAAGAAGAAAACAACAGTTTTCTGGAAGATGGAACGCCTGAGAGAGAATTGACGCTCTGTCAAACGGAAAGTAAATGTATCTCTGATCAAATTACCCAATCGGTTGACCAATTAGTTGAATTTGAAATTAAAAATACTGAAAAAGGCGTTGACGTTAATTTGAGTGTTCCAACTGATTGCATAGTAGACATGGTGAAAAAACAATTTGATTCAGGAAAAGTCGATGATTTCGAAGAAAAATATACGAAAGAGTCAAGTGCGACCAGCATCAAACTTAAAGTCAAGAATAAATTGACGTTCGGCATGAAACTTAAAAAAGACAAAAAGGAAAAAGGATACGATGTTTAAGAATGAAGTAATAGGACCAAGTTATAGCGCGTTGTTCTTTCTACAACCCAATCCGTCGTTTCAGAGATATAAAATACATTTTTTTGTAGCATAGGTATATTGTAGTATGCAAATTATCTAAAAATTAAATAGACAACTCACCGTCAGTGTAACCTTCGTGGATGATTATTTTTGAGACATTACGAGTCTGGTGAGGTAACTCTTCATCGGGCTTCTCGAATTCCAAGCTCCCGCTCTGACAGTCACACCAGTGAGACCAAGAGTTTTGTCCAAGGCACACACCGCACTTGTCAAAACTACGCTGGAGTGGATGAGGGATCCAGCGCATAGATATTGGGAGATGATACCACCGTTCTGTTCTTCGCTTCTTTGGTGGTAGTGAAACATACATCGCTCATATCAAAACCTTACCTCGTATTCCACATCATCACATTTGTCAAAAATGACTTATATATCATTATATTCTGGAACAAATTGAGGAATATAACCTGATAAAATCTTGAAACCCAAATATTTTATTATAATATGGGTTGTTTTCTGAAATTCCTCTTATCCTCAATCGATAGCTGCAGCACCTCGTATATAGGATTACGTAGTTATTGTATATTTATTTCATTTTATATATCGTCGTTGTTCTTGGATAAAACACTAAATCGAAAAAATGACAAATTGAGTTAGTTATACCAAAATGTTCCTTATTTAAAACTCTATGGTATGAAAGAACAAATATACTTTGATTTAAAAACAGTTTTGTACAAACAAATAAAATGGAAAAGCTGTAGCATTTAAAACATTTGACAAACTTCAAAATTCAATTACTCAAAACTAGTATTTTTCAGTTAGTGTCTTGTTCCAGAACAACGATGATATTGTATATATTTTATAGCATGTATTATGCGATATATATCAAGCGTTCAAAAGCAAAAACTAATATGTCCACTTTGCAATGTTTGTAGTTAACGACGATAATTTATCTTTTTCACCTTGCTGTATTTAAATTAAGAAAATTATGCATTTTATTAGAAGTCTGCCAATCGCTAATTGCTGGTAAATATAAGCTAAATAAAATTGCGTATATGGGAATTTGATTGTAACTAACAGATTCTACATGTCATTTTTTTCGTATGCTTATGCAGTTTTTACAAGACATTTGCAATTATTACATATTGTGTACAACTTGAAATACTATAAATACGCATTTTTTGTTGGATTTTGACAAAATGTGGACTTATCAGTTTTTAAATTTAAAACCCCTCAAGAAATAAAGACTCAAGGTGGTAAATAATAATTTGTAAGATATTTAACGATGGTTGATTTCATGAGTTTCCTGGAAAAGGGGATGTACCTATGACAGAGATTACCTGGAAACTAGTAGATTTCGTATTATTCATAATAAACCGCTTGAAAAATAAATGTATGAAAATATCGAAACGGATTAGGATATATGTTCTAGTCCGTTGCTAATGATACAAATAACTTTTAAGTAAATGATTACTGGTTAGAAGGTTACTTGAATATGCTTATCGTCCATGGAAACTCTCCGAATCCTGCTTTATCGATTCCTCTAGCTTGCTCAGCAGTCGCTTCGTTCAAATGTCTCCTACCACACCCAATCCAACGTTTGGTTTCTCTAGTTTTAGCTGATAATACTGAAGATACGACGACGAGTAACCACTAATAGTAATAATCCGTTTTAAATCATCTTGGAGTGGAAAGTTAAATAAAATTTAGCAAATTTCAATCATTTCAGCGTGATGCGCATGTAAACATGCTCAAAATCTGTATAAATCAAACTATACGTTTGGCAAGGCTTAAATGAATAATACCTAACAAATTCGATTGAATTGTATGCAGTGAAATGCATATTGCGTTCAACATCATTTTTTTATCAAAATATTATGCCAACTGGAATTCATATATAATATAAAATAACAATCTTAGTGCTGCCCAGTAAAACTCGTGAAATATCGACAGTATAAAAGACTTTTCCTGCGAGGTGATTTCCACCTAGCATAACACAAAACAATATTAAATGAACCCATCAGCACAAACGCATGTAGCATTTGTACAACCAAAGTATTGAAAGTTGCGTCAAAATCATCTGGTTAATACACTCAGAACAACCGCAAAAAATTTGACGTTCGCGAATATAGGATATATATTTTACCATTCCACCAACCATGTATATTTAAAATATCGAATAAGAATATTTGAACTTTTCGGTCATCCGTTATCTCATGTTTACAAAATAAATTATTGAGTTATCAAATATTTAGTTTTGGATAAAACGCAATTTTATAACCTAATGAAATGTTAGGAATTAAAATATATTTTTCCATCCATTCGGCGGTTATTGCTGACATTAACCGCACAGCTATACGTCGGTCAGATTTTCTACAGTGAGAATATAAATTAATATACAAATTTACTTCTTCTCAACACGAAATAAAACATAGACGGTAGAGGGGTCAGATATATAAAAAAAAACATGGAGAGTATTATTTATTTCACAAGAAGATTTGCATTATATTTCAATTATTTTGCAAACTCCTTGTCAACATATGTGTTTAATTATATCCATTTCAATTATTTTAAAGTTATATTTGTATATAATTAAATAAACTATAACATCTTTAATTTTAGTTAGTATTTTTATAGATTTCATCTATCAATAATTTATTTTGCAGTCTAAAATTCTGCCGTTTTCACAAACACTATGAAAAAATCACTATACAGAACATTAGCAAGACTTTTCGCTGTCTTGACATACTCTTGACTCTTGACCAGCTGTACTCAATCTGCGGCCCACCAATTTTTTCTGCATGTAGTAATTATAGCTCAAATTTTTGTATATTGGTTTGTCTCAAGATCAAAATAACACTTATCTTTAAATAAACCATTATATAAATTTATATTTTGAGTTTTATTTTTTACATTCTTATAATTATTATGGTATTGTTTACCATGTTGTGGCCCGCGTAACGTAGCAAACACATGACGTATGTCGCCCTAGTAAAAAAACTTCAGTATGGCTGCTCATAACGAATAAAAAAGACACTGACGCCGGTGCAGAAAGATGTCAGCCGCCACATATGGAGATAATGCGCATCAAATGGCGTACGGGGTCATGTCTATGTTCCTCTTCGAAAGCTGTTCATCTATCCATGGCCTCAGGAAGGCAACGTTGGAGTAAACTCCAGGTACATCTTTCTGTCCACATTGCATTCCCCACGATACAATTCCAGATTGCATATACGTGTTTGATTTTCCCTACAAATAAATAAAAATAAATCCAAAGGTAAGTCATTTTATAACAATGAAGAAAAGGAATAATTTGAGCAATATTATTGACTAGATTAGCAATTAATTTAAAACTCTTAGCTGCTTAGCATTGGTACGATAAAATTATGTATGATAAAATTATTATAACCACTTTCTCCTATATTGGAAGCATTTTCATTTGATAAAAAGTAAATCAAGTTGTAGGCCCCGTGGTGCAGTGGTTAACGTCGTTGGCTACGGTTACGGATGTCTCGGGTCCAAGTCCCGGTGCGAACAGTTTGATGAATGGATTTTTCAATTGATTTATGGTTTTCTGTTAGTAGACATGAATGTTTGAGATGTCTGAAATTCTCTACCACCCATCCGATCCTAAAAACGGGGCATAGCAAAAGCGATCAGCTAACGACTAGTCCTGTCCTAGCTATATCTTTCTATCCCCCTTCTCTTCGTAAACGAGAGGTTGAGGAACTGGGTAACAAGCAGTTCCCGTAGAAAAACCTCTGTTATCTCACTATAAGGCCATATGCTCCACACTGGGAGCGGACATGGTACAAAAGTCAACTAAAAGTATTCATATAAAATGTCTTGACAATATGACAACCTATACTATATGAAACAAAAGTGCTCGAGTCAGAAAGATAATAATATTTAATCAAATAATAAATATAATTTAAGACATCGACTGAGGGTGCTTGATGGAATTTCAATATCAAATTTGAATTATTGACATTTTGTATACTTCCATGTATTTTGTCACTAACGACCCGGGTTTCGCCTTTCGGCATCTTCAGGCATTCGAGCACACGAATGTCAATTTGAGTCCATTCGTGCGCTCGAGTGCCTGAAGGTGCCGAAAGGCAACACCCGGGTTGTCAGTGATAAAATACATGGAAGTGTAAAAAATCTCAATAATTCAAATTCAAATAATAAATGTTGGTGAATGTCAAGATTTATAATGTAAGTGAGTGCCAAGATGGTTACAGTTATACAAAAAAATATTCATCGCCATAAAGAAGAATGGTTATGAATTCTATATATATAATATCAGAAAAACTTATAAAATTGTATCTGCCTATCGTCACTCAGGTCCTAAGTCGAAGACATCGATTTATGAAACAATGTAAATATTTAACGATTACATCGCCATCAGCAGGCTGGATTATACTACAGTGAGAGTATACAATTAATGTTTTCGATTCATCACATATAGCAGTGCTCCGCAACCAGTGTGCCGCGGCACACTGGACGGCAAACTCAAGAACCCCCCCGAATGGCACAACCCCTTAAATAATCTTCAGTAGTGAAGCTAAGTTCATTTTTTTAGATACACTTTTACAAATGATTTTTTTCTAATTTGTAAGTATCCCATCACTTTGAATGGCTTAAATAGCTCAATTGGTTTTTATTAAAAATATGAAAGCCACTATTTCAAATTCATCAAATAAAAACAAATTAATAAATTGTAAGTTTTGTGTACAAAATTTATATATTTTCACTTGTTGTGCGCCGTGGGTGAGAAAAGGTTGCGGAGCACTGGCATATAGTTTGATATAATATTTATTAAAAAATGCCAGAATTCTCGTGTTGGGTTCGTATAAGTCAACGGTCAGTTTCAAAAATTGATTTTTCCATCTTATTATCGATTTGTGATCGAATGTATGGAAACTATGTATTGCAGATGACTGTGATATACAAATTTATTCCCACCCATCCGATCCTAAAAAGCGGAAAGCAATTATCTATCCAGTAGCCTTACCCTTCTGTCCGTATTATCACTTAAAGAGAGATAGAGCGTTTGAGTAACAAGCAGTTCTTGATGAATCATTTCTGTACAGATAAGTTGCACCACTAGTTCATATGCTCCACACTGGGAGCGGACATGGTAACAAAAGTCTAATGAAATATGTTGTCAGGAATGTCGGACAATACATAATAATATGTAGGGATACATGACGCGGCGGATTTGCGAAATGTGATATTCGAGGAAAAGTTTTGCATTGTGCCAGAGCATTACGTCGTGTCAGCAAAATTTATAATAATTATTAAAGAGAAAAATATTCCATAAAATGACACTTCACATAACAGAGTTACAAAATCTGATATTTCTAAATATGTGATTGTAAGATAACACCGTCTGCAAGCTTGAGAATTGTCAAATGAAAATACAATATGACGAGCGAAGAATAAAAAAAAAGGGATCATCAGTCTGTCACCACTCATCATCATCATCATGATCATCCACCCTACTGTTTAATCACGTCACGCATTCAACATTGGAATTATATTTATAAAAATATAATGTTCTTGTCGGGCATTCGAAGTATTAAAGGTATATCTAAGAAAGAGATGATCATTTTACTAAATTTCACCATGAAGTGAATGTATACACGTTGAGAAGAACAGTCTAAATAAAACTATTTTATATATACTGACCGGTGCGAGGCAGACGAGAGGTGCTCCTGCGTCACCGTTGCACATATCTTTTCCATATTCACCACCAGCGCAGATAAAAGACTCTCCAACGTTGACATTTTCTTTCTTCTTCCTCAGGTTTTCTTGGCAGGACGCGCGGTCTACAATTGGCAGCTCAACCTGGGGAAGGCAAATTATATAAGCAATGAATAATAATATAATACTGCGTAAAAGTGATCATATTAACGTAAACTTTTAGGATTCTTGTGATTACATATGAGCAAAGCGCAAAATATTGTGTAAATATATTAATGGTTAATGTAAGCTTTTAATGCTGAAATGAAGGAAAAGGGACTTCGTACCAATTCTCTACAAACACTCCGATTTGAGAAAAATTAATAAATTTGAAAATCAACTCATGGTCTTTAATTTTAATAACCTCGTCAAGACGATGTCACTATCTTTATGACTCCCTTCCCCTCCTCTTACAGAAGTATCTTCCATAGAGGAGGAAGAGGTCGCTAACCATGCCAACCTTGAATTAAGCGCCCTAACAGATATATCTTAATGATTGGCCTTGACCCATGAGCCCTTGGAAGGGGGTAATACGAGCGCGTCTATTCAGAAAGCGACTGGGTATGTCTAATTTAAAAATTAAATTTCTTCAAGTTGTACTAACTAACTAAGACTGAGTAAACTTGTACGAAAATCAATTACATTAGCATTTCGGTTTTGCATAATTTTCAATACCGGTATTTCAGTGTTGAAAAATCAGCCGAAAAACCAGAATTCCGAATACGGTATTACCAAAATTGCATTTCCTCAGTTAATCTCTTTAATCTCAGGTAGACCATAATTGAATGTCAGGTTTTCGTGACACGAAATATTCACCTTTTTCATAACTTCTGGCCATTGCATAGTTGGATACGAGCCAAATCCAGATGCTATGCAGGTTTCTTTAGGAGCATCCAAACCCTGGGGAGGCAGGCAAATCGTTCCAACCGTGAAGGTTATGTCGAATTCGCTTTCCAGTATTAAGATGGCTACGTCGTTTGCTCTATCAACAGTGCCTCCTTTACCTAAATATTATATTAATAACACATAAATGCACTGTTAAATCTATAAAAGTATGAATTCATTAGTCAAAATTACTAATGCAGTGGTGTCGAACCTTTATATGTGCACGTGTCAAAAATTCTCGTATATCATTTATAAACATTCTGAAGTGCTAAGCAAAAAAAGTTTACGACCTTTAATACAGTTTAATAATATTGTATATAGATAATATCATGTAATACTTCAGAATTAATTTTATCTGGAAGCAAGCTTATTATTTATTTATAGATAATTTCAGAGAATTTCCTTCTATAAATCTAATATTACATATCCGGTTTAACTTCTGCAAGAAATTAAAAAACTGTAAATCGCTCAACATGTTTGTTCGTGCCACCACCTGCACGTCCTAGGTTCGCCAACTCTGTATTAGTTGATTAAGAATATTTTCAATGGGCAAAAGTTTTATTGTACACGTGTATGCAGATCTTCAATAATATTGAATGTGAAAATTTTTTTTTTTTATATATTATAGTAAACATTACATCAGTTTTGATGTTTTATTATTAACTGTCAAAATGTATGCAATTTAACGATCTCCTTACTGGTAGAGCGCATGAATTCATCTTGTATACAATATTACTTTTAAGGTGTTAACTGTCAATTCTTGGTGGAAAGACATTATATTTTAAAAAATAAAACACAATTTGTTTGTACTACTTCCACATATTTATAATGATCAGGACCGGTTTCGCTCATCACGAGCATTATCAACTGATGAACCGGTCCTGATCATTATAAATATTTGGAAGTAGTACAAACAAATTGTGTTTTATTTTTTTGTATACAATAGCCCAGACCGCTCTGTAGACGTTTTATTATTATCACATATCACATGTAGGTATGAAATTTTCTCATGACCTAAGCATTCACGGTGTATATAAAATAAAATGAAATTATGATTGCATAATACTTTAGACATTCAGTATTTCAATTTCAATACGGTCATCTATGACGGGTACGGTTATACTAGTAGGATATAATGGTTTTGAAAAAAACCGTATTAAGTTATACTGTTATTTTTTTATTCCGACAAAAAACAAGCAATATAACTATAACTTATAGCTACTAAATCTTATTATGAAGCTTCCCTAAAAAACGATGAATGCGGAAAGTCACTGTTTTCAACTTTCAACTCTCAACTTTAAACATTTAACCTAAAACTGAAAACGATGTATTCTTGACATTTACGATTCGGGATAAAAAAAATCAACAAAAGCCGAGGAAGATCGCCAAGCAACGGCTCCATACCGAATATTCCGTGGTTTTCAACATCTTAGCATCATGTCGCCTAGCAACTATTAATAATAGTTGTTATGTATAAAAATGAACCAAAAGAAGTTGCTTGTCGATGAATATATTACTTTGAAAGGTGCGATTATTAATTGTACTAATACAGCTCATCATAGAAAATTGGCAATTTTACGCTCAACTGGTAAAATGAAAATTAAATCTGATAATGTCGGTATTGATAACCGGTGGATCATTCCTTGCTATCCTTTGTTTCGGAAAAAGTTTTATGCCCACATAAATGTTGAATGCTGTGTCTACACTGTGAATTTCAGAAAATTTAATTGTTTTAGCTACGAATGTTGTTGAACAAAGTCAAAGGCTTAACACGTTTTAAAGATCTCCGAACATGGAATTGAATGCAAAACGTAGCATGGTAAATTTGTACATCTCGATGGGTATCTGGAATCGGTCTGGCTAATCCAAATAGTAATCATTTCACTTTTGAGGTGTTAACTGTCAATTCTTGGTGGAAAGGACATTATATTTTAAAAAATAAAACACAATTCATTTGTACTACTTCCAAATATTTATAATGATCAGGACCGGTTTCACTCATCACGAGCATTATCAACTGATAATGATAAGGTCCTGATCATTATAAATATGTGGAAATAGTACAAATGAATTGTGTTTTATTTAAACAAAAAAAGTAATCATTTCATTTATATCTTTCGTTGAGAGAATCCCCACGTTGCCTTGAATATACTAGACCGATGACATCTACAACGAGGCATCATCAAGAGTGAAGGCAGGAAAATTTTTATCTTTTATTATTGCTATTTTCAACTTTTAACATTATTATTAATTGATCGAAAAATATATATCAAAAATCGATATCAATTTTTTTTTAACATTGACTAACCTTACCGTCTTAATGACTTTATATAAGCGTCGTCTATCTTGGTCGAAGCCGGGTAAAAAATACTAATCTTGTATATAATAATAGAACGGGGTTCCATTATATTTCAAAATAAAGCTCACCATTACTGTAATCTTCGTGGGGGATTATTTCAGAGACGTCACGTTGCTGGTGAGGGATTGTTTCCTTTTCTTCGTCATCCGATATCCAGTCTCCAGCCCTCACAGTCAAATTCTTATTAACTGGAGGTTGCTCCAATGCGCACGAGACACTAGTTAGGACTACTTTGGGGTGGATGAGAGATCCGCAGCATGGAAATTCGACGAAAACATTATCTGTGTTTTCCATTTCCCGCCTAAAATAATTATTATAATCATTGTTTCTGCATGGTGAGCATTATAACCAGAAACCGTACATATTATTAATGTTTTCTGATCGCTTGTAATGATTTGAATTGGTCTGAATGTCTTGAATACTTTTTCAGGAATATTAATTTGATCAAAAACGCAAACGTTATTTAGTTGTTCATTGATAATGGATATTTATTGCTTAATATCTTTTTATTATTGTATAAAAAACAAATCATTTCTGTGCTGTTTTTAATGATACAGCTAGACATACATATTACCCACTACATAAAAAAATGTATATGCACTTGTAAATTGTCTTTAAAATCTATATATATAAAAATGAATGTCTGTTTGTTGGTTTGTTGGTTTGTCCGGATCTTATAGGTTCCTAAACTACTCAACCGATCGCGACGAAACTTTCAGGAAGGACTTATTGTGATCATGCCGGGAAATATTATATAAAATAAATGTTTGTTTGTCCTTTACGCGTTCCTTTACCATTAATACGATTTCGATGAAACTTCGGTGAGTTGTTGTGCACACACCCGTGAAGGGTTCTGAAGAAAAAAAATTGAAAAAAAGAATCAAATACGTACATACAGCTAGGAAAGACCTTCCGATTTATTCGTGTACACACCAGACGAAAAACAAAAATATTGTGTTATAACAAGTGTGATATTGAAACTCGGGTTCGGGTCGGGCCAGACCTGAAGATGATGGGCTCGAACCGGGTAAGTCTATGAAATTTCGGCCTGTGCAGACCTCTAATCCAAAAGCAGTTCAATAAACAGAATTAAAACACAAACCCTTTCTTTCTTTGAGTGGCATTGCAACGCATGCCGGGTACTCACTAGTTTCTTCATAAATTCACATTATCATCTGTTATTTTCTCAAATTTATTAGTGTACTAACAGTGCCCGGTCAGTAAAGCTCGACACTTTTACGCTGAACGTAATGGTTTCGATTTGTATCGATTAATTTCAAGTGTGTTAAATAAATCACATACATGTATATTTCGCGAAATTGTTAATGTCGGCTCCATGGTGCAGTGGTTAACGTCGTTAGCTATGGTTACGGATGTCTCGGGTTTAAGTTTCAAAAATTCCCTCCCACCCATCCAATCCTAAAAACAGACGAGCTAACCACTAGTCCTAGTCCTATTCTTCTATCCCTACTCTCTTCGAAAAAGAGAGGTTGAGCCACTGAGTAGTTCTCGTAGAAAAATGTATGTTGATATACCTTCATTAGTACGCCATATGCTTCACACTGGCAGCAGACATGGTAAAAAAAATGTCTATAATTTGGCTCTTGTGAAAAATTATGTGACCACTGACTTCCTTCACGTATTACGATATTAGTTATCTTAATATTAATGTATAGAGCAAATATAAAAATGATAAGTTTGACGTAAAGGTGTCAAGCATTACTCACTGAGCAATGTTCTTATAGGTATATTAATAAATCTCAGAATAGGACAGTAAAGTCAAATCGAGTTAGTTTTTGTTTATAATACGTTACTTGTATATGCGAATGGTCCAGGGAAACTCTCCGAACTGTGATTCGTGGATTCCTTCGCGTTTCACAGGGGCTACTCCATCAGGATTTCTTTTTCCACATCCACCGCCCGTATTTGTTTCTATTGTGGTGGCTGATAATACTGAACACATATTATCAGTGACGACGAAAATCGTCAAGAAGAAGAAACTTTTCGAAAGCATCTTAAGACTATAAGATAAAATCACTATTAATAACGGTTAGTTAGTAAATCCGATGTATGATTAGTCCGGGTCGATTAGTAACTTCAGTTTGGGCAACAGTTTAACGAATAAAACACACTTCTAAGGTTAATTGTAATAATCTGAACATTTAAAACAACGAAATTATTTCATGTTAACTCTATGACTCGATACAAAACAATATAAAATTCTTCGCATACCTGTTGAGAGATATTTCTATAACCAAAGTCGTCGTAGGTTGATATTGAATTGATTTAAACTCGCTAAAGTGACCGGTAAATATATTCAGCTATTTAAAAAAAAAACAATCAAAACAGACTTGCTATAGGATAACCATTCGTTTTCTCGTGGTGCCGTCATTTATCAAAGTTGGCGTCCAGCTAGCACAACGTTTCTCAAAAACAACACGGTGCTAACAACGAAATTTATTTTGTGCTACTTCCACATTTTAATAATGACAAAGATCGATTTCGCTCATCGCGGCATTATTAACAGTCCGAATTTAAATCTTAATAAGGCTATGTATATTGTTTTTTCCATGTCCGCTCCCAACGTGGAGCACGTGGTCTACTAATGGAGGTATCTTAACACGTTAGCTCCGGGGGACGCGTTTTTCGTATCATTCGATATAGGCGACATTAATCGCTCATAAATAATAATTCATGTTTTATTCATAATATTTTTGAAAGAATTTGATCGGTTTATTACGAAACACGTTTAGGAGAACATTCAAACTTGTTTTAGCGTAACTGTCGATTCGTCAGTTTCATGACCTATTTCCTGCGAATCAGCCCCGCCGCTGCGCGTATTTTGGTCATATTTCCCACGTTACGAATGTGTTTTTTCTATGAGAACTTTTTGTTACTCAGTTTATCAACTTCTCTTTTTTCGAAGAGAGTAGGCAGAATGATAGGGCTAGGACAGAACTAGTGGTTAGATAACCGCTCCCGTGAGGATAGGGTGGGTGAGAGGGATGTTTAGACATCACAAACACTCCATAAAACAGAAATCCATAAATCGATTGAAAGATCAATTAATGAAGACCGTACTCAACCGGGAATTAGACCCGAGGCATCCGTAACCGTTGCCACGGACGCCGACACTGTATATGAAATTGAGTGTTAATAATTACAAGGCAATTGGTTCAAAAACTATGACAAGAATTTACAGATGATAATACAAAGTATACATAAACAAAATTAAACAGCCTGCAATTAAAACGTTAAGGACGGGTAACTGTACCATCATGTGTTTCTCAAAACACCTGAAGCCCAAACTAGCGGTATTGTTATCAGATTTATTAGCGTCCGGGCACTAACAGTGCCCAGTCAGTAAGGCGCAACACCTTCCAACTCACCTACTGGATAAAAAAATACAGTCGCCATTTTTTTAGTTGTTGATGTCATTGCGTGTTTATTGAAATACAATTAACTTTGTTTACAACAGTGTTTTGGTGGCAATCAAAATTTGGTTCGTTTAAGTGACGTCATATATTTTACAAAAACAAACGATTCAGCTCAACTATAATTCTTACTGGTCCAGTAGTCAGTGTTATTGGCTACGGTTACGCAGGTCTCAGGTTCAGGTCCCGGTACAAACATTTTCATAAATTGATTGTTCGTAGACATAAATGTTTGTGATGTCTAAAATTCCGATCCTGAAACCGGAGCGTAGAGAGAGCGATTAGCTAACCACTAGTCCTTTCCAAGCCACATCCTTCTATTCCTATTCTCTCCTAAAAAGAGAGTTTGAGCAACTGAGTAACAATCAGTTATTGTAGAAAATTTCTGTTGAGATACCTCCATTAGAAGGCCATATGCTCCAAATTGGGAATTAAAAAAAAATCTTACATCATGACTTACGTCTGTGTTTTTCTACGTTTGAAATTTGCTATACATACCTATTGTCTTTTGGCTTTTTATCTCAATAAGTATATGCAGGCAACATTATGGTCACCCCACAGATTATTTATACCCAAGAGAAGACAGGTTTTTTTGTGATTTTGTCTTTTTGTAAAAGGTGGTTTTCAATATTAATTAAATAAATAATGCCGAAATAATTTTTATAATGTTTACTGTTAATCCTCGTTGGTATGACAATATTAACATAAATTTGATGCGCATATTATTTACGACTTCATTTTGATATTTTATTACTTCTATCCGAACCGGTTTTCAATTAAATGGTAGCGTTTTTATTTGACTTTATTCTGTGAGACACCTTGTTTCATATATATTTTATGTTCAGTATTTTTTGACCAGTCATTTTGTAAAAGAGTTAAACTAAAAATTTCCATTCAGCGAATCAAAAATGTTGATTTTATGTAAGTCCTGTAGTCGTGTGGTTGACGCTCTTTGACGTATGTCCTATTCGCTGGCAGCGTTCACGAGCTCGAATTAAAAAAAATGATTTTTAAATCGATATATTGATTTGTGTGCAATGGCAAGGATTTCTTTAATATTTACATTCTGTGTTACCTACCCAATCCTGAATGAAAAACTGTCAATTTTTCGTACACCAACTTCTGTTGAGATAAACCATGAAGGAGTTTATAATTTGACGTTGTTTTGGGCAATTGATGTAACCCTGAAAATTGAACCCTGAACTTGTTCAAGAGAGGGAAAACTTCTTTTGTCGAAAACATTATAGGGTGAGTTGCGTTATCATTCTTTAAAATACACCCTTCAAAATTCTCAGCTGTGAAGATACGGGATTATACGTAGGGAGTGTCGATATAATAATGGCTTACATCAAGTGGCCGGGTCAGAATTTTTAAACTTGAAACCAATGTAAAATGACGTTTCCCTTCTAAAAAGTGGTCAATTTATTTTTATAATTTACATCATTTGCTCTGTCATCTATAAAAATAGATCCAATCATCCAACTCATTTTCGTATTTTTTGAGGGTTACATCAATTGGCCAAAACACAGTCGACACAGATTAGAAGTGGATGTGGTTAAAAAAATATATTTATTGTATGGTCTGAAAACATCTCCGACAGCAATCTCCTACTACAGAGGGTCGAAAACAAATGCCTGCACATAATCTCAGGCTTGAGGAAAAATTCCAACACATGTTACCTCCGCGCATGGTACAAAGGACCCGACATTCAAGAGACCCTAAGTCTAAACCGCGCTAGCTTCGTGGAGAGTTTAAAGCAGGGGGCTCACCTCTCTTCAACTATCAAAGCTGCGAAAATAAAGAAATTTAAGTTGCAGCTCAAAGTGTCCAAGAACCTCGTCAAGATGATATCAAAATCCTTATGCTCCCCCTCTCTTACAGGAAATTCTTCTTTAGCGGAGGCGGACGCGGAAGAGACTGACAGTCAAGCCAACCTTAATTTAATCGAACTATGAGACAAATCTTAAATTTAACGAGTCAGGCTCGTATATTCAGTTAGGGACTGAGCATGTATAAAAACAAGTTTAGTAAGTTCTTCAAACTTTCGCCAACATTACGAGCAATTCTTGGTAAGAATTGAACTTTTGTTAATGATTCAAAGACAATCATTCTAGTATGGGGTTTTTTCTTAAGTGTTTTCCCCACACAAAGCCTTCAGCTGACAGAATCTTTTTAGATAGCAGTACTTAGCTAGCTTACATGCGAGAAAGGGATATAAAAGCATAGTCTGTACCCACCCTAGCACTGATTGTAGTCAGGAAACTAACATCCACATAATAGTTTCAGTAGGAAAATACAGGTAAGGAAAAAAATGTATAGTCGTATATTTACTTGCGACTCGAATAATTATAATGGGGTTAATTGTCGATTAATTACATTCGATGATCCTAATAAATAGCACTGCATACTTACTGAAGTTAATAATAGCGATACAGATTATGTTTTCATATTTTGTTAGTTACGCATAGTACAAAATACAATGAGTTATTCGTTAAAATTACGGTCCACCTTGGAAACTTTGGCCTAGTTCTGTATTAATAGTTCTACGCAGAAATGTACTAATGTCTTAAGATGAAATTTAACTAAAACAAATAGATTTATTGTTGTAATTGATATATAAATAAAGATAAAACAAGGTGGGCTAAAATTTGCATTAAAATCGAATAACTTTGGCCCACGATACAAACAATCACTGTTAATACTATAAACTCAGTGATTTTAAAGTCTTGGCAAATTTTCTTTATGCTTTCATATATTCTGTACATAATTGAGATGGGGAAAAATATAAAGCATTTGATTTACAGATTAGTAATTCAAATAAAAATTATGGCTAATTCAATTTATTTCAAGATAAGTTTTTATATTGTGTTTTATCATTCCAAACTGACAATTTACAAATTCAACAATAAAACTGAGGGTGCTTGATGGAATTTCAATATCAAATTTGAGTTATTGAGATTTTGTACACTTCCATGTATTTTGTCACTAACGACCTGGGTTTCGCCTTTCGGCATCTTCAGGCATTCGAGAGCACGAATGCCTGAAAATGCCGAAAGGCGAATCCCGGGTCGTCAGTGACAAAATACATGGAAGTATACAAAATCTCAATAACTCAAATTTAAAATCAATTATGTTGCACATTAATTCATATTTTTACCACCAAGGGGTACTCAATACCTTAGTTTAACTAAAAAATATTCATATGGCATTAGTATTATCATGGTATTATAACAGCATAGTGTTAAACCTTTTCCCATGTAGTGATTTACCCAAATTGATGGTATAGAAGATATTTGATCTAATTCTGCATACGGATGCAGATAAAGTAATGTTTTACCGATTACGTCAACTAAAATGCTTAGAAGTGGCCACGCTTATTTTGCAGTGGCTCATATAAATATTAGATTATAGTGATAATTGAAAAATGTCATGAAATGTTTCTTGCAACTTCTTTCGTGAGATTGATAAGTGACGTGAGATAATTAACAACATTGTAATATTATATGTAATATGATAAAATTCGATTCTAAGTTGCAATTGCAAGCTCAGAAAAATGCAATTTTCCACTATGGCTTCCTCTAATTAAAAAACAAAAAAGAATATTTACATATATAAATTGCTACAAAAAGTTTAAATCCATTTATCAGTTCCACGAATATGTGCTATATTAATGTATATCAACCGATAGACGTGTTAAATTTAAAGAGCTTATTCACCATCACGCCAGTTCGTCGAATTTTTGAAATCTGCAAAGTTGACCTTTAAAACGAATTAGTCAAAAAAATGCGAAATTAAGATAATCGATTCATTGAATAAATCATCCAACGCAAAATATGAAATGACGCTAGTAAGGTCGCCGTGGCAAATTTATCAAATGAATTAACTTAAAGTGGCATTGATAAACGTCAGATTATAGAGATTAAGTTGTCGAAGTTACTGTTAAACGTCAAAGCTGTGGAATATGAGATGAAATAAATACTGTAGAGTTGAAGCACAGGGTTGATCGTTATTAGGGGCTGCATATTAATACTCTTAGTGTTATCCCCAGCCATGGATGGAGCTAAAGGAGTCACGTCATTAAGCAATATACTCAGGTCGTCAAACACATTGTCAAACTGGGAACAAGAACAATGTAATGAAAGTGAAAAAATCGTGCTGTCATTTCACGTTTCAAATCGGTTATTTAATTTGGTCTTGGAGAGGGTATTTAGATCACATTTTTGCACTATAATCTCCACAACAAACACAATTCAGGGCTCAAAGAGTTCATGTTAATTTTTTTATTTTCTATTTTAAATTGCCGAAACAGCGTTGCTAAAAATACTAATTATTTCTTTTAAAAAAATGAGTTTATAGTTGGTTAGTTTTGTGACGTTACATTGTATACAACCCTCCTACCCACTTCGTTAAAAATGCTTACATTCTATCACCGACGTAGCAAGGGGGGCGGCGGGCGGCATTTTCGAAGATGAATAGAAAATTTCGATAGTAAAAAATAAATATTTTTTTATATTTACATAATCAATGCAAGCTATATTCTACCTATTAAGTTTTCTTCCGTCTAATTTGTGACTCGCTGACAAAACATCCTTTTCTAGAGGCGGCATTTCCGAAAATGAGTAGAAAATTATGTAGGTAATAAACAAAAGAATTATGATTCGCTGACAAAATGTATTACTTTTCTGATAGATCTAAGAATAATCATGAAGCCTCAATGTCGTGAATATTGAAATGCTTTTAATTTATTTTCTCGTAATTGTGCTACTAGCTGTAAAATACGTTTTTCGAAAACAAAATGAATAAAAAAACAATTTAATATCAACAGTGAGCAAGTTGCGATTAAAAAAATACTTTCAATAGCACACCAACTCGCTTAATATTTCTAGATGACAGGATTGTTAAAATATAGTACACATTTTTCTAGAATTTTTTTTATACAAAAAAAAATATACACTATGGCGCAATCTTTTACGTCAGATGATAATAAAAAAAGGAAAGGTAATTTGAACAATAGCCTTAATCCTACACTGACAAATTTTTAATAATAAAAATAGAATATGCCAGGATTAAAAGTAGGTGTAGTATATTTTTCAAGAAATTATATTTATACATCAAAAAAATTTTCAGTATTTAAGATTGTAAAATATAATCAAAAATATTTATAGAAAAAACACAGAGAGTTACAAGGTTTGCACATTATCTTTATGATATTTTATTATAAAGGTTTTAACGGGTAAGTAAGTATATCGATTTCAGAAATATTTATTGTATGACTTTGTACAAACTTCAGTGCTGATATTAACAGAACGCAAGTGTCAAAGAAACATTTACAGATATTTTTCTTATAAATACAATGTATAATTCTATTTTAAGTTTTTAAATATCCATTATCATTAACGGCGTTTCTTTTTAGTATGTCTTCCAAAAAGAGAGATTTTTGTAATCATGCACTGTCATATATGAGCTGAAGTTTTCCCTGGTCTTCAGCGGACTCGGGCTGCGGATAGATTATTAATTTAGCTGAGCATCAATTAAAAAAAATATAATTGTAGGTATACTATAAATGGGCACAACTTTTCATAACAGCAATATGTTCCATTGATTGATTTAAAGTGACTTATTCAATTCAGATTAAATGTGATTTTTTATTTTGATATTCATTCTTGACATTTATTTTAACGACTCCCAATAAAACATATCGCACTCAAATTTAGGCATTTGAAATAAATAATATTGGGTTGATTGAATTGTAATTTGTTTCGTAAAACTTTTTTATAGTAGGGTACATAATGGCACAGTATTTACTACAGCAATGTATCACTTATTAAAACATATATAAAACAATAAAATCAACACGAAGAATATGGCAAAATAAAAAAAAAAAGAAAATTGTAACTGAATAATCTAAGAAAAATGAATATTTTCAGTCATCGATCTTATGCTGTAAGTCTACAGTATTTAAGAATATAAGCACCCATAAAGTAAAATTCTATGTATAACAGTATATAAGGAATTATATTCATACCCGTCCAATATCACGAGTAGTCCGCTTCTTGAGGTAGTTAAAGCAGCAAGCCCTGAACTGCTTCGTTCCACAGAGTTTTTTGCACTCCTCGCCACACTGATCGCATCCCAGAGCTGATACCATGACAGAGCAGCCTAATACAGGACATACACGATCAAATACATGTGACATGTGTTTATATGTTTCACAACACTGATATTTGAACACTTTTGTTTACTGAACACCCACAATCAGTATTCAGAAAGGGTTTTTCTTAATTGTTTTCCTCATTCCAAAGCCTTCAGCAGATATAATCTTTAGTAATACTGCATTTACCTAGAATCCTAAGAATAGAATATAAAGGCTCATTCTGTAGCCACCCTGAAAATTAAAAAAATATTCAGGAAACTGAAATTTTGCATTTCAGCATTCACATATTTTCATTAGGTAAATAAGATAGGGAAAAAACATCTGAAAGTTTGTGGATGATTAAAAATATCCATACGTTTTTCTTGCCTTTGTTTTTGTTTTCTTGTTTGGCAGAACATAGTTTTGTAGCACTTGACATGTTCATGCAGTTTGAAGCTAATAATTAAATCTACGCTAACCTAACTTCGATACTTCGATTTTGACGATACGACTTCGTATTTTAATGTTGAATCATAACACATCAGTTGAAAATAACAATATCAGAGAACATTTTACCTCGTGGTTTATTTTAGGGAGAAAATTATGTATCACTGTGTTTCTATGTATTATAATGTTGAACAAAAAATGCGCTTACCTATCAAAATTGATAAAAGCGTCGTCTGTTTCATTTCTCTGCTGTAAAAACCTTGAAATAAACATTAAGAATTAGTTGTGGCATATTTTGCGCGAATATACAATTATGTCGAATCATGTTACATGGTAATAGGGTAACTAATTGAAAATCATTTAGTTCGAAAAGAATTTACAACTATTGCTAATGTAAAATTCTTGTGGAACTAAATACTGTGCTATTGTTACCTTATTATAATTTAAAATAAAGTAATATTAAGTGAATGTGAACTCAATCAATATATGTGTCTCTTGAAATAGATATGGTGTAACTCCAAAATTACGAAAAATGAGTTTATAGCACACGTTCAAAAGATGTTAATCTATTAGTTAAATAACGGTGCACCTCCAAATATACTCTTAATTTCTTTAAAAAACCGTTTTTTTTTATATTCTCATATTCATCGATATTTTTCAGAATAATCGTGAAGTACCTCCAATATCATAATAAGAGTGAAGTATGTCCGGACAGAATTCACTAATATACTAACGTTTAAGTTCTTCAGTTGATTGACCAATACTTATTAATAGTCGTTATTTGATCCTAAGAACATTTTACACAACCTTAATTTTCTCAAAACTTCGAAACTGAAGTTACACCATTACTATTCTAAGTGACAAATATGTCATGTTACATGACTTCAAATTAATATATCATCAGTTTTAAAACGTTGAGTCCCGGAACCGTGTTTTCACATGACAGACCAGCCTGTTAAAAACAGTAATATTTGTGTCATCAAGCAACACGTATTACAACGGAATCCTGGTTTCAATTTTAGTAAAGATTTAAACCTATCCAAAACAGTCATCTAATTTGTGTTATCGCCAAAATAGGTTTTGATTTTATCCACTTTAAATCTTAATCGATGCGCATTCATCTGACGCCACCATTCGCGATTACGATTTTGTGGCAGTTTGTTCCGACTGTTGTTAGAGCTTTAAAGAAAAGTCTAATGCATTAAAAGAGGGAGATGCTTTTTGTCACAATATGTCTTCTTTCATCGTGTTATGACTGCTCTGTATAATTATTTTGTTATTTTTAAGAAGCATAATGTTAGCAGCAAGAAGACTTTTAGAATAATTTTGTTAATTTATGTTAGTTAACTTTAGACAGTAACAATATTCTCCATTCTGGATACGATATTACAGTAGCCCTGAGTCCCCTCCGAGCTAGAGTTTTGCAAGATCCAGATGACAGGTTGTCGGGGGATATGCCAAAGCACATATTGATTCCGATACTGTCAACATAAAAAAGTAAGTCCAGTAGGACATGCAAAGTGTGCGCAAAGCACAAGAAAAGGAGTGAGACTCGGTACATGTGTAAACATTGTCGTGTGGCTCTTCACAAAGAGAAATTTGAGCAATTTTACGATGCAAAAATTAAATATTAAAATGTTTTCAACAACCCAAAGAGTTTCATTTGATTTCATACAATATTTTCATAGTTAAAACACTTTCGGTAAACGATTAAGAAAAATGTTATTTCTTTAAAATAGGCTGGGCACAGGGGCTGTTTTACCTGATTTAGGCCGGGGCTGATAGTCTTTTAACACTATTAGCAACACGAGAGCTGTCAACCACAGTAAACGCTTAGAGAGAATTTTTAACAATCCCGGAATCCCGAGATTGGTAGAAATTCTGAATCCCCAAATCCCGAAATCCCAGCATCATAAAAAGGGTCCGGGAATGGATGCCCTACTGTCAATCGCATTGAACGCTTCAGAGGAAAATTTTCCCCTTTTTTATAAAAATAAAGCAAACGATGTGTTAAATTTATTTCGCTTTTTCTTAATTATTAAGAACCTCTTTAACTTAGCAAATGAGCATTATCAATTGATCGGTTGATTATTTAACGTTTATAATTAAGCGACCCGCATACGAACAATACATACGTATTGTAGGTATTGTTTTGTATGCTAAATTATATAATGGAATTCATAAATAATATGTTATTGGGTATTTAAAAAATATTGTTGCAAACAAATAATTCGATTCTACTCATCAAATAAAATGCTATTATTTGATTTGAAAAAAAAATCGTATAACAATTCAGGATAATATTTAAGACTAAAAGAAAATTATTGTAATTAGGCTAGACATTGAAATCTATCGTTTCTCACCTGTCAGGACGGAGGTTCACCTGTTGATTGGTAAAAGTCTGAAGGATCATTTATATATATTACAATCTACTTGTATAATATTAATTATAATATGTAGCATTACAAGGTTCGTTATATGTTGGGAATGTTTGAAAACAATCAAAATGCACCGAGTGCAAATCAATTGAGAAAAGTTTCGATGCGTGATAATTGATAATAATCACAATTAGACTTTCATGACTAAAAAAAAAAAATATGGTTTTACACATTTAGTCAATCATGTTACTAAATTCGGGATTCAATGTTTATCTATTTAAAATCAATAAGAAAATATAATTGACACTACAGCTACTCGCCGATCCATGATTAAAATTAAAACAGTAAATTTTATAACGCTGATGGACAACAATTTCTACCTGCCAGGAACTTTTATTTCTGTTGAACGGTTGTTATCTACGATAAATAACGTCTGGCCTGTGGAAGGTGGTAAAATGATCGATGTAACAGTTAAACGTGTAACATTTTATAAAATAAAAAAGTAATATATATTACTATCTTTTTTTTTTAAATAAAAACATCAACTCATTAGTTTGAACGCTAATGACAAATTAATATGTATGGTTTCATTATTGTTTCTGTAGCATTCATTGTTTTATTAAATAATTTTATCGATATCTGTATATAATAATGTGAGCCCCCGGAAGACGTACGCTTCTGGATCATCTGATTTGTGACCGCCATATTTCACGAGACGGTGCGTTTATTGTACAATGAAATAAATCCATTATGGCTGCTTATAAAAGGGCGCGAAATCGATTATGCTTTCCCATCGTCAATGAAAACTTTATTAATATCAAATGGGGCTATTTCGCCCACCAAGTAGAATTCCGCCTTATAAAAACTATTTTGTTTATATGGAAATAACTTATCTTTGATGATGGCGATAATCTTGGTTGAGATTCTGTACAGTTTTAATATGTGCCATAACGAGGGGCGGTTCGGACTATCAAAGGCCTTCTCGTTATCCACGAAGCAACATGCACGAGGGCAGTGAATGCTGTGTTATAATCGGTGACGTAACAACAAAATGGTTTGGGGTCTCAATCGGAGTCAGACAGGGCTGTGTTTTGGCTCAGTTCCTCTTTACAATAATCTGCGACTTCATCCTGAGGAAGTCAATTCCACCTGACTGAGGTGTGACCGCGTCCCGCAATCTGAAGCTATGCAACCCCGAGTATGCTGACGACGCTGTCATATTTGACAAATCTGTCGAGGGTATTCAGGAAACAATGGGGAGGCTGCAGAGCGACTCGTACCACATTGACCTCAAAGTCAATGCGAGTAAAACAAATGTGCTTTGCAACAGTTTCTATCTGGACCCAGACTACCCTTTGACAAGAGCGAGGCAAGACATCGAAAGAGACGACGGCTTCTGGTACTTGAGGGTACACATCACGGGAGATAGCAATCCGCGTAAAGAGCTCGCAATCTAATTAGGGATAGCAGGAGCAATCTTTAACTCAATGCGGAAAGACTAGGTAGGACTCACGGTTGTACTCGGTTAGAACCAAGTGCCACATATTCAACGCATTCGTTCTGACGGTGCTGCTTTACGGTTCACGATTATATCATATTGAAATGAATATTTAATTGATGGCATAATTTTTATTTAATCGCATGAAATATTTCGTTCTTTAAAAAAATTAAAAAAAATTTGTGTCTGAAATCAGTTTTCTAAAAATGGATGTTTCATTCAATGTCTCCGTTTGACGGTAACGACTCAGTATGCGAGTTTCATAGATCGTCAGCTTAGAGTGCAAAACTTATTACTCTATTAACTGTAACATGACAGTAGAGTGCCAAAGCGTAATTATAATTCTTTTCTAACAGATTAACTCAATATTTTTCTACACATATTTGAAAAAATCAACATTATTTTGATTTTGGCATATTGAATTTCAAATATTTAAGATTGTAAAATATAATCAAAGATATGTATTTTTATATAAAAAAGAGAGTTCCAAGGTTTTCAAATTATCCTCATGATATTTTATTATTAAGGTTTTAACGGGTAAGTAAGTATATTGATTTCAGAAATATTTATTTTATAATTTTGTACAAACTTCAGAGCTGATATAAATATAACGCAAGTGTCAAAGAAACATTTAAATATCTTTCTTTTATTAATACAATGTTTAATTATATGTTAAGTTTTGAAATATTCTCGTTACGGCGTTTCTTCTTAGCATTTCTCCAAACACTTTTTCCTGAGAGATTTCTGTAATCATGCACTGTCATATATGAGCTGAAGTCTTCCCTGGTCTACAACGGACTCGGGCTGCGAATAGATTATTAATTTAGCTGAGCATCAATTAAAAAATATATATAAAGTAGGTATACTACAAATGGGCGCAACTTTTCACAACAGCTATATGTTTCATTGATTGATTTATAGTGACTTATTCAATTCAGATTAAATGTGATTTTTTATATTAATATTCTTTCTTGATATTTATTTTAACGACTCCCAATAAAACATATCGCACTCAAATTTGGGTATCTGAAATACATTATGATGATGTGTGATTGAATTGTAATTTACTTCGTAAAAATGGCATAGTATTTATTACAGCAAGTTATCACTTATTAAAAGACACATAAAATAAAAAAAAAAAAAAATTTTAACTGCATAACCTAAGTAAAATGAATATTTTCACTCATCGATCTTCTGCTGTAAGTCTACAGTACTAATAAGGAATTCTATTCATACCTGGAGTTCAGGTCCAACACCACGCGCGCTCCGCTTCCTGTGGTAGTTAAAGCAGCAGTTCTTGAACAGCTTCGTTCCACAGTACTTTTTGCACTCATCGCCACACTCATCGCAACCCAGGGCTGATACCACGACAGCGCAGCCTAATACAGGACATACACGATCACAACACTGATATTTGAACACTTTTGTTGACTGAACACCCACAATCAGTATTCGGCAAGGGTTTTTCTTAATTGTTTTCCCCATTACAAAGCCTTTAGAAGATATAAAATTTAATAATACTGTATTTACTTAGAATACTAAGAATCTTATAAATAATAGCCCAGAACGCTCTGTAGACGTTTTACTACTGTCACAAATCAGATGTTATTTTATTTTCCATGTCCGCTCTCAATATGGAGCATTTGGTCTCCCAATGGAAGTATCTCAACAGAATGTTTCTACGAGAACTGCTTGTTATTCAGTTGCTCAACCTATCTTTTTTCGAAGAGAGTAGGGATAGAAGGATAGAGCTACGACAGGACTAGTGGTTAGCTAATCGCTCTCGCTACGCCCCGTGAGGATGGGATGGGTGGGAGGGAGGACTCGGACAGAAATCCATAAATCGATTGAAAGATCAATCTATGAAAACCGTCCGCACCGGGAATTGAACGCCGACAATATCAGATGAAGGTATGAAATTTTCTCATGACCTAAGTGTTCGTACTAACTACTTTAGACATTCAGTATTTAAATTTCAATACCGTCATCTATGACGGGTACGGCTATCTTATATATATATATATATAATAGCCAATACCGCTCTGTAGACGCTTTATTATTATCAGATACAACATGTACGTATGAAACTTTCTCGTGACGTAATCGTTCGCAGTGTCAACAACTCACATACAGTTCCGACGTACTAGCAGCTTTAGACATTCAGTATTTCAATTTCAATATCGTCATCTATGCTTACTAGTAGGATTTAAAAGCTCAGTCTGTAGCCACCCAGAAATAATTAACATTCAGGACACTAAAACCTTGCTTTGCATCGTTCCTATATTTTCATTAGGTAAATTAGATAGGGAAAAACATCTAAAAGTTTATGGATGATGATAAATATTCACACGTTTTTCTTGGCTCTGTTTTTGTCGTTTGACAGTATATAGTATTGTAGCACTTAACATTTTTATGCAGTTTGAAAATAATGATTAATTCTACGTTCACCTAAATCCGATATCTCCGAAGAACACAAACTAGAAATTATTACATGTAAATGTGCTGTGGATAATTTTCAACGAAATACTTTTACATCTGAAGGTAATATGTAACATTTTTTTTAATTTTATAAAGTAATCAACGGCGCTTTTTTTTAAAATTTGGATTATTGATATTTTGTACACCTCCATGTATTTTGTCACTAACGACCCGGGTTTCGCCTTTCGGCATCTTCAGGCATTCAGGCAAACGACACTTTTTACTGTCTGTCAGTTCGAGTCCATTCGTGCGCTCGAATGCCTGAAGATGCCGAAAGGCGAAACCCGGGTCGTTAGTGACAAAATACATGGAGGTGTACAAAATCTCAATAATTCAAATTTCATAATATATCAGCTTAAAATAACAATATCAGAGAACATTTTGCCTCGTGGCTTATTTTAGGCAGAAAATTATCTATCACTGTGTTTCTATGTATTATAATATTGAACAAAAAATGCGCTCACCTATCAAAATTGATAAAAGCATCGACTGTTTCATTTTTCTGCTGCAAAAACATTGAAAAAAACATTAAGAATTTGTGGCATATTTTTCGCGAATATATAATTATGTCGAATCACGTTACATGGTAATAGGGTAACTAATTGAAAATCATTTAGTTCGAAAAGAATTTACAACTATTGCTAATGTAAAATTCTTGTGGAACTAAATACTGTGCTATTGTTACCTTATTATAATTTAGAATAAAGTAATATCAAGTGAATGTGAACTCAATCAATATATGTGTATTTAGAATAGATATGGTGTAACTCCAAAATTACGAAAAATGAGTTTATAGCTCAAACACGTTCAAAAGATGTTAATCTATTAGTTAATAATGATGCACCTCCATATATACTGTTAATTTCTTTAAAAAACCGTTTTTTTTTATGTTCTCATATTTATCGATATTTTTCGGAATAATCGTGAAATACCTACAATATTATAATAAGAGTGAAGTATGTCCGGACAGAATTCACTAATATACTAACGTTTAAGTTCTTCAGTTGATTGACCAATACTTTTTAATGGTTGTTATTTGATCCTAAGAACATTTTACAAAACCTTAATTTTCTCAAAACTTCAAAACTGGAGTTACACCATTACTATTCTAAGTGACACATATGTCATGTTACATGACTTCAAATAAATATATCATCAGTTTTAAAACGTTGAGTCCCGTAGCCGTGTTTTCACATAATAGACCAGCCTTTTAAAAACAGTAATATTTGTGTCATCAAGCGACACGTATTACAACGGAATCCTGACTTGAAGACCTTGCCCGCCCCGTAAGTTCGGGGCGGTGTCAAATAATGTTAACAACAGGAAGACTTTTAGAATATCTTTGTTAATTTATGTTAGTTAATTTTAGATAGTAATAATATTCCCCTTTACTGGATACGATATTACGGTGGACCTGTGTTCAGCCGAGCTAGAGTTTTGCAAGATCCACATGACAGGTTGTCGGAGGATATGTCAAAGCAAATTTTGATTCCGATACCTTCAAAAGAAAAATAAGCCTTGTAGGACATGCAAAGTGTGTGCAAAGAACAAGAAAAGGAGCGAGACTAGTACATGTGTAAACATTGTCGTGTGGCTCTTCACAAAGAGAAATTTTACCATGCGAAAATTAAATAATAAAATGTTCAACAATCCCAAAAAGTGTCATTTGATTTCATACAATATTTCCATTGTTAAAACACTTTTGGTAAACGATTAAGAAAAAAGTTTTTTCTTCAAAATGGGCCGGGCACAGGGGCTGTTTTACCTGATTTAGGCCGGGGCTGATAGTGATTTAACACTATTAGCAACAGGAGAGCTGTCAACCACAGTAAACGCTTAGAGAGAATTTTTAACAATCCCGGGATCCCGAGATTGTTAGAAATTCTGAATCCCCAAATCCCGAAACCCCAGGATCATAAAGAGGGTCCGGGTATGGATGCCCTATTGTCAACCGCATGGTACGCTTCAGTGGAAAATTTTCCCCTTTTTTATAAAAATAAAGCAAACGATATGTTATTTTTTATTTCGCTTTTTTTAATTGTTCAGGACGGCTTTCACTTAGCCAGTGAGCATTATCGATTGATGTATTGATTATTTAACGTTTAAAATTAAGCGACCCCACATACGTGCTGTATGTATTGTTTTGTAGGCCAACATATATTTTGAAAGTGATAAGTAATACGTTATTGGGTATTTAAAATATATTATTGCAAACAAATAATTCGATTCTACTCTTTATACTACTAATAAAATGCTTTTATTTGATTTGAAAAAAAATCGTATAACAATTCAGGATAATATTTAAGAGTAAAAGAAAATTATTGTAATTAGGCTAGACATTGAAATCTATCGTTCCTCACCTGTCAGGACGGAGGTTCACCTGTTGATTGGTAAAAGTCTGAAGGATCATATTCATTTATATATATTACAATCTACTTGTATAATATTAATTATAATATGTAGCATTACAAGGTTCGTTATATGTTGGGAATGCTTGAAAACAATCAAAATGCACCGAGTGCAAATCAATTGAGAAAAGTTTCGATGCGTGATAATTGATAATAATCACAATTAGAGTTTAATGACTAAATAATATAAAAAATATGGTTTTACACATTTAGTCAATCATGTTACTAAATTCGGGATTCACTGTTTGTCTATTTAAAATCAATAAGAAAATATAATTGACACTACAGCTACTCGCCGATCCATGATTAAAATTAAAACAGTACATTTTATAACGCTGTGAAAAAATTGACTTTGAATGAGTTAAGTATCAAAAAATGTCGGCGGAAAACCTTAGCCGAGTGATGGACAACAATTTCTACCTGCCAGGCACTTTTATTTCTGTTGAACGGTTGTTATCTACGATAAATAACGCCTGGTCTGTGAAAGGTGGTGAAATGATCAATGTAACAGTTAAACGTGTAACGTTTTATAAAATAAAAAATAATATATATTACTATCTTTTTTTTAAAAATAAAAACATCAACTCATTAGTTTGAATGCTAATGACAAATTAATATGTATGGTTTCATTATTGTTTCTGTAGCATTCATTGTTTTATTAAATAATGTTATCGATATCTGTATATAATAATGTGAGCCCCCGGAAGACGTACGCTTCTGGATCATCTGATTTGTGACCGCCATATTTCACGAGACGGTGCGTTTATTGTACGACGCAATAAATTCATTATGGCTGCTGATAAAAGGGCGCGAAATCGATTATGCTGTTCCACCGTCAATGAAAACTTTATTAATATCAGTTGGGGTTATTTCGCCTACCAAGTATAATTCTGCCTCATAAAAAATGTTTTTTTTTACATGGAAACCAAATATTTGTTTATAACTTTATTTTCAATTGTCAATTGATCACATTGAACCTTTCAAACATCTAGAATTTCTCGTAAGTTATTGTAAAACTTAAGTTTTTTAAATGGTGTGTGCATATGCAGTTACCTCAAATGTCGAAAAATAATACACAAATTATGATATTGGTGTTTTTACGTTCCATTTCATTATAAATATGTTAGAATTAGAATGGATATATTTGAATAAATTGACCTATAAAGACTTTAACTACGCCAGGTGGAGTTGTACCGAAGAGTGAGGAGTGTTATGGGAATATTCTGCCTTTGGGTAGGGTTGTGAAAACACTTTTAAACAGTTTTATTTTTTTAATATCAAGAAGAAATATAAATTTTCCCTACTGTTTATTTCAGCTAGAAACAATTGATAGATTGTAAGCCAACAGCATCAAAGGAATTTGTTTTAAATGTATGCTACGTTTGAAACGTAAATATTAAATCAGAAGCAGTGTAAAGTGAAATTTGTTACATATCTTTTCAGTGGCGTTGTATGGTGATATAATTATTTGATATATTTTTTTTAAATTTTAAGCTACCTAGATATTTTTTTATATTTTTAGAGAAAATAGCAAAAAATAAAGCATAAAAAAATAATGGTTCCATAAATTATTTTCCTACCTTATTAATATGCACATTATTTAGTCAGAACATCTGATCATAGTTTATGTGAGAAAAAAATAGTTATATCGCTTGCACAACCCTTAGTTCAATTTTCAAAATGTAAGCACTCGTCAGTGAAACAAGGGTAATACCGCCTAGAAAATTTTGACTATGCAAAAGTACAAAAACGATGAATGTTAATGGTTTATGCCATTTAATATATTTGCAGCAAGTGTTGCGAGTAGTATTCTACCTCATTGTTGTCATAACGTAATAGTAATAAGTACTTATTCAGTTTTTAAATAGGCGAAACAACCCCAAGCCAATGCTATTTCGCCTACATGTTTATATCAGTGAAATCAATATATTATCATGTAAATCGATAATATTTGCTAGTTTAAATAACTGAAGTTAAGTTTATATAACCGTAAAACCCATATAGAAATAAATGCGTAGTACAAAAAATACAGTAAATAAAAATTAACAACACACCGTAGAAAAACCGGGCGGAATAACCCCGTTTGACGGTAAAGACTCACTATGCGAGTTTCATATATTGTCAGCCTAGAGTGCAAAGCTTATAACTCTATAAGCAGTAACTTGACAGTAAGGCGCTAAAGCGTAATTATAATACTTTTCTACGAGATTGACTCAATAATGCATATTTAAAAAATCAACATTATTTTGATTTTCGCGTATTGAATTTCCAATATTTACGATTGTAAAATATATTCAAAAATATTTATTTTTATTGAAAAACGGAGAGTTACAAGATTTGCACATTATCCTTACGATATTTTATTATTAAGTTTGTAACGGGTAAGTAAGTATATCGATTTCAGAAATATTTATTGTATGACTTTGTACAAACTTCAGAGCTGATATTAATATAACGCAAGTGTCAAAGAAACATTTAAATATCTTTCTTTTATTAATACAGTGTTTAATTCTATTTTAAGTTTTTATAGATTCTCGTTAACGGCGTTTCTTCTTAGCATATCCTCCAAAAACTTTTTCCTGAGAGATTTGTGTAGTCATGCGCTGTCATATATGAGCTGAAGTCTTCCTTGGTCTGTCGCGGACTCGGGCGTCTGGGGTACGTGAGGTCCTGATGCGTACGGCGGATAGGGAACGTAGGGATCGTAGGGCGGCAGCCCCAAAGCTCTGAACTGTGAATTGGCGAGCGAAACTTCAAGCTGTTGGATTTTAAAGAAAAGCACAATCAATGAGTCAGGTGTAAAACATACACTATCCATCGCTGGAGTATCACAAACCATCTGCATCACATCTTAAAATGTTGTATCGTAATTTATAATATTTATCGGGCCTTTAGTCGGATGGTCAACGTCGTTAGCTTTGGTTACGGTGTATGGGTTTCTGTTCGAAAGCATAAATGTCTGTTTTATGATGTGTGTAAAATTCCCTCCTTTCCATCCGATCCAAAAAACGGTAGCGGAAGCGAAGAATTATGCACTATTCCGGCCTTGACCCATCCTTCTAACCTTACTCTTTTCACAAAAAGAAAGGCTGAGCCACTGAGTAGTAAGCAGCTATTAAAAGTCGATGATCTTCATCATAAAACACAATTTTAAAATTGTTTTTCTCTATTAAACAATATTTAAATGAAATGAATATATACAAGCCTTTAATGTTGACAAGATAAAGATTATAAAATGTATTGAATTAATTTAATAAGCATCCTGAAAATTTATATAAAACACAAAAAAGAGATAGGCTTACTGCGCATAAATTATTAGATACATAGAAATCGATTGCCTGCATTAGGAAAAAAAGTTGTATTCATATCAAACATGGGAAGTAAATGGACGCAACTTTTTAAAATAGCAATATGTTTCTTTAATTGATTTTAAGTGAGTTAATTACATGGAATTTTTTATTTGGATATTCTTTATTGACATTTAAAACTTTATAATAATTGATAATATATAAATTTGTTAAGTAAAATAAAGATTTATTCAGCTAAAATACACACTGAGAAAGTGATGACTGGATAGTCAAACTCCGTTATAAATTTTATAATAACGATTCCCAATGAAATATATTGCAGTCAAATTTGAATATTTGAAATACATAATATATTTATTATGATGATTGTGTATTTGTTGATTGAATTGTAATTTGCTTCATAAAAAGTTTTTATCACAGGGTAAATAATGGCAAAGTATTTATTGCAGCAAGGTATCACTTAATAAAACATATTTATAATAAGAAGAATATGGCAACATAAACAAAAAGAAAATTATAACTTAATAATTTAAGAATTTTTTCACTCATTTATCTTCTGCTGTACGTCTATAGTGCCTAATAATCACATACAATAAAATTGTATGTATGGTTGTATAACACGATAGTGTATAGGGAATTATATTCTTACCCGGAGATCAGGTCCAACATCAGGCATGCTCCGCTTCCTGAGGTAGTTGAAGCAACATGTCTTGAACTGTTTCGTCCCACAAGCTTTTCTGCATTCCTCTCCACACTCATCGCATCTCAGGGCTGATACGACGATAGCGCAGCCTACTGCAGGACAGACAAGATTAAATACATGTGATTATATTTCTCGCCACACTTCTGATATTTGAACACTTTCGTTTACTGAACACCACCAATCAGTATTCGAAAAAAGTTTTTAAAAAAAATTGTTTTCACCATTCAAAACTTTCAGCGGATATAATCTTTAGTAATACCGTATTTAGTTAGACTACTAAGAGAGGATATAAATATTCAGTCTGTAGCCACCTTAAAAACAAAAAAAATATCCAGGAAATCGAAAGCTACCTTCGTAGTATTCGCATATTTTCAAAAGGTAAATATAGATATAGAAAAAAACGTCTGAATTTTTGTGAATGATTAAAAATATTCACACGTTTTTCTTGGTGAGATTTGGTTTTGTTTGTGTTGCTTGGTAGTAGTTTTGTAGCGCTTAACGTGTTTATGCAGTTTGAAACTATTTAATGAAAGTCTACGCAGACCTTACGTCGATATCTCAGGAGAACACAAAAGAACTCATACTTCATAATTATTATGCTCTCAGATAATTATCAATTTTAAGTTATCAATTTTAATTTTACACAGAGTCTTTAAAAAGTAAACGCCTAAGTCAATGAAAACAAAACATTGACGGCGTTGTTATTCTTCAAGTCACCTGTCCCCTGTGACCGATGGATATGAGCAACTTTGATTCACACTGTAACGTCGGGCTTAAAACAAATGTATTTTTTTAATTTTATAAAAAATTAATGTAAGTAGTTTGACATTTTCGTTAAATTTATAGCAACAAACATTTATCTAATATAACATTTTTTTCGTCTTACAGAGTAATCAACGGTTTTTTTTATGAAAAATCAATTCAATTGGTAAACATTTTATATATAAAAATTATAAAAATTAAATATGTGATCTCCAATTGGTTGAATTATTTATCACTTTCTTCTTTGTATTATAATATTGAAGACAATGCGCTCACCTATTAAAATTGATAAAAGCGCCGTTTGTTTCATTTCACTGCTGTAAAAACCTTGAAAAAAACTCAAGAATTAGTTGTGGCATATTTTTCACGAATATACAATACGTCGAACCATGATACATGGTAATAGGGTAAAATATTGAAAATCAAACAGTTAAAAAAGTATTAAAACTGAACTGAACTGCAACTGAATACTTCGTTACTTTTATCTTATTATAATTTAGTACAAAGTAATATCAGTGAACTCAATTTAAATAAATAAATCATTATTTTTAAGGAAACGGGAAGTTGTCAACCACATTAAATGCTTAAGAGGGAATTTTTACCCTCTTTAAAAAAAAATAAGTAATTAATATCCTAAATTTATTTCGCTTTTTTTATGATATGTTCAAGACCGGTTTCACTTATGAAGTGAGGATTATCAATTGATCGCTTGATGATTTTCCGTGTTAAATCAAGCGACCGTAACATATGTTTTGTTTGTTTTATTTTTGTACGACAAATTACATTTTTAATAATGTATTTAAAAAACATTACTGCAAAAAAATAATGACACTCACGGTCGATTCTACTTATTAAATAAAATGCTTTCATATAATTTGACCAAATATCTCATAACAAAACTATTGTATCTTTTATAGACATTAAAAGCTATCAATTCTCACCTGTCAGGCTGGAGGTTCACCTGTTGATTGGTAAAAGCCTGAAGGATCATATTCATTTATAAGCTTCCGATACTCAGATAATGTCAAACATAAGGGGCGTGCTTTACAATCTACAATATGTATATCATTATCAAAATAGTCCAACTATTCAATTTACATACGACAAAATATTATATTATATACGATAATAATATTATATTTGTGGTAAGCTCTCTTGGGACTCCTTCCTAATCGGTTTCACGGCCAATGATTCGAATCTTAGAACGGATATTGTTATTTTTAAAAATAAAACACAATTTGTTTTGAACTACTTTCATAATGATCAGAACCGGCTTCGTTGAAAGTAGTACAAAAAATTGTATTTTATTTTAAAAATAAAATGTTTTTACACGAAGAATTGATAGTTATTACTTTAAAAAGGATATTGCTATATTTGAAAAAATCAATTTTCAAAAGATTGGCTCTGGAGTTCAGAGTTTAATCATTTAATTTAAAATGATCATAATTTTAATAAAAATATTAACGTGGAAATACTCCATCGTGTAAATAAAAAAGGTATTAAAATGAATAGTTTGGAGTTTCTAGAAATCAATAAAACCATTAACAGTAATGGGGGATTAGTATATAACATTTTAAACAAAACAGGCGGCTCACCATTATTAAATTTGTTTCCCTTGGGTTTGTCGCCTCTAAGTGCCAGCAATTGAGTTGTAAATAGTGTAACAGTGTTTATATCTTAACTCCCCTCCGCACTCCAGTAGAATGGAATAAAACCCACCCCCACTCTTTATTTAATGTAAGCATTAGAATAATTGTTTACCTTAGAAATGAATAACCTTGCGATATAGTTAGTCTGAAGATGCTTCTTAAAGAGGCGAAACGCGTCACGTTAGTGATAAACCAAGTGGAATAACTAAGTTATCAATTTTAATTTTATATTAAAAATGAACTTCCCAAAGTTACCGCCGAATCCATAGAAAATGTTCAATAGATCTTTGAATTTGTATACAAAAAGTTTTTTTTTTTTTTGCACCATGCAAGAACAGTGTAATTTCCTAAAGTCATAGATAAGTAAAAAAACCTACTGCATACACACAACACTGTATTACATTTTCTAGAAATAGGAATACAATGTGTAAAAAAATATGACTTCTTCAAAATTTTTTCAGCTTATTTCATAATTCATATATAAACTTTGAAGGCGATTATCTCAGAATTGACTTTTTGTATATACGCTCTTATTGCACCCATCTTCATTTATACTGAATAGATATATAAAATATATTTTTAAATTAATTCAGTTATACGGTCATACATTTTTTGCGACCAATTTTCTTCGCCCGATTTCTGTTCATATTAAATATTATGATAAGCTTTGTGGCATGTTGGGAATGCTTGGAAACGATCAAAATGCAACGAGTGTATATCAATTGAGAAAAGTTTCGACGCGAGATAATAAACAGAATTAAACATCAAAAGCGCAAACGAAAAATATCTACTTTCATGAATAAATAATATAAAATATATTGTTTTCAGGCTAAAGCCAATCACGTTACGAAATTCATGATCCAATTTTTATCTATTTTAAAATTAATAAGAAAATATAATTGATACTACTGGAAATTATCGATCCATGTTTAAAATTGAATCGACAGCATTTTATGAAGCTTATTCAATAGTAGTTTGTAATATTTATGTGATAAAAAAGTATTACAGTATATACTTCAAAAACTAAGAAGCATTGCACCGTTGACCAATAATTTTGTTATTCTCATCAGCGTGATAAGTTGTAGCGGAAATATTCAATTTTTTTAATACTTTATTTTTGATAATTTATTCATTTATGAATGCTATCGTTTCACTCTCTTGAAGCTCGAAAATAATTTTCGATTGTAAGGCGTTTTTCTTTTCTTTTGGGGTCGACTTTACAATGCTGTAATACTTAAGACTATTAATTAACATGCTCCCATTTTTTATCAACGTGGTCAAAACCGTAACCAAACAATTAAGATAAAATCTAAGATATTGACTGAGGGTGCTTGATAGAATTTCAATATCAAATTTAAATTGTTGAAATTTTGTATATTTCCATGTATTAATTTCAACAATTCAAATTTAATATAAAATCGTTAAGAAATTACATCACAAACTATTGTACTTTTGAACTAAAATGTGAAATTGAAAAATCAGTTTTTTTTGTTTGAATAAGCTTAGAGAAAAAATGAATCAACTATGGTGTATTGTAATATTCTTCTCGAATTTATTAAGATTCTATAACAATCAGATATGCAATACTATTAAATCGTAATGCTTAAGTTCTGTTTAGTAGTTTTCCTCACTGGAAAGAGTCGCGACCTTCGCCTATCGCGACAACTCCGCTTTCCTCGACGATTCTTCGCCACTCACACCTGCGATCCGCTGCTCTGAGAGCCATCGGCAATTAGAGGCCCGTGGTGTCCTCCACCTGCTCACTCAAGTGAGTTGAAAACCTTCCGCGTCCCCTTTTGCCTAGAGTAGCTATAGATAAATAATAAAAGCAGTTGATATTTTGTAAGACTTAAAAATATCATCACCAACGAATTATGGGAAAACAAGGGTGAATATTCGAGATGGCGATTGTTAATACATTAATTTGTGATAGATTATATAGAAAAAAAGCATTGTAAACGGAAATACTTTTGACTACTAACTGATAGAGATGTATTCTCAAAAATGTTGCAACTGAATCTTTGCAGGGGTCACATGTAGTTACGCCACAAGCGCACAGACAATCTGATGAAGGTCTGTTATATATACCTACCTCAGTAATATAGTATATCATTATTGTTTACCTACAAAGTATTGGCGATTGAGGGTTGTTTACTGCTTAAATTATATTTCAAACATGTACATGAGCGGGGGCTGTTTTTATTACGTGCTGTGAATTACTAACTGAGAAATATTGAGGGACAAAAAAGTTATCAAAGGAATATAAGAAAAATAAATAATTAACAGTTGGTCACTGTGGAAGATACGTTAAGCATAGATCGCTAATAATTGTCTATGGAGATCGGCCATTGGGTTTTTGTTGGATCATACCTATAAAGAAATTAAATACTTCGGCGTACTAAATTCTTCCGGTAAAACGCACGACATATACCTAATCACTACTATGTGAACCAGATATTGTGAACTTTGTCAAAAATAAAAGTCTGCGCTGGGCCCGGACGTATTAATTATATCATCCAGGAATGAGTGTAAGCCTCCAAAATGCCTCACATTTTCTACTCCCGAGGAAACATAGAAGGGGTATCACAAGATTTACGAGTGTTGGGGATCAGAGACTGAAACTCTGATCCCCAACTGATGTACTCCTTCGTAAATGATGTCACAAAGTATTATGATAAAAATTAGGAACTGTCCTTCTCAAAACTGTGCAGAATTACGGTAAAAGGGGAAAAATGTGCACGTGTGAAGTATGGAGGGCAATCAGTCAAAGCATGAACATGAAGCAATATATTAAACATATTATATATCAAACATCGGCCTTTTTAAGCATTATAAAAACTATAGACAAAAAACAGTTAGGTTTCTTTTATTATGCACGTGATTATAAAAGGTTTTTGTTTATTTTGAAGTTGGACTTAATTTAAAATAGTTGTATCAATTCCATTATAACTTAAAGGTAAATTCATGTGTTAAGTAAATGTAAATATAGTCAATTGTATGTGTTACTGATATTTTGTGTAATAATCCACTGCATCTTCGTTAATTAAATAAGAGATGAACTGGATTTGAAATGGTGTTTGCTTGAGATACCAGACCTCCCGGACGTTGATAACCAAACATTCGCCTCTCTTCGATCCGGACCTTCTCACACACTATGACCGATAAATATTTATCTGTCTATGTGTTTTTTTATGTAAACATATCCGCTCCCAATTGGCTTCTAATGGAGCTTTGAAAATAAAAATAGTATAGAGAGGGACAAAACAAATTGTAACAATGTGTCACTATTAAATAAATATACTTTCATGTTTTTTTGTGAATTGGGAAATAGTTTTTAATTATACGTTCAAATCAGTGGTGTACTTGAGTACTAAAAAAGGCATCAAACATTCAGAGATTCTGTATTAAAAAAAATATTAAAAGAATATTCCAAGAGTAAGGGTTCAATATCTGTTGCCGAGTGATTACGCGTTTTCCTTACAAGGGTTCGAGTACCCTAATGGGAATTTCTAATTTAATGTGCAAATTAGTCTAGTGATTAGGCAAGAAGTTTTATTCATGTTGGACGGATGTTATCTGAGATAAATATCGTCTGTTTTGAGGAAAGCAGTAAAATGATCGATAAAACAGTTAAAGATGTAATGTTCCATAGATAAAAATAATATATTAGGTATTTTTTTTTTTTAAGAAAAACATCAACTCATTAATTCGAATGCTAACGAATGATTTCATTCTAATAATGAAGAGTTTTTGTAGCATTGTATTATTAAATAATGTAATCCATGTATATATAATATAATAATGTGGTCCCCAAGAAGACCTACGCAACTGGATCAGCTGATTTGTGGCGGCCATATATCACGAGACGGCGCGTTTATTGTACGAAGCAATAAATTTAATGCATTATGGCGGCATATAAAAGGGCGCGAAATTGATTATGTTTTTCCCCCGTCAATGAAAACTTCATAAATATTGCATTACAATGATGATGATATAATTTCATAGTTAAAACGATAGATACCACCTTTACGATAATTTATGAATGGTGAATAATTATCATTCCTATCATAAATGTAAAACTGTTATCGCGATATTATTACGAATTCGTAAAAAATCAATAAGAATGACACGTTTAGTAAACTAACAAAAACAGTATATATTTAACGGTTCATTGGAATTTGGCGCTCATTATATTAAAATTGCTATTCCAACTAGCCGCGTATTTTCATTTTAGGGAGGGTCGGTGGCGATAACAAAGTTTGCCCTCTTCAGTATTGATATATTATACCAGGGATTCTTAACAGTATTGCGGTAGCGGGCTCATTAGAGATTTAGGATAGTAGTGGTGGACGCACACAGCATTTCTAAAAACACAAGCTTTGAATATATGTGACATTTATTATATTGTTCTTAAATTAATAAAAATCAGTATATTTTACGCATGTGAGGGCATTTACATTCTAAATATAAAAAAAACCTATACACTTAGAGATAAATTACTATAAAGAGTAAAAAAAATATATTAAAAATAACAAAGCACAATTAGTGCGATCTTTTACATTGTATTTCACTGAATTAATTCTCAAAGTTGGGAATGTAAGATGATAAGCCCAATCGTAAACAATCATCAAAGTAAGTAAGGTTGGTAAGTCGGGATCAGGAATTGATTTTATTATGTCCGCGGTGGAAAATAAAAATTCGTACAAATATGTGGTACCAACAGAGGATTTAATCTTGTAAGCTTTATTTGACAAAAGAGGGTGCTTTTTATGGTCAGCTAAATTCTATAAGTTATTATTCGGACGGTAATATTTCTATAGACATTTTGAAAATTCAATATCTCTTCAATTTTTGACATATCTTCTGGAAGAATTTCGGCTATGGATTTAGCATTCTCAATCATTTCTATGGGTGCAATAAAAGGATTCACAAAAAATGTAGCCACTGGATCGATAATGGTAAATTGTTGCATTCAAATTGCTTCAAAAGCTAGGTTAAAACTATTATCACTCGGGCGCATGAAAATACCCGTATAAATGTTAGGGTTAAGAACACCTGTATAATAATATTGTAGAATAATTACGCAATTCAAGATCTTTCATTCATAATAATAACATAACATCTACATAATAAATATATTTATTACTAAATATGCATCTGACACAATGATACTTAAATACGGTTTACAATTAAATGCATTTTTGTTTAGATCATATTCACTTTCATAAAAATAGTTTTCACTTATAACAAATACATTCCACAAAAAACAAATTCTTTCTATAAAAATAAAGTGATTCCACATAATAAAATATATTTTAACACTGAAGAAATATATTACACTTCCGAACAAATATTTTCACATAGATAAAATAGTTTTCACTCGATATAAATACTCACACTTTGAAAACGATAGTTGCACGAACCTGTAATGAAATGAAAATACTTGTCGCAGCTCTACTCTATATTAGGCAGCCTATATTGTCTTCGCGCTACGCATTACAATACATTACATAAGCCAAACGAGACCAACCCTAACATAACCTATTACATCTTAACTCACTTTGTTAAATGAATCCGTGACTAAATGGAAACTATTAAAATTAAAGTTTGAGTGTATTTGGTTAATACTATGTAATCCAAAGTGCAAACTATCGAAATTAAAGTTCAATTTTACCAAGTGAATACTATCTAACACAAAGTGCAATTATTTATAACCCCTTAAATACTGGCTACCTACGACGAAAGCCAAGCAGTAATAATTTTCAATGTATTTACAGCTATTTTGTTGAGTGTGTACGGACGTATACCCCTGATTATAGGTAACGAAAACTGTGTAGCCTATAAAGCGTTAGACGCCTTCCCATTATGGTCACTGCATGACGATTTTTGAACCATCTAGTTACGTCACTGCAGGTACATATTTTAGAAAGAGTTTCATTTTATTAGTTATAGACATCTGTTTGTCATTTTTATAAGCTTTTCTGCATGAGACGATGTCATAAAATATAAGTTCAGCAGCCAAGACAGAATAAAGCTTTTAAAAATACATCACAGATGCTATTAGCTGTATAATGTCATCAATCAAAATTTGAATAGTTCCACTATAACCTTTTTAGAGAAAATAATACAATATGATGTTCTCATGGTCTGTTTATTATTTTTAAAGATTACATTATGGTAAATATTTTATTTGATATCGATAGAAAGGATAGAATGTAGATGTTTAAAACTTATTTTTTTTTATTATTCAGCAGCATAAAAAACATGCATTATCATATTAATCAGTTTGAAAAACTCTCCGGTACGAATTCAATCATTATTAATATTATAAAGTTATTTAAAAAAGATAACCATATAAATAAGTGCTCAACATTTATCAAATATTTTTTTATTATTTAGCTGTAAAAACAATAACCCTACTAATAAAAATGACAACGAGTTGTTTTTGTGATATACTTTTCTAATACCAGTTTTTAGATAAAGATAACTTAATAAATTTTTAATATAAAACTGCAATACAAATGCAAAATTAATATGTTAATTTTATAATCAAAATAATATTTTCGTTGTACAATTAAAATGATTTTTTCTGCAATAAGGGATAATTCAAACGGCTGCACTTAGTATCCTGCAAGTCTGCGTGCTCCCCATCCTAACCATCGAAATATTTTTACTGGTTGAAAGAATTAGTCCTAAGACTTTTTCAGTATAAAATGATGTTATTTTTGCTGTTCAATGTATGTTTTTCCTTCTTGTATTTATTGTAACTGATAACATATCAGTGGCTTAATAAAATAGAGATTACCTCATTAATATTATTAGAGTTTAATCAATGTTTAGCAACCAATTTAACTACTATAAATATTATCAGTTTTAATTGATTAAAAATATTTTATTTTCATTTCAGCGTCATGACTATTTTGAGTTAGCTTGATTGATAAGGAAAGTAATTATATATCATATTATTGTAAATATGCAATCAGAATAGACCCCCAGATAACACGATTGCCGACGACTTGATTTTCATTAAAATTTGTGACTGCTTCTTGATTACACGCTAAAATACTCCTGCGCAGCATGCGTATCCTCTGATTTTGTATGACTATTGTAGCCCCGAGAGTGAACTTCCAGAGAGCTCATCTTTTATCTACCGTGTTATCAGGGAGTCTACTGTATTTTAATTTGGCCTACATTCTTCTTCTTCAACCATGTCCGTTCCCTAAGCATATGGCACAACACGATGTCTCCAGGATTTTCTGTCAGGATCACCTGAAGGTCGTCCAGGATGCCGGAATATCACCGGTCAGGAGAAAGGGAGGTTGAAGCTATCTGGAGGCATCTGCAGCACGTGAATAAGCCAGTTCCGCCCCTCCAAGACTACTGAAGTAACTAAGTGCTACCTGGTCCGATTCCTAATCTCAGAGTTTCTCGCGAAATAAAACCACCTCACCCCTAATGTCCGACGTAAGCATCTATTTGAAACTCGGTATATGACTCTTCTGAGTCTTTGTCAGCTGCCATCATTCACTACAGTAAAGCACCGAGCTCTCGCAGCGTTTTAACTGGGTACAGCTGAGAGTCCTAGATATTCCACGGTAATAAATGTGGCTCCAGCTATTCCTTAGCATATATACTAATTTTGAATGTCAACAGATATAGTTCATTAGTGTTTAATAGCCTGTGTTTCTATACGGCAGTTTGCGGTTTGAATCTAATATTTGATTTTCTATCCAATGATATGGCTGTAGGAGATGTTTTAAATGCTTTTTATGTAAGTCACTCCTAGCAAACGAATCATTGATCGATTTATAAGTAACTTGTCCTTAACTTCACCATCACCGTAAAAAGCTGAGGGATTGAATCACAGACAGTTTGATTCCCTCAGTTGTTGTAATGACATTACGTTACCTTACTTTGAAAAGGTTCTAACTGCACTTGACAATGTTTTGAGATACGAGCGTTTGAAGTTTTGTCTGATCATATTTTGAATTTTGAAGGAAAAGACGTATTTTTAATTAGCACGTTAACATATATTTATAAATATATAAATATCACTTGTTTTTCATATAAATTATTTTAACTAAAGCCTTTATATTAGAAAATAATGAGTATCTAAAGCTTTAATTAGAACTGACAACAATAGTTTGTTTGAAAAAGTTTTATCGGGTATTTCAATTTTATCGAACAAAATGTTTTATTTTATGAGATATTAATTAATAGTATATATTATCATGACTTGCTGAACCATATAAGCTAACAATAATATTATAATACAAAAGAATAATAACACATATATACTTTGAATGCTTGAACGAACTCAGCTAATTTTCGTCAATGACCACATCAATAGAACAATAGAAGTAAAGAGTAAAGCACACACCAACCACTGAGCAAAAAATGTTCTACATGACGTTAAAACCTTTTCAAAGAAACTGTGATTTGTGTGTTGTTTCTGTGAGATGATAATAAGCAGTAATATCGATTGAAAGAACCGTATAAAACAATTTTATAAAAAAAAATGTGTGGATAGAACTCCGGAATCCTGCTAACTTCCTCATTGAACAATATATGACTCTGAAATCAACGTATATGGTAGAATGTGGTTAATACAACATTTTCCAAACAAAAGGTCATTTTATGCCAAAATGTCAGTTAGAACCTTTTCAAAGTAAGGTAACGATTAGTGTCTCTATTTATTAAGAATGAGCGTTAAGTTTTGGATTTCGATACAGCGACATCTGTTAGTGAGAATAATGGTCATTTTTAAAACATTCCTTTAATTTTTAAAATCTAGCTAATCTTAACTGTGCTATTTTTTTATTATCTGTATTTTCCCTTTATTTTATGAAATTAGATAATTAAGTATCTATAGCATAGGCGTGCGGTGGGTTTATATTTATCTCCATCACACAATCTAACTTGTTTACAAGCAAGTAGGATACAAGAGCATGCACTCGCATGCCCTTGTATCTCGCTCGCACTCTTTACTTTATGTGTAATTGAGCAAGAAACTGAGAAATCCAATGCAAAACAAGAAAGTAAACTGTTTTTTTGGAATATTCCAAATACTATTTTTCAATTTTGTATGGCTTCTCTTTGATTTTGGTATTGAAGTTTCATCAAGCACCCCTTATTAAATAGATTTTTAAAAATGCTTGGATAAAATCGATAACCAACTAATTAATGGTGAACTTTATTTCTTCATTCTTCACGCATAGCCACGCATAGCAAATCTTATAGATTTTGTAAAAATAAATACATAGCTGATAATGAAGGTGACATTTTTAGTTGATTTCAATCAACTTTTCATTGCTTTTATAATATGTTACAATTAGCATATCGAAAAAAAATATAGACTAAAAAATTGTATACATCCTAGGTGTATTATTGACATAAGTGACAACAGGTCTTGGCGATTAGTTAAAATTCATTCCTATTCAATATTCAGTGCAGATTCGAATAGTGAAATCTTAATTTATTAATTAAAATTTATTGTTTAACTAAATTTTAACATACATACATTCCATAATTATTAAAATGGGTATGTTATCAGTGTTATTTGATAGCTTTAATCTTGTTTTTAACAATTTTAAGTTTAATGTTGGAAACCAAATCAATCATAATAGATTAACATGAAATTTATCATTTTTCTAAATCTAAATCTATGAAGACTGTTTTTTATTGTCCCATATAATACATGAGACAATAAATACCACTGTTATTTTATTAAATAAATTATCAGTTAAATCAATACAGCTACACAAGATAATATTCTACTTCTAATCTTTTAAATAATTAATAGATTAAAAACTTTAGAATCAGTATAGGTGAGCCAATTATAATAATGCATCAGTAAAATTATTGTTATTTTTTCTCATATTCCATAAATTCATAATTTGAGCTTGGCGCATTTCGAAACCATACCGTATTGTCGGTAAAACAGTTACCGATGTCAGCCATTGTTAATTATTGGTGGGGCAAATAAAAAAATAAAAAGTTTCAAACGAGATTCCTCAGCAATAGGCGTGCGTTGTAACGGCAGGCGAGCTCTAACGGAATAATAATATGGGATATTTACGTTAAGTTTTAGTTATAATGTCCGATATCTGCCGCGTTTAATATTTAAAAAAGTTTAGCATAAGATCATTTTCTATCCAAATATAATAGTGTATTCTTAAATTTAATAACTGTGAACTTAGCAAAGTTAATTATTATTACTGTCTTGTGTGTGTGCCGGCGTGGATCAGTGTCAAAATTCTTGTTCACTTGGATTTACAACATTTTCACACATTCCTGTTGAATTGGCAGATAGCGAATCCTCCCGTATATAGGTTTGTTTGAAATGTTTATTTTTTGAAGTTCAGCATGCGAAAGAGAATAATAGTGCAATGATGTCAAAAGCTGTCAATAATATTAACCGTTGTTTACGAGCAATCCACTCTCCGATAAAACCAGTCTACATCGAGTTGATACGGCAAAACAACCGGAATTCCATATTATTTTAGCGTAACTTCAACATTCAATATAGATTATAAGTATTATATCCATGTGTTTCAAATTCAAATAGTATTTTTGAACGTCAACAACAGATTATACTGAAGTTATGAACGTGTATTCTACATGCATTAAAAAATAATAAAAGTCATAATGTTATTACAATTTAGAATTGGCCAAATGAAGTAAACACTAAAATGTTTCCAATAAGAATGTCGCAGATATATGTGTTTTTACAACAATATTCCTACTGCGAAAACCTTTTTAAAATCCTTTCATTTTTGACAGGTAGTTTTCGCGGGCCAAAGTGAGTTTGACATCCTTATCTAAAAGTAGATATTATCTCTCAGTCGAATGAAATTATTGGTTTGTTTAATTTAATTAGTACTGTCTCGCGCTGACAGATCTCTTGCTGTGTTCGTATTATTTCATAAGTAAAAAAACTAATTTGTATAACCGGCTGTTTCAATATTACAAAATCAATTCTAAAGTAAATTACGCACTTATAGGTAATAACTAAGTATTGTCATGGATTTAATTCTTAACGGCATGTATTGGATTCGGATCTAAGAAAAATACTACATAACTTGTATTTTATTTATCCATATTCTCAGACAAACGTATTTACATTATAAGTTTTTCTAAGGCAGTAGTTTTCAACTGTTGGTACAGGCAATCGTGTCTTCCGAAGTGAATGGTGTCCTAACAGAATATTAACTGTCAGTATTTAGCTACAAAATATTTGGTCTTATTTTCAACTGTTTATTGTGAGAGCCACAACTGATAGAGAAATTTATTTCAATATCAATTGCCAATGCAGTTTGCTATTCGTATCTCAAAAATAACGTTGCAGCACCAAACTGTACTGTTAACAATTGATGTAAATTTGATATTTACCTTACTGGAATTTGAATTCGTACCGATCTGAACGCTAGGCTAAAAAATTTTATTGTGTTTTGCGTTAGTTAAACTCGACCTAAAATTATTTGAAAATTTCTCCTGCGTTGCATATTAACTGTACACTTAGCAAAACTTATATAAAATTTATTCATTGTTACGTTTGGGTTCAAGTCAACGATTACGGATTAAATCGACAACAATAATGCGAGTTATGCCGGGAAACAGATCGAAATGAGGACACTGTAAGTCGCAAGGCACAACCGCTTTGAATCAATTTGCCGTCAGCCCGACCCGAATACGATGACTCTCAACAATTTACGTAAATCTTGTAAAAATATGTCTTGTTTCTTTAAAAAAAATCTATTTATGTGATTGTTACTCTAAAATAATACCGTTTTTTGTATGAAAGCCAACAAACTGGAGATAGTTTGACCGCTGTTTCAATAAGTCGACTTATCATGTATTATTTTTAAGTATGCATTGAATTGCGCTGATAAGTAAGTCAAAATGCAGTTCCAGAGAGAAAAATATAATTATAACAGAGTGGCACTTTGTGAAATCGTATCGACCGATAAAATAAGTATTAAATGTTGTGAGTCGAGACATTCCGACATGTTTTAAAATATTGCCTTAGTGAGCACGGCCCATCCTATTTTGCGGTAGACTGAGGTTGGACAGCGACGGATCACCATCCGAGCGCGTACTCAAATATTATAAATAAATTATGTACATACAATGAAATTTATCCGCAAAGAAAAAATAGTGCTGAATAACAAGATACGTAACGATATATTATCGAGCGAGAATTTCCGATAACCTAATTTTTTTTGCATTAGTTTCTCGACTTATGTCACATATTCATATTTTACTGGAGAGAGTTTATGTTATACATGGATATTCAATATTCTGTTTTGAGAATGAATTTGTTTAAAAGAATACAATCTTGTGTTTGCTAATTTCTATAATTATCGGTACAGTATTTTGTTTATTTAGCAATTTGGTGTTTCATTCTTTGTCGTGAGAAGTTTTAAAATGTCGTTTATTGTTGTTGTTTTTTTGTAAAATTGTTCACATACAACGAATTCTTAAAATTTAAATGAAGTACAACCAACAAATTGCGTTGTCAAAAAAATTGACACCTAAATATAGCCTCTGATCCAGGTATTTTAATGTATTTTACACAAAAATAGCTTATTTTCTTTGTGTTGTGTTTAGGGAACGCTGTAGTGACAAAAAAATAATTGAACGCGAGGATTTTCGCTTTTAAATTTCCACAGTGGGAACTGTAGCATTATGCAATGCCATGTTTCCTATAATATGCCTATATAAAAAACGATTTCCTTCAATGGTTGGGTGCAACATCTCGTACAAACTTACATAGGTAGGTTGGTAGGTTCTCATTCAGTTTGTAAGGCGCGATTGCGGTACCTAATGTTATTATTTGTTACAATTATTTACAATTTAGCATATTCTACAGTCTGGTATTCACGCAGTGCGATTGTTGTAATGAATTAATGTTAACCTACCTATATAATTTATTCAAGATCAGCATTCGTGATGCAATTTACCTTTTAAATAGCCATATACATATTTATATTTAAAAATTATGAAGCAGATTCGGAATGTCGCTTTTACTGGTAAACAATACGTGGTAAAATGTAGCAAATCTCTCAGTTAATTCTTACTTTTTTTTACATTGATTCATTTTCGTGAAATTAAATATGCCTAAACAAGCATACATACAATTAGATTGTTACAATGGATTAATGTTAACCTACCTAAAAAAAATATGTTATCATTCATGAAGCAATTATTCATTCACATAGATTACAAAATAAAATACAGTGGTTACTCGATTTATCGTTTATGAGGTTACGAACAGATCAAAGAAAACTGCGGGAAAACTATGAGATAGGAATAAATTTCATCTATATATATGTATATATAAATGAATGTTTGTCACTTATGCGTTCCTATACCGTTCATCCTATTTCGATGAAACTTTGGTGAGTTGTTGTGCACACCCGTAAAGGTTTCTGTAAAAAATGTATCAAATACGAACAAACAGCGATAACTCTGAAAACTTCTGATTTATTCGTGTACGCACCAGATGGGAAAACAAAAAAAAAATGCGTACCCAAAAGCACTTCAATAAACAAAATTAAAACTCTTTCTTTTGGCATTGCAACGCATGCCGGGTACTCGTTAGTATGTTATATAAAATTAATAAGGGATTGTGGGGTCTCTAGAAAATGTGACTACAATGAATCATAAAATCTCAATTCCAGGTAATTGTTCAATGGTTCACTTGGAAAGCGATTCAAAAGTGTGACATTATTTTATCAATGGGTTAAGACAGGGGTCAAATAATGCCAAAACTAGTGAAACATCATTTAAGGACGAACACTAACATTTTAACAACATTTTAAATATTGTGTAATTTTTATTTGGTATTCGTCGAATGAAATAGTGTAAATTCAGAATTATTATGAAAACAAAAACGCGGAAGAACAATACACACGCTAAAGAATTAATTACTGTCAGAATTTTATTCTGAGTGGTCCGATGGTTCCCAAAAGTACACGTCTTAAATATGTTCATCTATATTATAGCATTTCTATAGTGACTATTTTACGATCACCGGAAGTGAGTCAATTCTTCATATATCTACGTTGAACGTGCCTAGGTGAGAAATTTACACTATGTCTTTTATTTTATTTGTAAATGGAGGAATAACATAATTGTTACTACGGTGTGTGAAGTATTTTTTTTATCAATAGGCGTAACTATCTCTTGTGTATACATATTTTTAACTTAAGTATAAATATTTTCGTTTTTTTTTAACTATTTTGTATTTCAATAAGTCTTCCAAATTCATTTATTTTACATTACAAAATGACAGCCGCCATCATTGATTCCTTTGTTTTTTTAAGACACCTTAAAAAAGCCAAATACTTTGGAAGATCTTTGAAAAAACACCTGATTACGATGTTAACTTAGCAATGTTTTTAGTGCACTATGATCTATTTTATTTTTGTTACAGACGCGATATTTAGTTGAAGAAATAGTGTCGTAAATTTCTTACCATACAACAAAGATGTTTATTTTGTAAGATACGGATAATCGAGGTTCTGCGTATTACTTGGGTACTTATTCGTCCACTTGACTTCTAGGAAATGGTTCGCATTTAAGTATTTTAGTACACGTCTATTTGGATACCTTGCAACCGCGTAATAATAAATAATTGCACTCGAAATCAAAACAATTCATTCTGTTTCGGTCACGGCGCGTGATTCCCAGCATGCATTACGAGCTGTATCAAATTTGAGCGTTGGCTGTTATTTATTGTTGCATTTTGTAATTTTTTTCGCGTTTAATGCGCTAATGCTGTAATGCTTCCGAATTTAGAAATGTTTTAATTTTGCAATAGATCCACAGACAATGGAAACACATTCGTTATTATTATTATTGTACTCTCATATTCTTTATTTGAAAAAATCTTCAACGACTCCTTTTCCTCGATTTCGATAATTCAAACAATCTTGGTTTTAAATTAGGATTATTAAGATTTTGTACACATTTATGTATTTTGTCACTAACGACCCGGGTTTCACCTTTCGGCATCTTCAGGCATTCGAGCACACGAACGGACTCGAACTGACAGACAGTAAACAGTGTCTAACGTTTATATAGAAGATACAAATACGACAAATATTATTTACGAGGTAAGATATTATACGTCTGAGAGCCACACTGATACCTGAGTTAAAATTTCGAGAATATTAACTCAGTATCACGATCACGAAATTTAACTCAGGTATCAGTGTGGCTCTCAGACGTATAATATCTTACCTCGTAAATAATATTTGTCGTATTTGTATCTTCTATATAAACGTTAGACACTGTTTACTGTCAATCAGTTCGAGTCCATTCGTGTGCTCTAATGCCTGAAGATGCCGAAAGGTGAAACCCGGGTCGTTAGTGACAAAATACATAAATGTGTACAAAATCTTAATAATCCAAATTTGATATTGAAATTCCATCAAGCACCCTCAATCGATGTCTTAAATTAAATCTTGGTTTTGTGCGAACATGTATGAAATGGTGCTCGATAATGCGTGCGTGAACTATTACCTCATTATTGTAATGTATCGAGTTTATACTGACATAACGCATAAAGTCAGTTTTTGATAATTTTATGCTTTAACCCGATGAACGCGCTGGACATGTTTACATGTCCAAGACTTTTATCTCGTATTTCCGGCCGAACAAGAAGGAAACACTTGTGGACAATATATGCTTTAAAAAAATAGTTCAAACCTGTAGGTAGATAAATCAGGCAACAGATCATGAAAATATCAAGTAGAACACAAGGAAGTATATTTTTGAACTGCCGATACGCAGTATTAATCGTCGAGATTTACACATAGTATGCGGCTACGCGCTTGCTTGTGTGTGTGTTGGCGGTGTATATGACTATTGGGCACAGCCATTTTGCTTGCGAAGTCGTAGATTAAATATTTTTCAGCTTCTTCTTTATTGTCTTTGACTTATTTTAGAGAAAATGCGACGAGTTTAGTTTACTTCTACTGAAAATAAATTCGAGCGAAAACGGCTATGTACTTGTAGAACGGATGAAGTCATAGGATATAATGATTTTGAAATAGAAACAGTATTGTCATAAAAAGCATGATATGCTTATAACTCATCGATAACAAATCTAATAATTTGTATGCCAAAAAGATTATTCTTTATAATGTAAAAAAATCTTTTTAAATCACAAAAATATGTACTTGGGGTAGAGAGTACTTTGACCAAAAAAAGATTATCTCAGAATTTCTTTTTATGACATAATGTCTTCTGTCAGTATACCATCGATATTATTATACATGGATCTAATATCACCCTTATATTGCCAGTTTTTCACGTTACGTTACGCACTCAACTGCGTCTTTCGCTGAATTGTCATTTTGAACATTTAACTGCGGATATATCGTCTCACGGGCTCGAATCCCAGTGCGAATACTCACAAATTGTTTTTTCTATTTATGGATTTGCGTTCGAGGGTGTCTGTGATATTTACATTCATTACCACCCATCTTACTACTAGTCTTTTCTTTAACCCATCCTTCTATCTTGTCGGACTCAGTCTGGGCTCAAGTCCCGGGCAGGTGGATAGCAAACTATAATTTATTCGATTTAAGATCTTGAGCATTAGTGTTTTTAATGATCGTGATACTGAGCGAGTACTTACTTCAGCGAGATCGAAAATAAAATTCTCATCTCATTCGAATTAAAAAAATATATATATCTGGTGCCTTTGCTGTTATGTAATTTATTTTAAATATCATAAATTTGTCATAATTCATATTTTTTATCCTTACTACATCAAAAAATGAAAGGTTTAGCGACTCAACTGAACCAGTTTTCGTAGAATATTTTCCGTTAAGATGCTTCACACTGAGAGCGGACATGGTTGAAAAAATAAATATTTACTAAAACGTGTCAAAATAAACTTTATCCCCTGAGCAAAACGTTAGTCAAATCAACTCGTTTATAGTTTATGGATAGTTATAGATGTACCAATTTAACTTGGCCGCTAGTAAGGGTGTCACCGTCACGTTAAGAATGTTACCATACTCAACCAAAACTGACATTTCAATAAATTCTTATTAAAAGTAGACAAGATATTTATTTTGCATAAAATGGCAACTGGAGAAAAAAATATTCTATACTGACAATTCTAGTTCCAAATTCAGCGGCGGCCAAGTAATGTTGGTAATACTATAGTAGTAGTAAGTCGTTTATTGATAGTCCAAAGCTATTTGGTTCGGCGATTTCAACGCAGCGGATTGAGATGCTAAATAATATAAAAAGATTAAAATCAATGTCATGCATGAGGTTGAAAGTAGATTTTCGTTTTCCCATGACTAAAAAAATCACATAGTTATGTATCTAGAATACATTATATTTGTACAGTTTGCAGTCCGGCCTGCCTGCCTATTAGACAGGCCAGGGTTGACAGATTTTGGAACCAGTATATCAAGATTTTGCAATCAGACAAAACAAAAAATATTACGTTTTATTTAACATTTATTTCTAGGCACAGTAATGTATGTTCATTTATAATTCTAATTAGGTACATAATATTATATTAACTTCACTATGTATTAGTAAAATTATAGAAATCTAAACAATAGTCGGATCAAAATACCATGACAATTAATGAAGAACTTAAGACGCATTTAAAATAACTTAAAATAATTTCTTTTAATCAAGTATTACAGTAGAACAGTTTTATCAATTTACAAATTGATAACTCGATTCTGTGCGAATCCATCGTTGGATACCATTTAACTTGATGATTATTCCAACACGTGTAGAAGATGAACTCGTGCAGAACTACGTCTCGCAAGCACCATCAGCGGCCCAGCATGCCTTGCATTCGGTTTTGTTTCAGAAAAATTGATAGGGTCATTTCGCCAGTATTCGGCCAGTTAAGCGACAGGTGTACTTTCAAAAGGGATTTTGAGCCGATGAATGATAAATACATATTTTTTTCGCTGTTATTCCATTAAACAGGGAATACGTAATGTAACCAACTAACAATAAAATAGGAAATATTCTGTACCAAGCATAACATAATAGAAGTTTACAAAAAAATGCCAATTCTGTCAGTGGTCGGCCCTCAAGAGCCATTAGTCGGACTTTCGTTGCCCAGTGTTAGGTCATCACTATGAAACTTCATGAATATCGCGAAATAATTAACTGATAGTAGACAGAGCAATTAAAAACATAATGATGCAAAGCATGACAATATAAAGTATATTTTGTTAGCGATCCCCATGCAAGATGAATTTGTCGAAACTTGCGAAGTAAAAATGTGCTTTATTTAATTGCGTATTGCATCATATAGGTCAGTATAGTGCAGATATACATTGGCAAGTTGCAAGACTACCTACACGAATTTTAAAAAGAAAATCAGTTTTTTTTAATGTATCCACTCTTTAAGACATCGACTGAGGGTGCTTGATGGAATTTCAATATCAAATTTTAATTATTGAGATGTTGTAAACTTCCATGTATTTTGTCACTAACTGTTGTAATACATGGAAGTGTACAACATCTCAATAATTCAAATTTGGTATCCACTAGTATTTAAGTTTTAAGCTCAAAAGACCGACTACTGGCGACGGTCGACTTTAGGAACACTCGCCCTACTTACAGTGTACTATGTGATGGCCCGCTAGAATTTGCGGAACAGTCAGTGGGCCTTTGGAAAAAATAGTTGTTAGAACTTAGCCTTATATATGTTCACGATTAATCTAGTCCTGTCCTAACCAGATATTTATATTCCTATTCTCTTAGAAAAGAGACGTTAAAAAACTGAGGTCAAGAGTTCTCTTGAAACTTACTTAATTAAGAGTCCATATTAAGCTCTTCATTAGAGGAGGAAATGATAAAAAAATATTGAGAATAATCCTCGACGCATGGCTTTGCAGGTCATCGAATTTGGGCGGACTGCAAATAGTATGAAAGACAGTTGATATGTCTACAATATAAAAAAAATACACGATTTGGGATAAGTATAGCCAATACATATATAAATAATCGAAAGTGGTCAAATCAGGTTTAGTATTCATAATGTACGTTGTATTGTTAACAATTCAAAGAATTTCTTACATAAAATTAGACTTACGCAATATAACAATAATATGATTATTTAAATTAGCTGAGATCTTAAAATTCTTTGTGTGTTTACATAAGAACATACGTAAAATAAATTAAAAGTGAAATCACCGCCGCTAAAATTATATATTTGGTAATAAAATTGTTATTATGTTGCAAGTACCGCAATAATTTGTTTTAATCATACTATCTTAGCGTTACGCTGACTAAACTTTTTTTTATTGTAGCATCAGTGCGCACACCACGCTGTCTACTTAGATCCTCCAGTAATATCATCCGTTTTGCGTTTTAGACTAATTCAGCGGCTAACTTATTTTTCGATGACCTACCTAATACTTTTCTACGAGGTTTCTCTTAGAAAACCATCATGAAAACTAAAATATAAGTTAGCTGGTATCAATATAAAATTAAAATTGATAACTTTATTATTCCACTGTTTTAACACTAACGTGCCACGTGTCGCATCTTAAAGAAGCAGTTCTTTCTTCACACTAACCATATCGTAAGGTCATTTATTCCAAAGGTAAACAATGATTCTAATACTTACATTAAAAATGAAGGGTAGGGTGGGTTTTTTCCATTCTACTGGACTCAGGGAGGTGAGTAAGACATAAACACTGATGGACTAATTACCATAACACTTCTTATTACTTATCAATTACTAGTGTTTGGAGGTGAAAATCCCAAGGGAAATAAATTTAATAGTGGTGAGCCGCCTGTTCCATTTAGCTGGTATTAGTTTCATTCAGGTATATGGAGTTTGATTCGAGAAGTCTTGGTGTTTTTGTAAGAGTCGGGATTCATAAAAACATCGAGCGACCCGAATCCTTTTTTTTTGATTACATAGAATAATTAAAACATGATGTTTGTGGGTATTATATAAATAATAAATTTATGTTGTGTAGAGTTCCTGTGTCAGCGGCGGGAATGAATGTATATGCAGATCTATGATTTTTTTCCCGTTTTTTGTTGAAATTCCTACCAATTTTTATTTTTATTTATGCCTATCAATGATATTGGCCAACTTTTCATCTGCCATCAATACACATAACTGCGACGCCATGGATGGTAAAACCAGAGTCGCAGATTGTCGGTCAATGCCTCGTTTCAGGCCTGGTTTCATTCCTCAGAATTAATGATTGGAGTGGACAACTTTTTGAATTTCTCTCACAGCTCGGCTCCGGTATCAAAGTACATACTTGCTACACTCCGTGCTCCGGGTAAAACGTTTCAATAGGATTATAAACATATATGACGTCATGTATACAGATGTAAATTAAATGGATTTAAATTAATATGGCCGACAGCAAATTATGTTTCATCGTTTGCCTATTCTTGCCTAATAATAATTTCATTGCAGAAGATAATCGCTCGACAGAAGATATATATATAGAAGTGTTGGACATATCGATGGCCCACTTCCATAGGACAATAAGTCAAAAATTTGATGTTTCAAGTTAAGTTAGCCATTATATTCGAACACTGCTCTTCTACAGTTCTACAAAAGTACAGCTTGTAAAATGTACAGGTTTTCTCAAAAGGCAGATATTTGCATATGGAAATCAGCAAAATTAAATAATTTCTCAGCTCCATATACATACATATCGAAATACCGTATTCTGGAAACAGATTTTTGTGAATCGTGGCATTCCATAAAGTAACAACTTTTAATCCTAAAACTATAAACGACAACCTATTTGGAAAAAAAAGGTAATGCTAATAATAAGTCATCACGTTTTATGAGTCGGTTTAGATGAGTCAAAATTTGATCGGCCATATCTCAAAACTACCAATTTCTAGTTGTACCACTGTGGAAGGAACCAGGCCATCGATATATACTTGATTTGATGGCAGTGGTGTCGCTTTTCATATAATTACAATGCCAAATACAGTATTTTTCAATTGCAATATTTGTTTTGGTTAAAACCTCATTGCTCTGAGTTCCACTCCAAATCTCTGCTCAAAATAATTATGGATTTTATCTTGGACTATTTATTTTTTACTTATAAGGGCAGCGACATTCATCGATTGTCCTCCATGGAAATATTGCCAACTTAAATTATTTTCACTAGCAATTAGCAACATTTTGGCGCTCTTTATTTATAAATAAATTTTGTCGGTTTCGTGCTTGAGCTCTGAGATCGTTTGCACATTTTTAACATACACTCAAAAATATAATACACGTATACACGCTGAATTATGTTAGTCAGTCAGTTTGCAAGCACGACCGGGGGCCCTGTTCTAACAATGATATTCGGTGACATCATCGTGACGTCATCCACCGATTGGAACTCGCAAACGGCGAGTCTCGCGGTGTCAGAGGTTGTCAAAACTCTCAGAGAAGGCTCCGCTGATGAAAACGTGTTGGCATCGTTTGCTCCTTTGGAAAATTGGATGTTGTACGACACCTAGACATAATTCAGGGTCCGGTTCATCGTGTATTGTTCATCACACAAGGAGTAATAATGCCTTTTTCATTTGTTGTTATTAAGTTAGCATATTTTGAAAAACGTTTATTGTTTGATTTTTATAAGGCATTACAAATCGAAATAATTAAAATCCCGTGTACTATCCTTCATTGTGTTTCACTTGCGACTTTCCACGCCCTTTTTGCAATAATTAAAAAACAGTCTAAGTAGGCTTTCGTGCGTGCCATTTTTAGCGCAAAGTCAAGATAAAATGAGACGTAAAATGCTGCATATTTTTTTAGGAATATGTACATAGATTTTTAACACTATTCAATAATATTACCATTATCTAGCGTTAAAAAACAGCGCATCGTTAGTTTTATTTGAAGCAGTTAAGTTTTAAGTGCTTATTACACATTACGTAATATGAGCCTACCTTATCTAAGTAATTTTAGATAAGTATTTAAAAACTGCAACTAGGTACATACCGATATTGTGTGGGCTAAATAGATGTGACCAAAAGGCCGGAAACCGCAGGTGTAGTTTCCGTTCGTGACTCTTCACTGTGGTATCTACATTTTTTTTTACAGATATATTTATTATACTAATTAAAATGTTCAAATTTCTAACTGACATTTAATTAAATTTACTCTATATATGACTCATTTCTTTTAAATAGTATTACGTTTGGCGATGAATTGTTTACTGGTTTATTTTATTATTTTTTTATCGTCTTTTCCATACTTTCATGCCGGATACCAACGCATCGCAGACAGGGCAAGACAAAGTAAAATTATACTTTTCATGTTTATTATTACATAACGAACATTTTCTGATAATAAATTATTTTATGATTTTATAATATTTTTTTTGAACTCGGTCAGTATTCGTAAATAGTTTTGATTTCTCCACTAAGCCTTGTCTGACAGAATATTTATTTACACAGTATTTACTTCGTAGTGTCCTCTGTTATCCTGCGGGTTCGCGGTTAAGGGTTCAATTCTCCGAATATACATTTTATGAATTGATTTTTAGAAGGATTTTCTGACCAAAAGTATGAGCGTCTTTAATGTTTTGATCCGTTTCCGTCGACCTAAAATGGCTTGTAAAATCAGAGAAACCGATATCACCAAAATTAACCGTTTCCTAATTTTATCCTACCTTGTCTGAAAAGAGATAATAAGAGAATATAACTTATAATGATAAATATTAAACACCATAGTTTGAAAGGCCACATAGATAATGGGAACGGATAATAAATAAAAACATGTCTAACAGAGAAAACAGAATAAATCTGCCACAAAAATTGTGAATAATATTTCGTATTTTACCTTTTCTGTGTGTACGTTAGATTATTCAAAAAATATTCCAAATTTTTAGAAGAATACGATTTTGAATTAAAACAAAATACACGGATTTTAACATCGAATTTAAATTGATTAAGCGAAGGGTTCCCGCCTCGCAAAAGATTGAGTCTCTTTGATAAACAATTTGTATCTGAAGTGCTTTTTATGTTATTATTTCTTCTTAGAATAACGATTTTTTAAAATGATTATATTTTATACCTAACACTTTCAATGCGAATATTTATTTAGTCTAGAAGCGAAGTTTTATAACACCATTTTATCTGGAATATAAACTGTATAATTATTATCATGAAGTCATTTGATCTTTTTGTTTTTTTATTTGCGTCAAATCTAGCAATTAAATGCCTTTTTTATTGTGCTAATTATTCTTTATTACAATTATGACGCGTTGTAAAATTTTGTATCATAATTAGGACGGGGCAGTGATGTTTATGAGTTATCATCATAATTTGTTAATTTTGACAATAATTACTCTTTGGAAGAATAAAACTTTAATAATGGTTGTACTTTTGCAAGTTGCCTTAAATATTAAAATATGAAATAGACATTAAGTTAAGAGATTTCTTTATGATGTCATCTTAGTTATACACGTTGAAAAACCTCCAATGTGTCAGAAGGATCGTAAAAATGTATTTAAAAAAAAACTACATTTATTTTGCACATTGGAGCGATTTTGCAACATGGTAGAAGGTAGACGTTTACTTTTCGGATGTTATACTTTTCCATCTCACAACTCAAATTGTTCTTTGGCATCCATGTTGTACACACCACCAGTGGCGTTACTAGAGATTGCAAGGAATTCAAGGGCCTCTGCAAGTTAGCAATGCAAGCAAATGTCCAATCGGGGATTTGGAATCTGAATCAAAGTTAGCAGAGTTTGCGAGATCGATAATGTTTATCAGGAAACAGGGCTTTGAGTTCGTTAACAACGTATCGACTCCAATTTTACCTTGCACATCTATTTAAACGACTACTGTAACAAATAGATTACTTTCTTAACATTCATTCATTCCGTTATAAATATTAATTTATCGAAAGAGCATAATAATTATGGTAGTTGTGCAAATAAAAAAGTACGCACATTTTTAGGGGTGGCAATACCGGTTATATCGAAACCAGGATCCCGGAATTTGGTTTGTTTTTCCGATAACGAAATGTATTACAGTTCACTAATTATTTAATGACTGTCCATCCAACAAACACTGAATCGGAGACTGATTTTCCTGTAGTACAGCTTATTTGTACGAAGATTCGATCATGATTGACAGATTCAAGTGTTGATATAAACTAAACTTTTTAAAATACAAAGAAATAATAAATTTAAGAAATTTATAAAAAATATCCTTCTATGTTTATGAGAATTTTAATAACCGAAATACCGGTATTGATTTAGTCATTCGGCTTTGTGATTCAAATTGGACATAATTATCTTTTTTTTTGCTCATTATTATAAACTTTTGGTATCGATATTTTCAATTCCGGGATTTAATAAGAACTATCGATAAACCGGTATTGCAGTCCCTGCACAAATTTCCGTATAGTAGAGTTGACTCCGACTCCAAAGCTGTTTTGCGAGCAATGTTGTCATATTAATTTTTGACTTCTCGAGTGTTGATTATAGTAACCGCTGAATCAATGGACAAAAAAAATGATTGTATTTTTGTTGTTAGGCGTTCTAAGAAAAATGTATAGGTCAGGCGAGAGCTGTGTTGGTATTTGTGCTTGGGCAATTGGTGATTTATGGGCCGATTGTAGTATGTAATCATATGAAAATATGCGGCCCGATCAATATTTTACTAATGCCGATCTAACTGTGGATATTTTATAACGAATCTACAAGGTGATCCACAAGAGGTGGTAGTATTTGAAAGGAAATACAACTGTAAGTCTTCATTATATTGACGGACATTGACTAGTGACGCGAACGAATGTACGAACTCGCATTTTTTATTTAGATTTTTTTAGTTTATTAGTATTTTTTTTCAAATATGGGCGCATAGTAGCTCCCATATCGATGGCCCAGTTCCATATGACGATAAGTCAACAATTTGATATCTTGAGTTTTTTTCCATGTCCGCTTGCAATGCGGAGCATATGGTCTCCTAATGGAGGTATCTCAACAGAATTTTTCTATGAGAACTGTTTTGTTACTCAGTTGCTCAACCTCTCTTTATCGAATAGAGTACGGATAGAAGGATAGGGGGCTAGGACAGGAATAGTGGTTAGATAATCGCTCTCGCTGCGCCCCGTGAGGATGGGATAGGTGGGTGAGGAGCGAGTTTTAAACGACACAAACATTCAGACTACGAACAGAAATCCATAAATCGATTGAAATATCAATTTATGAAAACTGTCCGGGAATTGAACCCCTGACATCCGTAGCCGTAGCCCATGACGGTACCAACTGCGCCACGGACGCCGACAAGTTTTTGAGTTGAGTTAGCCATTATACAGTACAGCTTCCACAAAAGTATAGCTTGTAAAATGTACAGATTTTCTCTCTAAAGGCAGATATTTGCATATGGAAATCAGCAAAATTAAATAATTTCTCAGTTCCATATACATACATATCGAAATACCGTATTCTGGAAATAGATTTTTGTGAATCGTGGCATTCCATAAAGAAACAACCTTTAATCCTAAAACTATAAACGACAACCTATTTGAATAAAAAGGTAATGCATTTATTTTCAATTTTTATCAACTCATAATCATTATCATTGTATTATTAAAATCTTTTTAATGAGTTTATTTTTCTTAAGTGGATGTGAATTTTTTTATTTAGAATTCCTTTTATGTACGTATTCTTTGTAAAAAAGATTATCTTCATACTACCCTCTAAAACAGTGACAGCGAACCTATGACTCGCGGGTCAGACACTGACCCACCAAGGTTTTTTCAAGGGACCCACTCGTTGATTTTTATAAACTTATTTTTTATAATCATAAAAGAGGTAACAGACAATCAAAACAGATGGTAGTTTTAACCCTTTCTCCGCGATCAAATTTAATTTCTAATCCTGTTTGGCAACTTTACATGACCATACAAATAAAAGGATTATTCCACTTCAGCGACTGGCTTAAATCGCTAATTACGTACGCGTACTATTCTTATTTAATTCTGTTCCCGAATTGGTAATGTGAACTCTAGCTGTAAATCCACATTTGACTGGCGAGGAGATAAAAACACGAGTCGCGAAGGCGTTTGGTGGCCAGTAACGTATCTATAATCGATGTACATAAGTAATCTAACATTAAAAATATTCGATGAAAATTCTCGCTCCAAGGTCTTGGCACATCTTTGCATTAATTATTATAATTTTGAAACGCCAAGGTCCTTCCCGGTGAAAAAGCTATCAGCTGTACAAAAATGCCGGCGTGCCTTTAGATTTTTTTGAATGTAATAATAATGTTTACTCAATCGATGTTTGTATTGATTTCGTTAATAAACTATTAAATGTTTAATACGCGTGCTGGGTTTCATTTAGTAATTAGGGATTGCAATAAACCCGGTCCTTTTTATCTCGGGATTATACAAAAATAATCCCGGGAATATAAAATGAGTATAACACGTAAAGAAAGACTTTTTCGTGATCGTAAAGAAACATAACATCGACTACTTTAAAGATTTATGGCGACATAGGCACCGATTCGGGATCGACCAATATTTTTGATCCACTGCGCCAAATGTGGAAAATTTCAATTTTTATTTACATTTTATTTCTTTTGTGAGAGCCAGTCTTATGTATATATTATATCGACGGTGTTTTGGCCAATTGATGTAACCTGCAAAAAATACGAAAATGAGTTAATGATTGGATCTCATTTTAAAGACGATGGAGCAGGTCTCGGCTAAGCGATATAAATTAAAAAAGTAAATTGACCAATGTTTTAGCGTCATTTAGAACATTCTTCGCTCGATGTTTGGTGTGTGTTTTACCCTTTACTTCTATTGTTCAATCGATGTGGTCATTGACGAATGTTGGCTGAGTTCGTTCAAACATTAAAAGTATATATGTATTATTATTCTGTCGTATTATTGTTAGCTTATATGTTTCAGCAAGTCATGATAATATCTCAAAAATCAGAACATTTTGTTTGATAAAATTGAAATATCCGATAAAACCTTTTCAAACAAACTATTATTGTCCAATTAAAGCTTTAGATACTCATTATTTTCTAATTTAAAGGCTTTGATTAAAATAAATTGTTTAAAAAAAACAAGTGAAATATGTATATATATTAAAAATACGTTTTTTTCTTCAAAATATGATCAGTCAAAACTTCCAACGCTCGTATCTCAAAATATGGCCAAATGCAATTAGAACCTTTTCAAAGTAAGGTAACGAATTGTGAACGTACTTATTTCGTAAAAATATTCATTCCTTAGCAACGCTCCTTTTTCGATGTATTTGTTATCCTCAATTTAAAATATATTTTGCTCAGCCTCATATTTTGTGCATGCATGATGCAAAAACGCAAACAGATAACTGTCACATTTAAAATGAGGTGTTTTTTCTTAAACTTATTTTTGCATATGACGCACTGTATCGATTCCATAAAAATAAATAATATTTTTCTGAAAATTGCTAACTGATATCGTCATACAATGTTCTCAAGAATGTAAACCGTAACGTCATATTCTAAAGAAGACATTTTTCATACTGCTTTATTTTTATTTGAAATCGTATTCCAATACTGTAAGTGTCATAAAGTGTGTTTGGTTCACTTTTATTGCTATGTACATAACAGTCTGTCTTGCGCGTTCATAGAAATTATCTACATTAGCCAGAATCAAATATTACATCTATATATATAGGTGGGACTCGAACCCGTGAACACCGAAACCGAAGTTGACCCCTAGAATTAAATATTTTTTTTATATTGATGAAAAAAATGAAATGAAATGTTTTTATTTAGACGAAGGGTTGCAATTTAAAACAGGGCTGTGGAATCATCCTAAAAAAGCGCGACTCCAACATTGACCAACAACCCGAATCCGGCTCAGATTACGACTAAAGAAAGTCTAATTTTGACAGATTTTTTCCCTACCTTTTCTATTTATGTGTAATTAATTGATCTTCAAATTAAACACTAACCAACCAATCCGACAAATAGCCAATTTTTTAATATTATGTGATTATTGCTGGACAAGAAGATGTTATTGGCATAAATAAAATTGAAACAAGTACATTAATACACGCAGTTAAGCAAAAAATAACTTTATAGAAAAATTAGTCGGTGTCGCTCGTATTTTACAATTCAAATTCCGTAGCCCTGATTTAAAACCTAGAAGGTCGCAGGTTACCCTCCCCCCTGAGGTACTTAGTCTTTTTGTTCCTTTCTCACTTGAATTCTTAATAAGTACTGTCCTAACTGAAGATTCTTTCAGCTGAAGGTTTTGTAAGTAGGAAAAACATTATAGAAACTTGAGAATACTGATCGTTTAATTAAATTTTCAATTCTTATCACACGCTTGATTATATTATATCGTATGACACATTATTTATAAAAAAAAGCACAATCTAAAAATGCATCCGTTCAATATGACTCATGTAAACAACTGACATCGACAGAGATATACGATCCTTAAAAACTGATTCGTTTTAATCTTATGATTGATGACTCCTTCAAATTGATTCAAGCGATGGCTGAATCACTGCAATGCTTACCGGCCAATCAAAACAGTATTTGTCGACATATTATCAGAGATATTCAGCAAACGTTCTTCACTGCATCCGGCAGGTAACGAGGAAATACCTCATCATTTCGGAATTTGCTAGAAGCATTCACTTGTCCTCATAACAAACATTCTAAAGGTGAAACAGATCTCTTTTGATTCAGTTGCAATCGAATCAGCGAGTGTTCGATTCATTTATTGTTTAATTCAATTCATTCATTGTGCATACGTTGTGAAGAATGCCTACGACGCTTGATCATCACCATTCCTTTGACATATCGTCGTTACCACGGCAAAACCATGTATTAGAATATTTGCAATTGATCAGGAGAAGGAAAAACATCATTTAGCTTAAAGAAGCAAGATGTTGTATTTTTGTTAATAATAAATATTTTTATTGTCAGTTTCCATGAAACTAGGGAAGAGCACATTGTATTACCATACGGGCTCCCAATCTCGGGATTCACTGTGAATGCTAAACAATTCATATATCAAATCTTTCCTGATTAACTACAACGTGTACCTCGGTTTACTCAATATAAAATTAATATAAATGTATTATAGTCTTCCTCCTTCTCATATTTCGTAACAGCCGTTTATAATTTTCTCGTTTAAGACACCATTTGGTAAAACCTACCATAATAATGCAATAAAAAACAAGTTCTTTTATCATTAAGTTTTTTTTTTAAATGACTGATTTTATATTTAAAAAAACCATGCTAATGCCCAAAAATTTTCTTTCATCATATATATAAATTCCAATTGAAGCAATAATGGACACAAATTAAATTTTGAATGTACCCCGGGATTGAGAAATTCGGAATCCCGAAATCTTGAGACCGGAAAAGGGGTCCGGGATTGGATGCTCTAATTACAATCAGTTTAAAAATTATAGAATTCCTGGAATAAAACATAATAGAAAGAGAAAAACCTCATAAGTATTTTGAAATATTAAAATTAGAGCCTTCCTATTGGTCCCCCATTTACATGTTTTTGCCAGGTGATGTAGAATATTATTTTTCATGCAATGGCATTCAAAACTCAACTTCACATTTTTTTTCTGCCGAGTGCTTTTGCTCTGGAAGCGTCGATATATTATTTAGACGTACAACGAGAATCCACATAATTACGGTAACACTACGTCCTTTCTTATATCGGAATTGTCCTTGAGATTTATTTATTTTCTAAAATTGTCATTTTTTCTTTATTTTTTTATTGAAATGTAAAATTAACTATTAGCGCACAGTACGCACACTGAAATATAAAACCATCATTTTACTGACACTTGCAATCGGCGCGGCGCCGGTGTCATTGATGTTCGTGTTTAGTGTGTACATAATGCATGTTTTTTAATGTGAGTAGTTTAAAATATGTCTTATGAGTGAATGTATGTCTTAAAGTTGCTACATTGTATTATCACATGGGTCACTTTCACTTATGAACTTTGGCTCAGTATTCATGTTGCTTAGAAACTTTTCTCAAAACTTAATGTATATTCGAATAGGTAAATTATGGAACATTTTCCGTTTTTGTACTTTATTTTATCCAGATTATGGTCACCGTATGTACAATACATTCACATCGTCAGCTTGATTTGAAAAATACGTATTTAGACTTGAGAAATATGTTTATTTGGAAAATTAAAGTCGATGAAATTAAGTCAACTTAATGCATTTCAGTAAAAGCGTAAGTATCTACTACTAAATCAACAAAAAAGCAGCTGCGTAAAATTCTATCAAATTCATTAAACATCATCAATTTAAAATTCATTTATTTTCGCTGGACATTGCAACTGCAAATAATGAATAGCAAATATTTATAAATATTCGATATATGATATTAACATTGCAACTCGCAGCGGAATACTCCCTGTATGAATGATGTGATGATAGTGGGCGGTGGTGGGTATAACATTGACACTCTAAAGAAACGCTTACCTACCCTGGTTCGCAACACCGGATGATTGGAAATACGTTGTTAACAGTTCAGTGTATCCTCGATATAGCGGACTTAGGGTTTGACCGACATAATTTCTTGTCAAATTACATACATGTGACACCGCCCCGTACTTACAGGGCGGACAGGGGTCTTCAAAACCCATCTACAGACTTCCTATTCATGCAAATTTAATATGTATTATCTCTCCTAAAGCGTTCAAAAATAATTTGTCATATTTGTTTGTTTACCGTTAGAAGTAAACAAAAAGCGGGCGATGCTTAGGAAAAGAGGCACTTGTCCCTCGGCCTAGGGGCTTGGCGGTTAGTGGCCGACACAGCCCCGCGGCTTGGTTCAAAGGGAAGACTCCATCGTAAAACCACTTACTGAGTTTTAAATTGAAATTGTGTATTTCAAACGCTGTTTATGTATCTGTTATTGCCTTCGAGCAATTTATAAGTGTAAACTAACTGCAATTAAATAGAAAGTATACTGAATACGACCGGGTTTTAATAAAAGACGAAGGAAACTGTGAATCATCCTTGTCGCCACGCCGGACCTGGGGCGTCAAAGTGTGTTGATGCTCAACTTCCCCGTCGAGCAGCAGACATTTACTTCTCTCACTTGTTTAAATCAAAGAAACATCGTCCGTAAACAATGTTCTGTGTATGATTTGCGTGTGGTCAGCCAACTGCAGCAGTTTAAATGCGTGCCGGCCGATGATTTGGCTTTCGCTAGGCGACGTCAAACCACAAACATGTGTTTTTAATTCAATAGCGGATCAATTCACTGCCCTTTATATGAATGTATTGTTTCGTTTATTTTCTCAATTAAAAAACGTACAAGTAAGCTTATAACGGACTTGTTGATATCTTCTAACAGACCAGTGCAAGAGAAAGGTTGGCAATGGATACGTACGAGACTTACCCAAAAAAATAGTTCAATAATTGGCCCAGTGTTACATTTCTACTAAAAAGGTCAATGCACAGAAACTTTTACAGGCAATACGAAACACCAAGTGGAGATTGCAGATTTACTGACCCATTCAATTACCGTTGATTCGGTAAAACAATCGTCCATTTTTGGTTTGCCGGTAATTTTTTGTTTCCCGAGATGAAGCCAACACTGAAAACAACGGCAAATATTAAAAACACGTTTGATCACACAATCTCCGAATAGTGCAAAAAAACGAGCGGTGACGTTTCTTTTATTAACATGATATCTCAGTTTTCTCCGTTATTGGAAAAAGCAGTTTTTTTCCTTTATGTATAACGAAGATGTCAAATAATTGATTTTTAGCATTGTCAATCTTCGCTATCGAAATCACTCAATTTAATAATTTGTAGTTATCCCTTTTTCCTGTAACAAACTGAAGTTGACATTTGAATGATTGAGAGTTTGTAATATTGAAAATTCATCAAGCACCCTCAGTCAATATTTTAAATTGATTTATAATATAACTTTAAATTACATTTGTATTAAATTTGGAAAAAAATAGGTATGATTGAATAAGTTAGTAGATATTTTCCACATCTTCTGAACTACCATAGCACTTGTAAGATGACAACTGTCAATTCTTAGTGGAAAGGCTTTTTATTTCAAAAATAAAACATTTTTTTGTACTAATTTCACGATTTTATATAATAATCGTGTTTCCAATTGAAAATGCTCGCAATGGTCGAAACCGGTCCTGATCTTTTTATATTAATAAATAATACATACCATATCATTTAACATTACAAGGAAACACTGATGAGAATTAAACATTTATTTATTGATTTAAAAACAACCATTATGGTAATACTCGTAAGGGGTTTTTCTTGAGTGTTTTCCCCGTACAAAGTCTTCATCTGATAGAATCTTGCCAAGGCAATACTCAATTGGAATTTATAATAAATGGTAATAAAATTTGTAACTCCTTTTGATATATGTAAATTTTACGATACTTATTGCGTTGTAGCAAAATCAAATGCCGTCATTATTTGATTTTTACAATCGATTAAGGTGTATTGTAACATTTTCATGGATTTGTGGTCATAACCGTAGTTTTCCGTCGATTACTGCGTATATCTGTGACTGAAAAATAACTCCATTCAAATATGAAGCGTACACAAAACACGTCCACAACGCAGAACCGTATCCAATGCTAAATGGACTGGACTGGTACAAAATATTACTAAAACCATTATAGGTTGTAAGTATTAAATACCTAATATATGTTATTTTTCTCATTGTGGCGTTAGTCGATCGCTTTATACTAGCGGGCAATCACCGGTCGACACACTTCCCATACCGCAGTGGTACTGAAACGCGGGCGTGCGGTGCAACTCTTTTCAAATTGTCATGGCATTAATGTTTCCATCGATGTTGTTAATTTTACCTGTTTAGGTATTTGAACACTCGTCAATGGTGATTCAATTAACGTGGCATTTACAATCGAATTTCCAAAATTTGTATTTTTTTTTATTCCAATATAAAAAAACGATAATTTCAAAATAGAAATTTATTTACATTGACCCACAGTGCAAGAAGTATAATAGGTGAACTGGATCGTTGTTTTTGTAAAATATGCGACGTTAATCTTGACGAACCAAATTTTAATTGTCACTAAAACACTGTCTTAAACAAAATAAATTGTAACTCAATCAACGCGCGATACCGTCAACAAAGGCAAAAATGGCGACTGACATTTTATATCCAGCTCACCTATACTTCTTGCACCATGAACCTGGCCTAAACATTTATTTTCGTCATGCGTTAAGGGCGGGCACCAATCAGCTTGCAATGTACGTTGTAGCTTATTGTGTTACTTGTATGTACAAACATAACAAGCATTCATAGTATATCGTGTAAATGATGGTCTTTGTGGTTATCTATGAAATCGTGGGTTTTTCGGACACTTTCTCTTCTAGTTGATGTGTAGTGATGATCTCATAGTTTTTCACTTCACATCATAATATATATCTATAATTTATCTCTTTGTACATTTTTTTCTAAATTATATACATATTGCAATATCCACAGTATCTAATTTAATTAAGACCTCATTATTGTTGAACTAAAGAATCATCATTTTCGTCCTCGGCTCTACACGAAAATTTGGTCTCGCCCATGAATTGCTTACATAAACAGGTCATTCCAGATTGCCCCCAGTCTTCCTTCGCGCTGTCGAACCGCTGCTTCCGTTCTTGGCCCTTCTTCTTAAAATCTAGGCTTCTCATTTTGTCATGAATTTCATCATTATGTTGTTAATCGTTTAGAAAGCCAAAGATGTTTAATTAATTCCAGAAATAAATGTGAATTGTGGCTCTCCCGTTCACATCTTGAATATGTACTCATAGTTATAATTTGAGAACGAATGACACTAAAGAAAACTTAAAAAAATACCGAAACAAGCACCGTACGTTTTAAATTATATGAATATTAGAATATCGTGTGAAAATATTCACGTTGCAACGTTTGAAAATGGCTTAAGGTGTAATTCATGTTTTTTGTGACGTGAAAGGGCTAAAGAAAATAAACAACAGCAATTCATTTTACTTAAGATGTTTTCTCTTCAAAGCAGAATAATGGATGCATTTATGAACGCAGAACTAATTTCTTTATTGCGTGCCAACTTCAAAAGGTTCGTAATCACTTCTCATTCTAGATTGCCGTTCATTCTGTCTTGAGTTACCTCAACTTCCCCTTCCATAGTCGCGCAGCCGAGAAACCAAGAGAAATAATAATACGATAGTCGACAGCGATGCACAAGATTTTTTATCGTACTTTTTTTGCATAATAAATAATTGAGTGAACCAAATTCAAAGTCGAATGAATCGAGAAGAGAAATATAAAAAAAAACACATACACAAAGAAGGTGCGGTGTAACCTTTCTAGAGTAAATCAATAATTGCAGATTGCTGCAATATCAGTTCTAATAGCAATAAAAAAAACTTGAAAACGTGTTAAATACTTTACACAAAGTTACCGCGTTTTGATTACTGCTTTGAGTAAAATTTATTATCCTAGTGTGCCGCCTGTTGGATGATAAATATATTACATATTTTAAGTGTAGTTATTTTTATCGCTGGAAGACACACCCCCACCCCAATCATTTTACACGAGTCGAGAACATAGTTGGATGAAACTTTTACTATCTTTTTGACAACTTGACCCGTGTAGGCATTTTTTACATACCTATAAGCGGACGTGGAGATATGAAAGACTCACCACCCGCATTTATGATTACTTGTGATTCGGGGTTTTGATTGAAAAGCCAAGCCATCCGATTGAAACATTATTTCCTGATATTAAGGCTACACAATGTAATGAAAGAACATTATTACTTTAAAAAAAACTAGAAGGGCTTAAAACAACACAGTTCTTCCACACGATCTTAGATACATATTTTTATGATAATCTTTATCGCGATTTACACTTAGAAATATCGTTGCCGAATAATTTGTTTGAATACCTATACGTTTTGAGGAAATATATATTATGCAGATACGCCTAGAAATTCTCAATAATATATTAGGAAAGTACACGAAGGTGCTGTTTAGAAAACCTCAAACGGCACGATTTTGTTTTAAATAATACATCACCAATATTTTTGTAAACCTGAGCTCTGTCACATTCAAAAAACCGATGTGAAAGTGACGATATGGCATAAAATTTCCAACTTGAAAGTAACTTTTGGTTGAGATTCACGTTTACCGTAGAATAACTTACCTTCACTGATTAGTTAAATGACCCATATCCAACACCGACGGTTGACCGCACGTGATCTCACATACTGCATCGGCCAACAGCTTGAAAGATAGGCTAGGCTAGACTTAGCGAAAACTGACACACCAGTTTCTCATTATTATGTATGTTAGTCTTCAAAAGGTTCGTAATCGTAACTTCTCATTCAAATTGCCGTTCACATCTCTGTCTTGACCAAAACTTACCTCCTCAACTTTCGCCCGGCGCAAGGTTTCTTCCATACTTAAATTCGCAGAGAAATATAAAAACATCTCATACACAAAGAAGGTGCGGTGTGTAACCTATCGTTCTCAGTTGCACAACGTCGGGGGCTTTTGATTACTGCTTTCCTTGAGTAAAATTTATTATCCTAGTGTGCCGCCTGTTGGATGATAAGTTTTATGATTACACTTCGTCATTTTGTAGAGGCGACTTCGTTAGTTATTTTTAGCGTTGTGACGTCATGACGTCATCTACTGGCGTCGCGATGATGTGCGCGGCTTCGTATCATTACGAGTCGAGAACAAAGAGTTGGATGTTCTCCAAACTTTTACTATCTCTCGCTTTGACAATCTTGACCCGTGTAGGCATTTTCCGAGTCATCCTATCGGGCCGATAAAAAGACTCACCACCCGCCTTTATTGATTACTGTCACGAGCTCGGGGGTTTTGATTGCAGCCATCCGAGCGCTGAAACATTATTTCCTGATATTAGGCTGCCACACAATGTAATGAAAGAACATTATTACTTTAAAAAAACTAGAAGGGCTTAAAACAACATTGGCGGGCAGTTTAGTTTCAGACTCATGTGATGATAATCTTTATCGCGATTTACATGAAATATCGTTGCCGAATAATTTGTTTGAATACCTATACGTTTTGAGGTAATATATATTCCAATGCGAACCTAGATACCGCGAATTATCAGAGTATTTTCACGAAGGTTTGTTTACTTGGCTTCAAACGCTTCATTTTTGTCCTAAATAATACATCACCAATATTTTTTGTAAACCTGAGCTCTGTCACATTCAAAAAACCGATGTGAAAGTGACGACAACTTTTTTGTAACTTTTGGTTTATTCGTTTACCGTAGAATAATACTCCCAGGGTTGCCAGACGTCCAGAGATATAATCCCGCATGGCATCTAAAAATCCCGGTTGAACAAAAATTCTGTAGTCTTAGATCGTGAGCTACTTTTTCCATTTTTTTTTGTAATCCTGATCATTTAAACAAACTCCGTCGTTTAGTAATAATGCGATTTTGACGGAGTAATAAATACTTAAAACAAATGAACATCGATTGTGTATTCTATTCGAGCAACTCGACATCAGTTATGAGTTTATTTGAGATTAGCTACCGATTCACCTGAATATAACCTTACCCAAAATACGTATTCGCGTTTTATTCGGGATATAGTGGACAAATAGTACGTAGCCTTGCAATGTATGAGTGTACGCGTGTAGTCTATTTCTCTCTGAAAAGGCGTATTATAATTTAAGATTGATGGAATTTCAATATAAAATTTGAATTATTGAGATTTTGTACTTATATTTTGTCAATTCGAGTCCATTCGTGTGCTCGAATGCCTGATGATGCCAAAAGGTGAAACCCGGGTCGTTAGTGACAAAATACATGGAAATGTACAAAATCTCAATAATTAAAATTTTAAGGTGTATTATAGTTATAGCATGACCTGTCCAGCGCGTTTAGGTTAAGTGACGGCCGACAGTTGCTTACTTGTCATCAATGCTAAACTATCATTTTTATGCGTCCCTCGCGGGATTATAGCGAAATGACGGACGGAAATTAAATGATGATACCTCGGCCTCTGTGGTCTAGTGGTTAGAGCTATGCCCTACAGATCAGGTGGGTCCTGTTTAAAGTCCGGCAAGGTCAATATCAAATTTAGATTTTTTTCAATTTAAATTTGTGATCTTGGACACTAGTGACTTATAAAAATTCTCATCGAGATTATCTCGTATGATTTTTTAATTTTCAAAATATTTGGCGCATTGACTCAGCTGTAATACTAGATATATTTTTTTTTTAATTTAAAATAAAATGAAGACGTTAACAATATTAAACAATATAAACATAAATGAGTCGCTAGAGAAGATGGAACAACAACGTTTAGCTTATATTTAAAAAAAGTTCTTTCAATCCTGCTCCGATTAAACAAGTCGCCATATGTTCGGGCTAATAGCGCCAGCTTGCCAATAAATTGAAATTTTATTTTTTGATTCCAAATAGTGTACCTTTTCAAGTATACATCTGCGCTTATTAGGAGCGAATATTGCTGCAAATATATCGACCTCAGTAGTCGTTTATTTGATTATTCGAAATTAATAATAGTGACAGTCCCGGTTTATGGTTTTGGAAATCTGGCAACCCTGCAAACCCAACAAATACGTATGTGAGAGAAAGAAGCACAAAAGACTGCGGCATATTTCGTTTCCAAATCACGATTAGGGCGTAACCCGTATGTGACCTCAGGTACATCCGTTGGCCAACTACTGCTAAGTGAAGGTCTAAGAATTGAGAATATCGTGGCCCAGTCCGCAATATCTCGATAGTACATTGCTTATCTTTCGAACCTGTAGACGAGCGGTCAGCGTCGTCGGATTGTATTCACCGGTTTGAATCACAGTACTGACACTTATACGATATGTGTTCAAAGGCGTGGACGTCTGCTATGTCTAAATTCTCTCTCAATTATCCGATCTTAAAAATGGGGAATAGCGAAATCGATTACCTTTCCACTAGTTCTGTGCTTGTCCTATCTTCGTATCTTTACTCTTTCCGAAAACGAGAAGTTGAGCGACGGAGTATCATGCAGTTCTCGTAGAACAGCTTCCGTTGAGATAAGCTCCATTAGGGATCTGCATGCTCCATAATGGTAGCGGACAAGGTTGCAATCTTTTATATTCGGAGAGGGCTTGAATATGAATGTGGCTAAGAAAGAATTGGTTAATAGCTGATATTTTTTAGGAATTATTGTTTTATTTATCTCGGTTTTTTCACCCACTAGTGCTTCCATCCTTAATTTTATACGGCAGTATCCAGTGACGTAGCAAACGTTAAGATTATTTTAAGTTTATTTTCCCTTATTGGGAGTGTCTTAGGAACAAACTCTGGTGAAACGAAAAGCTTCTATGGGTTGAGGTTTACTCGCCTCCGTATGACGGATTTTTTAAAAGTTCTGGTAATATGCATTATTACCCACCAAGTTGACTTGGTCGATCGGTCCAATGTACTTAGCAATCTCCACCACCCGCCATGGCCTTACGTTCTCGTGTTTGCAGACGTTTCCCGTGGCGTAAACAACGTGCTCTTTCAGTTTTTGTGCTGGGTTCATCTCAGGAGCAACGTCCAAGACTCGGCAGCCAATCCAATGAACTGTTGGATCTAATCTATACCGCAGTTTTTCCCTTTCCTCGTGCATTTGATGACACTCACAGGATGTGTTCAGCATATCGCCTAATATCACATTTGAATGTTGGCCTATTCGTATTGGTCTCTTAGGTGACGACGCATCGAGAATCCACCGTAACAACATGAGGCGCGATTGTCAGCTGCGGCTTGCTTAGAATTGGGCGGATGGACCGTTAGTGATACATAATACAGGTGATAATCAGTTTCCCAGGTGTTGCAATTAAAACAATCGCAGGCAGGAAGTAGAGAGAGCGCGCGATGTCGCTCCGCCGGTCACAAAATACTCAATGGACGATATTTTGCCACAGCTTGCCATACACGGCCGGAATTTTATCATTATTATACACCAGTTACACACAAACCGCGGCCCAAAATAACAAAAAATATGTAGTAAAATTATGTAACTATTAAATTAAAAATAATGAAATGCACATCTCGCCTAGTATAATATATCATTATTTAAACATACATTACACTGTACCATGTGCGACCCGGGTAAAATTAAAAATGGATAAATTTCTCCTTTTTTCAAATATGTTGTGCATCACTGCTATACACCGTCTTTCCAATGGAGTCGGCGAAAAAATTTAAAAAAAAATACACATTTCAAAGTAGATTTGCTATCATTTATCTATTTACCTATAACGCATCTCGGGTTTAAGTTCCGGCACGCACAGTTTCATTCGTTGATTTTTCAATCGTTACTGTTTGTGATGTCTAGAATTTCCACATACCCATCCGATCCTAAGAAAACGGGGCGTAACTACTAGTCCTGTTCTAGCGCTTCTCATAGAAAAAATTCTGTTGAGATACTCCATTAAAATTCCGTATGCTCCACATTGGGTGCGGACGTGGTTTAAAAAATAGTTAGTTTACTTATAAAGTTATATTTTTCCTAGTGTAGAGTAAAAACACGCATTATAAATGAGATCGCAGTACTTACCAGAAATATAATTATTGTTATATTTTTTTTTTTTTTTGAAAACCGTGCTCTATAAATCATTTTATTGAGATATTGGAATGATTGTTTGTAAGACTACTCATACTGTTTTACATATCACATACACAGGTGGAACTGCTCCCGGTTATTTCTAGTAATAATTTATAGCAAGATTAAAATATTGTTTGTACAGCTATATCTAGAAGCGAATTTGATAAGAATTGCTTATTTCTGATTGTATCGTCACCTTGGTGTTGAACTATCAACTAAACCTACTGTACATTTTTAAATTACTGTGATTAGGGCATTTTATAATTTTGAGTCTTGCTTTACGCAGTCTTTTAGCCATTTGTTTCGTCCCCTTTTTCTTAAGGGGTTACACGATTAAAAAAGTTTATACACATCAATTCAAACCTCACAATATTGTTGACTAAGTACAGAAAAAAATTACTGAATGGCATGGAAATGACCATTAAGATACGATGTACGGCTATCTATTAAAACTGACCGATTTGTTGCAATGACTAACGTCCTGGAATTCTGTCCTGCATACCTTGATAAGAATATTCAGCTGGAAGTTTCCGCATAGGCATGTGCTGTAATTTCATACGATGTTATGAATTTTGATGCGAGGGAACGAAACTTTGAGCGGTTGACTTTTAACTAGGGATTGCAATACTGCACAAATATATCAATACCGGATTACTAAAATAAATGAGAGTAAACCAGATAAATAATAATTATGGAAATTTCCATAAAATACTGATTCTATTAATTGTTTTTTTTTTATTTAAAATATGATAAAAGATTCAAAAAGCTAATTCACCAATGCTGAAATCTGCTATCTTGATCGGATCTTCGTGTAATAAGGCAGACTGCAGATAAAGCGTTTCAAATTCAACGCTTGTTGGACGAATAGTCAATATCTATACCATAAAAATGAAAATATCGGTGTTTTAAATTATCAAAACCTGTTTTTCTGTATTGAGAAAACAGCTGATACACCGGAATCCCGGTATTATTGCAATCCCTACTTACCACCACGCCGTTTTAAAACATTGAGTCCCGGAGCCGTGTTTTCACGTGATACAACAACCATCGCTTGAGTCCCGGTACCGTGTTTTCACGTGATAAGACCAGCCTATCAAAAACAGTCATGTTTGAGTCATTAAACGATACGTTTTGCAATGTAATCCTGGTTTTAATTATAGTCAAGACATAAAACTTTCCAAAACAGTCATTAAATTTGTGTTATTGCCAAAATAGGTTTTGATTTCATCGATTTAAAATATCAATCGAATTTTAGTTCTATAATACTCCCCCTTCTGGAGACGATATTGCGGTGAGACCGAGTCCACTCCGAGCTAGACTTTTCCAAGATCTACAAGACAGGTTGTCGAGGGATATGTCTAACCACATATTGATACCAATACCGTCAACAGAACAAAAATAAGCCCTGTAGAACATGCAAGGTGTGTGCAAAGCACAAGAAAAGGAGTGAGACTCGTTACATGTGTAAACATTGTCGTGTGCTCTTCACAGAGAGCAACTTGGCAATTTTACCATACAAAAAATAAATATCAAAATGTTTTAAACAATTTCAAAAAGTTTCATTTGATTTCATCCACTATTTCTATAGTCATAACACTTTTAGTGAACGCTTGAGAAAAATGATATTTCTTCAAAAATGGGCCGGGCATAGGGGTTGATTTTACCTGATTTTGGCCGGAGCTGATAGAGTTAGCCACACTACAATCACAGAGCAATACGATTTAAGATGGCTTTGCCACAAAAATTACTTTTTAAAAAAGGTTGCATTTATGGAATTAGCATCCACAAAATGTTTCACATTCTGAGGACTAGAATTAATTCCAATACTAAACAATGTATTTGAAAAAATACCATTCATTTCTTCTGAAAAAGCTTCTTAAAAAGGCGAGATACGTGTTACTACTTATCACACAAAAAGTGGGATAACAAATTTAACAATTTACTTAAAAGAAAATGTGCAACCAATAACAAACCATTAAAATGATTATTATCATTTGTTACTTGATTACAAAACGTTTCCTCTGTGATAAAATTAACCGAAAATATATATTCATTCGAAAAAACCTGGTATGACTAAATATGTCAATACATTTGAAATAAGGTGTGATAAACGGATTGTGTAAATATGAAAACACTTTAAAACATGTTTACTTACTATTAAGGTGCCATTAGACTTTGTGCTAAGAAGGCATATTTAATTATTTCGACTTTGGTAAGGAAAAAGGACTTAACCCACACACAAAAAATATTATGTATAGCTCAAACAAAACATGTATTAATTTTTTCTATGGATTCGGCCTAACTTTTTGGAAGTTCATTTTTAATATTAAATTAAATTAAAAATTGATAACTTAGATAGAACAGGCGGCTCGCCATTATTAAATTTATTCCCTTTGGGTTTTTCACATCCAGGTGCCAGTAATTGATTTGTAAAAATAGTGTAACAGTGTTTATACCCTACCTCCCTACACACGTCCAGTAGAATGTAATAAAACCCACCCCCACCCTTTTAAGAATAAAATCATCGTTTACCTTACAAATAAATAACCTTACGATACGGTTAGTCTGAAGCTGCTTATTGATTATCGAAAAAAAATATTTAGAAAAGTCGGAGGGATAAATCCTTTTGACTTTCTACAGTCGATATATTGTATATTTATATATAAATATAGTGTATTAGCACTTTTTGTGAGTTATAGTTAATATTTTTTGGTGTGGGTTACGTCCTTTTTCCTTTCCACGGTTGATATGTGCCCAAATAATGTGCACATAGCCACATAGCCTATATTCCCTTTTAAGGTGTTAACTGTCAATTCTTGGTGGAAAGACAATATATTTAAAAAAATACAACACAATTCATTTGTACTACTTCCACATTTTTATAATGATCAGGACCGGTTTCGCTCATCACGAGCATTATCAACAAAAAAAAAAGTTTAATTAAGTCATGTAGAATCGCTTATTATCGTTCTAATTTGTATGCTAATTGCAAAAAATAATACCAAAAATCCATTTATTTATTGGTGGTATTATTTTCACTTTTATTAACGTTTTGTTGAGTTTTTTTACCCGATAGCAACGCCAACATTACAAACGTCCGCGTCGAATTGAGTTAGTCGCCCAAGTTTCTGAAGTGTGTGCGCGTTTTGTTTGATTTTTTCCGAGTGAAATCATGTCGACTAATCAGAAAAGAGTCGATATGTGTTTAAAAGACAAATCTTGCAAGACGTATCTTGTTGAAAACTCCGAGAAATCATCCTTGTTAGAATCGCCGCTTAATGGAATCAATGTTCATTTAACAAAATTTGTCAAAACAAAAGGTCAAGCCGTGAGAACAGCTTTTGAGCGAGTTGCTTCATACAGAATACAAAATACGTTTCTAACGCTGGAATATAATATTATATATATTGCATTAAGGTGCATTAAATGTAACCACAATAAGCGGCATATTATATTGCAGCGTTAGAAACGTATTTTGTATTCTGTTTGAAGCAACTCGCTCGACAGCTGTTCGCACGGCTTGACCTTCTTTTCCTTTAACAATACCTGCTATAAAATTCTAACTATCACCTCAAGTCAATATGAATAAGTACATGGGAAAGCCAAGAGATAAAATAATAAGAATGAGTCTAAAACATTTTCTACCTTTTGACGACGTCGGTCGAATGTTAACTCGTAATAAATTTATCCACAGCAATACGCTAAACTTGTCCACGTATAGGGATTATTTTTTCATATTCGAATATGTACGATTCGTTCATACTATTAAGGTCTTTTAACAATAGGCTCAATAAAAAATGTTATTCTTCATTCATAATAAATATACTCAAAACAGATAAACCACACTCTTTACCATTGCAATCTCTATTTTTTGGTTACCATATGCGCAAAATAAATTCATTTCGTCTGAAAGTGTGCGCTAGGGCAGCGTTCGTCAAACTCTTTGTGACTTATTGACCATTAAACATCTGCTCTTTTTACATGCAAATATCATTCATTATAAAAATGAAATGGTCCAAAAGTGTGTTATCGTGGGGCCACTGTTATGAATAAATAAAAAGAATTTAAGTGTGTAATGCAATGAAATTAAATAAAATGATTCGACTTATCTATAGGAATTGGGAGGAATCACAAAATATGGAAAATGGGAAGCTCAGCAGAGAAATAGGATTAAGTTATCACAGGGAAGTGGATAAGGTTTGCCAATCTCGGTACACTATATTTTGTTCTGTACGGAGAAATATATGTGGTAATTAAATTTTGGGCGCCAGGAGTGAAGATACACGCCAAATGAAAGATAATAATAATAATTAAAATACGGTTACCGTTAAAAACACATTTAATTAGAGATGCGGAAACCGTAGATGCACAGAATTTACATTATGAACATATAAAACAGAAATTATACGACGAAACAATATTTATGAACAGATGGTTACACTAAAACAGAAAAGCTATTATAATATATATAAATATAAAACTACGACCTTGGATGATAAACCATCTCGGCGGCGAACTCGGCTGTCCGAGGCCAATCTCCAGCGCGTTACCGACACGACCTACTCGTTCCACATCCTGGCGCGTAAGCAAAGTTTTAACGCAATTCTTGGCGAGGCTTCCCCTTCGTCTCCTACCAACGACGCAGCGAGGTGCGTATCGCCGATAGGTGACGATTGTCATGTTGCGACGAAATCGTAACAAGTGTGCTTGCAACGGCTATAATGCATATTATTTACGCATTGGGATTTTCATCTGATGCTCATTCGCTCAGTGTTATGAACATCAGGTGAAAATACAGTGGACGCTGGATATTGTAATCACGGATAATGCTATAATCCTGATAGTTGTATATGAATACGAAAGATGTAAATTCTTAGGAAAACAAAATAATCCTTTGTTTTCTTAACTTGACATGCGTTACGGGGAATATTTGCTAAATTTGGCAAACAATAAACCAATAAACATTTTTTAAATAATTTGGTGAGCAATTGTAAAACACGTGGTTGCATAATATTTTTGATACGCGCGCAAAAAATGGACAGATGAATACCGACCATGGAGAGTATAACGCATACACACAAGGCGGTAATTAGCTTCAACAGTTTCTGTGCGTATTATTCTGTAATAAATTGTGTTCAATAAAACATTTGTTTTTTTTAACGTTTGCTTAATGCTATCTATCAGCCGGTTATTGTTATTAAATATCGGATGTCATATAGTGAGTGACCACAATAAGCTGCTTATATTTAACGTTTAATCATGGCTATAGAGTTGGGAGTCGCGGTGTTTTTGAAAGAATAGGAGTAGTAAAAATCCGAGAGACCCGATAGTTATTTTATACATCCAATTTCACAATTTCTTTGCATACATAAAAATAATATATATGTACATCAGCGGCGTGCAGTGGAGTTATCTCTATCGTACAACCTCACGTATATATGTGCAAGTAGGATACAAGAGCATGCGCCCGCATGCCCTTGTATCGCAATCAAACCCTTCACTTTACATGTGATTGAGCGAGAAAGAGAGAACGGCACGGCACGCGCTTGGTGTACATTATAAAAATAATGAGTGAGTAGGTTCCTGTTTCGGCGAGAATACAGATCTGTGAAATAAAGTATTTCTTTTTTTATTATGGAATCCCTCACAATGTTCTTCTTTCATTTTTATTTATGCCTAGCGATAACCAATATTTTGATGTGTCTATGTGCGTAATTAATATTGTACACCATGGATGTTTAAATCAGTAACTATTGTAGAAAATTGTTAACAAAATTGTAAACAATTTAACATTTCTAGAGTTGCGTTTTTTCTACTCCGCAGACCTGCTTGTAATATCTTATCCAACAAAGATTAACAGTAATCAATATGTTACTTACGTTACTTGTTTAAAAGCTTTTAGAGCCACTGCTGTTATTCATAATCCCACGATTAGAGCCGTGTAGCAAAAATGGCGATAGTCAGTACGGCTTCTGCGCTGCATTCTTGTAAGGCTTCCCAAACTGTTTTTAAAGCGTATTTATGCCAAAACTATATATTGCAAGACATTATGTATTGTCTGTTGTAAATACTTAGTGGAATAACATAATAAGACAGCACGATTAAATATATATTCGGAGGCCGAAGCCGTGTGGGTTTTTAATAGTGTTTGCAACCCCTATTGGACATGTACATCTATTGATTTTACAATCAATTTATGGATTTCGGTCTAATGTCATCGATGGACTTATGCGATGTTTCATTCATTCTCAGTCGCCTTTTATACGATCATAAAACGGTTCTTAGACAAAGCAATTAGCTTACTATAAGAACTTCCGCATGACCGCAGAGCAGGGGTTGTCAAAAGAGCCATATAGTCAATATAGTTTACATGAACAGTTGAGTGAATGATAACACGTTACAAATAGTAATATAAAAGGTTTCCCGACTATGACTATTAACGATTTTAAAAAAGGTATTTTATAGCCATTCTTGACCTTGTAAATTCATATAATTTTGCAGAAAATAAATACAGCACCACGTACAGACATTCCCCAAAACTAATGTGGAAAATGGTCATTTTATTTCTATGGCCAGTTTTTCATTAAAAACACTCTTCGGTTATTTGGTGTCTCTTTATGTTTCATGCGTGAAAATGATCGTACACATAAGTAAGTTTTATTTTTACACTTACTAGTTATTAGGGCATCCTATCTCAGACATTTTTTATTATTCAGGGATTGGTAATTAAGCGTAATTTCATGTTTAAAACTGTGTTCTTCAAATTAAATGTGTGTCGTGTGTTCGTCAATTGGAATGAATATATGATTTAATATTTTTTTTTGGACATGGGAATGGTTCTTTTTATAAAATAATGTAAAAAAATCTATATAATATGTCAAAATTGTCTGTTCCTGTCTACGGTAGTCTACTAATTATGTAGGTATTATGAAACATTTTGTCATTATCATAGTTCATATCAGAATTCCCAAATGTCATTGATACTGTTGATTTGGACTGACTTGTATTTCGTTATCAGATCATGATTTTTTTTAAATTCGCTTATCGTCCTTATCAGTGTCCGTTAGAGTTCTGCAGGGGCCCGGGATTGGAACACGGGCCTTAATCCGGTCTAGAGATAAAGACGTTTCAAGCTCGGGCCGGACCCGGCTAAGAGATTTAATTTTCAAAAAAATATTTTGGGCAATGTTCGGGTCCAACAGACCGCCATATGGCAATACTGTTGATAACAAAACGTTAATGATTTAAGCAATTTATTTTATATTTGTTTTTTTTTTAAGACCGAAGATCATTCTCGTTTCCTCAATGACACATTTAGTGTCCATATTTATAATAAACAGTGACAATCAGGAATATTAACATAACAAGTAAACTAATATAACGAGTAAATAATTAAATGGTTTACAATTAAATGCACTTTTGTTTAGATCATATTCACTTTCATAAAAATAGTTTTCACTTATAACAAATACATTCCACAAAAAAACAAAAGTGAGACCACATAATAAAATATATTTTAACATTGAAAAAATATAATTACGTTTAGAAAAAAATATTTTCACATAGATAAAATAGTTTTCACTCAATATAAATACTCACACTTTGATAGCGATAGTTTCACGAAACTGTAATGAAATTTCACTCATTCTTCTACCCTATATTAGGTCGCCTATATTGTCTTTGCTCCACGCATTAGAATACATTACACAAACAAAACCAGACCAACCCTAACATAACCTACTACAACTTAACTTACTTTGTTAAAAGAACCCGTGACTAAGTCAAAACTATTAAAATCAAAGATTGACTGTACAAAGTTAATACGATCTAATCCAAAGTGCAAAATATCGACATGAAAGTGTACCAAGTGAATACTATCTAATACGAAGTGCAATTATTTATAACTCTAATTAAAGTCATTAAACAACAATTAATTTAGATATACAAAATGGCCATACTAAAAATGAATATAATATAATAATGATTTCATAATTATCTTATTATTTCATATTTGTTATCAATATCGCCGGAAATGTGGAAACAATAACATTTATTGTTTGAAAAGTATGGTGTCAAGATATATTTTCTTAGGGAACATGAAGCTAAAAAACCCATAAAATGGCGTGAGCTATTTGAATCTAAATGAAATGCTTTCTTTATTTACGGATGGTCAATCGTTATATTACATACTCGTTCGTACATAAATAGCGTGTGATTAGTCACTATCTGCTTTGAAAGTTTGTTGTGCCAGAAAATTCATAAAACTGATTTATGAAAAATGAATTTCAACATTTAAAGAAAACGGGCTTTTTTCGGGCTGAGAAAAATAAATGTGGGCTTCGGGTAACATGTGTGATGTCGAGACACTGAGGTGTGGACCTGAAGATATCGGGCTGGGACCGGGTAATTATACAAAATGTCGGCCCGTGCAGAACTCTACTGTCCGTCGAAATCTTACTTGGAGTACGTGTTTTTCAGTCGTCTGTGTTTTTTATTTCGCTAACGTGTTATTTGAAATCGGAGAAACATTATTTAGTGAAAGTTTTTGTATTGTGTGTTAATACTGTAAGTATTTATCGATCAGTGATCATCCTTAAGCTCAGTTCACATTATAATTATATATAAATTAGTTAACTTGTTAGTGTTTCATATTAACGTTAATAATTATGAAGTAAACAATTTCTATCTACTACTCAATGCCGTACCACAATTTGCGACATATTTACATACCGTGGCGGCTCGTGGATAAGATATCTGGGGGTGCTGCGGTTGATTAAAATTAAACATTAAATTTATTTTAATTCCATTATAAAATTCATTCTTCTGTCTTTTTTCCTTGAAAAATATCGCTTTTATTTAGACAGATGCACACGCACCCGCACGCAGAATACGAAATACTGTTAAATTCGCAGTTCAAATCAAGCTTCTAGCTGCGATTCCCCTGCTCCCCGCGCCCGTCCTTCGCCCACTCGAGCATATACCATCGAAAACCGTACTGCACAAAATCATGAAGATGCCACACTTTCTGATATTAGACTCGCGGTGTATGATAATTATTGGATGTATCGGTGCGCGAGCGAGGTTAATACACGCTTATTAAGACTAGTGATATATTTATATAAAATATATAAATTTATGTATATTACAGTATTACATTGTTCTCAACTTGCCTGAGGGTGCTGCAGTTCCGCAGTGCGTATGGATGAACCGCGCCTGTTTACAGATACATTTGTACCTGTATGACGCTGTAAAGTTATTAGTAAATTTACAGCCTCATGGTCACCAAATCGCTGTGGCTCTCTACTCAAGTTGACCGTATCCGTGCGTGCCGACCGATGATTTTACGGGAGCTAAGCCACGCCCCGCCATGTCCGTACGTGTTGGCTTGGTGGCTAGTGTTACGCAGATATCAATAATATCAGACGCGCTGCAAAAGCAGTCTTCCGTTCTCCTTGTATAGGGTGTGGAGAAATGCTCTCAGATGTATGTATGAAACCTGCCCTACTATTACGGCATCTACAAACAAAACATTAAAAAAGCAAATGGCTTTTTCAACGTTTCGCAACGCAAAAAAGGAATATGCCGATTTTGACATTGTATACCCTGCCACTAATAAGAACTATGAAAATGCGGTTGAAGCTAGTTACCTTATCAGTATTGCTAAATGTAGTAAATATCATACTACAGCAGAAAATTTTATTTCTCTTACAAAAATAAATTGTATAAATTAACATTTTTTACAAATCTTCACGAAGCAGAGCCCATTGCGCCTGCCTTACTGAACGTTCTTTGCCACATCAATGCTATTTATTCACCGTAACTAAAAATTTTAACTGGAGAAAATAAAAACATTTGTGTTATATTATGGGCCGCTTTACGTACACATTTTTTTCGCGATTGTGAGGCGGCGAGGCGTAACTCGAAAATATCAATCGTTGTCGGACAATGGAGTGTCCTACGTGAGAGGTGACGAAGAGATGCGGCGCGCCGCTTCTGGGACGCAATCAGTTCGTTTGATATTTTCACGCTAAGTCAGCGCGGCGGTGTGTGTTTTACATAAGCTAGCGCGCTTGCCATAGGACAGTGTTGCCGCTTCGCTTCTTTTCGGCATATGTCGATTCAAATCGCACTGACGTCGCCGCACACTGAGTTCGTACAAGCAAGACACGGTGTTAGGGGTATAATTCAGCGGAATGGGCTGACAAGGGGTTTTTTTTAAATTTGGATTATTGAGATTTTGTACACTTCCATGTATTTTGTCACTAACGACCTGACGTCAGTTCGAGTCCATTCGTGTGCTCGAATGCCTGAAGATGCCGTAAGGCGAAACCCGGGTCGTTAGTGACAAAATACGTGGAAGTGTACAAAATCTCAATAATCCAAATTTGATATTGAAATTCCATCAAGCACCCTCAGTCGATGTCTTAAATTATAAGGGACTTTGTTATACTACACTATTTTGGCAGTTAGGTATTTAATCACTGACTATGTTATGTGAACACGATTGATTACTGATAACAGCTGGCTTATTTTCTACGGCTTATAATATTCCGAAGAAAAGATATGCCTTATCTCTTCGTAATATCACTGATTCGGCAATATGTTGTAACCTACATAGTGTTATTAGTCGGTTACAATATATTGCTGTTTGCCGAACTAAATATTGATTATGTTAAATCGCCCCGTTTACGGCCATAAATATACTGTAAATACTTCGTTAGCGCCTCTTCAGTGAGTACCGTTAACCTGCAAATATCTAATAAAAAATACATACAAAAATATTATCGAAGAAATAATTCAGGTATAAATTAACACGATTGGCTGAGATATGGCGCTGCCTTTTTGATGAAATTTAAACCAATAATCGGCAGAATGTGTGTGGACGCTCAACTGTGCTCGCAAACATGTTATTAAACTTCCAAACCTGAGCAAATTAGGATTTGAAAAATTGCTCAGATGCGTACGGACGATTATGATGGAACTCTAGGATGACAATTGAATCGCTTATAAATGTTTTTCGTTGTCGATCCAAATTAGTGTCGTTAATGTCGTATTCACACTATCAAGTAGAAAATTTAGAACTGCAAATTTTTTAAATGTTTCAACGATCGCAAGATTGATGGATCAATAAACTGCGTTTCAACATTAATGAATATAAAAGACACTCTGAAGTATCTTCGCAACCAAAACCAATAAAATAAACGATATAAACTATTTACTAACTGTCAGTTATATATCCGCGCACTTGAATTGAATACATGGAGATGCCGAAAGGCGAACCCTGGTCATTATTGACAAATAAAAGTGTACACAACTTAAGCGATTCAATTTTAACAAAACAGAACATAAATTAACATGGCACTTATATCGTTCTACCTGACATAAAATGAACGCATCGGATTTTTCTCATGAACTTATTACTTTAATATTTTCTATGGATTCGGCGGTAACTTTGTGGAAGTTCATTTTTAATATACAATTAAATTAAAAATTGATAACTTAGTTTATCACTTTTAATGTGTTAACTGTAAATTCTTGGTGGAAAGACATTATATTTTAAAAAAATAAAACACAATTCATTTGTAATACTTCCACATATTTATAATGATCAGGACCGTTTTCACTCATCACGAGCATTATCTACTGAGTTCATTTGATGATGCTCGTCATGAACGAAACCGGTCCTGATCATTATAAATATCTGGACTTAGTACAAATGAATTGTGTTTATTAAAAAAACTTCGTTTATCACTAACGTGACGCGTTTCGCCTCTTTAAGAAGCAGTCCTCAGACTAACCGTATCGCAAGGTTATTTATTTCTAAGGTAAACGATGATTCTAATTCTTAAAAGGGTGGGGGTGGGTTTTATTACATTCTGCTGGACGTGTGGAGGGGGGTAGGGTATAAACACTGCTACACTATTTACAAATCAATTACTGGCACCTGGATGTGAAAAACCCATGGGGAAATAAATTTAATAATGTTGATAATGGTAATTAACTTATTACTTCATCTTGTGTGTGCAACGCAATTCCTGCGTTGTTCCGTTCCTTTGAGTTATTAAGTTATAACCAAATTAGTTTAATGTTGCTAGAAATCGGTACACCTAAAGTACCAATGAATAAAATGTATAGTGGAAAAGTGGTGATGCTTGTATTGAGTGATATCCTCTTTTACCTTACCGATATCAATATGTATTAAATTGTCAGTGTGTCTATAGCGTAAATTAATGTTTCAAATTCAAATATCATAACTCTTTTTACAAACCGATAAGACTGATTTATGACAATGTTTTATCAGTAGTGTTAGATTAGTGTAATTACACAGTTCACTGGTTTTTAGGTTTATAGACAAATAAAAACAATTTCTTCGATTACAAAAGCGTACTTTGACTTATATAAAATTTACTGCCGTGATAATGTAAAGATATGCATGGCGCTATTTTTATATTGATAATTAATATCACGCAAGGTAAAGCATCAATATTTTCCAAATAATACTTTATTGAAGAAGGTAAGTTTATAGATCTTTTAGACGAAATTTGTATTTGTGTTAATCGGCCTTTGTTCACCTTCTCTTGTTGCAATCCAGCTTTCGAACTGGTTACCACATTGAATTAATTCATTTTTATATCTTAGTCTCGATTAGGGCTTCCAATCCTGGATCGCAGTTAATTAGTCAATCTCGTGATTTCAGGATTCACTGTAAATCAGCGGTTTCCAACCTTAATGCTACAACGCCTCCCAGAAAAAAAAAATTTTGCCCACGCCGCCTCCCTACTTTTTTTTTTAATCGGTATAATAATATAGAAACGTTTTAAATAATAAAAAATTAAATATTTGTACTGAACTTTATTTATTTTTGGATATTATGGTTTGAAAATTATTTTTTTATTACAAAATTTTGACGCCTCCTCGGTTGGAAACCACTGCTGTAAATGTCAAAAAATAATTCATATTTAAAATAAAATACTTCCTGATGAGCTACAACGCTTTCCTCGGTTTGTTTATGTACAATTTTTTTATAATACCTACATAATTAATACATATTATATCGAAGGTGTTTTGGCCAATTGATGTAACCTTCAAAAAATGAATTAATGATTGGATCTCATTTTAAAGACGACTGTGCAGCCCTACTTCTCATATTTCTTAGACAGAAACAGATAATTTGACCAGAATATATTTTGCTGTTTTTTTTTCATTATTTTATAAAAAATCAGTTTCAATGATTTATTATCTATCAATATATAAAAAAAGTCTGAATCTCAACAAATAAAAAAAACCATTCCCATGCCATAAAAAAACATTTATATTGATTTTAATTGAAGCAATAATGGACACAAATTTTATTTTGAATTTAGAGTTTAAAATATGAAATAATGTTTAATGACATATCCTGGGATTGACAAATTGTGAATCCCGAAATCCCGGGATCACAAAAAGGGTCCGGGATTGGATACCCTACTCTCGATATATTGGATCGCCAACGACTTGGAAATTGTATCACATATTGAGGATGGTTAGTCAAGTAGCATCTCATTCTTCCTACGTCTCTGCTGCCCTCTATTTTCCCTTGCATGATGATTTGTAGTAAGTCGTTTTTCCCATTACGTAAACTATGATCGAATAATGCAGCTTTCCGTCGTTTAATGGTTGCTAAAGTTTTCTTGATTTATTGGCTTGACTCGACACCTCCTCATTCATTGGCGATGTGACCAGATCAGAATTCAATCGAATGCCGATACATCCTCGTCTCGAAGGACTCTAGTCTTTTTTTGGTGGTCCGTTTCTTTAATGTCAGGTTTCGCTATTTTTCATGTTTCTAAAAGCCAAAATCACTAGTATTTTGGCTATCTATTCCTATGTTTGGCATTTGCGACGAACATGTAAATATGTTCTCAGCATATTAAAGGCACGATCTGTCGTTTATTAATAATCATAAATACTATTTTCGATAATCGTTAATTTTTCTATTACCTTGCGGAAATAAATCTACATTAAGAATATCGCAATATCTAATAAATCTTCAGTTGCTCAAAAAAGCTGTCGCCAACCTGTGGTGCGCGGAGTTTTTGCAATAACGTCATTGGAGCCAAGAATTTATGTACCTATTTCAAATACACAGCAAAAAATATCGCACTGAATAATTTTCCATAATAAAATGAGCGTTATTACTATTTCATAATTAAAAATGCCACTGTTATTTTATAAATACATACGTTCTGAAAAAAAAGCCATTTTTGCACATGTCTGTACTAAAACAACTGTCTCGATGAACAGATATATTTGTAAGATAGGTAACCATCATTTTTCAATATTTAAAATAGTAAAATTTGACAAAGTATAGTTATTCTACGTTTGTGCTGCATTGAACTAAAGAATTAGTGTCGATGAGCAAAATGTATGTACTACTCTTCGCTTATGTACGTGTATTTATCCATTTATTACATCATACGAGTATTTATCTTTACCAATGCAGTTTATTGGATGATAACAATTATCTAACTTTTAAAGTAAAAATAGAGAACCCAATAAAGAACACACCTTGAACATTACAAGTATTTATGTAAATTATATCACCTCATCGTGTCGCCGCACACAGATATTTCATTCTCATTGCAGCGTGCAATATGCTAAGTGGCTAAGCATATGTAGAAATAGTCAATAAAACAATATGGTTCATAAACCCGTAAACTTCTAATCGCTAAACAGAGCTCTTACCGCTAGAATCAACTGACATGGCAAGTAGGATTTGATCGGCGTACCAAATAAGTTTTTTTTTTAATTGGTTTTAATTCCATCGGCGTGCGGTGGACTTATCACTATCTCTATCGCACAACTTAATTTGGGTATGAGCAAGAAGGATACAAGAGCATGCGCCGCATGCCCTTGCATCTCGCGTGCACCTTCACTTTTCATGTTATTGAGCGAGAAAGAGATAAAGCCAACGCACGCGCCTGGTAGATACATAAGTAACAATATTTTTTAGTGAATTAAAAAAAACGTTCATATAAAATGAAAGAAAATATAAATAAAATTAATAACATTGTGTAACTCTTAAAGGTAGCCGACAACATTTTAATGTTTCAACTATATTAGCTTCAGTTTTCTGGAATCATAATTTATTTTGTTATTAGAATTAACTACTTTGTTTTATTTGAAGTAATTAACATGACCAATAAACTATTGGCAAAAACTAGAGATTTGAACAATAACATATTATGTGTTGTTTGAAAAGAATAAATGAATTACTATATTAAAATAAATCAGACTTTTTTCGGGCTGAGAAAAATAAATCTGGGCTTCGCGTCGGGTTCGGGTAACAACTGTGATATTGAAATTCGGGCTCGGGCCGGGCCTGGCCTGAAGATGACGCGCTTGGCCGAGTAGTTTTATGAAATTTCGGCCCGTTGTTTTCTCTTCTGAGTGGCATTGCAACGCATGCCGGGTACTCACTAGTTATTTATAAAAGAAAGAATTTTTGACTTGTCGTCGAATTTTTTTCGCCTGCCACGTATTTACCATCGCTGCTCTAGGGGCTAGCACTGCAACTATTGATAGTTATTTTTATACCTCATACTGATCGACTTGCAAGAAATCGGTAGGGATCGCGAGTGTCTTAACTTTTATTCGATTCGCGTAAACGACAATTGAAATTATAATTATCTTTATGTACTACGCCACTAAAGGCTCATTATCACAGAGGTCTATCTCCCAAAACACAGTTTTGAGATAAACACAAATACTATTTTGGTGCCATGGAATTAGGCAAATAAAACGCATATTATTCCACTAACATTTTTAACTCCTTGCCGGTCAGGCTTGAAAACTTTACTATTTTCATTGAAAAAAATGCAATAGTGTAACCAAATATTTCAATTATTAAAAAAAAATATATTATGTGGGATCACTTTATTTTTAGTAAAAGAATTTGTTTTTTGTGGAATGTATTTGTTATAAGTGAAAACTATTTTTATGAAAGTGATTATGATCTAAACAAAAGTGCATTTAATTGTAAGCCTTATAAAAATACATATTGTTCGTATAGAACCTTGTTCGGATGGCTACCTTGTTTTAATTGTAAATAATAATTATTAGTAAAGGCTTACTGATTATTTATTGATGACTAGTGATTTTGTATGTTTCTTTCAAATAAATCAAAATAAGAATTAGTAATCATTTACATATTTGCACTTACGAACAACTTTGACGTGATGTCATTATTTTGCAATGACGGAATCGCCATTGATCCTCAAACTATTTTTTTTAAATTGACATTTGATTTATATATACATATTATTAAATATAAATGCTATCATGTAATAAGCAGTTTTTACGTTGTCTGGCTTGTCATCTTTTAATCGTATTTGTTTTAGCGAACAACTATTAATTGTATAATAAAATCAACAACACTGTTTTTTTTAATTATAGATTCGTCAGTCAAATTTCGATAAAATCTTCATTTTACGTTTTTCTATTACTTTATTTAGCAGTAATCTGATTTAGTATTAACCGGTTAGAAGTTTGCTATACGATTTTTTTTAAACGTACAAGGAAACGTTCGTCGCACATTTACTGAACCATACCGAATCAAGTAACATTTTTAATATTTATATTCCACACCCTGTAAGAAGTGAGCATTAAAACATATTTGGCGTAAACGTGAGAGTGTATACGCTGCACACAAGTTTCTTTTCAAAATACCTTCGATAAGTCAAGAGCTAACAATAATAGTGATGGTAATTTAATATATGAAAATACTTTATATAACGAGTAGTTAGCGACCTTAGTCCAGCATATTAATATATATTGATTTTCTTGATTATATTGATGTACTACTTCCACATCGGTTGATAATGCTTGTGATGAGCGAAACCGGTCCTGATCATTATAAATATGCGGAAGTAGTACAAATAAATTGTGTTTTATTTTTTAAAAAGAAAGCTTTCATTTGCTTTTTTTGCGCATAAAAAATTTCACTGATTTTTTGAATTTCCTGTTGTTAATTTATTCATAAGTATAAATTTATTTATTACACCTTCACAATTACATGTAGTCGTACGCTCACTATTTGAGTCTCCCGACCAGAACCGAAGGTATTGCGGTTTGATTCCTAGGAGACGAGCAAAAGTAATGGCCGTGAGTTGATTATAATGTTAGTGAATAGGGTTCCAGTTTTAGGGGAAGCGATAGTTGCCATTACACCCCTAATCACGGAGCAGAACTTTGCCAAGAAGGTATATATTGCAGGTAACATATATGGTTCAACTTAAGACCCATACCAAAGATGTAATATGTATTTGTATCTCCACAATATTTCTTAATGTGTCTCCGATTCAAATAAAATTATTTCAGGAAGCTTGTTTAAGTCACATAATTAACCAATTATACCAGTGTCCATTCAATTATAAAATCAAAAATGCTAGCAGTATTTTTATTTATGCTGTTTATGATTTTAAACTCGTTTAATAATACATTATATTCCGTAACCATGCTGAAACCATCAAAAATATTCAGAGCAAACCTATCGCTGCCACGGTGTATAGGATATCTACTTAACGTATAACATTCTGAATGGCATAGTATAATATAATAACTGTTTTATTAATACATCTCAAGTAGGTAGAATAGAAATGGTATTAAAGATAAATATTTAAGAAAATCATTAGATATTTCATACGTCAATGATTTACAGAAGTAAGTTAAATGATAACTCCATAGTGTGAGATAATACGTTTCACGAGTTTATCATTTTTATCGCAGATTTCACATATTCCAAAGAAGCGATAAAAAAACAAACGCACATTGGTTGGTGTCTTTGTGTAACTTAATCTTTCACATCGTGCTGTAATTAAGATAGCATATAGATCAGCGCTCAAATTGTATAATATAATACGGTTTATACCTTCACCATTACGGTAAAAATAAGTCCCAGGACGTCATTTCAGTTTTTTCAGAAAGGGGCTAATATTGCATTTTTTTATATAATTTAAGATATCTACTGAGGATGCTTGATTTATTGGTACTGAGGGTTTTAATTTTTCGTTTCGTTTATATTTGCAAGCCAGTGCAAAAGCGTATACATGTATTTATTTTCAAATTCAGAGTGATTAGCTAACTGGTAATGCTTTTCTGTTATGCTCCCCCATCCTGCAATTCCCACACTCTCTAAAACGATAAGTTGAGCTACTTAATTACAACCATTTAAAATCCTTCAATGTGGGAGCCGGCATGGTAAAAAATACGATTTAGTCCACATAAGGACAATATTACCAGTGACAATGAATGAAAGGAATCATATGATAAAATTGATAGTGAACGAAAGCTTAAAATATTGTTTGCCCGCTCACTCTCGTGCACATAGATATATTATTATAGGATAAAACATGATTCAATAATATAGTATTGTTGTACTTATGGAATTATCGATATAGATTTTCGATTAATACGCTGTATTTTAATATGTGTCTGCACGAAATCATTTTTTTGCATTCGCTCTGCCAAAAAATGTCAAATACCCACAGATTCAGAAACAGCCGGTGCCGGCATATTGTGTCATCCTTATTATTATTATTACGGCATCGCTGACTAAAACATAAGTATGACCATTCGGGGACGTATCAAGGACTCGATTCCAATGTAATGTTTTATGTTATCGACGTGACAAAGTAACATAACACGAATGCCTGTCTTATATACGAAACTGCCAATGTCACAAACGTCAAAATTTTAAGGTTATGTTACCATATTTAGCTGAGACACCTGTAATTCTAATTCCATATTATATTTTGACCTCATACATAATAGATCGATTCTGGGACGTATCTAGAACTCGATGATTATTTAATCGGCTTCACAAAGAAATATAACACAACTAGGTTGTTGCTGTACTGCCGTCATTCTTAAAAAGACAGCTAACCCCGCACACCCTAATGTTTATAAAATTTATTGTTCCCGTTGATTTTCTATATTATGAAGTGAAATAGCAATTACAATGTTGTATTAAGATGTTAATTACTTTGTTAATTGTAGTTTATCACTGTTTCGGCGCACCGTTTTTTAAGTATCGAATAAGCCGGCTTTATACACAGGCTCACACAAACTCTTTCTCGTTTTAAAGCACACAAACCGTAAAAAGGGTCCGGAATTGCTCAATTGTCCGCGTGCTCAGCGACTAGTATTTTTTTTTAATTCACTCGTTATTTGATGTAGAAGTGGCGGAAAGTAACCCAAAATGTGAGATATAGATTTCGATAGCGATTTAAGAATTAAGCACAAGTGTAATAATAAACATTATTAAAAGTAATGTTCATTAAAAAAAGGATTAGTTAAAGATATTCGATAATCGTACATCTATGATGCTTGACCTAATGAAGCAAAAAATATCCATTTGTGCCATATCGTGACTTCGTAATCAGCTGTTTTTTTGCTGTTGGGTCATTAAATTACTTACGCAAAGCATTTCGTTTCGGATTAATTTAAAAATATTGCTGATACACCTGCACGTTATACAATACCTACATTTACGTTAGCTTTACAATATCTCATACCATCTGCCTATCAATCATACGATACACCTGATTCTCTTTTTGCGCGGTTTTTTACCCGTTTTCAAAATAACGCATTCTAAGAAATTAGACCAATTTTACTAAAACATTAACATAGATATACACATGAGGTGGTCCGAAAGCGCCAAAACGTTTGACACCCTTGTTATAGAGTTTGTCAACCCGATGAACGCGCTGGATATGTTCACATGTCCAAGACCTTATCTCGTATTTCCGGCAAAACTAGAAGGAACACTTGTGGATATATGCTATAAAAAATAGTTCAAACCTTAGGTAGAGAAATTTGGCAACAGATCATGAAAATGTCAAGTAAACATATTTTTGAAAAGACCTCTCGATATTCAGTCTTTCGAATTTCAGTTTTGAACTGCCGATACGCAGGATGAATTGTTAGCCCTATATGAAGACTGGCCGCAGCCATTTTGCTTGTAAATTCGTAGGTAGATTAAATATTTTTCAGCTCTTTATTTTCTTTGATTTATTTTAGCGAGAATGCGACGAGTTTAGTTTACTTCTTTATGTATTTGGGACTAATACATTTTTCACATAATTCTCCATTTTTTACTGTTGAAATTTATCTATTACTAACAAAAGTGAGCGTTTGACTGAAAATAAATTCGTGCGAAAACGGTTCGCGCTGTAAGTGTTAATATTGAAGTGTTCGTTACAGAATTTTGACATGCAGTGTAAAAATGACCTCGACCTATTGCAGTTTAGGTATAATAATATCCAATACTACTAAACATTTACGATCTTTAATTTATTTACGATCTTAAGAAAGAGACTGCATTGTTCCACTTGTTTCAACAATTTCATTGAAACAACAATCGTGTTATGCCGATAAGTCCTGCAATAACAATTATTATAATGAATTTTTTTATTGGACATTCACAAAACATTGTTTTTACTTTTGAAAGCTTAAGGTTACAGAACAAGTCACCGCTTACTATTATATGGACGGTGTTTTGGCCAATTGATATAACCCTCAAAAAATATGATTATGAGTTAACGATTGGATCTCATTTTAAAGACGACAGAGCAGGTTTTGGCCAAATGACGTAAATTAGAAAAATAAATTTACCACTTTTTGGAAGGGAAGCATCATTTTTCATTGGTTTTAGGTTTAAAAATTCTAACACCCCCCACTTGCTGTAAGCCACTGTTATATCGACACTCAATAAACTGCAAACACGAGAATTTACAGGAGTGCATTTCAAAGATTCATAACGCAACTCACCATAACTATAATGTTTTCGATAAAAACAGTTTTTACTCTCTCCTAAACAATTTCAATTTTGAGAATTACATCAATTGGTCAAAACACCTTTGACATTATGTGTAATGAAAATCGGCAATAACCAGGGCCGTGGTGTGATATTCAAATCTCTGACTCAGGTTCCAATTTATCAATTTAACGAAAGTTCCAGCAATTCTCGCATCTATATACTTGTATAAAAATGAAGGTTTGTTTGTACCTTATGCGTTCCTAAAACATTCATCCGATTTAGATGAAACTTTGGTAAGTTGCTGAATTTTTTTTTAAATCTAAAATTTAAAAAAAGATTTGAATACGTACAAACAGCGGTATCTCGGAAAACCTTCTGATTTATTCGTATACGCACCAGACGGAAAACAAAAAATATTGTGTATACAAAAGCACTTCAATAAACTGAATGAAAACACGAAACACTTCATTTATTTGAACGGCATTGCAATGCATGCCGGGTACTCACTAGTAAACAATATTTCAATGCCCCAATACCGTAAAAGTTCTAAAACAATTCTCATTTATTTGTAACAAAGTACAGGATCATACAAATTACTATTTACATAATTATATAAATCCATTCTTGAAGAAATTAAAAATGGCTCCCTTCTATTAAATGTATTTATAATGGGGTTTTCCCTCTCAATAATAATTTGTATTATTACTGTTCGTATTTTCCTTTTCTCGACGCCCTTTTAAGAAACGAATGAATGTAAAAAGAATTAACTCATTGCCTACGTTATAGATAAAAATCTTACGAAATAATTAGACATAGATGCTTCTCAAAGAGGCGAAACACGTGACACACCGAGCTAAACAGCCAATATTATCAATAATTATTATTAGTCTACATTTAAATTGATTTCACTCAAGTTATCATCTTTGGAGTTATGAGCTTTACATTGAAGTGCAGGCAGGTCTAACTAAATTTTAAAATGGGTAAAAAAGGACACGCTTATTTAAAAATACATAAATAATTGAAAAAAGCCGAGGCACTGGTAGATTACTGTCATATTTTGAATTACTCGAATGCTGAATTTTCACTGAGTTGTATGCAAACACAAAAGTAAATTTATTTTTTAAATTGTATAATATATAGTCGGCGTCCGTGGCCCAGTTGGTAGCGTCGCTGGCCACGCTTTGAATGTCTCGGGTTCAATTCCCGGTACGGACGGTTTTCATAGATTGATCTTTCAATCAATTTATGGGTTTCTGTCCGTAGTCTGAGTCCTCCCTCCCACCCATCCCATCCTCACGGGGCGTAGCGAGAGCGATTAACTAACCACTAGTCCTGTCATAGCTCTATCCTTCTATCCTTACTCTCTTCGATAAAAGAGAGGTTGAGCAACTCGTAGAAAAATTCTGTTAAGATACCTCCATTAGGAGACCACGCGCTCCACATTGAGAGCGGACATGGAAAAAAAATAATATATAATTTATAAAAGTAAATTTTTTAAATATGCTCCTACTTTTTCTGTCTGAAAAATTATTAAATGCTGCTAAAAACAATGCCATCCTTTAGGAAATTGGCAAAAAGACGTTGTTATAATATTTTGGTTTGTCGGTTTCCTTTAATTGAATGTTTGATTTTTTGATACCATTGTTTTTTGCAGCATTAAGTAATGTCTCAAACGAAAAACAGTACCTAGTATGTTGTAAAGCATATTTACCTTATTTTTTTAAATCAAAATAACTAATTAATATTGTTTCTTCGAGGAATCTTAGCCTCCCTCCGTCAATTATTAGCCAGGCCGCCAAATATGTTCTGATGATATGATTGTATATAACATGTTTATATTTATTATGTCATACCAAATTTTACCTAAAGAGTAAAAAATATTTTTATCATACTTCTCAAAGATAATTCCTTGCTATATCTTCATATGTATAATAATTATTATAGGAGTAACATACACATGTTTGGCCATCTGGGGAAGTATAAGCACAAACTTCCTGAAGCATAAAAGCAACTTATTTTTACATTACACCCCACATTCCTTAAATAATAAACAAAAAAGGCAACATGTGCTCCCGGTATGGCAAAAATTCTGAATCACAGATTTTTAAAAGGGCATGATTTTAAAAATAGATGAATGTATTACTCAGACAAAATTTTTTTGTATGCTTATGAAGAGAAGGAAATAAAACTAATTAACTTTAAACTGGACTCTGTTGTTTAATATCATCTGTGCTTTGTAAAAAAAGCGAATTAACCAGAATGCTATTTTGATGGAGGAAAATTTGTTTTCTTTACTTAATATTATTATAAATCATTATCACACTAGTGGGGACGCCCGTCCTAGATGACAGTATTTTGAAATTGAAATACTGAATGTCTAAAGTAGCTATTCTTTAGTTTCCATGCTGACGGACTGAACTGAGTGCGTATTGTTTATAATCACCATGGACGCTATGGTCATGAAAAATTTCATACCTACATGTGTATGTGATAATAATAAAACGTCTACATCTACGCCTACAATTTGTCTTCTCTACAATTGTCTTAGCGTGATGCCGAAATGATAGTTTGTCATCGAGGATAAAGCCTAGGTATTTGACTTGCTTAGATACACATACGGATATTCGGTGATCTCGTTGAAATGTCAAGCATAGACGCTCCGTTTAAAAGATGGGATTCTGCCTTTGCCGGACCAAACGAAAGTTTGTTCAATTTGCCCCATTTGAGAATATTTGGCAACTCGTTCAAGGCTAACGCGACTATTGGCTCCGGCAATCAGAAGCGTATCGTCAGCATAAGCGATAACCGTACAATCCGGTGGTAACGGCAAAAACGGGAGGTCATCAAATATAATATTCCAGAGAAGTGGCCCCAGGACTGAACCCTGGGGTCACCCCATCATAGATATCCTGTGAATTGTGGTGAGGCCAGACTTGTATGTTATCTCCCTGTTGCTAAAATAGCTTTGTATCAATGCAAAGAGGTTACCAGGTATTTGCTCAGCCTAAGCTTTGCCAGTAGCAGCGGCCACCACGCATTGTCAAACACCCCAGCAATATCCAAGAAGATGTCGATGACCGACTTCTTGCGAGAACACTCTACTAAGTTTATCACAAAACGTATTGCATCCTCGGTTGACTTACCGGGCCTAAATCCAAACTGTTTATCCGAAATAGGTGATATACATATTTTTTTTATCCATGTCCGCTCCCAATGTGGAGTATATGGTCTCCTAATGGAGGTATCTTAACAGAAATTTTCTATGAGAACTGCTTTTTACTCAGTTGCTCAACCTCTCTTTTTTTCAAAGAGAGTAGGGATAGAAGGGATAGGGCTAGGGCTAGGACAGGACTAGTGGTTAGCTAATCGCTCTCGCTACGCCCCCCTCTCGCTCTCCTACGAGGAAGGACTCAGACTATGAACAGAAATCCATAAATCGATTGAAAAATCAATCTATGAAAACCGTCCGCACTGGGAATTGAACCCGAGACATCCGTAACCGTAGCCAGCGACGCTACCAACTGCGCCACGGACGCCGACATGTTATATTAATCACATTTAGTTGTAAGCTTGTCAGTAGATAATCTGCATCAATTTAATCTTTGACAGGACCATATTGAAATCAGCCAACTGCGCCCAAATTACAATGTCAATCTTGATCATTATAAACGTTTACAAAATACATTCTATCATGGATATTATTTTGCTATGCAGGCGTGAAGGTAAGTTAATGGATTTGTTATCAGTTCACACTGCTGTTGAAACAACCCTGATTAGATTAGAAAAACATACAAGCGATAGCAACATCAGTTACCAATACCATTTTCTCAAGCATAGCTTATTTTACAGTTGATAGATTTAACTATTTTACTTATAATGTGAAACATGCTTGCGGACACAAACTAGTGATATAGGTCAGTGCTGTGTTGAAAAGATAGTTAGTGTATTATGTATGAGAATGTGAGACAGTTCTGGTTTAACGTTTTGTATGAAATATTTTCACATAAAGCAATAATACTATTTCGGTATGTTTGTGTTTGTTCATATAAGTAAAGGTTCTACACAAAAAAATATTACGATACATTTAGTCTGAAGCTGATAATGCAACACTGGGTTCACCTTGTTACACAACTAGTGGAATAACAAAGTCGTCAATTTTAATACGTACAGAAATTTAATTTCCACAAAGTACGGTCAATCTGGGTAACTTTGAGCCAGTTCTGACGGTTTTTGTATTTTTATGGTTCGCCATTGCGTTTATATGTGGTATTGTTTTACATAGAAATGAACTAATGTCTTAAGATGAAATTTAATCAACATAAATGGATTTATCGTTATAATTGATATATAAATAATATAGATAAACCAAGATGGGAAAAATTTTCATCCAATTCGGGTAACTTTGGCCCACGATACAAATAATCACTACTAACTATAAATTCAGTGATTTTAAAGTCTTGGCAACTTTTCTTTATGCTTTCATATATTCTGTACATAATTGAGATGGCAAAAATATACACCATTTGGTTTACAGGTTAGTAATACAAATTGAAAATATGGCTAATCCAATTTAGTTCAAGAAAAGTTTTTAAATTGTGCTTATCACTCCAAGCTGACAGCTTACAAATTCAACAATAAAACAAATTATGTTGCACATTGATTCATAATTTTACCACCAGAGGCTACCTCTGGCTCAATACCTTTGCTTAACTAAAAAATATTCATATGGCATTATAACAGCACCTTTTTCCATGTAGTGGGCCAATCTTAGACCTATGGGCAAACTTTCCCAAATTGATGGTAACTCACGAATCTATCATAAATACTTAAACCCATAATGCATAATGGGAATTGACAGGTTAAAATATGTGGAAAAACTTTGAATTATAACAGACAAATCTGTTTTTTGCAAATATTATTTTTTTTCTGCTTTGATTACCTTTTTTCAATTTAACCTAAATTTACTTTAATTAAATATCTTTTTGCCTTTACATGTTAAAATACTATATTTGTTTAAAACATGAGGCATTGGCATCAGATGTATTTGATTTTAATCTATGATTTAAATCTTTAATGTATTTTATTTATAGAAGTAAATAATATATAAATAATAACAATAACTTTACCAATTTCAGGTTATAAGGCAACAGCAAACACCGCGGTGCTTTATTACGGCCAGCCATCAATGAACTTCAATCGACACCATGGTTGGGAAACAACTGAGCAACCCGGCATACCAGGAGTTTCAGCCTACCTCCCGCAGACAACAGGGTAATGGACAGCATGATGCCTCTTCTGGCTCTGTTCAAGGTCTTTGGTGCTTTCTGTCTTGCCTCTTCATACCCTCGTTTCCGCATCATTTATCTGGATGCTGGAATCACAATGCATGAACTTCTTTTGTTATCATAAGATAAATATTTGATCACCTATCTAATGTTTATTTTTGACATTTGTTTACTTGATTTGAAAATAGAAAATTTGTGCAGATATTTTTATGCAAATCAGTTAATGCTGTAATAACACAAAGCATGTTTTTCAATAAGAAAACAGTTTTAACTCTTCGTTCAAGGATGCTTCTCAAAGAAGTGTTACATGTGTCACGCTTAGTTACACAACAAGTGGAATTACAAAGTTATAAATTTTAACTTTATATTGTAAATATTGGTGTTTTGAAATAATTATGATGGTGTTATAACCAGGTGTGTGGAGTCGTCCAAAAAAAAACGTGACTCCAACTTCAACATTGGCCAACAACCTGACTTCGATTGCGACTCCGACTCAGATTACAAATAAAAAAAGTCTAATTTTGTCAGGTTTTTTTCCTACCTTTAACATCTATGTGTAATTGGTCTTCAAATTAAACACCAACCAACCAATCCGGCAAATAGCCCAATTTTTCATATTATACATAAAATATGCATATATATATATCGGGGTCCGTGGCGCAGTTGGTAGCGTCGCTGGCTACCGTTACAGATGTCTCAGGTTCAATTCCTGGTGAGGACGGTTTTCATAGATTGACCTTTCAATCGATTTATGGATTTATGTTCGTAGTCTGAGTCCTCCCTCCCACCCATCCCATCCTCCACTAGTCCTCTCATAGCCCTATCCTTCTATCCCTACTATCTTTGAACAAAAAGAGAGGTTGAGCAACTGAGTAACAAGCAGTTAAATTCTGTTAAGATACATCCATTAGGAGACCATATGCTCCACATTGGGAGCGGACATGGATAAAAAAATATATGTATATCATCGGCGTGCGGTGGACTTATCACTATCTCTATCGCACAACCTAATTTGGGTATGAGCAAGAAAGATACAAGAGCATGCGCCGTATGCCCTTGCATCTCGCTAACACCTTCACTTGTCATGTGATTGGGCGAGAAAGAGATTTCCACCGCACGCGCCTGATATATATGTATATTGCACAACAAGAAGATGTTATAGACATAAATAAAAATGAAACAAGTACATTAATACACGCAGAAATGCAAAAATGCACTTTAGTTAAAGTAGTCTGATCTGCTCATTTTTTAAAACTGAGACTCTGGCTAAAACAGCGCGACTCCACGACTCTGATTCCGCAACCCTGGTTATAATATTACTCAATAACTAATAATACTCCTGTCAGCAGTATGCAGTCACAAGAATAATTGGTGAACACTTCAGCGGATACTCAAAAAGATACACCTGTTATTGCATGGTTAATGACCGTTGTTGTTTTAATGAAAAAATATTGAAAACTAAATATGTTTGATGCCTATTGAATACATCGATGGCCCAATCCCATAGGACGATAAATCAAAAAAAAATTGTTTCGAGTTAAGTTAGCCTACATATTTGATAATCGCTCTTCTAAATACAGTTCCACAAAAGTACAGGTTTTCTTTCAAAAGGCAGGTATTTGCGTATGGAAATCAGCAAAATTAAATAATTCTCAATTCCATATACATACATATCGAAATATCGTATTGTGGAAATATATTTTTGTGAATCATAGCGTAAAACTATTAACTATTGACCACCTATTTGAATAAAAAAGTAAAAAAAATAATAAGCCATCACTTTTTACGAGTCAGTTTAGATGAGTCAAAACTTTGATCGGCCATATCACAAAACTACCAATTTCTAGTTGTGTCACTATAGAACTAGGCCATAGACATGAAGTCTGCAGATGATTCTCAAAGAAGTGCAACATATTTCATACTTATCATGCAGTTAATAAGAATAACAAAGTTATCAATTTTAGTATTATTATATCACGAATTACCTCAGGTTTGATTGACAATACATTTTGAAATTGTTCTTAATATTATACAGACAATGTAGATTCTAGATATTAGCTGTTTAATGAAGTAAATTCGCTGTGCTAAGGTTTTGAATATTTTCTGGAACTTATAAAGGAACTGAAACTGTTTGTATTCTTTCTAAATTAGAATTACACCTACATCATTGCGAATTTCTACAGAGATTTTTTCAAGTAATTGAAACCCTATGGTGTCAATAAAACCGCCATCTTGTTTTGCCTGTCAAACTTGTGGTGCTATCTGTTGATAAGCCCTACTATGGCATTACGATTTAGTTCAAGCTCAGTTTGACCTTGTGTAAACAAAGTTCTATCTGCAAAAACTAAAACTGTTCAGGAGAAGCAATTTAAGATTTCAGAAAATGTAACTTTCTGAATGAAATACACTTATGTATCCACATACGTAAATGAAAGAGACAACCGCTTTGGAGACTGTGATTTCCTTCATGCGGCTGATTATGTATGCAGATGCACTGTAAAATGTTTTTCAGATAGAACGTGTTTCTAATTTGAATTTTGATGGATTTACGGACAATTGTAAGGTTTTTTAAACGCAGATAAAATAACTGTATTTTGAATGCGAATAAAACTGCATTTAAAAAGTGATTTTGTGAAAAAACAGCAGAACCATATTTACCGAAGCCGACGATTTCTAGATATGAATTCTGGAGTAAAAATTTTCAAAATCTATGACTGGCACCGCACCGCTATGACTTAAACTCGCTCATATAAATCTAGATGCTTAATTTTCTTTTAATAAATCAATTCTTAGTTTTTTCTAACGAAGCTGTAATATTATTGTGTTATTCTAAATCACATTTAATGATATTAACGCAGTTTTTATTCATCGTTTTATTACTGACTGCAAGCGTTGTTTGTCTGATGACGAAATAGAAGGATAAAATGTTCATTAATATTCATATCATGAATTACTTATCTTATGACAATAAAAGCAAGGTTTTGCAAGTGATTATTCAAAAATAAAATCCTTTTTCATGCAAATTCTTGTGTATTATAATTCTTTCTATGATTTTTAATAACCACTAAATTTCTGCTGCATCATGGTATTGTATGCACGGTTTTCATTTTGCACTCACTTTTACTCTTTTGTCATTACTAATTTCAACAAATTGCACATTTACTCTAAATTGCACACTATTTTCTCATCTAGTCTGTCATATCTTATTGTTGAAAATATTTAATCAACTTCGATACTAATAACAATTAATATATAAGTGTCATTTGCTAACATCGTTAATAATTAAATCGCCAATTCAAAATTACTGGCAAATTAAACATTGAATAAGGTAAACGTGCCAGTGGTTGATAACGATTAACGTTTAGCATTAGACTTAACAATGACAAAGCAAGTGTTTTCATAATGGATCAAATGTCTTAATTAATATGATAAGACAAAAATTAGAAAAGGGTCTGTTACAAAAAAATTGTGTTTGTGTCAGTAGTTGACCACTTTTTTTTCAGTAGTTGACCATGCCTAATCAGAGGGTTTCAGGACAACCTTTCATCAGAGCTTCCTGTAAGACCACTCTTGGTTGAATCAAGTAGCATATACTTACATTCACTGATATCTTTTAACAATTCTCAATAAAATTCTTAATGCATAAGGTGTTGTTTTCAAATGGCCGCTATGACATGTATACGTTTCTTATTTTGGGCACTTTTATTGAAAAAGGTCAACTACTAGTACATTTAGTGGATTCAGACTTACGCAGCCATGCAGCCATATCAACGTGTATAAGCCAGTTAACTGCCAAGGAATTACTGCTGTCATTGTTTGAATGTTTTATTTGTCTTGTGCGGGCTAACAAATTATACTTAATAGTATTTCTTTTGCACGTTTTTTTAATGTTATATATGTATCATATTAAAACCATCAAGTGTATAGTATTCATTATATGCTGATATATCCGAGTGGTCAGCATCGTCCTCAGTTGCAGTGTCAATCGCAGTATTAACACTTTCATAAATTGATTTTTCAATTGTTTTATCGATCTTTGTTCGAATAAATAGCTGTATGTGATGTCTAAATTTCTCTCCACCCATCTAAACCCTAAAAAAGTTGAGCATAGCAACTGCAATTACCTCTATGGGGAAAAAGTGGTTGAGCAACTGAATAACAAGAGGTTTTGATTTGTATTTGATTTCTATATCTATTTGATGTAAAAACATTTAATTTAGTGTTTTCCAAGTCAAGATCAGAATCCTTGTTATTAACTACTTGTATAGAGGGACATTATATAAATATGATCAACTTACGCTCGTGAGTCATCTTGCCAACGCTCAAACAAGAACAATAAATTGCCACTCCAAAATACACTCCCTTTTAAGTAAAAGTGTTGCCATATACAGTAGACTTCCATTTGACAAGGTGTGGCTTAACCGGAACAATTCGAAAATGAATGAGCAATATTTTTTCACTTATTGACTTCCTTCCAGTCTTTCAGTTCAGTACCTTTCAAAAGAGGGGTTTGTCAAGAATCACTTAAAAGTATATTATTTCAACTTGGATTTGCATCAATCCATCCTGATTAAGGAGTAAGAGGCTTCTCAGTTTTCGTCTTATTCAGTTGTGTGGCAATGGTTGGAATTACCAGAATGGAAACTGTCCAACTGTAATTTATGGGTTAGTATTCAAAGGTAGAGATGTCTGCAATGAACCTAACCTAAACCACCAACTTCCTCTTCAACATTGACATCCATTTACCGTCTTATTGTAAACATTATTGATGGCAATGCTATTGTTTTTTTTTTTATCCTATCAGGGCCACAGTATGAGCCCGGCGGGTATTCAACCCAGCAAACTCCGAACCGTAGCATGACGCAACGCGAGGACGTAGTCAAATTCGAACAGGGGCGCATCAAAGCACTCCAAGAAGAACGATTGCACATACAGAAAAAGACTTTCACAAAATGGATGAACAGTTTCCTGCAGAAGGTATGTTCTAACATCTATTTTTTTAATAAATCGAATTGCCAGCTGCCATAGCAAACACAATTACACTTGGAATACTAAGCTGCACAATTAAACTTCATCTGTTGTACTATATGCGACTCTCTAATGCGTCCCTACTCAGTGCCATCTTAAGACATAGGCACACTGGACAGTATTGAGGAGCCTCATCTTGCTATGTTTTTCATGATCTCTTGCCCACTCTTGGACAGAGAAGGGGTGAAGCAATTGGCTTTCAAAACTCCTGTAGCAAACCTATTGGGGCTGTTCATATATGTTGTCAAGTCATAAGATTAGGTATCATGCGCTGTAATGTAATTTCTCATCATTTAGACTTTAGAGCATTTCGCTGAAAAAAGATTTGGCACAAACCTGGTTGATATGTAAAATTCATATATAAAAATATCGTAAAATATTTATAATTTTTTCAGGCACGGATGGAGGTGGAGGACTTGTTTGTGGACCTGGCCGATGGTCGCAAACTCCTCAAATTGCTGGAGATCATCTCCGGAGAGAAGCTTGCCAAACCGAACAGCGGCCGTATGAGGGTTCACAAGATTGAAAACGTCAACAAAAGTCTTGCGTTCTTGCACACAAAGGTCATTTGCATATTGTTATCTAACTCTTCCGTGACCTCTAACTTTCCTCCTAACCTACTGGCTCTAATATATTATACGAAAAACATTAACCCTTCCCCATCAGCTAAATTATCATTGCACATATGTAAACTGCACATACTGTAAACAAATATCTTTGCTCATTTCCAATTGTGTAATTGAGTGGTTTACAAACTCAAAAAACACAGGAGCTACTTTAATAAATTTAAATTATCTCGTGTGCCACTTCTATAAACTTTTTATTTTTTATTATCATTCATATGGCTAAAATCTACTGTGTATTAAAATAAATTATGACTTTCGATAAAACATAAAATGCTACTTTAATGATTATTTATTTAAAAAATCTTTGAGTTTAAGGCTGCTTCATGCACACAAATAGTGATATACAAATAAATTTACATCACAGCGATAATTTGTTAATAATATTATTTAATTAGTGAAATATCTCATTTAAAAACTCTCGCAAACTGATGAAAATACTCGAGAACTCTATTGATAATAATTGATAATAAATGTAATTGATACAAAGTATTAGAGATTTTTTAACAGCTTCACTATTAATATCAATTAGTTGTTTTAACAAATAATGATTAAACTTGCATTCGAGCGCACGAATGGACTCGGGTCCATTCGAGTCCATTCGTGCCCTCGAATGCCTGAAGATGCCGAAAGGCGAAACCCGGGTCGTTAGTGACAAAATACATGGAAGTGTACAAAATCTCAATAATCCAAATTTGATATTGAAATTCCATCAAGCACCCTCAGTCGATGTCTTAAATTATAAATAATGATTGCATTTGACGGCAGACTATTTTTTTATCCAATTAGTAAGTAAGAGAGATAATAAAACATCTTTTCTAAGGATATTTTAGGCTTTGAATTCTTTGTGTTTATCGCTTGTCAAAATTATGTAGAAAACTCACTATTGAGGAATTTACATTACTTATATTAACTGTTTATAAGAAAGGTTTCAGTATATTTCCTGAATAAACTCGGTGGGATGTTTTTGTCGTAAAATATGTACCAACCGCATGGAGAGGGTTAAGTAAGAACAACATGTCACAGACAAAATTAATTTTGTTGTCACATTGACACACTTGTATTGACGTGAGATTGAGTCATTACTGTATTTTTTATTTACTATATTATGCAATATATATTTTTATCTTCAATGCAGTCATTCTTCAATATTAACTGTTTTTTATGTTCATTTTGCATTTGTTAATATATCAAATATAATATCGGCTGTGTTTTGGCCAATTGATGTAACCTTCAAAAAGTATGAAAATGAATTAATGATTGGATCTCATTTAAAAGACGACAGAGCAGGTCTCGACCAGATGATGTAAATTACAAAAATAAATTGACCACTTTTACATAATCCCGCATCTGTAAACATGAGAATTTACAGGGTGCATTTGAAAGATTCGTAATGCAACCCACCGTATAATTTTTTTTCGATAAAAACAGTTTTTACTGAACAATTTCAATTTTGTGGTTTCCACTAATTGGCCAAAACACCATCGATATATTACATCAAAAATAAAATTTTTATTATAATGTATTTTATTCAATCAAATGGTGAAAACTCAAATAAATAAAAGATATCAATAAAAAAAACAAACCTCTAGCGTCGCTTAGGTTGTAAAATCCTTACTCTTTCAGACATAAAGCCGCATTACATCTTCGGTTTTCAATCCTTATCCTATTCTCTGGCGACAACTATTTTTGTCGTTATAACTGTTTTGTAAAGGTTTACATAATATTAAGTAATCAAGGTTTTGTTTCATCTTATAGGTGCGCCTGGAATCCATTGGTGCTGAAGATATTGTCGACGGGAACCCTCGTCTCATTCTCGGCTTGATCTGGACAATCATTCTACGTTTCCAGATCCAAGAAATAGAAATCGATGTTGTGAGTATATCAAGATTGAATTTGAGATTGTTGCCAATTTTACTGTTTCTTTGGTGTCACTGAACTTAATAGTGGAAGCTAGCTCAATAAAACTGATTGTATTTTCCTAAATGGAAATTGTGGATTATGTAGCGTACATAATTTTCATTATTTCTTATTACAATTCCAGGATGAAGAGAATGAATCATCGGAGAAAAAATCAGCCAAGGATGCTCTGCTGCTGTGGTGCCAACGTCGCACCAATGGATACCAAGGAGTCCACATCACAAATTTCACCGATTCGTGGAGAACGGGTCTCGGCTTCAACGCCCTCATCCACTCCCACAGGCCGGACCTTTTGACTACTCCAGACTTCCTGGCGCACCGAATATGGACAATTTGGAGCATGCTTTCAGAGTGTCAGAAAATCAACTGGGAATCCCCAGACTGTTGGATGCTGAAGGTTAATTAAATACTCAGTTGTCATTTAGTCCTGGAAACTCTTATTTGCTTGCTAGTGGATAGAATTTTTGATTTAAGTGCTGTGGATTAGGGTGCAAATACTCATAGGATTTGTTGATTATTTTAATCAATATTTAAATTTGAATTCAAGTATGCCAATCCTCCTGCCACACCCAGTTTTGAAATCGCAGCTCAGTGTGGCTTATAATTAGTTCTAATCTCATCCTTCTATCCTTATTCTTGCTGAAAAATTATGATGAGCATTCACTCACATCTATACCTCTTTAAATACTTACTGGTAATAAATAAATATCAGTAGCAGTTATGGAAAAAATCTGTCGACACATATCATGTATTATGTGAATTACAAATTCCGTCAAGCAATCAACTGACTGCAACATTTATGATATAAAAAAAAGTTAAAATAACTGAAGAGGTTGTGTCAATCCGGTGATCAGTATGTGGTGTATTTATAATTTTATTTTACATTATTATATAATTATATTTTATTTACTTTTAGATGTGGACACAAGCAGACCAGATGAGAAGTCTGTGATAACATATGTCGCCAGCTATTATCACACTTTTGCTCGCATGAAGAATGAAATGAAAATTGGACGCAGAATAGCCAACGTAACTATCATATTCATTCACTTCCTACTATTTTATCGATTTCTTTGGTTTACCACAACATAGATGAAATGAAAAAAAAATACCATGGGGAAATAACAAGAAATAAAATCGTGTGCTTAAGATTGACAATTATTATCTTCATATTAATCATTTGCATGACAATATTAACACATTGACAGCGGGAAACGGCAAATGCCGTTTTTCGCGGATTATCGGTCGAAGGTGGGACACGGCAAAAGTCGTTTTTGTTGACTATCGGTTGTTGGCGGGAGACGGCATTTCACGGGTTTGTATATCGGCGTGAAATAAAACGCCGCAACTAATTATCATTAGTTCTACTTCTTTGCTAGATTATAAGGGGTGAAAATCAACAGTCGTATAGATTTGTTTCGATATCTCAATCTCTAGTTCAGTTTGAGTCGTTTCAAGTGTCGGACTATTTTTCATATCGCTCGCGCTGTTTTGTTTACATACTGTTTCGTATTTTATTATTCGAATATAATATTACCATTGTATAAGACGTTATCCCTACAAAAATGTCTTCACAAGCCAATGATAGTGACGATGAAGTGTATGCCGACAATTTATCTGATTGTTCATGGAATAATGATATTGAAGAGTTGTCAGACAACGAATCGAGTGATGATGAGCAAATACCAAGACCTAGAACGTTTCACCGTCGCACTATTCCAAGTGATTCTGATTCGGAGACGAGCTCAGACGAGTATGTGGATGAGTGGTCATCGTTAGATAATCCACCAGTTTTGGAATCATTTTTAGGCCGCCGCGGTTTGAATTCAAATTTCGATTGTCCTCAAACTGTAAGTGATGCGGTAAATTTATATATCGGTGATGATTTGTTTGAATTTTTTGTAAACGAATCTAATAGATATTACCACCAAAACTCCCATAATTATAAATTATGTAAAAAATCGGCAAAGTGGAAAAATATTACTTTGAAAGAAATGAAAAAGTTTCTGGGGCTTATTCTTTTGATGGGACAAGTTCGCAAGGATATAAGGGGCGAGTATTGGTCTACAGAACCAACAACTGAAACTCCTTATTTTGCTAAAACGATGTCCAGAGAGTTCTTGAAAATTTCAATCGAAAATATTGTTTCGTTTAGAAGTTGTGTCAATTTTAAAAAGCAATATATATTTGCGCTAATCACGAAAAACGCCCACCACAGGATAGAGTCTATTGTTCCGGGCGCCCGCTCAAGAAGTGTTAAATAAAATCAGAAGTCAAAGCAGATAACTTTTATAATCCGAATTTGTCTAAAGATACTTCTCGAAAAATCGAAATGTGTCTTATCAACTATAATTTAGTAATTGTTGTTCAATTTAATAATGAATTTTTATGATGGTTTCAGCGTTTTTTAATTTTTCTCCTTGCAAACCCTTCGCAGCTGCATTGCAACTTCACAGCCTTACAGTTCGGAAAATATTGCTTCATTGCCGTCAGGATGCAATATGTTTGAAAGTCAATGATGTTAGAGCTTTTATGAGAATACCTACTTGCTTTACATCGGTAGCGATACATTTTTAAATTGATTGATTCAACTAATCAAATCATTAAAGAGTTGTTCAACAGATTACAGAATAGTCCCCGTCCCTTTCATTTCATCGTGAAGTCAAATAGTGTCTAATCATGATGGTGTCACATTTCAGATCGTTGGACAGCTGATGGACGCCGATGCGAAGAAGTTACACTACGCTCGCTTAGTAACCGCCTTGTTGGAATGGATTCGACTTAAAATTGAGGAGTTAGGAGACAGAGACTTCCCCAATTCATTGGATGGAATTCAAAAGCTTCTACTTGCCTTCAAACAGTACAGAACTGTTGAAAAACCTCCAAAGTAATTAAAAATTAATCATTTGTCGATTGACAAACAATGCTTCCTTTATTTCTGTATAATACAAAGTCCTATGAGATTTCAGTTTTCTTTTCATTGTCTATTATTTCTTCGATATACTTTTGGACTATCTTTGTAATCGCAGATTCTCATTTTGCTCAATTAGCCTATTATATTTCTCTTATCATGTTTCATTATCATTTCTTTTACCTTTGCAGTCATTTTCAAACAGAGGAATCAATACTTACAGACAGTAAGTTCTCACAAAAATTGAACATACTACACATAACGAATAAAAAAAACTTACCTGAGGAGGCTACAAATACAATATTGAATCGATCATTAATGTTTTTGTGTCATATTTTCAGATACAAAGAACGATCAGAAATAGAAGCACTTTTCTTCCACATAAACACCGTTGCCAAGTCTCTCTCTCGCGAGGCATTCACTCCAGCCGAATGGCAACGTCCCGCAGAACTTGAACGAGCTTGGCGAAGACTGGAAGCCGCTGAGCATCAAAGAGAGATTGCTCTACGACAGGAACTATTGAGACAGCAGAGGCTAGAACATTTGAATTATAAATTCAATACTAAGGTATGAACTCAATGAAGATAATTTATTTACTTACATGTCTATTATATTGTTTTCCTCCATCACACTGCGGGATAGATTGCCTTGACCACAGTTTTAGACATCACAAGCATTCATGACAATATTCAATCAAACAACGTTACCAACTGCGCCACGGAGCCGACGTCAGAACTACTTGTTATCAACTATGGCAAAGGTGACGAACCTGCAGCCTTAAGGTCGCAAGTGGTCTTTTAGGGTCTTAAGTGCGGCCTTTTGACTGAATCAAAATTTTCTAAATTTGAAAATTTTCAAATAAATATTATTGTACAATAAATAAATCTCCTTTATTTACAAAATAGTGTTTATACATTTTTATGAATGTTTTTTAAATTTGGCCTTATTTGATTTAAGATAAACGAATGCCGCTTTACGACAGGAAGAGGTGTGCCACCCCTGAACTATAGTCTATAATTATTATTGTGGAACTAAATACTTTGATATCGTTCCTTATTTCAATAGAGTTCTACCAATTAAATGTGAATTCAATCATTAGACCTTGTTTCAGTTTGAGTGCTACTGCTATTCGATGCTGTCATTCAGTATATCTTTTTTTATTGTTTGCATATAGTTTATATTTTTTAAATGAAGTCATTTAGGTAAACATAATTTTTTTCCAATTGACGTAATTATGATGACCATTTAGATCATAGATTCTCAACCTTATTTTGCCCACCGCCCACTTTGAGAATATTTTTTTTCTAGAGCCCCCCAATTTTTTTTACTTACCATCTGTCGCGAATCTGAAACAGTTATTGCCACGATTATATTAAAACGTGTTATTATTACATTATAATATTATATAGTCATAAGATAGGATATGACTCCTATCCTATTTCTGAGTTTAATGAAGAATATTTCAATAAGAACAATTAAACGCATACTTAATTATATTGAGAAATATTCAAAAGACATTTAATTTATAACTTATGTAATCAGAAGGTTGAATTTGATGCATTTTAATTAGTTTGTGAATATCAGGCTCCGATTTTACTTAAAAACAACGGTAAGTCGCCGCGTTCAGTAACATGGAGCTGATATCTCTTTTTAGTTACCAACGTTGCTACAGTACTAAATCCATATTCAGCTAAATAGGATGATGGGAATACTATCAGAAATCGTTGAACAACAACCATAATCCTGGCTACAGTTGCGAAATTTAAGTGAGGTCTGAAAGTCTCATACATCCACAAGGGGGTGATATCGCCGACGTTGAGAACCTAGGATTTAGATGCATGCAAATTATATATTTTCTTTTTTATTTTCTTATTAGGCCGTTCTACGTAAAACTTACCTGAAGGAAATGATCCAAGTACTCTCCGATCCAAGATACGGCTCCAATTTGGCTCAGGTGGATGCCACTGTCAAAAACACGAAGCCATCTCAGCAGATATTCTTGCCAGGTGTATTTTCTTTAAGAAACATTCATATAAAGTTAAAATAAAATGTTATTTTTATCAAACTTGTATAATAAATTCACATACTGAGCTATTGCAGACAAAGAATTGAAATCCAAAAATCATGATATCCAGAATCATTGGACACTTACCTCGTTTTTGTAAATTTTCTTATTTATCAATTTCTACTAGTAGTACGACGATACATGGATGTGTAAACAAGTACTAATATAATTACTTTTACTTGCAGAACTGAACGATTCGACGATTTAACCGCAATGGCCGAAGAACTTGTTCGTGAAAACTATCATGGCGCCGAAGCTGTGAAGGGATCGGAGAGAGTAGTTCTCGCAGGTTGGAAAGAACTCTTGGCGCTCTTGAGAGGACACCAGGAGGCTCTTGGAAGGCTTTCTGCTTTGATGGCACTTCTTCGGGAAGTTGAAGCTGCTCTGGCATCTGTTGCACATTTAAGAGTAATTATTTTCAGTTTAAATAATAAATTAATCCAAAAACAATAAATACTTTTAGTTCTATAAAAAAGTCACAATATTCTGTACTCACATACAGTTAAGCAATATCTTCTGTAATATATTAAATTCTTTTGGGGTATTTCATGTAATGCAGTGGATGTATCTCTATCTCACAACCCCGCTTGTGTATAAGCAAGTAGGATACAAGAGAATGCGCCTGCATGTCTTGTATCTCGCTCGCACCCTTCACTTTACATGTGATGGAGTGAGAAAGAGAGAATTTCACAGCATGCACTTGGTTTTTATGTAATTTTTTTGTCACTAGCATTTTTTTGAATTGTCTCAATGAGTTTGAGCTCTTTTTCAATTTTATAATGGTCGTCTTTTGAGCCATGGCACATAGTAATTCGATGCAATGATGGCATAAAAAAACACCCCCCAAAAATAGTTGAAAAATGAAATGGTTAGAAAATTTTCAATTATTATTAAAAACAAAAGAACATGAACTATGAAATTCAAATGTGTTCTATTCAACTGAAATGGGTGAAGCAAATCTTTTTTATAACCATATCAAAGATCCATAAGGAGCAAAACCAAGCAGGTAATACATGTATTATATTTATGTGTAGTTTGTGTATTATCAGCATTTCTGTGACCACCAAAATGGACAATTATACAAGAATGTGTATCTCTTCATTTCCCTATCTTATTAATTTGAGCTATTGGTTTCATATTACCGAATCCCTTCTGCATTAGCTATACATAATAATCTGATTAACTTCTCAATTGTTACCTTTTGTGATCATTTTCCTCTTATTTCTAGTCCCAACTGGTATCAGAAGATGTCGGTCCACATTTAGTGGGAGTCGAAGAAACTGCCCAAAGCCTCGCTCTGCAGGAACTACAACTCGGAGCTTTAGGAGAGACGGGCAGGAGACTCGCAAGACAAGGCGCTGCTTTGCCGCCGGCTGCCGCTTCCTCACCGCCGGCACCGAGAAATCTTCTAGATCAGAGACTTAAACAGTTGCAGGAAGACCTCGATGAGTGAGTTTGATTTGATTATCATTTACAATTTATGTAGATACATCGATTTTTGTGTATAATAATATATTTTTTATTATTTCAGTCTAGTGGCTGCCGCGAAGGAACGAAAGGCTCGCATTGAAGAAGCGAGGAATCTTTTCCAATTCATTGAAGATCATGAAGAAGAAGAAAGTAAGTTAATGATATCCAGGTTTTCTCGATTACAAGATAATTTTTTTATCTATATCTTTGAATTCAGACTGACGTCAGACGTGAATTCAGACGTCTTATAATGGGTGATGTTTTACAATTACTGTGAAAAATGCAAAAGAATATATTTTCTAGAAAGACTCCGACAACAATGATTCAGAAAATCAGACACTAAATTCGATGTAGTTTCAGGCTGATGGTAAGAAAGTATGTGCCTTCTTTGTTAAAATAAAGATTTTACTATTGGTATTAAAATCAATGAAGATATTAGAAGCTATGAAGTTATAATTAATGAGGACTTCAATCATAATTGAATGAACATAAAGATGTTATAATAATTTGGTATCCACTATAGTTAACCTGGATTCATTTTTTTTTTAGGTTGGGTGACTGAAAGGCAGCGAATCTGCCAAACTGGAGTAACAGCGAAAGATCTTGGCGCTGTCATGAGTCATCAGCAGAAACATACCGCGCTGAGACATGAAATGAGAGCCAGGGAACGACACACTGCCAAAGTTAACTCCAAAGGAAATAGGTAAGAATAGTTGTTTTTACAACCACGATCGCTAGCAATGTGTTTTAGCGCTGGGTGAGTCAGAAGTGTAAGTACATCATATTTATAAAATATTGCTGTATATAAGGAGTTAATAGCAAGGATTTTAATCTTGAGCTGGAAGTCTTCAAATTAAATGCTTTAACATCAAATAGGTATAGAAATCAAATGCAACCAAGTAAATACAAATAGGTTTTTTTTTTTAACCATCATCTTAACCAACCATGCTCGCAATGTTGCCCCAAAAGTTGTTCTACAAAAACTGGTTATTCAGTCGCTCAACCTCCCTTTTCCAAAAGAATAAGAATAGAAGGATGGGGCTTGGACAGGACTAGTGTTTAGCTTATCACCCTCACTATGCCATGATCGGATGGGTAGGATGGAATTTAAAATAGATATTCATGCTTTCGAACTGGGATTCAAACCTGTGGACACTGCAACCGAGTACAATGATGTTGGCTCAGCAAAGAATAGCTTACTACATTTAATTTGGTTATTACATAGCCTCCATCGACAACATGCCGGCAATTTTTTTTCTCAGTTTTTTTTTTTTATCTCGTCAGTTTGGTAGAAGACAAGCATCCCAAGAGTGCAGACATCAGCCGTCGCCTAGAAAGTCTGGCAAGACTGTGGGAGCAGCTCAGGGAACTGGCTGATCTTAGGGATAAGCAGCTCAGAGAAGCCGCTGAGGCTTACCAGGTAAAATTTCTACACAATTCAAAATCACGGAATGAGTAAAAAAACCAGTGAGTTGATGATATCTGACATTTTTTTTCAGATTTTTCTTTTATTAAGTAAGTAGATTCTTATATTGGAGAGGTCATAGAGATTGAACCAACACTTACAAAATAATTTTTATTATTTGAAAATAACATAGACGATACGTTGGTGTCACAATTGTGATACACGTCTTACCAACCTTAACCTACTTCTGTTTCAGTTCTACGCAGATGCTAATGAAGCAGAATCGTGGCTCAAGGACAAACTGTCACTGGCCGGTTCAGCAGATCTTGGTAGCGATGAACCGTCCGCTCAAGCGCTGCTCAGCAGGCACCGTGCTCTTCAAGGTGAACTGGCTGCGTACACGCCAGAACTTAGCACCCTCAACGCTCAAGCTGATAGACTTTTGGCGCAAGGAATTGATTCTTTACAGGTATGAAAAATGATTTAATAATGTTTGTGTAATTTTTTCACAACATCTCATTATGTGAAATACACTTTAGGAATTAAAAATGTAGTTTTCTTAGAAATGTCAGAATTTTTGCATTTGCAGTCAAAAATGTTTTATATTCCCTTGGGTACTCAATGTTGTACTCTTACAGGAGGGGGTATTCTACAGCGTAACATTATTTGTGTTTTAAAGTTTTACAATCAATCTATGCTGACGACTAGTTTTCATTGTAATATTTTGTTATAGTTGGCAAGTGAACCAGATGCAACCGGCGAACCTGAAGCGAGTGAAGAATGGGTCAACGAGACGAGGCTTGTCCCGACTGAAGTCTGGGAAGAAGAACCAGTCGAAAGACTGGAACACAGAACTGTCACCGAGGAACGCAGTGTACCGCAGGTATTTATTGTTATTTTAAATCACCTATTTTTTGCTTTTTTGTAAGCATACCCAGAGCTTTTCAGAGAAATTCGAGTACTGCGAGCTAATGGTGTTTATGAGGCCTCCCAACTTCAAAATTCCTACACCGAAGAAATATAAAATTGCTGGACAGCACCAAGGAAAATTACAGCTTTGCAACATTCTACCTGTACAGTCCTACAAGATTTAACTGCTTATGAATTATGTATTTTAACATGGCCCCTGATATTGTGAGACCAAGGTCAACAGTCCCTTTTATCCCCCTCCGATAGGGCCTGTTCATACCTATATCAAAAAGATATTCACTTATTCTCAACATTCAATGATAAATAGGACATAATATGGAGAATATTGACTACACATATATTTTACTCTCACATTGTATTTAAATGTATAGCAATATGATTGCAAGGGGCATTCTAGGGTGTGACGCATTTTCATCTGCTACGATTATGAAGCTTAGCTAAAGAAATAAACGGGCATGTCTAGTAATGTTATCTTCATTACAGGTGAAAGCTCTGTATGCATTTACCGGCCAAGGAATGACGATGTCGAAAGGAGAGGTAATGTTCCTGATCAACAAAACAAACCCCGATTGGTGGTCAGTCCGCAAGGCAGACTCTACTGACGGATTCGTCCCAGCCAACTATGTGAAGGAAATTGAACCCAGAATTGTGCCGGTAAGCAATATTAACACTATTGATTGTGCACCATAATAATGACCAAAAGATTGATACTGTGATAAAAATCTAATCCAATCCGGGGAAATTGGCTTTCTGCAGCAACTCCCTCCACCTACTCTGGTTACCCACTCTCCAAGCAGGTGACAATCAATGCCAGATTATCAGAGATTATTCATCTCTTCGAACGGGAATCCATAAATCGAAAAATAATCAATTTATGAACCTATCCATACTGAGATTTGAGCCCGGGACATTGGCCAATCATCAACGGGCATGGCAAAGATTAATATCGTCTAAAAATGTTAGCTAATCCGATCACCGTGGATCACTTTTCGAAATAATGCATTGATGATTTATAATCAATTTAGGTTCAAGTCCGTCGCCCAGAAAAAGTTCGCTCAGTACAGCGCGTGAAGAAGACCGTATTGACGAAACAAGTAGTGCGAGTGAAGGCACCCAATAAAGGTGGAGCGAGAGCCCCATGGAGACCACCAAAGCCTACAACTGCCACATCCAACCATGGGCAACCTGGTGATAGTGTTGATGCTAGGAAACTCAGAATCAACAATACTTACGGTGAGAACTTATATTCGTTTTGCATTCTGATTTATATCCTTTACATTATTTTTATTTGAGGAGCCTTATAGCAGACTGGTGGAAGTGTTCATTAAAACGCCCAGTGTCTCAAGACAGAATGTGGACTTTCATCAGTTGATGCCTATCGCGTCCAGTGTGTATGTCACATTTCGCGATTGGATTAGAATGCTTTACAACAACATTAACAAAATATAGATATTAGATAATAAGTTACTGAATCGTAAATTTTGTTACATGTTACGAATCGTTAGTTTGGTAGTGATTCTTTTTTTAGCAGACCTTAACAATTCAGTAAAATTTTTCCACCCCTACATTTTTTGACATAAATCAATCGATGCCTTCAGGGTGACTTTTTCCTATTTCAATGTAGCTGTGGCTGAAATAGCATAATATGATATGTTTGACAATATGAGAGAAAAAAGAGGCTTGGAAATGACTACATGCCTTTATATAGTTGATTGTAAAAAAGTCTTTTAACCAAATAGTACCATAAATTAATATACCTGTATTGGCAAATTATTGTTACAGAACGACTTGTGCAGATGGCAAATGAACGCCATGCTGCCCTCGAAGATGCTATCAGACTATATGCATTCTATGGTGATTGCGATGATCTTGAAAGGTGGATCAAGGACAAAGACAAATTGTTGAGGACCGATGAACCAACAGATACTGTCGACAGTGGGAAGAGAAAATATGAGGTAAAGAATCCATTTCATTTGTCAAATTACTTTTTACTTATTCATTATACATCGATGCTCCCAGATTATAATACGCATTTGCTTAATAATGTAATAATTTGATTTGTAGAAATTTGTGACTGATCTATCGGCCAGCCGTTCCCGTCTTGCCAAAGTACGCGCTGGTGTCCAAGAGCTCACAGAAGCCAAACACGCCCAACTTGATCGGGCAACAGCTCGGGCGAATACGCTTCAAAGGCTGTGGGATAACCTCAACCGACTCAAAGAGCAGAAAGAAAAGAGCCTTGAAGGAGCGTCCAGGTAATAATTTCTAATACAACTAACTGGAAAGTCAAGGTGACATTTATGACTACCGTATTAACCTGAATATAATGCAATGCTTTTTAACATTGTTGTAAAAAGCATTTGTGTTATATTCGGGGCTAAATGAAAAACTATGTGTTTCTCCTCCCACGTGTCATATTCTAGCCACAGTAAAACCTGCCTGGCTCGTTTGGGTAATGGGACAGCCCACATTTGCCTTTCTGTCATCATTTGTATTTATCTTCTTATCAATCAACATTCCTTTTTTTCCATTAGTGTGGAACTCTTTGAGAGGACATGCATGGAAGCCAAAGAATGGATGCTGGAAAAAAGCCGGCAGTTGGAAGGCGCCGAACTCGGAGCTGACCTTCACACAGTACGAGCTCTGCAGCGTAGACACGCCCAACTCGAGAGAGAACTCGCTCCCCTCCAGGACAAAGTGGCTCGAGTCCATTTATTAGCTGACAGGTAGAATTATCACTTTATAATGTTTAAATAAATTTCTAGTCAAAGCAATACTTTTTTACAAAGCAATATCATAGATAACTTTCTTATTCCATTGGTTGTGTTATTAGGTATGACACATGTTTCGCCTCTTTTAGAAGCATCTTCAGACTTCTGACAATCTAAAGATGCTTTCCAAAGTGACCAACCTAAACTAAACCACAAATGAATTTCCACAAAGTTACCACAAAATCCATCCATTGAAAATATCATTTAGTTAGGTAGGTCTCACTGCTAATACTGTTTGCAGCATGCAATATCTGTTCGATTGATTCCTATCTGGGACTGTCAAATGTCATGAAATGTTTGTGAAAAATTGGTTTCACACAAATGTTAAGTGAGTAATAGTCAATTCAATATTATTTTAAAAATCATTTTCGCCAATCCCGTACCCGTGTGGTCAATGCTCTTGAGCTTCCTGGCCGATTGCACCATTAAAGGTTAGGTTCTCCAAATGGAAAAATTCAGATATAATTTTTTCTACTGATTTATGAATTTGTTTAGTTCACATAGCTCTTGCAACTGGTGCTTATATCCTCAGCAAAAATGTTTTATAATCAGCCACTTATTGAAACTATCGGTGTCGGTTTATTGAATATTACTGTATTTGAAAATTATCATCAGTGTGAAGTCGGCTTACCCCAATGAGCGAGCCAATGTCGATGCGCGCCAGAAAGAAGTACAAGCAATGTGGGAGGAATGTCAACAGAAAGCCAACGAGAGACGCGCTAGATTGGAGAGCGCTGTTGGCCACCAGATCTTCATCAGAAGCAGTGCCAGCCTTTTGAGTTGGCTGCAGGTAATACAATTTATTTCATCATAATAATTGATTCCACTTGCCACTCGGTCGGAAAAATCATTTTATCTTTTATTAACCGCCCTACCTCTTGGTTTTTTTTGATGAAACAAATGTCCCGAAAACGACCACATGTTTCCACTGGCCTTGAAGAACTAACTGCGTTTTTGTTTTGTAGGTATGTAAAAACTCATAGCATATCACGTTTGTTTTGTAGACATTAGGTATGTATTTTTTTCTAAAGCTCGTAAGTGATACGGGCTAGCGCGCTAGGGCTACGTCACAGCGTGCATATCACGTATGTTCGTAGAGGTAGAGCGGTTAACTCAACTGAGGTGTGGTGGACATTGAAAAATTTGAGATCTATGACATGTGTATCTGTGATATAAAATCAAGACTAACTTGTCAGTCTGTGTGGACTAGTGGTAAAAGCTTTACACTGACGAGATCAATTTAAATTCAAGATCTTGGACATGGGTGTTTGTGATGTCACTTCTCGTCAATTTGATTTCTAGTAATTTAGATGAGCTAAATATTTATTGAAAAAAAATGTAATTAAAAATATCTGGTGCTCTAGCAATTTGCTTTAATACCAAATATTTTGACTACAACTATTTCTTTTTTCAGGTGGTTAAAGATCAACTCGCAGCGGCCATCAAAGCTAAAGATGTAGCAACAGCTGAAGACCTCCTCAAGCAGCACAACGAATTACTCGATGATATCAATGCCCATCGTGATGAGTAAGTAACTATTTTATTATTATATTATTACTTTAGCAGTGAAAAATAAATTACACAATTACACAGTAGAGTCTTACAAAATGTGTTACAACAGCCAACTAAGGTAAATCATACAGATTCTTGTGTGTAATAACTCAATAGGTGCATTTATTATACCAGTTTGGTAAAAATGGCAATTTATTTCTTCTGTAATTAATATTAATAGAGATTTTAAGGCAGGCAATTGTCCCTGTCTATTAATCCCGTGCTTTATCTGTGTCAGATCTACATAAATCCACCTAAATTTTGATTTTATAATTGTCTATATAACATTAAATATTAGGCTATATCCTAAAAGGTAAAATTTCCTTTGCTGTTTACTCATAACTATCGATTTGCTACCTTCCAATTTCTGCCATTATTGTGATGATATTACGATTACTCAAATTTATTTAATTCTGATTCAAGGTTGAATGAAGTTATTGAACTTGGAGATAAGCTGGTGAAGGGCAATCCTGCATTGACAGAAGTCGCAGATAAGGTGACAGCTCTTAAGAATGACAGGAAGATTGTTGACAAAGGTATATTTTCATAATTTGCTACTTACAGAGAACATACTTATTTCAATGCTTATTTGTTTGATATGCAAACACTTATTGCAAGGAGATTTTGCCAACTTAAAATCGGCAATAATACTAAGTGTAACATGCCACTATAATTATTATAATAATTAAGTTATTTTAACATATTTTTAACTACATTACTCACTGCATATCACCACCAACATATATATATTGAAATTGAATACCTGGTACACAATTTATAACATTAATGACGGTGGCGAATAACCATTGATTCAAAAGGGCCAGGGACCTCCTAGTAACTCTGAAAGAGTCCAAAGAGATATGGCAATAACTTATCTGAAGAGTTAACTATTTCGAAAGAGCACTAGTTTTCAAAGCGTGTAAAAATCATATTTATTGGTACGGCCCTCAATCATATTGTATTTGATATTTTCCCAAAAATTCTATTTCTTACAATCCTGTTCCTTCAGTAGGTATTTTTTTTTTGTGGAAATAGCTTAAATCAATCCTCATAAGATAGTTAAAGCAAAATATTAAATAAACGTGGGCGGCTATTTATCCTACATACATGACTATCAGTCGCCATCCCATGCATAATGTGTTAATAATTTTATTTAAAATTTCAGAATGGAAACATAAACAAGAAATGCTGTCACAGTGCCTCCAACTGCAGTCGTTTAACCGTGAAGCTGATAGGATTGACGCCACTAGCGGTGCCCATGAAGCTTTCTTGGAATACCAAGACTTAGGAGTAAGATATGCCTGAAAAATATGATTTCCTATCACCCACCAATTGCTTTGCCCCCTGAATCATACATTTTGCCAAGTGCCTCCAGGATACTGAAATGAAGACTATCATTGTATCATGACGCTATCTGGAGAAACTTTCTTCGTTTCCTAACTTCTGAATGTGTCATGGAGACGAAAAATGAATATACAATGCAAAACTGGCATTCTGGGTAAAAGAAGGAAACTCCTTACAAACAAACAATAATTGAGCTCACCCCTCAGGCTCTCGTGATCCAAATGTCTGCAACACTGAGTTTAAATAATATACACTGCCATAAACACCTCAAATACTTGATCAGTATACCAACAACACAATGAGGTGATAGCTTATTTTTGTTTATTCTTTACAGGAATCCGTGGAAGCAGTCGAAGCACTGGTGAAACGTCATGAGGACTTTGAAAGCACACTCGCTGCTCAGGATGAACGTTTAAGAGCTTTCTGCAATCAAGCCACCACTCTGGCAAAGGCTAAACATTACGCCACCGAACAGTTAGTTTGACTCACACTTTTAATTTAATAATTACGTTGCACATTACTTGACTTATTAAAGTTTCATAGTAAATTGGGCCATTTTGATTTGTTAAACTAATTCATTTATAACCTATATTTTGAAATATCCCATTGATATATTTTGGTCATCACAAGCATTTGAAATTTTCACACATTCCCTCTATCATATTTGGTTTGTGTTTTTATGTTCAATATACAAAGAAACAACATATTTATATTCAAATAATTGCTTGTGGAACACTCAAAATTCAAAGATGCCATAAAACAAAGACTTGAAATAGTTATTTAAAATAGCTCAGCAATATTGACATCACAATTTTTGTTTCAGAATCGTGGCACGTCAGCAGCAAGTTAAGTCTCGTCGTGATGCAGTCAGGGTCTTGGCTGCAGAGCGCAGGAAAGCGTTGCAAGCCTCGCTGGCGTACCGACACTTCAGCGCTGAAGCCGATGACTTGGATGCCTTCATCCAAGACAAGATGAGGATGGCTACTGATCAGTCTTACAGGTAAGCAATTATTATTAACTGATGAAATAAAGTAAAAAATAATTACCGCTGTCTGTGCCGTTTACTTGTGTGAATACTGTTTTGAATACAAATTCATCCAGAAATGGTTTGAAATAGTACTTATGTTTATTGAATCCATGTGGTCAATATCCGCAAGGGGTTTCCCTTAATTATTTTCTCCCGCACAAAGCTGTGAGCTGATAAATTCTGCTTGCAGGAAAGCAATATAAAGACTGCTTTAGAATGAGCTTGTTAATATATCTAGTTCAAAAAAATACTTTTGGCATAATTAAACTCCCAAGAGTCCCAAGCAAACGACTCTTAAAATGAAGCACTTTTATATTATATTTACAGGGATTTGACAAATCTGGAGAGAAAGTTGCAGAAACATGAAGCTTTTGAGAGAGAACTTCACGCCAACGAAGGTCAACTCAGGAACGTGACAAACGTAAATAATTTTTTCCACTTTTGAAATTTAGAAATAAAATGAAACCAACTGAGTTTGAGTTAGAATATTACTTGACTTCAATGTCCAGAATTTTATTTTACATAAATTTATTGCAGACTGGTGAAGCACTAGTATCATCGGAACCCGCCCGAGGTGAGGCAGTCGGCGCAAGATTGGCTGCACTCCGTGCTAGGTGGGCTGCCCTCAGAGCAGCCGCTGCAGAAAGGGCAAGGAACCTTCGACAGGCCGCCGCCCAAAGATCGCACGCCAGAAATGCTCAAGACGCTAGAGCCAGACTCATGGACCTCAAAAAGGCACTGGGAGCTAAGGAGACCGGTAGGGATCTCAGAACTTGCAAAGAGCTGCTGAATAAACACCAGGTTCGCATTGTTACATATTATTGCATTCAGTTTTTATAGAATCTGAGACTATTATAGGAAACTTGTAACTATATCACTCTATTTCATTGTACAATATGTCAGAACTTCAACACATTAATAAAAAAAACTCTTTTATGAAGCATTTGATTGAAGATGTATCACTTTAGACATGACACAAGAACGAAAAGAATTGGTACAAATCTTTTCAAGCCTTTGTATTCTCTGATTTCAATGAAGGAAAAATGACCTAATAATTACAATATTATTCTTTCAGGCACTTGAATTGGAAGTTTCCCAAGTGTGGGAGCAACGTATCCGTGAATTACAAGCTGCCGGAGCTGACCTTGCCGCCGAGGGACACTTTGATGCAAACAGTGTGCAACAGGAATGCAAGTCTTGCGCTGTTGCTCTGGAGGAACTCAAAGTGCCTGCTAAGGAGAGGAGAACTTTACTCGAAGAAGGCCTCAGGTAACGGAATTTTCAATGTTTTCAGTTGCCAGAATCGGTGTATCGACGATATGATATGATCCTCACTCTTAACTTTCTGCCTGATAGACATTGCAATCTTGAATTAATACATTTTTTCACTCTACTTACTTCTTCATTAATTTAATGAAAATTATACAAGATTATTCCAAATGTTGCAGCATAACAAAATTCTTCTTATGCACAGTATTTGCAATAAAAGCATAAATGTTTGCAATGTCGAATCCAGCTCTCAACTAACGGAGCTAAAATGCTTAAAACTCATTTCAACACCACCATCTTTTACATCTCATTCATTTTTATAATACATTATCTTCTTCTATTACAGATTCTACAATTTCAAGTTTGCCCTTGATGCTGAACTCCAATGGGTTGCAGAGCGCATGGGAATTGCCGGATCGGAAGTACTCGGAAGCGATTTGCATGCCGCTCAAGGACTCCATAAGAAACATGGCAAACTCTTAACTGAGATTGCTGCCCACCGACCGGGAGTCGATAGAGTGTTGGCCAAAGGAGAGGAGTTGAGGGCCCAGAAGCTGCCCGATGCCGATAAGGTTAGCTTAGTTTTTTTTTGTTGGCTAGGAATTCATTAATATAGATTTTATAGAATTTCTCAATTTGGTCTGAATTGTGGGGTATAGGGTTATGATACTGAAATTCTAATGCATTTTTTGCGAAATCGCACAGAGAATAGCAATCAGGCCTTGGGTGGTTCTTCTCCTGGAACTTTGCTATAATAACTACTAACTTCATTTCCAGATAGTCACCATAAAAAGGGTGTGAAGCTTTCATTCAAGTTACTTCAAGACTACACTGAGTATCCATTGATACATAAAAATCAATAGATTCATAATTGAAGTATAAATGTTATATATGTCTATATGTCAACTTTGATTTATTTCTTAAGGCAGCTAAATGATGATATAGTCATCGATCAATGCACATTTCAGTGACCTGTCTACTCAACTGTGGATAAAAAATCTTAGCTCATAATGCAAAACACAGATGTCAATAGAATGTCTCAGACAATCCAATTTAAGATGTGTTGTTTTCATGATGGCAATCTTAGCCACTTTAATTTTTGTACAAGGACACGGAAGTTGTTTGTACAAATCATATTTTTTGAATTTACAATTCTGGAATGTTTTGTCAATAATTGAACTGTTGTAATACAAGAAATTTACTGCTTTTATGTATTAGATCTGATTATTTGGAAATTCAATCAGCTAGTTCAATGGTGGGCAAAAATGGCATTTTTCATTGAATCAATTGCAAAAGAAAATTTTTCTGTTGGTTTGAATCAGATTGCAAAATACTTTGTTTAAAGTAAATTAGAATGATTATTCATTTTGTTTGAATGATTGCCAACAGGAAATGTTATATAAAATAATTATTAATGCATTACCCACCTGCCTTCTAGTGTATGCCAGGTGCAATACAAAATATACAACTGAAATTTCAGATCAAAAAGCTGTGTGCAGAGTTAGAAGAAGCATGGTCGAAATTGGAAGCAGCGGGAGCCGGCCGAGCAAGCCGTCTCGAACAGTCCCTGAAGACTCAACAGTTCTTGCAGGACGCGCTCGACGTAGAATCATGGCTGGCTGACAGAGGAGCTGCCTTGGCATCGACAGATTATGGTCGGGACAGAGACCACGCCATGCAGTTGCTCACCAGACACAAGGTTATTTTTAATCATGCTTTTATCATCATATGTATGAAAAGAGACCCCAAACTTAAATCGTTAATTCCTCTCAAATTTTCAGCAATCTGTCCAGAAATACTAAATCCATTTAAAACCATAAACTGTAAATGTATCGTGATGTACCCAGGAATAACAAAACTGTTTTCTTACAGGCGATCGAGCTAGAATTGGACACCTATTCCGCCATCGTGTCTGAAATGGGTCACACTGCCCATGCCGCCGCAGCTGCTGGAAACAAAGACTCCGCAGCCATGCTGGAAAGAACCGCACAACTCACTCAATCTCTGGCCGCCCTGCAGAAGCTGGCCGCTCTCAGGCAGAGGGCTCTTGTGGAGAGCATGTGCAGGTAAACATAATGAAGCACAATAACCTCGAAACATTTTTGGAAGAAAACTTCTTTTTATTTTCTAATTGATGAACTAATTACTCTAATTTATTGTTTTTCTTCTTAGACATGAATATCTCTTGGAGAGTAGCGAATTGGAACAATGGATTCAAGAACAGATGGCTGCAGCTTCAAGTGAAGACTACGGTCAGGACTATGAACACCTTCTGGTGAGTTGCTGAATCATCTAATGCTTATACATACTCGAAACTTTCCAAATTCCCATATCGAGCTGAACTTGACATTGCATTACTTTTTGCATTAATTTACTCAAGCCGAAACGCTCAAAATTATTTTGGTATTATCATCATAGTAATAAATCGATTGAATCAATGAAGAGGCGTGAATAAAAAGAAAAATATATATATAATTTAAGACATCGACTGAGGGTGCTTGATGGAATTTCAATATCAAATTTGGATTATTGAGATTTTGTTCACTTCCATGTATTTCCTTTCGTCGAATTGCATCCCGTCGAAACCCACAATGCTATTATAATTGTAAAATCACTGGTAATTCTAAAAGTAGTTGGAAAGTGGCAACTCGCCACTCTGTTAATGTGTTGTTTACAAAATAAAGGATTAAGGCGATTCTCGAAATGTTAACTCAGGTATCAGTGTGGCTCCCAGACGTATAATATTTTACCTCGTAAATAATATTTGTCGTATTTGTATCTTCTATATAAACGTTAGACACTGTTTACTGTCTGTCAGTTCGAGTCCATTCGTGTGCTCGAATGCCTGAAGATGCCGAAAGACGAAAACCGGATCGTTAGTGACAAAATACATGGAAGTGTACAAAATCTCAATAATCCAAAAAAATATATATATCAAGTAGTGCAAATAGTTATTGTTGATATCAGGATAGTTATATTTGTCATGAGAGTTTCCGTAATCCATGACTCATTTATATGTACCATCTCTAATATTGTAGTATTATTTGTTACCCACTAAACAGTTTGCATAATTTCTCAGATATTTATATTTCAAAATCTTAAATATTCACTTACTTACGCTTTCCATATTAGATATGCTTTAGATAAACATTCAAAATTCTTTTGTTCTCTTCAGTATTCTACAAGAACTGTTTAGTGTTCAATGCAACACTCTGCATCTAATATTACATTCTTTTTGTTATCCCATAGATATATTTAAAATAAATCAATACTTACCTGCCTTTTATGTCACATTTTCGCGCAGGCCATTGTAGTATATTCAACTGTCAAATATTATTTTCATCTTTTGCATGTATTTTCCAGATCCTGCGATCCAAATTTGAAGAGCTTCGTCACCGTGTAGAATCTGGCGCGGAGAGATTCAACCAATGCGAGGAATTAGCGAGAAAACTTGTCGCTCCCGATAGCCCGTACATTCCTGATATTGAAAAACGCCAAGAGCAACTCGGGTTGGTTCACAAACTTTGTATTTATAATTCTTTAGATTTTCAAATATTATTACTCTATTATACACATTCTGACTAGAATATCCAGTATATTGCCAGCAAGTGTACTTATTTATTTATTTCACGGGCTTATAATGGCATATATTTACTTTTAAGGTTTTAACTGTCAATTCTTGGTGGAAAGACATTATATTTTAAAAAATAAAACACAATTCACTTGTACTGCTCGTGATGAGCGAAACCGATCCTGATCATTATAAATATGTGGAAGTAGTACAAATGAATTGTGTTTTATTTAAAAAAAAAAAAAAAAAGGCATATATTTAGCTTAACTTTTAAGGCATGTGCTCGAGATGATCGAAAAATGATTTGATTTTTAAATATCTGTAATTACCAACTCATTTTCATATTTATAAATTTATTTGCTATAAATATATAATTTCTCAGTTATGAAATTGTAATTTGTATGTATAATGTTATAAATTATAAAATGACTATATCTAATTGCTCAATATGTATAATTATTTTAATATCAGCCATTAATTATATTTATTCTATTACCGATATCCCATATTGTTATACTTTAAAATGCACAGAAAAGATAGCAAGCCGACTAAAGAAAGGAAGATGTCGGAGGCTGCTACAGAAGTCAGCATACTCCACAAAGATCTGCGGTAACTCAAAAAAATGTCCAGACAGACCCGTTCTTTTTGAGTTGTGCCGTCAGCTTTTTGTGTTTTACATATTGTTTTTGTCTCGCTTTGAATTCATGTCTTATTAACCCTTTCAGCGGTATCGCTGCACAGTTAAATACTCATTTTAATTAAATTATCATTACTTATTCGTGTATAGATACTACACATATCTAACCACACGCTCGCTGATGATAAGTGTTATTCTTCTCAGATTGACCAATATAAAAAAAAAAATTATATTTTTTATGTCTATGTCGTCTTTAAAATAAGATCCAATCATTAACTCATTTTCCTATTTTTGAGGGTTACATCAATTGGCCAATACATCGTTGATATTTATCTCAAAGTTTTGTGTCGTAACTTGCTGTAACACATTCATCAAAATGTTGAATGGTTGTTTTATTGATATTAGGTGTATATTTCAATATAAATTTAAGGGGAAAGAAACACTTACCACTCAAGCGTTTTTTCGTATGTGCCTACCGCCAACTCGAGACGTTTTTCGATGAAAAGCATATTTTCAATACAAAATATCAATTTAAGACATCGACTGAGGGTGCTTGATGGAATTTCAATATTAAATTTGGATTATTGAGATTTTGTACACTTCCATGTATTTTGTCACTAACGACCCGGGTTTCGCCTTTCGGCATCTTCAGGCATTCGAGCACACGAATGGACTCGAACTGAGAGACAGTAAACAGTTTCCAACGCTTATATAGAAGATACAAATGCGACAAACATCATTTACGAGGCAACACATTACACGTCTGAGAGCCACACCGATACCTGAGTTAAAATTTCGGAAATCGTCCTAATCCTTATTTTGTAAACACCATATTACCAGAGTGGCAAATTGCCGAAGGCGATTGCAGCTTTTCAACTTCTTTTAGAAATACCAGTGATTTTACAATTATAATAGTATTGTGGGTTTTGACGGGATGTAATTCGACGAATGGGTAAATATATACAATCATTCCACATTTAGTGAAATCTGTTAGGTGTTTCAACGTATCGGATATAATAGCGGAGAATTAGGAAGGTTCAGCTGCTCATTCAAGATTGGTAAGGAGTATAACTGGCCTCTATTAATTTCTAAAATTTCCTGATAAAATAATTTATGATCCCCATGTTTTTATGCAACAGTTTAACCCCATCATCCGCATTAAACGTATGGTTCTCCATTAGCAAGTGATTTGCGAATGTCGAAGTTTCTTTTTTAATCTAAAGGCAGCTAAATGTTCTGATACCCTTATATCTAATGTACGTGTGGTTTTACCCACATAGAAATGTTGGCAATCATTGCATTGTAATTTATAAATACCAAATTTGTTCTTAAAGTTTACTCTATCTTTATTGTTAATAAGTAATTTGCCTAGAGAGTTTTTGCAATATAACGCCGGTCTAACACTATCAGCGAGTTGTTTTTTAATTTTAAAGCTTGTGCAACCTAAATAACTTATTCTATGCCAGATTCTAGGGCGGTCTATGTCTTTAGACAAGTTCCCGAAATATAGCATCTTTTCCTTTGTCATCCTTTGACATCCTTTGACATCCTTTGTCTATTCAATGGAACTGAGAGACAAGTTTCTAACCTTCATAATTTTCTTAACTCACTAGATGATAAAATTCAATTCACTTTAGAAGTAGGGGGCAAGAATATAAATTTCCTTGACCTTAATATTGATATTAAAAACTCCATTCATGAATTTAAAATTTACCGAAAACAGGCGTTTTCAGAAGCCACGATCCATTTTAAGTCAGACCATCCTTTCTCATATAAATTGGCTGCTTTCCATTCTCAGGTTCACAGATTAGTCACTATACCTCTAAATAAATTTAATTTTGAAAACGAACTAAACATTATTAAACAAATTGCCATTAATAATGGCTATGAGGCGTCTCTTATAGATAGTCTTGTATCAAAAAAAACAACGTAAATTAGCAGAAAAGATGCTATATTTCGGGAACTTGTCTAAAGACATAGACCGCCCTAGAATCTGGCATAGAATAAGTTATTTAGGTTGCACAAGCTTTAAAATTAAAAAACAACTCGCTGATAGTGTTAGACCGGCGTTCTATTGCAAAAACTCTCTAGGCAAATTACTTATTAACAATAAAGATAGAGTAAACTTTAAGAACAAATCTGGTATTTATAAATTACAATGCAATGATTGCCAACATTTCTATGTGGGTAAAACCACACGTACATTAGATATAAGGGTATCAGAACATTTAGCTGCCTTTAGATTAAAAAGAAACTTCGACATTCGCAAATCACTTGCTAATGGAGAACCATACGTTTAATGCGGATGATGGGGTTAAACTGTTGCATAAAAACATGGGGGATCATAAATTATTTTATCAGGAAATTTTAGAAATTAATAGAGGCCAGTTATACTCCTTACCAATCTTGAATGAGCAGCTGAACCTTCCTAATTCTCCGCTATTATATCCGATACGTTGAAACACCTAACAGATTTCACTAAATGTGGAATGATTGTATATATTTACCCATTCGTCGAATTACATCCTGTCAAAACCCACAATACTATTATAATTGTAAAATCACTGGTATTTCTAAAAGAAGTTGAAAAGCGGCAATCGCCTTCGGCAATTTGCCACTCTGGTAATATGGTGTTTACAAAATAAGGATTAGGACGATTTCCGAAATTTTAACTCAGGTATCGGTGTGGCTCTCAGACGTGTAATGTGTTGCCTCGTAAATGATGTTTGTCGCATTTGTATCTTCTATATAAGCGTTGGAAACTGTTTACTGTCTCTCAGTTCGAGTCCATTCGTGTGCTCGAATGCCTGAAGATGCCGAAAGGCGAAACCCGGGTCGTTAGTGACAAAATACATGGAAGTGTACAAAATCTCAATAATCCAAATTTAAAATATCAATTGGTGAAAAACATTGAAATCCACCTTGCCAAAAATCTCCTATTAATTGGTCAACCAATAATTTCACAAACTTTAAATGTAAATAATAAATCGACTAATTTTCATTAGACTCATTAGAGTACTTCACATTAGATTTGTAAGTTTCTGAATCGGTATAATATACTAGTAAGTATTGTCAACAATGACAATCTGTTCAAATATAAAACTGTAAACTATACGAGGCGCCCTTGATATTTAAACAAATAAAAGCGAGTACTAATTTGAAAAAGAAACAAACACACTTCAGATCATGCATAATACTGTTCACCCTCCAGTCACTAGCGCATTCAATAAATAAGATTTATTACCCCAGGCAACAAAAAAATATCACTTGCACCGAAAGATTCAGATAAAAACACATGTCTTCATTTAGCGACTCCTTTGTCAGATAAATGTAATAACCTATTATTATTCATTCTAACTTGATTGAAATCGCAATACAGAAATAGCTGAAAATATAAAAAAAAAAAAAACACTTTATTGACATGCCGTCGTAGCGGCGGCACTCGAGTAATATGATAAACTTCCAATGCCGCTGCTATGGCGGCACTCGAGTGCAAAGAGTTAAACTTGTCATAAAATACACTAAAATGAAACATACCGAATGTACAAAAGTTTCTAGTAATAATATGACAGCCAAAATTAAAAATAAGTCTTACATTTTCCTTTATGGCATTCACCATTTTATTGTTCTAACTTATTCATCAGGTGTTTTTGTTTCTTTGATTATTTTTCAATAATATAAACATCATCTGTGGTAGTGAACTTGTATTCATTTTGTTCTCGATTGTTTGTGATTATTTGCGATGTTTTCATGTCAAATTTTGTTTTATGTTATCATAGGAAATTCTGAGAGGCTGTGTTTCATGTTGTCATTAATTCATTTAACTATGTATTAATAAAAAAACATTACAACCTCCTAAATGATTCAAACGGAAGTGTCGTATTTAATATATACCCTGTAATAGCTAATTTCCACAAAGTAACCACCGAAACCGTCGAAAAAATTACTTTATTGTCAAAATTAATATGCAAAGATTACTGATATGCAACTCTTAAGTGCCTAATTGTCAGTGCCATTCCAGTATTTAAAAACAAAATTTTTGAACAAACCCTTGCCTAAAAATAACGAACCATTTCTATACTAATTCTTGTTTTTGTTTTAAACCATTTCCACTCCTAATATGGAGCATATTAACTCCTAATAAAGTTTACCTCAAGAAGAGTTTTTCTATGAGAACTACTGGTTACTAACTGAGTAACAACCTTTCTTTTTCAAAGAGAAGGAGGGATAGAATAATAAGGTTAGAACAAAATGAGTGGTTAGCTAATTGTCGCGCTACGTCGTGTTTTTAGTATCCAGAAGGGTGGGAAGGAATTTTAGACATCAAAGACATCCATGCCTTCGAACAGAAATCCATAAATCGATTGAAAAATCAATTTATGAAACTGTCTGTACTGTGATTTGATTCTGTGAGCACAGCAACCAAATCCAACGATGTTTACCATTCGACCATAGACCTATCATTCAATTTATAGTGTATATAAAATGTAGCTTATATTTGCCAGATACGGCCGGTAAATACAACCGACGAGTGTCACTCATGATTTATTGAGAGCAAGAGGTTAACATGTATCTAAATCATTTTTTTTTACATTAAATATGTTTATTATAATATCATAAACCTTCGAAACATTTTTCTTTATTGATTTGTGTATGATTACAGCGAATCATGGCAACGCCTTGTGGAACAGATGGGCGGACGAGCGCAGCGCTTGGGAGCTGCCGCAGACATCCACCGATTCCACCGCGACGCCGCTGAGGCACTCGGCCGCGTTCAAGACAAGAGGGCACAGCTGCCTGAGAGACCACCGCCTCCCAGAGATCTGAATCACGCTCTGGCTTTGCTGAGAAGACACGAGGGCTTGGATAATGACCTATTGGCACTGGAAACTCAGCTTCAGGTACTTTTTTTTTACGCTTATGAAACCAATTTTATTCAGTACATATATCATACCCAGACGATAGATATAGATAGCCTAGATGACATTCAGAGTATGTGGATCAATTATTCCGTATTTAGATCCGTTCTCTGTTTCTTTTCTATTTACGTAAAAATGTCTTTCTCTACTGTTTTAAGTAGTATTTATTATAATATTGAATACTATCTTTGATGACTTAAAGCCTTCAATTGAATTGTTTGTGAACCAAAACTCAATGATTAATGGTTTTGAAGTCGGCCCTATAGCTGAGTGGTTGAGCAGCTTCGGTTCCGGAGCTCGCAGGCTTGAATCCCACTATGAACAGTTTCATAAATTGATTTTTCAGTAATTTTATGGATTTTCGTTCGAAGGGATGGATATCTGTGATGTGTAAATTACCCCCCACCCATCCAATTCTGTCATTAGCCCTATCCTTATATACTTACTCTCTCCAAAATAGTGAGGTTAAGCGACCGAGTAACAAGCAGAACAAATTCTGTTGAAATAAGCTCCATTTGGAACATTGAGAGTGGACATTGTTGTAAAAAATAGATTTATAACGATAGTCATAGAAATCATCAAAATCTTTCGACACATAATGCACGTCGATATTTTATTTCATTCGAAATATTTGTTTCAAGTAAATACTAAGTAATTAGCAAGTGTAATCTCAATATGTATATATATACATATTTAAATGTTAAATATTATTATTACAGGTATTGTCAGAAGATGCAGTACGTCTCCAACAGCTATATCCCGGAGGAAACGCAAATCATATTGCCAGACAACAGCAAGCATTGTCTGAAGGTTGGGAGAGACTCAGGACAGCTGCTGCAGATCACAAGGAGCATCTGCATGCTGCTTGTGACTTGCTCAAGTTCTTGGCGCAGGTCAGTACTTATACATTCAATTACATTAATATTTTTATTGTTTAAAATGAGCATGGAATTCAAATTGCAATTACAATAATTTTACATTACAAAAGTTTGAATTTAATGTCTATAACTGTGTTCCAAATAAAGTAATTATTTCGTTGTTTAACCCTTTGATTAGTGAGTTAATTTTTTAGCATACACTGCCCGGGAGTGAGTTATTTTTGCATTTTTTTTTTTTTTTTAAATATTTTTTTAGTTTTAAAAAATAATTTATGGTAAGTATAGTATTGTTTTTTATAGCAGAAACAATCAGTGGCTCCCAAACTTTATATATATATTTTTTTAACTAATATTTATTTATTGTAATTATGTTGTTTACATATAAAAATACAAACAAAATATTAGTATAAAAAATACAAAACCACCAGTGGTTCTCAACATATAATTATATGTTGTTTTTTTATTATTATTTTAATTCTCTCTATTTATTATTATTATTTTGTTTACATATAATAATACAAATAAAATATAAGTTTAAAAAATCCAAAAACCATCATTGGCTCTCAACATGTTATCCTATATTTTAGTATTATTATTATTTTAAATTCACTCTCCTTTTTTATTATTGTTTTGTGTGGCATGAAGTAAATTATAGTAAAAAAAAATAAGTGGGTTCAATGTCGAAACATCAATTAGGCGAAATAATATTTTTTTGTACCATTTCAATGATTTTCTGGAACAATTCATAAAACTGATCATCATGTCAGTTTTGTCTACAATTCCCATATTTACATTGTAGTCCGTCACTGCCTCTGGTTTCATGATGTTTTCGCCTGTTTTATAATTTATTGCCGATGATTCTATCATTATGGCTTCATGTATATTTGCGAGCATGTGAACATCCCTTTTATCTACCCATTTTATGACCAATAGATTATCAGAATGCAAGAACTCCACATGCCCACGCGGATTCTTTTCCTTTGAAAATTTTGACAAACTTTTCCGATTGGTTCGGACCGTACCACACGCATGAGTAAGGTTATCATAGAGGCAGTCGAATAGTGCTGGACTAGAGTACCAATTATCGACAAATAATCGATGACCTTTTCCGAGGTAGTCTCGTAACATTGTTTTTACGATTGATCCTGATATCCCAATATTTGGATCATTCTCGATATCAGTCTGACTACCGGTATAAATTATAAATTAAAAAATTATATCCAATACATATCCTGTTTCTACGTCACAGCAAACAAAATTTTTTATGCCAAAACGATGTCTTTTGGATGGAATATAAATTCTAAAGATAAACGCCCTTTCCACAGCAAAGACTCAATACATAGGTTTCAAAATGGATGAAACACGGCTTTATATATTTTTTTTATCGGGTCCAACAATGTTCTTATTTTTTTTAATCTGTCGGTGCTCTGAATTGTATTATCGACAAAATGTATTACTCTTAGTAGTAAAAAGAAGCGATCCTGAGAAAAAAGTACTCTAAAAAATGGAGTTGCAATGATTGGGTTGGTAGACCAATAGTCTTTCATAGAGTTTTTGCCGACCAAACTGGTCAACATGATGGTAGCTAAAAAAATGTACATCTCCGAAACATCTGTATCAACCCATTTCATAAGTTTTGATTTTGCACTTACGTTAGTACTAATTTGATTTGCATATCTGTTGGTTTCTCTTACTATAGTCTGCATTATGTCTGTGTTGAAGAAGAACGTAAAAAATCAACTTTGGTTTCCATTACATTCCCTGGCTGAATACCGGATGATGGATTGTTGAATATAATCATTTGAGGAGAAATCTCCCTTCTCCCATTTTCTTTCTTCTCTTGAGGACGTTGAATTGGTGGAGGTTGAGCCATCTTTCGGAATCAGTTTCCTCAAGGAAATATTCAAATGGAAAACTAAGTCATCGAGATCATCCACCACGTCTTCATCATCACTTTGAATGAACAAATCGTCTATTTCATTATCACTAAGTCTTGGCATTTTCGAGGGGTTTATAATATTTTTGTTTATACGTCTCAGAAAATACAAAATTCTGGAGAAAATTTCACGATCCGATTTCAAAGCGTGCCACGAAGAGACTGACTATATTCGAAATATTTTGCTAAGGGTTATGTATATGGATGTATAATTTATCCACGGTTGTGCGTGTGCACCATTATATAAAAACAAACAACTTGAAAATAAAGACGTGTGGTAATTTATTGCTATTCTTCTTATGATCCGTTTTGGACACCGACTAACAAACAGATCCTTTGAAATATGTAATATAATTGTAGAATTTTATTATTTCAAAATACGTATGACATTTTTATGGCTATTTATGATCGTGTTATGATTATAAGTCAGAGTGCTTTAGAATACGTTTGACATTTTTATGGTAATTTATGATTTTGTGTTGAAGCAGTGGTGGCTCATCCAATAGGAACAAGGAACATACAATATCTATAAAAAAAATCGGAGCGATTTCATATAAAACACAGGACACTTGCACATTCGAAATTACATCAACCAGAAAAGGCAAAAGCCTACCTCTCAAAAAAATATCAATCAATAAAATATGCTCATAATTTTTATTTACAGCGTATGTGACATATTATTCACGAGCCGCCACTGATTACGAGCAGGGAATATTATGCTCAAACACCAAACACAAGTGTTATATTTATAAAACATTGATAATTAGTGAAAGAATTCATTGTTTTTTATGAATGAAGTTTGCCTGAGTTATCTCGTGGTGTCCGTTTTTTTGACGACTATAAATACCCGTGTTTAAAAATTTAAAAATAATATACAAACATATACAATTACAAATATCATTGATAGAATTATGTAAAAGCGAAAAAAAACCGCATAAAATGGGCTGGACGTACCCGTACGGCGATACTCTTTTAGGATCCATAAAGGCTCGCCGCACGGGTACGGCCATACCGCTCAAAGGGTTAAATACAAGCCAGCAAAATTAGTGACAATATTCATTTTTGTATCGGATATCTCTGCATTAATTTACTTTTATAAAATGCGATAATTTCATATAGATGTCACTAGCTAGTTTTATTAATATTATTTAATCTACCACCTTTTCGCTGTAAATAATAGATGGCTCCTTTGTCCTCTATTAAAAGATGCATGTACTGTGTTCTTGAAATTATATATATCCACTATCTCATCAAACATTTATTCTTATCGAAACCATCTATGCTGGACACTGTTCATCAGTTAGATTGGTTCCCGATTAGTGAAATCCTACGGATTAACCCTTTGTCAATTTTACTCATATTCTACGTTTCATGTTTTACTGTGTTTATCTACTTTGCTCAAACCTACAAAATGTGTTAAAAGACGATTATCATTTGAGCCTCGAGAAGAGCCTGTTAATTGTGACATGTGATATACCTGGCTCCTGACCTACGCGGCCTGTGTAACAAAACTATCCTATACTTTGAAGTTTAATTTTATTCTCTTCATATTTTTGCACTAAAGCAAATTACTGCTTAGCTTCTTTTTGTTTGACCCCAACAACAGCATGGCTATACTTATTCAATTATTAACTTTTCATAACTATCCAGGTCCGAGATCTTACATCATGGTCTAGCAGTCTTCGAAACGGAATGATGGCAGAAGTACGAGCAAGAGACGTGGCTGCAGCTGCAGCTTTAAAGGCTGATCATGAGGCTACCAAGGCTGAAGTCGAAGCCAGAGAAGGATCCTTCAAAGCTGTGGTGGATATGGGCCGTGCTATGGTTCAGACAGGCCATAGATCAGCTCAGGTATTTTTTTTACAACTATCTAAAATTTCACTAAATTCTAACCATCACGATTTCAACAGAACTCTTTTTGTTGCTTTATTATTCAAATCAATAGGTATCCTAACAGAGATTTAAAATCCCCACCTCCACATTTGTGTAATTTAATAACTGGTAAATTCATGTGTACATTAGTTAAGCAATGATTAAATTTAAACATTTAGTTAATCAAAAGATGTTTGCTTCTTAAAGAAGATGAACATTTGTCACACAAACATTTACAGGGTTTACAGGGCAAAAAAAAATCAATTCAAAATTGAAGACAAATTACAATTCATAATGCTTGTTCACATATTCTGCAGGAGGTGGAAGAGAAATGTGGTGCACTACTGGAAGAGCGCCAACGTCTTCACGCAGCATGGCAAGCGCGCCAAGTATCCCTCGATCAACTGATTGACTTACAATTCTTCCTCAGAGATGCTAAACAACTAATGCACCTGTGCCACGCTCATGAAGCCGCCTTAGGTTAGTTTGACTTCATTCAATGGTTAACTTACTAACTCTTGTTTTATAATATGGCATTTTGATTGACTGTAATTTATTGTTTTCTACAGAGGGAGTATATAACTTCATATTATGTGTGCGCACAGTGTTACAAGTTTTGTTATTTTTACAGGCTCAACCGATATCTCCCCGACAAGCAGTGTGGAGGAAGTTGACTCCCAACTCAAGAAACACGAAGCTTTTGAGAGACTACTCAACACTCAGGTAAGAGTACTGTTGTAATGTATATTGTCCTTGTTTCTGTCATATAACCGATGTTTTAAAATTGTAATTAAAACATTGAATTATTATATTCTTTTCCATCAGTGTTAAGCGAGTCTATTGTCTTTATTTTTTATAGTTTAATGAATCATATTTAGAGTTTGTAAATCTCTATCTGATAATTTTTTTCAAATGTTAAAATTTATCTTTGACAAGGGTCTATTTCGATCATTATAAAATATTAATCTGTCATTAAATTCCAGGAAGAGAAGGTCATCGCTCTCAATAGTCACGGTGCCAAACTTTTGCAACAGAATCATCCTGATAGCAACGTTATTTCTGAAGAACTCAACCGAGTCAACGACAAGCGAAAGAAGGTAACAATACTATTACAGAGGGGAATTAATTAAACTTTTCCAAATAAGGATTGATCTAACTGAAAAAAAATTAAGGTCATTAATAATTATACCATATGATCAAATTAAGAGTAATCGATTTTACACTACTTACTTTTATGTTCAAAATTATGCAGCATTATCATTGTAATAATTAACTATTTGATACGTTAAGGTGCGAGAACTGTGCTTGATCAGACGTGAAGCTTTAGCTGATGCACTGCTGCATGCACAGTTTACAAGAGATGTTGCCGAAACTCAGTACTGGATCCAAGACAAGAGGAAAAAGTTGGAAGCCGATCAAGGTATGTGTTTTATTATTTTCAAATATAAAATAAAATCATAACGGTGTTGATAACAATAAGATAAACCTGAATAAATTCAATATCCTTTTGTTATGTATGTTTGTTGTAACAAACAATTTTCTTTTAAAGGCGGCGAGGTAACCAACCTGGAAGACAAGATCAAGAAGTTGCAAAAGCATCAAGCGTATCAAGCTGAACTCGCCGCCAACGATGGCCGAGTGAAGGAACTCAGTCAGAAGGCCAAAGTTTTGGACGAGAAAGCTGGTAAGGGTACTAAAACTGCAACCACTGCTGCTAATCAACTTCAAGAAGCCTGGGACGATTTGCTGAGGAAAGTTGACGAAAGAGGTACATGCCCATTAATTAATTACGTAAACTTTATAGTGAACATCATTTTTAAACCTTAATGTGAATAAATTAACCCATTAAACACTGCCAAGAATTTTTTTGAACAAAAAATCATATTTCTTTTTTAATGTGATATTTTTTGTTCAAAAAAAGAAGAAAAAATTACATATTGTTATGTTATATTTCTTTTTGATTCACATGTATTTTGTTCTGCATCTGTTCTGGGTATACATCTAAATGGTGACTAATTTTGTTTTATTAGGTCGTGGACTTGAAGAAGCCCAAGACATGCTGGAGTTCAATAATCAACTTGACAAAATTGAAGCATGGATCAGAGTCAAAGAGATGATGGTGAGCACATGTGAAAATTCTTTCTTGAAATTTCATACCTGTAATAATCAAAATTGTAAAGCTTACCACACTCAGTGCTGAAAGCGTCGCTGGCAGTGTATGGTGCACAAATCGCGATAGGTGTGCTATCACCCCTTTTGCAAATGCTGCTTCACAAAACGGCAAAGCATTGTTAGCTTAAGTCTTCAGAACTGAATTATTTGTTTATCTCGATTGGTTTCTTAGTGCATTTTAGCAATGAACCTGTTGAACAAGTTCAAACTTCTGTTGACTGTAGGAATTTTAAAAAAATGTGTCATCCTTGTATCTATATTTTATTTTTAGTTGGCTTAGCAATATAAATTTTTGTTTTAAATGAATCACTAAAACGTAATTTAGCTATCTTGTTCATGTGAAAAATTAAATACGAATCAGTCCGTTTGCAGGAATAATACCCATGCTATTGCTCTTGGCTCTGTCCGATCTTTTGATAGACAGATTGGCTTGATTAAAAGATAAATCCGCTTCTGAATAACACAATAAAATTTGTATACGTCGGGCACTGTGGTGTGATAAGAGCATTATTCTAGTAATCAGACAGACCTCGGCTTAAGGGGGATTTTTTCTAGTGATGTCATAATTCCTCGAGTTGATCTCGAGTGACCTAAAAAAATATTCTCTCTGAGTTAATCTTGTATGATTTAAAATTTCAAAATAAATGGTGCATTGGCAATTATTAACTATGATCCAAAATATTAATAGCAAAAATTATGTTCTAGGTCCAAGCCGCCGATACCGGAAAGGACTACGAGCATTGCAGCTCTCTGCTGAGGAAGTTGGACGATATGGACAGTGATATGCGAGTAGATGACAAGCAGATCAAGACAATTTGTGCTCTAGCAGACAAGTTGCTTCAACAGGTAAAATGTTTTTAATTAAAGTATTTATTACTTTACCTTACCTCCCAACAACAATCGTTCTTGTGTTTATTTTAAATTCAGAGATTCATTCATCTTGTTTCAATTTTTGTTTCCGTAAACTTTATTCCAAAAGAAAAATTATCAAGCCTATGTGGCAAGCCCTCGGTAACTGTTTTTGGGCCTTGAGGAAACTGCTTTACCACCATCCATTTTAGGGACTTATTAATTACCAATATTTTGCTCAAATGTCAAGAAAAAAACGTGGAAAAAGAATACATTGTGAGAAATTGTGATATTTCTAGTCATTTTAAATTTACTAAGTGCCGTTTCCTCCTATTTATTTATCTGACTGATTTTTTTGTGGAATTGCTTTAAATGTAATTTAAATTCTGCATACCCTTAAATATTTCACCCTGCTTTAATGTTACAAACTGTTTCAAAAATAGTAATGATAACATCATTAATTGCAGTAATTGTGAATATATTAAACATCACTTGATTAAATTATGACCAGGATGAATATGTAAATGTAGACCATAGTTTTTATACAATTATCTTGTTCCCAGGGTCCTACATCAGGTCCTGCTGTGGCTCAACGGCGAGATGCTTTCCTCAGCAAGTGGAAGGCCTTGAGTGGTGCTCTTCAACGATATAGAGATAGCTTAGCAGCTGCACTGGAAATTCATCAATATAACAGGTGAGAATAGATTAAATCTAAATTACTGTAACAACTAAATTTTAGTTGTTACAGTAATTAACTACATCGAATATCGATTATATCAACCAACGAGTGACCAAAAATGTCTTTATATTGAGTCCATCATCATTACGAGTGATTTGGAATTTTTGTTTGTCTTCCTTAAATTGTAATGACTGGACGAAAAACTCAGATTATCTAGTGCAGTGTTCGCAACCTTATTCCACCCACAGCACAAATAACCCTCATGAATACTTCGCGGCACACTACAAGCACAAATATGTAAATTTAATAAACAAAACTTACAATTTATTAATTTGTTTTTATTTGATGAATTTGAAATAGTAGCTAATATATTTTATATTAAAGGCTAATGAAACTTTTTACCTTTTCAAAGTGACACTAGCACACAATTTTTTTTTTTTGAATATTACAAATTATAAAAAAAGCATTTGTACAAAGTTGTAACTAAAAAAATAATTAAGCTTAGCCAAATGAGAATGCCAGGTCGAAGAGCGGGCGAATTATTGGTTATCTGCATCCAAGATACGCAGTAGGCACCTCAATATAAACGCCACTTCGATCCGGAAACCCAATGTACAGCTGCTCGATTTTAGATGCTGTATTTATAACATTATGTTTTTAACGGCTATACAAAGTAACCATTCAATATATTCATAAACAATATCATAACTAGCAATTAAGAAACCCTTAGAAATATCACTGTATTGATTAAGATAAGGAATGCTCATATTAATCTCATTTTTTCATTAGGGATGTTCAAGAGACAATTGAAAGAACCGCTGAAAAGGCTGCACTCCTGAGCGGCAACGAGACAGGCCGTGACTTACGTGACGTGGAAAGACTCCGCATTCGAAGAGATGCCCTCCACCGTGACTCCAGTGCTCTCAAAGACAAAATGGACGTTCACAAGAAAGAAGCCGACCGATTGGCTAAAAAGTAAGTGATATTCAGAAAAAAAACAAGCTTCACACTGAGTTCTACACATTTAGGTAGCTGTCATAATAATATGTATGCTTTTAATCTAGGTACCCTGGCAATGCAAAGGCCATTCGTTCTTATCTGGAGGAGTTGGAGGCCGCTTGGCAGCATCTGCAGCATCTGTTGGACCAAAGAAAACATTTCTTGAACAACGCTCATACAGTCCACAAGTTCGATGTCGATCTTAAGGTCAGTTTGAAAGAAATTTTTCATTGCTGGATATATTGTCTCTTCACACAATATCAATATTCAGCAACCATATTTTTCAATTGTTACAACTTCTTTTCATTATTCTCATCATATTACAGGACTTGGAAGTTTGGGTTAGTGAAACTGTGAAGAAATTGGAGAGCAGCGAACCCCCAGCTAGCGTAACTGATGCTGAAGCACTCTTGGAATTACATCACGAAAGAAAGGTCAGTAGAATTCTTTACTTCTATCAGGGTGTCCCTACTAGACATCCTCTTTTTACATGATAAATATTTATAAACTTACATTACATCTATATTTCACAAGCTATATAAGCATGCAAAATGTTTAACCATAGTACCCGTGATGGTGTGGTGCCTAAAATAACTACATTTATCGGGCCAGTAGCTGAGTGGTCAACGTTGTTGGCTTTGGTTGCAGTATTCATGGGCTTGTTGAATCCCAGTGCTGACAGTTTTATAAATTGATTTACGGATATCTGTTTGAAGGCATAGATGTCTGTGATGTCTTAATTCCCTCCCACCCATTTGCTCCTAACCACTAGTCCTGTTGTAGCGCTATCCTTCAACCTTACTCTCTCCAAAAGAGAGGTTGAACGAATGATTATCAAGTAGTTCTCGTAGAAAAACTTTTGTTGAAATAAGCTCTATTAAGAGTTCATGTACTTCACATTGGGAGAGGAGATGGTTACAAAAAAAAAATATTTGATACTTATTGTAGAACTAAATGCATTGCTATTTGTTTAACCCTACATTGAATATACTACTTTTTCACACAATAATTTTATTGTTTCAGGCTGAGATCGATAATCGTCAAAGCAGTATTGTGGGTCTGAAATCTGATGCGCAGAAATTGCCACTCCCTGAAGGTGAAGATGTCCAGGCCAGACCTAAGAAGCTGGCCGAGCTTGCATCACAACTGCACGGGGCATGGGACCAGAGAAAGGGTCATTTGACAGAGGTGAGGAACGGTTCTTAATTCAACCATGAAAAATAGTTTCAAAATTTTTGTTTCAACCGACCATAACAATATTTTTTTTAAATTACTCTTAGGCCCATCAACTTCAGATGTTCAAAGAGCAAGTACGCCAAACGGAAGACTGGTTGGCTGCCAAGGAAGCCTTCCTCAACAACGAAGATCTTGGAGATTCATTGCCGGGTACGTTAAGAAAAAAATTCAAGTTTTATCTCCAGTGCTGCATGCATTATTATATGTTTAAATGAATGCATGCGAATTAATAAACAGTATGATATAAACAAATCAATTAGCTGCTAAGAAAAAAAGAGTTAAATGGTTTTATAAGATAAGGTATGACTGTCAAAAAGAGTGCCGTACAAAGAGCTGTTAAATTAGATCAATCTTGATAGACAGGAAAAGAAAAATAGTTATTTCTTGTTTAACAATGTCTTTTCCTTATAATATTACTTATGTAGAGCATATGATCTTTATATGGCACTTCCAAGATTTCATATCCTAGGCCAATCATTACAGCATTCACTAGTTCTGTTGAATGCATTTTATGGGGTAGTATTATATTTGACAGTCCACTCAGGCGCAAGGACGAGAGTTGAAATTTTTTTCACTTAAAGTAAAAGCATTGTGAATTGCACTTTTTAGCTGTGGAAGCATTGATAAGAAAGCATGCTGAATTTGAGAAATTGGTGGTCGCCCAGGCTGGTAAAGCCGAAGAACTCAGTAGATTCGCAGAAGACTTATTGAGTGAAGGTCATCGTGACAGAGACTACATCGAGAGGAGAACAGCCGTAGTTTCCACCCGTCTCAACAAACTCAAGGTATTTAAATTATCAAGGCTGTTTCAAAAATGAGAATGAGAACAATCAGGAAAAAATTATAACACTATTATAACATACGTAAAATCATAATGCTGAAGTATCCTCTCTTAGAAATAAATTCATTATTAGGATATAATTTAAGACATCGACTGAGGGTGCTTGATGGAATTTCAATATTAAATTTGGATTATTGAGATTTTGTACACTTCCATGTATTTTGTCACTAACGACCCGGGTTTCGCCTTTCGGCATCTTCAGGCATTCGAGCACACGAATGGACTCGAACTGAGAGACAGTAAACAGTTTCTAACGCTTATATAGAAGATACAAATGCGACAAATATCATTTACGAGGCAATACATTATACGTCTGAGAGCCACACCGATACCTGAGTTAAAATTTCGGAAATCGTCCTAATCCTTATTTTGTAAACACCATATTACCAGAGTGGCGATTGCCGCTTTTCAACTTCTTTTAGAAATACCAGTGATTTTACAATTATAATAGTATTGTGGGTTTTGACGGGATGTAATTCGACGAATGGGTAAATATATACAATCATTCCACATTTAGTGAAATCTGTTAGGTGTTTCAACGTATCGGATATAATAGCGGAGAATTAGGAAGGTTCAGCTGCTCATTCAAGATTGGTAAGGAGTATAACTGGCCTCTATTAATTTCTAAAATTTCCTGATAAAATAATTTATGATCCCCCATGTTTTTATGCAACAGTTTAACCCCATCATCCGCATTAAACGTATGGTTCTCCATTAGCAAGTGATTTGCGAATGTCGAAGTTTCTTTTTTAATCTAAAGGCAGCTAAATGTTCTGATACCCTTATATCTAATGTACGTGTGGTTTTACCCACATAGAAATGTTGGCAATCATTGCATTGTAATTTATAAATACCAGATTTTCAGCAATAAAACAGAAGTTAGAAACGTAGTTTATTGGTTCCGTTACGTAGATGACATCCTTTGTCTATTCAATGGAACTGAGAGACAAGTTTCTAACCTTCATAATTTTCTTAACTCACTAGATGATAAAATTCAATTCACTTTAGAAGTAGGGGGCAAGAATATAAATTTCCTTGACCTTAATATTGATATTAAAAACTCCATTCATGAATTTAAAATTTACCGAAAACAGACGTTTTCAGAAGCCACGATCCATTTTAAGTCAGACCATCCTTTCTCATATAAATTGGCTGCTTTCCATTCTCAGGTTCACAGATTAGTCACTATACCTCTAAATAAATTTAATTTTGAAAACGAACTAAACATTATTAAACAAATTGCCATTAATAATGGCTATGAGGCGTCTCTTATAGATAGTCTTGTATCAAAAAAACAACGTAAATTAGCAGAAAAGATGCTATATTTCGGGAACTTGTCTAAAGACATAGACCGCCCTACAATCTGGCATAGAATAAGTTATTTAGGTTGCACAAGCTTTAAAATTAAAAAACAACTCGCTGATAGTGTTAGACCGGCGTTCTATTGCAAAAACTCTCTAGGCAAATTACTTATTAACAATAAAGATAGAGTAAACTTTAAGAACAAATCTGGTATTTATAAATTACAATGCAATGATTGCCAACATTTCTATGTGGGTAAAACCACACGTACATTAGATATAAGGGTATCAGAACATTTAGCTGCCTTTAGATTAAAAAAGAAACTTCGACATTCGCAAATCACTTGCTAATGGAGAACCATACGTTTAATGCGGATGATGGGGTTAAACTGTTGCATAAAAACATGGGGGATCATAAATTATTTTATCAGGAAATTTTAGAAATTAATAGAGGCCAGTTATACTCCTTACCAATCTTGAATGAGCAGCTGAACCTTCCTAATTCTCCGCTATTATATCCGATACGTTGAAACACCTAACAGATTTCACTAAATGTGGAATGATTGTATATATTTACCCATTCGTCGAATTACATCCCGTCAAAACCCACAATACTATTATAATTGTAAAATCACTGGTATTTCTAAAAGAAGTTGAAAAGCGGCAATCGCCACTCTGGTAATATGGTGTTTACAAAATAAGGATTAGGACGATTTCCGAAATTTTAACTCAGGTATCGGTGTGGCTCTCAGACGTATAATGTATTGCCTCGTAAATGATATTTGTCGCATTTGTATCTTCTATATAAGCGTTAGAAACTGTTTACTGTCTCTCAGTTCGAGTCCATTCGTGTGCTCGAATGCCTGAAGATGCCGAAAGGCGAAACCCGGGTCGTTAGTGACAAAATACATGGAAGTGTACAAAATCTCAATAATCCAAATTCATTATTAGGATATTTAAAAAACACAGTAATAGCAAAACCAATGATAATATTTTAATGAATGAGCAATTACATTACTATAATTTTTTTGAATACTAAATCTACAGCAATATATAGATATTAAACAAGTAAAAATCACAGATATTAATTAATAACAGAACTGATGACTTTGGCTAGCATTGCAAAAAAATCATTGATTATGTATATTTTTTGAGTAAAAATTTGATTATTTTTTTACGTATTCTTTATAATATTCAGATTTTTCCCCAAAAGAAAAAAAATATACTCATAAAATAAATTTGAAAAATTCCAGGCAGATATTTCTGCCCATGGGAGTACGATGGTTAAGAATTTGTTAAAAATATGTTAAAATTTAACCATGTGCAACATAAAGGTTGTGCTCGTATTAATTTGTATTGTTGTCATTATAGGAGGCTTCAAAGGCTCGCGGTGTATTCCTACAGCAGTCTCGACAACTCCAACTCTTCTTGAGAGACCTTTACCACGAACACGAATGGCTAGCACTCAAATCTCAACAAGTGAACGATCACAATTATAAGTAAGGCCATTATCTGTTTAGTCTTTCCAATATTTGCATAGATTTATAAAATTTATTCCATTATTTTAATAAGCATATTATTGATTGATAAACAATATTCTGTTTCAGGGATCTTTCAAATCTTCAGAGCAAAATCCAACGCCATGCCGCTTTTGAATCAGAACTGTCTGCTAATCAAGAACGCATCCATAATGTTGTCAGCAATGGAGAAGAACTCATAAGTATGTTTCAATAATAAATTTATTAAAATCCTTACTATCTGAAGAAATTATCACCACGGAGAGTACCTTAAATTGAAAAATCTGACAATCTAAATATTTTTTACAATAGTGAATGAATTTAAAAATAACCAGCTTTTACACGATTTTATTTCGTCGTCAATTTCTTCTTTGCTATCATCAACTGCATATTGTAAGTTGTCAAGTAAGCACTTAGTACCTAATTGGACATCTTTTTCTTTCTGATTGCTGTGTTTACATGTTTTCACTTTATCTCAGTTTTATATAACCTCTTAATTCATGTTTTGATTTCTCCCAGAATCTGAACACTATGCAGCAGCTGAGATATCAGAACACACCGGTGGACTGGAAGGTGAATGGAGAGCTTTATTAGCCGCTGCATCCGAAAGACGTGAGAAACTGGCTGCCGCTTATCAAGCCAGAGTCTTCCTCAGAGGTCTCGATGATTTCAAGGCGTGGGCTGATGATGTGGAGGCTCAACTCCAGAGTGAAGATCACGGCAAAGACCTCGCGTCAGTTGCCGCCTTACTAGCTCGACACTCTCGATTAGAACAGGAAGTGTCTCAGAGAGGTGAAGAAGCAGCCCAACTCAGAGAAACCGCTGAACATCTTTCGGCTGTTAAGCACTTTATGGCTGACGATATTAAACAGAAGGTTGATGCAGCCCTTGCCAGGTAACTTCATGTGTGTCTTAATTATTTTAAGGAACAATTCATAGAGGAGATTTTAAAGTAACGAATTTTATCTGTTTGAAAATCATATTTAGACTGCTGAACGTCTTAAAAAAACATGATTTATTTTCTAATAATAAATTTCCTTCTCTTTTTTGGTGATGGTTATTTCTGTATACATTTCAATATTATATTGTATCTACAGCTATCGCCAATTACAAGAACCGATGCAAATACGCCGAGACAATCTGGAAGATGCCGCTGAACTTCAGAAATGGAGCAGGGACGCAAGTGAAGAGTTGAGATGGTTGAAAGAAAGGGCCCCGCTCGCGTCTGCCCCGACTAACAACTCGCATTCACTGACACACGCTCAGAGCGCACAGAAAAAGCACACCGCATTAGAAGCTGAACTTCTATCCAGGTAAAGATGTCATTTTAAAATGATTATTGAGGATAGGTCTATGGAGTCAGAAATCGGTCAACTCTAACTGCTGTTTTAATTATTTAATGTTTTTTTATTTACACCTTCACTATCTACTAGATTCGCTAAATACTGTAGAAATTGAAACTCAGTTTAATTTTCCTGACAATGGTAGGTAAATCATAAATGCAAGTTAGATTCAATGGGATTTCAAATTGACTTCATAGCCCTGATTTTGAATAACAATATCGTCATCATAGTCCGACTGCTATATATATACCTTAACTGCCCCAAGTAAGTTGTAAGTCTCCTTATCCATTCAAAAATCAAAATAATACAATATTATATTTGTTCCTGTGTTGTGTGTTTACAGGGAGCCAGTAATAGGCGGACTTGCAGCGCGTGCTGCCCAGATGCAACTGCGTGGTCATTTTGCAGGATCTCGTTTGGAGCAACAAGCGGCTGAATTGCAAGATGCTCTCAGATTGCTCAAAGAACAGGCTGCAAACAGGAGGTTAAGGCTACAGGACGCTGTCGATTTACATATTGTAAGTTTGTGATACACCTATTTGAAAACTCAAAGCAAATGTATGCTTATATCAGTATTTTAAAACATGCGTCAACGTCAACTACATTCTCAATAAAAGGTGACTGGAAAGGCTTATATTCTGAGATAGTGACATCTATTATTGAGAAAAATTGTTAATGATTTTTATACGAAAAGATTCGTGTAATTGATTAAGGCATACCATGACACTAAAAAACGACAAACTGAAATATGTTTATATTTTGTGAATATTATTGTTGATTTTTAGTGTGTAAATAGACAAAATTTGCAACCATTTGATTGAAAATCTTAAACAAAAATATGACTATTAATTCACAGATCTCGCAAGCTGCTATTTTATTTTCATATTGATCTGTCATCTCATAAATCAACTCTAATACTAGACTGTGTTAGGTTTTACCTTTAAAATCGTACATTTCGTGCAATCAGGAAAACAAATGCTTTAATTCATTTCAACTAGCATTACTCTATCAATGTGAAAAAGATTACTTCATTAGCATCTGAGTCTTTATTAATTATTTGTAATTGACTGAATTTATTATTATGTTTATAAAAATTGCTTTTAGTTCCTCGGTGAAGCAACAGAAGCTGAGGCTTGGATTGCGGAAAGGCAACCATTACTCGAAAGCACCGAATATGGCCGGGATGAGGACTCTGTCCGAGCACTTCAACGAAGGCTCGAAGCCATACAACGAGAGGTAAAACATTCGAAACATATTCTAAAACATTCAATGTGTGTTGTGTTTTTCATGATGCTCTAAAACAATGTCTTATTTCAGATTGCCACTTTTGAAAAGCAAATGGCATCTCGTTTGGAGACCCTCGGAGCGGCGTTGAAATCTCGTAAAGCCGAAGGAGGAGAAGAGGCAGCTGCGCGAGCTGACGCATTGAGGAAAACACTCGATCAGTTGACTTTACTCGGTGCGAAAAAGGCAACAGAGATTGCAGGACAGCGATAAATATTTCAGGTATAATGTTAATTATGTTCAGTTGTGTCCATGGAACTATATCTTCATCAGATGGGTCTTTTTATTTTCATCAGCGTTTGCAAATATTCAAACATGTGCAGATCAGTGCTCAAGGACAATGATTTCATCGACTGCGGTATTCTGACCGTTTTGTTGTAATTAATATTTTACTAATTGAAGACATTATTGTATTATATGCACACTAACCGTTAGTGACTTATGATGCCAATTCGTATGGTGCATCATTATCTTTCTGATCATTATAGCAGTCACTCAGCTTGACTTCACATTGATATAAATGATAACATCTTTTGTGCTTCTAGTTTTGTCCGGGAATGCGAAGAAGTTCATGAATGGATCAACGATCAGACCACAGTTGCAGCGTCGGAGGATTATGGAACAGATGTTGAGCATGTGGAAATCCTCATTCAAGCCTTTGACAACTTCATCGCTGGATTAATAGGTAAATAAACCTTGTGATTGAATTTTATTCTTTATACCTGATTGAGATAACATTTTATTTTAAATTGTGTTTATTTTTTACTAGCGAACGAAGGACGAGTGGAAGGTATTGCAGAAGCAGGCGAACGACTAATCGAAGAACGTAGCCCTGAAGCGGAAAGAGTGAAGAAACATGTATCTGACACCAGAGCCCTCTGGGATGATCTGAGAGACCTCGCCAATGCAAGACAAGAGGTAATATAATTTCATAATACCCTCAAAATATTGTTATAATTATTATTGATAGACTAGAACGGTAAGAAATTTATTCTTAGATAGATGCTTCAGACAAATGAATCTTTTTTCTGAATTGATCTAATTAATTTGTGATTAACAGGCATTAGCTGGTGCTCGCCAAGTCCACATCTTCGACAGAACCGCTGATGAAACAATTGCTTGGATCGCAGAGAAAGATTCCGCGATCGGTTCGGAACTTGGCTATGGTGGAAACCATGATTTGCATGCTATTCAGGTAAGAAATAATTACAGAAAACTCTGGTTTATCCATTTCTAGTTCGCCAGCAAAATATGACAAAACAAATCGTAACCGCAAAAGTAAAATTATCTTATTTTTATTGCTGTTAATTGCAGACTTTGGTAAAGAAGCACGACTCCTTGGAAGCTGATACAGCTGCCGTCAAGTCTCAAGTGGAACAACTGAGCGTTGAAGCAGATAGGTAAAATTATAAATGTTAATACAGAGATCAAATTTTACATTGTCAGTCATCATGCCTTTTGATTAATTGAAGATGTATTGAGTATCGAAACTTTAAAGTTAATTTATAATTTTAGACTTGGACAAGCATTCCCTGATGCAAAGGAGCATGTTTCCGTGAAATTGGAAGAAGTATCAGAATCCTTCGGAATCCTTCTTGAAAGAGCTGCTCTTGGCAAACGAAAACTGCGACAAGCAGGCAAACTTCAAGCCCTCTTTGATGAATATGGTGAACTTATGTGAGTATGCCAAATTGCTACATTCAGACTAAGATCCACACCCATAATATAAAATATTATTATAAATCTATCAAATCTATCTCTTCCCACACTTTTTTCTAATATGTTCAATAAGTAGAGTATTAGAATGAGTATTATATATGTAGTAGGTAAATTTTTATATTACATTTAGTCAAAAGATGATTCTCAAAAAAGCAGAGCATGTGTCACACCTTGTTACACAAAAAATGAATAGCAAAATTGTCAACATCAAATTAAAAATTTATCAGTCTCAAAATAACTGGAAAATCCATTAAAAATAATCAATGTGATTTTACAACTTGTTTAATATAAATGTCTTTTATTTTCTTAGGGCTTGGACAAGCGAGATGTTGGCGAGAGTTACAGCTCCCGAACTTGCTGCAGATGTTTCTGGGGCAGAGCAACTACTCGGAAGACATGCTGAAATCAAAACAGAAATTGATGCCAGACAAGATGATTTCAACAGCTTCTACAAATCAGGTTAGATGAATTATCAAGCCAGTCTGTGTTATAATGTTAGGTTTACCTTCATTTATTTTGGAGGTATTTATTACCTAACAGAATTCTAAATAACAGTGACAAATTAACCATCCATAGGCGATGATCTTGTTGCTGAAGAGCATTTCTTGGCCGCCGAACTCACTGAGAAGATTGCAGCATTAAAAATGAGAGCTGCGTTATTGCACGACACCTGGTCACGCAGGCACACCGTCTATGAACAACATCTCGACACCCTTATCTTCAAGAGAGACGCTGACATGCTCGACAACTGGATAATTAACAGGTGAATAAATATTCTTGTGGAAAACTGGCAAATCCTTGCATTATCGAATGACCAAATAAGAACTACAGAAAATGATGAGAATAAAAATAAACATGACTGATTATGTTTCTTGTTTAATTTCAGAGAACCAACGTTACGCGATGGAAAGGTTGGAGAAAACATTACTCAAGTTGAAGAACTCTTGAAGAAACACGAAGACTTCCAGAAAACTGTGGAAGCCCAACAAGACAGATTCAACGCACTTAAGAGAATCACACTGGTGAGATCAATCGCAAATATACATATTATTACATTCTGAGATGCTTCATGTGGTTTCAACGCTTCTACAACGATGATCGGTGTTTTGAAAGTATATCTAGGGTAGTAGCGCATCGTTATATCAGTAAGGGATGAATATGCTGCATTCACAATTAACAATACTAATCAAATAATAATTTTCTATTAAAGATTGAGCAAGCGTTCGGAGAGATGCGTAATCGTGAGGCAGAAGCAAGGCGTGCAGAAAGAGAGAGGCAGGAAATGGAGCGAGCGGAGGGAAGGCGTGCCGCAGAAAGAAAGCGAATCGAGCAGCAACGGAAGTTGGAACAAGAGCGGCATAATACCCAACAGGTCAGTTCAATATCAAACCCTATAGTGTTTATAGCTTATAAACCATTTGACCAACGCTTCCATAACCTCACTTTCTGATTGTAGTATAATAATGAGAGAAATACCCTTTATTAGAGAGAGTTGTCTGGGTTTGATGAAATTGTTTCTTGTATCTAGGTGGAAGCAGTATCTCCAATCCTGGTCCAAGATCGACAAGCGCCTAAAACCCAGCAAATAATAACACAGGCTTCCAGTGATGGTTGCTCCTCAAACCCAACCACAATTGCCGCAGCAACAGAACCAATCTCCTTCTCCGTCCAGCACCATCAATGAACAGCAGCCCGCTGCCATCCACAAGTCTCACTCGTCTGCCCAAGCTATCGGAGAAAGGTTAAGGAGGGTCACCAATGTCAAACGAGCTGAGAGCATGAAGGTCAGAATTCCATATTTATTATTTTTTTATTAATATCTGTTATGTAGTGGAAAGAATCTTGCAGTGTACTATTTATCTATAGTAATGCGTTATTATCATGTTCGTCGACACATGACAATTCAGTAATATGACACGTGAGTCCTATACTTTGTTCTAAGCCAAAAGTGGACTACACATTACTTCCATTTTGAAATACATTGGAACACCGATCGTTTTCCTGCGTTTATGTTATTTAGCCGTGGCAAATAATAACAGTGTTAAATAATCCAGCATTCATCATATTTTCTTGATAAATCAGAGCTCAGGAATATAGTGAGTAGAGCTTTGTCTTATATTTTATTACTATCTGATGTAAATGTGCCATAGTCATTTGCTAATTCATTTCAAAATTAAGGATTTTATTGTCTTAATATGTTTCATAAAACAATAACTGTCATTGTGTCCAAAAATGTGATAACAAAGCATGCAAGAAAAGATCATATTGAAACCAAAAGTTTTGTACTTGGTTTGAGGGATTTTTCTCAACCTGTTTTCTTAAAAGCGCTCAACAGCAACGTAATATTCAGTATCTATGAACAAATGCTCTTGTTAATGAAAGTACTAGTTGCTAACCATTCGCTTATTATCCAGATAAAGTAGCAGGGAAAGAGGGTATATTTTAAAACTTTATTTCACCCATATTCCTTATTTCCAATTTATAAATATATATGCAATTGGACTAGCTGGACTTGCTGTTTGTGGTAGATGCCACTGTATTGGGTCTGGGAATTTTGTAGAATTAACAGTATTTTTAAATTATAATCAAAACTTTTATAGGAAATATTACTACACATAAATCTTTTGTTCTTATTTTGGCTCAAGCATAAAAAGCATAGTTTTTTCATTATGGGGTTCGAAGCTTTAATGTTCATGTGTGAATGCTTTTATTGAGAAACTATGCTTCATTATTTTAAGTATAATGCTTGTATATTGTTTGTATATTTTACAAATATGTTAGTTATGCATATTTTGTTGACATGAGAAAAATCGAATAACCAAATAGAAGACCTATATTTCAGGAGAATGTCATTTTAATGTTTGTTGAAATAATATATTGTTCCGGACTATAAATTTAAACAATGATAGGTACTGCAGAAAAAATGACATGTACCCCTTGCCACGTGAATAAATTTTTCAGTAAAAAACCATCCATATACTATTTAAGTGAAAGTATTTAATATAAAAACTGATAAATACACCCAGTGCGAGAGGTTACTTGAAACAATCATTGGTCAAAATGTTGTTAATCGGCTTTGCTTGTATCAGTTACCAGTATGTATTAGTTACAATTTTTATTTTTGCTTTGTTCAATGTCAGTAGTTTAGAAATTAGATATAACCAGTTTTCCTTTTGATCAGTTCATCAAAAATCTTTTGAACTCAATCCATAAGCAATGTTATCATTGAAAGTGATATTATCAATGTTATAAATAGTATTCATCAATCAAAATGCTAGCATGGTATTTATATAGGAGGAATGGTTTTAAAGAAGCATCAAATTCAAAGGTGATTATAAAATTTGTTAGTTTGCGTTTTTTGTGAACAGGCCCTCTCCCACATACCAAACTAACGCTATGCAAGCAACTACAAGCTTGCTCGTTCACTCAGAAAATGTGTCACATGCTAGTGTGATGTCACAAAAATCAAGAGATTCATAAAAAAATTCCAATTTTCCAAGGAGTAACAGTTTGTTAATCATTGTTTTCGCAGGAAATTTAAAATGAGTAGATTCTTATACTTATTATGTTGGGATATCGCTTATTACTTAATTATGCACATGGGAGCACAGTGCAGTCTTTGCTCCTTTACAAGGTCGTCCCTGCAGGCATCTACTATATTTGGTTATAAGTATACAACACTGATGAAACATTGTCAATCAAGTTCCATATTTAGTTTTTAACCAGAGAAGATTTTATTCTGGAAAGGATGTTAAATAATTGGAAGGGTATTAATGAAGGGTAGGAGAATTGCCTAATAGATATTGCTTTATATTTGTATTTTTGTGAAACACTAGTTTGGTTTAAATATTATTTATTTCATTATTTACAAACAGTCCAACAAGTGAAAGCATTTTTTAAGAATTTTATTTGTAGATCAAAATGCAGTTACCAATAAAGTCACAGATACCAATTCTGCATTGATAAGTAATAAGACAGCTAGCGAATGACAAAAGGCATTTTACTTTCAATGAAACATAAATACTGGCCATACTAAAATAGTTTAAAATCAATTACATACTCGATGGACTGTTTATAGATAATCATTGTGTGTATTTTGTTTGGGCTTACGGGTTTACCTGGGTTTTTTTTATCATCCATTATATATTGTTATGTTTTGTGATATCGCTGCTGCTTGACATTGGCGTCCGCTAAGCAGCCTGATCCGATAGCCGAGTCTAAGGGAGAAATGAACCAGCAAGGAAAGGTACAGACCCTCATCATCATCATCACATTCCACGGCATGGACTATCTCATTCACGCATTCATTTATTAACTGCAAGACACCATGGCAAAATTTCATTGAATTTCTCTTTCACTGTACGATTATTTCACATGATGGTCTGCGATGACGTATAGATATTTTAACAACTTCCCTGTTCCCATTATTTTTGTCACATGTCTCTTTCGGCTTAACCATGACAAGGTAGCTGATAACTAATGACAATACATTTTTAACTAAATCATCGCTGATATAAAAACAAGCTATGGATTGTTGACAGCATGATAAAAAATCCCCAATGGTTTGGACTCTGTAACTGTTTGCATCGCACGTCTCTCACCAATTTTTCTCTGATATCCTTCATGATGAAATCGTTGAATCGTTTAAGAACATAACCAAAATTTATTTCAATCTTTTTTTTATTCATGAAACAACTTAATATATTCCTACATAATATTACAAATTCTTGAATTGTTGTAAACATAACTTGTGTTCTTTTATTTTCAAACAACTAATGATTTTTTCTGTGAGATCACTGTCAAACACAATATTAACATATCTATCGACAAATATTTATGACCGACCTGTAATACCCACAATAAGTTGCTTCGTTGAAAAAGAAATCTAACATTCAAATTTTACGAAAGCTCTCAAATACTTTATGGCAAATGTAATGAATCAAACTCTGAGTTCCATAATAATTATCATGGAGTCAATGAGGAATAAAATTCTTTGTGAGGCTACAAATATCAATTGTATCGAACCAATGATTTCCTGTCCATAATATCTAAATGTTACTGCATTCTTACTTTTGCATGAAACTGAATACTATTAATATTAACATCCAATGTCTAATGAGATTATTTTGAATTTTACACATACTTCCAAACACAAATCTCCTACAACTTTACAAAATTCATTATTAGGTATTCCAGTCTTTCATTATTCTGACTTGTTACAGTTTTTTTTCTGCACATTCTATGTTGAGTCTTTTTGTAAAATTTCAGTCTTTGCTTTTCACGCCCATTCAATATGTCTAAATCATTGGCACACTAGTAGAAACATTGAGTTTATTCAGATCATTGAAAGCGAATTGCGTAAAAGCTATAATAAATTTAATATTGGGATTTTCCTGTCTTAATAGCTTTTAATCTCTCCAGATCGATACAGCAATGTGTCACACTCTTGTTAAAGAATCAAAATTCTTCCATTAAAACTAATCGACAAGTAATTTAAAAAACAACAAAAAGAAAATGTGTACGACCCAGTATACCTATGACAAATGTAGAAACAAAGTGGCTTAAAACTTACGTAATCAAAAACAGACGTAATCAGTTCTTGAAATTGGGCATTAAATTAGAATTAGAAAATGTTGCTATCCTACGACCTAACTTAACCGAATCCATATAAAAATATCAAATTCATACTACATAACCAGTAGAAGTGGAAAAAAATCAGCTAGGTAATTTATTTTGAGAAATACCTAGAGATCGAAAATAACAACCTTCTAGAGAACAGAACATTCTCCTGTGCTACTGGTATATCCAATTTCAAGAACATTTTATCTACTCATTTACGCATTCAGTTTTATCTGCATCGATACACCTGCACAATTATATCATATTATATTGGATAGGCCTTAGTTAAATTATTTTTATAAAACAAAATTGTCATATTTTTGGATTTGTCAAATATTTATGAATGATGCATCAAGGTCTCGGTTTGTATTGAGGTTTTGTTATTTTTGATAGAGTATATATTTGTCATTAATCATCAATTTATCATGCATGCCTAACACTACAATATCATTAAAGTAATTACAATTAGTCTGTAGAATGTAGAATATTATATTTGGTTAAAAGCGGTCGGGATATTTGCTTTGAGATATTGGGATTATGCTGGTATACATAAGAACATATTACTAGTCAAATAAATTCTAACCATATATGAAGGGGTAAAAGTTATCTGTTTTGTTTTTGAATCTAATTGCGAAAACACAAGTATAAGAATTATAGTTCTAAATACATCTCTTAAAATTACCATAAACAATGAGAAAAAGTTCTATATGCATAACATAGAATCAACAATATTAACTATAAATTTTCAGCCTCACTGATTTGCATATTATTGTCTCTTGGAACCTTTTTGTGCTCTGGGGGATACGGGCTCTCACTACAACAATTCAAGTATACGAGGTTACTATTTTAATTTGACATGATGCAGGATGTGGTGGGAGGCAAAGCACCAAAGAGGACTCCCTTCTTTCACGACCAGAAGACGAACACAGAGCTTCAGGAAAATGCAGCGAGGCGATGTTCCCAATCTGCCACCTGTTGAAATTGAAGGTATGCATACATATATTCTTTTCAACCATATTCTCTCCTAATGTGGAACATATGGAATCCTAATGGAGCATCTAAGCTTCTCTTTTTCGAAGAGAGTAAGGATATTAACATGAGGCTAGAACCGGACTAGTATTTAGCTAATCGCAAAGATCTGATAGGTGGGTGAGAATACAGAAATTACAGACATCTGTGCTTTTTAACACAAATCCATAAATCGATTTAAAAATCAAATTATGAAACTGTCCGCACTATGATTTGAACTTGTGGACACTGTGACCAAAGAAAACGAAACCATAAGAGCATAAACCGCTCAGATACAAAATGGTATTTCAATCTCATTCTTTGCTCTATAGCCGGATGCTATGGTCTTTGAATATTTTACAGATTTAACTTAATCGCACCATTCTCTTATTCTGACTCGTTACTGTCTTTTAAGGTTACTTGGAGAGAAAGCACGAAGCAGGAATCGGAGGCAAACGTGCCGCAGTGAGATCGTGGCGAGGATATCACACAGTTCTTTGCGGTCAACTCCTCTGTTTCTTCAGGGATGAATACGATTTTGCACAATCCAAAGCTGCCGCACCTCCAGTTGTTATCCTCAAGGTATTTTACTCATCCTTTTATCATCAAATACCAAATAATTGTGTAGTAGTTGGATAATAATTGTCACTTTAATTTAATATGATTTAATAGCTTTTTAAAGGAGAAAAAAATACTACCCTTTTTGACAGTGATTACAAGGCACATCCTGAATTCAGAGACACCAAAGTAGAAGAAAACTGCACCAAGTAATCGAGGAAATACATTATTTTAGATTTTTCAGCTTTTATTCCTGATTTGGACAAGGAGCTTTATTGAATCTGTCTGTTATTCTGGTGGTACTAATGGGACTTAATGACTTTGATTTATGGAAGAAAATTAAATAAAAATTTTATTTATAGCCATAGATGAGATTTTTGCCAGAATATTTATGAACTCCTTTGTTTTCTTAGAACAAATACATGTATAAAATATCAGTGATTGATGTTATGCATGGTGTCTATATGTGAATAAATAATGATATTTTTAATTTTGTCGACTAAGGAATTTAAAAAAATGGTATTTTTAATTGAAAATAAGAGCATGCCAAAAGATAAAAGGCAACGTAACACTTACTGCTTGATTCAGTTGGGATTCAGGAAACATTGTTTCTTCCAAGTAATGCTCCATAATTCTTCATGTCTGTATAAATTGAGTTTAATTAGTGAATACATTAATAATGTTTCAGGCTGAATGTGAACGTGCATCTGACTACACGAAGCGCAAGCACGTCTTCCGCCCGCGATGCACAGACGGAGCCGAGTTCCTCTTCACATGTAATAATACTGAGGAGCTGAACGACTGGGTGGCCAAGATCGCCTTCCATGCCAGGCTACCTCCGAGTCTTCAGCTTTTGAGCTATGGAGAACAAGCCGACACTGAAGCTGCCCTCAGACACAAACTCCATCAGTAAGTTTTATGATCTGTCATGAAGAATTGTTCGAATTCATAATTGATTTTCTTAATATAATTATTATTCTCTTAAGCACATTATGCCAGGGAAAAGTAACACCTAATGTACAGGTAATCACAATTTACTGCAATGCGTATATAATTATTAAAAATATTATGGTATAACTTACTTAAATGTGAAACTATTTCAGAGCAGCACTGGTCGTTAATCTAGGTAAAAATTAAATATTTATAGGAATCATCTTGAATTGTATTGCACCCAAATAACTCTTTTTCTGGCTATTCTGCGTATTCAGTAGTTGCCTTTTTAGTGAAAATAACTTAAATCAATCATCATAAGATAGTTAAAGCAAAATATTAAACAAAACGCAACAGGTATTAATGTCAACTTTTCATTTTGTAGTGTCACGATTTTTACGCATACTACAAAGTATCAATAATTGATCAGTGTATGTAGCCATACCTTTTATTTGGTTTTATTCTTTCATTTTAATTTCCAATCAATTGTTTTGCTAACCATTATCTTTATGATGCAGTACTGGGTCTTCGTGTTCATCAGACGACTCGACCCCAGAACCCAGACCAAAGTTAAGAACGCAGACAGAGATTTTACAGCAACATAGAAATTCAAGACAGGTATGAACTTTTCTAAAATTATTTATATCACAAAACTTACAGTAATTTGAAGACCATCATCACGCAGTATTAACTAAATGTAAAGAAAGATTATTTTTAACTTAATAACTACATACCAAATACTACAGCGCCCAGCCTTTATCTACTATGCATTATGTGTATATGATATGTAAGTAAACAGAATGCTTCCAAAGAGAACTTTTTGTGGAGAACTTACATTTTATTATGGTTATATTTGAAAATATCCACACACATAATTTTGCCAACTCGGCTGTTCTTGTAACCTAACAATAATTTGTCTGACAATCAGCAGATATGTTTTTTATCCATTTTATTTCTTTAGAAAATCAATCTAATTTGTTTAATTAACTAAAAAATAATGACTTTCTCTTTGCAGTCTATGACATCTGATCCACCGAGCACGCCCCCCGCGCCCCCGAGGTCTTCTTTGATTCCTGATACACCTACGAAATCAGGTTAGTTGATCTTCAATTCTTTTTGTGTATGATGCAAAACATGACATTGTCACGGAAAAAATAATTTGAGAAATATTCATACCTAAATTTGTGCTTCAAAAATTTATCTTTCAATCATGCCAGAATACTGCAATTTTAGATCATTCAGTGATTTCTAATAATTATTTTGTTTTGTTTTCAGAAGCACCCGCTGTTCCTCCAAGACTATCACAGACTAATCTCTCTGAACAAGTACAAATGAGGTAATTGTAGCAATTATTTATAAAATAACTGAGTGGAAATAAAATCGTATCCATAAACAAATGAAGCCGTAGAAATTATTCATTATCTTCGGTTGCAGTTTTCACTTGTTCAAATCTCAGTGCTGACACTAATAAATAGTCTTTACAATTGTTTTGTGGATTTGTACTCAAACATATAGATTTCTGTGATGTTCAAATTCTTTCCCACAACTCTGATCCAAAAAAATGGGTCATATGAAGAATGATTAGTTCTATCCCAGTCCTATATTTCTATTACTTCTTTCCAAAAGTGAATTTGAGCGACTTACTAACATACAACGAAAAATTCTGTTGAGATAAGCTCCATTAGGAGTCCATGCTCCATCATTGTGAGTCTTGAGTATTTGCTCCACAAAAAATATAATAACACTCGACCGAAAATTAGAACCGTTCATCCTTGTGTTTTCAGGCGATCCACCGATCAATCAGTAAGCAATGGATCCCGACCCGTATCAGATTTCGGTGGACACCAACAGCAATTTGCAATGCCCGAGAAGAATCCGTACTCGAGGCGTAGGGATATCAACTCGGAATTCATCGATTCACAACAAAGTAAGAATATTTTTTCTTAAAATTATTGTTTGTATATTGAATAGGTATCACATTCCTGGACAAAAAAAGACGATTGACAGACAACAAACGTAGTATGCACATTCGTTCTGTCACTTACTCTGTTGTGCGTGCGCCATCTGTCTCACTGCAGACAATAAACAAAGCATTCATAAACGTTGTTTATCTGTAGATGTTAATCCACTGAGCCCTAAATTGTTTTTGAAATAATATTGTCAGCCTTGATCTAGAAGAAAATTGTATTTATACATCTTTTGTAAATTTTAATATCAAATAACTTTGAATTCTGTATACCTATAATAGTTATATGTATTCAAAATAATGGGATCCTGATGATTTTTATTCAGAAATCAAACAATATAAATGATTTTTCATGATTAGGGCTCAATTAGTTAAATATTATTGTCACATTATCAACAAATTTATATATATCGTCGTTTATACTGCAATAATTATTAAAAATTATAATATACCGTAATAGTAGTCAAAATAGATATCCTCACAAGAATCACATGTCAGCAAGTGACGTAAACATAGCAAAACATTAATATCCTCGATGGATTCGACGGTGACTTGGTAAAAATTCATTTTTAATATAAAATTGATAACTTAGTTATCATTTTAATTTTATGTAGCAAAACATCATTAGCGATCTCAAGAACGTACATACATAAACATAAATGGCTGCTTTTTTCTCGCTTCCTGAACATTTAAGGTTCTTGACATACGACCTTTTGCAGTATCAACAGTGATATATCAAGTTCTTGAATGTTTAAGGATTATCATGAAATATTTTGTTCGGTCAAAACACTTTTATTTAACAAAATTATGAAAATGTATAAACTAGTTAGTATTAGTGTATCCATAAAAATCCAATTCAAATGAAAATATAAATTTTAATTAACTTCATATATAAAAAAATGAATTTTCACAAAGTAAACTATTAGAATGTATCTGACCTATTCTCCCAGTTATCTTAAGAAGCAGATACCTTCTTTGCGCCTTGTATGCGGGCATACTATGGGATGACATTTTGAATTCATTGTTAGCTTAAAAATATATAAACGGTGGAAGCAATTATTATTTTACTGTGACTTTGTAAATCTGATTTTATACCTGGGCTAATCTTTGTCATAACTTTTTTGCTTATCATAAATATTATAGCTAACATATTATATACGAAATGTAAAACAGTATCAACGATGATGGAAAACCGCGGAATGCCACCGCCCCTGCCGCAAACTCTTCCTCCGGGTCCGAGACGCCCCGTGTCATCGGTCCCTTCATCTGCGCACCATCAGGATCAGTCCCAGCACAGGCATCATCATCCGCATTCCGTCGTCAATAGAAATGTAACAACTTCGCATTCGTCGGGGCTCTACGGGGGCCAGCCGCTCCAGCAGACGTCCGAGTCATGGCAATATAAACAGTCGCGACAGTCCATGAATAACAGTGACAACAACGCCAATAACGGAGGGGCATGGAACGAGAATACGGCGACCGCTCAGTTCTATACGGCTAGTGATTATAGCAACGGTCAGTCTAACACGGGGACGGCGGTCGGTTGTAGCATTGTTTATACTCCATTCATCGGTGAACCAAATAGTTGTAAATGAAAATAAATCACCTTTATATCATAAACAAGATAAAGCCAAAGTCTTTGTGGCAATATCATGTCTGGCTTTCATAATTTTAGAAAATAACACTTTCCCATTTTATTATATTGACAGTGTTTAGGCCAATTGATGTAACCCTAAAAATTGAAATTGTTCAGGAGAGAGTAAAAGGTGTTTTTATCAAAAACATTATGTTATGGTGAGTTGCATTATGAATCTTTGAAATGTACTCCTGTAAATTCTCATGTTTGCAGATACGGGATTATACGTAGGGAGTGTCAATAAAATAGTGGGTTGCATCAATGTAAAATGTAAAACCAATGTAAAATGATGTTTTCCTTCCAAAAAGTGGTCAATTTATTTTTCTAATTTACATCATTTGGGCGAGACCTGCTCTGTTATCTTTAAAGTGGGATACAATCATTAACTCATTTTCGTATTTTTTAGGGTTACATCAATTGCCCAAAACACCATCGATATTATGCTTAAACAAGGTTGACAAAAAGTGCATTAAGTGTTTGGTGTTTTGACTTAACGATGAGCTGGTATTAATCATAGAATGTTCTTATCAACTACCAAAACACTCATTATTACCTTAATTACGCTAATGGCTGGATTACGCCTTCTTTTTTATAATATCATTCATTCTTTCTGACAACATTTTGTGAAATTTCAAGAAAAAATAAATAAGCATATCTCAACTGCCGACAAATCATCGGAGTTACCAAAAGTTAGTAACTAACGAAAATATGTCATGGCGTAATCACAGTTTTAAAGGTTGGCACCATTGTGAAAATAAGGGTTTATAGAATATCCCTATTTATGAAGGCAAAATACATTCATAAACGTAATTCATCACCAACACCAAATACCTATATCAGAAGTTACAAAAATTTTGGTTGAAACCGGATTAAATATTTTGGGAACAAAGGTTCAATATTATTGATTCTTTTGGATTGGGAAAAAACTTGTTCAAGAAGGTCTCGTGTTAAATTAAAATAATATAATTTCTGATATTCTTGTTTATGATAAACGGTGACTATTTCATCTGCAAAGATTCTTCATCGGTCGAATAGATTGTAGGCGTTTTGGAGTAGTCCCTTCACAGCATGAGATCGGTAATTATGGTTTCACCAGCTTTTGTAGCTACAGTAATTATTTTGTACAGATGAATTCTAATATCAATTATTTATCTTTACAGAGAATCCATAATAATTGTATATATACTCTAGAAAGGCAAAAGAATGTATCCTTCGTATTTTCACAGTATTTTTTTTGAATCCTCGCGATGTATTTCTTTGTTGGTTATTTCCTTTTGCCTTTCTACAGTGAAATAATATTTCTTAGTTTTGATTTTCTTCCACCTATTATTACCGCTAATATGTCTTCATTTTTTCTCTGCATGATTATTCCATTTCAGTAAGATTTTTGACTGGACAGCATCGAAATATAATCCAAATGATGAAGCAGAAACCCTCTTTAAAAATATAAAGATATTAAATATTTATTTGCTGTTACTTTAAAATCAGAAAAATATGTTTAACATGAAAACAGAGTGAATAGTACTTTCCTAAGATCATCCTGACTCACAGCCTTGTATAGAAATTTTCCATTAAATTTGCCATACACTCGACTTACAGAGCAGGCAAATGAATACATATTATATAAAAAATTTTAGAAGTTGTTTCTGTTTCATTATTATTTAATTGTTACTTTTACATTGTTATATTACATTATGTTACAATATAAGCTTTTTTCTTTTTTTCCTTATTATCACTAGCACATCTAGATAACCTTTCACATCTACCAACTTTTTAGATAACTTATATATTTACAATATCTTTTCAGCTGAATTTATTTGAAAGAGTTACTCATTTTATTTATGTACTATAATTATGTCCTCTTAATGTGTTCTATATTTTACAACCTTTAATACCTCCATAGTTGTAGTAATACAAACCTAAATTATTTTAGTAGAAATCTTCCCTCTTTTAAATAGCATGTTTTGTGGTGGAGTTATATTTCAATGATTTTGTACAATTCACATTTCAGGATTTTTTTTAAATTCTTGACATAAATTTTTATTTTATGTTATAAGAAAGATTAACTCAGATTGTCAAAAATGCAATTAGAGTACTTCTGGTGATATTATGTATATTGGAAAAATATAAAAATCCATTAATTATCATCGTAATTGACCTCCCTTAGGGTGTTCACGGGCTCGAATCCCAGTACAGAAAGCATAAATTGATTGAAAAATCAATTTATGGATTTGTGTTTCATAAGCATGGATGTCTTATTTCCCTCCCGCCCGTCTTATACTGTCCTCTATTATGATCCTTACTCTCCAAAAGATGGAGGTTGAGCGACTGAGTGATACGCAATTCTAATGGAACAACTTTCTTGAGATAGTCTTCAAGAGTATATATGGTCGGCAATGGGAGCAGACATGATTACAAAATAGAAAATAAAGCAATATTTGTTGAACAATTATCACACTGTTTTTAGTAAGTTTCCCTATATATTTTCATCAATCGCTTATTCTCCCAGTCTTATATTGCATTCTTTTCTGTACAGCTTACAACATGCAAAGCTCGTCATCCCACGGCAACGCTGAGAGTTCCGGGGAATCGGAATTGTCAGTCACCAGCACATCAGATAAGAGAGACAAGAAAGGAGTCTTCCACGGCCTTTTCAACAGAAAAAAGAGACCCAATTCGCAAATGTAAAATGTAAACCATATCGAATATGACCACGTAAATGCTTATTAACTATTGTTAAGACTTTCACAAAAGTAAATTGATTACATTGATAACGCGGTTCGATAAATTATGAAAAATACATCTCGTCTCTTGGTGGAGTTATTCCTAATAGCCAATATGTTTTTATTGAGAGTAATATAGTCGCATTGGCTTAAACTTGCTAAAACAATCTCAGTATTGGATGGATCATGACACATCACATTCATTTTTTATTGAAATATACTACTATCTAATGTTAGTTTCTGTGGCATAATAGTTTTGTGACACATTTTGATATGAAATAAACGAAATAAAATTATCTATCAAACCAATAAATGCATACATACCATCGATCTTGCTGCACTGATCTTTCTATTTATCGAGCCCTGTTTATCAGTGAATCCATAATGAGACCTAACGTTTTTACATTTACATGGTTATTTATTCTACATAGGCAACATTCTACGAATGTTTTTTTTTTAATTATTTTGTTTGTATCTTCCTTTTGTAAAAACGGTGCTTACTTCAAATCTGTAACCTGAGAAGTCTTGCCTTACTTTAAGTATTGAGTGCATCTAATACTTTTTGTGATGTCACATATTTACAAAAACATACTCTAAGAGTTATGATATCATTTCAACTTCAAGTAAATAAACAGTCTTTCCCGGAATGTTTTGTACTTAACACACTTATGTCCGAAGTTGTTTAAAGTTTGTAAAAATACATACATGACGTCTAAATAACTCAATATAAAAGACACGGCCATATTCAAAGTGCGAGTCACTTCTGTGTGCAAAATCAATAATTAATATGTTATATTAAATCATGAATTGTTTTTATCTTTATTTTGTTTATTTTTTGAAAAGCTTCTATATTATTCTAATAACTTTTAGGATTTTTAATATGTATACATACTTTTTGTACTTATTATAATAACTAATTAATTAATACCGCTTCATTTCTATTGAATAATATTATTGAAGATTGTTTTTATTTTAATGTATATAATATATCACGTCATTCTTAATGAAAAACAAGTATTTATCGGGACCAATTTTACAAAATTTAGATTTTACGATGTTACATTTTTTGAGGAAATTATTAATAGTAAATTAATAGATAGTGGATAATATATTTATATATTTGAAGAGTGCAGAAAAACAGCCAGTTCTTAACTCGCAAATTGACTTAAAAAAAGTCCATTGATTTGGAAAATAAATAATCATCATCAGATACAAATTTTTTATACTTCTCACGGTAATATTTCATAAATCCAAATGTTATTCGTATTTGAAGAACTGGGAGTCAATCCTTGGGCACCACACTTTCAATAAAACCCTGCCGTGTTCAAATAACTATGTTTGAAACGTTTTATACAAAGATTTAGTGTATATAAATTGGCACAGTTGACAATATAAGTCAATATATATTATATCGTAAGAGAAATCTCTCGAGTCGAGATTAAAAATATACGTTTGAATGGAACTTACTTAATTTGTTTCATATTTGAATTATCAAATCTGCGAGTTGTATTTCGACTCATCAAAGACATTCTAAATATTTATTTGGCCGTGTGAAACAGTTGTATTTTTTGTGAATTCATTCCGTAAGTTAACAGAGAATACTTTTCAAATAATATACAATAACTATCTCGATTATTATTAGAATAGTGTCACACCTTTACAAAGTGGATTAAGTTATATTGTCAGGTTAATTTTTAAACTATTTTTCTTTCGATGACAATAATATCTAAAAATTCGATTCTATTTCACACCATACAACGCAAACCTTCCGCTATTTAGTATTTAAAACCATCCTACTGGATCATCCTGGAATGTTAACTAATTTTAACATGAAAGTTTTTTACAATAAGCTAATGAAATATCTCCAATTTCTTGAAAGCATTTAATTTATAACATTGTTAAATAATGTAAATCTGCATTTTAATGAATCGTTTTTAACAGAGTTTGAACCAAATTTAGTTTATTACAGTTTTTTTTAGTTACTTATTATTATATATACATAATGTAAAACTTCTTAAATGTGCCTTAGTTTTTTAGATTGTTAATCATGTAACACCATGGTTTTTGTGGTTCTGCTTATTATTTTCTACATTGAATAAACAAACCATTGCGGAATTTTTCCAAGATAATCTTTCCGTTCACTTCCAAATGATGGGAGTGAAAATAATTAATATAAAATATCAAGATTCCGCATTGTTTTCTTTAATTGTTGTGTACAGGTATTTAACTCTTACAAAACTTTTGTAGATGTTTAATCATGTATGATTTGCAAAACTATACTTGTACGCAAAGTTTAATTTATTAATTTAACCTATAATCGGAAACGAATTGAATGACGGTGAATTATTTTTTTCCGTCTCGGTTTGAATACAATTATTTCTTTTTTATAGTACATATATTTTATTTTTATTTTAGTTTGTTCATAAATATTTTCATTGCTTAATATTTTCAGAGTTATTGAATAAAAACACTGGCTCGTTTTGTTATTGAATCATAATTGTAAGGAAATAAATCTTTAAACATTTTTCATACATGTAGAGAATTGAATTTACATTAAAATAAAGTATTCAAAGTATCTTTTGTATTTATTATTTGCTCGGGTCTAGAACAGGAGTTTTTAAAAGTCATTATGGATGCAACTGAATTATTAGATATCTTTTTTGGCTAAGGGGATACTGATATGCAAAACGAAGAAGCTATATTCATTCTTTCAAACTTTCCCAGTGTCAGAAGAAGTGTCTTGACAAAGTTGTTGTAAATACAAAATTCTCCATACTTTCTGAAAAGAAAATCTCTCCGATAACTTGGAAATGTTACAGAAAAAACTTATTTCAATCTTCAGACAGGAAAAAATTGAACTATGGTTTTTTTCTATAAACTCGTTGAGATTTATTTCTGTTTGTAGCTACGTATTTATTGGAATAGGGTTTTCAACTAAATAAGGATAATATGTATTTTTAATAAATTTAAGATTCGACTGAGGGCGCTTGATGTAACTTCAATATAAAATTTGAATTCATCCGTGCACTTGAATACCTGAAGATGCCGTAAGACAAAACCTGGGTTGTTAGTGACAAAACTTATGGAAGTGTTCAAAATTTAATATATTTAAAAAAAAATGCATTTAAAAACCTTATATTGAGACTGCTTTTACCGGACTGGCAAAAAAAACACCAACAATTGAAATGGTCCAAAATACCAGTGACGTAGAAAAAATAACAAAATTAAACTTTGCTTGAGTACCATCTTTTGATATCAATTCTCACAGAAGTCACTGGATCAACACCTAGAAAGGTTTTAATTTTCTAACACAATTGATGCAAACCTTTTTGAAATCATATCAAGTATCGATGTAATCTTCTCGGTGATTTTACTACCAAACGACTGATTCGATCCAAGGAATATAAGCAGCAACTCTCGTGTATATTCCGGGAATCCCATGTACACCGCACCCTTTCCCGATTGAAACGATTCCAAAAACTGTATAGACGCAATCTTCAAAATTGGCTATTTGGATTGGGCCACCAGAATCTCCCTGAAAGTCAAATCACAATAAACATCCAGCTGTTCAATATATTGACACTGTTGTGACCATTAATGTTAACAATACCCAAAAGCAAACTTAATATCGACTCAATATTTATTTTACAAACACATTATTTCAGCTGCAAATTTTTTTTTAATTTTTTCATTCGACAAATTTATGATACGTTTGGGTGAAAATGCTGAAGCTTGAATAAATTAAAAATAAGACAATTTCTGTTATGTCCTCTTTCTCTTGACGCCCTGAGCATGTATTTATTTTGCTTATAGGCTTATCCAGCCCAGGATATTACGATGAACACCTTCATGCCTCTATTCGCTCACCTCATAAACATGAATTCACCTATGCGTGTATATTGGGTGTACTGCACGATAAAATATGGTACTGATCGCAACTATGTTTACTGGTGATATTTTGTGAGTCGCAATTAGTCTGAAGATGTTTCACAAAGAAGTGAACACTTGTCAAACAAAATACAAATAACTAACTACCAATAATGTGGCATAACTAGATGTATATACTTGCAGTACAGCAGAGCCTCGAGCATTTTAGGACAAATTATTAACGATTGATTGAAATCACAAAACATGAAAAAAATCTTCTGAAAAAATTGGTTAAGCCTCAGATTATGGCAGTGACAACGTGCAATCCAATAGATGTCAGTGGCCCTCATCAAAGAGCTTCCTGCAGTACATAAGTTTTTACCTGACAGGCATCTTTCATTTGCACTCTGCTCCCGTAGCAGATTTGTGATTGATTATGAATTCCCAATGGACTAATTGACGAACGAGGATAGGGTATGATGCATTCTTCATATGGAATCTGCTGCACAGTTACCTAAAGGAAAGTTTTATCAAATATGATTTGTGAACAAAACAAAGTAATAAATTTACGACTCTGAAAGTTTTCTTGATTTCACATGGAATAGATGAGGAATGGATGGTGTATGTAATAGATTCAATGAGCCAGATTAGAAGTGATACATAAAATTTCTTTTTACGGAAGTGCGAAGATTTTATTATCGTGTCTTGAATCTAAAAATCGGAAAATGTTGATTTTTAGAAATTCATGAAAAATTCATTTAATCGTTTTTTTACGATTATGAGTTAAAGTTAAAATAACGAATTTAGACATACTTCACCAATAAATTGGTGTTTCGTTTTCATGGTCTGTTAACCAGTTAATTGCCACGACTGTATTTATACGGTCTACAATTCCGTGAGCGCAGTGCCAGCAATAGCAAATGACTGTATATATACGGTACACTTTGACACCTATTTTTACAATCCAATGACAATAATTTTAAGAATCCAAACATATGGTATACACAGGGTTTATTTTTTAAAATAAAATCGCGGCCCTTCGTGCGATTAAAGAACAAATTATCTGTAGATTAAAAAAGCTAAATTTCGATACTAATTGGACCATGTTATGCAGAAACCATCCAACCCACAAAATAGCTTCGGTTGTAGTTCTGCTATAAGCATTAATGTTAATTAATATTACGGTTTTGATCGCCCCACGATTCAAACCATAATATTAAATGTTAAACACTGGAGAGAATTTGGTATAAATGCTTCCAAAGGCAAGAACCCACCTGCTGGACTCCTCTTCTTGCAGCTCTCTTTAATCGAAAAGCATTTTGCAGAAAACATTCAAGCCACATGGATTTTTTCTACAATATTTTTTGTATAAAAATAATTTAAATGCGAAAAAAGCAGCTGAAAGCATCCAACCCACTTTAATGTTTTTGTGGGTTAGAAAAATGTCTCTAAAAAAGATTATGTCAATGTTTTGGCATGGATATCCTCAGCAAATTATAATATGATGCTGTAAAATTCATTCAAAAGTCAAAATATGCATTGTGCGGATTGGATGGTTTCCGCATAACATGGTCCAATTGAGCATTTGTGGCTTATTTCCTTCTGACAGAATGTGTATTTAAATAGTTGTTCACAATGCGATGAAAAAATTGAGAGTTAAACCCTTACGTCCAAACACAGTAGATAATATATGAAGACGATAATATTTTTATATAAATATAGTAAATTTGAATTCACCATTATTCTTAGTAGTATGTTTCCGTCTTTAAAATATGCAATAGAATATATGAATATTTAGACTTACACGTTTTATTAAATTTTAAGTTTGAAACATTTACAAATAATGATAAAATAGAAGCAAGACCAAGAGATGGTAGTATTATTTCTACGATATAACTCAAGAATTGCGAAACCTGACTATTTTCATTCACTTGCAACAGCAAAACAAAGACCACAAAGTATTCAGATAATAATTACATGTTGGAGGTCCTTGCTCTGTCTTCCATTCGATGTTTTAACTCCCCAACCGCTGACAATGCCATCATTTATATTGTCAGGTCCAAAGTGAAGACACGCTGGTATCATTGACGGGTTCAGTATTACTCTGTAAAGACAAGCACAAACTTTATTTTAGTTTATAATGATACTGATAAATTCAAATAGCATTAACATTTCTTATTATTAGTACAATCGTTAAAATATGTAATCAAATTAAAAAATCTGATAGTTAAATAAGTTTTTCTTAACAATATAAATATATATAAGTGTATGTGTTATGTGACTTTCCCGGATTCATCGTTTTCTTTTTTTTGAAAGGCCCTTAAAGGATAAATTAGGGTTCCTTTGTAGTGGGGATTTCATAATAAATATGTATTAATCTATTCACAGCTACACTAATCACCTAGATGTTAGTGCCCTATCGATTACCACGTAGTTGCTAATTACTGACGACACGCATTGCGTACCGTTAGCACTGAATGTATTAAACATGAAAATAGTGTTTTTCAGAACAAACATGTTATCATATTTTTTTAATGAAAACCATTTGAACTGAATTCGATTAACCTGGATAATTAGCAGTTTATTGTATTGAATATAATTTAAAAAACAACAGAAGAATTGCAAATATATATATAATAACTTAGCCATACTCTCTGTCTAGTTGCAGCAATGCAATATCATTGTATTTTTGAGGAGGTTTAAAGTCCGGGTGCCCAACACTCAAAGCAACATTAAACAGCTTGCTCCTCAATATTGGCTCATTCAGTTTATTTAACCCGAGCCGCACGTATTTCACATCAGACCTGAAAACAATATGTTTATGCTTAATATAACTACATACTAATCCTTTAATAATAAGTCGGATCTATCAGCCTCGTGGGTTATGCTGATTTACTTGCATCTGGGCCCAATTACAAGGCATTCAAAGAGTGCTCAGCATTTAGTAGCGAGCGAATGACATCAGAAAAGAAGAATTAAAATTATTTACCCAGCAGATCTACTGTAAAGACAGTGAGCAGCCGTGATAACCCATCTATTGCTGATGAGTGAACCCCCACACTCCCATGACGCTATTTCAACCCTTTGACCATATCCCAAAAGTGCCTGAAAGAAAATAAATATAATTAAATTGAAATCTCTGTTTTTTTTACATTTCATTTTTTTTTCCTTGTCCGCTTCCAATGTGGAGCATATGATCTCCTAATGGAGGTACCTCAACAGAATTTTTTCTATGAGATCTTTTTGTTACTCAGTCGCTCAACCTCTCTTTATCGAAGAAAGTAGGGATAGAAGGATAGGGCTAGGACAGGACCAGTGGTTAGCTAATCTCTCTAGCCACACCCCGTGAGGATGGGTGGGTGAGGAGAGAGTTTTAGACAACACAAACACTCACACTACGAACAGAAATCCATAAATAGATTGAAATATCAATTTATGAAAACTGTCTCCACCGGGAATTGAACCCGAGACATCCGTAGCTGTGGCCCACGACGCTACTGGTCAATACAATAAAAGTCAATATACCTTTTGAAATAAAAAGGTCTTCGAAAACAAGCCAATACTTTTTTCCATTGATCATTTTCTTATATCATGGTTATTGTCAGCAAGCAACACTGAATCAATAGATTATTTTATTCTCAATTTTATTAAAATAGAAAACCATGTAAAATCAATATTTCATTAAGTTATGAAAATATTAGTAACATTAATAAAAACTGAAATTATTTTTTACTTTGAAAGTGGAACCGATCTTTCTGTTATTTATGCTCACTGTATCTTTTTTTACATAGTGGTTCCTAGAACATATCGTGCAATAAGAAATTTGCGTGTACAGTACGATAGAACAAGGTTTCACTTTATCTGAGAGTGCAAAACTAGTTACCACTCGATCAGGAGTATATAATAAATGATATCTGATATAGAACCACCTCCATGACTTCTTAAATAAAGTTAATGTACAAATAATTTTCACTTACCATGTGTGGAAACTCGTCGATGTACGCTGATGATCCTCCAACAACATTGATTATAATTCTATCTCTTCTTGGGCAGTTTTCAAATACATGTTTACATCTTAATATCGTTTTGACAACATCGATGCAATCTAGAAAATATAACGACTCAATGTGTACATATTTTCCTCATTATAAATTTAAATAAAACATGTCGATTATAGGTACTAAAGAAAACTATACATGGGAAACTAAAACCTACTTAACGCGTTTCAATTACGGAATATATATTTTACTAAAAAACCTATTATCTACAAAACCTCTACTTATTATATAATATCAAATATTTATTTAAAACTATGCATAATGTACTTAATTCATAAATAGTTACAACAAAAATATTACGTATTTTTATTTTTCTCCTACGTTAGTTTCACTACTATTCTGTTTTGTCACTGTTCCATCTGTCTTGTTCTGATTTGTTACTAAACCATTTAGACATAAAAATCATTTGGTGAAATCTTAAAATGGCTAAAGGTGGAAGGGTACCAAAAATACCCTCACAAATAACAAATATTTAATCCTTATAGGCCTTGAAGCAATGTGAGAGTGGAATGATTGAATAATTAACAATCATACACGGACTGCCAACTTAAGGGTTTCCCGTCAGGTCACCATATGAAACACTAAAATAAAATATATATTTTTGTATGTTTTTTACATTAAATTAATACATTAATTAAAAGTCTTTTTTCAAATGTCGCTAATCATTTTGCTTTTATAAAATGGACCAATGCTCCAAGACGAAAAGTTTTCTGCGCGGAAAATCCAAAGTATGAGCAGACCAAATCAACAAATGCGTGGCATAATTTTAAACTTTTTGCAAACAAGATGTCGTAAGTATTTCTTGTAAACAGTAGCGTTTTTTGTGTTACTTTACATAATTAAAAATATTTTTATTTATTCATTTATACTATAGGTACTTAACGCGTTGACTGCCATGACTGAATGATTCCGTCAGTAGCTGACATGTGATAAGGTGCATAAAAAAGAAATATTTACTGAAAAAAGCGTTAATCACATTTTACTTTTTATGTACGCATACAGCGCAGCTAAGAGGAAACATTGGTCGCGACTGAAAAAAGAATGGGAACCAGTGATCATCTTCTTCAAGGCACTGTGAAAATGATCAAGTTCCTCATCAGGCAGAAAGTAATTATTTTAAGCTTTGATATTTTTACTCACAGTCTCTTGATTTACTCCCAGTCTGACTTTTAATCTCTGTCCTTTCTGACGGTGGCTTACAACCCACTACTGATAATGGACTGGGAACGAATTTTGTAAGAGTCGGAGTATCTTTGAGATGTTCTCGATCGTCACGTGAGCAGCATACTACTGATACATTACCAATAAACGAACAAATCTGCACAAACACATTAATATTGTCAATTATAGGTGGTAATCAACAATAAACTTAAAGAGCAAAGTTTCTAACTCCGCTTTTGACAATTTTACAAGAGAGTGTTAAAACTGATTATTTTACTATTTTTTAACTATTGAGAAAATTTCAATAAGTAAATTATATATTTCATCAACACGGGCATAATTATAGTATAAAATTACACGCAATACGATTAATTTATTATTTATGGACGATTTTGAGTGTTAGCAAAATTGCATGTTGGGATATATTTTGTTCAAGGGAGTTATCAACTTTTATTGTTAAATTTTATTGTAATTCTGAACAAAATATTTAAGTATTTTGCATACGTAATTAATTACAAATACAACAAAAAAGTAACAAATGAAAACCTAAAAATATTCTATTAAAATAAAATTAAATATTAGGTATGTATTAATTGGGATTTTGATAACAATTTGATAATTTTAAAAGTTATTCATGAGGAAGATTATCAGGTTTTTCATCGTTTTTTTTAAGTTGTTAAGCATTCTTTTTTGTCGGGTCCGTGATGTAGTGTTTAACGTCGTTGGCTAGGGTTTCAGAAGCGTCGGGTTCAAGTACCTGTACGGACACTCGTAATTTGGTTTTTCAATCGATTTATGGATTTCTGTTTGTAGGCGTGGATGTTTTCGATGTCTAAAATTCCCTCCAACTCATCCTATCCTAAAAACGGCGTAGCGAGAGCGATTAGCTAACCGCTATTCCTGTCTTAGCCCTATCCTTCTATCCCTAATCTCTTCGAAAAAGAGAGGTTGAGCAACTGAGTAACAAGCAGTTCTTGCAGAAAAAAATACGTCCATTTGGAGTGAACATGGAAAAAATTCACCCTTTTCACATTTCCTTTTGTTTTTTTCTGTAAACCATGTAAGTTTACTTCACATCTTTTACTCCTATTCCTATTTGGCTGAGGGCTCTTGTATTCATCAGAATACCTATCAGTCTAATAATTATTGTCTACTAACAAATTAGGCATTTTCATAATATTATATTTAGTATCATCTTGCAAACGTGGTAACAATAATTTTTCTTAGCAATGATGTAAATTAAGGATGATTTTTATTTTATTTACATATATTTTTTAGTTATTTCAACTAATTATTACGATCCGATTATATAATAATAAGACTGCAAACCCTATAACAGTATTTAAAATGCAATATTGATAATAACGGAAAAATTGACATCTACTTTAGTTGATTTCAAAAACATAATATCGAATATATATCTACAAAAAGCATGTAAATAGTGTATGGAAAGCATGGTTTGTACTCACAATTACAATTTGAGAATGTTTTATTTGTGTCATCAACAAAAATAAACATCTTTTACGCAATTTATTTGTAGAGTGCTTACAGACGACACACGTCTGAGAGACCTCAATTTAAAAGTATACTTCTCTATGCCTCAATTCAAAATGGTGGAGTTATAGTATTACCAACATTACTTGGCCGCCGCCAAATTTGGAACTAAAATTCTCAGTCTAGGATAAATTTTCCCAATTGCCATTTTCTACTATTGTTTTTTTACTTTCTATTTTATACAATTGCCATTGTCTACTTTTGATAACCGTTACTAAAATATCAGAGTATTGTTTTTAAATTAGAAGTGTTACTAAAATATTAATTATAACTTATTTTTGCAAAAGTACCGTCAACTGGGGTTATTTCGCCTTCCAAGTATAATTCCGCCTAATAAAAGTTGTTTGTTTATATGGCCATAACTTATTTTTACACTCAGGTAGACAAAATATTTGCTTATGAAATTATTCTCAATAGTCACCTGATCACACTGAACGTTTTAAGCTGAATCTAGAATTTTTTGAAAGTTTTTTATAACTTTACTTTTGTAAATGGTGGTGCATATGCAGTACTTCAGACTGTCAAAAATCATAATTTATCTCCCAGAAATACAAAAATTACGATATAGATATTTCGACAATTCATTCTATTATATGCCAGCAATTAGAATGTATAATAATATTTAAATAAATCTACTTTTAAAAACTTCAAATAAACCATTTGAAGTTGTACCGAAGAGTGACAGTGTTGTTTTGAGAATATTCTGCCTTGGGTAGGGTTGTCAAAACACTTTTTAACAGTATTGTTTTTTTAATACAAATAAAAAATATAAATTTTCTCTATTATTTATTTTAGCTAGAAAAAAAGATTGTAAGCCAGCAGCATCACAGCATTTTTTTAAATTTATGCTACAAATCTAGGGTAAATATTAAATCAGAGGCAATGTAATGTTAAATTCGCTACAAATGCGCTAAACACTTTTTTTGTATTTGAGTATAAAAAATAATGCTTTTATAAACCATTTTCTTATCTAATTAATATGGACATTACCTTGTCAGAACATCTGAACACAGTTTATGTACAAAAATGAATAAATTATATTGCTTGCATAAGCCTAAATAACCTAAACCCTTATCCCAAGAACCGATGTCTTAGGTTTCATAAGATTGACAATAATTATACTCTTTAGCCTATTATCAACTTCCAAAAAACCAACACCGCCTATTTTAATTATTTCCTTTCTTGTGATAGAAATAAGTAATCGTTTTATTTTTGTCGTAAAGCTAACGGTTTTCCGCCGTTTTAAGTATTTTTGAAAGCTTCATATAATCCCGTGCACAGGGCTCCAAGCCTTACGAACCAAACTTTTAAACATCGTCTGTTTATCGATGTGCAATCACCAACATGTATTGCTCAAATACTATGGAACAAAGTTTTTAGTATCATTTACAAACCGGGACGGAAATTTTAATGTTTTGCGAGACAGCGCGCGACTCTCACGAAAGATTTCACTGCGATCGCATTCGAGCCCTGTTCATACACTAACATTTGTATACCTGAGGCCTGTGTCCTGTCCTGACTTCTATGACAGCGTCTTTGCAATCTCCAAATCGAAGGCATTTCCCTTGTGATCCGTCCAACTCATTGATACATCTGTCGCCTAAAAAAATATTTTTAAAAAACATACCCTTTAACTTCCTAGCAGTACATTAGATAACAACAATATCGGGACCTACCAGTAAACTTTGTGGTGGACCCATTCCACATGTAAATATAATGCTTCTTACTCTATTTGTAATATCAATTTATAATTTAAAAATCTGTAATATTGTCATAACATTTACTTTACATCGCAATACAGAAAGTTGCATTCCAAATCTGAATTGTTTGCATATTTCCGATTTAATTAGCACACTGCTTATCTACATTTCAGCAAAATTTTGAAGAGAGTTAAAAAACTCAATAAATATAGTTTTTACCAATGTATCATTGAATTTGGATTTGAATAGTACATCAATAATGATAAAACATTATTCATATACGATTTGTAAAATTCATAGAATAACATCGTTTACAACTAAATTTATTGAGTTTTTAAACTCTCTTGAACATTTTGCTGAAATGTAGATAAGCAGTTTCCTAGTTAAGCCGACGATATGGATCTTTATTCTCTAGTTCGTCACTGATAATAAACTAATCAGAACCAGACGAATATCACCATTAAAAAAAATAAACTGACATTTCTTAGATAGATTCCCAATGTTTTTAGTTACGTCACTGCACCTCAAAAGTATTGGGTCAAAAATAATTATTCATTACTACATTAGATTTGTAGGAAACTACAAACTTGTTGGCCTCCAAAAAAAGAAAGATTTCGCGCGAAGTTGATTATATTTCAAACATTAAAATTAGAAACTGGATAAACGACCTTCTTACAATAATTACGTTGACATAATTAATGTGGACATTCAAAATTAAATCTCAAAAACTTAAGCATAAGATCACATAATATTATAAGCACAAGTTTCATATTTATCTTACCTTCTTCTAAAATATCTGCATTGATTAAAGAAATGATAACTGTCAACAAAATAAATAACACATTAGCCATTGCGATCTCTTCGGTTGGAATGTTTTTGACACATTGTTTCTTCCGAAATCTATTGCGAATTATTACATATCAGTTGAGCTAGTGAAACCATTCGTTTGTAAATATTGACGTCACTGTGAATACTAACTAAAAACGAGTTTCGATAATCCGCTAATAGGAAGGCCAAATAACAAAGAATTTTTTAATTAATGTTGAAAAACCCAAGTCAAGAATTTGTAAGGTTTATTAAACGGTGTACTCTTAAAATTCCCCAGCAAGAGAGTCCAAATGAGATTGACAGGTAATTATTTTCTTGAAAATGTCAGGGTTTTAACCGTTGATTGTGTTTTTTACGTAATTTTCTATAGAACCAGAGGCGTAGGTATTCTCGTTCGATATTATTGAGCTCCGCGAAAAAATATTGAGTACATTCTTCACTATACTCTGTGGGATAACCTTAATTTAATTTTTATCCCTGTACGGTTATCAATAGTAACATATTGGGAAACTTATTTTTCCAAATATGAATTTCAGTAATTATTTTACCTACCTTGCTTAGCGTATTCGATTATACATAATTATTTAGGTAAATGTACGAATTTTTATTACTGTAATTAATTGTAATGCTTTTTTAATAATAGTCCACAGTTTCAGTATGGAGAATTAAAATAAAATACACAACATATCCGGTGTTTCATGAATATATTTGTGCAACATTGTGTCATTGAAACATGTATAATTTTTAAATTAATATAAGCTGAATATTTTATTAAGTGGAGAAAGACAATATCTTTATTAATTCAGCAGCCAATATTAAATTTTAAATCATGAATAATAATAGGTCACTAATTTTGTTAATAATCATTTAGTAGATATTTCGTCTTTGGCCAAACAATATCCTCAATCCAAGGAATGTATGAAGCAACTCTTGTATAAATTCCAGGAATCCCTGGAATGGCACATCCTTTTCCAGTAGAAACAATTCCTACAACGGTATATGTACAGTCCTTGTCATTTGATGTTTGCATTGGGCCCCCAGAATCTCCCTAGTAAAAACAAATTAACTATATAAATTATATTCAAAAAACTTATTTGTATTTTGTTCATGAAATACTTGATGCTATATTTATAACACAAATTAAAATTATAATTAGGTAGTACCTAATAAGTACCATTACTGGAATGAAGCATCAAGCTCGTAACTCCACAAAATACTTTGCAGTCATAAAAATATTACCAAAAGTTGTCATAAAATAATTTATCATTTTATTTGACGGTTATAACATCTGTGATTTTCTGGTAATTAAATTAGCATCATTTATATATATGATCTTAGTTTTCATAAGATACAAAATAAAATCTTATTCTTCTTGGCAAGCATCAGGTGCCTCTTCCATTGGTTCCCTGTAACGACCTTCACTTCATCCAGCAGGATGTAATCAGATGCAGCTTAAATTAAAGAAGCACCATTTTTCACCTGACAGGAATCCTTGTATTCTGATCCTCCACTGTAACAGATTTGAGTACTATTGATGACTCCGTTTCTACTTGTGGTGGGAGATGGAGGATGGGCGTTTGCACAATCTTCATGAGAAACTTGTTCCAAGGTAACCTGTTTACAATATATTTTAATCTTACATAGAAATAAATATTTATCCAGTATTTTCAGTGTTGACGCTTATATAATATATTACATCGCTACAGAGTGAAAAGGTTGAATTTAGATACAGTGACATCTGTCAATGAGAAAATTTGTTGAATGATTTTTTACAAGAATCTGTAATTGATAAAACCCAGCGAACTAGATTTTTTTTCAATATTTCAGTTTATTAATGCATCTCCTTACTTTACTGGCTGCCAGTGTTATGCTGGCAGTGACCTATTTTTTTTTCAACAAATTAATTCATCTCAACAAAAAAAAAAACACCTTACAATTTATCTCATTAATAGATGTCACTGTATCAATATCTGAACTTTTTCACTCATCCTCATCTGAATCAGAGGTGTGATCTATTAGTTCCCCAAGTGCGGATTTATGACTGAAACCGTTTTTATCATTTCATTCATTAACATTTATAAATGTGCATATATCTAATTAAAGTTTGCTGAATGCATTTTTATAAGATTAAATTTAAATGAATGTGGCCTTCCAATATGAAAAGATTCCCTACCCCTGATTTTATCATTGTATACAAACTTTCAGTCAAACATTTTCATGTAATTGTAATTATAAATTTATCTATATTAACTGAAACCTTTTGAAGAGTATCACTCTGTTCCCCTCTCGATTTTGTAACACCCCATCCGGTAATTATACCATTGTTTTTATATTCATTTCCAGTATCAAGGCATGCAGGTATTATAGCCGCACCTAAAATAACCCTGAAAAAACATTTCTCACTTAACTACATTATGCCTACAATTTGATATGTTTATTTACTTATTTGACTATCTGTCAGTGACTATTATGACAGTGCTGTTGTCCATTGGGTTTCCAATAATTTCCATAAAACCTTTGTTCAATATTTAACTTTTCCGGAAACCTGTTGTTAAATTTATTCATAAATAAACATTCGCTTGTCAGCAAATTGCTTTTGAATATTTCTTAGAAAAAATTGTTTCGAATTCACGTAAAATAATAACCACAATAAAGATTTTTCATCTTATTCAATAAAAATACATATTCTACACATTGATCAGCCTTGAGATTGATTTCTCTATTGATTAATGCTTTAGCCAAAAGTTATTGCACATTATATTATTTAATTTAAGTATGTTACTTTATAAAATATATATTCGAATAAAACTATTATATTTGTGTGAAATGAATTGACAAGCTTTGATTAATGTTTAAAATTGTCCCTGCACAAAGGAGACTATGAAATCAAAATTTTCAGACTCATAATTATTTTACTCAGTAGGCCATAAAAAGAATCACAGAATCAAGGACACTACCATAATATGAAATAGGGTATATTAATTTAAAGATGTATCACACGTTTATGGTTATTAAGTGTATTCTGATAACAGTGCGATACTTTATACCCTCTCCCAAATATATGATCAATAGACTGTACAGAAGTAATTTCAGATAGTTATAATATAAAAAGATATTACATACTCTACATCAAGTTGCAACAATGCGATATCATTGTATATTTGTGGTGGCTTTCTGTCCGGGTGCTCGACAACCGAAGCAATGGTAAATAGCCTGTCATTGTTTATGGGATCACTCAATTTGTCCACTCCGAGTCTCACATATTTCACTTCCGATCTAGAAAATGGTTCAGTTTATTTTGATGATATTCCACCATCGAATCACAAAAATACCATGTATATCATATTGGCAAAATCTCTTTTGAGCATAAAATTGAAACTTTTTGTTACTATGTGTGACACGTGTTTCAACAAGTCAATTTCATTTTTATATTCACACAGACACTCATTTACTACTTTTTGTCAGACAACACTGGTGTAAAATTTCATAATTCAACAAAACATCTCAATTCCAAACTAAAGCACACTAACTGTCTGATCAAAATTTAAATAAATAATATCTTTAAATCACAACCAGTGACACGTGTTCTCTGATCATAAATTAATTATAAGATCATACCCAGTAGATCTGCTGTACAGGCAATGGGCTGCAGTCATAACCCATCTGTTGCTGATGAGTGTGCCTCCGCATAGCCATTCTGCTGTTTCAGGCTTCTCACCGTATCCTAAAAGTGCCTATAAACCAATTTTCTGCTTAAGAACATAAGGATATATAATGACGACAGTACATATTCCACATGTTATTGGCACATCAGGACAGTTTCATTTGGTTAGTAAGAATGAATTTATTAATCCCAAGTTTTTTTAAGTATCATTTTTTAAGTAGCCTTATAATGTCCATTATTCAACTTAAGCTCTTCAACTAAAATGACAATCGACACTCGTGCAGTAACATATTCAGATTTATTAATGCCTGTTCAGTGACGCTCAACACCTTTACGATAATGATTATGATCGATGAATTTCAAGTGTGTAAAATAAATTATCATATGAATAGTTCGCGAAAAATTGTTGTCACTCATTTAGCTCTTATAATGAAAATTTATGTAGCCACTGGACTTATTCCTGTATTACGATAATAGCTTTGTTTAGTACCAACCTAATTAACATGTATAGCGAAAATAGAAAAATCATTACATTCGGCGTAAAGGTGTTTGTTGATCCTTATTGACCAGGCACTATCAGTGTCTGGACACTAATAATTCTGAGAATAGAATACTTTTATTTAGTGAATACCTAGTCAGTATTAGTAAGGGGGTTCTTAATTGTTCACCCCATTCAAAGCATTCAGCCGACAGAATCTTTAATGATACAGTTCTTAGATAAAATACATGCGGGAAAGGGATATAAAAACTCCAAACTCAGAGCCTGCTTTGCTTAGGTTCCACACAGTAAAAAAGTAGATTGCAATTTTGTTTACCATATGTGGAAATTCATTTTTGTATGCTGGTACGCCGCCAACAACCTGTAAATAAACTAATCCTCCCCTTGGACAGTCCTCGAAGACAGTACTGCATTTAGATATTGCGTTAACTATTGCCTGGCATTCTAAAAATAACAAATAATTGTATCAATGTGTTACGGGTATGGTTATATATATAAACCAGATATTGTCACACCAGTCATAGACTTATCTTTAATATATTCACAGTTATTGATACATTATAAATTGGCCACCATTTTTTTTTCATCTTGCTCTTCTGTTAAGCTACAAATTATCTCTTGGTATGATTTTTCTAGTATTCTGACATTACATATTTATTATTGGCTTGTAGATTTACACTGGCTGTTTCATTTTTTGGTATCAACAAAAATAACAATCAAAGAATGAAAATAAAATGACGTGTTAATTACAGTAACCGATAATATGAACAAGCAAAATTATATAATTTAATGTAATATTTGAAAAGGTCTGATTTTTGCGTGATGAAGGTGTTATGGATGTAACATACATCTTAAAATTTCAATGGTCTGCCATTGCGACAATAGATGAAGGAGCTATTAACTTTTTATTTAAAAATGGATGAAGGTATCATGGGCTGTTAATCCATAATAATTATCACAGTGGTATTTTTTATAAATTACTGACCGATTTGATGTTTTTATCAAATTAGTCCTTAGATTGTAAAATTGTACGTCCTTAGTTACCACTAAGAACAGTGTTCCCCAACCTTTTTACACCAGGTGAAAAAAGGAAAAAATTTTCGCCGACCACTAATACTGAAATAAAAATGGTTTTTTATATAATATTTTTTCAATCTTATATTGTGACAGATGGACATAACTATGACTAACAAATATATATATGAAATTCTTGGAAACATATTTAGGTAGGGTTTTGCATCTGGGTTCACTATCCAAGAGCAAATATTTCCTTTCTCCCTCAGTATACCTGAGAAGATTTATGACTGTCGACTCTGAGGAAACCAGCGACCATCGTGTCGCATCATCCTATCAATTATTGTTATTTATCAAAAACTAAAAATACAAGTAAACGTACAGGTGAAAGAAAATCCTTATTTAGCATGCCGAATTTCTTGAAATTTGTAATACTGTTCTCGGCCCGGCGGAAAGTCTGCGACCCAGCATTGGGGCGCAGACCACCGGTTGGGGAACACTGACTTGGAACACATCGCTAGTTAAATTTTCGTCAAATAAAAAAAACATTGAGCTTAATTCACTGAAATCTTTGGTTTTGTAACAGCTCCTTCATCAAATTGTCTTCAATTATGTGTATAGAGTCACTTCACTTAACATATTATTAAGAAAATAAGTAATATAGGATCTAGGTTGTGTTAATTGTACTTACGCCTCCTCACTCTACTTCCAACTTCATCCCCACTGTAAATTTCATCAGCTGACAAATCGCAAGCGCCCACTGACAATCGTACATCAAACATCGATCGTTCTTTAGAACTAATTATGGGCTTGGAATTGTCCTTATCAAAACAGCAAACAACTGATGAATGTCCAATGAACGAGCAGATCTATACAAATTACAAAGAGGTAAATAAATAGCGGCTTTATAAAAACTCCAGAAAGAAATACTATAATGTTTAGTTATTCGTTTTAGCTATTACTTAGTATTAAAACTGAATCACACTTGCACATTTGAGGAAACTTAAAAATTTGATGAGCCATTTTCTTAGTTTTCATCCATATGCCTCACTGTACAATAATATAATCATCGAATTAAAACAAAAATAAAAAACACATAGGTAAATAATTAATATAGTTATATTTATTATTAATTACGTGTTTCATTTTTATTTTTTTCATTCAATCACCACGACAGAGCCCAGTGCTATAAAAATAGTTTGGTTATATAAAAACAAAGGTGAATATTTATTAAAAGTCGTGCAGCATCTGACACATCTGTCAATTTGAAGCCCAGTTCAATAGGTTGAAATATGAGATATGAAACTACAGTGGTCTTTACAGTTTCAAATGAAGTATGTCACATACCTGTGGCCAGATGCCTCTCCGCAGACCGTTTATAGCACAAACACATCCTTCTAGTCGGCGACACTTACCTGGGGTTCCGTCAAATTCATCATAACAGTCGTCACCTTGAATAAAAGTATTTCAGTTGTTTACAATAACGCTCAGTTCTGACAGATCCTCGAACCCCGTAAATCAATAGTATAAAAAAACCTAAACCTCTTTCAGTAAATAGCATTGTCCCTTTTGGCTTTCGACGCAGGTTGCCAGAATTCAAGTGTCATTGTTTCAGGGGCATCTTTTTCAACCATATTTGCTCCCTATCTAGAGAATATGGGAACCCATGGTGCCTCCATAATCCCCTGTCACCCGCAAATCGCTTTACTTCCTCCCATGAAATACCAGAGTCCTTCAGCTCCACCGAGTACATCCTGCAGATAGTACCCGATGGTCGTCCAGGACGCCATAATCCCACCAGTCGGGATTGAGGCTCTCCAGAGGCATCTCTAGCACGTTACCCTGCCAGTTCCACGGCTCTGCTGGTACATTCCGTAATGCATCTTAAGTGCACGTATTTTTTAAAAAATTCATTGTTGATCGTTATTAATTATGAGCCATACAAAGAGCACGGTGTCCTATGGAAAGCGAATGGAACTGAATTCATAAACTGATTCTCTTATTATTTTGTTTCCTGCACACTAGAGTGCATGCAACCACCTCTTGAGAAATTTCTCCTCTGACATTTCTGGCAAAAAATTGAAACACAAATAACATTGTTACGCGAATAATGTTCGAAATTAAGTTTTTCTGATTCCCCATAAACAAACTTTGAAAGGAAACTAATGAAAAAGAAATTTATTATCAGCTTACCTTCTTCTATGCCTTGGGAATTTATGTAATTTATAACCAAAAATAGAAAGAAAAGTACTTTTGTGGATTTGTTCATATTTACTTATTACACTGTCTTAGCATTGAAATAATAAGAACTAATGAATATTTTTACTTCCCGTTATATGGAATATCATTATCAAACCTCATTATACAAACATGTTTTCATTACAAACTGGGCCAAATTAGACTTCTTATAAATAAGGCCTAAGGCAGGCACATTACACCCATGGAAAAGTATTTATTAGTTCTTTTTGTATAACTCGACTATAAGATAGGACAATATGCAGTACTATCTAGAGCAGCGATTTCCAACCTTTGTGCTACAGCTCTTCACCTAAGAAAAAATTGTTTAAAAAGTTTTCCTATAACATTGAGTTTGCCGCAACCCAATTTGTTTTATTACTTTGAATTGTCTACTCATTTTTAAAAATGCCGCAATGAAAACAGCATATTTTGGCAATGAGTCACAAATTAGACGAAAGAAAAAATTATGAATGGAATATAATTTGCATTGATTCTGTATATATAACAATTTTTATTTGTTTCTTACCTACTTACAGAACTTTCTAATCATTTTAAAAAATGCCGCCCCCTAAAAAGTGCGGCCCGTCCCCTCGCTACGCCAGTGCATATACGTACATTTATTTTTATATTAAATTATTTTTAATCATTTAATATAAAAAATAAATATCTAACTAATATATAATAAACTGCACCTATCGCATCCAAATTTAATGCAAGGGTTGTTGTTTATTGGTACAAAGTTTATCAAAACTTGGGGGCAATGTGGAGAGTGTGATTCGTACCTCTTTTTGGACTACTAACCTGGCTCGATCAGGAGAGCACACAGGATTCTTTTATGGGTGGCCCAGCTGACATAAGACTTTTGTTTAAATTCTGAATCAATATTTTTTTGTGTTTTTTACGAATTCAGCAAATCGCTACGTCTAGCACATAACCCGACATCTATCAACATCAAAGCTCTTTTATATTTCCTATCATAAGTTCTACCTTTCACTCATGCTTAAGATACCGATTATAAGTAAAAATTACATTAAAGTAAAAAAAAAAACAAGTTTACTGTTTACATATAGTTTCCTTCGCTGTTCACAGAAAGGTTTGGGGTCGCAACCCATGGTTTGGAACCATGGAGAGTTTTGTAACATTGTCAAATAACCAGTATCTGCGGAAACGAGTCACCTACTATTTCAGCACCAAAAGTCAATGAAAACTTGTCAAAACTACAATATTTTGACCTTGCTTGGGATAGCTTAAGCAATGTTCCGTTGTTGGTGACCGCTTCATTACAAGAAGTCATAAAACAAGTATAAATATATACAAAGCCTTTCTGTATTACGTTTGGCGAGGTGAAATGACGGAGAAAAAAATATAAATAATTTCAAATCCTAAGGGCAGTCTGGACCGGACCTACTAAACCTGTGGGCGCCCATGGGTTCGATATTCGGTTTTCGGCGTAATAATGCTATTTTTTACACCGAAAAGTATGAAATTTTGGTATATATATATAAATAATTACAGGGCCTGTAGCTGGGTAGTAAATGTCATTGGCTTCGGTTACAGTGCTCACAGACTTACAATTAATAAATATCTGGTTCATGTTGTTGTAGCGCACACAATAGTTTGGTATTTTTTGAAAATAGACAGCTAATAAATAATACATTTTCTGTATTCTTTTTGTTTCAGATAAGAAAAGTAAAAGCATATTAGCCAGTGTAGGTCTGAAACACGTCTATCTACTCCCCTCAAGGCAAAGATACTCCTTGGAATAGGAACAAAGCAATGTCCATAAAACTTGGTTTAAATATCCGTGAATACTTAACTTTCTTCTCATTCTGAGTCATCTAATTTAAGTGAATCGTGCATTTTTAATACTGGTCTCTTTTGGGTTTATGAGAGCGTAGAGTGAAAATGTTTCGACAGACAAACAGGTCTAACATTATTTTTCTCGCATTCTGTTTCGTACATCTAGAGCATTATAATCATGTTAAGTGAGCATCCAAAGACTTACGACTAGATTGTCTACAATAATGGGACTCAGCTTATGAAAAAAATATTCTTTTAATCAAATCTTCCTTGGTGCAAAATCATCTTATTGTGGGGAGTGCAGTGCGTCTTCCTGTGTCGTCTCTCTTGATAAATCACTAAGAATTGTCAGCGTCAATTTATTGTCAATCGCAATTTTATGACTGCTGCTTCTAACTAGTGCATAGGAAAAGTCATGACACGCTTCAATTTCATTGTTTTTAAGTGAAAAAATACTTTAATAATAAATTTAAGAGAATTAGTTATACCTCTAAAATCGTATTTTTTTATCTTCCAGCAATATGATTAAATATAAATTGTCTTTCATCAATGGAAGTGTTTCCATAAATAATTATCTATTTCTAATCTTCAACATTCAGTTATAAGGGAACAGCGATGCATGGATTTTATTTTATACAAACATTGGATGACTTGGTATTTCAACGCCTTTATTATTGATGTATGAAATCCTTTCAATCAGTTATCTTTATGAATATTCTTTACTCCGAGCATTAATTTTTTCTTTTTAGTAGTTAACTGGCTAAATACAATGTTTCTTCACGATAATTAATGTTAATATAATTAAATTATTATCATACTACAGTAATCTCCAATAAAATTTCTCTGTAGATAATTTTCACTTATTTTTTAAAAAATAAAACACAATTTGTTTGTACTACTTCCACATATTTATAATGATCAGGACCGGTTTCGCTCATCACGAAACCGGTCCTGATCATTATAAATATGTGGAAGTAGTACAAACAAATTGTGTTTTATTTTTTAAAATATAATGTCTTTCCACCAAGAATTGACAGTTAACACCTTAAAAGTAATTTCACTTATTTGTTCAAATACTTCAATCCAACTTTTATTCATTTTTTTTTTTTAAATAAAACAATTCATTTGTACTACTTCCACATATTTATAATGATCAGGACCGGTTTCGCTCATCACGAGCATTATCAACTGAGTTCATCAGTCAATGTTTAGCCTGGCCCGTGCACTTTGAACTTTGAAAAAATTGTTTTCAGGTTGGTTCTTCTGTTAGATATCAAACATGGCGGAGGATTGTGACATCTGTAGACAAGTATGCGACATGTCATCGTTAAACTGTTTTTCGATGTTTCCTTTCGTGATTCACGAATATTTTCCATATATTTAGGTTCATGAAGGATTATTCTACCCTAAAACATATCATTTTGTGTATTTTTTGAGAAAAATATCATTTTTAGGCCTTGTCCCGACTATCCGATATTTACCTGCATATTTGTAGGCAGGCAATTGTCCCGGCAATGTAAAATAAAATATTGCAGGCTAGAGGCTTATTATATTATTGCAGACTATAAAGCTCATTAGCATTAATGTGAAGCATGTTTTTCCATTTAGTCATTCATTAACAATGGAATAAATAAGATGGTTTGAAATAAAACAAATGTATCCAAATTTGTATTTTTAATAAATTCACTAAGTCAAACATTAAAAATTCAATTAGCAGTCTGTTATATATTTCCACTCGATCTTTATAACTCTACGGGTTTAATAAAAAAAAACCAACAATTGTATATTTGATGTACAAAAATTTTTCAATTCAATTTTGAATATTATGAAGACCTATGACGCATCACCGATCAAAATATTTTATTGGCATCTCTAAACAATAAAAATTGATACAATCGAGGATCCTTTAGTGGTGACACACGACAGACTCGCCAAATTCTATTACACATACACACTCGCATATTGCGAGTATAGCGGAAATAAAAATTAACCGCTTAATAAAAACTTATTGTTTTCATTTTTTTCTAAATATTAACTTGCATGTGATACAAAAAAAAATGAATAATAACCCAGAGTTGCCAAAGTGCCTTTCGACTGTTACAAGAGATGTTATAATCGAAAGGTGAATATAACCACGGGTGATAGTTTTGAGATAATTGTGTTCTGCCATTATTTTACAGAGAATTTTTCTATGAATATCTGTTGAAAAATATGAATTTATCAATAAAAATTTCACATTCGAGCCAAAATAAACAATTTTTAACAACTTTTTAAATGTAAAAATAAATTTAGCAACCCTAAATGTATGTGCAAAAACAATAAAAATCTTTACGTATAAGAGCTATAATAGTGTTTAAAATAAATCTAATATTCTAGCAAAAAGTAGAACCTTCATTTTGCAAAAATTAGACATTACCGAGTCAAATGTGAAGTTACATTACCATTATTTTAAATTTAAATATCCGAGAAAAATAAAATACACACGTCTCTCGTATATTATAAAATAATTAACCATTTATAGATGTCAACCTTAACTTTACTTGAATTTTCATTGAAAATGTCCACAGTATGACAATTTAAAGAAACCACAATAGGAAATCTTATTTAAATGTTAATTTTATTCAAAATTATTTAACCATGTAAATGAGACTATTCTATGTTTCAGAAGTCATTCTTCGGAAGAATTGATCTACCTTCATCACAATAATAATATAATGCTAGCGATGTATTAAATAATAACTGTATTATATAAATCAAACCCAATACATACATATACCAATGAATGTAGTTTGACTCAAAGAATGTCAATTGAATAATATGCAAGTTTTACATCATGAATACGATAGATTTCAAAGTATTATTTTTAATTACAATATTTCAATACTTAACCCTTCGTGGACGGATGTATTATTATTGCTGTTAAAGTAATATGCAGCAATATACCAGGTATTTTTCCATTAGTATATTTACTATGCGGTTCCATCGGAAACAGACTAGGATTTTTTTTTAATCAACCCTCTGTTATTGAGACACTAAGGGTTAAAGTCAAATAGTTTATAATCTTAATACTGAATCTCATCTGTACGTCGTATTAATGATTCCTTTTAAAGCAAGTGTTTTTCTAGCGAAACTAACAAAAGCCAAACGCATTGAATGTGTGTTGCATTTCACACAGTAATGTGTCATTCAAACCTAACACATATTATTCTTTATAGACTAATCCAAGAAAATATTTAAAAAGATGAATATTTAAGCCACAGTGCTAGACTTCAGAATATTGTTGAGATACTACAAATACTTTTATAAATCTTTCAGAGCCATTTTAAGAGTTGAACGACTGGCTTTAAGCATATTCATTATTGTCAATTATGAATAGTAAAATAAAATGAATGTTCAGTTCATCAACGCAGCTTAAATTTTTGCATACATAACTCCTCTTACCCTTTCCTATGTATGCGTCGAAAATATCCTGATTTGTAAATAAAGAAAATATAGTACGCGCAGCACAGATTCTTTGAATAAAAATTAACTTCAACCATTGAATAGTACATGCTTTACAACAATTTATCTCCTAATTGTTATGTCGGTATTCAAAGCATCAAATATATTTAATATTAATGAGTAGCAATATTTACAATAAGAAAAGATCATTTATCTTATCGTTTTACTTGCCTTTAACAACAATTTTACAAATTATGAACTAATTTTGTGTCAATTTTGACAATTTATGTCAGAAAATAATGCATAGATCAACAAAACATATTAGTCAACACGGTGCAGTAGAATTGAGTGGCTACAAAGAATTTCAAAGTAGAAGGCACACTAAAATCAAAAATGCATGATAAAGACTTACATTTACAACAGTTCGACTCATCCTACATTTATTGCAATAAGGATGATAGTTAAAATGATTTATACGATTAATTATGATGCGAGATTGTTGCCAATATACCTTACGAGAGACATCAGTAATATTATGATGCCTTCAGGGGATAGCACGGTAATATGCTGAATAAGAACACCAAATGAATTCAATTTATATTCCAATACCAAAGATGGCAATACGTTAATAATAATATATTAATTGGATAAATTTTTCTTCAGACTATATATATATATATATATACACATATATATATAGAAACAATATCCTCAAATATTTGCAATATGATAATTAACGATAGCAATATTGTGTTAAAATCATTGTGTGATTTATTTGGCGGACCTCCGCGAGGGCTCAGACGCAGTCGGGGGCGGCGGAGGACCTCTCTTTTCCAACTCTTCCAGGTACGTCATCAACATCTGCTTTCGCTCGTCGGCCAAGTGATCTAGGATAAGGTACCTAAAAAGAATCAAACCGCACGTAAGATATTTTTGATTCATCGTCTGTCATAATGAGCAGAAAATAGAATGTTGACCTCGCCGTCTAATTCACAATGGCAACTGTCATTATTTGGATAGATATAAGCAAAAGGGAACCATCTGACGTTTTTAGGTATTATGAATGGGAACTGGTCAGAAAAAGTTCAAAATTCGATATGCTTAATAGTTCCAAATTGGATTCGGGCTAGTTTTCATTCTATTTACATTATTTCCCTTTTGCTTCACAAACAAAATATATTAAAACGTCATATTTTCTGTCACGATAAAAGAACCAACTGCAAAGTATCTGTTATGAATAACAAGTCATGTAAGGATCCACAGTATTTTGCTGAGAAGAAACACGTACACGTTGATTTTAATCATGAGCAGGAATAAAAATATTATAACATATTGTTTATCAAGGTAACTTTATAAAATAAAATATTTCATTATAATCCGTAACTATTCAGAGTATTCAAAACATAAGAATGTTTATTTGCACTTGGTTCCCTAATGATAAATACATTATTCATAGCTTAGCATATTGAAGGGAATAATGTAAAAGGGAACCTATTGTCAGGAAAGGGACAGTCTGAAGATGCTTCTTAAAGAGGCGAAACGCCTCATGTTGGTGATAAAACAAGTAGAATAACTAAGCTATCAATTTTAATTCTATATTAAAAATGAACTTCCACAAAGTTACCGCCGAACCCATAGAAAATAGGGAACCAACTGTTGGTTCCATTATGCAAAATGGTTGCAACTGCTGTCTGTATGTAAATTGTCATAAAATAAAAAGAAACCAACTGAATTATTGATTAATATCTTAAAATCTATGAATGTTTTATATATTTTTTAAGTAGTAATAGAGTTATGTTAATAATAGCCATAATATTCAATAGTTTTCACATTCACAAAATTAACCAAAAGCTTTTAAAAACATGTGCAAACTTTGAGGTATAATATCTCCATTTGGCAAATTTGCAGTTGGTTCTCATATGTTTATCTCTATCCATTTATGGGTAAGCATGCTGACAATAATGGTTTTTAATCCCAGCTGTATATCAATACAGCTGCGATACAGATGACTACATCTTTAGAGGAATGAGCGAGGAAAAAGAAATCGCAGTTTATCAATTTCCTAATCAATTCAGACACAGTCAACTGACCTAGCATCTTGACTGAGGATGCCTTCAAGCTCGGCTAAATGCGACGGCTGTTCTTTGGTGGTAGCCAAAGACCTGTGAGTCAACGCTCTGGTCTCTTGAAGGAGCGCTCGCAGCTGAAGGCGGGCTACCGATGTTTTGTCACGTATATACTCGCTGAATTCTCTTTCTCCCTGAAGGAACAAAACATATTAATAATGAAACATTTCTCACCCTATAAAAAACAAAATAAAAAAGGTAGCTCCTAAAAGTGTTACCGCCAAATAATTTTAACTAACATTAATAAAAAAATATCACCCTCGGTACCTTATCAGAACTGGACAGTTTAGAATATCTCGGATCCTCTTTGACCAGTTTTCTGATGTCCCTCCAAACGCTGGTGAGCGATATCTTTCCTCCGCCCAGTTCATCTAGCATCTCACGGAACTTGTCACGGCGTTTTAGAGTTAGAGAACTCGTATGAGACACGAAAAGACGTTCCTGGAATAAGTTAAACAGATTAAATCTATTCAATAACAATTCATGCATGTGAGGTGGAATAGATGTTCATCGAATATTCATATTTAGAGAGTACATGATATTAGACAAAATACAAATAGTTCTATATAGAAAAAAAAAGTTAAAGTTTAAAATGATAAACCAAATTTCAAATGTTGAATTAACAAAATGAATGAGATAATTATTGATATCAAATGCAAATACCAAATTATGAGCATATACAATCACAAAATGATCTTATTACTTTGCCAGGTTATGTTGAAAAATGCTTTTCATATGGTATCATATTTATTCGGTGATATTTTATACCTTATCCTCTTTGGAGAGAAGATCGGCCAAGGGCCATCTGTGATCTTTCTTCAACTGTTTTTTAGCATCACGCCACGATAGCTCCGGATTCCTCACCAGATCAGCCAAGAGAGCATTGAAATGCTACAAATAAAACTAATTATTATCGATCGTGTTGGTATTAATAACAAATTAAAAGTAAGAGTGTTAATAAAAATACCTGAACAGCTTCTTCTCGCTTATGGAATTCCCTTTCCTTGTCGCGATCCCTGAGAGAAGTGGCGAGTGCCCTCTGCACTTCTCTCTCGCGCTCCTTGATGGACGCTTCAGTTCTCGCCGCTTTGTCTCTTGCAGCTTTCTCAGAAACGCCGTCCTCCTCTTCCTCCATTTCTTCTTCATTCTGCTGATAAAAATGATTTCTATTAATTGGACACGTTAACACAAATGACTCACAGGTTATTAAAAGAAAATTAAATTAAAATACAGTACTTGCCTATCTTAGGGTTTATATTACCATAAAGTCACTCCCTGTGATGCGTTTCACTTTATAAAAAATATAATTGATTCAATAGCTGCTCTAAGCATAATATAGAATAAGGTGATTATTACAATAAAGTCACAATTCTACTTGAAGACATTACCAAATTTTGGCTGTTACTGTAGCAGGTAGAGTCAAGTGATACCTGCCCTGCCGAGAAGAATCATCAAAGTGATATGTGTGATATGACAGGTTTTGACAAACTAGATTATTTAACTTACATCACTTTCTTTGCCGCTATCTTTCCTATCTCTTCCTTTAGACTTGGAGTCCCGGTCCCTGTCCCTCTCCTTATCTCTGTCTTTGTCCTTTTCCCTCTCTTTATCTGTGTCCTTGTCTTCCCTGTCTCGTTCCTTGTCTCTCTTGTCTTTCTTGCTGCTACGGGATTCACGATCTGGCAATATAATTAAAACTTTACACCTGAATAGTTTTTGTTACACATTCTGTAGGTTCGAGCAAAGTAGATAACCATTGTGAAACATGAAGCGTAGAATACGAGTTAAGTTGACAACGGGTTACACTGTAGCAGATGACCCTCGTAGCGATCGAGATGTATGTACCTGACAATGTATCAAATGATCTGAGGGTTAAAACCGTAGAGCCGTGTCAGTGGACAACTGATCAAACAGCGGAGGCAGTGCTCCGTCCAGCAGAGATGGATAATTGAAAGGAAATCACACAAAAATATAGAGTGCAGTTCTTTGTCATTTCTCAATGTAATTTGCTGTATTTATTTTGGCAAATAAAAACCACCGGTTTCCACAGATGTCACGAGGGACATGTCCCATTGCATACATTATATATCGTTTCTTTAACTCACCCTTGTCCTTTTCCTTTCTGCGCTCCTCTTTCAAAGTCTTCACATAGTCTCTGAAGTAGTCTTCTCGTATTGCCGACCCATCTACAGCTTTGTACCTGGGATCCGAGTCGAACCGCTTCTTCACTTCCGACCAGCGGGAGTGCCTGTCTACTTCCTTGCACTCCTTCAGCAAGGCCAAGAAATCTTTCTTCACCTGACGGTTCCGTCCATGTATTCATATCATGGCATCCATTTGTTTATATTCAAATTGTCGATTGATAGGACGATCGGAACGAGGTTGGAAAAAGAAAAGAAACGTAAATTAGACACAGAAATATTAATATCCCGAAGCAGTTTTGATGGTCGACGTTTAAACCAGCTATTTGATGTTTAAACAAATGATTTTGTTTCCCATATTCTTTCTCACATTTTGTGGATACAGAACTCTTTCTGCGAGCTCAATTTTTTCAAAAAAAGGTTATTCCTTACAGAATATTTAAAAAAAAAATCATTTGTTTTTACTGCAGTCAACACTGCATCCAAACATCAAGATGATGCTAGAACAAACTGTAGGTAATTCTGCAAATAAGTCAATTATTATTTGTTCGTTATGTCTGAAAAACTGCTAGAAAAGTTTTACAAGTCCTGAAAGAATCCTGAAATATTATTGTGAGAAAATTTTATTACCTTCTGAAATAAAAGTCATTAGGGTTAATAATATTTTCCAATAGATTAATGGTGTAGTAAAAAGACAAATGATATCCTCCAATATTGCAGTATATAAGAAAAGATTTCACAGTATTGCTAAAATTACAACTTTAGTTATTTAACGTGTACAAAATTCACAATTTGCTTTAAAGCAGTTTCTGTGCAATATTGAAGAAATATCGGTGTATTTTCACTGACTAATATGAATTGATTTTATTTCTATAACAAATTTCACAAAAAAAATTAACAAAAATATTCGATAAAATAAAACAAATGACATTTGAGCACAATGATTTGTGAAAACAATAATTATTTTGATTGTTAAGATTTGACAGATTCCTTTAATATTCTAACAAAAGATAGATAAACTTTGTGTAACTAAACTTGATCACATTATGGAAACACAAATAAGCGAGATGTCAATAGGACAGTGTGCCCCGGTCGGAAGCAAAATATATACAAAGCCTGCAACACAGGCATCGCTGATAATCCACAATGCAAGAATGCATGTAATTGTATGAATGGCATTCGCGACATTCAATATAAAGATTGAATCAAATTTACCCATCAGCTGTAAAAGCAATGGTATTATCACGGTATGCAAACTTTATTCATTGCGAAGTCGTTTACTCGATCACGGCAATATCAGTAAGTTTGTATCCCTAGCGATTTCTGTTTGCGACCGACCGAAGGGGTTCATTCATTCCATAATGCAATGATTTCTCACAAATAATTGGTTTTCCAGGGGGATTGATGGTGAATTGAGTCGCTGAGTCGCTAAACACGCTCCTGGCAATTTTTCAATGAATGAGTTTTTAATCTTAGTATGTGCTCTATCGATAAATCTACCAATTTTTCCCGTCGCAAGTCTAAAATTTCTTCCTATTTCGTCCCACATTCGAAATTCAAAATTTTTCCAAAATTAAAAAGGTCATTTTTTTACACGATCTCAATCCTCATTTTAGACGGTCGACGCGCTCCGAGAAAATATCAGAGTAAAAGAATATTCTACTTTTCATTCTACACTGGAAGACACAAAATAACTTAAATTATACTTAAAACTATCATACTGCCCATAACAGTTTTTCGTGTTTTACTCAAAACTCTAAAAACATTCGGGAGAGTGTTTAGCGACTCAGCGACTCAATTATTATTTGTGTGAATTGTTTATTTGTCAAAGGAGAAAACTAATGTAATCAAGAGTTTACAAGCCGTTTCCTAAATAGCAATATTTGATTCCTCATTTTCTCAATTACAATTTTCTAATGTGTCTGTTGGTTTGCAAGATGTATGTATTTAGTCAAAGTAGAATAAAACTAATTCATCGCTGGTAATTTCATTCATCCACTCGCCCGTAGAACGCTCGGCTGCCATGCTTATTTCCTTGCTTAATTTATGATTTCACTTCAAATTAAACTATGGTATGTGACTTGAAAAATGTGTAAGCGGACTGCTGAGCTTTCACGAAGATCGGTGGTAATTTAAGAATATATTATTCCTGCTGAACGATAAATTTGTCACATGAATGAAATTGTTTATATAATAGAGTTTCAAAGTAAGTTTTTTACTTTTATGTGATGCATGATTATTTATTTCACTTAACTTACGACTATCATTTTAAAATATATTTCCCAGCAAACAGACAGTATCACTTTTTTTAATAAATATTTCTAATATTCTTATATTGATAATTGAATATAAGCTAAAACAATCACTTAACTTTTTGAATAACAATAAAACAAAATTTTGTTATTCTATAGTGTTTCAAAACTGATACCTTCTGCTACATTTGAGGATAAAGCCATGATAATAGAATGGCTCGACTAGCAATTTCTTATATTGTAAAAATTATCTTTCATTGAACATTTGATTTTTAACTAATATTTAAAATTGACTTCATACAAACTATTTACATGTTAAATTTATTATAATTTTTAAGAATGAAATATTATTATAATGCATCCCACAAATGGAACAGAGCTTATTTGGCAGAAATAATTAATACCATTTGGTCTGGAAACCGTAATTTCACGTTAACAAGTGCTCAAATTCAAAAAAAAATAGGCATCGCCGTACAAAACTGTCTTTTTATTTTCAACATCATCTTTATAATCTCGAGAAAGAGAAAAAAAACCTGACATTTGGACAATTTATCAAAACTTGCATTGTCAAAAACAAGTTTTTTAAATATTTACAGAACTTCTCGCTACTCTTCATAATGACATATTTATAATTTTTAATATGAAATATTATAAAAAAAAAAATTTTTAATAGTAGCTGCAAACATGACATTATTCATATAAATTTATTAACACATTCATTTCTTGGCTCTCATTAAAATGGTTAAATACATAATTAGTCTTTAGGCTTTATTTGTACTTTATCCATGATCTTGTACGATAAATACTTAGCTTAAGTGCGAGCAGTATGGAAAATTACCATTTTACAGATATGTAAGTTAGCCCATATACCTCTATCAAAGATTTTTATAAAAAAATCATAGTTAATAAATAAGTGTTTATTAAATAGTGCAATGAACAAAATACTTTCATAGAATCCAAAAAATTGGCTGTGAAACATTTTTGTTAAAAAATAATTTATGAATTTTGGCATGTTTGCACTGAGTATCTGTAATAACCCTATCGTATATCATATGTGAGAAGAATTTATTACTCGGACATCTTTTTCGATTATAATTATATTTTATTTTTAAGAGAATAGAAAAGGGAATTGATAATTTAGAACAGTGACTGTGATCAAAAATTAGCTGGCTTATAGCACATTTCGTAATGTAAAATTCAATAAAAGTGAGAATTAAAAAAAACTTTGTGAGCGATAATTATTTCAATTTGAGAAAATAATTAATCATACAAAATTGAATGTAAGATGATGTTGATATATTCAAAATAAAATGACATCCAGAAGAATTGTCGATGAAAAGCAAATCAACACTCGGGATGTGAATTCATATTTTTCACAACATTTTAACTGTAATAGACCAGAACATGGCGCAAAAGGTATCTGCTGATTGGGAACATGGGAGAAATAGCCCAATCAATTTCATTACATAAGCCGCCTACATTATATGACAAATCTAAATTGTATACTTTTATATCACAATTCATTTCTTACCAATAGAATCAGAAGTGAATTATTAACATTTATAACAATTAATATCTATTGCACAAAAAACTAAGTACTTCAATTTATTACTTATCCCCATTTACCTTTAGCGATCATTTTCTTAATACAATCATCTTATATTCAACCTCATATGATACATCAGTGGGTTACTGCCAAAAGTTAGTAACTGCAATTTTACTGCAAAAACATTTTGTAAGAAAAAATATTCTGACCGCGAAACAAGATGATGTTATGTTCTTTTAATGTGAAAGAGCCGAGTGCGACTTCTGCAGGCTCAATTTATTTACTTATGGCTTTAAAATGCTAGACTGACTAAAAATAGCGTATAGGACATGCACATTTCTTTTAATTTTAAAACTCGTGTAAAATGTTAATAAACTATATTGGTGAACTGTCTCCTTGTTTATGGCAAAAGTTCATGATAAAAAATGTAATAAAACTATCGAAGTACCCATTACAAACCTTTTACATTTATTATAAACAAAAAAAAAAAAGTTTCCGCCAGTTATCGACTAATGGCAGTACTTTTCCAATGTTTTAGGTGAATGGAAAGAAAGTTACAATATCCAGAGTAAATTTCTGATCACAATTCACCCGAATAATAATGTTAACATAAGACCACCGAAAAAAAATTAAAAAGATTACACATATCGTACGTATTTCTAATCTCGGAGGGGAAGATGGACGCCACTTTCGAAGTCTGCTAACCAGCAGGCGGATGACGACGGTCTCGGTTGCATAGATTCACGAGAGATGCTGCATCGCCCCGCAGATCACTAAGCGGCTCTGGCATGAATCATCGGATTACGGCGGGGAACCTATCATTTCTTGTAGTGTTACATTCATGTGTTCTATTTAGGCATTATAAGTTCACAACTGTGCAGGCAACAATTCAGACATGCATATTTGGGTGGGAGTCCAATAAATAAAAGTCAATATTACAATTTACCCATTTAATTTGATTACTACACTAAAAAAGATCATTGAATATGTTTGTTATGCCCTTATGCAGTTTCTTTGATTTGCTTACTATATTGTGAATATATATATTTTTTTTAAATCACAGCCAACTGGGGTTGCAAATTTTTTCATTCATAGTACTTTGGTAAGAAAATTGCAAATATTGGTATACTGTTAATTTACAAGCAATTTACGTTTTCAAACAACCTGCATTCCAATGTTAAAAATAAGATGAGAAAATATGAATAACTGTAGCCAAGCAATGTAATTAAATATTTTGACTTCAAAAATATTGGGGAGAAATTATTTTATCCCTCAGCCAGTTTACCATTATTTAAATTCCTATATCCAGTTACATAAACAAAGGAGTCACAAATAGCCCCGCAATAAATTATTTATGATATCGTTTATGACCCGATAATCTACTTGGAGATAATGTATAACGATTTGTTTACATTTAAATGACATCCATGGGAAATCTGCAGAATACAATATAAACAAGACGTAAAATGCAAGTATATAAAACATAATAATTTTGCAGTCATGGGGAGACTGAAACTCCCCAAACTGAAACCGATGGACATTCTAATGGCAGTCGCAACGGAAAAAATCAAACGCGGTCCTTGTCATACTATGGCATCATAAATTGAAGTAACTAATGAAAATATATATCGCTCGTATCTCTCTAAAATGCCCTTAACTCCTTCATCCGCAATTTCACACTATTTAAGGTGATCTTTGTTGCAGTGACTTTCTAACTATACATTTATGTGGTAGTACATATGTTAGTTTTCCAAAAACATCATTTTCACAACATCTAATTCAGCAATACACCACATAAACACTCTAGATGATCGCAGAACTCGCTTCGGTTAGTAAAAGTAGCGTGTGCAATTTTTGGATCATCGGCTTCAGTGTCCAGAGGCGTATGAGATGAATACTGTAAAGCTAAACAATAACCATTCCAATCCATTCACTAATCGAATCAGACAGGATTGTCGCTAATCGGTTTCAATTCATAGTAAAAAAGTATCTTTTAAAACAACCTCTGAAATAAAGTGCAACATTGTAAATTACAATAAACGGAAAGTCAACATATATAATCAATAGACCGATAAAAATTCACTGGATACATCGGTCCGATAAACATGAATGATCATGAATAGGTTTCGAAAAATATATACCGCCTGCCAGCAGAGTAGCTAATATTTCATATAATAAAAGAATATAATACCTTTCCACCAAGAATTAACATTTTAAAAGTGATCTTGTAAATGTTTTGTGATTGATTTCACTTATCATTCTCGATCACTATAGTTTTTAAAACTGAAAAAAGGCTAAGAAATTATATTTTAAAAGAATTTCTTTCAAATACTAAATGTATCTCTTTCAAATCAAAACAGAGATAATGCATATCTGTTTCAAAAATTACACGTATTGAGTGCCTGAATGCTGCATCTAAAAGCTGAAATTAATACATTTATTTTCTTTTCATACACTTTTCAAATTCAAATATTTCCGATGAAAAAAGCCTGCCAGAAAACGCCAATTCCTGCAGAAATATGTATTTGAAGCCCAGCTTCAGCACATTCTTTAATGAAAGGAAAAGGCAAACGGCCATTCTTTCTTTTCTTACCTCCAAATCAAAAACAGTACAAAACAGGTGAAGAATTGGATTAAGTGATTAACTCATGTGGAGTGCATACTATTGTAAAAATTATTACTTTCACATAATTTGCACTACTAAAATCCAAAGTGCAAAATTCTAAATGAACACAACCTAGTTACATGTATGAAGAAAAATTTGAATGTTGAAAATATATTTAATGAAAACTCAGTATAATACAAATAATAAAATTAATCAATTAATAATCAGGAACAATTGTATAAGCTAGAAAGTATTGGCACGCTGATGTGATAATATAATTAAATATGGTTACTTGTTAACCCTTTTAATCCTACCCTAATTAGAATTGTATCAGGTGGGGCCGATAGATCGGCCCCATAGGATTAAAAGAGTTAACCTAAAATGGTCTTGATTAATAAATAAATTGCAATTCTCTCACAGTGCAAATTTACAAATCACTACCAAAAAGTCATACAAAAAGAATGAAGAGGCATCATAATATTTTCGGAAGTAAGCAGCATCTATAAAAAAAAATATCGAATGGTATTCCGGTTGCCTTTGTAAACCTGTGAAAAAATCATTGCTATATCGACAGCTAAATCAGAAATGTAACATTACCTGATCGCGCTTCAAGGCTTTCTCCTCTTTCTCCCTCTTGCGCACCTCCACGACGTATTCATTGAAGAGTCCCTCCCGCTCTCTCTGCTTGTCGACACCTTTGAAGCGCTCCTCCTTTCCATACTTGGCAGCAAAATCAGAGAATGAAGACCTGCAACAATGGGATAAATTATATATTATAAAAATGGTTTAAATATTCATAAAAATATATCTGACTTGATCATACTTTTGCAAAATTCATATTAATAAGATTTCATCATTACATTCTCATTTACAGGTATAATACAAGTTTTAGAGTTTTTAGACATGGATAAAAGATATTTTTTTTAATCTTGTAATTTATTTTAAAAAATAAAACACAATTCATTTGTACTACTTCCATATATTTATAATGATGAGGACCGGCTTCGCTCATCACGAGCATTATCAACTGATAAAAATACAAACATAACAGGCTTATTTATATAAAATTCAGTGTAAAAATGAAGGTATAATAATTTATGTAATTTATGTAAATAACATTGTAAATAAAATAGGGTTTTCTTTGAAATAGTTACCATGGCTGTGTTTATTATTATAAGTATTTTTTCAGGAATTGCATGACAAGGAACAGATATGTGTTCAGATATTATTTATTCATGGAAAGATGGCAATAGGTCTACAATATTGTAGTAAATAATATTATTTGAGAACTGTGACAGTCAACTAGTGCTGTGCATGAGCAATCGCAAAAATAAAGATTATAGTCTCCCACTACCTTTGACTAAGACGCTAAGGACTTTAATCACAGTTTTAAAATAGCAATATGATTAAGTATCAACTTACTTTCCGTGGAGTTTAGCTTCTTCCATTAGGGACCTGAAATCATCTTTGCGTTGACGCAGCCTGTTCCGCTTCTCCTTGCGCTCCTCCTCGGCTCTCTCCCTCACGTACTTGTCGAACACCTACAAAGAACAAAAGCAATATAAAAGTCAGTGAAAGTTCATCGAAATACACTGCCTATCCATCTTTGTTTTTTTTCCTAGCACATGAAGAAGTAACAAACCAATTTACACTTAGAATTGCAATCTGGCACAAACTACTGTTTCATCAGAACAACATCTCTTACGTTGGTTTGTCAGTGTAGAAATTTATTAAGCAACAGTATTTGTAGTACTGTGCTATAAAATCAATTACTTACAAAAATGTGAGATTGGTTTCATAATATTAAATATTATAATTATAATTTCTAAGCATAAAAATATTTTGTTTTTATTTATATGTGCCAATATTTTCATAGCTTACATTAGAAGACACAATAAAATTCAATGGTTTTTCAACTTCAATTAAATAAGTTACAAAAACAGATTTATTCCGTGTTTTTCAGATATATTTTGTTAGACTGTTAAAGTGAAATGATCAATTATAAAAAAATCACTTTGAACAATTTTAAGATTTTTAATTTTTTATATTGCTATAAAAGTCATAACATTATGATGGGTTGGTAATAAGGTTGGTTATTACAAAAAAATACTTTATTCGCTTCATCTGAATAACAATTGGTGACATTTACCACTATTCCGTTGAAACACCCCCAGAACTTGTAACAGATAATGAAACTAAGGTAGCATAGACTCACCTGCTTCCTTTCTTTAGATGTGAGAACCAGATAGCGCGAGTCAAACACAATTTTGTGAAGCTCTTTTTCCCATGTGGAGAATGCAGAAACCTGAAAAATTAAATTGCTTCATTGAATAACCGCCGATCTGCAGTTATTAATGGGTAGAGCATTAAAAAATCAAATCAAGAAATAGTACTACGCAATATGCATACCTCCTTCTCTTTAAGCATTTCCCTAAAGCTCTTGATGCGGATGTCTAAAGGAACCATGGCCCTCTCCCTGGCGGCTCGCACTTCAGCCTCAATGGCGGCTTCCTTGCCCGCATCGATGGTGCCCTGTTTGCGTTCCACAATCGCAGGTGGAACTGGAGCACCGATGACACCCGCCGTAGCTGCATCTTACAATTTTAATAATCAATTAGTCACGTCTACATCTAATCCATTCATCGGCGTGCGGTAGATGTTTCTCTACCTCCATCAATTGCTTATGAGTAAACAAGACAAAAAAAAGCAAACGCCAGTATCTCTCTCACACCCTTCACTTATCATGTGATAAGGCGAGAAAGAGAAAAATTCACAGAATGCGCCTGAAAACAGTATAGCACACATTCTCTTATTCCGCATCGGAGATTAATGCTGTAAGATATTTCAATGTATGAACATAATATTTATTACACACGCTTATCATTAACAGAATGTGAATCATGTACATAAGTAACAAAAATTGTATACATATTTACTTTTTAACTTTAAAATCTGTTTTTTTTACTTGCCTAAATTCTATAAAACCTCATAACTGACAATCATCGTGAATTCAAATTAGTTATTAATATATTTAGAATACAATATGAAGTCAATGAGACATAAAATACCATCTGGAACAATAGAATCTTGAGGCCGCCCTTTCTTAACAGGAGTGGGATGCACCAGCTGAACGGCTTCCACGTCGCTATCTTCATCGGAAGGTGGCGCAGCTCGCTTAGCGACAGCCGGTTGAGATGCAGACGTCAACGAAGCAGAAGTCGGAACACCAGATGTTGCAGTAATATTTCCTGCAGCATTGTTTGCAGCTGAAGCCAAAGACACAGATACCATATGCGAGGCTGCTGTAGCTGCGGCTGCCTGGAGTGTTGGGAAATACAATTGTAAGAGGCTGTCGGTTATCATCATTAACTATAAAACAATTTAAGCGTGAGCCTCCTCAAATTTTCTAATAGATTGCTAGACTGGAGAGTTCAAGCAGATTCTCAGAATACTGTCTAGAAGGGCTTCAGTTTCCTACCTCACGTAGATCTTATAGGATGTAAGATTAAAATTCACATTATTGTCATTCTGCTGTTATGTAACTCAGTATAGCAAGGATGGTTGTTTATTTGGGAAGCATTCTCTGTCTAAATGTATTATGAAATTTAATATTAGCATTGATTTCAGTTCCTCTGTTATTGAATGGACTAGAAAATTAAAAATCGGGTCCTGTGTAGCCTGTGCAAAGAGAGAGGTAAGGACTCACCACTTTCCAATGGAAATTAGTTTAATATGGACAGTGTCATTTGAAACATTACCTACTAAGAAATAATAAACGCCTTACAGTGACATTTCTTGTCATACTATCCAAGGAGTATCAAACGCATACCATCAATAGCCTATAAGTAAAATTCAACTGGATTGCATTGTTCACACAATGAATATCATGGATTTTACAATGTCTATTACAATCGGTTGACACTGACCTGACTATCGGCTAGTGCTTCAGGTGGATTGCTGACCGCTCGGTCTACATCGGCACGGCCAGTGAGCTGCTCAGGTCTCTCCCAGACTGAAGAATGGGCAGTAGGGTTGTAGAAGAAAACCCGCCCGTCACCTGTCCACACCACACACCTGGAAACATAAAAACATTATTACTTCAACTCTGGCAAATTTCGCAAAAAAAAAAAAAAGATTAACAAGCATATAATAAAATTGATAATATAATCAAAAGATTATGAAAAGCCACACCGCTAAAAGGATAAATGAATTTAAAAACAAATTAACAACTGACTGACCATGGAGTTCCTGAAATAGGCGTGCTTGAAACAGGCCTCGATTTATCCATCTGCTTTGCCTGTTGCTCTCTCTCTTTTTCTCTTTCCTTCTCCCGCTCCCTCTCTCGTTGCCTTTCGGCTTCTTCTTCTGCCTGCTTGCGAATCATCTCCATGTCTTGATTCTTGTCTGCACCGTTTGCATCTGTAAAATATACATTTGAATGAGAAATTAAATGAAACTTGTCTATAACAAGTATATAAAATTTTTAAAAAACACCAAAAAACCTTGAGCAGTGTTGATATCTGTGGTCCCGGGGATCGCAACTCCAGCATTGGCTTGGGCGAGTTGTTGAGCAGTCAGATCGACATCCATGCCAACAGCGGGCGGCTGCAGAGCGGGAACAGATCCCGGGGCGACCAGTGACGGTGCTGTTTGATTTGCGGCAACGGCCTGTACCGAAGAAATATAGAATTCCACATTTGAGTCCCAAATTTCGATTTAACAATATTAGAAAATGTAAACAGTATCTTTAAAAACTGTAGAAGCTGAATTAAAAATGATCAAACACAAAAATTACTACACTTGTAATAATGAAATAGTGAACATATTTCGAAACAAGCAAATACTTTCAATTTAAAAAAAAAAATGAAAATCTGGACAATAGCAGTTTTCCCAAACTGTCTTATTCAATATTGTATGACACCTTCATTGAGATGAGATCAGATATGGTTGTTACTCACATTCTCTCATAACTTTTCATCAACTATTTATGCAAATCTCAAGATGAGACAAGAAGCATTATGCTTTACATGAAAATAAATGATGAATATGAACTGACCGCAGAAACAGTGGGCGGAGCTGAGACAGCGACAACAGGTTGTACAGACGATTGATTTGCTAATGGAGGAACTCCGTTACTACCCGGACCTTTCTGGAAAGCTGCAAAGAAAGTAAAACGACATATTTTTAATTGATTTTTAAATTACAAGAATTGTTACTGTTTGAAACGCATTCATGTGCAAATATTAAATTAAAACCGGGTGCACCAACCTTCCAAGTCCTTGAGTGGTTGGGGTTTCTCCCAAACGCTCTCTTGTTTTTTGGCATGGTAATAATAAGTACGGCCATCGGGTGCTCTGTGAGAACTCCATTCGGCAGCTTTGGCTACCAACTCAGGCGGAGGAGCCTAGAAACAAGGTTTTATTTCATTTGAATACTTCTTTCCAATTACTTTAACGCATTAAATATATTATCAGAATGAATACAGTACCTGCTGTGGGGCCCACTGCGGGGGCCAGGATGGAGCCCACTGCGGGAATCCAGGTGGTGGCTGAGCAAACTGAGAACCAACTTCATTGTTCTGAGACACTGGGCCACCTGTTTAAAATAAAAATAAACATTCAAAAAGATATAGAAGTGTCTTACATATAAAAACAATTGTAATAACTGAATTATTACTAATCAGCTAATTGAAATTCGGTGAAATGTGTAGCTTTGACGTAATGCAATATTAGAGTATCAGAATGTCAACAGCCAAACATGTAAATGCTTACATTCGAGAATAATAACGAACCTTGGTTGAACTGTGCTGGAGAATTTTCACTATCCAAATTTCCTTCTTCTTTAAGCTCATCTTCAGATCGGCGCCCTGTAGAAACATTTCATTATTTAATTAAACAAAATATTATTTATTTATCAAATTCATTCATATTAATTATCATTTACTAACCATCCATTTTGTGAGGCATGCCTCCCATGCCCATCTGATTCGGTCCCATTTGTCCTTGATTAGGGCCGCCCATAAATCCTTGATTGGGTCCCATCGGTCCCATTGGGCCCCCAGGGCCCATAGGACCGTTAGGGCCCATGGGGCCGCCAGGTCCCATTTGACCTCCAGGCCCCATCGGTCCCATACCCATGGGTCCACCCGGTCCCATCGGTCCACCCATCGGGCCTCCAGGACCCATTGGTCCCATCGGACCACCGGGCCCCATTGGCCCTCCCATAGGGCCTCCGGGACCCATTGGACCCATCGGTCCCATTGGGCCGCCTGGTCCCATCGGTCCCCCTGGGCCCATGGGCCCACCCATAGGGCCGTTTGGTCCCATAGGTCCATTTGGTCCCATTGCGCCGTTGGGTCCCATTGGCCCATTAGGTCCCATCGGACCATTTTGATTCATCACACCGTTAGGCCCCATCGAAGCAGACATTTGACCTTGCGCCATGGCCTCAACTTCTCCTTGCGTTATGACCTTGCAGTGAGGACCTTCCTGTGGACGAGTCCATGTGGTTTCTCGGTTCCTAGCATGATAGAAATACGATTTTCCTTCTTCAGTTTTAGTTTCCACCCACAACTCTGGCACCGGCTGAAATAAAAAACCAAATTCTAGCTAAAATCGAAAATGTTATATAATAGCATTTCATACTTCAATTGAATACAGACAATTTTAATTTAATCTAGTGTAATATCAAATATCTCACCATATTAGGTGGAGGTCCCATATTGGGTGGACCACCAAAAGGTCCATTAGGTCCCATCATGTGCGGTGGTGGTGGACCTCCAGGTCCCATCATCCCTGGAGGACCATAAGGCCCTGGGCCTCCCATCATACCTGCAGTTAACATACATTATTAAATTCATTATAGTTTTGAAAAATATTTCAATCTATACAACTTAAATAATATTTAATGGAATGGTTGAGTCCTAAAAGTTATGATACCTATAACAATAAGTTACCAAATGATAAGCGCATACCTGGAGGTCCCCATGGCTGATGATCCGGTGGAAATCTTGGTGGATGGCCACCTGGAGGAGGTGCCATGTGACGATGCGGTGGCCGAGGAAAGAATGGCCTAGATCTTGGTCCCGGGGGCCCGCCGGGACCATAACCGCGGCCTCTAAATCTGGCACCAGGACCCATCCATCCAGGTGGCGGTCCTCCACGACCTCTGCCCCTAAAGACAATAAAGAAAATGATGAGAAATTTCAAAAAAAGTAATTCTCTCTATCTGGTGTTTGCTTAAAGAGCTTAGCTGAGCGATCATATGATCAGCGGAAAAATTCTTGACTAGGTCAAATATCATCTGTGGTCAGAAACTTTTTCTATGAAATTTAAAAAAAATTTGGGATTACAGATGACAACAAAGGCATCAGATATTTTGAAATTTATATAACATAGGATAAACTCAAATGAGAATTGTTTTAAAGCCACTCAAAATCAACTCGATCAGAAGAGACAACACAAGCCACTCATGTCCATGATGTCAAATTTGAATAGAGTAAATCTTAACTTGATATTGACCTTGCCGAGATTTGAATCTACAGCCTCCTGATCGCTAGGATGAAGCTTTTACCACTATACCACTTAGACCGACTGGTTTCACACAACACAGTTGGTGCGAAAATTTGCTTTATTACCATAACTATGTCTACAGCCATTAACATAAATTTGTATAAATCACCAACCTTAGACACACAAATCTATCACTCACGTCGCTCACAAAAGTTTGATACAAACAAATAAGGTATATACCTCATTTCTTTTCTGGTCATAATTCAAAATTTAGAAACAACCATGTTAAAAATTCCATCACACCTGTTACTTAGCTTATCGCAAGCACTTTGCTGCTTGCTATTAAGTACTCCTACGATATTTCTATACATCCCTTTGTTATAACTTGGATTGGGCCGTGAGTTTTTATTTATTTTATAAAAGTAAATTATTAAATTAAAACATATAATGAGGTACTAGTCCACTATTCTGATCTAAATCGATAGTAAGAAATACTGAAAAATTCAACATTTTAACACTGTTTCGGGAGAATGTATCGAATTAATTATGAATAGAAAACAAAAGAGAATCGTATTTAGTTTACAAATCCTTTGCAAAATAATGTTTACGTCAGTGTCAACAACCTTGCATCGGTATCCAAGCTTCCAAATAACCCTAAAATATCGATATGGAAATATCTACAAAAATGTGAACACGGAGTATATTCCCCAACCTGAAATTCCCACGTCCTCCTCCGCCTCGATTTTGCCTGAAGTCATCATCGTAGCATTCTTCTTGATAGTCATTATCGTGATAGCTGTTATCATCCATGCGATTTCGGTCTCCTACCGGCCCGCCGACATCTTTAGTTGCCCGAGTTTCGTCTTCACTTTGCCGTTCATTTGCAGAGTCCTGAGAATCATTGTAATCGTCATCCATTATTATAACATTTACCGAAGGTAAATATTATATACAACACACAACCGACCGATTCAGCAATAAAATTTATTCTCTAAAAATTTATTCCACTTTCATCTAAGACTCCCTAACCAAAGCTAATGCAGGAACTGGTAGGAACTTAGAATCGACCATAAACAAAAATTTGGATCGAGAAATAAAATGTATTTAATATAAATATAAAATATTATAAAATTAAGCCCACAAATAATCGTAATACATGATGTATGGCTTATTCATCAAACACTTTCTCATCACTAGCGTTAGCTATCCCAATATAGGGATGAAAACTAAATAAACATAATTATTTTTTTCTCTGAAAAGACGATTTTTTATTTCAAAACAAAAAATCAATATAAGCTCAAATTATTTACTATGAATTGAGCAGTCAATTACAATTCAGTTTGCATGACACGATACAGTTATATTGCATTAATTTTGTGTAAGTAGAGCCAAATAATTTAAAAAAAAATATTCTGTAATATTGCCAGTACATAGAATTCTCACGCCTATAAGGAAAATTAGGGTGTATCTATTAATATTATATTTATTGTGCTGAAATGTATATATACATACAAACATTACATATGTATTTATTTAATAATAAAAGATGGAATCGTAACAGGCGATCGCCTTGAGCTCCAAAGTCCAGATGATTATCAAATTGACAAATAATGATTCCTACAATTTCTAATCTAAGAAATACAGCAACGCATTATATAAATTCAATTCATATACTGCTTGTGCACCGACGATTATGGAAGTGCACGCAGTGGACCCAACTGTGAATGTCAGTTGCAACCTATAGTCATAGTTAATTTAAAAAGATCACAATGCATCTTAAAATGTAATGTGGGTACTAGAATATTATTTCTATCTTAAACAATAGTACAACGACACATTGGTGTTTTTTTTTATTTTACCCTTTAGATGGTCATCAATTAAAAACTTATTTTATCCAGAAACAAACTAAATTAAATTATTATGTTGTTTTATAATATATTTTTATTTTCATATAAATAGTTCTTATTATTGTCAAATTTGAATTATTGAGATTTTGTACACTTCCATGTATTTTGTCTATTTGTGTACAAAATCTCAATAATTCAAATTTGATATTTAAATTCCATCATGCACCCTCTGTTGATGTCTTAAATTATATCTTATTATTGTGTTAAATTTTCATATTTCAACAATGAATAGTTGCCACTATATGATAAACTCTCGCATAATGTAAAAAAAAGTGTCGAAATCAATAACATTTATTTCAGATGTATAAATCCATACAAAATAATAATTACTAAAATAAAGTCTGCAATAATAAAAGTGTATTATGGCAATATAGGATAATTTCAACATGGCCGGCTTCAACTTTTTAGTCGAAAAACTCAACCCGTCGGTTGTGTGCGGTTAATTACGTTGACGTGTTTTTCTCCATTTTCGGCAGAAATCAAGCAGAATATTGGTGAGCCTTTATTTATTCATTCATTCCTTGGCAACCACCTTTAAAATTTCATGATTGTACTGATGATCACTTGCTTACGTCGAGTGCGACGTGCCGGTCGATTTTTCGTCACCATGACCTGTCCAGGTTACATGTAAACAATGTATTGACTATGTGTGGAGTTTATTTCTAGATTTTTTTTTGCATACACAGGTCAAATCCCGTTTCGACAAGTATCTTTCAAACGATAACCTTTTCACGTCGTAATTTGTGTTGAAGTTGTAGGATGTAATTTTCACATGCGAATGGTGAGATGCATTTGAACTCAAAACTCCATGGTATAAAATTTGGCGACTTTGTTGTACTTCTTCTTTTCATGGTGTAATTTCGGCGATATTATCCCATTGCACAATTCCATTTCTGAACATAATAGTGGGAAACCTTTTACATACCTTTTAATAAGAATGTTTAACTTGTAAGTCATTTGCCAAAATCACTACGTGGATGTAGGTAACTCACAAATCGTTTCGCGAGGTATACAACTATTTGATTTAGCAGCTATTCATAGCCACAATATCTTAATATTCCTGTATTGATGCTCAATATTGATGAATACTGATTTCTACAGGTAACGCGGTAATTTTATTTTGATTTTATAAAACTTCAACAAAATAATTGTTTCGCGCAAAATCGTATTATAAAAGTTCAACGGCCCTTGTTTTTGTAAAGAAAACTTTGGTAACGATTTTTCTATTTTAATTCTGGATTAACATTGTTAAAGTTTTACCAGAAAGTATGTAATACTTACAGCGAAAAACGTCCTTCTTTCATATTTAAAAGAAATCCCCATGACTATTAAATAGGTAGATATTTAAAATTAACTTAATCGAAAAATATGTACAAATAATTTAAGATATCAACTGAGGGTGCGTGATGGAATTTCAATATAAAATTTGAATTGTTGAAATTTTGTACGTCTCCATGTATTTCGTCTCCAACGACCCTGGTTTCACCTTTCAGCATCTTCAGGCATTCGAGCACACGAATGAACTCGAACTGACGGACAGTAAATTCCTTACCAATTTTGAACGAACAACTCAATCTTACAAACTCCCCTTTATTGGATCCTTTACGTGAGATGAGTTCGTAAAAATAAACATAAATCAACAATCATAATAATGAAATTCCCATATTAATACGTCACTCCATGTTCACCCTGACAAAACCCATTAATTTGGAATAAGTAGGTAGTTCTTCGAATTGCATTTTAAAACCCTCCATTCCATCCATAATGCGTTTGTTTTCCCAACTAGGATTGAAGGTCATTGTTGTGATCAATCCAGATGTCATTGTAGTTCCTAGACTTAAAGGTAATAATTTGTCGTATTTTATCTTATATATAAACGATATAAACTTTACTGTCTGTCAGTTTCGAGTTCATTCGTGTGCTCGAATGCCTGAAGATGCCGAAAGGCGAAAGCCTGGTCGTTAGTGACGAAATGCATTGAAATGTGCAAAATTTCAACAATTCAAATTTGTTATACAAATAACCTTGAACGCGAGCTTAAATAATGTTAATTTGCTCAATCTAAAGCTCTCGGTCGGCCTCTGTGGTCTAATGGTAAGCGTTTGCCCTAACGATCAGGTGGCTCCTGGTTCAAGTCCCAGCAAGGTCAATATCAAATTTAGATTTTTTCGATTTAAATTTGTGGTCTTGGACATGAGTGACTTCTAAAAATTCTCGTCGAGTTTATCTCGTATGATTTTCTAATTTTCAAAATATTTGGCGCATTGGCTGTAATGTCAGATATTTTATTTAAAAAATAAAAAAACCCTGCTTAATCATTCATCAGATTTATTTTTATGTTTCAAATCTATCATAATAACTTGAAATCGGAATAAATATTATGTAGAAAGTGAATCAAACCCACAAATCTTGTTCTTAATTCACATCCCGTGACTTTTTCAAAAGTTATTATAAGAGTTGGTATTAAAGTTTATTATTCTGCGTTTCGAATTTTTAACGATTTTGTTTTTGAAATTCGAATAATTGTAATCACTATGCAATGAATGCTTCAAAGAACGGCTCTTTTGTTTTTTTCAATACAATACACATGACAACCATCAATGGATTCAACGTTAGTCAGTGGACCAATTTGACGTACGAGTCTGATCAAATTTCCCCGCTGAACAATCCTATTTCGTAATGTAAATTTAAATCTAATTTATTTGTTTTATTTGTATGTGCAAAAGCACGTTTTAACTGTTCTCTTCTTAATTTAAATGGAATAGGTCCATACCCACATAGCTTAAGCCAGTGGTCGGCAACCTACTATAAAATTATTTATTGAAAATACCAACAATTTAAAAAAAAGTGCATAAATAATGTTTTTTTTTATCACTTATAAATTTTAAATTATACAACTAGTGAAAATGAAATGTGTCACTTTTATAAATACTTAAAGCATTGACAGTAATTCTTTTGAGCTCAAAGACGTCAATTATTACTCTAAATGCAATTAATTTTATTCATTGTCGTATGTTTCGTTGGTTCTGTACCGTTAAAAGTCTGAGAGGCTGTGTTCTAAGCCTTGAGGTGCATTGATCGACCCCCATATTTAGTATTTTATCATTCCTCTCGATCGCTGTGAGAATGTGAAAGAGTGATTGTTATAGCTATCTCATTTTTAATTCTTTTCTTAGTCCTAGTTACGATTGCAGTACATCAGCATCCACAAATATTATACAAGCGATGAAGTATTTTTAATTAGATAATATTATCACGATATCATCCAATTACAACTACTTCATAGTCTTCAGTACTGGAACCCTTTCATGTTGGATGGCCGCAATAAATCAACTGTAACCTAGTAAGACTGCATTCAAGAATGTTCGATTAGATTCCCTGCAAAATTCAATGAATGTAATTTCTAAAAAAAATATACCCATATTATGTATGTTTTTTTGCTTTAAGAGAATCATATATTGGATTCGCCACAAATTGCTTGCTTACATACTTAAACACGATTAGAAAAAAATGACTTTCGGGGAATCCGATTGGGATTAAAATGCGAGTCATTTGCTTTTCGTTACGCAGTGAAACTGCTTGTATAAATTAATCGGAGAGAGCAATCTACTGGGAGTGTGCGATCCGTGCTTGAGTGGCTCATTGCCCATTTCTGCTTACCGCCATTCCATCTTGTCTTTTTCTATACACCGTTCTGCTTCACAGATCTTATTTGATTTTTTCAATATGTATAACATCGATTGCTTTATTCCATTTTTTTGACGTGCTATGAGTGGTAAGTATGTTTGGTTTTTAGTTTAAACACATTTCTCTAGTTTTGCGGTAAATGCTTTTTTTTCCACTACTTTTCATAGTTTCATGTAATAATAGAACTTGTTTTGCATTGAGCATTGAACCCGGAGGGGAAAATATTTTCTGAATGAAAGGAATGATCTAATGAGATTGATTGTCCTTATACAAAAGAAATCTTAAAATGTTGTTTGTCCGTCTTCTATCGTGGCTTAGATTTGTATGATTTGATTAAACATGAGACAGCGATATAACAGCGTCATACTTATAGATTTTCTATAAATATGTCGTATTCAAATAGGAGTAGGCACGAAATTACTTTTTTGCATTTGCTTTGGCAATAAAGGACATTTTGGCACGTGTCTACATTGGAAGTACGCATTGGTTGTACATTCTAACCAGCGATGGAAACGTAACGTAACGATACCCGATAACGTTATAATAACAATTCAATTGGCATTATTTTTCAATAACGTAATGGTATTATTATAACGTTCTATAACTTTATAATAACAGATAACGTTTCTGAAATGTTATTTTAGAGTTATTTATTTCCTTATTATCCTTTTACTTTTATATTTGACATATATATATTCGACAATCGTTTGACAACGGTGCGGTTTTGTCTTGCGAATGACTCACAATTTTCGAGAAGTCGTAAAAATATCCTTAACACGAGGAAAATATTGGATAACGTTATAGAATAACGTAACAATTCGAAACGTTATCCCATCCCTGATTCTAACATCTTCCAATTACGGCATAAAAAAAATAAGACACTTTACACCGACACTATTCTTTCTCACCACACATACCATTGATGCTATTGAATAATTCGCGAGAAAGAAATTCCTTGCGATTATCGCAGTTATTGTTTGCTTTACCTTGACCCCGGACGTCTTGGTGTGCCGTAATCTCCTTGCACTCCATTCCCGCTCATTGTAGTCGTGTTTTCAATTATAATAATTTTAAAAAGTTGTTATCTGACCGCTTTTTCGATGCAATACGAATACACGGATCAGGTGGTCTGTGTACTTGAAAACGAGATAGCGTTTGTGTGATGTTCTCGTTATAAAGCACACGTTCGCGCATGGAAGCGCCTGTGTATAAATCCGGCTATTAAAAAAGAAATCGCTTTATTATAAATGCCATTGGATTTGATATGTCGTCGCGCGATTTTTCATATAATCCGTATTCCGTAATTCCGTATCTAAAAGAAACAACGTGATAATATTGGCTAATTTGACGTTTACATATTGTGATATTATTACCGTCTTAATTTGTATGCTGAAGATGAAAATTATCTTATATTAGGAGAATAATAGAAAAATAATAGGGAAGCGTAATTTAGATACGCTTGATCGAGATTCATTTCTTTCTAAATTTTCAAGTTTTTCTCCGTTGTTAATATAGTAAAAAGCTTACAAGTTAAGCCGACAGCACTTAATTGACATTGAATGAAACATAAAATATAATATAAAGCCAATGGAAGGAGCCAAAGATCTTTAACTTAGTGGCATATTAGTATAAAAACATTAAAAAAATACTCTGTTCGTTTATCTGCACGGATAATCGGCACAGGTCAGCCTGCGAGACACGCAGCGGTAGGCACGCAGGCACAAGAGCCGCCACGCAACGTATCATAGTGGCGTGTACTATTTATTAATATTTATTATCAGAGAAAGGTAAAGTAAAAGAATAAAAAAACTTCACACCGCTGACCCCTTCAGACAGCAGAATAAATTGTTTTACGATTTTGTCAGATCTCGATAATTTTTTGGCTAATATAAAATGATAGCCAATTCACCAGAGATTACAGCTATAAATTACATGCCTACAGTGCCACCATCATAGCAAGACATACACGTCATCACGGTCGTTCCTGGAAGTTACGCTCACTCCTCGCATTTACTCGCCCCGCTACTACATTCCCCGCGCCCTGTCAGTCATTTCGTGCTCATTATCGGTGCGGTTTCTTTTACATTTAAATGCCTAAACCTTTACGGAAGCAGACGAAGGGAATTATTTCTAATGTATTGAAGTATTGTGAGGTTGAGGAACAGAAAAGAAAGCTTTTAATTCCACTCAATAGTGCCAGAGATAAAGTATTTGCTATGCCAAGTAAGAAACAAAGGAATTTAACAGTGTGACCAGAGTTGCAATATTTCCCCAGTTTTAGGGAAAATATTATCGCATGCTATTCAACGGAAAATAGTGTATTCAATCAGTAGTTCTTAAGTTAATTACCTTCGGTAAATTATTTTCGAAATCATATTTTTTATTATGGTATTAATATCCAATAATTTTACTAATTTTTGAATCTTGCCCTTTTTCTTGCTAATACCTTATTACTATATTTACTTACAACATTATAAAGTAAGGTTGTAAAGTGTTTATCAATGAAAAATAAGAGAAAATGAGTTTAAAAAAGATTATTTGGGAATTAACAATATTAAACATTCTATTAGTCCTTAGTTTTTATTTATTTTTGGTTACAGATGTATCACAAGCACCATTCAACGTATTTGTGTAGAAATAAATACTGGTGATGGAAAGGTTCATTCGCCCAAGAAAACAAAAAATAGTCAGAAAAAAAATATATTAGATTCTTTTGATCTGTGTGCCATACGACAGAAAGTGGGGGTTTTTTACGAGACGAAGAAAGAAATGCCGGTGCACTCAATACCACTTTACTGACCTTAAAACCGATATGAATTATCAAGGGGGAGAGAGAATTTAAGAAATGTCTTGCATACCACAGGCTTTGAGCTTAAAAAATCACGCTTAAAAAGGACTTATTAATGGAAAGATGATATCATAGCATGGTGAAATAGATTCCTTAACTTAATGAAAAATAACAGAGACAATGAAAAACGTCCTGTTATATATTTTGATGAAACATTCATTCATCCTTCATATGTTGAAAAAATATTGGCAAGACGGAAAAGAAGTCAAAGGCGTAATGACTTCTGATTCCATAGGCCAGAGATTTATTATTGTTCATGCTGGCGGAGAAAGCGGGTTCATTCAAAATGGCTTGCCAATTTTCAAATCGAAAAGTAAATCATCCCCTGATTTACTTTTCGATTTGATGATATGAATGCGGTTAATTTTACGAAATGTATGCAGACGCAGCTGATACCGAATTTACCGAGGAACTCCTTAGTTGTTATGGACAATGCGCCATACCACATCAAGCAAATAAATAAATGGTGGCCATATACTTCACATAGTGAGCGAATATGGTTAAGAAAAAGAATCATTTTTTTTAAATACTATTGTTTAGGAATATTTTATTTAAAAGTATTATTTATAATGTATTACTATAATTATTTTGTAGCTTTTTTCATAATATATTACTATAATTATTTTAAAGTATTATTTAAAATATAATATTTTTGGGATAGCTGGCAACACAGGTGGAGCGAAAAAAGCATTTGACGTAATAATCTCGGCGTTCGCAGCGCTATGACGTGTAAGTCTAGATAGAGCGGTTGGACACTACTTCAGTTTCCAAAGCAGTTCACTGAAATTCGCTTTTCTCACGATTTCTTCGTCAATACAACAGCCTCGAGGTCGTCATTGCTGTCGTTTTATACTATTTAGTCACAAATAGATTGGGACTATTGGGAGTCCAGCGATGTTCTTCTCCAATATACGTATTCAATGGTAGCGAACAGAATTGTACGGTCCATAAATTTTGTACGAACATTACTGACAGCATTGAATTTAACAATTCAAATAATATCTCGCATATTGATTTTGAAGATCAAAACCTCTCTTTTTCGAAGAGTTTAAGGGTAGAAGGATAGGAATATTAATAGTGGTAAACTAATTGCTCTCGCTACGCCCCGTTTTTAGGATCGGATGGTGGGAGGGAATTTTAGACATCACAAATATCCATGTTTTCGAATGGAAATCCATAAATCAACTTGTAAAACTGTCCGTACTGGGATTCGAACCAGTGAGATTCGTAACCGAAGCCAACGTCGTTGACTACTTCACCACGGACTCTGAAACACACCTTCGCAAACCTTAGTAAAAAAAATATGTTTACTTCATAAGATTAATACTGATTTATTTGAAAATGTGATTATTTGTAGGTAATGACAATTTAGAGATGAATAAACTGGGCTGTATGTCTTGGTCAGTGTAGGTAAAATTCATCAGGTCCGTTAATTTTTTTTTTTAATTTTATACCCCAAGTGGAAATCGATAAAATGTGACATAGAAGGGTTGTGATCTTCATCATCGAAATACCATTTGTCTGGGCACTATTTTGTTCATTCCTTTATACGTACACCATTTGGTATTAGCTTCATTTTTTACAGTAAGATGGAAAGTCATTTGCTAACCGATTTTTGCCTTCCTGAATGCACTGAATCTAACTGCGAGTAATGAGTTCAAATCGTTCATTTTACTAAATATGTATTCCAAATTCACAGATATTCACAAATAAATTCGCTTCATTTATTAATAAAAAACTATTTTTGCAGCGAATGTTTTTATTACTCCGTCGTTGCCGGCTGAACATAAATGCCACATTTAGACACAGTTTGACATTTAGGGAGGCTATGCACCACATAGCATAGCGCGAATACTATTCATTTTAACCAAAGTCATGTTCCAAAAAAGTCAGATTTATGTCCTGCATCTATGTTTAGTATTTTAATTAAACCTAACTTAACCTTTATTTATATGGCAATTATTTACTGACCAAACATAATTATTATTAACTGACCATTTATTGTTTCTTACTGACCATGTATGGAATTATTTCCCATTTGATATGTACTTGTTATAACGAATACAATTTTATAAACGGGTTGAAAATAACAATGCACTATTCAATTCGAAAAAAGAATTGTCAAGTATTGTTGATAGCTATTTCAGCACACCTGTCGTCAGAACATTCGCTCTTTCGCGATTTATGTATTATGAAATTGCATTTTAATTAAACTAAATATTTATTTATTATTAACAGAAAAGGACATTGCATTACAGCTGGTGCCAATTCTCTTACATATATATAATAGTATGTTACATTTAGTAAGTTGATATTTCTGTATTAAGTTATTGTAGTACATATTTATACACGCCAACAAAATACTGTGACGATGACGTGATGCCGAAATAGCTATCAACAATATTAGTAAATCTTGGAACCCAAAATACATTGTTATTTACTTACCACATTATAATCTTTATTATAAATCAATGTATCTCTTAGCTTACACTAATTTTAGAAATGCTTTTATTGTGTAGGTACGAACTGATATGTCGATAAACTATTTCTGCTTGGAAGAACAAAAGAGTTAATTTGCATCGACTACTCCCAGAATCCCCTCACGGTATAGCCTCGTGATTATTATCTTCTTTTACGATTAGAGCAACGACTAACGTTAAGTGTAAAAAACAAGCTGATATGAAACTTTTAGTGTTATTTATTGTATGATGACATGATATTTCTATATATTTACAAAAAAAAAAATGATAAATAGAAGAGTCATGAAAGTGCTTTTAATGACAAAACAGCGGTTGGCAAAAATGGAATTTTTTCCCCACAATATTGTATTCGCTAATATTTGCATGATTTGTCGTACGTTTTGGCAATATACTTCACGTTAACACTATGTGACCAAATACATACCCGTTTTTCACAGATTCTCGAATAGCACCTTTATCTCCAAATATAAATTTGTGCGATTATCGTATTTTGACCAGAAAGCATTCAACTTTCGAATTCGAAAGAACTATTTTTGTCGGCTCCTTTTCATATTCGATTGAAATAAATTCAAATAATTACTCGTTGTATTCCTAAGATAGCCAATTAACTGTTTGAAACACGATATAAGATATGATGTATTTTTTGGACCTTTTGACCACCTGTGGTCTTACGTGTATTGTTAATTTAGTGTTTAAAATTAACTCGTATATGATGTTATGATGATGGGAGATATGCGCAATTGTATTGTCAATCTACGCACAGATAAGATAATTTTCACCTATCAAAAAACTGAACATAACACTTCAAAACATGCCGTGGTTTTCGCATGCGCGGAATGGTAATCAAACAGCGTAGAATTATTCATTCGTCAATAACTATTACGTAGTTAAAACTGAGAAGAGAATGACCGTAGTTGATAAACAACATCTGCATACCAACTGGCGGACGGCAGTATTGGATATAAAAAAAAACTTTAATGTCTATACTGACAATCTAACACGAGAATAAACAAATGTGTTTATTTTGTGTGGCGCACACATAAGAAATGGACACCCATGCAAATCTACAAATGCATAATAATTATTGTCCGATTGCAATTTATGTTGGAAGGGAAGGTCGACATTCAAAGACCTCTGCGGAGAAATACGTCAGCATCGGCTCTCGAAAACAAGTGCCAAACACCGCTTCTGCAGGTCAAACAGGGCGTTAATCCTTTAGCATAATATCGCTATTCAAAACAATGTTTATCGCACATCGAAGATAATCTGATTGACGTGTGTAGTTTTCCCGTCAGACATCGGGCATTTCAGAGAAATTTCGGGGCTAATGATGTTATTGAAGCCCACCAGAATTCAAAACTATCGGAAATAAAGTGTAGAATATGCATGCTTGTTTGGTGTTATTCATTCTTTATTCAATTATTTATATACTAAATATACAAGATTTTCGTGCTCAATAGCAATAGCAAATTCATTAATAATTATGGAGCACGCGCGGTGTTTGCAGAACTGTAATATTGGAATTCGAACTTGTGAATTCAGCAATAGATTTGTTTAAAATTCTAATCAGATTTTTACTGGTATACGGATAATTATTATACGATATAACCAAACCTGTAAATTCAGAAATAGAAGTCTTCCAAATACGTAAAACCTTTTGAAAAAAGTATCTCCTTAACTGATAAAGCCTCGTAGTCGTACAGTGACCTCGTCCTTGCGATTGATTTTTTTCCGAAAGTCTCGAAATATTTTCCTAACTAATAATAAAAATATAACTGTGGCGATGTTTCTTTGAATTGGCGATAATATAGACGTCACAGTATTGAAATGCCGTTTTTTTGCGAATGCACTTTGTCTCACTTACGTTTTGACATTACGTTTAAGAACGTCTCACCACTGAATAGATATTAGTAAAGGTGTGCTATAGATCGATTTTTGGTCAATGTGCAACGCGAAAAATGGACATTTGTAATTATTAGAATACTGCCAAAGTTTTTCAAAACATTTTACCTTTTTTATATTTCATTGATCAAAATATTCACAAATTTAATACGTACGTTAAAAAGTTAGCGATATCAAAACATACATCGAAAGAATTTGCCTGAATGACTTCGTTTCCTTCAACTAGTTGGATGCTAAAGCGTTATTTATGTTCAAGTCGACTTCAATGGTTTGGCAATCTATTTATACAAATAAAAATAAAGATTTGCTAATTTGTTTGTTTGTCCTCTATGCATTCCTTTACCATTCATCCGATTTCGACCAAACTTTGGTGAGTTGTTGTGTGTACACACTTGAAGGTTTGAAAAAAATCTAAAAAAAAAGAATCAAATACGTACAATTAGCGGCATCTTTGAACCAGACGGAAAAACAAAAAATATTGTATACCCCAAATAGAGGTCTGCATGGACCCGGGCTTGGCCCGTGAACCTTTACCCAAATAAGGAATTCAAATTTAAGAAAAATATTTCGTACTATGTTCTGGCCATGAGTGGGCCATGAGGCAATAATTTTCACAACTTAAATAATTTATTTCACATGGGCTATGAATATCTTTGGAAATATGGAAACAATAACATATATTGTTTAGAAAGTATAAATGAATTACTGTATTAAAAAATAAACCGGGCTTGTTTCGGGCTGAAAAAATTAAATGTGGGCTTCGGGTCGGGTTCGGGTAACAAGTGTGATATTGAGACTCGAGTTCGGGCCGGACTGGGCCTGAAGATTACGGACTCGGACCGGGTAATTTTATGAAATTTCGGCCCGTGCAGGCCTCTTATCCAAAAGCACTTCAATTAACAGAATTAAAACACAATCCCTTTCTTTCTTTGAGTGGCATTGCAACGCATGCCGGGTACTCACTAGTATATTATAAGATAATAACTATTCTACTCGTTATCCCTGTATGACCGTGCATGTCCAATGTGGAAGCTGAACATGTTAATGCCCATTTTGCACAGATTCTGATTCCATCGATATTCCAAAATGCATTTCGGTAACTCGAACAATGTTTTGATCCATTGCTTCTATTTATGGTTCATTGCCCTCAACTGATATTAAATTTGTCGTTATGAAGAATAATAATTGTATATCAAATAAACCACTGCCCTTATTGCGTATGGCGTTGATACGACATTGCGCAATGTTAGATTGTGTAAAACAAACTAACAACATTCACCTTGTTACTACTGAAACAGAATTGACAATTAGATTTGCTTCAAGGATCTTTTAAGATTTTTACTATTTATTATTCACTCGTATCCTTGATGTAGATTGTTGTTTTACAATTTGAATAAATGTTTACAAACAACCGTGTAGCTTTTATGCAAGTTCAATTAATTTTATCATCTATCCAACATTTTGGAACGCGATGGCTATTTTACAATCAATCTATACATTATATTATATTTGCGAGATCGCATATATTGATAAATCTCATCTATGCGGCCCTCCAGTGAAATAATGAATAGCTAAAATCAAGAACAGCGTGAAGTGAAGCAGTCAGTACTTAGTTGCAATAAATTTTTGAAACACTGCATGCATAAATTTGTATTTTTTTTAAACTACAGGAAACTACAGCTACCAAACAAAATATTATCCCTTCGAATTCTTATTATAATTTAAATATTTTTACTTAAAAGACTGGTAAGGAAGGACCATGTCGCTGCATTCAACTCGCGAGTGTACTGCTGAATGTTGTCCATTTATATTGCTGCGATATTCGAAACTCATTTAAAAAAAAAACATTTTGCATTAACATCAATGATTATGTCGCAATAAATTGAATGCAAACTGGTTCACTTGTGCGTACTGCTACTTACTTATCACATTGTCAAACGTAACATGTTTTACAAGTTTTTTTTTTTATCAGAACGGCCAAAGTTTTTTTTAACATTCAAATTAAAAATGCTCGTTTATTATGCGATATATCAAAGTGGTTCAGCTATATTAGTATCACCACACGTACAAATACAAAATTATCTATTATATGACATATTTTATGCAAGTACACTACCTATATAAAATCAATATTTATTACTCGGTTATTACCGATATGACATATTAAAAAACGACCTCACCCACTGATAATATCAACCTTAGATTCTTTTTATGTTTTTCCTTAAGGATCGGAATTTTTGTACCGATTGAAAACGTCTTATCGGATGTTTGAATGACAAGATTTTACTAAGTGATACCCTGCCAATTTTATCACAATGCTGACGGATACTCTTTCCGTTATCAGAAATTTTCTGATTTGAAAACGATTTAATCGTATTAACGGAATGTTAACGCTATACGGTTTTCATCATAGAATTTACAGTGGATTTATGAATTTTTATCGAAACTGGTTAATTCTGTGATGTTTTTATCTCTGCCCGCTTATCTAATAACTGGACATCGCCTGAACGATCTTCTCAGAGGAATTGAGTGAGGCTTACAGTTTATAGATATACTGTCGGCACCAGGTGACTATCGATTCATAGTGGCTATATCGGACACGCAGGCGGTGATTTTCCCACGGATTTTTCACAACCTTTTGCGCTAGAAGAAAATCGACTCTTGTCTTCGCGGTGTTAATCTTGATTCGTCGAGTTTCAACAAGGGGATGGACAGTTGGGACAGCGGATTCCAAATACTCGGCAATAAAGCTTATTATGTATTTCACTACTGCACATAAAAAGGTGATAAGATTTAGTTAACCCAAAGCATGTCAACGTTGAGTACACTTTGGAATATAATAAACCTAATTCTTTTTTCACGCGATGCATTGGTATAATTTGATATATTGGTTCCAAAAAAACTGATGAACTGGTTAGGTACTGCCAGGTATGTCTACAGCAGTGTTTCCCAAACTGGGATCCGCGAAAATTTCCAGTAGAAAATTAAAGTATTTATTTATGAAAATTTGTCGTTATGACAAAACACCAGAGCTCTCTTCTTTCTTTGGTTAATAATCGATGTGTTTGCATCTTATTTGGCAGATTTTTTTTGACAAAGCCAATTAATTAAATCTGTCACTTCAGGAAAAAGAAACAACATTTTGATCATGAATATAAAACTTCAGGCATTCCAACAAAAGCTTACTTCATGTTCAAAAAGTATTAGTCAAGGACGCACTGGGATGTTATCATGTTTGAATGAGTTTCTCACATCAAATGAAATATCAATCTCGACCTTGATAAAAAAAGGTTATATTTGATCACATGGTCGAATCGATACTATTTTTCGAAAAATATTTCCCAAACTTAAATTAGGATCAAAAGTACAAGGATAAGAATTTCATTGAACAAATACTTAAAATATGATCACATTACGTGGGCAACTCGAGAAGAGTTGATCGATGTCGGATCAGTAATTTACTTGAAGTGGAATTTAATGAAAAAAGTATTTCATAGTGTTGTATAAGGTGACAGCAAGAATATCCGTCTATTGCAAAAGAAGCCTTGGTAATATTAATTTCTTTTACGACTAGATAACTATGTGAAACGACATTTTCGTCATTACTTTAATAAAAAATAAGCACATATCATGCCTTTCCACGGAGACTTTGGAAGCTTCCTTACGAGTTAGTATTAAAAAAAAAAACACAATTCATTTGTACTAATCGTGTTTTATTTTTTAAAATATAATGTCTTTCCACCAAGAATTGACAGTTAACACCTTAAAAGTGAGTTAGTATTTCTGACATTAAACCAAATATTGATTTTTTATGTAAAAACATGCAACAGCATACATCGCTTTAGATTGTGATAAAATTTAAACATGTATGTATTAATAGAAATATTAATTTCAAATATAAATTTGTTTTTTTCGGGGGACCGCGGATTATTTCTTCAGATGTCCGTTGCATTTAAAAGCTTGGGAAGCACTGGTCTACACCGCTCAAGTCAAAAGATACTAAACTAGGCTCACCAACCAAAATATAATATATGATTTGTCTACTCGGATAGTGTAAACAGGGAGAGGACAATAATTTTGTAACGGAAAATTGTGTACCCAACAATCTCCGTCAGTGCTGTAACGTCGGCCGTCCAAGGCGGTCCGCTTCACTCTTCGTTGGCTCGACGGATATTTAGTTTTCAAATATTTCACTGCACGATTATTATATCGCGAGTTTTTTTTTTTACTGTGACGAATAAATGAATAAAAAAATAAACCGGTAGTTTGTTTCAATGTGCAAGTGTTTTACTTTTTTTTTGCTTTACAGGTGAGCTTCCTTTTCATTATTTTACTAACATTTTTTTTGCTTGTGAATTATCATTTTACATTACTTTGACGATGGAAATGTGATCCAATTCAATAATAGTGGACTATACGTCATACTTTGAGTCTGACCAGTTTTAATTGCCTCACTAAAAAGACGGAACAGGTTTATATAGCATAGAAATTCATTCGCTTCCGATCAAATTATCGCTGGTCATATAAATATTATAGAAATGAAAACATTTTAGTGTAAATGGCGAAACTAACCTTAAGAAAATTTATTCGTGTGAAAGCGTTTCGATTAAAAACAGTTAGAACGATGTAAATTGGGAATAAAATATTAAGTATATTATACTTTCGATGACTAGATATTTTTGAGATATTTTTTTTCCATTATTTACTAACCATTAGCTTACATTCAATATCCCTTGTCGTCAATAGAATAAAACTGAAAGAAAAGACTGATTGTGAGTCCATCGCTCCACCTCCATTTGCAAAATTTCTTTATATAAAACACATTGTTATGTGACAAAGAATATGTAGATACATAAAAAATAGTTAAGTTCAAATTATCAAGGACGTCTACCGATAAATTTCTACAATATATACTTTAAGACATACATAAAAATAATTTGAGATGTCGACTAAGGTTGCTTGATAGAATTTCAATATCAACTTGGAAAGATTTAAATTTGATACAAAATAGTACCGTCCGGCACTCACTTCGCACTCATGCGTAATATGTCGACATCCGAAGCAAAACCGTTAAACATTATTAAAGTTCCTGCCTGTGGCATCACCAATCTCATGTTGGTTTGGAAGAAGAAGAAAAATGTGTCAACAATTCCTCAGATAATCTTCATCGGAAACATACAGTTTGACACTGTTAAGAATGGCGAAATTCTGTGTTTAGATAAATCAGTGAGGTTGTGAGCCTCCCCTTTAAAAACATCTTTTAATAAAGAGGCATAACGGATATTAATCGCTATCAATGGCGACCATAGTTTGAAACACGCCCTAATAAGTCGTTTCAAAGTACTGCTCTCGTGTCATCTGTTCGATTCGACATTTCGGCAACATCGATCGCCGACCGTTATCACCGTACGTAATCTTTATTACATAAGTACCTCGTTTGTTTATTAATCTTGACATTGTTGGAGTTATCTGTTATATGAGATGTAGGGGCAAGGTCATTGGGACTTCGCCAGAAGGTCAACACAAGGTCAATTGAAACCTTCGACGTGCGTACTAGGGCACCCAATCCCGAACTCTTTTTACGATCCCGGGATTTCTGGATTCAGAATTTCTCAATCCAGGGATTGGTCATTAATTGTAATCAAATGTGTTAAATTGTACATTTAAATTTTCTTTTGTGTTCATTATTGGTTCAATTGGAATGTATGTTTTTTTTTATCAGACTGTCATTTACATAAAAAGAGAGAAATATAAAACAAAGCATAATGATCAAAATATTTTTTTATTTTATTTATTGCATTATTATGGTAGGTTTTATCAAATGGCATCCAAAAAGAGGACATGTCCTTCAATTTGACTTTAAAATATTGTCCTCCATTTCAAATTGGTTAAGAACGGCTGGTACACGATATGAGAAGGGGGGAGTATATAATAAATTTATATTAATTTTATGTGTGTAATAAAAACTAATATGTAATGAAATTTGAATTATTGAGATTTTGTACATTTCCATGTTGTTTGTCACTAACGACCCGGGTTTCGCTTTTCGACATTCGAGTTTTGTCAATTCGAGTCCATTCGCGTACTCGAAAATGTCGAAATCCCATTGAAATTCCATCAAGCACCCTCAGTCGATGTCTTAAATAATATGTAATGAACAAATCCGAGGTACACGTTGTAATTGATCAGGTAGTTTTAATTTGACGTGTCAATTATTTTTTAGCATTTACAGTGAAAATGGGATTGGCCGAATAACAATCCAGGGATTATTGGATTGAATAATTACCGGGATTGGAAGCCCTAGTGCGTACATTTGGCTCTTTTTAATAACGCGTTTATTGATGCCCTCAGCTCATATTTTTTACATATTATAATGAGCCAATAAATTTCGATTATTAAGTCATCTTTCTCGCGTCGTATGCGATATTTTTTTAAACTTCGTGCATGTTTTGGCAAAAAACATTATTTCGAATAAGTAAATAATGTGTTGAGTAAATTATAAGAAAACGGTCCTTTTTTCAAGCAGCGGAGTCTGATATTTGTGGGTTTTATTGACAAAGTATCGACAGAATAGTAACATTGATTTACAAATGAACACAGAAAACATAATTATATAGGAACTGGCTTTATCTAAAATATTTATATAATTGAACAATAATTTAGTTTATAGTCAAAAATACCTCCGAAAAATCAATATATGTCCTTTTTGTAAGATAGAAGATACACGTTAAACATAGTGATTCAGCCCTCTTCATTTGCGGGTGGGTGTCCGTTTATGTATTTTTATTAAAACAAGTCATGTAAAACTGGTTAATTTTATGATCTGTTGAGTGAACTTTACCCATTAGCCAGTGTTACCTGTCAAAGTTGTTTAATACAAAAAAAACTATTATTAATGTAAATATTAATCACATACTGTTCGATTTATGATTGTAATCATCTTCTAATTTAAAGAGTAATTTACGTAGGGCGTGTCGAAATCTTCATTCTAGTTTACGTACTTGTGATAAGTCTAATTGAATGTGTTTTTGTAAGTAGACGTCAAATATTTTTTTAATAAAAATTTATTACGCTCACAGACTAAAGTAAGTGAATAAATTCTTGTTTATAGATTTTCACTTTCCGTGTGTGTGCTCTTGAAAAATGAGAAAGCGCATTTTTTCAAATTCTTCGCCTCAACAGGTGAGAGAGTAGATACGTCGCATCTGTGTTGATTTAACAGAATTTCTAAAAATAATCAAGTAGTTATGTGAATGAATCTTAAATTATTATAATATGAATGTCTGATCGCCATCGTGATTCATCTTATGTAGGATAACGTTGCTTGTAGAAGATAGTAATTTCAACGATAGTTACTAAACACAGAAGGGTTTAGGTAACGTTTTTATACACTGTGAAATAAGGCTGGTAATCAAATCGTACACATATTATTAAGCGTTGCGTTTAATTGTCTGTCGGTTGTTTTATTATCAACAATTATGACCGGTTGAGCACTGAGATTCAAACTCGTAATGCAAATCTCGTCCACTTCGATCGTCCAGTTCAATACTCGGATATCTCCAAGTTACCTATACTGGGATAATGGGAAAAGCAATCGATAAGTACCCGGGTTTTATACATTCTATCAACAGGTGTTTAAGAATTAGGTACTTTACGAGTATACATAGCCGGTAGAAGAACATTCAGAAATATCTACATTTTGTTTAATTGATTTGAAGGTTATCTGCCTTAGCATTTTTGAATTAGCCGAGTACAGAAGCTCAGATAGAGCGCAAACATTTTTTTTGAGTTTTTTTGACTAATAAACTGGATTTTTGAATCGTCTTGTCCAATGAAACTGATACCTAAACGAGTTTAATGGATTATTTTATCGAAGACTCACTCCAAATATGCTCACCAAAGAGACAAATAACTTAGTTTCAATTTGCAATGAATCAACTTTGATTATTTCAATAAATTAACCGTCGATAATATTTCATCGAACCCTAATGTCCACGCGGCAGTGATTGGCGTAGTTATCAGTCAACCTGTGGCTTTGATATAATATATACATATAATTTACCACCGATGAAATATGAACGATGCCCTAAATTCCTACCGATAATTTCGTATCAAGAACGAAATAACCGCAATGTGAATTTCACTACATTTTCCAATATTATCGATGCCCGACATTCCGTATTCGATAGGCATTCACAAAATAGCATCGACAAAACCAGGTAAAATTCTTCAGTATAATGTACTCCTTGTGGTCGTTCACTTCGAGTTTCGGTGTATGGATGATCCAAACTGTCGGCGCCATCAATTCATGACTTTAAGGGAGAGCCCATGGTGTTAAGAAGTACAAGGTGAGCTGGATAAAAGGTGACAGTCGCCATTTTTGTATTTGTTGACGTCACTACGTGCTTATCCAATTACAATGTACTATTTTTACAACCGTGTTTTTTTGGTGACAATAAAAATTTGGTTCGTCAAAGTGACGTCACATATAATACAAAAACAACGATCCAGCTCACCTTGTCCTTCTTACACCATGGGTAGAGCCTGAATGTAACTTAAGACCTCTGCTGCTGACGTAATACATCTTGAATCGGACATTTTCCCCCAATCTTCGGCCTTATTTCTTTTGCAATTATTTAATTGTATTTAAATTTTCTTCGTATACAACGTCCTGTTTCATAGACTAACACGCATTGGTTTTTTTTCGTATTATAAAATTGATTTGGTTACTATTATACCATATCAGAGAGCCGAACTAAAAAAGTAGTGCTTAGAGCAACCCGTTTTAATTTTTTCCATGTCCGCTTCCAACGTGGAGCATATGGTCTCCTAATCGAGGTATATCAACAGAAATTTTCCATGAGAACATCTTGTTACTCAGTTGCTCAACGTCTCTACGTTCGAAGAGAGTAGGGCTGGGAAAATAGAGCTAGGACAGGACTAGTGGTTAGCTAATCGCTCTCGCTACGTCCCGTTTTTGAGGATCGGATGAATGGGAGGGAGTTTTAGACATCACAAACATTCATGACTACGAACAGAAATCCGTAAATCGATTGAAAGATTAATTTATGAAACTGTCTGCACCGGGACTTGAACACGAGACATCCGTAACCAACGACATTACCAACTGCACCACGGAGCCGACAGTATTTAAACGGAGATTATTATTTGATATGGGGGGGATGGTGCGAGAGAAAAAATAGCCTGTCATATGATATTTATTGATTGAAAAAATCAAATTGAGTTGGCTACTTTCAGTGCACATTGTGGATGGCCTTTCCGGCAAAATGTCACACTAAACTTATTGAAATTCAGGAAATTATTCATATCGGCTCTATCTATTATTAATTAGGCTGACGTTCAGCGTGGCTAGCGATGGTCTGAGGGGAGAGGTGGTGAAGCCAAGCGTGATGGTCAACATTTTCCCTTCGTAAATAATTATTTAAGAATAATATTTGCCCCACGACTATGTTGATGACATTTACACCATTCCACCTTATTGTGTCAATGGATTCCACATGAGTAAACAGATCGATGTAAGAAAACAAACTAGTTACTGTTTTGACAATTTAATCTGGCGTAGTGTAAAATGGCATGAACTTAACGGTACAGACAAAAATTTTGCTCGCCTGATATTCAATTAATGTAATATTTCATTAGTACCTTTATTTTTGTCCATACAAGTTTGGTCTATATCGTTTTGTACTTAACCCATTTTGTCGAGAGCCAGTTGAGTAGTAACCTAGCCAAGGGCACACAGTTCAACTCGGTAGCTTGCCCCCACCACAACATTTTTAACTTTGAATACTGATCACAATAATATAGATGATCAAATGACGAAATCACGTGCAGGGTAGGGTTTCACCCGACAGTAGAGACCGCGAGTCGCGACCGTTCATGAAATAGAATGCGTGCTAAAATGATTTATACATTCATTCGTCCATCGTAAACCAAAGTTTCACCACTCGCGTCACGATTAATTTAAACATTCTGCTCGCATTGACTTCCGATACACGCGCTTTCCCCATTATAGGTACTTACCATTTTCAGACAACTCTTTGAGAACCTTTGTCGTTATTATTTTTATTATAAATAATTATCAATTAAAAAATATAAGAATGTTCTATAAATGATGACCGTTTTGTAATTTGATGAATCGGTTTCAGAGGGAAAATCAATCAGTATATTATACGCATTTTTGTCATAATTGTTCAAATATGCTTCTTAAATATTGCAATGTAATGCTAACTAATAGTAGCGGGATTTTTTCAGCGGTGAGCATTTATTTTCACGAGGAGAAACAGGAAAAGATTTGAGTAAATTGATCGCCGAACTCCTAGTCTCGCCATATTACATGATTACCCTATGATTGTTTTACTGCTAGAAATCGTTCTACATTCCGGGAAAACGTCACGATATCGTGATTTATTATTCATTTATTTTTCCGCTCGTATATTATGATTTCCATACGAAATTTTCAGATTATTCAGTACATATATCAAGATTTGAGGTAACAGCGGAAACCGGAAATGTGATAACACGGCTAGACGCATTTCTCTGTGTCATTTTTGTGATCCGCGATGGCTGCCCGTAACATCAAAATTACTAGTGACAAAATAAAAATAATAGATGCGTCACGCAATTCTTCCAGCTAAATCATCAAATAATATCATTGACCAGACTCTCTTCTAGAATAGCTCTCCTGAATATCTGAACTCTTGTTTTCACATCATTATTCCACGAATTCAACGATTCGTGGTAAGATTGGTCGGGAAGATCGCTCCACTTATTCTCATAAACAAGCTTTTTATATAAATACGAAATAATTTCCAGCTTTCAATCAGTCGTATTGGCATCCTCTATCTACACACATCCTTAAGGGATTCGATCGGTAAGCTAAAATCCTGGCGCTCATCCAATTCTTTTCTTTGGCACATATTTAGTCTATACTACTAATTATTATTTGTGTGGGAGTTTAGTAGGTAATTGGCAAAGATTTTTTATCAATGGCAGTCGGGAGTGTTCCCGCCATTATTGTCTACTCTTGTTTTTATTAGTTGGTCATCTGATTTGGGACCGGTCTCTGTTTTTGTTTCATTGTAACCATTTTCCCTTTAATAATTTATAAGAACTTATTGGTTATGAATTTTAACTGTGTTATCATTTTTTGTTGCTAAATATACATATTTAATAAGTTAATACCCTCCAGTGATTGTGAACTTTTAATTTTGTCTATAATAATGAGTCTATTATTTTAACTAGAAATCACTTCAAATCAATGTTTCATATAATCTGCTGTTAGCTGTCTTTCTATTTATGACAGTAGTACTATGTACCGATGGTTAAATTATCTCCTGTCCGCTTCCAATGAATTTATCAACGATCCGGCGGATACGATCATAAAAAAGCGACGACACAAAATACTCACGGCGTATCATGTTTTGTATCCGGGGCCAAATTATGATTACGGTAAAAACGAAACAGATCCGAATGAGTTTAATTAATGCAAACGGCGACGGCGCGGGCTTCGCTGCGCCAGCTGCCCACCGCTCGGCGGGCAGTAGTAGTCCACTCGCACGGTCAGGTACACAGTCGCTCGGCCCCGCTGTACTCGGCCCCACCGTCCTCCCAGTGACAGTGCGAACAGACGACCGTGACGTCAGCGAGTGACAGTACCCGCGAGGAGTGTGGGGAGAGTAGTGATCGACTAGTATCATTGTTCAATACTATGTAGTGGCTTTCATGTAAAATTTATTTTTTAAAACCTATGTGACATATTGGATCCGTCATGTACAGTGTTTTGGTGTGGTAAAAATACATTAAGGAAATTTAAAAAAACAAGTGCCTAGAGGGGAAGCTTTATCTGAAAAAAGTTTTTACTGAATTCATCAACATTTTTGGTACGTTCAACTATTCTTTGCTTCGTGTTGAAAGACCCTGTTCCCATTAGGTTGCATTTGCGAACCCCCTTTTTTAATATTTAATTCTTAAATTGCCGATTTTTTGACTTTATATTTTCTACGGTGCCCTCCTATCCCCTTCTTCACGAATTATCACATACTAGTAGAGACCCCTCTCTTAATACGTGAAGACACGCGTGGGCAGCCCCTGAGCATATCATTTGAAATTTAACAAAATTAATGTTTTCAGTCACTTGTTAATGGAATATCAAATAAAATTTGACGTAATAATATTGACGAATTACATTAATCCATTTCTTTATATTTTCTCCTTTATATCAAAATTCCGTAGTATCATTCTTATTGCAATCCATTTAATTATAAGGCTATGTTATCAATCGCAACACAACTAGATGACGATACTGACATTTATGAGGATATTGGTTTTCGTGACAGTTCGTTACCTTACTTTGAAAAGGTTCTAACTGTCATTTTGGCCTAAAATGACCTTTTGATTGGAAAATGTTGTATTAGCCACATTCTACCATATATTCGTTGATTTCAGAGTCATATATTGTTCAATGAGCGAGTTAGCTGTATTCCGGAGTTCTATCCACACATTTATTTTTCATAAATATGTTTTATAAGGTTCTATGAATCGATAGAACTGCTTATTATCATCTCACAGAAAAAATATACAGAGCACAGTTTTTTTGAAAAGGTTTTAATGTCATTTCAAACATTCATCGCTCGATGGTTAGTGTGTGTTTTACCCTTTACTTCTATCGATGTGGTCATTGACGAAAGTTAGCTGAGTTCGTGCAATCATTCAAAGTATATATGTATTATTATTCTGTTGTACTATAATATTATTGTTGGCTTATATGGTTCAGCAAGACATGATAATATATAATATAAATAAATATCTCAGAAATCAGAACATGTTGTTTGATAAAATTGAAATAACCGATAAAAGCTTTTCAAACAAATTATTGTTTGTCAGTTCTAATTAGAGTTTTAGATAGTCATTACCTCCTAATATATGGGCTTTAATTAAAATAAATTATATGAAAAAACACGTAAAATATTTATATTTATAAATATATACTTATTCACTAATTAAAAATACCTTTTTTTTCAAAATACAAAATATGATCAGTCAAAACTTCAAACGCTCGTATCTCATAACAGGGTCAAGTGCAATTAGAACCTTTTCAAAGTAAGGTAACGAGTTCCCGATGTGATTGATGACTGAGTGTCATTTCAGTGTCACAAATCAAGAGGTAAATTAATAATAATGGAAAAATCACTTCCCATTACTACATTGAACGGATTCGGTAACAATTCAATGGGTTTTCGCAGTAGGAATTTTCGTGACCACAATAATTATTTTGAACACACATAATTTATAAAGTAATATGACTCTTTGCATTTTCCAATCCGCAATATAATAAAAGTATACCATCTTCCGTTGGGTATTTTCCTTATTTGTACATTGTTCACTTTTGAAACAGTCATGTCTTATCGATTCGCAATTAATTTTGTTTATCTTTCAAATTCCACGACACATCAGGCGTTGTATTATTGAAAGATTTTAGTTTTAAATCCAAAATGTATTTTTTAAATTTATTTTATAATATTTCAAAGAATGTGCATTCAATTGGACGGACATAGTTCATATTGCAATGCGATTTGGATTTATATATTTTTTAAATAAATAGAAGTGCGAAAGAGCTAGTCAACGCCCCAGGAATGAAATTAATCATAGTGTTCTTTGACAACAAAAAGAACAGCTGCCTCCCATGTATCGAAAACGGTACATGTTTATTATACGGTATAATATATTATATTCCATACTAAATAGTGCGCGTCCAGGTTTACCATAAATCCCGCGCTCAATATATAATTACCGAGTCCCACATTCCCTCTGAAAATCCCGATTTAACAAAAAGTTTCTACAGACGTAAAACAATTTATGTGGTTGAACAGGTTGGTTAATTTTTGTAGACAGCCTGGCGTACTGTACTTCCTTGTATAAATAAAATGTGTAACTGTCGTCGTCAGCTAAATCCGAGTGTTTGCATTGTATTTGTTCAAATACACGTGTATTACGTTTTTTTTTAGTTATAATTTAATAAAGCATTATGATATTGAAAATCTGGCAACCCTGCTCGCACCAAAATTCGAATTTTCAAATCAAGATGTTAGTAACTCTTCTTGTAAAATATGAAATAACGGTAATGTCGCGTATTGTGCATTGTGAATATATTTCGATTCCATCCTCAGTTTGCGCGAAATAAAGTGACCTTTGTAAATTTAGGCTAAGAGTCAGTGGAAATTAATTATACAATCCAAATTATTCCTATCCTGACTAAATGTAACCCATCTTTAGGTAGAACGCATGTAATATAAACCCAAATCCCGTGTACTAGAACAAGCGAAACACATACCGTATAAGAAGCAAGTCCATGTGTACATACTACGAAAATTCTGTGGCAAAGAGCCAGAAGTTGTTATGTCCAAAATTTTAACTTTCCAGGACGAGCATTTTAAGTTGGTGATATGATTTTTTAAGAAATGTAAAATATCATGTTTTGTCACGCTGAATTAGATATGGCAGTATGTATGGTAGACTTGTCAGCTTTTGAGAATTAAAAATATTAATTAAATCCCAAAAAGGCATATTTTAGACATATCAGTTTTTGACTCTTTACCCCAGAATGCTATGTTGGAGAATGAACTGAAATTTCGTCAGGTTATCGTTCTGGAAATTGGGTTACCAGCCGCCCTTGAACTTCTTCTCTTAGATCAAGGCCGGTTATTTCTTCACTTTACCCACAAAGTAGCACATAGCTGCGTCACTAACCTTTTAAGTACACGTGTACAGGCACGTAGCCAGTATTCGTTCACTGGTGTGGAGGTGATTTGAAAGAAAAAAAGTATTACAATTTTTTATAAAAATAATTCACGTACGTACATGTAAAAATTCACACATATAAAAAATAATTATTTACATATTTAACCTAAATACCTATTTTATCCTAAGATTTATTATTGGTGGCGCCAAGAAGCAGGGAGTTCTGTTCTATAATACGAGATATTTTTGGAAATTGAAATATACACAAATATCATATAATAGCATAATTGATAAAATTTAGCGCGCTACAACGTTTAACATATTGTATCATTTCATTTTCAAGTTACCGAAATAAAATATTCTCTGTTGTATAAGGTGGATAATGAAGACAGTGGCGTCAACGTCGGCTGTTTATTTTTAAATAAATAAATTTTTCTCAATCAAACATCGAAAAATATATCAAATACCTGCATCCTTTCTTCTAATTTAGCAAAGCTTCATTTCACAAACAAAAGACGCTTCCAATAGCATTACTCTTCTTCTTAACGGATAGCAAAAATCATCATAGGTGTCCTTTTGAAAACTGTATAAAAAATACCCTTATTATTTTAATTTTTATACGGAATAAGAAGTAAGCAGAGCTAACAAACGTTTGATTTCAGAAGTGCGTTATAGACCGACCATTATAAATTGTCCGCCTAGAGAGGGCGCTAGTGTCAGTGGAACAATGTTGTTCTACTACTTTACTTGGCATTGCCGCCACGCGATTCGCAGCGTTATCACTTATTTTTTAGTCTTACCGTCTTCACAGAACTAACGAATTGATTTCGAAACAGTTGACAATGGTTATCGTATTTATTTTCACAGTATTACTAATAAAACAACATTCGTTATACTCTTGAGCTTACGTTTGACATCTACAAACCCTAGATTGCCTATTTGAGTTCCGACTTGTGACGGCGGCCAAGTTATAATGTTAGAGCAAAAACATCATTTTGCTCGATGGACTGACTATTCTCGCATTCAAATCAATCTCAAAATATGTTCTAAATTAAAAAAATTTGATCGATTCAGCGTTGTTCGCAAAAAAATTGACTAATGCGCTGTTCAATCATTTTCCCAATTATACTCGTATAATGCAGTGCTCTTCTTCTGGGACGTAATTCGTGCTTGCTTATGGAATCTTAAACCCCTGACCCTCCTACAATACTACCCACATCTTGATAAAACAAAGCGTACATAGACAATAATATAAAATCAACAAAAAACAAATTTACGTTAAATTTGAGTGTTACGCGTAAATGCTGTTTATTTTTTTACATATTTTTCCACCCATCGCTGGGAAGCAGTATGTATCGCAAAGTGACATTAAAGGCCGGAAGCGATGTTTAATAATAATTACGTTGGGTCGGCGGGGTCATTCATTTATTAGCCGACACTATTCTACAATATTATTTACGTACCTGTTCCTTACCCCACCTCACCCCGCTCTACCCTCCTTGTATGATCGTCACTATGCATGGAGTGCATTTTTACAAACGGATTAGCTAATTCTTCTTATCTGATTGTCATTGATAAAACGCTACACTTTGACGATCCAATGAAATCACATCTAAAACCCAACAACGTTTAAGAGTGCGAAAAATTGTCTATGCATACTGTCCTGTTATCACATCAGTATAGTTACTGCGCTTGCAAGCTTAATTTTAAGTGTATCACATGAAAAAGCCAGGTTGATAGGGGGATGATGACTGGTTATCAGCATCCAGGATAATCGGGAGGATCTCACTACAAACGCCACTTCGTTCAGATTAATCTCTTATTCGATGCCGCGTTTAGTTTCATTTACAAAATGGAGTTTATATTTACGTTTCACTTGAGGCGATTATTAATAATTAAACAATAAACACGGTTAAAAATATAAGTGTTTGCAAAACGAATTTAAAGATGGCGACCCGTACCGTTCGAGAGCGCCGCTGGAAAACTAGTGGCAAATATGAACATAATTATCCCATTATAACATTCAAAACCAGCCCTTTTTCTTCTTTCAACGGGTGTGAAATGATGATGGCCAGAACCATGGTGTAAGAAGTCCAAGGTTAGCCGGATCGTTGTTTTTGTATTATATGTGACGTCACTTTGACGAACCAAATTGTCATTGTCACCAAAACACCGTTGTAAATGGATAAGCACGTAGGGACGTCAACAAATACAAAAATGGCGACTGTCACCTTTTATCCAGCTCACCTTGTACTTCTTACACCATGGCCAGAACAAACTCGATCCCTCGGCGGCTGACACTATCGACAACAGATTTTTTCTTAGAACTGCACCCAGCCGTGCGAAAGATGAACGATACATGTAAATTGCATATTGCGAAAGTTGATCGATGGCGGCTTCGGGCGTATTTTTATCAGCTAAGCTTCCCCTGACAAGATTGAGCCGTGTTACGCAATTATTTATTATCTTACTGAATACGATCACTTTGTGTAACTGTGTGCGTACTGTTCGTTTTCATGCAAAATACATTGACGTCGTTGGCGTTCAGCGACAAACAGACACGTGGATACGCAACTCACATTACATCGCGTAAGTTGCGCTGCATGTTGCGGATCTTTCATTTAGTACATTATAATTATATTCTAGTCATTGAAACAATGCATAATTGGAATGTTGTAAAAATAAATGAGTTGTGTCACGTGATTGTCGGCGCTTTTTCTGTAAAGATTTACGGAATGCAGGCTTACAAAGGTGATGTTGCAATTTTTATCTGCTGGTGCTGTAGCACATCGGCATCTGATACCTCGCTAATATGACACCTAGGGATTGCAATACTCGGCGAATATAGCAATACCAGTATTTCATATTACGTACAGCAATTTTTTTAACCATGGCTGGTCCCAATGTAGAGCATATGGACTCCTAATAGCTGTATCTCAACAGAAGTTGAGACTGGTTGTTACACAGTGGCTTTTTCGAAGAGCGAAGGGAAATAAGAATAGAGCTAGGACAGGACTAGTGCTTAGCTAATAGCTCTCGCTACTTCCCGTTTAGGATCGGATGGGTGGGAGGTAATTCTAGACATCGCAAACATACATGCCCACGAACAGAAATCTATTGAAAAGACAATTAATGAAACTGTCCGTAAGTACTGGGATTCGAACCCGTAAGATCCGTAAGCCAATGACGTTGATCACTACACCACGGACTAATCGTAAATATCAGTACAAAAATAAATAAAAATCAGCAAAAAAAAACGAATTCTGCCAAATTGGATAGCAATAACGGACGGATATTAAATATCTCACTGTAATAAATTTGGATTATTGAGATTTTGTACACTTCCATGTATTTTGTCACTAACGACCCGGGTTTCGCCTTTCGGCATCTTCAGGCATTCGAGCACACGAATGGACTCGAACTGAGAGACAGTAAACAGTGTCTAACGCTTATATAGAAGATACAAATGCGACAAATATCATTTACGAGGCAATACATTATACGTCTGAGAGCCACACCGATACCTGAGTTAAAATTTTGGAAATCGCCCTAATCCTTATTTTGTAAACACCATATTACCAGAGTGGCGATTGCCGAAGGCGATTGCCGCTTTTCAACTTCTTTTAGAAATACCAGTGATTTTACAATTATAATAGTATTGTGGGTTTTGACGGGATGTAATTCGACGAATGGGTAAATATATACAATCATTCCACATTTAGTGAAATCTGTTAGGTGTTTCAACGTATCGGATATAATAGCGGAGAATTAGGAAGGTTCAGCTGCTCATTCAAGATTGGTAAGGAGTATAACTGGCCTCTATTAATTTCTAAAATTTCCTGATAAAATAATTTATGATCCCCCATGTTTTTATGCAACAGTTTAACCCCATCATCCGCATTAAACGTATGGTTCTCCATTAGCAAGTGATTTGCGAATGTCGAAGTTTCTTTTTTTAATCTAAAGGCAGCTAAATGTTCTGATACCCTTATATCTAATGTACGTGTGGTTTTACCCACATAGAAATTTTGGCAATCATTGCATTGTAATTTATAAATACCAGATTTGTTCTTAAAGTTTACTCTATCTTTATTGTTAATAAGTAATTTGCCTAGAGAGTTTTTGCAATAGAACGCCGGTCTAGTGGGTCGTTAGTGACAAAATACATGGAAGTGTACAAAATCTCAATAATCCAAATTTAATATTGAAATTCCATCAAGCACCCTCAGTCGATGTCTTAAATTATCTCACTGTAAGTCTGAAAAGCTGGATGTCATAAAATTTTTAAATTCATTGTTTCGTTAAATATAATGCGTCTTAAAAGTCTAGTTATGTACAATAGGTATGTACAATATTCCGACTGTAGAAAAGGCCGTCTCTAATTCAACCTTCGTTGAACGATAAGTTATCAATAATTCAATGCCGGTATTTCGTTATTGAAAAACCTCCCGAAATACGGTAACGCTAAGCTCTGGGTAACGAAAAAGATAACATAACAACACAGAACTCGTGATTTTTTGCTCGGAAATAAGTATTTTCGTAAGCACTTTTGATGAATTAATGAGTCATTGCTTTTGATTGTCCATAGATCATATCAATAATTTAATTTCAATTATATTAGATTAAATAGCTCATAAGCTTTTTATGGTATTATATTACAAAGTGACATTTTCATTTCTTTATTATCTAATCAAACTATTAAAAGATCTCTGATCTTTTATTGCAATGTAAATTCACGGAATTTTTGAAAAATAAGAGCGCAGTCCTTCTTAACCTTTTTTCTCTCTACACTCTAGGAATTCGAACACCATTTCAAGCGACACCCCATTACTTTTACAGATATCGTAATTTTTGTCCAAAAAAATCGTACAGTTTCAACTTTTGTCTCAACAAATTATTATTAAAATTAGACATAGACACGTTAAATTAAAGAAAAACTTTATTTTTACATGGATACATAATAAATAAAGTACAAAATCGAGTAGATATTTATTTCATTGCGTGAAAATTTATCCATATCTGTCTAAAACCACTTTTTAGGTGTTAGCTGTCTACTAATCCTGTTGGAAAGGTAATTTATTTTAAAAAGAAAACATTTTTTTTGTACTACTACCGCATTTTTATAATAATCATTTTTTCATAAATCAAATTTTACTTCTTACTTAAAATGTCTCAATTACTTGCCATATTTGTGGCAACTTATATTATCTATTAAATAATTTAAGACATCGACTGAGGGTGCTTGATGGAATTTCAATATCAAATTTGGATTATTGAGATTTTGTACACTTCCATGTATTTTGTCACTAACGACCCGGGTTTCGCCTTTCGGCATCTTCAGGCATTCGAGCACACGAATGGACTCGAACTGAGAGACAGTAAACAGTGTCTAACGCTTATATAGAAGATACAAATGCGACAAATATCATTTACGAGGCAATACATTATACGTCTGAGAGCCACACTGATACCTGAGTTGAAATTTCGGGAATCGCCCTAATCCTTATTTTGTAAACACCACATTAACAGAGTGGCGAATTGCCGCTTTTCAACTTCTTTTAGAAATACCAGTGATTTTACCAGAAGTACACTTACTTTTATTGTCAATGCAATTTTTAAATCTACCGTAGATATATTGTCGATTGTTATTACGGCGATAAAATAAATAAATGTGTAATGAACTAATCTTACTTGTTCAGAATAAATTAATGTTCATACATGTATCGCTTTGAAAAAATTTACGATCATCTTAAAAAAAAACGTCTCAGGACTCTGGGCTTAATTTAGGGGTGTGCCGGGCGTGCTGTATAAAAATATGTACAAATTCAATTAAATAGTCATCGCCATCTAGGATGGGTCTTGGACTGTATTCAGTATGAGCGTGCATTGCCCTGTGTTGACAAAGGGAAGAGTATAATGCATTTGAGGACAAAATGAATCTCATTGCATTGCGTCCGTTTGTTTCTTCGCGGTTGGTCACTACATGGGCGCGTGGCGTTAGAAGTGTATTTACTACTGCTTATTTATCATGAATTATCATATTACTCCGTTGTGTAATCTGCATCATTCGATCTTTTTTTCTATCCCAAATGAACAAGATTGTATATATTTATTTCAATATTAAATTAGTAAATCGTCGTAACATGATATTATATTCTATTATTTCAACATCGGTTCTATTGAGACACTAATCTTAAAACCTGTTCTTATATAAAACCAGTTTCATTTAAATCTAAGGCTGCCACTTGGTAACAAAAAAGCAGGGCCGACTAACGATATTTGGTCATATTGATAATGGTACATTTTAAAACTTTGAATATAGGACAATTCACGTATCTGTTGACTCTGACTGAAACTAACAGTACGAAATGTGCTGGTTAGTAGGAAATGAATTTGTAATGAAATCGTATCATAATTGTCAAGTAATATGATATTATCACCATAGCGATAAGATTATCTATATTAAAATAGATTTTTTCTTTTACTTAGCATGATATGCTAAATATTACTTTTATTGGTTTGTGAATTTTATTGTTATTGCCGAAAATAATTTCTTGTTTAATCATTTCTACGAAACAAATATGTAACGATAAAATAATTTACTTTTCGTTTATTTAAGAACTGCCGGATTTAAGCAGTCTTATATCGTGTATGTTTTTGTTTTTATTAATATGTACTTATATTTATGTAGGAGACATTTTTATCAATGGGAGAATTTTTATCGCCAACCGGGAGAGGCGATACTGTTACAGCAACTTGGTTAGTACCGTGCAGCCCTGAAATACGGGATGGGTATGATGAATAATAAAGTATGTAGTAATACACTAAAATGAAACTGGGCAGCGAATGGCGAGTAAAACATAAATTCAGTGGACGTAAGTTTTACATTGGAACACTTTGTATCTCTGTGTGCTGCCAATGTGAAGCATAGGCTCACAGTTGAGCCAACGGCTTAAATTTTAACGGTTTGATTTTTTTATCCTAAGAAACTGTGGATCCCTCGTTTTTTTTGAAATCATGGGATATTGTAAAAAATTGAACACCGCTGCATCATGCCTATGGATATTAATTGAAAATGCCCTCATATCTCTGATTCAAATCTACCGTTATAAGGAAAAATATCTCGCAGATCCACATCTTGTTTGATTGTCTCGAAGGTGAAGTGAGTTGTACAGACCTGTTTGGAATGTGCTTGCGATGTATGAGTTAAGCAGTTTTGTTTGTCGCTTACTGGGTTTTATTAGGCAAAGTCGATTATTCAAACACCCAAATTAAAATATTCAAGAGGCATGCATGCTCCACTGACCACTAGTGTCGAGAAACACGATTCGAGTCACATTCTTTCGCTTCGTATGAAGAGATATGCCATGCGATCTACCACAATTTCATTTTATTCTCAAGAATTTTCATGTCTTGTTCCTAATATTTTCATTTTCCCGCAATTTAACACTTAACCATTTCTCTGCGGTGGGCACACATTGTCGTCGTTCTAAAAAAAACTTTATGTCGGAAATATTAGTTTTGAGTAAATCAATGTTGGATATTTGTGTATTATCCAAATACAATTAACAGTTGTGTAGGTAAAATAGTAATTGCTAGTAGTTAATCCGCGTGAATAAGTTGCAAGATTCTTTTATATTTACGTTAGATTTATTATATTATTTGAATTTCTGCCTTACGAATGATAAATTTGCGTTTCGCCAGAATGGAGACGCTATATTGTAACATAAATATTTATCTCGACTTATTCAGAAAATAACATCCTTATTGTTTAAACAACAGTCTTTACATTAACATGATTAAAAAGAAAAATATTAATTAGACTTAAGTTTTTTGCATTTAGAAATATAATTTTCAGTTACTTTCAACTGATTGGCAACTGAGTCTTAAAAGGTTTCCCAAATATATAAATATACATTCTGTCATAGAATGTAAGGCATAAATATAATATTGATTTAATTGACATTTACTTGGTAGAAATTTTATTAACTAATAAATAGAATTGTATAGAACTAAATACCTTTATATTTTATGAAATTGTATATTCTTGTGACACCCTTAACTTTTTTGAACAATTTCTCACGTTTTCACTAAATTTATTTCTGTAGTGATATAACATTCATGCAAGTGTGTGCGACACATAATTTTACTAATGATATTTATTTTTAATTTTGTTTAATTTTCAGTCCCAGGGCGATATGAATGTAGTTATTATTTTAGACCAGTCTGTTGAAGTGTTGAATTGTTTGAAATATGTGCCCATCGAACATCTATCCGCAAACCTTTGGTCCTGTAACTCCGAATAAATCTGCTGTCCTTTTACAGCGAGAATAAAACATCATGGCTTTTGTCAAACAATTGCCGTCAATTGAAATATTATTATATCGTGTGTGTATGGGAGTATTTATATTTGTAAATTGGGCATATAAGTTTGCCGGTCGACTCATAAACTAAGCTCGTTTCACTTCTGATATATACAAACGCAATGTATTTAAATTTATAGCTACACAAAGTACCTACTTGCATACCCTGTTACTGGGCTGAATTCCATGCCGGCAATTTTTTCAAATTAATATTTATATAACACACAGACGCCACACAAGGTAGAGGTCCATTTGTGAGTTGTTTGACCCTTGTTCCGATGCTACTATCCTAGCGATTTGGCAAAAGAAACGCGTACCCCCCCCCTACTATCCACGTCAGCGATGCACAACCTGTTTAACAGTGGGGGCAATTTATCCATTTTGCAAGTGTTCAAGGGCCGCAAAGCTTAGAAAGAAGTTTTGCGGATGATGCTATAATCTTTCCCGAGTCTAATACATCGGCCTCTGTGGTCTAGTGATAAGAGCTTAGCCGTAGCGATCAGGTGGATCTGCATTCAAGTCCTAGCAAGGTCAATATTAAATTTAGATTTTTTCGATTTTCGATGTCTTCTCTCTTCGAGTTTATCTCATGTAAATATTTATCAAACGTTATATATTATGATGAATATTTATGAGTAGTTGTGATGGGTGGTGGTGCTTTGGATGCCTTTCACTTTCAGCCATGCATGGTGGTGCGCAGCCGTGCAAAGACAATACAACTTTCAGAAAATTATTATTTAATAATCGATTCATATGGTAAAAACACCGAAAATACCATATGTTTATTTGCTAAAGCGCAAACAAGACACCACTACCTGTTTCGCTGTTGAGAATAGACATGGGAAATTAGTCCGACCACTTCCGAGTTGATAACCCCCCGATTCGCTCATTCAAGCTGTGTCAATACGTAATGAAAACAAATGAATCGCTGTTAAATTATAATGGTAGTGTAAGCCAGTTATTTATGTTATCACTCTGAATGCTATTGAGGAAGCAATGTTAAAGTAGGAAAAAAATCACTTGCGGTTCAATTCGAATTGGATTCTCTGCAACTCATTTTTTTCTCACTCTGCCTGTTGGGAGGGTTATATCGGGAACGCAAGTGATCCGTGCCCATTTGAATATCTATATAGAAGCGAACTGGTGACTCGTTCGCTAACCACCTATTACGGCTAGTTCAATATATATCTTCTTAAATTGTTTTTTTACTTATGACCGTAGAATACAATAATACTTCTTCACGACGACCCAAACAGTTGCTTATTCGTCATTTGAGTGCGAGCAATTGGATCACGGGCTCTTAACCCTTTTCGTACTACATTTTAAAATGCCTAGTAAAATGCAACCACCCGTTTTTTTTTATGTCATCCTCTACGTTCAATATGCCCAAAAACCCTTTTTACTTGTGATAAAACGATTCTTACCGAATATTGTTAACATCTTTTTTGCAGAAAGGGAAATTGTCCTGTCAAACAACAATAAATTGTTGTTATGTATGAAACTATATCAAAATCACTTTTCGTCTTCAAAATAAATGACTGATAGACGCGTGATCTTATCTCCTTTTTTTAATAAAAAAACAACTATTTGTAAACTGGTTGTAATAGGTGGAGCAGCGAGATTGTATATTTGTATGCAAATATCTAAAATATTATTACTAATCACGGGTGTATCGCATGTTGAGCGTAAAAAATACCGTGAAACGATAACGCGCATTACCTACCGTGCATTTTTTCTCCGTACACTGAATACCTAGTAGATTAAACTATCGATACTTACTTTGATAATTCTAATGTTGAGAGTTTAGCAGCGTCAAGCTTAAACAGGCCCGTCTGAGGCATTCGGCTTGGAACTGGCGCGATCCTCGGCTGCCAATCAGAGCTGGTGGCAACTCTGTCACGCCATACGCACTTTCTTACGAAAGAACACGAAACGGTGGGTTGCTCGGATTGTTCCGCATGGCGTAAATCTACATATAATAGATATTGATAAGTATTATGAGCGGCTTCTTATCAAACTTTCAAAATATACTTTAAATTATCTGAATATTTGCGTTATTTAATTATTCATTTCTGTACAAAATGTATTCATGATTTTGGCAATCAACACCGATCTTTTTAACATTCGGTTTCGAATCGGACCGGAATGCGACCTATATCTGTTCAATAAGTGTGTGAGCATACGTTTTTTAGTATGTATACAAAATCCACCTAATAAAACCAATTGTGTTTTTTAATTCCATAACAAAAACGTGATCTTTCTATTACTCTTTGACTTCGTTGAATCAGTTAAACAAAATTGATGTATTATTTTGAATTATTTATTTAATAAATAATAAAAATATTTGAAATTACAACTAATAAAAGCCAACTCACCAAATATTTACAATACTAATAAATATTTGTTATAATAATTTAAATACAACTTAATATTAAAAAAGGTACCACCGTGCATACACTTTGACAATATGTTTGCCCTCTATCTCTTCACGAATCCGCAAGCAAATCGGTATTGTAGATGTGTAATGATGACTGCAATCAATTCCTATACCGCCAAGCGACAGATAATCGAATTATACACTGTATTGTTTTATGTATCCTAGATTTTAAAAATGTTATATATATATACAGACCATTTTTGTTAGGACTACTCATTTATTTATGAGTTCCACACCTTAATTTATGTGAATTTCGATATTTTAGATTGGATCTTTCAATTTTGTAAAGTCCCCGCATCAATTTACATCTTCTCTCGTGCTTATTTATATAAAAAAATCAATATTTGTCTTTTACCTATGCGCAATTCTTATTTTTTCCGGTTAAAAATAAAATTGCTTTTCAATATTGCATGTGCCTGTGAATGGACCTTAACCCGATGGCTGCTCACTGTTGTTGATTTTCATTTATTTAATTTGACCTTTCGTATAAAAATGCCAATAATAATTATTGCACAAAAACCTCCTTACTATTTTTTATTACGAAAATCTTCAGCTGCCGACTGAAGTGTTCTTCAATGATGCGAATTCATACTGTTGGCCCAGTATATCGCAGCGTCTTAATCCCACATAGCGATCAGAAGTCCCGGACTTGACTCCCGATCTGGCTAGGTTTGTATAATACCTATGTGTATTTTTCTTTAATAGTGAAAAAGCAAGGCTTTTTTTAGAAAAAAGCTACCGGAACTCACTTCTTGTCAAGCTTTTTATTTAAGAAAATTATATTAAAATATCATTTAAATTAAATTTAAACCAGCTTTTCCTGTGCCACGAAGCACATAAAAAAAAATAAACATTGTTTTTATATTAGAAATTTAAAGTTAATTTCGACGACGAATTATATAAATATGGATGTAAGTAAGTGCGAAAATTGTTTCGTCTAATTTCTTACTTTAAAAATACCGTGAAAACAGGTGCCGGTGCCGTTCCACCGCATTACATGGTAAAAAAAGCCATGTTTAAAAGTTATAAAATATTTAGTTCCACGAGATAAAATACAGTTTCATACATTGACAGAACTGACGATGGCTATCGAAATATATTAGAAATTCTTAGTTGCTATATTTTAGAAATTCTTAGTTGCTATTTTTACCTTATTATAATGGAGTTCCATCAAGTTTATGTTAGCCATACTTTTAATAGTATTCATGTCATACTTACTGACACCTCGTTAGGTTTGTGCAAAAAGATGAGCCGAAAGCCTTCCAGTATTAGTCATCGTTGTAAACTTGACATAACTCAGTTTCATCTCGAAATTACTTGTACCGCTCGTCCTTGCGAACTTTACCAAAATCAAAAATCGATTGTAAAATCAATTTACGAAAAATTCCGTACACAGGTTTAGCCACTCTACTACGTGACTTGCAAAATATTACCTCATCACGGTGGCAAATCACCCAACCAACTTCGCGCTTTTCTTGTTGGAAGTCTTCAATAGAAAATCACTAATGACCGACCGGCATGTTCATTATTATGTATGCCGAATGGGTAATTTATTATTGAATGGCACCTTTGAGTTAGCGGTGCTTGTTGCACATTGAGTTGGTTGCTAGCGCTGGGTTCACAGTTCGAGTGCCGGTCGAGGTCGGCGGCTTCTGCTCGCGCTGATTCTTCTCTTCTCCTCGTCTAGCAGCAGCACAATGGGCGCCTTCGTGATGTTCACTCTGTCACGTGACAGCGTATGATGTTGTTTGGAGACGCGCCACGAAACAATGACGCGCGACATGGCACGTCTATTGATCTTTGTTGAGACTTGAGACTCTTCATAATCGCATTGAGACCGTGAAAATACTCGATTAACCCTTTCCACGCGGTTGGCGCATGCATTCTCGAGGAAATGAATTCGATGTTTTGAAAATGTAAAAAAAAAACACTTTTTGTGACATAGACCTTTATTGATAACAGCGATTCGTATTCTGTGTCCATTTAGAGAATATCGTGCTTATGAAAATAATTATCCTGAAAAGTAATTTTTCACATAGCCAAATTTTACAGTAAGCAAAAATCCGTGTTCTGAATTTCATACCTCTACAATCTAAGAATCTTCACACACTACAAAAACTTGAAATGGTTTTTATTTTAATACCATGCTAAAAACACGCTAATGCATGCGAATTCATATTTGAGTTGATACGTCCATCTGGAGTTTGAGGAAAACGTGATTTCCAGAAATCTTTGTTTTTCGGTATTAATACCATGAAATATGGAATATGTATTTATGCTTACCGCGAATTTAATTTGCTAACACACCCAATTTTTTTCATTTTTAAAAATACCTGCATTTGTTTTCCTCATCCTAAAGTATCCATATTGCTTTCATCAATTTAATTTATTGAGAAGTCTCGTTTCATACTTGCGGATACGTAAGGTGTATTGTGTTGCATTATTACGACTAATATTTGTATTCACTTTTAAAGTATTAACTGTCGATTCTTGCTGGAAAGGCATTATATTTTAAAAATAACGCAATTTGATTGCACTACTCATCACGAACATTATCAACTGATAGGCGAAACCGGTCCTGATCATTACAAACATGTGGAAGTAGTACAAAAAAATTGTGTTTTATTTTCAAAGAATATTTTTTTTGTAAAATAACTAAGCCAAAAAAGTGACTCACCAGCAGCGCAATTCATTCGGTTCGGTTCAAATGGATTATTTTTTTTTTTATTTAACCTTGAATACAGAGTGTAGAGGAATTGGCATACAACAAGTCCTTCTCTATGAAGAGAGCAACTTAGCGATTGGATATTAAAACCATTCTTCATAGTTTACCTGCTGTTGAAAAACTATATAGACCCGCATCATTTCTTAGTTGAGTTGCGAATTTGAAACATATATTTTTTTATTTTTTGATTAACCGGAATCCAGATGAAATTGATTCTACCCTATGTAATTGAATAAAATTCAATCAACAGTATTAAAAAGGATCAATTTCATTCAGATTCATTTCAGTACTCATTAAATTTCTGCATTGTGGATACAAAATTTACATGTTATCGAATATTTTACCCTATGGCAATTGGTATGCCAATTTTTTTTTATAGCTAGAACTTGTTTAAAAAGTCATAAAATTACATTGGTTTCAATTAGAATTCGATCAATTGATCAAACCTGTTTCACAGCCATTAACTATTACTTTTTTTTTATTGTTCAAGATTCAAGGTTTGATATTATCTTAAAAAAAACAACCTATTACCTTGGTAATTTACTTTCTATGCTTTATTTGTTTTTACAATTTCTTTATAAAGTAGAATTTTAATATTTTAATTTTAATATAAATGATTAATCCTGCAGCACAATAACAAATCAGTTAGATATCTGCATTGAATTTCCACTTTTCTCCGATGACATCATTTTATGAAGGTTAATTATCATGAATGAAAGTTCAAGTCTTTATTATATTTAATTAATTTTATTATATTTAATGTATAGTATACTAATTTTCTATAGTATAATATTATTGAATGACATTTTTTAGAACCTTTTATTGCTTAGTGTTATAAAAAATTATTACTTTGAATCAATACTAACTTGTTTTTTTTTTCTACCTTTGCAGAGGCAGTAAATAGCGGTTAGCCGCCAGGGAACCGAAGATCCCGACAAGATCAACTTCAGTCAAAAACAAATGACACAACGACGGTGCCATCAGTACAAAATAAAGTCTCCTGCCCCAGCGTCATCAATACGGCAATCGAATCATTAACTTATTCCAGATAATACTCTTAAACTGATTTGGGACCGAACACATATGATCGCTGCCGAAAAAGTTTTACTATTACTGCCGTCCCCTGTGAAGTGTTTTTAAGTTTTGTTAGTGATAGTTTAAGGATCAAACATGTCGTCGAAGGCTATTAGTGAAGTGTCGGGTAAACGCCTGTTGGACAGGCACATGGGAAACAACACGGCCATGGCTCCGTGCATCTGTGCATCATACGGTGAAGGATCAGAATGGCCGCGAATCGTGGAAGCAAACACATGGCTGAAACAAAAGGTGAGAGATGGTCAGCTTATATTTATTTTAGCATGGCGACTTCCAATGTGGAGTTGGGTAGATATGTTTCAATTATTTTGGAAGTATATTAATGAAATTTGTTTACATGGATGATTTGATTTTAGTTATACACAAAGAATTCTCCGAGCATAATTATGTATTTTGAATTTAAGAAAGAGGAACATGTTACATGTTGAGTGATTTAATCCGAATGATATCTGTTGTCTCGCTCTGGGCGGATTTCAAAAATGACCTCTACAGCAATATATTTATTTTTCACCCATATTACAGCTGATGAAGCAATGATGATGCTTCTGTTATGAAAGAGCAAAATGTCTATTCTTCCACCAAAGTTATAATATTATACTAATCAAACAAAACTCAAGGTTGAAATCTATTGCTTTGCTGTGCAGGTCAGCTTTTTAAGTAGCCAAACTGTTGTATGTTGTTTTTGGCTGAAGTATTGTTTATGTTCAATATAGCATTGTGTAAACATCATCTTTATACTTTGCTAACTGAACTTGCAACAATTCCTGCTTCTATTCAGTCCTGTTCACACGGGCCGTATAATGAAAATAGTTACTGAGGCTAGGTACTACTGAAAGTACGTGAACCCTGTGAAACTGGTTCTCAGCGTCCTGAATAGTGTTGGACATAGATCGAATCCTAATACAATTTAAAACTTAAAGAGTTTGGCTTGCCCATTGCTTAACTGACTACTAAGCTGAGCACCGACACCATTTTCCAGAAGGTCACATACATAATCCATTCTTGATTCTTTTAGGACATTCACTAGCTGGATATATTTTTTATATAACCTTCAAATATTAAAATGGGGATGACAATTGCTGAATTACTTTAATCGCTCTGTGGGTCCCATCGGTGAATGGCTAAAGAGATCTATTTTTGCGTTTTTATTCATGCGCATTGCATACCTAGGATTACTATATAGGATGACCTATAAGCAGAGAATCTTTTTTTCAGCATCTAACATAAAATTCATCGGCGATTGAAGTGTTTATAATTATGTGACGATTGAGTAGAAGCTTAGCCATTTCATAAATAATAGTTATAACCTACCTTTAATGTTCATGGAAGTTGTTTGAAAATCTACCGACTCGGAAATAAATCTAAGTCATAAAAAATAGGAATCTTTGCTTTAGTTTTAATACTTTATTGAAGGCATAAGCTTTTTTTTATCGCCACTGTATCAATAAAACATAAAAATGCATACACTGAGTTTGTATTATCATAAATATCTAATGTCCGCTTTCAATGTGAAGCACGTGATTGCTTAATAGAATATCTCAAAAGGTGTTGTTTTTAAAAAGAGTTGATTGTACATCAGTCACTCAAACTTTTCTTCGGAGTAGAAATGGGAGAAAGGATTCCGTTAAGCAAGGTCTAGTAGTTTTCAGGATGAGGATGATGGGTGGGGAGGGATTTAAACACATTTATACAAACCCAACACGTACGTTTTGGATTAGTGGCGGAGTAAACAAAATATTCATGATAGTTTTTTATTTTTAAACGATTTAGGGTTCTGATAATGTTTAAGCTGTCAGTGCAATAACAAAAGCCTTGGCGCATTAACCATTCGGCTACAGAAGAGGCTGGTTAGGTGATTTTTTTTTTTTGCGACTGAATTTTTGTGCATTGCCAATGAATTAGCGATGGGTCATGCACAAATCTACTTAACCGTAAAATATCTTCTGCATTACGAGGTTACCCAGTACAAGCAAACAAAGTCATTCTAGTTTTTCCTTTCAACAACATAACATATAATATATTTTAAAACAATTAATAAATGGCTTCAGATTGAGGAGTTTTGACCATATGCTTTGTATCATCAAAAATCTTGAATTTTATTTTTAAAAACTCATCAAAAATAGCACACTGCATGTTGTTTTAAAATATTATTGTTTTTAAATTGGGTTGTGGATTTTATTATCAAATTAATAAATCAATTTCATTTTCACCATTTACCAGCTTTCTTATAAAACAACACATCGCTGAAATCGATTTACTACATAATTTAGAACATTGATTCATAAAGTATTTGAACTGTGTGTTAGGGGTAAGTAATGGCTATGTCTTACATGACTGTTAATTTGCGATTCATATGTCCGATTTTTATAAAAAATCCTTCTATTGGCATATTAGAAATACAACAGTTTTTACCGATGCAACGTAATTCTATAGATTCAATGATAATTAAATATAATTTTATATTGTATATCAGGTTGTCAATGTAAAAAGCCTTTACTTGTTTCAAGATAAAATGTGTATTATTTGGTTTCATAAAAATAGCTGTTTGTACATCAATACTCTGAAAATATGACCTAAGATTCAGACTGATCTGAAGGTTTTTTTTGTATATTTTTCCTGTTGTCGAAATTAATTATACTGATGATGTCCCAATGTAACCAGACCTAAGCACGGAGTGGAGTTACTGTTCTTAAAATGTGTCATGATATTAACACCTGGAATCTTTACTTTTGAAGAAGTATCTCTTTAATGCAATATTATTGTCTTCTAATGTATTTTTCTTTTAATACCAGAATATATACTAGAAGTTAATAAGATGTGGCTCTATGTACATACATTTAAAATTATTTTCACCAATAACAGCTGGCATTTATTATCTCTCCTCTCGGAGTGTAAAATATTCACGTGTATAGGGGAATTTATGAAGGTATAAAAAAATATGTTGCAAATTAACAAAAATAAAATTGATAACATTATTATTTCATTGGTTTTAACTTGGTTGGTACTGTTTTACCAGACTGTTGGTACTAGAAACGTTAATATATATTTACTCATGTTTGTATTTTTCAGAGCCAAAAGTTAGTAGCAAAAGTAGATCAACTGATCAAGCGTCGGGGGAAGTTGGGATTGGTGTGCGTGGGCGAAGAGCTGCCTGGAGTTCAGAAATGGATAGCAGACAGAGCTGGCAAAGAGTGCCAGGTTGGCGCTACCACAGGACGAGTCCACAACTTCATTGTAGAACCCTTCGTACCTCACCAACAGGTTAGAATAACAGTTTATCATTAAACTGGTATCAACATGTTTGATTCAATTCTGTATTAATTGACTTCCACGGTTATTATGTGTATGAATACACATATAACCCTAAGATGAAAATTAATGAATTAACTCAGTTGAGTTACATGGAAATGTCCAAAATTTCAACAATTCAAATTTGATATTGAAATTCCATCAAACACCTCAGTTAAATTAAGAAATATGAGTTATTGGCAACTTTTCAATAGATAGTGTTGGATGTTTCATATAAATTTAAGCCACTGTTATTGAACAGTAATTACATGTAAATTTGTTATTACCAAGAAATATAGGCTATTATATAAATGTACCCAGAATAATTGTCTAGTACCGAGTCATTGTCCTTGGTGTTAATTGCTACTAATATTGATACAATCTGTAGTTTTATAGACTTTAAATGTCTGCGGTAAATCATAAATTATAATGAATTATCTTCGGTTTGGTAGATAGAAATATTTCTCCGAGTGGTTTTCTAATTATTGGATTCTAAACTAAGTAAATAAATTCCAGTCAGAAGAAATGTACATATGCATTGCATCAGGCCGAGGCGGAGACACAATCCTCTTCCACCCTGCAGGCGGAGTAGACATCGGAGATGTCGATGAAGTGGCTGTCAGTTACACAGTGCCCACCGGATGCAAAATCGATAATACCCTCACAGAAAAGAGTCTTTTACAAGGAGTCTCTGCTGACAAGAGAAAGTTAGTATCTCAATTATCTCAATACATTGCGTACAACCAAGTCTTGAGGAATTTTAATCAGACATTCCTGGCAAAATTTTGAAGCACGATTCACATTGGTACACTGCGAAACACTTCACAGTGAAAACTTGTGAAGAATGAGTCAGTGGCGGTTACAATGTTGAACACTCTAGGGAATGATTATATGAATATGGTAAATGAGGCCATCTCAATTTAACTCCTTTCACTGGAAATAAATGCTTCAGTAGCGAACTGTTAAATAGTATATTTTCCGTGTACAAAATATAGTTCCTGTTTGCCGAATAGGTCCATGATAAGATAACAAAATTTTTCTTATTCTATTCCCAGATCACTAATTGACTCGTAAAACAAGAAAATTTACAGTTTAATTCATAGTGAAGATATTTATGTCTCTCTTTCAGTCAACTAAGAGCAACTTTCGTGCTAATATTTCAATAATATTGTTGAAAATTGTTTTTATCATGTTTTACAAAATGTATCTGTTAAAACGGTTCGCTAATAATTGTGTCTTCTGCTTTTTCAACAGATTACTAATCCCCTTTATAGAAGAGCTCTACCGAGTTTATGTGGATCTTCACTTCACCTACTTAGAAATAAACCCCCTCGTTGTAACAACAAAAATTTTCGTGTTGGATTTGGCCGCCAAGCTGGATCAGACGGCGGACTTTGCCTGCGCCAAGTTGTGGGAAGGAGCCGAGTTCCCGACGCCGTTCGGACGTGACGCTTTCGCCGAGGAGAGATACATTGCTGAGTTGGATGCCAAGAGCGGAGCTAGTTTGAAGGTTATTAACATGTCTGATTGTTGAAGTTCATCAACAAAAACATAAATTTATCTTGCAGACATGTGCAAAAATGGCAATTTTGTCAGAGTGATTTCATGCCAACTCCTATTCAAATGCATATATCTATCGAAAATCTATATCTATAAGTATAACACTTACTAAATTATTGCCTCATATTTTATCTTATAATACAAATCTAAGTGCATGAGAGAGAACAGGCAAACAACATTTTAAGATTTCACTTGTAAACAATCGGTCTCATTAAATCATTCGTCTCATTCAGAGATTATTGTCCATGATAAAATTGCCCGTAAGTGATTTAATCCTTTGCTTGCAGTTGACAGTTCTTAATAAATCTGGACGCGTGTGGACAATGGTGGCCGGCGGTGGCGCTTCTGTAGTCTACACAGACACCCTCTGCGACTTGGGCGGTGCCGCAGAGTTAGCCAATTATGGAGAGTACAGCGGGGCACCTACCGAGTCTCAGACCGCCGCCTATGCGCAGACCATCTTTGAACTCATGTGCACGGGTGACCCACATCCACTTGGAAAGGTGACTTATTGACATTTTAAAACATTGACATTCCACTGAGGATTCACAGACTATTTCAAATGATTGAGTATTATGAACTTACCTCAATGTTTATTATATTTAATCCTATGTTTGTAACGATATAACAGCATTGATTCTTTTTTTTCTTTAGCTATACAATCAACAAAAGATTCTTGGTAGTCAATCAAGTTTATCAATTGAGCCTGAATTTGTTTGAAATCATATTTTCAATCTATCATGAATTATGTCATTTAATTATTTCTCCGTAGGTTTTGATCATCGGTGGTGGCATTGCCAACTTCACAAACGTTGCCGACACATTCCGAGGCATCATCGCGGCTATCGAAGTCTTCAAGGATCGTTTGCGGCAGCATTGCGTCACAATCTTTGTCAGAAGAGGTGGTCCAAATTACCAAGAAGGTCTTAGGTAAGAAATTGATGTAAAATGTAGCTATGATCTTTGTTTATTCTATTATCAGCTGACGAGATGAGGCAATAGATTTTTTCTTTGTTTTTCCATTTATAAGGAACATCTCTGGGCTTAATGTATTATAAGCTTGAAACCTTAGGTTTAAAATGTCCAATACAATACTCTCTTTATTTTAATTAGCTTTGAGGATAAACTAAGATTATTACAACCTATTATTTTTCATTTAAAAACCATGAAGACATTTATATTAACTTATTTCATCATTTCTTTCTTCTATCTGAGCTTAAAATAAGCCACTGCTATTTTTTTTATAGACAAATGAGGGAAACTGGCCAGAAGCTGGGCATCCCTCTGTATGTATTTGGTCCTGAGGCGCATATGACTCATATCTGTCGACTGGCCCTAGGACACGAACCCGTACCTGAAGAAATGAGACAAAAGGATGCTCCCAAGACATTGCCCAAGCTCAACCCTCCCCCCACTAAGGTATTATTTATTGAAATACATAACGCTTTATAAGATATAAAAATATTCTCAAATACTGTTTATATTTTATGTGATATTCCAAAATTCCCTCTCACTGGACATAGAAGAGACTGGAATATTTATGCTATCACTGTTAACCTTTCACAGATGGAAACTGACGATATCAGCGGCGGTAAGCCAATGACAAAGAAAGAGCTTGACGCCATATGCTTGAGAGACGGAAACCGTCCACTGTCGAATGGAGAAGTTCTCTTCACTCAAGATACCAAAAGCATCGTCTGGGGGATGCAGAACAGAGCCATTCAGGTAATCTTTATATTAAAGAATGTCATATTTAAATTTGATCAACAGAGGAATATTGTCAAGTCACGCTGCTTGCCTCTTTTTGGAATATGAATAGGAATATTTTCAACAGAGGACTATTAAATCAGTTTTTATTAAGTTTTGCAACATAGTGATACATCTGTAACTGAAAAATTAATATAAACAGAAATTGATAATTTATTCTTCATTGACAATCAGTAGGTACATTGAATGTGTTACTGCTATTCACTGTACGGGATTTTAATCATTTGTTTTTGATTGTATTGAATGATCATCTTTTGTTGTATATTTATGGATCTAAGATCACTAAATAACCTACTTTTGACTGTATAAATTGATCACACACAAAGTAAATTGATTTAGAAGGTATCTTTGCAGAACAGTCACTAATATGGTGCTCTAACATAAAGCTTCCTATGAGTGAAAGCTTACTTAAAAAACAACAATCCTCTCAATGTGCTAATTTTCTTATTCATTTGCAGAACATGTTGGACTTTGACTATGTGTGCAGTCGCAAAGAACCATCAGTGGTTGCGGTGGTATATCCATTCACATCTGACCACAATCAGAAATTCTACTTTGGCAACCGAGAAATATTTGTGCCAGGTAAATTAATTATTCCAATATATTTATATGTAGATTAATTATTGATACACAACCGACCAATAATTCTTAATGAAAATGCTTTATACTGCAAATTTATCATTTTTTTCACCATGCCTGCTTTAATATGAAGCATATGGACTCCTAAGGGAGCTTATCTCAACAGAAGTTTTTCGCTTTTAAGGTGTTAACAGTCAATTCTTGGTGAAAATGCATTGTATTTAAAAAAAAAAGTTTATCTACAAGAAGTGTCACTTAGTTGTTCAATCTGTCTTTTTTCGAAGACAGTAAGGACAAAAGGATAAGGCTTAGGCAGAACCAATGGTTAGCTAATCGATCCCACTATGCTGCGATTTTAGCATCGGATGGGTGAGAGGGAACTTTACACATCACAGACATCCATGTCTTTGAACGCAAATCCATAAATTGTTTTGATAAAACAGTTTATAAAACGATTCGAACGTGTGAGAACCGTAACTGTAGCCAACGGTGAATAATAGTATAAAAAAACTGGTAAATCCGTACAGTTTATAAGTCAATGTTAGAACTTCTTTTTAAGTATGTGTGTGTATTAAAATCTTAAAAAAAAGCTTCTATCGGTATACAGCTTCAGTGAATCTGATATATATTCTTTGTAAAATTTTAGTGTACAGTGACTTGGATATGGGTTTCCGAAACCACCCGGAAGCATCAGTCCTGATAAATTTCGCATCTCTGCGCTCTGCCTTCGATTCAACTCTTCAAGCCATGGAGCACAAGACTCTAAAAACTGTTGTTATCATCGCTGAAGGAATTCCTGAAAACATGACCAGGAAGCTTATCAAAGCCGCTGATGCGAAAAAGGTATATTTACCCTTAGATACAATTTTGTTAGTGAAGGCTGCGGAAAATTGACTCACGGTACTTCTATTGTCAATACAACAAGTGTAACTTAATAGTCTATTGATGTATGGTCTTCCATTTTTATTACAAAATTTTATTTTACTTCAAGTAATCATGTACAGAAATAATAAAAATTTGATTAAAACTGTGTTATTAAAAATATTTTCTGGGTCATAAAATCATCAAAAAGTTGTAAAAGGCTCTTATTTTGAATTATTTCTACTGAATGATAAGAAAACACAAATACAACTAACAATTCAATAAATTACTATTTCAGGTTACAATCATCGGTCCCGCAACTGTGGGAGGTATCAAACCGGGCTGTTTCAAGATCGGTAACACGGCTGGCATGATTGACAACATTTTGGAATCTAAACTGTACAGACCTGGCAGGTGAGAAGATAAACAAATTGAATTATGTTATTCTCTTTGAATGATTACTCTCCGTATAATTTCTAATCACTAATCTAATCATATTTAATTTTTTTGTTTGTTTCAGTGTGGCCTACGTTTCAAAGTCAGGAGGCATGTCAAACGAGTTGAACAACATCATCTCGAAGGAGACCGACGGAGTGTATGAAGGTGTGGCAATCGGTGGCGATCGTTATCCGGCCAGTACTTTCCTTGATCATCTCATCAGGTAATTTCAAATTTCATTAGTTTTGCTTATTAACCCGTTTGAACATTGCATTTGTACCATTTCAATAATTAATACTTTGCGCCTCCTGATTTGATCGCAACAAATTTGAATGATTACTCATTTTATTTCAAAAGCTGGCGAAACGTGTCTCGCACATTAAATAAAAAAAAAAATATTTTTATATGCTTTGCCAGCCTTTATCTGTAAACAAAATAAAATCAACTTTTGAAAAATTTTGGAAAATTATTGAAATGTCTCTTCATATTGTTTTCAAAAGATTCAAATTTTCTCAAGGTTTTGGTAAAAGAATTAGTTTCATAAATACAATATTTTTTGAATAAACAAATCCAAAAGTTTACCCGATAGTTTTTATTTTGAATCGATAATCCTTTATTTTTGTTCTCACTCATAGATATGAGAAGGATCCCAATGTAAAAATGATGGTGTTGCTCGGAGAGGTCGGTGGAGTTGAAGAATACCATGTGTGTCGAGCAATGTTGGAAGGAAAAATCAAAAAACCCTTGGTTGCTTGGTGCATTGGAACTTGCTCAGGTCAGAAATTTTTTTGATAGTACTGTAGAATTTGAATTTACGTATTGAAATATTTTTTAAATGATTGGGCATCAAATATATATATTTCTAGTGCTATTCGCGCTGCCGCGATGTAATCAGTAATTAATTTTATCATGAATTCATGATTATTAACAATCCTCATGTGTTTCATTCCAGCCATGTTCACGTCGGAAGTGCAGTTTGGACATGCGGGCTCGTGCGCAGGATCGAAACTGGAAGAAGCCGGTGCGAAAAACATGATGCTAGCGAGACACGGAGCGTACGTCCCCGACAGTTTTGATGTTTTGGGAGCGGAAGTGGGCGCTGTCTACAGAAAGCTCGTCGAGTCTGGAGTACTTAAACCTAAACCTGAAGTTGTGCCGCCGAAGCTGCCAATGGATTATGACTGGGCGATGGTAAGAAATATCACTTTTCAACTGTGAGAACGTGATTTATATCAGGTGTGGGCAAAAAATAGCTCAGGAGTGTGTTTGCGGTTCCCAAGCTATAATCATATTTCTGAAATAAATTTACTTTTTTCTTTCTTTTGATGACTTTCTTCAAAGTTTGTTTTAAATAAAATACATTGAAGAATTTGTCAACCTGTGTGCAAACCGGAACGAGCCAATGTGTGAGCAGCGCAATGTGCCATCAAACTTAACAATACACATGCTAGGTTCGCAGAGATTTTAGTCAGTACATTTCATTGTTTTTTAATCTCTGTGTTTATTTTTACAGAAACTTGGACTTATCAGAAAACCGGCAGCCTTCATCAGCACAATCTGTGACGAAAGAGGAAAAGAACTGTGCTACAGCGGAGTTCCAATCAGCAAACTGGTAGAGAGGGAATACGGAATTGGTCTCTCGCTCAGTCTTCTATGGTGAGTTTTATGATGACAATTTAACAATTATTTTTTCCAATTTCACCCAAGCATAGAGAAAATATTAAGTCTTTTATTTATGAAAAGTCTTTCTGAATGTTTCGTCTAATGATACAAAAATATATAAGCACCAAAGAATTTACATATTATGTCTTGGTTACGTTGTTTATTATTTCTCGAAACTTTTACCGTTTATTAAGTCTTTCTTATAAGGATGCTTCGCAAATCATAAAATTTTAATTCAATCATAATTCGCACTCTTAAAATAGATTTAATGCTTTCTATTGTCAAAAATCTCTTGCGTGCACCAAGAAAGCTTAGAGAATGGTGCAAAGTAGTTTATTCAACAGAAATGTCCGGTGTATCTATTAAAGTGGCCAGGGACTTTATAAGATGCCAAAAACACAATTTTTTTTTTTTCAATTGAATTTTCAGAATGCTGTATTTATTTATGATAATTCTTTTAGGTTCCAAAGAGAGTTACCTCCAAATCTATGCCGCTTCTTAGAAATGTGTTTAATAATCACTGCCGACCACGGTCCGGCTGTTAGCGGAGCTCATAACACGATGGTGTGCGCCAGGGCGGGAAAAGATCTTATATCCTCCGTTGTCAGTGGATTACTCACTATTGTAAGTATTATATTTGCCAAAAACAAATTCATAAATAGTAATAAACAGCATTATACATTCACAAATAAAGCTACATATCAACCTTTTTGATCTGCATACTGGCTAACTCCATTTTGGCAAATTTTTTAGGACATAGAAACAACTTAATAATTTTACCATGAAACGGAAATCAGACAATTCCAAACTACACGTGGTTACTTTTATTTGTAAGTAAATAATCAATCAGGATCCATCTTTAATCAGAAAAATTGAACAATGTTTTAGTAAATTATTACTGTAACAGGTTTTCATTTCATCTAATATATCAAATTGAAGACTACTGCAATTCAAAGCAAGTTCAACTCAATTGCCATCCCTAAATGAACTATATTACTATTTTCAGGGTGATAGATTTGGTGGAGCTTTAGACAAAGCTGCTGTAGATTTTTCAGCTGCATGCGCAGCCGGTAAACATCCAATGGAATTCGTCAACGAGAAAAGGGCTAAGGGAGAACTTATCATGGGAATCGGGCACAGGTTTGTTACACAATATAACATTGGCTCAGAGTTCTTAAATTAATAAGAGTCTTATTATATTGAAAGTCTGCATCCGTGGTGCAGTGGTTAGTAGCGTCGTTGGCTACGGTTACGGATGTCTTGGGTTCAATTCGCGGTGCGGACGATTTTCATAAAATTGCTTTTTCAATCGATTTATAGATTTCTGTTCATAATCCGAGTATTTGTGATGGATAAAACTCTCACCCGATCCTCACAGAGCGTAGCGAGAGCGATTAGCTAACCACTAGTCGTGTCCTAGGTCTATCCTCCTATCCCTACTCTCTTCGAAAAAAGAGAGGTTGAGCAACTGAATAACGAGCAGTTCTCATAGAAAAATTCTGTTAAGATACCTCCATTAGGAGATCATATGCTCCATGTTGGGAGCGGACATGGAAAAAAAAAATTGAAATTAGTACTGTATTGTTTGTGTTTAACTCCACCTCAAGCACAACAGAAAGAAAATATTCCACTGTTAATTCTCAATATAAAAATTAGAATCGATGTCTATGCTATAAATACAAATTTAATTTTATGTTAGAGTTGCTCTGAAGATGTTTCTCCAAGAGGCGAAACACGTGTCACACCTAGTAGCACAACCAATGAAATAACAATTACTTGTACCAAATACGGTTAAAAAATAGCCATGAGAAAAGAAATATTGCATGATAGATAACAACTTTATTAAAAAATCTTTGTGCAGAGTGAAGTCAATAAACAACCCCGATGAGAGAGTCAGTTCCCTGAAGAGGTATGTAATGTCCAGTTTTGAAAAGCATCCGACCCTCGACTACGCCTTGGCTGTTGAAGCAATCACGACCCGCAAGAAGCCCAATCTCATTTTGAATGTGGACGGACTCATAGCGGCCGCTTTCGTAGATCTCTTCAGACACAGTGGACAATTCTCGGAGTGAGTAGCAAAGTTTTTAATATGCATGGCTAGTTTATCCCAATGTTGCAAAGTAGAAATGAAAAACATTTTCAGAAATATGTTTTTATTATTACGATATGAAAGTTCAGGAATATATTGGCAATTATAAAAATTTTTAACTTTAATGTTTTTGACTTCTTGTTTTTTAGGGAGGAAGCCGAACAATATGTAAATATGGGTTCAATAAACGCTCTGTTCGTGCTGGGCCGCACCATCGGTCTGGTCGGCCACTATCTCGACCAGAACAGACTCCAGCAGCCGCTCTACCGTCACCCGTGGGACGACATCACCTACATGCCCAAGAAGTAAACACGTACAACAATTATTTTAATCAATATCCAACAAGAACATCCAGATATCGGCTCCACACTACATCCGAGATAAATCCACAGCATTTGCAGTTTCTAAAAAGTACCGTCGTGCAATGTTCCCTCTAAAGCGCAGCTATTTTGGAGCCTGTGCGCACTCTATTACTACACATTTTTGAAGAAATATACGTATCTATTCAAAATGAATGCAGTTTGAATTAAAAATAGTTAAAAACATATACCTAATAGTGTAAATGAATAAATAATAATATTTTCAACTATGCAAATAAACAAGTTGTAAAACAAATATGACATATGATTATTGATGTTTGCTAAATGTCTAAAATGATGCCGCGCATTTGTTGGTTTGGTACGCTCAGCCTTTGGATTTTCCACTCAGAGAACCTCTCGTCTTAGAGGGAACATTGCCGCCGTGTTGTAAATTTTATTATTCGTGTCATTTTGCTATTCGAAATTCTGTTTCATATGAAAGGATTCTAACTGTTTTGTTATAAATATTTTTAATGTATTGCTATATTTTTAATGTGATCAATTGCCAGTTATACCGACGACTGTCTACACCAATCTACTTAAACTGATAATCCATATTGCTCCTTACTCTTTTACCAGTTTTTTAATAAATAATATTTTTTAAGCATTTTAAAAATGTAATTTAACTTTTTTTACTTTACTTGATTGTATTTAATTATTGTGAAATAAATTATACAGCTTTTATGCATTTCTGTACATAAGAGGTTCATTCCAATTATTCAAACAGTAAATATTGAAATTAAATTGAGCATATAACTTACTTTCGCTATTTTTTGACATATGACCTGTAGCGTAGCCTTTCACATTAAAATAATAATTTCATCTTTACTAAATAAATATCCAATCCTCACTTTCATTTAATTTTTTGTAGAAGCTCTAATGCACTACCATCAACGATAACAATATTTTATAGATGTGGAAATTGATGGATATAGATAAACATTATTGATAATTGTAATTAGAGTAACGCTTGTTGTTTTATATCCTCAAATAGGAGATAACAAAACACACTTTAAACTCGCCACTCGCCTACAACATTTCTGTCCGGGACCCAGTGTTAAATTTTTCAACAGAGCGTATGCTTCCTCTGTTTTGTTTTTAATTAAATTTTAATATAACTTATGGTATGTAATTGTTGTTTGTTGAATTGATATTTTACGTATCGATTATATATCAAAGTAACAAAGTAAGCGCACGCCGATTAGCGAATCGTTCGGATCCATGATTCGATGCGCCGTTTGAATGTTAGGAAAAATTATATACATATATGTCACACACGATAGGCCTTTTTGCCATCCCGCAGAGCTGCGGGTGCGCAAGTAGTTTTATGCACCTGTTGATTACGATGTTTATACATTAAACGCCTGTCATATGAGCAAACAAATTTAACATGCTGCAATGATTGTAACGAGTCTCCATCTATCATTCGACCGCTTCCCTAACGGTCTATTACTGATATGTATTTCTATCAATGGAAACTGACATAAAGTTTTGATTCTTTTAAATCAGTCAAATAAATATTCCTCACCCTCTTTACCAAAAGACTTGATTGCTATGTGAACGCGATCGCATTATCACCCTTGCGGCATGTTTAGTTTTCTGCCCGGCATTAGGTTAAATATATATCTGTAATTATAAAGGAAAGTTAACGACAACTATATTTATAATATTTTGAATGATTTTCGTTGGAATCTCTTGGTTGAAATTGATTTGACTGTTAAACGATCAAACGCAGACGTAACGTTATGCATATGCTTCATTTTTCGCCGTCACTTTTGCAAAGCAGACGCAGGAATAAATGTGATTATTAAATATAAAAAAAGATTGGTTCGGTTTTAAATTTTGTGTAAGGTTTTGAATGAAAATGGTGCTAGATTTAAAAAATAAATAAAAGCCATTCATGTTATAATTTAGTAGGAAGCAACTTTTGTGAGAGACGGTGTATATTTTTTTTATAAGTCTTCGTAGATAATTTTATATACTCAGTGTTTTTGGTGAAAATCATTAATCCGTTTTCAACTCGAGGCTGCCTATCTGCTAAAAGATTTATTCAAACATTATTTGAATGCTTTTAAAAAAACTTACAAGTCAAACAGTGTTTTCTTTTGAAGATGGCAGTTTCAGATGAATTGTCATGATTTCTCGGATATATTTTACTTTTGACAATGTTGCCCTCAACTATAACGGTCTGGATAATGATAATATATCTTGAAAATATTCCATTATTTCTAGCATAAGTAATGTTATTTCCCAATGTCTTTTTATATTATAATTGCATTAAAATAAATTGTACTGATTTCAATGTTTGTAATATTACGATGAATGCACAAGGACAGCAATCGAGGAGTTTTTAACACCTCCCACCCCCCATTAAATCTTGAATATTCGTGCAGAAAATGTATATTTTCTTGATGGTTTTTATTTTATGAAAATACTTCCGCATTGCTTAGTTGTTTTGTGAACATTTTTCATTCCAAAAACTCATTCTAATTATTCATTGTAAGGATTACTCGGAAACTATTGAACAAAAAAATCAGTTTATTGTAATTATTTTTTATTATATTTTAATCTGTGTAACATATTTATAAAATATTTGTTTCTTCATAAAATTGCATTATTATTGTTTTGTTTTTATTAGTTAAATAAATGGCTGTCAAATGTTGATACAAATTGTCTGAGTTTTATTTTTGTGTTGATAATATATCCAACAAATTATATTGACTTACATATAAAACACTAGAAAATGCGGAATTCGCATTTACTGAAAGCATTGCTTTACAAAATTTAATGCAAAACATTCAAATCGATTATACAAAATGTGTATAAATCAAAATTGAAATCAATCAATCGAACTTCAGGAATTGATAAAGCAATGACAGCATGATTTCTTCTTTGAACTTATGGATATCATGCGTATAGTATCAATTAGTTCATCAATGAAATGACGATAGAAAAGATGTATTTTTACCAATTTCTCGAATATGCCCTACCACCAAAACACGGTTATTTTACACATGTTTAACAATTTTCAAATAAATTAGCATCTATCGCAAAAAGCGTGTCTCTATTTATTATATATCAATAATAGATATGAAACGACAACTGGGTTTAATTCAGTTGCATTGTGCATCTCCTCACTTTTCAGAGAGGAGATGAATGGGCATTCACACTCTACATTCCATTTTCAGAGTCAGGTATGTTTTCATGTACGACAATTTTTGCATTGGTTCTTCAATAAATAGTTAAATGGAAAGATTTATAGATGAATTATAGTTCAGGCACTTAAAATGACGGTGTACAATGTGAGCAGTTATTCCTTGAAGATTTTATTATCTTAGCAGTCAAAATAAGCATGTTTTTTTTAAAATATATATGTCACAGAAGCTCTCAGTAATCACAATGCATGTAATATAACATCTTGGATATAAAATTTACAAGGCGTTAAACATGTCTTTATAACTACATATAAAGTAATAAATTAAAACTATTCTTTATTAATACAGAGCTATAATCAACATACTGCCATATATATATTGCAATTTTTGAGAATTTTATATGCAGGATACATAGTGAATCACAGCGTTAACTGACACCTAATGAAAGCTGAAGAATTAATTTCTTTGTAGAAACGAATGTGAGTTGTAAGCAGGAAACAATAAAACCGTCTGTAATGCTCAATTCAATAACTAATTCGGATTATTGAGATTTTGTACACTTCCATGTATTTTGTCACTAACGACCCGGGTTTCGCCTTTCGGCATCTTCAGGCATTCGTGTGCTCGAATGCCTGAAGATGCCGAAAGGCGAAACCCGGGTCGTTAGTGACAAAATACATGGAAGTGTACAAAATCTCAATAATCCAAATTTGAAATTCCATCAAGCACCCTCAGTCGATGTCTTAAATTATATCAATAACTAATACTATATTTAAACTCCCTTACTCAAAATGGGATCTTCAAAATCTGGCGAATTGTAAAGTTGTCTGCTTACTTGTAAAAGATATATTAAGTGTTTTTTATTAACTAATATTTTCCTGAAAGTATTTGAAATTTCATAAATTTTCTTAGGTCGAAACACAAATTTGAAAAAAACTTCTGGTTGGATTTATCTGAAAATGACCTGGACATGTATAATAAATGAGCTATTTAACATTCCAGTGAACTATGAATCAGCCATGTGTACACATTTTTTTAAAATTACAAGCATTATTCAACACACATAATAACAATGCGTGTTCTTAATCAACCCACAATAAGCGCTGTGACCAATAAGTCATGGCCCGCATAAAGAGTGTCCACATAATTTAATATAATAAATCTAAATTTATAAATATGTAAAGCTACGTGTCTTGTATAAAGGTATAAAGCTATAGATTATAAAAAAATATCACATTGAACTTAGCTTATAATATTTGTACATATAACAAGTGTAAAGTTAGGCAATGTTTACAAATGGAAAATTGGTTATAGATGAAGTTATAACAATATTTCAACAAGCGCCAAAATGGTATACCCTGAAGAACAAAATTTCATTATGGAAATAAACACAAAAAATTCCAATGTGTCATTCAAATATTGAAATATTTAATAAAACAATGCATCTAAATAGCTCTTTGGAGCAAGCGTCTATCACAGATTACTATTACATATAAGCGTTGTCGCCTACTAGTTTACTATTCATTTAGATTCCTGTGAATGAACTTGTGCGTTGAAAAAACTGCTTATTTAAACATACATTCTATATTGAACACCAAACATTACATTTCTAAGCACAAGTGTTATATATTGTTAACTTACTCATTAAAATTAAAATTTTGAGCAGCTTACATTTTTATGGGTAAATTATATTTAACTGGTAAATTGACAATCTGAAGACTCATTTTAGGAACACAATATTCTTTATAGGACCACTAGAGAACCAAATACGTTTAAAGGTCTATTCTCACATCTTAAAAGTATCCGGTTTCTAAAAGTGACTGGACAGTTTCAAACGATTTCCTTTTTGAGAAGTACCTATACATATAATTTATTTCACGTCACCGATATCAAAGAAATCTGGATATTGGGCATTCATTTTTGAAACTGTTTCTGTTAGACCATTTGTAGATCCTCCATGAAGTCCATTCAAAAAAATACAGGTAATATGATTTTTTAAATTTCTAGCATGTCTTCACTATCATGAGCAGCAACATGGTAGTATTTTCCTCAAATGAATCAATTTTCATTGAATTCGTAGCATGATTCTTCAAAAATTATCTTTTTTTCGTATCCAGGAGTCTAATGAATAAGTATACTTTATGCGTTAATTTCGAAGAGTTTCTAGGGTTGTGGAATTTCTCCTTAAAGCGGCGTCACTTAGAGAACTATTTAATATGGGCGTTTGCTCATTGGGACCGGTTTCTATCCTTCCGAAAGTTTCCACTTGATCCTCAACACTCATAACACTGGCTGCTACATAGGCTTGCATATCCATCAGATCTTCTCTATGCCATTCCGATTCGACCTTCGGCGTACGATTCAGCCATTTTGTGCTTACAAAAAAGTGGGTGGTGGCCGCTGTGAACGCAAGAAGAGAAAATATCCTAAATGCTCTCCTCGCACCAAATATTGTATAAAAGACTCCACCTAAGAGAGATCCCAAAGTGTATCCTGCAAAGCGATAAATAAATCAATATGCATCGGAAAGTCTGTAAAGTAATGCTATCATGAGTTATACAATGTTCTGCCATAAACAGCGTTCATTGTTGTTAAAATTGTCTTTATTACCTAGACCGTCGTCCGCAATCGAGACTATGTTTTGAAACTCCGCAGATTTCCCAGGCGGAGCCACAGCTGCCGCATATCCTACTATCGTAGAATAGCTTATACCAAATGTAGCACCTTGAAGTATTAGCTGAAAAAAACAAAAACACAATCTTAGCATTGCTTTCTCCTTTTAAATAGTGATCAAAGAATCATTCGATTCCGATGCAGACCTTACGAATCATTTTTTTAATTTCAGATTGGTAATCACACTGTGAGATGCGAAAATTATGTTTGTGGTAAAGCCAAAACGTTTCACAATAACGGGTTAGTGGTGAATAAAAGTACAATATTATACTAGTAATGAAAAGAAAATTATAGATTGATAATATATATATATACATGAGTAAAAAACAATTGCAATCCAACTGTTGTATTATGTTTGTGGGCGCGGACGTTTGTGATGGTTTTTCTTCTGGATATGATATTGTGTGATAAAATTCTGATTATCGAACATAATTTAAAAATGTCAAAATATCTAGCGCCTTGGCATTTATCAGTTGTGATGCTATATATTATTTAATAATCAATATCTCACCTCAATTACAATTAGTTCATAGGGAGAGGTCAAGCTGGAAATCAGCAAGAGCCTAAAGGAGTAACAGATGAGGCTGACGGTGAGTGTGTGGCAATAACCAAAACGCTTCAGCAACTCCGCTGTAAAGCCATACAGAAATATCATTTCACAAATTTAATAGGAAGTGAATATTAGGTTTTATAAGGTTATTTACATAAGAAATTCTTACGTGACACCAAGTAATAAACGATTTCCCCACCGAGACATCCCACGAGTATACAAACGCCTTCCACTATCTTTATGCTGTCCATATCGCCCGTCTTCCACGCCAGATCTTCGATGAACCTGGCAATATCAGGAATCGCTCATTAGAAATGAGAGCAAGAAAGATTTTTAGTAACTATTCAACACAAGGCATGTGGGTGAAATAAGAAGGGGTCCTTAATCTCCATAAATTGTACCTTCTATACCGGTGGTCGGCAATATTCCCTCTAAGACGAGAGATTCTCTGCGCGGAAAATCCAAATGCCGAGCAGACCAAACCAAGAAATGTGTAATGCAAAAAATAATTTAAAACCTATTTGGAACATCAACATATCATATATAAATAAGTGTTTTTTGAGTTAACTCATTTTTCAATCATCAATTAAAAATCTCCATATTGTTGGTCAAATATTTATAACTTTCAACACATGTTTCAACAAGCGAAGAGAAAAATATGTACCTGATTTATAATACAATTATTCAAATTTGGAATAGGCATATTGCTTTAAAAATTAAATTTGAATAGTTTGCATTGGAGTGGGCGGGTTTCAAACTGCTGCGCGGTCGGAGGAAAAACTGGTGGTCGGCAAACTTTTTACTTAGACAGCAGAGGTCTGCACGGGCTGAAATTTCATAAAATTACCCTGTCCAAACCCGTAATCTTCAGGCCCGGCCCAGCCCGAGCCCGAGTCTCAATATCGCACTTGTTACCCGAACCCGATTCGAAGCCCAGATTTATTTTTCTCAGCCCGAAAAAAGCCCGATTTTTTTTAAATATAGTAATTCATTTATACTTTTCAAAGAATATATTTCCATATTTCCAATGATATTCATAGCACATGTGAAATAAATTCTTTAAATTATAAATACTATTGCCTTATGGCTGACACATGACCCGAAGATAGTACGAAATATTTTTCTTATTTTTGAATTTTTTTACCCGGGCCCGGCACGAACCCGAATCTAAATTGTCTTTACCCGCCCGAGCCATACGATGTGAAGTCCCACGGGTCCGTGCAGACCTCTATTAGACAGGCACCCCGAATGTCATGTGTATGGCAAATGGCAGTATATCTTCAGTATACTGTACGTGGAAGTTTAGGTAGAATCAAAAAACATTTATCTAACTGTAACACATTCAAATCAAGTGCAGAATTAACAGGTTCAATAGCCTAATATAAAAGATTTAAAGAAACTAACCAAAACATGTAGTAGATAATAAAACTGTCAAGGGCTCCAATCATCACTGCAAATCCGAGAAACCCCAGAAGTGGAACACTGGTAAATAACCATGCCAAAGACATCTCTGGGTTTCGTTGACGAGTTATTCCAGTCAACTGTTGAAAAGGATAAATGTAAAATTATGTGTTTCTGTGGTTTCATACAGATTCCTGACAATGAAAAGAGTCATCGTTGAAATATTTTTGTGCAACAAGTATTATTTAAGAAACAGTAAGTTTCATGTTAAAGTACACTGTGGCTTAAAAATAATTTTTATGTCAATGTTTATCAGTTCTTAATTATAGAAAAAAATCTCATTTTATTATGTTGTAGAGCTGATTCTCCTACTACGTAATAGCATTCTGGGGATTCTTTTCAGATGTTTTTTGAGTTCCCAAATTTATATTTGCATACATTGATTTTTAATCAATTCGGGGACAAATATTAAGTGATTACACTCAATCTCTTGCATCAACTCGTGTTTTTTTCTTTCTTTTTGACCCACGGTCGGAATATTAAGCATTCTTTGAGCAGCATCTTGTATGTTGTCTTTCTGATAAGTGTATTGGTGCACCCTGCTAAGACGTCGCCTTCTTCAATTTCCAATTATAACTCCTGCCGCAATAATTAAGAATAATGCCATCTGTGAATATAATCTGTGTAAACCATGAAAATAACAAAGGTATTTTCTTTTAACAACTAAAAGAACTTTTAAATTTGTAATATAAATCAAGTAAACTATTACAAGACAGCGTAACATACTTTAAGGCGGGTACAGCATCCTAAATCAAGTCCTGTGAAGACGACAGCAAGAAGGAAAATGGGCCCAAATGACTTTTTATAACTGCCATTACTTATCAAATCTATCGCATAACCGGACAGAAGAGCAGTCAGAGAGTAGCCTACTGTGCCCCACGATCTCTGGGCACTATATCCTATGGAATTATGTGGACCTGAAATCATTGAGTTAAGTTGACATATTTGACGATTAGAGCAACTAGACCAGCGGTACGCAAGGGTGACAACTGGGGTACTTTGAATACTGTTTGGTGGTCCTAAGCTTACAAATGTAACCCTGATACGTCTTCGCATTAATTATATATTTAAAAATATAGCAAAATAACAAGAAGCTGTGTGCTAACAAATCAAAAAGAACCAACAAATTCACTTCAGTCATGTTTTGTTGAGGCATCGAGATGTGGCCAGATATCTACAAAGATGGAGCGGACATGGCCAAAAGAAGAGGAAATGGGTATACAACGTTCTATAAAAATATAGCCTTATAAATACATTTTTAGTGTGTGTTTTCAATACTCATTACCTCTTCCTTCTAGGTATTTTTAAATTGACGAGTAAAGTTTATCATTTATTTACTGTTATTATTAGAATTAAGGTTTAATAACTTTCTATATAACTTACCCAAAGCATCAAAACAAACAGCGTCACTGACGCAATTCACAAGATTGAAGGACAATGTCCCAACACAGAGCAGCAAGACAAATATCCAGAATGCACTCTTATCGTAAAGCGATGTATCGTTCAAATCATCCATTGTTAAATCGGCTAAAGGAGAACAAGAAAATACATTGCATTCGTCTTTGAAATTGCATTTTCTTCTGGTGACTTTCAAAATTCCTGTATAGTAGTCTTCTGTGTCTTTCTCTGGGATTATTGAACCTGTATAACTATTTTCATGAACCCCTGTAATAGAATGAGAACTTTCACGCATGAACTTATCAAAAACAGCTTTGTAATCATTATTAGAAGAGGCATCTCGTTTTAATCGAATCTCCTCTTTGGTTGTTGAGGATTTCAACTCTTGAGAAATATTCCACGGTGAATTTTGAGCACCGACAGTACTACGGCGGAGTTTCGTGGTGTTTATTGCTGATGGATCCATATTGAAATATTCACACCGAGGTATGTAGTCTTCGGCAAAAGTAAAAATAATGTCTGTTTTATTGCTGCAGTTAACAACGGGCGTAGAATACAAGATCCAAGTTTCTTGCTGCTCGTGAATAAGTTGACAATCCCAAGTACATTGTAATGCCATAATGTGGGTTAGATTTTTGCAAGTATTATTCTACAAAATAAATATTCACAGTTTATAATAAACTTAATTGAATAAAGTTAAATATACCATTGTCAGTAAAGGGGCAATCGAGTTGGTACAGATCTTACAGCGTTATAGTTTTTACCACTCACAGCCATGCGATGAAAACTACTCATGAAATAATATAAATATGTATTTCGTGGAAATCCTCTTTCAATATAAAATAAAAATTTATAATTTCGTTATTCCATTGATTGTGTAACTTCCAAGGTGTGATACGTGTTTTGACTACAAAATCAGTGAAATAACACAGTTATTAATTTTCATTGTATATCTAATCATATTTAAATCACATTTAAAGACATTGTCAAATTTGGATTATTGAGATTTTGTACACTTCCATGTATTTTGTCACTAACGACCCGGGTTTTGCCTTTCGGCATCTTCAGGCATTCGAGCACACGAATGGACTCGAACTGAAGTCCGTCCATGAAGTCCGAACTGAAGTCAGTTCGAGTCCATTCGTGTGCTCGAATGCCTGAATATGCCGAAAGGCGGAACCCGGGTCGTTAGTGACAAAATACATGGAAGTGTACAAAATCTCAATAATCTAAATTTGATATTGAAATTGCACCAAGCACCCTCAGTCGATGTCTTAAATTAAATAAAGACATTGTATATAAAAATATGTTTTTAGCACTACAGAAATTTTAAAGCATTTAAGATAAACTCATTGAACAAGCACTTTTTTCATACAGTTCAAATCAAATTTTAAAATAAGAATATTTGATATTTTTTTTGTCAGAAATTGAACCTGAAATTTGGTAAGTTAATTACCGTTTGACTGTGTTGTTGCCATTTATAAGAATTGAAAAACTAAATTCTGCATTCATTTTTTTGAAACAATAAATTACTTATCAAAGTGAGATGTTTTTTTTTAAATCAGACATGAAATGTTAAAAACAATACTTACATTGCACATATCAGCTATTGTTCTGAAGGTGACAGAACGCTCATGACCCTCGATTTTAATGAATTCATTTGCTGCAGATAATATCTCTAAGCTGGTGTGGGCCTCAGGTAGAAAATAGATACTGCAATACGACGCTGTCATCAAAATGAGCAATGCCATGAATCTAATCCTTCTTTGCACCTGAAAAAAATAGCTCATGTTTCATTTCTTCAGTATTTATTTCCGCAAAAATATATTTTGAAACATATACCATAATTGATATCAGTGATTCATCTGCCTACCTAATAAGTTTTGACCTTTTGCGTGAAAACATTTAAGTGCAATGTCGTTTTTGATCTTCAAATTCATGTTTACATAAAAATTTATTGCTGAATTTGATTGACATCTCATTGCATGACATTTAAAGCTTAAAATATCAGGGTACATGAAGCACCCTACATCCTGATTGACAAGGGTAGCTTACCTGGCAGTAATCCACTAAGTAACCGAAGAGAGCCCTTGCGGTGGCCCAGAGTATAGGCAAAATTGCTGTAATTACACCCATAACATGAGGAGAGATCCCCATCTGCTTTCCAAATAATGGCATCTGAGGAAGTAAGGCACCTACGGCTAAGCACAATAGAAATTAATAACTTCAGTACATGTAAATGCCCTCATATTAACGCCGTGTGTAGGGAGGGGGTAAAAGGGATCCAGTCGTTTATAGGTGACCTGTAGGCTAGAGGTAATTGCTCCTCTAAGAGATCAGACGGTCCAGGGTTCAAGGACAGATAAGGTCAAAATGAAATGAAGATTTTACATTTGTAATCTAAGCTATGGATATCTGTGTTAACTTTTCTCCTAGTTTTGATTTTCAATGATTGGAAATAAAAAATGTCTGTAATGCCATGTAGTATTATCAAGTGCTAATTCAAACAATTTTAAAATAGAGATTGGTGAGAAAAATTCACTTACCGGAAAAGAAAAAGAAATAATGCGCTTTTACAGGTAAAAGGTCACTGTTTATACTATACGAAGGTAAATCCTTGAAGTTTAGCTTCAATAAATGTTCCATTATGAAATAAAAATACATCCGCTCGATCAATAAAGACGTCTATGATTTAGAGCGCAAACATTGATTATATTTTTTTGACACTCGTCAAACAATAACAACAGCTACAGTAACTTGACATAAACCAAAATGTATCTCTACTAATTTGATTTTCCCTGTTGATTGGAACACTCTTTAGATTTTCTCCTCAATTGAAAATTAAATTTTACTGATTACTGACCGACACTGATCTAATTTACCACAAAACAACACCAAGATGGCACCATGTAAATTTTCATATTTTCCTGCTTCGCTACGTGATGGCGAGTCAAACGTCAATCAAAAAATACTATTATTGGCGGTGGAAGAAATTTTAAAATGTTGAAACAGAATGACAATTTAATATAAAATTTGTATTTTTAAATAATTTTACCCGATCCTTGCCCATCCTTTTATGTATTTTTAATTATTCTTATCAGTATCTAGCAAATTGTGACAATAACATAATATATATACCCCTCAACTGGGGTTATTTCGCCTTTCAAGTACAATTTCGCCTAATAAAAGTTTTTTTGTTTATATGGCCACAACTTATTTTTACACTCACAAAATATTTGTTCATGACATTATTTTCAATAGTCAGTTGATCACACTGAACCTATTAAACATCTAGAATGTCAAATAAGTTACTTTAAACTTTACTTTTGTAAATGGTGCATGCATATGCAGTTAAGTCAACTGTCGAAAAACCTTCCTTCATCTCCCAGAAATACAAAAGTTACGATCTATGTACCTAGCAGGCGCGTGCGGTAGCTTTATCTCTTTCTCGTTCAATCTCATTAAAAGTGCCAGCAAATGCAAGCGAAACGCAAGTGCATGCGGCGCATGCTCTTGTATTCTTCTTGCTCATACCCAAATTAGGTTGTGCGATAGAGATAGTGATAAATCCACCGCACGCCGATGGTACCTAGATATTTAACTCTCTATTCCATTATATATTATGTTAGCAATTAAAATGCTTAAAAAAAATTTAAATAAATCGAGTTTTAAGAACTTTAAATACGAAGGCGGAGTTGTGAAGCAAAGCGAAAGAGGTACAATTTACTACTTTACGAGGTACTATTTCAAGGTTATTAATTCTTAGGTAGGGTTGTCAAAACACTTTTAAAAAGTATTGTTTTTTTAATATCAAGAAAAAATATAATTTTTCCTTTATTTATTTTAGCTAGAAACAAAAGATTGTAAGCCAGCAGCATCAAAGGAATTTGTTTTAAATTCATGCTACAAATGTAGTGTAAATATTAAATCAAAGGCAATGGAATGTGAAATTCATTGGCATTGTATTGTGCTATTATTGTGTTATTTGGTACATTTTTAAAACTATAAGTTGCCTGATACTTTTTTTTATATTTCTCGACAAAATAACAAAAATACAGCATAAAAAAATAATGGTTTCATAAATTTTTCTCTTACCTAATTAATATGCACATTTCCTTATCAGAACATCTGAACATAGTTTACGTACACAAATTAATTAATTATATTGCTTGCGCAACCCTAAGTTAAATTTTCAAAATGTATGCAATTGTCAGTGAACCAAATGTAATTTTGCCTAGCAAATTTTGACGATCCAAAAACACACAAAAACAACGAATGTAAATGGTTTATTTTATTTAATATGTTTGTGGCACATGTTATGAGTATTATTCTACCTCAATGCTGTTATAATGTAATAATGATAAGGAATTAATCGATTTTTTTTTATTTAAGTAGAAAAACCCCGAGCCAGTACTATTTTGCCTACATGTTTAAATTAATGATATCAATGTATTCGAACGTAAATCGATGATATTTACCATTTTGAATAACTGCAGTTAAGTGCATATAACAATAAAAACCACATAAAAATAAATTCGTAGTACAAAAACAATACAGTTAGGTAATACATACAACACACCGTAGAAAAACCAGATGAAATAGCCCCATTTGACGGTACACACTTTATTCAATGTCTACAATTTAAAAGTAGGTAACCGATTTTGAACCATTTTTAACTAAATCTTTTACGTGAAGAATTTTTAAAACCGCCAATTTGATTTGCAGTAAATCTCAACTCAATTATAAAAAATGAAATCGAAAAACATTTATTTCTGATCACTTCAGTTTCATGTCTTTTAATTTATTCCAATACTACATCGAAGTTCTGGATTTTTTTCGAATTATAAAGATATTCCAACCTGTGTTCTGATAGAGGGATGTTCATTAATAATTTTAACAAAATAGAAGAGGAAAGGAGTTTGAAGAATTTTGACCATTAATTGTTAACACAGGGTAGGGAAGGAGGGAGTTTGTATAGAGTTGCCTCTTTATAACTCTGCCCTCCAGCTCTAGGATCTAGGATCACGGGATACTAATACACTGACAAGTGTAGTAAAAAGTAATGAAGCGCATACTCTACAATAAATTAAATAAATCAAAAAATAGGAAATTAATTGATTCGTTGGTATGGCACACACTCACTCGCCCTTCAATATGTGGTCTTAATTCTAATCCAAGTAAAACGAATAATATTTGTAGACCTTTTAATTTCTACTATTTTTAGTATAAAAGCCAGCAGTATAAAATATCGTTAGTTAGTAAAGGTGTCATTTTTTTGACATCATTTTATTAGATGGGTCACTGAATATTTGACAGTTACTTACATGGGGAGAGGGAAATTAAAAAAATGCCCGAAAATTGTTGTCATAATTAATGGGTTTCAAAGTGGAGGGAAAAAATAATCTCACTACATTATTTTGTTATATGGTTTATTTATTGAACACATTTATCTTAGGAATAGAATCTATTGATTATGGATACAGTAATATGACACATAGAATGGTGGTTAAGAAAACAAAAGGAAAAATTACAATCCATTCAATTTCAAATAAAAAAAAAACAGTCCCAGACGCTCTTCTTAATTAAATGAGTTTTAAATTTTTTAAGTTTCAAATCGGGTAAAAAAATGTTAAGAAACTTATGCAACAGGAAATATGCATTCGGCATACAACATGTATTTTAAATTGGCCATACCTGGTCTCGTTTGCTATTTTTTATCATACTTTATGTTAAGCTGAAATAGTTTAAAAACATTTATAATGAAATAAATGTTAAAAGGTTTTTTATTTAAGGTATAAAGGTAATAGAGCTTTTTATTTATGAACCGCTGTACATATGGAATAGGTTAATATTTGAAAGTATTTCTTTTATTCATACAAATAATACGTATTCATAGAAAACAAAACAATATTTGATACTTATACTTCTTAACATTTAGATACACAAAAATACGTATAATTGGGTCAATCAAAAATGATTTCTACATATTCATTATAAGAAATTACGTATTTAATATTTACAAATAAATCAGCATAGAAATTTCCGCACAATACATCATAATAAATAATACTTGAAACAAGTAACAACAAACTTTTAACGGCGGAATCAGTCAGTATTGATTTTTGTAATACTAGAACGGTAAACTTACATTCTTTTTTACATGAGTAAAAAAATACTCAATTTATATTAGTGTACATTTATAAAGCTATAGTAAACAGAAAAGAAAACTATTTTCCACAAGCTTCAAAATAAAAGATCCATTAACAATTGCAATTAAACAAAATTCTTCATGTCGACAGATGTACAATTCCCACAGCTTGTAAATGTGTTTTAAACTATTACATCATTTTTACGTTTCAGATGCAGTTATTAAAAATATCACACTTCGAGTATTCAGGCTATTTTTGAATCAGTATTGAAGTCAGTGTGAAAAAATATCAAAAATGAAATATAACGTAATATAACAAAAAAGTCGTTTAGCCTAAGTCAGTAGATACTTTCAGAATTTTACACACGTATAAAAGAGAATAGTACAGAAGATCCTCGATCAATCGTTCCGCTCAATCAATCGTTTAAATATGATGGTACGGTCACAAATTTTACTCTGATCGTTTTTGACGAATATCTGTCATCCGGCTCAGAAGCATCTGACTCCGTCCAGCCGTTATAGCCTCTGCTAGCACTGTATTCTTATTATGATGTCGGCAAGTTTCCTCTACTGACTGGTAAGTCGTCTCGTCGGTCAATGTTCATTGTCTGAATTAAGATGGCAGAAAGCAGACGCGACTCGGAATTTTAAAAAAATAATGATATAATTATTACATATATTATTCGTTTTAAAATTTCCTGACGATTTTTTTTAATTATACGATCAGCGGTTGAACAATTAACAATCCGATGTATAAAAAAATATTTCATGTATTTTAATAGTGTCAAATATTCGCTGCCTTTTCTTTATCCAACATGATAGCCTGTTCCTTGGCTGCAATGACTCCATATGAGTTTTTAGCAGCAGTACTGTGGTCAACAAATGTTTCCATTTCTCTCACAGCGTTCAAATTATGATCTTCATTTTGTGATACATTTACCCACGCTCTACTAATGAATATGTGTAGAATAGCTGCCACAACTGCTAAACCTCCAAACAATCGAAAAGCCATTCTTCCCCCCACAGCTTTGTACAGGAATCCTCCTAATAGTGAACCAATGGTGAATCCTAGATGAAATAAAACAAATATTAATTTAATCATGTTAACAGTTTATCAATAAAACGTGATTAATGGTAATCCCCACACTTCCAAACCAATACATTAATTCGTAAGGGCTGTAACAAAACAATGAGAAAATAATAGTAGTAGAGTAATTACATTGTTGCTTCTTATTCCTAATATTGGACTTTTGCTGGATGCCACTAAATATATTTGAATGAAGCTTTTCATACTGCTGAGCAACATTAAGTCCCAATTATTTTTTATCAATTATTATTTTCTTTTTGTTTAATTAGAGCCCTCGAGAACGATTGTGATGGGCTTTTTTTTGGTAACTATGTCCACTCTCAATGTGGAGCATATGGACTTCTAATGGAGCTTATTTCAACAGTAGTTGATCTGAGAGAACTGCTTGGTACTCAGTCACTCAATTTTTGTTTTTCTAGAAACTAGTGGTCAGTTGTTTTAGAGATGGACGAGTGGGAGGGAATTTAAAAATCACAGACACCGACACCTTGAAACACAATCAATTGAAAATTCAATTTATGAAATGTCCGTTCTGGGATTTGAGCCTGTGAATACTGCAACCAAAGTAAACGACCAGTGACCAATCATATCACAGTATAGTAAAAATTTTAGTTACATAAACCGTGGACATCTAAAAACTTAAATAATTCATTTTAGTAAAGCGATGATGACAATGGTAATCCTCGGATAAAATTACAATTTGTAATGATCATTACATTATTTAAAGATCACCCACCGACACCGTCGTCCATTCCAGCAACGATGCCCTGAAGAGTTGCCGAAAGTCCTTCGGGGGCTACAGCTGCAGCATATCCCACAATTGTGCTGTAGCCGAGAGCAAAAGTAGGCCCTTGCAAGAAAAACTGAAATAAAGATAATTCGAATATACACTGGTGGAAAGTATGGAATTAGAAGTTCATTGATACAAATAATGGCAGTCAAATATAATTTCCAATTACCCACGAATGAATATAGCAGCATCTATAATTTGCGACAAAAATATTTTTTTATTTAACACTTTATTTTGCTTTTTCCAGCATATTTTTTTATTTATTTTTTACTATGTCCGCTCCCAATGCCAAGCATATGTACTTATGGAGGTTGTCTCAACAAAAATTTTTCTACTAGTTTTACTTGTTACTCAACCTCTCTTTCTTTCGAAGAGGGTAAGGATATAAGTAGGACTTCCAATTAACCGCCCAAAAAGACAAACCGGTTTAAGCCGAAATATACGTTTTAACTATTTTCCAAAAACCAGTTTTGGTACCATGATGTAATAGTGTAACGATTGAAAAACAACGTATTTTTCTTCATAAAATTTACGAATATGAACTAATAGGTATGTATTATACCAGAGATTCCCAAACCCGTGCCGGCGGACATGGCGCCCGCTTACCGATTTGTGTGCGCTCGGCGCTCACAAATTTATCGCGATAATTCTACAGAAATCGGTGTAGAATTACCGTGACAGATTATTTATTACTTCAATTTTATTTTCTCAAGTTTATAAAATACTCATTTGATAAAAATGTTATTCGAACTCATTTGTCTGCATAAGTCGAAATGTTTATGTTGTCTGGCTACTCTGCTAAACACTGGATGCATCTTTATGATTGTTTACTGACAGGAATATCATCAAGCTCTCCTTATTATGAGGCACTGGCCAATGAAATGCAATGCCAAAGATCATACTGACTTTGAGATTGATATTGATATAATAATTTTTAATATATTTTAATAATTGATATAATAATGTACTTAAAGGCTGGGAGCCCCTGCATTATAATATACAAGTGAATTAAATATACACCAACACAAATACAAAATACAACGCACCATAACAAAATATTTAATCAGACGCAAAATACAATTGGTAATAATTCAATTACTATGTTAACATATTGATGAGAAATATACACACAATGCAAATGCAGACAAGACAAATGCATACATGACAATTGCGCACGGAGTAAAAAGAATACATATTTTGTATGTATTATATTTTAAAGAAAAATAAAAATATGCTAGAATTTTATTTACTTATATAGGGATGAATATTAAATAATGTATTACGTTTTCAATGTAGTAATTGCTATTATTTTATTAATTAGTAATCTTGATAAGTTATAATCCAAATTATTATGTAACTTAGAGTATATTATTACAAAAACAAAATGAACTAATTTACTCTCAAATAATAACTGACATAAAATTTACATTTTGCCTTTACATCAAATTATTAATGTCACTTTCATTCAAAACTTTTTTTCATTGAATGTATAAATACCTATAATATTTTATATTAATTGAGTGGTCAACGTCGTTGGCTTCGGTTGAGGTTATAAAACGATTTTTCAATCTATTGATAGATTTCTATTCGAAAATACAGTTGCCTCCTATGTCTAAAACTCCTTCCCAAATATCCAATTCTTAAAAGGAGATGTAACGGGAGCGATTAGCTAACCACTAGTCCGGCTCTATCCTTCTATTCCTGCTTTTTTCGAAAAAGAGAGGCTGAGCAACTGAGTAATAAAGAATTCTTGTAGAAACATCTTCTGTTGAGAAAAACTTCATTAAGATTCCATATGCCCCACATTATGGTTTTATGGTTTTATTTATATATAATTGTTACTGTATGCATATGGCTTTGCCGCAATAATTGTAATGTGTGTATTATATAGAACCAAAAATAAGTATTTAAACAGATACCATAATAACTATTAATGTGTATATTATCATATTTATCATAGGTACTATGATTGTATGTTCCAAGAACATTATTTTGCAGTTTAAAACCATTTTTTCTTTATTGTTTAAAAACTCTAATGTACCTTGCATCTCGTGTTTCATTAAACTATAAATATTTATGAGACATTATTATTATTGTTCCTTTCGCACTAGTCCACATTTACAAGATGCCGAAAGGCGAAACCCGGGTCGTTAGTGACAAAATACATGGAAGTGTACAAAATCTCAATAATCCAAATTTAATATTGAAATTCCATCAAGCACCCTCAGTCGATGTCTTAAATTATATCAATATTGCCAGTACAGCAAGATTGACTGAACTCTACAGTAAATTAGTGTTAAAATATCGTGTTGTTTGTCAAAATTTATGGTTTAATATCAGTTGTTTTAAAAATAAAGTGACTCCCAAGTTCATATCGAGAAATGTTAAAATTATCAATGGTTCGAGGCCAGCAGTGAAAGCTTTGCAAAAAGCTAAAGCAGCTTGGTTGAAGACGGAGACAGGTCAGTGGTACGCAGCTCGCGACAATATTAGCCAATACCTTAAAATAATTCATTGTTCCCTCGCACAGAAACTTCATCCTGTAGAATTTGATATATTAGACCGTGATATTAGATATAATGTTTCCGAAATCATACAACGCAAATATGAAAAACAAACTTATAAACTCAAGAAATTGATCGAAGAGAAAAATAAAAATAAAAGTCTGGCAGATAAATCTAATCTAGTTATAAATGAGGAAACACCTATAAAATTTTTTGATAGAGTTGTAAATTTGTCTAACGTCAATTTAAAAAAAGACGAGCAGAGCCTTTTATCAAAAGGTCTTAAATATTGTCCGCCTTTGCCAAATAGAAAATCGGATTATGAAAACCTTGCTATAGATTTAGAAATTGCATTACATAAAGATTTAACCAGCAAACATATTTGTTCTCGCATCCTTAAGAAAGATTACTTAAACAGCAACAAAAATTACAATAAGTTTAATGAGGAGTTGGCTACTCTTAAAAATATTAAAACTAAAATTAAAGATAATGATATCATTGTCACAAAGGCGGACAAAGGAAATACCACGGTCCTGTTAACGCGAAAAGACTATGTTGATAAGTTTAATAACTTTCTCGATAATAACGATATAGTCGAATTGAAAAAAGATCCTACATTAAAATTTAATAAAAATATTAAAGAGGTTATAAATAGTTGTAGCATTACAATCAACCCTAAGGATTTGTCCTTTTTATCTACTAGAAATCCACAAGCCCCCAAATTTTATGGGCTACCGAAAATTCACAAGGATTCAATACCAATTCGACCGGTAGTTTCATATATGAATGCTCCAGCGTATAAACTTTCCAAAAGAGCTAACTCTCTCATCCGCAATCACAGTAAATTCAAGCCATTGTATAGTATTAAAAATTCATTAGAGTTAGTAGATAACATTAAAAATTATAACATTCCGTTAAACGCCAAATTAATTTCTTTTGACGTTGTTAGCTTATTCACTAATGTACCTGTAAACAAATGTAAACAAATCATCAAAGATACCCTTAATACGCGTAGAGTTAATCCTGTCATTACTACGGAATTACTTAATATATTAGACGTTTGCGTTGACCAGAACTATTTTCAATTTGATAATAGATTCTATGAACAAACCGAAGGCCTTGCAATGGGAAGTTGTTTGTCACCACTATTAGCAGAATTTTACATGAACCATTTAGAAAACCTTATTTTTAGCAATAAAACAGAAGTTAGAAACGTAGTTTATTGGTTCCGTTACGTAGATGACATCCTTTGTCTATTCAATGGAACTGAGAGACAAGTTTCTAACCTTCATAATTTTCTTAACTCACTAGATGATAAAATTCAACTCACTTTAGAAGTAGGGGGCAAGAATATAAATTTCCTTGACCTTAATATTGATATTAAAAACTCCATTCATGAATTTAAAATTTACCGAAAACAGACGTTTTCAGAAGCCGCGATCCATTTTAAGTCAGACCATCCTTTCTCATATAAATTGGCTGCTTTCCATTCTCAGGTTCACAGATTAGTCACTATACCTCTAAATAAATTTAATTTTGAAAACGAACTAAACATTATTAAACAAATTGCCATTAATAATGGCTATGAGGCGTCTCTTATAGATAGTCTTGTATCAAAAAAACAACGTAAATTAGCAGAAAAGATGCTATATTTCGGGAACTTGTCTAAAGACATAGACCGCCCTAGAATCTGGCATAGAATAAGTTATTTAGGTTGCACAAGCTTTAAAATTAAAAAACAACTTCGCTGATAGTGTTAGACCGGCGTTCTATTGCAAAAACTCTCTAGGCAAATTACTTATTAACAATAAAGATAGAGTAAACTTTAAGAACAAATCTGGTATTTATAAATTACAATGCAATGATTGCCAACATTTCTATGTGGGTAAAACCACACGTACATTAGATATAAGGGTATCAGAACATTTAGCTGCCTTTAGATTAAAAAAAGAAACTTCGACATTCGCAAATCACTTGCTAATGGAGAACCATACGTTTAATGCGGATGATGGGGTTAAACTGTTGCATAAAAACATGGGGGATCATAAATTATTTTATCAAGAAATTTTGGAAATTAATAGAGCCCAGTTAAATTCCTTGCCAATTTTGAATGAGCAGCTGAACCTTCCTAATTCCCTGCTATTATATCCTATACGTTGAAACACCTAACAGATGTCACTAAATGTGGAATGATTGTATATATTTACCCATTCGTCGAATTACATCCCGTCAAAACCCACAATACTATTATAATTGTAAAATCACTGGTATTTCTAAAAGAAGTTGAAAAGCGGCAATTCGCCACTCTGGTAATATGGTGTTTACAAAATAAGGATTAGGGCGATTTCCGAAATTTTAACTCAGGTATCGGTGTGGCTCTCAGACGTATAATGTATTGCCTCGTAAATGATATTTGTTGCATTTGTATCTTCTATATAAGCGTTAGACACTGTTTACTGTCTCTCAGTTCGAGTCCATTCGTGTGCTCGAATGCCTGAAGATGCCGAAAGGCGAAACCCGGGTCGTTAGTGACAAAATACATGGAAGTGTACAAAATCTCAATAATCCAAATTTAATATTGAAATTCCATCAAGCACCCTCAGTCGATGTCTTAAATTATAAAAAAAATTTGATTATAAATATATATATTTTTTTATAATAGTACCTACAAGGGGTATTCCAAATTTTATTTGCATCTGAAAAATAAATAATAAATGTAGATGTGTCGTAAGTGCAATAAGAGCTATCGTGTAACACTAATTTTATTCTCATCGAAAATATAATATGAGAATCCTTTCGAATTTTGGATATTAATTTTTATGTAACGTCAAATCGATTTAAAAAATGATTGTTCATAATTTTACGTCATTTATATTGCAGGAACTAGATAATTGAACAATATTTATATTTTTAAATAACTAATAACTCTACAAATGAATAGATGTATTAAACCCTACTATATTTAATATGGAAAGATAAATTTCTAGAAACCCCGGTTAACCGAGGAAAATAAACCGGGTTTCGGGTTTTTTCAAAACAGCCAATAAACCGGTTAACCGGTTTCGGTTTAAACCGGTTTGGAAGTCCTAGATATAAACATCGCTTTTGCTATGTCCCATGTTCAGGATCGGAGACGCGGGAGGGAATTTTAGACATTACATTAATCAAATGAAAGATCAATTTATAAAACTGTCCGTACCGGGATTCGAGCCTGTGAGCACCGCAAATGAAGCCAATGGCCTTGACCAGTCGACCACAGACAAGGCAATCACAATTTAATAAGTTATTAATGTATCAATAAAAAAAACTAATTTAGTTTCAATTAGTTTACAGTTCTAAACCGCACCCAGAACTTGGCCTCGTGAATCTTTTGAACATATATGGAAGGGATAAACATATGAAAATAAAATATTATCTTTATATTATACAATACTGCAAGTATTTCAGAGAAAAATCAATGTTTTCAATCTCAATCAAACAATCTTAGAACCACAATGTTTAAATAAATCTTACCCCGATGATAATAATTTCCCACGGAGAACTGATGAATGATATGAGGAAAAGTTCGATAGCATAAGACGCCAAGCTGAAAGTCAACGTATGCCTGTATCCAAAACGTTTCAAGATTTTGCCTGAAAAGAATATTAAATGTTCACTAGTGGAATCTGATAAAAACTGGGGAGAAAAATTATTTTCAGTGATTAATTTATAATCAATACTGGAAATGAGTTTTTTTGAGCCGTGATGGACTCCTAATGGAGCTTATCTCAATAGAAGTTTTATACGAGAACTGCTAATTACGCAGTTGCTCAACCTCTATTTATTTGTTGACGAGTGAAATGATATAAGGATACGGCTAGGGCAGGATAAATGGTTAGTTAATCGCTCCTGCTATGCCTTATTTTTTAGAATCGAATGGATGGGAGGGAATTTTAGACAATAAACCATAAATTGATTGATTGACAAAAAACATTAGTAAAAACACATTGAATAAAAACGGACGTCTACGACTCTTGCACTGATTATATGGAATAATTCTCACCAGATATGATAAAAAAGAGAACTTCTCCACCAAAGCAGTTACTGGCAACGGAAACGCCTTCAAGGAGTTTGATGTTATCCAAATCCCCTGTTTCGGCTGCTAGCTCTTCAAGGAACCTAAAAACACAAAATAAATGACCTTACTGAACAGATAGGACAATTTAGGATATTTTTTTAAAGTTTTTCATTATAATTGAAACTATAATATTTTTTTTTTTTTTTTAAATAAAACACTATCAAATTTGGATTAGTGAGATTTTGTACACTTCCATGTATTTTGTCACTAACGACCCGGGTTTCGCCTTTCCGCATCTTCAGGCATTCGAGCACACGAATGGACTCGAACTGACAGACAGTAAACAGTGTCTAACGTTTATATAGAAGATACAAATACGACAAATATTATTTACAAGGTAAGATATTATATGTCTGAGAGCCACACTGATACCTGAGTTAAAATTTCGAGAATCGCCTTAATCCTTATTTTGTAAACACCACATTAACAGATTAGCGAATTGCCGCTTTCCAACTTCTTTTGGAATTATCAGCGATTTTACAATTATAATAGCATTGTGGGTTTCGATGGGATGCAATTCGACGAAATTTGATATTGAAATTCCATCAAGCACCCTCAGTCGATGTCTTAAATTATAAAACACAATTCATTTGTACTACTTCCACATATTTATAATGATCAGGACCGGCTTCGCTCATCACGAGCATTATCAACTTATGAACATTATAAATATGTGGAAGTAGTACAAATGAATTGTGTTTTATTTTTTAAAATATAATGTCTTTCCACCAAGAATTGACAGTTAACACCTTAAAAATATAATAAAATTCCTTAGGGTTATGCACCGTATACAATGTACAATATTCGTAGAAATAGTGTATACCCTCTGATTAATATTGAACATATTGAAGAACACACATTTCAAGCATTAGCATTCAAGTGTCATCGTTTCAATTGTTTTATAATATATATTCTTTTTAACCATGTTCGCTCCCAATGTGAAGCATATGAATTCATAATGGAGACATCTCAACAGAAGTTGTTCTACGAGAACTTTTTCGAAGAGAGTAAGATAGGGCAAGACTAGTAGTTAAATAATTGCTCTCACTGTGCCCCGTTTTTAGGATCGGATGGGTGGGAGGTAATTGTTAGACATTACAAACAACCATACCTTCGAACACAAATCCATAAATCGATTTAAAATACAATTTATAAAACTGTCCATACGGTTTGTTCTATAAAATTACTCAAATACTTCAAATCTTTAATCTTCATTTTCATTTTCCGTTTTCTATCAAGGAACAGTAAATTACAATATGGGAATATATTATTGGTTATAATATAGGGTATACGATATCACATAAAGAGAAGGTATTCCCTCTGCAAAGTTTATGACTGTGGCACTGTTTATAGCTCACCAGAACAAATAATAGATGATGAAGCTGTCGAGTATGCCAATTATAACAGCAAATACGAGAAATGCCACAAGTGGGGGGCTGGACAGCAATGTTGCCAGAGCCTTTCCTGCACTCTTATGGCGCTGGATGCCAGCAAGCTACGGAAAAAAATATTGTTTAGTAATTCCGTGATATTTATGATTAAGTATTTAATAAATGAACAAATTCAGCATAATCATGCTTTTCTAACTTTTGTCATTGAACTTATGTTTATATTCTTCACTCACTTTTAGTTTCCAGCAATATCGAAGATCAGCAATTGTAAACACCGCCGCAAGTATGAAAGCGGGATAATATATTTTGCGCACCAATCCTGCGCTGACCATGTCAACAGCAAAACCAGAAGCCAATGCGGTTATTCCATAGCCAATGGTTCCCCAAACACGCTGAGAGCCGTATCTCATCATTCTATCAGGTCCTATGAATGTTTAGCTTCAATTAGATCAAATAATTAAGACTGAATACTTGAAAAGAGTATTCGGTTCTATTTGTGAATTATTCAATAAACAATGGCTTACCTAAGACATCGAAGCAGACAGCATCACTTATGCTATTGGCCACATTAAAAGCCACAGTCCCGATGGACATAAGCAAAACGAATCCCCAAAACGAAAATGAACTGTATAGATGAAATTCTTCAATTGCAGAACTTTCATTTTTGCCGCTTTTATTATCAATGACACATGAAAAAATATTACACTTATCTCTATGAACACATTTTATTTCAAAAATAAAAGGTGTGTTTTTTAAATTTGTATCAAAATCAGTCTTATTGCTTAAAAACCTTGACGCATTATGATCTAAGGTTGTTGAACCCACTTCTCGTTTATGATATCTTCTATCCAAATCAGAATTCTTGATGTCTGAATCAGATACACTTCTTGTAATTTTATTCAGACTTCTATCTGTCTCACTGGCCGCCAATTTATCAATCTTTTCTTCTCTGTGGTCTTTAGTGAATCCTTTTAATTCGTCCATATCAAAAAAATTGCATTCAAACGATGATTTGCCTGTGTAAACTAGAATGGCTTCTATCTTGTTACTCATAAAATTCTTTTCCAAATGGAAATTCCATTCTTTTATTGTTCTATTTTTCACGTCTGTTTGTACTTCACAGATCCAATGGCATTTTGCTTTTAAGAGATTATCTTGGTCAGTGCAAGATTCTTCCTTAATTGGAAGAAAAATATTATACAGAGGGCAGGTGGGCTGGTTTGTAACAGAGTAGTGCATTCTCGCAAAAAATCAAAATCTCCGATTAGCTCATAAATTATTAAAAAATACTCAAAATTATATTCAATAATAATTGTTATTGGGAAAAATATTATGGACGATGGTGGATTTCGAGCACAGTTTACAACATTTTACATTGATAATGAAATAACAGTATAAATAATAAACAGTTGAAACGTAGATCCATTCGCATACATCTTTCATAAAATATCTGTGAATGACTTTTTTCCACTTTTACTCTGTTTTTAATGTAATTTACAAAATTACGTTTAACAAAAATTTTGGAGTATAGGTTAATAGTCATATTTTTACTCTGTTCTAACATTGTAAATAAATAAATCAATAATTACCGAACAATCTCCAAGTGATTTAATTTTTATCGAGCCATGTTCTTTTGACAAGTCCCGAGCTACAGTGGAAGCTTCGAGATCATAGGGAGGTTCAGGAAGAAAATACATGCTGCAGTATGAGCCCATCATCAAAACTATCAAGCCTATAAAGATCATCTTCCTCTGAGCCTACAATTATATATTACAACAATTTAAAATTGTACAGTAAAAAAGCGGGAGACTACAGGATCAAAAACAATCAAGTCACATGTGTAGGGATTCCAATCGAATATTCGATATACAAATATAATCGGCTGTTTTTTGATATTCAGATATTATAACAACCTAAATACTTATTTTATACCATGTTTTTACAAGAGTAGGTCAGTCACTCAAGCTCTTTTTTCAGAGAGGGTAACGAGATTGGAGGTAGGAAAAGACTGGTAAGTAGCGTGACGTCCTCGCTACGCGATGTTTTCAGTATCAGATAGTGGTTGGGGATTTATGGAAAACATCTTCTTCTTATCAAAAACTTCAGCCGTCCATGCCCTTTGTTACAAATTCATAAACAAATGAAAGCTTCCGTTCTGGGATTTGAACCCTAGACCTTACAAATGGGGATTGCAATAACCGTATTTTGGTATTTCATATTACATACCGATACTACAAAAGTAGATAAAATGATCAAATATAGTAGTACGTCCGATTGGGATCTCAATACTGATATTTCATATTATAGAATAGGTATTTAAAAAAAGCTGTATCATCAAAATAAAGCGCTGATTTTTATATTTAATCAAATCTTACATTTATCAATGATGTCAGTCTTGATCGGATCATTATAAAAATAATTAGCGCTGCAGAAAAAGCCTTCAAAGATTCATGCTTCTTGGACGAACAGTCATTAAATAATTGTACCTTAATATATTATAATACCAAAATACCAGTATATTACATTTTCAAAACCGGTATTTCAGCTCTTTTTTCGGCAATAGCATTCTTGTTATCTATTCCCACAGCGTAGTGTTGACCACTCGCCTACGGGATTGTTAACACACTAATTTATATTAAAAAACTCACCTCTTTAAGCTCAATTACTCAAATTTATATTAAAAAGAAACTAATATATTTGATTTAACTATAAATTTTGAAAACTAAGTAGAGATACTAAAAACCAACCGAATCAACAAATCTCAAATGATGGTTTTAAGATGACAGAGTTGAATGAACTTTACTTGAAAATAATCGGCCAAATATCCAAATCCTCCCTTGGCAGCTGCCCATAGTAGAGGAAGTATGGCTGTAACTATTCCCATTATATGAGGAGGAACACCCATCTGCTTTCCAAACACGGTTAACTGTGGCAGTATGGGCCCCAGTGCTGGAAAAGGACAAAGTGAATTATGATACAGAAACAAAAATATTTCAGTTCTCCTAAAAAATGATTAGGTGCTTGTAGGATTTACCTTTTGCATTTAATATTACCTACAAGTGCGATGAGGTTGTTTAAGAATACATGCTCACCAAGTTCTTAATATTTTCTCTGAAAACTTTGCTAAAATTCAGCATAATCTTTCGTATATTATTCTATCATGTTAAGCAGAGTTATGGAACCTGACAATTTGAAGTACTTTGGAGTTTTAAATGAATTCATATTGAATTAAATTTTATTTAGGATTGATAAAAAATCAAACCATAATATCTCAAATTTTCATTGGACACGTCATCTCCTTATTTGGAACATAAATATGATATACTACACTACATAATGCTCCCAAGATATTCTGTGTCCTGCTAATCAGTTTCTTCCTCTTAAGGCATGAGAGTTCCCAGAAGCTGAGTTGAGTACATTCTATGGATGGTCATCTACCATATACCAGAACAGAAGCTTCTTTAACAAGCAAGATTTAGGCTTCCCTGGGTCATCCACAGTACATATTTGAGACAGGAAAGTTTAGAAAATCCTTTATTCTTTCTTGAAATTTTGTTTTTAAACTCACTAAATCTACATTACATGAGGACAAACTACTTGACATTTTTGGCAGCCATTGTTTACTGCGATTTAAAGATACATATTAACAAATACAACTGATACAATTTAATAATAAATGTCTTATTCAGTCTAAAACAAACAAAAATTCAAGTATTAAACTCTTCCATTTCCCAATTCAAAATATATGGTAAGAAAGTAGTCATTGTCGATCTGTCACAAGGACACTGCCTTAATGATGATGATAGACATTCCTAAGGGTAACTTATACACAAAAAATATACGTTTCACTTACCAGCAAAAAAGAAAAAGTAATGTGCCTTAATAGGCAGAAGTTCTCTATTAATTTTCCACATTATTGTTTTGTTTAATGTATAGACCTATAGAGTAACTGTCGTATCTATGACTTAATCAAGTTTCGGTTTTAAATAAAGCAAATCAACTATTATTATGACAAGCAATCAAATGACGATTGCGAAATTAATAAACTGAAACATTCCTTCTATGTGCAAGATTTATAAATATATTATGTTTATCACTTTCATTTTAATTGTTTAACACCCCAGATTCCGCTTACTGTGTCTTTATTACAAAATCTGAAAAAATAAGTCAACACAGATTATTAGTGAAAATTCGAAATATTTACGTGACTTTTACCTAGAAAGATAAAAAATGAATACAAGACTAAACTAACTACTTAAAATAATTAACTTTATTACAAAATATCAAATCTGAAATAAATGTATCTCAAAAAATAAAGGTTATTCAAGCACGAAATCTAGCTGTCAAAGTGACAGTTGTAAAATAAAAACAAGTCCTATAAACATTAACCATAAACAAGAAAACCTTGAAAGAGATAAGAATATTACCCCTAAAAAGTTTACATTTTAGGGGTAATATTTTTACAATTTTACATTATAATAATTTAAAATAGTTTTCAAGAACGGTCTTAATGTTATTTTGGAAAAATGTGTTCATTTAGTTAAGGATACATTATTTATCACTTTAAGGTGTTAGCTGTCAATTCTTGGTGGAAAGGTACTATATTTAAAAAAATAATCAGATCAGTAATTATCATAAATTGATTTGTTGATAATGCTCGTTGTGGGTGAAACCAGTCCTGATCATTATAAACATGTGGAAGTAGTACAAACAAATTGTGCTTTATTTTTTAAAATATATTATTTATATGACCTGAAATATTAAAGTATGTCATTTCTATTTTTATGACCAAACACACCACACTTCACAATATGAACTACAATATTTTGTTATCTATATTATAGATTCATAATAAGTGTTGATTATAAGAATACATATTTTTATCTTCACTGCTCCTATTAATATATAGTATGTATTAGATCTTAATTTTAATTCCTGTGCTTCTCTGGGTATACATTTTTTTAATCAACTGCTGTTTACAATAAATTCAATTGGATTTGTTTATACATTTTATAGTAACGAGTTCAAAATACACATAGCAAGGAATATATTTATTATCTATTACAGTTCAGACTCATCCATTTTTTAAATATCTACCATTGTTTTGAGAATTCGTGACAAATTGAAATAGAAGATAACAAAAGTATTTGGTACTTTAAAATATTCAGTTAATGCTGTATTTGGAACTTAGAAAGGCAGTATAAGAGTTGACAAAAGATTATATTGCTCAATAATAAACGTATAGGCCGCTTGTTAGGCAATGATAAAAAAATAATTACGTTCTTTAATATTTTAATCTATGACTATGTGAGTACAATGTTGGTGTATTTAACAATAATAGAATGTTTAGTTCGCCTGGTATAGAATAAAACAGTACTTAAATGCCTTATAACCAGTACACCAGCGCTAAATTTGGCAGAGAGTATAATATAATTATGCTATAATTTATAATATTCCACGGTTGCTGCCACACAAGTGTTAAACACTTTGTGTGCCATTGAAATCTAATTAGTTAAACTACAGTAAGAATTAGAAAATATATAGTAGATCTTTTTAAAAAAAAAACTTATTTATGTACTGTTTTTTATTACTTGTGGTTCTCTACGCAGTAAAGGTTTTCGACCGCTCCTACCGTATTCCCGTATTGTTACTTACCGTGTCGCAAAGAAGAAAGGGGGAAATGTATAATACCAAACTAATATAAATATTTCTTAATATATAAGCTGGTCGCACAAAAGGTAGATTACAATTATCATATCTGATCAATCCCAGCCGTATTCACGATTCTTATCTTAAAATGAAAATTATCATTTTAGAGTCGCCCTCACAACACAGTCTTTCCATATTTAATACTTACAGGGCTTATATAATTTATATCTATATACATTAAGCTATTTGAAGTTACCCTTTGCACAGAAATTCATACAACTGTTGTTATTAGGAAGACTAGCTAGTCAATACTTTTGCAACAAATAATTCGAGCACAACCCAAAACAAATTGGTCAACTCCGGTCCATAATATAGTTATAGGTTTAAATGATTGCAGAATATTTTTATCGGACCAAAGGGTATACGACATAATTATACAACAATATATCCTTTACTACAGCCCTGCTTACCGTGAGTGTGTTATATTATACTAAACTTATTCAATCAAAATAAGATTTTGCAATAAATTTAACGCAATCTGTTTATCATTCAAAACCGCGGAGAGAACTACGCATCTCGTAAAAAAACTTAAAATTGTGTTCAGTAGTTATCGTCACAAACATTCGATATTTAAAAAAATATCGAGCTTTCCGGTTCATGAAATTTCCCACATCAAGCCCTGGTAAAGGACTTTAAATATTATGATGCCACAATCTTGGGTGCTCATATTATTATATTATATTATGTATGCTATATGGTGATTCATAATGAAAATGTAGCATCATAGATCACACAAAATATAAATATGCTTAAAAAAATAATTCTTCCCTTCTTCTTCAAAGTATTTAAAATACCACTTTTTCTTTTTCTTTATTTTTTTCCGTAGAAGTAGTTTCAAAAATGAAACATAATTCTAAAAAATGAAAGTACAAGATTTTGTGACAAAAAATATTTGAAAGAACTTACGTTTTATTAAAATATGTATTTCTGCAAAAAGCCTGTTTCGTACACGATATCAAAATTGTCGTTTGATCGTGCCTAATAGAAAAAAATCCTTCGAAAAACAATGCTGATATGATGAGTTTAGAACCTTTACTAACATGGTCCGTCGCTTAACGAACTCTAGGAGTCATAAAATGCTATCAGCAAATTAATAACAATTATATTTATAAATGAATGCACTTCGATCAGCCTACAATTAGATATAAGTTTCATACCAGGGCTTCACGAGCAAGTAACTAACGCTTGCTCTTCATTTATCTCAATTGAATAAGTTATCGATTAACGTAAATATAACCTAATTTATTATATCGACTGAGGGCATGGGTAAGAAGTATAGGTGAGCTGGATAAAATATGAGAGTTTCCATTTTTGCATTTGTTGGCGTCACCCTGTGTTTGTTGAATTACAGCCTACTATGTTTACAATAGTTTGTTGGTGACAATAAAAATTTGTTTCGTCATAGTGAAGTCAAATATTTTACAAAAACAACGATACTTCTTATACCATGGACTGAGGGCGCTTGATAGAATTTCAACATCAAATTAGTAAATTAATATAATCGTAAGATGCCGCTGAGATATAAAATAATTAATTATTTATTTATCTTAATAAATTTACTAAAGATAAACATTATATCGAAATAAAATGAAGAACGAAAGATTATAAAATTAATGATTATAGATTACAAAGTAACAGCCAATCGTCACTTCGATTTTAAGTCTAAACTTAATGGTGTGGTGTCGAATTTTACCCCTATTTATCATAAGCTGGGCCTTACAGAAAAAAAAATGAGATACTTGCAGCAACTGATACTTTTGACGATTAAGGAGGTGTCACTTCAAAATTTAAAAGTATAAGAAATAATATATTGAATGATAGTTACTATGTATCAATTGTCAATGTGTCAATTGATATAGCTATCATTTATTCTACTAACCGTTGCTTAACATAGCGTTAATAAATTAGTTACTTACACAAATGTTTGTAAAAATGGATGTCGCTGTTACATAAACTTCAGTTCCCTACCCCCTAAGATTGCATGTGATGTTAATTTTCACGATTTTTAATTTAGACCCACAGCAGCTACCCATTCTACGCCCGTTCTGATTGTAATCATAAAGGAATATAATTATATTAATTTTATAAGCTGCTCACAGTATTGGAAATTTTAATAGTTTTCTTAATTATTCACTGCCACTGATTTACATTATTGAATATTTTTAACAACTTACATCCTACTCCACGTCTAAAATCGTCACCGACTAACATAAGTAACGAGTTTATATCGTCTTTAGCCGCAAGCGATAAACTGATAATAGACGCTGATATGACAGAGTACCAAATTATATAAAACGGTACTAAGTATAATTATGTTCACGTAGAACAGATGTTCACAAACTTATTTTACCTATGGCTCCCTTTCAGAAAAAAATACTCAGCGCCCTCCTAGAATCTCACTTATTTATAAGCAAACAAAAAGAGTTATTTCATGTTTAAAAATATGTTGTAAATGCTAAGACATCTTGAATATTTAAATTATTAATATATCAAGTAAAACGAACTTTAATAACTTTCCCACAACACACATAGCATATTTAAAATAATATAACAGGATAATATTAAAATAAAAATTACGAATATCATACAAAACAGTCCTGATGAAATGGATGAATCTGGTTCTCTGCTACCAATTTATTAATATGCGACTCACTCGCCTGGTGACATGACCTCGTTTTATATGGATAAAAATATATGTCGAAACCCTCTTTCGCTTCAGCCATCGAGTACCGAATTTGAATTTTATTATAATAATTAGTTTTAAAATGTAAATATTTGATGCCTGGTTTTAGAAGGGATAGACGTTATTCGTTAACCATGCTTACCCAGGTATAACACTTACCCAGCTCCTTTCGAACTGATGACATTTCTTTGTTGGAATACGCCAGAAAACATTATTGTGCCGGGACCTGTCTCTCGCATAGTAATATTCACTAATTTCTCATGAACGCTCTAATAGTTAGCATCATTTTTTCTGTGCACATGCCTCGCTTCCCTCAGCCCTGACGAACCATTTTTTTTGTTATGCAGTGATACGACTCGAATGAACGAATCGAATAGGTTAATCGGCTCGTAGTGTTCAATTAGCGCATGAATGAATGATTAACCATCTCTAATTCGAAGTGAAAAAATAACATCAAGTTCAAGGGTTATTTCCTAAAGATAATTCCCAGGAATTAGTTCCGAATATTCTTGGACTATCAACACTGACGGATGATTTCAAGTCTTATCGCAGGAAAGATTATGCCAGAAACCACAGCTGTGTGGTTCTGCAGTTGAAGACAATTCAACTAAATAATAAAAATCTGATAACAAATGATATAAAAACAAATTATCTACTAAAGCGGTTTTAAAGGATATGCCTAAAACAATATAATCGTTAGTTTCTTAAATTTCAATCCAAAATATATTTTGCATTATTATTGACAACTTCCTCCCATCGTGTTCTTCAAATTTTCAATTCTCTTGCGATAAATTATATTTGATTTGAGATAAGGGATAAACCAACTACCCTGCTTACATCATCTTTTGTACTGTGTAAACCGTTTATTATTATTATTAATGTGATTTTGAAGACTGGAAAAGGTGATAATCTGATGAGACCAGTTCTGAAGAATATAGTGGATGTGCCATGAATTCCTATTTAAACTGTCTCCGATTTTTTATTGCATGTCTTCGGCGGTATGAGGCGTGACGTTATCGTGATTAAAATTTATGCCCCTTCCGTTAGCCAGTGCTGAGACTTTTTTCTCCAACGAATTGTTTTTGTCTGTCCAATTATTGGCAAAAAGCTTGCACCTTTGTAATGGTTCTGTTCATTGGTAGCTAAAAATTCATAACGAATAATTACTTCCATATCTCACCAAGCGGAGAGCATATATGTTCGCGGGTGGAGTACTCCTTTCGACTGCACTTTTAGCTCAGTATTATGTCATGCATTCTGAATTGAAATAATTGTGAATACCATATTCTTTATTAAATGACCCAATATAATATGATGCGTTTGAAAAGACTTTTGAAATTATAAAATATTGTCAAACAAAACATAAAATATCTTCACTGTTTATTTTAATGTCTGCTCACTAAGGACTGCGAGTAGCTAACATTATGATGTATTCTTAATTATCGTTAAGGCACCAGAGCGGAATATCTTATATTATGGGTACCTTTATCATCAAATTAAGGCAAGAATCTAAAGTTGTACTTTTGTACACTCATATTATGAAACAAATATATTCTCATCATTTGATAACATTTACAAATAAAAAATGTCTCAATTCAACCATTGTGGAAATGGAGGCGTGCCTGTTGAGAAAACCCGGTCGAAGAGGGGCGAATTATTGGTTAGCGGCATTCAGGATGAAATGGAAGGTATCAAGCAAACGCCACTTCCGTCCAATTAATCTCTTTATTTAGAATGCAGTAGTTTAACAAACAAAATTACATTATGACATAACATTTAGACTACATTTACAATTAACACATGAATTTACATTTCAACTTTAACATAATTGATACAAGCAAATGATTTTAAATTTAACATTAAATACAATTTCAAAGAAAACAATACGAATTTAGAACGACAGCGATGTTTTAATATAGATAGTGACACCACTATATATATTAAAAAATCGTAAATGTCTTTAGTTTATCAATCTCGATATGAGTAAACAACAAAAAACATAACTAACTTAAGTCAAATTCTTAAAATGATGCATGTCGGTCCTTTGAATATCTACCAACTGATAATTATGAAGTGTAGTTAAGGTAGTCGCTATGTTTTGTAATTGCTTAAAAACTGAAAGTAAATTTGTATCAGTCGGCACGGGAAAGACGAACGTGCAAACCTTCAGCTGGGGTATGTCAAGCCTTTCAATTTCGTATTTCAAAATGCATGTTTATTCATCTTAAAATGATTCTCATAAAACCAACGTTTTAAAAAAAAATCTCAAAACTGTTATCGTTATTGAGAACTGCATCCGAGTATCGGCGAGTTGTAGTCATTCAGTCAAGTCGCAACATTTGAGGACCTAGAAGTCCACATTCGGCTAAGCTCAGGTTCGCCAACTCTAGAGTAGGCTTTATTGTTGGCTGTATCGGAAATCTTGTAATAAAACACATTCTTCAAGGGGCTGCCCGAACGTATTTTCAGATTCAAGGCGGTGACGATCAGTAAAAAGGTTAAGATACACTGGGCTAGACATTATGATTCCTCAACTTTTAGATTCCTATGCTAAGATTCGAAAAAACGTCAAATTTAAATTTCTCGCAATATCTAAAAATTTAGTTTCATTTTCATTGACAATGTTCGGAATTATTTATTTTTCACTATTAATTGTTATGACTTATGGAGTGGATTGTTTCAGTCTTCTTCCTTTACAGTCATGTCGTCGTCAGCTTCATTTTGTTTTTACGTTCAATCAAAACTTCTGCGTAGTGGTGTTATTGATCCTATATAACAATCTACAAAATATAATATTCTATTTTTAGGTCTCCACTTGTAGTCGAATATGAAATAATAAAATATTAGGTATATTTCAATCGATTTAAATTTAGGATAGAAAATAAAGCTTGTAGAGCAAACACTGTTTAGAAAATAAGCATCTTGGTACCGCAAACAAGAATTTTAAGCATTCTCAAATCTCTAGAATCGAGATACTCACAAACACTTTCTCGAGAAAAGAAAATCTCTAAATAATTCACGATAAAGTATTCTCGGCAACAAATAATCATTTTCTTTCACAATTTCTAGTTGTTAGGACGTATGGCTACAACGGTAACTATTTTACAATATATCTTTATTGATATTGAATCTGATTTATCTGTCGGTAGCATTTTGTAACGTTTATTAGACGACGTGTAAGGAACATTTCCTTAGATCAAATTTGCTCACAGCCTGCAAAATTTTTCATTTACAGTTAGATATTATATAGGTATACTGATATATTTGCACACGTTTTACTTGAATTAATAAAAATGTTTTATTCATTACCTATTGAGCCCTAACATCGTTAAATTATCGGATCTGTGAAATTCGGCAAAAATCGTTAAATTTGTTTTTGTATCGTCATCACATTTATTTTTATTCAAAAATATGAATGTTACTTTAACGAAATTGTCAGATATTTATTAAAATTATATAAGTTGAGAACGATCGTAGAGCATGTAGCTCACCAAAAATAATATACAAACATTATAAAACTAGGCACCCTCATCCTTATCTGCATCCCTACTTACGGGGAAGACATGATCCAAAATAGTATTGATTTGTTTTGCAGTATCGTGGCTTTTTATCAAGATACAAGTGAGTACCCTGCACGCGTTGCAATGCCACTCAAATAAAGAAATGGTTTGAGATTTAATTCTGTTTATTGAAGTGCTTTTGGATATGCAATGTTTTTTGTTAACCGTCTGGTGTGTACACGAATAAATCAGAAGATTTTCCGAGATGTCGCTGTTTGTATAGACATGATTCTTTTTTTAGATTTTTTTGTAAGATTTTAGATTTTAATTTTTTTTTTCAGAAACCTACACAGGTGTGCGCACAGCAACTCACCAAAGTTTTATTGAAATCGGATGACTGGTAAAGGACAAACAAACAAACTAAGAAACATTCATTTTTATATACATAGATTATGGTCTATGGTCCGTGCAATGGGTGCTTAAGACGGTCATATTAAAACATCCCCCTTAAGTTCAAAATTTTCGAAAATAAAAATTAAATGAAGCTCACTGCTATGTTTATTACATCGTGTCACATTTTTTAAAATATATATTTCTTCTAGAATGTTATGAACTAATTTTTTTCTTCGTAAACTTCAACGCTCAACTATTTTTCAAAATAAAAGTTGCTGACATTTAAATTTTATTCGAATCATAAAACAAGAATATCAATAGTGTAATTATATCAAATAGGTATTTGGCGGAGAAAAGATTGTGCGCTGTAGACAAATATTTTCATGTTAAAACCTATTTATAATAGGACACAGTGGTTGTTTGTGAAATAAGTCATGTATATTTAGTATTACCAGCATTACTTGGCCGCCGTCGAATTTGAAACTAGAATTGTCAACCCAGAATAAATTTCTCCAATTGTCATTTTATGCAAAATAAATATCTTATCTACTTTTAATAACCGTCGCTAAAATATCAATTTTGGATTTTTTTTGAAATTTCAGTTCCGGTTGAGTATGGCAACATTCCTAACGTGACGGTGGCACCCTCACTAACGACCAAGTTAAATTGGTACATCTATACCTATATCATCAACGTCTCTTACCCCTTTTGGGCTCAGAGGACAGATCTATCGGCTCACTGACTGTGCTGAAAAATCTCCCACAACCTATTTATGGGAGCATAAATTTACGTATCATAGATATAAAATCAAATTATATAATGACATCCAAAAACCTTAATTATTGTTTATCATAAATATGATACATCAAAGTTTGCGGTGAAAGATTGGTTCTTTGCGGCTTTTCAGCACAGCCTAGGAGGGCCGATATATAGCCGTCTAAGGCCAACAAGCCCACCTCATGGAACCTAGATTATTTATTTGTTTATTTCAGTCAAAAGGCCGCACTTGAGACCCCATAAGGCCTCGGGTTCGTCACACCTGGCCTAGAGCATAACTTCTTATTTATATACGGTTTACAGAATCGAAGTTTCCAGTTAGTATTCCGGGTCAACCACTTATGAGGTATAATATTTTATAAATCATTATTTTAATTTTAACCCAAGGCCAAATAAATCATTTGATCGCTTCAACGCAGCGATTGTCACAGTAAAATATAGACGTTCAATATCAACATAATTGAAATTGTGCAAATTTAATAGTGAAACTATGGATGTCGTAAAAAATGTACGCCACTGGGATTTGAAGAAAAGTTGAACAATAATAAAAAATATACCGAAAGTTTTCTGTAGATAATACAATTATGAAATATCCTTTTCTTACAATAATAATTATAAATAATATCATAATTATTCTTTAATATAAGAAGGAATAGAAAATTTGCTAACAACTTGTATCTACTTATGATTATTATTATACTATGTTACATTGTTATCATCCCGCTGTCAATCTCGCAAACGCATCTGAAGCGCTGTCAACTCTATTAGTATCTCTTTCTTGCGCACAATAGGATTGTGTAATTGTCTCTCACTCCTGCGCGGTTGCACTGCAATCACAAATGGCTGCCTGAGATTAAGGCCCTTGTACACGTTCAATAGATAAATAAAACAATCACTGACTACTGTAGTCGGATATTCTGTATATGACTATTATTAACCTATACACATTGCATATTGTTAGTTACTTTTGTCCGCAATCTAGAAGCCTGTTTGAAGCCGCATGCTCGAAGTCAGTATTCCTGGATGCATCCAAAACTACGACCAATTACTGTTCAACTGTAATAACATGAAAAAATCACACTTGTTCCATATATTGTACAAAATTTCAGCTTCTACAACAATGAAAATCCCATACACGGTCAAAGAATTTTACACAACACCTGTACGTATTGTGAAAATGGCTTGATCGTATACGGAGGTCTAATAGAAGCCTATGTTAACATCGCTATAATTTAATGAATTATTCAAACACAGTGTTGTATTAATGAAATACAAAAGCGCCCAAAAGTAAAATAACATATCTATGAAATCGGCTGTCATTTGTCACGGGATAAGTTTATTTTCAATATTGAACTTGTTACCTAATTTTTTATTTCATCTATATGTGCAAGTCAGTGCAGCAAGAGATACGTGTGTGTTTCTTTGGATTCAAGTGGGGGTAAATCATAAAAAATCGAACCAAAACTATTTTTAGCCGATCCTGTACAAGGTCCTTCTCCATGTAATGCAAGTATTACAGTTATTTTATTATAAAATTAAATTCGATGTACGCAAAGTCATGTATATCTATGAAAGATGTCTGTGAGAAATCGATCGCCTAGCAAAATGGCCGCATCTAAGTAAAATCTACATATTCAGGCAAATGCATAAATGTACGTAATATGCCAAGATTTTTTTAAACTTTAAAATATTATCTTGTTTATTTCTGTTTTATATCATTCACCAAACAGACTTACATCTAAATAATTTGAAATATTATCTAATTTAAGACATCGACTGAGGGCGCTTGATGGAGTTTCAATATCAAATTTGAATTATTAAGATTTTGTATATTTCCATGTGTTTTGTCACTAACGATCAGGATTTCGCCTTTCGGCATCTTCGGGTATTCGAGCACACGAGTGGACTCAAACTAACTCAAACAGACAGTTTATAACGATTATATAATAAATTTGAAATATTATCTGTTTATCAAGAATATAATAATATGTAATATACATCACTCAAGAGATATTTACATGTAGGTAGCTAAGCAATCATACACTGTTAATGTTATATATAAATATATTGACTGAAAATGGAGCTTATCTCAACAAAGTTTTTCTACGAGTACTGCTTGTTACTCACTCAGTCACTCAGGATAAGGTTATAACAAGACTAGTGGTTAGCTAATCGCACCAAGTTTTTAGGGTCGGATAGCTGGGAGGGAATTTTAAACATCACATACATGCTTTCCAACAGAAATTCATAATTCGATTGAAAAAACAATTTATGACACTGTGCCTACTGGGATTTGAGATCGTGAGCAACGCAACCGGAGCCAACTACGTTGACTACTTGACGACATACCCGGTATTTTTATTTATCCTAAGTAATTAAAAACTAGGATATAAAAAATGAGTTGGAGTCATTCAGATTTTTAAGACTCCAACTCTTCTAAAACACTCCGCGACTCCAACACTAATACTAACAGCCCTAATTTAATATGAAATAGTTATTTTCTTCTCCGATTTGACACCCAGGTGGTCGACAAAGTGAGGACTTACCGAGTGGTATGCCATAAAATCATTATGGCACAATATGAATGAATATAGTGGTGCACACGAGGTCTATTTCATGTACATATTGTATTAAAACCTATTCAGGGTTGACAGATTTCCAAAACCACAGATTGGGACAGTCACTGTTTTGAACGATTAAATAAGCGACCACAAAGGCCGATATATATACAATATAAGGAATAACTATTTGCAGGTATCAATGACTCTTTATATATTACAAGCTACCCGGTTTAAAATCGGTATATATTATATATCTACTTGACACACTATTCTAAATCGATGTTAAGAGTCTCAAAATCCACAAAGTGGCACCATATCGTGCTTGTGACATTAAGGCAAAGTAATATTGAAGTTCAAAGCAATGTAAACAAATCAAACGCTATAGATGCTTATCATAATCACTTCTGGGAAATATGGTGACAAACTAACAGTTAGTTTTCCTGATATAATCCTTTTATGCTTCCACTGAAAAGATATATAATGTTCTATAGAATATTTACATATTCATATAATTATTATGTATATAAGGACAGCATTTTACTGTTCCCATTTAGGAACTGACATGGATTTTTCTTAGGAAACGTTTATGATATATGTTCAACATATATTGAGAAAATTGAATTTTCCAGAAAAATTGTTTTATCTATATACCTACAGTTAAATTAATAATATAGCAAAGCACACTGATGTGATAAAAGTGATACTTGCGATTATAGATACAAAAGTGAAATGCAAGATCGGGATGCCGCAAGTTAGAGAGGGCGAGATCAATGTGAGTTATGGAAGATTGCCCCGCGCTTTTCCGAGCAGGGTCATACTGGGCGATAATAAAATTTATAATGTGCACTACCTGTGATACCTGCCACAAGGTGATATTATTTCAGTCCTACAAATTAATGTCATAATGAGTTTTCTTTTATACATAATTATTTAACAAAGGTCACCTGCCTTCGATCCATTGTTAGATTAAGGTTCCCTCACGCACATTTATTGGTACATTGTGTTCACTAATTTTCGTTTTGATAAAGATTAGTATACATTTTACACATCTTTTAACTAATTGCAAATAATTAATCAACAAATTTAAATTCATACATTTTTCATTCCACTGACTCTGTAGCTAGGTATTACAACATCAGTGAAATAATATAGTTATAAACTTGTACAAATAATAATCTGTAAAAAATTATGCATTTCTTTATTTTCGGACGATATATTTTTCAAAACACGGTAGGTGAAATGGTATTTAATTTAGATATAATTTTCACCATAAAGCCCACATGCTTGTATTGATTGATTAATCAGTCTTTTTATTTTTATTATTTATTTATATATATATATATTTTAATGTTGATAATGATTTTTCACGAATGTACTGTTGCATCCATCCAAAACAATCAATTATTGATACTACCTATAGTAGATTTGTCAGACTAAATATATAAGACGAGTGAGTTTTCCCCGGCATTAAATATAAAATTAGTATATATAAAATTATTTAAAGCAATCTCTTGTCGTACTATTCACTATTAAATTAATTTAAATTTTAATTGTTGAATTTGTATACATTTCCATGCATTTCTTGGTTTCGCCTATCGGCATCTTCAGGCATTTGAGCACATAAATGAAGGCGAAACCCAGGTCGTTAAAGACGAAATAGATGTACAAATTTTCAACAATTCAAATTTGATATCGAAATTCCACCAAACACCCTCAGTCAATATCTTTAAATTATTAAATTAATATCAATAGATCTTACTTCTAAATATTTCAAGTATTAATGACCCGTCAAGATATACAACAAGTGGCAAAATAGGATTATTGTGCCACTTCCGCACTATGCACGAGGTGAAAGAATTTTTCTTCGAGGAAATTTTAAAATTTTCATTATTGAATTAACAAGTTGATATAACATTTAACAACAATTCTATTTTTAGTTTTCAATTTGCGGTTGAATATTAACCAAGAGCATTTTTTTTTCTATTAAAATATAAAACTCGTATTTGTCACAAATTTTAGCATATAGAACTTCGAATAATAAACATTTCAAAAAATAACAATAATTTCATTTTACAAGGAATTTTACAAGAATTCTGGAATAAGCAAGTAGATGCGCTTATTTGGTATGAGATATTGACCAATTAAAAAGAAAGTATTACATTTAATATTTTTTGTCAATGAATTGGATTTATGTATAGAATCACATGATTTAAAAAAAAAACTTCGATCGCAAGCTACAGGAACAGTTCGCGTGATTTTCATCATTTTGTCAAGTTATACATTATAAAATCGAAAATGTATGGTATTTATAATATATATACCATGAAGTCGATTTTCATCGACCTTGATCCTTGTTTCCAATAGCATAAATTAATATACAATACGTTGAAAATACTAAAAGAGACGGCAATGCACCAAAGGTCAAAATTTGTTTTTATGTTCAATTTGTTGTATGTAATTGCATGTTTCATTATTTGTTAATGGTCAAATTATTAAACACACAGTGTATGTAAGTATAAATCATTATAAAATAAAAATTTGATAGCATAGTTATTCTTCAGTTTGAAGATGCTTCTTAGAGAAGCGAAACGCGTTACATTAGTCACACAGCCGATGGTATAACTATGTTGTCCATTTTAATTTTACTTTAAAAATATATTTCCAAAAAGTTACCGCCGAATCCATCAAAAATACAAATCTTTCATTTAATATTACGTAATGGAATGAAAAGTCACTTGAAAAGTAGTGAGACATTTAAGCATCTTTTAATGAAACTTACGAATTAATGTCTGATTCGGTAGAAATATGGGTTCAATAATTAATTTCTCACCGCTGCATATCAATAAAATAATGCATTGGAAATATTTGTTTCATAAATAAAGTAAACAAATAGTAATGTATATATTTCTACAAGAATTATGTAGTTGATATTTCTGACGTATAAATATTTTCTAGACGTCAATTTAGTTTAAAAAATATAATTAAATAATTGAATAATAAGGATTTATAATGACAAAGGCGAAAGAAATAAAAAAAATATCACGTAATACGTACATATAATCAACGAGAACTTAATAGAAAAAAATCTTGATGTCATTAAAATGCTTCTAAAAACTGGCGTAACTAGGGAGTGAATACCCACGCAAATTCGGTGGCTCGACCGGTGCTTCAAAGAATAAAAATCATCTATGTGCAATGATGGTAGGTTTATAATTTTAACGGTTAAGTTGCTTAGGCTTTACCTTCTGATAATGATTTTGAAACTTATATGCTAATATTGCTAATAACGTATATTTATAGACCCAAAGATGGCAACTATGAAAATTATTTAGCTGTGAATGGGCCAAATGGAAACTCAGCAAGGACCTTGTTGTTGTAGTTTCGCCACTGCTTGTAAATTGAATTCAAGCCGATCGTGAATCTAATTGCATTGTTATTTCCAATACGTTCCTGTTCGCAAACTCACGCCGCATTTTTTCACCGCCGGCGCTTCAGTCGGTTCGCAATGATGGCGGACGCACGCCGTTAGCGACAACTGCCCCGCGATCGTTCGACGTTAATGCCCGCTGCTCAGATAACGTGGCAAATTATTAGCAAACTGACTTCAGCGAATAATCATCTCCATTGTCCGCCGCGAGTTTGTTCAATCAAAAACCCGTTTAACCGATTCAATGTCGCGACCGAAACGTCGAAAGCATCGCCGGTGTCACTAGATTGATTCAATTTGTGATGTGTTATCGACTGTGTTTAGTTGTATATTTTAATGGAATCACTATGAAGCCGTATCCCTCGCGGGGTGGCCAACCTGGATTCTAACTGGAATTTGAGAGTGATTGAAAGTGTCCCCACTAATATTATTGTTGTGTGATTGTTTATTTCGGTCGGCCTACTGAGCCTTAGCCTGTGTCGAACGGTTTCTGTGATCGCGGGGCACATTTCTCATCTGGGGGGTCGTGTTTATTGATTTTTCATTGGTGACACAGCGGCCGCAGACTTGGCAGGCGAAAAAATATAATTGTGTTTAGTGTTTGGTGCTCATAAAAATATATCGTCACTGACTCGCCGTGCAGCGTTCACGATCATTGCCCAAGAAGTTCATCGCTATTGTCTTTCGGTCGGGTGATTCTTGTTATTGTTTTTTTTCTGTGCGTGTGAAGCTGCGAAGGTGGCCAGCCATGGTTTGTTGTTTCAGGCCTCGCCGGCCACCCATCCAGAAAGAGGATTTCTTCAGTGCCGTGAAACGCCAGAGGAAAAATTAAAGGTGGGCTAACTTCTGACCAATTCTAACCTTACATATAAATAAAAGTCAGAATCATTTTGTCTGGTGTATTTACATTCCTTCCACAATTGTCATTTACATTTCAATTAACGCAAACGATTTGGACAGCCTTCGTTCATTTTTTATGTCGTACTTACCTAGTTGGTAGTAACTTCACATATCTGCCAATCGCTTACCTGCTGATATTACAATATGGTATCAGCTATCACTGATCTCGGTTTTCAGGATGGTATTAATGTTATCACAATATATTATCGTCCAGAAAGTATCGTACATTTGAGCACAACATTATTGTTAATGCATTATCAAAGACAACATCATTGTGTATATTATTTTCAATAGAGAATGTTCAATTATGGAATGATGTTTATCAGATAATCAATTAAATAAATATTCTTATCCAAAGAAACACCCGAACCCTACATTATTATGGACAGCACTAACACATAAATACAATTATTTTTTATCCAGTATCATTATTTTTCTATCATTGATAGTAAAATAAAAATAAGTTTATTTTAAACTAACGATGTCTTCCATTTGACACGGTTGGTTGCCTAGAAACTCTAATCGGCTGTCTGCTGTGTTTTTAAAATAAGTTGTATGAGACTTTAGTGTGTCATTTATTAATACAATTTCTATTTTACCTTGTTTTATTATCAATTTACAATTTCTAAAAAATATTAAGATATCACCGCTGTTTAGTTGTGGTCAGGGCTCGAGATGTATCGATGTGCTCCGAACCGGATCTCATTTAACTCGGTCTGACGTGATTTAAATAAGCACTGATTCAAAGCATATATCTGTTGTCATTAAGTTTTGTTATATCCTCAAAATACTTAGCTATATTGTTTCGCATTATGTATATAGATTTAAAAGCTGTTGTTAATCATACTATTTTTGGTTGTGGTCAAGTAAGGGTTCGGGTTGTACCGGTGTGCTCAAAATCGTAGATAAGATTAAATTATGTGTAGAATCTCAGACAAGAATGCTCTTTATGAAGTGTCATAATTGACTGATGGGTATAGATCGGAACTACAAATTTATCCCCACCCTCTCTCAAATGTCTCACAAGTCACTCTATTTTGCACCTCTTCATCTGAATTTAGTTGTTTTTAGGTAGTTTTGGTTTTATAGCAATTGGTTTATTTGATCTTAATTTATTTTTCTTCATCGCTCTTAAGTACCTCGTATGTATAAATGTGGCCTATTGGTTGCACCCCAAAACATTCACCATGTAGTTCCATCGCTGAACACAAATTACAACTGCGCAAACGATGTTTCAGAGTCTGAAGGATATCGGAATTCTCCACACCGGTGCAGATATTAAATTATTATTTTGAAAATATTCGACTGACTGATTTCATTGAATTTGCCTTTTGGTTCCTGGTTTTTTTTTACATTAGTTGTGGTTGTTCACTTCCAATGATATAACCCCAATCAAAGTGCATATATTATAATTTAAGACGTCGACTGAGGGTGCTTGATGGAATTTCAATATCAAATTTGGATTATTGAATGACTGAATATCAAACAGCTCTCTTTAAGCAACTTCTGTTAAGATGCTCCATTTGTACATAGCTCCAGAGTGGACAAAATTGAAGAAACAAAAACGTTGCTTATATTTAGAGGGTGTACCAAGGTAGTATAGGATGTCTCAAAAATATGATACGCAATCACTCCCTATGCCCTTAATTCAAATTCATATAACTAGGTGTGTATTGAAAATGCGTGAGCAAATCGTACTGCTGGGGCTTCGAAATCCGAAAGCGCTGCAACCACGAGTCTATGTGAAACTCGGCTGCTAAAGAAGAAATTTAATGATACAAATTTGCGACTTAAATAAGTGCGTCACATATAGTAGAAAATGAATGCATGGAAAATTTCACGAATCGGAACATTTAATTTGTGATTGCTTCAATCTCTAATACTTCGCTACATATTACTTGTCTTATGCCTAGAGCTAAACCGAGTCGCCAATTTAATGGACTTGAGAATAAAACATTGCACACAATCACGAACGCACCTTGGTTCGTGCGCAACTCTACACAACACAGGCACCTTAACACTGTTTGGAAGCTGCCGAAGAAAGTCTACAGCTCCATGAATGATCACCCTAACTCAACTATCAGACACTTTCACCAAATTTGACACTGACTCAAAGGAGAACTCAAAGTGTCTTGCTCCTCAAGTCTCCATAGGTCCACATATTATCCTATATGACGACTGAAAGAGCAGAGCACCCCATTGCATCGACCAGAAGAAGGCGCCACCGACGACTGGCAGAAGGATGACGGAGACGCCTTGTAGAAGACGTCCCGTCTCGCCCCCTGGCCTCGCTGCAATTCCATTAAAAAAACAACAAACACCTAACAAGAGCGGAGATAAAGTTTCCCTTCAAACTTAATATCAGGTTGTCAGAAGTTCCTATGTGAACGGGACTGTCCGGAGTTCCAAAGACAAATCTCGCATTGCACCCGGAAATCCCGATATCATAGAAATCTATAGTAAAGTTATAGGTAGTAAGCTATTTATTATTTTTTTTAAATCCTGGTCATAAATATAATCGTTTTCGTTTTTGAAGTCACGGCGCATATTAATTTATTTAACAGATTTAAAAAAAAAATGTGACATATTAATTTTTTGTTACCAAATGGTGTCATTTTGCCTTCATTAGGAGTGAAATCGGGCAGCTTGCAATACCTATATAATAAAATCAGTGATAACTGCAAATGATCATTCGTTACCTATTTTGTATATATAGGCCTCTAGTAGTTTATTTAATCATATTAAATAGTGAGTGTCCCGATCAGTGTTTTTGGAGATCTGGCAACCCTGAATACAATACATGAACTTGAACTCGTATGTACCCAGTATTCATTCATTGTATGCCCTATAATAATTTTATTACTCGAGAAGTTCTCACTATATTTATCGACTTGGGTGTCGAATTGAAGAAGTTCCTTCCTCTCAACGATTTTTTATTAAAATTAGAGCGTGGAACCGGAGTCAGAAAAATTCAATCGACTCCGACTCCTTTTTTTAATATCCTATTTTTTTATAGTCGGCGTCCGTGGCGCAGTTGGTAGCGTCGTGGGCTACGGCTACGGCTACGGATGTCTCGGGTTCAATTCCCGGTGCGGACAGTTTATATAAATTGATATTTCAATCGATTTCTGTTCGTAGTACGCATGTTTGTGGTGTCTAAAACTCCCTCTTCACCCACCCATCTTATCCTCACGGAGCGTAGCGCGAGCGATCAGCTTACCACTAGTCCTGTTCTAGCCCTATCGTTCTATCCCTACTCTCTTCAATAAAGAGAGGTTGAGCAACTGAGTAACAAACAGTTCTCATAGAAAAAATCTGTTCAGATACTTCCATTAGGATACCATATGCTCCACGTTGCGAGCGGACTTGGAAAAAAAATAATTATTTATTATAAATAAAAATTATGGGTCCGAGGTGGTATGGTCATTGTAGTTTTTTTAGTAAATAGGAATTTTAATTTAATATGTTAAAACAAGTTTTTCTCAGTAAGAAATTTTATTTAAAAGCTCGTCGGCTCCTTGGTGCAGTGGTCAACGTCTTTGGCTTCGGTTGCGGATGTGTCGGGTTTCAATTCCGGTACGGACAGTTTCATAAATTGATTTTATAATCGATTTATGGATTTTTGTTCGTAGGAATGGATGTTAGTGATGTCTAGAATTCCTTACCACCCTTCCGATCCTAAAAGCAGAGCGTAACTAACCACTAGTCCTGTCCTAGCCTTATCCTTATATCTCTACTTTTTCGAAGAAGAGAGGTTAAGCAACTGAATAACAAGCAGTTCTCGTAGAAACCCCACTGTTGAGATACCTACATTAGGAGACTATATGATCTACAGTGGGAGCGGACGTGGTAAACAAGTCAAAGTCGCAATTAGGGACATCATTTCAGTTTTAGGGGGGTCAAAAGTTGCCAGCTTGTTATGTTTTTATTTCGTCTAATTATGTGAAAGTCAGTGCAGCAAGTAATAAATTTATGTTTTTTTTTCAAATTTAGGGGTGGGGGGAAATTCGGTATAGATTTTAAAACTAGGGAATGTAGAAAGTGGTTGAAAAAAAAATTTCACACAAAATCGGAACTTTTGTCGTATTGTGGGACAAAGTTTTATGGCCGGAGTAGCTTTTTTTCTCGGTTCTAATTAAAACACAAAAATGTACGAGTTAAGATCAAGTTGCTGCATAGCTTAACCGTTTTATGTACTCTCGTCAAAGATTTTATTACATATTTGCCATCTCTAGCATCACACTCCGAAACTTCTAATCCAAAGTAACAGAAAGTTTTAACGTCCCTCCAGTACAGTTTTGATTAGTGCCATCAGTGGTTTATACAATTTTGTTTATGAAGCGACGGTCATATTCGCGAATATTTGCTTGAATATTTATTATTAATCTCCTATTATTAGAAGGGTCCCCAGGATATTAATTTAAGAATCACATTGTATGTTTTGTCATTGTCAAATCGTTTATATACTATATACTATGAAGAGATCGTAAAAGTCAATTCACATCTACAGACAACTAACGGAACAGACACGGTGTATTTACAACAACGTATGTAAATTAACCAATGTCAATATGACTTATAAACAGTGGTCCAGTGGGGCCAGGGAGCTGCCCTGCCACTTTTTTTTTTGACTTGAAACTTACTTTTCGAGTATATTAAAAAATATTTTGATATTAAATATTGTGTGGTAGAATTTTTAGTTTTGTATTAAAATTTTTGCAGTCGACATACTGCGAGAATGCAAAAAAATATCATCATTTTCATCCGGGGTCGATCCACTGCTGGATAAAGGCGTCCCCCAGCTCCCTCCACTCTCCTCGGTTCCTAGCTTTACGCTGCCACGTACTTCCATCGAACCTGAAAAGTTCGTCAATCCAGCGGGTTTTGGGACGCCCCTGAGGCCGCTCAGTGCCCCTCGGGTACCACTGAATGACTGCATTTGTCCAGCGGCTGTCTGTTCGCCGTGCGACATGTCCGGCCCATCGCCATTTCATCATTTGGTGACCTCTATCGCATCTCCCACTCTTGTTTGTTTCCTTATCCATTAGTTTCTTTTGCGGTCCTTACGCGTTATGCCCAACATGCACCTTTTCATGTCACGTTGCGCCACTCTTAGTTTTTGGACCCCTCTTGTACTGAGAGGCCATGTTTCGCAGGCATATACGTTAACACTGGTAGCACACATTGATTGAACACTTTAAGCTTCAGGCGTAATGGAAGGTCGCTCTTGTAGATATTGCTTAAGAAAATAAAATATAAACAAAAAAAGAAAATATACACCGTGAAAATACAATGACAACCCCTCGTTCTGAAATCTGAATACCAGAACATCATCAATTTTGAAAGATATTTATACTTTTTTTGTTGTTGAAGAATTCGACCAAAAAAGGATATACTGAATTAGAATCGCCGTGTAGTGATTTTAGATTTCTTACCCTAAAACACTGAATGCATTCAGAGACTACATTGACAATAGTGGGCAGTGTATTTCGTTTTTTTCTGAAAATGAATAGAAAATTTCGGCGGTAAAAAATAACTATTTTTTTAATGTATACAGTTATGACAGTTATATTCCATTCACTGTCTTTTCAACCGATGACAAAATATACTCTTTTGGAGGCAGCACTTTCGAAAATGAATAGGAAATTATGTAGGTAGGTAATAAACAAATAAAAATTAATGTAAATACAAAATCAATGCAAGTTGAACCGAAGCCGTCATTAAAATGACTATCTTTAAAACTAGCCAACTTATTTGGGTAAAGAAAAAATCTTGTTTAGGTTTTATAAAAGCTTTATTCACGATTTTTCACAATTTATATAATTGTAAATTAAAGTTAAACAATTAAAACTAAAAATATGACACCAAAATTAAATTAAAAACTGTAAAACTACTAAGGAAAAAGCGAATCAAACTATAAAATTACACAAAGATTAAAAATTTATTTTATGTGCCAATTTTCAAAACATTTATATATGTATATATTTGCATATGGACCATTTTTAAAATTCTGGCATGTGAATATCGACGACCCCCATATGCAGATGTTTGCATTAATGACAATGTGAAAATAAAATTATCATTCGGTATCTCAGTCATTATTTATGTGAAAAAATATTTATATTTTTCAATACTTTTATCATAAATCAGTGTATTCCAATGTATTCCAGTGTACGGGACCGCTGGGCGGTTAAAGGGTAACCCAACACTATTGTAAATATAAAATCATCATTTTTGGACGAAAGGTGGGGATGGCGGAAAACTCATCGACCAACCCGGGTGGCAAAACCTCTAGTAAAACGGCACTGGGTGGAAATAAATGACCGCGTTGGTACTTCTTCATTTAGCACTAAAACACTGCTTACAAATAAGAATATCCTTCGGACGGTGAGGGTGTAATATTCACTAGGGTAGTCAGCTTTGTAACCAATACCACCCACTACAGCTCCACACCTTTTATACACAGTATATTACACAGCGTAACAACGTTATGCGTGTATCAATCAAATCTTCACTAAAAGTAAAACAAATTTGTCGTCGATATTAAATGGTATTTGTGGCATCTTTACAGTGGTAGTTTGTTGCCATTTTTGTTTTCAAAAATATCAATCGTATCAACAAAAAGGACAACCATGACAAATAAAAATGAAATGCTATTTGTTTTTTTTTTAATAGCTATGAAGGTACATAGTTTCACGAATGGGGAATAATAATTAACGCTTAGTCGCTACGAAGAATAATAATCGAGGACCTCTGATATTTTTTCCCTTATTAGAGGGCCTCAAATTTAGCTCAGTTTGAGAAACACTGCGCTTTAGCAAGCTGCTTGCATAAGGTTTGATTTCATTCGTCAAGTGTGAGAAAAATCGCATTTTGTTATTTTCTGTCTCATATTTCTAAATCGCATCTACTACAGTATGTACCTGTACCATCGAATTATAGTATAGCCAGGGCTGCGCAGTCGGAGTCGTGGAGTCGCGCTGTTTTGGCCGGAGTCGGAGTCGTAAAAAACGAGCGACTCCAACGACTTTTTCTATAAAGTGCATTTTTACGTGTATCAATGTGTTTGTTTAATTTTTATTTATTCCTATAACATCTTCTTGTCCTGCAATATACATGTATATGTATAATATGATAAATTTGGCTATTTCCTGGATTGGCTGGTTGGTGTTAAATTTGAAGACCAATTACAAATAAATAGGATAGGTCAAAAATTAAACTTTTTTTAGTCGCAATGCGAGTCGGATTCGTAGTAGCAATCGAAGTCGGATTCGTAATCGGGTTATCGGTCAATGTCGGAGTTGGAGTCGCGTTTTTTTTGGACGACTCCACACCCCTGATAATAGCATAAATGATGCCGATTCCGGAACATCTTCTTATTTACTGAAGTTTCATGTATTTCCAATTGGCCAGTAAATTCTTGTGCTACAATAATTATATAAATTTCTGAAAATATGCATGGAATCTCCACTCTTCTTCGCCATCGGCATCCTTAGCTAGTTACGGGGTTCATTCTCGCTCTCAGATCTCTAACTGAATTTGGGATCAAGATGCCAGTCATACCTTTTTACCATTGAAAAATATATTGATTAACAATGATCGGCTTTTGAACATTCATGATTGGTTTTACTTTTTTTATGCATTAATTTTAGCGGTAATCTGATCACAACTGTAATCTTGTTTAGTAGAAATAACGCGATGGTGTATTCCGCGGGGGGAGAACCTTTTCATGTCGGTACTTTTCATTTATTTACTTGTTATCCAGTGTCTTTTAACCCAGAATGCGAGGAGAGTTTCCAATATTTATAGGCTTAATAAGAATTTTAAAGCTGTCTTATCTATAATATACAGCAGAAAATACATGTACCAATGTGTCTGTCTGTCATAAAAATTCTTCCAAAGCGGTGAACAGTGGCGACGTGAAATTTTACAATTATAACACATGTTCTTGCCGAAGCAGTAATTTTATGAAGACAAAATTTCGTGTGCCTGTTATTAACTTTGGGAAAGCCAGGTCGAAGGGGGGCGAATTATTGGTTACTGGCATCCAGGATAAACGGGAAAGGTTTCAATACAAACGCCACTTCGATCCGGTTAATCTCTTTTATTAAGATGCTGTGGCTTAAAAAAAATACAACGAGCTTACATTTGCATTTACTCGTTGGCAAAATTATACAAACAAATTTAAAACAAACACATGAAATTACATTTAACTTTCAACACAAGTATTACTTAAACTATTAAACGCTACATGAATTTAAAGCGGCGACCGACGCGACTGCGAATCGAGTGAACAAATTTGAAAATCAAATATTCAGAAATATTTCATGCAGCCCCTCTCTGTCAAGGGCTTCACGAATGTTGCGACCAGGACTGACCAGTGGCCGCTTTCTCTTTGTAAAGGGATTATAAATTGGCCAGGTATTGTCAGCTACCAATTGTCTCGTTAAAGCTAACCGATGGCTGTACTGGATCCTTCCAAAAGCCTAGGCTTCACCCAAAAAGATTGGGGCGTGTCAACTTATTATAAATACAAATACGACATCTATACACGGGTAGATGTTATTAAAATCTACTCACAACATTCATGACAGGGATGACACAGCTTGCACACTTTATTTACGCGTTGGCGGCACTGGGCTCGAACCATAGCCTGACCTCAAGTTCAGGTTTAATGTAATCAATTGAAACATAACTTCCTCACCTTACCTGGTAAATGGTATTGCTGTATATGCCTGACAAACAGACACTATATAACCTTATATATTCACGGTATCTTGCTTTCTCTTGTTGGGTCCTTTTCGCACCGAATATATCTAGTATTAGTGTTCAGCGCTCTTCAGCTTTCGTTCATTTTGATACTATGTCACGGGATTCATCCATCGATTTTTCATTCGATTTAGGGATTTGTGTCGAAAATGCCCACCCAGCCCTTATTGGAAACGGAGCCTAGACAGAGCGACCAACTGAATACTAGGTAATTCTATCATATCTTTATCACTCTTCCCCTTCCATCCGAGGAGAGAGATTGAGTGAGTGACTGACTTAATGATCAGTTTTCATTAAAACAACTTTTATTAAGATGATTTTTAAAAAACAGTTTCGTGCAAACGAACTGAACGAAAAATTACAAAATGTGGCCTGGAAGAAAACACTAAATCAATTTGTCTATTTTACTTCGCTAGCAAGAGATTTAGTTTCTTTGGTTTCTAAAAAAACTATAATCTTGAATAACAACAAGATTTTAATCAAGAGATGTTTTCTTGGACCATACCCGCCCCCTATGTAGAGCATATGTCACCCGCCAATCGCTTTGCCGTCACGCCATCAACATTCAGTTTCGCCGAGTACATCCTTATAGGTCAGTGCTACTCAAATGGTGTTCCGCGCTTAACAAAATACCTAAATATATAGTGAAAAATGAGATAAATAATCAATATCGACGCGTGTCTCGTGTAGTATGAATGTTCCTGAATTTCAATTCTTTGAATTCAATAAAAGTATATAACTATCTTATTTTTTTATATTTACATAATGAAGCCGGTCCTCAGGTAGCATTGAAAAAGATTTACTGGTCCACACACCGAAAAAGTTTGAGTAGCACTGCTATAGATTGAGCATGACGGGCGTCCGTGACAACGGAATCTTAACGGTCGGATGAAGAGGCAGGCAGGGCTGAGTCTCCAGGGCATCCGCAGCACGTGACTTAGATAGTTCTAACTTCTCTCAAAGACATCTGCTGACATTAGGGGGCGCCGCCAGGTCCATTCCCCAATCTTCGAGTTCCGCTCCTTATCGGAACATCTTACCAGGTGTTTCTTAGTCTTCATCATGTATCATGAATCATGATTCGTTACCGTAAAGCAGCACTGAAATAATGCAAGCGTTGAATAAATAAGCATTTGGTTTCAACAGTGAACAGCTGTTGCAAACAATCAGCAGTGAGTTAAATATGGCTCCACTTACTCCTAAGTGAATAGCGATATCTTTCTTTGTCATATCGTCTTCCGCAAGATGTACACCGAGGTATCTATAGATGTCGACCTTTACGAGGATTTGTCCCGCGCTCTAGTCAGCGTCCTGACAGGTCATGATAGGTTTGTTTCACATCAGTTTGGTCTTACTTTTTATTTTCGGACCTGAATTAGTTCCTAACTCGTCAAAAGTCTCCTGGATGCCCTTAAAAGATTTTGTCGATTATGACCTCATCATCGGCATATTCAAGATCACTCAGTTTCAGACCAGGAGCAACAGCTATACCTCGATCAGGTGGAATTGACCTACGAAGTCGAAGATAATAATAACGCAACACTGTCTCACTCTGGCTGTGACTCCAAAACATGTGTCATTGGTGAAGACAGCATTTACTATTCTCATGGAAGGTTTTGCGTACGGCCACAATCTTTAGTGGTATCCCATATGCATCCAATATCCGCTATAACGAAGATCGATGCTGGCTTTCAAATGCCTTCTTGTAATCCACTAAACAACAAGCGAGTGAGCTTTTAAATTTGTGGCTGTACTGTACTGGTGGAGAAGAAATGCAAACATTCAAAAGACAACGACAGTATTAAATGTTTCATTAATGTGTTTGAAGTGAAGTGTCATGAAGTGTTTCATTATATTTTTATGAAGACATGCATTTGCAATACTGTTCCTGTGTATTTAAGTAGAGATTACCTATGTATAAAAAATACCTTTTTGGTCATAAATTTTATAATTCGATTGAATAATCAATATATTAAACTGTTCGTAATGGTCTTCGAACTCTTGAACACCGCAATCGAAGCCAATGACACTCGGCTACAAGTCCTATAGAGCTTATTTATTTTACCTAATTAATTTATTCCCTTAAATTATGACTATTGAAATTTGTGTCCTCGAAGAAAACGCTAAAAAACACAGTTTAAACAGTGCCGCTGGAATGTACAAAATGTAATAGGTATAAAAAATTAAGTTGATATTATTATAACAACATTCAGTTTCTGTGATAAAATGAGCCTTCAAAAAAAAGTACATATTCGCTCACTTAGCATATCATCAACATCTATTATTTTAAATATTTCAGTATATTGGCAAGTGAATTTAATCGCTTTTGGCATTTGGTTATAGAATTAATATATTTTTTAATAACGACGAATATTTTTTTTTATCCAGAAGGCTACCACACATTAAGGGGGTTTAAGCCCTGGGTTTTTTTTTTAGCTAACTGCGTGTCGTCGTTTCCCATCGTTTATGTATTAATAAAAACAATTATTCATCGAAGTTTCAAAAGATTGAGTAAATTCAAAGAATATTGAGTGCACTCCATGGAATCGGGTTTGCGGTGTTTCAATCTTGCTATGTGTTTGTTCAACACTTCATTTATTATCGTTTCTTTATCTTATTATCAATTCTTATCAGCGGCATTGCTATCTTATCAACGCTAACCCGTCGCTGAGATTCTCGCGTCGCGATTCACATTCTTACTTTAGAAGCTATCAACTCCGCAGCAAGTAACTACACGCTTTCATAATATATTTATGAACGATCGTGCCAAACAAACTTGGTTATCAAAATATAACATGTAAGATTATATTGTAACTATTGTACACATTCTGAAATTCATAAACCTAGAACATATTGTAATGCTTCTGCGTAACTGCCTGTAGCGAAAATAAACTTGTTTATAATGGCATACCCCTCGAGTAGAAATCAAGAAAACAACGTTGAATCCAAAGAAATTTTTCTGATATTTAAAATAAATATATATTAAGTTTATTGAGCCCTCGTTGGGACTTATTCTGTGTGCGAAAGGAAAAGTGGGTTTAGTCTAAAATTGGTACTTTTAATGAGAGGAGAGCCAAAGGAAGCTTTGCATTTGTACGATATTTAATGAAAAAGGTGATGTTTCAACGAGAATTTTACTATTTCAGTAGCGTTGATTCGGCTGGTCCTTTTTCTCTTATATGCATTGTCGTTATTTTGACAAATTCAACTCATTTTTCAATATTTAAGTGTTGACTCCGTTTTCCTTTCGCACACACAATTTATTCCGGTTACTCCGTTTGCCATAAATCCACAATATTTCGTACATAATGATAACGTCTGAATATTAAAAGTGTACAAATACCTTATTTTGAAAATACAAACAGTATATTATGAATTCTAAAATGGTATTTGTATCAAATCTAGATGAATGTTTATTTATGATTCATGAATTCTCTATTATTTTCATTGGAATTTTGACGTTTCATTTACAAAACGCGCGGGCTTTTTGTGAGTCGGTAAAGCAGATTACCACCGCACCGATGAATAAAGCTTTGTGAAATATTCGCCCCGTAGCGCTATAAAGCGTTTCGCCTCTCGACTATAATCACTACAGTTGGATGGGATTAGTTTCACTCTTGATATTTATGAAATTTATAAATATAGTTTGTGTTTTTTTCTTAGATGTTTTCTGAGTAAAGCCGAGAATCAACTATATTTAACAACTAATTATTTTTTTCTCGTTCATTGTTTTAACACAATAATATAGTATATATTAGATTTCAATTCAGTGGTCGCGATTATGTAATTTTCGTGGGCCCTGTCTACCTTACGCTCTACCGATAACGGGGCGTAATCTCCTTAGCTCGTTTACTGTTATAATCCTAAACTGGCTGAGCGACTGTTGTACATAATAGTCCGTATCGTCGTTATCAATATTTGATACGTGTAAAAAAATGTAATATTTTTGAAAATATAATTTTATTGAACTCGAGAGACCGCTGTATCAGTTGTATTATCTTTTTATTATTTTAACATTTTTTTCTACTATGTATATGCTATTTGATTTTTGATGAAGAAAGCAAATCAGTATGGAATCGTGACGATTGAATAATTTTATGTGTATCAGATATTGCAAACACAGCGACTCTGCTTGTAGAAGAGTTGAAATAGTTTAAAAAACCGTGTTGAATTTAAAGCAACTGGTAAATATTGGAGTACACAATTCAAATCATTTTTTTTTGGCTAATTTTTACCATTGCATTTTATAGTCGATCACCTTACATTTCCGTATATCGATTTTTAAGGTTATATTTCAAGTGTAAAATCATTATTTTTTCAACTTATACACAACTTGACGCTTACAATATCCTTCTTGCACGAGTTATTTGATTTGAGCGGTTGAAGTCAGAAATGTAAAACATTGATATTGTTGTCTGAAAGCAGGTGTTGAAATATAACAAATCTCTAATTCATGGTTAAAACGTTTTTTTTTTCATCTAAAGATATCTAATGAATATTATGAATGACGGTGTATCTTCTTGTTATACTTAGGGTTAGCCCAAGTAAGATAATTTGAAACACAAACAATTCTGTTTATTGATATTGTATTTTTAAAAAGTTCTGTTCTAGCAGTTGAGTATGGTTCCAGTGACAACATAAGTTTCAATGGATTTTCTTTTAATTTTTATTTTGGAAGACTGATTTTTTATTTGAGACCCTTTAACAACATAATTCTTACTGATGTGAAGTTAGCTCGCCCCCTCATCCCTACCCCTCTAGTATCGAAATGGTCGCGCGCGCGAGTGGTCGTGTACGCGGTAGGAACAAATTCTAGCAACGCGTGTGCGTCGTGCCTGTGCATTTGTGTATGTGTGTGATTTTTGTTATCGGCACAAATTTGTTCCAATTTCTTATGCCTTGTGGATAGTAGAATTGTTATTGTAATTTATTCCATGAGGACATGGAGGATCAGCAGCTATGAGACAAGGCCGCGGAGGACAGCGTAAAACAAAATGTAAACGTTTTCTATCCATGTTATTTCTATTCGTAAACTTTCAACCGCTTCGATGATCTGTTTTTTTTTTGAATTCGGAACGCGCGCCGGTTCCGATTTTTGACACCAAGCGGCGTTGCGTGTGACGCTTGCCGGTTGATTCGATTGTTTTTCGTTCCAATTCAATCTATGAACGAAGATGCATGACGGTCTATTTCATTATACTTTTGAAAAGTTATCAATCTCACCAATATAATTATATAGTCATGGCCATTCGACTTATATTATCTGTGTAATGGTTAGTTTAATATTAGCTTGGGACCCATGAAAATAACCACTGAATACGAAGTCGTTGATACTGACACCTTGGGAGATTGAAATAAGTCGCTATTCATTTTTTGTTGTCTATAAATTTTGGAGGTAACTTTGCAAGTCAAGTCGTCGAAATTTTTTTTTTGTTCGGTGAAATTCGGTTCGGTTTTTCACCGCCGGTTTTCTCGTTGAATATAATCGTGGACCGTCCAAGGAATCTCTGAATCTGTGATTCTGTGTAAATAGTATAATACTAATTTTCAGGCATTTTTTCGAAATTACTTTTGTCGCGATAATATTTCTCTCGTAGTTGGTGCAATAAAACATTTGATGTTCCTTTAAATCACCAATTAACGTTAGATTTTTTAATGAATATATAATATTTACTCACAGGTACCTACATAGTTTTATGTACAACATAGGCCAGGTATTTTTTACAAACGATAGAAATAATTTACTGAAATACGGGTCACTTGGCGATTGCCTTGTAATTTTTCCTGTAACTGTAATTTTTCCTGTAACTTAACTTTGATTTGCATTGATTTTTGATCAAAATGTAATACGATGTTAACTTTTTTTCTATTCACATCTTTTTAAAATTTTTAAAAAATATTTCAGAATGAAAGAATATTCTTTGATGGAGGTAAAAGCAAAATATGTTGATTAATTGGAATATAACATTTTTTAAATCTATGTAAATATGAATCCTGCCGTAGAACTAATCACTAATTTTTAAAACGCGTACCTATCTACTTGACTTAAAGATATTTCGTTTATATTCATATGCGGTCTTTGAAATGCCCTTAAATAAAAATTTAATCTATTTTCTGACGATATTATTTGTACCAATTGATTTTAACAGGTTTAATGCGTCATAAATATAGTAATTATTTAGCTTACAAATATCATTCAACTTGTTACTGAATCGCTGATGTGGAAAATAAAGTCCTTATAATAATTTCTATTTTTTTTTTCGCAAACTTACTGCTGACGATTCCTTGTATGTTAATTTTTTAATAATTATTAATTACTCCGTCCAGAGTATAACTTTTATTGAGGTTGAACATTTTTCAGTTCATTTCTACATTGAATTTAAAAAATCTTGTAAATATCACGTACTAGGTAGGTATCTATAATATTGTCGTTGGTGGTAAAAAGATCTTCTATCTTTTGTTTGTTCAACATTTACTTCAAAATGAAAATATCTTGGATTATGGCGAAGCTACCCATTAAGACTAAATAAAACCTTCATAATTTGAAACACGATTAAGATTTTTCTGAACCCACCTTTATGGAAGATTTTACTACGTGGGAGATATTTGTGTCGGACAAATTTCTATTATTACAAATTATCAGATGACTGTGCCACTTGTCATCATTCGCTCATAGTCTTTTTTAAAAAAAACAAATCAACGTCATCTTAGCATACCCAGGTCTTCAGGTATCCTACATTATTTTCTAATAATTTAAAATATATAATACCTACCTTTGTTTGGCTAATACGATATTTATAAAATTTACTGCTTTTTCTTCTTTACAAACATCGTCAAATGGCTGCCGGAACACATTTGAATCGATATAGGTAATACATAAACGCAATCTGACCATTGAAATATTTATATTTAGGTCATTAATGTTATCAATCTTATCATGCATTTTTGGTATGAGTGGTTTTTCATTTTTTTTTATCCCTAGCACAACTTTATGCATATTTTGTTATTTCCCAAAATTTTATGTAGCCAATTTTAATGCAGTAATATTAAAAGATCCATGAAATCGAACACCTCGCTTTAATTATTGTCAGACGAAGTACTTTGTGCCTGTTATAAATTTTTTGTTGCAGATATTAAAATAAGCATTGTACATTAATTTGATAGAAAATCAATTAACTGGACGTAAAAAGCAGAGCATGTGAAATAAGATGATTTTTAAATAGAATGGTGTTGTCACAACTCAGACGCCGAACCCAAAAGGAGTCTTAATGAGAAAGATTATTATTTACAGAAGATCCAACCCAAAACCTTTTAATCGCTTATCAGTTTATTTAAGCTATTATAGCAACTAAGACGAATGTATTACACACCGGTAGAATTGGAAGTAAATTCAATACTGGAAAGAAATTTGCCATTGGAACGAAAACATCATTTTCGCTTATATTGACTATAATCAATGCATTCTCACATAATTCCAATATGCTATGATCGTAGTATCAGAGCTTTTGTGGTTAAACTCTACATTCTTACACTTGACTCCTTGACTGATGAATTTCAATGCTAGGGACATTTCGCCAGTGGTCGGCCAGTTAAGAGACAAGTGTACTTTCAAAAGGGATTTTGAATCAATAAATAATAAATACATATTTTTTTCGCTGTTATTACATTAAACAGGGATTAGGTAACGTAAGCATCAGTTGATCAGTTGATAATGCTCGTGATGAGCGAAACCGGTCCTGATCATTATACATATGTGGAAGTAATACAAATGATTGTGTTTTATCTTTTAAAATATAATGTAAGTAACTAAAAATAAAATATTTAATATTGTACCAAGCATAAAATAATAGAAGTTTACAAAAAAAATGCCAATTCTCCCAGTGGTCGACCCCCAAAATCCAATGGTCGGCCTTTCGTTGCCCATTGTCCGGTCATCACTATGAAACTTCATAAATATCGCGACCGAATTTACTGAGGTAGACAGAACAATAAAAAACACAATGATGCAAAGCATGACAATATAATGTATATTTTGTTGGCGATCCCCATTCAACATGAATTTGTCGAAACTTGTTAAGTAAAAATGTGCTTTTTTTAATTGCATATTGCATGATACAGGTCAGTATAGTTCAGATATACATTGGCAAGTGGCAATACTACCTACACGGTTTAAAAAATCTGTGTTTTTAAACGTATCCACTATTGTTTAAGTTTTAAGCTCAACAGGCCGACCACTGGCGACGGCTGACTTTAGGAACACTCGCTCTAAACATTGTGTAGTACGAATTTATTATCAGTGAACAACTATTAATATACCATCAAGCACTTTAATGTGTCACAGATGTTGTTTACATTTGAGTAAAATTGCCTGCGGCGCTTACACTGTCAATGTGATTTACAATTTTAAAGTGTTCATTTTTTAATACTTCTAGTAAGTATTTTTCCCGCTCTCATTTACAACAAGCTAAGTATTCACTTTTAAGGTGTTTTATTTTTTAAAGCTAAGTATTAATAAAATGAATTTGGCATTTATTCTTGACGGAATTAAGAAACGTAATTCGATGAATTTTACTAAAGATACGAAAGAAATATATTTCATATTAGACATTATTATTCATTTCTCAATTAACCCAGCTATCTTCAATATAAAGATATGCATAGGTATAACGTCATTTAAGGTACTGTCAATTTTAATGATACTTCTATAATGTCCCATTCTACCAATCTAGTTACAGGTAGTAAGTAATTCGGCGGGTTTTGTCACACTCATTACAGGTGCCTACCTAATTTTTAAATATGTATGTTATCGCATTTTATTCAAAAAGAATGAAATATATGTACCTACTTAAATTAAATAATATATTGATGTGAACTTATTGTTTCACACTGTCTTTTTACCTGTGCTATATCCATTTTACGATGTCTTCGTTTGTTTAATTCTAGAAATTTTCAAACAGGAAGGGCTATTGTAATAATTATAACAAGCAAAGTTTTATACCTGAGGATTAGAAATCACTGTCGGCCTAATTATTGCAGGCATTCATAACTCGTACACCTACGTAATATTTTAAATATTTTTTGCCGTGTTCCAACTACTTTGGACGGTCGGTCTTCCTGTGTACTTTTCAGTGAACACTACCCTTCCTCTCCATTTACATTTAACCAGCACATAACCGATTTCTAATATTGCTAAGATTATTAATTAAATTAAATATATATCTGTTTTGAAAACGCTATAGGTACAATGGTCAAGAAGTATTTTTTCCCGTTGTAGATATTGGGCTAGTTACACCACTGATATATCATTCAATTTTTACAGTAATAATTTTAGATTACTACTTAGCAGTCGGTAAAAGTTAACCGAAAATTAAGTGTTATTATTGAAATAAAAACGCTTATTTTTTACTCGCATCTAATGTCAAAAACTTATAAATCGGACTTGATCCAAAATCGCGCGTGCTCTATATATCATCTCATGATATCTTTGAACCAAGTACGTTGAAGTCCTTTTCTGAGGAATTATCTTTGGCTGTCTAGTTCTACACTTTGCGAGTAGACAAACCCTATGTCCACGACACACCTCTATATACCAAATATATTTGAGTACTGTGTATCAGATCGAGGGGAATAAACTAGTAGAGTATTTTTCAGACAACTGGTTTTTGACGAAGAGTTGCATCTTCTCCGCGAAATATGTCGTGTAAATGTCTACTTTCGAAGGTTTTTGTGAAATTAATTACGTTATAAATATCATTCAATATGGAAAAGGTGTATGATAAATGGCTATAATTCCAAAACAAATACAAATACCTAGTGGACGATATAACGAAATATTCACTTGCAAATTTTTACTGAAAAATAAGTAAACTTAATCTAGATATATTGTGACAAAGCAGCGTTCAAATTTTATACATTTTGATTTTTTAAGTTCTCATTAGTTATATGCAGTATGTACATATATTATCAACCCGCTCCTTGAATTGGCTAACATTATCCTTCCTAAACGTTTTAGTAAGCTGAGCGATTGTTTCCCAAACATTCTTTTCAACATGCGATACTGGAAAAATACTGAAATCAAAAATCTCCATTTCTGAAGTGGACACGATATATTTATATCGATTTGGTAATTACGCCAAAAAAACACACCACTCGCAACCAATTTTAATTAGGAATATTAAACCGATTGACTTTGCAAATTTGTTTGTTTTTTTTTGACGTCGATAATGCCAGTTATCTATCCGAAAGAAACAATTCACCAGCTTCTACAATATGTAAATATGATGAAATTGGTGAATTAAAATTCCTGGGTGTGATTTGACATTTTCCAAAAAAGCTACACTTTTTTGTTCATTCTATAGGTCCTATAATATCATGGTAAATTAAGTCTTTATCTTGTCTATGGTATCGAATTGTTATTTTGACATTTAAGAATGACGTATACGTCGTATACCACAATGGTTTCTAAATGTTTTTTAACACAACCATCATTATAGAATTTTTCTGGTCAAATGATGCGCTTTGAATATCTAAAGAAATATATTGACTTTGGAAAGGAAAAAGACGTAACCCACACCAAAAAATATAGTGTATAACTCACACAACACATGATGATACACTATATTTATATATAAAAATATATATTATCGACAGTAAAATGGCACAGCGAACTTATCCCTCCGTCTTTTAAAAATATTCTTTTTTTTTCGATAATCACAATGTATACAATTTAATACACGTTTTGTTTGGGCTACACACAATATTTTTTGATAGTGTGTGGGTTACGTCATTTTTCCTTTCCACAGTCGATATGTAATTGCACAATCAACTTAAAATGCTACTCAATTCTTTTTTTATTGTAATACATATCAAAAATAAATATTTTTCATATGAGCATATGTTTTAAAGCTTGAGCATAAAATAGAATGTTTGTGTAAATATGGAAAACATAAATATTTTTTAGGGATTCTGTGAATTTTCAATATATAATCAAATACGTAAGCATACCAGGTTCGTGCAGACCTGAAATATCCTTTCATGTATAAAAAATATTCTTAGTAACCAAAATGTAGGTATATTTCCGTCAATATATATGCATATATCGATTTCAGCTACAAACGATTGCTGGTTAGGCGAAACCGGGTATAATCATTAAATAAAATATACGTTAAGTTTCACTATATTTTATAATAATTAATAAAATTGTTATTCTCTAAACAATATTATAACACTCCTGGTATTCGAAGTCTTGGCTATACAGAAATATTTAGAAACGAGAGCAATTTTCACTCAGACAGTAAATTTAATATACATTTTTAATATTTTGGGAATGTCACAAACTCGCTGAGCAATCCGTTCAATAATAAACGAAAATGTATTTCAAATTTACTTTCGACAGGTATTATGAATGCCTTTTAATTTTTACAATTTTAAGACATTCAGCTTAAGTGGAATTTAATTGCACTGTTGCATAGCTGCCTCTATCAAGAGCCTTAGGTACAGGGGGCTTTGACCGTTGCTTTAAGGGTAACTTAAATACGATTCCGGAATCCAATCCATTTTCTCGCCCCGAAATTTTCTAGGTCAAATAATATTTCAAACTCTTCTACTAGAATAAAACATGAAAAATACCAAATATTTACTTAATCTGCCTCGTTTAAGAATCCTAACTATGATTTCCTCCTCCGAAGAAACCGACAAAGCTTTATACACCATCTCATAAGAACATGGTGATATTTAATTAACCTTGTTCGAATATATTTTTCATCAGTTGAAAATACTCGTGAAGTGTGAAACCGGCCCTGGTCATTTTATAAAATTCTGGCATTAATACAAACAAATTGTATTCATTGGCCACCTCTGCTCTACCTTATGTTCTGTTTTGTTTCAGGATAAACGGTTTTTTACGTAAATTCAAAAGTATGTAATATAAATATCTTGTTTTTCACATCAGTTAGCTCATATCAATCGCAGCATTTTATAATCGCGAGACTTTGTTTTTGACATTTGGGGATCGAAAAAATACTCTGCCTAACTTACTCAGCAATGATCGTCCCAAGAGCAGGTTGATCCTTCACGGCTAGTGATGATTCAAAGTGTTATTTTCAATGATAATTTATCAGCTGAATGAAGAACTTGTTTAACTCAATTTTTTCGCCTATTATCAAGTTTAGATGGTAATTTATAATGTGTCAAAAGGGTTTCATTATAAATTGAACATTTCACTTGATTTTCCCATTTTGTTCTGTATCTAAAAACATGGTGCTAAAAGGTGCCAATATCTCAAATATATATTTTTGAACTGCCACATTTGTAGATGATTAAACCTTTATTCACACACAAATTTCAGGTAACTTCACAGCAGTGCGGTCAGTCGTATGCATGTTCAAATCTTTAAATCGCTCAATTTAACAAACATAACAGAGTCCTGTATTCAGTTGACAAATTGTTTCTGTATATAATTACTATGCTCAACTTTTTGCGCCCGTGTTTATTAACTTGTAGTCCGCGGACCACCGACCGTTTTTTATTTTCAATCTGAAATGTCTTTTTCATTTTTTAACGCTTATCCATCCGAGCAACTCCGGGCATTTCGGGTCCTACGTAAATAATTTTTTATTCCTACGATGGTGATCCGCAAAATATTTTTTCTATTTTTTGCGGTCTGCAGGTGCGAAAAGGTTGAGAACACTGATTTAGGCAGTTTGTGTTTCTGTCTGAAGGTCTTATGGCAAAGCAGGCTTTCAGATTTGTTTGTCGATTTTGAACCGACTTACTTGCATTCCTCTTCCAGGTTGCGTGAAATTAATTAGTCAACCTAATCTGGGCCATCATCCATATCCACGCGTTTATTTTATTTGTTTGGGTCTTCTATGTGTTTCGTGTACGGATTGCCCTATATTGTTTATTTATATATGACGAAACGTTAGTCTATACTAATTAAAAAATAATTCATCGTTCTATGTGTATCCTCTTACAAAAGATGTGTTTAATTTTTTGAAACATTTACTATCGGCGAAGTGTGGCTTTATGCACTAACTCAGGGGAAAACGGTTCCATTCTATGTCGGACGGTCGCATTAATTTTTTGTCATCTAATAAATCCGTATTCAAGACACTTCAATTAGCTACACTTGGTAGTGTATGTTCATTATTTTGTAAATTATAGAAAACTTACGATTTGTATTCAGTCTAATGGCCGAACTTAAAGATTTCGAAAACCTCAAGTTCCCCACCTCTGCCCTATTAGTTTATGTACTCTGACGAGATAATGCACATACAACAAGATTGACCATCCTTTTTCGTATTAAATATTTAGTGACCAACTTTTAAAATAATTGTTCAACGTACTGCACTATAATGATGTCATAAAGCGTTGCGCACGCATCCTTCCCAACCACCTGTGGACTCGTTTCAAAATTGCATCTGTCTTTTGGATCACAATAATATCCACGTGCAGACAGTAAACGCAACTTGAACGATAGGTATACATGCAATATCCGAATGGAAGCATAAAACCTTAATGCGAAGGTATATGCTAATCTAAACTTAAATGTGGCAAGCGATTCAGGTCTGGCTTTATATTTCTGATCGGACACCGGTGCTAAAATACATTATTGTCGGCTGAAAATTTCGTTGGGCATTCATGTCTAGTGACAACTTGCAGATGCTCGTTATGCCCATGTTAGGACAAATACAATGCGTTTGTCAATGTGATTAATGAATGATGAGGATGGCATTCGAAAAATGATCTTGCTCTAATGGTTACATGTCAACTTTCGAAATCGGTACTCTCCTATGACGTATAAGTAGGACTTGTTTGTATATACTTATTTGTCATATCATTTTACTCTTCGAACAGACTTAATTAACCTATTCAGATGTCCGTAGGCTTGAGCAGGCGGGGGGGCGCCTCCGCTCTGGACGAGCCCGCGGCATGGAAGGGCGCCGCCGCCGCGCAAGCGGCTGGCGGTCCGAACGGCCAACAGTCCGACTCGCTGCCCCCGTCCCAACAGCCGCAGTCTTTACCTCCGTCGCAGCAGTCGACTCCCTTCGGCGTGCCGCTGGCGGGGTCCCCGGGGGCCGCGTACAGCCCCGCTCCGAGCGGGGCTAGTACCCCGGGCCCGCCGCTGCAGTCCCAGCAGCAATATCAGTCTTTCGGGCGGCCCGCCAGCGGTGAGTACCACTCCGGTCGATATCATTTCGCTCAAGGTATTTATTATTTGATATTTGAGGATTTTCTATTATTAAAATGAATATACTTACATTATCTTTATTTCATAAGGAACATGACACTGGTCATGGAATGACATGATGAAGCAGTTAACAACTTTGGAATATTCTACCTCTAATCGGGCCTTGTGTCTCGCCAGGTGGCGCATCTTATGGACCTCCTCCCCCTCCGCACTATGGCGGAGCACCACCTTACGGACCCGGCGGCGGGGGTCCTCCGGGCTCGCCGGGGCCTCCCCCGCAATTTAACCAGCCCTTTGCTGTGCAACAGCATGCGGCTGCTTTGGCGGCGGCGCACGCCCAGCAGGCCGGACACCTTCTACCCGGACACGCGCCCCCCAATCATCCGGGACACCCTGGACATCCGGGCCATCCCGGACATCCGGGACCGCCCGATAGGATGGTTGACCGAATGGATCAAGGGTGAGTTTGTTACTGTGTCGACTGACATCTGTCATTATTATATATTATTATTCTAATCTCTCGTCTTCCACGATAATTTCACTGATCAATATAGCTAAAGTACTTTAAGTAAGAAATCCGCCAGTATCTATTTATATATCCTGATGCAACACCCTGTATGTCGTCGTAGTACATGTGTATAATAATCTAGCTTTTATCGGTAGATGTGAAAAATAATTATCCGGTCTATGCGTAAATATAGTTATCCCAAACACACGCCACTGGTTCAATGACTGCGTTAATACACATCCATCATGCAGCGAAACCTCCCTAGTGTACTAGCTTTAAACATGGAGTAATTTAAGTTTTGTACAGCGGGTTCAAGAATACAATTGTTTTAAGTGATCGGAAAAGTGGTTCTGGTCTTTATCTTTATGTCGCTTTTTATCTATATTATTTTGAATCTTCCTTACTTTTAAAGTTCGTTGATCGGAACTATTTGACGAGAAATGTTTGACTGACTAACAATTGAACCGCCGTGTCGTATTTTCAGTATTCGACATGTTATATCTATGAGTAATTTGCCACCCCACCTGACGCGGTGTCTCTACCAGTCCCTCTCCCCACAAACCGCTCTTCGAAGACCCCTCGCCCCGACACTCAAGCCGCCCTTCACCGTCCCCGAGCCGGTACTCGGTAGCCACGCGTTTCTCGCGGGATTGATTTTTCATTTGCATAAGGAGTGTGGTGTGTGCAATCGTAGACTAAAGCCGCAATCGCACTGTAATCACTTCAGAAACAGTCACGCGGTCTATAATCTCATGTCACAGGTGCATTTCTGTTGTGTCCTCGTGCTCTTGATCTTTGTTGAAAAGAAATCATTTTAGAGCCCAATATATAAACGAATACCACCCTCACATTTTGAACAACTTATCGAAATAATTGACTTCCATACGCTTTTCAGTACATTTTAAGGCATAAGGTATATTTTTTTTGTAAATTGTTCAATCCTATATCATTTCTTAAATAACGCACTTAAAAATTCACTTGCCTTGGATATAAATACGTATCTTTTATTTTCTCACTGATATATTCGAAAATCCTACTTTATTATAATCGACGGTGTTTTGGCCAATTGATGTAACTACTTTTAAGGTAAGGTGTTAACTGTCAATTCTTGGTGGAAAGACATTATATTTTAAAAAATAAAACACAATTCGTTTGTACTACTTCCACATATTTATAATGATCAGGACCGGTTTCGCTCATCACGAGCATTATCAACTGATTCAGTTGATAATAAAATTAAAAAAAAAAAAAAAATTGAAAAAAACGAAAATGAGTTAATATGATTGAACCTCATTTGAAAGACGACAGAGCATTCTCGGCCAAATAATATAAATTAGAAAAAAAAATCACCACTTTTTGGATGGGAAACACCATTTTACATTGGTTTTAGGTTTAAATATTCTGACCCGGCCACTTGATGTAAGCCGCCACTATTATATCGACACTCCCTACGTATAATCCCTTATATGCAAACATGATAATTTACAGGAGTACTTTTCAAAGATTCATAACGCAAATCACCATACAATGTTTTCGATAAAAACAGTTTTTGCTTCTTGTTGGCCAAAACACCGTCAATATAACGAAATTTCAGTTTTATCAACACAACCCCCCGTCGCCCGCATAATTCTGTAATACGGTGGTTTAACTGTATTGCTGTCACTACAATAATGACTTGTTAAGAATCAAAGGTAGCATTACTGGCCGAGAGCCGTTCAAGTTTTCTTTTGAGCCATGTCTTCCATTGCGTTGTCCATTCTTCCCTCGATCTTGCGAAGTCGACGCCGTTCTTTTTATTTAACGAAAGGTTTTCTTAACACTTTTTCGAACTCAGGATGAATTTTATTGCCTTTAATTGATAACATTCAGCAATCTAGAATTGAAGTCATGACTTTCAAACTATGTAGGTAAATAATTCCGCATAATATATACGTAGGTATATCCGAAAACTCAAAAATCAATACTTCCAATATATTAAAATATTGAAACGACTTACACGATGAAAATTGAAAACAAAATCATGTATTAGTTGATTTTATGATGATGGTTTATGTGTAAACTATTTTTATTCTCCCTATAACTTAGCAGCAATGTGGAGTTACGAGCTTTAGGCCGACATCTCCACGTATGTCACCGTCACCCACTATTTGCTTGCTACAATGAAAAGACTTGACATTCAATTCAATTCTGCATTAGAAAATACAACTAATTTTTCATGAAATGAGTGCTGCACAAGACTATTCACGGAATATCGCAGTTGATTTGCGAGCACAAACATTTCTTACGCGGTGTGTACGCGGCTCAACTCGTGGAAAACTTAATCTTATCGGTCACGTTACTATTTTTCAAATAATTTCAATTATCGACTTGTTTAGATTTATACGTAACAAGTTTTTAATTGAAACATAGAAAAAATACCCGTGACCCTACCCAAATCTAACATTATTAAAATCAATTATATTCTCAGTCTAAGAATCTTGTTAATTCATGTAAACATCGCACATATTTTATTTAGTGAATTCGTTTAGGTATTTTTTTATTTCAACGAACAAATATAATCATAAGAATATTATGTAACAAATTTTCACACTATTGAAAATAAATTATCTTTCGTGAAATTTATTGATGTTGCAAATTATTTAGAGTTATGCTGTTTTAAAGTTAATTAATATCGGCGACTCTTGCCATAATTGTCGCACTGATAAAACTAAACTAAAGCAAAACCTATAGCTACGGTAGAATTCTGATACGCTGGCACTCCTAAGAAAGTACCGTCAATAGAAAAGTTATTGAAACTTGCATTATGTTTTCGTGTTGGTAACGTAACATATATAACTAATATTTCTCAGATGTATAGATGAATGGTGCCCTTGGACAGTGAAAGAATATATATATATATTTTTTAAATAAATTCATCATAAGCGCCGTACCGTATCAAAACATACAGAATTCTGAGCAATATGTAGTTTTTCATTAAAATTTAGTAATTTTGATTGTTTGTTTGGGTAGGTCGCAGTAAATTTTGCGTGAAAATAATTTGTGGTCACTACTGGGTATACACCTTATGGAGATTGATACGAAAAAAATATTTAGACAGGTTACCTTTGAAATATCGTTTCGCGGCTTCGATGTTTGCCATCGAATCGAAGAAAGTACCAATGTGGCTAGCAGAAAGTTTCAAAATTGTTTCGGCTTTGGAATTGCTGCATCTCTCGGGAAAATCTTGCGCACTAAGCTTAAACCCACCCTATCTTTGGATTTTTGTTTATTTTTTTGAATTGTATATTCATCTCAATCTCGAATTATACTGACGTATAAGTTAGACGTAAAATGCCAATCCTTCATACGCAGCCATCAATCCACAGAATGTCTAGTTCCATGTCGGACCTACGAGCGAGCCTCTCAATTCTGGACAAAACAACGCGTTGGCTGCGTTATAGGGGAAGATAGGGATAGTTGAAACTGTCGATATACGTCGGTCATGATTTCAAAACAAGAAAAAAAATATTTGACTATTTTATGCGAGATAAAGTTTTACATTATTTAGAGTTTCTTTATGTGCGGTGGAAGAATGCTCAAATGAAAGTTATTCCATTACTAAAGGGAGATTTATGAAATATCTATTTTGCGTAATTTACTTAAATTTTTAAGACGGTATCATTTGAATATGCGCTTTAATTTTGATATAATGAGTGAAATTTATTTTTTTACATACTTTCTTCATACTCGCTTGCCAAGAATGTTTAAGGCCTCGAATGAATAAGTAACTAAAACGGGACCTAAAAATCGTCACTGCAATAGTAGTCATGTGAAAATATACAAATTCTTGCATGGCTGTCGACGAATGCCTGCGCTTTCTGACTGCAAGGTCCGGAAAATTGTTCGCAACCCACTCTCCGTCTTCGGTCAAGATCATTTTTTTCAATTGAGACCTAGATATATTACAGAAATATTATTTTTAATTTAAGTTATTTCGAATTCATAAAGGATTGTGTATTGGCGCACTTTAAATGCCGATTACGAAATCAGACCGTGTTAGAATAATTTTAGTTTGCACCCATCAGTATGGTCTTATTTTTTTACTTCGTACCTACGAAGTAGAGGATCTACTCAGTCCTCTTTAAAATACTATGATAACTGCTGGTTTATATGTTGGATATAGATGGATAGGTATGTCTCTCTGATATGTTTACTTGTGTGCGGCTGTATGTGTGCTTCATATCAGCAACCGCGCTACAGGGCGAGTAAAAATTCTTATAATTAACAGATTTTAATAAACCGTAACTATAACTTATACATGAAGAAAGGGAAGGACACTTAAACATTTACATAAGTCACAATTTGAAGCTTTATTATGTGCATGTACATTTTTACGTCGAGTTTTATTAATATACGAGCAGGGCAAAGTCACTATTCCTTGCTCTAATTTAAAACAAGTGAAAGTGGACATTGCTAAACTCATTAGGCTTGTTTAATTTCAACCTCCCTATTGTCAGTTTAAACAAATTTTATCCGATATGTAGCCCTATAATGTGTTTTTTTATTTGCGACGTTAACTGTTTTATTTTTAGTCGACTTCTCTTTCGGGGGAATTTTATTACTTAATAGATTAAGTACATCATACCGCAAAATTTCTTAAAATATTATTATCAAAGTCGTCAAACCTTTCTCCTAACTTTCATCCATACTTTGCATTTATTTACGCCTGTCCATCGATTTATACGGTATACTAGTTCCTCGAAAACGTGTAAGATTAGACAATCGAGTATGTAAAATAGAAGATTGGTTCCAAAACAAAATTTTATTTAATACTAGTGAGTACTCGGCATGCGTTGCAATGCCACTCGAAGAAAGAAAGGGTCTATGTATTAATTCTGTTTATTGAAGTGCTTTTGGATTAGAGGAATGCATGGGCTGAGATTTCATAAAATTACACGGTTCAAGCCTGAGTCTCAATATCACACTTGTGACCCGAACTCGACCCGAAGCCAAGATTTATTTTTCTGAGCCCGATTTTTTTATATATAAAGTAATTCATTTTTACTCTTCAAACAATATATGTTATCGTTTCCATATTTTTTGTTTTCCGTCTGGTTCAGGGATGTCGCTAGTTGTACGTATTTGAATTTTTTTAGATTTTAGTTTTTTCCTTCACGGGTGTACGCACAACAACTCACCAAAGTTTGATCGAAATCGGATGAATGGTAAAGGAATACATAGAGGACAAACAAACTAATCTTTATTATAAATAGATAATAAGACATACTGTAAGTTAATTGTACTATGTCTATAACCTTCCCTAAAGTGCAAGCAACACCTTTACAACGTTTTATCGGAATCGGATGAACGGTATGCCAGTGCATAAGATACGAACAAACAGACATTGATTTTTATAAATAGATGTATGATAGCTTCCTAGACCAAAATAGTAGTGTAAATGGTAATGCTGTTATTATACACATTTATATCAAATGCTAGACTTTCAATGTTTAAAAAGTCTTGTTACGCTATTTATAACTTAATTATCCTGTATTAAAACATTTTTCTTTTTACCCGATTAAAATAATCGTCTTTACCATTTCATTGTAAATTTCAAAATGGATGACTATATGTGCCCGAGAATTTATCTAGATGAAGGTTGGTTAGATGAGTTATACCTATTAAATTATACTCAAAGTTGAATTTATGGGCTTTATTTTACATGCATTTCAATCACCTAGAAATTCAAAAATGGAGTATCGCTATTCATATTCCGTAATGTATTATCGGCACACTTAATAAGTAATAGCATAGAGTTGATTCGCTTTAGTGTGTTAGAACATTTTTTCATATTGTTGAAGATATTTCTATTGGGATCTAAGTGTAGTTTAAAAATCCCTATTACGTGTCTTTAACTTGTTGATTATTCCAAACATCAAAAGTGCGATGCTTTGGGTAGTGAAAATGTTGTAAAAAGTCGTAAGTCAGGTCAAAATTATAATCTTGTACGTTGGTGGCATTGCTATCATCGTTATGAAATTATATCTTTTCTTGTTCACTTCTAATATTTTTTTAATTACATTGGTTTCAGTAATTTATATTCAAAAAACATTAGTTCATTGTAATTAATGCCTTTAGGCACACAGTAGTATCCATAGTATAGGTAGTGGTAGAATGGTAAAGAAACAATCAATTCCCAGTTTTCAAGAAATGATTTTTTCGATTTCTTTGAAATGAAAATCATGGGTCGAGTGTTTGTATTTGTTAACATTCTTTATATGTTAAATTTGTAATTGCTTTTATTTTTTATTTTGCGAGCTGGCTGAGCTATGCAAGGATAGCCTCACGTCTAGTAATAAGATAAATATTATGTTTGTAATAATTATTTCAGTTTTTACATAAGGTTAAAAATAATACATCAGAATTTACAGGGCTTTTTTGAATACCTTGTTATTTTTATAAACCTTGCGTGTAGTGATGCGATCATACTTTCTTGCCCATCTCTTTCGGACACGTAGATAGAATATCTCGCAACACCTGTCTTTCTCGCTCTCTCTTTCAATGTCGTTTAAATTTGAAACGAGATAATTCTTTACTTCTGTCTCCTTCCCTCTCGATATCTCTCGAAAGCGCGACGTGCGATCTCGCTCTCGCTTCTACGTTCTTTTTCGAAAGGTGACAGAGATCTGCTTGCCTCGCTCCCGCTTACGGTTTTGATGACTCTCGGCGATGTCTCGCTTGCTCTAATGGGCCATGGATGAAGACGGGGTCGGCGGCATACCCAGATATACGGCGAGGCTACTCTTTTCTGTTTTGTGGCGGGGACCCCAACGTTCAATCGAAGTTATATCTTCAAATTGTCAATTTAATGTTTGTAATCGTATCATATCTTCTCTAATTAGCATATATAGTTCACTAGACTCTCATGGATTTCTTATAGTTTGAAAACGGTCTCAACTTTTATTATAAATTATTGGTTGATAGTGTTGGAATAAAAATTACGGCGAGTAGAGTTAAAGAAAAATTGTAAAAGGCAACTGTTAGAATACCCTGAAAGTTTTAGCTTAGGGTATTTAAGTGTAAATATTTCAATCGAAATGGGTATGATTAATACTCAACAAATTAATATTAACGGCACTATTCACTTCAAAAGAATTGCATCTCATATAAAAGTGAAATCTAATTAACGGCTTAACACTTGTTCTGGTAATTCCTCTTACGATGCAGTAAATATATAGTGTAGCGACCCGCAAGAATTGAAATACTAAATTGCACTACCTACGCAATGGCCTTTACTATTAACCAACCATTTTTGACCACACGTGAACGTTTCGATTTTGTAGATAAAGAAGCGTATGCTGTAAACTTGTGCTAACATCACGTCGCTTCCCGAAATATTATGTTCACAGTAGATCCCCCGATAACACGATTGCCGACAACTTGTTGTTCAGTAAAATTTCCAAGCTTTTTGATGTAACGTTATAATACCCTAACGCTGCATGCGTATCTTCTGATTTCATATGAATATGATAGACCCGATAGCGCGCCTTTTATCCACCATGTTATCGGGGAGTTTACTGTACTTAAACTCTCAATAATGGAAATATGTTTTATCTGTTAATATCTAAGTAAACTTTGAGATTAATCTATTCTACTCGGTCGTAAAAAAGCAGGCAATTTAAGTGGTCGTGGGTACAACGTTTTGTGTACCACAGGGAACGTAAGTATTAAACTTAATCGCCTTTCAATTCGGATCGTACTACCGTTGCGAAATTATAAATTCACGATTCTCACTTTAACATTGCAAAACATTCAGTGAAACACTCATTTACGCGGAAGTCAATATCGCGTTTTTAGGGGAGTGAATCTCATACAAAATTAAGGGTTACAAATGCAAAACTACCAAAAATAACAATTAATTAAAAATAAATATATGAGCGAAATATTTTGCTACTGTGCGAAATAGTTACAGCAAATGAAGATGGACTGCGACCGCGCAATTGGTGGATTTGTGACGAATATTTCTATTCGGCTCGTAATTTGGTGTAGCGCAATTGGGGGTTCTACTGTATATGGAATTATGCATTCATACACGTGTAGTATCGTGTAGGTATGTCTTCAGCAGCACTGTATGTCCACTGCGCGTTGAATAACTCCCTAATGTCAGAAAAAGTAACAACTTGTTATTATATCACTTTTTAGGTGTTCACTGTCAATTTTGGTGGAAAGGCATTATATTTTAAAAAAGTTAACTCAACTCATTTGTTCTACTTCCACATGTTTATAATGATCAGGACCGCTTTCGCTCATCACTCGCATTATCAACTGATAAAAATACAAACATAACAAGCCTATTGATATACAATTGAGTGTTAAAAATGAAGGTATACGAAACAGTTGGTTCACGAACTAAGTCGAGAAATTACTAATCAACTAACAGATTATACATAAACCAAATAAAATACTAAACAATTAAATTGTTAAGGACCTCGTACAAATTAATAAAAACTAATCTGAAATCACAAATATAGTTACATTAAAAGTCCATTAACTGAGCAAAGAGTTTTAATGACATTACTGATGCATTAAGCAAATAGCAGATTGGGTAAATTTTAAGAAGAAATTAGTGAACCATTTAAAAACAATGAAATATTAAATATGTAAACAATAAACAGCCATGGTAAGTGGAGAACGCAGAGCAGCCAAGAGAATCCAAAAAAAAATATATCTGAAAAACAAAAATTAAAATGACCATAATCAATTCTTACAAGTTAAAATATAAAAATAAGATTAAAGGTATAATACAAATATAAAATTATAGGTTTAATATTATATTAAATTAAAAACTTCTCCCAGTAAATAATGGGCTTCAAACAGTACAAATCTCAGCACACTGTAATAAAAAATAATTTCATTATTTTTTAACGAAAGGTAGTGTGTTCTACAACTGTCAGTGATTAACTATGTTATTAATATCTATAAGTCACAAGAATATTCAAAAAACGAATTTACCATCTTTATTTTTATACGTTTTGCCACGTTTGCTTTCAATGTGGTGAATTACATAATATGTAGTATCTCAACAGATTTATAAGAGGAATGGTTGTTATTTTGGTTGCTTGGCCTCTTCCAGGGGGTAAGAATTTTTCTTTATAGTTTTTTAAGCTATATCGTAAAATATTGTAATAAAGACGTACAAGCGCAATTAATAAAGTTTAAAAAGACGTATTTAGTTCCTCAAAAATTTCATAAATTAGTTAAACGTTGTTAGGCATCACGGCATTTTCAGATTATTAGTTTTATACTTTTGAGATGGATTGAATTATAATATGGTCATTCAATATTGAAACAACTGTCAGATGGTCTACTTTATTGTAATATGACCAGGTGTTGCTCATTGGCTGTGCTATAGATAATGACATTTTATAACGTGTATGAACGCAATAAATATATAAATACTGCCTTCTTTTTCGCCCTGATGTATACCATGTATTTGTGTACAGATTTGATAATTCCATTGCAACAATATATTTTTTTGTTCCTTTACAGCGATATATGGCACTGTTAAATCAAATGAATCTACAGTAATATACCTTCAGTGTTATTTTTATACACCTCACCGAAAACTCGACGGTCGTTCGGATGCTTATTGCGCGCGTCGGGTGCCCCGCTATGTGCCGGCCGTACATGGAGCACGGCCATGTACTAGCGCTTTATGTACCCGCGCTGGCGTACACACACTCAACTGTCACTAACACTACTAGAATATCTTATATACATTACGGCCCCAGCGGTTGGAAACCCGGTATAAATTTAATTGTTCTTTTATCTCAATAAAGTTGTGTATTCATGGAAATTCAGTATTTAAAGGAAAACTTATATCCTAGCAATTATAATATTCATTATTTTAGAATCTTTGGTTTCTTGATACGATAATTATAAATCGTAAGCTTCATATCGTGTTTCATTGGACATCCGATAGCGACAGACGAGGTATCAATAATAACATTTATAGTGTAAATCTCTGATACAATTACTTTATCTTTAACCACAAGTCTACGCATTACTTGTGCATAACCTACCTTCCCTGCTCAAGTCGGGAATTCTTGAATTATTGAAGTAAGGACTTGGTTCTTTTATAAATTTATGGAAGCATTCATTGTGTTCTCAGTCTAATCCGTGTTGTAGTTTATGGTTCCTTTATTTACTATTTTCGATGAATTCAACTATTTCAAATTCATTTTTCTTACAAAATTATTATCCGTTATGTATTATTATTCTATTGGTTGTGTTACTAGGTGTGACACGTGTTTAACGATAACGAAGGCATCGATTCTTATTCCCGACTTTAATTATAAATGAGAATTTACGAAAAAATATTTTTTCCCCACGTTTTTGTTTGTGTTTGTATGTATTTATTGATAAATTTTATGACAGTTTCTTCTAAAATTAAGTCTTGATAGTGTTAAGACAGTGGGGTTTCAGTCTGCCGATTCGTACGGAAAATATTTCATCGATTCAGAAAAGAACCAAATATATATAATGTATCAATAAATATCGATTATTAAACAATAAATTCGTTTATTTACCAATAATTTTATTCAATAACTACCTGTAACACAGCAAGTATCATTGTATGTTGTACATCTTCTCTGCCCATAGGAACATTCTCAATGAAGATCTATCATATTATTTCTGTTACCACATATTCAAATAAATACTTCAATTTATCCATATCTTTTTTCTGTTTACATGTATTTGATTTAATTTTTTGTAAATGAAAACTGGTCTTGTACTATATTATTTATTTCCTGCCTTCATCGTTGTAAAGCCACACATGTACCCAAAAATACTTTTTTCGTGACAGAACAAAATTCACCCTTTTAATACATTACCAATCATTAGTGTTGATGAATTTTAAATTTGTTTTTATTAGTCGTGACCAACTTGCGCTTTGAAACATTCCGGTTTTTTTCTCAAAATACCTTATATATTGGAAGATTCATACTGTATAGGTATCTACTTTTATAAAATTTCGATTCTTAAAACATAATTATATTATGTTTCTTTCAATTTGAATGTATCTAGATTTACTTTATTGCATTATTACATTTTTGTAACATTAAAAATAATATGATCATTGAAACACATTGTTCTATTCCGTGATTGTATTTTCCACTCAGCCTGTATTAATCAGTACCATTAAATTTGGTCAATCTCTTAAATTTATCTTGCATTAATATTAATTCATTGGCTTTATATTAGGAAATGTTACTTAATTTTTTCTTATAGTAATCGATGTTTTCAAATATAGTTGAATGGAACATCCATAATAATTGTATAGACAATTGCGCTAAGAATTTACGCACCTCCTTCATGGTTTGTGCTCCGACGAGGATCAGTAAAATAAATCACCTGCAATGGTTGTCAATTCCTCCCATTCACAATCACACCAATACACTCGTACCTCAATTGCTACATATATTAATACATTTGTGTACGTATACACCAGAGTAAGTAGACGTTACCTCTATTCTACGACGCTTATACAACCTTACAAGTATCTACACACTTTTACAGTACATTCGACGGGAATGGTGCTCCACCATTTATTTATTTTTTTGCGTTTTTTTCGTCATATCTAGGTACGTTCGTTTTTCAAAATTCGAAACTACCCGATGTTTAGTCGTTCCGATGTATTACACAGCGTCAATTATGACAGTATAGTTTGTCTGTTTGAATGTCATGTAATGTTCATGAACATTACTTCGTATGGACATTGTAGACTTTAATTTTTCTCTCACTGTCCGAGACGCTGTTTTTATAGCGAACTTGAAAAAATAGATCATAATGGATATCTATGTACTTAACCTTATTTTGCGTACATCCACGGACGTTTATAAGCAGGAAGGCTTTCATGAAATTATTATCTGGCGTAGACACCGTGTCATGATTAGTATTGCCAACTATTTTCATGACATGTGGCCCAAAACATACATCGAAATAATACGAAAACCGAATTAAGTTTGATTTGAAGAAGGTAATTGTCTTCACCTTGCAAATAGTGCTGTGCGATACATTAATCATCGTAGTTTTGGAAGGTTTTTTTTGAAAAAGCACGAAAAAATGATACCTTAGGTACCTATATATGTGCATTACATACTGTTCGATTGAAAGGGGGGTATTGGAGCTACATATAATATAATAATTATTGGAATAACAAGTCCATCTACAAAAATTTCCACTTGCAGTTCAATTCATCTCATTATCTGGTGTTTAGAAAGTTAAAAGAAAGAGAAGATATTCACCTGGCTTTGTTCAAGAATTGGTATAAGATTCGTAACTAGTTGACAAGTTTTTCCGTGTAATGCCAGTGGTGGTACTATCAAGTTATGCAATAGCCATATAAATTATGAGTTCGTCACTGTGAACAATTTAAATGGCAAGTCTGAAATGCATTTTCAACATTATTATTACCGCAAGCAGATTTTTTTACCGTTTTCATCTAGAAGAGTGCTCCGCAACCTTTTCTCACTCACGGCACACCTAACCACTTATTAATATTTCGCGGCACACCACAACCAGAAATATTTAAATTTCATGAACAAAACTTACAATTCGTTAATTAATTTGAAATAGTAGCGTATACATTTTTTTAACAAAAGCTAAATAAACCCATTTTCATTTTCAGAGTAATGGAACACTTAGCAAAAATTGCTTATTTAAGCCTCTTAATAATGTATATTATTTTGATATGTTCATTCATAGTCTGTAATAATTTCATCAATGCTTCCCAATATATGCAGCAATGTATTATTTCTACGTTGTGATTTTTTCGTTTTACACACGAGACCAAACCCCGTTTTATTCCCCATCATTGCAGTTCCACTATCCATGCAAACAATATTTCCATTAAATTTCAAGATGATATAATAGTTGTGTCAACGAGAATAATTGAAACGGAGATCTTAGCCACTGATAAGCTTTAATTTTTTTCTAATATGAAAATACACATTTAGGACGCAATGCCGTGGCACACCTGGGATCGTCTCACGGCGCACCAGTGTGCCGCAGCACACCGGTTGCGGAGCACTGATCTAGAACCAGAAGCGTTTATTCTTTGTGGTTAAGGAATTCCATATTATATTTTGGTAGCTGCTTTTGCCATCGATAGAAATTGTCTAGATTTCCAACTTCAAAATTTACGTATTTATTGCACGCTTTAAAAAACATGGTAGGTAATGCTGTAATCCTTGTTAGTAAAAACGTTATTTTGCACGTCTCCATTAGTGTTGTCAAATATACTTTCAAGAAGGTGGATTCACTCGAACAGACAGTTCGTAAGTTGGTTGTCGTTTGGCAAGCCTTACTGTACCTTTTAGGTTGCGAATTCTCCATATGTTCCGAATCTCGATTCTTAAGAATTTGGTTTTTGCTTTGAATCATTTGGTTCTCGAGAAAAGCTTTCGTTTATTTTTTTAAATGTAAATTAATTAAAAAAAAATATTAAAGTTTTCTTTTTATTTAAAAAATTCACGTACCTATTGATGTTTCATGTTTTTTGTTAGTAATCAGTAGAATTAAATGATTCACCTTCGAGAATATTTTATTATGAAATATCGATATTATCCGTTCTCAAGAAATTGCAAGCTTTCATTATATAAGTAAACTATTATATTTCTTTAATAGATTTCGTAATTTTCGCCATTTCTACACACTGGCGTACCCAGGGGGGCGGCATTTTCGAGAGTGAAACGAAAATTTCGGCGATAAAAAAAAATATTTTTTGTATGTACACATTACCAATGCAAGCTATATACCATTCACCATGTTTTCTTCCGTCTAATTTTTGACTCATTACTACAGTACTGTGTACTAAAATATGCTTTTTTAGACGCGGAATTTTTGAAAATTAGTAGATTATAAGCAAATACAAATTGTTATGCTTTGTGATTCGTTGTTGAAATATAATATTTTTTTTTATGAAAGGTTTAAGGATAATCATAAAACTTTAATGTCAAGACGGAAACTGTTGTCTGGTGAACAATCACAAGATACCGCATTATCAGTCGAAGCAGAATTGGGGAAAGAAATGTTTTCTTCTTTTTTTTCCATGTTCGCTCCCAACGTGGAGCATATGGTCTCCTAATGGAGGTATCTTAACAGAATTTTTATATTAGAACTGCGTGTTACTCAGTTGCTCAACCTCTCTTTTTCGAAGAGATTAGGGATAGAAGGGTATGAATATAACAGGACTAGTGGTTAGCTAATCGCTCTCGCTACGCCCCGTAAGGATCGGATGGGTGGGATGGAGTTTTAGACATCACAAACACTCAGACTACGAACAGAAATCCATAAATCGATTGAAAGATCAATTTACGAAAAATGTTTTCTTCACTCAATCAAATCTTTTGAGTGAAAATTACGAGTGTCGGTTAAATTAAGATCATGATGATGTTGATTGGGAATAATTCAAAACATATTGAAACAAATATGTGGAAGGATCGCGAAGGTTGAACTTTTTGCTATTTATTCAAAAATGTAATTTTGTAGAATTGGTCCCAAATATTGAAATGATTTTTCAATTTTATCCTCTCGATTATGTTGCTACCTACGAAAGGAGTTTTTCGAAGTTTAAATAAATAAAAAGTTATTTAATATCGACCGTGAGCAATTAGCGATTAAATTTTTTTGCAATTCTTTCAATAGAATAGGAGAAAAGTAAATTTGTCATAATATTTAAAAAAAATCTTTTTTTCGAGTGTAATTTGCAGAATATCTTCTTCTTAATACAATTTAATTTTTAAAAAAATACCTGCCATTACAACTGACAGCCAATGCGCCAAATATTTTGAAAATTTGAAACTCATACGAGATAGACTCGATGAGAATTCTTATAAGTCATTCATGTCCAAGATCACAAATTCACATTGAAAAAATCTAAATTTGATATTGACCTTGCTGGGACTTGAACCAGGACAGGCAAAGCTCTTACTACTAGACCACAGGTGCCGACAGCTATGTACGATATATATCTATGAATGTGTTGTACATATATAATTTTGTATTTCGATATTAATAATAAATATAAAATTTATTTTAATGACTAATAGATTATCTGACATATTTTTCAAGAAATTATTTTGATACATAAAACTTTTTTGCCTGCGGCGCAATCTTCTACTTCGGTTAAAGGAAAACTCCTACTAGGAGTGTACATTATTGGTCGATCGAATATTTTTGAAAATTGAACCATAATATCATCCATAAGTCAAAACATAAAATTGTGTGGTTTAAGCTCAATTTTAAATAGTTTTTATAAAGTAATGAATGTTATTTTAAAATGGTATTTCAAATTTATGAGTCGCTGAAACAATTCGAAAAGTATTCGCAATCAATTTTTTTGTACTTTTGGAAAAGTTGCTCCTTATTTATAAAAATCATAGACAAAATTGATCGTTATAGTAGTGTTAGGTAAGTAGCTATATCGACGATGAACATGCATTACCTAGGAACTCACGTTCTTGTGATTTTGGTTTTATGATGATTCCTGATCCCATTTTTCTGCCACATTGTTTGGTAAATTCATCATATCCCTACGTAGGTACCATACAACGTGCCTAAATAACTAAAACATATTTATCGTGACGACAGTCAGCAAATCAAGAGTGAAAACCAGTTCCGTTACCTAACAACGTTTTTAAAGGAATTTAAAGAAATTAAATGAAAAGTGAATGCATTCTTCGTATATAAAGACTAAAGGTAAATTAGTTAGCCCTAAACAAAATAGTTTTTGGGTATTCGAGGTATTGCATGTTTACCGTATACCGTATTTAGTAAAAATAACTTATTTTCGCATTAATTATTATTTGTTGTGCTTGGCCAATTGATGTAACCCTAAAAAAATACGAAAACGAGTGGATCTCATTTTAAAGAAGACAGAGCAGGTCTCGACCGAATGAGAATTAATACAAATGTAAATTAGAAAAATAAATTAACCTCATTTTGGAAGGGAAACATTATTTTACATTGATTTTGAGTTTAAAAATTCTGACCCGGCCACTTGATGTAAACCTCTATTAATTATTGACACTCCTTAAGTATAATCTCGTATCTGCAAACATGAGAATTTACAGGAGTGCATTTCAAAGATTCATAACGCACTCACTGTATAATGTTTTCCATTAAAACCGTTTTTACTCCTGAACAATTTCAATTATGAGGGTTTGGCCAAAACACCGTCGATATTGTGTAAAATTAATATAATTCTTCACCAAAATATAAATTTGAATTGACGTTAGTTAATTGCAGTTTTTGCCTAAAGTGAATATTGTTTAAATCGCACGATTGTTTGGAAAGAAAAAGTGTTTTATTAAAAAACGGAAGAACATGAACCTTCGCAAATTTTGGTTTTTTACTAATGGTGCCACACTGAAGTAGACGAATTAAATCTTTTGAATTTGTTTACGTGTCCCAACGAAGTGGTGAACTAATTATTTCATCTATAAAGGGAATGTGTCCAGCATTGATTTTTAATTATTGACGTATTGTGAATAAACAAATTATTTTGTACACTTGCCTATATTGTACAATATATTTAGAAAATGTATTTAAATGTACCTACTGTAGATACAGACTTATTCTGTAAAATAAAATATTTTTATACCAATACGACTAATGGTCATACCCGAATAGTCTATTCAATCATTTTCATAAGAAAATTGAACAGTGGACAAACGTATCAATTATATTTCGCATGAATCTTTCCATTCTTTGTAAAATATTTTCGTCCAAAATAACCATTACGTCGCTCCTCGGCGCATGGACATGCGCATCACAAACTCAATGACGTAAAAAATAGCACCTGATGTAAACGCATACCGCGAAGGTACTTATCTAATGCTGTGTTCACACGAGCATACTTCTTGGACAACGGTTTATTTAAATCACGTTCTTTATCTCTTGTTATATGCACCGATAATATAAAGATGTTGGTCGGAAAAATCTTCTAGTTAGCTAGTCGCTCTTCCTACTAATAATTTCTTTCTCTAGAATCGCAAAGCATGTTGTTGGGAAGGGATGCAAACATCACAGATATCCTAGCTATAAAACTCTGACTCGTTGTATGAAAGTGTCAATTTGGTAATTCGAAACTTTGACCGCGCAACCGAGTGTGAGGTAAGCCCTTAGGCGTCAATGTATTGGCATATCTCATTTTTTTTAAATAAGTTTTTATTGTTTCTCTATATCTTGTTTTGGAAAAAACAAACATCTTTTTGGAGAGGCTAAAAATGAAAACAGTACTCACAGACATCCATTCCGTACATTGGAATAAAAAAATATAAATTGATTAAATAATGGACTCGGTTATTCGATCATTAAATATCTCTGCTATACAAGTTGAGCTACAAGGTTTTATTACTGGTTCTATCGATATGGATGATATTTTTGCCTATCTTTAACGTTACTTTTACGTAAATTATTTGACTGCTACATCGTGTGAACTGCGCTTTATTTGGAGCACGTGCTCGAACACATGCTCACGCGCGGCAGGTCCGTGACGTCACACCACTCGTACAGCTGCATTCTCTTTCAGTTTCTTGATAGCGAACTCTCATTTAATTTCCTCATTCAATTGTAATTAATAAAATAATGAATATTCTATTGTCCGCTATAAACGGGAAAGTGTTTTATTATAATATCCAGTCTCTAATTTATCCAGGTAGTATTTGAACACAGGCTATTTTTACTTGGACCGATCGTCCGTCCATTTACCTCTTGTCGTTTAAAATGAAAATAATCGGACCAAAGAAAGAGGAATACCGTTGGCCATTTAATCTTAACGTCACATATTACTTGCGAGTACTCGGCATGCGTTGCAATGCCACTCAAAGAAAGACATGTTTTGTGTTTTAATTCTGTTTATTGAAGTGCTTTTGGATTAGAGGTCTGCACGGACCAAAATTTCATAAAATTGCCTGTCATCTTCAGGCCCGGCCCGAACCAGATTTACTTTTCTCAGCCCGAAAAAAGCCTGTTTTTTAATATAGTTATTCATTTATACTTTTCAAACAATAAATGTTATTGTTTCCATATTTCCAACGATATTCATGGCACATGTGAAATAAATTATGCAAGTGAGAAAAAAAAATTATGAATTCTATTGCCTTTTGGCTGACTCATGACCCGAACATAGTACGAAATATTTTTCTTAAATTTGAATTTCTTATCCGGGCCTGGCCCGAGCTCTAATCTGAATCGTCTTTACCTGCCTGTGCAGACCTTTATTTTGGATACGCAATCAAGGTTTTTCCTTTGTCTGTACATATATGATTCATTTTTTTTTTTAGATTTAATTTTTTTCTTCAGAAACCTTCACGGGTGTGCGTACAACAACCCACAAAAGTTTTGTCGAAATCGGATGAATGTTAAAGCACATAGAAGACAAAAAAACGAACAAATATTCATTTTGATATGTATATATATATAGGTATAAAATATAATATCTTGTATATAAAATGTATACAAAACATAATAAATTACATGTTAGTCACGATAGCTCACCTTTCCTGAGTCGTCCTTGCCAACGACGCAATCTTCTTTGGTTGTATGGGTTCAATTGGGAGGGTCGCCTCGCGAGTGCTGCTTTCAATACTTTTTCTACGTTTAAATATCTTTCACTTCGGCGATGGCCCAAGTAGGAGAATTGTTTACCGAATTAAATAATGATCTTCGTATTATCCTCTGGATCAGAACAACGGCCTGCAGGCCACATGCTAACCGACCCGTATTTTTGTGCGGCTCAGTGTACGGTCAATAAATTGTTTGTTATTAGAGAATCACTTATTTCTTGTGTTGAAATGCCTATTTCACGATACTAAATAATGTATATTTCAAAGTAATACTTTACTTGCGGCCCGCGAGTTTTAACAATGCCAAAATCACGGGCTGTAACATGAAACGAAATCTGCTTTTTTACGAAAGTACCGAAAACTTTTTCCTAATTCAATCACCATTAACATCCTTTAGTAATTAAAATATGTATGCTTCTTTGATGTGCAGGTTGAAAATGGTTCCTATCTAACAATGTCATTCCACCCACGATTGACAGTGCAAAATGTTATTTTAGTTTATTTGGTAAACCATGTTCATGGTATGTAGGTACAATAAATGTATTATTCGTCTGTGTTTCTTTTTTAATATGAATTTGTATACGTCGAAGGATAACATTTATTTCTACACAAGGAATATTTATGCAGAATCCTTCTCCATTTTTCATCCATCCATATACATTTCAGGGTATTGGTTTCCTCAATGACATCAGTAATTGAGGAAACCATTATTTAGTGGTCAAGGTATATAAATAAAGCTGGGAGTTGTTTTAACTAATTTTTATTTTAACCAAAAGCGTTTAGTTTATAATGCAAATTTATAAATTAAATTTTATTAAGTTTACTTTTGGAAATAATATGTCTTATAAAAAAATGAATGACGAAATACTCACTACACATGTATCGAGCAGTGGCGGATTTATGTATTTTCTTTTGGTGTAGAGCAGCAAAGGCTCAATCTCCTATCAGTCAAATCAAAGTTTCCCACATAATTGGAATTTATGGGAAATACCAGATAATCTTAACATGTATTTTTATAGAATAGCCAAACTTTTATCACGTCAATTAGAGAAATGCAAAAATAAAATTGATATTTTCTCCCTGCTACTCTATAATTAGATTCTTTTGTCTCATATTATTGGGGTTAATATGAATAGAGTATATTTGACTCAATACTGAATGGTATATAAATGGGACTTGCAGTTAATAGCAAGAATACATAAACTGTTTTTCACATACAAGCTCTGTTGAGCTCAAGGGCTATTATTGCCCATTAAAAATTATTATGCCTTATTAAAATGCGGTGTAACTCCTAAATCTGCCACTGTTGATAAAAATCAATGATTTACTCTTATTTGACATATCCTTTTAATTGTAAAATTTGAATTATTAGGAATTACAAAGTGAAAATTTGATGCGATTTTTTCGACTGAGTAAATTCTTGTTTTACTTTAGCAAAAGTTATTTTCTTGTAACAAAAGTGATCCCAAATTATATGCACCCTTCAGTTTGCTGCATTTAAATTCTCAATCAATAGTTTTTTTGTGATATCTCAAATTAGGTATTTTCAGAAGAGACTTAAAAAGTAATTTTAACTATGTTATTTAATCTACTACGCAAAAAAAACAAACTTTATTTCTGGATATGTCCTCACTAACAAGACACAACACATACATTACATCACTACATGTGCATGACATCTACGGTTTCTTGTTACCCGTAGATCTGTCCCTGTTCCCAGGAGGCACACGCCATACTTCGGACAGCCCGACTACCGAGTCTACGAGCTCAACAAGAGATTACAGCAAAGGACTGAGGTGAGCAATTAAAACATAACCCATCTCTAATAATGAAATCTTCCATGGCTAACATTTAATCTGAGATTAATAAATTACTTTAAACTCTCAGAGAAGTGAAAAAAATGTGTCACACTTTTGAAAATTAACGATTACCTCAACGTATTAAGAAACATACAGTCGATCAGTATTTGCAAATGTAAATTAAGCCATTAACAGTATCAATGAACAGACTTTCATGGTTTTCCAATTTTTAGTTTCGTCATAAAACTATCATTCTTCTTTAATGTAGACCACAAAACTTCATACTAAGTTTTTTTAAATTCAATGAAACATGAATACAGCCTAGCGCAAACCTTTTTTAGTATCCCAAAAACTGTAACAACCGTGTAGGTGTTGTATTATGTGCATTAATATATAATAATAAAACATCTTAAGAAAAAAAGCTTCAGTAATTAGTAAAATGCTCATTTTCTATGCAGCATAAAATAAGTCAGAATATATTTTCTTTCTTTTATCTAAATGCAAAAAAATGCTTGAAATGGTATTCAATGTCAATCTCATATTTCAGGAGTCGGATAACCTATGGTGGGATGCATTCGCAACGGAGTTCTTCGAAGATGATGCGACGCTCACACTTACCTTCTGCCTTGAAGATGGACCCAAAAGATATAGTACGCTTTATTTTAATTTGTTATAAAATACGTAACTAAAATTTGTGTTTATAAATCTTACATTGTTTTCTATCCAGTATTTAAATTCAACATCTGTTAATATTATCCTTTCCAGCCATAGGCCGTACCCTCATCCCCCGTTATTTTCGATCAATATTTGAAGGCGGCGTCTCAGATTTGTACTACAATATGAAACATCCAAAGGAATCGTTTCATAATACCTCAATCACGCTGGACTGTGATCAATGTACCATGATAACGCACCACCGCAAACCTATGTTTACCAAGGTAAGATATTATTATAATTCATATCTAAACAAATCTCATGTTAATATCAACCCTAATGAGAGAATTGATTTGATTCATGCGCAGGTATGTACGGAGGGGCGGCTTATTCTAGAGTTCACCTTTGATGACCTGATGAGAGTAAAATCGTGGCACTTAGCGATTCGGACGCACCGAGAGCTGATTCCGAGATCTTCGGTGGATCACGGGCCGGATCATGTCGTTCTAGATCACCTCAGTAAAAATATCACTAGGCAGGGTATCACCAATTCTACATTAAATTACTTGAGGGTAAGATGTTATCTTTTTCTTACGGATCCAATTAAATTTCATTCTGAATAGAGTAAAATATTACCTCTAAGGAAAAAATGATTATCTGCGATGTTCGATCAAACTAACAAGAAGAAGAAAAAAAAAGCTCTCAAATGTCATTGATGTTGCATAAAATGATATGCATTCTGATTCATATTGCCCTTTTTATATCAGCTATTTATTTATATTGTAAACTTGAATGAGAATTTTTCTTTAGTTGTAAAAAGAGCAATATTACTTATGAATACATTTGAAATTTGTAGTACTACAAAATTTGGTATTCCTTTTCAGCTATGTGTTATCTTAGAACCAATGCAAGAATTGATGTCAAGGCATAAAGCGTACGCCCTTTCGCCCAGGGACTGTCTCAAGACGACGCTTTTTCAAAAGTGGCAGAGGATGGTTGCCCCGCCAGGTAAATTTTACGTCTATATTCCCACTTCATCTGTGTATAATGTTTAAGTTGAATACAAATAAATGAACTTAAATCAAAATTAAAATATATGCTACTGTATATATAAAATATTCTCTTCATCAATCAGTTTAGTAAATGCCACAATGCGGCCATGCCGGCTGATGACAGTAGCAGTACAAATTTTGAACAGATGTGATATTGTCAACAGAATCCCAGAGACCTGCCAACAAACGAAGAAAGCGAAAGGGGTCAAACAGCGGAGCCAACAGCGCACCGCCCGTAACCGCCAAAAAGAGATCACCCGGACCTAATTTCTCATTAGCGTCGCAGGTAATTCACTCATGTACTTCTCTTTACTGCCATTCGGTTTTTACAATTATAAAATTCTTTAAAAATAACCTGATTTTTGGTATTACATTACTGTTAAATGATGTTTCAGGACGTGATGGTGGTAGGGGAACCCTCCCTGATGGGCGGAGAATTCGGAGACGAAGACGAGCGCCTGATAACGCGTTTGGAAAACACGCAATACGACGGAGGAGAAGTGGTAAACTTTCACGAGGGAGGAGTAGCGGGCGGACCGGGACCCGCCTGGCACGCTCCGCCCGCTTCCGCTGGACCGGACGGCCGGCCGCCTCAGCAGCAGCAGGGGCCAGGCCAGGGACAAGGCCAAGGGCAGGCCGGCGACTCCGGAGTCCAGGTCAAGAGTCCACACTAGCGCCGTGGCAGGCGTGCTACGCCCGCACCGATGCCCGCTCCTTCGCCCGCACATCAACATCACAGCATGTGGCGCCCGTCGGCCGCCGTCTACGCTGGTCTGCGTAACAACTGGTGACTTGCTCCGTTCGGGACGTGACCGTATCTCCGGCTCGCTACCTTAACCGCACCGAGTTCACCGTTTTGGACGTACCCGCATTAGATTCTTCTCCATTTTGATCTCATTTTCGGAGAGGGATAGTGTTCAATTGATTGGTTTGACAGAATGTGCCGCATGGAACATGATATAATTTATTTACCAATATTAACTCGCCGTCAAACAGTCGGCCAGAACTGCAGTTTTCAAAATAGCAATATGAAGAAACAGTTGCTGCAATGTGTTATATATTGCTTAACAAACATAATTTGGATTAGAGAAATCCCCGAGACCGTATGTAACTTCGATAATCAATCATGGATGTGATACGTGGCGATAAATTAAATTATATCAATTAAAAATAATTGTGATTCCCGATCAGTATTCAATGGTGAAATTAAAAAAGTGAATTGTGCGTAGAGGTCGGATGCACTCATCGCTCCTAGATATAATATAAGATTCAGGGATGGGACATGTCTCGATTTTCATTGTCGACAGAGTTAAATTTTTTTTAATTGAAATATTATCGAATCACAAATTTGTTTATGAAATGCATATTGCTGATTTTTTTAATTTAATGTCTTATTATATTCCTATGATTTATTATGGCAAAACATTAATGAAATTGTTGTTTGGAATCCTTTTATACTTTACATAAATTAAACAAAATTTAACTGCAGTTTTTTGTTTAGATAGTTTATAAAGTAAACTTTATATTCAACTGAGATGCGTTATATAGGTTTTGCCAAAGCAATGAAAAATTTTAGTTTTTGACAAATTAGATTGACCGTGAATGATGTGAAATTGATATTTTGATTTTTATTTCATTTAAAAGGATCTATTCTCTTTGAACAATAATGCAACGTGATCTGTGCAAGGGTTTTTCGGACATGTAATAGATTACTTTTAATAATTGATAAACGTGTCCTCTGAGGAACATTTTTCATAAATGGTGAAAGAACGTGAAGCGACTGACTGTGTTTATTTAAGAAAGTGACGTTTTACTGATTATCATGGACGAGAATCGCATTTTAAAATTAATTTAAATAAAAAATTCTAGGCTAAACAAGTGAGGAGTGTCCTTTTTGAAAAAGATTTAAATAAAAATATTAGATTTTCGAATAAAATCCAGACATTGATTGATAGTGTATTATTTCCTTTTATAAATATATATATATTATAAATATTGATTGAATAATAATTAATTATTATGGATTGAGTTGTGTCGGCAGTAATTTAAGGTTCAATCTCATTTTAGGTATTAAATTTAAAAAAATTAAAAAAATGATCATGGTGAATAATTAAATTGAAAAAATTGAAACAAGTTTATTATATTGCTACATAAATGAATTAAAATAGATTTCGTGTGCTCCCATTTTACTTCTTTTTTATTTTTGTTTTTGGTACCATGTATATAAATTATATATAATGTTTTTTGATGTTTTAATTCTGTGATTTTTAAAAGAATCCTGCACTAGCAACTTTAAACTGAAACATATTAATAATTCTCCGTCTTTTTCATAAAATCTTCATAAACTTCCTGACGAAAATGATGCGTGTTTCAATAGAGTTCCATAAGAAAATATTCAGTTGACGCCTCTTTAGGTATACTAAAAATATTTCTTGTTTTCGGTAATATAAATTTTTTCTGATTACAGAAATATGGAAAGATGTACAAATATTTTGACCAAATAATATTAATAAATATAAATCCCTTCTACTTTAAAGTGCTTACATATTGAGTATCAGTATCAGATTATCAGAGATCTTACGACATACCACAGAGCGCGCGGCTCTAGCAGAGCCAGTGCCATGTGCCAGGCATTGTTCAATAATGAGAACTTCTCATTTTCAATTTCATTCTTCAGTAAGTGGTTTTTTCTCATTTAGTGTATCAATACTGAGGCTTTTTTCTGGTAAATTAATCTGTTATAGATGAATGACATCGAGAAACCGAAGAAATGAAATGTGCAGTTGATTATTGAAATCCATGTCTGCCATTATTTTCGTTAATATCGACCGAAAATCCACTGAACTGCAGCAGCCTTTAAAGTACAAGGGATTTTCAAATTAATAACACTTTTAGTTTAAAGTTGCTAAGCCTAAATAACCAATTTATTGTTTTCATATTGCCAAACAAGTTGTGTATATCTAAAAAAAAATTTCTCATCCAAAATTCAATCAAACGCTTGATGTACTTTAGATATGTACTTAGTCAAGTTGAGCTGATGACATATCTACCTAGATTGTCAACGAAAATTGCAAATGCTGTATTCTTCTATATTTTGTATTGCTGTATTTTTTGGTGTAGTATAATAATTTACGAGGCAATGGAAATTTTCATTATGATTTTGAAAATTTGTGCCAGAAATCGGATCTTACTAATTGTGAAATAGCTGTCTTTTTTTGTTCAATTTTCTGTCAACTATAATTGTTATCATTTCGCCATGAAGACAAGGTAGAATATTTTCTTGATTTTTGTTTGGCAATATGGTAGCAATATACATTTAAAGCTATGTTTTAAATGAAATGGATATTATTATATTACTGCAAAATGCTCAGAGAATTTATGAATAATTGTGCTTAATTAAATTAGAAAATTTTGTGATAATTACATTTTCTGTCGAGGTTGAAAATAATTTGAAGAAAAAAAATCAATTCATGATTATACAAGACTGTCCGAGTACTTCCAGAATAAACTTTACATTTACATTATTAGTTTGTTATTCATAGAATCTAGAAAAATTTTGCAGAATAATAATAATGCTCATTTTTTCGATCTCTACATTCTGTCTTCGCATTATGCAAAAATATTTGTAAACCTTGTAATAATAAAGAAAAGTGTGTCGATAAAATAATATTTAGAATGATTTCAAGCACGACCAGGCAAAATGGGATGAACTACAACAAAAAATTATAAAATTAACCTGTTTCAAATTGTTTGGATGTTTTGCACTTCCCGTAAGTTATATTATTTTAATGTGGCTTACAGAACGCTTTGAGCATTTATAAAACCATTCTTATTGTGTTAAGCAATGTAATCTTGGGTAAAAGTTAATTATTCTATGTTTGTCTGCGATCGGAGTCGATGCGAACTTTATTCGTGAAATTTAGATTTAAAAAAATCCTCATAATTGTTAATTTTCCTTTAAAAATAAACTTACTTCGCTTCGGAGACAGAATGTTTTAGATATCGCGTCCAAATTGATGGAAGTTTTTTTTTTTGTTTTAATTTTATAATATATACCCATATTAATATATATGTGGACAAAATCATTTGTTTGAAAAGAAAATCTATAAATATTATGTTCCAGATATTTTGTATTGAAGTGAAGATGCCTTGTGATATGTTTTTAATTTAAATTAAATATAAAAATCAAACATTTTCTCATTATGTATTATATAAATATATATATTTTAAAGGTGACGTCAAAGGAATTGATTTGGACACATACAGATGCATGCATGCATAGGAAATCAGAAATATTTAATTTATAATGCTTAAAAAATTCTATGTCAGCCAAAGATTTGAAGCCTTTACAGCTTTACACAATGATAATTCAACAGATAACTATGGATCAGTGACTTAGAAACCAGAATACTCACGGTGAATAGAGAAACTTACAAATTACTATAATATGACAGAGGAAAATTATTACAATCAGTTTTATGATTATTTTCCACAAGTTTGACCACTTTCAATAAATTGTGAAGGTTTCTCATACAATTGAATCATATTTGATATCTGATGGCTCTGAATCAAAATTTATGATATAGTTGCATTACACTCGTTCAAATTCACAACATCTAATTTATAGTCACGAATGTGGTACATATCATCGTAGCAGAAACTATTTTGGAAACACTATATCGTTATGGGATATTTTTTTTATATATATGATGGGAAAATTTTTTTTTTAATTCGGTTTATGATATACTGGAATTAATTAAATCAAGAATTGAATCTTAAAAGAATCAAAAGTTTTGTGTTGATTTATTTCGATCGTCCGTTGGGTGAGCTTTCTTTCAACTGTATTTTGTTTTCAGCAATTCCTTTGGTCTCGCGGATCAGTTTATATCATATTATATTTAAATAAAAGAATTTTGAGGTTATGAACTGTTTTAGACAATTTTTGCCGATGATGAAAAACTGTGTTTTTGTAAAGACAATTAAATGTAAAAAAAGTGAAATTTCCAATAAAATGAAATTGTGAAAATCTTATTTAATATTTTTGTACAATTTATCCTGTCTTAGCACTATTTGAAAGATGAATAATTTAGAATTTTTTCAATGTTCATTCCCTATGTGTAGCACATGGACTCATAATGAAGTATATAAACAGAAACTGATTATATGAGAATTGGTTATGATTTAGTTGTTTAACTACTTTTCTTCGGAAAGGGTAAGGATAGATGAGGCTAGGAAAGGAATGGTAGATAGTTTGACGCTCCATCTATACCTCGGACTTAGGACAGGAAAGGAGGTTTTTGTGAAGGGTTATAAGCAGCCAAACCATCCACGACTTTGAGAATGTTCTTTCAGGTAAGATATTATGTCATTCAAAAAATGTGTTTGGAATACCAACTTATTGTTGTGTGATATGATATTTCCCCGCATCAATTGTGTGATTGCCAGGTCAAAATATTCATAAAAATATCAACGTAGTTACGTAACGAGTATGCCTCTTTTGCTGTATCGAAGGATTTTCTGCATTTTTGTGATATAAATTTCTTTTAAATGGTGAAATACTCTCCATATATAATTTCATCAAATCGATAGATTATTGATTTATCTTTTTTCATTAATTGAATTCTATCGCAAATGGAAATTTGTGATGTTATTATTAGTAAAATAACAGTCAATATCTTTTTACCAGAGCCACACATCTAGACCTAACTCTCTTGTTGGCCTGGGTATTTACTTGGTGATATTGTAATAATACTACAGTTATTACTATCAACAATAAAACGACCACCGAATCCATCGAAAAAATGGCATGAAAATAATGTCACACATTCTCATTTCACCTTTTCTTTATCAGCTGTGGATTAAATTATAATGAAAGGTTGATAGGTACTTACTATTCGATGACTTTCAACAAACTTACCTACTAAAGTTGACTCATCACTATACCATAATATCTAAGCGGATCGCAAGCAGTCAATGTAAAAAATCTCTGTGATAGTGAAAGATATGTATCAATAAAACAACATTAATGTTAACAGACTTATTTATTGACATCACTCGTGATTTTATGTTGGAGATTTTTGTAGGGCTATTACAAAAATATATGTCAATACCAAAAATTTATCTTAAAAGAATTTTAACATTAATCAACATGGCTTATTTCAATAATTGACACTATATCCAGACATGATTTCAAAATAATATTTTTTTATTACCGGTAACAATGATTGCAAACTGATGACAGTCTTGCTAACATCATAAATATATAGACTAGCTAATGTTTGACTTTGAAAGGTCCTTATGATTGATCTTCTTCAGTGACAATCAGAATTTTCTTTCTTATTTTCAAGGTTGCATGTTACAACCTTAAATATTGTGTGAAAATTGCCACATTACAAGTTTTATGGATGGGCTTAAAATTATGACACAATTTAGTCAAAGGGTTATAATATTCTGTGACAGTAGGTGAGTCAGAAACACCTAAAATCGTATGACATCAATAACTAGCAATCATCGCAATTTAAAATTGTAAGAAAGTTTATTGCAATCAAATTTGATTATCAGTAACTAAACAATGAAATTTTGCAAAAAATGATGTTGCTATCTCCCACTGCTCAAATTTAAATACCGTGTAAGTTTTACGGAAAATGTAAAAATTGAGCATGAAAATTCTGAATCAATCAGTTGATGTAAATGAAAAATAGTATTACTAAACATAAGTTGTGCAAACAAAAATAAAGCACTAGTCCATTATAATAGTAGTATGATTTTGTACAATAATATTTAGAATTCACTTTTTTTAACAAATCATTTATAAATTTGATTGATTTCAAAGGTTTTAAAATTGTGATAGCCCTTTAATCAACGGGGTAGAGCTCCAAACAACAGGTGTCACCTGTCAAATAATCTATGCTGCTAATACAAAAATAATATTGCGATATATTCTAATTTAAATATATTTTCAAAAAAAATTAAATTCATACAAGATAGTTACTTCACTAAACACTAAAACAAATATAGCAGTTAAAATATTGCATTAAACATTATCAAAAGGAGCACCTGGATTAAAATAATTAAAATAAAAATTACATTTGGTAAAAATTTCTAATATTAAATGGTTGGAAATGATTTTTAGTACAAGGGCTATTTATTATTGTGCTGCTGCATTTTTCATTCATATAATAAACCAATCGTTACGAAAGAAATTAATTTAATACAAAAGTATCAAATTGTCAGTTAATAAAAAATTACTTCCTGGGCCTTTCAAAAATCTGACTCCAAATAAAATCAGTATGATTATCTTGATTTGAAAATGTACATTGGAGTTTTCTCGTATGCGTATTAAGATTAAATTTTGAATATCACGACTGACGAATAGATGCAATTTTAAATATTTTGCAATCCCTGTTTGAAAATTGATGCATCACGATGGTACCTCGTAAATAAAACAATTGAATGCAGGCAACACGGACTTGATTAATTCTAAAAATTACAACTTTGATTCCATAGACCTGCTTTGGAGTAATGAAAAATTTAACAGCGAACATAATTTGTAAATTAGTTTTATGTAAACAATTTATTGATACACGGTACTGTGAATTAGATATTTCTAGTTCATAATAATGTAAAAAGCGAGGTAAATATTTTAATGGCACAGTATTGACTACAGCAGACGTTTTCTTATTGATATCTTTCCTAAAGTTTCGTTGTGTAATAAATTCTTTTTCAAATTCATATTCTCTCTGAGGCTGTCTTCCACTGAAGCATACATAGAAACTTTCACCAGTATTAGTTTTGAAAATTTGGGTATAATGTGGAATACATCCTTAGAGATAGAATAGAACGTGGATTAGTAAATTATTTGGCTGTAATTATTGAACTGTCAAGTTTTTCCAGAAGCTTTTTATCGGATGCCTTTGAGGTTTCAATATACATTCTCGCGTATTATAAAGAAATAAATTTCCATAGTGCTGGAGTAACATTGAAACGATTTTCGAATAATTAACATTAAAATCTTACATGCGTGTTGGATGAAAGACAAAAAAAAAACGATAAATATTCATATAAAATTATTTGAGCAGTAAAGCAAAAACTGTTTTAAAATAAGATACATTATCAGATAAGTTATTTAAGGAACAGTTTAAGTATATTTGTAAATGATAAATGTATTTACTATTTTACTGTTTCACAGACATATAATATTTATTATAAGTCATAACGAATTTGTAGCAAATACGTAAAAAGGTGATGTGGGTATTTGAATGCTAACAGAATAACAATCCACAATATTTTTTTGATTCTTTATTATTCCATTCCGGGCTGAAAACACTCCTCGTAAATTCATACAAACAATCGCCCCATCTTGTGCGCAGAACATGCTCAGCATGTCCACCTAACTACAGTGGAACCCCAATTTATCGTTCTCGCATTCATCGTTTTCCCACATGTATCATTAATTTTTAATAGTCCTGGCTAAACACCGGTAAGAACAATGTTAAATAATCCCACATTCATAGTTCCTTGAATTATCGGTTAAATATTATGGTCCTATCACAAATATTACCTCAATTGATCGTTTTTGTCGAACATTTGACACCCCGCTCAGAAGTACGTACGACTCCATCAGACGGGATATATTGTTTTTGTCGGTCATTTGTTGAACTGTTACAAAAAATGCCTTAGCATTGGTAAACCTGTTCATTTTTTGTTATAGCATGTGACATCCTTTCAGTATGTCCAAAGATTCGGTAAGGTTTGGTTGTTTTCTACATTTTCAAAGTAATATACAACTTTTAGGTATGTAAAAATATTTTTTAAATACTTTCACAGCACTACACCATTTTGAGTGTGATAATTTTCACGACTGGGTTAATTGATACTAAGTGATCAGGGTCTTCACTCATACATTTAACTTTCTGAATACTTAATGTCACAATAAATTTTATGAAAATTGTTTGATTGACTATCTATGGATATACATTATATTATAATAGTGGCTTTATTAAGTCTAAGAACTTTGGTACTGTTAATAAATTAATTCAGAGAAATACTACAATCACAGTCCACGTGATTGTTGCATTTTTATTATACCCTACAGTATATTCTCGATTGTCCATGCTATGTTGGGACAACAGTTAATCGAAAAACCGGGATAATTTACATTTTTTTTGTCTTAAAATACTGTAATACATTTCTAACAGAGAATATTATTTTAAGCCCTTTGAACCTCAGTGTGACGAGGCAGGAAACATTGCGAATTCACATTAACCACAGTCTATTATTTAGATTAAAAAATCCATGGTTGGTTAGGTTATGTAACAACACCGAATTATTACATCATTATACATAGTTGATTAACTGAAACGATTCAATAGGTGCACAGTGCAACTTTACTTTTTAATAAACATAAATAATATTTGGCATTAAAGCCTTAAAAGTTATTTAGCATTAAAGTTACTCGAGCTCAACTCAAGGAGAAAACCCATCGCAATCACTCATATCAAATATTAGATTTAAAAAATCTGAATTTGATATTGACTTTGATGTGACTTCAGCCTAGACCCATCTGATTGATCTCTAGGGCACAGCTCTTACTGCTAGACCACAGCGGTCGACTTTAGGCTAGGATTGAATTACCCCAAGTCTAGCATCAAATATTGTATTTTTTTTCTGAATTTGATTTAATCGTAATCTTTATTGGCATGTTAGTTAAATGATTCGTTGAAGTTTCATCTTTCGTGTTCAATGGAACAATTTGGCTTTATATGTACGAATTGGACCATTTTATGTTAAGAAAATTGAATCTTGTCTATGCACAAATAATCAACAGTAAAATGTAATCAATAACGCAGAACACGTTGCTGATGGAGTATCTGTGCAAAAAAGTAATTCTACAACAAAAATATTCTATTCACTATAGATATAGCCACTGGGTGAAGTGTTGCCATGTGCCTCAAAACAATTTCTTTTGCAATTTTGCATTTTTGTGATCAGAAATAACAGTGATGTAGAATAAAGTTACATGTAACAGATGACTATTTATAATATTATAATACTTATTCAAGGTGATCTTATAGAATATAATTATTTACTAAGAAAGTTCTGAACCGCATCACGCAAAATAATACAATGGCCAAAATCTCCAGTAACCGTGCCCGCTGGCTTGGCTCTGGTTTATTCTTTCCGGATTCTCTTTATCATTTCCCGTTCTCGATTCCTTGCCGTTGATCTTTTTCGGATCCTCGCTGACAAACTCCTTCGCAGCGTCTTCGCGATTCGGTTTCGCAACTGAAGAATTTGGATCGATGTCTTCATTTGTTGTTCTCGAGCTTCCGATATCGATCGTGTTTTTTTTGTCTTCCATTTCTTCATTATCATGTTTCACACTGTCAATGGGCGACTGTATGGCATGATCTGTCAGTGTCTGAGCGGTGTTGTCGGTATCTATCGATTGCTTTTTTTCATTGATAAGGTTGAGAAAATCTTGTGTGCTGGTAAAACTGTCCGATTCTGTTTTAGCTGATGTCGCAATATTCTTTCGCGGTATTGGACTGACGATTGGTGTAATAACCTATAAAATATATAGCATAACTAAATTAAATAAATGTTACAATACTACACCAAACACTCTGTCTTACTTAATTAAAAAGGGTGTAAATCCATTTTATGTGTGTAGAAGAAATCAGCTAAAACATTTACTATCTACACAGCTTGTTCTCACACCTTTTGTTTGTTATCATGCCTGCTCCCAATGTGGAGCATATGGACTTATAATGGAGCTTATCTCGATCGAAGTTGAAGAATTGAAAAATAAATTCGTGAAACTGTTCGTACTGGGATTCAAGCCCGTGAGCACCTCAACTGAAGCCGAGAACTTGAACCACTTGTCCACAGGCTCTTTATGTGTTCACAATGGTCACTGTATTATATTTGAATGAGACGATGATCTTTTAAAAGTGAAAGTTATGAGATATCTTTAGAGCTAATTTACGCTTTCACACGGGCTTTCGTGACTTATATTTGTTCTGAACAGAATTTTAGATCATGAAGGAATTGGACATTGCTTTATCCGAATCATACACTAATGTTAGTCTTACTAATATGAAGAATATTACCTTTCTTGGTATGGGAGTCGGACGGTCGAACACAATATTTCCGTATTCATCATCAACTGAGAAATTTTCGCTGGCCGTTTGCAGATTGTCCATTACAGCCTCCACCGTCTAATGCAAAACCAGAAATTAATTTATATTAAATATGCGTTTTAAACTTCACCTAGAAACTATTTAACGCAGCAATAAGAATTATTGAATGGGAGTTTCAAGGAATGCGAAGCATTCAAAAACTTGTATGATTGACTGTCATTGCTAAATATCAAAATTGTGTCACATAAATTTTTGTGCAATGGCAAAATATAATGTCAGTTGATTTAGGGTGGCAAAACTTTAGATCATACAGACAGATAAGCAGCTGGTCTAGATTTTAAACATGCTTAAGAGATATGATTACAAAAATGATTGATTGAATTGGCACTTAATTGGGTAAAAATATCAAATTATTTAATTCTACAAGAATTACAGGAATTGGTCGATAACTATTTCGTCTTCTTGACATCATGATTTTTACCATATTTTTGACAAAATGAAAAGTCAATATGTAGAAATACCTAAATATAATTAAAAATTCAGTCTGATAATTTTTTAATAAAATAAACATTAAGATAACAAAAAAGAATAATAAATCCATAAACAAATGAATGCAGTCAACCACAATATAAATGGCTCGCAGATAGACATGAAACAACAACATGCTACTTCTTTATGCTGTTTTTATCTGTAATAAAATTTATTATAATAACTTAAATTTTGTAATACAAAACACAAATAAATGAAATAATATTGTTTATTACCTTGTTATCAACTACATTTGATTCGGTTGCTGGCATCGATTGTACGGTGCACTCTTTCACAGGAATCTCAACAGGTTTCTGCAATTGAAAATAAATTCAAAATGTAGTCGATAAGTTATGAGGTTTAGAAGTAAGTAAATATACTGGCCCCATTGCTGATGGGTCAATAATGCTCATTGTGTCATCATACAAATCATACATTGGGAGAATCCGTGGTGTTTCAAAAAAAAAAAAAAACTAAATACAAAATGATTACTCTGAGAAATGAAACATTACGATACAATAACCCAACTACGACTACTATCTAGGACTGCTGTCTCTGTTCAGTGGTCAAGATCCAATCTGGCTTGTCTTAAATCTTTGATATCTGAATACGTGTGCACGGAAAAAGAATGCATTGTTGGAATCGACTTCTTCAAAGACCACACGCATCAGTTAACCAGATGATAGGATATGAGAAATATTTTAACAAGGTAGTTTAATGATTCAATGGTCGTTTAACAGGGCAATGAATCAGTTTGTTGAAAACAGTCTTTGACAATTTTGCCCCATTGAAGTATGCACTAGGTCGAATAGTTTTTTTTTGTAACCATGTCCGCTCAGAATGTGGAGCATATGAACTCCTGATAGAGTATATCTCATTTGAATTGATGAGATTTTGTACATTTTCATGTATTTCGTCACTAACGACCCGCGTTTCTCCATTCGGCATTTTCAGGCATTCGAGAACACGAATGAACTCAAACTGATGTCACTTCGAGTTCATTCGTGTGCTTGAATGCATGAAGATGCATAAAGGCGAAACCCGGGTCGTTAGTGACGAAATAGATGGAAATGTACAAAATCTCAACATTTCAAATTTGATATTGTAATTCTATTAAGTACCTTCAGTCGATATCTTAAATTATAGAGTATATCTCAATAGAAGTTGTTCTACAAGAACTGCCTGGTACTCAGTCACTCAACCTCTATTTTTAGAGTAAGCATGCAGGATAGGACAAGACGAGTGGTTAGTAATCGCTCACGTTAAACCTTGTTTTATATATCACAGACACACATGCCTTCGATAGATGTGTTAACTATTCGTTCTAAGATTTGAGCCCACGGCACCAAAACCGAAGACAGCAACGTCAATCACACGGTCTTGTATCACCAATCCTGTAAAACAGTCCTCTGCAGTATCTGTAATATCTAAGTTGCGGGAGTGGCTGTTGACGATTATAATAAATACATTATCAAATAAACCGATATGTAAAAACAACTTACTGGGCCATGGTCTTCGTGGTACTTCTGGTAAACTGAAGCAGCTGCTCTCATCTTGGCCATAAAGTCAGGACAGGCGTGTCCTGCGACCCAAGACTGCAGCGATGATGGAATGTTGACGCCGGGATCGTCAAAGTACGTCAGACTGAATTCAATGCCGGGCTATGGAGAAAATGATTTTTGATCAATGAACTGTTCACATACTATGCATTAAGCATACCTCAAATCTTGCAGTATCAAAGTAACACCATTTGTTTATTGTTTTTCATCTCATATTAAACCTTTGAGTGGCGAGTTATTTCCTATGAAATTAAATATATTGACTACTATAAAGCATATCAGAATAAAATTTAGTATTTCAAGAAGATTGTTAGAATACATCTTAAAAAACCCTACGTTCAGTAGTTTATTCATTTACATTATTAATTTCGGACTCTCTAGAGCTGAGGTCGGCAACCCGGGGCTCATGGGCAATTCGGTGTCTATCAAAGCATATTAAAGGTAACCACACCGCGGGGAATAAAAAAAGTATTGTAGTATCCATAAATGTGAAGAAATAATGATATAATAAAAAAGGGTATAAGACAACACAATTGTTCGTTTTCCTTGAAATGGCAATATTAGTGACAGCTCTATGGAGGGTTGCCAAAATGAAAAGGAAATTAGCAGAGAGGATGAGTCCATGGCTTGATAAAAAAAAATATAATAGAAAGTAGATAGCAATACAGAAAATCAGGTAACTAAGCAAATACCCAGTGAGCCAAATAAAGGGTGTGGGTAACTTAACCTTTTTGGGAGTATGGACGTACATGTATGTGTGTGTGAACATTTCTCTTTCCATTACATTGATTTGAAAAAAAAAAAATGTTTTAAAAATCAAAACACAATTCATCTGTACTACTTTCACATGTTTATAATGATCAGGACCAGTTTCGATCATCACGAGCATTATCAACTGAGAAAAAAAGTGCATTTAATTTTTACATAAAAAAACTCACTCCTCATAGCACAGCCATAATTAATTAGTTACTTCTGGAAAGGTTGACTGAGATAATATTATGTTCTCACTAAATTAACCAATAAAAATGAAAAAATTAAAGTACCTTGTCGGGGTCGGTGAAAGGTTTGATTACCAGATTACTCCAGTATTCTTTCACCCTGAAAGCCTTTGAAGATTCAGGTGCGTCAGGATGCCGGCAAGCTTTGCAAACCATCACAATCAGGTCTGCGGTAAGTTTCGGGTTGGTCGATTTCTTGGCATGGATATCGAAGTGTGTAGGATTCGAGCCCTGATCCTTATCTAGATATGCATACCTCCGAACGTACACGTAATCACGGTTGGCGAAGAATCTCTGAAACGGACAAATATTTTTTTAAATATTTCATGCAATTCAGTCTAAGCTAAGTCTTCTCTGGATCTCCTTATCTAATAATTCATCACAGTATTAAGAAAGTACTAACCGGCCGTTTGTCAGCGCCCGTGGCGCAGTTGGTAGTGTCGCTGGCTACGGTTATGGATGTCTCGGATTCAATTCCCGGTGCGGACGGTTTTCATAGATTGATCTTTCAATCGATTTATGGATTTCTGTTGGTAGTCTGAGTCCTAATATCCTCACAGAGCGTAGCGAGAGCGATTAGCTAACCACTAGTTCTGTCATAGCCCTATCCTTTTATCCCTACTCTCTTCGAAAAAAGAGAGGTTGAGCAACTGAGTAACAAGCAGTTCTCGTAGAAATATTCTGTTAAGATACCTCCATTAGGAGACCATATGCTCCACTCTGGGAGTGGACATGGAAAAAAAAAAAAAACTAACCGGCCAGAGGGATTCCCAGTGTATAACGGATTGTCCACCGTCTGGAGACTCTTCTTCTTCCAGTAATTGAACTGAAAGAGCACTGGTGTCCCAAGTACGCCAGTACGCAGTATCCGTGTGCATTGCCAGAAAGTCACGGGCGGTCACTTCACTGTAACGTCCATAAACTGAAAAATGGACAATATAATATTACAGTAAAAAGTTTTAATATTTTGGTAATTTTTCTCTAAATCATTAAGTGAACAATTTCTTCAATTTACGAAATTGACATCAAATCAATGTCAATTAAAAAAATCAACGATTGAATGCTGAAGATGTACAGTGGTAAGTGATGAATATATATTTATTCAAAAATTTATATTTATTTTCAGCATTTTGCTATAAATACGAAATAGATGCTAAAATTAGTTAATCTTCCTAAATAAATATCATTAGTTACATAAAACACAACTATGACAATACATTTCTATAATTGATAGAGAAAAGTGGTTTAAAACCTGACACCCTGCTATTATTATTATTGGCTACAAATATAACGAGTTTGGTTGTGCTACAATGCAATCAATTTGGTGTCACGCAAATAGGGACGCTGAAAGATTTTTCAGCAAATGATCCATACAATATAATCATAACTGATCGTCGAACCAACTTAACACGTCATTGATAGAAACATGTGACACACCCTGGTTTTTGTTAAGTATAAGTTTCATTAGTGTCCAGAACTGAAATCACCCAGCGGCAACGGTAATAATTCGCAGAATCGGCCCACTCTTGTTACCAAGCCGTTCAATAGCCGCCGGGTACGCCCGCAGGACGAGTCCATTTTTGATGGAAAGGGGTAGCTCCGACGATGCAGGCAGTTTTTTGAATTGTATGTGTAGACAGTCGATTACGTTCTGTCGAGCCGGGCGAGCTGCGGCCTCGTCGCGGCGGAGGTGACGATGTGAATTGTTTGTTTTTGATTTGCATTGGACTTAATTTAAAATCGTTTGTCGTGTCATTTGTATTATTATTTAAAGTAAATTCAGTTGCTAAGTAATTATAAATGTAGAATCAATTTTATGTGTTAGGAATTATATTTTTTTGTTTTGTAAACCACTGCATCTTCGATGTAAAATAAATAAGTTTTGAACCGGATTTGAAATGGTGTTTGTCTGAGATCACAGCCCTTCCAGGACTTTGGATAACCAGCCGTTCGCGTCTCTTCGATCCGGGGTCTTCTCACATGTTAGCCTTAATTTAAGATAATTTAAGACATCTACTGAGGGTGCTTGATGGAATTTCAATGTCAAATTTCGATTATTGAGGTTTTGTACACTTCCATGTATTTTGTCACTAACGACCCGGGTTTCACCTTTCGGCATCTTCAGGCATTCGAGCGCACGAATGGTCAGTTCGAGTCCATTCGTGCGCTCAAATGCCTGAAGATGCCGAAAGGCGAAACCAGGGTCGTTAGTGACAAAATACATAGAAGTGTACAAAATCTCAATTATCCAAATGTTATCGTTAGCTTTAAATTTAATTTTTTTGGTATTTATTTTTATTTCATTTATAAATAATAGTTATTTCTGTGGTTTTTACATAACTGTCATGATTCTATTATTTTGAATTGTGATGTAAAGTTTTAAATTATGTTTATGACATAAATTGTGCCAAAAAGTATTGAAATTGATCTACATGTTCTTTGTTTAAATGCTACGAAACACTAAAATTAAAAATCAGTCCCATGAAATATCAGTAATTATGTTTTCAACAAACCTTTGTAGGCATAAAGTCCTTGACCTAAGACTTGTTCCCTTCTCCAGATGACGATATCTTTGTTTTCTAAGAAGGGTTGCCAACCTGTCGATGGATCACATACTGCTTTATTCTCTGCACAGCTAAACAGACCACCAATATCAATAATATTTCAGTAACAAAATGGTATATGTTTAAATAAAGTATCGTTTCTTCATGACATTAATACAAATAATACATGCACAGTTTTACATGGCGTAAAATAGGTGGGTTTGAATCATTTGGCCTCAAAATCAAAGTGTGGTAATTACCTATAGGGGCCGCTAGCTAGTTTAAAATATATAATTATTTAATTCCCATTTATCACTTTTTCGCTGTGAATAATAGATGGCGCTTTATTGTATATTAAAAGACGCATGTACTACTCTCTTGTAGGGCTATAGAAACCTTACATCTTTAAATAAGTCACTCAGTTTTGAAGCACAACTTCACCAGCCAGAGGTAATACTACAGATTCCAACCTTTTGAAACTATCTGTCTCATGGAGCACTGCCCGCCTATGCTATGATCGGTTCTCAATTGATACGATCCTACAAATCTCAGGGTTTCGAAACTAAATGTCTGATGGAGCACTGCTTCTACTGCTAAGATTGGTTCTAGTTTGATACCTACGGATTCCGGCCTATTGGAACTATCTGTCTGATGGAGTACTCCCTCCACTGCTAACCTCAGTTCTCAGTTGTTACAGTACTACGGATTCAGTCCCTCTTCGAATGCTAGGAGGATCAACTTCACTTATATTCTACGCTTCATGTTCTACTATGTTTTCCTACTTTGCTCGAACCTACAAAATGTGTTAAAAGACTTGAGATTATTTTAATTATGACATATGTGATATACCTGGCTCCTAACTTATGGGGCCTGTGTACCAAAATTATTATAAGTATTATTAAGCTTCCGTTTTCCAAAAGTTTTTGTCACTTTTCCTTAAACACAAGATTACAGTGGTCTCTGAAGTTTAAACTAATGTGCCAGATACAAAAATTAGTACCATTCTATATATATTTTACCTGGTAAAATGTATTGTCAGCTATCAATATAAGTAATACATAGATCCTTTGGTATGAATAACTTACCAGCAGTAATGCACATCTGTGAGAGCTTTGTCAATCAATAGTCTCCTTCTGCAGATGCTGCAAATCAGTGTAGCCATTTTCAATGACTCCATTTCTGACATCTCAACTGCCAACTCCTAAAAATTTACACCATTAATTCACAAATAGGTTACAAATAATGATCTCAAAAGCTGGACTAATTTTCCATTACTTTATCGATTTAGCGTAATAGTAAATAAATCATTTTAACACATTAAAATAACTGATTGTTTTTTTTTTTGTGCTCATCACTCTGGACACAGAGCCTGAAAATTTTTGAAATACGCAGCGTGCCCAGAATACCCCGTGAGCCACCTCTCACCAAAACTATCAACGGAAAAGGTATGGGCAAATAAATATATAATTCGCACGTTAAAATTATCTATTTAAATTAGTAGTATTTGTGAAACTTGTCATATAAAAGGTAGTTGCCTAAATTTAGTCTTTTGATCGCACGGTGTTCTGCTAGTATTCGCCGGTGTTAATGACTGCACGGGATTTCATCAGTTACTGTACAAAAAGGTGCGAAATCCATCATTCGTCTTTTGACCGTCTTCCCAAGTAGTCACTCCTTCCGGTCAAGTACTGGGTGAAGCTTCTCTGAGAACGCCATAGCGTTTGTGACAGCTTGGACGAGTCATACAGTAGAAAGACACCCCCACCCGATCGGATAACGCGCCTCATTTGTGTTGCCAATTGCTTCATTGTTTCTTTTTCATAACTTATTGTAACGTGTAATTTGTATACAATCATTGTAAATATTATTGAATATCAACCGACCGCATTGAAAATAAAGATAATCTGGACTGAACAAGCGTTTCAATTCAATAAACCTGGATCCTGTCAACTTACCCTGCACCCCCATTCGCCCACAAGTGTCACATAGTTAGGTACCTAATTCAACTGTATTCATGTCAAAAATCAAATCAATCCATTTCTAGTAATATTGAAGGTTTGAACACACATTTACTCTTCCGATGCAAATCATAATAATAAAGCGAAGAATAAGTGTTTTTGACGTTATATAGATGTGATTTGAGGTCAAGAATCTGTTTTGAAAATGAGTTATTTGGCCATTGTGATTATTTGACTGTTTGATTAATCTGATGAACAAACCTCAAGCATGTCGTCATCAATGTAGCAATCATTCCAGTCAAACTGGTTTGCTGTATTGGTGTCGCGCGTTGCATTGTAAACGCCGGTAGCCGAGAGGGCGAGACCTTTTCTGCCATAGCGTTCAAACGCAAAGCGGAGTCTTTGTCGCAGCCGTCGGCCATAGTCAGGCTGCCTCAGGCGGTGTCTCATGGTGTTGCTCCATTTCATACAGCCCGCACCGGCCCTTGAGCGCGTGAAAAACTCCTTCGCTGCAGTCTCCCATAGCAATCTAAAAGAATTATATGGCAGTCATTTTAATCTACAAAGCTTACATATATAGATATTTTTGATCAATTACTATTTAAAAGATTAAATAGTATTGCAAATCCCTTGTTCCAGTAAATCGATTCAATATTCAACTTTACGAAAAATTATTTAACGGGCCTGTAGACAAGTAGTCAACGTCGTTGGCTTCGGTTGTAATACGGGTTTGAATCCCGCTGCGGACAGTTTCATAAATTTATTTTTCAATTAATTTATGGAATTGTGTTTGCAGACTTGTATATCTACGGTGTATAAAATCCCTCCCACCCATCTGATCCTAAGCAACGTGTGTAGCGAGAGTGATTAGCTAATCACTGGTCTGGTCATAGCCCTCCATCTCCAGCCTTTTGTCATTACTCTCTCCGAAAAGTGACCTTCAGCAGCTGTCTTAGAACAACTTTTGATGAGATTAAGTTCCATTATGAGTCCATAAGTTCCACATTGGGAGTGGACATGGTTAAGAAAAAGTATGGGTAAATGTTCGTATTGGTGGACGTGATCAAAACATGCATTTTTTTCACCAAAAAGCAGCGAAATGTTGTGTTTGAGGGTAGAATGGTCTTTCATCAAGCTAAATATATTCAATAACGATGAAAGGAAATATTTTAACAGGGGTTTATCACATAATAGTTGTGTATGTCACAAACATTATTATTTTTGACCGCCATATTGCAATAAACTCAGGATTGCCAACCTAAAAACCAAACATGTTCATGTTTGCATCAAACAAAAACTAAATGAAGATTCTACGAAATCAACTATCTTTATCATACCTTGGCATTTAATTGGTAGAACTCAAATATAATAGAATAAAATATCAAAGTAGTTCTACAAAGTTTTATTAAACTAACTAATAAAACTTTGTAGAACTGAATACTTTGATATGAATTCATCATTATTGAAAATTTTCTATATATTTAGTTTGATAAAAGACTGTTCTACCCTAAAACAATTAATTATGCATGCTTTTTGATGAAAAAATGCATTTTTAGACAATGTCCACCAATACAAACATTTACCAAAGTATGTATTTTCATTTGCACGGGTATTAAAAAAGGCTTACAATTAAATGCACTTTTGTTTAGATGATATTCACTTTCGTAAAGATAGTTTTCACTTATAACAAATACATACCACAAAAAACAAATTATTTCACTAAAGTGATGCCACATAATAAAATATATTTAAACATTGAAGAAATATGTTGCACAAAATATTATCACATAGACAAAATAGTTTTCACTCAATATAAATACTCACACTTTGAAAACGATGGTTTCACAACGCTGTAATGAAATGTCACTTATTCTTTACTACTTGCAACATACGATTTTCCACCATAGACTAGTTTACTTGTCGCAACTCTATATTAGGCCGCCTGGATTGTCTTTGCTCTACTCATTAGAACTTATTCACTAGTATATTATATGAGTTGTATTTATGAAGAAGCAGGGTTCTAAGTGGACATGCAATATGTTAATATAATTTATTTCAATGTCCACAACATACAAAATTAAAATAATCCGTTTCAAAGTCAAGCTATCAAAATTAGTCTGTGGTACTTTGTTAAAAGAATCTGTTTCGAAGTGAAAACTATTAAAATCTAAGTTTGAGTGTACTAAGTTAATACTATCTTATACAAAGTGCAAACTATCGAAATAAAGGTGCAAGTGTACCAAGTGAATACTACCTGCAAGTGCACATTTACACAAAGTGCAATTATTTATAACCCATTAAAAAATCATAATTCAAGTATGTATGTACACTTAATAGCTTTAAATGAGTAGACGTTAATATTATTTTACTAAAATGTAGATGCGGTAGAGTATCAATGTAATATCATTTTTCTACGAGAACTGCTTGTTACTCAGTTGCTAAACCTCTCTTTTTTTGAAGAGAGTAGGGATAGAAGGATAGGGCTATGACAGGACTAGCTGTTAGCTAATCGCTCTCGCTACGCCCCGTGAGGATCGGATGGGTGGGAGGTAGGACTCATACTCCGAACAGAAATCCATAAATCGATTGAAAGATCAATCTATGAAAGCCGTCCGCACCGGGAATTGAACCCGAGACATTCGTAACCGTAGCCAGCGACGCTATCAACTGCGCCACAGACGCCGACTGCAAACTTTGAAGGATTTTATTTTGAAGCGGAAAACCTTAACCCACTAAATATTTACGATATAACAACAATTTCATAATTCAACAATTTTTATATCTTATTATTTTATACTGCCATTTCCACACTAATTAATTTTCCATAATTTGGTAACATTCATTCATATTACAGTAATGCATCTTTTGACATTTCATCTTAATAATATAATCGCTAAGGAAATAAAATTTGACAAGCACTGAGTGTTTTCTTCGTGAAATAATGGCAGACGAATACATTTCGAAATACAACCTATAATAAGTTCATCGCCATGTCCAAACGTCAAACAAATTCATGACATAACAACTTACTTGAAATTCATTAATGCCGGCGTCCCCTTATTTGGTAAAGACAAAACACTATTGCAAAATTCGTATAAACTTTATTTTTAAATTAGAAAAAAAACCATTTCTTCTCTATTTCATATTTAGCGAATGACTTTCTCAACTAACCTTGTCTAAACCGCAACTGTTGCCAGATATGTCAGTTGTCAATAAATATTGTCTCCAGTCAATTTTTCGCAATGGTGTAGAACGCAGATAATAATAAATCTTTTGATAGGTTTCAATTTGGATTTTGAAATGAAAGTAAAATTATATACTGTCAGATTTTACTTCGAAACTGGCAGGTGGTGGCTACTTAAGATGAACTATCAAAAATAATTATAAATAGTGGTTCTTAAAGATACGAGGGTTTCATATACAAGGGCTATTTTTGTCGTCCCTAATATTCGGAGGCCCCAAGTGCGCGTCTTGTATCTCTTATATCGGCCACTGTCAATAATAGAAGAAAATCCCGATTAAATAAATTCATTTTCTTATGATTCATAGCGCATTGGCCGTTAGTAAGACGTGTCATGCGCAATTTATTAGTAAACTAATAAATAAAAATTTGGATTATTGAGATTTTGTACACTTCCATGTATTTTGTCACTAACGACCCGGGTTTCGCTTTTTGGCATCTTCAGGCATTCGAGCACACGAAGCACCCACCCGGGTCGTTAGTGACAAAATACATGGAAGTGTACAAAATCTCAATAATCCAAATTTGATATTGAAATTCCATCAAGCACTACAGTCGATGTCGAAATAAAAGATTTCACGACACTGCAAGCTTGAGAAGAACTGGTCTACCTTATAATTTGTAATTGTTATATTGTACATATTTTCAATGCAATTATTCAAATCCAAATATACGACATTTTCCAAAAGACTTTAGAAGAATTTTAAGACTCGGACAATTACTTATTTTCCGTTTCAAACCTTATCAAATTAAATGATGTTGCCCTGCGTTCGACATGAGAAATGTGTTATGACAGTATGATTGCCAACTGAAAAACTTGATTTTTTCTGTCACAAAATAAAATTTCACTTGTAGGAAAGTTTAGCTCTCCGTGCGTGTGCTTTTTGCTGCGACACAGCCGAGACGAAGTGCATTGGTTTCTCAAGTGCGCTTAAGTTATAATTCTTGGCACGTTTTCTAAATTTATCGCATATACGATTGCTATTCGCGCATTCGTGGTGGAATCGCTACTGCCCCTCGCAGATTCGACGTATCGTTACGTTGGACCCGTCAAAATTATTCGTATGATCCACATGGTCAGCGGAGCGATATTCTGTGCCAAATCCAAAATCTGTCGCGTACGGAAGAAAGCCTCGCCTAACTTGCGAGTCCATCGTATGCGGCTAAAATATTAATTGCATCGCTGTTCTTTCTGTTACGAAAATTCGATCCGGATAATTCAGGTTTTGGCCAGAAGTCGAATTCCCAGGTTGCAAACTTGCGACGTGAAGTACGCCGCATTTCGTGGCTCCTCCGTCCATTTTGCACCGTGGGCCTGTTTCTCGCAGTGATCGGGATTTTTTTAAGATTTCCCTGCTGCGGACCGTCGGATAAGAACTAGCTATCATCATGTCTAACGAAGAGACTTCAGCCGACCGGAATGTCGAGATCTGGAAGATCAAAAAGCTCATCAAGAGCTTGGAAATGGCGAGGGGGTGAGTCCTTAAAATCCACATTCCATATCGCTATGCTGCCTACCAGACATAAAATAATTTATAACTTTGCACCGCCTTGGCGGGACAAACTAGACCTTCGTAGTGTCATAATTTCTGTGTGTTGCTGGATGCTTTGTTTAATATGTTTGTTTTGAAATTCTGCCAGTGAATGTATTTTTATAACCTTCGTCAGTTTCACAATCATATGTTTAGAGACCACGCGGCTCTTTATAAGCGATTCGTAAGTGACTTGTAAATTACCTTGAATGTATCCGATTGAGCGTCGACTACTCGGCGATTGCGATTATGATCGTCAGTTATTTTCCCTAGTTATTGGCGACCTACTAATTCATGAAATAGGACTAATCGGTCTATGCCACCTTACCCTATGTCCATTTATTTTTGCAGTTGCCATTTATGAAAGTGGGTGACTAATTAGGTAGATTTTATATTTAATTTCTATCAATACTTGGATTTTATCATATCAATCTCCGAAGCACGCAAATTGCACAATACGTGCGATGTTTAATTATATTTCCATATCGTTAATATGATTTATATTCACAATTTCATCAACACCAAATTTTGACTTACAGCAAACTAAAACATAAGGACAGCTAAAGTGCTTATTATACAACTAGTCTTTGTAGATATTATACAATTGGTGATAATATTGCCATTTGTTTATTCTGTATATTTTATGAAAACATGTAAGCATTCTTGTGCAACAACATCAGCTCACTATTGGATTGTGACATACATTATACACATATCGGATTCGCTGTCGAGTGAATTGATATTAATAGTCCACATTTTGCGATAACCATCTGCGTCCTAATAATTAAATTTTTATTTTAGGTTTATATTTGATAAATTTCAACATAAAATGAGCCAAGTCAAACATTTTCTGTCTGTAAAAACCATTTTTGGATTAGTATTCTAGCCTTGTAGTGGGCTAGTAAACGCTTTTGGGCTTTTATCAAGGGTTCAAATCCCTTGAATGGACAATGTGATGGTTTGTGATGCTTTTATTCCTTCCTACTGTTCAGCCAGGCCTTACTCGTTCAGCAGGTAAGCAGGTGTCTAGGTAACCATTAGTCCTTTCCTAGACTTCTATCCTTACCAGCGGTTTCGAATCGGGATTTTTAGCGTATGAAATAATTTAAAAAATCGGTATTGAAGAACGAAAAGCGGGACAATCTAAAAAATGTGCAGCTCAATATATATATATATATTTGTGTATCAATCATGAATGAAAAAAACTACACACCTCTTTAACTATCAAAATAATAAACAGTTTTTCCAGACACTCACCTATTTGTACTTGGCTGAAGATTTTATTTCTCGATGAGTTTCTTTCTGCTGCTTAATCACATTCATTTGCCTTAACTTAAATGTCTTATTTGTTTTTGAATAATCATGAGTTTAGCTAATCAGTGGGATATCAGGTAACGCAAATCCTTACCCTCTTGAAAGAGATGTTGAGTGACCGACCGACAGCCGCAATGCATAGATAATTCGACATAATATCTAAAGGTCATTTATCATATTGGTCAGTTGAGTTTACTCAGCAAAAATAAGTACTTTGACTATGATGAAAATGAATACAAAAAAAGGAATGAGTCGTAAGTTTCTCTTTAATTTGGCCATTTTTATTTCAGGAATGGAACCTCCATGATCTCTTTGATCATTCCGCCGAAGGATCAGATCTCCCGAGTGTCCAAAATGTTGGCTGATGAATTTGGTACGGCTTCCAACATCAAATCAAGGGTTAACAGGCTGTCGGTGCTAGGGGCCATCACTTCCGTACAACATAGACTTAAATTATACACCAAAGGTTTGTATTAAGTATTTTCTTTTACTCGGCAGAGTGTATTACTAAAATCTATTCTGTGGTTACGAGGAAAATAGCAGATAACGAAAAAGGGTTATTCTCTCTTTGATTATATAAATTTTCCTTTACAAATTATTACTCGCATTCTTGAGTGCCAAATTGGACCATTCGCTTCAAATCTTTCAATGGTTGGGTTGCCATGGGTTATCTTACCCTTCCAGCTAGTATTGTGTTGAATGATTTTTTATATTCTTAGGAATCGGTTCTAACCTAACCTCCCCCTCCCCTACCTAGATGCTCATCACGATAACATAAACTCAAAACCGGTTCAATGAAAATAGTATATATGGTATAGAGGTCTGCGTGGGCCACGGCTTGGCCCGTGTGCCGGGTTCGGGCAGGTAAAGACAACTTAGATTCAGACACGGGCCAGGTACCGGCAAGAAATTTATTTTCCAGAAAAATATTTCGGGCTGTTCAGGTCATGACTCGCAAATAATTTATTTCACATTTTGTTTTCATCATTAGAAACATCACCATCTATTGTCTAAAAAGTATGGCGTCATCATAAATATTTCTCGGAACTTGTGTGAGCTAATTGAAGCTAAATCTGAAACAATGCTTTCTTGAGTTACCGATAAATAGTTTTTTTTATTTGTTCATACATAAATAATATGTGTATATTATTCATTAGCTGCTTTCCATTTGTTTTACATGGTTGACCGTTCGTTGTGCTAGAAAATTTAATACATATTAAAAATAAATAGACTAAATGATATAGTAAATTTAAAAAAAATCAAGCTGAGAAAAATAAATTGCGCTGTGGTAACAAGTGTGATATTGAGTCACAGGCTGGACTCAGACCAAGTGATTTTAAAAAATTTCAGCTGTGCACACCTTTTACATGGTATGACAGACCAGTATTTATAACTAGTTTTTTTTTTTTTTTTTTTTTTTCTATTTTTGTGACTCGGGTGGGAATTAAATATTTAAAGTTCCATTTTTTTTTTTAAATGATATGAGTGAACTGTTCATAACATTATTTAGCATTCTTCATACCATTTTCTAAACCTAAAGGCTTTCCGCATGACTAAACTTAATATCCCTGTGAAATTTGAGAGATTGGCTCCTTGATAGCTAGAATTCTTGATGCACACAGGAAAATTAATTAAAAAGGGAGGCGCCCGTGTTGGCAATGGCTAAAGTAGCATTGAAACAACCCCGAACGCGTCCCACAAAATTTATTTAGCTGTAATGTTTTTTTCAACAAAAAAATGCACCTGCTAATTTTTTTTCAAATCTATCTTCTAGTGCCACCAAATGGTCTCGTAATCTACTGTGGTACGATCGTCACTGAAGAAGGTAAAGAAAAGAAAGTGAACATAGATTTTGAGCCTTTCAAGCCAATCAACACTTCCCTCTACCTCTGCGACAATAAATTTCACACTGAAGCTCTCACCGCACTTTTAGCTGATGACAACAAGTTCGGTTTCATTGTGATGGATGGTAACGGAGCCCTATTTGGTACTCTACAAGGAAACACGAGAGAGGTTAGTGTGGCCTTCTTTCTTTCAGATATATTTTAATGACATTATTTACCGAGGAAAAATGCTCAAATCGTCTAGCTACATAATATTCTTTATTGTAATTTTTTTTATCCTTCACTGTCCCGCATGACTACACTGCATACCCTGTGAAATTTGAGAGATTGGCTCCTTGATAGCTAGAATTCTTGATGCACACAGGAAAATTAATTAAAAAAGGGAGGCGCCCGTGTTGGCAATGGCTAAGTAGCATTGAAACAACCCCGAACGCATCCCACAATATTGTATCCTCAGATTTCACAAATCATTAATTCTCTACAACCTATTTCATGTTCATGAATATTCTTTGTATTGAATTTTGTATGAAGGTTTATCATCAAAGTGCTGATCTATCGACATAAACTTATCAACACATGTGAAAAACCATTTAAATTTACAATGCTTACTACAATTGATTATGTGATACATTATACGTTTGCACTCAAAAGGGTTTATACAAGTCACTTCTGAAGATTGATGTATGTGATATTGCTTACTTTTTATTAGGTTCTTCACAAGTTCACTGTGGACCTTCCAAAGAAGCACGGTCGTGGTGGTCAGTCAGCGCTGCGTTTCGCCCGTCTCCGTATGGAAAAGAGGCACAACTACGTGAGAAAAGTGGCCGAGGTTGCCACTCAACTCTTCATCGTGCAGGATAAGCCCAACGTTTGCGGTTTAATCCTTGCCGGTTCAGCCGACTTCAAAACAGAACTTTCACAGTCTGATATGTTTGATCCTGTGAGTAGCTTTTTTTTTTTAACCCTTTGATTAGTGAGTTAATTTTTTAGCATACACTGCCCGGGAGTGGGTTATTTTTGCATTTTTTTTTTTTTTTTAAATATTTTTTTTAGTTTTAAAAAATAATTTATGGTAAGTATAGTATTGTTTTTTATAGCAGAAACAATCAGTGGCTCCCAAACTTTATATATATATTTTTTTAACTAATATTTATTTATTGTAATTATGTTGTTTACATATAAAAATACAAACAAAATATTAGTATAAAAAATACAAAACCACCAGTGGTTCTCAACATATAATTATATGTTGTTTTTTTATTATTATTTTAATTCTCTCTACTTCATTTATTATTATTATTTTGTTTACATATAATAATACAAATAAAATATAAGTTTAAAAAATCCAAAAACCATCATTGGCTCTCAACATGTTATTCTATATTTTAGTATCATTATTATTTTAAATTCACTCTCCTTTTTTATTATTATTTTGTGTGGCATGAAGTAAATTATAGTAAAAAAAAATAAGTGGGTTCAATGTCGAAACATCAATTAGGCGAAATAATATTTTTTTGTACCATTTCAATGATTTTCTGGAACAATTCATAAAACTGATCATCATGTCAGTTTTGTCTACAATTCCCATATTTACATTGTAGTCCGTCACTGCCTCTGGTTTCATGATGTTTTCGCCTGTTTTATAATTTATTGCCGATGATTCTATCATTATGGCTTCATGTATATTTGCGAGCATGTGAACATCCCTTTTATCTACCCATTTTATGACCAATAGATTATCAGAATGCAAGAACTCCACATGCCCACGCGGATTCTTTTCCTTTGAAAATTTGGACAAACTTTTCCGATTGGTTCGGACCGTACCACACGCATGAGTAAGGTTATCATAGAGGCAGTCGAATAGTGCTGGACTAGAGTACCAATTATCGACAAATAATCGATGACCTTTTCCGAGGTAGTCTCGTAACATTGTTTTTACGATTGATCCTGATATCCTAATATTTGGATCATTCTCGATATCAGTCTGACTACCGGTATAAACAATTATATCCAATACATATCCTGTTTCTACGTCACAGCAAACAAAATTTTTTATGCCAAAACGATGTCTTTTGGATGGAATATAAATTCTAAAAGATAAACGCCCTTTCCACAGCAAAAGACTCTCGTCAATACATAGGTTTCGAAATGGATGAAACACGGCTTTATATATTTTTTTTATCGGGTCCAACAATGGTCTTATTTTTTTTAATCTGTCGGTGCTCTGAATTGTATTATCGACAAAATGTATTACTCTTAGTAGTAAAAAAAAAGCGATCCTGAGAAAAAAGTACTCTAAAAAATGGAGTTGCAATGATTGGGTTGGTAGACCAATAGTCTTTCATAGAGTTTTTGCCGACCAAACTGGTCAACATGATGGTAGCTAAAAAAATGTACATCTCCGAAACATCTGTATCAACCCATTTCATAAGTTTTGATTTTGCACTTACGTTAGTACTAATTTGATTTGCATATCTGTTGGTTTCTCTTACTTTAGTCTGCATTATGTCTGTGTTGAAGAAGAGCGTAAAAAATCAACTTTGGTTTCCATTACATTCCCTGGCTGAATACCGGATGATGGATTGTTGAATATAATCATTTGAGGGGAGAAATCTCCCTTCTCCCATTTTCTTTCTTCTCTTCGAGGACGTTGAATTGGTGGAGGTTGAGCTTCGTCTTCGGAATCAGTTTCCTCATCGGAGGAAATATTCAAATGGAAAACTAAGTCATCGAGATCATCCACCACGTCTTCATCATCACTTTGAATGAACAAATCGTCTATTTCATTATCACTAAGTCTTGGCATTTTCGAGGGTTTATAATATTTTTGTTTATACGTCTCAGAAAATACAAAATTCTGGAGAAAATTTCACGATCCGATTTCAAAGCGTGCTATGAAGAGACTGACTATATTCGAAATATTTTGCTAAGGGTTATGTACATGGATGTATAATTTATCCACGGTTGTGCATGTGCACCATTATATAAAAACAAACAACTTGAAAATAAAGACGTGTGGTAATTTATTGCTATTCTTCTTATGATCCGTTTTGGACACCGACTAACAAACAGATCCTTTGAAATATGTAATATAATTGTAGAATTTTATTATTTCAAAATACGTATGACATTTTTATGGCTATTTATGATCGCGTTATGATTATAAGTCAGAGTGCTTTAGAATACGTTTGACATTTTTATGGTAATTTATGATTTTGTGTTGAAGCAGTGGTGGCTCATCCAATAGGAACAAGGAACATACAATATCTATAAAAAAAATCGGAGCGATTTCATATAAAACACAGGACACTTGCACATTCGAAATTACATCAACCAGAAAAGGCAAAAGCCTACCTCTCAAAAAAATATCAATCAATAAAATATGCTCATAATTTTTATTTACAGCGTATGTGACATATTATTCACGAGCCGCCACTGATTACGAGCAGGGAATATTATGCTCAAACACCAAACACAAGTGTTATATTTATAAAACATTGATAATTAGTGAAAGAATTCATTGTTTTTTATGAATGAAGTTTGCCGGAGATATCTCGTGGTGTCCGTTTTTGACGACTATAAATACCCATGTTTAAAAATTTAAAAATAATATACAAACATATACAATTACAAATATCATTGATAGAATTATGTAAAAGCGAAAAAAACCGCATAAAACGATACTCTTTTAGGATCCATAAAGGCTCGCCGTACGGGTACGGCCATACCGCTCAAAGGGTTAATTGCATTTACAACCACTTTGCATCTATCTGACTTAATAAAGCCAGATAAAACGCTCCATATTAATTCTGCAAAATCCTATGTAGACAGAGATGAGCGGTTTAGTAAAACAGACGTATAGTCAATTACTTGTGTTATATAGGTTTAAAGTATTATAACTTCTCATACAAATCTATTAAAAAGGTCTTTACTTATTTACGATGTAAATTTTGCCACATTGATTTCAATTTCTAGCAGTGATTGGGCCATTCAACCATATCATGCCTTAAAATTAAATATATCAAATTTTTTAAATCGTAATATAAATTTAAAATTGATTTTCACTAAGTACACTGTTTAAATATTAATCCTGGAAGAAAACTATAAACAAACCCCTGTGAAATTTGAGAGATTGGCTCCTTGATAGCTAGAATTCTTGATGCACACAAGAAAATTAATTTATGAAGGGAGGCGCCCGTGTTGATAATGGCTAATGTAGCATTGAAACAACCCCGAACGCGTCCCACAAAATTTGTTTTTATTTATGATTCATGTTTTAGCTTGGATTACAGTGTTTTCCAATTTCGATTTTACAACTGTGTTTTCATTTTGTCCATTTCAGAGATTACAAGCTAAAATTATAAAATTAGTAGATGTATCGTATGGTGGAGAGAACGGGTTCAACCAGGCAATCGAATTAGCTGCTGAATCGCTACAAAATGTCAAATTTATCCAGGAAAAGAAACTTATCGGTAGATACTTTGATGAAATTTCACAGGTATGTTGCATTTAATTTTTAAGGATCTGACCTATTATATTCATTATAAACAATTACTTGGATATTATTAAATTTCACAGATATACTTTATAATTTTTTTATTTTCTCAGGATACTGGTAAATATTGTTTTGGAGTAGAAGACACCCTCAGAGCGCTGGAGTTGGGATCAGTCGAAACCCTCATCTGTTGGGAGAACTTAGACATTCAAAGGTTCGTTACTCCCTTGCTTATAATAAATATTTGTTTTCAATTGTTTTTTTTTTATCTTTTTAATATTCAAGAAATTTTCGTTGGAAGATTACATTTTATAGTAATTTTCTTATAATATTCGTTTTTGACTTACAGGTATGTTTTGAAATCTCACGCGACTACAATGGAAACCGTACTGCACCTCACGCCCGAACAAGAGAAAGACAAATCACATTTCACAGATAAAGAGGTTTGTTCAAAGTTCGTTTTCTCTATTTATAGAAAAGGTTAGATTTGATATCACCTTTATAAGTTAGTACCTCTGCAATTTGAGTTAGCGACTCTTTTAATGACCCGATTTCTTCTATGCCGGGATACTAAAGGGAAGCAGTGCACATCGAGAATAGTCTGCAGTTGTGCAGTAGTATTAATAGTAATTAGACATATTTTTGGTTTATAGTGTAAAATTTTAATTATGGTAACATAATAAAAGATGGAAGGTAATATGCTTCCATACAATTAAAATTTTAGCTATATATCTGGCAATCCTGATTTCAGTGGATGTTTTTTTTTTATTGAAAATAACTTGGAATTGATTGTTATAAGAGTTTTCGATGTAAGAAAGGGCAGAATCCCAAATGAATAAATTTTTTGAATAGATTGAACAATTTTATACTCTTCTAATTAAACAGTAAAGCTGAATAAGTGTTTTTATTGTTATAGAGCGGGGTAGAACTGGAGTTAGTAGAATGTCAGCCACTCCTAGAATGGCTGGCCAACAATTACAAAGCCTTCGGAACCACCTTGGAGATCATCTCCGACAAGAGTCAAGAGGGAAGTCAGTTCGTCAGAGGGTTCGGTGGAATCGGAGGTCAGTATTTTCCCAATCAAATAATGAGTGCTGGTATAATAAATTACATCCAAAAAGTTTTTGAACCAAAAATGAACTGAATTAATATTTCTCTCAGCATTACTGTGATTTATTGCTATTATATATTTAATTATGGTGAATGTCTTAACATAAAAATTATCAATGATATTAATGAATATGTTCTCTTCTCTTTTTCTTTTGTGCCGCTCACATGGGATGGGTCTGTTGGGACACTGGGTGTTGATATTGCGCTTCTTTCCTGGATTTAATGATTTTAATATAATACTAACACTGCATGTCTTCATCTTTTTTTCAAATCTTCCAATTAATGTTTCGGCTATGGTGTATCCGGAATTTTAATTACCCCACTCCCGTTTCTACATTGTACCCTAATCTTCTAATTCCCCTAATCCCTAACACAATTAATTGAATACTCCCGTATTTCTCATATGTGTAATTGTAACCCTTAAAAAAAATGGTGATACTGATCATTTTTTAAAAATCGTGTTGCCATGCCTTCAACATACTTAATTTATCTATAATGAAACAATTTGTTTATTTTTATTTTTTCTATCCAAAATAATAAATCTAATTAATTTAAATGAACCATCCTAATTGTTCCATTTTGTGTACTGTTGTAATTTTTGGCAATATCGCTCGTGATAATCCTTCATTGTCCTTCCGGTGGTATGGACTTTGGCTGTTTAGGAATTCTACGGTACAAAGTTGACTTCCAATCCCTACAGCTGGATGAGCCTTTGGACGACGTGGACTTGGACGATTACTAAATGCCCTTAATTAGATTTTTTTGACACATCTCGGCCTTTAAATATTATACATATTTTATGTTATTTTTTATATAAGCGTATACCTTGCTCAATGACACTCCAGTCCATTTTTTAAAAGTACTATTAGCAATACTTGACGTTAGCTTTATTACATTTCATTGCATTTTATGTGATCTTTAAGACCTTTGAGATTTACAATTTGCATTCACTACATTCTTTACTAGATATTACCAAATGACAGTCCCACATGTCAACACTTTCTTGATGCGCACACACAGAGAGAGTGTACGTGCTGTGCGTAACTTTAGTGTTAGAGACTGACATACAAGACAAATATGTATTTCAAATAATAGTATTTTTATTTAAACAATTTGTCTTTAACCCTATATCGGATACAGATTTAATTTGATACTGACCTCGACGGGACGTGAACCAAAAGCCATTTGATCACAAGGATAAATTCCTGGTCACCGACAATACATTTATTCATTAGGGAAAAAATAATGTTGAAATTCTTGCCATACTGTTTTGAATTCGCATTTTTTTTATACTGATTTTTAAATCTAAAATAACAGTTTATAGTAGAATGGATAATAAATGGATAGTTTTATATTGACGGAAAGGCAAAGGATGTAACTATTTAGCCCACACAAAACGTGTATTAAATTGTATACATTGTCCTACGTCCTTTTGCCTTTCTCCAGTCGATGTATTATATATATAAATAGTTATTAACACGTTTTGTGTGAGCTATAAACAATATTTTTTTGGTGTGGGTTAAGTCCTTTCCACTGTCGATATGGTACACATTAAAAAATCAGTAGTCAATCATGACTTATAACAGTAAGTTGAAAAACAAAAATGTTGTTTTTTGATGTAATGATAAAATATCAGTTTTTCACAAGCAATTATATTGTCTGAGCAACGATATGGAAAAGAAAATTCAATTTTTTTACATTTGTAAGAACTTTGTAGTGCATGAATTAGTTTCATGAGTATGATGTGCAATGTTTTTTGCGTAAACAAAGTGAAACCCTTTCGGCACATCAGTAGGTGCCGACTGCTAGATAAGACTAACAGAGCACAGTATTGAAACGCATTCCGTAACTAGTTTCACAATTCATATCATTTTTGAAAGACAAAAGTATCTGTTTTCTTATTATTGCTCTCAATTTGACAGCTTTTCTATCGGGTGTTGTTGAGCTTGGTATACAAACATGTATTTCAGTTTTATATAGTTTAAAAGCAGCCAAAGGAATTTTCCTCCGATGATTTTTGAATGTTTATGATTAAGATTACGGGTCGATTTATAAAAAGAAAAAGAAAATATGCGTGAATTTCAATACCACGGCGGCCTGTCTGCGTTTTTTACACAGTGTTTAATTAATGTTCTCTGTGTTGTCAGTTTTCATTATCTTTGTGCTATTATCACAAACAATACGTCTTCACTCACGTTTGATCTATCACATTTGTAACGCTTTCAAATTATTATTTTTCCGCTGAATAACGAACAACTATAAATATTGTTTAAATGTCGGCGTTGTGCAAATTCAGTGAATCGTGCTCTTCGGTTTGTTCGTGTGCGCTCGGAATGGTCCTAGAACTTTTTGTACCTTTTCTACATCCGTGAATATAAAAACAAATTACTTTGAACAGACTGAAATGTGAAATTAGATTTAAGGCGTCGCGTTTGAAACGGTAGTGTCTGTTGTATTGCTGTCGTGTTTTTATCCGTGAACAATATTCTTCCGATGCTTATGCGAACCCGAAGAACGCTCCTAAAATTTGGACAACATCGCTCTTGCCTCTTAGATGTTTCCTGCGTGTTTAAGTTTAGTTTGTTTTCCGAGTGATCGTTAACAATGCCAACGGCAACGTAATTTTCTATAACTTATCGTGTGCAATAATGATAGCGTTCAAGTTTCCTGCAAAGTTCTATTACGCCAATTGTGCTAAGGTATAATTTAGTGTGCATATCTTTGTCAGTGCTGTTGATTTTTGTGATTATTTTTACTGCCAGCCGAGCTTTGTCAGATCTACTCCAAATGTAAATGCAATCCTGTGATAAGGGAAACCAATTTTGCCATAAGAACTAGGTGAACAAGTACAGTTAATTATATAATATGATGTCGGTGCGAAGACGGTGGTATATCAATATTTTGTTTGCCCGCTTTCCCACCCTACTCGTATTGCTCAACAGGTTTAATTATATAGTCATACGTTACTTATTAATTTATTTTTATAATAATTTATTATAAGACGAGAAACAGTTCGATTTTAAAATGACCTGACGAGTTGAAGAAATTGCGACTGATAGTTACATTGTATCGCTTTTTTATATTTTGACGGGCTGCGACTATGGGAAACGGCTTGGTTGGGGTCTCAGCAAACATTTGTCTGTCTACATTTTTCTTCACACTCCGTTGGGCTATAATTCTTTCTCGGTGTTTTGTTTTATTATCTGCCACGTGTAGGACATCCAGTATACGAGCCGAGGGTCAATTATGAACACTTGCACAAGATAATTAACTTTCCTTGTAATATTATTGTTTAAAAAATCTAAAGTATCAAAATTTCTTCTTGTTTCCTTACCTAGAATTATCACTAAATTCTGTTTCTCACAAAGTAGTGGAAAGTTATTACATCTATTCAATCTAAACATTCTGGAAAGATTCAGTCTATTATAATGCGTGTCTCAACGATTTAGGAGACCTAAAATATAAGATAATTTCAAAGGTTAGTAGTAGATCAAAAGTTGATCGCTAACATATAGAAGACTGACTGTTTTTTCAATTACCTTTGTAGCCAAATAAAAATAGACTCGATAAAGTGATTTCTTAGCTTTGGCAATACTGGTAGAATGATAACAAATAACGTAATAGTAAAATTCTGTAAATGTTGATTTGCTTTTACATGTTTTTCTTAAAATATTTTATAGAATTTACAATGTAAAAACTAAATATACGGGCGAAATAGATTAAAGCAAAGAAAAATAATGTTTCTGTTTTCATATTGGGTGTCCTCCACTTTTGGAAACGAATTAGGTGAAAATAAAATGTGTACTGCCGATATTTATCAATTATATTATGCTGTAAAATAATACGAATTAAATTTTATTAAAAACATTGCAAAAAGGTGTGTTTTTTTTCATTTTTGTCAATTTTGTTCAGTCAATTTTGGCTGAATAGTTTTTTAATCGCTGGAAATATTTCTCCACAACGTTTTCCAGTAAGTACTTATTTTCTGTTTGATATTCATCAAATTCTTTTTTGTGTTAATGTCCACAATTAGTGTTTGAAAAAATTATTTTCATTTTGCAATTTATTCGATTGAGTTTTTTTGTGCAGTAAAATAGAACAGTCCATCATCTAATTATTTATCCACCACACATTTTAACTTTTGTCAGCCATTATTTCGAATCTCATTACCCATGTCTATAGGGTATATCATGAGCATTAAATATACTGTAGAAAACTAACCAAACCTGTGAAATTTGAGAGATTGGCTCCTTGATAGCTAGAATTCTTGATGCACACAGGAAAATTAGTTAAAAAGGGAGGCGCCCGTGTTGGCAATGGCTAAAGTAGCATTGAAACAACCCCGAACGCATCCCACAAAATTTTATATTTTCACAAACTTCTTCTATTGTAACACTAACAAAGCTTCCAATGTAACTTCTTGTCATTTCATTGTATCACATGGAACACGATTTCTGAAATAGCAAATAAATTATTACACAATAATATTGTCATTAAACTACTAATATTGTCTCATTATCTCCTATCTTCGACAGGTTGTATTGTTTTGACTAATTCAAATATTTGTTTTATTGCCCTCGTGTTATTCCTCCTGCAATATGTTGAAAAATTATATTCACTCAATTTTTCCGAAATAAAGTCCTTTGTATGAAGTTTTAAAATTCACGTAGTCAATTAATGTATTTTTATAGAAAAATAAAAGAAAACCAATGATTTTTCACACACCGGTCAATTGACTGTTATAGCTTAATGGGTTTAAGATAATGACCTGTATTATAGTTTTGTATTTTCTATGCAAAAAATTCTGGTGGTTGCTTTGGTTCTCTTCCATCTTTTGTGTATGTACGTATTACTTACAACACAACATGTTATATTCCTATTGTTCTTATTTAATTATGTTACTTATTTTTCTCAATGATGGCAATATTACAGTATTTTTGTTAGTTTCACTTGGCTGCTGTATGTTTTTATATTTTGAATATAAATAAAATTGTATGCATTTCTCCCAAGCCCTTGTGGAGTAAGTCAGAGGTTGTCTTGTGTTTATTTTGCTTGAATTCCTGAATGCTTTATATCCCCATTTAATAGCTTAATGCATGTTGGTTTTTGTATTTTTTGTAATTTTATTCACTTACATACTTTTACATCACCATCCTATCCTGTCCTGGCGAAAAACATTATATTCAAAACATTAGTATTGAGTAAATTGATCATGAATACTTGTGCAAATCATATGCAATTTAACATTGTGTTATTAAAATATCAGTATAATAACCACCATCAATAGATCCTCGTAGATCTAGTTGAATTTCGATGTTTCTATTTTCACTTATAATGTATGTATTTTGCTTTTCATAATGATTTTTAAGGATATTTTTAATTTCAATGCGTATTTGTTTAGTCAGGTTCATAAAAATGAAAATTTATTTTTTACATGGCTGCAATATTATATTTCATTTTAATTGTCGTATAATTTTATTATGCTACTCATAATTTACTTATTTGAATTTTATAGGCTTGCTTCGGTACAAGGTGGACTTCCAGTCGATGCAGCTCGACGAAGAAGACATCTATGAAGTGTACGACATAGATGACTACTAAGTGAGCACTTGCGGTGCACCACAGAATCCGAGTACGCACAATGACAGTTCATATCCAAGATTCAAACCTACAGTGCATTAGGTGTTACTTATTACGCCAAATAATGTTCTGAATTACGAGAAGTGAATTTATTCACTATGGTGACACTTATTTTGTTATATATTTACTTATTCCTTTTGAGACAAATGTTTAAATCATATTTGGTATAAACACTTCAGATAATAAATGAAAAATGTTAATAAATCTTTCTATTACTGAATATAGTGCCAAATATATCCATCATTGCCGAAACTACAGTTAATTTTATTCTTGTATAGTAACAATTCGGCGCTGTGCCAATTATTTTATTGCACTTTTGAGTATCAGGTGATTAGGTGATTATGTTATTTTTGAGTATATGATATTAAAAATTGAAGAAAAGTGGATTGGTTGCTATTTAATGATAAAGGCTGAGCTTGTGAGAAATATTCACTTTACACATTGTCATAATATATTCAAGAAGGCAATAAAATATAGTGCAAATTTGTAGTAATCATTGAAAAAAAATGTGTAATGTAATCTTAGTTTAAGGTATATTTCGGAAGTGTTTTTAAAAGCTTTCAGTTCAGCTTTCTCTTATTTGCAAATATTTCTCGTATTTGATAACTCTTAATAGTCGAATTGTGATACCTTGAACAAGTGTCCTCGTATAGACTATGTGTATTTTGTTACGGATCTTGAACTGTTATAGACGTTTGCAAAGAATTGTGCCTTCTTAGTCTTAAAACAATGTTTAATAAATTGTATTTATAATTCTTGTAAAACTTGTCTTCCACATAGATTTGTTAATGATTATTGAATGTTGTGCTATCTATCGGTGTGTTGTGGTGATGACTAAAGTGGACCAAATAAAATTGACAATTCCCTGGATTGGACGAAACCCGTGCCGGGCTACGCGAACCAGCCCCAGAAGTGATGTGTAGTTAGTTCTATTTTAAAATGAAGACTGTCTTTTGTAGATAAAGAAATTAAAATCGTGCGAGAATACCAAAAACGCTCGCTTTAAAACAATCAAAGTACATATGGCGAACAGCGCTGTCATGTTTTGAATTTGATATTATTTATGAGTTTATTTTGAAGATGTATTACTTGAAATCACTCGGTTGATCGAGTTTTATTTTTGGATCTTTGAATGTTCATGCTATTGGCCAACATTCTTATCCTCACAAGTGGTAATGTCTTTATGCTTCTTATTTAGAGTTTTAACATGTGAATATCAATTTATAAAACAGGAACTTTAGAAGTATTACCGTTATGTTACACTTTATGTACAAAGTAAATTATTTCCATTTTGATGGTATTGGATTAGATTCTGAAGCTTTGTCACTGTGATGCAAAATAACTATGTTAGTATTGTCAACACTTGTCATTCATATTAGCATGCTAAAACTCTGATTGTGAAATATCTGAACTCATCTGACGGTAGACTGTTGTAACAGTTGTGTGAATACTATTCTCCGCTGTGTTTATCATCATTTAAGCAAGCTTTGTGTAAATCTTACTTTGCATAACATATCTTATTTATTCATATATAATTATAGATACAATATCAGAAATGAAGGCTGTGTAGTGGATTCAGTTTAGTGTTTGCAAAAGTGTTTAATGTGAATTAATTACTTTTCCCAGCTCCGCTAAATTGGTTCTATTTATACTAGTTGATGGTTCTATTTATACTAGTTGTGGATACACAGATCGGAAGAAACGAGATATTAATTATATATTGCAACGATGATTCCATAGTTCACACAAAAGTGTTAAATATTATTCTGATTTTTCAAGGCATAGTTCCATTGAACACATTCATTTATTATCTATTAATATTATTGTAAATTTACTGTGAATATATAGCATCCGTCTCTGTTGTATGATATGCTCAGCTTTTCAAAGTTTATATTTATATCAAGTGCATTGATATGGTTAGAAATAGCGAACTTGAAAAACACCTTTCCAGTTAAATGCTTCAATGTTTCTAAAATATATGTTACTGTTATATTAAACAAAGTATATTCAACATTGAGAGAGTATTACTTTTGTCTTTGAAACTATTACAAAATAAAAAGCTAGTTAATGGTATTACCATTATTTAAAACTTTTTTGTTTTTTTTTTGCATATTTTCTAACACTATGCCCTTGGACTAGAATGAGATTTGAACTGAGCACTCCTAGAGAATTATTTATTTAACTAATATTCAATGATGCTTCAAAAATAGAAATCTTGATAATATTTTACGGATGGCAAAATTTGTTCATTATTTTGATGATTCATAGATATGATTTATTTTTATATTTGATATCTATGATCGTATTTTTTTGTTGTGATGTTTTTATAACATACTTAAAATCAGAAATTATGAATCTTTTATGTATTTGGTTTATGAGAAATAATTACATTTTGGATATTTTGTGATAAGTTTTATTTCTTTGGATTTTTTTTTGGTGAGCTGTTATCTATTTTCACAGTGTTAATTTGAACATCAAGATTCCTGACGAATATACATATCTCGGGCTATATAAATTAATCTCTTAAAAGAACTTGAATTTTGACCATCAACTGCCAAGTGTCGCAGTACTTTTCTAAACTACTCGTGTTTGAAAATGGACATCTGTGTGTGGTAAGGAAGAGGCGTTAAGTTTTATAAATGGATAAATGAGTTTAATATGCCAAGATACTAACAAATTATGGTTAGGTTGATTTTTTTTCGAGACCCCATAAAAAAAAAAACATTTGATGTTTGGTGAATGACTGGTGCTGGAACTGTAAAAACGTAATGACAGATGCGAAAATGATATACCAGTGTTCTACTGTATGCGTGAAGGAGACAAGGGATCAGTGGAATGAACGCTGCTGAATTAGTAAATTGTATGTTGAATTGTCACATTGTTTAGGAAGCTCCAAACTCGTAAATCTTGTTTTTTCTCCTGAAAAGTACTGATTTTAGACTAAAGACCTTTGCGGACGGGTATTGTGTTCTCACTTCCTCGTGGAGCAAAATTAAATACGTAGTGTTATAAGCAGGGCTGCAGAATCGCGTTGGCTGGAGTCAGGGTTGTAAAAAACGAGCGACTCCGACTACTTCTGCTATAAAGTGCATTTCTGGGTGTGTTAATGTTCTTGTTTCATTTTTGTTTATGCCTATAATATTTTGTCCTGCAAGTCGTCCTTTTTTTAATTTTTTGACTCCGTACCCTTGGTTATAAACACGCTGTTGGGAATGCCCATCTGAGTAAAAAGGTTGCCGACTGCTGTTGCGTTAAGTTATCCTAATAATTTAGTAGTATGAGAAGCTTAGTTAGAGATATCTGACTCAGTTAATAATCTTATATATATAAGCGCAGAGCTCTTTGTAGACGTGTCATTATTATCACATGTAGGTATGAAATTTTCACATGACGTAAGCGTTTACGGTATATTTAAAATAAAATGTTATGCAATGCACACAAAGTTACGACATACTAGCTATTGTAGATATTCAGCATTTTAATGCCGTCATCTATGACGGGTACGATTATATTAGTACCTATAATAGTTCAAATCATCCAAGAATCCTATTTACAAATTCCAGTTAGAAAAATCGCGGTGAAAAACGAAAGATTCTCTTACAATCTTGATGTCGATGTCAATGGCAACGGTTACGGATGTCTCGGGTTCAATTCCTAATGCGGAGTGTTTGTGATGTCTAAAACTCCCTCCCACCCACCAGATCATCACAGGGCGTAGCGAGAGCGATTAGCTAACTACTAGTCTTGTCTTAGCCCTATCCTTCTTTCCCTACTCTCTTCGAAAAAAGAGAGGTTGAGCAACTGAGTAACAAGCAGTTCTCATAGAAAACTTCTGTTGAGATACCTCCATTAGAAGGCCATATGCTCCATGTTGAGAGCGGATGTGGTAAAAAAATATATTTTTTGACACTTACACATTATTTATTGCGATTAGCTAACCACTAGTTCTGTCCTAGCCCTATCCCTACTCTCTTCGAAAACAGAGAGGTTGAGCAACTGAGTAACAAGCAGTTCTCGTAGAAAATTTCTGTTAAGATACCTCCATTATGAGAACATTTCCTCCACATTGGAAGCGGACATGGGAAAAAAAAACTTGTATCAGGAGTGGCTGGTTGATATAATTAACAAACTTGTTCAGAAATATTTATATTAAAACAAATGATCAGTTATATAAATATCATAATTCAATAGAAACTTATTCATCAGCGTTAGTTATATATTAGTATGACTAAGGTTTTTAATGTATATGTTAGTTTTGAAAAATGTTGGGATATCATAATTTTGTAAAATTAGAGTTTTTACTAATGTCTTTTTATATAACTAAATTTAATAAACAAAGGTTATGTTTATTAATGATTTAGTCTTCGATAAACATTGTACCTATATGTGTTTATATTTACAATTAAAGTGATGCGAGGCCCGAAAAAAACTGGGTTTGTAACGGGAAAACGAAAAAACGGAAAAAACAATCATAATGTTGATGATAACTGTATATCATTTTTAGGATTCGGTAACACTTATTTAGGCAGGATTTATTGGTTTTATTGGAGATGGCAATTCGTGTAGTGAGCTCGCAATCCGATTAGGGATAGCTGTAGTAACCTTTAACTCAATGCGGAAAGTCTGGGACTCACGTTTGTACTTGGTCAGAGCCAAGTGCCACTTATTGAACGCAAGCATTCTGATGGTATTGCTTTACGGTTGCGAGTCATGGCACATCACCAAGGCACAGGGTAACCGTATACTGTGCTTTGAAAACAGATGCTTGCGGTACTAAGGGTACGATAGTGTGATTTTGTCAGGAACTTGGAGGTAAGAGAGCGGGCGGACCAGCCTCTTAGTTACAAAATAAAAAAGCGATAATCTACCTGGCTTGGACACGTGCTGCGGATGCCCCAAGGGAGCCTGAATCCTGCCTGTCTTCTGCCAGCCAGATGGATTCCTTCGCCCTGGAAGGCCGCTGATGACCATCCATACGATGAATTCGGCGGAGCTACGAAACGCTGGGATGTCCTGAGAGGAAGCAAAGAGACTGGCGGGGCATAGAGAAGCTTGGAGGAACCGCGTGATGGCCAAATGCTCCGAATAGGGAGCGGAGATGGTTAAAAAAAACACTCACTTTAAAAGCGGGGCATTTTTTACGTATGCCAACATTCTATCCACAAATTAAACGTACCGTCAACTGGGATTATTTCGCCTACCAATTATAATGCCACCTAATGAAAAAAAATTTGTACATATTACCTTAACTTATTAAAATACTCAAATTTTTCGTAAGTTATTGTTAAACTCGGCGAGATACACATAATTATATGTCAACATGTCGAAACAAATGACAAACATCATAATTAACAGGTAATTCCCAATTTTCTGGGTTTTTCAAAATTTCCAAGTTTTTTGTAGCATTTGTTTGACTAGATGCTGATCATGTATTATTATAATGTTAACCGGCTGAATAATAAATTACATTATACATTTTATTACGAAGGGTTATTTGACATTTGACCAGCAGGCGCGGCTCGTGACCAACTTCGTGGCGGTCGCCCTGCTCTTCTCGGTCTCATAAAGAGCACTTCGATGTACTCTCGAAAACCCTAAAAAACAGTGCATTGAACTGTGTATTATTTTCCTGGAATGACCTTTGGTGCCAATTATTATTCGCGACAGTCGCTTGTGCCGGGGAAGTGTAAGAAAACTACGTGACTTCTTAAATTGTGCGGCATATGCCCTTGTGATGATTACAGTCAGCCCGGCGATATTAAGTTCATTCATGAATTCTATCTGACATTATGCAGGCTATCATATAAGTAATAATTGTGAGCCTTCGTTGTAATAATAACCTTACTTAAATTGTATGAGTAGCTGTTGAAACCCGGGATAGTTCAAGTTGATTGTTATGTTTTGTCTTGTGAATATTGCCGATATTGATATCAACACTACTCTCGTGTAAGCGACATATGAACTGGGAGATTAAAGTTCAATTTAGATCGTAATTAATAATGTGATTAGGACTACTTCGCCTTTTCATCATTTTGATGACGTTTTGTGGTTGCTGTTGACATTACGATCAAAGATGGGCCAAACCAGCAGCAGCTCCACTCCAAGTAAGCACACAACCTATGTTATTACTGATGCTAAAAAATATCTATGACTCTTCGAAGGTTAAAACCATGGTAATAAAATATAGAGGTAGTAAATTATGCATCATGGGTGTCAGAATGAGAGGCACTTTATGGGATCTAGCATCATTAATAAATCGAAATCGAACATACCACCAAATTGATTTTGTTTAATATATTGTATCACGACAGCGTTTAATAAATTACAATAGAGGACAATTTACATTTAAAAAAAATATTGTAAAGCAAGCTTGGCATTTAATATTTCAATATAGTTTTTATGTGCATCATTGTGAATATTATTTTAATATAAACTCATCTTCTGTGCAGTTCTATTGACTTCTGTTTTGATTGCGATGCTGGTACACTCGTTAAGAAACAGTAGTAGTTGCTAAATGTTTGCATTCTGGGTTGAATTAATGTCAGATCTTAGAATACTTGGCATCAAGTAAATACGATTTTTCATGATAATTCTGCTACGATTTTCAGAACACAACTTATATGTATTGTAAGTGTTAAACTACTTTCTAGATTGCATGAGTAAATATTTAGAATGTTAATTTGTTTTGCAGGTAAGAAGTTCTCCAGTCTTTAAATTTATCCAATAAAACTTGATATGAATCCTGTGATCCCTAGTTAAGATATTGAATATTTAATGGCTCTTGATATTTCCCTCAAAATATGATGTTCGGTGAGTTAAAATTTGATGTTAACAAGACATAATTTCTTATAAAATCAGCATTCAATTTACTGTTTTTAAAAATGTCAGATGACTTATCAATCACTTTATTGTGTTTTCACAAAATTAAATAACGTTTTCAGCATAAGTATGTCAAAGTCACCAAAAAAAATATTATTTTACCAATAAGTTTTTTTCACAAAAAACATCTACTGAAGGTACAAGTTGGTCAGAAATAGGGTTTGAATAGAATACAATTCCCATTAATATTTAATCTTTGAAGACCAACTTGAAATAATTTGGGGGAATGTTTAAAGAATGGATATTTGTCATGGTTATTAACATCACCATAAATTGTGTACCACAAATTCAATTTATATATCGATGTACTAATAATGTTATAAACCCGTATCTGATATTTTGTCAAAAATGACTTTATAAACCGTATCTCGTTAATTTTAATGAATTACAAGTACATACCCTAACATACTATCCATTTAATACTTAGAAGAAAAAAAAGTCCAATATACATATTAACGTAAATATTCAGTTTTTTTGACGTAATGTAAAATTTGTGAAAAGTCACTTACGAGATTATAACAATCGATATATATTTTTAGTGATGAAAATATATGTATAGTTTAAAAAATATAATAATAATTATAGTGACTAATGTAATGGCATGTTTTTTAGGTGTAGTAATAAATCGATTCTGCGTGTGGCTGTAATCGCTCTGGTGATATGTCTAAAGTGTTTATTGTGACTATAGTTGCAAGTGCCACTAAAAGGTTAAAGGTGTTATGAAAAATGAGCATTAATTAATGCTATGAGAGTCTCTGGTCAGAAAAAAGTTAGATATGTTCTTTTTACCATGGTGCATGGTCTCAGCTAGAATAACGTTTATCCGGTTTCACTTTTGTCATCTTGTTAAAAATATACTTTTTGTAACATTTTTTTTAACAATCAGACCCATTTGATGATGAAACGGCTTTGAAACATTGGATAATTACCATCAACCACAACTTGGTGTCTACTTAATATAGTATTCATACAGATAATAACCATGAACCCCTAAGAACCTAATGTGATTCACTTTTATCCCAGGAGCGGTAATAAATAATAATAGTAAACAGACTATCCGCTATCATTGCATTTCATATGATATCTTAAATTTGCTGTGCTGTGAGATAAAACAGGCTTAAAAATATTTTTGTGTTAGTAAAATTCTCTCCCACCAATCCGATCCTAAAAATCGAGGCGTATTGAGAGCGACTAGCTAACCACTAGTTCTGTTCTAGTCATATCCTTCTATCCCTGCTCAAACTCCTTTCGAAAAAGAGAGGTTGAGTAACATGCAGTTCTCGTAGAAAACTCAGTTGAGATATCTCCATTGGTAGGCCATATGCTCCACATTGGGAGTGGACATAGTAAAAAACTAAAAAATTTACTCAGTTTTAATCACATTCATCTAGGCTGAAAATTGTTAAATAGTATTTTTGCATGGATTAAAAGTGAAAACTGCATACCAGAAATGATTAAATATGCCTAAAGTCAATCAAATTGTTAAAGTTTTCTTCCAGTATTAGTAAAGTATTCACAATAAATTATGATGGAAATATATTTCAGATTCTGATATATATAAGATAAGAATTACGAATGAAAGAAATTATAGTTTTGCTATAGGGATTGTTTCACTAAGCAACATGTATGTTTACTTAGTTTTAAACATGCTATTTATGAGTGCTGTGTTTATCCATTTCACTTTGACAGGTACTTTTATAGAATGGCATATACAATCACATCATTTGTACAATGCCAGTCGGTTTAAATTGGCTTTGCCTTCACCGCTTCAAGTGTGGTGTAAATATCATTTGGTTTCGCACCATGAGCATATCTGATTCGATGTGTTTAGTCATTCGAGCAGTGAGATATGTCTGCAACACAATCATACATTGTTAACCATTCCAGGAGTAATCATTCTTATGAAATAATATACATACTGGAATTCTTTGTTGTAAATACTATTTCGGTTTTGGTTGTGAATGTCATTGCAATGTTTAATCGTATTATTTCTTTGGTTAATACATTTGTAAATCATCGTTGCCAACTGGTTCTCCTTAGTGCTTCACTATGAATTTCAAGGTTTAAATCTCTAGCAAGAAATTTGCACAATTAAATTCTGCACGTATTATTGTGTAGTAAGCTATTTTTTTTTACTGAAATTAGGTTTATTAAATACATGGAATAGCTATAGCGGTACTACATAGGCAAAATAATACAGCGGAACCCCCAATAACGCTACCCCGAATTACGCGCTGAATAGAAATATTCACCGCAAATCCCTCAACTGCTTGGTCGCATTTCATTGTTGTTGCTGTACACACAGTAGCTTAATATTTCGTCCATATATATTTGTTTTCATTTATTCTTAGTTTTGGCAGTTTTGCATTTTTCGCGAAAAAAAAACGTAAGCCTTAATTTTGTACGAGATTCATTCCCCCACTTACGCTACTCCCAAGAACACGGTCCCGAGTTCCGCATAAATGGGGGTTTAATGTATATGGATAACAGTCGATCTAGGAAAGAAATTACTCGGTATTTCAAGTAATGTGTACACTGTTGGAGATTTAAAATATATGTATAGTACAAATTATAAATTAAATGAACCATTTACTTATAGGTGATCTATGGATGAAATAACATGTTAAATTTTTTTTATTATTTTAAAATTTGTTCTGACGATGGTGTGATACCGAAATAACTATCAACTATTTTTACCCGTTGCATCGCCTATATCATTGTCATGTGATCTGTGAGTGAGCGGTTATATTGTAGACAACAAGTATGACACCGCATTTCCGAACCATTTTTATTGTCACTGACGTTCACGAGATGTCACTGTTGTATCATAATATGTAACTGTTGGATAATATTTTTTTTCATCTCTAAATAAATCCAGCAAACCAACATCCAATTAATATATTAATTTGGATTAGAAAAAAAATCTTATTAATTTCGACATCGTTTATTATTTAAAATATTTTTTTGGCTTCGACTTTGCTGACTAAAAAATATTAAAAAAAACATTATAAGTATGTATAATATTTTTTAAATTTAATATTATATCTGTGCAATGGAAAGGCTTCATAAAAGGGATTTTTTCATTTGATCGGTTTCTTTATTTTAATATGCGTAAAAATCACATTTGTTTTTTACCAGATTTTAGAATTTGCTATAATGCGCAAAGAAGTTGAGCATTATTGTTGTATTATTATTAACTATTATTTCCTTGAGGCAAAAGCGGGACGCAACGGATCGGCTTCTGGAGGGTAGGAGGCAATGAAATAAATTATGCATCTGGTAATTGATACAGAATTAAAAACGATTTTTCTTATATTTCCTTAGATAACCAGTTTTTATTTTGCAAAATCTTTTTTTGTAAATACGATAGGATATTCTCCGAATTTAGAATGTAATCCTTTATTCCTAGACCCACTATAAACATTTTAAAACTCGTTCTTATTCAATGCATGTATCTGACGGTACTGCTTTACGGTTGTGAGTCATGGCGCCTTACCAAAACACAAGAACATCATATATCGTGCTTCGAAAACAAATGCTTGTAGGGAAAACTTTGGTACGGTGGTTGGGCATTGTCAGGAAGATAGTTCTGGCTTGGACTGCTTGTTTAGAGGACTTTGAACTCTGCCTGTCCCTCCTTCCAAAATTATTCCGTTACCCTGGAACGCTGCTGATGACCATCCATATGGTAAAATAGTGATAAAGCCAAAAATATCATTAGTAATTTAGTTCGGAAACGGGTATTATCGGACATTTTTAAATTAGTGTTTATTTTGTAGAATTCATTTGCAGGTGGAGTGCATTTCAAAGATTCATAACGCAACTCACCAAGTAATGTTTTCGATGAAAACAGTTTTTCCTCTCTCCTGAACGATTTCAATTTTGAGGGTTACATCAATTGGCCAAAACATCGTCGATATCAATTTATTGAGCTCTACAAGAATTTTCATATGGCTGCCGATAATGTGTCACAATTGTGTTGAATTCAATACATGCAATTTTGTATCCTATCTGAAAGTACGAGAGGAAGAATTTTCTTCGTTTTGGCTTATTTCTCTTACTTACCTAAAATATAAGTATAACTGTGCAATGACTAGCAGTAGATGTATGTTTAGTACGTCCTGATGCAATCACCAATTTACACGTTATATGGAATACACCACTGCCCTCTATGATGGCTACTGACAATATAATTTGTGATGACCTTGGGTACTTTTTGATGAATCAAAATGTTAATCATTTGGTACGCATGTTTTGACAATCTATGGTTGTTTGTTTTCCATTTGAATCCCCTTCCGTTTGTTTGTTAGAGGTAATATTGTTTCAAGGTAGAGTCCGCTTTATCCCTTGAAATATATTGTAATGATATTTTGTTGTGCGTTGAAAGGTCGCCAACCCCTGACCCAGTATTAACTATAGCATTGGCGTCCCTGTGCCTTTTCTTGGAACACACATCCCATTTCACAGCAAAACTGGAAGAATCCATGATAGTATTTCTTACTCTCGGCATTTTCTCAACAATGAAACATTAACTTCACTGTGATTTTTAAACATTGTAATTTTTTTATTATTTCTATTCATATCAATATTGTTAATCGGAGCAACCAATCAAATTTTGTATTTTTTTACTAAGGCAGAATTGAATGCTTATGTTTTATAGGTAGGGATTAGGGCTTCCAATCCCGGGATCCCGGTCAATCAGTGAAACCTAGGTGATCCTAGGATTTTCTAAATATAAATACCGGGATTCATTGTAAATGTTAAAAAATTAACTCATATTTCAAATTAAATATTTTCTGATGAACTACAACGTTTACGTCGGTTTTCGTATGTACATACTTTTTTATAATACGTCCTTCTCGTATTACGTAATTTTATTGTGACAACAATTTATTTTGTATTATTTTATAAAAATCAATTTCAACTTTTGAATTATCAATGAATTAAAAAAAACAATTCCCATGCCCCAAAAAATATAATATCACAAATTCATTTTAATTAAGATTACACAAATTCACATTTTAAAACATGACATTACGCTTCTGGGAACACAAAAATGGTCCGGGACTGGATGCCCTATCCTGAATGTACTGTTTGCGGTAAGTTTGTTTTTACTCATGATCGCCGTATAGTGGTTTCGTCGTTTTAGAATTGAAAGGACCAAGTCGGTTAAGTGATTTAGCTTAATGATGAAAAGCATATTTATCACGGCACACCTAACCACTCATTAATATTTCGCGGCACACCCCAAGCCAAAATATAGAAAATTCATGAACAAAATTTACAATTTGTTTTTATTTGGTGAATTTAAAATAGTATAGTAGTAATTGATTTGTTTTAAAAAAAATGAGAATTTTAGACTCTTGATTAGATAATGTGTATTATTTTCATACATTCGTTAATTAAAAATTCCACTGGGAAATTTTTCGCCATCAATGCTTTCAAATATGGGCAACAGTGTATAATTTATACTGTAGAATTTTTTGTTTTACACACGAGACAAGCCCCATTTTATTCCCCAACATTGCAGTTGCACTATCGCTGCAAATGCTGATACAATTATTCCATTAATATTAAAATAATACTATATTTATTTAATTGAGAACAATTATATCGGAGATCTTAGTAACCGAAAAGCTTTAATTTTTTCTCATTTTGGAGGCACTGTTCCGTGGCACACCTGGAATCATCTCGCGGAGCATTGGGTTACACGATCAATGTTTTGAATCACCGTGTGACAACTTTCAAATAATGCCTTTTCGATCAATTTGGAATGAGCGGGATTGGGAGGTTGTACAAAATGTGACAAACATTTAACTGTTTTTCCATGAATAAAATTTATCGTTCATGTCATCTACGATTGTTCCAGGTATTAAAGAATTTGAACAAAATAATTTAACAATCCTACTTCATAAAATATTTTGTGAAGTGGTATGACAATTAATTGACAAAAAGGGCCACAAATACTTTAAAACAGTGTGAAATCATTTATAGATGATATCTAGTGATAAAAAATTGTTAATCGCTTAAGTTATAATTCTTTCATCAAAAAAAATAAAAACAACTAAAGCTATTGAATATGGCAATACTTTCAAATTCAAATGAATCCCTCCGGTACGTTACGGTATTTCTGTGCCAATAATGATGCCAATGGTAAAAACCCCTCTGGCATAGTATTTCTTCCACGCAACTGACCAAATAACATGAGGTAAAACAACGTAACGAAGTTACATGGGCATGAGAACTAAGATCGTGATATAACCCGCTAAGTCGCCGCACTTTTCCCACGACCTCCAGTACTCTCTTGTTACTCTGGTCTTAGGCTACAGTCCCACTCTCTCTCTGAATCTAGTACTCCACTGTTCAACTCGGAGAGGATGCAAACAGTTTATTGCCTTAATTATTGTATTAATTATGGCTGTATTATTTTATTAATTACCTGAACTTTCATTGGAAACTGACGCAAGATTATACTTCAGTATTAAACCTTTAAAAACCAACCTAAAAAACTTGGCATATCGCCCAGAGCCAGGGCTGCCAGAAGATGCCTGAACGATTTTTCCGTAGCAAATTCGTCTAAATGTGGAAAAATATTCGCAAGTGCTAGGGCTGCCACAACCATTTATGCATTTCATAGTAAAATTTCACAAACATACTTGTTTAATCATGTTGTTTTACTATATCCGCTGCCAATGTGGAGCATGTGAATTCCTAATGGAGTTTATCTCAACAATATTTTTTCTAAGAGAACTCTCCTTTTCGATGAGAGTAAGGGTAATAGAATAGGGCTTATCCCTAATAAGCTAAGTTAGCCAGTCGATCTCACTCGTCCCATTTTTAGGGTCGTATAGGTGGGAGGAAATTTTTGACATCCATATCTAAAAAGAAATCCTTAAGAAGCGAAACGCATTACAGTAGTAACAAAACCCGTAGAATAACTAAGTTATCAATTTTAATTTAATTTTAAAAATGAATTTCCACAAAGTTACCGTCGAAAATATCAAAATATAGAAATTTGAAATATTATGTAACGACAACGAATTTAGCGACAGTATTTGGTGAATTTCCGCGTAGAAAAAGAGTATCAAATTGTAAAGCATATTCACAATTGAAAATTATTATAAGTGGATGTCGAATTATAGTGCTTTTAGGTTCGCTCTACTGCCCAAGGTTTTTAACCTCTCGCCTGACGCAAGAAGATGAACACAGAGCATTCCAATTCTAATGTCGATAGATTGTCTTCGCCATAAGGCTGGCCGATTTGTGAAAATGATTTTGTTCAGAAATACCTGCAATTAATTTGTTTGTCGCGCGATATGGCTCTCTGATACGCAAACCTACTTAATCGAGTATATTATCGCCATACTGTCACGCTGCGTGATTACTATACGATAATACATTAGAACGAGATATCATAAAAGCGATAAAACTGTACAAAATTTATGCTACTTCATACATTCCCTTTAATTTTTCATGGAGACTTTTTAAACACGGTTGGCATCATTGCTAGATTGGCTAGAAGCAATTTTATTTGAAAAGGTTAGAGCGAAACCGATCCTGATCATTTCATAAAATTGTTGAATGTGTTAATTCTTGCTGCATTAAAGGTATTATATTTTTTAAAATCAAGTAAATTTTTTTTGTGACTTCACAATCTTATGAAATGACCAGGACCGATTTCGCTAATCACCAAAATTTGCATCCATAAAATCGATCAATTTTATTGGTATTGTAATGCAGGTAGAATGTTTACTAATTATAAGCAGGTATATTCTGAAGAAAATGTAATTTAATTTAAATATTAGCATTATTTATACAATCAGTTTCGCTAGAATGCTTACAACGACTGTTGATCTAAATTCATGACTGTAGGTAAATGGTATTATAAGTAATATTGAAAAACCACTAAAATAAATTATTTTCAAAAAATCAATGTAAACATATTGGTTAAAATGTAAGAATTACATATTTATATTTCGTATTCATTTTCAAAGTGAATTTTATGGTAAGCCTACGTAGATAATTGTATTCTTACATTGATGTGACTTTTTAACATCTGCATATAAAGAGGGTTCGCCACCTTCCACACTAATTTTGGTACACAGTGATAAATTAATCAACACATTTAAAAGGCCATAAATCGAAAAAAGCAGCAAAATGGTTTATTTGGCAATGAAGCGAATTTACTTGCAAAGTGTATGCCCGTGGACGATCTCTACGATAACATTGATAACAATAAAGTCCCCGATATAACGGAGACATGTGTATGCATGCCGTTATAACTTGTTTTCACTGCACTAATTATGCATTACATAAAGAAAAAGTCTGTGGGCTAATAATAACTCGGTAGGTTATGTGTTATCTAGTTTGCTGTCTGAATACAATATGTACATTTTGGGAATTTCAGGGAACGAAAATTTTATGTATTTTTTATGTTGCTTAACTTCACAAGACCTACGAAAACAGAACGTTCTTTTTCAATACAATCCGTGATATATTATACGTTTTCAATGTGACCGAATTTTTCAAATATGAAATTGGCTTTTATTTAGTTTTAAGTTATTGCATTTTAGTCTGATTTCCGATAAATCCAAATAATGCCTACCTATGGTGGTATTGATATATTCATTGCGTTGTTTAGCAACAATCCTAAGATCGGTGTGTGCACAATCTTATTGGGTTTTTTTTATGCCAAAGGTCAAACCGGGCCCTTATTCTCTAAAATCTAAACTCTCCAATACATAATATAAATATACATACCAACAAAAATATCTGCCGTTTATTGATTCAGCAATATTTAACTGCGCTTAAAATTTTATCACAGAATAGTCTGTCTACATTTTTATAACCTTTTTAATATTTATCCGAGGCGAACGATGACTTGAATGGAGAGATAAAGGTGACATGCAAGGGATGATTAGCTGACAAACAGTCTAGGCTTGAAATGACAACTGATGAATAAGTACACACTAATGACATACCTATACAATCTATGATACATATTTAAAAAGCTTAAGACGATGTGAAAATCATTTAAGGTACTTTTCGTTATAAGCTAAAGATATAGGCGATAAAATTTATCTATTTAATTGTCAAGTGAACGCTCATAATTTCATTCTTTATTTTTTTTGTTTTTTCCATCGGAAAATTTACGGTAATCATCGACGTCCATTAAGATGTTCTATTTCATGCAATTTGTAATATCAATTTTTTCAGTAATTTCACATAAAAGAATTATGAGTTATTTGATTTTTTTTAAACGTATGAAGGATATATTTTTTTTTAATTACTGCTTGTATGTTTTAGTCTTCTCTGATTCTGACATGCAATTGACATTTCCGATGGGATCAGAAAAAGATTTGAAACCGAAAATTCAAATTTACTCATACCTAGTAATCTGTATTAAAACTTTTGATAAAATAGTCAATCTTTTATTGAACGAGGTTTTCACGTGAAATAAACATTTTGCGTTAGTTGGTTTAGCACAGTGGATTTCAATCTTTTTTGCTCAATTCCCCCATTGCTAATGTTCAGAATATAATTCCTCCCTTCCCGAGATAGTCCAACTCCATGATGTGAGAAGTACAGGTGAGCTGAATAAAACAGACTGACAGTCGCCATTTTTGTAATTGTTGACTTCATTACGTGCTTATCCAATTACAATGTACTATGTTTACAACAGTGTTTTGGTGACAATAAAAATTTGGTTCGTCAAAGTGACGTCACATATAATACAAAAACGACGATCCAGCTCACCTATACTTCTTACACCATGGTCCAACTCTAACTCAAAAGGTGTATTCCAAAAATGCATATATTGTTGGCCCAATTCCATAGGACGATAGGTCAAAAGCTAGCCATTGTATTCGGACACCGCTCTTCTACAATTGGACAAGAGTACAGCTTCTAAAATGTACAGGTTTTCTCTCTAAAGGCAGATCTTTGAATATGGAAATCAGCAAAATGAAATAATTTCTCAGTTCCATGTACATACATATCCAAGTATCGTATTGTGGAAATATATTTTTGTGAAACGTGGCTTGCCATAAAGATTAATTCTAAAACTATTGACCACCTATTTGAATAAAAAAGTAATACCAATAAGAAGTTTGGTTAAGAAAGTAAGCCATCACTTTTTACGAGTCGGTTTAGATGAGTCAAAACTTTGATCGACTATATCTCAAAACTACCAATTTCTAGTTGTATCACTATGGAACTAGGCCATCGATATGAAATATTGAAAATGTTTAATAAACGGCAGCAATTCCCCCTCTGGAACTCTCAAATTGAATAGTTCCTAATGTATTATAATATAATATATTGATATTAATACAGTGGAATCAATAGGATTTTGATACATTTGAATTTTTCCCATGTCCGCTCCCAATGTGGAGCATATGGTCTTCTAATGGAGGTATCTTAACAGAATTTTTCCATGAGAACTTTTTGTTACTCAGTTTTCGAAAAAAGAGTAGGGATTGAAGGATAAGGCTATGACAGGACTAGTGGTAAGCTAATCGCTCTCGATACGCCCTGTGAGGATGTGATGGGTGGGAGGGAGGACTCAGACTACAAACAGAAATCCATAAATTGATTGAAAGATCAATCTATGAAAACCGTCCGCAGCGGGAATTGAACCCGAGGTATACCTATAGTGTGATTTGCTTGTGTTTGTACAAAATGGCTGTTGTTAAAGGGTTATAAATAATTGCACTTTGTGTTAGGTAGTATTCACTTGGTACACTTGAACTTTTATTTCGATAGTTTGCAATTTGTATAAGATAGTATTAACTTAGTACACTCAAACTTTGATTTTAATAATTTTCACTTCGAAACAGATTCTTTTAACAAAGTACCACAGACTAATTTTGATAGCTTGACTTTGAAACGGATTATTTTAATTTTGTATGTTATGGATATTGAAATAAATTATATTAACATATTGCATGTCCACTTAGAACTCTGTTTCTTCATAAATACCACTCCTATAATATACTAGTGAATAAATTCTAATGAGTGGAGCAAAGACAATACAGGCGGTCTAATATAGAGTTGCGACAAGTAAACTAGTCTATGGTGGAAAATCCTATGTGGCAAGTAGTAAAGAATAAGTGACATTTCATTACAGCGTTGTGAAACCATCGATTTCAAAGTGTGAGTATTTATATTGAGTGAAAACTATTTTGTCTATGTGATAATATTTTTTCGTAAGAGCAACATATTTCTTCAATGTTTAAATATATTTTATTATGTGGCATCACTTTATTTATAGTGAAATAATTTGTTTTTTGTGGAATGTATTTGTTATTAGTGAAAACTATCTTTACGAAAGTGAATATCACCTAAACAAAAGTGCATTTAATTGTAAGCCGTTGTTAAACCATTAGTACAAGCTGCTGTCAGTCTCTTTATGAATTGCTGCATAGTAATTATGTAAAAAAAATAATTTGATATATAAATGAAATGAGATACCTATCATACAATATAAAAAAATGTGCACACACAACTGCTGTGCACCTGGCGAATTCGGCGCACGCGCAGCACGCGCTCTTGACCAATCATAACGCGCTACTGCGCAAGCGAAAGGTTTGATAATGCACGGAATTCGACGTGAGAGCAAAGGAGAGGGCGATGGCCTGGTGATTTTAATAATGAACGGTTTCAAAAAAATTAAAGGTAAACTTATCTGTCAAACTTTTTCCGATTAAAAACGGGAAATCTTACACACATGTTAATCATTTCAAGCCACAATTATGTTTCATACATTTTTTTACAACATTGCTTCGGTGGATAGGTAGGATTGGTAGTACGCGGGGCATTTTTTTTATTTTTTGATACAATAAATTAAAAACCAGGCGGGTAATACCTAAACTGCAAAAGGTTTTTTATGCATGTCTCAATTTCATTTTTGTTTTCAATTATATTTGGACAATAAATTATATCTTTGTTTTAAGAAAAGTATAAATAGAGAAACAGTAGGTAATTATTAAGAACTTTGTTGTGCACTTTTCAGTAAGTACCGATAGGTGCATGTTATTATGAAGAATATTTAATCTTTCATTTTAAGAAAATGTCCTCAATCTCGTATTTCAAGCGATATAATATTGTGAACTGATAATCCTTTTTGGGGAAAAAAAATGAGGCATAGTATATAGGTATTTCAAATCCTGTATATGAACATCTCACTAGCTTATTAAAATTCATCTTATTTTTTATCTGCCTACTAAAACTAATTTACCTATGTATTTTCCAGCGGAAAAATAGCGAGACAAATGACCAAATATCCAATTTTCTGTCTACCCGTAAGCCAACTTGGTACGTTGGTATACGGATATTAAACTTCAAATAAGAATTAGCACTAGTTTTTCGCTGAAGGCGCATCTTTATTTTTTATTGACCGATTTTTTATGTAAATAATGGAAAGGTCAAATAGTCAATTTTGTACATTTGAATTTTGGCAATATTCTTAGGGTTCAACATCCACAAAAGTATTCAGTTTAATATCTCTTTGTAGTATTTTACTTTCAATACACAGATCAATTGCTTTTTTCAACAACATTATAACTGGATTGACTATAATTATGTCATAATTATTGGGCTATTTTCAATATTATTTACCTATACATAGCAACATTCAAAGCAATCGAGAAAGAATTAGTATTTCAAAAATAGAATAATTTATTCACTATGGTAGCAATTCTTTAAAAAATGTACTTTTCCACCTGGTCGTAGAATATCAACCAAGTCGAAGAGACAAGTTATTATGCAAAAGCAGGTAGAGTTTTCTTGTCTTCTGCATAAAAAAATAAGAAATCCATGATATCTTCAATTCTATGTCATGGGGGTACCTAGTAATTTTGAAAATAATTTTTGACAACTGGAGTATTGAATGGTGGTGTAGTGGTGTTGTATTTTTCGTTTATGTTAGGTGTAAGATATACACACACACATTGACAGGAGCAGCTGTTGTCATCTGGCGGCACAGCTGTTCGGCTGTATGGGACGTACTTCGATAATATTCTCAATTTCTAACAAAGAGTCTGCCGTGTTTTTGTGTTTGCCATCTTTCAAAACACGTTCAGGGCCCGGATTAAAAGCGATATTCTCCGGAACATTTTCTAGGAATTTATATTATGTAGATATTTCCAGCTGATAGATAAGTGTTCGGTGTTCCGTCGATAATATGAATGTTAAAAAAATAAAAAAGCCAAATATTTTCAAATATGAACGCCTGTATTTGTTTCAACTGCTAAATTAAACGGCCAGTAAATAGTTATACAAAATAGCCAGTAGGTATAATCATTAATTCATAAAAAATCTGACCTAACCAAGCTACAAAAACCAATGTTTTACTAGATATTTTTCACTACTTGCTTTTTACTTTGTTGTTGTTGCTTTATTGACCATTTATATATTTAATTACTACCAAATATTAATAAAGATTAATAAAATTGAATAATTTAGTTTCAAGAATATGGTTATTAAAATTATTATATTTGAAATAAAATTTTTAGACACCTGTGTCTATGATTGATAATAATCACGAATTTTAGGTTTTATTCATAATCATAAAATTTGCACATTGATGAATCGTTTATGTTAAAAAAATATATTGAGGGAAGGAAGCATTTGTCCAGCTGTCGATGGATCTACAAATGTTGATAAAACACAAGCAAAATTAAATTTTTTTTTTTCAATAATATTGAACTCATTTATCATATTTGAAGAATTCCCTCTCGCACACAGAACTTTTTGAAATAAACTGAATATGCACATAGAAAGACAAATTTCTTGATGAGTAAGGTGCTGTTTAAATTTCTGGTTTTCAGGTAAGTGTTATAATAAATTATAGAGTGCGTGTTCGCACCCACCTTCTTGACAGTATATATTATACATATGTATCCTTGTATAGGGGTCGATATAATTCATCTTTTATTTCAGCGGAGACCGAAATTGTAGTAGATATTGAAGCTACATCATTTATAGTTATTTTGGTTGGTGGATTTACTTATCAAGCTTATTGAAGACACGAAAATTTAACTGTTTTTTTTTTTTAATTTTGTCACTCGTGCTTCATTCTATCATATCTACGATAAATACACGACACAACCACCCACGAATTCGCTGCAATCTGTTGGTATGTAATCAATTTAACTCCGCCAGAATTTAGTGAATGATTCTTGCGACCATTTTTAGGATTTTAAACCATAAAAATTACTCACCCCCTACTGAGAAGCGACAATAATTAAAAAAAATACCAGATGTCGGATATTAATTGTCTCCCGCATGTGTCTATATTATTTATGCGGCATTATTTTTTCTCACAAAAACAAAACGAGTATTCTAGTGCAGTTTTTGTTGTTTCATGTAAATTATTTGATGTAGAATTTCATTAAGTTAAAAGTTAATTGCGATAAATCGGTCAAGACGTTTTTGGGTTACTCCATCTCTACTGCATAAACGATGTAAATTATTGGAGATCATCTATCTACCTATCTACAGGCGGCTTAGTCTTCAGTCTGAAGATGCTTTTCGAAGAAGCGAAACATTTGTCACACCTAGTTGTAAAACGTATGGAATAAAAGCAAATATCAATTTTAATTTTGAAAATTTTATTTCAGTGCTAACTTACAATTATTTCTGTCTCCATTAGTATCGTAAGATTTTTTACTATAGCGTAAACATTGTTTTTTATTTTTATTCCACAACCGTACTTGCAATTAAAAAACAATTGAAAATGTCTGCTTTACCTTCAACTTTCAGTATATTCACCTGTACATATTTCATTTCACAAGATTATTATTTATATGTCTAAATCTAACATTTTGGAGAGTAGCTGCATTGTCTGTAACTTGGTTTGCCAACCATACCATCCTCTTTTTCTTTGAGGCGTTGATCTTATTGTTGTGAGGTCTGTACGATAGTGTCGATGTTATCATGAGGGTGGCAACACACTGGTCGGCGATTAAAATCTCTTTTAAGTGATCATAACATTTCATATATGTATGCAATCTAAAACGGTGATTAACAATCGTGTTTTTTTAATAACCGCGATAAATTGAATTTCGGTCGAGACATGCTCTGACCGACTGGTATGTTAATTTTTTCAATTTCGTACATATTGATTTTGTACGTAAATTTGTTGTGTAGGCAAATAGTGTGGGTGACAGATCTATTATTTTCCCACCCGCAATGAGTCAGATTTTATACCTTTTATTATTATTATTATTGGTATTACTTCGTGCTTACCTCAATTTACTCGAGCCAGAAGCAAAAGCATGGGAACTGTTTGCCGGTTGCTTCTTTTTTTTTATTTTCTCTCTTTCGCACAGTACGTTAGTTGAGTGAGTGTCAATTTTGAGATTTCCTATTTCAAAATGTGCCATTTCCTTCTAACTGATTCATAATACAACAGAATGATAATACATATATACTGTGAATGTTTGAACAAACTTAGCCATCTTTCGTCAATGACCACATCGATAGAACAATAGAAGTACAGGGTAAAACACACACCAACCGAGCGAAGAATGTTCGACCTGACGTTAAAACCTTTTCAAAAAAAATTGTGATGTGTATTTTTTTCTTTGAGATGGTAATAAGCAGTTATATCGATTCATAGAATCGTATAAAACAAATTTATGAAAAATAAATATGTGGATAGAACTCCAAAATACTGGACAAAATACAAACTCCCTCATTGAACAATATATGACTCTGAAATCAACGTATATGGTAGAATGTAGCTAATACAACGTTTTCCAATCAAAAGGTCATTTTAGGCCAAAATGTCAGTTAGAACCTTTTCAAAGTAAGGTAACGATTGTAGAAAATTATTATACAAATCATTGCCAGTCCTGCAGTCGAGTGGTCACTTCTTTTGGGCGTTCGTCTTATTCTGTTCCTGTGTCCACATTCCCGAATCCCAAGTCTGAAAAATTTCAATATATATATGGATTTGTCTGTGATGTTTACATTACTTTCTACCATAGAGCGATTAGCTAAATATTAGTCATTTCGTGGTTCTATCCTTCCAATTCTCTGAAAAGGAGAGACTCTGAATGACTTAATAATAACCGGTTCTCGCAAAATAGCTTTTGTTGAGATGTTCCCCTAGGAACCCATATGCTCCACATTGACAGCGGACATAAAAAATCATAAACATCCCATGAACCCCGCGTATTGAACTTCATAATTCTATATATATTGTAACTTGATTTATATGTTAATAAATTATATTTATCGCTGAACCAATGACGTTACGAAATATCAATGCACTTATCTTAAAAAAATACTGTTATTAATTGTATAATTAAATTAATTATTTGTATAATTACTGAATTGATACACATTTTTGCAGGCATGTTGAATTTATATAAATATACATTTAAAATGCAATTCTAGCGCTGTAGTCTTTTGAAACGAAGTGAGTTTTTAAACTAAGCTCCCCGAACGTGGATGTAGCCGTCCGATGCAATGCAGGGAATATAAAGTCGCGGACAAGCGAATGATATTACTTTGTGAACGAAAAATGACAGCGAATTAAAATTCCGGTTTCGCTGAGCGAGTGAGCATTTTTAGCCGATTGTTTAACCATTCAATTCCTGTAAATATGCGTCACGCGTGTTTCGTTTCTTTCGAATTTGATAAGTTAACCGGTGATTTTCAAAATTATGAAAGTTAACGACGGCTACAAATTATAATCTTTTTTCTTTTGTAACGTATTATAAGTTTTTTCAACCATGTCCGCTTGCAATATGGAGCATATTGTCAATTAATATAGATTACATCGACAAAAGTTGTTCTACGATAACTGTTAAACAATACTTTAAATTCAACCGCTCAACCTCTTATTTCGAGAGTTGGGATAGAAGGATGGAACTACGACAATAATCCTAATTAGTTAATCGTTTTTGCTTCACCCCTTATCATGATCGAATGGGTGAGAGGAATGTAGGCCTCACAGGCATCTTGCCTTTGAGCTCAAACCCATAAAAGAATTTATAAAAGTGCAGCACAGGGATTCGAACCCACGGTTACCGTAACCGAATAGAACTAACGCACCATTGTATTAATCATTGGGCTATATGACCGGTTATAAGTAATATTTTTTTCAGTGCTGTAATTTTTCTTAGGTAAAAATTTCATGAATTAAATACAACATTTTTTAGTCAATCACTGGTAATAATTTGACTTAAGAATAACAGCATGATAAAGCAATGTGTTCGAATCTATTTTGGATACACGCCATCGTCAGAACTGATTTTTTTACCCTATAATACTTCTGACGATGGCGTGAAGCCGAAATAATTATAAACTTTATCTTATAATTCTTGTAGACCTAAATACTTTGATATTTTCACTTGATCGCAGTTCTATCAAGTAAATGCCAATTGAACCAAGACAATTATTTTAGACATGTTCGACCGTCGCGTTAACAACCCCACACCATGCCGTATGTTTTTACGTGGAACAAAATTTCGGCCAGCTGCAGCCCACGAAAAACATTTCGCCACAGTAGCTCGCGGTGCGTCGTCGGAGCACGGTCTGTCAATAGTCAGCGGACGAAGCTCCTCTGGCCTGCATCCTGCGCTCGTCGTGACGGCACTATTTTTTTTATCATCATATCGCCGATTCCGTTACACGGCTTGCATTAATTGAGATCAAATATCGGCGTGGGAAAAGTGCGATCTTTAGCTACGGACACCGGTCGAACACCGAGACCAAACGGCGAGTTGTTTTTTTTTCTCCGAATTAAACGCTTCTTGAAATATTTCTTCAGACAATTAGTACCGGTGAAATTTGTGGAAAATTCATCTTATATTTTGACAGCGCGAAAGAGTTTTCATTTCAGCTTTCAAAAAGATCTTAATAAATACGTGTGAACAAGTGTTGTCAGTTAACATAAAATATATTCATTTATTAGTTTAAAATTTAACTGATTCGTCTTAATAAATATCCCCGTGTCTACGTATTTTGGGAAGGAATAAATTCTAAAATTGTGTTTGAAATAACGTCTTATTTCGTGTTACTTTATAAATCAAAGTGCGTGCATTCTGTTTGTGTACTGATAATAAACAATTTGAGGATGCTCAGTGAATGGTGTTTACGATTGTGCTAAATACCGAAAACTCGAGTTTACTCAGCTGCCGTAATAAACCTCTAACCGGCTTCCTCGATTCACAAAAAGATAAGAGAATTCAAATCAAACGCACGAAAATAACCGTCAAATAAGCGGATAAATTATTCGCTGTCGATCATAATAAATTCTGCGCCAAAAAGTTTGTGAGAATAGAACTGAATTCTGCTCGAGAAATTATACGGTTTATAAAAGCAGTGAAGCACGGATTCATAGCACTGTTTCTCTCTAAAGTGTAAAATAATGAGTGAAGTGTTGTTAGGCACGGCGGCGTGACGTTCCACTGTTGTGGAGAAAGAGGGGAAGTCGACTTCCGGCGCAGAGCGGAAGTGGCCCGGTCCATTGTTGGTCAGCCAAGTGTTTCGGAAACTTGTATCGGATACCTTCGTATTTGTAGGACTTCCCAGCAACAATGGTGAACAAGAAATTTAAGTAAATAACTATCTCTGCGGTGCCCTATTGAACGTGTTGGGTTTCGACATCTATTGCAGTCGAATTTGATGCATTTGAAGTCAGCACAGGATAGTGAATTTCGAAATATTCACGTGCGGAGGCAAACAATACAATAATTCGTGAAGATATCATACATTTGTGAAATAAGTCAATGACAGTAAAACCATAATAACCTCATTTAAATTAGGAGAGGTTTTTGGGATAAAAAATTTTCGGGGTTTATTGATCAAATGGGAATGTCGGGGTGCGTCGGGATGGGGTCGTTCAGGCCCACAACCTGTAGGTGCACGGGGTGTCCTCGTCCCTCCACGGAAGTCGTGGTCCACACAAAACCGACAAAAATGAAAATGCTTAAGAAGATCAAGAAGAAGATTGGACTCGGTAAGAATTAATATTGATCACCTGAACATATTAAAATACCTATCCTGTATTTCCGTTACCAGTTTGAAATATTAAAATTGAGTACCACTTCAGTAATGTAAACAGCACCATTTGTCTAACGATACATTAAAATAACGAATGCTTGAAATATACCATCACATAAATTTGTTTCTGTTTGAAGACTGGAGGAAGTTCTTCAATTACCATTGTTGATGTCATGCCCTAAGTAATGTCAGAGAATTTGGGATCAGGAACAAATGCACATCTGTTTCATTGTCATTTTCTTCTTCATTGTATAATGCCTACGTGGGCAGTGGCCCTTCCTTATTAAACCCAAGTTACGTTAATTAATTGTGTCAATTACGTGACACATCTTCTTTCCAGACAGATCTGATAACTTTGGTTTTGTAATACGGCCACTTAAAATTTGTATGATCATTAACAACGTACTTTTAAATTAGTTATTTGTCGAGACCGTGGAATTATCTTTATTGTGGATTATATCAGTAAAATTAACGACGTTTATTTCATTAAATGAATTAACTAATGAGTTAATCAAATCTGAATGCAACTGCATAAATATTGATTTCAAACATCGATTGTTCACTTCATTAATTTGTTGTCTTGAAAATGTGGAAAACTAAATATAGAAAGCTGGTATAATTATGAAAAACAAACATTTATCTATCGTCAGGTGGTGACTTAAATCGGAGTCGTCAACCCTGAGCGTGGTGAGGTTTCAGCCCATTACAACAATGTGACTAAATTAAATATACTGTCTGATATTATTAAAAGGGACGCGGAAAATATTTTTGGAGATTTTTATCGAGTACGTAGAAATGCATAATTGATATTTCATTCATTTCAATCCCTACTTCCTCCAAGTTTTCTACGTTCCGATACACATGTATTTATAATTTATAATGTATCAATAACATTGAGACGTTCGTGTCGTCGTGCATTTTTAAAACATATCCATATCATTTCAATCGAGACAATGATTGTACTTATTTCGCACTATTTATCTTGCAATGTGAATAATTTTTAAATGAAAATTATTCTCAATCTAATCTTTCATAAATCCCGTTACCCATATGAGATATTGTCTTTGGAAATAGTTATAAAGGAGCGACATTGTACGTATAGGTAGATACCCTTTGCTACCACCTCCGATTGTTGCTAAGGTGCAGGGTTGGCCATTACTCTTGCCCAGGAACTAGCGAACCATCTGCCGGCCGGGTGGTAATTTATTTTCATATAACTTCAAATGGAGGAAAGCAGGTGATGCACATTATAATCAAATTGACGACAATCGCATTCGGATGCACTGCAATTAATTTTCATGAAGTTGTTATAACTGAATAAGTCAAATTCATATTATTACTTAAATAAAATATGGTATGGGATTTCTGCAACTATTTGTAGTTATAAATATAAAAGGACGTCGTGATAAAAAAAAACATACATTATTCAGGTATTTAAATGTCTAACGGGACTTTTAAATATTATAGTAAGATTGTCGCATTTTAGTAACTGTTTAAACAGTTGTTCGTGCAATGGGTACAGTTTAATTGTTGTATTTGATTTTCATGTAACAGCTTATTAAATTTCTGCAATTTAATTTGTTTTCTCACATTATTAATTAATATTTATTTTCGTTCTGGGATTTTTTAAATTTAAAATGGAAACCGTTGTTCATTCATATATGTGTGCTTTTCTTGAATTCCATAGATATTCATTGGTTGTGAAAATCATGTAAAATTGTATACAAAATTGTGTACTAGTTATGATAATATTCTGTTTGAAAACAACGCGCTTTTTATTATGATAATCTAACCGGAAAATTACATGTGTTATGAGGGGGATTCGAGCAATGCACGAACTGTTCGATTTCATCAACATTTTAATTCGTCACATCGGGTAGCATAGTCCAGTGGTGAGGCTGTAGTAGTTTCGTCATATTCGGTTTCAGGGTCAAGAGTTCTAATCCAAAAATGGACACGTGCAATTAGTTTTAATAGTTTATCGATTGGTTTCCAAATACATACATGAATGTTATTGATTACCCACCCTATCCGATACCGAAAACGAGTAACGGAGAGAGCGGACTAGCCGACTACTAGTAATTTCCTCACCTCTCATCATTGTATCCTTTTCATTTGAGAAGTTGAGCGACTGACATGTAACCAGAGTTTTTAACCATGTCCGATCCCAATGTGGAACGTATGGCTTCAATAACTGCTTCAGTTGCTCAACCTATCTTTTTCGAAGAGAGTAGGGATGTAAGTATAAAACTACGACAGAACTAGTAATTAGCTAATCGCTCTCGCTACTCCCCGTTTTAAGGATCGGATGGGTGGGAGGGATTTTTGGACATCACAAAGATCCATGGCCTTCGAACAGAAATCCATTAATCGTTTGAAAAATCATTTATACTGTCTGAACTGGGATTTGGACAAAAATTATACATATATTGAAGCTTTCCATTATGAGCCCACATGTCGAAGTAGAAAAATAATCCAACATCTACAACACTACACAGCACAAAATAAAGTTGGTGTTTTACCTTGTTTTAAGGTTATTTTATCGTATACAAGAAATCGTGGTGTCTCCTACGCAGTAATCTAAATTCATAGATTGAAAAAAAAAGTTTTTTCATTGAAATTATTGAAATTATTAAAAAAGAGTAACTTGCATAATTGGAATAGGGATATGGCAAGAATATGGTCATTTCACATTTAACGATTCGCTTAATATGTAATAAACTTGTACCACTCAAAATCATGTATTTTTTTTCTGTTTTCATTTAATCTTGTCCAGCTTCTGAAGATATATCACCTGTTCGTGGATACAGGTGTCGTTAAAAGGCTATGCACATCTTGCCGACTGCCGTATTAATTATCATCGTGATCCTTTATGGACTGGATGCATTTAATATGGACGCACGCAATGTGCACATCAAAACCACTGAACTGCACGATGCTGGCACGCGGTTCATTAATTATTGCAAGTTTTTTTTAATGACGCTCTTTCGAACACTTTTAAAAATTGCCACTGTCAATGTTGTATTAACATTGTCTTTTTTATTCATCATAGTTTAAAAGATACATAATCCATGAATTGACTAATTCATTTTCTTATATATGTATTGCTTTTTAGTTAGTCATATTCCATTACGGGCCATCTTATCGTCGTATCATAGTTATATCTCTGCAAGGGCTGAATAACTACAGGAGATGCAGTTTTTATTTTTAATACTGATTCTTTTAGTATGCTTGATTGAACTCATTTGCTTGTGATGCTCTGTTACAAATAAAGATAGTCACACGAGTTACATATATACCTCTTAAAAACGGTGAAAATACATCTAAGAATCACTTATGTGGTTTTGCCAATGTTTAAAACATACATGTTAAATCGCTGGATGAATGACCTTGTCCCCAACCGTTTGCAAAGCTTTTTTTAAACAAAACAATATTCACAAAAAAAACTGAAATGAATAGAATAAATTAATGCACTTGCAACGAGAGTTCGTTTTCCAAATATGCATACACACGAACGTTTCTATAACGCATTATTTGATTGGAGAATACCTATCTTCTTTGTTTTTTATCACTATTTTAGTATATGGCGACACAACTGTTCAGCGTTGCCATAGGTTTATTTTCGAACACCCCAATTCTATTTCGGATTTCTATTTAAGCCTTGGCGGTGTAAGAAAGGCGATTAGTGATTTGTCAATTTCGACATCGTTCCCTTTTCTTTTTCTGTCCCCATGTCGTCGTGTTGCAATGGCGGAAGAGGTTCTTAATATAACGACAAGAGTGCTGTGCTAATTTTGGCCCGCCTCATTCGTGGATGACTGCATTTTAAGAACCACGCAGGACAGATGCTTCAGAATCTTCAGACAGACGAAACAGAACTTGGCCATCATCATCGGCCAAAAATTCACTGGCATATCTGTGTGACGTGCGAGCCGCACTTGGGTAGATTATGCAATAGTGTTTTTAAAACTGCAGCGATATCCATAAAAATGGCTGCAATTCATAATGAAAGTTTCCTTCGTTTTATTTTCACATTTAATTCATCACCAGAACATATTTTGTCGAAAAAAACGTCTAAAAAATATAAAATAATTTGGCATCTTTTTACAGGATTGCACAGACGATATTTACGCTACTTTTTATACCATTGCTTCTGAGGTCATATGAATTTTTTAATAGTGTCGCCTTACTTCGGCTTTCTTATATAGGTTTTTAAAATGTTGTTTACACATATTGAATGTTCGATTACAATACATTTTAGTCGGCGTTCTAAAAGTACATGTTGTTCTTATTTTAAAAATAAAAAAAAATAATATTAGAGATACTGTGTCACCCTTTTTTAAATGATAATATCAAGCCATACAGATATTTTAGCTAGTACGTTGCCGAGAAAATATTTTGTGAGACACAGTTGGCATTATCGCTTTTTTCACTGGAACATCATACTGGAGTCTGGGGATGTATATTAATATTCCTTGTACTTAAAAGTACACTTTGGTATGTATACATAATATATTTATGTCCACGCACCCTGTGTCCTTTTGAGTCAGATCTCTAGGGAAATTTCGATATACCATACCACCGGGGCACGGTTCGCTGAAAGTGCGATGCGCTATTGGGAATTGAATTGCGATTGAACATAATGACAACTTCTAAGATAATCTAACTTCACATTTGGTAGTATTTTCCATACTTATATAATAATATCGTCAACCTAGATTGCAAATCTATGATATATTCGATAGGTATAGCTGCTATTTAAAAGTTTATGTTTTAATACGTACGTTATAACTCCCACATGCGTTTATAATGCTTTTTCTAAGACGTAAAACAACATTCTACAATATAAACCCAATCGTTACATTTTTTTAAAAATGAAATCACATTTATTGAAAAGAAAGTGATTTATTTTCACCCCTGCCTAATACTAAGTGTGTGTAGTTAAGAAATTTTCAATGGAAGATATGATACTGCACAAACTGTATTATGGTTTTTAACGGTATTTATAATACAATGTCGATGTTATATTCCATACCATTATCAAATTTCGAAAGATTATACTCGCTTCAGGAAATTCATTTTCTATCGCTCAGAATTTGTGATACAGACTAGTAATATATACTACATATCGTCGGCTAAATACGAATCTACTTCTAAGGAGAACGTTTATGAGTGAAATCTTACGCGAGAAATGGATTATACCTAACGTATTTGATTTCATTTTACAAAACAAAAAAATGAATTGATCTAGTAAGTTTACGGTGTCGAATTCATCGACTTATTTAATAAATTTCTTCACAAACCTTTTTCTCTCACGAATTTCTCAAACCTAAATCCGTATTTTGCAAATTAGGCCTACTATAATATAATTTTTTACTAATTTACTATATTAGGGCGATTCCCGAAATTTTAACTCAGGTATCAGTGTGGCTCTCAGACGTATAATATCTTACCTCGTAAATAATATTTGTCGCATTTGTATCTTCTATATAAACGTTAGACACTGTTTACTGTCTCTCAGTTCGAGTCCATTCGTGTGCTCGAATGCCTGAAGATGCCGAAAGGCGAAACCCGGGTCGTTAGTGACAAAATACATGGAAGTGTACAAAATCTCAATAATCCAAAAAATAGGCCTACTATATTTACATATTTATTTTAAATGTGGATGTCGTGTTGGGATCATTATTTAAGGACTCGTAAAATTAACTTTGTATTTTTTATATAATAGTGTCAAAATGTTCCCATTCTGAAAACCTATTGTATGCTTTGATAGAACATAATTATTTTCTCTTCGTAAGTCATCTGCCAAGTCTTTTTATGTGTTATTTTTGCCTTACCCTCGCACGATAGTAAGTTTTCAATTTTCTTTCTAAATTGGTTTCTTCTATTCATTGAGGGCATCAGTTCCAAAAACAACTAATTCCAATTTCTTGACACGTTGATTTACCTAATCTATCCTGAAAATTCATCTCTGTTGGATTTTGATTAATATATGTAGTCTAAAATCTTTTAAATGTTATTTGATTTTAAAAATCACCCTACGAAATTCGTGAATTACAATTATTTAGACATTTTTTTCTGATTTTGGATATGGCCAAGTTTGTCTTACAATATGGACTCATTACGGTCATAAATGTATGACTATTTAATACGTCTCGAGAAATTTTATAAAAAGAAAATGTGTTCATAAAAATGTGGTATCCTATCTTGAAGTAGATGAATTCGCATGCCACGTGCGTAGCCAATTCAACCACGCCTTTGCTATTTATTAATTGTTGTAAAACGGAAATCCTGTAAGCCTATAGTAGCATGTAGTATAATAATTTAAGTCTCTAGATTCAATTCATTAGAGGCAATGCCCCCCTGTTGGATGTATGATCCTTTGTACATCTGTCGCGTAGGAGTACAACCTATTAAAGCTCGGAGCATAATATATTGTTGTTTTCCACCGACAATTCACATAAATATTTTAAAATCAAACATTCGTTTCTTAGATAGGAAGGATTGTCATTGAATTTTTGGCTTCATCTTTTGCGGCAGTACAAATCTAGACATTCGCCGCTGAACTCGCAAGAATAATTTTAATATCACTATAAAAACTTTTTCGAACCCCCTAAAGAACGACCACGTTGTGTGTGTTTTGTTTTGATATCATTATTTATTTAAATGAGGTGTTATAGCTGGTATGTTAAATTATTTATGTGTAAGATAAATAAATTGAAAGTTTGCCACTCGTAAAAAGTGACCAACAAGTCCAAGACATTTTTAGGTTTTTTGAAGAGATATTTATTCTATCCTGAACCTGGAATAATACTGTCATTCCAGTGTTATAAATGTATATTTACGTACAAAATAATGTCATACATCTGTATTGTAAATATGATTCATTTTCACTCGATGCCTTTTATTATTCCTATAAATTATTAATTATGGATTATCTCTATTGTTTTTTTATCGACTGAATGGACAATTGAAAAGGTCAACGTCATTATAGAGCCACCGTTGAATGAATTTCATTCTATTTCATGTTTTTTAGCATTGTAATTTGTAATAGAGTTTATTCAAGCGTTTCGAAACAGCAAATTCAATCAAAAATCTTTTTGTCGACAAGTGGGAAATCTTTCCGCTCCGCCGTCAGATGATCCCGGATAACGTTCGATTTTCAAATTTTTATGCAACGTTGATAGGTACCGTGGCAAATTTTTCCTTGAGTTGGTAGCATTTTTCTTACCGCGTTTTTATATTTCTTTGATACTTTCTTTATTCAAAAGGAAATGGAAAAAGAGAACATCGCTTGATTAAATACTTATAACTTTCCTGTTTGATTTTCAATAAATGGACGGCCATTATTTGATCCTAATACATATTATTTTGCTAGATATTCTTGGCGCCTAAAGAGGTTATGCTCTCTTTTATTATAGATTCCTTTTCGTTTAATAATAATAAAGTATAATCTTTTAGTTAGGCTAGGGGAGAGATCGTGGTAAGTGAACATCTGCCGTTCGCACAACTTATTCTAGATAGGGGAGACGAGAGACCGCTTTTAAAAATAACCATAGTCAGCAACTTGCTTTCGTAAAAGGGACATCAGATGAAGTGAGCAGTACCGCAAAGGTCGGCAACCTTTTCGGAAGCGGGTAAAATGGTTATTAGAAAAATGTTTTAATTGATTTATTAATCGAAATATGTAATTAAATTTATTAAAAACGGTAATTTACACTGTGTTAATAGGTATCTTTTTCGAGAAGTGGTAGATTGTTTGAAAATAAATGAAAGTAGTTTTATATATTGCAACATTGTTATATCTATGATGGTTTCGTCGGATTCCTTATTTATCAAAATTCATTTGTTACGTAAGTGCTTTCATCTTATGACATAATACGATTAATTATAATATAACCGAACCGTTACTAAATAATGCATTTTATGTAGTACTTATAACAATGTTAATAAAACAAATTGCATCATTGAATTGATTTGTAAATGGTCAATCTACGGGTTTTATGTTTATTTTGATATCTAGTAAGTGTAATTCGTTGCCATGGGCGTTCTATTTTAATTAAGCAATATTAGTATAAGGATTTAGTTGGTAAATATTTAAGCCTATTGTGTGCGGAATCGATGATAATTATGTCAAAGTATTGCCAACATTACTTGACCGTCGCCAAATTTAGAATTGTCAGTCTAGAATAAATTTCTCCAATTGCCATTTTATACAAAATATCTTGTCTACTTTTAATAACCGTCGCTAAAATATCAGTTTTGGAATTTATTGAAATTTCAGTTCTGGTAGAGTATGGCAACATTCCCATCGTGACGGTGGCGTCCTCACTAGCGGCCAAGTTAAATTGGTAAATCTATAGTACATATATGGGACTTAATTATATTTTATAAATATAGCTAAGCAAAATGGAACCATCTGATTTAGTGTGTCTTGGATGAAGCTTATGTAGAATTGAAGACACTAAACTGCATTTATGTGCATAATCCATTTTCACTAATCTGAATTCTTTGTATTCAATGAATATATTTTTAATTTCGATGAACTCATTTTCACTAAAGAGCCTTAAATACGCATTTTATTTTTGAAAGAATATCATTAATCCTGATTGTTTTGCACAGAATGTAAATGCGAGGCTATTATTAAAAACAGAGAGATTATTTTGGATTTCACCAATAAAAAAAAATGGGCAGTACTTTTAATCCACTCAACTCAACTTAAATAATTTTTAGTAGTTAAGCTTAATTATTTTTTTCAAAATCATCAAATAAAAAAAAAATACTATTTCAAAAAATTAATAAATCGCGGGTTTTGTTTATTAAATTTACATATTTTGGCTTGTAGTGTGCCGCGAAATATTTATGAGTGCTTAGGTGTTCCGTGGGTGAGAAAAGGTTTCGGAGCACTGGTATAGAGAATATTCATCTATCTATGGCAAATCTCCATAGATACGCGTTAATCTTGCATTTTTTTTTCTGATTCTTTTTGTTATTTTACGTTTCGCAATAAATCCGCAAAAAACGTAGTTTTTGAGTGCAGTAAAATAATGTTAAATACAAAATGTTTCCATTGACCATCTCTGCACCCTCCCAAAATTTTATAGTAAATTTTTTTACGAGGACAGAGTTGACCAATATTGTAAATTGTAACATATTTTTAATGATAGTTTGGATATGCTAGATGTTTTTCGTGCCTTCTTATTATAATTCAAAGATTTATCGTGCATGAAATTAAGATCCATTCTGCATTCAAAGGAGTAACATCTAAGTACAGCTTGTCCAATAACATACTGCAATCGGTGGATTCCATCATCGTATGGCGGTCGGTAATAATTTAGGAGAATATTTCTTACGAACTAACCGTTTCTTCGGGTTGAATATTTATTTCAGTGACAAGACAATTTTTTTATTATTTTTATATCAAAATTATTTACCAATATGAATTAATAACAACACAATTCAAAAGTTTAACAATAAAACACGCTGATATTTTACACCTTTCTCCGATGTGGCTAATGCAATGAAATTTTTCAAATCGTACCACCCTAAAGAAAAATAATGAATATTGTCTGGTTTTATGTTATTCTTTGCAAATTTTTTTGTCTGCAAATATATTTAAAACGTGAAGGTGTGTATGAATTTTGATACTGTGAAGTTGAGAGCCATCTGTGGTCGATACGAGATACAATGCATTGAAGTTGTCTGTCAGCGACACCTGGCCTATGCCATCCACAAAGAAATTAATGCATTTAAATTAATTGGTGTACCTGGTTTCGGTAACCACCTGCCTTTTTAAAAACCACGGTATTCATACACATTTACCCCATTCCATTATTTGATGAATTAAAAATATTGTTCTTGTTTCATTCAGAGGGGCATTTACAAAATAATCAAAATCTAAGGTATTCAATCTATCATATATCTGGGCGCAAACATGTTTCCGAAATTCTTACACTGAGTTGAAATATTTCTTCTATCCAGTGCCCTGCACGCAGTTGATCGGCGAACATTTCTTTATTTCAACTAATTTTGATGTTTTTATGTTTTGTTGCAGGTCGCGCCTCATGTGTCGGCGGCGGTCTATCGAGTGGCTCCCTGACAGCTGGCGGATCTGGAAACAGTCTTCCTCCGCTGACCTTCCACTCTTCGCATGGTGACAACGTGAGATTGTCCAGGGACTGCTCTATCGCCAGAAGAGTGGAGAGCTTTTGCAAAGGCATCGCCTTCAGTGCCAGACCGGTGGCTGTTAATGAAAAGGTTTGTTGATGATAATTGTGTTAGAAACATTTAACATAAATTTTTGTCTCCTAATCGAGATATGTAACATTTGGCTCTGCGATATATCTATTGTAAAAATATAGTATAATGGCCACTTGTGTAAGCTTTCCAGCTGGCCTATAGATTAACACATATTACCTGCCTTTGATGAATTTCAGTTTCTTTCAATTAATCAAGTTATGATTGTCTCAATATATTAAAATTTATAAACGTTTTTTCTGAAAAGGTTTGTTCTTATTTGAGTAGATTAGACGTAGAAATATTATTTTATATCTCATGGAAAGCTGTCCATATCTCTTTAGGTATGTGTCCGATTCACCGAAATGTCTACAAATTGGAGTGGGGTACTGCGTTTCGGTTTTACTGCACACGATCCATCCACACTGGCAGGCGGTCTCCCCAAATACGCGTGTCCAGACCTCACCAACAAGCCTGGTCACTGGGCGAAAGCTCTGGCAGAAAGGCTGTGTGTGAGGGGCTCATTACTTCAATATCACGTCACCTCTGGAGGCGACGTTCATTTCAGTGTCGACGGGGATGATAAAGGCCTGTTCTTTTGTGGGGTGAGTTGTCATTTAATTTTTTTTATTCTTCATACTACCAAAACAAACTATTGGAAGTATACATCCTGATGTTTTGATAATAATTTGTGCTATGTCTCTATAGCCGAGAAATCTGCAAAATATAATACCATTATATTTTGCAGATTTGTTTTGTCATTTTAATTTATACAAATTTTATTTTTATAGGTTGACACCAAAGGGCCGTTATGGGCGTTACTTGACATCTATGGCAACTGCACAGGAGTACAATTCATTGACTCTCGAGCACACCTCAACAACTCTACCCGCCTCTCCCAACAGCAACAAAGCCACCAGCAATCTGAGCACGCCTCAGTCGAAGATCATGTCAATACACAACAACAAGACCTGGACAATATGGTGGACCGCAGTCTCGTTCCAGCTATGAGATCCGCTTCGATCACCAGCACGGGAAGTGTGACCGATCCCACGGGATGGAGACCTGCGCATTTCCACAGGATGTGCGGCAGGCATGTCAGATTAGGTCCTGAACCTGGATTTGCTTCAAGATTGGCTTCCGAATTCTGCCAGGGGTACGTTTTCACTGCAAGCCCCTTGGGTCCAGGAGAACGACTGCTGGTCAGGGTGCTAGAGACTGAATCTGTTTATGCCGGTGCTTTAGCTATCGGCTTGACTTCCCGCGATCCTGGACAATTGACTCCGAGCGATTTACCTGATGATTCTGATGGACTGCTCGATAGGCCTGAATATTGGGTTGTCAGCAAGGATGTTGCCGGTTCACTGGGGGTTGGCGAAGAACTGGTGCTTAGTGTTTCTGGTGAGTTGAATTTGCTAATGTCACATTTGATATAAATGGATGATAATCAAACACATTGCTAATAAATTGTCACTATTAGGATTGTAATTTTTTCAAATAAATACCCTCTTAAGGGGGGATACGGTATCTCAATATTTGTATCACAGTTAGATCTGATGGTTCTTTAATAATGCTGTTGATTTTTTAAGTTTAATCTCTTCTTCCAGATTTGTTTATTTATGTTTCCTTGAACCATACACCATGAATATTTTGTGATTTTACGTTTTTGAGCCATTATAAATTCTTTCAGAGCGCTTTATTTTTAATCAGATGAAGGATTTTAGTAGCTTATAATATTTTTTTGACTTTGCAGGTAACGGTGAAGTTAAAGTATCGCTGAACGGTGCTGCTCCAGTAACCGTTATGTATGTCGATCACAGTCTTCGATTGTGGGCTTTCCTGGATGTTTACGGAGGTACTCGTAAAGTTCAAGTTCTGAGTAGACCTCCGCCCACCGTCTTAGTCGTGGCTCTGCCGCCTGCTCATAATGCTGCTAATCATTTACTCGCCAATGCTCAGTCCACGGCGTTAATGCAGGTAATTGCATGAAACATTTATATTTATAACAAAAATAAAATAAATAGAATTTCTAGTGAACTTAATTAATTTTTACTATTCATATTTTAAAATTATTTGAGTTACTGAATTTATTCTTTTTCTCTTTTCAGTCGACGCGTTCAATTCACAGTTCTTCCACATCTTCATCTTCGTCTACGGCGTCTATACCTGTACAGCTTGCCGGCATCCTGCTTTCGCCACCGCCGCAGGCCGTTCAGCAACGACCGTTTGTTCCACACCAGAACGGCGTCAATCATCATCAAAGTAACAGCATAAATGCGGTAAACCACCAAGTCATACCGAGAACTGCGTCAGCCGGACTGTTACACCACCAGAACTCCCAAAACCATTCTGCTATTTCCAACAATGCTCAAAACTGTCAACTGTCATCGAGTAGTATAAGTGTTCAGAATAATCAAAACAATGCTTCTTCGAATCAGCAGCTGGCGTCTCACGCAGTCCAGGCTAGCCAGTTGAGTGTCCAATCGAGCCAAATCCAGCCGTCACAGAGCCATCATCAACCGTCCCACACATCGAGCGTCTTCACGCACTGCACCATACCGCAATCGAGCCTCACGGCCACGGGAGAATGCACAATTTGCTACGAGCAGCAAATCGACAGCGTTCTGTACACTTGCGGGCATATGTGCATGTGTTACGGTTGCGCCGTACAGCAGTGGAGAGGAAAAGGCGGCGGACAGTGTCCCATGTGTAGAGCGCCCATAAGAGACGTCATCCGAACGTACAAGTCATGATCGGAGTTGTCGAAATGGGATCGTAATATGTTTCCCACTTTATCACGTATATCAACGGTCGTGTGATTAGTACAATTAGAGATACGTTTTTTTCCCACTTACCGATTTGATAAATCTGTGTGATGCACTTTGGTGGCTAAGTATTATTTTGTGTATGTCAGAATCGAATATGAAGTTAGATTGCAAGAAGTAAAGGAAAAGTGAAAAATGGAAAAAAAAAATATAAAGACATTCGTTAAGAAGTACATTTAACATAAAATGCTGATAAAATAAACACAAACTGCTTTTGATCCTCCATCTGTGTCAAAAATAAACATTTCTTTTCAACTGTGCGATAATAATAACATAAGATTTAGTTGCTTGATGGGTCAAAATTTTTTTTGTTTAAAAAAGTTTACAGGTGGATAACGTTGTAATTAAAAAATGATCAGTGGATTTGTCTTAATCAAAACTTTATCAAATTACTACTTGGGTTATGTTATCAAATTTTGCTGTGATTTCTTATATTTTGCTGGAAAATATTGGACGCGTCAGTGAACAAACAATATATGAAAATAATTATTGTAACTGAATTGCTGTAAGCGACATCTGTGCATATATTATTAGTGAACTAGCGCTATGGAAAAGGATCTGAACTTTTTTTGTATCATAATTTGTAGTTAGAAATTTAATTGATTTATTTACAATTTGCAGCTTACTTCTTTGCAACTGGGCACAATGTTATTGAACTCTTGAATCGACACCCCTCATTTTGAAAGCTTATTTTGGCTGAGTGGCAGATGCATAAATTTGATCCGGTCAGAGTTGGATTTATTTTAGTATATGTATCATATATATGTTGGTTTTGCAGTTTTTTTCTGAACATATTAGCTGTAGACATGCTCAAAAGCCAAATAGTCATAGACTGCCGTGAATTGATAGTGTAATATTTTCCATTACTCCATAATTAAATGTCGAAATCCGAAGTATTTTAAATACAAATGTAGTTTTTTATAAATATTCTTTCAGAAGCTGAATGTAGTTTCTCATAAAGTTGCCCTCGTAATCACAAGAAAATACTCGATACCAAAACCTTATTAGTATTAAGTTTTCAATGTAAATAATAATTATAACCGTATTGAATAATATTGCAATATATCTAAGCATACTAATACTTGTACAAATGACATAGCAAAGACTCTTTCCATTATTAAGAAGCAAATATGCGAGCTTTATAGACAAAATAGCAATCTTTTTAAAGTAAGATGTCTTCGATCTGATATAAATGACTTTACGATAATAAATGATGTGTGAATCTTCTGTTGGAACCGGTTCTTCATTTGTCATTTTTATATAGACCTAGTAGATTTGTTTGTCTTTTTGTCGAAGGAGTAATCCATCGAGCAAATTTATTAACACCCAATGGTTTTGGATGATGTTTAAATGTAGAATTATGGTTTAAAAGCACTCGCCAAAAATATTTTTTTCCAGCTAGAAAGAATAATGGTTTAATTTATTAATACAGTAATTTTGAATAAATGTATATTCATTCCTCCTTTGTGCTGTTTTAATGCAATCTTTGAACTTTTCAATGAGTAAGTCAAATTTATATTATCACTACAAAAGGGCACTGTTAAATACACCAGTAATATTATTGCCCCTTGAAAAGGAGATTTTTAGAATGTTTAAAATTTAACCATGGACAATTTATAACATTGTTCTGGAAGAAGACCAACTGGAAAATACTAGTTTCGAGTAATTGGACTTTGAAGTTTGCCAAATGCTTGAAATGCCTTTTCATTTTGTTTATTTGTATCAAACTGTTTTTAAGTAAAAGAATAATTTATAAAAATAAATGAGTGCTGTCATATGGTAGAGTTTAAAATAAGGAACATTATGGAATAATTAACCCAATATGTCATTCTTCCAGAACAACGACGATATCTACTGTAAATGTTTTAAAAATATTGCGACTGAGTCTTAAATCAAGCAAGATTATGAAATAAAGTTATGTGGAATTTGTTTAATACATTAAATTCTCGCAGTTAGTACAAGTTATTGCAGAAGATCGACTGTAAAATAGATCATTTAATCCAGACAATCTTCGACGCAATGATCAATTCGCTATTCTACTTGTAAGAAGACCCCATTTGTTTCATTATTTGTAAATTTTTATTTATTACGAGGATGTTTCACTGAATCTCATTCATTTCTATTGAAAAATGTTTTATCTTTTTCGAGGAATTATAATTATTGTATTAAATGGATCTGAAATATGCCCTTATGTCTTATTGCGAATTTAATTGTTACAATCATAAATAAATTGAATATTCGGACATTCTTTGTGAATACTTTTCTTTTCGTATCGAGATTATTTTGTAAATATGTATTTTTACAAGTCAAATTATTATTTCGACCAAAAAGAAAAAAAGAAATTGATTTAATATATATTCTTATTATTTTTACGATTAGTCATTTTATTATGTTGAATGTTTGTGCTTGTCCGAATTGATTAATCAACCTAATCTCAAGTCACGCATATTGAAGTTAATGTTACAATTCATTTGAATTACGGAGATAAATATCAACTCACATACTTAGTCAATGGCAAACGTGAGTATCTAAAATTAGCCAAATACACAATATGATAATTTAAATTCTAATTTCATTAGATGTGTTTGGATTCAATTTGAAAATTGAACTAAATCAAACTTTAAATCAATGAGCTTTGTAACAAAAGAAATCTTAACATTTTGTCTAAGTAGTAATGCACTAAATTAAACCTGTTGTATATAAATGTGAGATTGAAGTGAAAAGCAATAATTTGGAAAAGAAAAACACAAAATACAAGTCAAAGATCTCGAACAATTTAAGGTCTCGTGATTGAAGATTTATAATATAATTATTTTAACTTTGATCTGATTATTAGACTGACAGTTTAGCTCATTATCAATGTTGAAATTTCTTTTATGATCAGTCATCCGTCCACAAAACGTCACACCTGTGATTTAACGAATAGCGCTTGTTTTAGTTCAAATTAATTTTGTCATTAATGGCAGATGCGTCGTGATAAATCTTAAACTGGTTTTGTCTTGTTGTGGAGTGTTTTTTTGATCCAAAATAATGTTTTACAAATCTTGATGGATGTAAGATGATGAATGTTGTTTTGAAAAGTTGATGTGACTTAATTAGTCAACTCTTATGCCAAATTTGATATCAATAAAATAAAAATAATATTACCGAATAATGCTCGTGTCATTTTATTTTGTACCGTTGTAGCATAGCTTTTATTTAAGGGAGTATTAATTATTTCTCTCTCGTACAGGTGCGCCAGCCCATGCCAGAGTTCATTGTAAGGCGTAACTTGTCTTCAGATATTTAATGAATCTATGCGAGGGCATGGTAGGTTTAATAAGAATTGCAGCATGTCATCTGGTTTGCTTTGCATATGATTACAGGATGGAGTTTGCTCAGTTTGTGAGCATTTTTAAATGCAAGCATTAGTTTCGTAAGTATTTTAGGTATATATAACATGTATTAAATCCTTCATTGAAGTATATTTATCAAAAAAATGTTGACAATACAAAGAATTGACAATAATTTAATTTGTACATTATAGAACTTACATGGTACTAAAAAAATATAGATATGACAGAACAAAAACGTACTAAGTCACATTGGATAAATTTCGAGAAATGAATCGAAATGTGGATGAAATACGATCATCTCAAAAAAAGTGATATTTTTGTTTCTATTGTTAAAAAAATGTTTTCATTGATGAATACATGACGATAACAATCATATAATGGAAAATAGTACAAACAAATTGTGTTTTCTTTTTAAAATATGGCTTTCCACCAAGAAGAAAACACCTCAAAAGTAATAAAATGGAATCCTTTTTTTCTTCAAAATCCATCTTCTCTGTTACAATTTGTCATGCGAGGCTGGGAAAAAACTCGCATGGGAAAATTGAGAATTTTTTTTAATATTAATAATAACTATATCATTTTTAGCATTCAGTAACACTTATATTAAAAGTGTGGCATTTTTGATGTATGTACACATTGTATCCCCAAATTTTAGGTTAATAAACGCAACGAGCCACAGTCAATTCATCACCTAGAAGCCAAAGCTGCGAGTTTCAGTAAACTATCAGTTCGAAGTTTTATACTTGTCATTTTGTTGGTGAGATTGTAAAGTATAGGTTGGCACGCTTCCAAAAAGTCCGGTTCTGTAAAGAAAACAGGAATAATTTGTCAATTATGACGGAATAAATTTTCAAATCTTCGAGAACATGGATGTTCTAAAACTGTCAAAATAATGTGAAAACGGGCTGATCTATAATAATTACTTATAATTAAAATTTTCAAATTGGCTCTGCTAGGCTTTAGTACTAAAGCACTGTAATTCAGTTCTGTCATCCCGGGGATTGAATGCCCAACTAATCATTTACAAATGATTCGGCGCAGATAAAATGTGGATAATTTCGAAATCTGAAAATGATATTTTCGCTACTGTGGGTCATGAAAGATAATAGGACAAATCTTTTCATGTATTACAAAATCAAACTTAAAATTTCTTAAAAAATTTAGTATATTATACCCCTATAAAATCCTTGAGAGTAAAAATTTAAAAGCTTATTGAGAGGGGTCTTGATTAAAAAAAACATCTTTCCAGCTACCTTATTCATAATACAATAGAGTCGTCATTCTGTTTCTTTATCTTTTGTGAAAAAAGAGATTGTACGAAAGACTGCTATCAGTGATAGTAAAAAAAATACATTTACCTGTTCGATAGACTTGGACATTGATATTATCCGTAATGCATTCGTAGCAGTCGTTCCAGTGGATACTCCAAAACATGTGGAATATATTGTCTTGCCACTCGACGATCATTCCAGATTCCTATCGATGAACAAAATTTGATAAAAAAACAACAACTTATGAAAACAATCCTACTACTGATCATATGTAAGGCTTATACTTATAAGAGAGATGACTTTATCAAGATTCAAAAAAGATTATGGAACTGCCTCGGACATATACCAGAGAAACACGCCATTTACAATGTGTTCAGCGGAACTGTGAAAAGCGATATACTTGATACGAAATTTAGTTCCACGATTATAATTCAAAGTTGTTGCCAAAACCATATATATTAAAATCTAAGAGGTATTTCTTGTTATATATTTATACCTGTAGCACATTTTGTTGATATCTCTTTAAGGTAATGGCCATTTTCAGGTTTTTCTTTAAAATTTAAATGATTTTGAGTCGAGGAACACATTAATTTAATGCGTCATTTATATTACAATATAAATATTTTGGGTAGCTATTTCGACGACCAACGGGAATGCATCTTCAAGATAGTTTTTTGTGAGATGGATTCAGCGGTTTAATTTTATATTATAGTTTGCATTGTGACGATGCGATCACAGATGTAACATAAATTGACACTACGGCATGTGCACCGGAATACAGATAAAGGTAGTACAAATAATACCCCTAGTGGCTTTCTTTACATGAATTAACCTCCAGTCATCCGAGAGTGATCTCAAAGTCCAAAGACAACAGTTTGACCGAGATTAGCAATAACATAATATGAACAGGCTGTATGAGGTGATGTACTGTGGAAGTAGGAAGCAGCAGCGGGCAGCTAGTATATGTTTATAACTTTATGTAGGTAACAAGGAAAAAACTTACAGAAGTTTGCGCTTGAAAAAAGTCATTGTATTCATTTGCCAGCTTATTCAGAGTATTCAACCGCGCACTGGATAGTTTTGCATAGGTCCGTAAACCTTTAGTGAGACCGACAAAGTCTTGGGATGCACACATTATTTCCGTTAGGCTAGACAGCTCTTTTCGTTGCAGACGACCTTTTACAGTGCATCGGAGGTTAATTATTTGGTTTGGGTCATCTCCCTGTAAATCAAGTGAGTTCAGTAAAACCTCAGCTATTAACATTTCTAAATTAGCACACAAATATTTCATATTTGCATACTCACTCAAGAGGATAAAGAAAGAAGGATAAGGTTACGGATGGACTAATAGGGTAGTCCGCATTTTAAGTGCTCCGCAATGCTAAGTGGGACAGACGAATTATTACAAATAACGAATGAATGTATTAAAATGATAAACATTATCAAATCACAAGCCTTAAATTTTTAACATATGAGGAAATATTAACAAATCAATAAATGTAAATTTTGTTTATGAAATTTATATATTTTTGCTTGCGGTGTGCCGCGAAATTCTAATGAGTAGTTAGGTGTGCCGTGGATGAGAAAAAGTTGCGGAGCACTGTAATAGAGGGTGGAGAAGAATGAAAATATCGTAGACATTTATGCTTTTGGATTCAAATCTATAAATTAATGTGGGAAACATTCGGTTCGAAGGGGCGAACCCTAAATCACGCAAATCAGTAGGTTGAAAGCATTTAGGCCAAAAATATGCACTATATTTAAAAATGTGTTTTCAGCCTTCCGCTGAAATACAAATATTACCTTATTGTTTGTGACTTTAGCGATGCCGACTGTAAGAATTTCGTTGATAATCATTTGCATAGTGGTCTCCTTGTATAGCCCAGGCAAACTGAAAATAAACAAATTTAATTATTTATAGAGAAGTTTTTCTATACTATTACTTTTCGATATGTGTTCAATATCATATTTCGAGAATCAATTCATATCTAAAAAGGTATAAATATTTGTGGTAGATGGGTTAATAATCTTCACTATGCAACATAGTTCTACTCGCGGACAATTTCAAACAATGTCTACCGAGCATTGTAATGAATACAAATATGACACATGGACTTTCCAAGAATTCAAAATAAACTCTCTTTATAAACAACTGAATGAAAATGTCCACCTGTGGATTGAGAAGAGCTGGTTAAGAGGGTGGGCCATGTGAAATACCTCAATTATAGTGTTCAAGAGGACTGGAGCCCAGATAATAACTTTAGATCAGAATTGAGATGGTAAGTAGTACAGACATCAGCTTGAAGTTGAAGCCTGAATGTTAAAGGAATAGTCCATCAGCAGACAGGTGGGTTGGCTATTCGGTGACAAAAAATGTTTTCCTAGTCCTGTCTCATCACTAATGAGGAAGTTGTAAGATGATCTAATAAGCAGACAGGTCTCGAGCTTAATTTCCCAAAATTCATTCTTACATAAAAATACCGCTTGAATAGGAAAAAATATTCATTTACATATGCAAAATGAAGCGTTGCATAGATCTGAAAAGTTTCTTGAAAGCATTAAAAACAATTTTCCAAAAATGGAAAATAAAATATGAGTAATAAATAAATCAGTTGTGTTTCAGAATACATTATCATATTTCATGAATTTTTCACTTTTAAGGTGTTAACTGTCAATTCTTGGTGGAAAGACATTATATTTTAAAAAATAAAACACAATTCATTTGTACTACTTATAAAACTGATCTTGTCTCAGTTCATGAACCATCAGTTTTATATACCTTCATTTTTACACTCAATTTTATATAAATAAGCCTGTTATGTTTGTATTTTTATCAGTTGATAATGCTCGTGATGAGCGAAACCGGTCCTGATCAATATAAATATGTGGAAGTAGTACAAATGAATTGTGTTTTATTTTTTAAAATATCATGAATTTATTCTTATCGATATTATCAATTTTGTCATGTGTAATTTTGGTTACAATTTCACCACATACATTCATCAAGATCGATAAATGCTGCTGTGGAGTTGTGGTATATGGTATTTTTTAGTGAATTTAGAATCGTCAGAAATCAATTAAGTCTAATTGATTGTTTTTCAAAATTTACAAAACAATAAAAAACAAAACACTATAGCCGAATCTCCATCGCGAGCGAAGAGGTATGAGTTATCGATGTAAAAACATCATACAATCTTTTTGCTTTGCTGGTGGAGATATTGAAGGTTTGTGCCAGATGTGATTTGAGAACGCTTGGCTAGTAAAAACTACAAAACGACAGCATTAGACCGTCTGGCAAGCATAAAATCATTGTTGGAATGACATAACTGAAAGATATGAAATTCATTAGGCTAGATATGACATTTTATGAACAGGATAAATTTAAGAATGACTTACCCTGGCTGCGGAGGTAGTATAATTTGATTGTAATTTAAAATTTTAATTCCAAGAAGTTCAAGCGAGCCCTTAACGCACTGCTGCAACGTGGCTTCTTCTTCCCCCTTTCTGTCTTGTCTAATATAAGACTCCTTAGCGCAGGTCCAGGAGCTGCAGAAATAATAAAAATAATGATGTTTGAAATCAAGAATGTCTACCAACTGAGCTTTAGAGGCTGTGATAACAAGTACATCGGTCACAGGAAATCAAGAAGTAGGTCAGAAAATAAGGGATGTGAAAGCAGTCGAAACATTCACGATGTCAGTGTTTGCTCATAGCACTTCTTGGACACTTATAAGGTGTTCAATTCTCGGTGGAATGGTATATTTATAAAAATAAAGCACAATTTTATGTAATGAATAGAATCAGTTTAGCTCAATACGAGTATTTTCAACTGATCTAATTGGACAGGATGTATCTGTTTCTTAACAGGAATGTCCATATATTTTTAAGTTTAATATAAATTAGCCAAAGAAATACATATAAACATCAGTGGAATTTCATTTTTACTTGGGGAAGGATTTCATCTTTAATTGTTGAATAATTGATTGCGGTAAAGGAAGGATGACTTCAAGAAGGTAAAGAAGCACTGGTATATACTTTCAAATTTGGCAACAAGATACTAGGGTTGCAAAGGTTTTATTCCCATAACTGATCAAGAAAGCCGGAATGAGTTGTGAATTTTTCTCTTTCTCGCTAAATCAATTGTTGAATATAGTGAGTTTCCTCTTTAATCCTACTTGCTCATACGCAAGTGATGCTGTATGTATTAGATAGACACACATCCGCTGCACACATCGATAAAAGATTAAGTAATTCATTCCAACCCTCAAAATACAAACGGCTCCCAGAACTTTCTGCAAAATACAATGTATGGTCTGAGATTAATTGATTAATATATACCTTCTTTCTACCAGTAATATTTATTTACATATAAGGTTCTTACTATATTAGATCATTCATATTATTTTATTTATAATAATCAAGGAGAACAAAACTGCAATGGTTTTGACATAATACATCAGAACAGAGCGTCATCTCTGATGTCAAGTGTTCAATACTCTTGGGTTTTGTCCACTCAGTTGCGGGGTCATAGGTTCGAATATCGGCATGCAAACTTTCAAGTGCTTATGTATTTGTGTACTCTCTAAATTCATTTGTCAACAATACGTAAATTAGTAAGTTTTTCTTTCAAAGGAGTTTAAGGCTGCGAAACCTATTTCAGATATTTTTTGGTTACATTATGGTAATGGATCGAAAAAAAATTTCAAACGAACCGTCCATGGTTGTTTTGCTGAGGTGTTCGGAATTTTAGGGCGTTCTTTCAACAAAACCCTGTATTTTTAGTAAGTTAGCAGATAAGAACTACGTGGAAGTACTAATAGAATTGAAAATCAACACTTCACTCGATACCTACTGAATCTGTCACCTGCACAACTAGTTGATGATAGTACAGTAAACAAACAATATTTGATTAATTATACGCTTCCAGAACTGGCGATAACGCCTTGACGTGAGTATAATAAGATCTGGTGTATACGTTACAAGTCAAAATTTATTGTAGATAATGTTTCTTTTCCAATTTACCTAACACTGTAGATATCATCAACGTTGGAATTTTTTTGATGTTCCAAATCTCTGATTCGATCTTCGACAACTCTTACTTTATCCATCAGCATTTTCCTTTCGGAAGCAGCTAGTTCTTTTCGTCGCTCAGAGGCCGACATGTTGCGAAATATAAATTATTGGTTGGGATAATAGTAAACAGCAAAAAATGTTAAAACTGAATAAGTCAACGGCTGCGTGTTAGTGTTTGAATTTTAAAAGTTTTTTAAGATTGTACCAATCGCGTGAAAATTAATTTAGTCAGAAATATTTTATAGTGTGGCTATTATTTACTATGGTACTTTAATACAAACAACTCTAACAAAAGAATTCACATATAAATCTAACATATGCGCCCCGTCAAATGAAAAATAATTCGTCTGAATTAGTTGATTGTACAAAAGAAATAACTCTTCAACTGTTATCCTATCATATTATTGTTTTACTGTCTGTAATATCTTTATTAGAAATATTTATAAGTATTTAATTTTTATTTTGTATTTTATAACTCATTTATAATTGGTTTCGTCGTTGGCTACGGTTACGGATGTCTCGGGTTCAATTCCCGGTGCGGACGGTTTTCATAGATTGATCTTTCAATCGATTTATGGATTTCTGTTCGTAGTCTGAGTCCTCCCTCCCACCAATCCCATCCTCACGGGGCGTAACGAGAGTGATTAGCTAACCACTAGTCCTGTCATAACCCTATCCTTCTATCCCTACTCTCTTCGAAAAAGAAAAGAGAGGTTGAGCAACTGAGTGACAAGCAGTTCTCGTAGAAAAAAATCTGTCAAGATACCTCCATTAAGAGACCATATGCTCCACATTGGGAGCGGACATGAAAAAAAAATTAAAAATAATAATACCTATATCAGGGGTTTTTGATACTGTACCTTTCTTTTGTGTAAGTTAAAATTAAAATATTTTTTTAATAACAAAAATATATCTCATTTAAAATTAAAAAATAATAAGACTATTCTTAAAAATAAGAAAGCTTCATGCAGTATAAATATAAATAAAATAGTCAATGAATATAAAAATTAAATATTGTATAGCAATACTGATCAGGGATTCAGAAATACCAACATGGTCATATTGCATTGTAATCATGGCGTCCGAGCGGTATAGTTTTTCTCTAACAACTTTCAGGTATTATTATAATTATTATTGACATTTTAGAAATTTGGATGATGCGAAACTAATTAATATATCTTGTTTATTCATCGTTTTGTAAAATTTACTATATCGATCTTGTATTAATTGCACAATTTGTGATTTGGTCATGCATTGTCATCCTTAGTCAATTTGACATTTCAGTTGAAGTACTGATCATTTTAATTTGTTTTAGCCCCTCTGGAAAGCTTGTACAAATTGAATATGCCTTAGCGGCAGTTGCCGGGGGTGCACCATCAGTTGGAATCAAAGGTAAGTTTTTAATAACACCAGAAAAGTTGCTTCTTTATTTTAGGTTATGTGTTGCTTACTCTCAACATTTTATCATGACTGGCTGTAATTTTCTAGGGACCACTGTTCTTAAAGCATTCAGTTTAGGGCTTTTATTTGAACGAGGCTCACTGCCTTTATATTATTTCTATGAGATCTAGGAATTCTGTCCTAAGATGGTGAAATATCTAAATAACAGTGTTGATTTATTTCTACAGTATAGTGATCCCAATTGTTACTATTTTTTTGCTCATTTTGTTTATTTTTGTAATACCGGTTTCAAGAATTGCAATACCAATATTTAATATGAAATACCGGAATTGGCGTATTTGTCCGGTATAGTAATCCCTACGCTTGATACATTTGACTAACCAAAAAAATAATCACAGCAAATTAAACTATAGATATGATTTTTCCCTGGTTGTTAGATGTTCACTAAGAATCAGGGAAAGAATTAAGAGAAAGAGTATGCATAAATTAAAACAAAATTTAAAAAATTAAATTTTTTGCCAAAGCAAATGCATAAGAGCGATATTGTGCTGACTCTTGTTCAAATACGATATCTTTATAGAAAATGGATATTTATAAGTATGACGCTTTTATACTGCTGTCTCATGTTTTATCATACACAAATCTAAGTGCACGAGAGAGAATGTGCAAACAACTTTCTAAAATTTCGTTTGTAAACAATCAATCTGATTATATCATTCAGAAATTATTCTCTATAGTAACATTGCTCATATGTGATTTAAAGTAACAAAGTAATAATCTGTTTATGTTCTATCTATTCAAGCAAGCAATGGAGTGGTTATAGCGACAGAAAACAAGCACAAGTCTGTGCTGTTCTGTCCGGCATCTGTGAACAAAGTAGAAATGGTTACCGAATTCGCTGGAATGGTCTACTCTGGTATGGGTCCCGACTACAGACTGCTTGTGAAAAGGGCTAGAAAGATGGCCCAGCAATACAAGCTGGTGTACGGACATGATATCCCTACTGCGCAATTAGTTCAACGGGTAGCCGCACAGATGCAAGAGTACACACAGTCCGGGTGAGGAAAAATTCATTCCATTTAATAATGACTTTTTGCCAATGTTACTCACATTTGCAACGTGGCAAATATTTTATTCACTTACAATGGTAAACGACAATGGTGTTTTATGAAATTAAGGTATTGGTTGAGCATGCCAGATGGAACTTCAATATCACGATCCAAATTAAAAGATTTTAGCCGAATGTGAAATTTGAAATACTTGTTATTAACTCTTAAAAGGTTAGGGGTCCTATAGCTGTTTTCTATATTCCCAAAAACGTGTATGAACTCTGTTGTTAGGTTGATAGTTATATTTTTGGCAGGTTAAACAAATACATTTCAAATGAAAATATGAAAAAAAAATATTTTTCTTCAACATGTTTTTTTTAACCATACCTGCTCCCAATATGGAGCATGTGGCCTCTCAATGGAGGTATCTCAACAGAGGTTTTCTACAAGAACTGTTTGTCACTCAGATGCTTAACTTTCCCTTTTCGAAGAGAGTATGGATAGAAGGTTAGGAATAGGACAGGACTAGTGGTTAGTTAATCGCGCTCGCTATGCCCCATTTTTAGGATCGGATGGGTGGGAGGAAATTTTAGACATCACAAACATTCATGCCAACAAACAGAAATCCATAAAATCGATTGATAAATCAATTTAAAATAAAAACTGTCCGTACCGGGTCTTGAACCCGAGACAAACCGTAACCGTAGCCAACGACGTTGACCACTGGACCACCGAGTCGAGATGTTCAGTACTGAAAATACATCTAGCGCGTTTTCTATTGTAAACAGTTATGCATATCGCGCTAGGAGTGCTATCACATCTCTTTTAATTGCTGCTTCACAAAATAGTTTCCCTGTGTCTCTTAAGCCCTCAGAACAGATCTATTCGTTGTTTTGACCGGTTTATGTGCAACATCAATTTACAACAGTGAATGTGTTAAGACTTATTGAGATTGGCTCAAGACAAATTTTCGACGAAATGCAGATAAAATCTCCCGAATCTGAAGGTCCATCTCGTAGCAATTTTTGCTTTCCATGTGTACTCTTAACACTGTATTGAACAATTTCTTTTCATTAATTTTTATATCATTACTTTATTACCTTTTTTAGTGGTGTCCGTCCCTTTGGGGTGTCATTATTGATCTGCGGCTGGGATACCGGCCGGCCATACTTGTTCCAATGTGATCCTTCAGGCGCTTACTACGCATGGAAAGCCACCGCCATGGGAAAGAATCACATTAACGGCAAGACGTTCTTGGAGAAAAGGTAACCAATTTTGATGGAAGCAATTTTTAATGGTAAACTTAAAAAATCAGTTCTTAACCTGCTCAAAATAAAAAATGAGTTTCAGGTATTTTGGTAAATATGCAATAGAACATTATGTTCCAGACTCATACAATTTCAACCCTTAAACTGCAGGGAAGACCGTAAGGATCACAAAATATCTTCTTGAAATATAGATTTGGTTGAACCAACCATCCACACTAATAGCATAAGATTTGTGCATTGTAGATGGAAATGAATAATTTGTTATAAAAAGTATTTTATATTCTTATCCTTTTCATTATGACAACCATATCATTGTCAAATTTTTGTGGTAATGTAAAAAAAATATTATTTTACCTTTCAATCAATCGCAATGTGTAATTCAAACAATGACATTTATATAATTTAAGACATCGACTGAGGGTGCTTGATGGAATTTCAATATCAAATTTGGATTATTGAGATTTTGTACACTTCCACGTATTTTAAAATACATGGAAGTGTACAAAATCTCAATAATCCAAATTTAAAAATGACATTTAATTAAGAGTCCTACTGTTAAGTTTCAACAATGGATCAATATTTATTCATCACTTTGACAGCCACTTTTAAAGTTTGTTTTCCCGCTTTTAGTTCAATCATGCCTCAGCAAGCATTATGACTATACCAAATCAACCAGTCAGGAGTCTAGTTTCAAATGATGCTTATAATATTGTCGATTTCATCCTTAAATAATATAATATGTAATTTTATTTATTAGATATAGCGAAGATCTCGAATTGGATGATGCAGTCCACACAGCAATCCTTACACTTAAAGAAGGTTTTGAAGGACAGATGACAGCAGACAACATTCAGGTTTCATATTTATATGTTTCACTTAGAATAGTAATGGTGTAACTCCAAAATTACGAAAAATGAGTTTATACAGGAAACACGTTCAAAAGATGTTAATCTATTAGTTTAATAATGGTGCACCTCCATATATACTCCTAATTTCTTAAAAAAACAATTTTTTGTTTTTATATTTCCATATTTAACAACATTTTTCAGAATAATAGTGAAGTAGCTCCAATATCAGAATAAGAGTGAAGTATGTCCGGACATACTTCACTATTACACTGACGTTTAAATTTGAAATTAGTCGTGTTATTCGCGCATTACTTACTTATTAGTATAAAATTGACGCTTTAACATCTGATTTTATTATTTATGTACTCGGACGCGTGCACTGGATGGAATAGGAATATTAAAGTCAGTTTATCATTGATAAAACTGCTTCAAATTCTGATTTAGATATATATTTTTTAAATGAACTAGGGTACTAAATGTTGTACCCACTACCACCTGCTACGGATTCACACTTACAGGGTGTATTGCCCAGAGTAACAACGTTATGCGTGTTCCAAATGTTCGCTAGGAATGTCCGAGGAGAAATTCCTCAGGACTTGGTTGCATGCACTCTAGTGTGCTGGAAGTTAAGTTTTAAATAAAATTGTTAAAAAAAAAGAAAAACGAGGGGGTTAATGTCTTTAGAAATTGCGTTCCTGTCACTTACCATAGGATGCTGTACACTCTTTAAATTCCTTGTAATTTGTCAGAGATGCAACTAAGTCGGCATGACCGACAGATCCGACTGATAGTCATATCGTCTTGAGCAATTTTTCCTGTTCGTTGTCCGGGCATTCCCAAAGGATGTGATCAGTATCCTGGATCATATTGTCACATTTGCATAGTGAAGTATCTAACAACCGGCCAAGCTGGAAGAGCTTGGCAGCGAAGTGACCATGGCCAGTTGTGAATTGGCTGTTCCAAAAATCAGGAGTCAAAATGGTTATCTCCATTCGCCACTTTATTAAGTATGCCTGCTCTTAGAAGATTAATTCTTATATAATAATAATTAATATCCCATCGATTCTGCCAAATCCGCATTGCAGCATCCATTGCTACACTACGAGATTCAATTTTATAAACATTAGGATTGTAAGCATCTAGTCGAGGAAGAGGCAGTAAAGGAATTCCCTCCATCTCAGATTCGATACCCTTGTGCATTATTACTGTTGCGCCTCTTACTTGAATGCGTAGGTCTAACGGAAGTATACCATTCAGAGCTGTCGAAGTAGTTCTGTATTCTTTGGTTAGGGCTATCAATGCACCGTGTTATCCGCTTAGAACGATTTTCTGGATGGACAGAAGGTTACATCGCTTGCACCATGTACTAGCGGCGTAGCCGGCAAATTCACATATAAATGGAATCATAAGCGATTTTAAGAGCACTAGCCCTCAGGCCCCAATTGCTACCAGCTAAACGGGAGATTGGGTAGAACGCAGTGGTAGCCTTGTTTACCGATGTTTTGGCATGGTATGCAAATGAAATTCTGTCATCCAGAATTATTCCAAGGTAAGTGACCCTTTCAGAAACTTTTATCATAGTAGTTCCCATGCGGATAATGGGTGGCCTTTGTCTATTAAGTCCAACAAGACTTGATGTATACACACAGAAGAATAATTTCTTCTGAAAAGAAAAAATAAATGGAGACTAAGATGATGAATTAATTTATGATTGTTTCTTACTAATTTATTTGACTTTTGCCATCCATTTTTATTTTACTTAACTTTTTAGAACAGTTTTCTCTCTTACAAGACTTTTCTCTTTTTTTCAGAATAATAGTGAAGTTATCTCCATTTTAACATTATTTTATCAGTATTTATACTATTAAAACATATTGTTATGATTCAATTTTTTGTTTGTAGCTCTGTTAACTACTTATATTTTCAAATTTAAAAACAATCACATTATATTTATTAATGGTTGATATTTGATTCTAAGAACATTTTACAAAACCAAAAATTTTCTCAAAACTTCAAAAACTGGAGTTACACCATTACTATTCTAAGTGACACATACATTATTAAAATTTATTAATGGACAGTAAATGCCCAATTAATGTTAAAAAAAATTAGTTGCATTTATCTTAAGATCCAATTCACTTCCATAAAATTATTTTTACTGATATATTATATCCTGCACGATAAATAATGTCCTCTATAAATAAAATATTATTAACTGGAATTTAAATTGGGCTTCAGTTCGCTCTTTGAAGTTGATGAATTGCGCTTAAAAAAATTTAAATTCCACTGCAGCCAAAAAGGTTTTTTAATACAATAGATTAGTCATCATATTGGTTTATTATTTACACAGTAGTATCTTGAAGTGGAACTAACCATGATTTGTCTGTAAAACTTCTAACTCATTTCTCGATAAGCCACCATTTAATAAAGGTCTCACGATCTTCCTGCCTTCGTAATTCTAGACATTTATTGATTCATGTTTTTCAGATTGGTATTTGCGATGCTAGCGGCTTCAGACGGCTAGAGCCAGCACATGTTAAGGACTACTTGGCAAATATCATTTAAGAGTTGATTGCCCCCGCGATAAAACGTCCGGTACAAGATGGTAGCCGTGGTTTTGCGACTCGCAAAATGTCAGTGCAGTGAATTCAGAGACTATTGTTGAGGTTTTATAGCAGTATAAAATGGAAATTTTTTGTATTCTTAATTGCAAGTGAAAATGTTGATTCAATAAAATTAAAATTATTATAAAATTAATTCAATGTTTTCTTTCCGAGGTGTAAACCCGGTCCCATATTCAATTGTCTCGATAACAATGTGTTTTTAGTATTTTGCTTCATTTAATGAAAATACAAAAATATCAGTAGGGATTCTCAAACCTGAAATTTGGAATTTGTAAATTTTTGAGACATTTTAAAAAGGTTATTGAAATAGTAAAATTAGCTTTTCATAGAATGTAATGTTACAATAGAGTCCTGATTGTCCGGAGTTGTATTTAAAAGTAGTCTCGTATGCGAAGTCCACAAGCTGATATGGTATTTTCATGAATTAGGCAAATTTATGCTCATTTCATGTAATAAGTAATTTCACGAATTTAGCTGAACATAATTTCTTCAAAAATAGAATTTTAATAGTTTGTACTCAGTTTTATATGCTCCATTACTTAAAATAATATTTAATGTTATTACGGCAAAATCACAATACTCTTTAAGGATTAATAAAAGTAGTTAACAGGTTTATGTCTTTGGGTCTTAAAATATCAGTGAAACAATCATAGAAAAATGACAACGTTTTATTTAATTATAATCAATGTACATTATTGTGGGGTCTAAATTGTTTTAGCGGACCCTCTTCTTACGCAGAAAGTATAGTTTAATTATTTACAGAAAAATATGGGATGAAAGATATATTACACAACATCTCCTAGTCCTTCTGCACAATGATTCTATCCTTTTATAAATCATTGTTCAGTAGAAATCGACTAACGGCTTAATTCGAAGCTTATTCTTATTGAGAAGAAACAATATATATACTAATATGAATGAACATTACGAGATTTATTGATATTGTCATTGACACTGTAAAAATTCGTTAGAATTGCCAGTTAAAAAATGAAATATCCCAAAAATTCATTAAATAAGTTAAATAGATAATAGAATTCATGTCTTTCTCCGGCTGCATACAATTATTTTAAATGCTAAAAAAAGAATAAATTTATTTTAAATTCAAGCTTCAGTAGCGACCTGTCGGGGGATTGATGAACCTATTGATGGAAAGTTAAAAGTTCAGTCATAAAATATTAAAGCAAATTCATGTAAATAAATATTTTCAATATTAAAAAAATGAAATTGCAATTGAAGCGCTTTTTTAGAAATAATTTTGGTAATTAGTTGCATTCCTTATGAATATGAAGATTCAAAGACAATTGCAACTGTAAAATAAGCTAACTGTCTTTGGTGGTTTTTAATTTAATGAAATTGGATGTGGAAAGATAAAACGGTTTTTTCAAAAGTTACTTATAACTTATTCTTTTGAATTAATCCTTTCACCACATATTTATAGTATGGTAAAAGAAAACATGTATACGTTGTTGAATTCAAAAATGAAGAAAAAGTGAATATAAAGCTAAGTAGAAGTGAAATTCAACTGTTCAGTTCAATTGTTATCTATTGATTGAATTGGCATTTACTTGGAGAAACTCTATTACAAAAATATAAAAGTATTTCACAGAATTATTTGGTTGATAGCCATTTTGGATTCACGCCATATAGAATTATGGTTTTGATGATGGCGTAAAGCTGAAATAAAATCTTGAACTGAAAAAAAAACTCCTGAACACATGTCATTCAATACCGGTTGTTTAAAATTTGCGGCAGTTATTTTCAATCTGATGTTTTCACATATTTTAGTTTATATTATAGCCGTTTCTTCCTTTGTTTTGTTGCATGCAATCAAAGAACATCGATGATTCTATATACTGTAACAAACTACACTTAAACAGGGAATGACTTGAATGTGAAGGTGTGACCTACATTTTTTCTAAATTACCTTAAGATTTTGAATGTGTGTGATACACCATTTTACTTTTCCACGAACAATAAATTCAGAGAACAGCTATGGTAAAAGAAAAAATTTGCAACACCACAGTCTTAATTCCGATTGTACTGTTAAATGAATTAAAAAAAAAGTAAATTTGTATTATTCACTTGTGGCAATATTTTCATCATTATTATTTGGACAGTTCTCAATTAACAAACGGTGTCTTGAAAAATTCTCTGCCATGCAAATTTTAAAAAAAGTATATTATTTTAAAAAAGGTAGCCTCAATACTGAATTATTACTTAATATAACAATAAATAATAGTCACATATAATTTGCTAAGATTTAATCCATTTAAATAGAATACTTTTCAATATATATCTCAATAATAAATTTTACAATATGAAATCTGCTCCTGACCAATCAAGTATGCATATTACTTTCCTACTGTCACAAAATTTTTTAGATACTAATTCTTATTAAAGTTATTATCTTGACTCTTATAATGATGTTATAAGTAGAAAGACAAGAAGTGTTGTGGTCTGAAACGTGAGCGAGCTATCTTGAGTAATAAAAAAGATTTACAAAAGCAGGAATTAAAAAAACAGAACTGTTGATTTTCCAATAATAGGTCCTTGTCTATGAGACAGATGATCATCACAAAAAAATACAACATAAATGAAATACATAGCTTATTGATCCTATTAGACAGATTTAAATCATTTTTAAATTTGTCATTACACCAAGTACGGATATTGACAGCTGTAAAAAACTGTTTTTATATATTCAGTGTTGCCTGGAAAATCCATTAATATACTAATTAGTATAAAACTAAATTATCAGTGGTCAATTTTGTTACAAGTATTGATAGAAAATTGTGTCTGGAACTAGATTCTGACAAACTTTGGAAAACTGATTGAAAAAAAGTGAGTGACATGATATGAATGGAATGGTCATGATATTCCTAATCCTCAACTGACACGTTTCTTTCTTCGTTTTTACGCCTGAGAGGGTGCAATGAAATATATAATTGATATAATGGGATGCCTTACAAAAGTATTCTGTTTTTTTGAAGTATTGAAGATAATTCAATTTAAGGGGAATATAGATCTTGCTGGCAACTCTGATAGATAAAAATGATACCTAAGTAGCGAAGTATGTATCAGGGAAAATCTTCTTTGAAAGATATTGAAAAGTATACGAATTTTAATATTTTTTCCCTAAAATCATTGATTCATTTCAGTATAAAAAAACCTAACTAATCATTAAGTACCTATACTGCCGTCACTGTCGAAGATATCGTCATCATCCTGCTGATTGGCGGGCGGTCGATTTCTTCGGTTATTATTCTCCCGCCTTCCACGACCGCGGCCCGTTCGATTTCTAGTCCGTCTCGCACGTGTCCGAGCGACTCTTCTGGGAGGTTCCCATTCGATGTCGTCATTATCATCATTGGCGTTTCTGATGAAGTTAAACGCTTCATTCAGGGCATTCTCAATGTTTTGTGCTTGGGGAGCGGCGTCTTCTGCATTTTCATCATCATTAAATAATTCCGGTTCGGCGTCACCCGCTTCGTTGTCGGAATCTCTATCATCCGCATGGTCGTCGTCCGAATTAGAGTCATTTGTGTCGTCTTCGTCTTCATTCGAGTTCCCATCTTCGAATGCGAGTTCTGCGAGAGCATTCCTGAACATCTCTACATTCACTGGAGAGAATATAAAACAAAACAAATTAATAATGGTTGGATAAGTATGTTATTACCATGTCGAAAAATAAATGGACATTATCAAAAAGGGTCTGATTTGATGTTATGTAATGTAAATATGTTTGTGTTGGTACACAGAATGAATGGAAAGTGCTGTTTCTATACAAAATATAATTTATAGCAGCATTGTTGTATTTTGGTTTATATTACAGGACATGTATGGACATCCTTTCAGAACACATCTCATAAACAATGCCTTTAGTCTCTGTGTTCATGAATGTGTTAAAATAGTAGTGTTACATTAAACATTTTATTCTGTCCAATGATATTTGTACATACTTGTATTGTCATCGTTGTCAGTATTTGAATCAGATCCGTCATTATCCGATCCCCCCATGTCTTCTTCTTCCTCTTCATCCTGTAAAACAAATATATCAGTTTAAATCATAGTAATTATATTCATGTGACAGCAAACTTGAAATAACTAATAAACTACATTATTTTAATATAAATATTATCATATATATTCAAAGTGTTAAGACTGGCATTAATTTGTTGAGAACTTACCGCCTCATCGTCATGGTCCCTTCTTCTACCCACGTCATACAACTTGAGTACGCTTTCCTGAATGGTGTCGAATTCCCCAACATTTTCAGCTAAAGCCAGCTGGCCTCCCCATGGAGCCACTCCCAATGCGCAAATGTTTCGTTTTACGTCTATGGTTGCTGTAATAATATATAATTAAATTAAGCGATCATCATGGTTTAAATGAGCAGCAGAACTTTTGTCTATTTAAAACATTTACCTTTTTCATATTACATTAAATGTTATTAAAATTATTTAAATGGTTAAAATTTTCCTATTTGATAATTTTGTTAAGGAATATTTATGAATTATTCTTTAACTCATTGATTTTCATAATTGACTTTTAATGTTGTTTAATTTTTGATTATAGATTAGTTTTTTTTTTTAAATTAAATCACAATTTGTTTGTACTAAGTGTACAAACAAATTATCTTGATTATTATTAACATGTAAAAATAGTACAAAACAAATAGTGTTTTATTTATTTGAATATAATTCCTCTCCTAAAAACAATTGACTTAAAAGTGATCTGTTTATGAAATTACAAATTAGTTTGTATACCCTCTGGTTAAATCAAAATATCCTGCCATCAGTTTAAAATAAAATGCTTTTTCAGTAAATATTCTTGTGACCACATTGCACACATAGGTAATACGATATCGCACAGAGCGCATTCCTGTATACCCTCTGTGAAGTTTACAACTAAATCACGATATGCAATCCATACAATTTTAATATATATGATTAGGCACATTATTGCCTCCGAAATGGGATACATTATAGAGGTAATTATGAAGACGTCGACCACTCACCTATACTGGAATAATCGTAAGAATCCAAAGTCTTGAAATTTGATTCGTATTGACTAGTCTCATCAGTATCTTGCTCCATGCAGACTGAATAAATAACACCTCCCATTGGTGAAAATATTACCTGAAGAAAAATGGCAAAATTAGAATAACGTAGATTTAGACTGGTGACCAATTTTCAAAACAAAGAATTCATAATGTGACACCATCATGTTTTTCAGTAATATTAATTTAATGCCAATCAAGTCATATTGCAATGTACAAAATAATTACATCAGATTTATCTAGAGTTGGTACAGTCCTCAGGAGATGGAACGTCCTAAGATCCCATACCTCAGTATTGGAAATGATCTGAAAAAAGAACAGATTTTTGATTACAATAACATTTTGGCTAATACATAGGTGTGCTAAATAATTATTGCAAATATTTTTTGCCATGAATTTAAAAAAAGGACATTATGTGCAATTGTACCCGAGCCAATCTTTTTAGAGATCATGTGAAAAAATTCTGTAACTCAATTGTTACATTATTTACTTAACTCAAAAAGTTATTTTACACGTTAGTGGTTTAAATTTTTTTTAAAAACTTAGTCGCTGGGGTGCTACTCAGTTGTTTTAGTAATTGCATGTCCTTGTAGAATAAACAGTGCTTAAGGACACCCATCTTTCTTGGTTCGAAGTTTGTGAAAATGATCATTCAATGTTTTCTTTCTCGGCTCACAGTTTGGAAGGTGAATTTTTAAATTTGTTTTCATAGTATGCCATTTGATAGCCAACAGAATTCCACATAAGAACGCATTGTGCGAATTGGGTGGACAAAGATTATTCTTTTCCTCTACCCTTCATATGGCATTTAACAGTAAGAATAATCTCCCAAGGTTTAATGATCACAACTGAACCTAGCATTGGATTTCAGTGTCTTGTCTACAGGCAGCTAAATAAAATCTATAGGAGGATAAAATATCAAAGTATTCATATAATTTAAGACATCGACTGAGGGTGCTTGATGGAATTTCAGTATCAAATTTGGATTATTGAGATTTTGTACACTTCCATGTATTTTGTCACTAACGACCCGGGTTTCGCCTTTCGGCATCTTCAGGCCTTCGAGCACACGAATGGACTCGAACTGACTCGACCTCAGTTCGAGTCCATTCGTGTGCTCGAATGCCTGAAGATGCCGAAAGGCGAAACCCGGGTCGTTGGTGACAAAATACATGGAAGTGTACAAAATCTCAATAATCCAAATTCAAAGTATTCAGTTCTATAAATTATTTTGTAAAACTGAATACTTTGATATTTATCAATACAATCGATAGGATTTATTTAGCAGCGCTGTAAGATGCTGACAGGCGATTTTGTAAAAAGCAGAGTTTAATTGTTGCATCCAAAAATCTGGGGTCGAATTAAAATTGAACAATTGTGTTATTAACCGTTTTGATTTGATAACAATATTTAATATTCGTTCAAATAAATTCTTGGGGAGGAAAATTGAGAAGTCTTGCAGGAATATTTCATTCCAATATTATCATTTCCTGTAGTTAAATCATTGAATGCTATCACACTACCTCTAATCCATTAGGGTGGAAAACTCCGCTAAGCGATTGATTCAGCTTGTCAAACTTGTGGATCTCCTTGCCGGCATTCAGGTCCCATAAAACACCATCTGCAAATATCAATTTACATTGTTAGACATCTAGAAGCACAACATGCCATGCATACTGGTTCATCAACTGTATATTATGTGAGGCACGTGAAACCGAAGCAGCATTATTATAAAGTTTACATTTAACTCCTTCCTTTTGGGCAATAAAACGGAATCTCAAACCTTACGATTTCAAGAACTATTTTGGCAGAGCCATTTCTATTTACAAGTCTCAAATACAATTCATTCTATCATAGTGTGACTGTAAGTTTGTCTATTTTTATATAACCAATTCGTAGAAAATCAGAGATATAGTTTGAAGAGTAATTCTAAAATGTATACTATGCGTACACTGTTTAATTGCTTAATTTCACCGCGAAAGCACGCTGAGCTTTTTTGTCTATCTGTAATGCACACTGCTGTCAGTTAATATACTGTAATTTGCAGAGTTACTTTCTGGGGTACGGAAATAATTGTTCATTGCCGTAAAAATTAACCTTTGTTACATTGAGATTACCATCCCTCACTTCCTGTGAGCTTCGCACTGACAACTAAGACCTCTCATTCTTGCTATAGCTACCAATGTTATCGAGTCTATTAGAATTCAATGATAGTTCATATTGTGCTCACCCGACAGTACTAATTCATCTGACGGACTGAAGGTGGCGCGATTTTTGCTATACTGGTTACTTAGTCCAGGACGCAGTGTGATAATTGCTCGGCCGGTTGCCGTGTCGTACACCGTGGCCACTTCTGCTTTGGTGCCGATTATCCGATCCTCATTGAATTTGCTGAACTCTACATATTCCTCTTCGTTGAAAGACAATCTGGAAAAAAAAAATTTGCAGTGACAAACCCTGACTTTTGTGAAGATAGTTCCGCATTATCATGACATTGGCACAAAAAAAATCTTTTGACCAATTTTAATTTAACCAATAATTTTCATTTTTTTTTTTATTTCCTTTCTGTTAGAATGCTGGCCTTTTAAAGGAGGGTAAAGTTTTCTTCTATCAAATTGGTCATTGTGAGATAATTATAATTAGAAACAACGGCATAAAAATATTACTCACTGCATTTCATAGTGCTTCATATTCCAAAGAGCTGATAGAGGCGGTCTCCAAGTTTTAGATGACGCAAGAAGAAGTTTTCCATCACGACTTGCCTGAAAAAGTTGATAAATGTATTAGACCTACGGGTTGTGAGCAGTGCTTTTGTGATGATACATGCAATGAGTGTAAAGGTATTCTATAATTTCAATCGTTTTTGTGAATTTGTGATAAAATGATTAACCCATTCCATTGTAATGTCAATCTTGTATCTATTAATTATTTATTACAATTTGGAAACAAACATTATGTGAGCATTGAAAGATACATTCAAACGAACATTCTTACATTAAATGTGTCAAGAGAAGGTATTTTACTGACCTGCATATGACAGATGTATGAGTCAAGAAGTTGGTAAGAATTTTCCTCCCGTCCGCTAAACAAGTTGAAGAGTTTCACATCACCAGACGAAGTTCCTGCCAGGAGTGTTCTTTGGGTTGGCTATAACATAATGAAAACGCATCACTAAATTAAAAATGTTTGTCAATATTTTTAATAATGCAGGCAGACAAGGTTGAATAGCAATGTTTTAATACAAAAGTGTTCGGTTCCTTTGGTTACGGGTCAAAGGTAAATTGCTGTTACTATTTCACGAAAGAAGGCACGATGAAATATCAACACTGATTATACATTTATGTTGCTGCAACTTTTGAACATGTTTCATCGTTAAATCGAATGACAATAAACTGTATTAAGATATTGGAAAGCATTGCCACCTTCATAATTATCGTCTTAGTTCTCATATCAATATAGTTCACTCACGTGAAACAAGCAGGATGTGAAGAAACTATCATCATCCGACATCCTGAAGGTTTCCACAGGACAGAAGAGCGAATGCAACAGCCGAGAGTCTAATCTTCCTGACGCTGGACCGAGTCCCGCTTGTCTTCGAGCAAGTCTCGCGGCCACATTCATAGCTGGGGCTCTTCTCGAATCTAGACCATCTGGACATTTATGGGGTCTGAAAGAGAAAGAGAGAAATAATTATGCAGGTTTAAGAATAGCAATTTACTACATTTACTTTAACAACGCTAAGATTGTATTATGAGTCAATAATTCAGGAGATAGCAATAAAAATTCTTAGTCAAAAGTAAGCTGGAATTAGGCCGGCTATTTTAAATAAATCTTTGGTACACATAATTTATATATAATTTTGATTGCCAGGAAACATATTTAACACTTTCTAGATCTATACGGATTTAAAGGCACCTTTGTTGACAGTTGTCACACACGTTTTAATACCATCATTAAACTATTATTTCTCGACACTTTTTTTTAATATCATACTGTTTATTAATTTGAAATACATATTCTTGTGAAATACATACTCTTGGGTAACATTGCAGGCACACAAACTAGTTGCACATAGCGGCGATTGGGTTAACCTTTCTGGGAGTATGGACGTACATGTATGGTAATATGTGTTTGTGTGTGTGATTTACGCTTGAAAAAGTATTACAATGTCATCTGTGGACTTCTGAGTATATTATTTCATCATTTGAAAATAGGTTTGAAGCTTAGAAACTGCAGAATTCTACTTTTTTTTTCCATGTCCGCTCCAAATGTGGAGCATATGGTCTCCTAATAGAAGTATCTTAACAGAATTTTTCTACGAGAACTGCTTGTTACTCAGTTGCTCAACCTCTCTTTTTTTTCAAAGAGAGTAGGGATAGAAAGAGAGGGCTATGACAGGACTAGTGGTTAGCTAATCGCTCTCGCTACGCTCTGTGAGGATATTAGGACTCAGACTAAGAACAGAAATCCATAAATTGGTTGAAAAATCAATCTACGAAAACCGTTCGCACCGGGAATTGAACCCGTGACATCCGTAACCGTAGCCAGCAACGCTACCAACTGCACCACGGACGCCGACAAACCGACATTCTACTTTTTACTGGTTCCGAAACAACGAAACATCGATACTGCATCATTCATCAAATTTTTATGTAAAAAAAAACTCACTCCTCATAGCACAGCCATAATTAATTAGTTATTCCTGGAAAGGTTAAGGTGGGTGTTTCAAAAATAAAAACTCTTTGACTATCTTCAACAGTAAGACAATAAATAGCGTTATCTCAAAAAAGTGTTCATTAGAAAATTTCATCGTACAGTCGGTTTTCAACTTACGAAGGGGTTTTGTTTTGCCACTTTGGTTATAAGAGCAAAAAAAAAAAAATTAGGAATAATAGACATAATATTCATCAAATAATTCAAATAATGATATGATGGCAACTCAATAGCATAGATGATCAATTCAGTTTTCCACAGTACATGAAATATTAATCGAATTGCTTACTCATTAACTTTAGTGAAAACTGTTACTTACTCGAATAGATTAAATTGGGGACATGTGACCATGGGATTCTTGCAGAGTGCATGCTGATTGGCCAAATATTCTGTGATGATATCGTCCAATGAGACGCGGGGGGCTGGTGCTGCAACGGGAGTAGGAGAAGTGGAAGGCGCCGGATGGGGAGTCTGAGCTTTTTGTAGTGATCTCGGAGCGGCGATCGGAGTTAAAGCTAAACATGAATTCACTCCGGAAGTATTCTGACAACCGGGAGATGATGTCGACGATGATGGTCCAGCAGAAGATTGGTTTATTGATTGACACCGCCTGTGGAAGAAATATAGCATATTACAGGCATTTACCACAGCAATAAAATATAGAGGGTGATAAATTCTATTCCTATTTGACACATATTTATTTTGTGTAGAGAATTTTAGTACTTCTATTCTAAATGATCATGGCAGTAACTACAGAGATTGCAAACCTACATATTACAAGATTCAACATTAATGAAATACCATTGATAGTCATGATAGTTTAAAACAATGAAGATTAATACTGCAACGAAATTTTGAAATTCAGACATAGTATGACATATACTATAGATGCTAGGTAATTGCAGTGGCGATTTATGTCAATAGATTACAGCTATGTAAGATGGCAAAAGCATGATATATATAAAACACATATCGTCGCTGTTCTGGAAGAAAACACTAAATCGAAAAAATGACATATTCTTTGTTTCAAACTCTACCGTATAAAAGAACACACCTTTTTTTATAAATTATACTTTTATTTAAAAAATCTTTTGTACAAACACACAAAATGAAAAATGCATAGCCTTTCAAACATTTAACAAACTTCAAAGTCTAATTACTCAAAATTAGCGTTTTTCAGTTAGCGTCTTCTTCCAGAACAACGAAGATATGTTAAAAACTAATATCTATGTTATTCAATTCTCACAATTTCACTTGTAACTTTAACAAGTATCTGTAAAATGAGAAAAACAAAATGTGCGCTTTGTCAAATAAGTATGCAACCGTTATAGATTGATGTTTCACTGTTTACCTTTTTTCTCAACATAATAATATATTGGTAGCCTGTTACGAGAGGAAATTTACTAACCGTATTTTAATGGAAGCCGGTGGGGGCGGGCCATTGGTGGGTTCATCAATTACACCGTTTACTAAGCTTGTGTTAGCAGAAGTTGTTGCCACACTTTCAATGAACGACGTCGATTGTTGTCCCCGGGCGTGACTGGCCGACAAACGCGACTGTAATATAAAATGACAATGATATTTAAGCCTTTCATCAGTCGAAACTTCAAGCTAAAGATTTAGAATTAAAATTGCATTTAAAGTTACCTAAAGAAAAATTCACGTATAGACAAGTAATATGGAATGAACACAGCTGCCGAATTTGAAAAACTTTTATCTGAAATTCTTTCTAAATTTTGTTTCTTTGCAATTCTGCAGTGATAGGTCATATATATACATTTTTGTTGAAACTGTGCGTGAAATCGGTGTATACATAAGTGAACCTAATTCTTTGAATTGTAAAGTTCTTGTTTGTGGAGCATAGGACATGGATAAACATGTTTTTTGAGCATCCTAAAGATTTTGTGTTGAAACACTTACTAGGCTTTGAAATTGACAGCTGAACGTTCCTTAGCGCTGCTTAATATAATAAATAAAAATGTAATACAGATAAATAATAGTAGTGCTCGGTAGAATAATTATAAAAATACTAGCTCTGGTAGGTGTGGCCGGCTGATAAACTGTCGGAGGCGGCGGGGGGGGAGCTTGCGGTTGCGGCGGAGCCAAAGCAGCCTCTAATCGAAGCGCCTCTGCTGCGCTGGAGAGCCCCTTTTGCGCCAAGTGCTGATAGATGAGTTGATATAGTTGTCTTTCGTTAAAGGTGATATGCGTTTGCGCCACCACATTGGCTCTGTGGATGTTGGCCAGCGAGGTCTCGAATTCAGCCCCGGAGGGTTTAGTCTTTCCCGACACTCGCTCCATTAATTCCAAAGCATATTTTTGAAACATCACATGCTCGTGTCGTTTTTCTTGGAGGATTGGATCTCGCATGAGACCTGTTGGTAATAAAAAAAAATAATTTTCATCAAAACCTTACCTTTTCTACCCTCATGATGCACTTTTACAAAATTGTTTGTAGTCAAAAGTTTACTTTCTTGAGATGTGACATTTTGGCTTTGGTTGAAATGTTCAGATTTTCAGATACAGTCAGATACCTTCAAATTGGTCAATTTTGATTCCATTTTTCAATCAATCTTTGATAATGTAAGATTATTTGTTTCCACTCATATGATGTCAAAAACTTGTATGCGTCTATTCACAATAATAGTTGGTGTAATAATGAGTGAAAATTGACATTTTTAAATAGTGAATAATGGACTTGGAGTAATTAGATTTTTAAAAGAGCCCACAAAATTTGGAAATTTAACTATAGAGATATTAGACTTTATTTTACTGTCTTGATGTTATCTTGTTCCTGATACATCGATAGAATCTTTTCAAACATGGTTTTCACAAATGGAGAATTTTACATAGCTCAAAAAGCTCACGATTTACTGTAAAGTAAATTTGTAACTTACTTTGTATCTGTCCAGTTGTGAAAAGCGGCAGCATAGAAATGATTTGCCGAACAGTGGGACAGCGGGCGAGTCCAGCCAAAGCTCTGCATGCCAGGCCTCGAAGGCAATCGGCATCTGTTATCGGTACCTTTACGAGCATCAACTGCAAGAGCACCTACTCAATAAAAATAAAAAATACTGATTTAGTTATGGGTTATCAAAAAAATTGTTAGTTTATTTTGCAGTAGTTCCAATTCAAAAGTGAAGTAACGTAAGAAAATTCATTTGATGAATAATTTACTTACCATGATGCCATTGTTGGTTCTGACACATTCCCAAACCTTTTGAATGACGTCTTCGTGTGATATGGTATTTACTCTCTTTTTGGCGGACCCTGTCGAGGAATATCTCGCAGAAGTACCACCAACCTATGGTGAAAATAACATTTTGATGATTAATCTGTTTGATGCAATATCTTTGACATATTGAATTGATTATCCGTTTAAATCCTACAACAATTCGTTGTTTCACCAATAGATAACACAATTTTCAAGAAGAATGAGTAAAAAATATAAAATGCATAATTTCATTCAATGCCAAACTGCATAGATATAAATAATCATCACCAATTGGTCAATTCTGTAAATGATGACAAAACTTTGTTGTCCATGCACATAATGCAGTCTTTAGTCAAACAATAAACATTAGTACTTAGCTACTGAAATTTTAAACTAAATTGATTTCAATGAGTTATAGGGCTTCGGACAATCATTATGCACGAAGTGTTCATAAATGACAGTTAACAACTAACCCTATGAACAGGTGCGCAAACGCAGTTCACTAAAACATTCAGCGCAGCCTTCTGCACTTCTGCGTCTGCCACAATTTCGCCCTCAGCGGCACCGAGAACAATGTTCACTCCCACTGTTAGATTCTCTTCTGGCATGTCGACCTTCTCACAGAGCAGCAGCTGAGCGACAGGTGCCACACAACATGCGGATATGACATCCAGTGCTGACCTGACTGTTTCAGCCCTGGAATAATATATTGTAAATTGAAATTTAACATTATTAATGGGATATAGTTTAATTTCAATAAAAAATATGTTGATGTAAGATAGAAATTCACAAAACACAATAATTGTTCAATTACAGTATGTTTGATAGCAATTCATAACAGTATTTTTGTTTTCCTAGGATTCAGTATTCTTGGATTTATTACCAAAAATTTTCGTATACTTAAATTTCAATTATACTATACAATTTTAGTTACCACTGTGAAGAGTAGCCACATAGATATTTTAATATATCTACTTTTATTGCATAGCTATTGATTGTATAGATTTAAAAACAATATGTTTACAGTAGAAATAAAATCAAACACAAAAAATCATTTCATCAAACGCACATAGTTGGTTGATTTCTTTCTGAACACTCAGACTTTACCAAAAACACCATAAATAATGACATGGGCTTAACATCAAATCTTGTTGGTTGTCATTAGAATTTATTATCGCAAAATCAAGGTTTCAAAAATTCAATTATTATAAATCAGAGGTATACAAGCACCAATAGAGTCAGTGCAGAAGTGACTCGATTTCGATGTATTTTACATGACATAAAAATAAACTGTGGTGCAGCATGTTTCATTATTTACCTTCCATTGAAGTTCCACTCGTAAGAGAAGGCGATTATCTGCAACAGCAGAGTGACTCCGCCGAGCTTCAGCAATTGATCGCATGGTGCCCATTTTGTCCAGACAGCCGACTGAAGGCGCTCAATCTCTTCTTGGATCTCTTCGGGTGATGACTTACATGCCTGGGAAGAAACCATTATAATGTCAGTAAACTAGATATATATATTTTGTAATAAAATTTAAAATGTTATAGTATCTGTCTCTTCCAAGATAGTATATAATATATAGATAAATTAAAATTGGTTTAAACATAGTTTTGACGATGGCGTGAAACTGAAATAGCTATCAACTGAAACCAATTATAATTAATGTAGAAATAAATACTTTGATATTTTTACTTTAGTACAATAGAGTTTTATCAAGTAAATGGTAATTCATCCAATCAATCAAAAAATGGCTAAACTCGTGTGACAGTAGAATGTCAGTATACAAGTGGTTAATTGACAATGTTTCAATAGTACAAGCAAAAATATTTTGATTCAACATCTGCGAACTACTGAAATTATTGTATTGGGCACCCTCCAAAAATGGTTGATGCTTCGGATAGAGTAGAGTAGGGACTTTGAGTCTATCGATTAAATTGCCATTAAAATACATTTCAAGTTGCTTAACCTGTTTTCACTATTTAAAAAAATTACCTTATATGCAGGCTGTGGCTGCAGAGCTTCTCCCGGTCTCCCCTGTCTCCGAAGTGCACTCGCTTTGTGATGAAGGTGACTCTCTAGATACTTCTTTAAAGCAACGCACACATGCCTGACGATCTGTCGCGCAGCGCAACTCTCATCTTCTGTCAAATGTGAGTCATCCTCTATCGACAGAATAGGAAGTGTTGATATAACATTGTACAGCTTACGGAGACCATCCTGAAATATGTAAAAGAACAATTGTGATACAGTTGTGATATTTTATGTTTCACAGATAATTACAATATCAAAATATACATGGATTTGTGCCGATCTGGTACAAATATAGTTAGGGATTACACAGGAACAATTGCCAGCCTATAAATACACATTGATAATAATTTTGCTGTTTTTGCCAAAATGGTATGCATAAATGCATCTACCGAGTTCTTCCAGACAAAGAATTGACATCCAAGAATCTCATATTGCAGTGTGATTTAAAGTGGTTGGTTAATGGTTGACTATCTATCTTGATCTCTGTGCTAAATTTTTAAATATATCAAACTCTTTGACGTAAAGAATTATCCGAGTTTCTTCTCAGGTTGATATTTTTATGGATGATGAATTACCTGGTAGTCGAATTCTTCCAAAATAACCCTGAATTGGAAAGAGAAACCAAAGAACATGGTGGCGTGACATCTTCCTGAGTCATGCGAGCATTCCAACAGCCAGAGAGCATAGCGCACTAAGTCCGCAAGGACCTTCCTTGGTAGCAGACAAACTCTTTCCATAGCGTCTTCACAATAAGCCAAATAGTACATGCATATTGATACTCCGGTCGCAGCAACGCTTGGTCTAGGCACTTCTAGGAATCTCTGAAACACAAGATAAATTTTTTCAAGACATTCCCAATATTACATAAAATTTGATTTCCCCCTTTGTCACATTCATCAGGAATAAAGTGAATTGAATTTTCGAGCTGTTAAAAATACAGATCACCTAGGTAAGAGTTCTCTTAAAACCATATCCGCTCTCTACTCGGAGCATATGGCCACCATACGGTTCCTCTAAAATTCACTGTGCCCTGCCAGTGTTCTCCCTTCTTCCCAGGTTATCCCGGCATCTTGTAGCTCCGCCGAGTACATCATATGGATGCTCATCAGCGGCCTTCCAGAGAAGGTAGAATAGACAGGCAGGATTCAGGCTCCCCGGTAGGGATGGGAGTAATATGTTTAACCTCATTTACGATATACAGTCCTGGAAGAGCTATTAGTTAATCAACCCCTAACTCAGGGGTCGCCAACTAGTGGTTTGCAGGATAATTTGAACATATTTAAAATTTCAGTGTTTTTGAAATTTTTCATTATATTCCGATTGTAAATTTTTGTAATTTTCATTGCACCAGTGAATTTGGATATCACAGACATTCATGCTTTCGGACACAAATTTATAAATCAATTTATGAAACTGTCCGTATTGGGATTCAAACCCGTGGACACCGTAATCGAAGCCAACAAAGTTGGACACATTGAAGAATTACACATTTGAACTTTAGATTCCGGAACTGCTAGGTGACTTAAGAGTTTTACCAGTCGGCCATGACAACATTCTTTTTAATGAATGCATAACCAATATAAACAATTATTTACCTGTAATCCATTCATATTGATAAATTCGATGGAGAATTTTTTGTGACACAGCAAAGCGGCAAGATACTTGAGGGCTTCGAACGCGAGTCGGGAGTCTCTCGACTCTCTCAGATTTATGTATGCCAGTATCAGTTCTAGGGCATTCTCAGAAAAAACGTGGCCCAGAAACTGTAAAACAAAATGATCAAAGAATAAAATTTAAGCGATTCATTCTAGATGTGATGGGATTAGATCAAGAAGTTATAATAATATTCAATATTCACCTCTTGGTATTCTCCCATTGGTGTCAGGTATCGGAGAATCAGCATTTGTCTTGTAGCATCAGTCGGGGGATGGATCTGAATATTTCCTGGAAATAAAAACGTTTTCAGAATACTGTTATTTATTTATATTACCTAAGTATTATTTCAACAGCTTATTGAAATTTTAGATATTTCTTGAAGTTTGCGATGAGTTCCTTGTGTGCCATTTATTCCACGCTTTTTAGGTATTTCGTAGTCTTGTCAACTTCTGAATGTCTTGCAATTCCTTTGCAACCTTTTCCAGTTTGCTTCACTTTTTGGACAGTAACTGACAGTTCTTCTTCTTCCATATTCGCTCTCTATGGGGAGCATATTACTACCACGCATCTCCAGGAATCCCTGTCACCCGGCAATCGTTTTGCTTCCTCCCATGACATGCCAGAGTCCCTCAGCTCCGCCGAGTACATCCTATGGATAGTACCTGATGGTTTTCCAGGATGCCGGAATCCCACAGGTCGAAAGAAGAAGCAAGCAGGATTGAGGCTTTCCGGAGGCATCCGCAGCACGTGACCCAGCCAGCTCCAATGTCTCTCCATAACCGCCGATGTGACAGGGCGTTACCCGGTCTGCTCACTAATCTCCGAATTCCTCACAAAGTCAAACCACTTCACCCCCAATATCCGACGCAAGCATCTATTCTCGAAGCTCAGTATATGTGCCATGTAGTGAAACATGGTACCTGACGAAGTCTCAAAAAAATAAGTACAGCCCCCATTTTTTCATATGAGAATTTGGATTGCATGAATTTCATCTTGTAATTTGCTCACAATAAAACATAATTTTTCATATTACATTTTATATTATATGTAAAAAATAATAATTATACAATGAACCAATGATTGTTTCTTCACAATAATAAAATTGAGCAGGTGAATTTAATTCTCTTCAAAGAATTAATTATTTGTTTGAAACTTCAATATTATTGGTTTAATAAATCATTCCAACAATTTAGTGTGATGTTCAACAAACCTATCACGTATGTTTCCATTTCAGCCCAGGAGCTATTGCTAGCAGAGTCTGGCGGTAACGGCAGCATCTTGGGAACCTGTCTCACCATTCCTCTTAATGGCGGAGACATCATTCCTTCTTGGAGACCTGTGATTTCATGAAAAATATTTCAGTATCTTCGATTGTCTATCAATAATGTTGGCTTAGAGTAAAATTCAAAACAATGAACAATTAGCTGAATTTGCAGCTTGACGGATCACAGCACCATTGACCCATCAGGATGCAATTTTTATTTTTCTACTCCCAGTTACGAATGATTTTTTTATAGAAATTGAGGAAATATTTATCAATTAATGCATATATATTATTACATTACTTTCTAATAGTTTGATACTTTATATCGCCTGGAAACAAAATTAAATATGCTTTAGCAATTATCCTGTGCCACTGACAGTTTTTTTTAAACACATTTATATTTCAGTCAATCAAACTGCAGTATTCATTTGTGAAGTAATATTATTTAAGCAGTGGTTAAAAAATTCAAATATTCATATACAAAGCAGCATTCTAAAATTTGAAATAATGCATAAATGAAATTATTTCCTATAATTCAATTTAATGTTGAAAAAACAGGTGTACTATTTTATATTTAAAATAGACCGCTTGAACCGTTACAACATGGGTGTCCCCACCTGCAACTTTTTAGGTTATTATATCCAACCTGAATCCAAACTTTTCAATTCATTAATTTCATATATTTATAAAATAATTATAAGTATATCTAATTGAAGTTTCTTCAATGCGGTCTTATTTTATTGCATATAAATAAATGCGGTTTGACATCATGAAGAGGTACAAAACCCTTGCAGTGGAGTTTCTCTGATATTAACTGGATTAAAAATGAGATTTTGCAAGGTTACCACAAAACAATAACTTACTCGTTGCTGAATTATTGAAAACTTCACTGCTTCTTTTGACTGGGGTACGTCCTCCGGGTTCTTCATCACTTACAATTCCATCGGTACTAGTGTCTGCATTCCGTGCTGAAATTTGCATGTTCAATAATTTTAGTAAAGCTTCCATGGGCTTGAATAGATATTTAAATCATTTTAATTAAATATCATTATGAGACTCACGCCTTTTCCTGGTGACAGGGGTATCTTTAGTTTCCTGTGCGGCACTTTGACTGGCGGCAAACCTAGCAAAGTGTCTGGTCTGCGCTGCACCGGTCTGGTTATTTGCAGGACTAATATTGTTATGGGGAGATGGAGGCCGTTGGGTATCGTTCAGCGGACTCGAAGGCTGCTGTTGACTCGTCGTCTGGACTTGCTGTTGAGCGGTCGATTGAGGTGACGGTTGGGCTTGTTGCGGGGTCTGCGCCTGGAGGGTTTTTCTTCGGAGTTTGTGTAGTCTTTGAAGCATTAACGGGACTAGGCGAGCATTTTGTTCCCTGAGATAAACAATATACATAAACTTTTATAAATTCCATCAACAACTGACTGATTCAGTCAAAGATTATTTAGTGGGGTACCGAGAGCATATCGTCACCGTACTGGCAGAAGTTGGTAAGGAACAAAATTGACGGAAACCAGGTAAGTGCACAATGATATTTTTGGATATCAATTCTCTATCTGGAATAACTCAGTAGATGCAGTAATTATACCAGTTTGGAAAAACACGGTAATTTTTTTTATCGTTAAGCATATTAATGCAGATTAGTGGGCACGCGAATTGTCCCTGTCTATAAATCCCTGACTTGATTAGTGTAAAAACTATTTTGTACTGACATTTTTAGTATTTCGGTAGTTTTTTAGTGTAGTATAAGGTGAACGAAATATGGATATCAATATTAAGACTGTCTTGCAAGGAATTAAAGTTTTAGTTGTTTGAGCGGTAAATATATGTTTTTTAGAACATTGCAAGTGAAACATTTTTCTAAACGCAAGATTCTGACGTTGCAAATAAATAGTCCACAGTGAGAGGCAGGCTTAAAAGATATAGGCTTAAAACCAGTTCGTTGAACTGTACGAATCAATTTGCGCCTCTGGTAGGTATTTTACACAAGTTTACCTTGGAAGCCATTTCCACCATCTTGGAAAGCGTGTAGGGATCACACGGCACACTTTATTTTACAAAGATATTTCTCACATTACAGATGTTCAAATAACAAATAAATTCAATACTCCATCGGTCTTGACTTGCGAACATCGCGTAATCTAAATATATTTAAAGTATCCGTTACCATAAGACCATGCTATGATAATTTAATACCCCAAATACGTTGAAATAATAGCATGATTATAGGTAAACATAACACCGGCACCCAAATGAATGTAAACTATTTATTTAATAGTTTACCATGGTCAAACTTGACTTTTATATTTTTTTAAAGACATCCCACCGTTCTATTTCAAAGTAGAAAACTAATTTCAATATTCACAATTCGTTTATTGTTCATGAAATATGGCATAAACCCATCAATATTACTATACTAAAATTTTCTATGTAACAAAAAACACCGAGGGTTAAGACTTTATCCTACAAGCTAAAATTTTCATTTGCTATTTACTGTCAACATGTTACTTACCAACTTTTGCCAGTATGGACACGATATTACTAGCTAAACACAGTAATATCTAGATTATTCCTTATCGTAAAAGGAGCATGTATAGTGAAGTATTATAGCACAGAAGATATTTTTACAGACACTAGTTGTGAGTCTTCTTAGGTTACAATGTTTGGTTGCGGTTCGAATACTGGTATGGATAATTTCACAAATTGATTTTTTCAATCGATTAATAGATTTGTGTTCAAGCGCATGGATTCTGAAATATTTTCAATCCCTCCATCAAATTATAGCAAGAGCGATTAGTTAGCTACTAGCCCCATTCCAAGCCCCATTCTTGTTGAAAAACTGAAAAACAAGCAGTTTTCGTGAAAACAACTTCTGTTGAGACGCTCCAGTAAGAGTCCATATCAACTGTGGAAAGGAAAAAGGACGTAACTCACACCAAAAAACATGTATAACTCACATAAAACATGCTAATACACTATATTTATACATAAATATATAATATATCGGCTGTAGAAAGGTAAAAGGACTTATCTGTCTTTCCAAAATATTTTTTTTTTGATAATTACAATGTATACAATTTAATAGACGTTTTCTTTGGGCTATACACAATATTCTTTGTGTGTGGGTTATGTCCTTTTTCCTTTCCAAAGTCGTTATGCTACACATTGGGAGCGATGATGGTAGAAAAAGTTGTAAGTTAATTGATCTGTCTCTGAAATTAGGACTGGTTTTGAAGCACAGGGCAGAGCAGTTATGGTGGGTAGTTGAATAAAATATGGCATTGAATAGTAACCTGAAACCAGCCGCAATGTCTTGGACTTCCATAGCAGCAGCAAGCAATCCGGTAGCATAAGTCTGAAGTGGTTCAACCGAGTTTTCTGCCCATCCATATAAGCGGTGGATGAGACCTTCATTATCCTGAAATGGTAATTCAAGTCATTATTAGATATTTTGTATTCGATTGAGCTTACAAAAGAAAATACTATACTACGAAACCCACTCTCCATTTTCTTGAACATTACCAGCATTTCCTTGAATCTCTAGAATAAATAATATCTTTGAATAAAAATTGTTGGCACAGTTCTGGGATGTATTATTGAAATGTTACGATATTTGCCTTTAGGGTTTTTATATATATTTGCCTCTACCTTTATATACAAGTGGTTTTTTCAAGCTTCATTATATATTTATATGAAAATAGCAACGTGTTGTGTTCTGATTCCTCACGTCAAAGTGGAGAGTTATTCGCTATCTGTAAGTCTAAAGAAGCGAGACACGTCTCACATCTAGACCTGTACAATCCGTGTGATAAAAAAGCTATTAATTTAATATTTATACTAAAAATGAATTTCCACATAGTTACTACTGAATCTATCAAAAATATTAACTATTAATCCTTTTCTCACCCTAACTAGAGAGATTGAGAGACTGAATATCAGTTCTCGTTAAATGACTAACATGAGACACACCATTATGAAGGAATTGGGGAAAATATGTGTGCCAATAATCTGATCAATTGTCTTTCATTTGACAATATATCAGCGAGAGTCGAGATTAGTCCGACAGTTTTAACAGCCTTTCCAAATTTTTGTATTTCTTTATTGAAAATAAGTATTCGAACATGATTGCATAAAAACTTTGTGAAATAAAGTATTTCATTCGTGATGGAGAAGTTAAGGAGAGTCTAAGGATTAAATTTCAACAACTCAAATTTCACATTGCTACCTGCGAACGTGTAATATGATTTATTTTAAGATATACATGCATAAAAACATGACGCTCTTCGCTGTATTACGAACAGTGTAAATACAGCTAAAGAATACTTGTAATATTGCAATATAGTCTAAGAAAGACTAGAACAATACTCAAATGAATTCTCTAATAAAGTGGTTGGTAACTTTGGGCAAGATGGGCAAGAAACAAAACCTTTCTTATTGATTAAATCATATATGGCAATATTACCGTAGAAAATAATTTATGAATGAAGGGAATGATTTGATGAGATTTATTGTTTACAAAGTTTTAAAATGTTGTTTGCCAGTTCTCTCTCATGCGCTTAGATTTTTATTACATGATAAAATATGAGGCAGGAATATAAAAGTGTTAAAGTTATAGATTTTCTGCACAAATGTTGTTTGGTCAAAAATGGCTCTTTTGGATTCGCTTTTCCAAAAAATTTCATTTTTGCAGATCTGGCATAAATGTTCAAAAACAAATTTGATTGTCAATAAATTGTTAAGAACAGATAGTCACAGATTTTAATGAGCATAGGTGTACCTGAAAGACGACAGACATTTCCAGGCCAGGCATGAGGTCAAGCGTGAGCCTGCACGCTGCAATGTTGAGTTTCCGCACATCCCTGCCGCTGATATTGAGTCGACTGTAAAATGTGTCTCTGACATAGTCGTTAACTAGCTGTAAAGGATAAAACACAATATTACGTAAAAAGTATTATTATTGAGTGAACCACACACTGTCGTAATTTTTTTCCCCATGTCCGCTCCCAACATCGAGCATATGGTCTCCTAATGGAGGTATCTCAACAGAATTTTTCTGTGAGAACTGTTTTGTTACTCAGTTGCTCAACCTCTCTTTTTTCGAAGAGAGTAGGGATAGAAGGATATTCTAGGGCAGGACTAGTGGTTGGTTAATCCCTCTCGCTACGCCCCGTGAGGATCGTATGGGTGAGTGAGGAGGATGTTTTAGACATCATAAAAATTCAGACTACGAACAGAAATCCATTAATCGATTGAGAGATCAACTTATGAAATCTGTCCGCACCGGGAATTGAACATGAGACATCCGTAGCCGTAGCCCACAGCACTACCAACTGCACCATGGACGCCGACAATAATACTATTTAATTCAAGTAAACTTTCGTTGACTCTAATGTATGATTATATTTTGGTCTTTCAATTAATAAATACTATGTTCCTTTAATGCAAATGGCATCCTTAAAGGGGTATTTTGTCACCTTTTTAGTTAGTTAGATTTACCAAACTTTACAAGGATACTGTTTTATATAATAATAAAAAGCATTAGAATCAGTGGAGAAAGACACATTCATATACAGACGGGGAAAAAGTATACCATATTGCTCTTCATCTGGGTTTGAATGGGTAAAAAAAATAGTAAATTTAGTAGGCGTCCGTGGTGCAGTTGGTAGCGTCGCGGGCTACGGATGTCTCGGGTACAATTCCCGGTGCGGACAGTTTTCATAAATTGATATATCAATTGATTTCTGTTCGTAGTCTGAGTGTTTGTGTTGTCTAAAAAACTACCTCCTCACCCACCCATCCCGTCCTCATGGGGTGGAGCAAGAGTGATTAGCTAACTAATAGTCCTGTCCTAGCCCTATCCTTCTATCCATACTCTCTTCGAAAAAAGAGAGGTTGAGCGACTGAGTAACAAACTGTTCTCATAGAAAAATTCTGTTGAGATGCCTCCATTAGGAGACCGTATGCTCCACGTTGGGAGCGGGCATGGAAAATAAATAAATTTACTGACTTAAAAAGTAGCCGGAAATTTTACTAGTTAACAATCATAAATTTTATATGACATGAGTCTTACCTTGGTCATAAAATTATCCTTCTTGAACATAACCTTAAGGGCATGCCCGAGAGCGCAAGACGGATCGGTTCTGGATGGATGTCTTTCATCAAAAGGATCAGGATCCTTTTTCATGAAATTCTCTGTCTCCGCTTCAATGATTTCAGCCAACCTAACAAGACAGGCATAATGCATTGATGTACTTTATCAGAAAATAATATTATGTGGAATATGAACAATTACATTTTATCTATGATTTATTAAGACATGTTGGTAATTATTGTGCAATGTATATTCTTTGAAATTTATGTAATTCTGACATAACAATATTTTTGAAGGAAATTTATCGGCATTGGGATGTTGTAATTATATTAGCGATTCAGCTGATTATAGGTATACCTAAATTTAGAATACCCCCTGCCTGCCTCAAGAATATACAAGGCCAATATTGAGATAGGCAAACAATTTAATTTGGATAAATTGTTTTTTAATTTAAAGTTATGTATACTTCAAGAATAAATAATTAACTAGTAACCATAGCGAATAAAATTTATTTAAACTATCTACATCGTTGTCAATTTTGACAAGAATGACAGCTCGCTGTATGTGTTTATATGTTTTGTTTCGGGGCAAACTTACCGAGTGAGCGTTGGTATTGGGTCATAATTTAGGAGTCACGTTCTGTTCTTCCCATTGCTTTAGGAGGTCTGTCACCTCCTGCGAGGGTTGTGAATCCATGATTTCAAAATCATAAAGTCACACAATTTGAACTTAACCTCAATCTCCGGAAAAGATATTCTCACAATATTTGCGAGAAAACTGCGGGTATTCAACGATAATGATTCATTTTATATCAATTTATACACTTTTACAGTGACCAATACGTGTCTTTACGGACGTTTTTCCAATGGGCCTATATGAAAGTAATTGACAAACTAAGCAAATCGCAATAATGCACCCTTCCCACGTTTGTATGAGATTTTTTTGGGTACCACATGAATAATGCAATCGCCATGTTATTTTATCACGTTCGTTGCCTCAAAAATAATTTTAGGGCATATATTTAATTTATCTTCTCAATTAAAAACTTTTTCTAAAAGCATTGTGCTGCGGAATAGTTAAAAAAGTTTAATTCCAATGTATTTCTGTAGAAATATGAAATTATCTTGTACTGATGAAATAATCATTTCTATAATGCCGATAGCATTTTTTAGTTATGCAACATATGTGCATTCAGTAGGAAGAATATGACATTCATAGCGGGTCCGAACAAAACAAGATACTTTTTAAGTTAGCTTGCTCACGCAGCTTCACAGCATCCGAATTTTAGAAGAATTTTCATATTGTAAGTGAAAAATGTCGTAATTAGACACGATGAAACTGTTCAGTGCATTATCCTTTTAACGTGTAAAGTGTTTAGGTCCAAAACAAACTCGCAATGAAAACACAGTGCCGTGATTTATTTTTACGAATCCTGGCTACGGCTACCAAGCTTAGTTTGAAAGCGATCCATAAACATCTTAATTTTGCCCATTAGTCCTATTCATTGAATTAAATATTATTATTTTCTTTAGATTTCACGCGAAGTGTAAATAAAACCCTTTCTTCAATGATTTTCTGAAAAGTCCTTTGTATGTAATCCAACCTTGCGTAAAGTATGTCGCGATGTAAATGAAGTTTCTCAACTCGACCTGTAACCTAAAATTTCACAGATTTGCGAATACTATGTCAAAATCATTCAAATTTCGACTCAAAACTACCAAAAGTTACCCGGAAGAAATGTCAAATGGTTACTATTGTTCAAGAATTGTTATTAAAAATATTATCGATCTTATTGTTGCTCCGTTGTTTATAAGTAGAAATTCGTCATCAAGAGCAATATACCACTGTGATTGTTGTTTTAAATACACGTTTAAGTTTATAGTGATTTAAGAATACATAAAAGTTGTATGTGATATTGATATATAGACAGCAAAATTAAATGTTAGAAAATTGTTAGAATTAAGCAGTCATGTCTGCCATAAATATTCGCAATTTGAAAATGTGTGGCTAATTTTTTTTTCATTTCTCTTACAGGTTACAATAGACAATTTGAAAGTGGATTTTATTTCATAGCATGGTACTAGCCATTGTTAATATAATTATAAAACCTCTGGAATTGAAAAGGCTTCAAAATGTTGAATAGAAACTATATTGCAACTGGGATATATTATCAGACATCTTATAGCCTAGGAAGTAGAGCTAAAATTAGAGCATAGTTATTATAATATAAAACAAATTCTAATGGTGCCTGTGATTCATATAGGGAAATCATAATTAGAACATTTAAGACTCGGTTTAAGTCATAGCTGTAAATGTAAATATATACATATTTACTGTGGTCCATGAACTAATGTCATTGTTTGGATAAGTGATCTTAGAAATGATCTACAACAATACAGCCTTTGTACAGAAGTAGGGGGAGTTGTATATTGAATACTTGATTTAAAATATTAAGAGAGCCGCCTGAAAGATCAGTACGCCTTCACACTTATTGAATATCCGAAATGGCTTCTGCATCAAACAATCAAAACGACCAGGACCAACCTCAGACTCAGACTGTTGTGGTGTCCGTCCCGAGTTCGCTGGCTACCCTTCAGCAGGTAGTCAGTGTTGCTAGAAGTCAGCAGCAACAGCAGCAACAGCAGCAGCAGCAGCAGCAGCAGCAGCAGCAGCAGCAGCAGCAACAGCAGCAGACGCATCAGCAAGAGGAGATTCATGTGCAGCAGGGAAACCCTCAACCTCTGCCGGCACTCACTCCTTTGCAGCAAGGTGCCGCGAACAATAATCAACATATGCAGCAAACCAATGCAGCGTAAGTAGTATTTCTTAAGTAACTTTTTATAGCTTTTTTTAAACCATGTCCTCTAGGTAGGGCATGTACTTGTAATGAAGCGTCTCGATAGAGAACTGGTTGTATGTTATTCGCTCAATTTCTCTTTTTGGAAACAAATCATACATAAATTTATGATTATTTATATTCATTGATTTGAATCCTTTAATTGAGTGGACAAAAACCTGGGAGCATTGACCACTTGGCTGCAGGACCGAAACAAATAATGCTATTTAAAAACAATCTGATCACTGGGCGTGCGGTAATGCTTTTAGTTCTCCATTAATATTTGGTTCTGCGACCAAGGTTTAAAATGACCAAACAGACATTTACATTATTTGATTTATTTTAAAAAATAAAACACAATTCATTTGTACTACTTCCACATGTTTATAATGATCAGGATTGTTTTCGCTCATCAGGAGCATTATCAACTGATTATTACTGAACATTATCAGTTGATAATGCTCGTGATGAGTGAAATCGGTCCGGATCATTATAAACATGTGGAAGTAGTACAAATGAATTGTGTTTTATTTTTTAAAATATATGTCTTTCCACCAAGAATTGACAGTTAACACCTTAAAAGTGATATTTGATTTATGATTATTTAATCCAAGGCATGGAAGTTTTTGATATTTTCATGTCTTTCTATGCTACTCAATTCAGCGAGGGTAAAAAGTACTTTCACCAGCACGCACCGGTGCGTGAATGAAATGTTCGACGTGTAGGCCATGCACGCACGGGTGCGATTTCATTGTCCCAAATCTCGCGACACGTAATATTTTTAGTTGACATTGGTTCACGAACGTCTAGTCCCATCTATGCTCTACCAGAATAAATTAAAATAACCCAAAATTATGCTATGGTGAACTAGTAAAAAAGATTTCTGTAAAATAGATATAAGCATTAAGGGCTATCGCAAAAAAAAAATTAATGCGAAACATGTATTTCTTTTTCAATATCTCCTGATTTTATTATTTCTTTCAGTTTTATTTTGAATCTTGCGGTTATCGGAATGCTTTTCGGACCTCAGGTTTATTTCTAAATATTTTTTGATTTGGTTTTAACAATTGTTATTTTCTTGCAAGCAACTATATTTTCTAATACAAATATCACCTATAAGCGTATTTAGGATACATAAAATTGTTTTACTCATAAATATATCGCCTCTCTAATACGTCAAATATTTTCGCAATAAATAATGTGTAGTGGCAAAAAATATATTTTTACCATGTCCGCTCTCAACATGGAGCATATGGCCGTCTAATGGAGGTATCTCAACAGAAGTTTTATATGAGAACTGCTTGTTACTCAGTTGCTCAACCTCTCTTTTATCGAAGAGTAGCGATAGAAGGACATGGCTAGTGGTTAGCTAATCCCCCTCGTTACACCCCGTTTTTGACGATCAGTGGATGGGTGGATCGGATGGGTGGGAAGACATCACAAACATTCATGACAGCGAGTGCTGTGTAAAAATATAAATATTTATGAATTCGAGTTTGTTACTGTATCAAAACATCATTTTGTGCAAAACTTAATTTTTTGTGTGAAAGTCTATAATATTGTGTAATTCTCCATTTTTGTGTGTTTGTAAACTATATATGTTTGTGAAAAGCTTTTGTAATAATGGAGTCCCCGGAGAAAGCAATTTGCCATCATCCTCGAAATATTTATCACCACATGTTGAGAGTGATATTTTTATTGTAACGCCGGAATCGGAAGGAAGTGATATCGGATTGATGTTGGATTGCTGGATGACTTCACTGCTTTCGAAAATGATTTTGATGTGTCCGATGACGACGATGATACGGTACTTTGGCTACTTCTAACAGATGTGACTGAGAAGAAGAAGATTCATGTATTCTACAAATCCATATAATAAATTTATAAAAAATACTATTATTAAAACTATGATAACGAAAATAAGGTGAAAAACTGTTGTGAGTATATTAAAAAATGTATATTAAAACTAAATTTTAAAAAAAGTCAAAAAAAATAATTGTATACATGTGCTGTGACAACCCTGGTGGTAAAATAAAAAGGTCGATTTCATCGACGACCATGGCTAATTTAAAAATCAACTAAAGGCAAGACATTGATGAATGGCAATAGTAATTAGGTCTTTACGATAAGATTTATGACATTTTGGGAGATTTGAACACACTTGGCCTGTGGTGACAGAAATATTTTTACGATCCTGGCACTTAAACGGTTAATGATACGATTTTGCTATTTAAGTTTTTATTTTTAATATTGAGGATTGTTAATGTGGAATGTTTTGTTAAAATAATTGAACTATTTAATATATTTTAGTCCTAATGACTGGAGTCGGGTCATCATCCAGCAACCCCTCCAAAACCAACAGAGCTATCTGCAACAGATGTACACCGGACAAAATCAACTAATCATGCCGGGGAATATTGCCCTGCATCCGGGAATCAATCCTCAGCAGATACAGCTGATTGCCGCTCCGGGAAAGACATTCCAGGGAGGGCAGTTCAATCCCAACATGTTGCAGGCTACCACTGCCCAAGGTATGTTATCCGTAGCGAAAATACAACTTCAGCAATAATCAGGTTACGGTTGATGGCGCATCCAGTGGCGTCGCTAGCTTTTGCCCCCCCAACTTTTTTCCAAAAATTTTTGCAACTATCTCGACAGAAAACATTGCACCGCAGGCAAAAAAATTTTATGAAGAATAAATATAATTTCTTGAAAAACATACTTTTTTACAATCCTGACAAATTTTATGTTTAATAATAATAATTTTTCTCCTAAAATGTTGATTTTATATCGACAATAGTGTTAGGTTGAGACTATTTCTTAAATTACCCACTATTTTTTTATTAACACTACGACGTAAAAAAATTTGCTCAGTATACAAAATTTTTTAGTGTATAAATAAAATTTCTTGAAAAATATGTATTATATTTTTACAATCCTGTCATTTACAAATGTTGTATTTAATATTAAATTTGTAGAGTCTTGCAGGTTTGTTTTTCAAATATGTCAAAAAATATACAAGTCATTTAAATAAATTTTATATTTATTATTAATATAGAAATATAAAATTATTTATGTACAATACATTAATAGGTATATATTCTACATAAAAAGAATTAAAAATTGTGAATTAATTTAGAAGAAGATATTCAATAGATTTTACTAAAATAACATTTTAAAAAATTATAACAAATTTATATTTCCTCGCTTTGCTCTTAGCAAAATAACCAGCAACATTATCAAAATCTATTTTATCTGTCAGTTGGTATTGAAAGTATTTTTTTAATCGCACCTTGCTCACTGTTGATATTAAGTTGTTTTTTTATTCATTTCGTTTTCGAAAAACTTCTTTCACAGCTAGTAGCACAATTGCGAGAATATAAATTAAAAGTATTTCAATATTTGCGACATTGAGGTTTCATGATTATTCTTAGATCTTTCAGAAAAGAATTATATTTTGTCAGCGAATAACAATTTTTATTAGCTTATTATCTACATAATTTTTACTTATTTTCAAAAATGCCACCCCTAGAAAAACCTACGTTGTCAGCGAGTCACAAATTAGACACAAAAAAACATGACAAATGAAATATAAGTTGCATTGATTATGTAAATATATAAAAAAATATTTATTTTTTACCGTCGAAATTTTCTATTCATCTTCGAAAATGCCGCCCCCCCTTGCTACGCCAGTGGGTGCATCTTCATATTTAATTAGTATTAGGCAAAGTATTTTTACTGTTTAAAGAGTAGGTACTTCACAGATTGAATGATAACCTCAGGTATATCTTGGGGTGTCATCATAGTGGATTGAAAAATAGCTTAGGATGTGCTGCAACTTACTATTTGCAAGTAATAATCCTCACATATATGATGATGAATATTCATACGGGCAGTAAAACAACTCAAACAAAATTGTGTGAACAAATCTATTACCCAATCACTTACATACCAATAGACTTGAAACTAACACTAAACAAACTTTCCATTCAATAATTCAACCTAATTTTTCATCCCTTAACTAAGTACTAATAAAATTGCATCTTCACCAATGCTTAAAAAAATGGCAAACTTTGTCTTTAGTTACAGATCATTATTGTTACTGCAATTATGTGGAATTTGGTTGCCTACTGCACTGTTATCGATTGTTATCACTTCCATACTGGAGCTCATATCCACAACAATACAGTATTTATTGATTTTTCAGTCAATATCCGATGGAGTATTAGTCTGTGATGAGTTCAACATGGTGTAAAGAGAGGGTGCCCAACCTTTTTTGCTTTGGGAGCTACTTTTCAATTTAAAATTGTCTCCCGTCTGGATCGACTTCTAACACATATGATTCTTATAGGAAATTGTATTTAAGGTGTTTTCCTTACTTCAAACTTAAAAATGTTTATTTTAAATACAAAAGATTATTAGATAAGTATGTGCTTACAAAATAATTAAAATTTAGTATTTTCGTATATTTTTAACATAGCATTTATTGTTATTTTTATTGTATATAATATATACACATATTTCATTTATATAAAAGAATATATTTTTTTCAAAATTCACGGAAGTTTTCGGGATCAACCAAATTTTGCTTTGGGATCGACCGGTTGGGCATCCTTGGTGTAAAGTAACCAACAACCAGTTTCAGATTATCTTTTGAAAGACAGTAAGCTATCAGTACGAACCTGTGCTCTAAAAATAGACAGGTTTCTATTATCCATATTTCTGTTGCTTGCTCTGACATAAAAGTAATTGAATATGATTGATTAATTTAAAAAAAAAATGTTCTTTCACCCAGGTAAGGCTGTCCAGCTTCAACCGGGCCAGCCTACCGCTTACCCAGGCTACGCTGCCATACCTACGAGCCAAAACCAAACGTTCATGCTGTCCCCGCTGAACTTTCTCAACTCTCAATCGGGTATCCTCAACGTGAGCCCCCAGGGGACGGTGAGCGTGCAGCAGCAAGCGTCTCAGCAGCAGCCGGCCAAGCCAGCAGAGATGATGAACAAGATGATGGACGACCGGCAGAAGGTCCCTATGTCCATGTCGATGCAAAAGGGAATCACACCCACGCAGCAGACTCAGCAGTGCGTGCTGGGTCCATCGCAGGCCAACACGCAGGTGCTCGGGCAGTTGCAGCCTGCTGCTGGACAGCAGATGCAATTCGCTCCGTGGCAGCTGTCTAGTGTTTTACCACAGGTATTTGATGATTTACGATTTTTTTTGTAGCATGAAATAGTCTGCATTTAAAATGTAATCATTGATTACTAAGACTGCATATGAAAATGATTAAAACTAGAGCAGCTAAATTCTCTCCAACAATTATTGTCGTTGAGGTTTCGTCCAAGTTGAGAGATTGTAGATAACCGATCAAGTGCCACTTTGCTGTCCGTCCGGCAATGAACCAAAACATCATTTTGTGGGAAAAGTATTCTTTAAAAATTTTTTAAGCCATGTTCGCTCCCTATGGGGAATATATGTTTTTCTGTGAGAACTGTCCCGCCCCGCTTTTAATGTTGGATGGGTGGAAGGGAATTTTAAACATTCACACCTTTGAACACTAATCTATAAATCAATTGAAAAATTTATTTATAAAACTGTCTGTACTGGGATTCGAACCTGTGACCTCTGCAACCGAAGCCATCAACTCATTTGGCTCCATGCCTGGTTTCAACCTTTTTTGAATCTATGCCTACAACACATGCCTAAAAAGAAGGTACTTGTTATTATTACATGTACTTCATTCTCCGATTACAGACCTGCATCCCGCAAATGTGGTCATCTGGTGGGGGAATGCAGTTGGCTCCCAACTCATTCTTCATCAGGAATACCGGTCAACCGACTGACGGGACACACCAGCAGGGAATGTTTATTCAGCATTCTCCACAACCTACAGCTACTATACAGTCGCCGCAACAAAATCGTAAGTCATTGATTCTTTACCTGCAATTCATTAATAATTGTCCCAGCACTGTTTCCCAAACTTTTTCATAACACGGCCCACAAAAAGTGAAATAAATAAACTACGTCCTTCTGATAATTAAATAAGCAATTTTGAAATTAAAATAAGAAGAAAGAATTCTAATCGCCCACCATAGTTTGAGAAGCATTGAATTACAGCATAATAAATGTTCTAGAAGAATTTCAAATGTAATTTATTTCATCTTACATATTAAATGAACTAACTAAATTAATGTCATGAATGTTTAATCTTCAGCGACAGCGATGGCTATGCCATATGGAACATTCCAGCCGACTGTCCAGCACATCAGTCAGCAGACGCAGCAGAACACGACACCCGTCAAAAATCAGCAGACTAAAGGGAATCCTCGTCAGCTGCCAAATATCTTACCCTCTCCGAATGTTACTACGTCCGCTTCGAATAACAGCAACAACCAATCGTCGCAGACCGGAAACCAAATGGTGGTTATGCATCAGCTGGCCAGCGGCAATGCTAAGCAGAAAGGCCGAACTAAGCAAACTGCAAATGCCTCCACTGTTACTGTTCAAAAGATAACACAGGACGATGGGTCTGGTCAAAATGAAAAGGTTTGTTTTAACCGTGTTTTGATTTAAATTGAACTATGTTCCGATTGAAAACCTTCTTGAATATATCTATTATCAACTAATTATTATTAATGCTTCCATTGAGTTAGCAAAAACAGTTGTTGAAAATCGTGCTTTTCAATTTTTTTTGACCATTTCCGTTCTCCACTCAGCATACGGCGCCTCAAGATTCTCTGTCCCCCGCCAGCGTCTTTGCTTCCTCCTAAAGTCATCCCAGCGCTCCGTAGATCCACCGAGTACTCTTTTCGATTGAGCCTTACTTAAATCAGCACATCTCAGATGGGCTGCAATTGTCAATTTTGTTTTATAGATTGCTATGATTGAACTTTTAATTCAGGGCAACACGGTTCATTTGCAACAGCAGCAGTCGCAGCAGCAGCCTGCTGTGCAACAAATGCTTCTCGTGAATCCGCCTGTTCAGATGACTCAGATGGGCGTTGGAGTCGGTGTGGGGGGAACAATTTCCCAGGACAAGAATCAGCAACAGATCAACAACAAGAACTTCCAGCAACAACAGCAGCAGCAGCAACAGCAGCAACATAATGCTATTATGCAGCAACAGGCTTTGCAACAGGTAACTATTTTGCACAGTATTTTTCCAAATTTCAATGTGCTAAAAGTTAAACATAAACAGCTGAGATGAATCCTAAAACCTTTTTGATGGAATCTAGGGAAACACTAAATCTTGGCAATTTAATGAAGTTTCTACAGGGTCAGCTCTCTTGTAAGATTAACACTTTGTAATCGGGCGAGAACAATAGACTGCAGCCTGTAGCGGACATTTTTTTGTGATTTGCGGAAAAATATATTGCTTTCTTAAAATCAACACAACTTCTAAACCATTTAATATTTTCGATTCAAATTTTCAAGTGAATCATCACTGACATTTAACCTTCCAAAATATTGATTACATCATAATTTCACTATATTTCTAAATTAAATATAAAAATCAGTTATTAATTCAGTAAATTGCACTCCATATGTTATCAATCTGAAATATTTAACAAGTTACATATAAAACAACATATTTATCCATATCATATAATTCTACAATAAATAATAATACATACATGCAAGTCCCACAATTTTACAATCACTGGAAGTGTGAAATCGGACACCTAATTCGAAACAAATGTTCTTTTTTTTTAAATAATTAATATGCCAACATTGAGAGTATTATAACTTTTTATAGTTTTTGTGATTTTCGAAAAAATATATTGCTTTCTTAAAATCAACACAAATTCTAAACCATTTAATATTTTCGATTCAAATTTTCAAGGGAACCATCACTGACATTTAACCTTCCAAAATAAAACAAAATACCCTGATTACATCATAATTTCACTATATTTCTAAATTAAATATAAAAATCAGTTATTAATTCAGTAAATTGCACTCCACATGTTATCAATCTGAAATATTTAACAAGTTACATATAAAACAACATATTTATCCATATCATATAATTCTACAATAAATAATAATATATACATGCAAGTCCCACAATTTTACAATCACTGGAAGTGTGAAATCGGACACCTAATTCGAAGCAAATGTTCTTTTTTTTAAAATAATTAATATGCTAACATTGAGAGTATTATAACTCTTGCAGTTTATTGCCCACTAACTTGTCATAAAAGGTTTGACAAAGGTTTTAATGGGTGTCGCAGCAATTACGAAGAAATCTTTATCTTATTAATGAACTTCTAACTCATAGTTTATCGGCTACAATTCATTTAATTATTTTGTGCAAGAATTTTGTGCAAGAAAAAGACAATAAGATATTCGAATAAGAAAATAAGAATTGATAAATAAACAGCACAAGCGAATATGATGAATAGGTTGACATGAAACGACTCAAACTAAACTAGCAATGGAGATCGCAAAATACATCTGTAACACTTTTGATTTTTTATTTCCTAGCCCAAACTTCGACCCTTATAATCTAGCTGGGTAATAGGATTTGTGATAATTAATTTTGGCACTGTATTTCGTGCCGACAAACAAACCCGTGATATTACGCGTCCCGCAAACAACCGACAGAACAAAAAAGATGTAATTTCACGTGTCTCGACGTTTTACGTTTATATTTAGCACTTATACTTTTCCTGGTATCAAGATTTTGGCCTTCGTACCCCAACGGTAACAAGTCCACCTAATAATTGGCAGTTTTAAATTATATTTGATTTGAAATCTAGGTGTTGTTCATGAATCATTTGATTTGCAGCAAATGATTAATCAGCAAATTCAGCAACAGATTGCGGTTGCGTATTATCAACAGCAACAGCAGCAGCAACAGCAACAACAGCAGCAGCAGCAGCAACAGCAGCAGCAGCAGGGGCAAGTTCATCAGCTGCAGGCTAAGCCCATGATGACGACCATCGGCACAGGGATGGGGATGCCGCAGTCTCAGACCACCGTTGTCTCCATGCCTCAGGCAATGACCATGGGAACGGTCACTCAGAACAATTTGCCACTGCAGCAGCAGATCCAGCAGGTAAACATGTAATTTTTTAACCACGCTCACTACCAACGTTGACTCAAAGTGGAACATTTTCTGAAGGTTTTTAATGAGAACTGGTTTTGGGTCAGTCGCATATGCCTATCATTTCAGAGAAGGCAGTATTATAAGGATGGGTGTTGAGAAAAGACTATTATTACACCAAATTCTGTATTTTTTTTTGTATTTCACCATAAAAAAAAAAATCAGACATCATTTACACGTGTGCTTTGTTTATGTGGGATACAAGATATTGCATCTATTTCAGTAACAAAAATGGAGGCTTACGATTAACTGAAAGCTTAGTTGAAAAACAAGTGATTGAAATCAAAACAATCATTTTTGGGATATGAAATTGTGCTAGGTCGCTTGTTTTTTTTTCACAGTGAAGCTGAATATATTAAAAACTCATTTTTGTCAAAGTTGTGAGATGCAAGGTATTGTTTTATCACTATCGATGTATATTAGTTCATATATTTTTGAGAAATTTTGAAAATTTGAAATTTTTGACTTTATATATTTAGATTATATTCTTGTAAATTGTATGATTTGTTGCATTACGGTAATTTTTAATTTTCTTTGTGTGAAAGGACTGAATGTTCAGAAATTTCATTTTTGAGATTGTCTATGCTATAATTTTTATCCAATAAAAATTTCTAGAAAGGAACGGCGAGTAAAAGAGATGAGGCAGAAGCTATTGAAGAATGTTTTCAGTGCTGTTTGTGGTCTAGTGTTATAGTGGTGTAACCATACCTTTTCAATATTCACTAATCGCTGACTTTTTTTAATCAATTCTGAGTTTCGTAGCAATATATTTACATTGAATTTTGTGTTGAAACAGTTTACCATTGATCAGAAAGGAAAAAAATCAAAATTAAAACACACTTATTTTATAGGCAAGTAGAATTAATCTACCAAAAATTTTGCAAAACATTGATGTTCAGAGATTAAAGGATCTTGAAAGTTGGATTTGTTTTTATTTATTTTTTGTGTTTTCAGACAACGCAGGCTATAATGTCCCAAAACGCTCTTCCCGCTCAGCAGCAGACACCTCTCCAACCTGCTCAAGGACCACTTTTGACGCACCCTCAACACCAGTCTCCGCAGCAGACCATGTCTCCGGCACCGGCTTCGGTGTCCGCCACCGCATCCGTCAACACCAATACCACCACCATGCAAGCCATCTCTCTCGGGCCGCACGGTAATATTACTCTGCACCGAATCGACCAGAGTCCCTCGTCTTCTCCGCAACATCATCAGCAGCCGCAGATACAGCTCCAGCAGCAACAGCAGATTCAGAATCAACAGCAGCAACAAATTCAAGTTCAACAGCTGCAGAGCCAGCAACAGCAGACGCAATCGCAAGGACAGCAGACTGTGCAGATGCAGACGCAGCAGATACAGAATCAGCCTCAGTTTAAGCAGCCCCTTTCCAAACAGCAGCTGCAAGATCAGCAAATCCAACACCAACAAATGCACCCGCAGATGCAACAGCAACAACAGCAGCAGCAACAGGATGCAGCCGTCCAATCCCAGCAACAGTCTCAACTGCCTCAGAACCATCAGCAGATGCAGCAGCTTGAACCACCCAAAGGTCAACAGCAGAATCAGTCTCAGCAGACAGCCGCTAATCAAACAGATATCTCACTGTCTAATGAAATAAAAGTTGAACAGTCAACCGGAACCACAACGAAGTCTACATCTTCAATATTAACCGCTTCGAGCAAGTCGAATAATACTACAGAAACTGCAGATCAGGCAATCAAAATGGCTCCTGTTATTTTATCAGACAATCCTGTGGCGTCTTTGGAGGCCCTCTCTAACGGGCCCCTGCCTTCAGGGAACCAGAGCCAGTCATTCAGCAGCGGAAGCCAAACTCCATTGACTGTCAGCCGAGGTCAAAACACCGGTCCTCAGATGCAGAGAAGCCAGGGTCAGCCTGTCGGCAGACCTCCCGGCTCGGCGGCCGCCGTAAAGATCACCGTCGACAGCGGTAATCACAGTCCCAGCCCTAATCAACCTCCCGCTGGACCCGTCAGTAAGATTTTGAATCAAGGATCCGCCACTCGCAGCCAGAGTCCAATGATGATTCACAAAACTCAACTTGTGAATTTGAACAAGACACAATCTGATAAAACCCAAAGTCAGGCTGTCATTGGCAGAAGTCAAACAGTGGGCAATCAGAATTCTACGCCATCGACACCGGCAAGCATTCTCAACAAGGAAAAAAGGCTTGCCGATGTCGTCGACAGGAGTCAGAGTCCCGGAATCACAGGGAAAAGTCTAAATCCGTCCGTGGTTGGCAGAGGACAGAGTCCGGGCGGAAACCAAACCCATCCGTCTGTAAATTCGGAAAGCAGGACCGAATCCGTATCGTCGGTCGTAGACAGGAGTCAGAGCCCCGGATTGATGGCCAACGGCAAGAGCCAGGAGGTATCTGCAAAAGCCCAGCTTCCTCCATCTGTCGTAAACCGTAGCCAAAGCCCCGGAGTCACTGCCGCCGGGCAAGCGCAACTTCAAAGAGCTCAAGCTAATCTAAATGCTGCGACCACGAATCACAGTCAGCAGTCCGGTCAGCAGATGTTGCTGAAGTCTCCGTCTTCGTCTGATAAATTACTACCGAAGGCTATGGTCAAACCTAACATACTCACCCACGTCATCGATAAGTTTGTCATTCAAGAGTCGGCAGAGCCTTTCGCTGTCAATCGGCCTCAACAGAAGCGACCTGTTCCACAGCAGATGAAGAAAGAAGATGTCGCCACCAATTCGAGTACTGCACCCAGCGATGAAGGTTTTTGTGATTGCAAAACTGTCGATGATTCTAACTTTGATCCCTCCGTGAACAATGACGGTGATAGAAAAGCGTGCGGTGGCTGCGGTAAAACGGTAGACTTCAGCAAGCGGTCAGGTAAGATGGGCAACGGACGAAGATTCGCCGGTAAGAATACAGCAATAAAACGCGGTGCCGCTGGAAGCATCATCGGCGACACGAAGGTGACGGGAAGCCAAGACGGTTCGAGGGACGGAGACAATTCGATGGATTGCACACCTGAAGGTAGTGAAGGGCGAGGGGGTGCCGATAGCGATGCAGAGAAAATATGGTCTGCTGCTCTCAAGTGGAGTGTAAGTAAATCTTTTTTTTCTCTAGTATAGCTCATTTTCTTTGACATACATTTGAAATGACGTTCGAATTGGTTTCCCAAATTGATTGTTGATAATTTTGCACTCATATTTGTCATACTCTAACTGTAAAACATTATTCAAGCAATATTTAATACTTTGATGTTTGCATTGGTGTTCAACTTGTGACAGGCTGATTTGAGATCTTTTTTTTCAAAAATTTATAACATACATAATATAATGAGGATATTAACTTGCTTTCACAATATTTGAAAATTAAAACTGTCCATTATTTGCGGTTAAAAATTCAATGTCTCCGCGGTAGGAATTTGAGTCATGATTCATTATTAAATAAAAATCAATCCAATTATTGGAAACTGTTTAAGTAAATTTCTTAAATTTTTCATTTCAGGTGAACGAAGTAAGCGACTTTGTCCGAAAAATCCCTGGTTGCGAAGCGTATGCCGACGACTTCATGATGCACGAAGTGGACGGCGAAGCAATGGTGCTGATCAAACCGGAGCATCTCATGATGGCCATGTCTTTGAAACTTGGCCCGGCGCTTAAAATTGTCGCCTCCATCGACACCATGCGGCCGGAGAAGGCTCTCAACAAAGACTCCAACAGTGAGGGGGCGGAGGCCGCCGAAGCCACTCCTGACTGGCCGTACAGCCCTAGTAAAAAAGGGAAATTTGAATGATCGCCGAGCAGATTTGACTTCTGCATCGAACAGTGATGACTTATTTCAATAGTATTTCTAAATTTAACATTTTTTAACTGTGTTTCTTCATCGAATCAACCTAAATCACCGTTAAGTCTACGGTAACAATATTTCATAGTGCGAGTGTATTTGTCATCTAGTGTTCGTACATTGATTAAGATAAGTTTGAGTAAGCTTACAATACATTGATTCGTCTCGAACAGTGAACATGGAGCTTAGTGTACTTTTTAAATATAAACTGTCACCGTCTCGCTGGTACACTTTTTTTATTATGATATTTTACACTCCATTCTTCACTATATTTAACTTATTCATGTCATCTTTGGTCCTCGGATTTCAGATTATTGTGGAAAGAATTATTGTGGCAGAACTTGTAACATAATACACCGGATAGCGAAACTGCTACAAGATAGAGATATAAAATATAAAAATGACTGTTTCAAAACAATGTCAATTTTTAATCTGCCCGTTGAAACGTTAAATTATATATTTTTTTCTGTAAATTACTTCTAAATACGCCCATGACATCAAATGAAATCAAAGCCCGGCTTCAGCTAGTCTAAGTCTTCTAATTGATAGTCAGATTTGCATCTGATTTGTCAGTCATCCTTATTAACATTAGGATTGAAACTGAACAGACAGGAGAAGTATTCATTTAGAAGCAATTAAAGAAGGTAAATTTAGAACAATTTTATGGTCTTTATTAATTATGTACACTTACAACAAATTTATTCTTTCCGAATTGCTCTGAAGTCAAAGGGGCAACAAAAATATTTGTTAAAAGTGATATGGATTTGCAATGCTTTCAACATTTTCTTTTTCATCACTTCGTTGAATGAAGATTGTATAATGTACGAATAGTAATAAAAAATAATTGTGATCTCATTGGTTCGGTAGCCAATTATAATAACAATGGACGATCCCAATATATAAATATAAAGTGAACTTTATAGATTTAAAATGGCGGTTCAGTACACATCTAATAAATAATAATTCTTTTAAAAATAGTGAGTGGTGTTATGTGAATTTTTCATTGTGTGCTGATTTGCAGGGAAGAGAACCGATCTTTGGGACATTGTGATTTCATTTATGTTAAGAATCTTAATATTCTACAGTGTACTCTTTTGCTACTTGATAGATATCGACTTTCTTTCGAAGTGTTGTGATTACTTTTTTGAAAATTTTTGGAATGATCGGTTTTATGTGTGACTTGATAATAGAGAAAATACTCGTTTTTGATATTTGTTCAATTTAAATTTCATATTTTTTTCAAGACACTCTGAAGTGTGTCACCAATTCTACAGACAATTTCAAGCTGATATACGGCAGTATCATAAAAAAATTGTAACTAAAGAATTCTTTTCTTCGACTCAACCGAGAATATAATTAAAATTGATTGATGCACCCTTTGAACCAAAATAATGTTCTAAAAACCTGTCGGATTTAACATCATAGTGTGGTGGTTTGTTAAAGGAATCAGCAAAATATATGAAATCTGATATAGCCAAATAATCAGCAGATGTGACGATTCTGCTGTGTGAAATGTGATTTTTTGCAATTAATAGCCCATATTATAGCCTAACAAAATTATATTATTCTTTTTGACTCAAGTATACAAGTTTCTTATCAGAGTAAATCAACTGCAGTAAGATAAAGGGTAAATATTCACAAAGCTTGTCTCATCTTAAAAGATGAGTGACTCGTGTCTAGTGGCGGATTAAGCAGTTGGAGGCCATTTTTTTTTGATAAATAAATGTTTGATAATTGATAAAACTATGTGGGTTATCTATTAATTATTTTTGAGGCACCTTAGCTTCAGAGCGTCGTGCGCCTATGGAGTAATCTGGCACTGTATTTAAACAAAAAATCATCAATCCATACGCAAAATCAATAAAAATTTAATTTTACCGCGTGTAAGGCTTAAACTGAAATAATCGATCCATTTGTTTGAGACTTCCATTTTAAAATCAACTTAATTCTCTTTAGTAATCATTTAGTGTCGTCTTGTGTAAAGGTGCTAACTCTATTTTGACAAAAAGTGAGGTTATACTGTAATTTTCATTTCACATATATGTATGTATGGCAACAATGTATTACGAAACTTCGGTGACATTGCTCGGTTAATGGTTGGGTCTAATACAGTTTTTTGTTCGTACTGTAAAATTTGCTTTTTGTGAGCTAGTAGCATTACAGTCGAAACCAGCATAGGGCTATACTCCGTTCATTCATGATGTGCTTGAAATCATTTACTGCCGTTTCCGAATAGTGTTCTTTATTAAAATATTGTATTTTGCAGTCACTTGATAGGTCTGCCAAATTGTTTCTGACAGTATTATAATGACTTCTAAAATCTCTTAGCAATATTATAAATACAGCTGTTAACTAATATTTCAATCACAAAATAGTAACATATCAATCTGCGGTAATACCAAACTGTCATTAAATCTGTATATACAAATAAAAGCCGTATGGTGTATTTAATAATTTTTTAGGTTAGCATCAAATTTTCTAACACTGTGAATTTCATCTATCATATCTTTTATAACTTTTTTTTTTCAATGTAACTGTTTTTCCGGTAGGTGTACTGTCGCATGGTGTCCAATGTTTCAGTTGTGTTTCTGAAAAATATATTCTTATGTCAAGTGAGTGAATTATTTTCCTTGTTTAATCCTGAACCACTTCTCGTATTTGAACTGAGATAAACATAAAGCACCTCACCGATGAATTGCAACTACTATTAATTTGATAAAGAGATCTATGTTAAATTTGGTCTAGTTTCTGTTTTATTGCTTAATGGAAAAATATTTTAAACATTTAATTTTCTGTTGTGAAAAAGAATCAAATGCAATATATGTGTTATACGAAGTATGTGTCCAATATTTTTAACAGAACTTCAATCTTTTGAGGACAATAATTCCTTTTTACTAAAACGAAACACCTACTTATACTTTTAAATTGACTGACCTTAAAAGTCACAAAACCATTGATTAAATGAATATAATGTGAAAATAGAGAGAATTTGAAGAGTCAGCAATGAGCCAGGAGTTGGAGAAAAAGTCCTCTAATCGTACATGCAATCGAAATAAAGACTTTCAGCAACAGAGAAACAACTGTTGGGTCTATGGCATAGAGTCTATGCAAAATGTGAAAAAGTGAAAAGGAACCAACTGTTTGATTGATTGATTGATTTTAAGATTTAATATTCTGTTCCATTTTCAATTTGTAATAGAGATACATTAATAATAGTATTTAATATTAATGTTCATAACATTTATGTAAAGTATTTAAAAATATTAACAGACTTTGAAATCCAATATCTCCATTTGTGAAATTAGCAGTTGGTTCCTTTATGTTTAACTCAGTTCGTTTATTCATGTGGGATTCTGTATTCTATGTTTTCCCTATTCAATTTAAAATAAGTCTGTAACTAATTGATTTTTATTATATTTAACGGCACGATAAAATCAATTTATATTGTAGTATCTGGAGAATTTAACCAAATTATTAATTAATCAATTTAATTAATAAGAATTATTAAATTGCTGCTACAACTGTTCTACACCATTCACAGACATACACCTACCGCAAGTGCAATATATTACGACTTGTTGAAGATAAAATTGATTGCTAAATAGTTCCGCTTCGCCTATTTTTGCTCCATGAGTATATGTTATGACCGCAGATCCTGTACTTTTAATTAGTACTCCCATGTTCAAATAATATTCTGTTTACGGATGGGTCAAATGTCGCATGCTCTATGACAGGTGTTCCGACCGGTAGAGCTTCAGGGGTGGCATTATTATAGATCATTCTCTCTGGATGATAAAAATTCACAGCAAAACAATTTCCGCCTTGAAAGATTTTTTTTTCTACGCCTATATAATTATCAATGAAATCGTGGAAGTGTTTGCCCGGCGAATATAAATAGTTACACGGATTAACACAGAGCAATTTTGTTGCTTTTGGATAGGTTTATGTCACGGCGTGTTTCAATCTGACCAGTCGCTGGCCGACTATATTCAACATGCCGTTGACTGAGGAACCATACAGCGGGACCTGTAGTGTGCCGTATAATATTCATATTTGCCCTCAGAGCATGATCAAGCCTTTTTGGAATATTCATACGTAATCTACTGGCCTTGTACAGCTTACCTATTCTATTATCTATACCAGTGGCTTGCAACCCGGGAGGTGCCAAAATTTTGTAATTAAAAAGCAATTTTCGTACCATAATATCTAAATACAAATAAATAAAACTTCATAACAACAGTAAAAACTCAGCGTATGAATGTTTATTTTACTCATTGACAAAATATCATCTTGGAGGCAGCATTTTTGAACAGAATATTCTGTAGGTTATAAACGAATTAAAATAATCTAAGGATAATCATGAAGCCTCAATGTCAAGGCAGAGAAAAGAAATTGTTATGAACAGTCACAAGATGTTGAATTATCATTTTGTGGTTGAAATTTATAAAAAAACTATTTAATATCGACAGTGAGCAATTTGCAATTAAAAAATCTTGCAATTCTTTCAATTGAACACCAACTGGCAGATAGATAGATTTTGATAATTTTGCTGACGATTAGCAAGGAAAAATATTTTTTTTTATAATTTTTTGATATTTTTTGCGAATAGATCAGAAGAGCCTGCGGGGACTCTACAATTTTAATATTAAACATAACATATGTAAATGACAAATTGTAAAAATATAGTATATAATTTTCAAGAAATTATATTTATGGCGCAATATTCTCTGCCGTGATGGTTTAAGATTTGAAATAAATAGCAAGTCATTTTAAAGATACCCTTAATCAAGACAATTGTGTATATTAAATGATTTTTGGAAGAAAGATGGTGGCAAAACGGCAAAACCCCTAACTACGCCACAAAATATTGTTATTATTCCGTTAAGTAAATTTATCAGTTTTTTAATAAATTTTTTTATTGTTTAACACATCTCTATATTATAATATCGATTAAAAAAATTAAAGGTAGAGGCACAGAAATTTTTTTTTTAGGTTAGGCGTTGTAGCATAAAGGTTGGAAACTGCTGATCTATACTATCGATACAAATTTTAGGTAAAAAATAATGAATGCTCCTTGATTTATATAAATTTCTTCATCTATGCATTTATAGATTAAGTATCTGGACAAATGTGATATTAACATCTATTTTTTGGTAGCCATTTCGTAATCAAGTTGTAACTACCTATGTTACAAAAAACAAACATCACTTAATGTTGCAATGTTCTTTTTAAATTCAATTTGAATGACCCATCCTTAGAAACAAAATGTTCTGTATTGATCGGTTTCATAATGCAATTATAATGGAAAGGACGAATGACAGTAGGTGCTATATAACTAGGCTTGGTAATCATTGCTTGGAAACAATTCTCAGTAATTTTTATCAGAAATATTGCACTGTTCCTATTTGTCAAGATAACATTTTTATTGTGAAGAGAAAAACGCAATTTTTATTAACTAATTCATTTTTTTGTCATTTTATATTTGTATAAAAGTTGCTTTCCCGAAACATCTATCCTTTTATTCTTCTGTTCAATTTGACTACTGTTTTGGAGATTTTACTAAACCATGCCACTTACTATGAAATAACAAATATCATATCATTTTGACAGAAGTTTTACATTGTTGATTTGAAAGCTCGATTTGATAAATTCTATTAAAATTTTTTCATCTTCATGAAAACTCGGGCCTATAGCACCCTAATTTTTATTTTCGCAGTTTGAGTTATTATTCTTTGTATACCGTTCTTTTCGTAGAGAGAACAATTGAATCTCGATTGAAATTAACTACTCAATCGGATGGATGAGCACAGAAACATCCGTGATGGCATTAATGTAGCAGACCGATCGATGCAGTGTATAATGTATATCAATGCATGTTATTTTTTCGCAATAGTGATCACTCAAGTAATTATATATGAGGAAGTCTGTATTCTTTTAATCACTCCACCACGGACGACACGCGGGCAGGTGATGATTTTTCTCTATCAAAAAATATTATTTCTCACTTTCCGCCATTTTATATATTATAGATCCGACATCAATTGAGAAATCAAAGATAAATTCAACAAAAATCATGCAGATAACGTCAGGGTTGTCAAAACAATTAAAAATGAAAATAATTGTCCACGTCAAAACTTGCCTAGGCGTAATTTTTGATATACAGCTCAGAAGTCAATTTTTAATTCGATGTAGACTTTTCTGACATGTTTTCGGATATGATCTATTAATTTTGTTCTAAAATTCTATAATATAACGGGTCACCTGAAAAGGATGTAACCAACAAAATGGTAAGTTGACTTTTCAACAGAAAATCATTTATTTGTCTGGAGCGTTTTTCAATGTTTTTCTATTGACTGTTGTAGCTTTCAGCTATTAAACGATTTCACGCTGAAAAGTCAACTTTGACGGCTTTGTTGGTTACAACCCTTTCTAGGTAATGCACTCAATTATAATATGAATAGTTTGTGACGACCCTAATTATTTAGGATTCATAAGAACGTTCTACAAGCCATGTGTAGGTACTTTTGCATGTGAATGCTGCTTTCATTCAGAACCAGGAATATTAAAATACATAAATCACATCAGTAAACTATAGTCACTTTTAAGGTGTTAACTGTCAATTCTTGGTGGAAACGCATTATATTTTAAAAATAAAACACAATTTGTTTGACCGGTTTCGCTCACCACGAGCAGTATCAACCGAAGAATGAACTATCAATTGATACCAATCCTTATCATTATACACATTTGGAAGTAGTGCAAACAAATTGTGTTTTATTTTTAAAAAGTTACCTTTATGTTTTTTTATATTCAGAAATTTACTAGCATAGTTATACATACTACTCATTGAATAATCAATGGGGAACATCTGTCTGCGAGTGGCTAATGTTGATGAAGGATATATTGAGTTTTCACTGTATAGTATTTGTGTTTTTTATAAAGAAATAAAGATATCAGGGTTAAGAGAAAGTGTATCGTGAATATTGTATTCTCGGATGAGTTGATTAACAAATTTAATTAGATAAATTTAAGAGTGACTTCGATATAAATTTCACTATATGTAAACTGCCAATTTACTTTATGATATAATTGTCTTTCATAAGATGTGTGAACGTTTAATGGTATTCTATAATTTTTTTGATATATGAACCAAGCGTTGTGGTTTGTAGTTTATAATATACGTATTCATATTTTGAATAAATTTGTTTTAAGTAAAATAGAGTTAAAATGAAGTAGGTTTTAAAATTCGATAACGATAATATCGCCATTACACTAGGCATTAAGAATTCTTTAAGTTATCTTTTAAGATATTTTCTACATTTTCCTGTATTTTGTTTACCTCTGAATATTCCACAAAAGCATGCAATTTTATCAGTCTGTAAATATCTGAATGTCAAAATGGTTACGTACTCCTGTATCTTCGAGTTTTAAGTAATATTTTATAAATGCTGGTAGCATAATTTGACAGCATTTTTTATAATACAAAGATGTCCAACCGATAGATAAAAATACATTTTAATTTTTGAGAGATGTATTGATCTTAGATTCATAAACTGTCAACCGTTTTAACCTGTTCGCTGTCCACTCTGTGTATCAAACCAGTAACTTATTTTTGATGATTTTGCAGGATAGCAAATAAAATATTATTTACTGATGATTGATTTTTCTTGATGCTTTAATTCATTTTTATGAATTCTAAGCTATTCATTTGTATATTAGTATCTTTAACGTTTGTATTTCGTTCTCCTGTAAAATGACCAAAAATGATTTACCGCTTTGTTTTTTGGGTGTGTCTATAGGTACTGTATCAAGAGTGGGTCCCCGTATGCCCACCTTGATATACGGCTTATAAATGAATTATTGAATAATATTGTACTCTATTACAATGTTATCACTGCCTAATTAATTCTTGAAATTTTAGGTGTGTGGGGATAAATTGCATTTTCCGGCTAGGCAGGAAAGAGTTAAGTCACTTAACACGTCGACTGCGAACGACGCGCCACGCGCGTCGTCGGTAATTAGCAACTACGTGGTAATCGATAGGGCACTAATATCTAGGTGATTAGTGTAGCAGTGAATGAGTTAATGGATCTTAATAATGTTACAATTTTACTGCTCTTAATTTCATACAGTTCTTCAAAACACTTACAAAAATATTACTTTTAACTCTATGATACATATTAATCTCAGTATAGATTATTGAATATTATTTTTATATAAATTTCCATTCAAAAATTATGGCATACTCAAAAATTGTACAATAGACTCCCATTTAACATTGCTTTTCCAAAAACTTTTTTTATACTTTGCCGAGACTACAGTATTCTTTTCGAATCAATGGTTTTGATAAATACTGGTAGCAAAATATAACTGTGAGAAAAATACTACTCTCACTAATTTAGTATTTCTTCCAATGATAGATATTTTTAGCATTCAATTTGCAACAACTTTTAAATAACACAGTGTAAGAAAAAGTACCAATTATTGTTTTACTTTTAACATGGTTCTAAAAAATCTCTGAATAAACATATTTAATTTAATTGAAAACGACATCCATTTAACTTTTGAAAATATTATGCATTAATACTAACTTAAATAGGTTTATTTTTTGAAACTATGAGTTGCTTAAAATAATGATTGGAATCTATTACTCGTTTTTCTATGTTTTACTATCTTTTGTCAATTTTTTAATTTTGTCTATGGAATGTACCCCCATGCAAACAAAAAATCAGGTTTACTTATTTAATGTCTTTGAAATAACCTGGAAATCAATTTACATACCATGATCTTCATTTCACCACCCATCACGTCTATTTGTATTTGATATTAAATGTATTACTTACATACAAAACTTGACCATGTTATATTATTAATTGGATGAACTTCTGTATTAGGGAACTGACTTACAATATAAATGTTGCACCTGTTTATTATGCTACCGAATTTATCAAATCAAATCAAAATATCTTTTTTAAAACAGTCAGACTCGTTGTTTGTTGCTAAAATAATGGTGTAACCAGTACTGTAGCCGTAACTTTTCCATAGGGTATACGGTAACATACTCTTTGTGCGATAACGTATACATTGTATTTATACTCCATGACATACTTCCGTATTTTACATTATTGATTATAAGAAAAAGGAAAATAATTATTAAATTTTTTGAATAATTTTATGGAATTAAGAAAACAAAGATTAGTCAAAAATATTTTATTGTTACAAAAAAACGTTCTATAGAGACTGACGAGACTAATCTTTGTTATATTTGCTATTTTTACACAACCTTAGTTACACCCGTTTCACCCAGAACATTTTAAAATCATGTCGGTTGGTACCTTGTTGCATAATTTCATCCAAGAGTTTATATTTGAAATTAATCTTATCATTTTTTTCACCAGATTTTGCTGTCCAGAAGTACGTAGGTGAATGATCTTTTAATGGTGTGTCATTTGTATACCAATGTCGCCATACTTATGATGCATTTTGTGTGAATATTATGGAACTCTTTTAATATCTTTTATACGTTTGGTGAATCTTGTCGGAATTAATAATTTTCTATTGCAGTCAGCTACATCAGCTCGCTCCATGTTTTGGAGGTGGACCTTTGGTTATAATAAGATTTGAACATGTTTTTATATTTCAATGTCGACAGAATAAAAAAAACACAAACATAAAATTTTTTGATTCATTACTGCAACCTCTACAACACTGGTGGGCGTGGCATTATTTTGTATCTCACTTCTTCTACTGGACAGATAATTTTTGGTCTTTAAACTAAAATGAGTAATAGTTGTAAAGATTGAAAATATGTTCCGGGATGTGTGCACATGTCTATGAATATACATGTGTACACATCCCGGAAGACAGTAACACAAAGAAAGAGCACGCTATCCGATTAAGAATAGCAGGAACCACATTTAACTCAATGCAGACTGTCTGTGACACGCAACTGTACACGATTAACACCATATTCCATTTGTTGCTGTGCTGTGTTGTGGCACCTGAAGAAGTCTCAGAAAAACCGTGTACTGAGCTTCGAAAATAGATGCTTGCGTAGGATATTGGGGGTGAAGTGGTTTGACTTTGTGAGGAATTCGGAGATTAGGGAACGGACTGGGCACAGCGATGTTGTCAATCGTTTTTATTCGTTTCCCCATAATTGAATGTAAAGGAACATTTATACCTATAGCCAGTGATGTGCTGCTAAAATTCTATCAACCAGCTCGCACCTTGGTAAAGATCAACCCCCAATTATTCTAAACATTTTTCTCAAATTAAAAAGGAAAAATTTGAAAAAAAAATATGCATTACAAAATTATTTTTTTAATTTAAGATATCGACTGAGGGTGCTTGATGGAATTTCAATATCAAATTTGGATTATTGAGATATTGTACACTTCCATGTATTTTGTCACTAACGACCCGGGTTTCGCCTTTCGGCATCTTCAGGCATTCGTACAAAATAAGGATTAAGGCGATTCTCGAAATATTAACTCAGGTATCAGTGTGGCTCTCAGACGTATAATATTTTACCTCGTAAATAATATTTGTCGTATTTGTATCTTCTATATAAACGTTAGACACGGTTTACTGTCTGTCTGTTCGAGTCCATTCGTGTGCTCGAATGCCTGAAGATGCCGAAAGGCGAAACCCGGGTCGTTAGTGACAAAATACATGGAAGTGTACAAAATCTCAATAATCCAAATTTGATAAAATTATTTATTTACATTACATAAATTCATTCCAAATAGTGTTTTGATTTTCAGTTGAAACTTTAACCGTGACGGGTCAGCTGAACCATGGTTCAACGAATGGTGTGGAATCCCATGAAGTCAGTGGCAAATCTATCAAATTAATGGCCATTGAGTCTGATATATGTTAAATACTTAAATTTGCCCTTTTTCTGAACAAATATTGTTCATTCACAAAAATCCTCGTTCCGCCTCTACAGAGCTTATTGCAATTGTATTAATAATATTTTTAGCTTTCCTGACCGTCTTAAGAAGTTCATCGCGATTATCTCTTAAAATATTATCGATATAACTTCTGAAAGCATTTACATTTATTTTGAACTTAATAATTTCACTTAGAATCCTAATATTAACGGCCGCAAGTTTTCACTTTATCGATATCGGATCAAGTATTGTGATCGTGCAAAAATTCGATCTCTGAATTAAGACAATTAAAAAACATTCGTATTTTAAGAACCAGCTCTCCGAACCAAAAGTATTTTAGCAACCGTCTCGACAGAGGGAGTGCGAACCCATAGCAGCACATCACTGCCTATTTACCTATAGATACACCCGGCCAGTTGAAACTGACAAATATATAGCCAAATTGTGAATTTATTTTTGAAAGTACTATGATGGAACCCGAAGCCTTGTTATGAAGCATTAACCTATTGAGCAAGAATGGCAGCTCCTGATGCGGACCATATAGATTCACGGTGAAATATATTAAAAGTAGGTCTAAGACGTAGACTTTTCAGTCGATTTGTATTCAGAGGTATGGACATCTGTGTATGTCTTAAGTTCCCTATCAACCTTCCGATTTTAATATAGGGGCGTAGTGAGAACGGAAAGATAACTATATACTATTCCTGTCAGCCTCATTATTCTATCCTTACTCTGCGAAAAAAGAGAGGTATAGACAATGAAGAAAAGACAAGTAGAAAAGCTTGCGTTAGATAACCTCCGTTAGGAGTCCACATGCTCCACATTGGGAGCGGATATGGTTACAAAAATAAAATAACATGCGGAGTTGTTAACCGATTTATTAATCTTATTTTCCGATGGGGTACAGATATTAAAACGCTGTTGGTAGAACTGGTTGTTAGTTTTTGTATAGGGGAAAATATTTCTAGCTATGCCGTTGTAAAATTTCTCACTTAAATATCACAATTATTAATCTTTAAATAAATTGCTGGTAATGTGGAGATATTTTGTCAGTCCTGTGAAGTTTATATTTCTGACTAGAATTTTAGAGTTTTAAGTTTTACTGAAGATATAAACCATTTGGAAAGCGGATACAACCAAAAAGAAAAATTAAACGCTTTCTGTATTTGGTCTGAATGTTTCGTGAAGGTAATCAATTTTTATTTTCTGCTAATGGAACTTCCATGTACGTATTTACGGCACGCCATTTTGCGAGAATTGCAGCCGTAAGTAGTAACAGTAAATATTAAATTTTGACCTTGAAATTGCGGTGACCACATTCTAAAAAATATGAAAATCATAAAGCAAAATAATTCCCCTCAGGCTGGCAGTACTCATTTTTTAAAGTTACTTTTTCTGTATTTGCATTTCAATCAGTAGTATAAAGCGATAATTTTCATTGATATTAAGTTATTGTTTATAATTTACTTATAAATGGTGCAAATTAACAAATAAACTGCCGCTAGTTCACATTATGTTAAGGGGACAACATGTAAACATAATAAATTATAGGTCCTATTCGGTTGCGCATTCAAGGATTCGAATCCCCGATTGAATAATTTCAAATTATATCCTAATTTAAACAATGTAGCACTTTGTATTCAACGGCCAAATCCTCAGCAAATGTTTTACGATTGAAAACAATAATAATAGTATGGAGGTATCAATTGATCAATCATTAAACTAAGGATAAACTCTTATTTTACATGAAAATATTAAAATACTTTTCCTGGTAAAATTGGTAAATGGTAATTATTCGAACAATCTTACAATGATAGTTGGAGTTTGGTACTTTTAGAAAGACAATGCGAGACGAAAAATGTGGCTGATGTCGAGCGCTCTTGTGTTCGACGGAAGCCATTTTTTGGCTTATTGGCTCATTTTATCATCTTGTTGCTATTGACATTCGAAGAGCATGGCCAGAAACATGTCTTAAACCTCCGATCTACTTATGGAAAATTATGAACATTCAAGTTATGGCTTTACAGAACGATTGTATAAATATAATCGAATATAAAGCAGATAATAGTTTACCATCCGATTCCCTCTTAGTGTACCTAGAAGAGATATTTCATTTTCTCAAGGCATTCTAGCCACTACCAGATAAAATAACTTAGGCACGATTCCTTCTAAAGATAGCAATTACGATATTTTAACCATAGAAATACGGCCACCCTAATTTTATCCATTCTTTGAAATAGCTATGTCTAATATTATTGACAATTTTGGAAGCCTTTCATAGAATCATTAACACAAACACTGTGGGCTTAGGCGGGCTCTTATGGATATAAAAAAATACGTCTTAACAATAAAAAGTAACTAAGTTACGTATTTCTGTACAGCCGTATATTTATTGATAGCTATGTTGTGTTGAAACCTTTTCTTGTGTCTCGTAAATCTTTAAATGGATAAAACTATTTTTTGTTTCTATCATATACTTACGCTTAAAGAAACCCAATAATATAATTCGAATCGTGAGTCATTGAATGTCCTGCGGTTTTTTAAAAACGGTGCTTGGGAAGTAAACACCCTTGCCGCCATTTTTTTTTTGCTTGGCATTTTAATGAAAAGTGTGCTCCACTATTTTCTTGTATCATCTTAAATACTTTCTATTGGTTCTTCTTTTAGTTCATAGTTTCATTTGTTTTTTTCAGAACTAAAATTCTATAATTGATATTAAAGAAACAAAGCTGGATTTTTTTAAAGTCTTCTATTTTTTTTAAAGTGGCCCTAGTAGTTATTAACGTTTACAAAAGGATTGCATTCAAAATGGTGAAATAAAATAAAGCTTCATCGAAAATAATGTGGAAAATCGACCATACAACACATTTCAGTGGCGATACAGAAAACCCGCCATCTTGTAGAGAAACTACACAAAATGGCCGCCGAATTCCACCATCACGTGATTCACTGGTATACAAAAATGATCAATCATCCCGAGGAACGAAGGCATGGGAGACTCAAGAAGAAATAGTAACAAATTATAATCAGTACAGCAAAGTTGGAAGTGGAGCTATTTCAAGATTCGAAGAAGAAATTGAAGGAGATGAAAATAGTCGCGATAAAACAAAAGCAAAAAGATGGTTCACGGGAAAAATATTCAAAGATTTTTGTAAAGAAACTTCGATTCATGGGTTTAACCACATAGTAGCTCCAAATAGATCGATGTTGGAAAAGTAAGTCAGAATTTAAAAAAGTATGTAGAAACAGTGACCAATGCCTCTTTGAATAATTTATCTGCCTTTGAGCCGTTTTATGGAGATATAAGTATAAAAGATGTCGATCTATTTGAAATCGCCACTGAGGTATGTAAATATATTAAAACCTTTTTATATATTATTGAGACCGAACAGTTAATTGAGCCAATTTAATTAATTGTTTTACTCTCCAATTAAAAAAAATCGTAGGTAACCAATCTATGACGTAGTATTATTAGGATATACGGTGTAGCTCCCTTACGCCGTAGATATGTTCTTAATATTGAATCTTTTTATCTTATCTGAATTACTATCACATGAATTGTTGGGTATCCATGCCTCATGTATCTTATACTTTTATTTTGTTATGAGATTTATTAATTACTGTATTTCGTCTTATAATCGAGGAAATACGTTAGTAATTATTAGTTGAAATTTGTTTAATTTTTTTAAGCTAACGGTTCACATTTGTGTGGTGGCAATATTTGACTTTAGTAATATATATCGTTGAATGATTATTGTAATGATTATTTGAAGTGCAGATGTAAGATGCCACCTGTATTTATGTTTCTTGGGATAGGTGGCGCCTTCATTTAAAGGACTCGTGACCTGGTTTGACAGGTCGATCAACACCTCGTTTATAAATGTTATGACCGAACGCGGAGTCTGTCATACGATCAATTCAATTGTTTCTAGAAGCCAAAGCGTTCGGTAAGTTGCAGTATACATTAATTCCTTTCATTTAGAGTGTGTAAACATACATATCTGTCAGTGAGAATTTTTTTATGGTATTTGAACTTTCTGGAGAAAAAACTAGATCTGGATGTACGATAGGACCATTGCGATTATTTCGGCAGGACAAATACAGGATATCTCTTTCAATGGACATAATTGGGCAATCCCAAACAATATGCTCCGAATCTTGATTTCTATCACAACACGGAAAAATCGGGTCTGGTTTAATTTTAAACTCATATAACGTGTATTAAACGCACCATGACCGGTGATAAACTGCGAGATCCAGTGATCTCGAGAGAACCAACTTGCATTCTGAAATATAATTCTACCTCGAGGAGACATAGACTACCGTGCTTGCAAATTTGTCAGAACAGTTAGTAAGCCGAGTTTTATTGCTTTAAGGAACACTTGAGAATCCAACGGGTGAAAAATTATGGTGTCAACTTACTATCAATTCGTTTTGGAAAGGCATTATTTTATTTGGTACTAATTCCACAATTTTATGAAATGATCTAGATCGATTTCGGTAAAACGCTCACGATGAGTGAAACCAGTTCTGATAATTTCATAAAATGGTGGAATTAGTACAATAAAAATTGTTCTAAATTAATTAAGAATTTTATTTGTATACTTAGCAAAAGTTGTGGGTGCTATATTCTCCGATGTTTTGACAATAGGGATTCCAAATATTCGTAAAATAAATTATTCAGGTATCGAAAATAAATACCATTTACATTAAAGTGAAATTAGATCGGCATAATATCAGTTTAATTTCAGTGCCCTTATAATTCAAACAATTCACCAATTACGTTGATTGATGTACTATCAAAGAATACAACTAATTTCAGCTATCTTTTAAAGTTATTATTTCTGTTCAAAAATATTGACGGGTAATTTATTATGTATTGGAATATCCAAATACCAAAATGGAGTCGAATATATTCGAATATTTAAACTCGCATTCGACAGCAAGTAGTCAATGTAGAGATGTAGGTATATTATGGATCTACGAATTTATTAACTATATGATAACAATTTTGCTCTCTTTAACAGACTGGTTTCATCTAAGAACGCAGAAAATCCTGCTGAACCTATTTCCTGCAACTACGTGACTAAGCCATGCTATTTGAGAGTGGAACTTTATCAAAGTTGTATATCGGTGAGACATTGTTTTCTATTCCAGTCAATCAAATGAAATGATATCATTGAAAGCTTATGCTTTGGTAATACAACAAAATCGGAACGGCATATGATCAGTTTCATTTCAGTTACCTAGTAATCTAATTATTTTTTCAATCTGACTCTTGATTGATGTATTAAGCATAAATAATGTTTATGTCAGATATGAATGAAGTGATAATGGTGGGCCTTAATGACATTTGTTTGTCAAATCGAATGCAATAGAACGATTTTCCAACTGGATTGCAAAAAACTTTGCGTAACGATAAATTGAAATGGCTATTAATTTTATTTCAAATACCAACACGTGGGATCACACTTAAAGTACGATAAGAAATGATTTTAAACGCTTTGCCCATCTATGTTTTAATTTGAAAACTAATTATTTGGTTTAGCTCTTTGTGATTTGAGCTAAATTATGATAACCTAATAATTAACCTTTCCAGGAGTAACTAATTAATTATGACTATATTGTGAGGAGTGATCTTTTTTTACATACAAATTTGATGAATGATGCAATATCGATATTTTGTTGTTTCGGAAAAAGTAGAATTCTGCAGTTTATAAGATTCAAACCTATTTTAAAATGATGAAATAATATACCCAGAAGTCCACAAATGCCATTGTAATACTTTTTCAAGCTTAAATCACACACACAAACACATATTACCATACTGACGTACATATACGTCCATACTCCTTGGAGGAAAAATCGCGGACACGTACAAGAACGTCCATACTCCCAGAATGGTTACCTGCGATAATTTATTTCAAGCATGGTTCGAAATGGAAACTGTATTACCGATGTTTCTTTACAATATTGAACAATTATTTTTCAGCAATTTACGAAACGGTTAAATATTCTCCGTAGATATTACGAACCAGAGCGCAGCTCCGGTGGCTTTGAATTCGAACCGGTACAGTAATTGACAAAAATCGTTCTTGTTGCTTTTGTCTATATTTTTATTCCGGTTAAAATTTGGGAGAAAAGTTCTCAGCGAAGTAACGATGCAAGTGGCTTTTTTAAATAAAACTATTATTTTATTTCAAGTACTACGTCCATTCTTCTTACGATGTTTTCGATATATCTAACGAACTTACGTTAGCCATATGCATGGGTCTGGGCTATGACACGGACTGGAATGTTTTGGAGACCAGGGCCTCTTCAGATGTGCGCGCTCTTTCGGTCGATCAGAGGAAATGTCGCTTTCATAACGAACATACTGGAGGCAATAAACAGGTTGGATGTGTAGTAATATTTGGGTTGTACCCAAGCTGATAATCCTGAATCCTTAAAATATTAATAATACTGATGAATTTAATATACCTGATCCCCCTTGCAAGGATTATTTTTACGTCAGTTTGAAATAACGCGGTATAATAATTGTGGTCTCCTCTGATTGTTTTGTTTTAACAAGCTTATAATATAAAATAATTTTTTGCATTCAAAACCGACGATGTGTTTTTTTACATTCTATTAACATGTGGCATTATTAAATGCTTGTGTATTTAAAGGAATATAGCAACAGCATCTGTAGACAAGAATGTCGCCAAAGAATGGCCTTAAAGCTGTGTGGATGCAGGCCTTTCTTTTACTTCCTTAGTGGTAAATATAATATCATAATTACCCATTCAAATAAAGTTATTTTAAATCACATATTGCACTGAATGAAAGACAACATTTTTGCGTGACACATTTTTTTTTATTAAATAATATATATTATTATTACCCATTTGTTCGACAGCATTTCCCCACGCTGTCTGCGCATCAAGCGTATTGAGTGAATGTTAACAGGTGGCACTGTCACATGGAATTTATAATTATAAATAAAGCACGATCGGGATGTAGACGAGAGAACTTTTTTGGGCGTAGTTTAATTTTTATAGACCAGCGTTAGTTAACCTTTTTACACCCGTGGATTGGAAAAAAAAAAAATATTTTAGTGGCACCGCGGACATCGGGTCTAATAACACACTGGTATATGGATAAATATGAGACCATTCGATAGATATGACAGTAACTTTGTGGAAATTCATTTTTAATATAAAATTAAAATTGATAACTAGATTTTTCCACAGGCTGTGTTACTTAATGCGACACTCGTTTCGCTGTTGTCTGATAAGATTATTTTAGAATATTAAATGTCTGCTTTATGTTGAGAGGGAAGCAAAGAAAAATTTGAGAGTCATGAAATTATGGATATGTTTTAGTTTTCGTCTATAATTTCATAAAAATGATTTATAAAGATGATGATTATGTAACCTTCGATAGCATTATAGTTGATATTAAAAAGAGCTAATTTCATTTAAGTTGAACCCACTAAGCCTTGTGGCCCAGAAGGAATGGTATGCCTGTCGAAGCATCGGGAGTCCTTGATCAGGTTGGCGGGATGTTCATGTCTTCCGCAGTGCGTCGATTCAAGATACGAGAACAGTTACATGAAGGAATCTGTATGGTAAATAATATAAAACAAACAATGGAACTAATTTGAAAAATATCGTGGCAACTAATATATGGTTAACAATATACACAATTAACATAGTAATTGAAGATACAAGTGGATAAAGCAGCTATGTAACAAAATCAAAGTTTTGAGTAAATTAATGTCCAAGTATTTTTTTCAGTTGAGAACAATTAAACTGCTTAAGTTGTAACTTAGGATTTTACAATTTCATTAACTAATCACCAATTTGTTAAAAAATTCAAATATATCGTTCATTTACTTAAAAAAAACCACTGTGTTTATTATGGATGTAGGCAAATGACACCTTCATCCGTTTCCAAATAAAACATAAAGTAAGATTCATCTTTTACTGCAATGTAATATTACTGAATTTTTTAGATATCCAATGCGTCCGTATGGAAAATGGGTACATAACACCTTCAGTTCACGTAAAGAGCAAAGTTTGTCATACTATTGTGATATAACATCTTCATCGATGCATCTCTTCAATTGTTCTTTCTAGATGCGATAAACACGAGTGAAAGTTCAAGAATGAAAAGTATACGTTTAGATTCAATACATTATTCCAATGACAAATAATGTTTTATATTATTGCATTAGTAAATAAAATAATTTTAATAAAAGTTAGCATTTATTAAATAATTCTAAAACAATATTCGCCACCATTTTGAACCATGGTAACCAAACGTTTGGAGAATCTCCAGGATAGATTGTTAAATTATTGATAAAAATCTAAGTCACAATTATTATTTCTCTGGGCTGGGAGTTTACAAAAAAATAATTGAAATACATAGTTAACTAACGTAACAATGTTTTCGATATTTCAGGACTGGGCCCTTTGCTGAACAATCTTCGATAAAACTAGGCATTTTGCCACCCCGGTCAAGATATCGTCGGCAGATACTGTTTTGTTTCGAGGATCTTGTCGGTAAATAAAAATCTAGTTGAAAATAAATTTATCATTTGAGTGTCAAACCAACCATATTTGAAGGGCCAAACCAAAGTGCAATGGAACACCGATCCATTGTTTTTAAAGGCTTCTCGAAAAAAACGATGAATGCAAAACCAATCGATTGTTCCACTGTAATTCGTTTTACTATTCAATAATTTCATTTTATAATCAATTCGTATCAATATTATAAAATACCAGAAATTTAAAAAAATACTTTGTTTCTTTGCTAAATTAAAATGAGGCTGAACTGTTCCAATATTGATTGCCTATTTGGATGATTATTATTAACATTTATTGAGATTTAATATGTGTAATGAAAACCTCCCGTTTGTTCCAGAAATACAATATTATTAGATCTTATCTCAATTTTTTAACACTTAAATGTCGTATCCAACAGTGTAAAAGTGTTTGGCACTGATTACACAACACTTTGTTGAAATCTATGCACAACAATTTTCAACAAATCTTCTGTTGGTAGTTACCGTATTCCATCTAACGTTGGTATCAGAATTGTCATATATCTCTTAATTTTCCCTGTATAGCATTTAACCCGATTGCTTTTTACTATTACAGTACTCTAGCGATTTTGTTGATCCAAATTCGCACGCAACTATTGAGTTTTGGGTGGATCAAATATCATGTATTTACTGCCATTGCAACAGCTCATTTTTTATAAATTTGAGACGGGTGATTGTAACCGTCATTTATTTAAATTTTAGTTTCATTCAGTGGAGCCGCTGGCCTTTTTCTTGGATGCAGTTTCCTCAGCGGTGTAGAAATAGTTTACTTCATATCCGCGAGGTTTCTGTCGACCATTTACAGAATTTTTGGTGGAAAAGGATTCCTCAAAATGGTGAAAATAAACCTGTCAACAAGATGGTGACTGTTAAAGACAACGCCAGCAGAAAACGAAGAGAGATCGATACAAGGCAACACGGAATGAAAGAACTTATTCAGAGAATTGCAGAATTTGAATAGAATTGAATTTATCTTTCTATGATAACAGATTGAATGAACAATTTTGATTTAGATGTTTTTCACACTTGCATTTCGTTTTAATGATGCACATTTAAACCATAAAGTTATAATAATTATTAATACTTTATTAAATTCATGTTTGTAAAGTTTTGTTTGTGAACTAAATAAATTAAGAAATAATACACTGCAAACCAGAATTTATATTTTCACTACTGTGTGATGATTCAGTGTTCACTTAGTTTTTAAAAACAAAATTCCGTATTATGAAAGTGACGTATGGCCCATACGTCACTATTTTTATATATTCAAAAAAGGAAATAAGATACTGTTGCTGTATTCATGTTCAACCTTTTTGGAGACTTAAATGCAGGAATAATATTAAAATTTTATACACTAATATTATTTTAAGATTAAAATAATATTCTGTTTATAATCAATACAAAGTTAGTTGAAAGATAACAATACAGAAGCTTATTATGGTTTACAATGATTAATCTTTGTTCAGTTCTGTTGTCGTGTTCAATTTTACGCGTATGTGGCAACTTAAGGCGGCGGTTATCCTTGAAATACGAACAACTTTGATAGTTTTACATTTTCACATTATTCTGTAGAACGCGAAAACGGCAGCACGCGCACAGCTGTTCCTGATTTGTTTTATTAATGTAAACAAACAATTGGCCCAGCAATAAACGATACATTTGAAACAGAAATTGATCAGTTTAAAAACAAAATTAGTGACAGTGTCAACATATAACTGTGTTATAATTATAATAACTTTGAATAAAATTGCGTAAAATAAAAAAATAAAGTGTTTTATGTTGTTAAAGTTGATATTGTTTGACTTTGGCAGAATTATAATGAAAACAAATGCCAAACGTTATTGCTTTGTTCCAGAATCGATTTGGCATATTTAGTAAGTATTAATTTTAAGCTACGAATTATGAGATAAACAAGCGAGTCACGTTTTAACGGTAAACACACTATAAATTAATCTTCATGTGATTAATCATCAACCCAGTTCATGCTTGAATATACACATTTGAATCGTATAATCAACGTACATCTGTTTTGAATATTTGACAGTTTTCTGAGCACATTAATTCTATTTATTTGCTATTTTTAGGGGGAGGTGGATTGCATTTTTCACTGCAATAACGGCATATACTTACTGTGTCTCGTATTTTGAAAGATGTCATCGAATACAATCCATGATCATGATATAAAATAAGTTCTCCCATATAGTGGGATTATCAACTATTTAAATAATTGTTTATTGACTTCATCAGAAAATTTTGTTTATCATCAAAAAAACAAATATAAATGAAAAATCATAAAGACTAAAATTTCATAAATATGTGTTGTAATTTATGAAATCTTCTCATTATATTGTTATTACTTCACATTAAAAAATATTCTTCTTATATACAAAATACGAAGTATTACGCATTTGACATATACTCGTCATGAATCATTAACTGGTAATGAAACACATTAAATAATCTAATTGTATTCATGCAGTCTTCACGTAGCCGTTTGTAAGGTTTGAAAAACTGGTATTATCGGAACCGGGAATACCGTATTTGAAAATCCAAATTATGGTATTTCCAAATTGAAAATCAAGCAAAGTCGAAACGTTTACATACTTAATTGGTCTTCGGTTATAATTTATTTCATTATTTAAATATTTTGGTTATTAATTAACATTGGTTTATGACGCTCATCTTCTCTTGAACAATTCTATTGATGTATTCGTTCGGTATTACAATCCCTAGTCGAGTGGTCAACGCTATTGGTATATCGTCCACTGGGTTGCGGCGTCACGGATGTGAAAACAAGAATAGACAATCTCGTATGTACATTTTTGAATCGATTTATCAATTTACATTCAACGATGTGTGGGATATTTTCATATCTTTCCACCCATCTCCAATCCGAGCCCTCATCTTTCATCACTTTGAAGGGAGAGATCGAGCCAAATTTTCATTGGAATACTCACGAAAAGAAAGGGTCCACCAATAATCAAATCAATAAAAGTATTCGAAGAAGATACGGCATGAATATCAAAGTGTAAGTCACTAAAGAAGCTGAAACAACATTTTTTAAAAAAAATTAAATAATGATTTGTTTTGTACTACTTTCTGACGGGCGGGTAGATAAACGAAAAATCAATAAATGAAATAATTGTGCCATACGCACTTGTGGGCACCGTAACTGAATAGAATAACGCATAAGAGCGTTGAAGACTCGGCTACAGGATCGATAAAACTATAAAACAGCAGATTTTTTCCCTTCTTCTTTCCTTGCTTCCCAGGTACAATACACACGCTTCTTCCATACCTGCAAGTCTTATATACAAAAATATACCTTACCTTTAATTACTCGAATGGCATAATGAAAGGAAATGCGGTTCGTGATTTTCATCGAAATTATTTTAATGCTTTGTGATCATTTTTATATAAATCTTTAACCTCGACAAATCCGCCACGTAATGAAAAAGTCTAATAATGCGAGTAGTGCGAAAGAAATTTATATTTATATACTTTACGATTTCTTATAATATTCAACAAGGGCGAGCTCAATAAGCCTAAGTAATATTTACTCATAATCGATCAGCACATATCGGCTGATTAAATTGGTGATTCTTAACTGGTGCTCTGCGTATTTGTCACAGGAGTTTGATCAACTTACGGACGTAATTGAATAGATATATAAAAATAGCATGCTTTTGATCGATACTCCATAAACATCATTTAAATAATGATTGCAGCGTTTAGCATGGCCGTAAATTGAACTGTCTGGACTCAGTGGGTAAATATTTAACACTAATTTATATAAGATACATTTTTAGAAGAAACACTAAAAATATGAGATTTATCGTTATGTCTTGCCAAATTAAATGAAAAACAACTTATTTTGAATAATACAATTCTTCTCACTTTTGCCAACTTAACGAAAAAAAGAACCATCATTCATACGCGTACATGTCAAAATAGATTTAATGATTTCGACAATCGATGCAACTTTCGCTCTTTATTGTTGCATGTTCTGATAATGAATTGGCATCGTTTCTGTGATAACACGGAATCAGCAGTTGAGGTACTTTTGGCTATTTCGCATAAAAATAATTATTAGGACCATGACATTAAACGTTGCATTTTAACAGTTACAATAAATGGACAATTAACATAGCCTTTCGCTTGTTCGAATATGAAATATAGTAGGTTTTCAATCTATCGTTTTTCAAGAGAGAAATTAACTTGGACGTTCCTCAATTTGATTTAAAAATAATGTAAGTTATAATTTTATATATTTTCACATAAATTATCTTTCCACTCGATATTTTAGTCTATTTATTATCTTACCATTCTCCCATTCATACACTAAGACGGTTTTATAGTACGGTAATATCGGTAATCTAATACTATAATGCTAAGGATTTTAGTGTCAAATTTTAAGACACCGTCCCGAGATTTGATTCACAACATTTTCAAAATTCAAGAGTTTCCGAAAATCGAGACTTGATTTCTGAAAATCGCAATGCTCAGAGACATAACTACATTATTATTTTTTCATATAATCTGAAAAACAACAAAATGTTTTTAAAATCGTGCTACAAGCGTTTTGTTTATTTTTAATAAATCAATGTTTACTAATTAGAAGTGTCGTATTGTAGAAGCTTATTCGGTTTGTTAAAATTGTTAAAACAAATGGCGGTCGTTTTTGCGACGTTCTACTTTTGACAGGAAATAACATCGATTGTTTTACCATAAAATTATCAAAACAATAGAATTAAACATTACATCGTGATTTTTTTAGAATCAAAACTTGCTTGAAAAAAATACTTTTTAATAAATCAATAAAAGTCACTTCAAAATATAAATATTTTTTAAAACTGTTTTTATTAAATTAATTTCCATTTGATATCTTATTTATTTTGGTTGTAGAAAATTAAGTAAATACTGAATTATAGTTTAAGATATTGACTGAGGGTGCTGATGAAATTTCAATATCAAATTTGAATTGTTGAAATTTTGTACATTTCCATGTACCCTGACAAAACCCACTAATTTATAGTTGTAGTAGGAATAAAGAAAATGTAAGTAGGAATGTATTTTCGTCGAATTGCATTTTAAAATCCTCCATTCCACCCATAATACGTTTGTTTTCCCAAATAGGTCATTGTTGGGATTAACCCAGTAGTTCCTAGACTTAGTGATAAAAATTTGTCGTATTTTATCTTATATATTAACGATATAAACTATTGACTGTCTGTCAGTTCAATCTCATTCGTGTGATGGAATGCCCGAAGAAAGGAGAATCCCGGGTCGATAGTGACGAAATACACCGAAATGTACAAAATTTCAACAATTCAATTTAAATACTGAATTATATTACGCCACACAAGAATCCTTCAGAAAACTGTATAGTTTGCACTTTTATTTAACCATGTCCGCTCTCAATGTGAAGCATATGGGTTCATATTAGAATATCTCAACATAAATTGCTTTAACGGGAACTGGTTGTTATTTAGTCGCTCAACATCTCTTTTCGGAGACGTTAACGATAAATACGGCTATAAGTTAGTTAACTAATCGCTCTCCCTACGCCTCGTTTATGGGACCAAATGGGTGGGAAGGAATGTAGACATCACAGACATTCGTGTTTTTGAAGTCGAAATCATTCGATACCGAATAGAAAGAATGAACGCCCTAAAGCGTCAACCACAGCGTTACTGGACTGTTTCTTTGTATATTTTTTTGGATCATTTTACGTGTGCCATTTCTACATATAAAAGTTTGTTTTAGTAGCCTTTATTCCGCATAGTCTTACAGCGGCTTATTCTGTGTTTTATTTGTGTGCAATTTTTTATACATAACCTTCGATGCAGTTTATCTAGTAATGAAATAGACTGACACGAATTCGTTATGTTCAGACAACAATTCACGCCCAATGTCCCTCAGTAATAATCATCTGTTGACGAATAATCTGATACAAAACGTTAGTTTTACGTAAAATAGTTTTCAAATTTCATTTAGCTAGACATTCATACTGTGTGCAACGTTTGCGATGCTCGTAGTCCCTCATGTGGGCCAAACGAGGGCTGACTTGCGCCCTTCGTCTTATTTATTAACCTTTCTTACAAAAATTAAAAAGAAAACACTTATGTCTTACCTGTATTATCGCATGTAACCTGTACGTCTTGCCTCTTTATAATAAACGTGTTTACCAGTGTATTTTCGTCTTTTGATATTACCACAATAATTGCACAACACCCCTAAGAGCATCTTAAGACTTTTAATAAGAGTATGTTTTATTAAATTTATTTGATGAGAACTGAGTGTGTCATTTTGGGCATTGGTAGCTGTAATACTATTGGCTAAGCCAACTCCCGTAAGTTATCCATTTTCATATCGCAAAACTTTGAATAACGCACAGAATTTTTGAATCTCTCGTTTCATATTTACATTATAATTTGAGCCTTAATACTAATAACCTTTCTCGAACTCTAGCTAAACGCTTTAGAGATGAAGATAAATATGAAAATGAAAGTATTAATATGTGTTTGTAATAAATGCATTGATCAACCAATGATAAGTGACATTATGGCTGTGACCCATTGGCATGGCATACTCTAGTTTTCCTGTTAGGTCATCATACTATGATCTTATCGTGTGAAATTACTATTTACATCATACGAATCGTTTATCGATTTACCGTATCATTTTAACGAGTCGTTATTTGTCAGAGTCGTCAAAAAAGATTTAACGATACCCCTTTTCCAGAAGTAATAATATATTATATGAACTAGTCTGAATTTAAAGGTGATTATTGTAGATCTCTTCTTCTTCTTCCATATTCGCTTCCTATGTGGAGCATATGACTATCGCGCGGCGTCTCCATGAATCCCTGTCACTCGCCAATCGCTTTGCTTACTCCCATGACATGCCTGAGTCCCTCAGCTCCGCCGAGTACATCCAATGGATTGTACTCGATGGTCTTCCAGGACAAGCATCTATTCTCGAAGCTCGGTATACGATTTTTTAAGACTTCGTCAGGTGCCATGATTCACTACCGTAAAGCAGCACAGCTAGAATACAAGCGTTGAACAAATGGCATTTGGTTTTGATCGTGTACAGCTGCGAGTCCCAGACGGTCTGCATTGAGTTTAAATATGCTCCGGTTATTCCTAATCGAATAGCGAACTCCTTCTTTGTGTTACCGTCTTCCGGGATGTGTACACCGAAGTATCTGAAGCTGTCGACCCACCCGATGGTCTCTCCCGCGCTAGTCAGGGTCCTATCAGAGTCATGACAGGCATGGTTACACATCGCATTGTTCTTACTTGCGTTTATTTTTAGACCAATGCGACCTGAGTTAACTCCTAACCTATCAATAGTCTCCTAGATACTCTTCAGATATTTGTCGAATATGACAGCATCATCGGCGTATTCAAGGTTACAGGAGCAACACTTATACCTCGATCTGGTGGGATTGACCTCCGAAGTATGAAATCAAAGATAATAATCAACAGGAACGGAGCAATAACGCAACCGTGAGACAGCTCACTCCGGTTGTGACCCCGAACCATTCAGTAGTTGAGTCATCGATTCTTACACAGAATGTACCATTATCATAAAGGTACTTAATGATGGCCACAATCTTTGGCGGAATCCCGTATGCATCCAGTATCCTCCATAACAAAGGTCGATGTGGATTGCCAAATGCCTTCTCATAGTCGACAGAACAACAAGCAACAGAGCTGTTAAATTCGTTGAAGGAGGTATCGAAGATTGTATATTTGGTCCGCACACGACCTCCCAGGGAGGAAACCGGCTTGATTTTTTTCTTTAAAAAAAATCTAGATGTACCGAAGTATTTCTCGTGTGAGAGCGATAATAATTTTTCAATGTACAGTTCAAAACTTCAAAACAACTTTAAATTGTCGTGTGAAATCTTTAACAAAGAAACAAGGCGAATATTTAAGATGTTTACAGAAGAAGTCGTTAACATCTGTTTAAAAATGTATTAAACATTGATTGAGCTTATTCACGGCCATTGTGAATATTTATAACGATAACCGAAACACTAAAACTTGTACTTTATGGAGAAGCGATCAACACACATTGATTACCCTGATAACCATTTGGAATATTGAATTAAGCACAGCAAAATACAGCAAAATTCTCATTTATCTTACTTACACAGTCTCTTCGGCGTTCGTTCTCTTCGGCTGCGGATTCCACGGGCCCGAATCCCCGTACGCACAATTGTAAATTGATTTCCATTCGATGTATTGATTTGTGTTCAAAGGTATGGATGTCAGTGAAGTAGTCACCTCCCACTAGTAAAAATTGGGGAATCGCGAGTTCGCTAAATATCAGTACTACCGTAGACCTATCCCTACTATATCCTTACTTTATCCAAAACGAGATGTTGAACAGGAGAAGGTTCAAAAACATATTCTGAAGTTTCTCCACTGTAAAGGAATATATTAAACGTTTACTTTTACATTAACTGGTTAAGAAGTAGCGTCTCTTGAAGAACGTCAACCCTTCTAAAACAGTAATGTTACGGCTTACAATTAAATGCACGTTTGTTTAGATCATATTCACTTTCATAAAAATAGTTTTCACTTATACCAAAGACATTCCACAAAAAACAAATTCTTTCACTAAAAATAAACTGATCCCACATAATAAAATATATTTTAACAAGTGTACCAAGTATCTATCTAACACTACTACATACTATCTAACATAAAGTTCAATTATTTATAACTCTAATGTTACAAGACAAAATTCGCTATTCCTAATATGCAAATTGAGTATGATTGTTTTGAATTTATTTGATAGTCCAATATATTTAATGAATCGGTAAAAAGATAACTGACAACCGATATTTTTTGTCACTGTAGAGCTATTTTCTAAAAATCTTCAGAGCTCGGAATCTATCGAGGATATTTTTAGTGATTCTCCCTTTATTGTCATATAGCTACATTTGTGACATTGAAATTGATTTACAGATTTGTACCCAAAGGCGTGAGTGTTTGTGATGATTTTAGTTTTTTTTAACCCACAATACTTCATCCTAAAGGTTGAGAGAACGATTTGATAATGGTCAGTTTTTTACCCTTCACCCTACTTTACTCTATAAAAGTAAATGAACGTCGAGTGACTGACAGCACCTAACTCTTTTTAGGCACCTATTTTGAATACTCCGTTAGAAATTCATATACTCCAAATTGATAGCAGTCATGTTTAACAAAACAAAACGTAGTTTCTCAAATAACACTATAAAATAATTTATATCTACACTCATGAGAATACAATTCTGCCGATATGCTTATTATGTACGCAGAAATAAGTTGAAATAACAAATTCACTATCAAAACAGCTTAATGGCCGCGGATTCGTATTTGAGTGTTTGAAGAACTTTGGTTGCTGTCCGTGGACTCGTATGTGAGTCCTACATCATACATTCCATTCTATTGAAGATGTACTTGGTTATAATCGAGTTTGATTTCGAGTGTCAGTGAGAGATGGTGGTTATTTATACACATTATACACATTATTTAACAAAAATTAAACTGTTGTTTTTTCTAAACAGTTTTGTAAAACTACCCCTAGATGGTTCACGTTTACTTTTTCTCACTCTCGTAGTATTGGTTATTATTATTTACACATTGCGTAGTGATTCATTGAATGGGCCATATGGCATTTTTTATGGTGCTCGAGTCATTATGATAACCGTGTCCTGTCCCGGGGTGACCTGTAACATCTGCAAGATTTTACATATTTAAACATTTTAGTAAATTGAAGTGTTTTTTCACTACACCACATAAGTATGCAGCCCACAGATATAGAACCACTGCTCAAATGGCATTGATTTATGTGACGAAGTATCTGGAAGCCATCAAATCAAATTTGGTTATATCTCAATCGGTTTACTAATTATAGTGAATTTAGTGAAATTACAGTTTTTTGCGAATTTTTTGGAAAATCGCCCGGCCGCCAAGTGAAATTCAATAAAAAACATGCCGCCATTAAGTTTTTAAAACAAAAATATAATAAAATAACAAATACAAAGTTGAAAATTCATATCTTTAACGCGCAACAAAATTATTTGGATATCATTCAAATTTTATACTTTACAGGAGTCAATGTTTAAGATATAAGACGAACGAAAAGATGACGGCCACAGCAGGACTTGGAGGATATTTGGCCACTTGGATTCTGGCTCTCGTCAATTTCATCCTTGTCGTAAGTATCCTTACGTATTGATCTCTTCTTGGAAAGAAAGTTAAAAAAACAAAGGCAACTAAATCTATGCCCTATTTACTAGCCGCTGAAACCTGTGATGAATGACGATCTATAAAAAAATCAACTCGATTCTGGTAAATGCTGTTCTACTACAAAACCTTTATAATTCCTTACCACTTTAATTTTAATGGACGACTAAAAAGAGAAACTATTGGCAATTGCGTATTTATAAGCCTATTTTTTCACTTCAAATTAAAATGAGATCTATGATAATTCGTTGCATTAAAAACTTTACTACGATAAATTAAAAATAATTGATCTATCACTTTTTAGAACATTAAATTTTTCAAAAGATATGTTCTGTCAAAGATTTTTCATGTCCAATTGTAAGTAAATATCATTGTCAGACTTATAAGGCTAGTTCTTTCTGCAATCCTTACTCTCTCTGAAAAAAGAGTTTGACCAAATGATTCGCGCAAAGTATATTTTGTTGAAATTTTCCATTTCAGTCCATATTATGTTCAATTTTAGGATATTGTTTGAAACAGAAATAATATACAATGGTGTGAATGATCGCTTATCCGCATACAAACCGTTTTACTTCTATTCTATAGTTTTTTTTTAAAATTAATAACCTAAATATAATAAATAGTCTAGTTTCGGGTTCAAGTTCCAGCATGGTCAATATGAAATTAGTGGGTCAAGTGATAAATGAAACTTTTTTATTGAACGTTTTAGTTAAATGTACTTCTCACATTAATTTAACTTTCTTTATTATAAAACCAAAAAAATTATATGTTTTTTTCAGGTGACAGGGCTCGCGCTGCTTGCTTGTGGAATATGGTCATTCATAGATCCTTTAAGTTTTCAAGAGTCATTTTATCTTGATCGTGATCTACGTGAGGTAAGAAAATGAATTTTGATCATCCATCGTTATATTAATATCTTAATTATTTCTAAAATAATATAAACAGTTTGAAGTAGAATAAAACACAATTCGTTTGTACTAAGACAAGAAATTACTGATTATCAAACAAATTATACACAAACCAAATAAAATAGTCTAGAATTAAAATGTAAAGGTACTATTACAAGTCAATAAATACCAATCTGAAATCAGTGACATTAATGATGCACTAAGCTATTTGCTTAATGCATCAGTAATGTCATTAAATTTTTTTGCTTAGTTAATTAACTTTTAATGTAGCTATATTTGTGATTCCAGATTAGTATTTATTGATTTGCAAGAGGTTATTAACATTTTATCTGTATTTGGCTTATGTATAATTTGTTTGATAATCAGTAATTTCTTGTCTTAGTTCATGAACCAATTGTTTTATATACCTTAATTTTTCACACTCAATTTTATATAAATATGAATGTTATGTTTGTATTTTTATCAGTTGATAGTGCTCATGATGAGTGAAACCGGTCCTGATTATTATAAACATGTGGAAGTAGTACAAACAAATTGTGTTTTATTTTTTGAAATATAATGTCTTTCCACCAAGAATTGGCAGTTAACAACTTAAAAGTGATTAACAAAGTTTTCATTACGTAAGTGAATTGGCATGTATTTTTAGAAATTCATTATGTTTATTAAAGCGAAAAAGTAAAACATGTACTTCAAATTGTGGTAGTTATTTCATCGTCATAAATAAAATATGAAAATCTAAGATTAAAACCTGCTTAAAAATAGATATCATCAACTATAATCCTCCATTTTGTTTCTATGGTCATTTAATTTACACTTGTCTCTATTACAACTGGGCTGTGTCGTTCAACAGGGTAACATTTTTGTTGTTTGCTATGAATGAAGCCGGTCTTGTTTATTTTATAAGATTACCTAGTAATTACATTGTGTTTTATTTGTACAAAAATAATGGTTTTCCATGAAGAATTGACAGTTAATGCTTTAAAACAGTATTAAAATATTAAAAAAATATATTCAGTTATTGTTAAAGTGGATGTGTTTTAACGATGAAACGGTGTTGTTGCTAGTATTTCAAAAAATTACATTAATACCATTATGGTAGATATTATATGCATATATATGTATCATTACAGAAAACCATTTGCTATATTTAAGGTCTATGTTTAACACAGGGAACTTCGATTTACTGTCCTCGCCTAAATCGTTTTCCCGCATGGATCGTTCATTTTTTTATAGTCCCGCCAAACACCCATAAGAACAATGTTAAATAATACCACATTAACCGTTCCCCGATTTATCGATTTCCTCGATTTATCGTCTAAATATCATGGTCCCGTCACTAATATTATCCCGATTGACCGTTTTTGTTGAATATTTCTAATTTCGCCCATAAGCGCGTTCTACCCCATCCAACCAGTCCGTAAAAAACAAAGACTGCAAGCGTGCAAGATTCGTAGAATTGTTTATGAGCATGGTCATAATTTTTCATCTTATGACTGCTTGCACCTGTGTACCTACAGTCTTCAGTTGCGTCGCTGAGTATGCACAGGTAAGTCGACGTTCAGTCTTGTCTCGCATCTCGTATCGCGATTTTTTAAACTAAAATACCACCCGTGAAGAAAAACTACAACTTTGGCCGAGAAACCGAAAATAATTCAATATGTCGAAAAAAATTCAGGATATAAAATCATTTTTGTTACAGATGAATAGGTAAACGAGTTTAAGGGGTATTTGTTAAAATTAAAGTGTCGATCTGCAAAGAAGAAACTTTTAAATTTTCTTATTTTTATTGTTTGTCGGCGTCCGTGGCGTAGTCTCGGGTTCAATTCCCGATGCGAACGGTTTTCATAGATTGACCTTTCAATCGATTTATGGATTTATGTTCGTAGTCTGAGTCCTCCATCCCACCCATCCCACCTTCACGGGGAGTAGTGAGATCGATTAGTTAACCACTAGTCCTGTCCTAGCCCTACTCTCTTCGAAAGAAGAGAGGTTGAGCAACTGAGCAGGCAGTTCTCGTAGAAAAATTCAATTTCCAGAACATAATTAAGTCGTGTTATCAAAGATACATGACCATTTTCTTATAAGCCTCTTATACCAATCGTTCTAAATGTAGTGTATATTACCTTAATTTGTGATTACTATGCTGTGGCAACATATACATATAAGGTCTGTCATCAAACGTATATTTCTTTGAATCGTATAACTACAAATTAACTTCTCGTATGATTGGATAGCTTTCATAGTCTGAATAATTGATGACGGAGCGTGGTTTTTCCCTGGAACCTTACTCTGAATAATGCAAGCGGCCTACGAGCAATAACATTACTACTGGGTGATAAAAAGAAATGTAATTTATCAAATTTTTACCCCAGACGTAGCGATTATCGCGATTGTGATGCATAATATATTATATTATAGGTGTAATATCTAGAGTTGTATGAAAACATTTTTAATACAGAGGCTCATAATCTGAGAACGTACTTGATTCATGGATAGACAGTTGAAAATATTTTAGCATCGTATTCTATTTTCTGATAGAACGAGTAAAACCTGAACGCCAGAGTAGACTAATTAATTAGTATTGAGTAAATCCCGTAAGAGTGCGAAGTTTTAATGAATTTAATTTTTATGTCGTTCTGATATTTAGTAAAAATAAAACACACGTTTTCTTTTTATAAAATTGACTATATTCTGGGGATGAGTAAAACAAATAAACAGAAAACAAGCATTCTGGATGCAGTTATTATTAATGCCACTGGTAAAAATTATCATTAAACTCAGATGAAATATATATGCGAGTTTTAAACAAATATTAAGAATCATTGAATTAATATAGTCTAGTTATTTCATGTTAACTACCGTTTTTTAGTCCATATAATGCAGTCTCATTTTTTTTTGTTTTTACCGTATCCGAATGCCTGAAGATGTGGAAAGGCGTATGTGCTTCTAATGGCAAAATATTTTAAAGTGTGTCTCAATAATCCAAATTTAATATAGTCTAGTTATCGTTAACTACCGTTTTTTGAACATTGTGCTTCGATGAGTAAGTTTTTGTACGTATGGATAGAAAGATAAAGCTAGGATAGGGACAGGAATAATGGTCAGCTAATCGTTCTTGCTATACTAAATGGAATGTGTGGGAGGTAATTATAGACATCAAAAACATCCATGACTATGAACATAAATTCATAAATCGATTGAAAAATCAATTTATGAAACTGTCCGTACCAAGATTTGAACCTGAGACATCCGTAAACAAAGCCAACGACGTTGACCACTTCACTACGGATCCGATAAATCAACGCGATAAATGTATTTTTTGACTCTTTTTTTCTTAATCTTGAAAAATGGCGACCGACTGGTGGCCTAAATGTTTACTTAAATTATATGAACCTTGGTACAAAATGCGTTTGAAATTCCTTTTCTAGAACGTATTGAATTATAACTTTAAATTTAGTTGATAATCGTGTTACAAGGTCTTTAATGTGTACAATGTACATTTTTAATTGCCGTTTGAATAACTAAAATATCTTCATATAATCAATCACTCAAAGCGTAATTATAATTCGCCTACTTAAATATTCACGAGCTTTGTTTCTATCGCTTTGGGATGTTTTTCGAGAACGATTTATAATTCAAAGATTTTCTAACAATAGAGCTTACCATGACCATACTGTTTACTGGGCCTTTTCATTGGTACTATCGATTTCTTCCCCGTGGTTTTCTCCCGACTTTAGTTGAGGATATGCTCAAGTCGCAGCTTTTTGTATATAAATTCCCAGAGGTAGTCAAACAGTATATTGTTTCATTTAATTTTCACTACAAATGTGGGCGTGATATTTAGTTGTTCCTAACATATAACGTCCAAACGTAATACAATACCAGATCAAATTAAATTTAATCATTTGGTTGGCTGATGTACAATGTATTGTTTATAATCAAAATTATTTCTCTGGTCAAATGAATATTCTGAAACTAAATACTGTTTTCTTTAAAAACTAATAATCAATAAAAACATAATAAATCGACTCAAAATCCTTTAAATATTTTGAACGGTGCTTATTGAGTAAACAGTAAACAGCAATCAATTGTTATTTTTATTCGCTAAACCAAATTATTCCTGATAAAATAGCATCTGTAGACTGACGGTGAGAGCTCTGCTTAGCGATCATAAGGTTCTGAATTCAAGTTCAGGCATAAGTGTTTGCGATATCATTTTTCTTTTAGTTGATCAAGTTACGTTACTTCGGTAAATTTTCCTTGAGTTTACACAAAGTGATATCTTGTCGGCTTCGTTGTGCAGTGGTTAACGTCGTTGGCTATGGTTACGGATGTCTCGGGTACAAGTCCCGATGCAGACAGTTTCATAAATCGATTTATGGATTTCTGTTCGTAGGTATGACTGTGCGTGATGTCTAAAATTCCCTCCTATCCATCCGATCCTAAAAACGGGGCAAAGCGAGAGCGATTAGTTAATCACTAGTCCTGTCCTAGCCCTATCCTTCTATCCCTACTCTCTTACAAAAAGAGATTCTGAGCAACTGAGTAACAAGCAGTTCTCATAGAAAACTTCTTTTGAGATGCCTCCATTAGGAGGCCACATGCTTCACACTGGGAAGGGATATGGCAAAAAATCTAGTGCATCAACAATTATGTAGTTCTAAAATATTAATATTTTTGCTAATTTATTTATATTTTTATGACATATGTAGTGGTAAAGAAAAATATATTTTTTAATTAAATACTGGTGAAATGATGTATTTCACTAATGATTAACGGAAAACAATATTTTACTTTGTATTTCATTTTTGTCAAACGGTTACCCCCGATAGATATTTTTCGTTTCTTTTATTCGAAATGATTGTGAAGAAAATTAAGTTATAGTTAATCATGACAGCAACCAAGCGATAGATTCACGTTTGAGTAGTTAATTAAACTATATATCTATTTTCAAAATATCACAATTAAAAACTTATTGTCATTAATTTGTATATAAATAGACTTGTAATAAAAATCAAAACGCATATCAAAGATTGCCTTTACTATTCGCGTATTCGAGACTCAGGCGTAAGAAAACGTGTAACATTTATTTTTAGAATTAATTACTGGATTTCGATTAAAAAGTTTGAGAGTCGTTCGTGTACTGTTCTGTCTGTATGCACGGAAGACGGGGGTGAACTGCACCTCCTGAAAGGTCAACAAACCCTGCGACTTATATATTCTAATGGAGGCAATTCACTTTCTACATAATATACTTACGGAATATAATTTGTGCAAGAAAAAACATTACATAATAATAACGGGAATATTTTATATTTAATATTTTTGCTTTCGACATTTTACAAAACTGTCACGTTTATATGTAAATAAAAATGTTTCAGCTTTGTCATCATAAGTAAAAATACGGCAAAGGTAATAAGCTAAGCAATGAAACATAAAAAGTGCCCCAAGTTTTGATTTCTGGTGGTTTTCCCGTGTTACAGGTAGTCGATTACAATATCGTCAAGTAAATTGATGCTTCATGTAATTTATGCCTTCAGAGAAAGTAAAAAAGAAATTTATTATGCAACTTTCTCGTAGATGATCCACACCGTCGCTTTCAAGTAGCATTTGAAAGCTATTTTGAGACTGGAAAAGTTAAAATTAACTCTTCAAGACTAATATCAAATTAAGAGATTTTCTTGATTCTTTCAAAGCCTTCAGTAGACAGAATATTGATTAAAACATTTCGTAGAAATTAAAAAATACCAATAAAACTGAGAGCCCGCTTCGCAGACTCCACATAGTTCAAGTAGGTTAATATAGATAGGAGAAAACTGTGATTCCAATGATAATATTTTATCACAATGTTATATCTGGCTGTCTTTAAAACTATTGAAGGACATGGATGATAAATTGATACAAAAATGACCATTTTGAGAATTTTTCGTAAACTATTTATGTTATATTTGAAAAATATAGGAATAGGTTATATCTGATTTACCACGTTCTTTCAAGTCTAGGAAGTAAAGTCAAGACAAATAATATTATATACTTGAAACTTGAAAGAAAAATTGGTTGCGTGTTTTCCTTATATAAGGAATTTTCATTCCTTAATTGTAACACATAAAACACAATAAAGGTCATTGTATGGTTCGTTTAAATATGTTTTTTATTACATTCATACGCTTTAACCTGCCAAAATGTACTTATTTTTTAATTATAGTTTTCCATATTTAACCAGAAACCTTCGTTGGTTTTATTATAGCACAAGTCATAACTTTACCCGATGCAACTTCACCCAGGAGCATACAATTTTTGTTTTACCTACATTTTATATTTATTGAATACTCGTAAATTTTCCTAAACGAAAGTTTTTAGTATGCTTTGCGATGCGTTGCCATTCCGATTCGCCGATTGGAATCGTCGTACAAATCAATGATCCTTCTTCGTCTCGAACGCATCGCTATTTACTTCGGACCAGACTTCACACTAAATTTCGAGCTACTATGTTACACAAATAAACTTCTAAAAACAACGTAAATAAAAATGTAATCAGAGTCTACAAAACACGTGGCACATCCTAGTTACAAAACCAGTGGAAAAACAAAGAAAAATTTTAATTTAATATTAAACAAGAATTTAAACAGATTTTCCATCGAAAATATTTTCATGCATTTAATCTGAAAATGCTTCTCAATGCTATGGACACGCCGATCGTCCAGTTCATTACTGAGACATCTCCGATTAACCCATATTGAGATAATGGGGAAAACAATATTCAAATAGTCATCACAAATTAAATATTATTGATTTTTACCCGAGTTTTATACATTTTATAAACAGGTGTTTAACAATTCGGTACTTTCCGAGTATAGGTCAGTATAATAATATTTAGAAATAGCCTTTTACTGAAATATCAACATTTTGTTTAATTCTTTAGAAAGCGTAGCATTTTTTGTGACATTTTCGAATTATCTGAACACTAAATCAGATAGAGCGCAAAATTGTACATATAACTGTATATTTAATTCATATTTCATTTTTTGGAGTTGTCTGAATAATGAACTGGATAATCGACAAGTCAAAAATATATTACTCAACAAAGCCATCAATTTAAATTAAATATTGAAAATTAATTGTCACAGAATGACTTCCAAATCGTTCTAAAAGTATGCATAAAAAAGAATGATCTATTGAGACACGTTTGCCTTTTTGATATAATGATTTTGATCATCAGCTGTACACATTTTTCATTTATTCACTAGCTAATTAAGACATATTCTGTTTCAGGCTTCCATCCAAAATTTCCTGAGCTATATTTTGACAATAAGCGGATTAGTAATATCAATTCCTGCTCTATTTGGCTGCTGTGGAGCTCTGCTGGGCAGGCCATGTCTGTTGGCAACAGTAAGGACACTTTCATTAATATGTTCACATTATGATGCCGGGCTCGAACTTCCATCATCTCACGGCTTCCTATGAAGTGTGTGGGTCTCAAATCTTCGATATCCTATTTTACTTTCTGCACACCGTGCATGCAACCAGCACCTTGATGATTTTTTCCTTTGACACCCCATTTAACATTCGAAGCACGAATAATTTTGTAACGCTGTGGTATACAGCCTATAAAAAAGTGGAGTGTTCAGTACCCTAGAGAATTTAATGTTATCATATCAATATATAGAACTAGCAGGGTGCAAATTATTTAGCTTAGTACTCAAATATAAACAACAAAACTCCAGAAAGGTACCAACCTATCAGTATTTATTGTCGATTTTGAAAAATGCGAGAGCTCAAAATATTTGACGAAATTACCATGATTGGCTTTGTTAATATTATTATAAATACATTTGATCTATTATTTTTGATTCGAAACAACGTCTTTTTTTGGCCATTTTTTGAATATTAAAAATATGAGTCCCTCCACTTAATGTAAATTAGTTTATATCGTCATTGTTCTGGAAGAAGACACTAACTGAAAAATACTAGTTTTGAGTAATTGGACTTTGATGTTAGTCAAATGTTTGAAATGCCATTACCTTTATCAATTTGTTTGTTTATAAAAACCCGTTTTTAATTAAAAGTATAATTTATAAAAATAAGTTTGTTCTTCCATATGATAGAATGCAAAATAAGAAATATTTCGGTATATCTAACTCAATATATCATTTTTTCGATTTAGTGTTTTCTTCCAGAACAACGACGATATAACCTACAGTGAAAATCGAATTTGACATGTCTGGTTTAAAGAAAAGAAGAAGACAGTAACGAAGTAAGTTTGTGTTTATTTATTCAGTATGCAGTGGCGGTATCATGCGGACTTCTGATGCTTGTGACCGGTGGGCTCGCTCTTACTATGTATGGGAAAGAGGTAAGAATATTTCAGTATAATAATTTGTTGAGTGTTTTATAATTTTTGATGAGACATTAACTTTTTGCATCAATTTATTCGCAGACCGATAAAGCTCTGAGGGATTCTTTGACACCAAGGATGATCAGTGGTTTCGCTTCTAATTCTTCCAATGCCAGCCAAGCAATTTGGGAAAACGTGTTTATCAGTTTTAAATGTTGTGGAGTCAATAATGCAAGGTAAAGTATTTTTTCAGATTACTTACTGTTGTGCGACTCGTGGACCAACGTGTTTTAAGATAACCTCGAATAGGATTCACAGGTCCGCGGTGCAGTTGTTAACGTCCGTAGTTTCGGCTACGGACAGTTTCATAAATTAATTTTTCAATCGATTTATAGATTTCTTTTCTTAGTCATAGATGTTTGTGATATCTAGAATTCCCTCCCACTTATCCGACTTAAAAGTAGTGAGAGTGATTAACTAACCACTAGTCTACCCTATCCTTCCCTCCCTACTCTCTCTGAAAAAGACAGATTGAGCAACTGAATAACAAGCAGTTCTCTTCTGTTGATATATCTCCATAGTTAATGAATATATTTTTAATTTTTTTAAAGTGACTTTGATGATTTAAAAGCATCCATCACCACTGAGTCCGGAATACCATCTTCGTGCTGCATCATACAAAATATCTCCGAAAGTCATAATGTTCCCTTCGACCGGAAGTGTCCCACAGATAAATCTTATTTAAAAAAAGTGAGTATGCCATAAAAATATACCGCTATTTTTAGCATGCGTGACAACATTTGTTCCTGATGTATTATCTTCCCCTGAAAATATACATTTAAATAAATTTCAATAGGTCGCTATTTAAGGACGCGACCGGCATCCAACTCGCCCTGCATATTAGACAGTCAGTGGAATAGTATATTGAATACATTACAATTCTAGCTCGATAGATTTTATGCATTTATTTTAATATGTTTTGTATGACAGGTTATATATTATATTAATATTAAAGTAGAGATAAACTTATTCGTTGAAAAATGGCACATTATATTCTTTTATTATTTTTAAAATACACAATAATTTTTTGTACACTACTTGTACATTTTTTGAGTTTATGATGTCATAATTCAGTTGATCAATTTATAATGCGAAAATAGTATAAATCAAAGTGAGGTTTATTTTTCAAATATAATGCGTTTCCATCAAGAATTGACAGTTAACACCTTAAAACTGATTTTCTTTTGTATCGATCGGTATTAAGATTTTCCTCTTTAATGTATTTTAACTGCTGTGTTATGTTATAAATATATATTTGTTGCAGGGTTGCTACGATGCATTTCTTGATGAATTAATAGGACACAGAGACCTGATTGGAGGATTAATACTAGCTTTGGCATCAACTGAACTAATTCTAATTATTTCTGCAGTGTATTTGGCAAGAAAAGCCAATACACAGAAAACATCCTAGCATTCGCATGAACTATCAAATCAGCGCTCCGGATCGACGCAGAAGAGGGATTCAGGAATCACGACATATCCGAGACCAAAAAGAAACGCCGTTGAAGACTACAGCAGAATGAAGGACAGGTCTTCAAAACTTGTGACTCTTGACTTGGCGGCAAATTATGAATATGGCGCTGAAGACATAAGAAAAAATCGTAGAGATATACGCTCTCCTAATGATTTGAACGTAGCTGATGCATTTGGGCCTAAAGTAATTATGCCCAGAGTAGATTCGGGAGTAGTTGGCACTATCGGAATGTATAATCGAAACGGACAATTGCCACATAGACAAAATGGCGTTTTTACTATCATTGTAGGCAGTGGGCAAATAGAATGGATAGGAAGCATCAGACCGGATTCATAGAAGTGTTGTAGATGGTTTAGTAAATATGTTGTTTTAAAAATTTCCAGAACGAACAAACAGGTATAATAATGATCCGTTGAGATTTCGTTGTATTATAGTTTGTGATTACTTTAGGTTAATATCTATTTTACATTTGGCAGCGTCGACACATCTCTATGGTGACCCAGACTTTGTCAGATTCCTCCAAACTCAACGTTTACAATGAGCTGGACATATAAATCATGCATCGATGATTTGTAGTTTCCAAAATTGCTCATATTTTCTACATCTGACGAAAGGGAGTGTTGGAAGTGGTGTCTCAAGACTTTTTGGTTCAAGACGAGTGTTGGGGGCTAGCGTTGGCATACGATGAATGAGGGTGACTGAGGGAGTGCAGGAGATCGGGTGAGGCGGCCAATGTTCACCCCGAACCTGCGCTAAAGAAAAAGAGGAGGAAGAATCTATTTTACTACGATTATTTGACTGACTTTGTTAAATTTAAATGAAATATAATTATTGTATTGACTTTGCTTATTTCTGAGTTTTTAAATTTGTGTGAAGTTAACTTAAATATAAAGATATTTTTTATAGCTCACAAAATAACTCACACCAAATAAAATAGAGGGTCGACCATAAACGAAGTTACATTATTTAAGGTATTTTACCTCCATTGTCACATTTCGTCACAAATGTTTTTTCTTTCAAGCCTAGGTTTCTTCAGAATATAGTACAATGACAACATTGCAACTAATCAGAGAGAACACACAATGTTTATATTAATGTTTAAATGTGTATTATTTTTAATTAAAATCGATAGAGAAAGCCACGTTTGATCTGTATTTCAAATGTGTAATTCAATATAAATGTAGTTTAAATACTTATGTAATTATCGGTCCTAAATTGGTGTGTCCAAATTTTTAAAAATGCAGTTATTAATTTTAAATAATAGGAAAAGTTAGGAACCTATAACTTACTTAGTAATTAAAACGATAATCGAGTATTTAATGTGTGTATCGTCAGCATACTGCCATTAGTTGGCATGCAACAAGATGATAGTTCTGATAGTTAAATAAATGCACATACCGAGTTTATTGCAGACAAAGAATTGGTATCCATCTCATTGTGAACTTACCTCATTTTTTGTAATTTCCTGCCAGTACGGTGACGATATACTAGTTTTGTGTTCCATTAAATTTAGGTGAAATAGCCCCTCAAAGAAATCATGCAAAAACAAAAACAGTCTCAATTCTCAATAGAGGGGTGTGTGATGATAAATTTAGAATAAATTTACATATGCGATAAATGTATATATCTAGTATTAATTAAGATAAAATAATTGTTTTTTACCACAAGTGCTATCCAAAAATCTGAAAATGTTTATTGTTAATTTTATATAGTTTATTGAAAATGATACAGTTTATTGAAAAATACAAGTTAATGTAAATAAGTAAATATAGCAATATCAATAAAACGTGTTGTAATGATTATTGTGAAATTATTTATTCTTTACTATGGCTATAAATATAAGCGATAAGCAATATAGCAGTGAAAAAAAATGTAGCACAAACAAAAAAAAACACACACACACACAAATTAAGCAACATATTGAAACTAATGTTTTAATATGTTGTGATTTTAAAAACACTTGACACCGTTTTCCATAAAGTAAAAAATATCATAATTTCTATTTTAGGATATTTACTTTTTGTTTCGTTTTTCGTTTTAATTGAATAATATGTTTTTAAATTAATATTGTCTTAAATATTTTAAATTAGTTTTTTAAAGTGATTGAAATATTTAAAAAAATATAAATCATATTTGATGATTTACATTCATACCATTTTTGGTTCGGAAGCTTGCTCAAAAACAAGAAAGCTTCTTACACTTATTCATTAGTGTCGCTATAGTTTTATCTAATAAAGACAATAATAAATGAAACAAAAAATTGTAAAATATTTATCTTACTTATTTTTTATTTACTGTATGTCGCAATGGATTTTTGTTTTTATTATCATGATTTCGATTTAAAAAAAAAGAAAGAGATAAAAAAAAGAAAGAGAGAAATGATTCAAATTCAAAAACAGTAACATATTTTTCTCATTAACATTTGGTAGGTGGGAGGGAATTTTAGACATCCATTTCTTTGAACATAAATTCATAAATCGATTGAAAATCAATTTATTAAACTCTCCGCGCTGGAATTCAAGCGATGTCAACGACTCTAACCACTCGATCACGGACCTGGCATAGGGTGGCGTTCTTAAGCAGTGATCGACCACCTATTATTTTTCAATAATTTTAAATAAAACCTAATATTTAAATTTGAAGAAAAATAACGAAGAGAAATATTTAGATTAATAAAATAGAATATTTTTAAGAAAATTATTGGCCCAAAATTCACACTGAAAAACTATAAAATTAACCATTGAAAAAAAATGGAGTACATAATTTTTATTGAACTTTAAAGTTACAATTTAGAATAGAACCCAACAGGAATCACCAACACTATAATAATTGTATATTGTTTAATTAAAAAAAATTCGTTGTAAAATGAAAAAGAGAATCTAAAAAGACACGTTTGAGCACATTTATTATAAAATTTAACAGGAATAAAATTAATTACATATTTATCGATATTTAAAATTAAAATCAATTAGAACTTTAAATTGGTATTATTTTCAAGTATAATTAATTGGTTTTTATGTTTTCATTCAATTACGAACAATTAATATGGAGGAAAAATGTTATATACACAGTCATTCGTTAACTAGGCTTCTTTACAGAGATTCTACAACTTTATTGTTTGGGCTGTTTTTTTTTTAAAAACATTTTAGAATGTAGAGAAACAAAAATTAAATGTTACTATAATATTATATATAATTTAACAGTAAAAAAAATGTAATAAATAATATTGAAATATGGATACTTCACTATTATTTTGAATATAATGAAAATTTCTGTTGGAGAAAAAAGCATTATTTATAGGGTAAAATAATAATTAGTATGTATATATATATATACGTAAAAAAATGATGATAAAAAGTATATTAAATGAAAATAGATACTACGCTATTAATCTGAATATGATTAATATGGAAATGTTAAAACCAAACTCATTTTTTTTTTAAATAGGTAGTTAGTATTTAAACACCTAATACTCTTTTTTCACGGATTATTTTAATACAGTTATATAATAGAATCTATCTTTAGTTTATTTTTGCAGGGAAAGTATCCCCCGTGTAAAAATGGATTGAGTGAATATGGAAATTAACAAATATTACACTGATATACATAAGCATTTTTTGTTGATTAAGTTGATGATGCACTTACACCAATATTATTGTAAGTGACAAATATACACCGCTGTAATACGGCGTCCAAAAAGATTTCATTTAGCACTATTTAAATCGAGTTTCGTCACCGAAGCGCAGGTAATACAATAAATAAAACAGGACAAACGTCATCAAAAGTTATTTCTGAAATGAAAGGTTGCAGTTTTGAGAAACATTAATTCATGATATTAAATTGGTAATTAGGTAACGTTAAAATTCTAAGAACACATTTCTTGTGCTACCCATTAACTGCTAACTGGAAAATGTTTTTAAAGTATACCTTTCTTTTTGATTCCATTATTTCCTTAAAAGTCGCGTAATTCATGTCGCGTTTTAAATGCAACAGTTACTGGCTCTGGTGAAAATATTTTACATTTGTGCGTAGAATTATATATGTTTTTTATTCATTCGAATTTCATGTTATTAATATTCGATTATTACTTACTTTTAATTTCATAACATGTCAACTTACGATGGAAAATTTCAACAGAACTTTTTTAACGAGAAAAATCATTCACTCAAAGCTTCTATTCAGATAGTAATAATATAAGGGCAGTGTAAGGAAAGTATTAGTTGTTAGCAGATCACCGTCTCTACATCCGGATTGGTGATCACATATGGCGGGTTTGAAGGTTAGTTATGGAAACAACACAGACATCTTTGCGGTTGGGAAATCTCCGTAAATCAATATATGTGAGAATTTTCATTAATTTGTTCAAAACATTGATGTGCGATAGAGGTGGACGAGAGATTGCAATACCATTACTACCAAAATCGGTATCCCGATATTTTGGCTGTTTTTTCAATATCGAAATGCAAAAGAAACAAAATCGAATTGTAAATGTAATTGATTTTTAATTTAACATTAAAAGTTAAGGGAGTATTTTTATGGGTTGCGTTAGGTCACACGTTGGTCCTTGCAAAAGTTTCACCGATTACCGTATTCTCGATTACAGTTGTATCTTCACTGTTAATGCTTAGCATTTGTAATATAAATGCTTGTCATATTAAATAAAATATTATTATTATTTAGTAAATTACGTTTGTGACGCTCATTTTGTATTGAACAATTTATTTTGTTGTATTCGATCGGTATTGTGATCCCAATTGGACGATATTATGATTTTTATCTATTTTTTTGATAACTGTATTGCAATTTGTAATACCGATGTTTAATATAAAGACAGAAATACCGGTATTGGTATATTCGTCCGGTATTATAACCCCTGAGTAGGACGAACGTCGCAGAGCGTTAAGATCTGGCGTACTAAATTACAAGTGAAAATTATTTAAATAACAGATCTGACTTACATGACAAATGGAAATTCATCAGCTTGATTGTTGTAAACATTTAATTACGTAGTTGAGCAAAGTTGATTGAGTTAAAAAGAGATGCTCTTTTAAAAAAGGTTTCATGTATTTTAATTGCTCTAAAGTTACTGTGTAATTGGGCAGATATGTTGCTATTTCACTCGGTAGAGTAATGGAGATTACCTCAGGTTACGCTTCGTTTTAATAAATGCATAAAGAAATTGATAACTTTGTTTTTCCATTGGTTGTTCAACCTCGGTTGGTACTCAATAGGGCACATATTTTAACAATACATATAATAACACCGAAAATTGGAAACTCCGATGTAAATAGCGGTAGACCGAAGTTTAGCCATTTAGCGCGGGCGCTAGTGTCACGTGAAGAATGTTTTCATACTTTATCTGTCATGGCCGTCACGAGATGCACAGCGTTATTAGTTGGAATTATAAATTATTTTCGAGACTTTTCGTCTTCACAGAACTGCTAACTCTTAGCATAGTTAGTATTTAGCATATCATTTTTCTATCGCGCTTATTTTTACAGTATTAATCATAAAAAACTTTCATGATAATTATGTATGAGTTTACGTTTGACAACTACCAGTCGTAGGTTGGTTAGTTAAGTTAGTTTAGATCTTAATTCAGCCGTCAGCTCCAATATGATGGTCGATTTTTACTAGCAAACTCTATTTGCTAGGCTCCTCTTGATAATATCAGAGTAATATAATATCAGCGGCACCCAACAGTAATCAGTGTTGAACATATTTCATAAATAACATATTTCTGAAAAGTGTTGAAAATTACGAAATTTCTAATAATGTATTATTTATTAAATATAAAGAGTACCGATATTCCAAACACAAAATATCATAACATCAGTGTTTTAATAAAGGATGTAATTATAATTCTCATATTTCTGTCTTAATTAGAAAGAAGTTTTAACTTTTTATGTCTTTATTGAATAACCGACTTTTCGTTTTGCGAAAATTTAAACAGGGCTGTACTCAGGGACGTCATTTGAGTTTAACTTGTAAGTCATTAACTTTTAAATTTAAATGTTAATACGACACCGTTAACAAATTAGCAACGCCAAATTAAACATGCACGGAATTGTTGCAGGATATTCATTTTTTGAACGCTTAATAATAGTCAAGGCGCCGCATATTTTTAAACTTTTAAATTGCATGAGATACGCTCGATGAGAATTTTTAAAGTCACTCGCGATCAACTCGAGGAGAAAAGACATCACAAACACCAATGAGATTCGAAATGTCTAAATTTGATATTGGTCTTACCGGGTCTTGAATTCAGCATCATACCACAGAAGCGAACTTTTTTTGGAAAGCAAAGACATTTAAAAAAAATACTGTTTAAAAAGCCCCGACAATAGGTAATATGTAGAAAATATGCACTCGATTATCTTTTTACAAAAGAGATACGTTGAATGCAAAATAGCTGTGCAAAAAAAATGAAAGATAGCTTCCATTACATTTGACTGTGCGTGCTACTTCAAAACGGTGTAAAAAATCATTACAAAAAAGTAAATTAAATGTATCAACAATCAATCCCATTGAGTTTTCATGTTTGGCAAACCAAGATGAAAATGACGAAATGTCTCCATGCAGTTTGACGCGTAGCAACTGTCACAATGCGCCGGCCCTGCGTCTCCCACTCGCGAGGGGTGGATCAAGGTATAAAAGCGGCTTCTTCGGAAAAGTCACTTCATTAAGTGAAAACCCCAGTCAGTGATTATTATAACACAGTATAAATATCAGAATAAAATTGGTTCGCGTTCATACCCGACTACCCTCAACACAGAGAACTCGTACATCCAGCCTAAAAAGGTGAGCAAATTTATTACAATTGAATTGATTGAAATTGCATTTACTAATAATTTTAAAGGAGTAAATGCGAGTTTAAAAAAACATCTGGCTTGAAACTGAGTTGCCAACTCTTCTCAGGTCGCAATATCCAAGGACTTGAATATCACATGAATAAATTTATCGTTCAATCGATTTATGTATTTTGTTTAAAGACAATCATGATTGTCACAATCGGATGTCTGTGGTGTCTACATTCCTTCCCAGATTTCTGATACTATAGCGCGTTAGCTAACTACAAGAGTTTGAGTGACTAAATAACAAACAGTTGTCCCAGAACACTTTCTGTTCAGATGTTCCATTACCAGTATATATGCTTCACATTGGAAACAATCATGGTTGGAATAAAACAATATTAATGGAGTTAGTTCTCTAAGAATTATCAAGTACTGTTTATGGCTATTTCGGCATCACCCTTTAATTATTTATATCAATCTTTCACTCGTCAAAATCTTCTGAAATCAGAACTTGTTCTGAAGACGTTTTCATCATAATGTATACACATATACAAGATGTCTCTTGCTCTGGGGATAATATGATTCCTATAATACAGAGATTAATTGTTCATTTTATGAAGACAGTAAATAATATAAAAATGAATAAACCTGAATTTAAAAAAAATCATTCACGCAGGAAATAGTTGGAAATTCGAGCTTTTGACGAAGCAAAAATGCACAGTATAACATCGATAAAATTACTATAAATTTATGTAATATTTTTTTAAGAATACAATTGGATTAGGAAAATCAATTTGATTGAAGATAATTCTGAAAACGTGAGGAAACTGAGACCTTCTGAGTCCTCAAGTGCAGTTTCTTGACGGGATTCAAATATTTCATTTCAATTCTTTCATTCACTAACAAAATAATGTACATACATTTTCAAGTGTACATAATTGTAAATTCTTCGATGCAGTCTGTCAATATGATTAGGTTACCACCCCAAACTACGGTGTATCTAAAATATCTACTGTATATACACCCCCTTCATCACCTGATTTATTTCTCGTATTTTTGTATTATGCTTATAAAAGGTGATTACATAAGTTCCATAAGTACAGGCGACTGAACGTTTTAAAATGAAATACAATGGTCTTACTCTACTGTCCAGTTGTAAGGACCCTAACGTTTAGGTGGGTCTAGGCTTAAGCCACAGCAAGCTAAATATCGAATTGAGTTTTTTCAATTTAAATTTGAGATCTTGGACGTGGGTGTTGGTGATGTATCTTCTCCTGTTGTTAATATTGAGTTATTTTAAAAAACAATCTCATGTGTTTTAAAAATACCATAGATGTCCGGTGCCTTGACTGTAATACGAAACGTTTTCTATAAATTTCAATATAAATATTTGCTCCACCACACCCATGACTAGTAATTTTTCCCTTACGTCACATTTAAATTATAGCTTATGTAGCTGATGTTAGGCTAAATGGAATACCTTTGTTGCAGAGTGAGCTTGCCGAATAATCAATAATGAATTATCCAGTGTCATTAATGTATAGAGTGAAACTACTTTTTGAAGGGACTAAAAATACTGTTCATAGAGGGAACGCGTAGATTCGGTGTTTTGTTTTCTTTTTAATCACGCATATCGCTTTGGTACATTTGTTTGTTTGTATAAAACTCTTTCGATGGGTTCTTTGAATGTCATGTTGAAATAATAGAATAACGTAAAGATGGCTAGTTAAGAAAAAATAAATAAATTCAAAGAATTCTGCTGTGTATACATAAAAAAAGAAAGTTAGTTAGTTTTATGTTAGATTTAAAATTTAGAATAGATAAAGCAAAGGGTTTAACGCCTCTTCGCTCTGTAAGCTGTCATTTATTAATTAAAAGAACTAGCTCGTCGATAAGCAAGAAATTGCGACAATAAACTCACGGCGTGGTTATAGAAGTACCTTTCTGCACTTATGTTATGTATTTAATTGAATTTTGAATATTTCAGTCGTGCATTGCGGGAAATAATGTTCTAAAGTAAAACGGGACTCAAACGGAAACGTTTTTGGTCATTTAAAATTGTGGTGTCACTATATTGGGATAATTTTATTACAATGACTAGGATACGGGAAATAGGTAACAATCAGTTAATGTAAACTATTTATTAGATCTATTACTAGATATATATATTTATTATTAGATGATTTCATGAAAGTAAGTTTTATAAAACAATTTTATGATAAGTTTTCCTTTCAACTAATTTAAATACAGGCATTTTAAGTCATCCGAGTACTGAATCAGATAGAGTGCAAAAGTTTACATATAGAATTATCGGACAAATAAACTGGACGATTAATATGAAGTAATTAGTGAAAATTGAGTTTCATTTTTTATAAATATTCGATGAGAATCGCGTCTTTTATCGTAACATATTATGTTAGTATGATTTGATAAGTACGACGATTCGAAAATATCACGCACACCTAAACCTTTGAATGCGTTGTCATAAATAAATTATTAATTCAATGTATTAAAATGTGTTTTCTCAATCGCTAAGCTGATTAGAACGAAATCTTTTGTCTATATCTTAGAATTTTTTTCTGTAACCAGACCAGAAATAAATTAGTCAGAAAACTTTAGAGAGCTTAGTAAGAAAATATATGTTAAAAACGAATGATTAATTAAAAATACAACAAACAAATTAATCATCTATATTGTCAGTCCAATACCTAGAACTAGGCATTGCGAAACCGGATGAATATATCAATAACGTTTTTTCGTTATTTAATTTTAAATAATAAATACGGCGTACTTTGATCGTAACACCGAACGAATTAATCCATAACGGTGTTTTGGTATTATTTCATATAAAGTACTGGTAAATATTAAAAAAATATATAAATTGCATGTATGAATTTCTGATAATATTCATAAATACGTTAAATTTATTGTTTCTTTGAATTAATATATAACATTAAAAACGCTAGTTTATCAATGCTCGAATCTGTCAAAAAAACCACCTCAGATTGAACGCAATCGTTAAATAATTGTACGCTTATTACAAATATTTGCCACGAATGTTTTCAAAACCAAAATAAATCAATGAAATTTTCATTTCAGTTTTGTTTTATCTTAGGTTTCAGTTATTTCGTTATTGTAATTCCTATCATTATAATTGTTGTATGGATCGACTCAATCTTTTGCCCTTTGTCGAGATTCAAGGACAAGAAAACTTAGTGTCATTGCTCTCGGAAAGTTCCCTTAGTGTTAATAAGATGTATAATGCTATATGTACACGTATTCATAATAACTGTGCTAGTACTTAAGTAGGCAATTGAGTGGAATATTGGTCCATCTTGATCGCAGGCAAAGCGATTTGTCTTGTAAGTGGCGCGATGGCTGTGTTTAAAAGCTGCAGGGGGCGACCTTTTGTGGAAAACGGGATAATATGGAAACATACCACTCAACATACAGACAGTTGACTTCATTACATGTAGATCATGTAGCGTGTATCGATTGACTATAGCAACTGGGCATATAAAAATTGGCTAAATTGGTATTTATTTTGAATAGCTTCATTTCAATAGAGTGAAGATGTATCGACCACATTGACAGTTCTCGTGAAATCATTTTTCAAATCTATGTTTTATCTACTGTCAAAATAGAGCTGTTTATTTTTCATATTACAATAAAAGTGTTTTTTTCAGTTGAGGTCAATTTAATAATAGATATTTTCCAATGGTAACGTAGAAACATACGATGTTTCAAACTAAGAATTTGGTATTTACTTATAAAAAAAAATACCACCGTATGGACGAAGGCATCAACAGCACATGTAACCTTTATCCATTTGCAAATAAAAAAAATAAGGCAACATAGTGCCTTTATCTATTGCCACAATGACAGATTAGTGTAGTTACTATACTTTCATAACGAATATGGGTATATAATAACTTTATTCACGTAAAAATAAACTATTTCGTAAATTTTAACAAACCTCTTACTCATGTCTTTAATTATATCATATTTCAAATTTTACAAAAGAAATAGCTAATGATAATTTTTGAATGTTTTCATTAAACACTCATAACCAATGAAGTATCAAAATAGCAACTGTTAAACATAGTTCTGACAATGACGTGGAGCTGAAATAGCTATCGACAAATTTCTGTAATTCTTGTTAAATACTTAAATATTTTTATCTCATATTAAATCAAGCTTTGTTAAATGTATTCGTTAATGTTTCTCATAGATTTCTAATTTAGATATTGAGTTTTATCTGAGATGAACTAATAGATTAAAAAAATATAAGCCAAAATAGTTTAAAGAAAACACCGACATCTTATCCACCCTATACAGTAGATATTTATCGGAATAGTTTTGTCTAAATACTCTAAATCAATTGAGACTATGCAAAATTATACTTAGCTAGATTTTATGAATAACACGATTTTCGTGAAAAAAAAATTTGTCACATAGATGTAACTCTCTGAATTGGAAGTTTTTCACTCCTCTTTAAGGTACGTTGTTTAACACACGAGATAAAAAACCAGCAGTGTTTATACATAGTTGGGAATATTAAACGGTGTGCACTCGATTTTTTTAAATTTTATGCTATGTCCCAAACGACAAGAAAATATGATCCTTTCTTTTATTGTGTATTATTGGAACACAAAAATTCAACACACATTCAACTCAATACTATTTGTTATTTAATCTGGTCTGTACCAAATCTATTGATCACGAAACGGCAGAGTACTGATTTATGCAATATGCCATAGATATTACGGCATTTTTTTTTTCAAAAAGAAAAATATAATTTGTAGTATCTCGAATTCCACAATATTAACGTACAGTGGAACCCCGATTTATCGATTTTTAAGAGCCCGTCAAAGGAAAACGATCAATGCGGGAATTCATGATGCGAGTGTGCTTAGTGACTGAGAAACTTCACGTTTTTGTTTGTCAAAATAATGTATTAATTGGCACCAGTAACTATATAGTCATCCTTAGGTACGGGCTCGTACTTATTTATCTCTTTAGCACGGCCTGAACAAGGTAGAATATTGTATTTTTTCAACCCCTTGCGGCTTCGTCGATATAATAAGCCACGGGACACTCGATATGGTAATTGAAAACGATAACCGCAGGGGTAAAATAGAGTCAATATCTATAATAATGGAGAAAGACAATAGGTGTATGCATTATAAAATGATTACAATACTTAGCGAATACCATTGATGTAATGAATTACATTTTCTCGGCTTGAATAATAACAGCATCGAGTGAATTCAAATTTTGTGTTTTATTTACGTGATTTTCATCACTAACGACAAAAAGTACGTCCGTCAGTTTGAGTTCATCTATGTACTCGAATGCCTGAAGTGTCTAAAGGCGAAGCTCGTGTTCGTTAGTGACTAATAGCGTGGAAATATTAAAAAATTGAAAGATTCAAATATGATATCCAAATTCCTTGAAGCACCCTCAGTCAATACCTTAAATTTAAAGAATTCTTTCCTCATATATACAAGATAATATTTAGGAGTCATTGAGTGTCAAGATAGTTCCTGCATACCTATGTCTTCATGTAACTTGATAATTCTCGTTGCCGTTCAAGGCTTCTGATGACCATCCATATTCATATTTCGTGGGAATTATTTGGTGATGTTACGATTGAAACACCAGTCTGGTATGAATTGTGTGGAAGCAATTGATAAGCGTGAGACATGGAATCTTGAATGACATGTAATATAGATGAAACAAAAAAGTAAGAGGGCATGTTTTCGAACAAAAACAGTGAAAAGAAAATTACACACTAAGTGATATTTAATGTTATAGCAATGTCCGCTTCTAATGTGAATCATACCATGAACTTTTAATGGAGCATCTTAAAAAAAATTGTCACAAGAACTGGTTTTTATTCGATTAGAGGGTAAGGATAGAAGGTTGGAGCTAGAAACGGACTATTTGTTAACTAATAAGCGCGGAATGTGAACATCATAGAAATGTGGGCATCGAATCCAAATTGGACGGATGCCCTCTTCCACAAGACTTCAGGAACAGTTTTTTTATTAAGATAAATCACTTTATATACTGAACGTAATCATTTTCTATTCAAAATACCAAACGTTGAAACGTGCGCTATAATGCGCTATTAAAAAAAATATGTTATACTCTTTTGACATTAAAATATAAAGACACTGATTGTCTTGAAATTAAAAATGGTGTGACACTATTCGTATATACAATGTGTCTATGCCATGCAGAAAATAAACATGTCTTTTGTATACTTTTGTCGGGTTTTTACAATGTCATTTTATATATCATTACCTATTATGTTAAATAACCTACAGAATATTTACGCATTTTTGTTAGATTTGGACAAAATGTAGACTTATCGGTTTTCACTTTAAGAATATACATGCCCGACTCTTTTTATATACGACGATTCCTTTCAGGGAAACGTGCAAAAGAGATAAATATATTGAGCATAATACAATGAAAGATAAATTTCATTACTTATACAGCTTACCGTATTTCCTCGACGCACACTTACCCTTGTTAATTTGTATGTAGCAATAATAAAAACATCACTAATACATAAAATAGTTCAATGACAATATAACGCATTTAAAGTTAGTATATTAGATACGTACTTTCGTACTTTCTTAGCCTGAAACATCATCGGATTCAGTACCTGATTTTTTTGAATAATTATTGTCTTCTGAGTAAGTATCTTCCATTGCATTTTTGACAGCGATTGTAAGACGGCATCGATTATAAAACGCATTTCGAATTAAAGATTTTAAAATAGGTAAAAACATACTTCTTATAAACGAGGAAATATGGTAATTACAATTTTTACGACGGAACATTTTGTTTTTATTTATTCATAATAATATTATTATAATTTATATACTATATTATTTATCAATAATATAATAAATTGATACAAATTCACATTCCAAATTTAATTAAGGTAGTAACGAAAATATATTTATTCAGTATTCGTCATTCTGACTTATTAGATATTCTTAATGGATCAGTTTGAAAGAAATAATGTTTGTTTTCTTATATCGCATACAAAAATCCTCCCAAAAAAGAATCAAGTGTACCAACTGTATTTTACGTGTATTCATGAAAATATAATACGAGTAAACGAGTTTCGAGAATGCTAATATTATTTATGTATACATTTTATATTTTCAGATAGTCAAGATGGCCTCTATTGGAGCTATGGTGGTGATGTCCTGTTTCCTGGTGTTATTTTGTCTAATCACACTACCGAAAATGGCCACCTCCCAAAGAGTAGTAAGTAGTAATAAATCTAAATTTTCTTTTAATCTGACGTCAAGCAGATGCATTCTGACGTCACATTTTATATCGTCCCCTTCCACTAGTCCATTCGTATGTCATATATTATTACAAATAAATGAAGACCCTCTAAGCTCCTTCTCATTAAAGTCATCATTACACTCTTATCGTCTCTGAAAAAATGAAGAAGAAGCTAGTGATAGATTCACCAACATTTCATTGATGCCATGTTGTAAAAATAATACTTAATAATGCATTGCCTGGTGTGCACTGCTATGATAAAATTATTTAGGTCGTTCATTTAGTGAATTTGAAAGTGTTCGCGAAGAGAATTCAAGTTGGTCTACGTTTCCAGGTGATTATCTTTTTGTTTATGGTGACTTTAAAAATGTTAAGAATAAAAGAGTTTTATTTTACAAAACTGGTTTGATCAACTGTTACAAATACAACTGCTTACTGAAGGATTAATGATGAAAATACTTCCTATCAGTTTTTATAATACAATAGAATCTTCCTTCCTTTGTAGATAACATAATGGAATGGGAAAGATATAACAAACTCGATTTAAATATTGAGAAATGCAATCTTTTATCGTTTACAAGAGAGTCCCGGGTTTAATTTTTTCATTATTATTTAATGAATGACTGAATTCTCTCGTGAATTTCACCAGTTAGAGATCTTGGCGTACAATTCGAGAGCAAACTAACATTCAATAATCACATCATGATAATCTGTAACAAATCATTGCAATTGTTGGGCTTTATCTTTTGTATCACCAGGGTCTTTTATAGAGTTAAAATTGTGATATTAATGTACAATGCTCTAGATCGAAGTAGACTTGAGAGCGAGTCGATTGTTTGGATTCCAAGATATATATCTTGAACGCTATCAACTAACTAATAAAATTTTGTAGAACTGAATACTTTGTTATTTTTATGCTATTAAAAACTGTTTTTGTCTTGCAATAGAAACTACAAGTATATGCGTGATTATTACTTAAATGAACCCGTATCTTTTCAAGTATATTCCACTGGTGTTGCAACGTATTTGTTGAATTATGGTATTTGGATAATGAAAATACAGTTATAATTTAAGCCCGCCTATATTATTCAAATCATGAAGATAACATTTTATGAAATACAAAAATAAATGCTCTTGTTTTTGTTCGCAGATTGGCAGAGGGTATGATAGAGTCGAAGAGATGTCACCAGAAATTTTGGCTGAGCCACGAAAAAGGCCATTCTGCAATGCGTTTACTGGTTCGTATCCCGGATTCAATTATATGTATCTTATAATGTATGATTACTAGCAGGTTTACATAATGAAAGCTGCCGGCTGATTTATGCATGATAAATAATATAGAACCTAGTAAGTGTTCTGTAATGTGAAGTATCTGCTTTCTACACTCATTAATAAGATTGTTTTTCAACCATGTCCGCTCCCAATGAGGAGTAAACTGATCCCTAATGGAACTTATTCCAACATAAGTTTTTCTACGAGAACTTCTTGTTACTCAGTTGCTTAAACTCGTTTTTCTAAAGAGAGTACGGATATAAGGATATGCCTAGGATATGAGTAGTTTTAATCGTCGTTGGCTTCAGTTGCGGTGCTCATGTGTTTGAATCCCAGTAGGGCGAGTTTCATGAATTGTTTTTTTAACAGATTTATAAATTTCTGTCCGAAAAATTCCCTCCCACCCATCCAATTCAAAACACACGAGGCTTAGCGAGAGCGATTATCTAACCATTAGTCCTAGCCTTATACCCCCACTAACTTTGAAAAAGACAGATAGAGCAACTAAGCCACAAACAGTACTCGTAGAGAAACTTCTGTTGAGATACCTCCATTACGAGTCCATGTGCATTAGTTACATTTGGTGTGGACGTGGCTCAAAAAAATAATTTATTTATTGTGCTATCTCTAACACCGACGTACTTAGCAAGTAATAATTAGGTGTACTAAGTTTTAGAAAAATATTTCAGCTGCCATCTGAATTCTAATACAATTAAAAAGTATGTGTAGGTTTTTAGACTATTTATGTGCACCTACTTAATTATTATATTTATATATGTGATTTGACATTACCAGGTTGCGGACGCAAGAGATCAGCACCATCCCAAGCTCAAGAGCAGGCAAAAACGAATTTGCATAAGGTATTAATTTTTTTTAAATCAATTTTACGTGCCCGGAAATCACGTTTCCCCTCTATCGGGGTACAATTTCTGCAGTCCTGTTTCATTTTCGTACATTTAATACATGGCTTTTACGTTTATTTTATTTCCACAATTTAAATTTGATGTACTTATTTTATTAAACTTTAAATTATCCTGCAATTTATGCAGTCCCTATTTGTTTTCTCTATAATTTTATGGATTTTTTAAAAATTTATTGCGATGGTTGAAATTGCATGAATAGACGACGAAGAATTGAAAGTACACTCTCGCAGAGATATGTAGACACTATTGGAACTAAAACTTTAAAGGCAAGCATTGTCATATTTGGCTATGAATGATATATACCACACCAGAATTGTATCAACAATTTTAATTTAAACGAGTTACGTGCCGAGGAGTTTTTTTAGATGACTTTATAAGTTGGCAACCTCACAGAAAACCCGTCGCGACCCATAGGTTGGGAACCCGTGCCCTACCCAATATTATCTATAGAATACACATATTAAGAACCACTTAGTATCAAAACTCGCTAAAATGGTTTTTGTTAGTTTCAAGAAAAATTTAAAAAAAGTGTCATATCTACTGAGTTAGTAAACTTTGTGTATTAGGATGGGATTTGTTCATTTTAAATCGTATTTTAGTAAAACATGTATAAAAATTCGGTTCACTTACTCGGCTGTCATACTGACACATTGATCATATAAAGGGACTACAAAATAAACCTTAATTTTGAATCAGGAATATTGAGTTATTGGTATTTTTGATTACTAAACGCTTGCCCATTATAGAGAGGACAGAAACATTTTTCTCAATACATGTATCAAACACTAAATTGTGTGAAAACCATTTAAAACTAGCCGTTTCATATTATATTACCTATATTTTTGTTTATTATATAAGTAATTAAAAAAAGTAATATGTATTTAAAATTAATCGGAGTCACTTCGAAAGCCAAAAGATAACATAAAAAATCATTAATCTATAATGTTACAAACCGATATCAAATTCCTTAAAAATATTCTGCTTTTAAAATATATAAAATTGATTGATTCCAGATTCCCATGGATGAGTCGTTAGAGGCGATTCTGGACCTTTCATCCGAGCCGGCGGTCGAAGATCTCTCTCGGCAGATCATGTCTGAAGCCAAGATGTGGGAGGCAATCCAAGAGGCTGGAGCCGAGCTGATGAGAAGACGGCTGCTTATGCAGCAAGCTTCAATACCAAGAAGCTACCAGGCGTCAAAGTGAAGATGATTTAGTCAATATAATATTATAATTTACGACTGGGCTTCAAACCGAACATTACGCTAAAAATAATGCACTAATGATTGTTGTATAACCGATACGAAAATATCAGGGATTCCGATTTTAATTTCATTCGATAGTAAGTGAAAACTCTCATACTTTGTAAATGTATTGATTGAAATGGATATTTGTTACCGGTCTGAAAGAATTTTTTATTTGAATTTTGAGTATATATGTATCAAGAATTAAATTTGGCGACGAAGCTCACGCATATTAAATTTGCCCAATATTAGTCAAATCTTAAATAAAATCATACTAAGTCTTATATTATGAATCTAAATGCAAAACACGTATCTAATATAATACGAAAGTTATTTTTAGTTATACGTATTCAGTAAATTTAGTAAAATAAAGACCTAAAAGACATCCGAGAGCATATAAATTCAAAAGTGGTTTTTTTAATTGCGTTGCGTTGAAAAACGAACTTATTCTATTACTGCATGTTAATAAAAATAATACGGAAGAACCTCGTAAATATTTATAATACACGAATACGAAAACAATGATTGCTTTAGAATATCTTGATGTAATCTCATAATTTAGTATTATTTACAGTCTCCTATACAGTTGTGACTTTTAAGTTTTAAGTATTCTTATCAAATTAAACGGCATATTTAATTAAATTTAATACTTAATACATTAGATTGATTCAATTGGTATTTACTTGGCAGAACTGTACTAAAATAAGTTAAAATAAACATTGTATTTAGTCTTATAAGAATTGCAAAATACAATTGATAGATATATCAGAACCACACCACCATATAAACTTTTATATTTAGTTTTGACGATGGTGTGACGCCGACATCATTATTAACTATATTTTATAATTCTTGCAGAACTTAATAATAATATTTTTTTGGAAATACACAATTCATATTACGTAATAAATAAAACATAATTTTGTAAGTAAGCCGATTTTTGAGAGCTTACCCTACACATGTTTTATATTTGTCAGATTGTGATGAAATGTTTTATGAAAATTTAATTTCGATTATAGTTACAAAGGCCATTAATCTTTGTTGAGATATTTATCGTTTTTATTTCATTTAAATCGTCTTAAAAAATCGTTACTTCAATTACTTAATGATATACAAAGAAATGTGAAAAATATACAATAATACATCCAGCTGTCGCTGTTTGTAGCACGATAACTAGAAAACTCAATTTAACAAATATGAGCCGTTATTATTTTTTCTGAAAGCTAATAAAGATTTTGTGCATAATACTCAAATTTGTTTACCTGCTAACCCACTAACTTCTTTATTGCTTTTCAAGTATTATTTTGAGTCGTTTTGGTATACAACATACACATTCAGGTAAGCATTTTGCTTTCTATCTGAACACTAATTTATTTTGAAATTAACAAGACTTTTTTGTGAAATTAGTTTATCATTAATGAAATAAAATATACATAAAAACAAGTGATCGTTTTAAAATGGTACAAATAATAAAATAAACAAATTTTTAGCATGAAATGGTGAATATTTGGTTAGCTAAAGTTAATGAGAATCATGACGATAGTGTTCCTCTTAAGAAGAGTGATGAATCATATGTAATTAAATAATATTTATAATTATATATCAATTGAACACGTGTTTTAATATTGAGATTTGCGTATAAATATAATGGATTTAAATAATTATTTTGATTGTCACTCAAATAAAATCAACGATTTTAAATCAGAGCAGACTTTTGCTATCTTCATTTTAACTATGTCAAGGCAGAATGGATTAATATTTATATTCAATAATTATTTCCAGTTTTGTTTTTATATAAAGTTATCGGAAATACCTTCTTCATAAGATGTTTTAGTTTGAAGCCCTGGGCTATATATAGAGAGAAAATAATATTACATTATATTTACCGAAGTATTGTTAATATCATTACATTAAATCAACAATTTATCAATATTGACAATATTATATAAATGAAATTGACTTTTCAAAAGGTTACTTGATTAATGATTTTCATTCTGTCGTGCTATTAAAAAAAAATCGTAAATTCCTCTATAATTGGTACACTTAATAATACATTAACTTTAATCTTTATTTAACTTCATTGAGTTTATTGCAGATATATCATTTTTCTAATGACATATACCACGAAGTTTTCATAACTAAAAATACACACACTTTGTAATTGATTAAACATTAACTATGATTATATCAACTATCGATTCTTGATATTCGGCACTGAAATATTATACGAGAATTTCGATATTTTCGATTATTTTATTATAAATGTTTTCCATTTAATTTATTAAACTGTTTTTATTTCTTTTTTACCAGCTTATAAGGTATGAATTTGATTTTTGCAAATGGTTTAATATACTAAAAATGGTTATCTGTTCCATAAGGGATTATTAGTTGTTAGGTCAGTTAGCTCTGTTAGGTCAGAGAATTTATTTGGAATGGACAGTTATCAAAAATATAAAAATTCCCGCATGACGTAACATTGTCCGATTTTAACACGTTAGCTCCGGGGGACGCATTGTCTGCGTCGCAAAGTTTTTTTGTATTGTGGCGGGTAACGTGTTTTCGCGTCATTCAATATAGCAGACATTAATCGCTCATAACTAATAATTCATGTTTGATTGATAATATTATTGAAAGAATTCGATCAGTTTATTACGAAACATCTTTAGAAGAACATCCAAACTTGTTTTCGTGTAATTGTCGGTTGGTCAGTTTCATGCTATTCTTTCCATGACCTATTGTCAATTTTCTGCGAATCAGGCGCACCTCTGCGCGTATTTTGGACATATTTCCCCCGTTGCGAATGTGTTAATAATATGGCCCCTGTATATCAAGATTGTTAAGTACTATTGTAAAAACATTGTAGTGATTGCAATGTAAAAACTGTCAATAATTTATGGAACAGGCATTGGTGATCTTTCAGTGTTCAATAGCAGTATCAATCACTACGGGCGATATAACTACTAAATAAGCACGTTTTTATTGGCTGAAAAATAGTGTTAATCCCAATTATTGTTGTTTTTGAAAATTGACAGATTTTCATTTTTGTATTTTAAATTTGGAATTCGTTTAAAGTATATCGTCAGTAATTGACAATTACTGTCATTTAATTTAACAAAAAAATGAATGTCTGTGATTATTTTGATTTATTTAAGTACATATCCTGAATGAAACATTACAATTATTTACGTAAAATTAAACATATTTTATTTTTCTGGTCGTTTAAACTGAATAAATACACAAAATGAGATTTTAATAAAACTATTTAAGCAGCTCATTGCGTTTCTTGTTGAATATTTATGATAATATACATTTACCTTTAACACAAATATCTAAATAGACATCTACCGTCCACTTAAAACATCTTTATTGGTGGTAATGATTTGATTCAAAATACATTAAAGACAAATAAACAAAACATGTGATTTTAATTCAATTCAGTTTTAGTGATTATGTCCCTGTTTAGTAATTTGTCTTAAAAGTGCCTGATTGCTGTATACGTCTTGATCCGAAGAGTTTCTTGGTGAAAGGCAGTATCATATACTTGCAAGGTTTGCAAAGGCATATGAAGATTTCCATTATTGATACAAAGCTTATCCCCAAGAAGAGAGCTCCAACACCACCAAATGAAGCTAGAAAATACATAAAGAATTATGCTCGTCGTTCTGAATTGATGATTACATACTATTAACCAATGGACTATTCAAATATCATCAAAACAATAGCTGTTGGACTATGAATACATTTTGACACGAGCTCGTTTTGTTTGCACAACAATATTCACCGGAAAACTTTCAGTATCAGCCGTCGGGTAGCGAATTGAATATAGTATGTACTCACTGCAGTGTAACAGTTTCATCACAACGTTCACACAACACAAAACTAAGCAGCGCCCATCTATTTTATGATATGGTAAAGTAACGACAAATCAATTGATATGTGTTATGTATGCTTTTACTATTTTATAAAGAAGTAAAACGTATTTTCTGTCAACTGCCATTGAAATAATTCTAAAATCGACAAAACTGTGCCAAAGAGGAACGGTTTTTTAAAAAAACTGTACTAAAGAAAAAATGGGGTTTCAAAATTGAGTTAAGTATGGGTGGGTTAACAACAGCTTAAGTTTAAGTTTTACAGACATATTCTATAAATCAGAAAAAAATCATTTTGTTACTAACGTTAGTACACTGAAGTTGCTGAGAAGAGTTGAGACAAATGACGACATAGTTTGCTAAAGTGGGTAAGGCATATGAATTTAATTTCATATTGTCTTTTATTCCTTCATTATTATTTATCAGTGCTTCGCAACGACTGTTCCAAAACATATTAGTGTGCCATGAAGCAATGCTTACTGCGCCACAGGGTATAGCTAATATTCAATATCCATGCCAACGCATATAGGCCTTTAATAATGTGTATATAAAAAATGAAAAATACAGCCTAATCTGATTTCTGTGTATGTACACGCTTTTGTATATAATAATCAATGGTGTTTTGGCCAATTGATGTAACCAAGAAAAAAATACGAAAACGAGTACATGATTGGATCTCATTTTAAAGGCGGCAGAACAGGTCGAGACCTATGTGTAAATCTGAATAAAAAAATTGGCCACTTTTGGGAAAGGAAACATAATTTTACATTGGTTTTAGGTTTAAAAAGTTTAGCCCGTCCACTTGATGTAAGCCACTATTATATCGACACGAAGTACATTTCAAAGATTCATAACGCAACTCTGCTGAACAATTTCAATATTGAGGGTTATATCAATTGGTCAACACACCGTCGGTATGTGTTTTACTTGTGGTGTGCAGCGAAAATCTGGGCATCATTTTGGTATGGCTTAAGAGACCAAAGGAGCTCTGTTCTATAGTATGAGATTATGAAAAAGCTAGAAGAAATCTCACCTACAAGGTCTTCAAATGAAAATATGACATCTTTACTCATCAGAACTTTCGGCATTTGTAGTGCGAATCTTACAGAACTTTTCCTATCAAAAAGTGAGTCTTGAGATGCATTCCTGTAATAAAATAAAATCAAGAACAATACCGTTATTTATATTCCGACTGCCGGATCCTAAATATTGTCTAACGAATTGCTCCGCCAGGAATCCATAGTTGTTGTATGTACGCAATTCTTATTGAATTTATTCATATCTCGGACGCAAATTGTGTGAAATAAAAACGTAAAAACATGTGTTTAATGTACGTAAATGAAATTGTACTGCATAAATTACATAGTTTAAATTTCTGGCACGTTAAATCGGCGTTTCACTGTAATCCATTGTCTTCTTTTTTCCAATATAGAACACATCATATATGCAAATAGTTTTTTTTTTAATTTCGGAAATGATTTTGTAATATTCAGGGTTTCAAAATAATCAGACTGGGATTAAAATACCACATTGAGACACAAGTCTTTCATACGGTTCGATGGAAAAACAGAACCGTGACAATTTATAACAGAAGAAGAAGAAAACACGTATTTTTTTCGTATCTCTGTTCGTTCTGTTTTGTTTCATCACGTTCTGTTTTGTGTGGCTACCTTATTATACATACCATTGAGTGATTTTTTGATCGTGTGGAATATAATTGATTTCTGTACATTGTGGAACACATTGACATTTTGCCAAATTCGTTGGAAGGTTAACCAAGATTTCCATGTTGCGTCCAATGCACGACATCCCTCGGGTGTCACACGGGTAGCCATCTGCAAAAGTTACAGTATAGACTCATGCGTTCATAATTATCAAATTTAATATAAATATTTTTTAATCATTTCAGCTCCCAATGTAGATCATATGTACTGCTGATGAAGCTTTTCTCAAGAGAAGTTTTCTGTTTTTTACTCACTGTTGTTCAACCTCTCTTTTTTCGAAGAGACTACATATAGAAAAATAAAGCTAGGGCATGAATAGTGGTTAACTGAATGGTCTTACTACGCCCAGTTTTTTTAAGGAACGGATGAGGAGGAGGGAGCTTTAGACATCACAGATATCCATCTCTTCAAACACAAATCCAGAAATTGATGGAAAATCAATTTTTGAAACTGTCCGTTCTGGGATTCCAACCCGTGAACGTTGTAACCAAAGCCGAAGACTTGAACCAATCAGTTAAAAGCCCGCCAAGTTATAAAATAGACATAAATATAATTAAATGTGGTATATTTACTGATAATTATATGACTTACCCCCAACCACATAGAAGAATGGTCTACATCCACAAAATACCATGGCCATTCTGCCTCGACAATCAATCTGACATAAAGAGTTACTGTAAGCCTAAGAAAAAAAAAGATTGGCTTTATTCAAAATTAAATTAAAATTGTATACTTTAACTTCAAGATGTGCAATGAATTTATTTTTCATCAGTTGAAATTGGTATCTACCGTACTGATCATTATATAAAAATCTGAAAAAAGTGCAAAATAAAATGTTTTATTTTTATAAATATTGCTCTTTTTCATCGAGAATTAACATTACAAGTTATTATTACATTTAAAAAATCTAAATTATAAATTTAAGTATTTTTATTTATTTATACTTAAAAAGAAAAGGACAATACATGACATTGCAGCTGACGCTAATGCACCATGTATTTGACAAATATGACGGTGATAGTACAGAAAACGAAAATTAATAAAAAAAAAAACAGTACACATAGGTTGTTTGATGAATATATCCTTTTCTCTGTGCATTAATCAGTCGAACAGCCCATACAATCAGTAACGTATATGACACGTTTTAGAAAAAAATGTTGGGTTATGGTTTCGGCCATTTCGAATTAAATTGGGAGCAGGTAAGTAAATAGTCTTGGGAATTTCAGGATTGTTTACTCGGGAGATAAAGGAAGATAAAAATGTTTTTAATCGAAAAATGTTCGTCGAACTTCAAAAGAGTGAAACGATATCATTTATATTATTATAGATAAAGACATCATTAGGTACTTTTAGTTTTAATGATAACATATATTGTAATCAATGATAAAAGATAAAGTCGTTTCTTACTGGAATAGTGTTGGAAATAGGCTCGTCTGGGTATTTGCAATGGCGCTGAGCAGGTGTCAATGGTCGCACATCATCAGCTGCGCTGATTTGAAGAGACCTGTATTGAGCGTCCAATTCTTCTCCTTCTCCGATCAATCCAGTAGGGTTTGAATTAGTCTCAGCCAGCTCGAATGGGGAATGGACATAATACTTGAAAACAGGAAAACAACATAACATTAAGAGACATTGAAAAATGTCGAGCAGTTTTAATTTTACTTTACTTTAGCAGGGGTCGTGCATGTGCATAAAATTTGCAAATTGGGACGATAGAATTAAGTATTCCATCCATTAAAGTTTTTCGGCGTCCGTGGCGCAGTTGGTTTCGTCGCTGGCTACGGTTACGGATGTCTCGGGTTCAATTCCCGGTGCGGACGGTTTTCATAGATTGATCTTTCAATCGATGTATGGATTTCTGTTCGTAGTCTGAGTCCTCTCTCCCACCAATCCCATCCTCACGGGGCGTAACGAGAGCGATTAGCACTAGTCCTAACCTTCTATCCCACTCTCTTCGAAAAAAGAAAAGAGGTTGAGCGAGTGACAAGCAGTTCTCGTAAAAAGAAAAAAAATTCTGTCAAGATACCTCCATTAGGAGACCATATGCTCCACATTGGGAGCGGACATGGAAAAAAAAAAAAGTTTTTCGCAGTTCAATATTATTTTAATTAATTTAATATATCGACTGAGGGTGCTTGACGGAATTTCAATATCATATTTGAATTGTTAAAATTTTGTACATTGCCACGTATTATGAATATAGTCTTGTAAAAAATTAAGCGAGCGCATGCGGCATCTCCCGCTTCACGTAGAGATGCCGCACTATGTTACGTGTGACCTAAAAGCTGCAGCATCACAAATACTCTATGCTGCGGGTTGTGTTGCGGGACATTTTGTCCCCTAGTGAATGCGGGGCTTAACGCTCCAAAGCGACTACATTGAAAAAAAGGCGCAAGCGCAGCCAAGACGTAGGAAAGAGTTTTGCAAACAAAACATTCATCTCCGCGATGTGAGAATGTTTGTAATTGCCAAAGTGAGCGTGTCAAAACTTTACATGTACATTTTGCGAAAGGCATTTTGGGTGAGTAAATAGATAGGCAAATTTACTGGGATGGCCGATTAGTTTACCTTTCCAGTGGCGTTCAACATGCTGAACCTGGCGTAGCACTGTCGACCCATGTAATTACATTTGAGAAGCTGATCTTCATTGGTGTCTGATGAGAAGGCGGATGGATTCTTCAGCTGTATACTCCAAGTCTTGACGCTTTGGAATCTTTAAATTTAATAATATTTACAATCGGCGTTTATTCTGTACCGACAAAAATAAACAAAATATGTAGCGTTGCAAATTAGCCACATATTTTGAAATTCAAATCAAAGTCAAGGATGAATAATTGTAGTTGATTACATTTAGTGATATTTATTTTAAAAAAGACGACACGCATTGGGCAACTATTATAATTATAATATGGACATTATTTAAAACAAAAAATCAATCCAATCGATTGAGAATAACGAATCAGAAAAAATATAATAATATTTAAACATTCAAATATGTTTATATATTAAAAAAAACACACCCACACACACTTCATCGTTAAAGATAACCGCATCTCTAGGAAATAACCTCATTTCTCTCATAAATGGCTCCTAATCAAGTCAGTGATTACAATGAACGGATCGTCGAAGAAATTAATTTAGTTCTACCCTTGGAACGACTGAATAATTTTATGAACAAACGATAATATGCACATAATTTTTATAATTATTATTAGTTATTACTATTATGTGTAAATGCATGGCGCATTGGCATATTAAAAAAAAATTAATTTATAAATAAATAAATCTTTACAGATAATCTTACCTTGAGAACACAGAATTGAAAGTTCTGCACAACCCCATTTCAGTCATGACTGGCTCCCAAACAACTCTATGGTTCCTGATGTGAAAGCTGGATCTGATAACGATCTGTGGAGAGACGCTGGACGCCACATGCATCAGCTGTATGCCGTCAAGAGTGGGATCCTTCTCGTACTTCCAAAACAAACGAAGGTTCGAACGAAAGGAGACGGACGCGACGAGGCGAACATAAGAGCGATAATATTCGAATTTCTCTTCGTTAGACGAAGTCACGTTCCAGGTTCTGTAGCAATAAATGTATAAATGGACATAGTAAGTGACAGACTGCAAAAAATGCCGTGTAATTCAAGCCCTTGTTCAATCGAGACTAACATAAGCAAAAGCGATTAATTCTCAGTTGCTTTCATTTGTTCGTTACAATTTTAACCAGTAAATACATGTTTTGTCAAAAGGAATTAAACTGCAAATGTTGATTTATTATAGGAATTCAGCCTTTTAATTTTGATAGAGGACTAGCTGACAATTTTTGGCAAAGAAACAAGTATTCACCTTAGCTTCATCATTTTTAAACAGATCAGTGAAATGAAATACAAATCTATTGGAAGATTTTACGTAAATACTTTATTTTGACTTAAAATAAAAATAATGTTTTGGGTGCCTCTTGTATAAAATATTTTGTGATGGTTAAAGCTTCTTGCCTAAACACGGTAAATAGCCGGCTTCACACAAAGGCGGCTCTTGCGGACGATTAGGTGGTGTGTATGCTTAAAACAAGAACGTTACACACACCTTTTCTTGTTTTAAAGCATACCCAATAATGATCGATTACTCGCCCTTTCATAATTCAAAATAAACATTTATTAAAGCAAATCATTTACTGCCACGGTCGTCAAGCAGTGGTACGTGGACCCCAAGGGGTACGCGAGAAGATTTTGGTGGACTGAGGAAATCGTTGCAGTATCGTCATTGAAGTCAAAAATCCACAAATTTATTTCAAACACGCAGCAACAAATATCAAACTTATCAATTTCTTATACCATTTAGTAAAAGAACACATAAATTTCATGATCATTATTTTAAATTACCTTTCCCTTTTAATTAAAATAAAATCATGTTAGTAGTGCTCGGGATTCAAAATTGTAAGCGTAATGGTCTGTGAGGTTCGAAAGGCTGGCGACCGCTGATCTACTATGTTTCGAGCAGAATCATATGTTCTATTGTTTGCTTAAAGATGGCAAAAGAAAGTGTTCTCGCATCAGTCAAAAATTCTGATCTTTCTTTTACAGGTAGGGTCGTAAATATTTAGAATTCCTACGAAGAAGAGGTTTGAAAAATAGTGTATAATAGATGGGAGGATTTTGGTAATTAAATTATGAAAATGTTTTTGAATTTCCTTGAGGTTGAACCCCAGTAAACTCTTATAATACAGGATCCTGGTAGCAGCGAAGAGTAAGCAATTCATGAAGGGTTTTCATCAATTGCTGTACAAGCTCATTGTTCTCATAGTTCATTATTTTAAAAATGCTTGCATATGCTTGTGAGTGCACAACTGCGCAAGTATTATATATTTTTATTTTCGTCAAAAAAAAAATACTCACCGTTCAATAAATCTGTCAGCTGCTTCAGAGTCAACTTTGTCGGTGAGACACAGCGTGATGGCTGGAAAACTGGTGGTCCACTCCCTGAAGTCTTTCTTGATGGAGACGACAGTGGGATTTGTAAGGAATCGCTTCACTTGCCCATATCCCAATTGGCCGGCAAAGATAGAAACAAAAATGACCATCACCGACCAGAATATCCTGATGAATACATGTGTGATTGATTCAGTTGATCAATTAAAATAATAAAACGAAGCTGCAACATTCCAGCAGCTTAATAAAGTAATAAGTTCATATCTGTGAAAAGTGGTTTAGCTGACATTATTTATTCATATTATTCTCTCAGCTAATTAATAAGTGTGATATAAAATCATACTAATAAAAACACAAAAGCTTCAAAGATTAGAAATGTCTTCATATTGTAGTGATGCCAAGGCCTATACTACATGTTTAATTTTTAGACACAGTGGAATGCTAAATCAATAGAGCTTTATTTTCTGTACATCTTTTAACTTGCCACTAAAAGGAAGGTGTTTGAAGTCCTCACTAAAAATAAATAGCAGTAAACCTTACTTTTCGGATATATGACGATCTGGTGTGACAATATGTCGCAGTCCATGGATGGTTGTGTAATTGAAGAATGTAGCAATGTAGTCCATGGTCACTTGAAGCCTTGGAAATTTTTTTTTCTTCTTCGTATCATTTGTAGGTTTTTTTGGTTTTCTTTTCTTAAATAGTCTCATTAAACGAATCATCAGGGCCACCATTCTGAAGAATTTCTGATATTTCTTCGTTTCAAGACACAAGTCGAATTACTAATCATCATAAACTTTTTACATTAGTTCGGCTAAATATTTGGTTCAACAGAGTTGTATGTAGAAAAAAATGGCCAACATTTTTATTGTAATTTGGTGCTTCTTCTTGGGTCTTTATCACAGCACAATATTAATATAGTATTATTCCAAACCGTACAGGTCAAATCAAATAACAAAAAAAAAAAAACAAAAAAGTCCAAACACTCTTTCAAAATAAATGAATTTAATCGAATTCGTAAATAACAAAAGAAAAAAAACTCGATGTAATAAAAAAGTCCTTGGCTGAACGTACATCAATATTCTACAGAGCAGAGTTGTGGCAGGATCAAAAGTGTGATAACTGAAATAACTTACCTACATACTTAGTTCATAATTTTTGAGTTTTGTAAATGTTTTTTTAGCATTCAATTTTTTTCCTTATATCCTTATATTAACGATAACGACAATTCTATATAAGACAGTTCCTTGATCAACAACGATGTTTTAATATTCCAGTTAGCTAGATTTAGCTAGGAATGTTTGTAAAAAAATCATTAAACAATTTTTTTCATTATCAAAATCTGAACTTTTTCATTCAATCTTGTTAGTTAAAAAAATACAAAATCATGTCTGTATACAGAATTCGCCTCTGTTTCCTTTTCATCATAGATAACAAATCAAAGCTTTTAGATGTTATTAATATATCAGACAAAAGAACACTTTATTTCAGTAGTATGGAAAGGATTATGGACACTTATGGGATTAGAAACCTACATAATACTTATTTTTATTTATGTAATACTGATTATTGATTATATGATCGGGTCCGTGGTTGTGTGTAGGGCTTCCGATCCCGGGATTCTAAGCAATTAATCAATCCCGTAATCCCAGGATTGAATTGATACAAATACTGGGATTTCGGGATTTGCTATAAAATATCAAAAAATAGTTCATATATAAAATGTAAATTCTCACCCGATGAACTATACGAATAAAAAATGTTTCCGGTGTCACTCATTTTGATTTATGTAAGTACGCCATTTTTTACTATATCCATAATTTATATTTGTATTGTGCACTCCCTTTCACTTATATTTCGAATCAGTTATAGTAACAGGAACATACAATTTTGATTGATAGTTTATTGTTTTATGCGACATTATCCATAAAAAGCAGAGTATCATTTTTTACATGTCCCACCTGCACGTGACTGGTGATGTTTTCGTCATCTTACTGTGGTGTTTTTAATTTTGAATAATTAAAACTTTCTTGGGATGGGTGACAACACAATTTTATTATCACCCGTTTCAGTGGCTAGATTGATATAACGTATTTTTTATCAAACTACCTACATTTAAGGATGACAATACTATTTTTATTGTCACCCGTTTAAGTGGGTAGTTTGTCATAAAATATTTTGTCAAAATATTTATGAAACTACCCACATTTACGGGTGACAATACTATTTGTATTGTCACCCGTTTAAGTGGGTAGTTTGATATACACTATGTTGTCAAAATATTAATCAAACCACCCAAATTTACGGGTGAGAATAATATTTTTATTGTCACCCGTTTAGAGTCGCACAAATACACGTTTAACAATAACATTTACAAATCAACCCTTTGACGGGTCTACATCAGTACCGGGCGTTGAATACCCGACCAGTAGTTCTGCCACATACCGTTTATCCCTAACAGTCGTAATCATGAAATATACCACGTTTTTTTTTTATTTTTTAATAAAACATAATATAATTGCACAAAAACATATATTAATGACTTCATTTCAATTCTACAAACATTCTTAGAAATAACGTGCCTTCTCAACAAAAATTATCACATAATCAGAACGTCGTCATTAGTTCAAGTGTTCAAACAGAAGGCGTGTGTCAGATAAAAGTCGTACATTACATAATGACACATATGGTCAAAGCAATAAACATACGCTAGTTAGTAATACAACATAGAACAGCTTGTCTATGATGCTGCGTGATTTACCATCTATATCTTTTATTAACATGGTCCAAAAACCACCTGTTCTACATTACTGCTTTAGTGACATTATGCTATTTGTAAAGTTTAATATGGTAAAATGGTTTTTAATCCATTATATGATTGTAAACGGGGTAATCAAATGAAAACATTCATTTACCTACATCCAGGGCTTCTTTTTTAAAAAGGTGCCGGAAATTTATATATTATATATTTTTTATTTTAAACATGTCAAATCTAAAGATAAACAAACAAAAATTATATTATGTATTTTTTAAAGGGTTATAAATAATTGCACTTTGTGTTAGGTAGTATTCACTTGGTCACTTTTGTTTCGATAGTTTGCACTTTGTGTAAGCTAGTATTCACTTGGTACACTTTCACTTTTATTTCGATAGTTGGCACTTTGTACAGTATTAACTTAGTACACTGAAATGATTTTAATAGTTTTCACTTCGAAACGGATTCTTTTAACAAAGTACCACAGAGTAATTTTGATAGCTTGACTTTGAAACTGATTATTTAAATTTTGTATGTTATGGACATTGAAATAAATTATATTAACATATTGGATGTCCACTTAGAACCCTGCTTCTTCATAAATACCACTCCTATAATATACTAGTGAATAAATTCTAATGAGTGGAGCAAAGACAATACAGGCGGCCTAATATAGAGTTGCGACAAGTAAACAAGTCTATGGTGGAAAATCCTATGTTGGAAGTAGTAAAGAATAAGTGACATTTCATTACAGCGTTGTGAAACTATCGATTTCAAAGTGTGAGTATTTATATTGAGTGAAAACTATTTTGTCTATGTGATAATATTTTTTCGTAAGTGCAACATATTTCTTCAATGTTTAAATATATTTTATTATGTGGCATCACTTTATTTTTAGTGAAATAATTTGTTTTTTGTGGAATGTATTTGTTATAAGTGAAAACTATCTTTACGAAAGTGAATATCATCTAAACAAAAGTGCATTTAATTGTAAGCCTTTTTCAAATATACAACTAAAGACTAATTGTAAAAACATCATATATTCGGATAAAGTGAGTGACCAACCAATGAACCATAATCCATTCTTATCGGATTTTAGACTGCCCCTTTCCTTTCACACACAGAATTAATTTTGCAATCAAGGTGTATAATGCAGTTTTTACATTTAATTATACATTATGAAACATTCAGTTTGTCATAAGATTCAGTAAAGTAAAGATGTTTCGTAATCTTTCAAAGATTATATTTCTCGCTCGAGCCTTATGGGTAACGGCTGGTGACAATGGAAACGGGTGAGGCCAGGTGCAAATTTTTTTACATAATATAATTTAAATTTTTAACTTTGTAAAATACATATTGCGTTTGGTTAACCAAACGCAATATGTATTATACATAATTATAGTAACATGATCAAAACATAATAGGGTTTCAATAAAGACGTGTATCGAAAAATAAATATACAACTAAACACACTAAAAACAGTGAAAATTGAAAGACAAGCAGCATTAATAAATATGAGAAAACATTTAATAGTGAATAAGTTACTGCAATCGTATACTGAAGGGCCCGCGCCAGATGGTCCCATAACAATTTTGAGACAACACAGAACACACATGTGGCCCCTAAAGACGATCCGCCACTGATTATGAATATATATAGTATACCCCCGTTTGAATTTCTGTTTTAAATCATTCAGTAGTCTTCGAATGATTAAAGCATCTGGTGAACTTCTTAGCACATGGCAGTATAATATATTTACACGGTTTGCATAGGCAAATAAGGATTTCCATAAATGATATGAAGCTTATTCCCAAAAACAAAGCTCCAACACCGCCAAACGAAGCTGAAAAAAAAATAATCGGTATATTGAACAATGGAATAGTGACTTTTTACGAGTTATAACTGTCCAACAAGATTCGCTCTGAACCAAGTCTTAAAATCATTATTAAAGTCAACTTCACAACATCACACGTTCTGATAATGCATGAGGCTCTGACAATTCTATGACCCAATGGTTTTAACTAACTCTGGTGTAACCATATAATTATGTTAATCAATACACACTCAATTCTTTTTTATATAGGGGATATGTTTAATGAAAAACAACCGTCTAGAAAAGAATCATGACAGATAAGTTCCATTACATTCGACCGTGTTATTATAAAATCACTTAAAAAGAATAAGACCAAAAAAATTAACAAGAAATACCTGCTATTTTTATCAGTCAAATAATCTCTCACACAGTTTTTGATTAGCATTATAAATACATCAACATTTTAATAATTTTGTGTCAATTATCTAAAAATACACGAAAAGCATTAGGTCATTTGTATAAATAACTGTTTCTTACCGACAAGATCTTCAAATGAAAATATTACATCCTTTCTCAAGAGTACTTTAGGCATTTGTACTGCGAGTTTTACTGAGCTTCGCCTGTCAAAAATTGACCGTGCAGTTGTGTTCCTGCAATGTTACAAAGAATATATGGAATTTTATTAAACATACTCATTCAACAGAAATTTTAATGGACTTATATAATTGCAGCCTTGCCTTCTGTCAATGAAATGAATGAAACCAGAAGAGTGTACAGCTCTATGCAGTCTATATAATACCATCTCTGTGTAAAATATGTAAGTCAATATAACATCCATTTAAGTTTGACAAATATATAACAAGTTAACAAAACGTTTTTACACCGGAATACCGGATTAATTGGTTAATCTATGACCGATTACTAACAAATATTTTATTATTTCGACTGTGAGTACTTAATATGTAAATGAATTTTACTAGTTATCAGTGGCGATTGATTTATAGTTTATAAGCATTGAAAAAGATTTACGTATAATAATGCTGCTCGATTGTTTTTAAATATTTGAGTTTTGCGTTCTAGGTTCAAACAAAATAAACATGGCATCAAAGAACATGCCTACAGATCAACCGTTATAACGTATAAGTGTCAATTATGGGAAGATAATTCCAATCAATAACGCTGTGGATCGCGTGGCGGCTATGACAGAATGCCAACATTCCCTCGCTAAACAGCCAACTTATATTGATCAATCGTTAATTTGTACATTCATTGATTATTTAAAAAAAAAATTAAAATCTGTTTTTGATGAATAAACTATTCCTTCATTCCAATGCTTTAATTTAATTTATTTTGCCATTTAATTGACCACTCACCACAATGTTATTTTCTGAATCTGTGGAATATAGTTAATTTCGGTGCATTGAGGTACACATCGGCATTTGGCAAGATTCTCCGGAAGGTTTATCAGAATTTCCATATTACGTCCAATGCACGCCATTCCTTTAGTGTCACACACTTCACCACCTACATCATAAACAAAATAAAAAAAGCAATTGAACATAATATTTACAGCCGTGTATATATGCCAAACGTCTCTATTTGAGCGGGACTGTCCCGACACATCCGTAACCGTAGCCAACAACGCTATCAACTGCGCCACGGACGCCGACATATAACATTACACAATAAAACACTTATGATTGTATATGTTTTGCACTCAAATCAAAATGTAATTCTTGTAATTTTATATAATCAATATATTTTAATAACTGTGATTTCTGCGGATTATTATTTAACTATTTTTTATATCAAATTTGGATTATTGAGATTTTCAGTTCGAGTCCATTCGTGTGCTCGAATGCCTGAAGATGCCGAAAGGCGAAACCCGGGTCGTTAGTGACAAAATACATGGAAGTGTACAAAATCTCAATAATCCAAATTTGATATTGAAATTCCATCAAGCACCCTCAGTCGATGTCTTAAATTATATTTATTATATGTTCTCTTTTGCATATATATATATTATGTACTTATTTACGTATATTATAATTTAATAAAAAACGTGTTTTTCTTAGTTCTCAAATTTCTTTTTTTTTTTTGATCGTTCAAAATAGTGAATGTCCCGATCTCTAATTTTGTGAATCTGGCAACCCTGGGTGGGGGTGAGGTTGTAAAAAGGACAGCTGTCATGGGTCTCATTTTGAAATTTGAAAAAATATTGGATGGGATCCTACAAATTGCGCATTTCCATATATTTTACTTTCAAGAAAGCTTGAAAATAACAAAATTTGATCATGGACCAAACTGGCAACGTTGAATATAAATTACCAGATGGCTTTTAGATTATTCTATAATTATAGATGAATCAAAATGATAGGCCCTGGTCACAACGGATCATTTTCGATAGAAGAACCCAACCAAATTATTGTAATGCCTTTTTTAATGAAAATGTAAATTATATCGTTGAAAAATTTACAACAAACCTCCAACTACATAGAAGAATGGTCGACAACCACAGAAAACGATGGCCATTTTGCTTCGGCACTCGTTCTGGCACAAAACATTGCTGTACGCCTAAGAAATACAATTTAGAAATCAGACAATGACAATAATTACTTTAATTGGAACAAAAGTTGTCATAGGTTAAGAATTTCGAAAACAAAATATTAGTACAATAGACAATTCGACAAGCACACAATAAACAAAGTGATAACATAGTTTTGGTCAATATGTGGGAGAGGAAAAATAATTTTATTTATTAATAATTGATTTCTATTAAGGCTCTCATAAATTTCTATGCATTTTAAGCTAAGCTAATTTTGATAATAATTGTCCTAGCTTGTATTTTGCTGTCCTGCTGGATGACCAAAAATGAGTTACCGTCTTGTACATTGAGTACTTGCTAAAGAATATTCTTGTATCTATTATCTACTGTCAGTCAACATAATCAGTAGAAACGCAGGTCTCATTGTCATTAGGTCGTGAAGTAAGAAAACTTAAGCAATTTGGTGGCAATGTCACATAGGCTGTTAAGTGGGATCATTGGATGATATTTTTTTTATAAATGTATAGTGTTGTCTGTCTGATCAGGGTTAATAATAGGCATTGTTTGTTCTATTTGTGAAGACAGATACGGTTTTAACTTACTGTTAAAAATAATATTTTTCAAACATTCATACATCATGGATATTTATGGGAAATCTCCTGTATCCACATTTAGTAGCTGATTATATGAGAAACTGTAACACCTCCAACTTTTTGTGTGAGTTTTCTATTTAATGTATTGTGGAGAGTACAAAACTGAAACTGCTTAGAATAGAAACTGCTTAGAACTGCTTTGATAGATAAAGTTTTCTTTTTAATCTTTGAAACTGTTTCTTCTGATTTCGTGTAGTTTTTGTAATACATTATTTTGAAAATAAAAACATAGTTAATATCAACATAATTTACATAAATATCCTTAAAACAAATGTGCTTATAAACAGAAATCCATAAAACTATTGAAAAATCAATTTATGAAACTGTCTGTACCGGGATTCGAACCCGAGACATCCATAACAGAAATCAACGACATTGACTACTGCATGACGGACCCAAGAGAGCCTGTTGGTAGGCATGGATGTTAGTGATGTCTAAAATTCCCTTCCACCCATCCGATCCTAAAAATGGGGCGTAGCGAGAGCGATTAACTAACCACTAGTCCTGTTTTAGCCCTATCCTTCTATCTCTACTCTCTTTGAATTAAAAAAACACTGTAACGGTAAGTGTTGTGTTGCCTCTTTCAAAAATATATTCCAAACTTCAAAGTACCTCCATGATTTTAATGACGCCCCATTTGACCTTAGTTGTACATAATAGCCGGGAGTAAAACCAAGTGGTTAATGTTGTTAACTTTGGTTACAGTGCTCACGGGCTCGAATCCCAGTATGGACAGTTTTATAAAAATGTTTTTTCAATCGATTCATGGATTTATGTTTGAAGACTGTGATGTCTAAAATTACTTCCCATTCAATCTTAAAAAATGGGGTGTCAAAGAACTGATTAGCTAACCACTACAACCAAGTAGTCCTGCTCTAGTCCGGACATTTCATTCTAACTCTATTTGAAAAAAGCGAGGTTGAGCAACTGTTTTTGTAGAAAACTTCTGTTGAGATAAGCTGTAAGCTCCATTAGCAGCCCATATCCTCCACATTGAGAGCGAACAAGGAAGAACATTAAGATAATAAATGAATAGTTAAAGAAAATAAAAATACATACAAAAAGATAAATAATATAAGAAAGTCATTTCCTAACCGGAACCTTTGATGATACAGCCTCATCGGGATATTTGCAATGTCGCTGAGCTGCACTCAGAGATCTTACATCATCAGCGGCTTTCATTTCCAGTACTCCATATTTTGCATCAAGCTCTTCCCCTTCGCCAACTACTCCGGTTGGATTTGAAAGACTATCAGCCAGTTCATAAGGGGAATGTACATAAAACTAAGAAAGAGTGGAATAATTATATCGTGATAGACGTTTGAAGACTCACTGAAAAAGAGCAATACAAGAGACAGCAAGAGATGGGCAGACATGTGAAAATTATTCTTGCAAGATAACTCAGAATAATAAATGGACATATCATAAACATACTCAACTAGATTAGAGGCTGTCCATAAATGACTACAGACGGTCACGTCATTGTCGCTACAATTTTGGAAACGCCACCGATATTTTTTTTAATTATATTCTTAGAGAACGATTTATTTTTATCACATTTCTTACCACCTCTCGCCTCTTCGTAACATATTGAATTACATTGTTTAACACTAGCAGGGACCGGGACCGTTATTTTTTCGGTCCGATTTTCGGTTCAGCTCGTATTTAAATCACTTTTAAGGTGTTAACTGACAATTTTTGGTGGAAAGGCATTCTATTTTAAAAATAAAATATAATTTGTTTGCACTACTTCCAAATGTTTATATTGTTCAGGACCGCTTTAGCTCATCGCGAGCATTATCAACTGATAAAAATACAATTTATTAAAAAAATCTGGTAAATGGAAAAAAAGCCGAAATAAATATCGGTTCGGTTTCGGTTTTCGTTCCGGTTTTCGGTTCGGGTCCCTGGACGTCACATATGGACGTCACCCAAGATCACAACACCACGAGTCTGTTCAATTATTCATCACCATTATTAGTAAAGCACTGCCTCTCACATTGAAGCTAATATTGTACCCTATTGAGCCCTAACAGCATCAAAATAATGGAAGTACCAATTTCTGTTTCCATCATTAAAAATCATTTGTATTCTTTGGTCCAAAAATTCAAAAGTGTTTAGTTCCACTGGAATTATATTATATATATGGCATTACGCATCATTCTGAAAAAATAAATAACTATCAACGTATCTATGTAGTTTCCCTGGTATGATATGACCTTTTCCACCTCCCCATAAAATTTGCAATCCTCTTTTCGAAAAATTCTGCGGATTTAGATTGAAGGAATTGATCGATAGTATTTTTCACTTCCCTCCGGTGCTGAAGAGGTTTTTTATCATTTCAGTTTTTAGTTATAGAAAAATGATTTTTACTTTTCAAAAACAATTTAGTGCACAATGAGCTCGATCAAATTCAGTTTTCATACATTACGAATAATTTTTGATAAGTGACACTTTATTATCATCTAATGTTTACCCTTACATTTATTGTAAAGCATTTGCTGTTTGAAATTCGAGAGAAATATATATTATTGAAACTAATGTGTAATATTTAATCAACTTTCAATTAGATTATTGAGTTTTCCATTTTAATGTAAATATGTAATAATGCATACAGGGACGGCTATTGCAAAGGAGCAAAGAGTGCACTTCACTCCCTTGAGTCCCATGTACATATTCCATTAATAAACGATAACCAAACATAATAATTATATCAATTCACTCATTTAAAATTTCCCGCGTGCTCCCCATAAGAAAATATTGCAGGAAACGATGATCAATAATCACGATTAGCGAACGTATTCCGCGCAAATTCATAATACGCATGAAATTCGGTCTAAGACACGTAAGGAGAGCACAAAATTTTTGCACTCCCTAACCGAGACACAAATGATCAAATGTTGTATGGTTTTTGCCATATTTGTGACGTCACGCCTGTATTAACCACGTGTCACATGCTATTGTTTGCAAAATTTTGTCGACGCTGTAAGCAATGCACTCCCTATACAGAACCTAAAATTTTGCCAGCCTTTACGAAAGCTATTTGATGAGTTATCGACATGCTTGCTGTACGGATTTTTACCTTTTATAATCCCTTAACTACCTGCACGTTCTACAATAATAATAATATATATACCAACAATGATAACTTTTTGATTGATGAATAATATTTATAACATTATAGCTATGACTAAGAGACAGTTTAGAGTTTTTTTCGTAAGTTAAGTATTCCGTAATGATCAACCGTGTATCCGGTTCCGTTTTATAATATACATCTAATATTTATATTCTTCAATAATGAATTCTACAAATTACTTACCACATTACGTTGTATAATATGTAACATAGCATGCGCTACTACAGTGAATCAAACGAAAAACTATTTCACATGTCATGATGTCATTTAGTAACAGTTAAATTATTTTTCAGTAAAAAATTCCCGGCTTAAAACACAATTTTTCCAATTGCAGATTTTAATATGTCAACCTAAAATTATGATTTCATGGAAGGATAATTGAACGATCTGTACACACAACAGCACTGTCTGTACTTTTTCAACTTTTAAAGAATAAAAAAATACTTGAAGTAGGTAGTTAGCGAACTGTTAAGCTATTACAAATAATTTGTACAATAACGATGAAATTAGTCGAAAGTTAGTATTGCTTTTAAAATTGAAAAAGGGTAAAGTCATTTTGAGAAATATCATGACTCAAAACAGACTAAATGCTGTTCCGATGTTAAGTGTAGAGCAGGGTTTCTCAAACTATATTCCACGATAACCTAGAATGGTTTTATATGCTGCTAAGACTGCGAAAAATTCAAGAATGTTCAAATTCATATTGATATTACCTATCCAACAAAATAAACAAGGTGTTCCGTCGAAATTAATCCGCAGAAGATTTTTAGGAAGCACTTGTTAAAAGAAACAGTTTGTGTCGTGAATATCGGACTTTAAGGCAACATCGAAGAAGCGGACGATGGATTTCTTACACAAATATGTGAGTTTTTTTGCACTCCCTAATATTCTTGTCACCGGCCGTCACTGAATGCATATGTATTTAATTCATAAACAGTTACCACAAAAACATAATGCGTTTTATATTTCCGCTGTTATGAATTATTATCATTGTTGTGTTTTGTCAACCGGTATATGATTTGGCCTTTTACCTTTCCAGTTCCATTTAATATGCTGAACCTAGCATAGCAGTGACGATTCATGTAGTGGCATTTGAGAAGCTGTTTTTCCGTGGTATCCGAAGAGAAGTCATTAGTATTCTTCAGCTGCATTCTCCAGCTCTTTACACTTTGGAACCTAACAATTTACAATCTAATTAAGCATGAATAAACAGGTTACGTTTTTCTTTTCTGTCAGAAAACCTTGTATACCTATTGATCTTATTGTCTGTTACAGACCGGAAAAATCTATTTGATATTATTATGTACATTAACTTATATTGAAGTTATTTAAGTGGTTCTCCATTTCATTGTAATTCAATTTTGTTAATGAATATCTAATACTTTTAAGGTGTTATCGGTCAATACTTAATGAAATGATTTTTTTGTGACAATTCCATATTTTTTAAAAATTATTAGGACTTGTTTCACTCATCACGATTTTGCATATTTGTAAAGAGTTATTTTACCTGGTTATTATATTGTTACAACGATACACTCTGGTAGGAAAACACTCTGATAGCTGTTATACTAAGATGGAATAGAATTGGCGAAAAACTGTTTTAAAAACAATATAGACATGATTATAATCTGACCTTGCGAACAATGAATTGAATGTCCGGCACAACCCCATCTCAGTCATGGTCATCTCCCAAATAGTATTATGTGTCCGGGTGTGGAAGCTCGATCTGATGGTGATCTTTGGAGAGACACTGGCTGCAACATCTATCAAATTCACTCCATTAAAAGAGGTATCGCTATCATATTTCCAAAAGAGACGAAGATTTGATCGAAAGAAGACTGTTGCTACGAGGTTGACAAATTCAGAGTAATAATCATATTTTTCACTATTTGATTCCTTAGTTACATTCCATGTCCTGAAATAAACGTACCGTCACAAACATACAATCAGTTTGTATCAAAAATTAAAAATCATAACACATCACATTAGGCATCCTCAATTTCCATAATGCTATCGTCAAATCTATCAAAAACCATCAATGCTTCTTGACTTGAACATTTTTTCAATCAAGGTCAGCTTGACTCAAATATCTTGACAACGGACATGTTTCCTTAGAAAACAATGCCTGGAGTCCTTTTAGATATCCAAATGCAATTTTCAAAAGCTTTCCCATTGTGCCTGAAACTTCAGAAACAAGTTGTGGCAATCTTGAATCTCTCTCATAGGTCGTAATTTGCTGTATTGCCATGTTGCTACCACAGCGGTAAAGAACATTATTGTTCACGATTCCACTAGTACACGATTTTGTGGTTTGTGTTAAATGTTCTCAAAAAATACATTGTATGCCGGTTCAAGTGACATGTATCAATTAATGATTTTGATTTAATATTTCAAGATTTACTTTTCAGTTTCATCAAAACAGAAGGCAGATGAAAGTAGTTTGTTTCCTCATAAGACTTATTAAACGAGATTTTTAAAAGAGACGGAAACCTATCTATGACTGGCGAAACATTATACCTACTTGTGTTATTAATTCTAAGGAGTGAGTGCATAGTGTAAGAAGTACAAGGTGAGGTGGATCGTTGTTGATGTATTATATGTGACGTGACTTTGACGAACCAACCGTTGTAAACATAGTACATTGTAATTGGATAAGCACGTAGTGACGTCAACAAATACAAAAATTGCGGCTGTCACTCTTTATTCAGCTCACCTTGTACTTCTTACGCCATGGGGTGAGTGCTAGACACATTGCGTATCGATAGAGTAAGAATAGATGTATAAAGATTGTTAGCAATATCCTTAGGTTTCTAGGATTTAAACATTATGACAAATATGTCAAAGAGGGGAAAGTGTTTTTAAGATAAATTAAAATAACAATTACTAACTGTTCAATAAATTTGTCAGCAGCATCGAGATCTATTTTCTCATTGATGCAAACGGTGACTGCAGGAAAGGTGGTGGTCCACTCCCTAAAGTTTTTATTGACAGAGACGACAGTAGGGCTTGTTAGGAACCTCTTCAGCTGTCCAAAGCCTAATTGACCAGCGAAGAGTGATACAAAAATGACCATCGCCACCCAGAAAATCCTTTGAATAGATAATATTTTATGAATTTGAAGAAATCAGATATTAAATATTTACAAAATTATCACATTTGTTTGAATGTGTTCTGGAGCTGTTTTCACCTGGTATCTGGGTTTCCCAACCCTGTGCCAACATGTGCCCATTAAAAAGTCATGAATTATTTTAGTTTTCTAATAAAAGACGTTTTTTCATTGTGATACAAAAAAATCAGAGATGCATTGTAAGTGTAATTAATAAAAAAAAATTGTAAATTATTGTTTTTGCTTTGAAGTTAAATTTATGAAATAATGTTTTCTTTTATTTTCTCCTTAAATAATGTCACTTTGCTAATTGTTGATGACAATTTTATGGTTTGCAAATTTGTTTTACCGCAGGGCAGGGTTAAGGAAATACACAATTTAATATAAAATGTGTTTCGTAAATGCCCCTATAGGCATATTATATAATTGTATACGTAAACAAATGTATACAGCGCAACTTCAATTTGTTTATTTTTTTCATCCGGGTTACGCCTGCCACTACTTATTCATTCTTGAATGCACTCGCGATTAAGTTGTGAACCTCTGATAGTAGAAAAATACTGTAAGAAATATCTTTATCAACAACTGATATGTTTCAAATTTGTAGCGAACTGAATTTTATCAACTACAAAACTATTTTTAAAATTCAAATTAAATGTATTCATTTTTCACATTAATATATAGTTATTACTGTCACAGAAGATCAGTATTTATATTCCTATAAGACTTACAGAATTACATACACATACAATTATAAATAGGAAGCATGATATTTGACTGAATTATTACAATTTTAATAAAAAAATCGGCATTACAGCTCATGTACTAGGTAGAAGAACTATCGTTCTATTCTAAATTTTTAAATCAGTTCTAATAAAACACAGTTCTTCTCAAAAAAAGCAAAATGTGACAACGCTATAGCTTAAATCGACTCATGTACAAATAAGAGTGTTAGCAATATTTTTTTAGCCCTTCGTGTACATTTCATCTTTTTAAGACAATTCTTACCTTTCAAATAAATGGCGACCTGGTGTCACAATGTGGCGGAGTCCATGTATAGTTGTGTCATTGAAAAATGCGGTAAAATAATCAATCGTTGCTTTGTAACAAGTAATCATGAAGGATTTCTTATTTTTCGCTGGTCCTTTTTTCTTTGTCATGTCAAGAAAGCGTTTTCTAAAAGCCTTCATTATACCAAATTATTGCGTTTCTCTGCTGCGGTAAAACGATGAATGCACAATATATTTGAGCTCGTGGAAAAATCTATCCCAGTTCAATAAGTTACCCTTAGATATATAAGAGTTAACAGGACCGAATGTAGTAGTAGAGAGAAATAAAACAGTTTACTAATTACAAAGTATGTATTATTTTATTTGGCATAATAATTCCAGGTCAACAGAATCCTAATATTAAGTTTCATTAACAGGTTAAAGAATAAGAAATTGCCCATTGTTCACATTAATTAATAATAGAAGTGATAAATATATATGATAGCTTTTTATGAATAATTATTGTTTCTTTAGTTGCTATACGACACAGAACTCCTCACACAGTTATAATACTTATTTACTCTTTATAATTATTTATTTCAGATGAAGCATTTAAAATAGTTAGTGATTTTGACATACATAGATTTATGAATTGAGATCTAATTGAATAGAATTTCTTGATCTTTTATCATTTTTAACCTCATTTTTTTAACCTAAAAACGAGTTCAAACATCTTACCTACAATAAACTTTCGTTAGATACCTTCTGTTCCTTTCACATTGACGATGGACAAGGTATATAAAAAATATACACCGTTAGAATTGTATCAATTGAAAATCTGCATTGTACTATTACTACATTTTGTTTTGTGTATTGCTATTAATCTAAATTATAAAAAATCTTTCGCATCTAATTCTGAATCCCACGAAGGTCTAAAACTCTAAACCTTCCCTGTAAATAGATTGTGTGTCTTAACCGTTCAGTTGTAGAGACAGCCACTTTGAAAATTTTGTCTATAGGTGAGGCTTAAAGGGAAAATTACTACGTGACTGTGGGGAGATACAGAACATCTATATCCTGCAGTATGTATTGTTTCACTGGAGGCCATCCACCTGGCTGATAATGAGCAGATTTTGAATCATACCATGTTATGAGTGTATGGTGGTTTATCAACATAAGATGATTTGCAAGTTGCTAATGGAATTTATAAAATTTCCATACATTATTACTTTGTTGCATTGTAAAGATTGATTGATATCATTAGGCAGATAGATACAAATCTACCCATTGAGATCTACAAGTTTTTTGAATACGCTTATCGAAGTTAATGTTTAATCTTGATAACATTAATTTTAGAAAAAGATTGTAAAACATTTTAAGTAAATACAACGATTTATATAACCATTATTACTATGTTACTATGGAACAGTATTAAAGTTTTCAGTTGCTGTTAGAATACAATCAGTGATAAAATAATGAATATATTATTTAAATTTTCAATAAAATACTGTATTTCCTCAATTATGAGGACACATCTAATTGCTGTCAAAAATGAAGTAGTCAGTATCAAAATTATAGCATATAGTAAGCTGCTTGGAAATAAGCCCTGGAGATAAAATTATGACCCTTTTCACAAAAAAGATGATATTTCATGGCTCAGAGTTGAAATTTGTTTCATACTTTTAAGATGAAACTACAGAATAAAATGAATAATATACTTACTTTAAAATAAATAATACACACCCGATTCTCCTTTTGCATGGTCTAAGAAAATGGATCAATTATTTTTCACTTACACTGTTATCAAAGTCGAAAAGTATTATTAAATACAGCCTTTGTATATATTTGAAAACACTTCGGCCTGTTGTGAATATTGACATTGTCATTTTAGCCATTTGGCGAATTTTAAGATTGTTCATAACGCATGCATGATTTGTTTTTGTTTTGATACATTTATGTCGCTCTTCTATGTTTCGATTTTATTCCTTTTCTGGTTTTTATTTTTATGTCTGTTATAGCTTCGTGTAGTCATATCTCATTAAACCATTATATATAAATTAAAAAATAATTCAAATTATCTTTGAGTTCGACAATTTCATATTTTGGTGGTATTTTAAGTAGTGGAACCTGTCTCCTATTTTTATATGGGCACCTTATCTTTTTTACACGACTTTTTTTGCACAGTCGTCTCTGGAACATATCCTACATGTAAAAAGAGAATCGGGTGTACTTGCTTTTTCATTTTGTTTGATATAATACAGGTTTTATTATTGTTATTCAAAACTAAAGGTGTGGCTTATAATCGAGGAAATGCAGTCCTCAATCTGTACATTAACATATTTTTGTCATATTAATTAATTATTAATATTTGGCAATAATCAAAACAAGTGATTTTGACTCTGCTATGTTTTAATAGTAATAAGTAAATTATACCTTATAAATTATATTAATTCAATAAAAACACTTAATGAGCTATTAGACTTTTATTGTCATTATTCCTAATGATGTAATTAAGTTTTAAATTGAAGGTTCTCTTTATATTTTTCATTTCATAATGCATTAGGCAGTAACAATAACTGTCATTAAAATATTCAATTTACTCTAAATGGTAAGTTGAATACTAACAGCCAGTGCCTGGTATGTTAACCCTTCGCCCTGTGTCCAGAAGAAAGAAAAAATCCCACCTTTCATTTTGTCATTATTTATATGTTAAGATTTACAATCAATGTTTACATTGTAAATAAAAACTTTACGATAGAATTTGTCTTCAGTTGCTTCTCATAGAGGTGAAACATGACTAGTAGCACAACCTGTGAAATAACAAAGTTATCATTTTAAATTTTACAATAAAAATGCATTTTCAGAGTTGTCGCTGAGTCCATCGAAAATAATTAAGTCATATTATGGTACTTATTATTAAATTTATCCGCAGTTTACATTGTTGCTTATCAAGCTGTCGGTGAACATTGGCCTGAGGTTTTGGATATCATTTCTTCAATATTGAAATACTGCCGATATTGTCGCACCAGTTATTTCATAAATATTATTGCCGAGAAAGAAGATAACCTTTTCAGATAGGTTTCCTTATCACAAAATATTGCGAATAATTATGCAGTAAGAAATAACTTTATTGCCAAGTCGCATGGTATATTCATATTGGAAACGCTCTACAATTTCATTCTGCACTAAAGTGCTTGAATTTCATTTGACTTTTTAAACTTGTACAAAAAACATTCTGTAAAATCCATTGAAATAAAATGTTCTCACTTTTAAGCACTTCTGTAATTTTTTTATCCTTTTGACAAGCTGAAACAAACATTCCAATTAGGGTTGCCGACGTCATTTTGACCCGGAGACTCTGGGCTTGGCGATCATTCTTCAGGTCAGGGTTTACAAAGAAAATATTCAGATCAGTAGGGTAATTCGGTCACATGATGCTGGGATATAATATTCTGTGTTATAGTATAGGCAAAAAACCATCCATGCCATCTCCCCTTTCTTCCACAGTAAAATTATTTTTCTTCAGGTCATCATTGGCACAATGTTGACAACTGTAATTCCAATGCACAGGTTCTCAACCATTTTAACTCACATAATTTAATTTCATAAAAGGCAAGTTACCCCAAGTTTTAGCTACCTTTATTTGCAATATAATTATTTTTTAATACAGTGAAAAATAGTTGTTATCATAGTTGTGGAATCGAATTTATGGTATTTTGGGCTGTTTTTGACACGTCAGATATTGACTGACTACAGCTATTATTTCTTATTACGGTCAATCTGGGAAAATTTGGCCCAGTTCCGAGGGTTATTGTATTTTTATGGTTTGCCATTGCATTTTTGTGTGGTATTGTTCTACATAGAAAATAGCTAATATCTTGAGATGAAATTTAATTAATATAAATGGATTTATTGTTATAATTGATATATAAATATAGAAAAAACAAGGTGGGTAAAATTTTCATTCAGATCGGGTAACTTTGGCCGACTATATAAATAATTACTGTAATTACAATAAACTCAGTGATTTCAAAATCTTGGCAACTTTTCTTTATGCTTTCATATATTCTGTATATAATTGAGATGGGAAAAAATATACAGCATTTAGTTTACAGATTAGTAATACAAAATAAAAATATGGTTATTCCAATTTATTTCAAGAAAAAATTTCAAATTGTGTTTTATCATTCTAAGCTGACAGTTTACAAATTCAACAATAAAACAAATTATGTTACACATTAATTCATTTTTTTACCACCAGGGGATACTCAATACCTTTTTTTAACTAAAAAATATTCATAATATAGCATTGGTATTGTCATGGTATTATAACAGCACCTTTTTCCACGTAGTGGGCCAATCTTAGACTGATGGGCAAACTTACCCAAATTGATTGTATAATGAATTGACAAGCGATGGCAAAATATATATATCATGTGAATCAACTTAAAATGCATTAGAATGACATAAAACATGCATTAAAATGACACTATTTGTCCCTGAGATAACATCATGCATGGGAACAAAATTTAGATGAACTTTTTTAAATTGTTAAAATGTGAGCCGGAAGTAAGGTAAAGACAGAATGGGTAGGTTAAGTTCATAAACAGAATGGTATCAAAAATAATAGCAGAGTATTCTCATTTACTTAGGAGTAATAAAACTAACTCTCTGAAAACAGTTTTTGGAGAATTTTTTTGCTGTTAGTATTTATTCGAGCCTGTAGCCAGTGGCCAACATCGTTGTCTATGGTTGCAGTGTCCATGGGTTTGTATCCCGATACGGACAGCTTCATAAATTGAATTATAAGTTAGTGTTTAAAGGCATGTATGTCTGCAATGTCTAAGTTCTGGAGGGAGAGTGATTAGTCCTGTCCTGAACCTATCCTTACTCTTTTTGCAAAAAAGTAGAGTGACTGAGTAACCAGCAGCTATCGTGGACCAATTTCTGTTGAAATAAGCTGCATTAGGAGCCCATGTGCTTCACATTAGGATGGAATGGATATGGCTATAATAAATATATATCCCTAATAATTTTTTTACGCGATACTTTGGTTCCAGAAATTGAAAACTCCTCACATCCAGTAGAATGGAATAAAACCCACTCTACCCTTTATTTTTAATTTGAAAATTAGAATCATTGTTTACCTTTAAATAACCTTGCGATATGGTTAGTCTGAAGATGTGTTTTTAAAGAGGCGAAACGCGTCACATTAGTGATAAAGCCAGTGGAATAACAAAGTTATCAATTTTAATTTTATATTAAAAATGAATTTCCACAAAGTTACCGCCAAATCCATAGAAAATTGGTCCTTTGAATAAAAAAGGCTTTTATTTACATATAAACCTTGGAAATATGCCATTAGGTCCCATGCTTTTTCAGGTTTCTTTAATACATATACGCATCAAAGTTTTCTTAGATCTCCAGTTCGACTGGTCAAAAAGAGTAAGTCACTCACAGCAGATGTAAAGAGAGCACCAATTCGAGTGACAAACTTATTATCCGATCCCTTTGTTTGTAATGATACTATCAAATATTTCAATAAATAGGTTTCTATTGTTCTGCAGAAGCTATCCTGTGATAAGTCATTATTTACTTATTTGAATAGATAAGTTACCGCAACAATTCATTACACCAGATAAGATTTTACAGCTGCGTCATTAGTTTTATTGATTAATAATGTGAAAAGTAAAGTGGTAATACGGTAGTAAAATGGTTTCAAGATGATATGTAAAGTCAGCAGTTATAAAAGACTTGATTGCTGTACTAGTGTGTGCTGAAAATACAGTGTAAAAAAAAATCGGAAAGCTTAAGATGTACTCGCTCACAGTATGACCAGAGAAAAGTTATCGAATTCAATACGTTTTCATGACTCACCGGTTTTATTTTTGGTGAACTGATCTGAGTAACACTCCTCTTTCATTTTCCATCTCTGGACATTGTTCGAGGATGTGTTATGTATCTGATGATTCATATCTAAATTTAACAACTGATATCACTCAAACAGTCAAGACGGAACAGCTCGGCAGCCACGATTCCAGAAATGTATTAGTTTGTGAGAGAGACGAAAAATAATAGAAAATAACTTTACTTCTAACGTTTTATTACTTTAAAAATATTTTTATATAAATCGGTAAAATATAACTCAAGCCAACTATTTCTAGAGGCAAACAAAAGTTTATAAATATATTGTGACCTAAAACAAACAATTCAAATCACAGTTTTATAGTTAAACATAAAGAAAGCATCTAGAAGAATGTGGGATAGGTTTCCATACAAAAACAGGAATGAATAATCATAGATGTATTATGTAAAGGCCGAATCAAGATGTTTTTACTGTAATTATACAAATAAAGAAAGGATTTTACAGTACAGTACACCATTAGTATGAAAATATGAAGATTATGGCATCAGGACCTTTATAGGAAATATTAAAATTAACCATTTAACACTATATCATACAGTAAGAAAACAACTATTAATGATATTAAATTGACTTAATATTGTCGATAGTCTATTCAAATCTAGGTAAATACAATAATTAATATATACAATACAAAAAAGCATAAATCACTGAGGAACAAGTTATGTAATATTCTACTGAGTTGTTGACCTCTAGTATTAATACATTGAGAGAATAGTATGCCGGAATAAACTTCCATAGTTTTGAAAAATTGATTTTTGACATGAGTAAATATTTACATCAATTCTGTGATTTAACATTAATAACATCTTGTTAATTGATCATTTTGAAAAAGAAATATACCTACGAAATGTGCTTTACCTAGATCATTAAGGTGTCACAGTTAAGATGTTGTATTAAATGTGACTTTATTAAGTTGACATGGTTTACTCGCTGGCGAGGAGTTTCTTATCGAAGAGGAACTCTCCGATGTCTCCGTAAGCGGACCTCATCTTGCCCAAGGTGGAAATCCTATCGGCGATGACTTTTTGGCCAGTGTACTGCTCTTCCAAGAAATCTCCAGTTAAGTAATCGACCAGCTGTAAAATAAAACAATAATAAATATCTCAGTCGCTTGAATCATGTCAGGTCGACTTCCATCTTTCTCATCTTGCAGTAGGTTTTACAAAAGTGATACATTAATTTTTTTAATATCACAAATATAATTAGTATGAGAAATAATTATTTACACCAGACAGAAACAAAATAGGCACCTGCACCATCTTATGGCAGAATCATTCAAACGACAATGTTGAAATTTTCCAGAATATAAATGTAACCAGAATATAGTGTAACCGAGTGGTTGATGGTCTTGGGGATTCGTACTATTTGGTTTGAATCGCAGTACGGACAATTTTATTAATGGATTGATTCTTGCAAATCATCGGTACTCGAGCGGTTGAAGATGGGGTGGAATGAAAGGTGACAATATTCAAACAGTTGTATTAATAAAGTGTTCCAAGGTCCAAAGTGGAGTGCGTATTCGGTATTCAAGTACACACATTCTGAAGGTTTTTATTCCCGTCAATTCGTATTACTGGGGGGTTTACTGTACTTCCAAAAAACTTAATAAAAGTTTAAAAAAAACCAGAAAAACTTTTTTGTATGATGTTACAAATTTGTATAGTTTCGCTGCGCAATTGCATACAAGCATGAAAATTTTGCTGTTACTTACATGGTAGTCATTGAATTTCTTGTCACTTTCGCAAACCTTGATGATGGTCAAGATGTCGTTGGTCACTTTGTTTTCCAAAAGAAGGGTCTTTTCTAATGCTTCGACTCCATCAGCCCACTCGTGCTTAGCGATAGGCTTCAACAATAACAACAAATATCAATTAATACTAAATAAATAACATGAGCCTTGATTTATTTCCATTATAATAAAGGAAAGTTAACAATGTTGAAATTTGAAGTATGACTATTTTACCTGGATGTTGATGCAGCCGGTAAGATCAGAAAGGAGTTCTCCCCTCATGAGGAGGTATTCAAGAATCTTCATGGCATGCTGACGTTCTTCAGCGGCAGACTCGAAGAAAATTTTGGCAAAACCTGGACGATTCACCTGTAAACAATAATGTCAATTGAAGAAATCTTTTAGCTAAATTTCAATTCATCGCTAACGATTCCTCCGGAAATACGATTGTCTCGTTGCTAAAAGTCACCAAGAAGTGCATAAATTTAAAACTGCTCCCGGATAATTATAGAGAAAAAACTCTCATTTCAGAGTTGCAAGAATATCTTCCTTATTTTAATGCACGACACAATTAGTTTAATTTATAATGTCTAATGACAGCTTCGTTGCAAGATTGATTCATACCGTGTCCCTGGAGAAGTAAGCAGCCATAGCCAAGTATTCCATCGATGCAGAGATCTCATGCCCGACCTGCTCCTTCATCTTCTCAAGGCAGCTGTTCTGCATAGATCTCCATGCCGTCGATATTCCATCATACTTGGAAGTAGAACCTGTGAGAAAATAATGGAAATATCAATGATACTGATTAAGCATGAAAGACATGTACAATTTTAGGAGTCTCGGATGGTTCAATACTGTATACAAGTTATAAGATGAGGAAAATCAGCCAAAAACAATATATCTATGAATTAATTCATGTCAAAGTTTAATAATATTATTAATTATACAATAACATAATCGGGAAATGCCCCACAAATCGACGCCACGGTAATCCCCATGACGTGTTCCTTGTAATAAGCATTAATAGAAACCGACTTGACTCCGTAAGAATCAAAAGTAAAAAATGATGTTCTAATTCAGTGCTTTTTAATCATTTTGTGGCCAAAATATTATCCCCAAATATTCACGAATATCCTCCGTTTCCAGTAACATCTTAATAATGTGATATGTAACTATACATTTCGTTAAAACATTTTAATCACCCCTGAGTGCAAAAAAAGCAACAATTCGCTATCATCAACGGAGCTGTTTATAGAAAAAATCAAATGGTATTTTAAATATGATGTGATTAACTGCATCATAATGTTTGCTTCTGAGAAATATCTGTAACATGTTCTAATTGTTGCATTTTACCTATTTCAGTATCCAGTCAGGAACATTAAAAATACATTTAGAATTTTTGCAAGTGTTGATATTATATTACAATTGGTGGAAAATTTATATCATTATATGTATTACAATGGAAAAACAGTAATTTAACATTCGTAAGTAATGGTTTTTATCTAAAGTATTTTTTACTGATATTATGACAAAAAAGATTAAGTGTAAGTTATCCAGTTTAAGAACGCTGTATTAAACAATCATATTTATGCCATGGTAATTCCCGTTTGTAAAAGACCATTATTAGAAACAGATTTGATTTCAGAAGAATGGAATGTCAAAAGATAGACTAAATAATAATATTTGTGCCACATGTATCTGTTACAATGAAGTAGACAAAAAAATGTTCGAAGTATATATGAGTACATTGGTATCAAAGATGGACATAAGCCATCTATGAAAATGTACAGCAGAGGTGATTTTTCATTTCATATATATTCCACACTTCATCAAGCCCGGCAGCCATGCCACTTTAAAGTAAATTCTAGTTCTGCGATTGGTCAATGTGTGGCTCGAAATCAGTGGACATATGTCTACCGATTTCGCGAAAATGTATGTTTAGCGTCCGCTTTTGAAACTATTTAAGAACTTTAAACTCAAAATTCTATATGAAACCGCTGGATTCTGATATTTTTAATGAGTTCTTTGAAAAGATCATCACTTGCACTACCACAAACAATAAAAACATTACTTTCGTGGGATGTGGCATTTGTACAACTTTGATACCAAGGTACTCATATGATCATTAAGCAATTGAATAGTTGAAGAATTTTTGTAGTGACAATCTTCAAGAAATTTGAAATATTTTAGCAATGATACTGTATTTTTTTATGAATATAATAAAAATCATGATCACAATGGAAAATGTAGCATTTTCAAAATGTAACTGAAAATTACATCATTACATGATTAATATCTCTGTTGTAAAGCATAAGTGACTTTTACTATCTTTTTCTTTTTAAACTGATTTAAATGCCAATCAGAATAAAGATTATGGATGTTGCTAGTCGAAAATTTATCAATGCTGAAATAAAATTTACAATCAGATTAAGACGCAATGTTTTCTTTGACGTCGCTCACACGATTTAATAAATTTATGACATTCACATGTAATCATACATTATTTTGATCACATAAATCATATCAGATGTTCTTGATTATATCGCGAAATGATTATGAATAGATTATTAATAAACTTACAACCCTTGTAGGAATTTTTTATCTGATATCCCATCACTTATATTTTATCAATCAGATCTAATGCACGTCTCAAAGAACTTAACGTATTTAACAAGTATCCAATTCAAAGTTCTTTTTTATCAAAATACTGATACGATTTTGAATAGATTACTGAAACCCTTCAAAGTTTCGCTATCGGATATACATGTCAGGTTAATCAATCAGATCTCGCGCACGTTTCAAATACTTACATGTGCTTTAAGATGTAACTATGTTTTTCCCGTCACATACTTGATATCTGATAGTTGAATCTCGAAATGATTGGTAAATAAATAACAGTTGAAGTGTTGAAGGACAGCCAAGGTGTATCATGTCCACATTGTGGAGTGCTTTCAACAAGAATTCTCATAATCAAAATTCTCAAATATGAGATAACAGAAATAACATAATGTTGATGTCTTCAAAAGCACAGATTTAATGATAAGTTATCTGCTTTTTATATATCACATGGCTACAAAATTTTTAAGGATTGTTACGTGCAAAATAAAAACAGATAATAATATGAGAATCTATGAAGGTTTTTAAACAATTTGTTTTGTACTACTTGTACATTTTTATAATTATCATAGCCAGCTTGCTCGCGATAAGCAGAACCGGTTCTGATCATGATGAAAATGTTGAAGTGGTACAAAACCAATTGTGCTTATTTTAAAAATATTATGCCTTTCTACTGAGAGTTGACAGTTAACACCTTACAAGGAATTTTAAACATATTTAAAAATATGTAAATCATACTGATAACAAAGACATTAAAAACAAAGAACACATAAGAAAGAAATGTCCATGCCAGCATGTAGCAGAGCGATAAAATATCAGCATTCATTAGTCAAATAATAAGTAAGAATAACAACAAATTCTGTGGATAATTAAAAATATTACTAAATTATCAATGATTCTCCAGCACAGACTAACTAATAAGAAAGCCTTAAATAAACTTTTAGAGGATTTTGATTACTTAAGAATCAAAGTTAAAATTTAGATAACAATGAAGAAGTGCTGATGACCACAACTCTTGTGTTATTGCAAGCAATTTATTCAAAAGATTTATAATGTCATTTTCTGGTAAAAACAGTCTACGTGAATAACAAAATTTGTAATATGAATCTTTTTGTAAAACTTGGATGTTGGTCATAAAACAAAGCTGAGTTGTAAGAACGATGGCATATAATATTATTTAAGAAATTCACGATGTAGTACAATTGATTCTAAATCCATCATTTTTCACAGGGCCTGTCAAAATAAATGAAAATATAAATTACAAAACCGGACATGAATTTCAGTTATCTGTACTTTTTACACAAAAAAAACACATTCCTACTGATATGGTTTTACACTAACCAATTCTGATGTATCAGTTTCATATCATTTTAGATAACCAGCTCATAATTGCATGGCAGGATACCGGCTTGCTTTTGTAAAAATTATTTGACGTTACAGCCAATAAATGTCAATTTGCCAGTCACATGAGATCAACTCAATGAGAAACATCCCGAGAACCCATCCCAAAGATTTGATTCAGTTGATAATGCTCGTGATGAGCGAAACCGGTCCTGATCATTATAAATATGTGGAAGTAGTACAGATGAATTGTGTTTTATTTTTTAAAACCAAAGATTTGAGATGAAAGATCTCAAGTGCTAGATTGGAGAATTCTGAATTTGATATTGACCTTGCCGGGACTCGAACTCGAATCCATCTGATCACTGGGGTAGAGTCTTACTGTTAGACTACAGAGGCCGACATTTGTATTTCTCTTTATATTCGACAACATAGGAATTTTAAGTAATCTGAGGTTCACAGAACGTACCAAGTGAGATAGAAAAGTCTCAACTGTTAAATATTTCTTATATGCAATAAAAATCTGAATGAAGATGAGCGAAGAATAACAACAGAAGAACAAATTTATGATCAATGCATTCAATATTTGGAAATTCCAACAATGTAAATTTTAGGTGGACTCGAGAAGGATGAGAGAATGTTAAATTAGTTTTATTCAGGAAGAAAGACTTTACTCTTGGAACACATTTGAAATTTACTTGGGATCTAAGGGCAAATGAAATGGCAACATTTTTAACAACATAAGATTGCCTGTTCTATTTTTAAATAGATCCTGATGAAGAAATAATATTATAACAAAGGCTATGAATGATTTTCCATACGAATAGATGATGAATTATTTAATTTGTTGTGCAATGTTCTAGATCTCTTTGTTTATATATATTACGATCATTAGTGCGCGTTCGATCGACAGCAAAATAAAATCACGGCGTCACGAGGTCATGTCAAAACATATCAAATAGTGCTTATTTTAGCACTGCAACGTCGCATGATGATTAACGAAAACGATACAGTAATAATTAACAATATGCATCATGACGCCCCCTGGAAGGATGCCAAAGTCCTGACAAAAACAACAGCGGAATATTAATCGTATTTACAAAAGATAGAAAATATTCGGCCCACTGAAAAATAGCATGTCACGTAAAAATAAATAAATACCAGCAGGCGCTTGTTTATCAACAATAATCAGACAAGACCGTAATTAAGCGGTTCAATAACATTTCTCCGATGTAACATTTTTATTGCAGCAATAATAACTGTCGGCCATATTTAGATAATTTACTATACAATGAAAACATGGCATTGAACTGTCAAATAATTAATATTAAGATATAATACGTATTATGAAATACAAGATGAATAAATCCAATGGAATTAGACATATTTAACTTACATTGAAGTCCTGCAGAAGATCCGATGACAGCGAGGAGAGCTGATAAACACAGTAAGGCGTTCATGATGAGATTTATTGTTTTAAAATCTTGAGGTAAAATAGAAGATTGATTGTTCGCTGAACAGTTTATTTGTAACTGGCAGAAGGTTTCTAGTCAACCTTTACACGCACTGGAGTAGAAGGCGACCCGTGTCAACGAGAATATAAGCTTATTAATCGAGAACTATATCATATGTGCCTCGACACATACAGATTACAGAAACTTATTATTGATAACAAAATTCATCGGCTATTGTGATTTGATTTCTACTCTGTCAATGGCGTGAAGTTAGTTTCGCATTGCTGGCACAAATAAGGTGTTGAATTCAACCAAACGGGAATTGAGAAAAAGTATTATAAGACGAAATAAACCAAAGGTTTGTAAATTTATTGAACAAAAATACTGTATTTAAGAATTTTCTTTGATTTACAGAAATAAATTTTAAAATTTCAGAAATATTAAAGTAAAAAAAGGTTTCAGTGAAAGGGAGACACCTTATTAAAAATGATCCATGTTTGAAAGATCAAAGTTTACTGCGTATTTAATGACAACGCATGCGTCATGATCACATGGAAACAGAACGTTCTAGCTGGAATAATTCATCAGTGATGGGCGAAAATAGTACATAAACTGGATAATATTTTTCTTTGAACTATTCATTTATTGTATTAGGTCTATAAGGGCATAAATCCTTAATTTATTATAGGTGGCTTTGAAAATAGTCATGATTTACTGCTTTTAATGAAATCAAATTGTGTCTATTTCAGAAAATTTACGAGATTTTTTTAACCAATCATATTTTGGTATATTTTATGATTGATGAGCTCAATCTTATCTCAAATTATGAAACTAGGAGTAAAATTTCGTTCGTATTATCGTTTAAATGAAGAATACGTTTTGTCAGATAAAAAAATATCTTCCATTTTTATAAAACGTGGCATATACAATATTTTTTATATTTCATTAAATAACCGATGTAATATGACTATTATTTTATTCACTGAGTGACTTTCTCCAATAAAAGGTTTAAAAAACAATAATACTAATTGTTATGGGCAATGTCATTAATTTTAATAGTACAAAAGTGACAAATTAGATAACTGCCCATCACTAATTCAATAGCCATACGTCTATTTCAACTTCATTGTTGAGTCGTGAGTTTGTTTTTAATTGGTCCTTTGTGGGCCGTGATTTGAGATAACAATAATATATCAGTTAATCGTTGCTCACAAGTCAAAAAGGCATACACCTTCTACACCAGTGCGTGTAAAGGTTCCTCTTTGGCGTTATCTCTCTTATTAAGTTCGAATTGTTCCATTAGAGGCTTAGTCCTTATTGTGATATTTTAGTGATATCTTCCTCTTTTATTTGACAGTACAACAATTAATCAAGGTAAGTCTTCACCATCTTTCACTAGTCTTAATACTATTTACGAAGGTCCTAAGGAAGATGCAACGTTATCGACCTTCAACTATATGACGCAGTTGTTTTGTAATTATCAAAATTGAAAACACAATTCAATGTACGAAAGTACGATATATGGATTTTTTTGCAATAGATAATATTACTATATTTGTATCGAAACATAAGTTATAGGTAGCTTGTAGGTATGCGTAAAATAAACACTCTACCTGTTGTAGGATCAAGCTTCATAGTAAGTAAATAATCAGTGATTTTTTTTTGTTACCGAGAAGTATAGGTATTTATAAGCAAACTTCGTTATCTTTTGTACAATAGTAGGTATTACTTCTTGTTACAAACTTTATAACTTGTCTGATATCTGACACTGAGACACAAATCGAAAATATTGAGATTACAGTTGATTTAATAAATTAGACTGATATATTATGCTATGTTTATGTTGTCTATTATGCTTTTATAAACCAAAAATGATATAATTAGCAGCTCTTATCGAAACCTTATTAATAATAAATGTACTATTCATTATCCAGAATAATAGTAATGTAACTAAGAATGTTTTGTATAAATTAAACCCAGTGGCGTTACTAATTTGGCTCGGGTGCATGCGAGCCCTTGGAGCCGAGAGGTCTTAGGAGGATCTCCAAATATTAATATATATTTTAAACAAAACCAATAATAAAGTGGGGTAATTCATCGTTTTACCGAACGTGGACTAAAATTTTCTTTTTTACTAAGAAAACTACCCAAAATGTTGTGTTAGGCTAGGTTTGGTTTATTATACCCTAAAATATTTCATTTCACTTTATTTCTGGTGTAAAATTATCATTTTTAGACCACGTCCGGTAAAATGAACAAGAAGATATTTTATATCAGTTTTCAATCCTTAGAAACAAATATCCCAAAGTGTTTTCAGGCCAATTAAATTTTCAAATGTTTCAAGTAATGACGTTATTAAATAACAATCTTAAGGTACCAATATCCATAAAACCGTTTTCAGACTTCTCAAAATCAATTTCAATTTCAAAATAAAATTGTATGGAAAGCGAATTCTCGAGTAAAGTGTATGCGATATATTTGTAATGTATAGCTGCTAGTGTGAAATAAATAAAACAATGGGGTATTTCCCCAATATCAAATATTTTCATTCAGTCAATATTATTTCTTTATGCACAGTAAATAAGATATTGACAATATCTAGATTGGGCCATAGGTCATAATGATTAATGTGAATTCGTGTCGTAATTGCAGAAAACTTTATTGTGACACGTCACCACTGTCTGTGTCATAACATTCATTTATATTTATGCAATTAATCATTGAAATGGTTCAATAATGAAGCCATTATTGGACCAACTGAGAATTTATCGTCTTGGTGTATAGTATAAATCTGTGGGTGGAAATTTGTATCTCATTTAATTAATATAGAAACCTGTATCCTAGGGCATCTATGCCCATCATGTTTTTGAATATGTGCTTAACGCACTTCTAGATTTGCTTGCTCCCATCAACATAATTCTATCACATACTTTCTGTAAAAAGATATTAACAATTGATCCTTGTAATACCTTATCGGAATATTCCATTTGCAGTACATATTTTCCACATTGCAAACAGACATGCTTAAAAATATAATTTTCCTTAATTGTATTTTCATTATTGAATCATCGTTTGGGTGTAAGTGCCAAGAACTAAATTTTTCACTAAAAGCGAACCTAACTACTCTCAAATTATTGACCTGTTATTCCCTATTTACTATTCCATGATCGAAAGAGAAATTTGATACTTTCAGTTTTTATGCATATCTCGTCTGTTATAATATTATTTCCAAACATTTGTTGTCGCTAATTTATATAAAATTATGTTTAATGCAGAAATTAACTATGAATGAAATGCAAGAATGACTAGCGTTTTCAATTATATTGTACTTCAAAAGTCATATCAGTTTAATACATTGAAATAAATTATTATCTAAACCTTATCAAAAATGCACAAAAAAAACTTTACTTTAGTCATAACAATAACATTTTATGTAAATCAAATCTTCGGCGTCTGTTTATTTAATGTTTGTAATTTGTTTTATAAAAATACACTACTGATTTTGTTCTTCTCTATGTAAAATAAAAATTTCATGAAAACATTTGATTCTTGTGTCACTAATATATTGATGTTAATTCAACGTTTTTAGTTTTATCACTGCAGGATTTTATGACATGATAAAATTTTTTCCAACAACTTATTAATAATGAGTTCTAACAGCATCAAATTGACAGGACTAGTCAAAGCTGTAATCATAATCCTCTCATCATCCATCCTCTTATAATTACGCAAGGAGATCAAAAATACTTTTATTGAATACAGAGGATTCTCAATATCCAATTTTTCCTTAGTTAAGACTCACGAGATATATTCAATTCCATCTTGCAAGAAATATGTGTTGTCTAAATAATGAATGATATGTAAGATTTTGGATCCAAATATTAACTTCAATTCTATATTGTTTGTGGTGATAAATCCAGTCTAAGAAAATACCAGATTTACAAAACATATTTTTTAATTTGAAATAAACTATTGTCACAAATAAACCTGAATTGTTATGGAAGAATATTGATGCTCATGTGATACGCGAATGTATTTTATATCACAGGAAATCGATTAATTATGATAAATTAACAATATTGTGGTAAGTAGTGTTGTATGATAAAAAATTACAGTTACGTCATTTGTAGATAAACAGAAACCATTTGAGAGGAAATGAATTTACACTGCTGCCATTTACCATCTGTGTAGAAATTAGTTACACAATAATTACGCATGAAACATCATTTTTACAATTATTGGTGCAAAAATCATAGAATTAGTTGTTTTTAATGCTTTCACATTGGACCTTATTGCTTCCCTCTGATTAACAACAGTTTCCAATTTAACATTTTGAAAATCGGAATCGGATTGTGGGACTCCTCAGCTCTTACATCAATTGAACTAGTTAACCAGCAAACTATTTTCGCAATACTGCACATGCATTTTTTATATCTTCTTGTGTTACTTATGGGTGTTCAGATGAAGTTAACAAATGTAATCATTTCCGAGAATACTTACTCTTGATTTCGACCTTGTCTTCATGTTTTAAATATTTCCTTTATTTCTTTTCAGCCTAAAGATGAAAGGATTCTTGGTATTTCTGATGATATGCGTTGCGGCAGTTTGGTCGTCCCAGGATGTCTGTTATGCTTCAAGTAACTCGGCATGTACGGGTGCTGTCGGTGGAGGTACATTTAATTAATGCAAAAAAGTTCTATCTCATTATGTGACATCTCAAGCACGGTGTTGTCGACGCTGTTTACATTGTTTTGAACACACCATTATTTTGTTTGATTGAACTTAACGCCCTGTTTTCAGCACTTTAAAATCTGTCTAGTTTTTGAGCTGAAATTATTATGCATTTCTAATATTAATCATCTTGATATTTTCAGAGGGCGGTGTTGATTGCAACGCTTTGTATGGCGGTTTCAGGGAGGTTTCCACTCTGTTGCAAGGATACGCAAACGTCAACCTGAAGCATTCGTATGAGTACCTTCTGTTCGCTACTTACTTCAAGAACTACGAGAAGACCCGTCCCGGTTTCCAAAAGGTGTTCCAGGAACTCAGCGACAAGCTTTGGGAAGACTCCATCAACCTAATCAAGCACATCACCAAGAGGGGTGAGTTTGAACTCAACTAAATGTGCACTGATGGAATGTTCGTCTATTCTCATAATGAATTAAATTATTTATAAAGGTGTTCAGTGGATCATAGCATTATGTTATAGATTTAAAATTCAGCCTTAACGAAAATCCGTGTTTAAAATCTTAGATGTTAGAACATGTATTTATAGATGATAGAACATGTATTTAAAAAGAATGATTGGGCCACGGAAATCATTTTAAAGATGTGGGCATGGAGAAGGACGCTTTGAATATCTTGGGCGGAAAGACTGTTCTCAAACTAGGAACTACGATTCTTTTCAATGTACAGAAGGAGGAATCCGTCACTAAAAATCAGCTCAGCAATTGATGTGTAGAGGGATGACTGTTTCCTCATTGATGAATAGATTACGAGTAAAAGTGGTGATAGTACCTTTTAAACTAATTACAAATTTATTGGGTTCTGGTTTGTTAAAGATCTAAATGTTAAATACTGTTATGTTTGTAGCATTCTAGTATGCATTTATTTCATCGTGCTAAATTCTACTGCAATTTTGTCATAATCATTTTTGTATATATCAGAATGGTGTTAATACACAAGGGGTCACATAAAGTCTTCGGTTAATGTAGCTTATTTCAATGTTGCCTAACACATTGTTAAAATTTAAGATTGTGATGTATTTTTTTTTTTTATTTAACAGGCGGTAAGATGAACTTTGGAGCCAAGATTAACAATAAGAGTCTGCAGTCCGATAATCCAACCATCGAGTTGAGCGAAATTCAAGCCATGGCCTACGCCCTAGATACGCAGAAGGATCTGGCCAATACAGCTCACTACATCCACGAGCATGCCAGCAAGTCCTCCACCCACGAACCCGAGGTGAGATTGTTAACAGTTTACTTTATTTTGGAACATTTAGATAGAGGTGCATACGGTTTATTGTTTGATTTGTTCAAACTTAAACTAAGAATAGCATTTATAGTAGTAAAATTTATTATTTTGACCATCTACAATTTCTTTAAAGAAACAGTGAACATGTAAAAAACTAAATCAACAAATAATAATCGAAACCACGCCTGGTTGACAGAATAATAATGATCGGCCTTTTCTAATGCATACTATCTAATATGTATAAAAATAAATTATTTGAAATATTGAAATCGATATCACCAGATTTGTAACTTCTGGTAAAAAATACCAACAATGTTTCAAAAATTTTTGGTGCTAATTCATTAAGTTTTCCGAACAAAAAATAATGGAATTTTAAATATTAGACCCTATGTGCTTACCACTGGAAATGGTTTATGTATAAAGATTTCCAAGAAGATACTAGACAGACATGGATCCAATGTTGAAAATAGAGAATTAAAGTAAAATCGGAATGCTATCTCGAGTCTATTGATTTATTTTTAGAAATTAAAATGATAAGACAAAATCAAAATATTCTCGCGTTTATCTTTAATACTCTAGTACAAAAATACATCATAAATATTCAGTAACATTCATATTACGAATAGTTTCCTTACGTGCAGCCATTTTTTATGACTTAGATCTTGTTTCTTTGTCCATGAACTGCTTTCAGCCCAATATATAATAAAGTTTTTGAATTTCGGATACCACTTTTTCATTAAGTTTTGTATTTTGGGCGAAGGTAAATTTTATCATTACTTGTATTTCAATTATGCTCGGAGAAGACACTATAATAATTTTAGTAAAACATTTTCTATCTCCAAACAATTCGTGTTTCACTTTCAGCCGACCTTTGAAATGATAAATATAGATATTTCTGGCTTTTAAATTGTAATATATATTTAATAGAATGATTTATTAATAATTAATATAATATTGTTTAACCCCTGGCCCCAGAGCACTGAGCGAAAGAGTGAAGTACCTAAAGTGTGCTAAAATCCCTACTGCACCGATCTATCAGCGCAAACTTCAATGTCTCCACACTTTTTAAACCCAATAAATTCAACTAAAAAATCTTCAGTAAACCTACGTATCAATACAAGTTTTTAATTTTTGCCTTGAATTTTTGAAGCCAAAAATGGCTGCAGCCAAAAAGGGTTAATAAACACCTAGAATTAAAATATTTATAATTGATTGGTAACAAGTTTTCGCTACTGACGGAACTACTTAGAGACTTTTTATATCCATATATCTCATGTAACTGACGTAACCTCTTTTATGTTCATTAGATTGCCCAATATTTGGAAGAGCACTTCATGGAAAAGCAGGCTGATGAGATCCGCAAGCTCTCCGGCTACACTAACGACATGAAGAACCTCTTCAAGGCGCAGACCGACATCTCTTTGGCTGTGTTCTTGTTCGACGAATATCTTGCCAAGGCATAAAGACATTGTCACAAACAAATATGGTATCCCAGAGGTTATAAAATAACTTAAAACAAATTTTTGCTATTCTCTACATAGCCATGACCTGTTTTCTCTTTGAAGTTTTTGTTGTTTGAGAGCATTGTTGAAATAGTTAACTTCTGGGTACTGAAAACTATGTTTTATTATTAGGTATAGTCCTGTGAATATTTTATTTTAAGGTTTTTCTATGTTTTCCTCATAGGCTATACACGTTACACAATTATTGTTTAATTAAAATGTATAATTTGTGTTATATTTTATCTAAAAGGTCACTTTTTAGTTCAATAATTAATCACTTTTTAATGTCTTGGCAATCTTGATAAATAGCAATTGTATATCAATGTAAAATAGTTTGATTTGAAAATCTTTATTAAACCAGTTTTTTCTCTATTCTGTTGTTTATTTCTATTATTTTTCTATTGTGATCAGTTTTCTTTACTTGAATCAGCCTCCATCAAGTCAGTTCCCAGTTTCATTAGCAATAACAGTTAAAAAAACACTAAAATGGATAGCATGCTGGCTGTTATGCTAACAGATGGGTAGGTGTTTGCAGTCATGCTCCGTGATCCCGTTGGGAGCAGTACTGGGTAACTAGTATACTGCCCTTTGGAAGAAGGCAATAAAATGTAAAAAATGGCGAACCAAGTTCTGAATGTCATCTGAGAGATAATCACAAAACAGCATCTTAACATCTGCATTTTTTTGCTCAATTCTTAATATAAAGGCAGTGGAATCACAAAAATTGAATCATCGTAAAAGTATAACTTATCTTTGTATCAAAGTTGTAAACCTTAGCTAAAGGTAGTAAAACTGCGTTGTTAATAAAAAATCTCAACTAACAATTACTGCTTCATCCAAGGCAGAAGGCTTTTTTTAAATACGTAATGGTAGTAATTTGAAAATATTCAAATTACATATATATTTTTATCAGTTTAAATCACAATATTATGCTTTTATTTTTGACTCTTCAGGCACACGTATACATGAAATAGATTTTCAGCCCCAGGGACGGATAATTTTTTTTTATGGCGATAGCGGTAGAACTTGATAATAGGTTTTAAAGCAAAATTTTATTCAATCAACACCAGTCATTGGAATATTTTTTCTCAGTTTGAATGAATAACAGAATAAGCACCAAGGGAATACGATAGCGGTAGAACTGATAATAGGTTTTAAAGCAAAATTTTATTCAATCAACACCAGTCATTGGAATATTTTTTCTCAGTTTGAATGAATAACAGAATAAGCACCAAGGGAATACATTAATTAAAAGATAAATTGATTTTTTGTTTTGGAAAACATTTCTGGTGAGATTCTGGACAAATAATTTTATGACACCAGTGGTTGTGACGTTTTTAATTTAGAATTATTACGCAGACGAGCGCTATATTGGTAAAGCTAAAAACCTCTGAACACATCGAATATATTTTTATTTCACCATTGTGTATTAAAAAATACGATTATTTTAACATTCCAATGGTTTTTTAGGATTAAAAAAAAAAATACAATAAAAGTATTCATAACTACATCTACAATCTAATCTTCATAGAACTTAGAATATTTGAATAAAATCGGTGAAGTTTTGCTATTATAAATGGACGATAAAACCAAATATTGTTTTCGCGTTGCATGTGAGTCCGTCCCTGGGAGTGATTTTGATGCTGTACATGTTTTATACAGGCTTAAAAGATTAAGCATAAATTGCAGAAAAACATTTTTTTTCAGTTCGGTGAAAAATGATGTGATTTAATGAATTGATGGAAACATTGATAATGAATCTGTAGTGTTATTTTGATCAAAATCTGTCATGTCTGCACTGACAAAATCTTATAAGATTATGAGAAGCCATTACATGATCAAACGCACAAAAGTACTTAATTTATTACTATGCAAATTGTGTCTGTTATCTCAGATATATCAATTTTGGATATATCTGATTATAAATGATGGTATAGTGAGCCTAGAGGTGATGGAGATTATTTTCTATTATTGGAAAATTGGTAAATATCTGTGACAACAGCATCATCAGCAGTAAATAATATTGACTAGGCTCAAGACTAGATAGATGCTGGCTGTCAGATTAAGGAAATATTACATTATAATAGTAAAACAGGCACGCAGAAACAACTCGTCATGTCCTAGTCATACTATTAATCTACAATTATAACTAGGCCACCTGCAAATGTCTGAACTGAAATAGTCAATATAGTGCTGTTAAACGAAAGCTCACGAGTGACCGGAAAGTTGCTTTTATTAATAATACTGTGAAAATAAATACGATAGGCAATGTCAAGTGTTTCAAAAACAATACGTGGGAATGTGCGTGAGGTTAATCTACAAGACCGACAGTTCTGCGAAGACAGTAAGTCTCAAAAAAGAATTAATAATTCAAATAAATGATACTCTCGGCCATGACAGGTAAAGTATGACAACATCACTCCTGTAACAACCATGACACTAGCGCCCTCTGTAAATGGTCGGTCTATACCAAGAGACATTCATCTAAGAAAATGGTGGAGGCATGTTGGGCTGTGGAATGTTTTTATGACAAAGTCCTGAATATCATGTTTCCACATTGGCAATTTCGCATAACTTGTTTTAGGTTGCAAATGAATATTGACATGTTATCTGGCCCTGTAGTACATATACTATTGGGTATTTAATTGCCTTTTATAAGAATTCAATGTTCCACACACTACATATGATTTAAATAATAGTTTGTTGATGATTAGATTTCGTGAAAATAATTCCAAACAAATTCTTTAAAGAGGTTTTGCTTTATATTTCGAAGTTGGATATTTATATCAAAATACCAGATTTAACTTTATTTTCTTAATATTAGCGAAGATTTTGTACAATTATTTTAGGTTGTAATATTATTTTTTTACATCTCTACAAAGTTAACTACTTAACTACTAAAGATTTATATAAGGCAATACAGAACAGTATTTATTACCTAGTTTAGTTTATACCGTATAGAAGTATCCCGCTCACAGGATCCTAACCCTTTTCGACTTGCGGCCCCCTTTTATGATATCCTATTAATGTGTGACTTCCCATCATATTTGAATAAAGTCATTTTTAATATTTAAAAAAAGGATGCACAATGAAGAGTTTTTTTCAAAACATAATTCTGGCGTCAGGGATTTAAGCAAATCTTTTTTTCCGAGCTTCGTCATTAAAAAAATACGAGAATCATGTATCATTTGCTACACGAAATTCCTTGATTTCATCTTTCAACTCAGATACGACCAACAACAACTAGCATAACGGTGGTGTACAAAAAAGAAAACTTTAACAGCTTATGAGGGTTTGAGATTAGATTTAATTTACAATTTTTCTATCAAGTCCTTTTTTTGTTGAACACCTGACTATATCTATATCAAAACAACTCGATCTGGAAAGAAGAGAGTTTACTGAGGATTAACAGTAGACAATATTTAAATTATAAATATTGTGCAATTTAAAAAGACAATATCAATAAAACTGGGATTTGATATTGTGGCAAGGATTAATAATTATTAATAATACAACAAATTTGAAATGAAACAAACACACATAATGAAAAACAAGTTTCGTTCACCTCTTTTGTTTTGTGTTTGACAGCATTATAATTTTTAAAAATAGAAAACTGTTATTCACTTGAATGTTAAAATATTACCTGTTCGAGGTAGTATGATTTTCAAATTGTGCAAATGTCTTGTAAGAGTTTAATTTTTTTTGTGTGATGCGTTGGTTGACAGAAATACATACTGATACTATGGAAATACATACTGATACAACGGCAGATACTTGCAGTCTCAGGTATTGTGTTAACAGGATAGTTATAGCAACTAGATGGGGTCGCACATGCTTCTGAGACGGACGACAAGTGTTTGACAAAAACGATCTATCGGGGTAAAATTTTAGATGGGACCATTATAATTTAGATGATAGATTGATGAAAATGATAAGTCAGGGAACGATGAATTTGAGATTTAACATTGCTCTTATGGGTGTTTGGCTGGGGCTAAATCATCAAATAGAAAATTAGACATCTAAACCAATTGAATTCAATGAATGCAAGAAAATCTCTATTCAGCAATTACAATCATTGATTATACATCTGAAACCTGGAGCGATAACAATCGGCTATGGCAAACAATTCTAAATTTCAACAAAACTATCATTTTTCTACACAATCTTTTGGTAGATAATCTATATGTGAAGAGATGAATTCGAAAAATACTTATCAAATAGACATCTTGATACTATCTAAATTTCTAAAACAACGGAAAATTCACTTATCTTGTACCCACATAACACCAAAATTCAATCAAAATCAAACAAAAATATTTACAAAAAGATAAAACAAAAGTCTATTTCCACTGCAAAGAATCTGACAATGGCTTTTATGGTAGTATGTTCAATATTGTTCAGACATGATGAGGACAACTAGGCTGGTCCATCCGGTGAACGGTTTGCATCCAGAACCTTCACCGTTCTTATCAGAGTACTGTTCCCAGAGGTAGCCGGTCTTGTGGTACTGCTTCATCACATTACCTGAATAAAAAAACTCAAGTTAAATACTAGCGATTAAATAAATATGTAACCCACCATGAGCATAATAACAAAGCATCAAATTAACCCATTTGCATCTTTTGGCAAGATTCAAAAGTTTTTTTTCTGGTAACGGGAGTGAACCGTCCAAAACATGGTGGCTTGAATTCAAGTGTGGAGAAAAGTAATTTCTCTAGGATTGCATTTTTTGAATGAGGTTTTGCAAATAATTCGAAAAAACACAATTAAAAATGAAGTGAACCAGTTTAAGAAAATGCAAACGATTAAAACTAGTTTTACATTTGGGTTCATGACAAATTGAGAAAAAGTTTACCTATAAGATTCTTTCTAAGTCTCTTGTAGATAGTATTAGCGGCCTCCTGATTAGGTCCAGGTTGGCTGCTGTAATGATGGAGTGAGGCTACAGCCAAGTAATTGATATTCATCCAGATTTGACCTCGCCAATATGGGGGATCGTGCTCAGTGTTGCGCTTCATGTACAATGGGGAAGACTTCGATAAAGATCTGTAGGAGAAACAACCCACTCTTAGTTGTATTAAGTTTATTGGAAATATAAGTGAAGGTATTTTATAAAAATTAATTTTCAAGGGCATGGATATCTTTGATGTCTAAAATTCCCATCCACCCATCCGATCCTAAAAACAGGGTGAGTGAGAGTGATTGTTAAAAGAATATAATATAATCAATAGAATTAAATTTATTATACCTTGACATAAATTAGTGAACATAGCAATCTTATTATAGTAATTAGAGATGAATATCGAATTCAAAATATTTTCTTATTTTTTAACCGTGCCCGTTTCCAATATGTAGCGAATGGACTCTCAATGCGAGAGTTGGAAGGAGGCAATTTTAGACATTGCAGACATCCTTGTGACATAAATTTGTGTTTTTCAAGAAAAAACTCACCTTAGCCCATATGGAGTCCACAGCAGATCAGTTCTCGTCAGTTTCTGTAGCAGTTGCCCCAATCGAGGGCAATCTGCAGGAAGCAGTTTTAACAGCATTGGGAATAGACTAACATATCCAAAGGCAGAGTCTACTAGTCGTACTTCAGGGGCTCGCAGTGACACTCTGCTAGGTGATTGCGATGCTCCGCCTCCTCGCCGGGACGATCCGGATGGGGGCAATGGTCGGCGAAGCTCAACTGCGTCGGTGTGAAGACCTATCAAAATTACATAACGAATGCTTTATCAACTTCAAATTTTCAAACCTATTATTAGTGTAGTCACATTTAAATATGATTTTATTAATCAGAATTTTTTTGTCAGTCCCTGTCAAGCAGATTTGTTTGATAGCTCTTATTTGTCAATATCATGGATCTCAGAGATGCAGCTTAACTTATGAGGAAATTACCACAGACAAAGTCCGAAAACGAAAAAAATTGCGATATTCATTTTTTGTTTAGTAATGTAGATATAGTAAACCGATGGATTGTCCAATTTTCTAATTAATTATATTTTGTCTCACCAAAGTCACTGAAGGTGCCTGTGTATGCACTCCAGTGCAAGTCTGTCAAGGTTTGCTGATTGGATAGGACAGCAGCCGCTTCAGAGTACTTTCTGGCTGCAGGCACTCTTCCAAGTGCTGCGGCCACAGAAGAAAGTGCCAATGCACCGGCGTGCATCCAGCACCGTAAATCTATGTGGCGCTCCAGAGAACTCGGGTGAGACGCCCTGGGAATAATGCAAAAAATACATTGAGACAGTTGTTACAAGTCGTACGTTAAGCGAGCAGACCTTGACTCATAGAAGGTATGTGTTTAATCAAAAGAAAATTCTCTGCACATTTAATTGCACATCACCAAGTTTTGGGCAGTTGCTCTTGGGACACTACCGGTTAAGAAAAAATACAGCAGATACGCTTAACATTTACTAGGTGACTGGATACTGCCATTATAAATTAACGGAAGAGAAAGCAGTGGTGAGTGGAGGAGGGCAAGGAAGCTATTACAAACTTGACATGGGTAATTGGACATTTCCACAAAATGCTGATAGACCTGTTAGTCCTTCTCAAACATAAACTAGCTAATAGAGATAATCAAAGTTTTTATGAAACGTGATTCAACGTCCGAAGAGTTTCTATGAGAACTGCTTACTCAATTGCTCAACCTCTCTTTTTCAAGAGAGGGCTAGGACAGGATTAGTGGTTAAGTAATCGCTCTCGCTATTCCCCGCGAGGATTGGATGGGTGGGAAGGAGGAGTTTTAGAAATCACAAACACTCAAACTAAGAATAGAAATCAATAAATCGATTGAGAGATCAATTTATGAAACTGTCGGTACTGGGAATTGAACCCGAGACATCCGTAGTGAAATAAAACTTTTAAAAAAAATGGCATTATAGCTAATAGTGCTAGTGCGCTACAAATTTTTGAAATTACTCAACTCGAGGAGAAAAGACATCTTGAACACCCATGTCCAAGATCTTAAATGCTATGATGATCTCAAATTGAAAAAACCTAAAGTTGATAATCTGGACTTGAAATCAGAACCATCTGATTACTAGGGTGAAGCTTTTTAAGGAATTGAAAGAGTTTGCTGGCCTTTATTATCGGCAGATAACAGAGACAAGTGGATGCAATAAAAACTCAATAAGGAACCCAAGCCAACATTTAAAAATTGATAGGTTTCGTCTACCGAAGATTTTAGCCTTAATTATAGTGTAATAAATGAAATTCCTGTGTATGCTTTGGAAGCAAGTATATTCTTACGGGAATGGTCGTGCAATGGTGAAATTATTATTCAAGCTTATTTGCGTGATTTGATTGTCCATAATGGCGTAAAAATGCCTGGGAAGTGGTGGTTACAAGAAATCAGTATCAAAATGACAATTACCAAACATACAATATGGGGAAATAGAATGACATTACCTGGGATAATCATCAAGACCAGATGTGAGCGTCTTGGGGTTTAACTCTGCACTGGTTTGGGAGTCTCTGCCTCGCCATCTATACGAACCGGGTAGCTCACCAGCTTGTGTTGTGTTGAACCAGCTGTACCACGCCTACACAACAACGGATGTGACATATAGTCAGCATTGGAGAGTTACTTTTGGAGGGAGGTAAACGGAAACTGAATGGGCTTGTAGACACAAAAAATATTCAAATAGCGAAAATCCCTTTTATAAATGAGTTATTTTCTATATAATTAGATTGAACATCCATTTTTTGTCAAGGAATTTGGGAAGAAAAAAGCTTAGAATATCAAGTAGTGTGTACATTTAAAAATATATAAATTCAGTTATTTATTCATTTACATTGTTATTTTCCAAGTCTAATCGAGAGGTAAGCTTTTATTTACATTTTAGCTTTTATTCGGACCTAGATTTTTATCGAATTTATCTGCGGGCAAGTGACTTTGATTACAGGGAGAGAACTAAATAGATATTTTTAAACTTTTTACGTCTTTTTCAACATATTGTATTTATATATATATTTTTCTTTTGAAACAAATAATAAAAATGGTATGACTGTCAAAAATCACTGATAATTGTGTGTAATATCCGTATATGAAGAAATAAATATAATTATTGAATAAAAATTAGAGCCTAGCAACAGTACTGCCATACTACTCAAAGGGTTGAATAGATACATAGATTTCCTTAAAATCACAAATGCAGATAAATATTGAACTTCAAAATATCAAATCACAATATTTGGAAACTGGTCATAAGCTGGCAAATCACAAAAACAATGTATAAAAGATAAATTATCATCAAACCCAGAATCCCTACTCTTCGGTAAAATAAATCGGGTTATATAAGGGCTCTATTAAAACAATGAGTTCTTTTGTATTACCTGCAACCTAGGGAACATTCGATTAAGAATCTGATATTCTTGAGACAGGTTGTCTAATTCACGAGGCTGGTCGCCCAGCAGCTGCAGAAGTGTCAAAAAGAATGTGGGCGGGTTGGCGTTTGTGTTTCGCTGCGTCACAAACTCTTCAGGAACGCGAGCGAGCGCCTCAGATCCTTAAAATAGAATGAAGAAATACGTCATTATACAATAATTTTAATTATTATACAATAAGTTTGCAGACTTGCAAAATTCATAGGGTATATTATGTGGGAGTTAATTCAAGGAGAAACTCGCCAGATTTGTGTTGAAATTGTAAGGAGTATTCTATTGTTATTGTAATATATATTTGTAAACATCACATATGTTTTTTGATTGAATCTCGTTGAGGTTATGAACGTTTTCGGGTTTTATAAATTTTAATTCAGTGTCCGATTATTCTGAATCTCGTATCGATGGGTCGTTGATGTCGTCGCCTTCTTAAAGAAATAAATGATGCAGTATGTCTTAAAAGAGTATTCCTCTATTATCTACAGGATTTTCATCCAAGAATCAGTCACCCTTCCTGCCATTTTCTACTTCTGAAGATCGTAACGATTGCTACATTCTTGACAGCAATTGTAAGACACACCTCGAATTCAGACACCAAAATAGGAAAAAACATGTGTCTTATAACTGAGGAATATGTCATTTGCCAAACACGGATTTAAATGAAGGATTCTTAAAAGAGCTTGGCTATTTTAAATTAGTTTAATTAATTCAACAGTAAAAATTATGACGCACAATGATAAAGATTAAGAAACAAGAACAATGCAAATTGAAGAAAGTTATTCCGTAATGATGATACTATCTCAACCATGATGAAAATGACTGAAAAAATACCTTACATTACAGATTATGTGCGGGTTTTTTTTACCTAGAATTTGTTCTCTGGGTATCCACCCTTCGGCATTCATCAGGTCAAACCAATGCGCCATGATATCCAAGGCAATTGTTCGATCCCAACGAGCTACTAGCAAACCATGAAAGCCTTCATCCCACAAGAAGCCTCGAGGAAAATGAGATCTGAAAATTTGATAATTGAACAAACATGATAAATTTCAAAACAGATTGGCTTTAATACAAAAATCAATCAAAAACTATTACAATAGTAATGTTTCCATGTTTGCAATTAATCTTTGTATCATGCCCAAAACATCGGAAATTCGTCAATGCATTAACTAAGCATACAAAATACGGTTGCATTTATTATTTTTTGAATCATTGTTTTTCTGCACTGATTTCCAACAAAATAGTACTGAGGTTAGAATCTGAGTTAAGGTTTCATAACTCAGAATAAGCTGTTTGCCTTTAACATGTTTGTAAAAGTGTTATATCAATAATTACCGAGCCTGTAGCCAAGTGGTCAATGTCAAACTGATAAAGCATAAAAACTTGTATTTTACAAGGATTGTAAAACATCGTTGGTAGCAGACAAAAAAATAGCAACAATTAAGCTCGGATTGGTGATGATTTATATTATAATGGTGTTCTATCATGTCCATGCCGTATTCAATCGATGGATAAAGTAGATTGATCAACCTGGAGGGGACTGCGGTGTACAGGGGTGCTTTCCAATATGGCACCGGCTCTGTTGTGCGGCTGGACATCACCCGGCTTGATCCGTAGAAGTATCCTATGCCCCCAACAAGGTTACTGAAAGCGGCCTGGGCGAATCGAATCTCTGACGCATTGTAACTAAAGAGAATGTTAAGAAGATTAAGAATAAGTGTTAATGCTAAGTACAGTGGAACCACGATTTATCATTTTTTAAGAACCCCTTAAAATTTTATAATTAAGTCACCTCATTATCCAAGAACAATAATTGGTACCAAAAAAATACACCTTCGTGTATTTATAAGTGTAGTAAACGACTGCTCAAAATGGGACAAATACTATTTATTATATAGGGGGAAAAGGTGAGAGGCGAATTACCCATTAGGGTGAATGAAGACGGAGGAAAACAGCGAGTGAGACACAAATACAGCGCTGTAAGATTGATGCGACTTGACAGTCGATTATTGTGTAATTGAACATGTTTTTACATAATGTTTGTAATTTTTACTCTTGGTCGTCAACTTTTGATAAAAGTTCAGACCGAGACGAAAGGAAAATATTTATTGATTGCTCACCCTTTATCAGACAAGGCAAATGTATCTTCGAATCGGGAATCAAACTGTTTTTCCTTTGTATATCAGTTCCCGAGAGTAAGCATCGCCGCTGAGTTCTCCGTCTCGGTTTAAAACGCTGTTGGATTCATAGACTATGTCCAAAACAAAAGGTACGGTGACTGTCAGTTGGGTAGCGATCAGGTTCGGCTCAGGCTGTAAATAAAAAAACGAGGCCAATATTAGTAAACGAAGCACTGGACGTACAACTACCATGCAGCAACATACATGACCAAGTCAGCGTTTTCAGCTCTTAACAATAATGAAAATCAAACTTCAAAACAGGCAGTAGCCTGAAGAAAGCCTGAGGTGCAGCTTTGATTTCATGAACTTTTAAATTTATTCAGAGCCAAAGTTCACATAAATAAGATCAAGTTTTAATTATATTGTATTTTTTTTGTGTTACTTTATTCATATTGTCTTCGGTCATGGAACCAAAACTATTACCCTAATTTAGGTTACAGTTCAGAAAGGTTAAGAAATGCTGGACTACATAGACGGTATTACTGTCTTTATTGAGAGTTGTCTATAGCATTATGTAACAGCTGTCCTCTCCAAAGGTAAATACAAAATATCTGAATGACAATATTGTTGATACATATTTCATGCAAAAAATTTCTTGAAATAAAGACTAATATTATAATTTATTTTAATGCAGATGCCCATATCACAAGTACAGACTGATTGCAAAATTGTAATATGTAATGATGCAATCGCCCACTCAGATTTCAGCAGCGCCCCCAAGTGTTTAAAATATAAAAACTCCCCTCAGATTTTTAATACGCTCACAAGGGGAAGAAACACTGACCTATGGTATTAAGAATTTTTACTTACTCTTCCTTTGTCGGAGGGACCCTGACCAAGAAGCTCACCGGCTAAGGCAATCCACTGCTTTCCAGACTTTGAGTCTCTTGATAGCCTCAATGATGACACGACTGTTTCCCTTAAAAGATTGACACCCAGAGATACCGTACTAAGGTATGATTCGTGAAGTATTTTTCCTAGATATACAAAAATAATCTTTTAGTATCTTTAGACACAGAACATAGGATGAATTAGGTATATTTAGTTCATCCACATGAATCCCGGATGATCGAATATTTCTACTTTAACCAGCGCCACATCTCACAGAGTGAATGTATTTTTCTTTTGGAAAGGAAAAATAAAATAAGTCACAAATAAGTTATTTGATTAAGATTGTCTTACTATTAATCTGACATGATTATGTTATATCCAGAGCCGTATATAGATTAGGGTACAAAAACAATCGGCAATCCATTGGAAAATAACAAAACACAAATTAGGGTTGCTGACGTTATACCCAAACGAGGGGGAAAAAACATCAGGTGCATTGTTTCATTACTTATTCTCAATTTTTAAATCCGCAAAACGTAAAAGATATCATATTGGGATGTTAAAGCCGTCAACCCTTTCTAAGACTATAATTAAATCTATAGTTTTTTTTTATTTGAAAATTCTAAATAATATTGTTACAGCAAATGGATTAAACAGGAAGATAAAATATAAAATTGATAACTGCTTGTATTGTGATACGTGTTTCGCCCCTTTAAGATGCATCTTCAAACTAGAGAAAGATATAATAAATAATGTTCAGTTTACGAACCAGAGTACGGGATAAGTTTCATTGCAAAGTCTCCAAGCGATGGAGTGTATCCTCGAAGGCCGGTCACCTCGTCAGGACTGGCTTGTGACGGTCTAAGCTCACTACCGGGTGCCCCTTCAGAGCTGGTGTACCATATTAATGAAACCGTTTCATTAGCGGATGTCTGTGGGCTGTAATCCGGAGATAGCTGGAAAGAAAAATGTATGATTGAAAGCTCCATCTAGTCTCTAAAGATATTACTCCGTAGTCTCAGATTTGTACGTACAATTTGTGTATCTCTAGTATTGTCATAATGGTTGATGTGACTTTGTGACTGTGAATGTTTTATATTCCCTTGCCTAATTGTGATAAACGTTGTATCTTACATTCTATTGAAATATATTATTTGCAAAACTAGAATGTCTTTTGTTTCTACTGTAAAGTAGTGTTTTTGGAGTTACAAAATTTCCTAGTTTCAACAACTAAATGTGATTCACAAAAATTGGTTGTGGAAAGTGGGTCACAGACAATGGATAGCACGAATATACTGTATATGGAAGTGATTTTAATGACATGTGCTTTCTATGATGTGTTTACATGAAAAGATGTCTTCTTAAGTGCTTTCCGCTTATTTTGTTTTGCAATTTTTCCCTCAAACCTCACTTTACTGAGATAAAAAAAATGTGTGCAATCCAGTGTTGTGTTGTCGATACACATGAGTGATTTAAAATGAATCAAATTAATGAAATGTAGGAAAAATGAAAATATTCATAAACTTCACTTAATTTAATTATAATTAAAGTTAATTAAAGTGGTAATAATTGAAATGAAATAGATTTTCAGTTCCAGGGACGGATTAATTTTTTTTTTATGGAGAAAGCGGTTAAGGCTTTGAGAGTCACTGGAATATTTTTTCTAAATTCAAATGAATAACGGAATAAGCTCTGAGATTCTGGACAAATGATTTTATGACACCAGTGGTTGTCAAATCTTTTTATTTAAAATTATTACTCTCAGGCCGGCTGTATTTGGTAAAGCTAAAAAGCCCCTATTACATTAGAAAAGCATTAAGTATATTTTTATTTCACCATTTTAAATAACACTTAGATATTATAGCATTCATAACCATATGTTTTTATGTGATTAGAATATGTAAAATTTGAAAAATATCTTTCGAAATTACATAGTTCAAAAAAAACGATAAAAGTATTCAGCTAAAACTTCAATCTAATTTTTGGAGAACTCAAGTTACTTGAATGAAATAGGTGAACTTTTGCTGTTATAAATGGATGATAAAACAAAGCATAGTTTTTGCATGCCCTACATGTGTCCGTCCCTGGAAGTGGTTTATGATCCTCGTGGTGTGCACGTCACCTGGGGTTGAAGGATTAGTAGCTGAACACATGAAAAAACATCAAGTGAAGAACACAAACCGCCGAACAAAGCATCCAAAATGGAAGCCCGAGAACTACTTAATAGACCCATTAGAGTACTGTGGACCGATGATTGTAGTAATTCTGTCTCACCTTATCAGCCTCAACAGTAACCCTGGCAGTCCATTCCCCGCCATTCCTTCCGCCGGGCTTCTTCACAAAGCTGGTGGTCAACTTGAGAGGACCATCAAACAATTCCTGAGTGCCAAAATTCACACCGTCATGTCTGGTCCAGCTGTATCGGCTTAATCCATCAGATTGTGAGCACCAATGCCTTGGAAAACATGTCACATGAGAACAAGATTCGGTAATCTTTGTATTGCAGCAAAAACAGTGAAGTTTGTCAATATAGTAATTAAGCATACAAAATACAATCACATTTATTATTTTTTGATTTATTTTTCTACGCTGATTTCCAGTAAAACTTTTTATAACAAAATAATACTAAGAGTAGAATCAGTTTCATTATGCAGAATATGCTGCTTGTATTTAATTGTCAATTTACTTATAGTATAGATTTCAACATTTTCAACAAATTTTATAATCAATTAGAGAGCCTGTAGCAGAGTGGTCAACGTCGTGCTTTTCAGTAGCAGTGTCCACTGCTCGAATCCCAGTACAAACACTTGCATAAATTGATATATGGATTTGTGTTTGGAGGCATGGATTTTGATCCTTAAAATAGGTTGTAGCTGGAACGATTGGCTAACTAACTATATCCAAGCCCAATTCTTGCTCTCTTCCAAAAAAATACTTTTAGAGAGACTGAATAATACGCAGTTCTTCAGGCAACTACTTCTGTTGAGATACCATTCACATTGAAAGCGGATATAATTTAAAAAAAATGTTTGGTGTTAAGTGCAAGTGTTATCTATTTGCAATTTTACTACGACGATAGAATGCTATAAATGATGATTCCATATTTACCTAATACCATCTCCGCCGGGCCTAAGTCGTGCAGGAGCATACCACATTAGACCCATAAGTGGCGAATGTGGATCTCTACATCTAAGGCCAAAGTAATTTCCCGGCCTGTAGGAGCCCCAGAAGCGGTCTGGATCATCCAAACCTGATCTCTGGACAACCTAAGGATACATATACAGTTTATATTCATCAAATAAGATTGTGAGCGACTTTTTACAGTTAATATTCCTATATATAAAAATCATCTGACAAACAAAGTAATAGAAACCTTCAGGAGAAAGCCATGTTAACATAGCAAAACGTCAGGGACTATCACCGTCAACTCTCAACTCAATTGCTATTAAGAAGAGTGAGATTGGCTTGTGACGAGTTTAAGTAATTTTTTAACACATGTTACCAGCAGGCGCGAGCTGACAGAATTGATATAAAAATCTCTTTTTTTTTTTTAAATAAAACACAATTCATTTGTACTACTTCCACATATTTATAATGATCAGAACCGGTTTCGCTCATCACGAGCATTATCAACTGAATAATCTCTGATGATAAATTAATTTTTCATAAAAAAATACAATATAATATTTGTGGTTTTTGAGACTTTCTCGCGTTCGTTCATTTTTGAGGGGCACTGTATACATAATTTAAGTTTCTTGAATGTAATTTTGTAGATAATAGATAAATGAATAAGACCTTTTGACATGGAAAAGTTTCTTATAACTTGATTCTCCTAGCTTTGAGTGACAACTGCGGTTGAAATCACCTGACTTGTTTTAAGGGAAAATGGATTAAATTTTATATCTACCTTGTGCTCATCAAACGGAGTATTAACCCTGGTTTCCAGGTAGCCCAGAAACCCTATATATGCAGCTACACTGAAACAAGCAAATCCGAGAGCTGATTTCCAGTGGTTTAAGATACCAGACTTCTGGACAGTCTCAGCTTTATCACTTTCTGCCGAACTACTGCTGGTGCCGTTATTGTTCTTACAAGAAGTATCGTTGTGACCGCCGGCATTTTTTCTGATTCGCGCCATTAGAATTTGTTTTCGTCAAATTTGTGTTTACTTTATTTCTAACACCATCCTACTATAACGGTATTTTCTTAACGTTACATATAGTAAAGTGCACTCTCTGAATAAAAACTAAGACGCAAATGCTATTATTAAATTCAGTTTACGTTATCCTTTAAATTTTAACAGTTCATGAAATATGATCAGCTTTTTTGAGAATTATTGTGTATACTTTTATAAACCTTATAGTTCTTTCAAATAATTATTGTAGCTGGTTTTCAATAATTTCCTGATTGTATAATTACTTGTTTTCGTCAATAGGCTCCACGCTATAAAAGAACACGTCTATAAAGTATACGTCATTGATAGATGACGTTTCATGTATTCTTTGAATTTCAGTAACCGATATTTATATTCAAACAAGTTATTGTGCAAACGAATGTGAATAAAGTGATAGGTATGGTGTTTATGTTTATTTTTCGGTTAAAAATAGGTTCACTTCCATTCATAAAATAATGAAAATATTAAATTAAGTTGTCATAGTGACGTTTGTGTTCCAGAGAAAATTGTACCTGTTCCGTTATAATGTTAATTTGTGGAAAACAGCTGTAAACAAATTGCATAATTAAATAGTATTTTATTTCACGTATAAATGTTATTGAATTAAACAAATCCATGCCGACTTTCCAATCATTTTTTTTTTAGTTTTGTCAAAGAAATGTTTAATAGATGTGTACATTATTTTGTGATTTATTGTAGGCAGTGCACAAAAGGCATACGGATTGAAATGACATTTCGTTACCAACTTAAACACACGTCTGTTCGTAAAGTTGAGCATTACATTATCGAACATGTTATTAAGTTTCCTCATTTTTTTCATATTCAAGTGAGGTATGATTTGAAAAGTACCTACTCAGGTCTGTGACAATATGATTTTTTTAAATTTACCAGCTGACTGGTTTCGCTTCTGTGGGAGAAGATATAAATTCAGATAGGACATAACTTTTCAAACAAAAAATATAGGCTCCTAATGGAATAAAAAAAAGATTTTCTTTCTGACCTGTAAAAAAAGTTTTTAGCATTTTTCTATTTGCATAATTATATCAAATTACCATAAAATTTTATAAATCAACATTAACTTCCAATGTGGAACATATAGAATCCTGATGGCCTAACCTAAGTTGATCTACTTGTTATTCAGTCCCTCAACCAATCTTTTCTAGAAAGATTAAAGGTTATGGCTAGGACACGACTAGTGGTTAGCTAATTGTTACGGCATTTTTATAATCAGATGGTTGAAAGGGAATTTAGTCATTCACCACAAAAGTCCATGACATTGACCATTCGGCTACAAGTCTAGCCCAATATATATACTTCACCAATCATTGATAGCGAGAGTGTTACCAAGCACTAAAATGGTGCATTAAGCAACAGAGTAAACATAAATTGATATTCTAATGTCCATGCTGCAAGGATTGGTTCTTAGATTTTTAAATACCCCATTACATTTTCTTATACCTACTTAGCTAGAAGATATTGTAATACAGATGATCTAAACACTGTGCCAATCTTATTATGCTTTTGGAGCAATTTAAAATTATTGATCCAGTAGCTTTTTTGTGAATCCTTTTAGTACACAAATAGGCATTACTGAAATTGCTAAATCAATAGCGAAAATTCTTCAAGAAGTCAAATATTGAAGAGATTTTGGATTTTCAAGGTGATAATCATATTAAAATCTCACGGTCAGAATGAAAACTTCTGGAATCTAGGTGACCATAAAAAGTACCCTCTTGTGAAAATAGTAGCTTGAATAATCCTGTTTTGGTTTCACATATTTGTTCTAATCTTTATTTTCCATCATGAACATAAAATAAAAAAAAACCAGATCTCGACGTAGCAATACCAACCTTGATGATTGTTTACTATTGGAATTAACACTTAAACTCCCAACTTGTCAAAAGTTGCAATGTCAAGGATCGCACTAATTGGGCTTTATTTAAATTTTTTTCATACTCTTTGCGCCCGCCACCATTATCCTAAACTTCAATTCCACAAGCTACCATAATAAGGTTAAGGCCCTTGGTGTAATAAACCAGATAGTGTGAAAAAAATGTTGTTTAATTTATCTTTCAATAATACATCAGTGTCAATTAATTACTAAATACACTCTTCGCTTTTTTCTCTCGGCGTTTCTTGTCAATCTTCTTCTTGACTTTTTCTGTACTTCTTAGTAACTGTTTGATACTCTCATCTAAAGATGCCGGTTCAGCGCTTTCAGAGGTAACTGATTTTTTCTTTTTCTTGGAAGCCGGAGTCTCAGGAACTTCATCTTGGGTAACTTCTTCAGTTCTTGGTTTATTCTTCCGCTTTTTAACTACCAGCTGAGCAGGTTCATTCACAGTCTCTTCATTATCATCTTCGATCACCTTATCCTTTTTCTTTTTCTTCTTTTTATCCACACCGTCTCTGCAGGATAAACGAAAAATGATTTTTAATGTCAAAAATATTGTAGGTACCATATTTATCTGCATATAACAATACAACAGTTCTATAAGAAATCAAGCGTAGTTGTGAGATATTTGTGCTTGAAAATTTCTCTACATAGACCGACTTCTACGTTATCACGGCATTTTCTGGAACTAAAACCCGCCCCCAGCTACTACACTTCCTGTGCCATATGCCTTAGTGTGTTTGATATCCGGAGAAGTTGTTTTAACATTAAAATGCCTAAACCTTTACGGAAACATATGAAAAGCATTATTTTGAATGTATAATTAAGTATTGTGAGGAGGAGAAGCAAAAAGGAAATAATTCATAAATATTCATTAACAGAAAAGCACTGTAAAACCATTTTTTATATTCTTAAACTCATCAAATTATTATGTTTCTCACATAGTTGACTTTTAATGTGGTAAAATTTTGCAGCTATTGAATTGTTAGAGGTCCTTAACATTTTAATTATAGACTATTTAATTTCGTTGATGTATAATTTATATGATTATCTGTAAATTGTTGTAATAGTAAAGTTCTTGAAACAATTGTTTGATATACCTTGTAATTATTAATATTTAGTTTCATATAAATAGCCTTGTTAACATTTATATTTAAAGTTTTTAATGCTCGCGATGAGTGAAAACGATCCAGATCATTATAAAAATGTTGGAGTAGTACAAAACAAATTGTGATTTATTTTTAAAGAGAAAAAATGAGCTTAAAGCAATATTATACTAGTTAGGAATATTTTATTTTAGAGTAAACTACTATCTATAGTTTTAATAATTATCAAAGTGAAACCAGTAATTTTAGTATAATTTTTATTCTAAGGAATTGAATGATTTTACGACAATGACAACACAGGCACCTTGCAAAGAGGATGTGACCTAATAATCTCAGTGCATGCAGTGATGTGACGTAGGAGTCTCAATGAAGAAAGCAGATTTTAGTACGTTCCTATGATGCTAATTTAACAAATTCAATACTGAAACAAGGGCTTGGCAAGTTACTGGCATATTTTAAAATTGAACCAACACCAATCTCAAGATATAAAGTTCTGAATAATTTTTCTGAAACCTGACTAGTTTTCTGAGCCTTGTCATAGATATTCTGTATTTTTAACCTTATAACTTCCATGTTCTGGAACATATCTTCATATTCAGAGTCTGATCCCTCTTCTTTCAAGTCATCAGTCGTTCCTTCTACAAGTTCTTCTTTCACTTCTACTTTTTCATCACATTCCTCATCATTTGGCAACCTGTCAGGAGGCTGTTCGTACCAAGAAACATGTCACCTTCGAAGTTAGGTATTGCTGTCAGAATAAGATCACAAAAGTCAGTAACAGATAATGGTTAAAATAATAATTCTAGTTTAATGTTTTATATTAAAAACGTTTATTAAATGGGAATATTTCACCTTATGGATCAGTTCTTTTGTTTCAGCATTATGTATTCTAAGATGTCTATCAAGTGACGTCGATACGACCAGGCCTTGGTCTTTCATGCACAAAGCATCAGTTACAGACCCTGTGTGTCCTTTGTATGACATGTCTAGTTTACCTTTGCTTCTTAAATCGACAAGGTTTAGTATGCCACGGCCTGTTCCAACTAGCAAGTGTCTAAAAATTACAAAAAAAACCCATTATCATAGATAATATTTACATCATAAAATAAATAAAAAAACTGAAAGATTAAGGTCATTTCGTTGTCAAGCTCATCCAGTTTTGACGCTTAATAGATAGAATAACATGTAAATTTGACAATATAATTCATGATGCTGATGACATCCTTAGGGAATGTTCAGATATGGACAATGGATGGGAAAAATATCTCAAGATAAGCCCAGTCACAACAATTCAATCTATTTAGCAACCATTAGATGTTATAATTTAATTTAAGACATCGACTGAGGGTGCTTGATGGAATTTCAATATTAAATTTGGATTATTGAGGTTTTGTACACTTCCATGTTTGTCGTTTCGCCTTTCGGCATCTTCAGGCATTCGAGCAGCTTTTGCCTGATTCAAACCATTAGATGTTAATTGATGATTAGATGTACCATGATTAATTGTTACATACCGGTGCAGCTTTTGATATTAATTTCAAACCAGTATTCATGTCAACAGGATTATCAGCATGTTGGTATTTTTTAAAGACCGATTATGTGATTACTGAAAGCAAACATCTATTGTCTCTACAAATGGCAATAGATTTATGTATCAAATATGTTTAGTTGCATTGCGATGTCTGTCTTATGTTTCATGCAATTAACGGTCAACACTGTCTGTGAAATAGCTATACTTATTAATTTTGAAGCAGTAAATACTGTAATTCTTACCTATCTTTGTGTCCAAGTGTTATGCAGCTGTTCGCCTGACCAGGAGATTCTACTGAGCATACGGGTCTTCTCTGAGCTCTGGCATCATATAGTCTACAATCATAGTGCAAAATAAACAGAAAGCTTACCTTTTTATTTATAAAATTGTAAGAAAATTTTGTATTTGAGATTTTCAATTTCAAAGCAGTAGAGTGGAAAATGCTATTAAGCTTTTACCATACTCGGTTGGGCAGTCAAAGGTATGAATCTACATGGTTTTCTGTGATTCCTTTGCAAGAACCCCCTGCTGAATTCTGAAAATTAGCTAACTACTAGTCCTTATTAGCTTTTCTCATTAATATACTGCCGATTCTCATTAAACATCTTTTGTTGAAATGCTCTATATGGAGTTCACATGCTCTACATCGAGAGCAGACACGGTTTGCAAAATAAAATTTAGTTAGATTTAATAATAAGAATTAACAATTCTTCCATATATATCAGTTTATATGCGAATATATTACCTGACTACGCCGTATCGTGAGCACATAGCTATCACTTTACCGTCTCCATCAGGCAGGAAGCACAGATCTGATATCCAAATTGGAACTCGAAGTTGTAACCAATCATGAGGGACATTCTTGGCCTCGAAAACCGTCACACTCTTCTCCATATCCCACAGTTTCAAATCATGTTCTTTTCCTCCAGTGGCAATGAGTCCTGGATTGTAAATGCAATGTCTCATACGATCTAACGGTCCTCCAGTATTTATCATGGATTCTGTGTTGTCAGATGATTTCCAGAATTTTAACAATGCCTGCAAAAAATGAGCTCAAATGTTGTTTTGATGCGTTCTGTTAAGTAATTGAATTGTTCCCATGTCATTTACGTTGATAACAAAACTTTTACACTGATGTATCATGTTATCACAAGAAGCTATATGTGAATTACAGTAAAAAGTAATTTTTCAAACATCGAATGCAAAATTTGAAATTCTTTTCATTGTGTTAAAATGCCAGTTAGTAGATTCATGTAAATCAAAATGTAAATTTAGTATAGGATGCTGAATTACACCCTTTGAGAATATCAATATATGAATGAATCGGAAAAATTGCAGAAGATAATGTAACTATCGGTTTGTCTTATCGACTTGATTGCTTGCGTCCAGGGCAAATTATAAGGCATTCAAAGAGTTCACTGTGTTTAATGGAGACCTAGATCTCAAATTATAAAAGCTCTTCCATATCTAATTTTATTGTTTGCACACTACAGTGCAGCGCTCCGCAACCGGTGTGACGCAAAGGGCGTCCAAAATGAGAAAAATCGAGTACATTGAAATTATTAAAAAAATTGAAGGTATTCGGTTGCTAAGATCTCTGTTGATATTATTCTCATTTAAACAAATGTTGCATTATTTTAATATTTATTTGAATAATTGTGTTAGTGTTTGTACGGATAGTGCAACTGCAATGATGGGAGTAAAATGGGATTTGTCTCGTGTGTAAAACAAAAAAATCCTATCATACAAATTACACATTGTTGCATACACTGGGAAGCATGATGATGACTAATAATTTACCAGTGGAATTATTAGAAACAATAATCGAATATATCAAAATATAATACACATTATCGGATCAAAAGCCTTAAAATTGCATGCTTTTAAAATATCAATTTAAAATTGTTTCGCAAAGAAATACGTTGGCTGTCCTGAGGCAAAATGTTCAAAGATTATTTGATCTTCGCTATAAGGCTATTTATTTTTCACTTAATCAAAAAATGCCTGATAATCATCAACTTTTTCAAAATAGTACAGCGTCTCTAGATGTCTCGGGTTCAAGTCCCGTACGCACATATCTACTGAATGTCTTCTTCTAAACTGATTAACAATTTTTAATTCGTTTTTATGTACAATATTATTTACATAAAACCAAGTAATTAATGTATCTTACATAAATGATTTATAGATATTTTCACATATTTGAAAAACAAAACTGCGGAACTAAATGACAAGATTGTAAAAATATAGTTCATATTTTCCAAGAAATTATATTTATATGTAAAAAATTTGCCTGCGGCGCAATCTTCTGCGTCGTGATGATTTATGATTAAAAAAAATACGAGTAGGTAATTTAAAAAATAGCCTTAACTTACCACTATTGTAAATATAAAATCATCATTTTTAGAGAAAAAAATAAGGGGGGTAAATTCAAAGACTACCCCGGGCGCACAAGCCACTACCTCCTACCCATCTGATCTTAAAACGGGAAGTAGCGAGATCGATTTTCTAACTACTAGTACTAGTCCTATCCTTTTATCCCAAGTATCTTCAAAAAAATATTCATACAATCCTAGCCTATCCTCATTCTCTCCGAAAAAGGGGTTGAGTAACAGAGTAACAAACAGTTCCCAAATAAAATTTCTTTTCTGTTCCATATGTTCCACATCGGGAGTGAATACAGTGAATGAAATTAGCATATTTAGGCGTGTGGTGTGCCGCGAAATATTAATGAGTGCTTAGGTGTGGCGTGGGTGACAAAAGATGTGGATCACTGCTATAGTGCATGCAACTAGGTCTACAATATTTTTTCTTAGATATTTCAGACAATTTTTTTGATACAAATAAGGTTTACACGCTGCGGAATACACACAGTAAAGGTGTGAAGGGTAGCGGATGGTGGTTGGTGCAAAGTTGAGTACCCTAGGAAGATTAAATGTTCTATGTCATTATTATTGAGTCTAGTGTTTTTTCACGTATTTCGATTTGTAATAAATAAATTTATGCGTACCAGATTCTACCGCTCCTATAGTTAAATCTTCATGCACGGCTATACTATGCAAAAGTCCCTCTCCGAAATCAATCTCCTTTTTGTCAATGTACTCTTCTGTGAGTAGGCTATAATGTTGTAGGGTTCTATTTTGCCGACCAATAACAATTTCGGTCTGTTCATTATTGCTCCACGACGTGCAAGTGATTCCTTCACCCTTTTGAATTGAAGTCACATTGTGAAGTTGGCGGCTAGTATGTTTTTGTTTTTTCTTTGTGGATGGATTGTATTTTACGTCTGAAATACATAGATGAATTGAATCACTACGAATAAATGGCCTTAGGAAGAATAATTATTTAGAATATGTGAAATTTGAAGGATGGGGAATTGACATCATCTGCATATGAAAAATAACATTTAAATTTATTATTAGACCAGTGGAATTAAGATCAGAAAAACAAATTTAGAAAATATGAACAACTGCATTCTACAATTATCGATTGGGTGAAGTGATATAACCGATTGGAATAAAATAATCTCATTGAAGATAAAATGCATAAGTATGTATTATAGTTTAATGTAAGTTGCGTTTTTTTTCATACAGAATCTTTGTTTTCTATGATATAATCTACGTCAATCAATATAAATTTACAAAATATTCTTACGTTTAAATGTTCCGATCCTGGACCCGACAAATATGTCTAATTTTAAAGATTCGCAAACCATTTTGACAACACTTGAACACAACTGTCAATTTCAACGTGAGGAAAACATAACCTAATATTTACATTCACACATCGCCTAGCAATATTTGCTATGAAGTTAGTCATTTTGTATTTTTGACATTTGGAATATGGCGATCAACATGATTGTTTATAGCCAGTAAACTTTTTCATAGCAAACAATTCACACACATGCTTCTTTGATCTTTCTTTTTCCTTGAGTAGGTATAACTACTTACAAAAAACATATTTTCTCCAGTATGAAATCAGTAATAAAAATGTATTTCAGTAATAACATTATTTTTAATTTGAAATTACTGAAGCATTGTAACTTCGAGTGAAATAGTCACAATTTTAAAGAAATACATTAAATTCAGAAATGAGATAATATCATTTTTTTAAGTTTTTTAACATATCATGAGAAATATTCAAAAAATTATTTGCCAGCAATTATATGACAAGAAATTTTATCTTAAATTACGTTGCATAATTGAACGGACATCAATCAAAATCGAAACACATCAATCAGGAGTTCAATGGACCTATCGCCATATTAGTGATGGCGGACTATATTTATAGACCGACAGGGAGTTGTTTTCAACGCTAATTTGACGCGAGAACTCTTCAAAACAAACATTAAAATGGACGAAACCAAAGTGATATATTACATAGATGACGAGGAGACGCCATATCTAGTGAAAATACCAATACCGCCTGAGAAAGTGACATTGATCGATTTCAAAAATATACTCAACCGCCCCAACCACAAGTTCTTTTTTAAGTCTATGGATGATGACTTTGGGGTTGTTAAAGAGGAAATTATAGACGAGCACGCTCATCTGCCCTGCTTCAATGGTCGTGTTGTTTCATGGCTGGTCTCGGCCGATGGCTCGAACCCATCGGACGGCGCCTCGCAATGTACAGACTCCGTTCCAGGAGGAAAAAACAAAGCTGGCTCTCATTCCACTGGGCACCAGGGATTGCCGAGGGATGCTTTTACTGATACGGATAGCACAATGAGCTCCCGGCCTGGCCACAGGTAATGTCTATTTTTTTTATTTGTCAAACGTTTGCAAGCTCAAACGTCACTTGCGTAGTTGGGGAAAAAGAAGAAAAAAACACCATCACAATGTTTTATTCGCAGTATCTCCGATCGTCGTAATATATCTGTCGTACATTGTGCCGATGATTTTTTTGATCTGAACTATGCAAAATAAATAATATTATACACCCTTCCCTTAGTAAATTACGTTTAAAAAGATAGGTAATTTACTTTCATTTGGCGTAATTTATCGATATTATAAATTTATTATGATTCATATTCTGGACCCTCCAATTACTAATCTTTCAGAAATGTATACCTACTTAGGTATTTAATCGAAATTTCCATTGTTTATCATTCCATAATTAAACCTTTTTCCAATATATAATGAGTTAGAAATTAATATTTACTTGCCACTGAATTCTTTTTTTGAAACTGAGTTCTTTCCTTATTTGAAATTTTCATTCTGTTCTACAGTAAGTTATACAGTTAAATTCTCCTTATATAGACAATGTAAATCAATGTTCTATTCATTTAAAAATGTCTTTTATTGTATTATTATTAGTTATTATGTCATGATTGCATATATTGTGGATTTAATTATTTGTACATCCAAATCAGTTGACATGCTTGCATATATTTTCAATCTGGAATAATAATATCGGCTGACCATGAATATAATTGAGTCAAAAGATTCATTAAGAATAAAACAACATCATTTGAAATATATTCATCAAGACATAATTGTATGTTTATTATCAGACGCAGAGATGAAATTTCATCCAGTGTTTTTTTGTTAATATTGTTGAAAATTGTAGTTTCTGTATTGTCTTTGGTAAAAATGCAGTATACCTTAGACAATTATCAAGTATAAAGACGTTTAAAGAATATCCCTGAATAGTATTTTTTCACAGGGAAAATAAAAAATGAAAATCAACTTTATATGATATTCTCCATACCAAATACAGCAATTGACAATTATAGTTAGGTTGTTTAATTTCTAATTCTATTAGGTAAAACTAAAAGTAGTGTCTTATAATATAATAATAAATATGTTAAGTGCTCTGTTTTGTGTTACAGTCGAATTTTGTCTTCCGACTTGTGAATATTTGCTTGTTGGTTTTCACGAAGTGCTCACCTGTAACTCATGGTGGCATAATAAATCAGTGTTTCTCAACCCTCCATTTAAAAATGGCAGAGGATTTTCCGTCGGAATAATATTTTACAGCATGTATCTTGCATGAATTTATTCAAAACCTGAACGATACAATTGTGACAGAAAAAATTAATGAAATCTGTGGAAATGTGATAGGTCTTCGCAAGTGCCATCGCTGGTTCAAAAAATTTTGTGACAAATTTCGACCTACACGATGTTAAACGTTTAGGAAAATCACAAAAATTGACTTGGAAGGTTTGGCTATGAAATTGAAAACAATCCAAAATTGACAATTCAAGAATTAGCAGATAAGCTTAAAGCTTTATATTCAGGTTTAAGATACCAATTTAAAAAGATGAGAAAATGTGGCGAGAAGGAATTTGATTGCTGTAATGACTTGAGCTATGAGAACAATGCAGCGTTTGTGCCCATATCAAATGAGGTCATAAATTTTCCAACTAAAGAGCTGTTTCTCGATACGTTTGTGACAAGTGGCGAAAGATGGGTTCTTTATGTCATCATAGAGTGAAAAAACAATGGTTCAAGTGGCAGCGTTGACTGTGAAACCTGAAATGCATGCAAAACATGTGATGCTTGAGTATACGGTGGGGTTCTAAGGGTCCCATTCAGTATAAGATTTTGGAACCTGGCAGAACAATAACTACCAAACTATTACATACAGCTGGAGCAATTAAAAGTGGCGTTGAATGAAAAAAAAACTGAGTAATCCGTATAAATGGTATCATCCTGCCGACTGTATGAAAAAACATTACTTTTAGATTTACCTAATATTATTTAATACGTATGTTACTTTGGATAGCGTTAGATTGTTAAATGTTCCTTTTGCCAACTGAGTGACTGCTTGCTTGTGGATTGATGTATGATAGTGGATATATTTTGTTCCGTTCTATGTAATTATTTACAAATACCTCCAATGATTCATAACATACCACAATACCAAATACCAACCACAATAATACCTCGACACCCTACTATTTATGTAAATATGTAATATTATATATATATATATCCCACAGTGCACAGGGTGTATTTAAAAATTTGTCAGAAATGTCTGAGGAGATTCCTCATGTCTTTGGGGCCTGGAATTTATTGTGAATCAAAACTGATCCGCAGATCATCAGTTAGAAAAAAATGTTATAAACCCTATCGTAGCTCCAAAGATTTGTTTATCTTCCTGTTTCGGTAGTTATAAAGTGCCATTAATTCTTCCGCCGCGACACGCATGTAAACATGTGCAGAATCTATACGAATCATAATATTCCTGTATGGTTAAACCACTTATTATAATTCCCATAGTATACAAAAAAATGTTTTTATATCCCCAAAATACTAAATTTTAACTATTCTCCACAGATCATCATGTGACAAATACAAATACCGTGGTCTACGGATAAACGGCCACTCAAAGTACAGCGGTGGAGGCAACAACAGAGCGATGGAATACGAGACTGCATCCGTGCTCAGCTCCGATTTGGACTCGACCAGTCTGTTCGACAGTCAGTCAGAGATCACAACATCCACCGGAAGACATACCAATGCCTCAGTTGATAGAGCGTTGACTGAATGCAGTAGTGTTTCACATCTCCAAGTCTCCAATAGGTCAGCAAATCAACAATTCTGTAATTTAAGACATCGTTGGTGACAAAATACATGGAAGTGTACAAAATCTCAATAATTCAAATTTAACAATTCTGTATTGCTTTCTCACATACACCAATTTACGAACTTGATGATTACAATCTTTCAATAAAGCGTTTTCGTGTATTCACATTGAATTCAAATCTGTCATTGACTGCATCACATTGACGGTGTTTTGGCCAATTGATGTAACCCTCAAAATTGAAATTTTTCAGGAAAGAGTAGAAACTGTTTTTATCGAAACCATTTTATCGTGAGTTGCGTTATGAATCTTTGAAATGCACTCCTGTAAATTCTCATGTTTGCAGATACGGGATTATACGTAGGGAGTGTCGATAAAATAGTGGCTCACATCAAGTGGCCGGGTCAGAATTTTTAAACCTAAAACCGATGTAAAATGATGTTTCCCTTCCAAAAAGTGTCAATTTATTTTCCTAATGTAAATCATTTGGCCGATACCTCCTTTGTCATCTTTAAAATGAGATCCAATCATTAACTCATTTTCGTATTTTTTGAAGGTCGATATTATGAGGCATCTAAAAGCAAAAACTAAGTCCACATTTTGTGAAAATCAATCAAAAAATACGTACATATACCATAAGTCATTTCAGACAATTTTTAATGATATATAACTTACAGAACCCGACAAATGCATAGAAAAAAAAATGTTTAAACTTTAAATACATGTAGAATCCGATTTAATGCATTCATCGATTAATTATTGAAGCTTGCATTTTTGCATAGATTTAATCACAAAAATCAAGGAGTGCAAAAATTTCAATCATTCAGCTCACATGTCGTGTTCTTCTTTGTTGACAATTTCTGTTTCATTAAAAACTAGCCCTTGCTCCTTCCACAAATTCAAACATATCATATACCAACGATTTAAAAAATATTTCTCTGGAAAAATAATACTAGATGAAACTTTGAGCTTATTTCATTGGTTAGAGATTTACATATAAATAAAAAAATAATCGTATTTTTATTATACTCAATTTACAATTGTTCCATTAAACAAATAAATTTCTGGGTGGTTTATCTCTTTTTTTAAATGAATATACATAATATGTGAATGATTTACTGTCCGAGTATTGTTGAAGTAATAACATAGATTCAAAATCCAGATGATGGTGACTGTATTAAAACGCGTTAATTTATGGATGTCATGATAAATTTGAATGATAATTTGACTTCTATCTGATTAACAAGAATTATTTATGAAGAATCAATTTACTATGACTTATTATATATTAGGCAGTTATAGTGGCAAATTTTTATTGTAATATAATAATATGTATAATTCAATATACATTGATGTACAACAAAAATAAAAACAGTGAATATTATTGCTCGAGATTATTCAAATTAAAACTGTGTAATTTGGATGCTCAAGTTTACAAATACTCATTACAGAAAACGACCTCAGCGGCGTCGGAAGCTCCGGCCCCAGGTGATGTCCAGAACCAGTTCCTACAGCAGTATTTCAGACTCGACGATGTCGCTCAACATCATTACTGTGTCGCTAAACATGGACACAGTCAACTTTTTAGGCATTTCGATTGTGGGACAATCTAATAAAGGCGGAGACGGTGGGATTTACGTTGGCAGTATCATGAAAGGCGGAGCAGTGGCGCTTGACGGAAGAATAGAACCCGGCGATATGATTCTGCAGGTGAAAGATTTGATATTAGCGATGACATCGTTAGATTTACTAATTTGTTAACATCGACTCTAGCATGGTCTTGTATCTTGTGAAAATATAATAGTATTGTTACTCTCAGGTAGCTGCGGAACTCCCGCTTAGTCTGTGGATCAAATATAAATCTTTTCAATTTAACACGGTGTATTTGAGATTGCCTTTCATATTTAACAACATTGAAGTCACCAATTTTTTCAACGCTGCTTTTCACTATCATTGAAATGTGATATAAACTCATACCTTCGATAATGAGCATAATTTGTTCCAGAAACGTTCTTTGTAAAAAAATCACTTGTACATCCTAGCATATTTCCCCATAAGAAATAATGAAACTAAATTTCACAATCCAAAAATGATTAACACAATATATTTAATTTTTTTATAAAGAATCAAAATTGTTAATTTGATTAAATTGCTGATTTGATTTATGCCAAAGAGAGAAAATATGGAGGCAGAGGGTTATTGTTTAGGATGATTTTGGAATGCTATCCCTTCACTGGAATCTTCTTTTTTTTTCCAACAATTCATCGGCTCAGTTGTGATCATGTCGGGTCCGTGGTGCAGTGGTCAACGTCATTGGCTACGGTTACGGATGTAGACGTCTCAGGTTCAAGTACCGTTACCGACAGTTTCATAAATTGATTTTTCAATCGATTTATGGAATTAATTTTGTGGGCATGGATGTTTGTGATGTCTAAAATTCCCTCCCACCCATCCGATCCTAAAAACGTGTCGCAGAGAGAGCGTTTTGTTTTTTGAATTGAATCAAAACCATTTTTCAATACATTCCTACTGTTGATGATATTCCATTTGAAATTCATATGCTCCAAAAATAATAGTTTTGACAAAAATAGTTTTTAAACTTAACTCTCAGAGATGTATATTAGTTAGCAACATAAGTGATATAAATTTTTTCAGGTCAATGATGTGAATTTTGAAAACATGAGCAACGATGAGGCGGTTCGAGTCTTGAGAGAAGTAGTTCAGAAACCGGGGCCTATCAAACTCGTCGTGGCAAAATGTTGGGACCCCAATCCTAAAGGTTATTTCACGATACCCCGCACAGAACCAGTCAGACCGATCGATCCCGGTGAGATACCAAAATTACTTTTATTACAGAATTGATTTGCAACCTGTCAATAGTTTCCTGGATGCCTCTAACGGTATCGAATATGAAAGCACCATCGGCGTATTCAAGGTCGCGCAGCTCTGCCTCGGTCAGGCGGAATTTACCTCCAAATAAATGGTATTACCAATGTGATGCATAACCTGACCAGCATGGGGTGGAATAAATCACTCGGAAGGTCGATAAAATTGAGTGCTTTCTATTGCATAATATTTAATTAAGGCTAAAACTGTTTTAACTAACTTAGTCAACATGACACCAACTCGATTGTTAAACATATATTACATGTCTTAACATTCATGTGTTTGTTCCATACGCCTGCTTTGGAATAACTTTATACTACGATATTTAGAGTCGCTATATATAATTATTGTGAATATGGTGAAATTTTTTCTACACATTTATGATTCAACCATTATTTTCCTATTCAGTATTTGTGATTTCAAGAACCCTGTTTAATCTCTATAATATTTTCAAAATAAATTGTTTTAACCTTTTGGGAGCAATGCAAAGCTATAATCAATCGATAAGTGTGCAGTTAGTTATAAATGGTTACTTATGTTTTCCAAAATTTGTTTGTTCTCGTAGGTGCTTGGGTGGCGCACACGGCTGCACTCCGAGACTCCGTTTTCCCTCCCCCTCCGCCCTCAGTCCTTGCCCCCTCTTCCGTCTCCATGATGGCTCCCTCCGGCACAATGATTGATCAGCCTCCGCAGCTCAACATCAACATGGACATAGCACTCATCGTAAGAGCCATGTTACGGCAAGACTCTGGTAAGCATGATTGGTGCTTTTATCAGGAGCATCAGTGGGTTGATTTAAGTAATGTGGTCTGACATAAAAATAGCGTTTTCATTAGTTTCTATAAAATTCCTGTTAACATCTAAGTTCATCAGATAGATATTCTAGATCAGTGGTCGCCAACCTTTCGGACCTCATTGACCATTAAACTCATAATTTTGAATCCTACGGACCACTAACATGTTTTTTTTCTCATCATATAAAATAGTGATATTTACTCTTGTTTAATTATGTTGAACCTAACTGTCTGGACACTTTTAAGTCGTCAATTCAAAATTATTCCTGTATTTTATTGAGGTTGAGGATTCGGAAGAGGCTAAAAATTATGCTAACCCACTATATGTTAATCTTTTATAGTATTACAGCAAATATATAACCTCAAAACATTCTACCTAGATGTATGCATTATAATCGAGGTTATTTATTTAAACAGGTCTTGAAATTCGTGACCGTATGTGGCTGAAAATCACAATCCCAAATGCTTTCATCGGAGCTGATGTGGTGGAGTGGGTCCTCGCCAGAGTTGCCGGTCTCACCGACAGAAGGGATGCTAGAAAATATGCTTCGCACATGCTCAAGGTTAGTTTGAATAAGTCGAATGCTGACACCCGATTTATTTTTGTATTTCAATATTTGCAATATTTTTTGCTCAATTTGATTCATAGCAAGAGTGTCTACATCTTATCATGTTGTTGACCTTTTTGGTCTAGTGGTAAAAGTCCAACAGCTAGACCTCAGATATCTACAATGAATACTAATTTAGACTGAGATAGGGCTAGCCATTTCAGGGCTTCATTATTTCGAGTGGTCAATTTCGGCTTATTTTTCAGGCTGGTTTCATCAGACACACGGTGAACAAAATAACATTTTCAGAGCAATGCTATTACGTGGCGGGTGACGGTCTCTGTTCAGGACTTGCCGGCCTCCGGCTCGGAGCCAGGAGTCCTTCTGCCGACAGCGACACGGTAGCTCCCCTTCCTAACCCGAGGTAATTTCGTCTCTTATAATGTTTTCGTTATACAGTTATCTACATGTTAACTCCATTTAAGTTTGCGTTTTGACCCTATCCCTGCCCGCGGCCAAACTCAATTTACCCTTTCACTCAAAATTACAAGAATTAATGGGGCGGTGAAAACATCAAAATAGAATACAATATTATTCTTTTATATGCTGAACATCTGGTGTTGTGTATTCAGGATGGGCAGCGAAAAGGTTATTATGATTGTTTCACCATCTTTGTATCTGATTAAATATTGCAGAAATCGTTTAATATGAAACCAGAGGAATGGAAATATTAATCTAATCTATCTAAAAAACAAAAATAACTCACCAACGTTTGCAATGTCCTTTTTTTCAAAATAGTATAATAATAAATTTTGAATGTATAAACAAGTGACATTGTAATACTACACAAGGAAGATATTTTGCAAAATTGACTATTAAATTAATATACTGTGATGTCATCAGAAAAATAATTTGGGTGGCATTCTTGCCCATCCATTTTGCATTTGGCGAAGTGGACACATCCGGTATATATTTCAAAATAAATGTTTATTATCTAAAAAGTAATCAAATAGTAAAAAATACTTCACAACGTAATATGTGCATTGTATCTTCAGCTTAATGGGTCCACCGAGTTACATGCCGTACAGCGGTTCATACAATCCTCACGGATACCAGCCGATGCCCTTCAAATATACCGCATGTCCTGCCAGTGAACACACAACTATTTACGGGTGAGTTATATATTTACAAGGTCTTCAATCATCCACTATTAATCATTCCGAGATATCATTTGTACAAGTAGAAAAAAAGAATTCAACGGAATAAATTTTGAAACATTATTAAACGCATCAAAAAACTTAGATATTCACCAGCATAATTCACTGATGTATATCTACTTCACTCTATGAGAACATTAGAAATAATGAATGATTTGATACCACAATTGGTAAATATTTTGATTATTTTTCGAACAGATATAACCGAGAAGAAAGTGTCCTGTCAGGAAGCGGAGGATCAAGTGGATCAGATCACCTTACAGCCAAAGAACATATTGGTAAGATAACTTAATCGTAGCATTGTGTATATCATCCGACATTTATTTTTTAATGTTTAAGTTCGTAGACAGTCTCTCCAGAACGCATTGTTTTTAGCTAGGTTTCCCAAGCCAAAAATTTTTACAGAACACTTGGCTCATTTTTAGGGTAGGTAAATAATACATAAATAAAATTTAAAAATAAAATGAGAAAAAACAATAATTAATTTTAATTATCAAGTAAATGAAGTTCTTAATAACTGATGATTTTAGATCCTTAACACGTTGGCTGCTGACGGAATCATTTTGTATTGTAAATTGTTATAGTATTGAAGTGTAAACTGCAAATCTTCTTGTGAGAGACAGTATTAGAAAGTTGAATAATTATATCTGGTGTGTCATCGAGCCTGTTCCTGGAGTTGCAGCATTATAAGAAAATTATGCCTTGAATAAATATGTTGTAGTGGTCTTTAACCTATTACCCGCTCCATAAATTATAATGAAAATTGTCAGAATTTTGACAGATGTGTTAATCAAGTTTAATATTTTTTCGAGTAACCAAAAGATCAATGTATATGATGCCATAATATCTTGTAAATAATAAAATACACAGCAATACCTGCGGTTCTAGCTATATTCTCAAATAAGCATTCTTAAAACAGCTGCAATATGAGGCTTGAATCTATGTGCAGTATTCATGGCTTGTATAGAGGTCATCCACTGGAAAAAGGTTGATGTAGATCTCTTGACAATTTTCTCTAATACACGGTAAGTATCATAAATTATTTTTCTCTCTAGGTAATCAAGACGTGAAGTCGAATTCCAGTGGTTCCCAAGGAGAAGCCGGCCAGCCCCCGCTTCCGCCGATGATGGCAGCCGCGACCGCCGGTAACAACGGTAACAACAACGGTACCGGTTCCAGCTCTGGCGGGAGAAGAAGTCGAAGCTCCGGCTCTGACAGAGCCACCGCCCCCGATCATTCTAGGCCCGTCATATTCCTTTGAATGCATCGCTGTCAATTTAAGACTTTTTTCATAATCGCATATTTGTTCCGCGTAATGGAATATGTAATTCCTTTAGGGTTGATAGCTTTTAGTCTCGCCCGACAAACTGATGACGATCTGATCTGACAAAGACTATTTTTGTTAGCGGCAATGTTTAGCATTTGGTTTTTTTTTTGATAGAATACTTAATATTCAAAATAATCAAATATGGTCACATGGAATATAAAAGCATTATAGTCTTAAGTACATTGCCAATCTTTATCAATTATAACAATCAAAACATAGACATGAATTCATTGCAGTTCTGTTCCGTTGTCAGGTTCAATGTGTTAATATTTCCTTCTGAAGATGGCATTTTTTTTATCAAAGTAATGTTTTTGAAGCATCCGTCACATTGTGAGTCTTTTTAGATGAATAAATGAACACTGCAACTGAACTTACTCACTGCAAACAAAAAAGCCAATGAAATTATGGATCCGCTTGTTATCCTGGTTTTAATACTTTCATCCCAGTGGATATCATGTGATGGCCAAACGGATCGAGTCCGTGCTGCGTTAAATATTACTAAATGCCTGCCACTTCATCCCTTGCAAAAGTAGTTATTTGATGATAAAATCCTGACGAGCAATTGACATTACATTAGTTGGCAAATTTTGAACAAAATATTAAAATAATGCCGGGTCAAAGTGTCGGGTTGTTTATAAACGTATACGTGAGATTATTTAATAATTGATATTTTGAAGAGTTATAATATAAAAAAAAAAATAGGCAGCCCCCACAGTAAGGGTGTTGTCGAAATCTTTTCTCTTCGATGATAATGCTTTAAAACAATTTTACAGTTTGTTTTCGAGTTTCGGTTTGCTTGGTAAAATTCTGTTGTTGCAGTGACATAATTAATTCTTTTTCATTATTATTGTTCTGACTCGCTCCGGTAACAGTGCAAATCAAGTTTTTTATGTGTGTCACAGTACATGTTATTTATTTCAATTTTTTAAGCATTTATTTTATACAATGAATAAGTTGTATCCCAATAAAAAGATTGATTGTGTATTGTTATCATGGTTTGTATAAAACATGCAAAAATACGACAAATGATTAATAATTTACTTCGGTCAGGAAAGTGACAATCTAACCCTTAATATGCAATGAATTGATACATAAAATAATTATGATACGTTGACCTCCTCTTTTCCATAACAGGACTCGATAGGATCGAACCAATTCTTGTATGGGTCCCTCATTATTCACCAATCTCGTTACATATTGTATTCTTACGAGTTCCAACCGCTGTCAGTTAACTGTGAATATTTAATTTGGATGTATACAACGTTATTTTTGACATGTAAACTAATTCAATTTTGCAGGAATGTCTAATTGTCTAAAAGCATTGTCATTAAACTAATCGTCAAAAGTTCGAATAATTGTCTCTCTTTGTACTATAAGCTAAATATACGAATTAATGTTTAAGTTATATGAAATTTATATAAATGAATTATTAAATTATATTTAAATTTGTATATATACATCTATGTTACTAATGCTTTTTTTAATAGAGCTACTTATGTGCTATGTGTCATGTTTTTAATATTTTTGGCAGAGTTACATTGTTAATAAAGAATCAAATCGATTATGTTATTATTGTTGTTGAATAATTTGCATTTCCGTTAATAGAAATTCAAGGATATCCAAGTAGACTAATAAACCAATTAAAAAGGAACTGATGAATGCTAATTTGAATGTCAATTTGTTTTAATTGTCTGATTAATTTGCAGGTAGAGAATCTTGTATGCCACTGTTAAAGAATTATTTTATAATTACCTGGAATGGTCATCATTAAATCTTAATTTTCATTTTGCAAATGTTGTAAAAAACGATGATTGTCAAGTTCTCTCCTGTAAAGTTTTCTCAAACCGAATTTGGATAGTTCTGCATTCAAATAATAAATATACACACTGTAATATTTTTACATGCCTTTCAGTAAATAATTTATATATGCAGTAAGATTCTATCCTAATCCTCGAAGGCGTTTAGCGCAGTCGGAAAATGGCGGTTTCTTTATGTATTTGATTATATAATGTGGTATGATTAGCTTGTGTGATATAAAGGGCGTAATTAACGTATCTGGGTTGATTAAATTTCAATGATCTTTCTCCTTCCTGCTGAGAACAGATTATAATTCTATATTATATTAGCCGTCACGATATTATATTGCAATTGTTTTAATATCATAATGAAAATTAAGCAAGCTCTTTTATTTAACAGGTATACCTTTTTGTGAATTGAATTAAATAGGCACGTATTTTTGAAAATCAACTATCCTAAAAATGTTTATATTAATAATGTATTTTACTTAATTTATTCAATCTAGCGGTGACTAAACAAATCTAGATCGCTTTTTTGCTCAATTGAAGTCTGGGGTGGTGGGATAACAATTTTCAGAACAGGCACAATATTATAATTACAATTAAAATAATCTTATCGCTCTCCGCAGACAGAAAAATTGTGTTGTCTATTCTCCAACCCATCATTTGTAACAGGAACTGGTTTATTAAAAAAATTAATTCCTCTTAAACTCAAATTTTAGGTCAGCCGTACAGGTGTGGTTGGTCTTTGGATCGATATCGAAAATTCTGTGGAATTTGATCAATAAATGCAGAATAACAATAAAAAAATACAATCAAAATATCATTCACGTTTACAAATATTTAGAAGGTTACATTAAGAAACGATAGATTGACATTTCACTGTTCTTATACAAGCAATTCTCTTTCTAGTAATGTTCAAAATTGATGAAATATTTGAAGTAATTTTGTTTGTTGCAGAATATGAGATCAATTTTTGTAATGCTTTCACTATCTTCATCCATTTGTTCAATTAGGTTGTAGTGTTATGCGAAGAGCTGTTTTAATATTTATAAATAGTGTGCCGACAAAATACGTAATTTAAAGTTGTACTTTGACAACAATTTACAATGAAATATTTTTATTAAACCTGTTTAAACCTCTGCAATTATTTTCTAAATATAAATCAGTGTAATAAATACACTGATGCAATTAAATTAATGCACCGGTGCGAGCAAACTTAAACTCCATCTCTCGATAAGACACACACGTGTTGTATGTTGAATCATACTTATGGAGTTACTATCAGAAGAGTGGGCCCGTAGCTTATTTTTGCTCTGTGAAGTCACGCGTGTTATAATTTTTTTGGAAATGTGTGAATCCAGTTCAACTCAATAAGATAGTAACTCAACGATTGTAATTTTCTACCACTTCCAAGTTCACTTTTAGTCAATTTTTCTGTGATCATATCTGTTTAAATTAAACCAAACATTACACTGCTAAAGAAAATGAAGTGGATGTATTTACTAATTCATTGCTGACTTAGAAATATTCAGTATATTTTTCAGTAATACCTTAAAATTATTGTTTCGTTGAATTACAATATTACCTTATATCAACATGCAAATCAGTCAATGTTGGGCGAACAGTCGTTAAATAATTGTATCATGAAGTATTGTAATACTAAAATATTGGTATTTTGCATTTTCGGTCTTGAAAAACATCTGAAATACCGGGATCACATATATACATAAAAGTTTCTTGTATTGACTATTTATTCATGATAAACTAGTACCAAACTTGGCGAAACTAAATATAACTCCTTCGTTTGCTCTAGCAGCGTAATGTTCACTTGAGTACATAGCAAATCTAGAAAGGCTTCACCTCCGATTATCATAGTGAGCTAATCCTATTTCAAAATGTTATTGAATGATTGATATCTCGCTTTAATGTCAACGGAATCTGGTGATTGATTTTGTGTTAAATTTAACAATATTATTTATCTTAAACAATACTATGTGTACAGGGAATAGATTAAGAATTTGAATATATAGATTTAAATGTACTGCAATAGTTTTACTGGTTTTTAATAATATTTATATCTGGAAAGATCAAACATTCATTCTGTTAAGTTCTTCCATAGATGACATCACACTTTAAGGGGAGAGGCTTATATAATGTGATTTTGTAGAAAATGCTTCGTCATAAACCTGCATATAAAATATTTTGTTAGTACTGAGGTTTAAAAATACTTTCTAATTTAACAGCGTGAAAGATTATATGATGAAGAGTGACAATGGAGGAGGGGAGTTTCGATAAATACCCAAATTTGTGTGATGTCATTTATGGAGATTCACTCCTGAATATGAAATGAAGAATAATAACTTTTTTAAATACTACTTGTCTATGTTACAAAAAAGTGATAAGCCCTTTTCGTTGAGGGAAGCAAGCAGAATCTCTTTAACCATGTCCGCTCCATATTTGGATCATCATTTCTTTTTTCTATGAGACGCTGACATTGCTTGGAAAGTATCCTCATAGTCTATAATTAAATTACATATACTCTTGATTGCATGGGTGCAATTCGTTGGCTTGTGAAATAACTCCATTTTTTAAATGGTCCAATGCATTTTTACCCAAATTCATCTTATAAAACATTTGGGTAATAGTGTATAATACAGTGAGAGTTCAGTCAAATTCTGAAAATAAATTGACGATACTAGTTGCTTTACTTGGAATTACACAATCTTGGTTCAAAGTCAAAACTGTAATACTCATTCTCACATAAGGCAAGTTTTTTCTAGAATGAAAATAGCTATGAGAATAATTCGTACTGATATTCGAAAATGGCTACTAGATTACCATTTGTAGTTTTTTTTTCAATGGATAATTATTTCAATCTGTTATAGGAAAAAAATAAAAATTATTGCTTTGACCTGTGAAATGAAGCTTAAAAAATATGTATTTAATTTACGAGTAAGTCCCCGTGAGCGTTTTTTCTGAATTTGCTTACATCCACGCGGAATATGTCCATATCCAAAACAATACAGTTGAACAATGTTATAGCTATTTTCAGTGCATTCAGCTTTAGTACGATGGTTCCACACCAAAGGAAAAACAATACATATTTTCTAAGATAATCATCAGGGAATGGCAGAATTCTCATTTTGATTACTTATAAGCCAAAAGCAATGTGTGAACTTTAAAACTATAATACACAATAAAGAAGAAGAAAACACTCAATCTTAGAAATATATTTTGAACAAAATAAAAATTTACAGTTCGCATCATGTCTTTTTTCGATTATTCATGCCCCATCCACCCAATCATTTGATTAGACTGGATATTCAGGAGTATACTGTACTTCAGTCAGTTTGTAAATTCAATGAAACGTCTTGTAGAGTAACAAAATAAATGGTATTTAAAAATTAACAATTTTATAGTCATTGTTTCTTTTCTAAATGTGTTTGTTTTTGAAAATTATGTACGCATGGTTAGACACTTATTCAACTGTGCTGTCAACTGACTCGAAACTAAAAATTTAATATGTCATTTAGCTTCTGCAGTTGGCAACGCTGCGTGTAATAAGCATACGCCATAAAATTAAATAGTCTTATATTGTAACATCGTCTATATATTATTATGCGTAACTGTAGGGATATCTATTATCGCTTTGTATATTCATTTGTATTAGAATATATAGGGAAAACTCAATTTATATAAAATTAATAAATATGATTGATATGCGAGAATTTGACAAATTGTTAACACAGTTTGAAATTATTATGTATTTTTTTATACCATCAAATTATTGACACCAATGAAAAAAGAAATATTTTTTCTTAGTGAGTATTTTGACAATTGATGATTACATGTTTGTGCTCATAGGATAAACTCTAGCATATCGATTTAATAAATCTGGAAGAATGTCAGATAAAGTTCCATGCATAATATTACTTCAGTGAGTCATGAAAAATGCTAATATCAAAGTATGAAATAAGCTGCTATCATTTTTTCAGAAAAAAGAGTAATAATTTTCACACTTTACATTTGATTTAATGTACACCGTTCCTCCTGTGGTTCATAAACCCCATAACTGGACGCCGGCTATGAAGTATTCTCTGACATACTTTTTATTTCTTATCGAAATCTAACCTGTACCTTTTCGACTTTTCGTTTTTTAATTGAATAATATAGAAAGCCATTAGATATCATTCATTTTCAAACAAATATCAATAATTATGTAGTATTAGTGAAATTATCTTCGGCAGATATGATGAAAGCTTCCACGTAATGTATTATAATAATATTGTTGCCGTAATATCTTCGCCAAATAAATATGATCATATCTTTCATCAAATTTGTACGACATGCAACTATGATTGTGTAATATTGCTCCTTAATAATGTCTGGCAGTATGGTGTTAAAAGTATTTACATAAAATACTCAATAATTATACTTATTTATATGGAATTAAAGTGTTTAGTCAGTATCAGACCACGGGTTCTGATAGCTGTCAAAGAATAATTCAAATTCATCAAACTTTCAAATATCTAAAAACCTGTATAGATTTTGACAAAACTGACCTAAGAATTATTTTCAGAATTATTTTCATTCTATTTATAGAATCGGTACTAAAAAATAATTCGTAATTTTCTCATAAAAATATTAAAATTCTGCATTTTGTGTTACTTACATCGCCCCCTTAGTAAAGTACAGTTTCGAATTGAACTGAATTTGAAGTTTTCATAAATTTGCTGTAATTAAAAAAGAAATCTGGATGCATAAATAATTGTAAGCTTTTATGGGAAAACACTATCTCGTAACAACTGTATTATTGGTTTTATATACTTTTTACTATTGATTTCCCCCGTTTTTTAAAATTTGATCAAATGTGACGCATTATTTGAGCTCAAGATATGAACATCTACGTGTATAAAAATGAATGTTTGTTTGTTTGTTTATCCGATATGCGTTGTTGTCTGCACATCCGTGGAGGTTTCTGAAAAAAAAATCTAAAAAAAGAATCAAATACGTACAAATAGCGACATCTGGGAAAAACCTGATTTATTCGTGTACGCACCAGACGGAAGACACAAAATATAGAATTATAACACAAACACTTTCTTTGAGTTGAATTGCAACGCATAAATAGAGTAAGTTCCAATCCAACTATACACAACTCAAAAACAGCTATTTTACTGAGGGGGCAAATTTTACATTATGCTGCCATGCTAATTACAAAATGAATTATCTCATTTTTGCATTCCAAAATACTAGCACTTACGTATTTATAATAAAAGTAACTAATAATGATGTAACAGGAGTACTTGAGGAATTAAAAATATTATGCAATCTGAATCCAAAAATACAAAATATATTACTCAGGGGTGTCTGTTCTCTAACTATTTTTAAAATGTTGATTCTCCCTTTGTGGTTAGTATAACAGTACATAAGGGCTCGAATTTGTCAAATAAAAATAAAAGCAATATTACTTTTTCATCTCTTATTTTAGATTTGTCTTTGTTAGAAGTTTAAGAACAAACTGTTATGTTCCTTGTATCTTATCGGTACCAGTGTCTTTTTTTGTTTTTGATTTTATGCCAAGTCTTGTTTTATACTTATGAGAAGTATGCCCGTTTATAAAAATCATATTTGTGTCATCCCTTACTGGTCGGTTGTGTTTCAACGGTGTTCCCATATTTATATTTTTGTAAATAATTTTATAATATAGAAGAAAAAAAATGTCCCGCCTACCTATCTGAATAATAACTATGTATGTTATATTATATTTAAGCATGTATTTTTTATTATTTTTACGCTGTCTACACCGATTCAAAATAATGTATGTTAGCAGACTAGATTTTGTTTATTTATTTAATAAATATACAAGGATGAATCAATCCCAAACGTATGTTGGTTTTATTTTACTCGATGACTGGGTGAGTTGCATTACAGTGATCTCCAAATTCAAGAAGTATGGAAGGCTAATCAATCAATCTATGAAAACCGTCCGCATCGGGAATTGAACCCGATACATCCGTAACTGTAGCCAGCGACGCTACCAACTGCGCCACTGACGCCGAATATTAGGGGCCATCCTTAAATGATTTCCTATGATTTTTGACTCCGCTGTGTAAACCAGTGCTTCCCAAATTTTTTCATGCCACGGCCCCCTAGATCTGAAAAAATAATCCGTGGACCCCTGAAAAAAATCATATTTTATTCGTCAAAATTTTTATATGACATTAATTGTCACTTTAAATACATGTTTATATTTTATCACAAAAAATAGTAACTTCCTTATAAACAATTTTTAAAAATCAAATAAGAAAAAATGTACAATTAAAAAACAATTAATGAGATGGATGAGGTTGCATGTTTTTAGACAACAAATCAATATCTGGTTCAATGTCAGAAATGCTAACTCGCAAGGATTCTTCCAAAGTCTCCGTGGAAAGGCATGATCTGTGCTTATTTTTTTTATAAAAGTAGTGACGAAAATGCTGTTTCAGATAGGTATGTAAATAGTCACAAAAGGAAGTAGGATTACAAAGGCTTCTTTTGCAATAGACGGATATTCTTGCTGTCTTTTTCATTAAATTCCACTTCAAGAAAATTATCTGAAAAGTTTTAATTTAAGACATCGACTGAGGGTGCTTGATGGAATTTCAATATCGTGCGCTCGAATGCCTGAAGATGCCGAAAGGCGAAACCCGGGTCGTTAGTGACAAAATACACGGAAATGTACAAAGTCTCAATAATTCAAATTTGATATCTGATATGTAATGGGATCATATATTAAGGAGGCAAATGGCGTTCTTATCCAGTTGTACTTTTGATCCTCATTCAAGTTTCAAAAAATAATATTGATTCGGCCATGTGATAAGTATAACCTTTTTTATTGACGTCGAGAGTGATATTTCATTCGTTGTGAGAAACTCATTCAAACATGAAAACATCTCCGTGAATCCTTGGCTCATAATACCTTTTGACCACGAAGTAAGCTTTTGTTGGAAAGCCTGATGAAGGGATGAAAACATCACAGACATTAGTGGCTTTGTATACATAAGACAATTGAAAAACCACTCTATTTTTTTATTATAAAAAAATACTTTTACGCTGTATCTAAAACCGGTGGTTCGCAGAAATTTTCCGCGGCCCGCCTATATTTTGATTATTTCAATTAATTATTAGAAATTTTCCGTGATATATATTTGTATTTGTTTGTTATGTGTATCATTTTTAATGTTGTTTTATACGTATTATAAGATATTAAAACCAATTAACAAAAATGATATATTTTTATTTAGAATTTGAAAATAAACTGAATATATTTTTCAATATTGAACTTTTATCCATCTGACCAGTACTATATAAATAATGTTTTTTATTCCTGCGTTGGTGGTCCTTAAAATATTTCTAAAATTTTTGGATGTGTTCATGTGAAGAAGGTTGAGAAACACTGATATAATATGTAAAAATATAATAAATTTCACATATATATTTTCTCATAAGGCTTCATGCCTTATATGTGTGGAAGCATTCACGAGACAATATTTGATTTATATTGAAATGATATTGACTTAAGGACCAAGGAAAATTGCATATTAAATATAGTACCTGCAGTAAAAAATAATGGCATTCAGTATTTTAATTGCTGTAGCTCTACTTCAATGAATAAAATTAATATATATTTTTTAGTTTTTTTTATAAAAGAAAGAAAACCATATATTTAGCACCACAGCTGACAATTAGCGATGCGAAGAATATTTTGAAATTTGAAATTACATGAAATAAATAAAACGAGATTTTTTAAGTCACTCGAGATCACCTTGAGAATTGATATCACAATCACCCACTCTAAGATTCCAAAATTAAATTGAAAAAAATCCAAATTTGCCACTGACCATGCGACTTGTACTCAATCCCATCTGATCGTAAGGATAAAACTCTTACCACTAGACCACAGAGCCTGATGTATCTATAAGGATGTCGAGACATTCGGGAATCATATACATACTTCCTGCTGGTCTCGAGACTTGAGATTCACTTCTATTTGATTTTATAAATAATTTTCAACTGATAGATTATGCTAAAAATAAAATGTTTAAAAGATTAAATGTGAAAATAGATAGGCAAAATTGGATATTAATGCAATTTTAAATCTAAATTTTGTTTATTTGTTTTTTGGCTCAATTCGGATATTGAACTCATTAATAGAGCAGTGGTCGCCAACCATTGCTCCGTAAGATGATTTTGGGGCTCCGCGTAGTTGTTACAATGAGCCAAGAATCCATAATCATTTTTAAATATACGGTAACAGATATTTTTTCCATGTCCACTCCCAATTTGGAGCATATGGTCTCCTAATGGAGGTATCTCAACAGAATTTTTTCTATGAGAACTGCTTGTTACTCAGTTGCTAAACCTCTCTTTATCGAAGAGAGTAGGTATAGAAGGATAGGGCTAGGACACGGCTAGTCGTTAGCTAATCGCTCTCGCTATGCCCCGTGAGGATGGGATGGCAGGGTGAGGAGGGAGTTTTAGACAACACTCATACTACGAACAGAAATCCATAAATCGATTGAAATATCAATTTATGAAAACTGTCCGCACCGGGAATTGAACCCGAGACATCCGTAGCCGTAGCCCACGACGCTACCAACTGCGCCACGGACGCCGACAACACTATTTAATACTTTATAATTATAAAAAAACGTTACACGATAAAAAATCTTTTAAAATAAATTATGATCGTTATTTTGTACATCGTCGTTATTCTGGAAGAAGACACTAACTGGAAAATACTAGTTTGTGAGTAATTGGACTTTGAAATTTGTCAAATGCTTGAAATGCCATACGTTTTTCATTTTGTTTGTTTGTTCAAAACTGTTTTTGAGTAAAAGTATAATGTATGAAAATAAATGTGTTCTGTCATAGGTAGAGTTTGAAATTCGGTATATCTAACTCAATATGGGATTTATTTGTTTATAGTATTTTCTTTTAGAACAGCGACGATATTATGTTTGAAGTGCTAGATTCCAAATTGTGAGTTCAGTGGTTCGAAAGGTTGGCTTTCCCTTCATTTCTTTACATCCCATTATTAAGCATTAGAAAGTGAAGTCTAAAATTGTTGACAAAGATGTGAAGTTGTTCAGGCAGTGATCAAAGATTTTGTGATAACATGTGAAGATGAGCGGAGGAAGATAAAAAATGGATAAAATCGCGTATTTTTGAACGTCCCCTTTATTAATTACCAATAGATGATCTTCTAAATTACCTAGAAGGAATCAACACATTTGCCGTTTTTTCACAACAATGTTGGTGAAGTAAATATTACTTTTTCATATAAATCTGAATTTTGCCAAAACTGTGCACTCATCTTTCGTAGACAGAACTATTTATTTGCCTGACGTAGAATAAAAAAAACTTTTATATACTGACTTGACGTTTGACATTAATGTAGTCACTGTGTAAATTCCAATGGCAATGCAATATTTATTTTTGTGAGTTTGTCTAAGTATGCATTGAAAAACACGTTGTAAAAAACACATACAATCAACTGGCATTAACTATCAAAATACAGAAATATGCATTGTATAATCATCAACATATTTCTCTACGAAATTGTATTCCGATTAGGGATTGCAATACCGCTGTTGCGGTATTTTATATAAAACCGGTTTTGATATTTGCAATACCGGTTTTAATATTTTTAATGTCATCATCGTTTCATCGTCGTAAAGACAGTTTCATAAACTGAATTTTTATCGAGAGCGATTAGCTTACCACCGATCCTATCGATCCGAAAAACCCAAAGCATATCCAATCGAAGTTTATTAAATTTGACCCTTAAATGAATGCGATCTTCTGGCCATCTTCTGGCGTTAAAAGTTCCGCTCCCCCTTCTTATTTAACCATTGGGCATAGACTAAAATTAAACTAAAACCTTATAAGCGGCTAGAAATAATGAAAATCATCACGAAAAAATATTTGGGGTATACTTTTTCACCGTATAATATATGAAATAATAATTCTCAAATGCATTTCAGAGTCAGATTTCAAAAGTTACCTGAATACTATGTTGTGGTATCAGTCATCATTAATTTGGAACTGCTATCCGTAGAAAAATGGTTTTTGCTCTTAACCCCTTCTCACAAGACCCACAACGACTTCTAAAAATGTCAATTGCAAATTAAATAATAGTGGGCTTAATCTCAGGTTGTCCCAACGATCCGAATATTCAGGATTTATCTCTATGTTTGCTTAGATGCCGCGGTATCCTCAAAATGTGTTTCCGGGACCGTTGTATGTCCCGAATTTCAAATACTCGTTATTATTATTTGTCGTACATAGATAATTCAACGCAAACATTATAGTTTTTTGGTAATACAATTGACTCTTCTTGGAATGAAAATCGAAGTTCACGCCAATCGTTCTCATTTTTAAGTAATTCAGGAGTCGAAATAAAATAGTCAAAAAAAATGTCGTAGATGTTTTTTAATCCTTTTTCACCAATCAGATTACATATTGATATTATTGTTACTAAAATAGATATGCAGAGCAGTATCTAGAAAAACAAAGTAATTTTACGATGACAAATCTTATTTTTGGAACCAAACAAACAATACGTAGATAAAGACATTTTTAGGAACTATAATAATTCAAAGTATATGCACTAAGCCAGTTTTATCATATTTATAAAGGTGTAAGGTATTAGGGTGGTTGAAATCTCGAATGAATTTTCTTTTTGAATTAGGAAGCTACTGCGCCATACAGGATTGATAGAAAAACGTTGCTCCGAAATAATACTTTTTACGACAAAGAGAAGACAACTAAAATCACGTTGTACAACCACTGTAACCCTCGGGCAGAGTTTTGGCATAGGCTATTGCTAAGATAATGGGCCGGATTGGTCGACATGTCCCGATTGTTGATTGAATCGGTCTCGTCACCTTCTACCAAATGTTAAGATACATGTGCATTTATATATATAAAATATAAGGATTTTGGGGTCTATAGGGATTTTGATTTTGAGTAAAATCTAATAACTTTTTTATTACAACATTATACATCACAACAGGAAAATGTCACGTAATTTACAAAAGAACTTTTTATATTGGTGCAAAACATTGCTGAGAAAAGTAGTTAATATTATTTACTTTACTGACTAGGAACGTCGTGCATTTGGTTTCTAGCTATTTTGCATAGCATTTAGAAGTATAAGTTCGCTGTGTAAAAGAAGAGTACTGTAGTCAATTTACTTTCAGCGGTAGATTTCTTGATCTGGTAAGGCATCATCAAATTATTCTCTTTAAGGTTGATTTCTCGAGCACCAAATATCAGTTTTACGAAAGGAATGCCGATGTATATTAAAAGAATGTGGATTTTCACAAATTTCGTTTTGTTTTACAGTGAAAATTTCTGCAACATGCATTACTATTACACGTTTTTAACAATATAGTAGCCGTAAGTGATTAGAGCAAAAGTCGTTTTCCATAAAAAAATGTTTATAAATGATATTTTTATACAAAATTATCAATATAATATGTACACATGTGTACAATGTAAATAGTAGTGAACTTGGGTTGGTCGTTCAATATGAAGTTTTTGGTGAGTAAATGTTTACATATTTGATTGTTTGTAATAACAAAAAAAACCTGACTCAAAATTTTGTATGGAGCTCCAAACCCTGTAATAGAAGTAAATTAATATTGTTATAACGAACGTATATTTATGTAAGATATAGTACGGACTGCGTCTGGTGCTTATGATATATGCAAATCTACACTATAAATATTTTACCCTTATGTTATTATCCCAAGAGCATAGTTTTGATACGAATATTTCACGACTCGCAAAATATACTAATCGATCCAATTTTGGGTCAGGACTAGAGGTATCCAAACTCAAATATTCGAATATATTCAGCCCCTTTTTTACGATTCGATATTAGAATATTTGGGCAACTATTCGTGATCATTTTTAATAAACTATTTTATAAAATCGACGAAATTTCATACGTTACAATTTCTCCAGATTTCAAGAACAATAATGAATACTCCACGTCTTGGTTTTTTTTTGTCTTCACCCAATTCGGGCGCTGTCAGTATCTTAACTTAAGTTTGACGAATGAAGTCAGGGATAAAAAAATCCCTTAAACTTGACCTATTTTCAGTTATTGATAAAAATTCCGCTGGAGTAATCCGACATAGCTGCAAATTTTAAATATTGTAATAAAATGGAACAGTATTAGAATGTGTATTTTAATTGTCTCTATCTGGGGTTTGACAGAAGTGGGAAAAGATTTAGTCGTAAATTATTATGATATGTAGGATTTAGGTATCTCATCCTTAAGAAAATGTTACGTATATATCAGTGATTTCAAATTTAAATAAATGTGATTTTTATTATAAATCAGCTCGTTTTCTTACAAATTTTAATGTACTATTATTTTCGAGTTTATAATATTATTTTCATACTTGAGAAACTATTTGAACTATTCGAACAGTTGATACTGACGAATAGCTGGAATCCCTAGTCAAGACTAATAGGTTGATTTATAAACTGATTTATAGCATTTATTTGAAACCCATAACGTAATATCATAAATATTTCAACTCACATTCCGGTGTATGAAATTTGATAGTTCAATTATAATTATTCAAATTTAATTTAACTCTGAAAAATCAGAAGAGAGGATATCAGTAGTGTCGGTAATTTAAATTTAAATGAATTTTAATTCTCATTTCTCATAGTAATACAAAAAAGACAATATAAATATTAATTTTTAAAAAACATTTTTCCTTTTATAATAAATTCTTTTTTTTAATAGTCACGATAGTATGACATCACTTTATAATGTACGATCAATCTTTGAAAAAGGATTGTAGTAATCAATAATAATTTGAAAAGGTTACAAAGATTGGGTAAATAATTGATCTCAAACATAATGGTTGGTAAAATATGGTGTATCTTACTGTATTTGTCTATTCGAAAACATAATATTCTATGCGAATACTTTGAACTTTTGGGTTTCTGTATATGAAAGCAATTGATAATTTATCCATAACAGAAAAAATAAGTTACAAAAATGAGACAGCAGACAAAAACACGACACGATTAACATTTTCGTATTACAACAATGTCGTCTCATCTGGAAAATTTTACAGTGGGCCTATTTTTGTTTAACTGTATAGTCCGTACTCAAGTGGTTAACGTCGGTTGGCTTCGTTTGCGGTACTCACGGGTTCGCCTTCCAGCACTATTTCTGTCCAGCAATTCCTTTTAACCGAAAAAAGTAGCGAGAGCAATTATCTAACCGATCCTGTCCTAGCTCTATCCTTCTAGCCTTACTTTATTCAAAAAAGAGGTTATGCAATTGAGTAACGAATATTTCTCGTAGAAAAACAAACTTTTCAGATAAACTAAATTAGGAATCCATATGCTTCACATTGGAGGCGGGTATGGTCATTAAAAAAAATACCAGAGGACACATCTGTAGTGCTATTTAAGGGCAGTGCTGAAGCTTTCGAAAAAAATATGAAATATACACAAATACTAGTGTCCAGTAATGTTGAAAACGTATCAGTTTATCTTCTTCAGTCATGTTCACTCTTAAAAGTTCTCGCAATGAAGTATCACCAATGAATATTTATAATCATATTTGAAGAAACTCTTTAGAAATAACTTTACGATACCTATTGGTGTTCCACTTATTTATTTATGTTTAGTCTGTTGAATCTCAATTGGCTTAAAAAACTTTAATTAACAGTTATTTTTTCATTTGTTTTTTTCAATGCGGTCTTTGAGCCAAAAACTTTGCTTATTTCTCATGTAGTGGGGCCGAAGAGCCATCTCAATTATTATTATTTTGATTTTAAGAGATCTTGTGACAAAGAAAAACGTCAAATCGTGAATTTCATGACCGAAATGAAAGATGCGCACATTTTATAGTATTACCAACATTAGTTGGCCGCCGCCGAATTTGGAACTACAATTGTCGGTCTCAGAATAAATCTCTCCAATTGTCATTTTTTGCAAAATAAATATTTTGTCTACTTTTAATAACCGTTGCTAAAATATCAGTTTTGGAATTTATTGAAAATTCAGTTCTGGTTGAGTATGGCAACATTCCTAATGCGACGGTGGCACCCTCACTAGCAACCAAATTAAATTGGTACATCTTGTAGTATATTTCAGGTGGCACATGATTATTGCATTATCTTAACATTTTTTTTTATTTTTCAGACCAACTTGGGACTGTTCAATAAGGAAGTTGGGAAACAAGTGGTGTCATGTGTATATTTGCAATCACAGGTGTTGCGGGTGTCACTATAATGAGTGTGGCTGCATTTTTTGTTCCATACAGAGCCATCGCGGACATAATCAGATATGATCTCGGATCATTAGCAATGAATATTATATTTTCAATCATAGACGCCAGATACAGAAGCAAAAACAAATTGCTAAATCCCCAAAACAGAAAGGATCAAGTCGCTGTTGTGACAGGAGGTGGACGAGGAATTGGTCCAGAGATTGTAAAGTTGCTGATGAAAAACGGAATGAACGTAGTGATTGCGGTCAGAAAGCCTGAGGAATGTGAACAAATTATGAAAGAAATGAGAAAAGAATGTCCAGAAGGTGACGTGTCCGCAATGGCTCTTGATGTATCTTCTATGAAGTCAATAAAAGATTTTAGTAGAAACTTTTTGAGTAAATACTCTAAGTTGCATATATTGGTCAATAATGCTGGGATATATTTTGGTGGGTTCAAACTGACATCGGACGGGTTCGAAGAGAAGCTCGCCACAAATTATTTGGGACATTTTCTGTTGACTCATCTCTTAATGGAAACAATGGAAAAGAGTGCTGAGGGATGTGATTTATATTCAAGAGTTGTACATGTTTCGTCGTGTTATCATTTTAATGCAACTATTTGGTTCGATGATATAAATCTGAAAAAAAAATTTACTGAAGGCAAATCTTACTCCCAATCAAAGCTTGCTCAGGTAATTTAGACGTTTTAAATTTGATATTTTTAAGCATGTGTAACTATTTCGTTGTTTAAAGAGGGTCCAAAATACTTACAAAGATATTTGATGTGTTCAGGCTGTCAAACTTTAGGCAGTCCGAAGACTGCACGCAGAATAATATATACAACTACATAAATTAAATTAGTGGAAGAGTGATACCGAGAGTGAATTAAAATTACCAAAAGTCAATTAATTGATTATTTCATGGCATTGGCTTGATGCAGACATTTCCCACATAGTGTCACTTGGTGAATTATGCAATTTATTGTGAGACAGTTAATATTATTTCGTTTCAATAGCTCACAAAAGCCGATTACAGTTCTAGTCAAAACTCTGACCACATCTGATACATTGCAGGAATATTTATCGAATACTTCATAGTTCATAACGGAGCTGTGAACTGCTTCTAAAATATCAGTACTTTTAGTAATCCCATGAAAAGACATAAGACACAATAACAATTATTGACAATTTGTAATCGAGTCACACAGTTTTTTTGATAAAAAAAAACAAAACCGTGGTGAAATTATACTTTGGATACAACAACAAATAAAATTACTAGTGTCGAGGTCATCAGAATCAAAATATCGAATTCGATTACATTTTGCTATGTATTTGATTTTTTACGCGTAAAAATCCAAACTTATCGGCTGGGATCGTTTTGGACAGTCCTGAGTAGACGATAAACTGATGATTTAGATCTGGTGGTGTAAATCTGCACCAATTCAAATCACTCAGTTCATCGCCTCAATATTATTTATAATATCACCGAGGACAAAACGCATGTATAAAAACCACTTACGTAATATATATTATTACAAAACAGTGAGAAAATTATATTAAATGAATTATTGTAGTTTTCTTATTTAAAACTACAAAAGTTGTTTAATTTATGGCTTATTTTTATTTCATTATTAATAATATTGATGCAGTAATATTTTTAATAATTCATAAAACAAAATCGGCGTATTTCGTTTAAACTTTGTACACTCGAAAAACTGCGTTAAATACGTCATATTCTAACTGCTAGGTATATAATAATATGTTCTTAAAAATTGAAATTTTATCTACCGAGTTATTTATTTTTGTTTGCTGTACACACCGATTCAAATAATACTTCTTTCGAAACGAAGAATTTATTGTAGATGCAATGAATTGTGACGATGGTAACTTGTTAAGTGGTTAATTGTCAGAAGTGAATTACGCTGACTCTGTCAAATAAATTTTTTTATTTATTTATTTCACAGCTGATGTTCAGTCACTCCTTAGACCGAATGCTGGTTAAGGATAACTCCAAGGTTCGCAGTTTTGCTGTGCATCCTGGAATGGTCGGCAGCGACATGTACAAGGCTGGCATGGCGATTCTAGGACCCTTTTTTGTACGCTTGACAAACTACGTCAAGTCACCTGCAGAAGGAGGCACAAGCGTGGCATTTGCTTGCTTAAGCCCAACCCTCGAAGGATCTGGAGGAAAATATCTCAGTAATTGCATGGAAGCGAATTCGTCACAATACTCCCAATCGATGACTCACCAAGAAAAATTGTTCAAGTTGTCAATGGATATGCTGAATATTGAAAAGTTTGGTCTACCTTATTCAAAAAATTCTCCTGACAGTTACTGATTCCTGTAGGTTCATCAACTATTATTTAATGAAATGAAGACTTTTTGACTATGATGCAAAATTCATTTTTCATTGGTGTCGGAATATTTTAATTGTTAATTTTGTTAAAAAACACACACACAAACCTGCTATCACATGAATAATGCTAATAATATGTATGCTAAGTTGTGTCACATAATTTATATTTTTTATAACTGAATGAAAACCGAATATTATCTGCACGACATTTCAAAGCATAATGTAAGTTACATTTATAAGATTTGGTAGAAAAAGTTAACCTGTATCCGGTAATATATTTATTGAAAATAATCTAATTTGTATGTACTTTATTCACTGTATTAACAACTTTACGGTTTGGTCGCGGGCTACTGGATTGTTATAAAAGGGTGTAGCGACTCGAAATAGGTTGTGAACATGTGTACATGATCAAGACATTAACAGTGTCAGACAAAACTTCATGTGGTTTTATGTAATATGTTGGCTCATTGATCAAAAATAAAACGATGATATAGTTCACAATAATTTTATCTGGCGAATTATTAAATATACAATCATGTTGTATTAGTTACACAAATTATGACGGCTGTAAAAGGACATACCTATCCAATATCTCCAACTTTAAATAGCAGGTTTTTTTAGCAGGTACATAATTATAATGATCTCACGCATCAGCGTTTTCCTAAACTAGAGGGCGCGAAATTTTTTTAATTATTAATTACTTGGTATGTTAAATTGCGTTGTGATATACTGAAAACAAAAATTTGTCTGTATTATTTGATAAAATAAGGGAAGTCACAAGTTTTTTTGTAAGTATGGAGTGCAGTAAAAAAGACCTTAAAACCACTGCCCTTTATGAAGTGCATGTTCTTTATTATTATTTCTCAATTTAATATCACCGGCTTAACGGTACAATTTACTAAAAACACTTAATTGAAATAGTAACGAAAATATCTGCCAGCAACCGTTAACTTATTTATAATATTAAATAATACATTTCTTACATTAATCTGTGGGAATAAACTCGTTTGGGAAAAAATCTTTATAATGTTTATGATAACTGTAAATAATTTTTAGAATTTGGTAACACTAATTTTAAAAGCGTAATTGTTAACACTTTGAAGAGAGGAAAACTTGTAGGAAATGAAATTTTCGACACATGTCCAAACACAGTATACAGAAGGAATCATTGAGGATTTTGAAAATCGGCAATATAAGGATAAATTGTAATTTTCAATGCAGCTCTCACGCTTTCTACGGCTGTACCACCCTGGTACATGGCACATTTTGATAGTTTTGAGAAACAACGTGTTTTATTAGAAATGCTCAAATGCAGTTATTTTAAAAAATAAAACACAATTCATTTGTACTACTTCCACAAAAAAAATACATTACAGAGCATTGAATTCTCTGTGTTAAGGGGTTGAATATGATGTACCTACAATGTTAGAGGAACTGACACCAAATATCGCCGTTGTTCTGGAAGAAGACACTAACTGGAAAATACTAGTTTTGAGTAATTGGACTTTGAAGTTTGCCGAATGCTTGAAACGCCGTATATTTTTTGTTTGTATAAAAACTGTTTTTATGTAAAAATATAATTTATAAAAAATAAATGTTTTCTGTCATACGCTAGAGTAAGAAATTAGAAAAATCTTAGTAAACTAAATCAATATGTCATTTTTTCGATTAAGTGTTTTCTTCCAGAACAACGACGATATATTCCTCTCAAAGAAATACTTTTTGTCGCATTGGATGAAAAATTGGATGAAACACGTTGTCAATAATGCCACCATTACTGTTGTTGTTTCCAAACCTGCTTACTTCAAGTTGAATTTGTACAGTTTGACATTTTGACGATGTATCTATGTATTATGAACTTCAAACAGTCTTGTTGAAAATTGTTGAAAATGTTTGAAAACAAAAATTTCTAATTTTGAGTGCGTGATAGTTTATTTTTTGGGCACCTGTATCTTAAGTTTATTTATTTACTATTGACGGTTTCAATTTGAGCCTTCAACCATAACCGCGAAGACGTTGCGTGTACGTGTGAATACCGTGAGACAAAGTTTGTTTGTTCAATCGTTATTACGTATATGCTTGAAACTATAAAAGATAACCTTGGATCGTTGTAATAGACAGAGACATAATGATAATAAGTGAAATCTCTTTGAGAGTCAATAGTGTTTATACGTAAACATATATTATCTGTACCTGAGAGGCTAATAGTTCTTTATCCATTTCGACCATTTTATCAACTTTACAGGAGGAGCAAAGACGTGTTTCTAAAACGGTTTTTATTTTATTTCAATTAGTATATGACACCGCCTCGTACTTACGGGGCGGAGAGGGGTCTGCAAGCCATTCAAAAGCCGTCTACAGAATCTTATAAGTAGGCCTAATATCATTAAAGGGGTGTTGTTTAACAGAACTTAGAAAATTTAATAGTCAAATAGTAAAATCGCAGCAATTATTAACAGTTTCAATTTAATCTCCATCGGTAATTTAAGTAATTATTTAAAGTTTCAATTCCATCAGTTCCTGGCAATGAATTTGAAATTTGCCGCGCTTTCTGTGTTCGAAAGAAATTTTAGCGACAACAATTATAGCGTAGACAAAATGAAACCGATTTCTTGGTCTGCCATCAGGTACTGTTTTCGAGGAATTCGCACAGGAAATGCAATGATGGCAAACCTTTTTGTGTGTGTAAATTTTAATAAAATTCCATGGCAGTTATCATCGATTAGAGTTCGGCTGTTGTTAGTTTTAACACCCAATTTATATCTGATTTATATTTCTTCATTTTTGTTATACACAAGCCGAAGTTGATTAGTCTGTTAGCCTAAATATTAGATCGCCTTGAAAAAAAAAACAAATTCATTTATATAAAAATAGCTACGCTTATAGCGATGCCTCAGTTAAAGTTCGAACGGACAATATATATAGTGAAAAAAATAAGTCTTCAATAATAAATTCTTTTCAAGCAATGTTGATGTGCCACTTGCGCACTCGTCCAAAAGGTTTGGTACCCGGGATGTAGGATTGGCCGACGGCCTTGGTGCGAGGAACAAAAATTTTATAACAGATTTCGTCAGGAGAGAGTGGGGATTCGTGAGCGAATGGAGACGGTCGCCGAGTGCGACGCGGGGTTGTTATTAAGGGGAGGGGAGAACGGTGGAAAGTCAAGTTTAAAGAATTCGTCGGTTAAAAAAGTTAAAATCACGAGGTGTTTGTCGAAAATTTGTCAGTGTCTTGCAACCTATAAAAGTGTCTGAATATTTGTTTTTAAAACCGTTTAAAAATTGTACCAAGCCTAAATCTGCAGCAATAAACAAATACGATCTTGAAACATTGATTTTCCATTGTTCTGGGTCTGAAGTATCTAACCTGTAGCCGAGGGTGGCTGTGAGTGTGTTAGAGAGGCAGTGAAGTGTTGCTAACCTCTCTGGAGAATTCTGCGCGGTTTCCCGTATGTTACAGAGGCAGCCGGCAGAGTGAGGGAACGTTGTGTCGTTTTCCCTCCACGGGAAACTTTCTGCTCATAAGCCCGTATTACATAGTTGTTCTCTTATTGTTTTTGTTATTTTGTACTTGGATACCTGAGGTACTGCTATGTATATATTTATTCCTGAAAATACTTGCCACATTGAAATTGAATAGAAATTAAACACTGTTTTTACTCACATATATTTATATATTAACCCTTTCTTCACTTTATACGAGACTAGTTCCAGTGACTAGGGGTTGTGCCGCCCGTAGCGGTCATTGAGTTTACCGGATTTCCTGACAAACTTTATATTTATTATTAATTTTGTAGAGTCTAGCAAGTTCCTCGCTTTGCTCTTAGCAAAATTGTCAGCAACATTATTAAAATCTATTATATCTGCCTGTTGGTGTTCTATTGAAAGTTTTTTAATCGCAAATTGCTCACTGTCGAAATTCAATAGTTTTTTTATTAATTTCAACTTCGAACGACTCCTTTCGGAGGTAGCAACACAATTGCGAGGATAAATAAATTGTAAAAGTTCAATTTTTGCCATCCTTCCTCACATCTGTTTCATTGTGTTAAACAGCAACATAATGCTGAATTCTTCCCAATAATCAACATCATGATCTTAATTTAACTGACACTCTTAATTTTTAATCAAAAGATTTGATGGAGTAAGAAAATCATATTTCTCAGCAAGATTATAAATTGTTGAAATCTCAGAGTTATCACAAAGCGTAACAATTTTTATTTGTTAATTTCCTGCGGGATTTTGCGGATTTAGAGTTTTCGAAGGTTCTTCCAAAAATCCTTGATTGCGGGATTATTTAACACCGTTTTTATTAGTCGGAACAATAAAAAATAACGATAAATCAGGGAAAACGATTAATGCGATAACGATAGACCGGGGTTCCACTGTATTAGTAAATTACATGTGATTTCACTCTCCTGCGAAATCACCAAAAGTGAATTATTAATGATTTATTCGTTGGCGGTGTCAATATGGTGAAAATGAAGAACCGAACCACACAGGTTTGCAGGAGCCGGGGACTTACAGATAGGATCTCTAGTACGGTTTTCAACAGAATCAAAATTTTTCATTTTAGCGTTCCTAATTACACAGTTACAAAATAACGAGGGACAACTGTTTTTTGGAATGACTTTTATTTAATTTGGTGAAATCTTAAAAATGATTAAAAGACATATTTCAATTTTATACCAATTTATTTTATTAAAACTAACAGCCACTTTTTTTCCAAAAAAACACATATCCTTCATCCCAACGAATCTGAAGGTGTGAAGATTTGTTTTTACTCTATACCCAATAAAAAATCTGATTAATTTTTACCTATTGGATTATGCCCTCCTTCCATCTACACCAGGGGTCTCCAAGCTACGGCCCGCGAGCATCATCAATTCGGCCCGCGGTAGTGCGCCGGAAATGCCCGTAATTCAAAACTACAGTATGTCGGTATGATGAGGTAGCTAGGTCTTGGCCCTTCGGACTTTGGAGAAATTTGGAGACCCCTGGTCTAAACGATGCGATTTCCGTTGCATGATCCTAAGCGATTGTTTGAAATTAACTGACATCGCGTCTTCTGATTCAGCGATTTCATCAAACTTAAATCCCGCGAATACATCTTTAAAATTCGTCATGCGACAAAAAAAAAAAAAACGTTATTCTGTTACACCAAAATTCTTAATTTTTAACATATCTAAAGTCATATCAAAAAGTCGTTTCTGGTGTTGCTTGTTTTTTGAGTATCCACTAGAAAATCCTACTCGGCAATTTGAATATATGCTTTGTTCGGATTTTCCTTCCAGTTCCGCACTCAGGCATGCATATAAAATGACGACGGCACCTTGAGACGTGTCTTTGATGACAAGTCTAAGCGGGTCTGACTCGTTTTTGGAATGTTCGTCGAACATTCCTGACGCTACGATTCCCGGATGAACGGAGTAGCATCTTATGGGTAGGTTCCCGTCGATCATCAGCGAATTTATGTGGTGATTGCTCATTAGCTGTAAAAAACATTAAATAAAGACATCATTTTCTAACAAGATAGTCTGAAGCAATAAGCTCATATCTATAAGGTCACGCCGTGGGAGGGAGTTAAAAAAGTGTGACGATTAATAACGAAGAGGATGGGGGAAGTTCATGGAACCAAAATAATACAAATAAATATTTAGCCATTTTTTTGGCGATCTATTGGCGATGTCTTCGATGATTGTTTTGACAGCTAAATGAATCTTTTAAGGGTGTGCCTAAAATTATTAAGATTTCATGAAAAACACATCGATAAAAATTACAAATGGCGAATAGTAAAATATTAACAAAAAGTACGTAAGTATCAATGTATCATAAATGAACAAAATACAAATACTTTTTGAAATTTTTACCGACTATCTGTTTAAGTATTCTTTGCGGTTGTTCTTTTAGTAGTTTAATATTACTAAAAAAAATTTTAACAATTTTTCCAATAAAATTTGTCAACGACCAATATTCGAATAATTTTTGAAATATTCGAATATCAAAAAAAGAGAATATTCGAAGATTCGATTGGAATCCCTAGTTACATGACTGTACAGCTAATGCATTACTACAGCATTGTGTTTATAAATATGAAGGTTATTTCTTAAGAAATAATAGTTTGACCTCTGCGCTGAAAGAGACGTAAGTTACCTTTAAAAAAAAAAAATATTTAAAGACCATGCTGTGTCCAATATGGTACGACTGGAGTACTTGAAACTATGAAAGAAATCCTTGGATCGTTATAAAACTCAAAACTACAATAAATCACGGAAATAAGATGTGCATATTTGAAGTTAATTAAAAAATATTCATACAATTTCTTCGTAAGCGTTTTATTGAGAATTAGGTGAAATTACTTCATTATACCGGTAGTACGAGGTCGAATGGTGAACGTCATATGCGTCAGTTGCAGTGTCCACGCGTTTGAGTCGCAGTACGCACAGATTCATAAATTGATTTCAGAGATATCCTGTTTGCGTCCTGTAGAAATAATCGTGATGGTCCTATTGTACATCCAGATCTAGTTTCTTCACCAGAAAGCTTCTACCAATTCAAAAAAATTGCAACCTCTTTAGAAAAGGTTTATCTTCCTTAAATGTTTGCTCCCTCACCATTAAATCCATAATTATTGAGAGTATTTTTTTCTATCGCCATTTAGTATTTTTGTAGATGGTTCTGAGCTTACTTTCCAGCAGGGTAAATATCAAAAAAAAAATTCAATCTGTTACCACTAGACGAGTGTTCCTCAACCGGTGGTTCCAAATATCAAGAAATTCGCCATGCAAAAATATTGGTGAATGGAAAAAACCGTACAGGATAAAAGCGAACAGAAAGAAGCGAAAGTGGGAGATGAATATTCATCTTTAAGCTGTAAAGCTATAAATTTATTAATGTCATTTTCAACAACCTGTCCATGCGAAACAGCATTTTCGTCCATGTCCTCAATAAAATCGATACAAATGAATGAACGCCTGGTGTAAGAAATACAAAGTGAGCTGAATCGTTGTTTTTGTATTATATGTGACGTCACTTTGACGAACCAAATTTTATTGTCACCAAAACACCGTTGTAAACATAGTACATTGGAATTGGGTACTTCTTACACCATGGACTGGACGTGAATGCAGCACTTCGTCTGCCAGAGACAGCACTGCAGCTAAGAATCAATAAATTAGCAAAGATGCAACAGCAGGTTTCGCATTAGTTTATTGAAAAAAACCCCCATTGTTTTTGTTAAATTTTAATTGTATCAGATTGTTTTATATATATATATATATATATATATATATATTTATTATTTATAGTTATGTCCATCTGTTACAAAATATGATTAAAAAATAATACTTTTTAACATTTTTATTTCAGTATTAGTGGTTCGCGAAAATTTTTTCCCTTTTTTAACGGTTCGCAGGTGTAAAAAGGTTTGGGAACACTGCTCTAGACCACTTACACATCATAGATATTCACTATTTATCCTTTAATAAAATTTACTTTTTTACGGTATATTTAATTTTAGGAAAATTATGTCAGAATTTATTTTATAATACAATGAATATTCCTGATTGGATTATCTAATTAGCAATGCGCTGCTAATACATCGATGCATAAGGAAAATCGGGATTATTTTTCATTAATTAAATACACAAATATTGTTACTATTATAATAACAGAATTTGTCTCGGTCTGAACACGCACCAGTACAACGCAATCAATAAGATGCCACTTGCACTACCTACCTATTGCCACAAAATAATTGTCATTGTATATTTTTTTGATTCAAAAAATTGCTCAATTCTACACTAATTTAAAAATAATAATACGTTAAAAAATGAATTACAAATGGAGTTCTGATGACGTTGAATTTGTGGTGTTTTTTTTTCTATATTCGCTTTGACAAATGATTATCAAAGACAAATTCTTAAAAAAATAAACTATAATTAATTTTTCAAAGTTCAAACATATTGTATTGCTCCACTGCAGATAAGTGGTCAATTAATGCTCTTGGCCGTTCGTCCTATCCGCTTCGGTGTTCACGGGATCGATTTCCCTTTCAGACGATTTCATAGATTGATTTTTCAATCAGTCTATGGATTTCTATTCAAAGGCATTATGTGATGTATACATTCTTTTTCCATCAATTTGATCTTAACAAATGGAATGTAGCGAGAGTGACAAGCTAACTAATAGTGCTTTCCTAACTACATACTTACCATTTCCGAAAAACAGATATTGAACCACTTGAACGAGTAGTTCTGTTGACACCAACATTATTTAAGATGTCCTCTTACAAGTCCATATTCTCCACATTTTGAGGGGTCATTGTATATAAAGGTGAATTTTTCTTTTAAGCTTGGGTGTGAGTGACTTGGGTGCCGTAGTCCGTACATATTTATTTAACGTTACGCTTTACGGGTGAGGAGGGTTAGAAAAATTTGACAATTGGGATGAAAGGGAAGAGGGGGTGATAAGAAATGTGATATAATATTACGTTGGCGATCAAAAAACTACCAGTTTTTATACTGTGCCTAATGAGCTGACTTAAATTTCAAAGATTTGTCTCCTTGGGTTTGCTTATGAAATGTTTTACGTGCTAACAAACAAACATTTATTATATGAAGCTTTTGTTTTGCGGGTAAGATAGCAATTAATTTGCAGTGGTCACACTGAACGGCAAAATATATTGAATTCCCAGGCTGTAACGACAATTAAAGAGCGTTTATTAACCGTTTTCAGCCGTGACCCAAATTAGTATAACAGTTTTGACTATGCTACCTAAGACTATGAATAAAATATCACATATAAACAAATATTAAATTTATGTTAATACTAAACAACACTAGATCATATAAATATGAACCTTGGTTTTGAATAAGTATAACTGACTCGCACTACGTGTATGCAAAGGACAGTGCTTTGTTTACTAATATTAGCTTTTAATTTCAACCGTAATACACAAAGACTCGAGGCTTTAGTTAAAAACTGTTTCAAAGAAACATTTTATATAATATTTCAATAAATAACTCTTCTTAGTTATTAATATTTAAAAAAATCTTAGTGCAAGTCATCATCCACTAAATATAACAATATTCCGGGTCTCACGGGTACGAATTCCTTACGAAGAGTTTCATGTACTACTTGACTATTCAATCGATTTCTGATCGAAGGCATCGATGTTTGTGATGTCTGAAATATCATCCCAATCCATACCCATCCGATCCTAAAAAAACGGGGCGTAGCGAGAGGGATTACCTAACCACTAGTCTTGTCCTAGCCGTGTCTGTCTATCCCTACTGCATACAAAAAAGAGAAAGGGACACGGAGTACTCGTAGAAAATTTTGTGTTCAGAAAAGCTCCATCTTGCGAGCGGACATGGTTTAACAAATATAACAATCGATCCATTTTGGGTTGCAATTTATAGGTTGAGAGCCACTGCTTTACAGAAATAATAAATTTAGCATTTTCTTTACCTGTGCTATCTTCGACTGAGTATATGCGGCAACGGGGTAGTAATATTTTTGCATGTTGATGTCATCGAAGAAAATCTCTGCCCCATAATGACTGGCAGACGATACGTTGACTATCCTTGCATAGTGTTTCTCACTAGAACCACCTCTCTCCAAATTCTCCAGCAAAAGATGCGTCAGCAGGAAATGTCCCAAGTAATTTGTAGCCAGCTTATCTTCGAATCCATCTTCTGTGATTTTGTGGTCACCGAAAAGCATTCCGGCATTGTTCACTAGTATGTGGATTGTTTTGTGTTTATTTGACACTTCTTTAGCAAATTCTCTGACTGATTTCAAAGATGATAGATTTAGCTTCAACACAGTGATTTTTCCATTTGGAAATTCTTTTTTTAATCCTTCAATTAATTTCTCACATTTTTCAACTTGTCTCACTCCGATTGTTACATCTAGGCCATATTTTAATAACCCCTTCGTTAATTGTAATCCAATACCTCGAGCTCCGCCGGTGACTATTGCTATTTTCCTTGTCTGTCTTGCAATCTTGTCAATTTATTTCTCCATTTCATCAAGTCTTCAAGAATAGATACAACACTTGTGGCGGCGAATATAAATTCGTAATACATAGATATCTTCTTATTCGGAGAATTTTTCACTCTAACATAAAGCTGACCTAGCCAACTTATAAAAATTAAAACTATTGTAGAAAGGACTACAATGGAAATGATTTTCCACATGGTTTTTTTGGTTTAGAATTAATATTATAACAAAAACTTCAAGAGGTTGAATAAAATTGAATTTATTATCTCGTCAACTGTTCGGCTTCTGAAACAAAACATTTTTTTCGATCAAAGAGTGGTATAATCAAGAGTAGGAATGCAATACTGGATGAAAATTGCTGTCACTGTTTTTCATATAAACCCATTGTTAATTTATTTTCTATTAATGTTTTGATTATTTTTACTATTACTACACATAATGTAAAGAATATTACTTATTATTTCAAGAAGTGAATATTTCTTTAAAATTTTAAAACGCATCATTGAAATAATTCATTATTACTTTTAAATTATTACCTAGAACCTTTTACGGATCCAGTATTTTTATTCGAGCCTAGATCTTTATTGCGTTCATAGCTAAGTCAGAGTATGGTACTTCATTGAATCCGCGAATGGAATGGCATCGAACCGAATTGAATTTTTAAAAGTAATCTTTTTTACAAAATTATTTTGTATAATTGAAACTAATAATAAAAATAATGTGACTGCCAAAAATCACTGATAGATATGTGTCCTATCCATGTTTGAAATAATAATAATAATTCTATAAAGATTATGAGAATGGCAATAGATAATAGAGGTCACAATATGTCACCTTACATGTACTACTCAAAAGGCTAATTAAGGTATAACAAAAATCGATGAAGATAATTTAAAAAACAAACGGTCAAAAATGATTGCGATACGAACGAATAAATCAAGAACTGTATTTCGATATTAAGAACTGTTTCTGTACTAAAGGTTGATTTCCATTGATATCTTCAATATATTATTTCGTCGAATTAAAATATGACATTAAACAAGCTAATTTATCAAAACTGGAATATGTCACTAATGATTGGATCTTCTTATGAAAATATATTCAGATGAAAAAAAAATCTCTCTCATTAAATAATAATTATACAACTATTTACTGTAATACCGACATGTCGAAATTTATATTGACAGTAATATCAATATTTGAATCTCTAATTTCTTTCAAGTTTATCCTTATAATCGAGTTGGTGCAGATTACTTCAAAATGAAAATAATCAATAAATTACGTTTGCCATGGTGGATGCAGAAAATATTTTATATTTTTGTTATGAAACCAATTTAAAAATAATAAATTATTGCAAATACAAATGACACCAGTTCGATCGATACCAACATTACTGTTTCTTATAAAATATGTCAGCGAGCCACAATTTGTTTGTACTACCTCCGCATGTTTATAATGATCAGGAGAATTATCACAGTTGATAATGATCGTCATGACCGAATCCGGTCCTAATCATTGTACACACGTGTACGTTGTACAAACAGATTGTGTTTTATTTTTAAATTATAATGCTTTTCCATCAAGAATAGACAGTTAGCACCATAAATTGAATTTTTGTTAATTTTATGGAGCTGAGATTCAATATATCCAGTGATTTCCACCAATTATGCTATTTTGAAAGACACTCACTATTACCGCATTTTCTCGATAATATGGTGCATATTTTTTCTTATTTTGGTGTTTCAGAATTTGGCGTGCGTCTTATAATCGATAACATCTTACAATCGCTGACAAAAATTGCAGAATATTATATATCATGGGAAGAAGCAGGCAACAACGACTTATCGGGATTCGAATAATAGTAATAGAATTATTAGACAACTGAATCAGAAGAAAATTCTGTTGAAGACGAAGATTCTAAAAATTCGAAGGCTCTGTTGGTGAGTTGTTGTATGAATTTGTTTGTTGTTGTAAAGGTTTCATTTTATTTTTATTTAAAAATATTAATTATATATATCAATTATTGGTATTTAAAAATAAGGATGCGTCTTATAATCGAGGAAATACGATTTATTTGGTGGTAATAGGCCTTGATGATGTGAACGGTACATGGGTTCCTCGTTATCCGAAAGTGATTGGTACTGCAAAGATACCTTAGCAAATCCGCTTAAAACGGGGACCAAAATTACTCAGTAAACGGGGTTTATGAGTCTAATTGGGACATGTTTAGAAAAATGAAACATATTTTATTACTGTAGGTTTATTTTTCATTAAAATTATAATACATTATAAACCAATTCGCTAATTATTTTGAAAATTGGAAAATCATACAAGATAAGCTCGATGAGAATTTTTATGTACAAGTCTCTTATGTACAAGATCACAGATTTAAATTGAAAAATCTAAATTTGATATAACTTTGTTGGGATTTGAACCAGGACCCACCTGATCGTTAGGGCAAAGATACCACTTGACCAAAGAGGCCGACAAAGCATAAACTTTTTCCAGGAGCTATTCAATAACCGTCTATAAATTTCAACCCAGTAAACAATGTTAAAATTCTTCTTAAATTAGCGCTGTTGCGCCGTGTCTTTATATTTGTTTTGCATTTTTCCACGAATTCATAGCCGCGGGGGCGTATATTCGGATAACGAGGACCCCCTGTATACGATTTTTGTATAAATTGTTCAGAAAGATATTGATTCAGTAAATAGACTTTATTCGAATCATAAACCACAAATAGGAAAATAATTCATTATCAAGAAGATACTATAGGGAAAAAAGATATAAATACCTAATCGGAAGACACCTTAGAAATAAAAATAGTAAGGAAAATCTCACTTCGAATGACCTACAATCTACATCGTTTAAGCAGGAAACAAGGAAACAAATCACCATATAAACTATATAAACAATAGCATATCGGCCATTAAACGAAATAATTTTTTGATTATAATCATATTTGTACATTTTCGCTTTCACAGAGATACAATTATAAATAACGTTATAAATATAATTATGCACACAGTAACCGACGTCTGTCAAGTAATTTACAATGTGTAAGCTTTTCTTTTATTTGTTTTAATAACACAATAATATTATTGATCAAATTTAAGTATAATTTATCAAATTTTAAATTTGGATTATTGAGATTTTGTACACTTCCATGTATTTTGTCACTAACGACCCGGGTTTCGCCTTTCGGCATTCGAGCACACGAATCTGAACTGAGAGACAGTAAACAGTGTCTAACGCTTATATAGAAGATACAAATGCGACAAATATCATTTACGAGGCAATACATTATACGTCTGAGAGCCACACCGATACCTGAGTCAAAATTTCGGAAATCGCCCTAATCCTTATTTTGTAAACACCATATTACCAGAGTGGCGAATTGCGAATTCCATCAAGCACCCTCAGTCGATGTCTTAAATTATATAATTTATCATTCGAATATTCCATTATATTGAGATAAACGGCACATTTTATAAAAAGGATGCAGCTTTATCTCAATGGCTTCCTGGCTAATTTGTAAATAATTTCGTATATAATTCAATAATAGTATTAAAAATATAAATAGCTTTGTAATCAGGTTAGTAGTATTTTTCAGAGAGTAATCTATGGTATATAAATATTACTTCCTCACGTAAAATTTCAAAGAAATAACATGCGCACCTTACAACGAAAATTCAAAATCAGGTTTATATGCTCGGTCCACTTAAAAATGTGTGCCGTATGTATTAAAAAATATCGTGTCAACGTTGTTTTAAATATTGTTTACTAAACTTGAACTTCACTTGTAAAAAATTGCTTGTGCAAAACGTTTTCTTCGGACATGTCGCAGCGGTCAGAAATCACGATGAACTGATAGAAAACTTATATTGTATCTCATTATAAAACGTTAACACCTATACATATTGAACGTGGAAAGTAAAAAGGAAGTAACGCACACACAAAAAAAATTGTGTATAGTCCAAACAAAACGTGTTTTAAATTGAATACATTGTGATTATCAAAAAAAAAATATTTTGAAAAGTCGGCGGCATAAGTCCTTTTGCCTTTCTACAGTCGATATATATATATACATAAATATAGAGTATTATTAGGTTTTTTGTGAGTTATACATAATATTTTTTAGTGTGAGTTACGTCATTTTTCTTTTCCACAGTCGATATTCATATTGTCGATACGCTCATCCTTAAACTGTATAATTATTAAGATGTTAACGGTTTGCGAACGGATGAAATTTCGCATTCATATTTATTAGTCGTGTCGGCGTCCGTGCTGCAGTTGGTAGCGTTGCTGGCTACGTTACGGATGTCTCGAGTTCAAATCCCGGTGCGGACGGTTTTCATAAATCGATCTTTCAATCGATTTATGGATTTCTGTTCGTAGTCTGAGTGTTTGTGATGCCTAAAAAAATTCTCTCCCACCCATCCGATCCTCACGGGGCGTAGCGAGAGCGATTAGCTAACCACTAGTTCTCTCCCAGCCCTATCCTTCTATACCTACTCTCTTCGATAAAGAGTGGTTGACCAACTGAGTAACAAGCAGTTTTCATAGAAAAATTCTGTCGAGATACCTCCATTAAGAGGCCATATGCTTCACGTTGGGTGCGGACATGGATTCAATTTTTTTTTATGTTAGTCGTATTTTTAGCGAAGATATTGAATGACATCTGCAAGAATATATGACATTAATCACGAGTGGATTTTGCGACGACCCGCTAATTTGGCCCGTAACAAAATCGTCGCAATATCGAAGGTTTCAGAACATTTCCGTATGGGGCCCCATCGAAAGAGTCGTCAGCCATATTATCGCCGCGGAATGATCTGTCCGTCGAACAATTTGCTTAATGAAATTAATATATTTGATAATATCCACATTTCGATATAAATAGGTTGAAACGCACTAGGGCACCAAGTTGGTGTAGATATTTTTCGGGAAGTAGTACATAGGCCCTGCGTTAGGACGCCAAATGATATTCCTCGTTTGGGATTTAGTGGATCGTATTTTACGCTCGGAGGGTAAACTTTTCAAATTATCTTGCTCTCATCTGGCCGGCAGTTCGCAAAGCTTTTGAATGGATATATATTATATTAAGTGATGGGTCAGGGATATTGATACTCGGTTGAAGAACTCACTTATGCAACATTAACGTTATTTTATTGGATGCACACACAGTATATATAAAAAAACAATTAATTGATGGGATTATTATGTAGTCTTATTTTGTTTTATTTTCATGTACTTCGTTGTGTGGCTGAGTGAGAGAAACTGTTGCAATATTTATGCTTATTCGAAAGACGGGAATGCATCCAGATGATAAACCTTAGATCATGGTGTAAGAAGTATACGAGAGCTGAATAAAAAATGACGGTCGCCATTTTTGCATTTGCTGACCTCATTGAGTGCTTATTGATTTACAATATACATACCATGTTTGCAACAGGGTTTTGGTGACAATACAAATTTGGTTCGCCAAAGTGACGTCACATATTTTACAAAAACAGTTATCCAGCTCACCTATACTTCTTACACCATGACCTTAGGTCATAAGGCTTAAGGACTCTCTGACGTATTGCCGACGTGTGTAAACTGTGTTATTCCTAGACAATACCGCCCCGGGCGGCGAAACCCCTAGCTACGCCACTGAGAGGAAATAAATGACCGTCTAGTACTTTTTTATTTAGCACTCACTACAACACTGATTATAAGGGATATCTAAATCAACTGAAACATTTTTAAAATTCGAATTAGCTACATATATTTTAGCATTTAAATAATAAAATACAATAAAAATAAAGCTCATTCATAGATGTCCCTACCTCAAAATCAGAATCTTGTCATGCTAATGAAACGATAGTATTTTTTACTTATCATCGAATTCTCCGTTAAAAAAGATTTCAATGATTTAGTGATTGCTTCAGACAAACCTGATTAAGTTAATGCTTTACACCGAACTTATCAATTTTCAACATCTGTAAAGTCATATCAAAGAGTCTTTTTTGGTGTTGTTCGTTTTTGGAATATTTACTGGAGAATCCCTCTCGGCAGTTCGAATAAAGTTTTTGATCAGATTTGCCCTCAAGTTCGGGACTCAGGCAGGCGTAGAGAATAACAACAGCGCCTTGGGCCGGGCTCTTCACGACGAGGTGAAGGGGATTCAGCCTGCCGATTGATATTTCTTCGAACATTCCTGAAGATACTATTCCCGGGTGGATGGCGTAACTTCTCACTGGCACGTCATCGTTTTTCAAAATCGAAGAAATATAGTGGCTAGACATCAGCTGAAAATTAAATAAAGTTCGGCTATTTTCAAGTCATATACTATAAATAGGACCCGAATCAGGGGACGTAGCGAAGGGGGGAGGTTTTCGCGACGGCAATACAATTATGAGTCTAAAAACATAACTCCGTACGACAATAGCAAAAGACGACGTAGAAAATACAATACACTTTGGCATCATTTTACCTCGTGTTCGTTATAGTACTTATTTCTATTAAAATTGCCTTATACTGTTTTGTGATTTGCACATGTGATATCTAATTCAATTTCTACAACAGGGATGTGCAGTGTGTCGATCTCGGACCTATACTGTACTATTTCTTGTTCAAACAAGTCAAACCTACTCGATGTCCCAGCTCTTAATTTTACTGCGTGTTATTATGTCTTGCGGAAAATTCATGTCAAGTACAATGCGACAAAATTGCTGCACCGTGGCGCAGTTGGTAGCGTCGCTGGCTACGGTTACGGATGTCTCGGGTTCAATTCCCTGTGCGGACGGTTTTCATAGTCTTTTAGTCTAATCTTTCAATCGATTTATGGATTTCTGTTCGTAGTCTGGAGTCCTCCCTCCCACCCATCCCATCCTCAAGGGGGCGTAGCGAGAGCAATTAACTAACCACTAGTTCTGTCCTAGCCCTATCCTTCTATCCCTACTCTCTTCGAAAAAAAAGAGAGGTTGAGCAATTGAGTAACAAGCAGTTCTCGTAGAAACATTCTGTTAAGATACCTCTATTAGGAGACCATATGCTCCACATTGGGAGCGGACATGGATTAAAAAAAATGTTATTCAAACTTACGGATGTAAAAACTGTTTTTTTTTATTTATTATATTCGATATACACGGAAATTGTGTAACTATGTCAAAATGTGTATTTAATTTTTTTTTAGAAGAGTAGTACATAACGATATAAAGTCCAATTTTTATTGTTATTTTTATATGTTTTCAAAATACATATACATATCGTCGTTTCCATTGCAAAACTGTATATCTGTAAATTCATTTTTTTTTGATAAAGCACAAAAACAAATTAAAAAACAACTTCATCGAATTAAAGCACTAATAAAAGACACGTAATTAATATTAAATATATGTAAATATACTAATTATGTGATTTTAATTCGGTAGAGTAGTTTTTTTAATCGTCTTTATCATATGCCGAAAAAAATGATTTTGCAGATTTACACTTTTGCAATGGAAACGACGATATTTGAATTATAAAAATTGGGTTATTTCATTGTTCTCTCATGATATAATTACGAGATATATCAGTCAATCGCCATCAATAATTTTATCAATGAATCGTTCCTAGAAAAAAAAGTGTTGACACTCCTGCTATAGAATAAAGCCGCTTTATTTTATCTTGCAATTGACAAGAAAATGAAATTAGTCTATTACAATATGTCCTTATAAAATGTCTTATTACTCATCGCTTTCTTACTAATTTCGCAGAAAATACTTCCTGATAAAAAAATATATTTATCGAAAACCATTAATCAAAATTTTAAGGTAATGAATGACATAGCTAAAATAATTTCATTTGTGTCTTTTATGCAGTCAGAAAATAGTAATAAACAAGTGCTCAAACATGACGTGTTTGAGCATTTTTTTATACACAATATACCTACATTCTTCCTAAAAACTTAATTAATCATAAAAGTCTTAGGTCTATAGGTAAGATGAACATTAAAATTACCTGAGCCAATTTTGATTGACAATATGCGGTGACTGGGTAATAATACTCTCGCATGTTGATGTCATTGAAGAAAATCTCTGCACCGTAATGACTGGAGGATGATACGTTGACGATCCTCGAAAAGTATTGATCTTCGGAACCGGCTCTCTTCAAATTCTCCAATAGAAGATGCGTCAGCAGAAAATGTCCTAAGTAATTAGTCGCTAGTTCACTTTCAAATCCGTCTCCCGTTACTTTGTAATCTCCGAAAAGTATTCCGGCATTATTGATCAATAAATGTATTTTTTCATGTTTATTCGACACCTCTTTCGCAAATTCTCTGACAGATTTCAAAGATGACACATCAAGCGTCAACACAGCAATCTTTCCATCTGGATATTCATTTTTCAATTCTTCTATTACTTTTTGACATTTCTCAATATGTCTAACTCCGATCGTTACATTCAGGCCATATTTTAACAAGCCTCTAATTAATTCTAGCCCAATTCCTCGCCCTCCACCTGTGACTATAGCTATTTTTCCACGTCTTTCTTGGAATGTTGTCAACTTATTCCTCCATCGGATTAAGTCTTCAAGTATCGACCAAATACAGGTGAAGGTAAATATAAACTCGTAATAAAAAGATATCTTCTTATTTGAAGACTGTTTTACTCTAATACAAAGATAAGTAATGTGAGACGAAAATAATAAAAGTATTATCAAAAGCACTGCAATGGAAACGTTAAGCCACATCGCACTAATTTGCGTTTAATTTTAGTAATTATTTACCAACCGTTCTCACTTTTGTATTATTCCTTATGATACTCTACTATTGAAAATAATTGAAATTCCAATTATATTAAAAAGCAAGTAGTATCGAAAAATGGGACATACAACTCGGAGTAATCTTATCTAATAGCAACTGCGCTACGAGATTCTGAGATTTGTAATCATTTAAATAGGCAAAACCCGTTGGAAGCGCCAGCACTTCGGGCGATCAAGACTGTGGACACCCAACGTGGGATACTCTATACCACTTCTGATGTATGACTTATATCGTTAATGTATCGCTATTGACTAATCACAGGTACAAATATACTGATTTCTTTAGAATGTTGAACAATGGCCTCCATTATCTATAAGCATATCAGTACAAAGTTTCAAAGTTTAATATTAACGGACATTCAACGTGTCGGGCAAGACACGATAAACAATCTTTGATACGGACATGTGCAATTTCGTGCCGACTCTTATTCAAATATTCTATTTTTAAACAATCATAATATTTATTATATAATTCAGAAACTATTGGCTATGCCCTATATTATGGTAACGTATTTGTATGAAACATATCTTAGATGTACCAGCATTGATCATCACATCAATCGATGGGAGAGACAGGCCGTTTGAAGGAGTATGTGTAACTTTTTCGGGCCTCTAGCTGAGTGATTAACGTTGTTGGCTTCAGTTACAATACTCACGGGCTTGAATTCCAGTACGGACAGTTTTACACATTGATTTATGGATTTTGTGTTCGAAGGTAGGTATATCTAAAATTTCCTCCGACCTATTTGATCCTAAACGCGGCGTGGCGAAAGCGATTATCCCCGTATTAAGGACCGGATAAAACTGCAAAACTCTGCCCACAATATTTCGTATCAAAATATTTTTTAATATACTCGAAAAGTATGTTTCAGTTCAAAAAAGTGGCAGGGCTGTTTCCCCTTACCTTTGTGACTATTCGTACTGCACTGGCATTTTCGTGGCGCTCAATGTCACGTCACTACCCTGCCAATTGAAGTTTCATTTCAAAAAACCTTATAAGATTCTTGTTGTTGATCGCAACGATAATTAAGGTAAAAAGTAGCTCCCAACTTCAAAAAGGTTGGGTAAGGAATTCCAACTGACATGTTTTCAAACTTCTAGTTGGTAAAATTTTATTAGTTATGCCGTAATACTCGCAATATAACTCAATATATTATTTATCTTTAAATATTGGCTGCTCAAAAACACCATTGGAAAATATATGAATTCACCCAGACAAGCTGATCGTTCTTATCGTCCCTTAGACGGTAAAGTTAAAAATTTAAGAAGTAAAAGTCAGATTTTATCCATTACACGAATTTTTGCAAAAAATTATCAAACGATTTTTCTTTTTGTTTAGTTGTATAGTTTTCAATAGTTGTCAATTTCTAAATTTGAACCCTTTTCACTCAGCATTCGCTCATCGTGCGCATATCCAATAGATCATTGAACTAAACTCGGTTGAAACGAGTCATAATCACTGAGGATAAAATTGCAGAATTCGTACAAAAAATAAATTTGCCTTTCCACCAAGAATTGACAGTTAACACTTAGATAGTGTTGTTTGAAATATTGTTCAAAAAATTGCCCCTTCGTATTTCTTAATACGGGTAAATGAGAGCATAAAAAGTGGTCAAAAGCGAATTCAATGTAACCAATTTGTCTTTCACTTAAAAAAAACCTGTGTAATTAACTATCTGCCATTGAAGCGTGTTGACTAATTAGATTTACTTGACAAGATTACCGGTGCAAAGTTTAAAATACGTTTTATAGTTTCACTTCACTACGTCATACACAAAACAATATTTCGTCGCTGAACAATTATGTAATAGAAGTTCTGCACGGGCCCGGGTTTGGCACGCGGACCCATTCCACCTCTTACTGGCGGGTAAAGACAATTCGGGCTTGGAATTTAATTTTCATAAATTTAATGTTACGGTCATAAGTTAGCCATAAGGCAATACTCTTCAAGATTACACGTTAATAACTTCAATAATTTATTCTAAATTAATTTGTTATCAATATCGTTGGAAAGATGGAAACAATAACATCTATCGTTTGAAAAGTATAGCGTTACAATAATTTTTCTTTGGGAACATGAAGCTTAGAAACCCATAAAAATGTGTGTGATGAATTAACATATCACTTTCAGAATGATTTGTCGAAAGTATAAATCCACTGTTTTACTAATGGTTAGTTAATAATATTATATAAGAATAGATATGTAAGTATAATCCGCCTTTTTTTGGAGGTGTCTAAAGCAATATTTTCTTTTGCCTGTTGTAAACAAATTTATAATTTCTTTGTTTTAAAAGTGATGGAAAGATAAATATTGTATACATACTGCATTGTAATATCAATAAATTCAACACTTTCAACCCCAGTATATTGGTATATGTGACGTTTTTATCATTAAAGTGTGGCAATTATACAATAACAATCAATACACCGAATTTCGACAACGACCTAACATATTATAAAATTATACAAAAAAAACGCATTGTGATTATTATGTAGATAAATATCGAAGAATTGTAATGCCCTCTATCGTCACAGAATGAAGAATTGAAATCACTGTTAACTGTCAATTCTATAATGGTGGAAAGGCATTACATAATATATTATTTCAAAAATAAAACACAACTTGTTTTGTACTGCTTTCATAATTTTATAATACGGTCTCACGCATCGCGAGCATTATCAACTGCTACTATGCACATTAGCTATAAAGTATCAGAACATTTAGCTACATTTAGGTTAAAAAAATACACCGACATTTGCTTTCCGAAAATCACTCATACAATGTGGATGAAGGGGTTAAAATATTGCATCAAAACATGAGGGATCGTAAATTGTTTTATGCGAAAATTTTGGATATAAATGGAGCACAATTAAATAGCTTACAAATTTTGAACGAACAACTTAATCTCTCTAACTCTCCCTTTATTGTATTCTTTATGTCAGTGCTTCTTCGGTGTATTTTTTTGTGTAACCTGGGGACCGGCTTCATTATGTAAATAAAATAAAAATAAGGTAGTAATGAATTTTTATTGAATTCAATGAATTGAAATTCAGGGACATTTATATTAAACGAGACACGCGTCGATATTAATTGTTTTTCTCATTTTTAACTATATATTTACTTTGTTGAGCGTGGACTAGTGCTGATACACGGACCACCGTTTGAGTAGCACTGCTTTACGTGGTATAAGTTCATAAAATCATACATAATTAAATTCCTATAATAAAACTCCATCTGATATTCACCCTAACAAACCCAACCAATTAAAAATCTGTTGGTATCACCATGCTATATTTTTTCAAATTCCTTTTTAATATGGTCGATTGCTTAGGCCCACATATTTTGTAACTTTTTCTCCAATTATGGTTTAAAGTCATTATTATCAAATCAGTATAAAAATTAATTCAAATATTAATGTAATTAATAGAGTCTAGACTTAGACTAGTAGGATAATAATTTTCCTTAATTTATTTAGCTTATATGTGAACGATGTAAATTATTTACTAACTGTCAGTTCAAGTTCATTCGTGTACTCGAATATCTGAAGATGCCGAAAGGCAAAAACACAGGTCGTTAGTGACGAAATACATGGAAATACATAACAACAAATAATGCACATTAAATTTTATTATATTTAGACAAATTGATCAAAACCTATTTGCCATTACCGGCACAGGCTTGAAGACAACACATACTAATCAAGTTAATTAACACATTTACTCATTAAAAAGTACTTCTGGAAATTATGAATGCGCTCAATTCAAAAATATATAACTTTTCAGGTGTTCGATATCTGTCAATTCTTGGTGGAAAAGCATTACATTTAAAAACACACATTTCTTTTGTACTTTTGCCACATTTTCTACAATGATCAGGACCGGTTTCGCTCACAGCGAGCATTATCAGTTAATAACAAATAAAATAGCTCTGTTTGGATATTCTAAAATCATTTTTTTTTTATTAAAATATATTTTTTTATGCTCTATGCACTTTGTATAGATTGGTAGAGATTATTGACCAAACATGGACACTGAAATGAGATTAACAAAATGAACCATCTAATGAAATTAATTTAAGACATCGACTGAGGGTGCTTGATGGAATTTCAATATCAAATTTGGATTATTGAGATTTTGTACATTTCCATGTATTTTGTCACTAACGACCCGGGTTTCGCCTTTCGGCATCTTCAGGCATTCGAGTCCATTCGTGTGCTCGAATGCCTGAAGATGCCGAAAGGCGAAACCCGGGTCGTTAGTGACAAAATACATGGAAATGTACAAAATCTCAATAATCCAAATTTCATCTAATGAAAGTTTACTTCTGATAACTACGCATTCTCAAAATATTTTTCCTTTCTGAATTCTTTTAGCTTTTACCATTTTATATGGTATACATTTTTAGTCACCAAGAATTTGATAGCAATATTATTTCAATTCGGAGCACATAGCAACTTCATCTGTTGATCAATAAATAAAGTTCTATCTGGGCTGCTTGTGTGGTTTGAATCATAGATAAAATTGTAAAATAGTAATTTTCCCCTATAAACAGTTCGTTAATTGTATACCTACATATAAAACGAACGAACAAAGGCAGTTTTCAGTGTATCTTTTTCAAACTTTATTTTGATAAAAAGAGCTTGGATCTTGGATCTTGGAACAATGGTGAAAACAAATATCATTTTGTTAGCAGATCTAGAATAAGGATTTCATTATTTTTTCTATATTATAGGTACACGACATTCTTATAAGAGTACTTACATTTCTTTGGACAATTAATATACACGTGGAATTGACCGCAAATTTGTGCTACTTATGTCGACTGAAAAGTGGAGCATGCATTGTTACCTGTTTGTAAATATTTCTTATATTATTCATTAGAAATTTTGTGTAAGTTATTATTCGTTATTCAGTAATAATAATTATTATTGCTTGTGGTCATTTATATGCATTGACGATTTAATTCAAATTTGAATTTTTTGTTTACTTTTTGAACCAAAGACATGGAGTAGACTTTGGCATAGACAACAATTTTACAACTTCCCATAAACAATAATTATTTATTTTTTGTTAAATATTACTTGCATTATTAATTACACTTTAAAATACAAGAATATTGCTTTCATTATGATTATATTCTTGAAAGGCATCAGGTGTATGCTTCAATTAATAAAAATATAGCTCAATAAATGTATACTTTTGATTTTAAGCAATTGGGTAGGTACCTACAACGATTGGAATTATTTTAGGAATCAAATAAAGTGAATATATTATTATCTATAGTAAATCATAATAAATACTTTCAGAAGCATATAAGTAGGTACTTATGCAATATTTAGTGTGATATGATTGCCAATATTTACTTATTACCTACTTAGATTAGATATTTAAAAAATATATTTGACATCATTGAATTCAACTACCTACTAAAATGTTTTTATTGTTTACTCTAAAATTTGTTTTATTAGCGATCTGACGTCATCAGGAGGGGCTACTTACGTCAAAAAATCCACAAGGCATAGATTAATCGAAATAAAATTTATGAATTAAACACTTTGCGCATGCGTAGAGCGAGAAAGAGTATAGATTGTGTGCCTTGTGTTGCACCGACACGACGAAACCAAAATGGCTTCCCACCCAGGGAAATCTGTCGCAAAAACGGATTCTAAATAGAATGCTTAAGTGGACCAATTTGTTCGGTTGTACTATGAAAAAATAAGAAGTTCAATAATTGTGTAGTACTCAAATGTTGTGTTTAGTGCATTAATACACGTAATAAGTGAGTTTTGAGGTCTAAAATATACGTAAGTCAAAAAATTATCGCTCTCCTTTCACCTGTCGTGGGCTCGCTTTGGCGATTTCACGATTAGATTAAATCGTTAATATTTTTGTTATCGGTGTCGGTTTTCGATTGATATGTTCGAATACCTATTGTCACGCGTCAAAAATGTAAATAAACCCCCTTTATTTACACGGTGATGGCATAATTCGTCATCGTTTGGCAGGTGAATAATTGTACTTAAACTGGTTTTCGAATTTCTTCAAGACATGGTGGCATTTGGGGTCTTCCGCGATATTAATTTGCTAATTGTCGCGCCCACAGCACTCAATTTATCTAAATAATCTACGCTGGACATTCCGTGCTGTGTAATAGTCATACAATTTAGTCATATCGCAAACGGAAGCGTATGTGTTAATTCAAATCGTAAATATCGATGATGTGATTAGCAGACATTGCGAATAAATTATTTGAGTTGTCATTTTTATTATGGGGCCAGTAGACGTCCCATTTTTGCTGGACGACCCTCTAACACAGATAGTGATAGTCGGCGATCCTTAATTTATTGTGAATCGCTTCTCAAATCTATTATTAGTATCATTGTTTTGAAAAATACTAAGTCGCACGATTTAATTTAAATTTCCTTACACAAAATTTTTTCAAGGTTTGCATGTTTACGTGTTATAGAATTTTCACTCAAAGGGCCCTGAAATCACAAGATGTTCTATTGAATAGGTTAAGCTGTCCACATTTTATATAATTATTGGTTTTAAATGCTAGTCTGACTGTTCTAAGACTTTCTGTGTCAATCCATGTAAATGCGGATATTGTAGGATGAATAGATCCTCACTAAATTGTGAAGCGAAAGCTGATAAGAATTGGATCAATCCGTCCATGAAATATTATCAGTATTTTTCTAAATCCATTCAGATTAGTTATCTGTACCTGTTTTGATAATTCACCATAAATTCAATATTTAAAAAAAAATGATTGTTAATATAAAAACTATTTAATGTATTTACTCATTAATTTGATTGGTAAACATACAACCTTTTGTGAAACTTCATTTTTGTTAGTGAAACATAACAAAACCAGCCTAACCCCACTATCCGTGTCATTGATTATCGAAACGTCCCCAAAACTCTTAAACATGGCTAAAGTTATCTTATCCTTAAGTAGCACAGGAATAGTGTTATCTCGTATGTAGCTTTATTTGTGAGCAGAGACATAATTTTCATTTACATTATCAATGCTTATGGTTTCGGGCCCTTTAATTTTCTTGCTCAATTCTAAAATGGCTATTCACTAATATTATTTAACCTAGTATACACATGCAACTGATTTGAAACATTTTTTGTATGTATATTATTGTAAAGCAGTACTTAGTTTTATCTTTTAAACTGACATTGATCACAACAGTTGCGAAACACCCATGATTAACATTCACATAGATGATTTTTATATCTGATTTTCTGATGTTGATGATTGGCTTACTCCCGATTATTCCCCATTAGTTATTAATGGAATATCTTCTACTAAGAACTGTGTGTCAGTCGTTCAACCTTCCTTCTTATAGAGAGGATTGAGTAATGCAATTATGATATGTCCGCTAAAGTAGTGCTTAGGATAGACAGGGATGACACATAAAATACACTTTGGAAACCAATTCTGCTTGCTTATTTTATTGACTTAAATGAAGAAGTGAAATGTTCAAGCTACTTTAGCTGTATCATAACGTGTTAAAATAATTACTATTCTTGGTTATTAACGATTACGCCTTGAATGTAATATTGTTCTCGTTCCATTTGCAAGATGCAGTACTTACTACAGAGAGATACTTACGCAAGAAAAAATACACGGATTTCGAAATCATCTATAACTCAAAATACCTTTTGCTAATCCTTTTTGCGCTTATGACGAAAAGAATGTTTAAACGAATGCCCGGTACTTATCGCTGGAAAACTATTGAAAAATTTGTTATCATGGTATATTTATAACCCTATCAGGGTATGCATCACTAATAGAGATAAGATGTTTTAGATACATACATCATTGATGCATTTTTCTATAGTGAATCAGATATGTCCTGAAGTTAAATAAATGTTACTTCGTAAATATCAAATGTGAGTTTGTCAATATTAAACTCACATATCTCCATAAATCACAAACTTGGGAAAATGTTTTTTTTTTTAACCATGTCTACTCGCAGTGTGAAGCACAAGGACTCTAAATGAAGCATGTCGATGGAAGGTCTTTTTGATAACAACTGATAATAAATCGGAGAGAATAAAAGATAGTGTTAGGAAAATGCTGTTAATTTGAAGGATCATGAAGAGTGGTTGAAAAGGGATGAAAATGTAACAGGCACCTATACCTTTGGATGTAAACCAATAAATGAAAGTGTCAATTCAGGCATTAATATGCTTGACCTAAAAATGACAGCCCACTTGACTACAGTAAACGCCTATTAACTATTTATAAACGAATGTATAGTTTTGTTAATTTACAAACATTAACGTTTTGAGTGGTTTTTTGAATAAATGTGTTGAATATTTTTAATACTCCTATACAAAAAACTATAAAACATTTTTTTTTTGCTGTCGGTCAATATGTGAAGAAAAATACTAATCATTTCAATTGTCGAGTAAATTTTACACAAAGTGTATCTTTCATACCACCCTTCACTGTAATACAGCATTAGTTTTCTAATTCAAAGAAAATTTTAAGAACATCCCGTGGCCATTTCATTATTGCAGCTAGTCTCAAATTAAATTGTTGTTGAAACGGTATATATTAGAAACGTGCTGCTGTTATAGGATTAAAGAAGCCATTTAACTTCAAAAATTGCATTTACACACAGTGAACTCTTCAACGTGAATGTTAAATAGTATCGAGTCAGTATCTATTGTGTGATTTAAATAAAAAGACTAAGAAAAATTGAATGAATTTCTTCTGAAGATAATATTTCTAAGGTTGACCTGTCATTATTGTGGTTTCTAGTTGAGATGATTTGCCTCCTGCAAAATGGATTGGCATATGCCTTTCCACATCTTCGGGGGTGCTGTGTTCTGTGTCGGTTGCCCACTAGATTATTTTGTCGAGACATAGAAACTGTATTGTCGATTCCATTGATGTATTAGTTTTCCATTACATTTTATAATGTATTTTGTATCATATATATGCAAAATGTACATGTACAATATTTGAATGTACAGTACATTCTCGCTTAACCAGGATAGATTTTGAAGTAAGATATCCTGGTTAATTGATTTCCAGATTAATTGAAATATATTCCTTTTTCATCTGCCAAAAGTCACTGTGAATCTTGTTCTTTTGTAAAAGTTCTAATTATAGATACTCATATAGTTTTATGTTTTACTGACTTAAAACAAACTGTAAAACAAAATATATGTTGGCGATCCAATGATATAAAAGGTAATATCAGATTCACATGCATACTTCTTGATACAATTGTTTTTGTCTTATTTTGAAAGATAATAATTATGTCTAGTCTAATTATTGACGTAAATTTTGGAAGTCACCCGTGCGTTGATCTACGGAGGGTGAAGGTTCATCTGTGTGTTTAGTGTCGTAGATTATTACAATAGAATACATCCTTACCTGTACTCATGTTGATCATTTTTTGTAGATGCCGTTTTATATTCTACCCGGTTGATGGTGTCCCGATGAAGCGGCGCAAACCACTCGACTGGAGGCCTGCCTCAGGCCCTGACTCATAGGACCGCACGGCTGATCAGCCGAAGAAACCGAAGCATTCACCCGTATCTGTATTCGAAGCCGGTCAATCGACTGGAGTTTGTGATCGATATTTGACTTAAACAAACATTTTATCTGTGCTAAAATAATACGTGAATATTTTCTTGTGTTTGTACTTTGTGTTATCAAAGTTTTCATTCATTAGTTAATTTCGAAAGGCCTCCGAGCATAAACATACGTACTGATAATTTTTTTAAATACATGCTTCAAGTGATACTTCAAATAAGACAAGAGTTTTTAGAAAAAATACAAATTCTTATCATTATGTGGCAGTGTTTTTAATGCAACATAAGATTGTCTCGATAAGACTTGTTATTAATTTGAATGTGTGAGTAAAGTGCCGCCACAATGTCCTTTTTCAATAATTTGAAGAAGGTACTGCACATCGGCGGCGGTGGCCACGATGCCAAGAAAAAGAGAGTGTTCAATAACATCAGGATGGATTGCAGTCCCGACGAGTACTGGGAAATGATAGGGGAACTCGGAGACGGAGCGTTTGGAAAGGTTTGTGATTAATTTTGTTGTTAGCCTGCAATTTTAACATAAGAATTATTCAAGAGGGAACACTGCTGAAGCCACAATTTATTTACTGAAACAGCATGACAACACAGGAATATCTGTAGTAAAGTATAATTTGATAAATAAAATATATAAAAATAGGAAATGAAACTACCAATATAATTTAAGATGCCGACTGACAGCGCTTGATAGAATTTCAATATCAAATTTGAATCATTTTTTTGTCATTTCCATAAGTTTTGTCAATAACCATCCAAGTTTCATCTATCGGCATCTTGACGTGTGTCAGTTCTAATTCATCTGTGTACTTGAATCCCTGACAACGCCGAAAGGTGAAACCCTGGTTCTTAGTGACAGAATTTATAGAAATGTACTTATCGATAAACTAAACAAAGTAAACTAAATACGTGTAATAAAATTATTATAACTTTAAATTCTCCATTATTAGTCCGCATTCTCCACAATGGAAGCGCACCTGGGATATGGCTTTCAAAAAAAAAAACAGATTTTTTTTTAAAAACTCCCACAAATTGGTTTTTTACATATTTTTGGGTTGTATGTATAAAACTATTTCAATACTAAAAAAGGTTTAAAGGTTCCGTCTTGTGGTGCCATGAACGATACTAAATAAAAGCTTTTTATGCTTTCAGCGTACCTCATATCATATTCTTTTGTCAGAATTTGAGTTCATGAATAGTTCATGAACCAACCGTTTTATATTCCTTAATTTTTAACACTCAATTTTATATAAATAGCCCTGTTATGTTTGTATTTTTATCAGTTGATAATGCTCCAGTCCTGATCATTGTAAACATGTGGAAGTAGTACAAATGAATTGTGTTTTATTTTTTAAAATATAATATTTTAGTTACGTCATTAAAATGAAGAGTAAATTTCAGGCACATTAAATAGGTGGTTCGCTGTCTATATTAGACATCTACAAGAGTATCACACGATACATTTAAAATAGTTACATTCTTATCAAAGTATTTTATCTTTATTGAATGATTATCAATTCTATTGACATAGTTTCCGTGTAATCATAGATGTAATTGTGATCTATCATTGGCATAATATTGACACAATACGTATCTATCTATATGAATCAGCGCATCAAAAAATACATCAACAGTAGCTTCACGCTTATCCGGGTTTGGCAATGAAATTAAATTAATTGATTTCCCGGTCCATCTAAAGACAATGTAGAAGAATCATTAATATTTTATAAAGAGAAAATTTATTTGAAAAAAAAGTAATGTACAATTTTAAAGGATGTAAAACATTTAAAAAAATCCTAAATATTTGAAACACTACACCATAGTCAGTAAAATAATTTTCACAGCGAACGTTAAAGATTTGAGTGAAATTTATACAACTAGAAAATTTTTCTCAAATTTGATGCTATCGGAAGCAAATATTTTGGGTTCCTCTTCTAATAGTGATACTGCTGTGTATTATACAGTACTAATCTTCTGAAAGCTTTCATGTTATCTCTTTGAAAACAATGCATAAATAGTTTTTATTTGTAGGGTCGTTTTGCCAGTGCTCAGCCAGTTAAGCGACAGGTGTACTTTCAAAAGGGATTTTGAGTCAATGAATGATAAATACATATTTTTTTCGCTTTTGTTCCGTTGAACAGGGATTAATCAACGTAACCAACTTAAAGTAAAATAGTTAATATTGTACCAAGCATAAAATAATAGTAGTTTATAAAAAAGTGCCAATTGTCCCAGTTTTCGGCCCCCAAAATTCAATTGTCGGCCTTTCATTTCCCAGTGTTCGGCCATCGCTATGAAACTTCATGAATATCGCGAAATAATCTACTGATAGTAGACAGAACTATAAAAAACATAATGATGCAAAATATGACAATACAAAATATATTTTGTTAGCGATCCCCATACAACATGAATTTGTCAAAACTTGCGAAGTAAAAATGTGCTTTTTTAAATTGCGTATTGCATCATATAGGTCAGTATAGTGCAGACAGACATTGGCAAGTGGCAAGACTACATACACGAATTAAAAAAATCTGTTTTTTTTTTAATTTAAGTTTTAAGCTCAAAAGGCCAACTGCTGGCGACGGCTGACTTTAGGAACAAGCACCCTATGCTGCTTTGGTTTTAATGTTATTAGTTATGCTCAATATAGTAAAACAACATATGAACAGCGATATTACTCACAGTAATAATAATATACTTTTAAGTTGTATACCTCTTCAATGCACGTCAATCGTTTTGGGTAGTAAAAGAATCTAAAAATCTATGAAGATTATTTAGTTATGAAACTTCATTAAATTTAATAAAAGTACATTTCTTTTTTCACAATTAGCTGTTTCTGCGAAAATAAGAATACATTTTTTAACACTATTTGAATGTGTAAGAAAGAGAAACAAAAATTCATTATTTCCTTCTTATTTGGTTTAAAAATGAACACCCACATTCTACAACCCCAGACAAATAGATGACCAATATATCAAAAATCTTGATATGAAGAACTTGCTGAGAACTTTTTTTTATGTTGTAGGTATATAAAGCTCAGGGCAGGGCGAGTGGAAAACTAGCCGCTGCCAAAATGTGTCTCTTGGAAGGTGAAGACGACTTGGCCGACTTTATGATCGAGATTGACATCCTCAGCGAATGTAAACATCCCAATGTGGTTGAGCTGCACGAGGCCTTCTTTATTGACCAGAAATTATGGGTGAGTTTTCTTTAATTGTATTTCTTGCAATATGAATATTCAGACGACAGAGAAACTGATAAAAAGTGTGTCTCAATTGCTCATATTACTATCGACCGTTATGAGACAGAATGTGGCTTGGAGATGAGTGCAAATTTTTTTCTCTAATTCTATCCAATTCCAAAAGGGCAAGTGTCAATTGGCACTTTACATGGCGTGCGGTGCTCCTATTGTGTTACTTATGTTCGGAGTGACTCGTAATAATTGATCAGCTGTTTGTAATTGAAATGCAAACCTTTTTTATTATTATAAAATTGTCCGTGTCATATACTGTCATTCGACTAGCCTGCAGCCGAGTGATCAATGTTGTAGTCTTCGGTTGTCGCTTCCACAGGCTCGAATCCCAGTAAGTACAGTTTCGAAAATTGATTTATGAATTTGTGTTCGAAGGTACGGGTGTCTGTGATGTCTAAATTTCCTCCCACCCATTTGATCTTAAATGCGGGACGTAGTTAGAGCGAATAGCTTACCACTAGTCCTGTCTTAGCCCTATCCTTGTATTCCTACTCTTCAAAAAAGAAATATTGAGCAACTTAGTAACAAGGAGTTCTCTTAGCAAAACGTCTGTTGATATAAGTTCCATTAGCAGTCCGTATGCTCCACATTAGAAGTGGATTTAGTATTTACTTCCATCAAGTTCCATAATCAGCGTACGACAATATCACAATTTTTTGTTTAGTGGTTTAAACTATGTTGGCCACCAAATGTAGGCTGGCATTGATTCTACAATCTTTACCTAAATGGATGCGATGTAAATTTTCTACTTTGAATATATTAAAAGTGATGTACAAAACAATTCTTGTGCTGGGATTCATCAAGGCTCGATGATCATTAATAAAATTTTTTCTCTCTTTAGAAATGATTTATTATATTTCCAAGGATCCCATCTGGTCGATTGTGAAATATACATTAGAATTCGCAATTATATAGGTATGAGAGCAGGAAGTGGTTTGTGGGGAATCAAAATATTTTCCTTATCTAAGCTTGGCTATACCTCCCACGTTATTTGATAGCGTATGTTCTCTCCTACAAGACTTGCTATTATAGTGCATGCAAATATTAACGTTTACAAACAAATAGAACGGGCGTTGACTCACTCATGCCTTTGCTGCTTTAGATTATTATTCTTCTTGATTTCTCTTATGGTCATTATCTCATTATGTATTTAACCCGTTACTCAACACTTTCACAGACTGTAAACATATCCACTTAAAATTGATCATTACGCTATTTATCTCTAGATTTGCAGTCCTTAAGGTGGCAATCATAAAGGTTGCTCCGTAAATATGACAGTTTTGGCAATCGGTTCGTTGAAGTACTTTTTTCAAAAAATTCTATGTCACCTCATCTGACTGTAAATTTTAATACATACAGCTAGGGAGTAACACTTATCCCATAACTATTACATTACTTTGCAATTCATTTTTTTTTATGAAAATGTTGGCAACAACAAGAAACATGGAGGTATCTTAACAGAAGCTTTTCTACGAAAACTTCTTGCTACTCAATTGCGCAACCACTTATTTTCCGAAGCGAGTATGAATACAAGAGTAGGAGTAGGACAAGACTAGTGGTTAGCTAATTGCACTCACTATGCCCCACATTTTATGGAGGATAGGATGGCTGGGAGGGAATTTTTAGATATTACAAACATCCATGTCTTTGAACAGAAATTCATGAATCGAATGAAAAAATAATTTATGAAACTGTCCATACTGGGATTCAAACACGTGAATTCTGTAACCGAAGCCAATGACCCAAGTATTTTTATTCCTACTAAAAATATACTTATATTTTTGTTACAATTCAATACTGTTTGTCATTACAAATAAAGAATTTGGGAAGCCCTGAAATTTTTCTTCTCATTTAGAGGACTGTACTAAAAAACTGTTTCACAATTGCTAATGTGGTATTATTTGTAAAGAAATAGTAATAATATCAAAATGTCAGGATGAATAATATGACATAGTGCATATTCTGCTTCAAGAGTTAACAATACTCAATTTTCAAATCTCGGATAATGAAAGGAAACTGCATTCTGGTTTATTTGGACGGCTCAGTCATAATATTTAAATATTTATCCTCGTCATGGTAGGAAGTTTAGGGAGGCTCTTATCGCCAGCTCATTGATAAGTGAGCATTATCAATAATGCAAAAAAGAACTTTCAGTGTACATATTCATTCCGCCCACCGTGTTAACGAATTTTACAGGAAGTGTGAAACAGGGTTTTATCATATTTGTCAAATGAGATACATAATAATGTTATATTCTGTCTAATATCGTTATATAATCTAGGCATTTTATTGCGTTTTACTTTGTTGACATTTTTTTACGGCTAAATTTGTTGTTACATTCAACTTACGTTTCAGGATTCCATTATGTATTTATATGATATTTTTAAATCACTTAAGATGAAAAAGTCACTCGAGATCAATCCGAGAAGAAAAACCATCACCAATACCCATATCTAAAATCTAATGTGATCCTTGTCGTGACGTGATCAATCTGATCTTTACGGTAAAGCTCTTAGCTAGACCGCACAACTAGACGAGACAATCGTGTTGTCGCATGTTCACCTTATCTCTGAAAAAATATTTCTCATTTTCAGATGTTGATCGAATACTGCGACGGCGGAGCATTAGACTCTGTGATGGCTGAGCTCGAGAAGGGCTTAACAGAAACACAGATCGCATATGTATGCCAGCAAATGTGTCGGGGTCTCGCCTTTCTACATTCGGCCCGAGTCATTCACAGGGATCTCAAAGCCGGAAATGTCCTATTGACTATGACCGGTGGAGTCAAGCTGGGTAAGATTGTCTACATTACTATCAGACTATTTCCATGTTGCTGATCCTTGGGAGTAGCTAAGCCACATTTTTTTTACTTGTTAGCTAAGGCAAATACTATTGTCCAACGACTGTCGTAATATCGGACTAGTTATTGAGGTCAGTCATGATCTGCTCTACTCAAGTTTTACAGGACATTTAACATATGAGGACACGGCTTGTAAAGGAGTCCGTATGAAAATATAAAATTTTACAGAAGTAAAGAAGTATAAAACGCTCTGGGTTGTATACAAAATAGTTTATAACTAAGAGGGGCTCGAACTTTTGGGCATTGTACCTGAAAAACAGATTGTTAAAATATTTTTCAAATGTAAATTGTTTTCACGATGAGTAATTTTTCATTATCTTCAACACCCTTCTTCTCACCTCCCGCATTTTATTTCATTCGCATTCAAAAAAATATCTGTTGATATATTTTCAGTACATACTGCATGAAATGTTACAAGTGGGTAGACATATTAAAATGTTAGTTATCATACCTTGTTTCATTTCAGCTGATTTTGGGGTGTCCGCGAAAAACAAATCCACCCTGCAGAAGCACGACACTTTTATCGGAACGCCTTATTGGATGGCACCCGAAGTGGTACTCTGCGAGACATTCAGAGATAATCCGTACGATTTTAAGGTAAATGATACGTTAGTGTATAGAATTTTAACAGGTTATTCAAAACCCACAGTAATTTATTTGCAGTGACGTCTAGTGATATAATTTTTAGACTCCAGCTCACATGCGCTTAGCTTAACAAATTAATCTCTGTTTATTTTTGTTTTAATACTTGTTGATATGAAAGATTACCTTCAAATCAGTAATTCCACAACAACTTTATTTTTGTTTTAACTTCATCTTAGATCCATTTCAATATGAAACCTAATAAATAATGATAATAATTCAATAAAAAATGAGACAATGGCAATAATAGAAGATGTAAAGTCCCACTCAAAGGGTTTATGTTGCATTAACTTCAGTTGAATATAACTACCATCAATTATCATCAAATTTGGATTATTGAGATTTTGTACACTTCCATGTATTTTGTCACTAACGACCCGGGTTTCGCCTTTCGGCATCTTCAGGCATTCGAGCACACGAATGGACTCGAACTGAGAGACAGTAAACAGTGTCTAACGCTTATATAGAAGATACAAATGCGACAAATATCATTTACGAGGCAATACATTATACGTCTGAGAGCCACACCGATACCTGAGTTAAAATTTCGGAAATCGTCCTAATCCTTATTTTGTAAACACCATATTACCAGAGTGGCGAATTGCCGAAGGCGATTGCCGCTTTTCAACTTCTTTTAGAAATACCAGTGATTTTACAATTATAATAGTATTGTGGGTTTTGACGGGATGTAATTCGACGAATGGGTAAATATATACAATCATTCCACATTTAGTGAAATCTGTTAGGTGTTTCAACGTATCGGATATAATAGCGGAGAATTAGGAAGGTTCAGCTGCTCATTCAAGATTGGTAAGGAGTATAACTGGCCTCTATTAATTTCTAAAATTTCCTGATAAAATAATTTATGATCCCCCATGTTTTTATGCAACAGTTTAACCCCATCATCCGCATTAAGCGTATGGTTCTCCATTAGCAAGTGATTTGCGAATGTCGAAGTTTCTTTTTTTAATCTAAAGGCAGCTAAATGTTCTGATACCCTTATATCTAATGTACGTGTGGTTTTACCCACATAGAAATGTTGGCAATCATTGCATTGTAATTTATAAATACCAGATTTGTTCTTAAAGTTTACTCTATCTTTATTGTTAATAAGTAATTTGCCTAGAGAGTTATGCAAAGGCGAAACCCGGGTCGTTAGTGACAAAATACATGGAAGTGTACAAAATCTCAATAATCCAAATTTAATATTGAAATTCCATCAAGCACCCTCAGTCGATGTCTTAAATTATCATCAATCCAATATTTTGCTCATAAATTATAGGTCGCTGGTCAACCATGTGTTAAAAACTGCTCCGATTCAAACATCACAGATATAATGTTATGCCATAACCAGGCAGTACATATATTATATTATTACCTATTCAGGCGTTGGCACATCAACTTAACGAAAGCTCTGTGCAGATATTCCAGCGATATTTATGCTTCCATTGAAAGTGTCGATGTCTGGCTATTACCGCCAAGATTGCAATAATTGTTGTCCTTTAATTTATTGAACCGTTTGTAAAGCTCTGTCAGTAATGCTTTGTTATGCAACCATTATCATTCACCAAAGTGTAATCTATAAATTGATATATACATTTAAAAATACAGCTTCTTTTGCAGGCACACTGTAAAAACATTATTGCTTTTAACATAAAAAAACAGCTATTTTTTAAAGTAATTATTCAGTTCAATATTTAAATCAATACTCATGGTATAATACTGGTATGAATAATAACTGATGAAAATAAATCATTTAATATAATTCCAAACAAGGGATGAAATCACTACCACAGTAATGCATTTCGGCATCAATTGTTCTGACATTTTATTCTATCGAATGACGGCGAATGTACTATTGAATGTTTTCGTGTTTAGGTGGATATCTGGTCTCTCGGTATCACCCTGATTGAGTTGGCCCAAATAGAACCACCGAATCACGAGATGACTCCGATGAGAGTACTCCTAAAGATCCAGAAGTCAGATCCTCCGACTCTCGAGCAGCCGTCCAGGTGGTCGCTCACATTCAACGATTTCATAGCCAAAGCTCTAGTCAAGGTAAGATAATTTGATGTGGACATTATAAATAAAGTGTTTCACGACAAAAGTTATTTTGGTTTAAAATGGCATTTATAGTCTGTTATATGCCTACTTCAGAGTTTCTTAATTATATTTAATTGTGATGATGATTTGTTTTCTATCTATGTAAGAGGAATGCAACTATTGAGCTTATCCTTTTCATCTCAGTGAATGGTGATGTGGCTTCCTGATATAATCTTGATGGTGGTGACACTGGATGGAGATTCATTAATAATAATTAATAATTACAAGCTTTTTTTTGTGGTTAGAGTAATACTCAGCACACCCGCCTGAAGGCATATGTGCGTTACGCTGTCAATTTTTTTATTTTTTATTTACCCTCGAGAGGAGGTCAAACTTCCAATGTCCCAGACGGTCTCGAAGTTTTCTCTGCTGAGGCATCGTGCGGTCATCTGCTTCTTTTTTCTGCCTGTCCGGGTCCTGACGCCATCAACCAGACAGGAGGGAAGGAAAAGGGAGGGAAACAGGGGTGTTGAGAAGTAATATCCTCCGAGGCCTCACGTAATCTGCGTGCATGTGTTCGGTGTAATCATGTAGCAGTGTTTTGATGCTGGTATTGAGATGGTCAGTCATGTCGTTGTAGAATTTCTTCGATAGCTTCACAAAATGTTCCAGGATAGGATCGATGTTAAGGTCTTCGTGCAGTGTGCTGTTGCGGACAAACCATGGCGCTTTCGTGATTTGTCGCAATGTTTTGTTCTGAATTACCTGTAATTTCTTAATGTGCGCATTCCTATATAGGGGCCGGGTAGGTCATGATGGATCTGGTGGTTGCGGTGTACAGGAGCAATTTGCTTTTTATTGCAAGGATGCTCTACCTACCTATCATAGGAATCAATCTTCTCGTGACTTGCGATGCTTAGTGTTTTTTGATATCTATGTGTCTGCTGAAATTGAGTTGGAAGTCGAGCGTGAGACTTAGGTATTTAACCGATTTGGCCTATGGTATGTCAGTGTTGTGCATTCGTATGCACTTAATGTCTTTAGTGTGTCTGTTATTTCTGCGGTTAAAGGTAACCGCAGTACCTTTCTCCGGGTGTTACTTAATACACCAATATTTGCACCATGAAGCTATTGACGCACCCGTTTTCTGTAGGAGTGCGGTAGGTCTGTTCCTGTTCATCGACCTGACCAGGATCGCCGTATCCTCTGCGTATTGCGCGATGATTGTTTGCGAGTTACTGTCCGAGATTAAGAATTTAATTGCCGAACCCTTGTTTACCTATATACCAACTATGTTGTGAAAGAAGGCGGAACCTCTGAAATATTTTATCAAAAAAAATGCTTTTTCTGTGAAAAAATGTGTCGTTTCAAGGTTAAACACCTTTAAGTTGAATGTAAATTTTTCAGGTAACTGCAGGTTTCGTCCTATTTCCTGTCCAATAAATAAATGCAGTCATCCTGTATAGGTGCCTCTCTGTTAAAGGAAAGAATGATAAAGTTTTACTTACTATAGTTTAATTAAACTAAAATTATCAGTGCAGTTTATCGTTGCAGTTTCAATTTGTGTCCCAGTGCCTGCTACTTTTCCAAGCATTGATTTGACACCATGCCTTCCCTGCACACATCGACTCATGTGTCCCAACTTATATGGGTGTATTCATAAAACCATTGCTACGTTTAAACATAAAACTGTCCTCACAGGTGGGGTGGTATGACATTATCAAGTTTAAATGTTTATATTTAACTTCTCCACCGAATCCTATTTTGGAAAACGCCAGTCTATTCAGTGGAATTAATGAGGTTTCTAAACAAATTCCTGATTGTTGACTCCGTATTTATTCCACCTTAACCATAGCAACACATTTTTAGCAGAGGTATCTCGCTGCCATGGGTGTAATGCGACATCAGTTTGTTGTAGTCGCTTTCTGAAAAAATATTTTGCTGCTTTACAGGATCCTCAACATCGACCGACCGCCGATGACCTCTTGAAGCATAATTTCATTTCCGGTGAGCTGGACTCTAAACCGTTACGAGATCTGCTTTTGGAGTACAGAGCTGAGGTTGTCGAGGAAGAGCTCGTCGATGATGACTCGGAGGTATGTTATCAGTTAATTGTACATTTTTCTATTAGTATAGTGCTTCATTTTCATATAATACCACTGCACTGAAATCTCAACGGAAGCATTCCGGTTTTTTAATACATTTCAAAGTACTAAAATACAAAAATTTTAACATCTCAACGTTTGAAATTTGATAACATTTTGTTGAGATTTCGTTGCATTTATGAATAATGTATGTTATAACTTGAGTGCCAGTTTTGTAGTTTTGACTGTAGAATTATTTTCTAAGTGGTGACGGTGAAATTAGATTGTTGATTGTGTATTGTTACATGTAAAACAGTTTCAATTTTTACAGAAGAATTATTTGTATTTATTGAGGGTAAGGGATATGAAACTGATGTTCCTGTGATAGTGGCATTAATTTGATTATGGAGAATTGTAATTGAATTTAATACACATTTGTGTAATAGTAGGATCGATAGAATATTAATTGCTAGAATTTTGAAAACATCGCAGTTGATTAAGGTATATTACTGCGTGCGGAACTAATAAAGATAAAGATATCAATGATATTTTATGCTTTTATTATAAATCACTTGTCGAAAAAGCCACAAGCAGCTGTAAAATGAAGGAAGCTTCAAGGAATTTCAAAAAAAAATATTGTTTTCGGCTATTTTCTTCGTTTACATTTTAGTTGTGAACAAATAATTTATTGAACAAAAATAATAGGTGCCCTATCACCGCTATACAGGAGATGATTAATGGAATAGTGTTGTAAGTAATATCTGAATCAACTGAGAGGTTTTCAAAATGCAGAATATTGATTTGTTTAAACATATTTAAATTTTTTTTCATTAATAAAAGCATCAGCATTTGTTCTGCTCCTTAAAGTATAACTATATATTTATATTGTATGCTACAAATATTTTGTCATCAACAGTGGCCCATAATTTTCTATGTAAAATTTGTCAGTCAATTGAATTGGCGTTGAACTGGTAGTATGTTATATTATAATGTAGAAAATAGCTAAGTATTTAGCTCCACTATAATTTTCACCATATTTAAACTTTATCATAAAATGTGTCACTATAATATCAACATGAGGTTACGCAGAGGATTTGTTTTCATGGAAATCAACAAATTTCCCAAGCAATAATCGAATGGCTCGAGCTATAGAATAATTTATAACACCTTTTACAGATATTACCAATAGCAGCATTTTTGTTGTTATTGATTGATACTCATCCCATAATTATTAATTGTAGAAGGGAAGAATTTTTCTGTTTAGTACTTTTTGATAATAAAAAGATTGTTCACAACTTTTATGTATATTATAATTATATTTTATACTAACCGTTTTGATCTAATTATATTTCTAACACGTGTGTTGTTGTCTCTCTTTTGCTTTTACACGCTTGCCTAACCAAACGTATACATGCCGCATCCTCTGTCTCTTACGCTTGAAAAACTCTGATATCTCTTACGAACCCCTTGCGTTGCCAACGTGTTCCTTTGTTTATCTGTATGCAAACTAAAATTCTATAATATACCCTCGCACTTGTGCACCTGGCAATATTACTTTTGTTTCAATTTGACTGGGACAGAAGTTTAAAAATCAGAGAAACGGTAGCAAGAGACAGAGTAGGAAGTTGAATAAGGGACAGTATCAGAGAATTGGTTAGTATTTCTTCAATATTATCAAACTTATTATCATTCAAAATATGATTTATTTTCATATGATTTTTTTTTATTATCCAATCCATTATAATATTACGTCTTATAAATAAAGAATTATTATTGGAGGGCATTTTAATAAACAATAAAAAAACGTGTGTAATACATGTTCCACATTTCATCGAACCTTCCCGCCACTATCAAGATATAGATTTATCGGGACTCTTTTTGACAGTCCTAATTTATCTTTTATAACTATTGTTACTATGCACATAGCCATGATTTGATCAAGGGAGGCTCGGAAGAAGAAGAAAATAGCATTAATTTGTTATAAAATTAAGCAAGATTGAAATTGTCACATTAAAAAACAATAAAATAAATTAACTGCAGCATTTAACAGGAATTTTGTATTTATTGTTTAACATTTCACTGTTAAAGTTGAGAAATTTGCGTTACTCCCTTATGACATTCCAACCACAATATATTGAACATGATATTTTTACTATATTTTTTTGGGTTATTTGGTATTTGTTATAAAAGGGTTATATCATTTTTATTAAGTTGTTTTTGTGATGGTTTTCTTAGTTTTTTAAAATTGTGAATATGTTTTTGCCATGATTTTAGTGTAGTTAATTATGGTATGTGACTGATTTTTGCTTCATATGAATTGTTTCAAATCAATGGAGTTTTCTACACAGGGAATTCCCTATCGGCACGATGGTTACGGTTCATATTTGACTAGACCTACAAGCCACCATTGGGGTTCACGTTTTAGTAGTCACGTAGTATATTCTTTATATAGCGTAATTCACATTTGATCCACACTGACTCAGTTATAGAAGTCACTCATATATATATATATATATATATATATATATATATATATGATAAGAAAGGCATGATAAATTTGATTCAAAAATTTCTAATTTAAAATATTTTCTGAATAAACAAAGCAACATTTTTTGGATGCGTGTATCTGCCAACAGCATGAAAAATGTTATATAAAAGTGAATGCCATTCTTTTCAGTATTGTTTTTCTTTGACCTGTCGTTTGCCACTCAAGTTTTTATCGAATATTATTTTGTTTACAAATAAATACTTTAAGTATTTTATGTGTTACTGGAAATTAAATCTCCCAAAATATTTTAATTAACACAATACATTGAGCATTGGTATGTATTGTAATTGTATCAATATGTGAAATAATATAGCGGTTACATGTATAAGTAGCTCACTGGACAAGTTACATTTCCAAAAGTAGCTCCAGTAGTTATTGAGTTTGGAGACCACCAGGTTAAAAAATTTTCACTGAGCACTGTTTCTTTCACCTCTGATTGAAGTCCCAAACAGCAATTGAAATTTTGTCACTTATTCTTACAAAATAATTTTTACTTAACATATTATTTGCGGGAGACAAGTAAATGCGGCTTTTATATGCTATTATTAAAAAGAATTAAAACCCCCCCCCCTTTTTAGGCGTGATTTTGCGAAAAAAATGACCGCAAAAAATGTGTTAAAATTCATTAACAAATAAAATCATGATGGATGTGTGAAATCAAACAACAGTATCGTCAGTTGGTTGAGAATTATTTAGGAAATATCATTACTAACACCTAACCTGTTGTGACATATTTGATTTGCTTGCAATTGCATGCTGCGATGTTGAGCAGCATCACGCACATCATGGTGCGTCGAAGGTATGCACAGTTTGATATGCTAATTACTCTTATTAATGCATATGTATTATTGGTACATTTTATTGGTAACCCAATAGCTCACGAGTGCCTATCTATCTGTATGCTGAAGTGCCTCATATATCTGATTTATCAACACAAACTTTTATGTAACATATAAAAGTCAATTATATAGTGAACATTAGAAACCTTTATTAATATATTGTTTTTCATATGATGTTTTTCCGCCAATATGTCGACTAAATAAAACAGACTAATTAATTGTCTATCTATAGAGTTATTTTACAGGAAAGATCTACAAACTTATTATAATTATTTGCCAATATTCAATTATGATATTTTCAGTAACATGTTATTACAATTACTTTGGCTAGATGGTTTTTTTTAACCAATTTAAGAAAATAATTAATTGAAAAAGACATTTGACAGTTTTTCATTTATCGAGAATTTTTTATATCTATTTAAACAGGAACACCGCAGTTCGCACCTGCCGCTGGAGATGGAAGATGACTCCACCTCGGTCAGGTCGGGCGACACTCCCTCAGACCTCAAGCGTGAGTTTTTATTTAGTAAATTCTTTTAATCTTTTATCAATTGTATTACAATACTGTGCAGAATTTTATTAGAAAATCAAAATCCTGCTTAAGCAGGCTAGAATTACCCACTATATATCAGGATCAATAAAATATAATACTAATGCATTATCACCACCAACCTTCGCTTGCATATTATGAAAAGTGTTATATAAATCTTCAAATAAATACCTTGCATAAGTCAATCAGATTTATTAATCCACTAATTCAGTAGTGGCCAGCCTTTGGGATACCATGCAATACTGCAATTTTTTTCACAGACGAGTTCATATGAGCCATACAACTCAAACACTTTTTCTACCTTCTTAACCCCCCCCCCCCCCCACTTTTTTTTTCAAAAAGTTTCGCAACCATCATGATGCAAAAGATTGCGCCGCAGCCAAAAAAATTTTATGAAGAATAAATATAATTTATCAAAAATATATGTACCATATTGTATATATGTCCAAAAATGTTGATTTTATATTGAAAATATTGCTGGGTTAAGGCTATTGCCGGCGTCCATGGCGCAGTTGGTAGCGTCGCTGACTACGATTACGGATGTCTCGGGTTCAATTCCCGATGCGGACGGTTTTCATAGATTGACTTTTCAATCGATTTATGGATTTCTGTTAGTAGTCTGAGTTCTCCCTTCCACCCATCCCATCCTCACGGGGAGTAGCGAGAGCGATTAGCTTACCACTAGTCCTGTCATAGCCCTATCCTTCTATCCCTACTCTCTCCGAAAAAGAGAGGTTGAGCAACTAATAGAAAAATTCTGTTAAGATACCTCCATTAGGAGACCGTATGCTCCACATTGGGAGCGGACATAGAAAAAAAAGGCTATTTTATGACTAACTCTCTTTTTTATTTTATCATAAATCATCACGACAGAAGATTGCATATTTTTTTTATGTTGAATATAATTTCTTGAAAAATATGTACTATATTTTTAGAAATTTAGAAATGTTATATTTATTATTGAATTAGTAGAGACCCACAGTTTTGTTTTTCAAATAAATCAAGAAATCTATAAGACATTTTGTCATTTAAATAAATTTTATATTATTAATATGGGAATATAAAATTATTTATGTACACTACATTCATAGATATATATTGTACATAAAAACGAATTAAAAATTGTGAATCGATTTAGAACAAGATATTCAACAGAATTTAAAATTAAAATAACATTTAAAAAACTTATTAGTGCATAATTAGTGCAGAGCTAGTCGTGTTTTGAACTAGATATTGATTTATATTATCATTCGAAATTCTATTTAATATAATTTTTTGTTGTAGTGGCAGAATCGGAGTCAGCGGGTGATGCTTCGCCCCCGTCTGCCGCCCTACCTCACTCTCCAGACAAGAAACAGGTCAATGTTTTTAACAGTCTTAATAGAAGCTGTTCTATGTGATAAATCAGTCAAATGATTTCAGCAAAATGATTGTTATTACAATTGTCCTGTACAAGCTACAGATATGTATCACAACTTACTCTGGTGCTCTTTTTCTGTCATTTGTAACTGTTTCAAGCAGTCATACATTTTCAGAAACAATTGTAACTTGATATCTCAACATTTTAATTTGGAATTTAAAAAGCTAAATTAATTTAATTTATTTGCTAATTTAAATCTATAAATCACCACATTTCAAAAAAAAATAGTATTCATAAATATAGTAAACTACAGTAAATGAGATACACATTTTAATATTATGCTAATGAAAATATAAATGATATAAATCTAAATAAAATAAAAACATTCCATTCATAAAAGCTTGCGCTAATAAATCAGCTCCGTGAGGCTTTTAGCACAGTTTCGTCTAGCCAATAGTTTCGCGCTCTGGAAGTAAAAACGGATTCATGAATTGTGTGCTGCAAGCTTTCTAATGTTATCACACATTTTGTTACAAATTTCAGGCCCCAAAGAAAGAGAAAGGGCCCGCACCTCGTCCTCCGTCGACGCCCGACAGAGAAAAGGGCCCCGCACCTCCGCCACCCACTTCAACCACCAACAGTGTCCCCCAACCTCAGTCCTCATCCACCTCCTCCTCATCCATTTCATCGACCTCATCTTCATCAGTACACAATCAGTCCCAAGACATCCAAGTCACCAAAAGTCAGGCCCCGCAGCCGCCCAAGCTCTCCGCCGACGCCTCTCCTGCCAAGAGAGATTCCGCTAACAGGAAGAGTGTCGAAGAGTCTTCCAAGATAAAAGAGAACAGCGCTAAGATTAGAGAGAACGAAGCGAGGATCAGAGGCAACGATCTGAAGATCAAAGGAAGCAGTGAAAAAATCAAGATCGAAAGCAATACAGAGGATAACAAAGTAAGTAGAAAAGACAGCGCTAGTTCGAATGAGATCGTTAAAGATATTACTAACACTAGCAGCGACGGAAAGAGAGACAGCGGCGGAGATCTCAAACTTAAAACTCGCGATGCAAAACCACCCAAAGATGCGAAAGACCCCGGTCGAAACAGGCGATACTCGCCAGCGGATGCCCAACTCACCCAAGAGAGCGGCAAGCGGCTAGTCGATCAGGTCTGCGACGAAGCCGAGAAAGTCGTGTTTGAGAGACACTCGGGAGAGATTGACAACGCCATATTGGAAATGAGAAAACCGACGAAACTTAACATAGACAGATTAATAAGATATTCATCAGAAGAAAATGTAAACGCGAGGGATGCGAGAGACCAGCGCAATTTCAAACAAGAAAAAAGAAACTATGGCGATTTTAAACGCAAAAGCTCAGCAGAAATGCAGCCTCCCAGAAGTACAAACGGAAGCAGTAATTTAACAAGAGTGAATTCCCAGATCGTGGTCGAAATTCGAGACGAAAACACCGGACGATTGATCCCCATAAGAAGTACGAGCGGGGGATCTGGAAAGCCGCCCGTCGACAGGAGCAAAAATAATAGTAGGACTTCTTCAATTGATGAAGGCCATCTCAACACTTCCACAATTACCATAGGCACCGGAGATGATTCATCGAATAGCTTGGCTAGCAATATCAGCCAGGTGACTGTGGTCACTACGCATCCGCCAATTCTCATGGACAGCCGCAAGGTATTTGCATTCACTTTTTGTAATCTTTTTAGAATAATGGGAACTAAGAAGACAGTTTTTTTTTTTGAATATTAACTACTGAAAACAGTGGTAATCTTTTATCCAGAAATGTTTCAGAATGGTATCAATTGCTTAAGCCTCAATGGTTTAAAGCATATTTTAATATTGGTGAACAGTCTGCGATACCATTCATCAATAGAACAATATGTAAAACGATGACAAATCTTTTATGTGATACTTGAGTATTTACATTTATTTGTTATCAGATTCCTCCTGGAGCAGTCACAATATCGTCTGGAGGGAATTCTTTAGCTTCCTCTACGCCTTCACCGCCGGTTCTCTCTGCCGTAGCCGATCAGGTTGTGATTGTGGCAAATGACACCAATAAAACAACTCAAGTCTCCTCACAGCAAGGCTCATCCAGCGACGATGACTGCTTTCCATCCTTGGATTCGCTTGACTGCAGCGCAGCAATATCTGGTAATTGAATTTGACACATCCCACTCTTGCAGTTTCTTTAATCTTTTCCCAGCTGAACTACTAAATTGAGTTTCCCATACCCAAGGATTCAACAATTCATTCAGCAGTCTGATAAAGTTGTGGAATTATAACATTACAAAAAAAATTGTATGCTATTTTTATGAATATAATGCCTTTCCACCGAGAATTGACAGTTAACACCTTAAAAGTGAATTATTCAACAGTGCTAAACAAAGTTACACAGATGGCAGTAGTAGTATAGATTGGATGATACTTTCATGCAAAAATGAATCTTGTATGCAAAAGTCTTTCATATTTTAACACTACTTAATTTCTGATTATCAGCACAGTGATCGGACGTATTAACAGTTGATACGTTAGCAGGATCTGTTCCAAGAAATCCACCAGATGAAGTGTTTCTAAGCCCACATTTTATATGCATGTTGACTGCAAATAGAATTTATTGCATAAGTAATTACTATAGAAATCGCTTCATTTGGACACGGGCTTTACGATGGTAATATTATACTACCTGATTAACATTTATCAGATAGCAATTCGGCTTGCAAAAATTGTGGTATATGTAATACTAGTTTTTTTACCTGGCTTCGCTCAAGATAGAGAACGCTTATATTAGGTTATTCAATTTAGACTTTAGCTAACTAATGTTGAAATTTGAAAATATCTCCTTCAACCGTACCTCTTTTGTTCCATCCACAAAATATACCCCAATTAATAATAATGTTAAAAGTTGAAACCAGTTATAATAAAAGATGACAATTTTGCCACCTGCACTCTTGTTATGGCGCTGTAGAACTTCTCGATAGACAGCTTGTTGGTCTGCATTTAATAATGGCTCCTGCAGCGCCACAAATTAAACATACGATCAGAGACATACGCTAATTCTCGATGACGATTCCAGATGCACACCAAAGTTATACGAATTTGCCAAATCACAAACATGAAACTCAATATTTAACACAAATATTTGCGTTTGCGTTACTATCTCAACTGTCACTTGCAGAATATATTAGGATTGAGCTGTTGCTAGGTGACAATTATTATTACTTTTTTTCATCCCGCATTGAAACGTCAAAAATATCGCGTTTTCAGAATTAGTTTAAAAGTTAAATGTTGATAGTTGAAAGTTGAAATTTGCACAGTTGAACTAACAATTGCAGCCAGAATGATGTGTGAAAATTTCACATCACTACTGCACGCCGTTTGGGAGGAGTTGTTGTGACCGACAAACGTACAGATTTCCACATGTATTTTGTGCTATATAGTAGAGATAGTGGTTTTCATTCAATATTATCTTGTTATGTCATTAACAAGGATTAACAATAAACGATATTAACCCTTTTAACCCTCGTAATCTAATCCTTTAAATTTAAATTTTTTTAGTATTGAACTCTTTCATGCTTATTTCTTAAATGTTTTTATAAAATTTACGTTCACTTAATGTTAGAACAGATTTCTTTCAGATATCTCATTAATCAACACCGGAAAGCCTGTAAAGCATTGTGGCTCTGTCTGTTAGTATCAAATGTCGTTACTTCATAGAATTTTAATGTAGTTGGTATAATGTCTCTTTTTTTCAGGAGTGGGTAGATCAGCACGGAGGCTGGACAGCAGTGAAGTGCTCATTGTATCGCCGGTCGACGGCAGTCCCATTTCTGCGACGGGCGACTCCGGTGTTTTCGATGACAGCTGCACAAATAATCAGGTGAGTTTTTTGTGATCTGTAATGAATTCCATGTGGCATGTATTTGGGTTTAAGTGACTCGCATCTGATTCCCCGGAAAATATATTGTGTGTCATTGTACCGACATATAATGCAGGTATATGTTACAGTCAATGTGTACACTTAGTCTATGTATGCATTTACTAGTTAGTGTATTCATTGTGTAGCTTAACCAGTTACAGTATACATGGAAGAATGAATAGACATATTTGTTGGCCAATTCATTTAATTTATACAGACTTAGTTAAATTGAACTATTCATGAATATTAAGATAATAATCTAACATAACCCACACGGTAACATATGATTTCCAGTATGAAATATGCTGGCATCGACCATAAAAAGGGAAAAAACTATGTTTGAAATCTAAAAGTAAACCATATATGTTTTGCCTTGTTTTGTATTCAGACATTTGCTAGTGTACAGGACAGAATTTCACACATTATTTGTAGTTGGTAAAGGGTCAATTGAATCCTTGTATTATTTGTACGTAATTTAATAGAACAATTTTAATTGTTTTCAGGATACTAGTCACGTGTCGGTGGTAACTGTCGGCGAGACCAGGGTTCGAGTCAAAGATTCGTCAGGTCCGCAGCCGGGAGCCACGCATATCTTGTTGGATGGTTAGTTAGTTTGATTCACTGAATTGACGATAGTTTGATTGTTACTTTCCTATCTATTACGTGTATGGAAGGAATTTTCTTATAGCCTCAGATAATTATAATGTTTTCTAAACAATACGGTAAGTAACCGGACTGCAGAAATTTCATTTGTTGTGTTGCTTGCGTTGGTCTTAATGTTTTTCTTTACCCCTTTAGCCTAGCTGTAAAAACACTGCTTACTGAACAGATTTCAAGTCCCGATAAGGTCAAACATCAAATTAAAATTTCTTTCAATTTATTGTTTGAGATCTGTGGACTCAATTCGATTTTATCAATAAGTTGTTGGGTTATGGAAGGGAAGAATTTTCCAAAAATTAATTATCTTATTCAGAAATGGCAGATAAAATTTCAAACATAATAAATTGACCATGGTATTTGCAGGATCGCAGTCATCAGTCGGTAATGGCTCGTGGTCCGGAAGCAGTGCGAAAGACCGTCATATGAATGGTCGCAATACTTCTGGAGTGAGGGTGTCCCCTGACGGTTCGCAAACTCACGACTCCAGGTATTAGATTTATTGGACTTATTTAAAAATTCTAAAATAGATATTTATTACTTTATGTTTTATTTTTACTAAGCAATGTTTTTTTTTTTGTAAGGTCTCATTCAGAAAGCGGTTCCATTAGGTCATCGTCCGGAGGGCACCTTACTCCTCCCAAAGAGAGAACTGTGGACAGATCTGACGCTGAGAGTATATCCACAACCATTAGTCAGGTAATGATAACGTTATTTCTAATTCTTATGATTGTTGCAGTACTTTTTTGAATCATTTTAAAAATATTGCACAGCAGCGACTTCCACTTATGCTAGTGTTGTGTAGCTCATCCATTGGAATAGGACTGTAGTTAGCTCAATATTTTGAACAATGTTTGTAAGGGTGGAAACCTCTTAAGGTAGAAAATTATTTTAATCGTGTCAAAGTCCTTCGTTCTTTTATATATTTTATTTCTGTGAAACAAAAGTAGCATAGAACGAAAGATTTCTCATCTTAAGAGAAAAAAAATATTTCAGTTGCTGGGGATTCGTGCCACTTGACTTTGGTCAAACAGATTTGTTTCCTAGGACAGCTGACTGATGATAAACCATCGTCGGACTCTGTGGTCTCTTTGTGAGAGCTGCACCTTAGCGATTAGATAGGTGCGGGTTCAAATCCTGGCAAGGTCAATATCAAATTTAAAAATTTTCACTCTAATATTTGTGATCTCTGGCATGGGTGTTAGTGATGTAATTTCTCCTCAAGCTGACCTCATGTGATCTAAATTTTTTTTAAATATTGGCTGCCTTGACAATTAGTAGCTGTAATGCCAAATGAAAAATTCATACCAAGGATACAAAGACACTGGCTTTTTTTTAGCATCTGTTGTGTGATTCATCCATAACAACTGCAAAAAAACTAAAAAAGGTGAGGATATGATGATGCGTTTGATGGTTTCCTTCTTTTGGTTGAAATTACGAGACTTTAGTCTTTTTCTGGAGTAAAGTTTTTGTCTTCATACCCTATTTTAAGCTCTATATATATTGAATTTGTTTTTCAGGATTCTCGGGGCTCAAATGGAAAAGGCAGCGTATCGCAAGGGCAGGCATTGACAGAGGGACAAGTTCCACCCTCTGGTGAAGCACAAGTGGTGCTCAGAAGAAAACAGGAACACCCCGCTGTGAATCGAATGCAAAGGTAAATAAAAATACCTCTGTAAATTCTCTTAATCTTATTATTGTCACTTATACTACATGGAATATTCCAATGCTAAAATTGAAGATATAACCAATTAATACACTCGTCCTCAGCTTCACACGCTCATTTTGTAAGGCTGGCGTAGTGTAAAATTATCCTTTTTTCATTCAAAAACCACTTTCTCCACAATAATTTTGTGTGCGAAAGGGAGGGCGTTTAGTCTAAAATTCTTACTTTTTAGGAGAGCAAAACAAGATTTATGTTAATAAGAACTTTGATGTTTTAACATGAATTTACCAATTCAGTGGCATTTGACTGGTCCCTTATCCCCTATATGAAGTTATTTTGGCATATTCAACTCGTTTTTAAAAAGTCTTTTCCATTTTCCTTTCCCACACAGAATTGTAGCTGTTATTTATTTTGGATATTTTTCTATCAACAGGTCGAAAGAGGACATCCAATTGGCAAATTTGAAGAAGAAGACTCGTAAGCGAACGAGGAAATTTGAAATTGACGGAGTAGTTGTGACTACAACCACCTCTAAAGTAAAAAAAAAACACTATTTTTATCTCTATTAAAAAGTATTTATTTCAATGGTTTAAAACTGATTTTGCCGAGTATGCAACAATAGACATTCAAACATGGATGAATCGTATTAATTATTGTATTTTTAGACCTATGTTATGATTTTTCCTGCCTGTATTGGGATATTTTTTCTCTACTGTGAAGAGTGGTTCTTATTAAAATACCATTTTGTTGTTTTGTATTTTGGGAAATAAAATCAAAACATACTTATCACCTTTCACTATGTAGAATTATATATGAACATGGTAAAGCAACAAAACACTTCTCTTATAAGGTGTTAACTGTCAATTCTTGGTGGAAAGGCATTGTATTTTAAAAATAAAACACAATTTGTTTGTACTACTTCCACATGTTTATACTGATTATTATAAACATGTGTAATTAATACAAACAAATTGTGTTGTATTTTTAAAATATAAAACACTTATTAATTAAATAGCAAAATTTCAGCCTCCAATTTTAGCAGGGCTGTTTGAGTGACTGAAATTAAATATTTTTTTAGGTAGCGTTACACTTGATATTAACAATTCCCAATTTCGTTATAACAATTGCTGCATACAACCTCATTCGCTTTAGATGACGATCATTTGTTTAAAACATTTTTATTTTTGCAGGTGATATGGGGTGATGACGAAAACGGGCGGACATATGACGATCATGTATTCCGTAAGCAGGAACTCCGCGAATTGAAAATGCTTCAGAAACAGGAGCAGAAAGAATTCCAGGACCTAACTCTCAAGGAAACCGCACTAAAAGAGCAGCAAGACAAAAGGTAACTTAGTTCAATCTCACTTTTAAAGTGTTAACTGTCAATTCTTGGCGGAAAGACATTATATTTTAAAAAATAAAACACAATTCATTCGTACTACTTCCACATATTTATAATGATCAGGACCGGTGTCGCTCATCACGAGCATTATCAACTGATTCAGTTCGTTCAGATTCAGTTCAGATGCTCGTGATGAGTGAAACCGGTCCTGATCATTATAAATATGTGGAAGTAGTACAAATGAATTTTATTTTTTAGTTCAATCTATTTGCGTTCTATTTGTTAATCACTGAAAGTTAACGCTAACCGGATTTAGGGAAATTGAATTCACAATTCCTTTTCAGAGAGCATAATGATAGCTAAGGTAAAGGTTTACATATTTTTCTTTACCATATCCGTTTCTAATGTGGAGCATATGAACTCCTAATGGAGCTTATTCCAAGGACTGCTTGTTAGTCGGTTCCTCAACCTCTCTTTTTTGAAGGGTATGACCAAGACAGGAATAGTGGTTGGCCAATCGCTCTTGCTACGCCCCGTTTGAATTTATTTCGATATTAATTCGTGTATGGAATGAAAAAACAATTTCTGCAAATTTACACTATTCAAAACCGGATCACAGAAAAGAAGCCTAGAGCATTGACAGCTTGATCAAGAATGAGTAAGATAAATATATCATAAGTTTATCTTAACCGGTTTACAGGTTTGAACATGAAATGCAAAACTTGGCGCGGGCTCAAGAAGCTGACCTGGAAGCCCTCGCCCGTCAGCAGAAAGCTGTCGTGGAGAAAGCGGCCGCCCAACAGGAGGCCGACACCCGACAGGCCTCTCGCAGAATGAAAGCGGAACAGGAAAGAGATCAGAAGCAATTCAGAGAAGGACTCAAACGAGAGATGAGACTTCTCAAACAGGTTAATAAAGGACAATATAACTCTCCTAAAAATAGAACAATAATAAGCATTTCTATAAAACATTGTGAAATAATGGCAAGATGAAAATAATAATAAAAAAATATGCTTAATTTTATACGCGGTGCCTTTTTAGTAATAGCTTTTTCCCATATTTTGTTGAAAACGTAACTTTTTTCTTAAAAATTATAATCTGAATTATGGTAATTATATTACACATTTCTGAAGCTGTTTCATGGCTACAATCGTATCCATTGCAATCATATCCGATTAGGAATTGCCAACGAATTGTTCTTTTGCACTTGGTTCGGTAAAAAGTGTCATTTTTGCTCACCTTTTCCGCTGCATCAATGTATACTGGAGATACTTTCACCCACTGAAAATTCCGTTTTTCTCTAGGAAGTGGAACTCCTCCCCAAAGAGCGTCGCAAAGAAGCATTTAGAACTGCAAAGCTAAGATTGGAAGAAGAGCAGGAAGAGAGAGAGCAAACTTTTCTACAACAACTAACCCAGGCGCAGGAACTCTGCAACGCCCGATTGCATGACTCGCATAGAGACAGGCAGGCCTTGTCTGATAGGCAATACCTGCAGCAAAGACAGCAGGTTTGTAATGCTTTCTTTTTTTACGCCATCACTTACTGTTTCATAATTGCGATGGGCTTTTTACAAGATCAATTTACATAATATGCAAATTGATCAATTGATATCAGCAGCTCATATACGGACGGCATGGAAAAACTGTTGATATTTACCATTTTGACAATTTTTTGCTTCCAGGTAATGAGAACTGGCGAAGCTGCACTGTGGGAATTAGAAGAGAAACAAATACACGAGAAGTTCCAGCTTGGAAAGCGACAGCTCAAAGAGATATTCTTCCTGCAGAGGCATCAGATGCTTGTCAGGCACGACAAGGAATTAGAACAGATCAAAAGGTATGGCATTGGTTATTCTCACATCATCTTCAGCTACTGTCCTGATAGTGCATGCACCAGAATATCTATTGTTTACGCTTTGAAGTCTACAACTGTTAAATACATAATACTCCCTTTGACATTAATAATTGAGTGTTGATTTTATTCTGATAAAATTGCATAAAACTCGATACGAAAAGAGAACCCGTGAAATTGATTGTTTTTTTCCATTATCAGAATGAATCAACGCAAAGATGACGAACTTGCGAAAGGTCAAGCTCTAGAAAAGAGATCATTGCCGAAGCGTATCCGAACAGAGATGAAAGCTCGGGAAATGATGTTCAGAGAAAGTCTTCGTATTAGCCTGGCTCCGGGAGACCCTGACGAAGAACGGGACAGGCTCAAAAAGGTAATGAAACAATATTCATTAGAAATTGTGCATAATATATAAATAAATATATAAATATCCAATAAATTTTTGATTTATTGTCCTGTCGACAATCCCTATATGTAACATCTATAAACTTGTAATTCAGTATATTAGGTTAATTGCTCTCACATTTTCAGGGTCAGATAGAGTAGGTGGGCATGGATGTCTGATGTTTTCATTTCACATAAAATTGAATTAATTGATGTTCGTGTCTAATCAAGAATTCAAACTCTTGTTATCAGAACTGAATTAGGACAGGAGCCTTCCTTACCAACGTTTCCATACATGACTTAATAATATAACCTAATCAACATCTAAGTCCTCTTATTAAATATGTTCGTTGGTTACTTGTGTAAAATGCCTAAAGGTAAAACTCAGGCAATAAATATATAGAAAAATTAAACATTTCAAATGTGGAATTGAGAATCTATCTCTCTGAGTCGTTCGCGTGTTGTAATATAGTTGTTTCAATAGATATGTAGAATTTTATTTTAATTGCACACATTATTTGAGAGGTAGCTGGAGGACATCTTTGACAATGCTTGAACTGTTACAGTTCCAAGAAAACGAAAAGAAACGATACAGAGCGGAACAGTTGCGGCTTCAAGTGAAACAGGATCGCCAACGCGAAGAGCTGCGAGCGGCCGGCGAAGGTGCCATGCGAGAACTGGAACAGCTCCAGAATGAGAAACGGAGGGCGCTGATGGCGCACGAGGCTTCAAAACTGCGTGCACTTGAAGAACGATATGCTGCGGAACTTCGGGAATGGAGGGGGCATCTTGCACCCAGAAAACAGGTATATTGGAATAAGCCTCTAACCGGTTTGGTTAGATCTATCAGAATGTTAATAGTATTCATCCTGTCAACAATAGTCTTAAAAAAAGGTATTGCTTCACAGCTATTACATCTTTTCCATTAAGTATTTCCCAACTTCAGTTTGTCCGAAAATGCTTTTTGAAAGAGCGAAACGCCCTTGCAGTTTTCATAAATTTATATATATAAATTTCACTGTATTTCAGTGTTTTTGGATGTTAAAAGTGTCTTTCTTGCACAACACATATGGTTGTTTTTAACTCTACTATGAATGAATAAATAATGATTTTTACAATCGTTATGTGATAATAAAGATTGTTCTGTAGATGGAACAATTTTAATAGGATAAATACTTTGTTATTTATCCTATTATAATGGAGTTCTACTAAGTAAATGCCAATTCAATCAATAAATGGAACAATTTTGTTTAGAGCTTGTCTTATCCCTTACCATGGTCAGTCAAAAATGCAAATCACGGAGAAGATTTAAAAATTAATAATACAGGGCTGTCACTGTTTAAATATACTATATTTTCCCTAGTTAAAAAAGACTGTTCACTGTAGAATTGCAATTTTTTTCGTGGACTGGAAAGACTTAAATTTGGTCCTGTATTTCTCAGGTATGTTTCATTACTGAAATGATAGTAGTGGTTTTTTTCCTCCTTTCACTCTTTTGCAATGCCTACTTTTAGAATGGCTTATTTAATTCAGTATACTATTTTATAATATATTTTTTGTGCATGGTGTTTACTTTTAGTTAGTTCAAATAATGATGCAATAAAATTATCACAATTTTTCAAAGGACTCATTTTGCTTTGTAAAAATTTTCTTCCAAACCTCTTCCTAAGTAATAAATATATATGGAACATATAAATTAATTACTTGGCTAACTTTTTTTGAAAAATTCTGTTAATATTTTGGATTTATCAGCCCATACTTCGTTTATGATGATGGTCAATGTTTAAACCTTTCGACAATGCATGTGCGCTTGTTTTTTTAAATCTAAATTTAATACATATGTAATCTTTGTATTATTTGTGTTTGTAATGAAATTTTTGAGTGCCATAATTCGAAAGGTTTATTTCAGCATATTCATCTTGCAAATATGTCACAAATAATGCCGATTTTTAACTTTCAACTGACTTGATGTAAAAGTTGTGCATCACGAACCAAGAACGGGCTGAAGATTTTTAAATTTTATGACTTGAATGTATTTCACTATATTATTTATATAATCCTTTGCTGAACACCATTATTTGCAATAATTTCATTGAACTTTTTCTGTTAAAGTATTTCTAATTTCTCTTCTTTTAATAATTATCATCTTTGGCAAAACGGTATTCGCTTCCATGTTATCTCTGACACAGTCTACTAACTAAGAAACCATCGCTCAAACATTAACAGCTCTTCCTGGACTGGCTGAACGAACAGATATCGGCCCACGAGGCTGTCCACGGACCGATAAACCCGCCGTCTGTCAAAGAAGAACTTTTGAAATCCCCATGGCCCATAAACGCCCTCCACTCCCTGCAATCTTCCACTCTCAGGTCCCGTCCACCCTTTATGTTGAATACCCTCACGAGATCGAGGACCACTCTCACCGCAGGAGATACCTTAAGCTTAAAACAGCGGCGTAGAAGCATCAGCCCGGACCTGTCGATCGCGTCCAAAGGCAGCGGATCATCTCGTTTATCACTGTTCACTCCTTGGAAGAAATTAAACGATGATGATAACCTGAGTCTAAATCCCATATTTGCATTTGCAGAACTAAAGCAAAATGCCGCGTCTCCGAGTCAAGTAATTTATGATAACGATCAGAGCGTTTCCAATAGACTCAAAGCCGCCGGAGTCACTTATCGCGATGCTAGGGTTTCTAATTCTTTGGAGAATCTTGATATCGTTACGCCGAAAAGGGCTGCTCGCCCGGTGACCGAATACATATACTCTTCACCCGTGCGGGACACTGCAAACTCTCATTCCAAATTGAATGTTTATGAAGAAAGTCTCGAGTCAAACAAACTGAATGTCGCATCGAAATCGATGAACTCTTCAATACGCTCAAAATCGTCTATCATTTCTGACATTTCCAACATTTCCAACATTTCTAACATTTCTATTGAGTCTGGGGATTCCGTTTTCGGTTCGGGCGGAGTGAACTCTGTTAGAAGTGTCGATAACAAATCGGGTGTGTCGATTCGGGTGACGTCTGACAAACCCGGCTCGAGTAACACGTCTGTCGTCGCCGTTAATAATTTTGTGCCCGGTTTGAATTCCACCGTGCTCAGAGATACCGACAATTTGCAAGACGAGAGTAACGATTATGATGACGCATCATCTTTGAAGCAGACTGACGACACATCCGTACTGAGACTCGATGGCGGTTCTGGACGGAAAGAAAACAACAGCTTGTGGGGCGAATCCAGACATTCGAGTAACCATGGATTAAGGCTCAAGACAAATAATTCAGCCACCAAACCAAACGATGATGATTCCGCTGCCTAATGACAGATAATTCTTGATCATTGATTATACAACGCAATAAAATGATACCTGTTAATTTAATATGTAGTCCAATTTTATGTCGTCTATTGATAATGTCCATTGTCCAAGTATTGTGTTTTCTGTCACTCATTAGAAAATCATTAAAGGTACGTATGGTGCAATGACCATGTACTATTTCCATAAGTGTAACTTGTGTAAAAAAATAATTGTTAATTAACACTTTAATATTGAAAAATATTTAGCTTTATAACTAATAGTAGCCAATGCACTAAATATTTTGAAATCTTTTAAATCGCAAGAGATAGAAAAGTAACTCAAGATCAACTCGAGGAGAAAAGACATCACATACACCCAAGTCCTCAAATTTAAATTGAAAAAATCTGTATTTTTGATAAGTGACCTCGTCGGGATTAGAAGTGACCGATCTGATTGCTAGAGTAAAACTCTCACCGCTGGACCACAGAGACCGACTCACATTAGGTATACAATGTAATGCAAACTCTGACAAAAATGTATAAAAAGCACCACCTGGAATAATTTTTGGTTCACACAAATAAATTATTCTTGAATTGATGACCCATTTTCACATATTGCAACATAATAATTTATCGAAAAGAGAATATTTTTGGCCATCAAACCAAGCGAACCAAGTTTTGATATTTTTGAGTTTGATTTTCAAAGTGGGCTAGGTTTTAAAACTGTAAACCTCTTACCAAAGATGCAAAGAAAAACTCAGCAAACACTAGACAGTAATAAATGAAACGCATCGGTGCTGGGACGTGAGAGTGCAAAGTGATTTTCTAAATAACTCGCTAACCACATTTTATTGTGACTTAAGAAATGCAAAGAACTCCTCTTTAGGGAATCGCTATTCTCATCTATGGGATGTGAATTTATTGTAGGTAGTTAATTTTACGTTTCATGTAGCAACATTCAATGCACCAGTAATTTTGTCTCCTAATGTATTGCACTCATAATAACAAAACAAACTCTTTCTCATTCACTCTGATATACGCTTCACTTGGTTCAAAACCATCGGGTTGTGACCGGGACGAGGGTGAGAAAAATATTTGAAATTTAATACCTCTTGATAGATTGTAGTAGTTGGAAAGATACAGAATACATTGGAGTTGTGAACATATTTATGCTGCAATTTTGATATCCTGTACATAAAAATATCTTGTATTTAAGTGGATCTGCTTGTATGTTTTCTATGCCATATCGTCGCCTTCGTGGTTAACTGACCTATTCAACAAAAAAATTTATAATTGACCAATCAATGTTTAAAGTACTGAATTTTATTGTGGTGAAAAGGAATAAATATAAAATGATTTTTTTTCAACATTTGCTAAAGGATCAAACACTTAATAATACATCTGTACAAGAGATTCAACTAACTTAAAACTGACTTCCATTCGATTAGTCAGGGTTGTGCGTTTTATTGTCAGTTGTAAAAAGATTGATATTGTGGGGAAGTTATATATCGATGGCCTAATGTTATAAACCCGTATCTGATATTTTTACGAAAATGACTTTACAAAGTATTGAAACTCTAATAATTTACAAGTACCCTAACATACTATCCATTTAATACTCGGAAGAAAAAAAAGTCTAATATACTTATTAACGTTTCTTTTAGCCTCCTGTAAAATTTGTAAAAAGTCCCTTACGGGATTATAATATTAGGCCTTCGATATGAGACTTGAAATTTTCAAATGTCCGTATCTCAGTAATTTACAAATGTGGAATAAGTTAGTTCGCCACCCAGTTTTTATAAAAATTCACTCCAATCCATTCGCTACCACCTAAACTATCAACCATAGTAATCCTTAACCAGGCTCAAACCGTGTTGCATTTCTATATGATCTACGCTCACCACAGCAATGTGCGGCATCCGTGTATCCGCAGATTGTATTGCATAGGAAACTGATGAAAACTTACACCGATACAATGCAATTCCAGATTTGTGGATGCAGTGACAGAACTGTGTTTTGTCTGTTGATGAATCTCGTTACATATTTTATTCTGCAAAACATTGTTCTTACAAACTGTTAAAAATAAAACATGACCGGCCAAAATGAGTAGATTAGTCATTTTTGCACGCTTCTCTTTGTCATAACAGAAGGGGCAACTGTATTGTCGTGTACCAACTGTGAAAACGCTTATTTTATTTGATATTCTTACAAAGTAGTCACATAACTGTTTATTTAACATGTAAGTATGTAATAATTCCATATAGTCTATGTGTATTATAATATTTATCATTTCAATATCTTATAAAGAAATGTTCAATATTATATATATATTAATTTACAATGCAGCATGGTGTTATCCTCTCTCGTTTGTGGTGTTGGTAGTTAGTTATGCATGTGTTTTTTTTTCATTCATCCTTGTTAAAAAAAAACTGTAAACAGGATTCCACTACACAAGAAAGTGCCCTAATGGGAGGTTTTATTTCTTGTAACCATTTGCTGTTTCGCTGCCGTATTTGAACCGTATGATCAATGATTGAATGTTTTTATTTTACTCTTTATAGTATATGAATCTATTCTTCCAAGGACAATTGGGATCAGAAAATAGAAGTATGTGTTTTGCTTTGAAAAATTTCAGTACGCTTCGTATATACATTAATGAAGAATGTCACAAATTATCGCCACTCTGATACTTTTTGAACACGACGAATGAAAGTTTCGGAATCAACTGTTGTACCGTGAAGCCTCATTTCACGTTTTTTAATGGAATCAACAAAGAAATGTAGATTGGGAGCATAGAACTCAAATTTTTTGTTTTGAAAAACTCACAAATTGGTTTGGTTCATATTTCTGCGTTTGTATAAAAATCTTTCGACTAATAAATTGATTTGAAGGTTTGGTTGTGTACGTCATCAAAGATAGTAAAATAGAATTTTGAATATTTCAGATATGAAATGCTTGAAATAAAAACGTCAAAGCGGTTATTAAATTGTGAATTCCGGTTATGTCAAATCAGTGTTTCTCTGTATTTATTATTACTCTAATTTACTTACTTCACCGCTGTTGTAGCACATGTTGGAATATAGTTATTCCATACAGATGATAGCATCGCTGAAAAGTAAACGTCAGTGCTTCTCACAAGATTCAGTAGTCGGCTGCAATTGACTCGTGCCGCTCGTGCAAATAAAAAAACAATCTGAAATAAATACGTGCAAACGCTTGGGTCACACAGACATATTTTTAAATAGGTAAATAGTGTGCCTAATGCTTAACTGCTTCAATTGAATAGTTGCAAATCAATGAAAAGTTGAAAAGAAATGGGCCAAAGAGAAGTCGAAATTTTTAAGGTGAGGGGCCAAAAAACGTTTACACTGGACCTATTGTCACATTTCAAAATAATATATATAAAACATATATACCTACGGTTATGATAGCCATAATAAGGGAGAATTCATATCTAAGGTCACATATCAAATCCACATTTACCTCTCACTCATTTGTGCAAGTGCAAATGCTCGTTTTCTGCCAACATGCATTTCTCATGAGTGAATGAAAGTTGAATGTGCATGTGACTGTTCGTAGTGAATTTGTATTATTTCATATTTCTAAACAGGCCGGGATACAATTGGTGTTTCTACGTAAAAAATAAATCTTTTATTCTGTTTGTATAAATAACATTTTCACAATGGCAAACTGTCTGCTGATCTACGATCATTTCTTTTTATAATTTTCTTTGGTATCTATGTATGTAGTATTTTCATTCTTCCTTCCTCCTCTGCTATCCAAACATCCTAACTGCATGAACAAAATGATACTTTTAACTCGACTGCGCTGCACACACTCGGTGCCTATGCGGACACATTTTCTGCGAAGGTAAGAATTTTTATAATAGACATGAGAAAATTACTTTTGTTTACAGTAGACTATGAATTTTTAATGTATGCTATCAGGGTAGTGGAAAAAGAATTTGATGAGAACGGACTATAAAATTTTCTTTGCCTTATACATGTTATGCAAATATTGTCTCGGGAGTACTGAAAAATCAACTCACAACCATGTATCAATTAAAATGCTAGTAACGCTAGCAAGGTTGTGGCACGCCTACGCTATGAATATATTACGGAAAACAAGAATAATGCAATTCATCAAACAAATCTCTGAGTGGAAATGTAAAAAATCACAACTTACCTCCTACTTGAGACTACATTAGATAGTAAAAATAATCCTACTTAATTGAAATGTACGAAAAAATTATTCATAATATTTACTGCAGAACATTTAATAATCTTCGCTATTTAATATGCATAGAATAAAACTTCGAAACAGACTTGACACATAATATGCAAGTGCCCAAAGATGAGCAAATTCTTCATCTTGAAAGCCCGCTAATGTTCTTGTCTATATTCGACATTTTAAGAAGATGTCTTTTTAATTTTTAAACATCCAAGAAGTGGTGAAATCTGTTGTTAATGTTTCATTCGACAGATCTGTTCAATTAGCTGAGTGGTTTATTTACTATTTAAAGGATTTAATTAAAAACTATTTGTTGTTTTCAGGCGCTGGAGGAAGAATTTACTGTCCAGCTAGAAGAGCAAGAAAAACTTTACGGACCCATAGGGCTCGTGAGAACCTCCTCCATTGCGATCGGCGGGCCACACTTGTATTCATCCAGCACCAGTCTCGCCTCTTCGTACACTGAGTGACGAATGTATGACGCCGAAGAGTGTGTGTTAAGTATGTTATTCATGTGAGGAGAAGATATCTCAATGAACATAATTTCTTCGGTTTTTGAAAGAAAACGGGTCCATATTAAATATATAGCGGTGCAGAACATGATACAAATTTAAAACAGGCATAGCTGTGGACTAATAAATACAATTAGATGAAATTACTCTCTTCTGTTTGGGAAAGAGTTGTGCGAAAATACCAACCGTTGTCGCCGGATAAGACAATGTTTGAGGAAGAAAATTTTTGTTGTCCTTCACGACATCTTAGAATTTTTCTAACCGTATCTGTACATAATTAGACTTGTTAATTTAAAGTGAAGAAAGAAAGCAGAAGTGTGAAGATATCGATAAATGTATAACCGTGAAGTATTTTCTCAACGATTGTCACTTGGATCCCTTTTCTTCTGCGCCACAAGATTTTATGTCGTCTGTGAGCGGTACTGAAATAACGTTATCAAGGTTTAAGATGAAATGTCACTTGTCAAAATATCGTGCTCCGATCTGTACATTGAATAGAGCTGCATGTCAGCGTCTCTTACTGTACGATCGTTAGAACTCTTCGGCCTGATATATAGACTGCGTAGATCATTTATGGGCGAAGTGATCTAACCTAAAAACATGTATAAAATTATGTATATTGTTGAAAAGCCAGAGTTGTATTATATAGAACATGATTCGCTACTATATAAGACGGTTCTTTTTAAAATGTTTATTTATTAACAAATTCTTTGTACTGAAGAAAGAAAAACATGCAACCATTGAGGATAAATGATATTCGTTTTTCTCTTTTTTTTTTTTTACTGTTATTTCATTACGCATTTATTTTACGATAATATAGTATTGTAAACTGACTAAGAGGGATGTGAGGTTTCTGTTTGTGTTTAAATTGAACGATTTAGCAATTGTGTGTTATTGAAGCCGGTCCCGGATCCGATCCGGACAGAGTCAATCATTAATCGTATTAATATTATAGGCTGGCTCCGTTCGGTCACTTATCATCGAGCAACGTGAAGGTACTGAACGATTTGAAGTGTGGCGCTCGGAACCTTTCTAAAAACAATTACCGAAGTCGATTTATCGCATGAATAATTTATTATGGTCTATCGAATGTCGCAGATGTTCATTCCTTAATCGACAGACTCGATGATTTTCACTGTTTACAATTTAAATTGCCTAAAAACATTGTGAACAATTTAATTGATCGCCTTTGATGTCTATAATCAAAAAAATATTAAGCAGCACGGCTGGCCTGCGTAGTATCTATGTGTCGTTAATTCAACAGTGTAGTATGTAAAAATATTTATATCGATTAGTCTTAAATAAATATGTTCTTTAATGGCAATACTTTGCCATAACATTATGGCCTATGAAAAAAATATCGCTTATAGTTTAACGTTTTTATTTTATGAAATATATTTAATATTGTCATTCCTCTACGGATATGTTTAGTATTATATAAAATATCTTTAGGCACATTATATTTAAATATTTTAGGCATATTATCAATAATTTTAATCATTATCCAATTGAAATGCAAACACCAATCTATTACCTAAATATTATACGAATATAATTATTGTATTTATATTGGCCCTGCAAAATGGCGGTACGACTATCATAAAGTTGAAGAAATTTTATTTTGTATCGTAAACGATGCATAGATTGAATAATGAAACTTGTCAATGTTTCTTTCATAATTTGAAAATGAAGTTCCTTAACCTGTTCCCTACGTCATGTCAGCATTTCGCATAGTTTTAATTTTGTTTAGTTTATTTTATACTCTGTTTCATTTACCGAACTTCATTTGATATTGTTTTTGTTGTAAATTGTTTCATAAAGGCCTGAACAGTTATATTTTGTAATGGTAGTATCGCCGAATTGCACTTGCCGCATATATTTTGAAAATTCCATTTGTGCTAAATTATTGAATGTTGTAATGTCGCCAGCAGTTTGTATATAAGAATAACCAAATGTTAATAGACACTTATTAAATTATAAAGACCTTGTGGACTTTTTTTAAGCATATCGATTAAAAATAAAACGAATCGGTGTGAATTTGACGCGTTAGTGTGCATAGTGACGATCAAAGAGAGAAATAATATATTGTGTCGGGTATAATTTATCTTCATATTTCATAAAACTCTGTCAAATTTATATAACCACTGAACTGTACTAAAAGGAAACATTAAAGTCACAGAGATTCTGATAACAATGGCAAATTAAAAGGAAAACCAGGCAGTAAAATACAAACAGGATTCAAAGTTTTGGCTTTCGAGTGTAACTGTTTTAGTACACGAGGCGTTACAAACACCGTTCTCATGTAGACTGACGTTAAGTAAATTTTTTCTGCAAGAATTAATTTTGTTTTTTTCAGAATGAATAATGCCAGGAGTTTTTGGGATGCTTTTTTTCTGTCAATAGTTAGGAAAAGCGAAAATAATTGGTGTAACTGTTAAATTGTAATTGCGTACTCCGATTTGTATTTGATTTTTCGGAATGATTACCTAATGTATATTATGTATCAAATTTGAATTGTTGAAATTTTGTACATTTCCATGTATTTCGTCACTAACGTACAGGGTTTCGCCTCTCGGCATCTTCAGGCATTCGAGCACATGAATGAACTCGAACTGACTGAATTGAAATTCCATCAAGCACCCTCATTCGATATCTTAAATTACATTATGTATCAATTATTTTATCGTTGATTGCTATCGCATAGTGTAGTAAGATTTGGCAAGAGTTTTCTGAAATATGTCCTCGATTAAATTGGAATTGTCCGCATGCATTTGCAAGTTACCATTGCTTTCATCGGCGGAAGGACAAACGGTGCGTCACTGACACAATCGAAGAAATAAACTTGAAGGTGCGTAAAATGAGACTTATACGTGTTTTAAATGACTATTTTTTTCTAATATAAATTAACCTTTGATTTGTAGTTAATGTTAGTAAAACAATATGATCCTATATAGACTGATTGTATAAAATCTTGTCTCAATTTTTAATAGCCTTTCGACTTACTCTTTTATTCAAATGTAATTTATAACTTAACCTCTAAAATGTAATGGTTCCCCAGTTATGCTCTGAGTTAAGAAGTTGCGTGAGGGATCTAAGATGAGCCTATACTGCTGACACCCTTTGTATGCTTTATAATATGTGAGGGATATTAGTCTCTAAAACGGCTTTTCCACTTATACTAATGTCAGAGTGGATTCGGTGGGTATTACATGATCATATACTTGTGTCCATATATCTTTGATGAAAATAATGATATATGCCAAATTCATTTTTCTCTTATACGAAAGTAGAGTACTTTGGTTGAAAATTATGAACTAAATAAAAACATTAAAATCCTTTTTATGCATTACATAGTCTTATATCGACTACTACGCATGCTGGGCGATTTCCTGTTGCGATTGATTGCTGCTTCATGAAACAGCTGACCGTCGTGTTTCTGTTTCCATAGCTCTCAGTGCAGAACCGTTATCTGACTAGTAATCTTGATTGATTTCTTAATACACTTTAGTGTTGCATCAATTAGCAGAGAATGTGCTAAGAAATAACGTCAACCTTCATGTTACAGTACAAATCAGAGTCGGTCAAATCTGTTAGGAGAGCTTGCACACTGTGTGCAAATTATTTTGTTAAGAATATGCCCCCGAGCGTATTTGCTTTTTGTTAGGGGTAAATAAATTAAGGAAAGACCGAAATGACTATGTTTTGGTGAACCGGGGTTGGGCACATAACTTTTATCAAAGATATTCATATGTGATCAGGCTGTACCCCCGCTAATATTTTTTGTTGTGTATAACTTCATGTCTAAAAAATTTTTGGAAAAGGTAACAATCACCCAAGTGATAAAATTGTTCTGTGCATCCTCAAATGTCAAGAGGCTAGACTATAATAGTGGCATGCATATACTGCTAGCTGTACTTATTGAAAATAGAGAAAAGTTGTTTTAATTGTCCCGAACATGATGTCAGACCTAAGTTATTTTTTTATATATCAATATTACTGGGAAATATAACTATTTTTGATTTCTGCAACAAATCGATTGACTCATATGCTATCTCTTCATATATATATTTATTTTTTTGAACTAGCTCATTAAATTAATGCCATTTCCAAATATGTAGAATCTTTGTTACATTCCAATAAACCATGTTGAATACGGCCAACAATTCTTTTTGAAATATCCCAACTCTGATGTGTAATCATCTTTGTAGATTCTTTATAAAGGAGATAGCTAAATTTGGATATAAATACTTAATCGCTAAAATAAATATATGCCCATGCTCATTTGTCCAATGAGTAAGTAACATTGTGTATTTTTCAAAATTTATCCACTACCCTAATATACTATGTGCCAATTGAGCAATTAAATTAAACCATTTTACTCTTTTCAATAAGGCTTTCACATTTATTTTTTTGCAATATTTTTCTGCTGATACATTTTTTCATTTCACAATAATTATTCTTCCTATTTATATAAATAATGTATTATTATTTTAATTATTATTATATTTTTGTAAATAAGCGGTATGTATATAAAGTATTTTAAATAGATTAATTTTATTTAAGATAATGCTTTTTAAATAATTTCAATGGCAATATTTAGAAATTTCTTTTATTCTTCACCACACCTAAAAAACGCTTTTTCAGAGCAAATTTTCATTTATCAACAACTTATACTAAATGGTTAACCCAACCCGTATGTCCATTTTATCATCTCATAACGATATCTGAAAAGCAATATGTTTCATTGGTACAAAACTTTGTCGAGAATATTTTCATACTTGTCACTTATTGATCAAAATTGGACTGCTATAGCAAGCAGTAATGCTGACTGAAACTGAATTTACACTTATAACATATTGAATGATAAATGGGTTTTTATGGCGTTGATTTCTTATTTTTAGTTTTACACAACCTCAAAACAAAATGAGACCATGAAACGGTTCGAGTCAAAACTGATATTTGTTTTTAAACGTCTAGGCAAAGACAGTCTTCAGCAAGGATTGCACGTACACAATTGTTTTCAGTAAAATTTGTCAATTCAAGTTAAGAAATAAAATAAACAAGAGTGAAAAATATAAAAAATTTGGGAAAAAAGCGATATTCGAATAATAACTGATTGTCAACTGTATGAGCCATGGCTGAAGTTAATAATTATTAGTTATCTTTCATCATCGTCAATGATACAACAAACTGTAAATCTTGCCTCTTCTAGGAAACGTTTCTATTCACTTTTGTCCACTGCGATATCCTTTCAATTTTTCAGCCCCTGATATGTATCTCTCATGTGTCTGCAGACAGTCCGACCGCCTCAGTTTTTATGCCTTCCGTTTTATTGTGGAGCGTCTTCAGCTTTTCTCATAAATGGCTTAATTACAAATCTGTATTTAACCTCAAACGTACTTTTATCTTACAAAAAATATGTCTTAGCTCTTGCCTGAAACTGTTTTAGTTACATTCTATTAAATTTGATAAACAATAAGATTTTCCTATGTTACCTTATTGTATCCGAACATTTAAAATAGATAAGTCTATACCGTACTTATATGATATACAGAAGATGAACACATTCAAATTCATTCTCTACAGTTGGGATGCTGTTTCGAGTTTGCCTATTTCAAACAATACAGGACTGCTACGGAAATATGGTGATTTGAAGTACTCTGAAATCATTTCCAGTTTCTCAAGTATTATTTATGTCGTTTAACTACAGTTGATTTCACAAACCAATGCATAATTTGATAATTACTGCCGTAACATGGTGAAATGATATTTTTAAAACAGTCAATAATATTAATTTAACTAGTTGTACATTTTGCTACTTAAATTTTACCTGAAAAGTTATCGTGGCAGATTTCAAACGGAATTACCTGCGCACTCGGTGGATCTTGAAAATATATTCCGTAGAAATACAACAGACAATCTGCTAGAAATTAAAACCGATGGCAACATGTTGAATTTGCTTTACCTATTTGTTTTCTTGATGGGATTGTTTTTTTACGACATTGCTATTGGGTTACTCGCATAAATAAAATTAAATATAAGCTTTGATCTATTTTTCGATACTATCAAGAATAATCCTTTGCATTTTATGTTACTCTCGGTGATAAAGTTATCCGTTCGCTGAGAGATAATTTATTTCAAAATTACTGCTTGTTTTAACATATTGCATTTTAATATTTTTAATATTACTAATTTTTGACTGCAAAATAAAACACTGGAATTATAGATCAATAACTGAGACATATCTACTATGTTAGTGTTTCAATTTTTGTTGTAAATTTCTCGTGATTTGTATTATAATATTTTCAAATCGCATAATAGTTAATAATGTAGCGTCCGCCAATTTCACATAATTTTTTTTTAGAATACATTACGTATGTACGCATTAACATTTTTTGTATTATTTGTTCTTGGATGTTGCCGTGTTTTGTTTCCACATTATTTTTATTTGTATTTCAGAATTTTCTTACGTTTGTTCGCAGTTTAGTTTATAATAAAGTGCCATTATTAAGAAAAGAAATACATAATTATTTATTTATAATTTATTATAAACTAGCGTGTATGTATCTAATAAAAAAGTGTATCATATTTTTAAAGAATTAAGAATAAATCAATATTTCTTTAATATTATTATCATTGTATTTTATTTAATATGTGCCCAGGATCATAGATAAAAAGGTGGGAAACCTGTTTGCATCAAAGCCACAGTCCTCAATTCAATTCTTCAAATCATTATGACCTGGCCCTTTATGAAAAAAGTTTGCCAGCCCGTTCAACGTTTATTGTAATCTAATTTCACAAAAAATTTCACTTTTACCCACTGTCGATATTGGTGAGATTTGAAGTATAATCTACCCCAATCTTTCCCTTCTAGACGAGTGCCTTGAGAGAGAGGTAATTAAATAAAACAAAATCATTTTTTTGACATATATGTCGCTCAAAGTTTATTGAAACTTACACACTTAAGAGAAACAGCTTTTTTTTTGCTTATTTGATAGTTTTACATAAGATTTCGCCTTTCACAGTCATCAAACATTAATAATTACAATATTATTATTTTTAATAATTAATTATTCAATGGAAGGAATTTTCGCGTCACGCAACCACTGAACAAACGTGTTGTTATATATTTTTTAATAATGATAAAATACATCTACTGAGATAAAAACTCTTAGAAAAGGAAACAACTCCAGTCGAACATTGATCTTTAGGTTGTGATGAATCCACAAAATCCGCAATGATTTCATCATGATCAATCACTCCGTGATAAATTTGTAATTATGCTAATGTTCTCGGGCACACAGTTCTGAGAACAAAAGAGGGAGTGCTATTTCGGTTTTATGACCAATTTCTTCTTTCCACATATAACTTAAAAATAATTTGAAATAATCCAGATGCAATGGAGAATATGTAGGCTATTATTTTTAGTGAATTATGGCAAACGATTTTATTTTCTTATTAATTAATTAAGAATGAAAAATACAGAAGCTCAATTCATCCTGTGTGAAATAAGTAAAAATTTTTACATCCCTTTGTCGCATTTAAACAAATTTTGACTGTAGATTTGTTGGTTGCTTATTTCAAAATCGATTAAATATATTATATTCGATTGTAAATAGGATTTGAAAAATGTGCCATTAACCAATAATTTTATTCTTGAATGTGTTCCGTTAGTCCAGTGAAAGCGGGGCGTATTGAAAATACATTTTATTCTAAAATATGGTAACATTACTCATTTATAATTTAATCTACCCATTTATTAATCAGTATTCTTCAATTTTGTTTTAAAATTACGTAATGTCATCACCAACAATTATGGAAAAAATAAATAAAACAGTGTTTTCAAAAGATACAGAATTGAAATGAAAAAAAAATAATAGGATTCTTCTCCTTAGCCGTGGAGAGAAAAAATGTCAATAATATAATTTTTCCACGGCTCTAAGGATCAACCGAATATCCAGATATTGTTTGGTCTGTCTCTACGACAGTAAGAGGTGATTATCAAACAATTAAATCATCCCTATAGAATATTAAAAACAGTTATTTTATTGTTAGTAATTATACAATATTAATTCATCACTCTACAGCACAGTAAAAGCGATTATTTAGCCACGAATCTACATGGTTTTTTCGTTGCGTGGTAAGAAAACAAACAGTCATTTAAAAAATCTATTAATTAATTACTCAATCATTCTTGTAGATTGAATCGAAATAAAAAAGGATTGTATATTTTTAATATATATAAAATTTCACAGATTATGGAACATATTTTTTCCCTTTGGTTTCCTTTGAACAAATGTTACAATAATTCTTTTGCAATTGATTCTTTAAACCGTAAAGCTTTAGTCTATTTTGTGGTTTATGAATGAATGAATACATTTAAATTCTGTTTCTATTTCAGCTTGCAGGAAAGTAAAATTTGCTATTGAAACATCCAGCTTCAATATAAACTAAAAATATTTTCATTGTAAATTAAAAAGTTCACACTATGAAATATTAACAATAAAAAGATACCTAATGTTAAGTAGATAAAGAGATAAAAGTGAAACAAATAAATAGGTTAAAATTTCCAAAACCGTCAAAACCAAATTTGGCATAGTTTCATAGTTCTGAAAAATCAAACAATTTACAATTATACAAATTTTATATCAAAGAAGGTTCAACAGTAAAATTGACAATGATTACATTATTGATTTGAACTATTTACAACATTTTCCTGTCCAATTTATAGAAAGTAAATACACTGATCCTTCATCATATAAGCTCAGTTTTCAAAATTAATTTTTATACCCGATTGTCATGGCTAGGTAACATCCTTGTAATCGAGGATTCGGAAATCCTAAATGGACCCTAGCGTATTATGTTTTATCAATAAATGAATTTGCATCCATGGTCGATATGCATCCAAACAACTTATCATTGTAGGAGAACCAATCACTCGTTCGCCTCTATGGAAATATCATAATCGTCGCAAATTATTTGCATTAATATTCTAGCACTGCTTTGTCAGAGTGATAAAAACAAGCGACTCTATTTAGATCCAATTAAAAGAATTCATTTGTTGTCTTACTTTTACACTGATTTGCCAATAGCTGACAGACAAGAAAACAAGAGAATCCTGATAAATTTTTATTTGATCCAAATCAATGCATGAATGCATTTTGATAAAATATTTTTAAAAAAGTATCGATTTCATGAATAAAAATGTAGAATTATGACGAGTACCATCGATTTGGGTAAGTTTGCCCATCGGTCTAAGATTGGCCCACTACATGGAAAAAGGTGCTGTTATAATACCATGATAATACTAATGCCATATGAATATTTTTTAGTTAAGCAAAGGTATTGAGTAGCCCCTGGTGGTAAAAATATGAATTTATGTTCAACATAATTTAAAAACTTTTCTAGAAACAAATTGGATTAGCCATATTTTCAATTTGTATTACTAATCTGTAAACCAAATGCTGTATATTTTTTCCCATCTCAATTATGTACAGAATATATGAAAGCATAAAAAAAAGTTGCCAAGACTTTAAATTAAAATCACTGAATTTATAGTAATTGCAGTGATTATTCGTATCGTGAGCCAAAGTTATTCGATTTGGATGAAAATTTTTCCCACATTGTTTTATCTATATATATATACCAATTATAACAATAAATCTATTTATAATAAAACATTAGTTCATTTCTATGTAGAACAATACCACACATAAATGCAATGGTGAATCATAGAAATACAAAAACCCTCAGAACTGGCTCAAAGTTACCCAGATTGACTGTACCTAATATTTTGTTATGGTAGTATTTCATATAAATATATACATGCATGTAAATTTCGTAAACTCTAAAAAAGTAGTGCCTGTAAAATCATTTCTAATCCACTGGTATTGAGTTGTTAACATTAAAATTGGTTGATGTTGACATTTGGTGAAATAACATTATGAGTTATGAAGAAAATGCATACCGTACAGTATATATTCCAAATTTTATAATGTAGTTTTTATTATATTTTGATCAAAGTCCGTAGTAACTTTAAAATTGTACATTTTCAGTAAAAAATTTTGATTATTTTATAAATACCAGTATAATGGAGGATCAATGTACATACCAATAAGAGACTAGACAACTTTACAATAAAAAATATACCCGCTTGATCACAAAATCTACACAACCGTGGATGGCCTGCCAATCTGCAAACCATTCTGTGGAAATGATATGTTATTATTAGCTCTACAAGAATGCAAATCGATAACAATAGACAAAATTATCTTATTAAAAACATTTATAATATTGCAAATAGATTACAACAAATTTAGTATATTCATTAGAGTAAATTTCAACACAACTAAATTAATATATAAATATTTTGAGTTTTGTGAATTCTTCCAACGTAGATCTTCATTTGACAACAGCCAATGACTTTTTCATTTCACTTTCTCTCATATTGTAATGTAGGGAAAGGTAAACATGATTAAATGAGAGATCTTTCAAAAGTGATAGAATAAAGTTGGATGACAGCAGTATCGTTATACAAGAATTAGTTCTAACCAACTGTACTGGAATTGCACTTGAAAAACAAGTTTGAATCACTGTTATTCAAGGATTTCAGTTAAAAGCCCGGCTCTGATTCACTGCAAATTCCTTTATATATACAGTGGAACCCGATTCTTAATTTTTCAAGGGACCCATAAAAAATACGTAAATGTGAGAAAGTCTAGATTTATTTTCAGTTTCTCAGCTAGTCCTAACTTTCTTTATAGGGGAAATTTTTGTTTGCATTTATGTCGGCGTTCGTGGCGAAGTTGGTAGCGCTGTTGGCTATGGTTACGGATGTCTCGAGTTCAATTCCCGGTGCGGACAGTTTCATAAATTGATCTCTCAATCGATTTATTGATTTCTGTCCATAGTCTGAGTGTTTGTGATATCTAAAACTCCTCCCTCCCACCCATCCGATCCTGATGGGGCATAGCGAGAGCGATTAGCTAATCACTAGTCCTGTCCTAGCCCTATCCTTATATTCCTACTCTCTGCGATAAAAGAGAGGTTGAGTAACAAGCAGTTCTCATAGAAAAATTCTGTTAAGATAACTCTATTAGGAGACCATATGGTCCACATTGGGAGCAGACATGGAAGAAAAAAAATAATAATTCACGATGCAAAATATGAGGAAAAAATTAAACACTGATCGACTCTGTGAGACAACTGAACAGTTTGTACATAGCTGCTCAGTAGGTGAGTCATCAGCAGAAACATTATGAGCTGGCATCATAACAACAACATGACGCTTGCAGAATTACAGTCTTGGTCTTTTTTACATTAGTTGTTGATTAGGATTTTTTGGATGGTGATTACGACCTAAGTTCAGAAACCTCTTTCAGATGTACGTAGAGGACGACCTCTACTCCAAATTTACATTTCAAATGAAGGTATTTCACGAAATGAGATGTCAGTATTTAAAGAAACACTTTTTGGAATGTTCGATGAAAATTCAATGCTACATTTGAACTGTAATTTTGTTTGGCATTGCAGCATATTCAGGACTTTGAGTACACAAATGTATTCAAACTAACTGCCAGCAATAAGTTGTATATCACATATTTATCAAAATATTATTAAGATAAGGTTATATTATTAACACCAAGTGTTTGAAATACAGAGACTAATTTTTCAGATAAAAACTGACAATTAATGCATTGATAGCTATTATTACTAGGAAAAAAGCGAAATTGTTTCATATTACTAAATATAGCTGAGGTAATGATATTGGTTAATTAAATGACCTGCTTACACTTCAAAGGAAGATTTTACGCTGAAAGAATCACTTCTCAATAAAAACATAAAATATACAATCATAAAGATTGGTGTTTCAATCCTATTCATTATGTTTTATAATTATATCGTAGTATATTAGTTTATTCCAAACAATTACACATTATTATTATAGATAGATATAATAAAATGGACATTTACTTGCTTTTTTTACAATAGGCAAAATAATATGAATGAAGTATGTCTGTTATAATTGGATGTAGTTGTGCAAAGACGTACTGAGATTTTTTTTTTAATTTTTTCTTTCTTGAAAAATGAAAACCTCTTAAGCAACACCATGAAATATGATATTCTGACTTTTTTTCAGATAACATTAGTTTCTTGTCAGTGGATATTTATAATTAATTACTGTTGTTCTTTTGTAGATCACCTAATTGTTTATGGGCAACCAAGTATCTGTTAATGCAGATCTGTTAGCAGAGGGTACACAGTAATGCGCTCTTTATGCAATCTCGTATACCCTCAAGATGCATTAATGTTGGTTATCTGCGCAGAATACCAAAAAGGATATTTACAGTGTGCCTACAAAATTATTTATCTATAAAACAATTGATTATTTGTCTGGTGGTAGAATATTTTGAATAATCGAGACAGTATAATGCAGCACTGCTGTTAATCTAGTGTATTGCAACAAGGAGTGATGATTGTTTGTAATGCTATTACACTTTTGAGTGGAAAAAAAATAAAAAATCCTAAATTCACCGAAACATTCATTAAGATGCAGATCACCGTTTGGCGACCGTTGCTCTATAGAATTTCCAATATGTACGTTTGCACTAAACGACATTTAATTTTTAAGGAAGAAAGAATAATATTGCATAATAACGTTGGTGGAATTTTGTCACAACGCAAAACTAGTTCTGGTGGTTGAAAAAAAATGTTGAATACATACGATACACACAGTTTTATCACTGAACAATAAATATCTAATATGTTTCAATGTATTTTTGCAGAACTATGTCCAATAATAATCATATTTTAATATTACAATTTAAATCAATAGGGTTCATTTCACTGATATTATAAATCATTATGGAGATATAAAAACAATAGAAAAAGAGACCACAATACAATTTTAAAAAAGTCTTAAATTCTGTGCCAATTTTTATGGAGATTGCAATTACTTTTATCAATACATTTTCGACAGATCAAGCGGTCACTTACTGAAAATTCAGAACTTTTTCAATCCACTTATTGCGTAACAAGGCGAGACAAACGTTTGACATCTTCAAACTAAATGTATTGAAAAGTTTTTATCTTTAACATAGGTTAGGTTTCTAATCCAGTTATATAATAAAAATATGGTTTTGGGGACTTTTTTAGTCAAAAGATTTTTTTTAACCTTTGATTGTTTATTAGGTTATGGAATATTAAGTTTGCTTACTTATACTTTTAAATTTGACTTGTGTAACAACAAATTTGACACAATTGGATTAAAAAAGTTATCAATTTCATATTGACAATGAATTTTCAAAATGTAACTCTGAACCCATCCGAGTTTTAAATTAAACGCGAATTAGTGAAAAGGTTCGGAATTTGGTACAGTGATATCTATTAATGAGAAAATAAGTTCAATCAATTTTTGCAAATATTCGTATATCTAGTAAAAATCTAGCAAGCTAGAATATTTAGCACACCCAAAATATTTATTGTTATACTATTCCAATCATCATCTATTGTGTAGATTAGATAGGGTGTCCTTGGACAATAAAACAGACCCTTTTTTTCAAAAATTAATTCATCTCAACTGAAACGGAATATTTAATTTTGAAAACTCTATTGAAAGTGACGAAAATTATTAGTTTAATGTCACCCTATCTACTTGACAATTGAAACATTTTTATGTATTTACCTATATTTCATCAATTGCATAAATTTTTATAAAGAAGTCATATCTATTACATTTTTTATCCACATTAATTTACGACACTGTCTCATAATCTACACCTTTTCACTTTTTCTTGACCAGGACCGTACTTTCACCATTAATTTAGAATATTTTCTGTTTTTTAGATTATAACCTATCACAAGAACTGTAATATTTACGGTGGGAACCTAAATTATGTATACAAAATATTATTTTAAAGATTCCTTGAAGTTCAATATTAAAATATTCATATTTAAGGTAATAGCGAACTTCACACGTATTTATTAATCGAAGATATAACTTATATGATATAATATATTGTAAGGTGGCAGAAAAGTGACTGACCATCAAAAATTTTAATCGCCCCGCAATAGACAAGTGAAACAGTATCAAATTCATAGATTATTTGTTTTGTATAAGATTATAATATATATATTTTTCACAAATGTATAGCAGCAATTTAAAATGTGAAAAGGACGTTTTTGTTTTCAGTTCTTCTGAATGCATGAATGTAAATTTTCGTACACTTGCAGTTTTTGCAGTATATTTTAATGAAATTTGATTTTTGTGATTTTGGAAACGACTCCAGACAAATAAAAGAAAAAAATCTAATTTAATAGTTTGCTTGTGGCTCGCAATGATATTTAATTTTACATGATTAAAGCATATTAATTTATATCTAATCTTTATATTTTCTTCATTAATGTAATACCGTAACTTGGCATGCAATACTGCGTCAGCGACAGTCTTACTAAAATTTAGTATTGTTGCAATTCTATGCTGAATCTGTTTCCCCGCGAATGAGCATACATATAATATTTGTTTTAATCAACGTTTTTGTAGGCAATTTTAACACCAATTTAATTAATCTATTCATTCTCGCTAACGCAATGTTGCATGCCAAATGAGTCAAACAACGAGAATTATATTAATTGGCCGTTCATAACTAAAGCAACTTAGGGCCAAGGTGCGAGAAGTATAGGTGAGCTAGATAATAAATGACAGTCGTTATTGAATACAAATTAACGATGTTTACAACACAATAAAAATAAAATAAAAATGGTGACAATAAAAAAATTTACGTCGCATATTTTACAAAAACAATGATTCATCTCACCTATTATACTTCCTGCACCATGACTTAGGGCCACAAATAATATAATACAATGTGTCAAAAGGGTTACAGAAGGCCATAGAAAATGGGATGTCACAAAACCTATAAAATATGAACTAGTTTTGTTTGAAAGTCAAAATAATTTTTAATTACAAGTATATAAAATAGAGGGGTTTCTAAAATGTGACGCAATACCAAAAGATATCAAATGTACCGACAAAATGTATGGATGACCCGTAATTTCTTTGCAGCTCTGCAATGTTTTTATTGTTAAAATATATTATGGACATGTATGGTTTGCAATGTGAGAATATGATAATAAAATGTAAGTTAAAACTACTATATATTATAATGTATTTACTTCTGTTCGTCAATCAATCAATCGACTTTATTTAAATTAGCTTTTATAAAATAAGGTGTTTGACGTTCTATAATTATTGTAGCATAGTTACTGAAGTTACTGTCTAATGTTTTTGTTAAAAACTGTCCATATTATTTATTTTTGTACAAATTTATAACAATTACATAAAATCTATTTTAAAACGTGTTACCAAAAAGAAGTGAGTTTGTATTATTTTATTTTTATACTGAAAAATTATCGTTACTTTCGTAAAAAGATTTGTCTTGTGCGTCCATTCAATTAAAATAATTCAATTCCGCAAAAAAACATTCACGAAATCATCTGCCTACAATGAAAAATTCAATATTAGCAAAATACAGTAAATGGGATTTAAATATTATAGTTTTAGTTTGTAGAGTTATGAGCTTAATTCACTTTAAGTTGATAATGTGGGTATCGAATGTTAGAAATGATTTTGATTCAAGATTATTATGAATTATGACAAATTCATAAGTCAACAGTGAATCTTTGGCGTATCATTTTGCCCGCATTGGAATTATATTTAGTTTTCTTCTACACTGATTACTATTGTAAAAATAATAAACCGAACAAAACAGAAAATAAAACATCAGAACTGTGACAGAACAGAACATGTTTTATATGGATTAAGTTCATAAATAGATACGACATGTTGCGATACGACAAAGATATTATGTTTTATATTCCCCTTGTTTTGTATAGCTTAATTGTCATAGTTCTGTTTTTCGCTGTTCTGTTCTGTTCTGTTTCTTTAAAATCTGTTCTTTTATGGAACCATAGAATGAATATATTTATTTCAACTAATCGCACATTCATTAGTGTCCCAAAATAGTTGGGGTCTCAACTCGCCTGACAATCCGGCCAAAGGGGAATTTTTGTGAAAACTTTTATCCAGGTTTACATAGATCAGCCATACTCAATCTGTGGCAACCAATATTACGATGTGTCTTAAAATCAAAATCTTTTCTTGAATACTATCAAATCATGTAAGACTAAGATAAACTTTATAAGAGTACTTTGATTTTTCATGTGGTTTTTTAATCATAGTTGAAAAGACAAAACCAGATTTATATGTTAATACAAAATACCAAAAATATGATTGAATATTGATGTCATCGCCTGATTGTCTATAGTAAATTTATATGAATGTGCAGTTTAAAAAGATGAAATTTATAGATATTACTTGAATGAATGTCTTATCTTTTCCGTTCCTAAAATATCCATTTCGACATATTTTATCACAAATGATAAAAATTCACATAGGTGTAGTTGCCACATTACATCTTTGCACATAATAGGATCTAAAACAGTGGTTATTAACCTTTTCGAAGTCACAGTGCACTTTTTGTCATATGAAAAAATGGCGGTGCACTAAAATCAAACGGGTAAAAAACGAAGAAAGATATGCGAACATAAACTTTACTGTCAATTTAACAGATTATGCAACAGTAATACAACAAAAAATAATTAAAGAAAAGATATACATAATATATTATGTTTAATATATTTGGAAAAACTAAAATTAACCCTAATAAACGTAAATTATTTGATGTGAAAATCAATTAATGGGAAACCTGAGCTTGTCAGCTTTTGCAGATTTCAGAAATATTAGATCGTATATTTGATATAGCTGCGATCAATTCGTCTAAATTTGCAAGTGTTTCTCGTTTTTTAGTTTTCATATTAGTTATTGTTGAGAAACTGAGCTCACGCAAATATGATGTTTAAAACTGTAACAAGATTTTCAGTGCCCTCATGCAGAGAGCTGGGTATTCGTCTTGGACAGATATCCAAAATTCTTCCATAGTTACCTCAGAAAACTTAATTTTTAAATTACGATTCATTGCCAAGGTGGCCAATTCCAAAAACCATTCGACGTGTGGCTACACTTGCGATCGAGTAGATAAAATCGATTCGTCGGCTATCATAATTTCGCGAAGCATTTTTTCGGTTTTCAACCTTTCGCGAATTTTTTAGTCTTTTGTAATATTTCCGCGGTGCTCTTGCAACAAGCTCTCGGTGAACCGACTACGAACCACTGATCTAAAATCACGGCATCCATACACGGCTCTATTATCACAGAATCCAAAGATACTAACACACCGACACGCTTTGTGAATTATACACAAAGCGTATTAGTGTAGTTAAATAGTGCAAAGTTATAAAGCGTATACTCTACTAAGTACATAAATGTCAACAGATTGTGTTATACATTCTGTAATAACGATAATTAAAAAATATATTTATTGCTCAACAAACTTGCATTTTTATATAATATGAAGATAGGTAGCGTGGCATTGATTTTATGTGCGTGTATGCCAAAATAAAAATGGTGCATAAAGGAGAAAATGGACCAGTCGATTAAATTTTGCTGAATTGGTAAATTTCACATTGAAGCATCACATTTTTAGAAATTTCTCAATTACGAAAATCTTATTTTGGGTATCCTGAAAAGTACTGATTTTAAACACCATTTTCCTATTCCACTAACCTTTGAAGATCAATTTATATATTTAAACATTGGTGGTACACGACTAACAAGATAGATATTATATTTCTTATTATGTTTTTTTATGAAATGTACGCACATAATATTATGAATAACATTTTTAATGTGTTTATTAAATGAGCATTTGTTGAGCTATATGCATATAGAAAATCTCTTTACAAGAACCCAGGAACATTTTGTTTGACAAACCCACATCAATTTTATAAAATCATGATTGTGTTGTAAACAAAAATATGATAAAATATTATGACACAGCCATTGAATGACGTAAAAAAATGATGGTACCATCTACGTAGCATTTGTTCAAGCAGTGATAGTAATTGTATAGTATTATTTACATAGATTTTATCATAATTAGGCTTGTTCTGCTTTTCATTTAGTGATTGGTTGGTTTATAAAACGACGACAGTTTTTTCCTGTAAACGAGCAGCCCAGTGGCCTGATATCAGAGTAAATTAAGTTTTGAACCTCATTAAAAGTGATTTTGAAAATCCGTGTTAAAATATCAGGTAGTATTAAAATTTAATAATCATCTTAAAAAATGTATACAATTAACTTACAAATACTTTGCACAAAGAGTCAACACTGTTTTTCCCTGCTTTAAATTAATAATTTACAAAACAATCCTCATGTTATTTCATAGTTATGTTGTTTTTTAGCCCCTTCCCCGCGTTAACAATTTTGTCATTTTATTGTAGTTTGAGTGATGAAGAAATATATTTTGACCTTCTGCGATACAAAGAGTTCATGCTTACCGTCTTATCTAATTAAAGTAATAACCAAAACTATTTTCAAACCGTTGTCGCTGTTAGACAGTTTTTCAGAGTTTCATCGGAAATAAGCTGACTTCGCCTTTTTTATTATTTGTGATATCGAATCTTGATGGAACTTCAATACCATATTCAAATCGTTCAAACTTGTATACTCACATAAGTATTGTCATTCACGACCCGTGTTTCCCTTTTTGGCATCTCCAGAAATACACTAACAACTATTTAAAAATCTGGCTCGAAAGCATTCAATTTGAAACATTTTTTAAAAAAAGTAATGAAACAATATATACATAATCCCCTGTGGACTCTAATGATTTAAGGTTAAAGTAATTCTTTAGTGCAAAACTTACTTTAGAAAACACAATATTTTCTGAATGAAAAATGTGGATATTTTTGGCACATTAGCTATGTGCCAACCGCGGGGAAAGGGTTAAAGATATTTCTTGAAATTAAATAACTAAAGTATCTAAAAATAAATAGAAACCATACCATTTCAATGAATAATTCAAAAAAATATTGGTAAAATATGTTTTATTACAACTTGGCAACCCTTTTTACCATAGTCAGTAACGTGCCTCCCTGCCAAATTTTCATCATGCAAAATCATTATTAATATGGCGAAGAAGACACATTAAAAAAACGATTTTTCAGATTGTAATATTAGGCTCATTTCAAATGTCACACGCATTGCTCGTAATTGCATTTTAAACCGACCCAGTGCCATTCTTTAAAATAAGTCAGGTTTTCTTTGAATTTATTTTAAATGAGGATACCTTGCTTTCTCAAACATATACATAGTGGGAAAACATTTTATGGTTTCCTGTAAAAACACCGTCAACATTACCAATCGGCAACAGCAGTCAAATATGTGGACTGATTTTAAACTGCAATACGAAAGTGAATTTCTTTGAATGTCCCTATTCAATAATATGTCATTCAAACATTGAGACACCAATGATTAAAGATGAAGTCAATATTTTTCAATATTATTCAGTAGTTACCTTCCTCAAAAATACTAAGAGACCCACAGATTGAACTAGACTCAAATTTTCATATATTTACAGGAGATTTATGCGTCATGATTTTTCTTCTTTCAATAATTATGATCACTTCATTTAGATCTGACGTCCGTTGAACAAGTAAGCACAAATCATTTTTATGATTATGCGAGAAACACTTTAAATTACAAAAATGTACTTCATAAGAATAATAATTGGGTAACCTACCGAAATCAATTCTCTTCTTGCTCAAATATGTTTTCTGGCAAACGTGGAATCATATAATGGATAATTATTAACAAAATTAATATATAACCTTACTAGTCGTAAAAATATTATCGTTGCTGAAAAATATGTACACCCTTTTATCTATTAATTATTATAATAATAATGCAAACATCCATCGATCGATATCGACTGGGTACATAATTTTTTTATAAAAATAAAATGACATAAAATAAATGTAATGGAATTAGATTTAAATGGTAAAACAACTAAGAATTATTTAATCGTCACCTCTGAAAAAAATTACAAAATTCTAGTACAATCAATAAAGTTCAGCAACATTACAAGTTTAAAAGACACCATCAGAGAAAGTCAATCAAGAATAATTTGTCACAAATAATATTTTGGATAAATTCAGGATATTAAAAGCCCAATATTAAATTTAAATCGCGGAAAGACTGTATTTTTTCGATAAGAATATGATTAATATTCAAACAATAACATTTTGTGAGCGTGACTTTTTGTATAAACAAATGAAATCGATAAATCTTGTTTACCTTATAAACTCATCGAGTCGGGAACTAATTTGGTCAAAACTTTGAACTAATAACAGCGATTAAAATAAAATTCAGTTAGGTATATACCCAATGCATTTTTTTCAAAAATTATTAGTGATAGCATCTCTGTAAACGTAAATAATCCTATTTACTATTTTTAAGTTTTTATGTTACGTAATCTACGCATTGTTTTTGCTTTTTAAATAGAGATCATTTTTTTAAATTATAGCAATTTATTGAACTTAATATTGAGCTATTAAACTTGAATGTAATTTTCACTCAAATCTCTAGTATCTTAGCGAAGAATTTATTATTTATATATTATCAAGTTGTTCTTATTTGATAAGTTGTACAAATAAGAAGTGTCATTTTTAACAACAGTTTTCCAATATTTTTTATTCAGAATCCAAATCGTCTATAATTTCTTATAAAACCTTTATAACTAGGTAACTGAGTCAACTCTCATGAAGGACGCTACGATTTTTTTTTCACCGATTACATGACGTGATAACAACAGATTACAGTTACATTTTCATTGTCAACCATTGTGACACTAGACCAGCCACCTGTCAATATCTCAACACCCACCTTTGTGACATATACATTTAATGGCAATGCTTAAGACAATCTATAAATATTATAACTTATTAAATTACCCAAATTACAACGAACATCCCTCACAAAGTGATATTCATCAGTACGAAATCTTCGTTCTAGGTAAAATTGCGCAAAGTTTACCTATGCCGTCCAGGGTCCAAATTATAGATATCGAACATTGAATCGCATTTGACATTTAAGGTGATTAGTAATATTTTAAGCCAGAGGTCGGTAGTTTGTAAAAAAGCCAGATAGTAAAAAAATAGGGTCGGCGGGTCATGAAGGACGCTAGGATATTCATTTATAGAGATGATTTTAGTTACATTGCACATTTATTAATAAAGATATTAAAGAAACAGGCAAGATTTTCGTATTTTTGAACAACAAATGTTACGTAATGATGAGAAGAATGAAATAATTCTTGATTTTTTGTTCTGAGATATCATTTTATCAGACAGATCCAAAGCTATTACTTCCTATGTTTCAAATGATTTGTGAATCAATGAACGTATCGGGTCGCAGTATGCAGACCCCCGATTTAAACTATTGGAAATCGAACAATTCAGATATATAATTTACTTTGAAAACACGTAGTCTCTGGACATTCTAATGCATGCGATTTTGATGTCCGCTTTCAATAATTGGGGCCCGCAAAGAAAATGAACTATCAACACAATACCCAGGTAAAATATTTTTTACAATACTTCGTTATAAATTAACGTGTTTTCTGCTCATTTCATTGTGTTGGCGACTTAAGAAAGCAATTTCATTTAAATGTTATTGTACAAAAACTGCGAAATAGCATATAATGAGGGATACTTGTTGACAGCAGTTATAATGACAGTAAATATTTCTTTACATTGTTGAATAAAATATTATCTAAATCAACCATCGCCAGACTATTAATAAGGTTTTATTATTTGCATGAATTTTTGTAATATTATACATTACAAAATAGTATGGTTTGAGAGCAAGAATAATATTGATCGCGTTAAATAAACAGTGGTGGCTTGTAATGAATACAAAAATGAATATTTTTACCATTTCGTTTACGTCTCATATTTTGCCATCTGTCAAATTAATTTATACTAAATATATTAATATGCGGTAATCCACACTAACCCTATTTCAAAGCAAGGTAAGAACGTCTGAAAAAAGGATCATTTCAGACTAGCGTCAAATGAATTATGGTATATTCCGCCATCAATTTAATGTATTCGTCTTTAAGAAATTGTGATCAGTGTGATAAAACACATGGCCTCACCCTAGTGGAGCTAGAGGAAGGGGGCTATAAGATAATATGACGATTTGTTGTGTAGACGTTAGGGTTTGTAGAAGAAGTGACGACACAAAACCTGAAAAAAGTGGTTTTATGAATACAACAGATTGATAATGACTATAATGAGTTAACGGTAGTTTTTTTAATTTTATGAATGAGATATTAAAACAAAAATTAACCGGGGTTTCAATAAAATGATATAGGCAACTGTGGTGGCATTAGGTTTGTTAGAAAATACAAGAAAAATCGAGCGACATCATTTATGGAACACTCCTTGTTATGGACACATGTGACAAATCAAATAGATAAAAGAAAAATATTATTGAGTTATACATAACCTTTTCAGTTGAAAGCCCAATGACATACATTGAATATTATGTGATAAGAATTTTCTTAATTGAAAAGTTACGATAACGTGAATAATAAAAATAAAATATTCAACAATGTAACGACCAATATCAAAAATTAATCAACAAAATGCCAATAACATTCATTTATTCATTGACATTGACTCCACCTATGTTGTCATAATCGCGTTTGATGAGGAATAATCCAGCTTCGGCGAGCTGTCATCACAGTGGTGCATCGAACATTTGAAGAGACCTGGTAATTACATCGTCCTTCAGGCATGACTCCATGAACTCTTCGATTGTTATCACTCCGTCCTGGTTAAGATCTAGCTTTCGAAACACTCTTTCCACTTGCTGTAAATAATAAAAAAAAACAACTGTTACTTCCAATACTAAAATATGTAACAGTTTAAATGCAATATAATCATTTTTTTTTTTAATATCTTATATATATTAGCCCAGACCATTCTGTAGACGCTTTATTATTATCACATATACGTATGAAATTTTCTTATTACGTAAGGCGTTTGCGGTGTCAACAATGCACACACAGTTCCGTGGTATTAGCTACTTTAGACATTCAGTATTCAATTATTTAGAAATCTGGCATTATAGGAAACAGCCAGATGATGACATGAACTCAAATCAGACTTGTTTTCAGAATCAAAAATGACGGGAGATATTGTCAAAATTAAAGAAAGAAGTGAAGAGTTTTTTTGGATATTTTCAAAATACGACTATATATTTTTATATTGAAACAATTTTACTATACATTATAAACCTGTTCGCTGTTCATACCGTATAAATACTTAGCTAAGAGTTAGACCTCACACACTCTCACCCTTCCCGGATATCTCGGCATATAAATGAATATTAAAATAACATTGAATTCTATTTTAATATTATGACTGCCTAATCGATACTTTAAATTTTGTATCTGAGACAATCGTGTTTTCCAGCCGTTGCGGTTTCAATATACCATATATTATAAACAATTAATGCATTCGTCGCAAAAGTTTTTCAACGAACACTATATATGCCAACATTACCTGATCTCTGACTTTCCTGTCTTCTTCAGCTTGATGTACCCTCCGTCCCATCAGTTCGTGGACAGCACCGACGATATCTGCCAACTCTCCCCGAGAGATGCAGCCGTCACCATTTGAATCGTACAATCGAAATGTCCAGCGTAACCTCTCGTACACCGACCCTCGGAGTAGGGTGGAAAGTGTGACAAGTAGATCCTGCAATGAAGATTAAGTTCACTGTTATCTTTTTTTAATGTCGTTATCTTATTGTTTAAAATATTCAATTGATGACATAAAGATTGAAAAAATCGACATTTCGTCATTGTCGTTTGGACATTCACCGTCAAATAATCGACGACTGTACTCAAAGGGCTTACTTTATAATATGTACAGCGCAGTGGCGTGCCGTCGATACATGCGGTAGATGCGCCCCGCATGCCTTACAATTCGGAAATGAAAAGGCTTTTTTTTCTCACATCGTTGCAAAGCTATTAAATTATCATTCTACGTAATTCTCAAACAAAACTGCTTCAAAGTTCCACGTTTATACACTAAATTCAGAAAGTCTGCTCGTCCTGATTGGCATCTATCTGCGTTCTATTCAGCCGTGACGGTCTCTGACGAATTTTTTTAAAAAGAAGTTTGCTTTACCGAACAATCCGAATTGCGGTATGGATCGCGCATGACAGTTAGTATGCGGATTCATACGCTTGGATCTTAACATCTCACCGTTAGTATTGTGATTCGGATTGTCAGATAAATCGTGTTTAATTTATCGCTGTCCTCAATATGGATTAACAGCAAAGAAAAGAAAGGAGATTTAGTAATAAATGAGTGGTATTTTTCCTTTTACATATATTTATTTTATATATTCTTTATATATAAGAACACATTATTTGTGTTTTTATTATAGATTTGTGTTTGAGGCGATTGTGGAATGCAGGTGTGTACATAAATGTATTATGTATCGGCAGGAGTTTTGGCCAATCGATGTAACCCTCAAAATTGAAATTGCTCAGGAGAGAGTAAAAATTGTTTTTATCGAAACATTGCGTTAGTTGCGTTACGAGTCTTTAAAATGCACTCCTGTAAATTCTCATGTTTGTAGATACGGAAGAATACGTAGGGAGTGTCAGTATAATTCTCGCTAAAACCAATGTAAAATAATGTCTCCCTTCCAAAAATTTGCCAATTATTTTTATAATTGACATATTTAATGTCAAATAAAGCTTTTGATTACTAAATTAATGTAATTTTCATGGTAGGGGGCCGTGGTTTATTTTTTTCAAATTTTTTTGTGGGCCTTGGAATGAAAAAGTTTGGGACGTACTGATCCAGCTCATAAGCTCGTGCGGCACCATTCAACGCCTATCGTGAAAAGACCGAGATTGCAAGTCTGCAAGCGTCGTTCTGTTGTTATGTTTGTCATGCCATAATGTTTTTTGCTGATAACTCACCTGCTAAGCGCCCATGTAAGTTGTCTAGCCGAGTGGGTCTGTGTTTATTTTTGCCTCGTATTTCGCATCATGAATTATTCTGACATGAAGAATGTTAAGATTTTAAATGGGAGACTTTCCGCCTATATCGTTTTCTTTCAGGGTTCCTTGAAAAACTAAAAATCGGGACTCCACGGTAGTAAAATATAAATATTGTGGCATGCAGCTTATACTTACACGCTTTTGTTAGCTTACCCGAAAACTGATGGCTCCGTTGCAGTTCACATCAAACGCTTTGAAGACATAGTGGGCGTACACGCTGGAATCTGAAATAAAAATTGATTAAATTGTATTCGTAATACTTAAAAGTTGTATAAATTTTATTCTCTCAAGCTACCAAGATTTTCATATAGATACTATGTTCATATTACTTAGAATTTGGAATACACTTTTTGAGTAAGAGTTATAGCATCTTGGAAAGGGGGGGGGGATCGGATACTGTTCGATGATGGAGAACAGGAGAATGGAGCAAAAAAGGTTTGGAACCCCTTTTTTAGTGTTTTGCTTGAAGTGCCCGGTTTCGCTTACGAGCATTATCAACTGATAAAAATACAAATATAGCAGGGCATGTAGAAATTGTGTTTTATTTTTAAACTTACGAAAAATATCTACCTACACAAAATCAAAATATTTTTTATCAAACTACCCACTTTTACGGATGACAGTAATTTTTTTCAAGGTCCAATATCATTATGTTTATAGTTTACCCTTCGCTGAGTGGTAATTACCTATATATTTTCAAACAACTTGACTTATAATAAAAATATATATGTGTATCGCTTTGCTTATTATTGTTGCAGTGAGATATTTGTTAGCTATTAGCTTGTTTGTACAGTTTTGTTGCTACATTTTGCATTCCTCCGATATTGCTTAATCCTTTTCCGATCATTTTTACGGTGCCATCACACCACACATCAACACATTTTTCCAACCTTTAATACACAGCGTATTCATAAAATTAGTGATAAAAACGTTTGGAAACAAGTTAAATTCCTTAAAGCACTTAACGTTCCACCCACCACCACCCTTCTTTCACAATGTAACCACGTTTTTTCTAATTAGATTTTTATGCCAGGGATTTCCAAGAAAATTCCTCAGGAATACTGTGTACCTACATAGTGTGCTGAAAGTAAAAAAAGGATTTGGATAATGGAAGAGCTTTTATGATTTGAGATCCAGTCGCTCTCCATTGAATGCCGTGCACTCTTTGAGTGCCTTGTAATTTACTTTAGATGCAACCAAGTAGGCGGGGCCGACAGATTCGACTGAATTTCGTATCATCTTGAGAAAATTTTCCCATTCATTGTACACAGCATAATGGACATTCCCAAAATACTATATAATTATATGAACGGCATCCTGAATGATACAAGCAGCTCGTCATACGTCTGTTTGCTTACGTAGATTTAGGTGCAGGATCATAAACTAGGTTACGTGTTTGCTTGGGGCCCTAATATAAATAGACTGCACCGCTGGAAGAAAATACAACGGATATGAGAAAAGAGAAATCACGATTTGCTCTACAATATTTTACCGTTTCGCTTAAAATCAGGGTTGCGGAATCCTACTCTTTTTTTATCTCATCAAGATTATTTACCTATAAATAAAATTATACGTTGTACCTACATTGTGTGCATTGTACAAATCACGAATGGGCAGAGTTACCATAGACAACAATTTCTGAATGAAAAGAATGATATAATATATGACACACCCTGGTTTTTTTGTTAAGTTTAAGTTTTATTAGGGTCCATAACTGAAAACGCACAATGACAATTATTCGTAGAAGTCGATCTGACTGTTGTCGTGAAGAGCGACCGGCAATTTCCGGCGGACACGTTCGCTGGACGAGTCCATTTTTGACGGAAAGGGGTGGCTCCGACGGTGCGGGAGTCCGATTTTTGATTTTTGCGCGGAGTCATTTGCCAGCCTTCGAGCCGGGAGAGGCGGCGGCCGCCGTGGCCGGCACCGTTGACGTTGTGGACTGTTTGTGCTTGTTCTGAAATTGGACTTAATTTAAAATCGTTTGTCGTGTCAATTGCATTATAACTTAAAAGTAAATTCATGTGTTAGGTAAATGTAAATGTAGACTCAATTTTATGTGTTAGGGATATTATTTTTCTGTATTTTATACCACCGCATCTTCGATTAAAATAAATAGTAAATGGTGTTTGTTTGAGATTCCAGACCTTCCGGGACGTCGATAACCGACCATTCGCCTCTCTTCGATTCGGATCTTCTCATATAGTGAGATTGATTGTTTTCAGACACAATCTCTACATTTTGTTTGCCCGTTCTCTTTCATGCTGCTAGATTTATACCATATGATAAAACATGAGACGCAATATAAAATTGTTACACTTATAGATATAAATTTTCTATAAAAATGTATTTGAATAGTATTCGACACGAAATCACTTTTTTGCATTTGCTCTGCCAAAAAAATGCCTTTTTTACACGTGTCTGAAATCTATATAATGTGACATCGTAGCATATTTAAAGTGAAATTATATTTAAACACATTTTCAAGAGTAGATATATATTTCGACTAGTGAAAATAAATTTTAATTCAGTGGTTCCCAAACTTATTATGCCCATGAACCCCTTCTTAAAGCAAAAACCTGACCATGAACCCCCTAAGTAAAATAACTCTACATAACTGCATAATAAAAAAAAGTCGACAGTCTCTGAACATTATGTGACCCATAATGGAGGATATAAAATTGGTATCTGTTTTTGTAACCAGAATTTGTGGTATCCTTATTCAAACATTGGTTTCCACTTCTCATTTGTGGATTATTCAATAAATTGCTCCCGTATTAGTATGAATACATCTGAGTTTGTGGGTCTGCTTGCAAACGGGTCAAACACCCAACAAATCGCTACCAATTTATTTATTTCAACTTTCATAATAATGAAAATGTGTCACAAATATTTTTTTATATTAAGCCTTTCGTGGACCCCCTGACGTTGTCCACGCACACCCAAATTATTTTTTATTTGTCACAGAACCCCTCAGCGATCACAAGGACCCCTGGGGGTGCGTAGAAACCACTATGGGAATCACTGTTTTCATTGATACTCACCGGTGAAATTATATTCGTATTTGACAGTTGTGAAATGACCACCCGAATCATAATATAATCTACTGAAATATTCGGTCCCAGTTATTTTGTCACTTCATCTTCTTATTGTGCAGTACCTGTATTCAGATGTAGGCTTCTATTTGCTAGTACCAATACAGAGCGTGGTCAGTGCTTGGATGGGTGACCAAGAGGAACATAATATACGATGATGGGTGACCTAGCATCACAAGCACATACGTGGCTTAAACTCGTAATATAATTTTTCTGATAATGAACAGTGTAAAAAACTGTAAAGTCAGTGCTTGATACATTTTTAATGAATTGATAAAATATATTTTCCCTAGAAATATGCTATGCTGTAACATTAAATATAATGAATCAGTAGGATTCCTGTGTCAGCGACGAAAATGAGTGAAGGTTGCAATTCTGAGAGACAAAGTATTTCTATATCTGTATGTTTCTCGTTTTTTGGTAAAGTTCCTCACAATGTACATGTTTCATTTTTATTTATGCCTGTCAATACTTAACTTTTTGATCTGTCAGTAGATGTTAAAACATGGATTATAGGAAAATGTTTAGAAAAATATTAATTTGACATTTTTTAAAACAGAGCCGGAGTCTTAGTTTTAGTCGTGTTTTTTTGAAGACCTCCGCAGCCCTGTACAAAAGTATAAATACACTTATCTGTCAGTCTATGCAAAAGTAAAGCAATATAGAAACGGTGTGGTATGTTAAAATCTTTCTATTTATAACCCGTCCCATATATTATTTTTAGAAACGAGAGAAGCGGAGTGTTACCGACTTGAATCGGTCGGGATGCAAATTGCGTTTTGTATGCAACTCAACATGCAGTTTGAAATATTAAAATATAACGTCATACATTACATTCTACTATATTACGGACAGCAAACAAGGCGAGTGCGATCAACCGGTTGATCATTGCATAAAATACTATGCCATAATAAAAAAAATGTAGCTTTTATGATCGTTATTCTAAATATGTTTGTACATTTTTTTTAAAATAAAATCAGGCAAGTGATCCGTGGAGTCCGAAAGGATGGCGACCGCTACGCTAGAGAATAGGTAATGTATTGATCAGACGGTCAGATCTTGCAACTAAAGTCACATATGACCGGCGTGTCGAAAAAATTTCAAGAAAAAGAATATATTTATTGTTATGGCAATGTAGATAAAAAATTGGTAGTTTTGAGGCTGTGAACTTGGCCCCGCAGAAGAAGAGAAAAATGCTTCGAAGTCGAACACGATCATCGAGCTATAAGAGTGAACGAATAGAGTGGGCTGCGAGATAACCAACTTATGAAACGATGTCACTATCCAAAAAAGGTTGGACATCAACGTATACTTTGAATAATCTCGTATTGTGGTTAGCTTATTTTTACATATCAATTACAAAAATCCATATCAAATCTACTGCTAAAAAAACCAAGAATGTCTTTTATCAGTACATCTAGATAAATATGCACTCATAAGAAATAATGTTGTTATTATTTTGCATTTCACAACGAAATGATCTAAGTTATTCCACCATTTTCTACGGGATTATCTTCCGAGAAGCTGACACTCTTTCTGACATATATACTCGATACTACTTCATTTTTGAGAGGGACCCCGAATTCAGAGACACCATAACTCAATTTTACTCGATTTTTTTAAATACTTTCTTATGTTGCTCTATTTGGAAACATTTGTAAAAGTTACTTGTACGAGACGAAACTTGTTAATGTTTTATAAATGGTTCACAAATAATAATATTTACAAAAATATTTCACGATTTGTAACAAGAAAATATACTATATAAATATTGTGAAGAATAATGATCGAGCAATTTAATGAATAATTTAAGAAATTTGCCTTTAAATCAAATTTACAAAGGTAATCTATTGATTTATCCGATAATCTTGTTCTTTTTTGACACAATTTTTCTAGAGATTTCTCAGAAAAATTTCTCTCATTCTGTGTCGACGTTGGTTTTATTGTACTTAAAGCTGTTTTTATAAATTTTAGATTTTATGTAGAATTTCCTATTGCTTCGTAGACGTTCTTTTCAGTGCGTCCGTCATAATTGATTTCGTATCTTTCGCGTACGTTAGCCACCATGCACGTACCCTGGGTTGGGAATTGCTGGTTTAGACGAAAACATGACTCGTGCATAACTAATTACGATATTTCGAACAATGATTTTATTTAGAATGCAATATGTAAATAAGTGAAAAATTTGAAATATTCTCGAGATACACAATCACCAATTGCTATATTCATACCGTATGGCATTGCTATAATATTCAGTAGGTATGTAAATGTTTTCGCAACATATTGTTACTACTACAAAGTCCGCATAATTTTGTTCGGTAACTTTTATAATCGAATACCTGGCAATTTTACGAAGTAATGGCTGTCCCCATGTCGTGGTTGATATGTCCTTATATGAATAAAAAAAAAAATAACTCGTATCTGATATGACTATTTAATAAGTTTACGTTGACTTGTTCTCCATGTGATGCTGATGAAGAAGTTGTAACGATGACGATGATGAAGAAGTTGTAATGAAGAAGTAACAAAAAGATGAAAGTTATGACTTACTGCCGTGTGGAAAAAACTTGGCGTAGATGTCTTTGAAGGAATCCTCATGGACGACTCCCTCCGGACACTCCTGAAAGATAAAGAAGAGTCCAATTAGAGTTAATTAAATACGTCGTTGAATGGCTAAAATCCCCGAACAGAAACTTTGTCCGTAGATTTATGAATCAATTAACATATGAATGTCTGCGATTTTTACAATCCCTTGCTTTTTTCATGGTCTTGTTTTATAATATTAATGCCGTAATGTCCATTGAACAACACTGCTTCTTCGCGACCTTACACTTGTCTGTCAATTAGTACTTTTTTGCACTAATCCTACTTGCGCATTCGTGGAAGTTTTTTTTTCTTTTACTAAGCAATCGACTCACGCATCCAGCAGACGCTTTCTTGTTTTACTACCGTCGTATTAATTTAAGAAATAACACGTATTTTTCTGTAGTATTTCAAAAAATAAATATTTTAATAAACACAATATGAGGTATTTACAGTAATAATCGAATGTAAAAAAAAACATACGATATTTAGTAAAACAACATAAAACTTTAATAACTGGTATGAAATTATTTCTCGATTTAAAACACATAATTATACTGCTCAAAAATGACGAATCAAAACCAATTATTTAAATAATACAAAAAGAACAATATTTTTAAAAGTTCAGGGATAGGACCTAGGATGGTCTTTGCCCTTTAAGGAGAACCATTTTTCTTTAAATAAATCATTCAAGTAGGAAATTTCACGTAGGCATTATGTTATAGTGGGTCTATTTATATACGCCTAACTAAGCTTATCGAATTAGCATACGGCGGAAAGCTTTTTTCCTTTGATAAAAGTGAGAGTGGTTTTCGTGATGAAAAAAGTGAGTTGATACATGCTTCACACTTCAACACGCAAGGGCATTCAATTAATTAGCATTATTACCAGCAAGTAAAAAAATACAAACCCTGTTTTCACGTGCCTGGAATTCACGTTTCTAACTTATGTACATGCATTTTCTGCAATCTCGTTCCACCTTAGAACATTATTATTTTTGATTCCTGAAATTTACATTTGAAATATTCAAAATTCGATTAAATTAGTATAATAAATATACTATGGTAGAATAACTATCTAATAAAAATAAAATTAGCGTATTACGCATAGTGGCTGTGAGAGAAATTCCGTGTAATGGGAAAATGTAATAACATGGTCAAATTGATGATTTGTCGCGTAATTGAGATAACGTTAGATGTGAGTTTTTTACGCTCAAAAAATAATGATACAGTCGCATGTCTTTTTTTGTAACAGCCATGTTACAGGCATAAATAAAAATGAAGCAAGTACATTAATACACGCAGAAATTCAAAAATGCACTTTATAGAAAAACTAGTCGGAGTCACTCGTTTTTTACAACTCCGACTCCCGCCAAAACAGCGTGACTCCATGACTCCGACTTTGACTCCATTTCTAACGCCGCAGCCCTGATATTTATTATGAAAAATAAATTCAACATTGATGAAATAAATGATTCTCCAAACGAAATGATTTTCAGTAATATAAATGGAAATGCTTCCCTAGTAATTGTTTAGAACAAACTAACAACGGCTATATTATAAATTGTATGCTTACCTACATCAGAATTTTTCAACCCTGTGCCCGCGGGTAGGCACGTGAGCACGCGGCGCTATTTGGGTGCCCCCATTACAAAGCAATAATAATTAAGGAAAATACACAGTTAAATCTAATTATACATGAATTTGCTTGTTTAAATATGGCACCCGTCACTACTTTTTTTATTCCCAAGGAGCCCGAGCCCACAACTAGTTTGGAAACCTCTCTTGTACACAATATAAACTCGTACCTCGGGTCAAGACCACTTCATGATACGACATCTCCGAGATACGAGCACCTTACATGGTTACATTACCTTACGATTCGAGCGTGTAACCCAAGCGATACAACAGTGGAGTTAGACAGATTCTTCAAAAAAGTTGAAAATTCGTCTCAATGAAGAAAAAAAAACATCACAACATTAAGATGATTTAGTAGGTTTTTTCCTCACTTACCAAAAAATTTTAATCGTTTACTATAGCCTAAATCGCATGAACTGTCGATTTTTTAAAATAATTACAGTCAGAAGGCAATTAATAAAAAAATCGAGGGTTCATGCGATAGTAAACGAAGATGGAAAAAAACTACTATATCCTCTTAATGGGCTGTTATATTAACTTTTTTGTACAGATATTATTTTGTAAACGTATATAATTAGTATGTAAAAGAATTTTTGTAGTATCATTAAATTAATTCCATTTTTTAGTGTCACGTGTATATTATTATTATTATAGTATCACATGAAGACATAATTTTAGCTTTTTGACAAAACTGGTATGGTTCGAAAAGAAACCTAGAAAACTTTTGGAAATATCTACTTCAAGATAACAAAATTCACGATATCTACACATTTTCCAGGAACCCTATTTTAACTCAGAGCACACCTGTAGTACTTAGGAGCCCATGTTTTTCAAACTGGATTTATTATAAATTTTACAGTTAAGTTCAAATAACAGATTTATTATAAATTAAGTTCATATTACCAAAAGTGGACATTAACGAGATAAATCATTTAGCACCCAATATAGTATAGCAGAATCTCATTAATAATTGGTATTGATGTCTGTAGAATACATTTTATGACGCAGGTCTAATGTTATACACTTGTTTTTTAATTTTATTTTTCCCTCTGTCCTATGCCGAGACGTCAGAAACACGATAGATTTATCAGTAATTTTTAAGCACACGCACAAAAAAAATGTTCGCCACATTGCGAGTGAAATGCCAAGAGTGAATCATAGAAAATAAATACAAAACTCCACCATTTTTTCCCAGGCATTGTTGTGTTTATTCGCAGCCGGGTGGATTCGCATTTCCAGGCATTCACAAACTTTGATATAATTCGCGGGCCTGCAACCGGTGGTGAAACATATCGAGTACACCTAATTCTCTTTTTGCACGGGTTATATTCCGAAGACTACATTGACCTTATAAAAATGGGAGATCCATACTTCAAATACCCCCAAAATAGAAAACTGTCGAACACAAAAATAGCTCGAATTTATTTACTTATAAAAATATTTTTATAAGATACGGTGAACTAACTGTAAAAAAAAATAAGAAGCAGAAAACTGCACGTCCAAAACTCAAAAAAATGTTGTCGAAGTCAAACCCGATTTTAATAACCGGTGACATGATTCTTATATCCGATTCAAACGATATGAATTTCTTTTGAATCTGTTTTTAAACATTTGATTCGATAATGCTGCAGTTTCCAATAACCTGTGATCACATTAAGGGACACCTACTGGGCGTGTTTCTCATGAATTACTCAATAATGTATGTATGAATGTTTTTAAATACAGATGTTTTTGTTTTCAAAAGTTTTCATGACAAGATAAAATATAATTCATAATCTTTTTCAATCACAACACTGTGACAACATTTATTGAATACCCGTGACGTGTCCCAGAGCAAAAAAGACTCTGAATTAGGAAACAACATTAAAGATTCATTCAGAAAAGAAGCGATCGACTCTAGAAGTTGCTGAGAAAATCTGAATCAATCACAAAAAGTCTTCAGGTGACTTAATCTTTTATAAAGATCTTACTGAGCTATACTTAATCCGGGAAAGGAATACAAATACACAGTACTCACTCAATATCAATATCAATAAAATTAGCCAAGAAAATGAATGCCATTTTCGCGGACGCGGAAGAATACTTTGAGGATCCAAACGAAATAAGCCGTCCTGCACTTCACGGCCACATCGGCCACCCTCGTGCGTCCCACAACCTGACCATATGATAAAGAAAACCCCACCAAAGCGAAAATAAATTATGTTCAAGATAAATGTAAGGTCGAAGAAATTTTGTCATGTGGTATAAAAGAGATGATTTTCTGACAAAAGCGCCTTACAATTAACAAACCCACCGCGGCTAATGATGTAATATTTTCGATGAAACATAATTATTTTTTAATCTCTACCTATGTTTCTAGTCTGAAAATACATACATGTGAAACTTAGTCTAATTCTTCGCTTAGACACTCGAATTAACGGTGTTAACTTCTGCGGATGGCGATAATTTTTTTTAAGATTTTAACGGTTCAATATTATTAGTAAAAAGTTTTGGAAGCACTAGTTAAGTTAATAACCACGCGACCTTTAAACGAAATGGAATGTCAAAAAACACAAGTTCTTTTTTGAAAGGGTATCAACAATGACTTTCGTTATGTACACTTTATTGAAATATCACGTAATTACTGAAGCTGCTGTTATGGAAACACGAGTAAATAAATAGTCACATGGAAATGATTAATGACGCATTGAAGGAGAACAAACTGTTGTCGGTGTTGCTTCCCATAAACAATGACAGACTGTATTCAGAGAATTCTCAACTTACTATGCGTGCATCAAATGTTGTTATTTAATCATGTTCAGATCCACGCATAGGAAGTTGACCATGAAAGATAGATTGGCCGCCCCATAAAACTTCTTATTCTATGGAATACACTAATAACATTTTGGTCCAAATGATCCACTATTTTTACGATGGATGTAGCTTTGTAGAAATTCATTTTTAATATAAAAATAAAATTAATAACATTGTTACTGGTCGTGACACGTGTTTCGCCTCTTTGAGAAGCATCTTCAGGCTAACTTCATCTTAATTAAGATTTCTATGTATAGCATAATTTTTAGCTCATGTATGACGTGGTGAAGAATGGATATTTTACCTTCTAATGAACGTGAGGAAGGGGTTGGACACAAACAATAACACTACTAATTACAATATTAATTACATGTGCTTCGAGGATCATGTAATCCCACAGGAAATAAATTTATAGCGGGGAGCCACCCATCTTATTTAAAAAGTTTATTTACTATAGATGTACCAATTTAACTTGGCCGCTAGTGAGGGTGCCACCGTTACGTTAGGAATGTTGCCATACTCAACCAGAACTGACATTTCAATAAATTCCAAAACTGATATTTTAGCGACGATTATTAAAAGTAGACAAGATATTATTTTGCATAAAATGGTAATTGGAGAAACTTATTTTAAGCTGACAATTCTAGTTCCTGAGTACACAATATGTAAATAAATTCTTAGAAAATTTCAAAAAAGTAATCATTTGTTTTCAAAATTGAAATAACGCAATTAAAAACTAAATACTGTTAAAGGTGGGGCTACAGTGGCTATCAGAGATATATTATGTCGACAAGTTACTGATGAGGACTTCAAATTAAAAAAGTTATTAATAAAATATGTAATTTTGTGTATAAATAAGTAAATATAAGTACCTACATAGATTATATTATTTTGTAATAAATTTTGTTTAATAAACCTTCTGCTTAATGTTATTAGCCGGCTTTTGCCATCAAATTGACAGGTCTTAGAGTGATTAAAATAAGCGGCACCCATTGTGGATAGATATAAACATACATATTAGGGTAGTTTTGCCGGTGCTCAGCCAGTTAAGCGACAGGTGTACTTTCAAAAGGGATTTTGAGTCAATGAATGATAAATACATATTTTTTTCGCTGTTATTTCATTAAACAGGGATTAATCAATGTAACCAACTTAAAGTAAAATAGTTAATATTGTACCAAGCATAAAATAATAGAAGTTTACAAAAAAAGTGCCAATTGTCCCAGGGGTCGACCCCCAAAATCCAATGGTCGGCCTTTCGTTTCCCAGCGTTCGGCCATCACTATGAAATTTCATGAATATCGCGAAATAATCTACTGATAGTAGACAGAACAATAAAAAACATAACGATTCAAAGCATGACAATATAAAGTATATTTTGTTAGCGATCCCCATACAACATGAATGTGTCGAAATTTGCGAAGTAAAATTGTGCTTTTTAAATTGAGTATTGCATCATATAGATCAGTATAGCAGATATACATTGGCAAGTGGCAAGAGTGCCTACACGAATTTAAAAAAATTGTTTTTTAAACATATCCGCTATTATTTAAGTTTTAAGCTCAAAAGGCTTAAAAGGCTTAAAAGGCTTGCTGGCGACGGCTGACTTTAGGAACAAGCACCCTATTATTTATTAACTTTGCATTCAGCACATCAACAGACTGCTCCTATATTTTTCAAGCCAATAATTTCCCGTTTATATAATATATGCAAACGTTTATATGCGTCGAAATTGAAATTATTATTAGTATGGTTAATTAAAACGGAGCGCATACAAAATACCCCAGATACAGCTGTGTTGGTGACATGGAGCTGGCAGTGCGCCATCTTGAATTCCTATATAGCCAGCTTCCGTCGGAAAACAGACGATTGTGCACTTGAATAAAATTGCACATTAACTCTTGCAGCTTGTACAAATTGAAAGCCCAGAAATAAGCCAAATATAAAAATTAGTAAGCCTTGTGTATAGAATGTAATTAATCTTATTTTCTCCATCAAACTAGGGATCGCAAAAACAGATAAAAATCAATGTTGTTAATTATTCATTCCAATTGACCCAATAATGGACAAAAAAAATTTTTGAATTCACAATTTAAAAAATTAAATTACGCTTAATGATCAATGCCGGGATTGAAAAAATATGGATTTCGAAATCCCGGGATCACAAAAAGGGTCCGGGATTGGATGCTCTAGTTTTAGTTGCAATAATATGAAAGTGGACAATATTTTAACGATTCAATTGTGGATAATGGATAGGCCTTTCCATGACCGCCGAACGCGTTTTCAGGAGACAATGTTACGAATAACCCTTGAAAAAGATGCCATTCACAAGGACACTTAGTGTTTATAAATTATTATTTTTTTCCATGTCCGCTCCCAATGTGGAGCATATGGTCTCCTAATGGAGGTATCTTGACAGAATTTTTTCTACGAGAACTGCTTGTCACTCAGTTGCTCAACCTCTCTTTTCTTTTTCGAATAGAGTAGGGATAGAAGGATAGGGCTATGACAGGACTAGTGATTAGCTAATCGCTGTCGTTACGCCCCGTGAGGATGGGATTGGTGGGAGGGAGGACTCTGACTACGAACAGAAATCCATAAATCGATTGAAAGATCAAGCTATGAAAACCGTCCGCACCGGGAATTGAACCCGAGACATCCGTGACCGTAGCCAGCGACGAAACCAACTGCGCCACGGACGCCGACAATGGGAAATAAATGGGAAAACTAAATAAATCAATGAAACCGAAATATTACTTAGATTATTAAGTATTATTATGACAGCGCTGCCATCTTTAAAATTTGTGGCAATTTGCCGCCATTGCGATAGTTTAGAGCTACACAATATTATAAATAAATAAGCCAATCCGATTACGTTGTTAATTACAACCCAGGGATAATTGCCGTCGGAGTAACGTGATAATTCTTGGTAATCTGGTGTAGCATTTTCCGGGATCAAACGCATTATTTTATTGACTTTTTCTTCATCCCAAAACATTCTAAGTAAGCCAACCACGTAATATTATATAATACAACACTTTATCATAAGTAAGCTACTTATGAGTCAATCAAACTAAGAGTTTTTAGTCAATTCAATTTAGCATTATATGTCTCTTTTGCGAACACACTTTGAATTAACTTCAAAAATAAAGTTTTATGAGCAAAAACTTCTAAATAAACTCATCAAAGTTACATCCTTGCTGATACTTTTTTTACTGTGCCCGGAATTATATTGCTGTAGCTTAACCATGTATATCAGTGATTATCAAACATTGTCATTACACGGCCCACAATATTTTCAAGAAATAAATCATGGCCACCTATTCCTAAAATTATTATATTAGTTCTAAAAATATTAGTTGGAAAGCGGCAATTCGCCACCCTGTTAATGCGTTGTTTACAAAATAAGGATTAAGGCGATTCTCGGCATTTTAACTCAGGTATCAGTGTGGATCCTAGATTTATAATATTTTATCTCGTAAATAATATTTGTCGTATTTTTGTCTTCTATATAAACGTTACACACTGTTTACTGTCTGTAACGTTAACGAATGCCTGAAGATGCCGAAAGGCGAAACCCGGGTCGTTAGTGACAAAATTCATGGAAGTGTACAAAATCTCAATAATCCAAATTTGATATTGAAATTCCATCAAGAACCCTCAGTCGATGTCTTAAATTATATAATTATGTTATTATATCATTTTTAGGCTCCTGCAGAAACCCTTCTGCTCGGATTCATATAAATATATACTAGCCCTTGGGAAGGTATGGCCCGCCACCTATTTTTGCGGCCCGTTGTCTATTTTTTTATAGTAATCACTGGAAAATAATGTACACCTCTGATAATGAGGTATCTATAATGTTAGGATTTAATATTTTACAATGCGCCAAATAACAGATAAAATACATCACATATATTATGTTCTGCGTAGAGGTTTGCAGCTTCACTGACCTGCCACTGTTACTGCGTGGACACTGATAAATCTAAGAACAGGACCGCAGGAATTTACTTGTACAAATTCTGCAGATCAATTTTGTCAATTAATAAATCCCACTGGACAACACGGGAAGTAATCTTTTGGAACGCGTGCGACTCACGGGCCGCGGGTTGTGCATCGCTGGGCACGATCGTATAATTTTCCACAGCGAATTTAGCAATACCTAGATCAATATACTTGTACTTACGTGTTTCTGAATAAAAGATACGGATAAACTAACAAACGTTGTACTATTTATTATACAGAAGAGTATCGTTCTATTTTTATGTTATGTATCACACAAATACTTTATCTACCGTTTTCCATTTCGTATTGAATACAAAAATAATAAACATTATATTCATCGCTCCTCTGCGCATTGTTTTCTCGAATTGATCGTGCAAATTAAACAGAATTTGTTTTTATTTTTACTGGTTTGATTATCGTTTTGTTTTTCTCGGAATACAATGTTTTGCTGCATTAATATATTAATACCAGACCTTTCGCGCAAATGTTGACCATTTCGGTTCAAAACTTAACCGATTAGCCAACCATTAGTCCTGTCTTAGCCTAATCCTTCTATCACTACTCTCTTCGAAAAAGAGAGGCTGAGTAATAAAAACGTCTGATGAAATAGCCTATATCGCTGACGCACTGGCTCGTAACAAAATTGACGGGATCTAGGTTAGTGCACAATGTATATCAATTATTTGTTTGGAATAACTCAGTAGATGCATTAACTATACCATTTTGGAATAACACAGCAATTTATTTTATCAGTAAGTATATTAATGCAAATTTTGAGGCAAGCAATTGTATCTGTATATTGATCCCTAACTTGATTAGTGTTAGATTGGCATAAATCCACCTATATTTTGACATTATAATTATCTATGTAACATAAAATACCGAGGTTAAAGACTTTATCCTATGACTAAAATTGTCATTTGTTGTTTATTCAGAACTATCAATATTTTAAAAAATAAAACACAATTCATTTGTACTGAATTGTATTTTATTTTTTAAAATATAATGTCTTTCCACCAAGAATTGACAGTTAACACCTTAAAAGTAACTATCAATATGTTACTTTTCAACTTCTGCCAGTTCAGTGACGATATACTCCATATTGTGAGTAGAAATGGTTGAAGACCGACAATTGTGAACGATTAGCTTACCACTAGTCTTGTCCCAGCCCTATTTTTGTATACGTACTCTCTTAGAAAACAGAAGTTACACGCGGATCTCGGTGAACACCTGCTTTTGGGATAAACTTCATTATGAGTCAATATGATCCACATTGGAAGCGGACATATAAGATAAATACAAAAATAAGGGCGCATCCAAAAATTTTGAATGGGATAGATTGGCTAGGACAGGAGTATTGGTTAGCTAATCACTGTTGCTACGCTCTGTTTATAGGGGCGTGCGGGTGGGAGGTTAATATAAACCTCATAAAAATCCCATGCCTTAGACTAAAAACCATTAGAAAAATCAATTTTTAAAACTTTTGGAATATGGGCATTTGAATCCGTTAACTTCGCAACCGAACATGACAGCCCGTGAGCGCTGACCGCTCGGCTTCAGGAGTGACTCTCACTACCCGGAACATCAACAGTTAAATCCGAATAATATCGTGCTTCAAAGCCGTTCGCCCCAAAAAAAAATTCGTGCTAAACAGCTTGCGTGACCTGTTGAGGGGTGGAGGTACGGGGTGCGATAGTGATGTGGATCACCGGAAGAGATAGCCTATCCAGGTCAAGTACGCAGCATGAAAGTCACGCCACTAAATTCCGTGGCATTCCAGAATATCAGCGCCGTATTAGAAGAATAAAGCAATTGATTAATTTAAATTTGGATTATTGAGATTTTGTACACTTCCATGTATTTTGATTTGTTGATTGATTAATTGATTAATTATTGATTTTCAGAACCAATAATTTGAAGATCGCCGATTCGCTTAGATCAGTGCCTATAAAAATCAAGATCCCTTCTTTGGTTTTCGGTAAAAATAGCAATAATTTATTTTACATTCATGCATTTAAAAAAAAGCAAATCAAAAAACAAACAAAGTGATAATTAAATCTTCACAATAAATTATATCGTACAGTCTTCATAATAAATGCGGTATGACAGAGTAGATTTATTAGAATCGTAATTTATCGAAAAAAAACACATTTTCAATCGTGAATTAATTACAATCTTTGATTATGATTAGGCTTTATAAGTAAATAAACATCATTATTCATGTCAACATTTAACGTTTTAAACTATATTGCCCATTATTTCCTCTTGTTAGCTAGAATTCATCGTAATTAACCAAAAACAAGTTAGTAATAATCTGAATTCCTGTTTTGAATAGTTATATTTTAGACTCTTAGACGATGCTGTGCAAATTAAACTAAAAATATATTTTTACTAAATAATAGCGCTGTACCAACATTTTCTTTTTTGAAAGATGATAATGTATGATAAATTAATAACAAAAGTTTTCAAGTAATTTTACCGAAATATTAAGGAACTACACAGTTTGAATAAATTAATTTCGTGATCGTATTGGTAGATAGATCGTAAAATTCTACATAAAACTGTAGAAAATGATGAGAGAATTTACTTTTTATATCCATTTATTATAATCTCAATTATTATAATTGTGAGCCACTTTAGAAAATCTTTTGATAAACTATCCAACCTAATGCATTTGTTATTTTGCTTCAAAATATTAAAATGAAATGTAATTAATAAAGTAAGTTGCCTACATATTAATTTATTTTGATGTCCCAACTTATCATTTAGAAATACATTTGTAAAGGATAGTTTCTTCATTGTATAGAAATGATTTGACTGACTCCATATAAGATAAAAGTTTAATTTAAGAATATCTTCGATAATAACTGCAGTTCATAGTCTCATGTCAATTTCTTGACTTCAAAGTAAATGTAATGGACCACTCGTCTGCAAAAATATCTACTGACTGGCCATACAGCATGGCTTGTAACTGGGATTTAATAAAGCTCTGTTACGAGGTCATAATTCGACGGTTAATTGATGTTACCCTCAAAATTGAAATTGTTCAGGAGAGAGAAAAAACTGTTTTTATCGAAAACATTATATGGTGAGTTGCGTTATGAATCTATGAAATGCACTACTATAAATTCTTTGCACATTTATACGTAGGCAGTGTCGATATATCAAATGGCCGGGTCAGAATTTTTAAACCTAAAAGTGGTCAATTTATTTTTCTAAATTACACCATTTTACTGAGACCTGCTCTGTCGTCTTCAAAATGTAATCCAATGATTAACTCATTTTCATATTTTTGAGGGTTACATCAGTTGGCCAAAACACCATCGAATTATCGTGCTCCTCGTGGACATCATAAAAAAAGATATCTGAAATAAATATGTATTTCATTTTATCGATATTTGTCACAGCACCATATGTGCTTGTATACGTTTCGTGGATTCGAAATGTCATAAACCTTACGTTTGTGGCAGGAGCTATAATAATATAAGAAGAGTGGCCAGATTTTAGAAGTGAGACCATTAAGCCGAAAATGGTAAAACAGTAAAACAAATGATAATAGTATTATTCCACTGGCTGTGCACACTACTAGATGTGACAAGTTGGTTAACACCAATACCCGTTTTGTATATGCAGCTAATGTTTCATGGCCGCTTTTTCACAACGCTATCAACGGTAAAAAAGGAGTCTACCACGTTACATTCACGGCCGGAGAAGAGCTGCACGGGACTGATTTTGAACCATGCACTATTGTGCTTAAAAATAGATTTTTTTAACTAATCCATGCTATTCTCAACACCGCGAGCTGATATGTTTGAATAAGAAACAAATATAATTCTTATGAATTTTTACACGATCTAAATCCCGGTAATTCCCGGATATCGGGTTTTCAATCCGGAGGTTTCTCGGCATGAATAAAAATCGGGAATCCGGTATTGAAATCCATAATGTTGTGTTTCACGGTTATCCGAAATTAACCTAGTGGAATATCAAACAAACACGCAATTGCCAAACCAGTCTCGTAAACAGAACGATCGAAAAAACAACAAAATAGATACAAAGCCAGATTTCAATGACTGTAATGTAAATTTATTTTACAACGTCATTGTTCAATCTATTTTGGTGCCGAAATAGTGTTGAGTCAAAAAAAGAAACATATTTTAAATCTCCATAAATAAACTTTTAAAATGCTTAAATCATAACTATTAATCTCAAGTATGTACATATTATATAAATTTAATTATAATTATTTATATTTATATTTCAAGAAAATATGTTGTTTTTCATTAACCCTTGCGATGAAAAGTTATGTGACCATTAACGACTCTAACCTCCTTCCTTTATAGAATTATTATTATTACGACAATTTGCTATATTTAGTACTAAACAAGCATGACATGTTGCATAGAAGCATTAAATGACGCTCCCATAGGATATGTTCATCATCCTATTTTATAGCACCACATTTGCATTTTGGCCTATCTACTAACCGGTCAAACTTAAAGGGGCTATCTGTGACACTACCGTGGTCAGTAATGAGTTAGCTCGTTCTGTGATTTGGAGCCAAGACTTTGATTATCTCCATTCGCCATTTTGTATTTGGGAAAAATAAATAGGTTTGGGGCTCCCTGATGGAGGTGTCCCACCGTCCATGCCAGACCCGCAAGGGATCCCTGTCGCCAACCTCGACAGCTTCTCCTCTCAGCGGCAAGGTCGACGTGCTACGAGCACGTGAAGGTCTAACGGAAACACTTTGACAAGTACCAACAGAGCGTCAGTGGAAGGTGCTTTATAATCCATGGTAATGGCAATTAATGCGCTGCGTTTCCCACTTAGAAGTGTATTGCAAAATAACTGGAGCTTGCATCTTTGTGACCACACGCTGGCGGTGTATCCAGCGATGCCCACGAATATGGCGTCATATGCAATTTTGATAGCTTTTACTTTCAGAGCCCAGATTTATCTGTCTATCGTTATTAAAATAATATGTAGTTAGATTAACTATGCGGCTTAATATTTCCGGGCGCAAAATTGTGCGCCAATAAAAATAAGAATTATAAATTAGATGAAAGATCCTTAAATAGAATTAAATGTTATTGTTACAATTATTTTAGTAGGAAACTTTGCATAATGAAAATCCTTTCTATTGAAGAATTGACCTAATTTTTTGTTAGTTTAATTACACGGCTTAAAAAAAAATTAAGTCGGCACCCGTGGCGCAGTTGGTAGCGTCGTTGGCTACGGTTGCTGATGTCTCGGGTTCAAATTCCAGTGCGGACGGTTTTCATAAATTCATTTTTCAATCGATTTATGGATTTCTGTGTGTTTGTGATGTCTAAAATTCCCTCCCACCCATCCGATTTTCACAGAGCGTAGCAAGAGCGATTAGCTAATCACTAGTCCTGTCCTAGCCCTATCCTTCTATCCCTACTCTCTTCGAAAAAGGAGAGATTGAGCAACTGAGTAACAAGCAGTTCTCATAGAAAAATTCTGTTAAGATACCTCCATTAGGAAACCATATGCTCCACATTAGGAGCGGACATGGAAAAAAAATACGGTTTTTAATCTAACGCATACTACAATCAAGATGTCAGTACCAGATATTTTTAATGTTTTTGTGATTTATTGTAAAATGACGCCATCGTCAGAACTATGTAGATGGTTAAATACTTTATAGACTAAATGCTTTGTTATTTTATACTATTATAACGGAGTTCTACAAAGTAAATGCCAATTCAATCAATTGATTAATAAAGTCTAAATTTTATATTAATCAAAAATATGTCTGCTGTAGAGCTAAGCCACATCCGAAAATTTTGACAGGGTGGCACGGCAACCTGACTTCGCCACTGCTATATTTTCTGCAGTAACATCACTTATTTCTTTAAATATATATATAAACTTTTGAGATTATCACTGTCAATTTATTATTGGTGGAAAAAACATATTTTTTTTCCATGTACGCTTCTGATGTGGAGAACGAAATCCATAAATAGATTGAAAAATCAAAATAATATTATATTTTTAAAAATAAATTGCATTTTTGTACTAATTCCACAATTATTTATAATAATCAGGACCTTTTGCATGTTAACTTTCGATGTGTAATCCGTTAAAAAAATGTGTTTATTTTTGTGAAGAAATATTGAAACATTAAAAATTCAAAATGCCACAATCTCCTACCAGGCAATTTTGACAGTCCCGTAGCCGAGTTGTAAACGCTTTGTCATACTCGGTTACTCAGTCACGGGCTCTATTCCCTGAATGGACCTTTTCATAAATCGTTTTTTTTTCAATCGATTTAGTGTACTCGTATCCAAAGGCCAGAAACTGAAGATTGGGAGTACCTATTTCGCGATCTTGGTGCTTTTAATTCAATGTTCCTAAACTGACCCTTCTCGAATCGAGAGATTGGGTGCAGATCAGTTCTCGTTAAAGCTAAGATCCTCAATGAAATGAGTCAATGAGAATTGATGTGACCTAACTGATATTTTTGAAAGAAATCAGCTAGGTGCGTTTAGGTATTTTACATGTCATAAAGAATCATAAAACTGAAGTGAGCTAAGTAAGTGAAAGCTGCAAAGTTATTTTATTCTGTAAGAAGTTAAATTAAATAAAGTGTAAATTAATTTAAGAAGATTTTAACTAAAACTTTCAATAAGCAAGTTTCACCATTTTATCACTTGGCTCACTTCACTTCTCGAGGACTCAAATAAGTAAACATTACGAACCGCAATGGTTACGTCATTGCTTTCTTAAAATAGATAGGTATCTAAATTCCCCAGATAGCCTGACATCGATGGCAAGATAGATGGCAAGTGTTGCTGATTATATTTTTTAATTTCATCGACAACATTCATCTATCACTATTACTAAATTCACTGTACGTTTCAAATGTCATCAATGATTAAAAATAAAATAAACAAATTTTAATAATACGTAAATTATTAGTGGATTTGTTTAATTCGGAACGATGTGATGATATGTCCTCTCTCAGCTGAGAGTAATTTTATTGGCCGTCTCGGTCAGTTGTAGATATGTGTCCTTCTCTCGCCAGCTGTATCGATCGACGCTACGAAGCGCGTTCGGAACAGTTCGGAAGAGTTCGGCACTTGTATGTAGCATGAAGTGGAAAAATTCGTTCTGAAAATTATTATTATGCAGCGTCAGACCGATTACAAGAAAGACGTTATGACTTTATGTTGACGATGATAACAGAAAAACTCACGGACGCATATTCTCCTTTATTTATTATTTGTATGATAAGCCAAAAGAAAAAACATGTATTTATAAACCTCTATTATCCAAAATTGACCGAAATATCGCAGCTACTTCTAAAGTTTTGAATACAGTGGAAACAATGGAGAACGATAGATTGAGATTCCACTGTAATGTCAGCGTAACAAATGAATGTGTGGAATCCGTCTTCACTACCGATTAGGGATTACTACTCGAATATTCAATATCCGAATATATTCGACCCTTGTTACTATTCGATACTTGAATATTTAGGCAACTATTCGAATACTATTCGTAATAATAAATATCACACCACAATATATCCATATTTCAAGAACAATAAGGAATACCCAGTGGTACTTTGTTGTAGTAGTTTTTTGTCTTCACCCTCGGGCGCTTTCGGTATCTTATGATAAATCATAATACTTGAGTTTGACAGATGACTCAAGGCTAAAAAATCTTTTAATCATGTCGTAATTTCAGTAATTGAAGCAATACCGTTGTAGTAATCCGACGCAGGTGCAAATTATAAATATTGTAATACAATGGAACGGTATTGGAACATGAATTTATATTGTCTCTATCTGGGATTTGACATAAGTGGAAAAAGTTTTAATCGTAAATTATTATAAAATGTAGGTAGGTATTTCATCAATAAGAAAATATTGTATCTATAAAAGCTCGTTTTCTTACAAATGTTAATGCACTATTAAATTATCGATGTATATATATAATTGTCATACTTCACAAACTATTTGAATTGCTTCATTTTTACTATTCGATATCTAAATAGCTGATAATGATGATTAGTTGGAATCCCTAACACGGACGGCCAAACGCATCTATCTTGAATGCGCTACAAATCCAGGATAGACTCTCGGCCGTATATACAAGCTTCTTACTCGGCTTTTTTGGCCACACCGCCCGCAAGCCTACCGATAATCTTGAGAGGCTCGTCGTCTCAGCAAAGGTCGAAGGTAGAAGGGGACGTGGAAGGTTCCCAACTCACTGGAGCGACCAATTGAAGGACGCCACAGACCTCTCCTTACCGATGACCCTCAGAGCAGCGGAGTGCAGCAACGAGTGGCGAAGGATCGTCAAAGAAAAGGGATTTGTTGAGATAGGCGGAGGTTGCAACCCTTACCAGTGTGGAAACTGACTAAAAACAAGACTAATTAAAGCATTATAAATAATATAACTATGAAGTAGCTAAAATAATACCCTGTTGATTCTATTTAAAGAGGCGAAACATGTTTCACAACCAGTTTAATTTAAATGAATTTCCACTTTTAACTGCCGAGTCCATCTAAAGCAGGTCTGGGCAAACTTTTTGACTGAATTACATTACAAATTCAAAATTGACGGCGGACCGCAAGTAAAATACAATTTTTAGATAAAAATTATTTACTCTTGTGGAAAAGGAATTTCAACATAAAAAATGAGTGGTTCCGTTATAATAAACAATTTGAAATGACTGTAAATATCCCTGGTGGGAACAACTTTGATTATCCTACAGAATTTAAAAAAAAACAAATTATTGACCGCATAGTTGGTCACATAAAACTATGGCCAGTTTTCCCAAATCTGATTAAAGCATATTTTGTAATTTGAGATATCGATTGAGAGTGCTTGATGAAATTTAAGGCATGTGTTTTAATTGCTTATAATACAGTTGAATCTGCTTAATTGGGGCACTTCGGGCCAAAAAATAAATGCGCCAAATAAGCGGCTGGCTCTATGAAGAGAAGTTAAAGGAAGTAATAAACATTACCTTTTTCTATACTTCATTGATCAATTATGGAAAACATATTTAAAGTACAAAAAATAAAAAGTAATTAGTATAATAACATAAGAACTTGTAGAACAATACATAATCAATAATGCTAATAAAAAATATAAACTTTTGACATACAAAAAAAAATAGTATCTTGTTTTTGTAGGATTGTAATTGTACAAAATCAGCACAGGTCTTCAGTGCGGATGTTGGACTCCTCATCCATCATTGCCTGTTTACATAAAATAGCGCTGTAACTCGGTTTTATTTTTTGCCTCCAGATTAGTCACATGAATAAGTGGATAGTGTGGATACCCATCATCACTGTCCACGTATACGCTTAATGTTTGATGTTTTGACTTCAACAATAATTGCAACTCTTTAATTATTTTTAATTCTTATCTATTGTCGACAATTTTAGATATTCAACAAATGGAACATGTAAAGTCGCTTAAATGCAGTGCATATTTATTTAAAAACATATTTTTATTTTAGATGTATTGTCCCAATGTTGTACCGAACGAACAGCTAATAACTAGTAGTTTATCCTTGGGATTTGTCCCAAATAGCTGGCTGTCTCAATTACGCGGATTCGACTGTATATATTATTATGTTAATCAACTCAGCAAAAAATTTATTACTTTCACTTTTATCATACAAAGAGAACCATCCATAATGATATTTTCTTTAAAACAAAGTAATAATAATACAAACAAATATCATACAAATATTCATGTCTTTAAAAATATATTTTTCTGACTAGTTCAGGGGCTCTCAGCAGCTTTGTGGTTGAAGGCGCATTGGGATCGTATAGAAATCGACGGGCGCCAAAATTTTTGTGAATAGAAATCAATGCTTTTTGCTCAAAAAATATCCTTTCTGACAAATGACTGCTGTGTGATTTGACTCATATTTCAGTTTTCTAATATCATATTATCTAAGAGGATAACTATATCAGGCCTGGCCGCCGGGACAATCCTTTGGGCTAAATGACCACATCAGGAATTCAAAATGAACGATGGGCCTCAAGTAAAATATTGATTTTAAAATTATTTTATTTTTAATCACGAAAAAAATGAATTCAATACCATCAATATGGGTAAGCTTGCCATCGATCACAGATTGACCCACTACATGGAAAAAGGTGCTGTTATAATACCATTATAATACTAATGCCATATGAATATTTTTTATTTAAACAAAGGTATTGAGTAGCCCCTGGTGGTAAACATATGAATTAATGTGCAATATAATTTGTTTTATTGTTTAATTTGTAAGCTATCAGCTTGGAATTATAAAGCACAATTTAAAAACTTTTCTTTAAATAAATTGGATTATTTGTATCGTGGGCCAAAGTTACCCGAACTCGATGAAAATTTTGCCCACCTAGTTTCATCTATATTTATATATCAATTGTAACAATAAACCTATTTATTTTGATTAAATTTCATCTTAAGACATTAGTTCAGTACTAAGTAGAAAAATACCACACATAGATGCAATCTCGAACCATGAAGACACAAAAACGGTCAGAACTGGCTCAAAGTTACCCAGATTGACCGTACCATAAAAATAAGTGATTCTCTAGTAACGAAGAATTAAATGACACAGATGACACTGGTTTACAACATTAAAACATTTTTTTTTAAATTTCAGTTACTAATGTTGTAGTTAGTATTCTTAAAACTGCTTAAAATTGTTCATCAGTGATGGTCGTTAAGAGTTTAGACATTCATGATAGATAATTATTGTTCTTAGTCTTTCTTAATTCAAGCAAAACCAAAGATGATAAAACTATCATTTACGAGTCGACAAATTCCTCAATGTATTTTAAACTAATTAAAAAACGGTATAAAAACGAAGGTTTTTTCAGAAATACGAATATACGTTGACGAATAACGCTCACGGTTCACACAAAATACGCGTCGCGCCGTAGTTTGCCTAGACCTGGTCTATATCCTTTTTAATTATTACTTAATAATTTGCAATGGGCGCAAGCAAACATATAATTATAATTTCTGTGGACGCCTTGTTGAGAAGTCGCCACTACTAGTTAATCTGAATTGGGGTGCTTTGGTACAGATTATTCAAACCATTTTGGGTGCAAACGGTTGTTATTTCGATTGGACGTTTGCTGCTGAAGAGCATACCTGCTGCAAAGTTTGCCAAGGTCTAATAATATTTTCTCTATTTGCAACTAACACACGGAGATGCCATAATATACAATACATATTTACAACTACAACACATTTTAAATTATTTTACTCCTACCATTTATTTCAGTATGATCTTTTACATTTTACAGTACGAAATAAGTGAATCAATGAGCTTTGAATATTAGTGTTTAGTATTCATAATTTGATACTTTCTTTTTCATAACAAATATTGAATACACATATTATCAAATTAGGTAAGTCTTTCTAAGACAGCGCACTTGTCTGTCACTAGAAAAGGTTAATCAATACCCCTAAAAGGGATGCAATTCCTTAGGAAGCTTTAATCCTTACATATATGAAGGCCAAATAATCATACATTATAATCAATAAAACCTAAAGATTACTTGAAATTAAAATATTATTATTATAGCCTTGCCACTTTAAAAAATCGATAAATTGTTACATTACACTCTAATATTATTAATTGCGATAATTTGGGAATCCAACTTATTTAATAAATTACTAAACTTGATTACATCTTGAATTACAATCTTGAAAGATAATTTAAATTTGTACCAATTAGTCACTTTTTAAACAGAGGCATAATATGAGTATTTATGTGTGTATAGATAACGCGATATAAATCTCGTACCTTGGAAGTACTTTATGCATATAATACTTTATTTTGTTATTTACTGATTTAATTGATTCTAATGAATGAATATTTGGTATTTTTTTTCCAGCTAAAAACGTTTTCAGTAGTCTTGTGAAGGTTTACTCTAAATTACACTCCCCACGGCAAAGATTTCAACATTAATCAAAGTGAATATTGAAATATATTTTTTAAATTAAATTTCATTAACTGATTACTATTCATTTTATCTTAAAATATTCAATGAATACTGCATCACAATTTATTATTGTCGGTTATACCAGAATGCACAAAAATAATACCCATTTCAAGCACCCAACACCTAAATCTGTATACACATACGATGGCAAGGAAAAGGTTAATACAGAGAATGAAAGAGCTTCGGACAACCCAAAACAAATGAGAAATTTGACTCTGAATTTTTGTGTTAATAGGATTATATAAAATTATAACTGAATTCTCAAGTTACTCGTCATAAAGGTTGGTTAAATGTCAAAATAAATTCATGACATTTGTAAATTTGGAGGAAATGTAGTTACATGGACTGGAAACGAAGTCGAATACAACAGCATATTCGTGGGCCAAATTACTTTCTGCTTCGGGCCACGAGTTGGCCATCTCTGGTTTATAAGATAATTATTAATATAATATTGTCATTCCACTGGTTATGTTACTAAATGTGACACGTGTTTCGCTTCTTTGAGAAACGTCTGAAGATGAGGGGAAACACGTGACACATTAAGTAACACAACTAGTGGAACAAAAAAAATATCAATAATTGTATATTAAAAATGAATTTCCACAAAGATACCACCGAAAAGATCATTATTATTGGTTTCAATGCAGTATTGCAATACCTTCTTGCAAAGGATGTCGCTGTTTTACCATTTTATTTGAAAAAACTTTTATGAAAATAAAATTACATGTTTATTAAATAATATATAAATAAATGTAACTAATGACTTTACACAGAAGGCATAGTCTGCGTTTTAATTTGAGTTGATAATTAATTACTACTTTTATTATGCGCTACTGCTCGTGGAAGGGTCCGTAATGTATCTCTCTCCGTATAAATAAGTAAAAGAAATCGAGCCAAAAAGGAAAATAACACATCCGAAAGTCGAGAGAGTCTAACAACTAACGCTAGAGTCACAAACAGAATAATAAACAAGTGAAAATAGAAAAGTGCCGTCGAAGAGTCTGGCCTCGTTTTCGATTTTATTGTCATGTTTTCGCGAATCACATGAAATGAACTCGCAGAAAAACATGAAAATTATCTGATTTTCAAATCCATGTACATCCTGTTTCTTTTAATGGTATCTCATATAATATATATTATTGGCTCTAAAGTACCGAAAATACGATTCAAATGACACTTTGAAGATTATTTTGTGTTATGAGAAAAATTAGTTGTTTTCATGGACAAACATTGATTGTTTAATTATGTTTTAAGGTGTAAAGTAAAACTATAACTACCGAACTATCTATCACATATAATTACAGAACCAATTTATTACTTTTTAGTATGTTTTAATCAAAATTACCTTCTCACGCACCTTTGTAACTTTTAGTTTGGTAATCACTTACTAGCATCTCACTAGGGATTCCAAATATTCGTTTAAAACAAATCTTCCAATTTGTTTGAATAATATTTTATACTATAATATAAAATGTGTCTTTTTTACATATCTCTGGCGAGATGTATTACTTTTTATACTCATAATATAAACAAATAATATTCAAATATCTAATATTCTAGAATTCTAGAATTCGATTACAAAAGCTAGGATAGCCTTTACAGACCCCACAGTATTTAGTTCTTTCTAGGAATTTTCTTCAAGATGCTGACACTTATGCTGATCGTCACGACGTCACGACTGCCGCATTCCCACACAACATCATCGTTAATTAGTTGCTGGACCAGCTTTTAGTAACGAAGGAAGGATGACGCTATGAAAGGATTGGTTTATACTTGTGGTTCCCAAACTTATTATGCCCATGGAGCCCTTCTTCTATCAAAAACCTCACTGCATATAGAAAAAGTATAAATTTAATTATCATGTATTAAATGGTAAAAAACGTTTAACTAAATAGGAAGACGGGGAATCAATCAACAGCCCTTGTACAGTGACCCATAATGGAGGATATAAAATTGGTATCTGTTTTTGTAACCAGAATTTGTGGTATCTTTGTATAAACATTTTTTTCGCTCTCTTCATTTGTAGATTATTCAATAAATTGCTCCCGTATTAGTATGGATACATCAGAGTCTGTGGATCTGCTTGCAAAAGAGTAAATTTGAATTGTTAAGATGTGCTACATTTCCATGTATTTTGTCACTAACGACACGGGTTTAGCCCTTCGGCATCTTCAGGCATTCGAGCGCACGAATGGACTCGAATTGACAGGCAGTAAACAGTGTCCAACGTTTATATATAAGATAAAAATACGACAAAATATTAGGACCCACACTGTTACTTGAAATTAATCTCAAAAAAAACCCCCGAGAATAACCTTAATCGCTGTTGGGAAAACAAACACATTAACAAAGTAAAATGACAACAGCGATTGCAGGTGGCCAGAGAGGTGGAGAACCATACCATCAATGCGGATGAAGTGATTAAAATGTTGCATTAAAACATGGGTGATAAATTGTAAATCTATCTTAATATATATTATTCGTAAAAAAATCTATTTTTTACCTTAGAAATATTCTATTTATTTTCATAAATGCCGCCCCTGAAAACGTGCCTCCCGTTTGCATCTCATTTTTAAACTATGCCTGTTCGTATAGCAGGTGAAAGATCCTTCGGTGTACAGAAAAGAGTCACATTTTTGACACAAGACCTAATCTTTGAAAATCACAAAAAAAAGGTTTTTTTTATTTATCCAAAAATCTGCGATCGTCGATATACATAATATGTATTATTGATCATGGTGACGCAAGTAACGACAAAGGTAGCAGTGATATTTTAAATAGCACGTAGAAGTAAAAAATAAAAACAATTTTTAAGATGAATTAAAGACGAAGAATTACATTTATTAAGCATCACAAAATTTAAAAGTTGTATACACGATGAAGTATAAAATTTGTCTCGATCATAAAGAAATAGCATAAAACTACAAACCTGTGTAAGTATATTTAATTCAATTATATTATTACAACATTCGTATTTTTAACAATCTTTCTCAAGATTCTGAATTATTAAGTTTTTTTACAGCTTTCTGCAACTTAACATGACCGTTTTCAGAGAAATTTTCTTGCAGAAGATTGTGTTTTCAGACACTTTTATATTTTAACATTTTTTCTGAACCCCCTTCGTCGCAAATCATCACATTGTATCAGATCCCCTCTCCCTCCCTAGAGCATGGACGGCCTCTTACTCAAAAATATGGAGAATGACTCACAAGCAGACCGGCGCCATTTTGTAAAAAAATAGATTTATCCTTCTAGTCACAAAGATTTTCGAAGAAGATATCGTGTTCTATTTTCCGAACGAGCATAAATTTATTAAATTATGACATAGCTGTACAGGCATACTGATAAATATAATATATGTACGTTTATATGTACAAAAAAGCTAACAATATTCTTAGGCTTTCACGGCTATTTTCTTTATGAATATTTTCTTGGGACAACGTGTTGTGGTTGATGGTAATCAACCATTCGTCTTATAATATTACATTAATACAGATGATGGGCTTCGTTTGAATACTTTGTAACTTCCAGTACCTTGGACTTCGTGATTTCCACAAACTCGAAGTTATCTATAGAAGTGATGTGCATAATGCTAACTTGCTCAATATACGGCTAACGTTCGTCATTACATTAGCTGACTTGATATACAGGCACTCTCGCGAGATATTGCGTGGTGTATATGCTTTCAAATGAAGAAGACTGTGTGTAACGTTCTCTTTTTTGCATACACACCACACATATTTCACAACACGCTGTGCGCGCAAAAATGCTCAGGTCTGGACGCATCTTTAGCTGTGCTCGTGCGCAGCAGCTTAAAAGCCTTCGTGAACTGATCTCGGGTTTACGCAAAGTCCAATACTAACTATTAAATTCAATTTCAAAATAAATACAGAGTTTAAATAATTTAAAATACACAATATCTTTTAAAAATAGAATTGCAGTTATATATAATTCTCCCTCGGCTTGTTGAGTGTTTTAACGGCAGTTGATCGAAACACTTTTGTTGTTAATCATTGATAACATGTTATTTATGTACCTAATAGTATAAATTGTAATAATTTTAAATACCTATATAAAGCGACACAAATGAAAAGCAAATATGGCCATATTAATGATTGCAAAAAGGTTGAGATCACTGAGATGGTTCAAGGTTGGACATATAGTAGATGACCGGGGGTTGACCATATATGGGAATCAGCATAAATTTCAGGTATACCCGATAAAAGTTTTCTTTATAAATTAATATTTTTCCTTCATACATGAAAATGAATAAGCATAGATATATCTTCCACGATTTTTATATAACATGAAAATGTATAGCTTTATTTACTGTAACACTAGAAACATTACACAGTTTGTTGCCAAAAAGAATATGTATAGATATTCTTTATATTATAAGTATCAAACATTAAGGAAAATGTTAAAAATTTGTGATATCACTTCAGTATTGGTATTATTCTAATAACATGTCCAGAAAAAAAAATTTAGATAGGGGAACAGATACAATGATGGACCAGTTATTAATGGGCTTTTATTGTAACATATTTTTTTTTCCGTATTTAGAAAGCATGTCTATTGTTGTTCATGCATACATATGTTAAAATATCAATCATGGTTATTACAAAAAAAATATCGCAAAAAGTACAGAGATCGGCCACCTTCAGATAGTTATCGACCACTTTTCTTTACAGAAAACGATGGGCTAGAAGTGAAGTATATACTGTGGTGAAACAAATAACCACAACTTATGTTTTTAAATGTTTGTCGGCGTCCGTGGAGCAGTTGGTAGCGTCGTTGGCTACGGTTACGGATGTCTCGGGTTCAAATCCCGATGCGGACGGTTTTCATAGATTGATCTTTCAATCGATTTATGGATTTCTGTTCGTAGTCTGAGTGTTTGTGATGTTTAAAAATTCCCTCCCACCCATCCGATTCTCACAGGGCGTAGCGAGAGCGGTTAGCTAACCACTAGTCCTGTCCTAAGTCATATTCTTCTATCCCTACTCTCTTCAAAAAAAGTGAGGTTGAGTAACTGAGTAACAAGCAGTTCTCGTAGAAAAATTCTGTTGAGATACCTCCATTAGGAGGCCATATGCTCCACGTTGGGAGTGGACATGGGTTAAAAAAATGTTTTTAAATACCTATTTTTTGTGTTGTACTGTTGAGTTGCCCATCAATGGAGGGTGACCCACGATTCTACCTTTTATTTAATTTTTTTAACAACAATGCTATGTAGTTGTATGAATTAAAGCAATGAGATGAGAAATCTTTTTATGATGGCAGACTGCAATAAGTTAACTGTTACCGAAATAAAAAAAACTGTGAGATGCACATCAAAATATATTATAAAAAATAATAATTTAATTAAACTTCATTGCTTCTAGAAAATAAAATGGCAGACAGTAAAAAACATCCTTGATCGTTTGCCTATTCACGCTTCATAATAATTTCAGATTAGAGTATTGCGAAACTTAATGTGCTTCTGGCAATATCCCATTGCTCCACTTCTCAGAGCTCCGCTCCGACCCTCTACTTATATTTGACTCAATTACTATTCAAACAGTAAAAACATGGTGATGCTTAAATATTCGTAAAGTTCTCACCGTTTTGAATCCTCGATACATAATCCTTATCTCTTGCTTGGTGAATTTGGTCTGCCGGCACAAGTCCTCTAAAGCCACTGGTATTGGCTTCGGGACCCTGGTCGGCTCGAGCTCGTACACCACTTCCTCGCAGGGGGAATCCGGTGGGGTCGCCATTTCTTATTCAACTCGCTACACTCTATTTTAAGTAACAAAAACAGTAACCAACACTTTGTCACGGTATGTTTCCCGGTGGGATCAAGGAAATCGCACAAATTTTCACTGGGATATTGTTTTGATTATATATTTTTTAATCTATGGTAAAAAATATTTTTTGAGGCCGGTAGAAAGAAAAATGGTAGAAACTTTGTCACTTATGATTAAATATGATTGAAGGCATTTTATTATTAGAAAAACTTTAATATTTTCGATTCTGTGTGGAAATTTATTTTCAATATAAGATTGAAATCAGAAAAATCAATAGCAAATGTGAGACGGCATCATATTCTGAGCAATAAAATATAAACTGTGATTTAAACAACTTTAGTAGAAATAAGTATTGATATTATGGTAAATTTTTGTGAATCAAAACAATGCAATTTTGTTTGAAATCATAGTTTATGGGGTATTGTTCCGAATCTTAATTTGTCTTTTTACCTGTGACGGCGGTATGCAATTTATTTTTAAATGGAACTGTGACAATAAAATAAAAAGATATTTCCTAATTTTAAACACTCTATATAATATCGACTATGTTTTGGTCAATTAATGTAACCCTCAAAAAATACGAAAATGAGTTACGATTGGATCTCATCTAAAAGATGACAGAGCAGATCTCGGCGAAATAATGTAAATAAGAAAAATAAATTGACCACTTTTTGGAAGGGAAACATCATTTTTCATTGGTTTTAGGATTCAAAATTCTGACCCGGCCACTGTATTTAAGCCACTTTTACATCGACACTCCTTACGTATTTTCCTGTTTCTAAAATTACAGGAGTGAATTTCAAACATTCATAAAGCAACTCACCATTTTGATAAAAACAGTTTTTACTCTCTCCTGAACAATTAAAATTTTGAGGATTACACTAATTGGCCAAAACACCATCGATATATAAATGACCAGAAATGCTCTTTGAAGACAAGTGCGTACATGATAATATCACAAAAGACGGATGTGTTTTTTTTTATAATAATTTAAGTGTGATATTTTCTTTATTGAAGCTCATAAATTTTAAATGAGGGGCGGCACGAAAAACTCGCGTGACCGGAATGTAAACGAAACAGATGCTTGCCCGTATCTTTTTTTGTACTTATGCTTTTAAAGACAATTCCAAAAATCGATTAAATTTGTCCGTACGGGGACTCGAGCCAGTGGACACCACTCGCGGTCAAGAGGGTGATCACTCGTTTATTTATATCAGTTTTTCTCAATCTTTTTTCACCTGTGGACTACCGAAATATAAAAAATATTTTGAGGACCATCAACGAAAGGTACACAAAATATTATTTATATAATATTATGATAAAAGTCAAAATTTTTAAAAGACATGGAACGTACGTCACGTGTAAAGAGTTTGGTGTGAGTATACGAAAAACGTCTACGTTCATCACGTTGTACGTTATTCAAATACAGTGTGAACACTTGCAGTTGTAGGGTTTTGAATAGTAAATATTGCTTGGAATTTTTATATTTTAAAATAGTCGCCAACTATTTATGTATTGCAGAATATTTTCGCGGATCACTATAAATCTGCGTACCGTCGGTGGTCCATGAACCATCAACATTTGTCAACTTCTCGTATTTAGTGTATATATAAATAACATAATGATTATTGAGAATCTTGTCCCTTAGTGCTACCGTATACCGCAGTAGTAGGCAATCTGCGTTTCGTGGGCTGCCAAGTGCCCGTAAAGCATATTTAAGCCACTAAAATAAGTTATTTTGCAATGTAAAACTTCCGATTTGGTTACATATTGTTCAAAATATTGCTTACAATAAACACTTTCAAACCACTCTGTGAATGAGTGTGAGTGTACTCGATTTTGGCAAATTAATAATCTTATGCTCTGCAATGGCAAATGACACATTAATGTTGCTTTCAATATTTAAGATAGACGTTAAAATTGTTTTTGACTTCAGTTTATTATCTTAACTCCAGCATCCAGCAAAATTAAGAAACTGTGCCTTTTGTCATAATCAAAGCCACTCAAAGTGCCCTTCATAATTAAAAGGTTACCGACCACTGATATACAGTATAAGCCCAATCGCGAAAGGGCAACAGAAAAACGATAAAATCGAATAATTACAAAAAAAGCAACTGTTAGCTAACATTTTAACCAAACGCGCCAGACAAGGTTTGCCATACATATAAAACGTTAAGTGGCAGAAAAGCACAGTATGAAAATTTATATGCTTTGTATGTTTTGTTCACTAGACCCCGAATATACTGCGAATATTTTTTACAAAAAAATACATATTATCATATTCATCTCTACGTCCCGTTTTCAGGATTAATAGGGTGGGAAAAATTAACAACATCACGAACACGAACGATTTTCGAATGAACTTCAAATTATTGCCCTAGAAATATGGCGGTCGGCAGTCCGGGGCTCACTGGCACTCAAGTGGCCACCGTAAGCATATTAAACTTTTTAAAACTCGCACGTCTAAAAGAATACAATTACTACGGCATTATGAAGAAAAAACAGTATATATATATATATATATATATAACGAGACAGGCGGTGGGGTTGTGATTCTCTTTCGATTGATTGGAATGACTAACGAGTGCGATGATCTTTCATGACTCATGGCTGATGGTAGAACATATGTTGGATATGAATGTGTTTCAACTGAATTGAATTGAATTGAAGTGTGTTTTAATTTAAATAACAGCAAGCTTAAAATTTAAAATAAAGTTTAAATTTAGATACAGCGCCATTATTTGTCATATGAAGGTCATTCAGGTTATTATCTTAGCAAAAAGTCCTACAGTGAACTCCATAAACTCAAGTATTGTTTTGAGGTAAGTTTCTTTAAAATGATTCCGAAAATCTACAATAATTTGTTTCAATATTTTTGTGTTATAATTGAAGTTAAAATTTTGAGAGATTTTTTTTTTAAATATTGTCGATTATTTGCCAGACTTTTCATGGTAACAAATATTTTCTTGTTCTGTCACTTTGTTTTACTGATTTGTAATGTTTTCATTCTTGAATTATAGTTCGGGGGCTTAACATCACAGCGGTCTATCTACAAAAACATAGATTTGAGATAAAAACAAATAAATATTTTGATACCATGGAATTTAATATGTGCCTGATAACGCTTTTGTCATTTATGAATATGTTTATGGGATTGCCGGATCGGGGATTAACTGAAAATATGCATTTTAGTAGTTAGGCCCCTGTGATAATACGATGCCGTGTTGCGAGTTGCGACAATGGTTGCGATCGACTGGCCGACCATTCCTGAGATAAATAAGATCCTGGAAAACAGTCTCATGCATAGGGCAGGAGGTTCTTTTCGTATCGGAAAGCCGCATTCATTTATCTGTTAACTAATAACGCCGCATCCAACAAACTTATAGATGTACTTAAAATTTAGAAAAATAACACCACATGTTCCCTACGTTTATACGAGTTCAAAGTTCTCGGCTAAATTTCTTCTTAAAACTAATTGTAAATCACATAATATTGTTTACTTTTCATGAAACTTCTGAGTTTCTATATTCATTAGTATCATTCTCAACTGTCATAGCTTATCTTAAAAATTGGCCAAAGGGTAACGTTACAAGTGAATCGCCATTCGAAGAATAGAACTCACATCTTGTTTAATAACACCTTTTCTTAACAACAGTACAAATTCTTTCATATTAGCAGTGTTTAATATAAAAAAATACATCAAATAAACACAAGAAATATACACTCTTGCCTAATTTTTATGTATAAAGTAAATGTATAATGATATATTGATAATTCACCAGGTATTTTGAAATCACATGAGATAAACTCGGGGAGTAAAGGAATCGCGAACGCTCATACCCAAGATCTTAAATGTAAAATTGAAAAAAAATTAAATGTCATATTGACCTTGCTGAGATTTGTACCCTGAACCAACTGATGCTCAATTGGGTAAAGCTCTTAGCGCTCAATCATAGAGGCCGTTAATTACCAAACATACCGGTGTATGTTTACTGGCTTGACAATTCTGTCTGACGATAATCTTCATAATAATTATTACAGAACACTGGTAAGTATTGTAAACGCAAAGCAAAGTCCAATTATTTACAAAGCCCATCAATTTATTTAGATTTAATTAGTGAGGTGTTAACTGTCGATTCTTCTTGGAAAGGTATTATACTTATTAAAATAAAACACATGTTTTTATACCACTTCCACATTTTTATAACGGTTAGGACCGGCTTCGTGCATCGCGAGCATTTTTTACCGATGAAAGACATATTCCAGCCAGTTTTTTATAAATCTTTTTAAGACAAGGTATACGACAAGGTATGCGAAACAATTGGTAGAAAGATTATGACGAGCATTGACAAATCATAAATAAATAAAATTAAACTATCTAAAATTAAAATGTTTACGAAGTTCCTCAAAATAAATAACTAAAATCATTAATAAAGCCGCGTTAAACGTTAATTAAGTAAGACAAATATAATGAGTTCAAAAATAATTCGTAATCACAAAACAATTATTGGCACATGGGAAATTTTTAAAATAAAATGGATAAACATTGAAATAGTTTCAATAAGTTAGTATATAGCCGTAGTATCAAATAAGTATTAATAGAGAATTTAAAAAGCACGTTGGTAAAGTGGGAATGAAGATTTTTCGATCCAGAATCGTCAGTAGGTATTATTGTTTATACATTACATATTATACAATTTAAATTTGGATAGAAGTAAATAAATCTACGTATTTTATTATTTGGTTGTTAGTAATTATGTTGTCAACAAAAATATTCAAAGTTAATCACTTTTATAAAAGTAGACCCCTGATGAAGAACTGTGTGATACTGACATGTGTTTTGCTAACATTGAGACTATCGTCAGGCTGAAATTGCTACGTACTTATTTGGCAAATATAATTGAATTCGTACGTTACTTTAATATTAAGTTTAATACCCTATTGATATTATTATTTGCACTTCCGAACACGCATCTTTATAATATTATCGCGTGTGATCGAACCCACCGATGTTGATTTATATAAATACCAGAATGACCACACAGATATTTTGTATTTTCTAGCAAAAAAATACAAAGGCATTGCTGAATCCGTTAATGTTTCCTTTGAAGATGGTTTGTTATTTTGATTTTCTGATATATTATCTTCAATTATCTATACATCTTTGTCACACCTGTGTTTTACTCATGATCGTTCATTTTTTCGTTATTACGTTACACCAAGAAAAAGCATTCGTTACCACAGCATAAAAAGCAAGTCAAACTGCAACATAAATTGTAAAATAACATGTTTTCAAACAGACTGTCGCTCTGCTGTTTTATGTCGCATTTTGAAATAGGGTTATCTCTCGGAAACCATTTTTTCTCTCCCGGTTCAAATGATTCAAGTGACAATGTATGCGGTGTGGGAAAGCGAGCGTCTGCCCGACCCCGGGGTCGGAGAAATACTGGGTACGCTTTCACGCAAACCTGAGTTTTCCCTCTCATTCGCGTGTGCTCTCCCATCACGTGCATACGATCATTCAAATTCCCATCGCTTGTCAAGTCAATTGATTATAATTTATACCATTATTTACATTTATTTACTAGACTCCATTTGTTTATTTTTATTGAGATATTCTTAATACAGTCGATTTCATTTAATTGGGAAACATCGGAAACCCAGTTTAGCGAATTCCACTCTTTTAGAATGCTCGCTCCCAATTTGGTGCATATGGATTAAAGATTTATTTTTATGCAATAGCTGAGAGAAGGGGAGAGTAATAAATTCTTAAATATAATAGTAAGTAGTTACTACATATATACCTTTTTTAACCATATCCGCTCCCAATGTAGAGCATATGGCCTTCTAGTGGAGGGATATGAACAGACTGGGATATGTTACTCAGTTGCTCGACCTCACTTTTTCGAAGAGATTAAGGATACAATGATAGGGCTAGGACAGGACTAGTGGTTACGTAATCGATCCAGCTACGTCCCATTTTTTGGGAGGTAGGATGAGAGGAAATATTTAAACATTACAAACATCCATGCCTTCAAACCGAAGTCCTTAAATCGATTGAAGAAAATTCAGTCAATTTTTACATGTACATACAATTTAATTCTGCAATATGCATGAAAAGTAATCTGTATTTTGATGTGTATAATTTATGTTCTTGTTATGTTATGCTTTAGATCTGAATAAAAAGTATAAATATAATATTAGCATTTATTTTTATCTCTCTTTTTAAATTAATTTGAATGTGACAATTTGCTGCATCATGATGCTGCGGCGATCTGTGATCAAAAAAAAAAGTTGTCACACATAAGAGTGTATAAGCTCAATTTTTATTTCATTTATCACAGCGACCAACTATATATACGGTATTGGTGTTGGGTAAAGTCGATTGGTCATCGTCGTTGCTATGTATGTGATGTCTAAAATCCCTTTCCACCCATCCGTTTCAAAAAACGGGGATTAGCGAGATCGATTAGCTAACCTCAGTCTTGTCTTAACCCAATCCTTCTATCACTAGTCTCTTTCTATCACAAAAAACAATAAAACAAACGATAATTTACAAACCGGAAGGGTAACTTTGTTTTTTTGCGAGAGTTTTGAGCCATATGGTAAGCTAATACCCAGATCAAAAGGACAATACTGTTGTCATAACTAGATAGTTAGTCAAAAATGCATAATATTCTGGACAATCAAGCATAGCCCGTGATTTTGGCAATAACAAATTAGTCGGTTGATTTAACGATTTTGCCATGATTCAAAACAATCAAAAAACAGCGTAAAATAAAGCTTATTACATTTGCATTAAAATTCAACGTTTCGACGTACAGAATAATAAAATCAACTGTTTACTGATGTTGTTTTAATTGTGACAGTAGAATAGTGAACGTTAAATATTCAAATGAATCTTAGTGATGTGATAATATCGTATTATACGCGGAAAGAAAATGCTACTGTCAGATTTTCGTCGACGTTGAAAAAATTAGCACTTAGCATTACTTCATGTGTTTTATAAGATAACTCTTACCATTTTACCATCCCAAGATTAAGGGAGTTTAAGAATTCAATCGGGGTTCGTGCTCTGCGGTAAGCCGCGCAAGAAAACAGAAAATTAATATGATGTTAAGTATATAATTATAATTGATACAACATACTTTTAACTGTCCTCATTTTCGTTGTCTTATAAACTATATTTTGTCTACTGCTTCTAAATCACTTCCATCACCATTATAAGGATTAGTCCGTTCATTTCTAATTTTATCGGAACAAATCTGACCATTCATTGATTAATATTGTTTTTTTTTTAATATTATTCATTGTAAATTATTTATGCGGGCATTTTTTAACCATGCCCGCACCAAATATAGAACATATAGTCTCTTAATAGAGGTATCTCGACAGAAGTTTTCCTGTAAGAAATTCTTGTTACTCAGTTGCTCAAACATAGAAGAAAAGCGCTAAGACAGAACTAGTGATTAGGTAATCGCTCTCGCTGCGCCTCGTACGACATTAAAAACATCCATGCTTTCGAACAGAAATTCGTGAATCGGTTCAAAAACGAATAGAAAAGTTTTGATTGAAAATTAACACATGTTTCACCTCTTTAAGAAGCTTTCTCAGACTAACCCTATCGTAAAGTTATTCATTAATAAGGTATAAATTGATTCTAATTTTTAACTTGTATTACAAAAATGAAGGTTGCAATTTTTTCTTTCCACTGGAACTAGACGAGGGGGTTAGGTATTAACAATAATGTTAGCAATTACACAACCAGCTGAAAAAAAGTTATCAATTTTAATTGTACATTCAAAAAGAATTTTCATAAATTTGAAATCTTGAAAGGTATTGTTCAAAATATTAGCAAGACAAGTAATCTTGCTGCTTGATAACAAAAATAATGCACATGACTTTGAAATATTACTCATCCAGCATCTGAATACGATTTTTTTTTCAAATGTGAAATATTTTAAATCCATTCCACCTGATTTCCATATATATAGTCTTAATTTCAGACAGGGTACCCGAGAACAGGACATTCAGATTATGTGCTTGAGTATATCAAATTAGCCAAGATCTGCAATGGCAATTACTCACAGGAGAAGCAAGGGCTACATTTTTGAAAATTAATAGAAAATTCCATAGGCAATAAACAAATAAAAATTCTTACGTTTACAGAAACAGTGTTTTCTTCTGTGTAATTTTTGCAAATTTATTTTGTAAATTAATTTTGTAAATATATTTTATTTTAAGCGTTTCAGAGTGATTAAATATCAATAGTCGGCAAACCTTTTTCCTAACTCGGACGCCATGAATGTCTATGTAAAGGTACTATTATGTAAAGTACTATATATGTAAAGTACTATACTATATATGTAAAGTACTATACTAAAGGTCTATGCAAAGGTACTATTTTTAAATTTTGCTTACTTAGGCAAATTAAAGCTTACGATGAAATCAAAATCACGTATTAATCGAAAAACAATCAAATGATTTGATTGGTAGAGGTTTAGTGTGTTATTGATAAGATTTGGTCTAAATCTTATCACTTATTGGTTTTTCTATTAGCTGATCAGCGATACAGCTTGACTATCGAAAAATAGACAAACAAATCACAGCCTCTCTCGATCGATACAAAGCTGTTTACTAGATATTTGCTTGCATTTTTTTTTTTTTTGATTTGAAATATTAAAAAACTTTTAAAGTAAGCGCCTAAATATGCTTCCTGTATGCTAGTCCCGGGTTGTCAGCCACTGATACATGTTGTAATAAAAAATAGTGAGTATAACATTAAATTTGCCAAGCAATCTTCTTTAGATTAAATTAAGGAAAAGACTGATTTTGAAAACGAGACGCCAGCATGTTTCCAAGTTCCGAAAAAGATGGTTGCTACACTGTTGCGTTCATTACAAAAATGGTAATTTTGGTTTTATAAATACGTGGCGCATTGGCATCAATTGTTATGCAATCTATTTATTTATTTTTAATTTGCAAACATATAAATAAAAAAGAAGCAGAGCGTGACATACTAAAACATGAAGAATCTGTAATAGAAAAGAACCAAGACAAAACATGGAAAAAATAGAACATGTATTATTGAAAATATCGTATTTATAAAATGTTTTATAAATTTTTAATAACTTGACGTCGTCTATAATATTTTGTTTGTAATTTTTTTATTAATGTGTTCTCAGTGGTCGCAATTCTGGTCCTTCATGGATCGCTTTTTTTATATCTGATTATCTTCAGAAGAATTTTTCTCTGTGATCAATTTATCATTTAAATCTTCCGGCCTGTTGATTCGGTTTATGTCTCTAATAAATTCTACACTTAGTCTGACTTCTTCATTCACATACAAACTTTTTGCGCACAATTGATTTGATTTCCTTGTAAACTCCTTATTATATTTTTGGCTGCAGTATATGTGATGACACAATGGCGAAAGAGAAAAGTATATGTTATAAAATTTAAATAATCTGCAGTAGTAATGCATTTCTTCTTACACAACTTCGTTATACTATTCACAAGCTTGACTTCTTTAATGGAAACTACTGTACGACTTAATCCATCTAGTACTGCTATCGTGAATGTCGATTCTGAATCTCCCGCTAGTACCGACTTCGACATCCAATCTTTTCCAGCCATACCACCGAAGGACAAATGTTACCAGTTATATTCAACCATAGATTTCTTGCCTCTTTGTCTGATAAATCAATCGATCGATCATGTAGTACCCTGTCTATAAGACTTGTTGTATCTAATGTTATTTGGCGGCGCGTTGTTATCACTCCGCTTGTACGAACTATTGCAGTCGGTGGAAAATACATCTTTGCAGCACCTGCAAGCGAACAAGTTTCATTCGCTACTTTGAAAACATTGTTCAGGATATGTCCCACATTATCGCGTGAAAATTGATTCCACAACCAAACACGATTGTTTTTAGAATAGTAACCTTGACGTGGAACACACAGCCAGCACATTTTCCAAGTGTTATTGTAATGATAGTCGTGCCAATTTTTGTATACTCTTCCTAAATGGTCTATGAATGAGTTCTTCCAAGCATTACGGCGCTTATCAACCATAACACGTATTAAAGGGACCACAGTATGCGTCTGATCGTCAATATGGACGAAGATAAAAATGATTGCAAGTCGGACTTTATTAGAGAAACCACTTTGTTCCACGCATTTCTGTCGTATCATGGTGACCAATATTTGTTCTTCGTCCGATAAGTCCAACTCGAAATTTTTGTTAAGAGTTTTTCCCAAAAGTGGAATGGCTATCTTATTTTCCTGAAGTTTCTTATCGCGCGGCCAGTGAAAATCATCCCACAGTCTATCTCCCAATCGCTTTGACACCTCTTCCTGTTGTTCATAACTCTCATATTTCCATTTACGAAGTGGGGATAGTGACATTTTTGATATTATTATTAACTCGATTACTCTGCTGTGTAAGGTTTAATGAGTCGTTGCATTAATTGCTAGCAGTTTCTATTTCAATTTGCAGATTTTCACCTGAAAAGATACCATTGTTTATAGTACGCATGCATTTTGTAATACGGCAATATAATGCAGGGTGACCATACTCCCCTGTTCTAACAGAATTTCTTTTCATTTTTGTTGTCGTCGCTTTCAAAAAAATTCAACTTTTATCATTAAGGCTATAGAATCATCTTCTGAAAACGATGTAGGTATTGCTTTTGTGGAACCCAGAGGCTATTCATACAAAAACCTTTGTGGTGAGACCTTTCGCAACCGATGTAGCTTTTCGCTAGTATACTTACTAGAGAGTGATGGTATAGATAACATTTAAAAAAGATTTAATTCTATTATACTGTGGTTGATGTCGTTAAAGAGACCTGAAGAAGTAATAATTCGTTTACCACAATTCACAACGCAAAATAAATACTTTTAATGTGTTCACTGTCAATTCTTGATGGAAATACATTACTTATATGTTAAAAATAAAGCACAATAAATATTTTTATTTTAAATAAATGTCATAATTTCAGAATAAGTGAGATGATTTAATAATAATTTCTATCTCCTCTAAAACAGTATATAATATAGCTAAGCTAAATTAAGTTTAAAAATATTTCTGACGATGGCATGACGCCGAAATAGCTATCAACAAACTGATAAAATTCTAGAACTGAATACTTTATTATTTTTACCATTTTATTATGTACTTTTATCAAGTAAATGCCCATTCAATCAATAAATGGAGCCTGCATCGAATATTGTAGGTGAGTTGGCTTAACTTCGTGAGAAACTCTGATATCAGGGAACGTACCAAACAGCGCCCTGTTACTGATTAAAACATATCTATATTACAAGGCTTAAAACATATCTAATTTGTATAAATATTGAGAGAGAAGTTAAAAAATATACATTTAAAATTAAAAATTCGATAAAATTTATTCTACAAAAAAATATAATGAAAAATGCATTTAGCTTACTTTTATTTTATTTTTTTGAATTATCAAGAGTTTCTCTTCGTAAACTTTTTAATTTCGATCACTGTAAAGTCACTTCCACTGAATACAAACCAATCCAAAGCACGATAAAGTTTGAATGAAAAGTATTTGCTATGTCTATATTACTTATGAATTAGAGATAATATTACGATAGGCTGGCAATCTATACGACGATAATAGCAATATAATCATTGCATTGCTACATCATTTTCTCAATGTATGTAGTACAAGAGTAAAAAAAAAGACCATACATGTTAAATTATGGTAACATTTCTTGTGTAACTAACTGTGTATGCACTGTATGCAGAAATCAAAATTGGACCAGCGCGCGCTGGTGCGGCGTGCCAGTTCGTGAAATCCGCGAACAGAAGTGCGCCATCTCAATACAAATTTGTCGTTACTTTTCAAAAGCAGCCATATCCAAAATGGATGAACTAGAGAAAAATCATTTTTTTGTTTCTTCGTGCACACAATCACAATGTTCGAAGATTATAGAAATACCATTACAAAAGATTGCATTTTAGGAAGTCCTGCATTATTTGTTCAAATGTAATTTGCACAGATTTCTCAAAAAATGCGTTTCTCTTATGGACATAGCTGGGTTTGTCACAAAACAAACCACGAGGATTTAGCTCATTCTAATAAAAAAGTAGCAGACATTTTACATGTAATGTGCGCCATCTATGCAATTCGTCATTCGTTACAATGGCGTCATTACCGAATCAGAAAACTGAGAAAGTGCAGCTCAGGGAATAAATAAATATTTATGGTAAATAAAATTTACTTTTAGTAAATTTTTTCGATACCATGTTAACTTAGGCTGACTTAACTAATAATAAAGAGAATCACTTTTAAGGTGTTAACTGTCAGTTCTTCGTAGAATGGCATCATATTTTAAAAATAAAACTCAATTTGATTTGTACTATTTCTACATGATATATACTAAGTTCAGACGTTCTGATAAGGTAATGTGCATATTAATTATGTTTGAAAATAATTTATGAAACCATTACTTTTTTATGCTTTATTTTTTGTTACTCTTGTCGAGAAATATAAAAAAAAAAGTATCCAGGCAACTTGAAGTTTTAAAAAATATACCAAATAATTATATCACCATATCAACGCCTGTGAAATAATTTGTGGCAAATTTCACATTCCATTGCCTCTGATTTAATATTTACTCTACATTTGTAGTATGAACTTAACACAAACTCCTTTGATGCTGCTGGCTTGCAATCTTTTGTTTCTAGCTAAAATAAATAATTGCGAAAATTTATATCTTTTCTTGATATTAAAAAAATAATACCGATTAAAAGTGTTTTGACAACCTACCCAAGGCATAATATTTCCAAAACATCGCTGTTACTCTTCGCTACAAATCCGCCTGGCATATTTTAAGTATTTAAAACTCGATTTATTTAAATATTTTTATGCATTCTAATTGATAAATTATAATGGAATGAATAGTCAAAATATCTATATCGTAGCTTTTGTATTTCTGGAAGATAAACGATAATTTTTCGACAGTTGAGGTAACTGCATATGTCCGCACCATTTACAAAAGTAAAGTTTTAAAATAACTTACGACAAGTTCTAGATGTTTAAAAGGTTTAGTGTGATCAGTTGACTGTTGAGAATAATTTTATAAACAAATATTTTGTTTGCCTGAGTGTAATAATAAGTTTTGACCATATAAACAAAACAAACTTTATTAGACGGAATTGTAATTGGTAGGCGGAATAGCAGTTGACGGTAATGATTAAACTTATACGCATTAGTATAATTTTATGGATGCCTTGACATTTTCCAATACTCAAACAGTGGAAAGGATGTGAGGATCTGCCAAGTAGGTTAACAAGAAAATCCAGAGCACCGACAGAAATGTCAACGCAATTCTTACAGAGATATCTAACCTTATTTCACCCACTTTTAAAACGGCAAATAATTTCATTGTGCTTGCAGCACTGGATTTTTCCAGTTTTCGTTAAAAAACACAGCCGATGTCAATTCTTGCAGTCATAACCTTATTCCAACCACTTGTTTTATAAGGCAAATAATTAAATTGTGTTCACAACATAAAATTCTGTGTTTTATATGTTGAAACAGAGAATCGATGGGAAAATTCGCGATTATATTTTGAATGACGTTTGACAGCTACAACATAAGATTTGAAAAGCGCGCGCGTATGTGTTGAAATGTATCCGTACCAATTTTGGTTGCAACTACTTAAATTTTACGAATGATAAAGAAAAAATGTAAAAACACCGTAAAAATGAAAAGAAACTGCATTTTTTTTTTTAATCTTTTAACTTTTTATATTTGGTATTTCTATATTTCAGTATATTGTCCAAATTTTTTTGACATCCTTTGTAAATATATTGAATGCTTATTATTAATGTACATGTTTTAAACCTATTCTAAAAAATGAATATAAAAATATATTCCGTCGAATATGATCAAGTATCCATGACCCATACCTACCAATTTATTTATTATTAAATTTGAATGGCCGAAAATTGAAAAGTTGTTGGTTAAGTAAGGACGGTGGAAGGAGCGATTCGTAAATTTATAATTCTTATTTAGAAGATTTTTGCCCTTGCGAATTGGCGAAACTATTCATAGACGTTCGAGAAAATTATGAGCGGCTTATCTGGCACGGTAAGCAAAGTATTTTTGCTATATTTTATTCCTGATTGAGAAATTTAAAATTTTGACATTTGCGTTGCATGCGAAAAAGTCAGTATCAACATTTTATTACATGTTATCGTATACATTGGATGTATTGTACCGCTTAAACTACAGCGACGTTAAATTAAATGTGATTGAATCTTTTCCAACGCCGAACTAGTACGTAAGCCATTCGCTTGTCAAATGATAGCTATTAAAAAAGTACCGCGTTTGTGATGAATTAAATCACGCTACAAAATTTCGAAGTATTCCTCGTAGTAATTCTATAGAGCGATCAAAACTCAGTTGTACAGTACCTGTCCTTGCCTGCAGAAACTATGTGAGGCCTGCGAAGCGGTCTCACAGTTTCCCGACTATTCGAGACTAGTCTACACACCGAGTCTTAATATCCCTTTCCCACATGTATTCTAACTAAATACTGTATTATTAAAGGTTTTGTTAGCTGAATCCTTTGAATGGGGAAAACTATAAATGTTCGTATTTGCGGATGTGGCCTAAAAATGCTATTTTTCCACCAAAAAGCATGCGAAATGAAATGTTTTAGGGTAGAACAGTCTTTTATCAAGCTAAATATATGGAAAATAATACATAATGATGAAAGTAATAATACGTAAAAATAATGATGAAAGGAAATGTTGAAATATTGGTTTATCGATGACATGTCGCCTAGTAGCAGTATATGTCACAAACTTTAATGTCAGTCTTCGATCTCCAAAGTACCAACCTATAAAACAAACATATTCGTGTTTGTATGAGATGAATAAGGAACTAAATGGAGATTCCTACGAATTCAATTATCTTTATCTTACGTACTGCGTTTTAGTCTGTCTGTGAGTCTCCTACTTGCTGAGGGCTTTATAATTTGGCATCATAATAGGATAAAATATCAAAGTATTCAGTTCTACAAAATTCATACTGTTTTTAGCGGCATTCAGTAAATTTTCATGGAGAAAAAGGGGAGCATGTTGTAAAGCATATTTACGGTGTGCCTTTTTTACGTGTCAAGAATTGGTGAACGTTGAGGCCTTTTGTCTTGTCTCTCAATAAAACAAGCGTGGATATGGTGGGTCTCTCGAATGTCAGGGTCTTTATACAGGGTATGAAGATATCTCGTACTAGTGTGCCATGCTTATGAATGGGTAGGCCAAATAACCGTACTTTATTATTGATTGAATCAGTAAATAAAATAAATTATTCGTAAAATGCTTCCGTGACAGGAGATTTATATTGTCTATGAGGAATCAACATAATATTGTAATTTTATTATGTCTTTGTTTTGTTGGTTTCCAAAGTAACTTAAAGGTACCTTGGTTTCAATCATCCTTGGTTGGCTTATTTATTGAATATTTTTGAGCCCTGAATTAGCACAACTAATATCAGAGTATATTATACTATGGCAACAATTTTTAAAGATGGCGACGCTGTTATAAAAATACTTCTTTAAGTAAGCTTTCGTTTTCATTGATTCTAATATATTATTATGAATTTGGCTATGCCATTCATAAACATTAAGTTTTCTTGCGAATCGCTTACTTTTTAGAGATATCTTGTTCTAGTTACAAACACGTGTGTGCAATCTTAGGAAGGTTTACCTTTTATTGTATGTATCTTATGTGTGTGATACTTTTAGTTTTATTTAACCAGTTTGATAAACTTATTGTTATGTTCTAAGAGCTCTCTAAACATCCGGTCAGATATATTCAACACCTTCATGCCAAACATAATAATTACTGTAACATGCATATTTATTGGGTTGATATTCAATATATAATATTGTAGTACCCTTAACCCTTGATGTTGTGTGAATGTTCATCAACTCAAAAGGTAAAGCAGAAAATTATCAATCATTCGAAAGTATAAAAACTTATAATGGCAAAAACCTCAAAGAAAACATCCATGCCATGAAATACTCCTTGTGATTTCTATATGCATAATTATTTTCCAGATACCTGGTTCAGAAAGCGACATGGCTGAAATACAGTTGCATGAAGTCCGGCCTCCGCTGATGGAAATGAAAAACGATGTGAATCCGGCCGAAGGTATCGACAGACAATGATTTATTACTTACACTCGTTTCTTTTAATTTCTTTAAATGTAAATTGTCATTATTCACAGTTTTTTTAAGTTTTTGTTACGAAAGATGGGCAGACACTTGTATCAATGTTATTTTTAAGCTAATTGAATTGTGACATTTTACTCAGCTATGAATGATGGAAGTGTCGGAAAACATGGCATGTTATAATAGTTGTTCTTGTTACTTTAGTGGATTGCTTAATACAAAATGTCATAAATACAGAAGCAATTTTTTTCTATTAAATCCTGTACCACTCAAATAAATTTAAATCAGTTTTTTTATTTCCAGTGTAAAAATCTGTGAGGCAATCGTTATGTGTAAATTACTTTATCATGAAAGGCATAACATTCAATTTCCATGTTTTAAACCGCAGTAAGTTATGAATATACGAATGATAATATTCTGAAAGAGCAAACTTCCAATCTTGATGTGAAACATGTGTATACTAGTATTTTATTGGCTTAGTTGATAATTACCAATAGTTTTTAATACAGGCCCTTTGTCCCGTCTGCTTGAGATGTTACAGCAAGTCCTGTCGGAGCTCAGAGGCCATCCCGGGACATGTCCGGATCAGAAATCTGCTGCCCCGATTATCTCACTTCGCATCGATGTTTATTACAATGCAACAGATTTCAAATTGTAAATCTCGTTCATGCAAATTTTGATAATATCACTCGTTCTTGGTTATTTAATGTCATTTATCGTAGTCAAAAATTAGATCTTTACCGTTTAATGTCTATTTGTAAAGTGATTTTGCCAACGTAACTCGTCTTGTGAAACAGTTGCAATGTAGTCCCATTTAAAAAAAAAACAAATTTTATCAAAGCATTATTCTGAGCACTGAGCAATAAACTAAATACACTTATAATAATCCTTTTTTGTTAATTTGGGTTAAAATGCGGTGTATTTATGTTCCAAAGGAAAGCGCAAATTAAATATTCACTCGGAAGTCTCAATTTTTTACGAGAAATCAGAGCAGTGCTGTATTTGAGGGTGTGCCCTCTGAGTCCAAATACTCTGCCATCAAACAAAAAATGCTTCTTTCGTATATGATATTTTAAATATCTCTTTTGACCTAAAAGTGTCATTTTTTCATTAGCACCTCGGTGTTATAAACTGTATAAAAACGTGCTGTTCGTATATATATATATGTACAAAACAGGAAACCCCCGAATTCAAATACTACTATAGACATTCGATGGGGAAATCCTGAGTTTGCTTGATATATTTATTTTACGCACTGCATAACTTCGAAACTGCATTAAAAAGTGTCTTTACTGTACTATAGTTGAAAGCATAGTTTTATTGATTGGAATCTAACTTTATATTAGCTGCTTTTTCCTTATGACTGTAGTATATAACTGTACAGAGCACTCATCGGTAGTCTGGTTCGATTTCTCAAATACTGTCTTAGATTTATGCGTCTTAACACGCTTCCGAACGTCCATTGATTTTTACGCAAACAAGTGTATGTGTGAATGTTTAGATTATCGTTTTACTGCATATCGGCATTATTTAATACTCAATTCCGTATTAAAAACAAAACTCTAACGTAGAGTTTGAATACCTATCCATACAACCGTAATTTTATTTGTTATTGCTTCCAGTGGTGTATTTCATGATCATTGTGCTTTTCAATTCCGCGTCGTCCGTTGATGCTGAGAGACGATGACGGAGAGATCTTCTTACTCGACGGCCGCTACCCTGAAATTTCACTGTGACCTAAAATTGTTGTCAATATGGCTACTTCTTCAAATTGTTCCTTTAACTATTTGACTGCGCACTTTAGGTTTATAATTCATGAGGTGCACAATGATTCATTCAATAATTTATCAACTCTGAAGTGTTGTAAAGGTGCATGAAAACATCTGTCTGAAAGGGAAATATTTCATTACTCGAGTTAATATTTTCTTTGATCCATACTAAAGATAAACGTACGACAACAGAGAATCGTTACGTTTTGTGTTGGGTTTCTATGGTCATAAAGTTTTGATTTATTGTCTCGTCCGATAACAATTGTGCTCCTTGAAGTGTTGAGATACTTTTCTTTTATAAAGCTGTAGTCGGTATAGTTAACCCGCTTATTTTTTTCGCAATAACATAAGTTACTGCTCAATGTGAAAAAGTAGTCATAATAGTTGTATGGCTATGACAAGCCATGGTCTGCTTTCTGTTTCAGGTTAACATCGTAAAATATTTCACAAAATATGTATAAACGTTTGAACTTACGATTAGATTTGATGAATCCGACCTATTACTAATACACCTCATGTTAGCGTTTCTTTTCATTTGTTAAATCATAAAACTGAGAAACACTACTTACTGGTGTGAAATATATATGAAACGGCCGAGGGAAGAACTAACAAATTTCATAAAATAAAACTGACTTGGGCATGTTCGTAAGCATTCAGATATCGATCTTATCTCTTAACTGAGAACCTGCATGTATTTTATAGAAGTAAAAAAAATAATTATGGCCGATCGATTGGCCCTGTGGCACTGAGAGGGCTAATCAACTGAGATATTTTCAAAATTCGATTTGGCAATGATTGTAAAAAAGTCATTTAAGATTTTTTTCATTGAGCTCATAATAACTAAATTATGTTCTGCTTTAACTATTTATGCTCTTCTATTAAGTGACAGTTCATTGAGTTATGCGTTTTACCGCCTTTAAAAAAAGGGTGCAGAACGTAGTATTGGCCCATCGACACAAACTTACAAACACTTATCACCCGCCTAAGATATTATGGTTTTATTGCATACATTCACTTTTCTAATGTAGGTTCTAACGTTTTTCAATAATTAAATTTAATCCAATTGGCAATCTTTGTTTTTGCTTTCTGTTACAGGTTTTTTCATATCTAGATTTATGTATCAAAAGATTGTGCATGTTTTTATTACACATTACTTTACTGTTTTACCAGTGAACGATAAAAAAATGTTTAACGTATGACATTATGTGATGTTTAGAATTGAAAATGGTGGTTTCTTTATTACAAGTGGGTAAGCACTATGTTGCATTAGGATGGCCGGGTATAATTCCAAATGATGATCTGACATATCTGGATATTAAAATAATTCGTTTAACTAGCAAACTGCAAAACAATTGTTCGATTGAGCAATCAGTACAGCTGAACAAAATTGATTCAACTCGTCCCCTATGATTCTCACGTATGTATGTATGTGCTTCCCTGTTCGTTTATCCCTTCAACACATATACCTGAAATAGATTTTCAGTTCCAGGGATGGATTTTTTGTTATGGAGATAGCAGTAGAATTGATAATAATATTGGTTAATAGGTTTCATTTTAAAAATATAAAGCCATTCCACCAAGAATTGACAGTTAACACCTTAAAAGTGAATAGGTTAGATCAGGGTTTCCCAAACTTTTCTTGCGTCGGAACACTTTGCAAACCTACAATTTTAACATATAAAACCACAAAATCTTAACAATTCAAATTTAATATAAAACTTTCCAAGTTTTCGCGGAACACCTATTTCCGTTCTACAGAACATACCTTGGGGAAACCCTGTGTTAGACTATAGTAATTAGGTTAGGTACTCTCTATAAACATATAGCTACTGTGAGATGTGATCGCTCTTCATATGACAGTTTGCCTTATTAGCTACCAAGTCGATTGACGTCAGATATGGCTATCAAATAATCTTGGTTGTTTTGCAATTTTTTTTATGATTATAAATTTTACTGTTCATTTCAATGGCAATGAATTTTATAAATATGAACTCGGGGGTAACCTTATATGCTTGAGTTGTAGTGTTTTATAACAGGTTAACAAACAAATTTAAGAAAAAAATTTTGGTGTAGTAATAATGTTTAAATTTATAATACATTATGACAAAACACCTTAAATCATAATCGCATGAAAACAACAATTTTATGACGTCAAATAATCTACTGCATTGTTGAGGTTTTGTCAACATAATGATGTTAGGAATATATTATTTGACACTATATTTTATATGTTGACAGTTTGCATTTTCATTGTCGGCAGAGCTTAAATACCTGAAGATATCTCTGGGAATCAGCAAACAAATTATGGTTTAGTCGGATAAAATGATAATACATGCATCTTTCTGTCACTTTATACTATGTCTTGTTCTTTGATAATAACATTTTAGTTATTGGATAACGAATATAAGAATAGCCAACTACAGACATAGACATGAAAATAATCACAGTAATATATAACTGGTTAATAAAATTTAGAGTCACATGAAAAATGTTTCATTACTACTTTGAACTACAAAATTTTATATATTTTGGGGATATTCATTTTTCTGAAGTTGGCTGTTCTTATTCTGTTATATCTCTTTCTCTCAGTTAAGGGATGTTTTATGCGAAAAAATTATTGATCACTCTTTCCTTCCGCCTCTGCTCTTGTGTTGGTAGGCCCGTCGGTTGCTAGGCGACCGCTGCAACGCGTCGCAGACGAGGCCTGCGCTCTGGATCCGAATACATCAATCAAAAAAAATGTACAGACGATTTAACGCACGCTCAAAGATATACTGAACCGCCTTCAGCCGGTGCAAATTAATTGCCATTAGTTAGAAGGCTGGAATGATTCAGCGCGAACTGGCCTTGACCGCTCGTTAAAGTTCTTTGAATTCTATTAATTAAAAATTTTAACAATCAAGAGAACTATTTGACCCGGTTAAAAATTATACTTTATCGTTGTCCGTGATGGGCTAGTTGTAAGGTCCAATAACTATTTTAAGTTTACTTTTGATAGTGACTGGAAATAGTACACTACATATTGATGGCCTATGATCAAATCTTTTATATCTATCCCAATCCGCTCGTACAATGTTTCTATTGATATTTACACAGCTATATTTCTCATCGAGTCTTATCTATGGAAAGTTGATCGAAAGCCCTGGTGACGGTTATAAGTATCATCATCTGTGCTGGCTTGAGCAATACTTTTAGTCAGTCATCTACAATCGTGGGGTGTACTTAAGTAACCTCGTTTGTGTGTCTTCCTTCTCTTCATTGTTGCTAAATTCCAATTCAGTTATTTCAGCATTATTTAATTTGTATATTTACTAATATAAAAAGATATACATTTAATTTCTGAAGTGAATTATCAATAAATCGTGCCCATAATGTCTGGTAAAGGGAATTTGTAAGAAATTCAACTTTCGACCACAATTCCAAAACATATCTCAGCCGTAAGTCAAGGAAAACCTGTAATTGTTTCCAACAATTCATTGGTTAAATGCTATCAATATTTATTAACCAAATTTCAGGCGGTAAATAGAATTCACAATTAATTATTTCATGCAATCGCTATCCTTGGCAAGAATTTATTGTCGTCAAATAAAGACTATTGATATGAATACGAATCGCAAGAAGAGGCATTTGTGTCCTAAATAATTTCATCTAGCGCTCGGTCAGGGTCGGTCTGCGCTTCTTTTCATTAGAATCAGACAGTTGTTGAATACATTTCCTTTTTGAAAATCATCACGTGAATAAATGCAATGTGACCGTGTTATATGATCGCTAATCGGATGTTTGATTATTTTAGGAGGCGCTGGTGACGTAACAGTTGGACTCACTCCATTTGTGACAACCCCCATTTACGACATTCAACAGATAGGAGACGTTTATACAGGTAAAATATTAATTTCCATATAATACAGCCGTTAGCTGTATACATGAAAAAACATAAGGTTGTTACTTTTAAATAATTAAACTTCAGTCTAAACATACTGCTAATTTACGAGTCAAATCACCGTTCTTTATTTTTTATATTAAATTAACATAGAAGAAGACTGGTTTTAATTCAGTTACTTACTGACTGCTCTCTACCCCATTTTCGAGATTGGGCAAGAGATAGAAACGTTATAGACAATCATGTCTTTGGGTACATTTTAAAAACTCAATGTTCATGTGGGGATTCGAAACTGGCATTCGCAAATTGTCATTTTTTACTGATGCGTTGGAGCATTACCAATCTGCAATGATGATGGCATAGTACTTAACCAATGTTGGATAATTTTGAACAAATATTTCAGGCCCCGGAGCAAAATGCCCTACGCTGCCGGCAATACTGGGCGGTTCTCTTCCCCGGCTGGGATCAGAACAAGGTGACTGTGTCTCCAGGGCTAAGAAATACGCCATGGAGCAGAGCATCAAGATGGTGCTGATGAAACAGACTCTGGCGCACCAACAACAGCAGATGGCCAGCCAAAGAACACAAGTTCAGAGACAGCAAGCGTTGGCATTGATGTGCAGGTAAGAGTCATGTTCGTTCGTTCTAGAATCTTACATAATTGTTTAACCTCTGACAGGCAGGCGCACTTTTTGTGATAAGGTGAAGACTCGGGTATTTTCTTTTATGACGGATGGAGTGGCCGCAATGATCGTCAAGAATAGTGGCTACATCTCACTGTCTGAAACATATGTTCAACAATAACTTGTATCGATTGAAATTACGTTATAATAAGGTGAAAAATATCTAAGTATTCAGTTCTTCATTCCTTCTTTTAGACTTAAATACTTTTGTTAAATGTGAAAAAATACATTATATTGTATCAGAACGGTTGCACTTCATCTGGTTTTTATTTCCAGGGTGTACGTTGGCAGTATTTCTTTTGAATTGAAGGAAGACACCATCCGTCAATCCTTCCTACCGTTCGGTCCGATCAAATCCATAAACATGTCGTGGGACCAGGTGACACAGAAACACAAGGGATTCGCGTTTGTCGAGTATGAAATTCCAGAAGCCGCTCAATTGAGTCTGGAACAGATGAACGGTGTCATGATCGGCGGGAGAAACATCAAAGTCGTCGGCAGGCCCTCTAACATGCCGCAAGCGCAGGCGGTCATCGACGAGATTCAGGAGGAGGCGAAGAACTACAACAGGATTTATATTGCGAGCGTGCATTCTGATTTGACTGAGGATGATATCAAAAGGTAACATAGTAGCAGTGATGACTATTTTGGCAGAAAATTAATATAAGAAATCATTTTTAGATCGAGTAGCATTCATTGCTCTTTCTTTAATATATCAGACCTGGATGACATGCAATTCAACTATAACTTAAATAACATCCCTGTTGTTTTTTTGAGCTTCAATGATGTGAAATAACGTATCCAAGAGCCAGACTACACGTAGAGACGCCGGAGCATTCAATTGAGGCAGTTCTCCGTGTCGGTAGGCTGTGACCCACACCTCGTGTTTGCTGATAAGATCTGAGAAGCGTTATCATAGACCAAAGAAGTAAATGTCAATCCTTACAGACACTGTAATGTACAGATCCTTTAAATGATAATATTGTTATAAATATTTAAAATAGAAGGTTACCCAGAAGAGCATTAAAAAAATTGTTTTCCTATTCAACTCAAAATGAAAACGAGATAAGCTCGAGAATATTGTAGATGCAGAGATTATATATTGTCATTGGAACTAGAAAAGTGTATGACTTGATTTCAAGCAAGTTCCTGCGTCGAGAATTCTTCTTCCACCAGGGCGTCGTTTATCAGTTTGTTTTGTTTTTTGAATTTTTGCCCTTCACAATGAACAGGAGGAACAGAAGGAACATAAATAGTTGTTACCTTAATCCGAATTTGTTTAACCCACAAGAATGTCAGCATATTATGTAACGGTTTTATTTCATTGTTTGTAGTGTTTTCGAAGCATTTGGTCCCATCACATACTGCAAGCTAGCGTATGGGACATCAGCGCACAAGCACAAGGGGTACGGCTTCATTGAATACGATACACTGCAATCTGCCCTCGAGGCCATCGCTTCGATGAATCTGTTCGATCTCGGAGGACAATATCTCAGGTCAGTAAACTAATTGCTCCAGTTATGTGTGAATAGAATCATTTCACTGCCGGTGTAGATTATCAGTAAATGAATTTGAGGTTCGCCATTTATATTAAACTTCTTAAAAGCATCTTCTGATGGTACAGGCTGTTCAGAAATAGAGATTTTTGAAAATAAAATGATGATTCCTATAACTATTTGATAACAGTTTGATTACGAATGCTGTTTTGAAACTGTTTTACATTTGAGATAATTTATTGCTTCTTTTGTCCAATGTCTTTTTTATACATTTGAGCTTGGTATAAACGCAATTATACATTGAGCCTTAATTATATATTGAGTTTGTTGAAAATTGATTGTTATTTATTTTGTTTTGTCTGTAGGGTTGGTAGAGCTATAACACCTCCAAATGCTTTGATGGGACCTTCGACAAACTCGATGATGCCAACGGCGGCAGCGGTAGCAGCCGCTGCGGCAACCGCCAAGATTCAGGCAATGGACGCTGTGGCCAGTAATGCTATGGCATTAGGTGAGTTTCATTAACCCCTGAGTGAGTAGTGAGCTATTTCGATTTATGGATGACTTTTCGAAGGCACATATTTCCAAATATTTACGTACTTCTTTCATAATGTGACAGTTGGAAATCAATGATAGATATTTTGCCGTAGATCGTCGTTGCGTTCATCTGTGAACATGTGTTGACGTTCATTTCAAGAAAGGAATCGAACTGAAATGGATTTATTTCCAAATACTAACCTTTTTACGAAACTATTTTGATCTTTCACACAATAACAAAAATAATGTGACTGTCTGTCAAAAATCACTGATAGATTCGTGTAGTATCCACATCCAAAGAAATAATATTTCAATAAAAAATATTAAAATGACAACAGATGACTCAATACTTGGCTGTAGTTTAGAACAAGTGATAAATTTTTATCTTTTAAATTTATCAGCTGATGTAAACGATCTAGTGTCTTTCAAAGTGTGAATATATATAATGAAATAAAATAGCTGCATTAAAAAAACGTTCCTTTGAGTTTTGTGCGATGCTAGGTGGCAATGTCAGTCTTTTACGATAGAAGACAATCTTATCTGAAGAGTATTCATTTTCAGGCCTGACCAAGTTAGTTAGCGCTACACATCCCGGAATAGCATCGATGCCTGTGGGGCTGGCGACATCTCTGCCCGCTTCGGTGGGCCTTCCGGTGGTGGCAAACATGGCTGGAATCCTGCCGACAATTGCCACCATGCCCTTGGTGCTGAGTAACCCCGTCACGCCTGCTGGCTTACCACCGCCCGGACTAGCTGGTAAAAAACAGATTCCAATTATGTTTAGAAATACTGCCATTCTCTCAGTAGTCTTCAGCACTATACGATTCTATGTTTTCAGGATACTCTGCGACACTCATTGCCCACTCGTGTCAGCAGAACAAATGTGGAGCAAAAAAAATAAACAAATGTTTTGATTAACGATTTTCAAAATTCATTAAGATTTATAAACAGCATTTAGTATTTATTCAAAAGTGTTCAATTGCAGTACTGCAAAACTTACTGTTTTATTAAATGAAATACAAATTGATGTGCAATAGGTACTAAACATTGTGTTTTACTTTTATAAATTCAATGACTTTCTACCAATAACAGTCAACCATTGTATGATCAACACTGTAAAAGTCATAACTGTACAATTATAACAGATTGGTGTAAAGCAGTTTTATTTTCCAGTTGTTTAATCAATTTTTACTATTGATTAGGCCGGCGATGTCCTGTTTTCATAGGACATAACTGTCGCATTCCACCGTAAATTATTCTCATATTCGTATGACTCTTTCTTATATTACATTAAATACTTTTTGCAGTTCCTGGAATACTTCCGTCAGTCGCACCAATTATCCCCCCGCCTGGAATGATTGTACCGGTAAGCTTTTTTTAAGCATTGCTTAATTAGGGAATAGGCAAATAATAATGTATAAAGATAGGGCTTGCAATCCTGTAAAAACTTTTGGTTGATATTTTTGGAAAAACCAATGTCAGAGGATTATAAATATTTTTCCAATGATGACATATTTTCCAACGCAGCCTATGTCGACTTATTAGAGGAGCTACTTCTTTTTTAAACATGTTCATCGCTGGAAACTCGCCTAGTGCGTTATCTATTACATATACCGGGTGTGCACATCTCGCCTGTTGCAAGTGTTCCACAAAACAACATTGTATGGCTACAGATTTGTTTTCAAATAGTTTCCATTTTTTATTTTTTAATATTTGCGTATTTGTTTGGTTCATTTGAAATAAATAATATTACAAAAGTCTTGCAAAAGATAATAGATATATGGCGAGACCTGACGCTGCAGGTTCGGAAATATAAATACTCGCCTGCATAATGTACCTATGACAAAACACGACGTTGTAGATTACGGAATGCTTGCAATCATATTTGACTGATGTCCGTCATTTTGCTGACACCACATGAGAGGTCAACGACCATCAATGTCTGTCGAAACTGGATCATAAAACACAGTACAAATAGACAAGCAAATGACAACGAGGAAGATTCCGTATCGACCGCCGTCAGCGGCGCAACAACCGTCCAATCGTGTTCCTGTCGTCATCCCACCGACTGAACTCTGGACAGCATCAATCGTCATCATCACCAACATCCGTCTCTACCGCTTAATCACGTCAAGCAACTGCTTTGGAATCGTATTCCTACAGATACAAACATGAAATGAGTCCAACAAACAATCAATAACAAGATAACTAAGTTTTTTTTCTTTAATCATGTCATTTTTTATTTTCTTTGAAAAAAATAATAATACTTGTGTGGCTGCCAAAAATCATGAAAAAACTGGTAGATGTGTGTAGTATCCATATATAAGAATTATTAACAAAATATACGAGTGTGGTAATTAAAACAATGATCCCAAAGCTTATGTTCAAAATTATTTCTCGATTGTTTTCAGCAAATATCTCAGCCAATGCAGAATCCGAACATGATGAACATGGGCCCCGCGATTCCCCACCAGCCGCCGGCTCTGCCTCCGTCTCCGCCTCACCATCTCCACAATCAATCCCATCAGTCGCACCACAGCACCGCCCAACAGAATCAAACCCACCAGCAGATGCAGAGCGGTCAGATTTCACAGAACACAGCTCCGGTCAATAGCTCTAACGGCGGCCAGCAAGAAGCCCTCAGGTATTATAGCATAATATATTTTATTAAATGACAATACTACAACATTTGAAGTTATACAACTAAGATAATCAAACATAGAAATTCATTACATTGTCTAAATACGTATGAAATTTGATAAAAAATAGGATATTTTGAAAAGTTAATATATCAGCGTATTGTTGATGATTTATTAATGTTAATTATGTCAGCTCAAGGGTTAAAAAAATCGTCAGCTTCAATCTGATTTATGGGGATCTATAATCATTGTTATTTGTCCGTTTGCCAGACGAATGGAAGCTGCCAAGCAACAAGAACAGCTGCAACTGAAACTGCTGGCGGGGGGAGAACCCCAAACTCTTCAACAACAAGAACACATGAGCATCAAAGGTCAAAGCGCTCGGCATCTCGTCATGCAGAGACTTATGCGGGCCAAAGAATCTAAAGTCGTGATACTTAATAATATGGTGAGTCACTATAAATTTGATTGATTTATTCTATTTTTATAATTTAAGACATCGACTGAGGGTGCTTGATGGAATTTCAATATTAAATTTGGATTATTGAGATTTTGTACACTTCCTCAATAATCCAAATTTATTCTATTTTTGTTTAATATGCGAACCCCTGTACTGTAGCCCTCTTGCGCGTAAAGAGTTCATATTCCTTAATGGACATTTAAACACTTATAGATTTTTGTGATCTTTTATTGCAGCCCATCTTCTATTTCAATAATACCACACCATATTTTAGCATTTTTAGAGTTTTATAATATCTTGAATGTAATATCTAGATGTTGAAAGGCGAAACCCGGTCATTCGTGATAACACTTATGGAAGTGCACAAAATTTGAACAATTCAAAACAGCGATGTGCTGTAACACTGTTTGAGCGAATTTTCCAGAACTGTTACATTTTTAAAGCTGTGTAGAATTGAAATAACCACATTTGATCCACACCGACTCAAATCTTACATGGAATTGTTTTCAATGTTCAGGTTGGCCCAGAGGATGTAGACCAGAGCCTCCAGGAAGAGATACAGGAGGAGTGCGGGAAGTTCGGAAACGTTGACAGGGTAATCATTTATAATGAGAGACAGGCTCCCGACACCAGACACGGCACCGAACCTGTCGTTATAGTCAAGATATTTGTTGAATTCACCTCCATGGCTGGTGAGTGTAACTTTTTACCCTTCCTCGTCTTATAGGTAAGGTGTGGGACCATATTCTGTTTTTTCAAAGATCTTAGGACAATGTTTTACATTCAAAGTTTTCATCATAAATATCATACTTAGTGCAGATAATATCCTTAATACTTAAGTAGTCAACAGGCAAGTTGGGCCTGTAGCCAACTCGTCAATGTTGCTGGATTTGGTTGCGGTGTTCCAGGGCTCGAGTTCCAGTAGAAACAGTTTCATAAATTGATTTTTCAAATTATTTATGGATTTTTGATCAAAAGCAGGATGGCTGCAACGTGTAAATTCCCTACCTCCCATTCGATCCTTAAAACGGGTTGTAGCAGAAGCAATTAGCTAACCACTACTGTCCTTCCCTTATTCTTCCATACTTATCTTCGAAATGGGGTGGTTGAGCGACTGAGTAACGAGTAGTTCTCGTTGAACAACTTTTGTTGAGATAAAAATGAGAAAATTGAGAAAAAACAAAGGAGAGTTTGAAGCAATTATGAGCTAAGTTTTGACTTCAACTATGTGATTATGAAATATCTCGGAATTTATTATCTTTTCGTCTTAAAATTTCACATTATTTTAGCTTGCTTCATACTTCAATATTTTGTTAATCCCTGCTGTCACGACAAGGAAAAACCGATGTAGTAATTTCAAAAAACTCATTAACCCGCCAATAATACTTCATATTCAGTGCAATTTCATATTATTATTTTACGCATTCAACGGTACCAATAACATAGACCACCATTTCCACAGTCTCCCTTGCATCAAGCACTTATCCGACACGAGAGAAACTGACAATTATCTTTGTGAAATTTTTCCAGAGGCAGAATCAGCAGTGGAAGCTCTCAACGGTAGATACTTCGGCGGTAGAACAGTACGGGCGGCCATTTACGATCAAGACCTGTTTGACCACGGTGACCTCAGCGGTTAAGAGAACTCGCACGAATTACGTTGATGTATCAACTAAAATGTGGTGTAATTTTATGTACGTGACTGACAGCTATTTTTAAGAGGACATTTTATCGAGTATTTTTTTATAGAAATTATTCTATTTCACTTTGTTTTTAGTTGAAATCTCAAACACCATAGATTTTAACATACATGGCTGGCGAGCAGATCAATTGTTGTGTTTCAACATTTATGCAACGATTTTAATTTTTTTCTCCTGTTTCAAGTAATCTTATTTATAATATAAAATAGTACCCCCTGTTGATTTTAAAGTGTAACCCCTTGAGGAGTGATCTATTTACTATGAAATTGGGTTTATTTAATTAACATATTGACTGTTTTTACTGTTATTACACAAAAAAAAGATAGTATATATATCTTCACCTCCGAAAAACTTTTTATTTCCTTAAAACCGTAGTACAATGAAATATCATGGCCGTAAACATTTGAAAATTAATGTTTTGATGGCTGTAATTGAATTGTAGATCCGTGGGCCAGCCAGAATTTTTTATATTTCTTTTATAATTTCTAATAAAACACAAAGTTATCATAATTTGATTGATGTAATTTTTCGTAAGGATAGAAGGATAGGGCTAAGACACTACTAGTGGTTAGCTGACCGCTCCCGCTTTGTCTTGTTTTAAGGATCGGATGGTTGAAAGAGAATTTTAGATATCACAGACATCCGTGCCTTCGAACACAAACCCATAAATTGATTGAATAATCGCTATTCTATACAATAACTGTCTGTACTTTGACCACTTGGCAAAAAGGTCAGCATTCTTCTATCCTTTCTCTCTTTGAAAACTAAGTAATAACATTAGAACCACAAACACTTTCTTGAAAAAGAGAATTCTAGATAGTCCGCATTCTTTTTGTCAGTATCAGAGCTTCATGGCATGATCTAAACATAAAAACAAATTTTCCATTAAGGCATTAGCTACAGTTGAAGTCGCTTAACACAGAAACTAGTATTGCTTAAAATCAGCTTACACTAAACAACAATCTGGGCCCGACAAAACACTGTAAAATTTCTTTCACAAAATAAAACAATTGGTTAACACGAAAAGATTTCGTTTTTTTGTTTCTTCCATATCAATTTATTTAAATTTAAGTAGTTATGTGAAGTGTAAATAGTGTATCCAATGTGATAGGTTGGACAATGTATATACCTGCAAGTATAACTTATAACCATCAACTCTGTTTATTATAACATAAAAAATATTTTGGTCTCCGTGGTTTCCTGTTAAACGATTTCCACTGTATAATAATTATACTATTCAACTTCTAAGTATTTATAATGACATCACTTTTGTTATGCATACGTCATGGACGAGGTACAAGATTTTGCCGAGTCAACTTTGTAATGCATTTTCAGTATACTTTTCATTGTATAGAAGCATTTTAAATAGATGCATTAAATTAATTATATAAAATTACTAGACCATTTCCAAATAATATGTTTGTATATCTGCCTTTAATTTTTGTGAATAATTATTGTAAACATTATATTGTATTCTACGGTAATTTACTAGTCCTAAGAATGAATAAATAAACAATTTGTGATATATACTGCTGTATTCTTTCTAATACATCATCATCATCGACATTGAATCCGGCTGAATGTTGCGTGTGATGTATAAAGTTTTTAATTATTGTTCGTATGGGTACATTGGTATCAAAGTGGGACATAAGCCATCTGCGAAAATGTACAGCAGAGGTGATTTTTCATTGCACTTATGTAACATATTCCAGGTTGCATCAAGCTCGGCAGCCATAACACGTTAAAGCAAATTCTAGTTATGTGATTGGTCAATGTGTATATCTCCACTGATTTCGCGAAGAGTTAAATATATACGAACTTTAAACTCAAAAATCTATATGAAACCGTCAGATTCTGATACTTTTGATAAATTTTTTAAAAAAGCATCACTTGCACTACCACTAAAAATAAAAACACGACTTTCGTAGGAAGTGGCGTTTGTCCGACTTTGATACCAAGGTACTCATATGTAGGAAAAAACATAAATACTAAAAAAAATTTGTAAATCATTGTATAATAGCATTTGTTTATCCAAGGACATTTGCGGGGAGGAGCATTTGCCATCCTGAATTTGAAGAAACAGATTTACTCCTTGCTGCAATAGCTAACATGATATCGACGGTGTTTTAGTCAATGTAACCCTCAAAAAATACGAAAATGAGTTTAAAGACGACAGAGCAGATCTCGGCCAAATGATGTAAATTAGAAAAATAAATTGACCCCATTTTGGAAGCGAAACATCATTTTACATTGATTTTAGGTTTAAAAATTCTGACCCGGACACTTGTAAGGGGCTATTATATCGACACTCCCTACGTAGTTCCGCATCTGCAAACATGAAAATTTACAGAAGAGCATTTCAAAGATTCATAACGCAACTCAACATATATTTTTTTTTCGGTGAAAACCGTTTTTACTCTCCTGAACAATTTCAATTTTGAGGGTTACACCAAAACACCGTTGATACGTTATTTACCGCCACCCCGGAAAAAAGTTAAATGATGTTCTTACTTATTTCACATACTTATACAGTGCAGATAACAAAAAAAAATGAATTATAAAAGTTGTAATTGCTTAAAAAAGAAATTACTCACCAATTTAAGGGCAAGTCAAAATGGAATGTCTCCTCCGATGTGCAGTATATGACCTCTTAATACAGTTATGTCAACAGAAGTTTTTCTAAGAGAACTGCTTGTTACTCAGTTGCTCAACCACTTTTTCGAAGAGAGTAGTGATAGAAAGATAGGGTTAGATTAGGTTAGTTAATTGCTCTGGCTATTAGGATCGGATGAATGGTAGCGTATTTTTAGATATAAACAACCATGCCTCGAAACAAATCTTTTTTTTTTTGAAATTGTCTGTACTGGTATTCAAACCCGTGAGTTCCGTAACCGAATTCAATGACGTCTACCACTGGGCATCGTTATTTAGAACTTTTTAAATAATCAGATTAGTAATTTATACAGGAATTCAGAAGTTTTTAATGTATAAAAATTAATAGGATTAAAAACTGAACTGTACTGAATATCTTCGACCATGGGATCCGCAAGATATACTCGGCGGAGCTGAAGAATGCTGGCATGTCATAGGAGGAAGCAAAGCAATTGTAGGACGACAAGGAATCGTGGAGGCGCCGCGTGGTGGTCAGATGCTCCACACGAATATGGTCAAAGAATGGCTGAGTATTTAAGTAAATTAGAAAAAATGACGCTTTCACAGTTTTGCTTTTAAAACAGGTAAATTGTATGAGAGTAGTATTGAAAAATAAACAAAAAGGTGAAAATAAGTTAATACAAAATTAATATGTATCTAATTAATTTATCAAATAGTAAGGAAAATTTTAGTTACATCCCTTAGTACCGGCTTTTGTTTTCGATCGGTTGACCTTGGTCGGCCGAGCGTTATTCGGCCTTTTCTGGGTCGCAAAATAGACTTCTTGTAAACTTATATAACAGTCACCTTAGAATATCAAATATTTTATTACAGTAAATGCATTGTTTTAATATTTAACAAATCGCGCATATAAATTTGTTGGAAAATTAACGAGCCAACCATAAATAATGTCACACGATCTTAACCATTTTTTTATCCCCGCATGCTCCATCATCACATTTCACATTACGAAATACCCACTAAAGTTTTTTTAACGAGTCAGTGTCTAAACGATCATCGAAAACATGACCAATGACGAAAGTTGCAGTGATATTTAAAAACACTGAATTAAATTCTTCTATGTTGGTTTAATGACGTCACATTCCCTATCACCCTATTTACCCCTCCGCTACAAATCGTCACACTTTGTTTATCCCTCCACCCCTAGAGAGTGACCGCATATTATATGGACGGCTGTTAAAAGGTGCAAGGTGAATACAAAAATCATGATCTATTTCCACGTGTTTAGGAAGAAAACAATATCAACATTAATATTTTTTTATTTAATCTTTATATTGGGCGGTACACGCTATTTTACTTTTTTGCTTGCTGTTCAACATCGAAATTGTTGCAAACTACAGCGTTTGTATTATATATTGATTTACTAAATAAATTTGTAATTAATATATGGCATCAAATACCTGATATTTTCTACGATGTATAGGATATATAAATTTAAGACATCGACTGACGGTGCTTGATGGAATTTCAATATCAAATTTGGATTATTGAGATTTTGTACACTTCCATGTATTTTGTCACTAACGACCCGGGCACACGAATGGACTCGAACTGACAGTTCGAGTCCATTCGTGTGCTCGAATGCCTGAAGATGCCGAAAGACGAAACCCGGGTCGTTAGTGACAAAATACATGGAAGTGTACAAAATCTCAATAATCCAAAATTGGATATATAAATGTTTGTGCTCATATATTTACGTTGTATATTTCCCAACGATATGAAAATATTTTCCTCATAATCTTCAATGTCAACACAATTAGTACTTACATCAAACCAGTTTAGTATACATGCTGAGCAGATTAAAATCTTTTAGGTATTACAAACCTATTTTTAGCAGCAGAACGTCATATATAGTAAATATTCAATGAGTGACAATTATTATTGAGCCGCTGAAAAATCGTTCAAAATATATGTGTAAAAATGTGTTCAGTCAAATATTTGAACCCTTGCCCGGTTTCACTCGACAGTGAAACCGAACAGGTTGAAAGCCGGATTTAGATGAAGAGTCCATCTCTAGGCCTCACAAGTGGAATAACCCAAACTCCTTTTCTAAAACATTGTTTACAAACTGTTCGGAGGTATCTAGTTCGGAGTGATTAGCTTAAACAATAGCATGGTGACAGTTTCATATTTGTTTTCACCTGGTCGGTTTCATATTTATTTCACAAAAGTCGTAAACTAGTTGGTAAAATAACGGATATCGGGTGTTCGGACCCTACAATAAAACAATTGATATCTTGTCGGTGCTCGAAAACGAGGACGAGTACGTTTATCATTTTTTATTTTCCTTTAAATGTTAATTTACTACATATTAAAATTAAAAACATATCGATCGATTCTAGGTGTTTTTGAGACCCTAAGCTTCAGCCTAGTTAGCTTATAGGTAAATTCGGTCCTCCATAGAGTGCTTACCACTCGGTTACAGTAGCGGCAATTGGTTGGATGGTTATGAAGATAATTTTAAAAAACTTAGGAACCAGTTTTTATTATATTGTTAACATTGTTATCGATCAGGTTACTCTAATTTATCTTTATATCTTTATTACGTGTTAATTGTATTTGTTCGTAGTGCTGGGGAACAAATTAATTATTTTAACCGCATTGCAAAAATAAAAATGACTAAATATTTATATGCATGTTAATTGTTGTTTACGTTTAAATAGAACGCTGTTTTGTATTATGCATTGTTAATATAAAATAATAATCTCGAATACAAAAGACTTTTTAAATTAAATTGAAGCATATCGAGGGAATTACACAAATTACAATGTTATAGACATTTTAACTGAGTTAATTTTTATACCAAGAGGAATGTTTTATAAAAATTGCCTTTTCATTTTTGATCAGTAAAGAAACTGTAAAGATCGTCTTTTATATTGATTTTTGAGTTGTATTTTATCGGGTGGTAAAATATCACATCGTAACAATGTGAGTCACAGTATCTCAATTTTTTAATAAAACCATGTTTTTCTTCAATGTGTATCTTACAACGTACATATAGACAATGTTTCTGAAAAATGTATGGCAGATAAAGAAAAGTGACGAACCTTGGTCAACATACACATTAAAGGTTTAAGTACATACTAAATGAATTCTAATGTAAAATTCAACAAAATAAATCTAAGATAAGTTTCATCAACGTACATTAGAAAGAAAAACAAAAGTCATTTTTTTAATTAAACTTATTACTATATTACATGACTAAAGGCGTATTCCAAGATGTTTTTTGTACGTCATACAGCTTTGAGTAAAGATATGATCATATAGAATTTCACTATTTGCTGTCACAGTAGCAACGTATTACAGAATGTCAAAGTTGTCATAATTACTTTCATAGATAATTTTATCAATGAAATAAATTGTATATAAACAATTGTTTCAAACCGATAATCAATATATTATAAAGTGTACATTCGGGGATACAAACCTTTGACCGCACAAGCGATTAGGAAGAAAGTGGAAAATTTTTTACTACCTACTATTAAAACTTTTCTTTCCGATTAATTTTACGATACCAGCCACCTAGCGACATTAATAAAAGTTTTTTGGTGAAAACTTCAATCATCAACTATTAGGTATGACGTCAAATTATAAAGTGAATTTTTACCGCGTTGCTTCACCTTTAAGAAAGAAATTTTTCACAATGCTTTTTAATGTTATATTTACTCTAGTATCTACGCCGCTGATTTAAAAATATAACAGTGATCACTCACGACTGCAATTGTCTGTAATTATATTTTATCGGGTATTTACTGCGAAGAAAAACTCAATTATGAATTACCATTATTACGAAGGCAAAAGTACATCCTGGATAACACGAGGAGTCCTGATAGTTGATAACTTGCAGGAATCACCATATTGTAGAAAAAATCTTACGTAAGGTACACTGCTATAACTAGAGGTTTTGATTTCTTGACTATTATTGATTTTGGAGATTCGACAATTCCGCTTCCTCTGTAGAACTATATTTCGAGAATTAGAGATTTTTTAATTTTTCGATATTCTCTAGAATGTGTTTAATGATGACAGTGAATACAAGATTCGACCTAAAAATATATGTTAGACAACCACCTTAGGCGTTGCCTGGTTGAGAGTGTTACGAAAGTATTTTTATACTCGGTATTTATTCACTTTTACGCGGCCAACCTAAAGTCATAGTAAAATAAAACAAAATCGTAATTCAAGTAAATTATTAGAATGCATTTTCTTTTCAATTACGAAAATTTAAACTCTTCGAATTGCTTAACTGACTGCGTATAAACAAACAAAAACAACAGAAAGTTGATGACGATAATACTAAATCAGTAGTACCTTTAATTATATCATAGTATCACTAAAACGAAAGCTGTCGAATCTACTGTTCGAAACTGACAGCGAATAACACATTTTTTTGTAGAATCCTTAAGAGCTTTTTTAAGTTATTAAAATTCGTAAAATTTATATTCATGATAACTAAATATAAACCTTATGATCCTAAGGAATGAAATGATAGTTCTTTGTTATGATAGTTCGTGTATTTGTTAGGAATGTATCAATCGTGTAAAAAGACGTTTAGGTGAACATAAAATTCTCCGATCGGAAAGTTTGCAGGGAGTTTTTATTGAAAAAATCAATGACAGTAGACACGCAATAAACATTGGTATAGCTTACGTGTAAATTTAAAACTAAAGCGCAATAAAAACCCTCTTCGCTCAATAGTCTTTTTAAAGCAAATGTAGGTATAGAGACATCTTGTGACCCAATTGTTTAAATCGGAAACAAGGGGAAGTGCTCTTCATGTTATGCTGAAACATTTGTTTGAGTAACATATTTTAATGAGACAATTTGAAATTTTCATAAATATCCGTGAAATTTATCATATATTATTTTGCTCCATAGAATTATTATGAAACTTCACCAACCGCTTACTTTTATGAACAGATAAGACACCGGTGGCGTTCTTCAACTTACTTGCTATTGTTTTTCAATAAGTTACGTCACATTATCAACGAAATTGTCGTATTTAATTCGAAAACTCAAAAATGAGACAACATTTAGATTAATACTTACTACATCTTTTCCTTTATTTTTTGCTTTTGCTAGACATAACCATACCGCTCCGCTCCCAATGTCAGCAAATATACCCATAGTAGAGGTATCTTAACAGCATCGGCAACGTCGTTTTCTTCGGTTACAGTTTGCGGTGTTCACGGTTTCGAATTCGAACAGTTTCATAAATTGATTTTTCAATCGATGTATGGATTCTTGTTCGAAAGCATGAATGTCTGTGATTTCTCAATTCCGCCCATTCATCCGATCCTAAAAAGGGTCGTGGCGCGAGCTAATAGCTAACCACTAGTCCTGCCCTAGCCCAATTCTTTTATCCTTACTCTCTCCTAAAAAGGGAGCGGTTGAGCGACCGAGTAACAAGCAATTTTCATAGAAAAATTCCAAATGGTTCACATTGATAGCGGGTTTGATTGAAACAATTCTCACTTCTTTTTGTAAATCGTTTGCTGTGCCTTAAAGTGTTCAACTAAAATGACGACAATAAATTGCATGGATAAATACATAAATAGGACGAGGTGAAACGTTTCAGTCAGTTTAATACTAGAACTAGTATTATCAAGAAATAAGTTTTTCTAGTTAATTGAAAACTTTGGTAAGTGTTAATTTAAAGTAAATTTAACGTAGGGAATAATAACCATTAACATTAATCATTCTATTCTGAAAACTATATTCCACGAATTTTATAAGATATCACATTCGATTTAGAGTTTTTTTTTTATGAAATTTCATATTCAGTGAAACCCTGATCTTCGTTTTCAATGGCCCTTAAAAAAAATGAATGCGTATTTGCGACAACTGTTCAATTCTAAATATATAATGTTGTTTGGATTATTGAGATTTTGTACACTTCCATGTATTTTGTCACTAACGACCCGGGTTTCGCCTTTCGGCATCTTCAGTCATTCGAACACAAGAATGGAATCGAACTGAGAGACAGTAAACAGTGTCTAACGTTTATATAGAAGATACAAATGCGACAAATATTATTTACGAGGTAAGATATTATACGTCTGAGACCCACACTGATACCTGAGTTAAAATTTCGGGAATCTCCCTAATCCTTATTTTGTAAACACCATATTAACAGAGTGGCGAATTGCCGCTTTTCAACTTCTTTTAGAAATACCAGTGATTTTACAATTATTATAGTATTGTGGGTTTTGACGGGATGTAATTCGACGAATGGGTAAATATACACAATCATTCCACATTTAGTGACATCTGTTAGGTGTTTCAACGTATCGGATATAATAGCGGAGAATTAGGAAGGTTCAGCTGCTCATTCAATATCGGCAAGGAATTTAACTGGGCTCTATTAATTTCCAAAATTTCTTGATAAAATAATTTATGATCCCCCATGTTTTTATGCAACAGTTTAACCCCATCATCCGCATTAAACGTATGGTTCTCCATTAGCAAGTGATTTGCGAATGTCGAAGTTTCTTTTTTTAATCTAAAGGCAGCTAAATGTTCTGATACCCTTATATCTAATGTACGTGTGGTTTTACCCACATAGAAATGTTGGCAATCATTGCATTGTAATTTATAAATACCAGATTTGTTCTTAAAGTTTACTCTATCTTTATTGTTAATAAGTAATTTGCCTAGAGATTTTTTGCAATAGAACGCCGGTCTAACACTATCAGCGAGTTGTTTTTTAATTGTAAAGCTTGTGCAACCTAAATAACTAATTCTATGCCAGACAAAATACATGGAAGTGTACAAAATCTCAATAATCCAAATTTGATATTGAAATTCCATCAAGCACCCTCAGTCGATGTCTTAAATTATATAATGTTGTATTTTTTCTAACTCTATACGTTTCGTTTACACTATTTTAAAGTGGTTCATCTTTCTGTGACCATTTGATGAACAGTTTACGAACTACATAATATTTGATATATTCAAATTTATTGCTTTAACGTGGCTTGGTAAAATTGTTGCAATAGCGAAGCAATTTATTCTCAAACGGTTTGCAACGCGATAAGGCCAGTTGCTCAGAACTTCTAACTGGTTTACGCGAAAACAGTTGCAGTCAACGTGACATTCATATTGTTGTATTTAATATGATTGATATACAGAAAAAAAATATCTATCATTGCAACTAACAGCTATGGCGTCAGTATTTTGAAAATTTTAAATCCTACATGATATCAACTCAAATGATCAATCATAGAAAAGGCATCACAAACACCCATGCAGAAGGTCTCAAATTTAAATTAAAAAATCAAAATTGTAAATTGACCTTGACGGGACTTGAAGTTTCATGAACTCAACACTTTGAAACAAAGATAGAACGCAACAAATGAATCTTTCGTCGTCGGACGTTCTGAGTTTCTGGAAATTATTATTTATTATTTCTGGAAAATCTAATTTTAACATTTTTAAAGCTGAATAACTCATGAAACGATAGAAGCATTTTAAATGTGAATACTTCTTTTTCTACTATGTGTGCGGTTTTTTCCGTGTCCTCGTTTTTCCGCGTTAGCTTTTTTCCGTCCGCTTTTTTCCTGTACGTTTTCATCCGTTCACCCTATATACTAATAGAACTTATCAAAACTATACATATTATAATAATGTATAGTTAATTTTTTGTCTACTGCGCATGACGATATTTCACTGACAAAAAAATGCGGTAAAACTGTCATAGCTAAATGACTTTCAAAATATATATTTTCTTTTGTTCCAGACAATGTCCAAATTGTTTCTAGTATTTTTGATAGCAGGTCTTGCAGTCATGGCTAACGGAAAACCAACAGGTAAGATATTGAACATTTGCGATCCTATTCTCAGATTCATTAGTTTCCGGTACAGGTCTGCACGGGCCCGGGCTTGGCCCGTGGGCCTCTACCCGGCCCGGCCGAGTGCCGGGTTCGGGCGGGTAGAGACAATTGATATTCGGGCTCGGGCCGGGCCCGGGTAAGGGATTTGTTCTTCAGAAAAATATTTCGGACTATGTTCGGAACATGACTGTTGATAACAAAAAGGCAATAAATAAAATAATTTATTACGTTTCGAATTGCATTGGACACAATAAAGTCTTTTATTTGATAAGTATGGAAACATCATTTTATATGTTGGTATCCTGAAACTGAGCTCATAAAATTGTTATTGATCCGTGAAACAATGTTTTGTTCATTTAATCATCACCGATAGTAAGTTTAAATAGTTCGTAAATGAATAAAGTGTGAAATTCAGTATCTGCTTTCTATTCGTTTTAGATAGTCGACTGTTCCGTGTGCCGAAAAATTCATTATAAAAAAACACGAAAGATTCTCTAAAAATGAGTTTCAACGATATAAAGAAAATGTTGAAAAGTGGTGACTGTGGTGATGTGTGGAAATCATTCCGTGAGATAATAGATTTTTCTACATGTGAAAAAGTTGGCTAGTTACGTTAATCAATTTTATGCTACTGTATTTAACCCTTTTGTAAGCAGACCCAACAAATAGGTATCAATTTATTTATTGCTATTTATTTCAACTTTCATAATAATAAAAATGTATGATAGATATTTTTTATATTAAACCTTTCACGGACCCCGCGAGGTTGTCCACGCACCCCCAGATTATTTCTCCCCCTCAGCGGTCACATGGACCACTTTGGAAATCACTGCTGTATTGTATCTATTTCCGTATCTTTAATTCAAGATTTTTAAAAATCTTCGTTTCCGAAAACCAGTAATTATACAGTAAGACATTTGATATAGTACGTGAACCCGTGCTATATTCGTAAACTTCGCAGAGGTATGCATGCGGTAACAGCCTTAATAATTTACATCCTTTCGGAGCTCACGGACCACTAAGGCCACAATTTTGAAACCCACGGATTTTATTTTAAAAAGATTCAAACATTTTAAATAATGATCATAAACGTTAAGTTTACTAAGTATTATGAAATGGGTATAATTATTACTCTTGATTGATTACGACAAATTAATTGGTGTGATTCATGTTGGACATTTTAGTTTATGGATTCTTTACTCCAATGACGTTACTGCAACAACTAATATAATCTCGTATTTCACTTTACCGTACCGAGGAAGAAATATAAACTGAAATGAAAACTTACAATTCGTTGATAATATTTCGACTATTATTTACTAAAAAATATTTAATTTTTGTTTTGCTTATTTCCAGAGGGTATAACCCTATCTTTACGAATATAACAGACGATTACCACCGTAAACTCTGCACTATAATACGGACTACAACATTATATGTTATAGATTTAAATAAAGGCACTATAATATTATTTATCAACAGATGCTGAAAAATCTGGTGCTGAGCCTGCCTCTTCGCAGGAAAAAATGGAAACTGCAGAGACCAGTTGGGATGGTAACGGTCAGCCTGAACCCAGCCAAGATGGCCAACAGCAGCAACAAGGTGCTCAGGAGAACCGCCCCGCATTTGAAAATGGACATGGAAGATACAAACTTTCCAAGGAGGAGATGGCTAAATTTACCAATTAAATGACCATATTTGATCCCAACTTTGTGTATTTAATCATTTGCAATAAATTTTATCCAAGATTATAGTGTTGGAATCTTGATTACGTTCTAAGAACATCGTCGATCAGTATGCAATACCGCGTTACCAACAATTTTACTATAACTATTTATTATTGATGTCATTCGATGCTAAAACTGTTTTACCGGGAATGTGCATTCATACAAAGCCGTTTTCTTTTCAATTTGGCAATTTTTAAAACCAGTTTAATTGTATTTCATATAATTTTTTTTAAATATAAATTTTGTCTCTCCCTGCACTTTATTTTTTGTCGCTAACACGGTGTTGCATGCCGAACGACGAGTCATGGTTTTGCTTGGCTATTTAGGTATTTATCATCATATCGACAATCACAGATTGATTTTTCAGTCTCAGTTTTTTTTAAAACGGCCATTGATATTAGGGCTGTCAAGTTGACTCCGACATTGACCCACAATGCGAATACAAATCTGACTTAAGGATAGAAAGATAGCTAGGACAGGACAAAGCTCCAGATAAGGTTATTAGGATCACATGGGTAGGGGGAATTTAGATCACACATCCATTAATTGATTGAAAAATCAAGTTATCAAACTTCCGTAATATGTGATTCGAACCCGTAAACTCCGCAACCGCAACCGGTGACGTTGACCACTCGGCTACAGGAACAGCTTTACTATATCTGGTACATTTTGAAACAGTTAACAATGCAACTTACTTTATAATCAGGTACATTTTGAAAACATCTTGAGCTTTTTATTTCGGGATTGTTATGGCAACGAAAATTGTTTTTAATTTCCCATGTTACTAAACAGACCGCTCTCATGAAACGATGACATCACTTTCCTATGTGGAATTACACTGTACAATTAAAACAGGGTGGGTTGGCAATAAAAACCCGCCCAGACATACACCGGTGACGCATAGAAGAGGGATCGTCTGGAAAATACAAGGTGACTCAATGTCACACCAACCCTAGGTAGATATTTTGAACAGTGTCACTACTTACTACATATTAGTATATCGACGGTTTTTTGGCCACTGATGTAATCCTCAAAATTGAAATTGTTCAGTAAAAACCTGTTTTTATCGAAAACATTATATGGTATGGTGAGTTGCGTTATGAATCATTGAAATGCACTCCAGTAAATTCTCATGTTTGCAGATAAGGGATTATACGTAGGGAGTGTCGATATAATAGTGGCTTACATCAAGTGGCGGGTTCAGAATTTTTAATGCTTAAAGTGGTCCATTTATTTTTCTAATTGACATCATTTGGCCAAGACCTGCTCTGTCGCCTTTAAAATGAAATCTAATCATTAACTCATTTTCGTATTTTTTGAGGGTTGCATCAATTGGCCAAAACACAGTCGATATTATCTATGTTTCTACTTCACAATTCGTATGCCGCCCTAGGTTAAAATACTCGCACATTCACAAAGGACAACTTATCGCTTACTTACTTTAAAATAAGATACTCATAATAATTAATATTATTGTTTTGGAATTTGTGTGTAATAATTAGGTATTTCATTAATAATAGGAAGTTATAATAATCGGAAAAAACGTTTTTCTTCAGTGGTTTTATTTTTAGTGAATCGGATGATATTTTTAACGTCACCATTTTTACAGAATGAATTAATATAGGTTAGTTTCAAAGCGGTGGCTAAGTTTAATTTTAGGTATTTTGACGGCTACCAAGACTACAATCTAGGCTGACAGTGCAAAGAACTAAATTTCTACATATTTCTGTAATCAATTGTTAGTACTTATATTGAAATTTGTATAGCCAGTCATCAATAATTTCTCACTATCTCACTCTTTCGGTGAGATAGTGAGAAATTTCTCACTATCTTCACTTTTTGCACTTGACCCGCACACCTCGCACCGTATTGTTTGTAGTGTGCTGCAGATTTTGCTATCTTAATGCATAAATCATTGAGTATGTATCTATGTATCGATTCGATTACATGTTTTATTATTGACGACAGAATATTCAAAATCATTCATCATTTGTGGGCACGACCGATAAAATTCTTTATTCAGATAAATGTACGAAATAGCGAATATAAATAATTTTCGACCATTTTATAAACAAAGTGTACATAATGACAGTGGGCAAATACAAATACAAACCTAGTGAATTTTCACATAATTGTCATAATTCTATGTTATTATTCGTATACGTGCGGACTAATTTAGTGGTAATTTAATGGAATCATCATTCAGACTAACACGAGATATCTCTGAGGTCATTCAGTCCCACTTAGATCACTTCTATAAATTAAATGTATAACAAATACCCACTAAATATCCTTGCACTGTAAAATCAGAATGAAAAATATCAACGTATAAATTCTGTGTCCAGGGCGAATAACAACATAAGTCAAGATATTTAGTTTTCGTTTTACTTCTGCTTCTTTAGTAGGCTTCAAAACATGTCAGTGTAATGTTTAAGCACCAGGCGCGTCAATTATTTATTTAAAAAAAACGGGTTAAAACTACATATACGTCTCACTTTTGTGATAATGCTATTATTTAAAAAGTTTATGTTAAAGCACTGGATGATTTGCGATATCAATAACCGTTTGAACGTAATAGCAAAGCTTTCTTTAAAACAAAGCTATATTCACAAATAAAAAAGTAGCAGAATTCCTAATAAAGGTTTAATAATTGTGAGAAATTAATATATTGTCTTAATTTCTTGATTATAGTATTACCACATTACTTGGCCGCCGCCGAATTTTGAACTAGTCACTAAAATATCAGTTTTGGAATTTATTGAAATTGCGACGGTGGCACCCTCACTAGCGGCCAAGTTAAATTGGTACATCTATAGTACTGGATAATTCATTTTATAAGCACACAAGTTGTAAAACAAATTAAAATGGAACTATCAAATTTTAATAAAACACAGCTATCAAATAATTTCAATTATGTTGTAAGAATTGTGTTATTTTTTAGTAGAAACAAATGTTGATATAAATTTTATCTGTCATATATGTCAGTGGCTGAGTGGTCAAAATCGTTGGCTTCGGTTGCGATGCTCACGGGCTCGAATTCCAGTAAGTACGGAGGGTTACATAAATTGAATATTAAATATATAACCATAACTGTGCTAATTACGTGTTGTTTTATGTTTGTTTTAATTCGATAAAGTTGTTTTTTAAACTGTTTTCCTCCACGCGACAAGGCGACATCATCTGGCGCGTCCTTACAAATTAAGCAACATAGGATAATATTTGCATTAATGGTGACGAAAAATCGACCATATGGTTTTTACAATGATTCTGTCTTCCCGCGTGAATATTATAGGTAGGCGCCCATATTATAGGTATATACATATATGGATATATTTATTAGTAAGTGAAGCCTAGCATGTAACCAATCGCATGAAAGAGGTTGCAGTCTTTCCTTATTTGCACATAAAAAATGTGTGTTACTTACAGCCTACAAGGCAAGAAGAAAAGGGCACATTATAACCGTAAATAATCAATCTTGAAAACAGCACCTTTTTTTAACGTGAAAATAAATGTGAAGCATTTTGCCTCCTAATGGAGTTACCTCAACATAAGTTTTTCTACGAGAACTGTCTGTTACTCAGTTGTTCAACCTTTATTTTTAAAAGAAAGTAGAGATAGGACAGGACTAGTGGTTAAATAATCGCTCTCGCTACGTCCCGTTCTTAGGATTGGATTGGTGGGAGATAATTTTTAGACATCGCATACATCCTTGCCTACGAACAGAAATCCATAAATCGATTAAAAAACCAATTTATGAAACTGTCCGAACTCGGATTCGAACGCGTGGGATCCTTAAACGAAGCCAACGACGTTGACCACTGCACCACGTACTCTTCAGTACCTTACAAAATATTAAAATGGCCTCGCTAAACGTTTCAAATTTCATACTAAAAAAAGGAACAAAATAATACTAGCATTTTTCACAATAATGCTAGTACTATTTTATTTATGTCCTTCTTTCGGATAGACTTCGAATGAATTAAAATATCCAATGTTAATGACAACGGCATGCCTCTTTTACCTAGAACATTAATTTTTAAACACGATTCAATTTTTGACAGCGAGTTTTACAACACAGAATAATTAAATATAATACATACCTGTACTGCAAAAAGAGTGGTATTTGCCTTCAGGGGTAACAGAGGACGTTTGGAAGCCTTATGTGTACGCACCTGCAACCAGAAAGTATGTTCCCGCAGTAAAAGTGAACTGTAAATCAAATAATGGTATAAATAAATGCTTAAATTACCAAAAATATAAATAGTAAGATTGTATAATGGTACAGAGTGGTAAAACGTCTGCTTTCCTCCGTGGAGATGTATAAATACTCTAGTCCCGAGTACTTATAGTGAAAAAAATAATATTGACGGACACTTTATAACAATAACAGCAATATCAGAGATTTGTGATTTGATATTCTCGATCTCAGGAGTTTTTTTAGATACATTGGTTCCGTTTCTATACATTTTTTTGCCTGGGAATATACACCAAACAGTAATACTACTAAATATTTGTATCGGTAGGTACACAAGACCATAAATTGCTTAATTAATCAAAATAATTTGAGTGAAATACATAATAAATGCTAAGGGTCCTCACCATTTACAAATGACCTCATTCTTCAGTGAAATCATCTACTTTGGAGGTCTAACACTCTCGAAAATATCGCTAATTGACTTACGCCACTGACCAGAACTCATATAAGTTTCCAGAATTGATACGGTTGAGATAACAATAATATTTTTTAATCTAACACATAGTAACTTTTTTATAGTATAGTTTTGTTCGCTTTCTACTTGAGATACGTATTTGTAAATACTTTTGGTAGAGTTTTACTTTTATTTTTTATTCGATATTGTCATCGCTGCATTTTTGTAGCTTCACTTTTGTGGCAATGCACTATTGAATAATAATCAATGACACTATAAGCTATGGCAGGGTCTTCCTAACTTTTTCTGCAATGGAACACTTCGCAATCCCGGAAATTTTAACGAAATTTATTTTTTAGTTCGAGTATCAGTAAAAATTTAAAAAAAAAAACGTTATTGAAACACGTTATTTACTGAGTAATTGTTTTTACAGATAAAACTATTATATGATATACACACAAAAAAATGAACAATTAAAGCACTTTGATGATTTTGAGTCGTTGAATTGCATCTTGTTGATATCAAGCACACTATTGGTAAATTTCATTCTAGTATCTGGTGTGACGTGAGCATGTTCCTGCAGTTTCATTTCATGCAGCATAATAAGAAAATCCCGCTTCGCATAAATAGGTTGCAGAAATCGGAAAGAAAACAATAGTAGCTTGTTTTGAAAAAAACGTGTGATTGAGTGACAAAAATTTCAGTTTACAGTCGATCAAATTTTAAGGTTAAAAAAAGCAAACAAGGACTTACTAATACTCTGATTAACTGAATATTTAACACGTATTTTCAAGCAGTTTTTTGATCATATTTATGAATAGTAATTATTAGCGCGGGTATCCGTTGTCAAATTTGACAACTGTTGTTAAACTGACAAGACTTGTCACCCGGTCAGGTAAAAACAATATACCCATAGATAATATTAAAATATACCCCATCTCATGCGCACGGTGTGATAAAAGATGGTCATCTACCTGTACCTAGATAAATGACGTCATAAGCATCAGTGGAGATTGATCATCACTCTCTTTCAATATTAAGTAAAATGTCTTTAAATGTATTGCAGTGTAGAAAACTTTTACAAATTGTCGCGGAACATCTATTCAGGTTAAGTGGAACACTGGTGTTCCGCGGAACATAGTTTGGGAAACCTTGAGCTAAGGTCATATATTATAAACAATGGCATAAGCAAGCTACTCGCAGAACGCCCCACCCCCCTCTAACCCCCTTCGCTAAGTAAGGTATCCCACGATTGATATTTAGACAGATACATATTTTAAATTAAATAAATACTTTCTGATTAAGTACAACGTGTACCTCGGTTTGTTTATGTACATACTTTTTTATAATACCTACATAATTAATACGTGTTGTCGTCTCCCTACTTCTGATCTGAACAACAGGTACATACAGTTTTGACATTTTTTTGTTTTTTTTTTGCATTATTTTTCAATTGCAACTAAGTATTAAATAGCTACAACAAATAAAACAAAATAATCTTGTGATTATTATGCGCATATTTGTATTTTTTTCTCTATCTTTGTAAATGACTGTCTAATTCTCAACAAATAAAAACCATTCCAATTGGAGCAATGGAAACACAAATTGAATTTCAGATGTACAATTGAAACAATACAATCACGATTATTGATCAATTCCGGGATCCCGCTATCGAAAAATTGTTAATCCGGGATTGGATGCCCTAGTCCCTGAGCTCTACTAAGAATTTTCTATCAGTTTCTACTTACATGGGCAATGATTTATTATTTACGTAATCAACTTTTCCAAAGCTAACTAAAAAAGGCTAGTCTCAATATGGTACTTAAGTATTTTCCGAGTATTCAATATTATAAATGCAGGCCAATGCTTCAATGAATAAAATGATAAACTCAATTCAAACGCCTCACATTTAATCATTAGTCGCACCTTCATTTTTTTACAAAATTAAAAGTAATTATGAGATAAAAATAAACATATAGTCATTTCCTCATACCTAAGCACACATGTTTATAGTAATAACTTTCATAATACATATAAAATTGTGTGACACGGGTTTAGTTTGTTTGAGACGAATCGTTAAGCTAATTATGATTTAAAAATATAACCTAGATATTGATTCTACTCATAAATGAAATGACAGATTGAGTTAGATTTTTTCGTTTCGCTGTACGACGCGGAGGGAGATACAAACAATGCCAAGTACAATACTATATACTTGTATTTGGACGAGGAAATCCCATCGAATATTTTAATTTCATATTAAAAATGATTTTCAATACATCTATCAAAAACATGTACCTAAATAAGACTGAAAAGGTATTATGGGATGACACCGTGTTATGATTGACGGTACCTGATCACCCGACATTTCGAAACAGTTGCAGGTTTATAATGAAACCTACAACTACTGCAGACAAACCCATCGGACGTCATCGACACGAAGACGTCTAAGAAGTAATGTTTTACCATAAAATACTGTACTGCCTTCTTAAAACCCTTTGTAACAAAGATGACGATTTGATTAAATTCTGGAAAATATGAAGATACTGTATGCGAAACATGGAGTAACTCAATCTTAGAGCAAAATAAAGTCAGAAACACTCGATATCGATTGCGGAGAAAATGAATTCAACTGTCAATCCTGTCAGAATCAACCAGAAGAGAAAGAGAATCAGGATGCAAGTGAAGAAGAAATTATCAAACGCATAGTCACAAGACACTAACTTCTGTTGATACTTTGGAGTCCATCGACCAATGGGAATTCGAATACATTTAACCTTATAACTGATAGCAGATTTTTCTAACAAATAATAATCATTAAATATGTCAAAATAATAGACTAGTTTCGAAATGCACAATAGTATTTTAAAACGAAATATCAACTAATATAGTTAGTTAATAATAATGAAAGTTCTCACCTTCCACCATCGGTTTGGTTGACTATAATTAATATACATTTTTTCAACCACCATAGATATGTGGAGCATATGCATTACCTTCTTAATGATACATATCAACGGAAGATGTTGTACTATAACTGGTTGTTACTCAGTTGCCTAACCTCTTTTTTCGGAGGGTGAATATATCGCTCATGATAAAGCAGTACCTTCTTTCCTACGACTTGCAGTAAAGTAAGAAAACAACCTAGCCAACAATTTTTTTTATGGTGAAATACGAAATAGAGACTAGTTTTTTTAATCTCCTGGTATTGTTTGGTCATGAGCGATATAATGACGTGATAGAAAGGTCAGCTAAGCGGTCCAATGGCTGATGACAACCTTTTTATACGGCTTTGGAAAAACTCCAGTGATTAAAATGTGAATTTACGAGTGGCCGTGACAACCAAATAAGGCGAATTCCCAAAACTTACTGGCTGCATGAGGGAGTAATTCATCTTTTTCCAGTATCTTATAGCTTTCTAGTTAGTATTTTAAATTTACGCCAACTGTCTATTGAAATAATCCATTCCCCAATCATAGGGATCAACGTGATATATGTATCGCTCACCCATTGCATATGAACTATCACCGCTAAATTATATACTGAACCTAAATCTATACTTAAGTTTCCCTACGTATTATATAAATTCTACCAATCATTCCAAATATATTTTTTTGCTTTCTGAAAAAGTGCTTGAAGGTTACTATCAATAAAAACGACCATTGATTTGTACTGTGGAAAAAAAGGTTGTTCTTTGCAAAGAAGGAACAATAAATCAAGCATACCAATGAATAAACTTCACAAAAAAATTATGACTACAAATTATAATTACTCCACACATTATGAATTGTTATAAAAATACTCATGGAGTGTGTATACCAATCCAGGAAAATATAAATGAAAGACATGAGTAAGGTATTTCGAATCGCCTTTTTAATTTCCAATTTCAGTCAAAAATTGTTATTTTTTGTCAGCTGGAATGTTTTTCGAATAAATTATTTTTTCAGCATAAAAAAATTACAAAATATATCAGCCTTACAAATTCAAGAGACTTGAGAGGAAAAATGCAATAGGGACACGATTCGAAGCTTAAGGCGTGAAAATTAATATTCTTCAGCGCCTTCTCCTTCACCTTCTCCGGAGTCCATGCCGACTTCTTCGTAATCCTTCTCGAGAGCAGCAAGATCCTCACGAGCTTCAGAGAATTCTCCCTCCTCCATACCTTCTCCCACATACCAGTGGACGAACGCGCGCTTGGCATACATCAAGTCAAACTTGTGGTCCAACCTAGCCCATGCCTCGGCAATAGCAGTGGTGTTTGACAACATGCACACGGCCCTCTGGACCTTGGCAAGATCGCCGCCTGGCACAACAGTTGGGGGCTGGTAGTTGATGCCTACCTTGAAACCGGTTGGGCACCAATCCACAAACTGGATTGTACGCTTGGTCTTGATGGTAGCGATGGCTGCGTTGACATCCTTGGGGACAACATCACCTCTGTACAGCATGCAACATGCCATGTACTTTCCGTGACGTGGATCGCATTTCACCATCTGGTTGGCAGGCTCGAAACAAGCGTTGGTAATCTCAGCAACGGAGAGTTGCTCATGGTATGCCTTCTCGGCAGAGATGACTGGAGCGTAAGTGACGAGAGGGAAGTGGATTCTTGGGTATGGCACCAAGTTAGTTTGGAACTCGGTAAGGTCGACGTTGAGGGCGCCGTCGAAACGCAGGGAGGCAGTGATGGAGGACACAATCTGGCCGATGAGCCTGTTAAGATTGGTGTAAGTGGGCCTTTCAATATCCAAGTTACGTCTGCAGATGTCGTAGATGGCTTCATTATCGACCATGAAGGCACAGTCGGAATGCTCCAGAGTGGTGTGGGTTGTGAGGATTGAGTTGTAGGGCTCAACGACAGCGGTGGAAACCTGGGGGCTGGGTAGATGGCGAACTCCAGCTTGGACTTCTTTCCGTAATCTACAGAAAGACGCTCCATGAGCAGGGAGGTGAATCCTGATCCGGTGCCTCCTCCGAAAGAGTGGAAGATTAAGAATCCTTGGAGACCGGTGCATTGATCGGCCAATTTACGAATCCTGTCGAGAACGAGGTCCACGATTTCCTTTCCTATTGTGTAATGACCGCGGGCGTAGTTGTTGGCGGCATCTTCCTTGCCAGTGATAAGTTGTTCCGGATGAAACAACTGACGGTATGTTCCAGTACGTACCTCATCTGTGAAGAACAAAAAGAAAATTAAAATCTCAAATCATATTGATACATTTAATGTCTCAACACAAAGACAATCATAAATATAGAAATGCCAATGAGTATTTAGTGATCGACATTTATGAACAATATTTTAAGGAATATAATATGTTAGAACACTCACCAACAACAGTGGGTTCCAAATCTACGAAAACCGCTCTTGGTACGTGCTTGCCAGCACCGGTCTCGCTGAAGAAGGTGTTGAAAGAGTCATCTCCGCTTCCGATGCTCTTGTCTGATGGCATCTGACCATCAGGCTGGATTCCATGTTCCAGACAGTAAAGCTCCCAGCAGGCATTTCCAATTTGGACTCCAGCCTGTCCAACGTGTATGGAGATACATTCACGCTGAAAAAGAAAAAAGATTATTAGTTACTTGAACTATTTCCTACTAATAAAACTTAAATAAATACTTGTTTTTTTCAATCCCAAAAAGCAGGAATTTGTTCATTAGTGAATTTAGCTCGTACACGAATTATTGTAAAACTAAGCTTACGAGTAATTAAGATACAAGTTGATAAAATAATTAAATTTCCGAGTACACAATTCTTAGTGAAGAACCATCTGTTTGGCTGACCGTAATTCACAAATTTTCTTATTACATTAATTTAATGGATGTAACCAACAGAAGTAAATATATTCATTAATTTACTATGAATACGCCGCATTCAAATTCGACGCGCCGCCTACCTACTAACATTTCATAGTGATAGTTAATGAGTCTGCTACTCGGTTAGCGGCATATAAAACAGCTCACGAACGGGCGGGATGTAAAACATCAGAAAAGGCCACAAAATTGATACTCAAAAACTGTTAGAATGTTCCAGAACAAAACCGTTATGTCGAATCACAAAATGGCCAACGTGGCAACTGGGTACTACAAGAGAATCTAAAATACATATATATCAGACAACGGTAGGCACCTAAACGATTATCATTTTTTTCTTCGGAGAAATAATGAAGAGTAAAGTATAATTTGAATACATGACTAAGTCAGAAGACACATAAATGTATTCGTTCACTTGACATAAATACAAATGTCGAAACAAATGATAATTCTTACACTATGTTTGGAGCAACAGACGGTTATGTAGGATTATTACTATAAGCTATAACATTTTCAGTGAATTCATATCGGTAAGAAGAAATTTAGAAAGTTAGCGAGAAATGAAGGTGCGGCCGGCGTTTAGTCTTGTAGCCGGCTCAACCTTGACGAGGCGTCATGGATCACGAAAACAGCTTCGCCGGGCAATATTGTAACCGACTCGCGAACAGTACACTATATCTAGATTAAAACTGATACCGATTAAATGATATATATTGTTCCAGATTCATTACATCTATAGATTACATTGAAATCCTCGTATCTTACGGCAAAATGGCGTCATCACGCCAATATACCGGTGACTCACAGGGCGTGTACCAAATAATGATTTTGCCATCTGACAGAAACGAACCCGCACTGATGATAAAAGTCGCGAACTATTTTCCAGTAAAAACAATTATTACTTACCATTTTGGTAGATGAGGTTTTCTTTCACAGAATAAGAAGGCGAAGGGATGACTTTTGAGCCGTTTAGCGTACCGACGAAGAGGCTTGCCAAACTAACAATGAAAAATGGCGGCCGGTTTCTGAATTTATATGTCTCGTGACGTCAGTACACACGCCTAAACTATGAGCCTTGATTGGCTGAGCATCTGCCGCAACGAGAACTGCAATATTAATTTTACAACGTTCTAATATGTTTCTAAATAAGATAATTATATATTTCCCAGGATCATAATTCACAATATATGTTTTGCAAAAAATGCTTTTTGTTTCCATTTTCCTGCTAACTCATCAATGATTTAATTAACTTAGAGATGACACAGAATTGCTAATTGAAAAAAATAAGATAAGCATTTTATTATTTCTCAATATTTGAAAACTTGCAAAGGCAACGACGCTCTTCTCCTGTAATATATAGTTTTAAATGCAGACTTTTCAAATAACTTCGAAAATTATTAAAGAATAAATATTAGTTATTGTGTAAGTCATGTTGGATTATTATATTTTCAAGCGAATATTTAGCAATTCAAACATACGTTTCTTAAAAAATAGCACTTTGTTTCAATTTTAAAATCCAAGCAATAAGATTTTAAAAAATCATTAAGGGCCTAAAAAGGACGCTCTTTTGTTTAGGTGTATTAAATTAATGCGATGTTAAAATTTCTAATAAAATGAGAGTAACGTGGTTAAAAGTTGAAAAAGATGGATTTATATCGTTGTACCTCACGTTTTCAATGTGGATTTATACTATATTAAAAACGAGCTCATTTACTTGTACAGGTATGACGAAAAGGAAATTTAATTTCACCACAATCAAAACAACTATGTCGGTATACTTATTTTCAAAAAAATAATATCACGTTATATCTTTTGAAATTTTAAGGGTTATTTCACGTTAAATGTAACCACCAATGTCATGCTTTTTCTTCCAGTGAGGTTGAGTTTTTTTCCCATTTTTTCTGTCAATTATGAGAATAAAATAATATTCTTATGAAATTATAATGTCTTGGTTATAATTTATACTTTTTTGCGTTTCTATGAAATTATAAATATATCAGTTACACATAAATTTGAGATTAAGAAGCAGTAATTCTATGGTATATGGTGAAAACTAAAGAAAATTTGATACCAAATTTGGATGATTGAGATTTTATACACTTCCATGTATTTGTCACTAATGACCCGGGTTTCGCCTTTCGGCATCTTCAGGTATTCGAGCGCACGAATGGACTCGAACTGACAATAATCCAAATTTGTTATTGAAATTCCATCATCACGTATCAAAACGTATCAAAATTTGATACGTTTTATCAAACAGTTACTACATTATTAACTACTGTATTTAATAAAACTTATTCGATTGCGTGTTTTTGGGGTATTGATCAATAAATACGTAACATTGGTTGCCCAAGAATTAATGGGTACATTGCTCGATAGTCTCGACACAGATTATGTCAGTTGATTTTCTTTACAAATTTACGCCAATTGGAATTCCACCGCATGTACTCAACGCTAACATGATCACGCTGCTAAGGAACTAAAGGGGCATGCATAATGCAACATGGATGCCGGCAGTACTAAGCTCCTCATATGTGCAGGTAATACACAAATAAAAATAATCTCACGATAATTATGAAGCCTCAATATCGAGACAGAAAGAAAAAACTGTTGTGAACAGTCACAAAATGCTGAATTATCATTTTGTGGTTGAAATTAATAAAAAAAAAACTATTTTACATGGACAATGAGCAAATAGCGATTATTTTTTTTCAACAGAATACCACCTGGCAGATAAAATAGATTTTGATAATGTTGGTGACGATTGTTATATTTTTTTGTTCATGTTTTGTTAATCTTGTCGTCAATTAATTTACAATTTTAATATACTATATATTAATGGATGGTACATAAATAAGTTTGTATCTTTTACGTAAATAATAAATATAAAAAAATATTTTAAAGACTATATTTTTTGACATATTTCAAGAACAAGCCTGCGGAACTCTACAATATAGCATTTGTAAATGACAAATTGTAAAAATAAGGACGATATTTTTCAAGAAATTATATATCGCAATATTCTGTGCTCTGATGGTTTATGATTTAAAATAAATAGTAAGTAATTTTAAAGATACCCTTACTCCAACACAATTGTAAATATGAAATTATTTTGAAAGAAAAACGGTGGGGGACGTCAAAACCCTTAGCTACGCCACAAAATCTTGTTACTATTCTGTTAATAATATTTATTTTAATAATGTGTTTTTTTTTTTTTAATAAAGTTTTATTATTTAAAACGTGTCTATATTGTGATATCGATTAAAAAAATTATAGGTGGGGAGGATATATATGCAGATAATATTATATGGATCGCTAACTGCCGAAAGGAAGCGTACAATGTTCAATGTATAGTATGGTAAATTTATATCTCAAGAATCATTCCTCAATAACATTGAAAATCCCAATAATAACTATTCAATGTAATTATTGATGGTTTCAGCGGAAACTTGGTGGAAATTAATTTTTAATATAAAATAGTTTGTAATAATGATTGGTTACTTATTAATTTTCTCATAGATAGTTAAAAAGCTAGTACATGGAAAATCTTTCATTAAATATCATAAATCATTGATTTTACATATTTTACAATTGATATTAATTTTGTTATCAATTTCTTTGCCAAAAATCACTTGGAACTTTTTTATTATCAGGTCGCCTACGTCTGGAGCTGGCTTGACTGCAGACAAAGAAGGCAATAGTTTTGAAAATAATAGTCATTTCGCAAAAGGTATGGAAATTGAAAATTATATATCCATAAAGTTACTGAAAATTGAGTTTTTTTTTTTTTTTTTTTTTATACCAAATTATCAAAAATTTCGTTTCCATAGCGTTAAAATTAGTTTTTACTGTGGTGCATCATCGTTTTTTAGAAGAGAGCAACAGAGATGGCGCGTAGTGGTGTAGTCTGGAGCCATATGATGTCTTTTTATGGTTGTTAAATCTATGCAAATTATGATTCAACTTCCTCTACCTACTGGCCAAGCAAAATGTAAAAAAGACACGCGATGAGATCATCGCAATATCATTGATTATAACAGTAAGAATTTAAAAAATCTAATTTATATTATATTTTTGATCACTTTTAAGGTGTTAACTGTCAATTCTTGGTGGAAAGACATTATATTTTAAAAAATAAAACAGAATTCATTTGTACTACTTCCACATATTTATAATGATCAGGACCGGTTTCGCTCATCACGAGCATTGTCAACTGGTGGTTATATATTTTTGACGTTAGATCTAGCATACAATAGTTTAATTATGTAGGTAGTAAGTTATACCGAAAAGCAGAAAAGTTCTTATTTCAGACACAACATAAGACACCAGCGTTATAACTTAAACAATACTTATGATTTTTAGTTGTATCAATACCGTTGACAAGTAAAAATATAAAATTTGAATCGTTCAAATTTATAGATCTGTACAGAATTTGAACGATTCAAATTTGATATCAAAATGCTATCAAATATTTTAAATAGTCGATATTTTTAATTATAAAAATATAAAAGATGATGGATTGTTAAATATATGGAATAATAGGTAGGTACCAAGTTGCCAATCTTTACGGCAGGTATATATTTTGTATTTCCATAACCGATACCAAATATACTTTATATACCCACATTTTTTGACAGTAAATATTTTGAGCTATGTAATATATTTTTGAAGGGAATGTTATACCTATGCGTCAACACAATTTATATGATTTTGAAATAACAATAATTCCTACACATTAGACATGTCACTTACCCCAGCTAGGATATCAGGACCGTGGGTGAATGCGATTTTTTTTTTCATATTTATTGGCCTGCCTCGCTCGTAAGATTATAATTCTTCTTCACTGCTATTTGCCACATTCTATTGTTACATTTTCAATACTCAGCCTTATTATGTATCGTCATTCTAATATTATGTGCCTAGAAAGTTTGCAATTCATGGGGAGAAATATCTCTTACGCTGAAAATACCTGGTTCAAAATCTGAGCTGCTGATTCTCTTCAATTTTAACAGACAAACCAGCGATGAGGTTTATACAGTTTGATGATTATTTCCTCGGTTTGATATTATAGGATTATATTACGAAGATTTTCTACATTTGGTATTGCAAATCAAGAAAGAAATACGATACAAACACTATTTTTTATTCATTGCCAATTTTTCTATTGACTCAAAGCCGAAAGATCCCAAACCTAAAGCGAAATGTCTAGCCACCTACATTGCACCATTGTTTGAGTTCCTGTTTTATTCAACTTTTAGTTACACGTCTTTCACCTCTTAAGTAACCATCTTTATGCATAATAGACAAGATTTTTATCGTCTATAAAAATAGATTTTTAAAAACTTGACGACAAATTTTGGGTGAAGATGCGCTAGAGTGACGAAATACATGCCATTTCAAGCTACACTAAAAATTTAATAACAATGCGATCAATTTTAATTTTATATTGAAAATTAAGTTCCATTTTATAATTGTCGAATCAATCAAACATAATATCATTTGGTTATTGTATGTCGTAAATAGTTTTGTTGTTTGATTGATCATTAGAATTAATAATTGTTGAACCCTAAAAATGTACTAGTCTTACTTCTGAACTATTTTTAAATCGTGCTTAGACGCTGCAGGTATTATAGTCAATATTATTTGATTTACACCATGGGTGTCCAACGTTTAGACACTTTTGGGCCACATTGATTTAAGAGTAATTAAAAAACACAATTCATTTGTACTACTTCCACATATTTATAATGATCAGGACCGGTTTCGCTCATCACGAGCATTATCACAAACATAACAGGCTTATTTCAGTTGATAATGCTCGTGATGAGCGAAACCGGTCCTGATCATTATAAATATGTGGAAGTAGTACAAATGAATTGTGTTCTATTTTTTTAAAATATAATGTCTTTCCACCAAGAATTGACAGTTAACACCTTAAAAGTAAAGCGTAATTGTCTTAAGCCATTCAAAATACTTAATACAATGAATGAATTTAATTACTTAATTCTAATAATGCATACATTTCTTATTCTGAAATCAACAGAGTGCAATATAAAACTAATGGGTTATTCGAGTCTGAATGTGACAGGCTTGATAGAAGTGGTTACATTTAGTGCTAAATTCTCAAAGCTCTTGACAGAAAATTTACTTTTTGTGTGTTTAATTCTAGGAAATAATTGCTCAAAAATAATGTGGGTAGTAGGCTATTTGTATCTGAGAAAATGGTACTTACAGTACTGCGACATAAGAAATGTTTCTTTACGTTCAATGTCTGATTTCAAAATTATACATTACACTTGTAAATTTTGAAAATGGAGTCAAAAATGTAACAAAATATTTATAATTTTTTGGGCCACTGTTTTGACCGTGTTCGTGGACCGTGAGTTGGACACGCCTAATTTTCACATATTCACGGAAATTTTCTTTTACAGGCTTTTAATATCGAGTTTAAGTGATACGTTTCTTTATTAATGGATCATTCAGTTTGTATTTTTTTTTTGTTTTCGTTAAAAATTATTTGTATAATCGTTTAATTTTCCGGTCACACCACGAGCATGGTGTACGAAGTATAGGTTAGCAGGGTTAGCTGGATTGTCGTTTTTGTAAAATATGGGACGTCACTTTGACAAACCAAATTTTTACTGTCGCCAAATCACTGCTGTAAACATATTACATTGCAATTCAATATACACGCAATGACGTCAACAAATACAAAAATGGTAAGTGTCATTTTTTATCCAGGCCACGTATAATTCTTACCGCATGCCTTACGGGCGTGTCTGTCTGGATAAAACGCACAGTCTGAAATGTACTTATAACAGCTCATATTATGAAAACATTCATTTAAGATTACAATTCCATGTGTTGGAATAATGATGACATTACGTCATGCGGCTTCATATTGACACCGAAGTGCAACGGATAACAGTGATTGAGTGAGAAATGACACTTTTTATAAATACGAGGTCATTTCATTTAGGTACAGTCTGCAGATCTTCGCTAACATCATTTTGACCCGGATAATCCGGGCTTGGAGTTTATCCATCGGGCTCCTGGTTTTAAAAATCTTCGATTCAGTTTCATTAATTCAGTCACTCGTGGTAGAAAAAAAACAGTAACGATTATGCCACGTAACCACATCAGAACAGAGGTTTATGTTGACACGTAACATTTTTAAAGATTTGAGTGGTTTTGGGACATATCCTGTAATATGAACTGTTCTCACACTTGCTTCCTCGAATGTCCGAAGTCTACAAGTTTTCTATTTTTTATTGATAACGTGAGTAACATAATGAGTAAAGAGATTTTTTTATTCTGCGTCCCCTTTATTCCATACTAAAATTATTTTTCCTCGAGTCAGCATCGGCGTAATGTTGGCAACCATAAGCATGAAAGGAATAATTTCAATATATTATTTGTGTCGGAGTTATTTGATTAATGGACCAGATTTTTCTTTATCATTTGTGTCGGTGTATCTGTGTATGTATCATAAACATTTGAATAGAAAAGTTAATACAAGCACACATGTAAAGTTTCACCCTTTTCAATAAATTCTGACATCTATGTATAGAAAATATTTTGTGACATTCAGCAATGTTACTACGGATAGGGAATTAGCCAGTTCAATGAACGCTTCCTCCGTTTCCTGTATTTTTTTTTTGAGAACTAAAATAACATCTTGTTGCCGGCTGCGATACTCTAGTTAAGTGCATTTAACGATTTCGTGAAACGAGACGTGCGACGTACCACGGAACATGTAGGCAAGTTGGTATAACTGTTTAGAGCAGTGGTGCACGCGGAACTAAAAGGTCTTCCCAAATCAAGAATCCACAAGTTATACAAATACATATGAAACCTGAACCTTTTAAAAGCTATAAGTAATACGTCTAATTATTTATTTATGTATTACTTTATCGAGGTTTTACTGACAGAAGGCATTAAGTCATAATAGAAATATCAACAATATAACACCCTAAGGGTGCCTACATTTTGACATTTAAAACAGAAAATCACCAAAAACTGACATAATGCGTTTTGTCCCTCGATATATTATATAGACAATATCATATGTAAAACCCTTAACATTATGGTACACGGCTTCTATCACGTTTTTACGAATACTCAATAATTATGGTTGTTGCAAATAAGTTATAATATTAAAACAGCATTAATTAGGCTGACTTACAAATGTATTTTACTGGGGTAGCTACGCTTGTAGAAAATGCAATTCAAGTGAGTAAATTAGGGCATAATATGTATAAAATTTTGTAATTTTCATCTACGTCCCAGGTAAGTAGAGCGTCGAAAACAGGAGTATTTTAACATTTAATACCTACCATCCACTTTTGTATCTTTGTAGATGGTAAAATTTCCTTACTGCCCAACAGTGCCCCAGCAGCTCAATTTAGCGTAAGTGCGAAGTAATTTTTAGAGGCGAGGTTTATAAAAAATACGTACTCGACCAATGACATTGCGCCTAAGCTATCGTTTTTATAAAGTGAGCATATATTTTGAATTAGGATGTGGCAAGTCTACAAACACTGATGGTGACATATTTTATTTTTTATTTCCTGTAAAAAAAACAACCAACTCCATACCATTGAAATAAAATTAGGAATTATTCTTGATTGCTGCAAAGTTTGTTGGTATCAAATTGTATTGGAGTCGAAAAAAACATTCTTTTGCATTCGATTTGGAAAAAATCGCATTTTTGCTCTACGCCATTGTGCTGTGTGCGTTGTACCGTGCGATGATTACAATAAAAAATGTATTCTGTGCGAAAAATAAACTTTTGGCCTAGAAAACTCAATTCATTAACAAGCGAAAATAGATCACATACAATTCTCAATGATCATATCGTCGTTGTTCTGGAAGAATACACTAACTGAAAAATGCTAGTTAGACTAGCATAATTGGACTTTGAAGTTTGAAATGCTGGGTATATCTTTTTTATTTAGATATTTAGTACAAAACTGTTTTTAGGTAAAAGCATAATTTATAAAAATAAGTGTGTACTTTCATACAGTAGATCTTTGAAATAAGGAACATTTTGATATAACTAACTCAATATGTCATTTTTTCGATTTAGTGTTTTCTTCCAGAACAGCGACGATGTTGAAAAATTACGTGAATAATTTAAAATGGTGTTTTTTCAAATTAAGTATGCGCATTTTTGACTTAGTTAGATTACACTTATTGTCATAAATAATATTTATTATTTAATTTGGCCAAAATAAAACTCATTTGGTTCCATTCATAACCTGTAATTTTTAATTGATTACTTATTTGGTAATATCTATGGGACTGCCCTGAAATGAATTCCGAACGAGTATAACTTAACTGTTTGCTGCGACCGCCCTCACACGGGGCCGATAGGCCACGCTGACTTGATTGCAACCAATACTAACTTTGGAGCATTTGAAAAGATCGCTAATTTATTTGGGGATCGCCTTAACCTTGATTCCATACTAGAGCCAATAAACTCGTCTAAAACGAAGGGCTCTCAAGTATACGGATTATATATAGGATTGATAAAGTGGAGCATATGACTTCCTAATGAAGATATCTCAACATAAGTTTCTCTACGAGTACTGCTTGTTACTCAGTTGCTCAGCCGTTCTTTTTTCCTAAGAGAGTAGTGGTTAGCTAATCGCTCCCGTTTTCGCCTCGTTTTAAGGATCGGATGGGTGGGAGAGAATTTTAGAAATCATAAACATTCGAAGAAAATCCATAAATCGATTGGAAAATTAATTCATGAAACTGTCCGAACTGGGCTTAGAACCCCTGAGATCCGTAACTGAATCCAACGACGTTGACCACTGCACCACGGATACACAGGATACTTAATATCAGCTTGATTTTTAAGTGGCTGAGCTGGATCTTGAAAATGGGCGAAGACAGAGAGTAAAATTAGTGTACGAAAAAATAAATTACACCGATTGTTTTGACTAGGCCAGCTGTGGCAAACCATTTTACGTGCACGTGCCCCAAATAAACCCCAAATAGTATTTAATAATATTCCGACGTGTAATATAACAATAAGTGTTTTTTATTCACGAGGTTTTTGTTGTTGTACATTCAATACCAAATGCTTTATATCTGATTCATATTTTGTAATTTTTAGTAATATTTATTGGATACACTTAGATATAAAAATAATGACTGAAAACTCAAAGGCATATTGTGTAGAAGAGATAATTGATAATATCGCTAGTTTTTTAGTGTTTTTTAATGTTATCACTATTTTACCTTTTGCAATATTTTTGATTATTTTCATGAATCGATCATTTTCAATTATTTCCAAATCAATTTTCATATCGACAAACTTTTGTTTCCATATAGAACTAGATTGGAATTCGAGTAATTGCATTTTTATATCTTCCGGATTCAACAACCTGAAAATATACAAACCGAGAGAATCTATCTACTGACATAATGTCTGGATATAGAACGAATGCTGTAAAAAATAATATGTAAATCACTCACGCCCCTTCTAAAATTTCGTACATGCTACATCCAGTACGATTCTCCTATGTTCGCTAGCCTAGTTGAAGTCATCCAGTAGATTTTTTGCATTATCTAATTCTTGAAGTATCTTATGACTGTTGGTTTTTTATAATAAAATTTTTAAGGATTTGTAAGGACATCGTATTTTTTTCAGTAAAAGTTTAATAATGTTGGCATTGACTTGCATACGGATTAATTTTTGTTGTGAGGAGCATTGCATTTGCTTGTAAAATCGGTAATTTTATTTATAAGTTATATATTAGATATAACCACAGTTGCGCTATTATTTATTATTATTATTATTATTCCTTATCGCTAGAATATAGTTACTAATATATGTCGCGGTTATACTGACAGAACGCATTGAGTCATAAAAACAAGTTCAGAGATAATCGCATTTAAAGCATTGTTTTTTTTTCAAAGTACTCTCTATACCAAGTATAATAATTGTTTGTTATTTAAAGAATAATCTTTTTGCCATACAAATTATAATAATAAAGATGTTATCGATGAGTTACAGTTATATCATGCTTTTTGGCAGAGTAAAACAAATAACAATATGACATCATATTGTTTTTTTTACAAAGCCATTACATCCTATGACTTCATGCGTTTTACTATTACGTAAAGCGTTAAATTGCCTCCATTTTGATATTTCAAACAGAATATCATCAACATCTGACTTAATTCGTTCTGAAGCTCGATATTATGGAACACGGTATATGTAGACCAGCGTTAACACCAATTATATTTACATAGTTGCGGCAGCTTTTTGCATGGTGTACCTAAAAGATGGAACACGGAACCCCTTTTTTTATAGGTTCACATGAAAAACGGTTCAAGGCCAGATACCGGATTTCTCCGTGTGAGATACCGTATGCCATCAATTTTATTTTCACCATACCCGCTCCCAATGTGGTGCATATGGCCTCATAATCGAGGTATTCAACAGAAGCTGCTTGATCAGTTGCTCAAACTCCCTAGGACATGGCTAGTGGTCAGCTAGAAGCCTTCGCTACGAACCGTTTTTAGGATAGGATCGGTGGGAGGGAGTTTTAGACATCAAAAACGAGAGCGATCAGCCAATCACTTAGCCTGTCCCAGCTCTATCCTTCTATCCCTACTCTCTTTGAAATATAGAGGATGAGCAACTGGTGTAACAAGCAGTTCCCGTAGAAAAACTTCTGTCAAGATACCTCCATTAGGAGGCAATATGCTCTACACTGGGAGCCGACATGGTTTAAAAGAAAAAACATGTGCATTCTTCCATTATAAATGTTAACGGATTTTACTTGGATTGATACAAATATGTCATTCAATTAATATGTGAATATACCAACAAGATTAACAATTTTGTATTGCCACGAAACGTTTGTTAATCGAAATAAACAACCTAATGTAACCTTAAAATAATTCAAACTATAGTAAATATATAATTCCTATTCTGTTTACTTCTGATAAGTCCTTCCTTGAATCAGGGCAACCCACTCGTGTCGAGGCAGCGTGGGAGGTATCCATGAATATACAGGTGGGAGGCACTAGTTCCAGTCTTTACATCACAGATATTATTATCTTGTCTGAACGAAAATCACGCTTAGTATGGTTAGAAGACCCACGCATACTTGTGGCAATGAAAGAAAAATAGCGAATGATACATTCGACAGTATTTTGGCCAATTGATGTAACCCTGAAAAAAAAATGAGTTAATGATTGGATCTCATTTTAAAGGCGACATACTAGGTCTCTACTAAATGATGTAATTTTGAAAGGGAAACATAATTTTACATTGGTTTTAAGTTTAAAAATTCTGACCCGGCCAATTGATCTAAGCCACTATTATATCGACACTCCCTACGTATAATCCCGTATCTGCAAACATTAGAATTTACAGGAGTTTCAAAGATTCATAACGCGGCTCACCATATAACGTTTTCGATGAAGCATTTTTTCTGAACCTGAACAATTTCAATTTTGAGGGTTACATCGATTAGGCAAAACACCGTCGATATTATAATGTGCTCAACTAATGTAATTATTGTCCTTCTATGGGAAGAGTACCCCATCTTATTGAGGTCTGGAGCCATTTTTTATCTTAATTATTTTGGCGATCGAGTTCTAACGAGTCTTATTTTGGTAGCGAAATTTTTAATGACAAGGTAGTAAATGCAATATTGAGCGATACAAAAGTGCGATTGCAGTACGAATAGTCACAAAGAGAAGGGAAAGCAACGGAGAATAAAAAAATGTTGTTTTTGAGTCGTACGTTTACTATAATCAGTGAGATATTTGACATGCTACTCTTACACAGCATGGGCAATCTTCAAATATTTCAGCTTTCAATAATTACTTGTTGTAAAGCGCAAACAGTCATCAAGGTGATCATCCGTTAAAAGTTTTTGACATAAATATGGATTTACTAAGTTTATGAAACTAAAATACATGAGAAAATGAAGATTCGCAAAACAATATAATACATACTTCCGAAACATGATAAATTCGAACGTTGATGTCCTTTAAATATGAAAAATTTTCAGGATTCAGTACTTTCAATTTGTAATATGGAAATAATCATTAAAATTCACAATCGTAATTATTTTGATCGTACAAAATTTGCTTCGGTTGATTGAAACCCTTGGTCTATGGCATTTAAATCGGCAAAATGAATTTACTGCGATTTTTTATTGCACTGCAAAGTTGCGTCGCAAAAAAATATTTTTATTTCCATTCATTAGTCGGCGAAAAATATTATAAAACGCAAGGCTAGTTTGAGGGCTGCTTATTGTGGTTTGCAAATCTTAGTTACTGCGAACTGACCTTGCGCAACTTCTGCAACAATGTTTCTCAACCTTATTTATGCCAAGCCCCACTTCAACGCTATCGAAAATCTCCATGGCCCCCCAATCATAACTGGATAGTTGTTGACATATTCTGAAAATATTTTGGTACCTACTGTTTCGAATAGGCATTACAGATTATTAAGGTGAAATGAGATGTGATTGAAATATCAGACAGTTTTTATGATTCCGAGATTTCGTGATTTTGCAAGAACAATACTTGTATCCCGAAATTCTATGTATGTTCGTACTAATAACGTATACAGTATCACGTACTCAAAACATTTTATCAGCAGTGCACACTTTTTTGTCCAATAACCGTAAACGGGGGTCCAATAAACTCATTTTTTTAAAAATAATATTCCCCTTGCTCCGCTCATGTAATAGAATATTAATGTAAACTAATTAAAAACGTAAAGCATTTTTCAGTTGCTATGTTCACACTTAATTAGCAATGAAAGCATTAAAAAATAATATCATATTCAGTGGCATTCAAGCTATTTCGTATCCATATTTTTAAGATTCAATAGGAAGTTTTATGATAGTGTCGTAAAAAAATAGTCGATATTTTAGTATGTAGCGTCACGAATACGAATTCTGCTGCAATTATATTATTGTAACCATTATTTCACTTGACTTTTAAAATGTCGATGTATTTTCAATTTCATTGACATAATCTTTCAGAATTGCCTTTAATATAAAACTGTGTTGGGTTTTGTACTATATTATGTTATAAAAAATGTAAATCAACTTCTGCAGTTCGTGAGAAAAAGCTTTTAATTATAGAAGTAGATGTCGCACTTTACTATTAACAAAAAAGCAAGTTCAACATCCCAGAGACCCGAACCGCTATTTTTTTCGCTTCCCGTATTCGTTTCAAAAAATATGTCGGTTCAGTTCCGGTTTTCGGTTCAGCTCATGTCTTGGTGGAAAGGCATTGTATTTGTAAAATAAAACATAATTTATGTGTACTACTACCATATGTTTATAATTATCAGGACGGGTTTCGCTCATCGCGATCATTATCAACTGATAAAAATACAGTTTATGAATAAAATTAAATATTTTGGAGACAATTTATTAATTAAATCTGGCTTTCGTCAGTCAAAAATTTTTTCGTAAATCCAAAAAAAAACGAAATAAATATCGGTTCGGTTTCGGTTTTCGGTCCGGCAAAAATAACGCTTTTTTCGGTTTTCGGTTCGGTCCGGCTCGGGTCCCTGCTATATAATATTCTTATAAATATCAATAACTATTTATTCTCGTCAGTAGATGTCCATAATTTCATTTATCTATTGAAAATTTTGTCTCGATTGGTACAGCGACCGTCCAGTTCAATGGCCAGACAACTCCAAAAAAATTAAATTTGATATAAATTTGCAGTTATATGTAAAATTTTACGTTCAATCTGATTGCTTAACCCCCTACAAACAATACCAAACCATTTCTATACTTTTTTTATTTTATTTTTGTTTTAAACATGTCCGCGTACAATGTAGAGCATATGGACTCCTAATATATTTTACTCCGAGAGGAGTTTTCCTACGAGAACTACTTGTTACTTAGTTTCTCAACCTCTCTTTTTCAACAAAACTTTCTCAGATTCAACGCTCGTCGGCCATTAAATACTCATACAAATATCACACACATCTCATTTCATTTCTTTTATTAATGAACACTTATAAATCATAAAATTACGTTAATTCCCCCGAAGGCGAATTTCATGCAAACAATGTTTTTTTAAGCAATTGCATCTTCATTTGATTGAAAATAATAATGTAGAAATACCCCGTCAAGTTAATAAATAATGAAATGTTTAAAGTTTTTAGACATTAATAAAATCATTATCAATTATTAATAAACAACATTTTAAATAGAACAGGTGACTTACTATTAAATGTATTTCCCTAGGGATTTTCAACGCCAATCACTAGAAATTAATTAAATTATTACTAATCCGCACTATTATCGTTTGTTTCTTACCCCCTCCCCACGTCCAGTAGAAGGAAAAAATCCCACCCTACCCTTCATTTTTAAGTTCAAAATCATTGGTTAACTTAGATGTAAATAACCTTTCGATATATTTAGTCTGAAGATGCTTCTGAAGGAGGTGAAACACGTGTCGCATTTAGTAACACAGCCAGGAAAGTAACAAAATTATCAAACTTTACAACTTCGTTCTTTACGTGTATGTTTCAGTATTTTTTTGTTATTTTCTGAGAAGCAATTTTACTAGAAATGATTCAAACTCAAAATAACTATTTTTTATGAGATTGATTGTTATTGCTGTATAGGATTATCGAATTACAATTCCCAATAATCTTGATATCGTCAAAAATCGACGTGCTAAGAGTAAGCTAGGTCTATATATGCACTAGTGATTGCGCGCATTTCCCAATCTGCATTATTAGCATAATTTATTTTGTAAGTAGTCGTGGAAAATCAATACATGCAAATATCTAAATTACGATTCGAACTTCTTTCCTCAACAACACACATTTTCTATAGCGAAACGATTTACACACATTATACCTCCAAACCTAAAAATATACCCCCATCGGTTGACCATCACGCAATGATCTGGCAAACACATCAATAATTGAATATATGAATATAGAAATCGCTGTTTTAATGAAAATTGGTAAAACTGACGGTCTCAAAATTTTTCATTTAGTCTCATCTTTAACAAGCAGTTGATCGTATCGCCAGAAGTTGAATTTCGCAGATTTTTGTAAGAAACACACCTATTTTTTGTATGGTTTATTCGGCTAGTAAATATTCAACCTTCTTTAACATACAATATATTCATTTGTCACACAAACTCTTCACTTTCTTAATCATTAGTTTGTTAATCAAGAATGCCTAATAATAATTTCAATTCTGTTTATTTAGTATACCTTGTAAAATATAATTATTAACAAACATAAAAGAAGTCTTATTGTAGAGTATAGGTTTTATAAATCTGCACTTTTTACTACACTGATACGCTTTGTGTACAGAGGGACCCTAGAATCAGAGTGCAAAGTTAGAAAGTGGCAAATCTACTTGTAGTGTACGCAGAGACGTAAATATTAGAGCGCGGGGGTAAGCGGTGCATGCAGGCCCTTATCGTCAGGGGGCCTAGGGAAGATTCTCAAATATTAATATATATTTTAAATGTAAAATAAACAAACGACATACGATTTTTCAAAACGAAAAAGAATTGTTTTAAGTAGAAGTAGACAATATAAATTAAAGCATAATTAATATTTTTTTTTATTTTAAAAAATAAAACAAAATTCCTTTGTACTAATTCCACATATGTATAATGATCAAAACCGGTTTCGCTCATCACGAGCATTATCAACTGATAAAAATACAAACATAACAGGCTTATTTATATAAAATTGAGTGTAAAAGTGAAGGTATATAAAACTGATGGTTCATGAACTAAAACTTTTATATACTTTTATATACCTTCATTTTTACACTCAATTTTATATAAATAAGCCTGTTATGTTTGTACTTGTATCAGTTTATAACACTCGTGATGAGCGAAACCGGTCCTGATCATTATAAATATGTGAAAGTAGTACAAATGAATTGTGTTTTATTTTTTTAAATATAATGTCTCTCCAGCAAGAATTGACAGTTAACACCTTAAAAGTCATAATTGATAAGATTCTATTGCAAATAAATAAACATTTTATTGGAATTCAGTTTACATTAAAGCAGCAAGAATAGTATTTAAAATGTATATGTTTATTAATTTAATTTTTGTACAAAAAAAAAATACAGGGCCCTTGGTAACTTTTGAATGCGGATAAATTTTTTATGGTTACGCCACTGTTCAAATGCATTATACAACTGACACTAGGAAGCCCAAACACTAGCCCTCTGATTTAATATAAAACATTGGGATTTGTACGTATATTATTAAAAATGCTTCACGACGCATGTCAAATATATTGTTACGTATTTCGCTATGGTACTTCATATTTATCGTCGTAAATTTAATATATATGGTAAACATGTAATTATAAATTTATGAAAAATGTTTCAGAAATAACTCGTGACGGAGAAGTATTTATTATATTACCTATTCAATATTATACATTTCGATGTCATACAGATATGTCAACGTTTGTCTAGTGTTATTTTTATATCACCTCTGAAATCGCTAGACAATATTTATCACTAAAGTAATTATACATAAGAACGACTTTATGGTATATAAAAAAAATAAACCGTGAATTTTATTGTAACAGTGATCAGAGACCCGAACCGCTATTTTTTTCATTCCGGTTCGGTAAAAAGAAATATATCGGTTTACGGTTTCGTACTCACTTTTCTGATGTTAAATGTTCTTGGTGGAAATGCATTATATTTATAAAAAAAACAAAACACAATTTGTCTGTACTACTTCCAGATGTTTATAACGATCAGGACCGGTTACGCTCATCACGAGCATTGTCAACCGATGAAAATACAATTTATTGATTAAATTAAAATTTTTGCATGCAATTTATTAATGAAACCAGGCTCTTTTATCGGCGTGAAATTTTCTCGTAATCGAAAAAAAATGTTCGGTTCGGGTGCCTGCTATTGATAAACAAAAACAGAAAATTAAAAAAAAGATCTACTAAGCTGGTCAAAAAAATATTGCGAAACAACTCATCTTATAGCGTTTTTTTTTTTAAATATTTTATCAATCATTCAATAGGGCATATTTTTTTACAGTTATAACGCACAAGAATTCTATCATAACAAAGTGAAACTATTTCTTCATCACGCTTTCGTTGTAACTATAGCAATATTATAATTATTATAATTGTCGTTGAATAATAGTCAATGCCAATTCAATCAAAGTATAGAGTTACCTGTCTATGGCGTCACATTTTTTTTTATAAATCGTATCACTATGTAAAAGAGGCCCAGTGGTATTTTAAGCTACTCCGAACCTTTTTCGATTCTATCACAAAAAAATACGAATTTAAATGTGAAGATTCAATCATATTTGTGGGCAGGGTGAAAACATTTGTGAAAACGGTGATCGATTTGAGGAAAATTAGACTATATTACAGACTTTAATACTATCCACGTTTCTTTGAATGTTAACTAATATGACTATTTTCGACACAAAATGTGTATAGTTTTCCTTGTTGTTTTTTTTAACTAATCATGATTCAAACTAGAGATTGCAATATTGCAAATTGCGGCACTGAAAATTGAGAAAATTCAACATGTCAATTTCATAAATTTAACACTAATTTTGCGATCACCGTTATAATGTAATCGTTGAAATGAATTTATGTTTTTAATATTATTACATTAAAAAATTTGCATTAATATTGTTATGATTTTAATTACTAATATCACTAATTTATATATTTACTTTTAAGGTGTTAACTGTAACTTTTAAGGCTTGAATTTTCCATATTTTACCGACATAAAACAGAGGACTAATGTTCTGGCAGGTTTAAGAGATTTTTTTATTAACCGAAGCAAATTATTAAAATAAAGATTTTTTTAAATTACAACTGTCTCTTGTCCTATATATTTGTCTTGATTTATCTAACTGTCTTGTGATGAAAATCTTTTCTATTGAAATATTAGTTGTAATAATTAATTTATGTACGTATTCGGTTTTATATTTCTGAGTGTATACATGTGTGCCATTAAACACAGATATGATAAACAAGATGGCAGTGCCAGATATGTTCAAATTCATACGTAGTGTATTGCCTATCGTTAAATCAAATCAAATTATCAATAAACAAAGTACCGGTTGTCGTTAAAACTTTGTGGAACTACGCTATAGCCAAGAATTTTTACAGGTAGCACTGCAATATCCAGATTAAAATATAAATTATAAGGATTTTGATCGTTAAAAACCATCAAATAATATATTAATAAAACGTGGGCCTACATGTTCTTCTTACGAAGTGGATCTGATCACAGTATTATGTTTCTTATTATTCAGCAAGCCACTTTCTTTCGCATTGTCACGAAATGTTTGGTATTAATCTCCACAACTTAAATTAAACAATAAATTCAAATATGAATCGTCTTTTGAAACAAATATAAATATGGTTATCGAATAAATAACGAAAATAACTTTCACTCAATCGGTAAAAAAGCTACTCAAAAATGACTACGATATCGAAACCAAAAATCTTATAATAAAACTATTAACTTTCTGCAGCAAATCACGAAACTTGCCGTTTCGGTAAGTTTTCCTCGTATTTTTTGGGTCATTGCTTACAGTAACAAAAAGAGTCGTTTCAAAAATATTTTTTACATAACATTATATAAGTTTTATATATATTTACATATTTTACAGAGCCTCATTTGCATGCTGACCCATCCGCTAACTGGCCAAGCTCAATAAACGAAGCACCGTGTCTAGTAAACGAATTTTTTCGTCCACTGATATAAAGTAGAGAATTTGTTTCCATTAGTTTTTATTATATTTTCATATTAGTACATCTTTGTTTTTATTTATTTTAGAATCCTCACAAGCACATTAAAAGGCAATTGATCAAGCCAAAATGTTGACTATAGTATTATTTGCACTTTCGGCAATAACCATCTTACTTTATGTACTGAAAATAAGATATCCCCTTAAATGGGCAATTGTAACAGATGAAATTACGTACAACTTAATGGGAACTGCGCTTTATATAGCATTCATCACAGCTGATGTGCTATACTATTTTCAAAATGTTCTGAACAATCCACAAAAAAGAAAAGATCACATTGCAATAGTAACTGGTGGTGGACGAGGCTTAGGCACGAGTATTGTCGAAGGACTAATGGAGAATGGAATGACAGTTGTAATTGGAGTCAGGCGGCCCGAGACTTGCGAGGAATTATTGATAAGTCTCAATAAAAAAATCCCACAGGGAAAAGTATACGCAATGAAGTTGGACGTGTCGTCAATGAAGTCAGTGAAAGAGTTCTCCAAAAAATTTTTATCACAATATTCGAAGCTGCATGTACTGGTCAACAATGCTGGAATTCTTCGTGGTGGCTTTGAATTGACCGAAGACGGTTTTGAGAAAAAACTTGCGACAAATTATTTGGGACACTTTCTACTGACCCACTTACTGACAGATAGTTTGAAAAAAGGTGGTTTCCATGACGGGCTGTACTCGAGGGTTGTCAATGTGTCGTCGAGTGCTCATATTGGTGGGGATATTTACTGGAAAGACATTAATTTGAAATCAAATTATCATTACGTGAGATCGTATAATCAATCGAAACTTGCTCAGGTAATTATGCAGTAAAAATTATGCAGTAATTATGCAGTAACGCTTTCAATCTACCACCAAAATATCACATTTTATTTTCCTTTTCAGCTGATGTTCAGTCGACGCTTAAACAAAAGCTTGGAGCACTATAATGTGCCTGTGCGGAGCTACGCAGTTCATCCTGGCGTGGTGGGCAGCGATATGTTCAAGACAGTGCTGAAGATGCTCGGGTCATGGGCGCTGGTCCTCAACAGATTGGTGAAGACCCCGCAACAAGGGGCTGTATCCGTCTTGTTTGCCTGTCTGAGTCCAACCCTCGAAGGAAAAGACGGGGGGATATACATCAGCAATTGTAGCGAGGGATATTCGACGGCAATGTCGAAGTCAAATATGGACCAAGACAGATTGTTCAAACAAACAATGACTATGCTGGGTATCGATATGTTTGGCTCCCCAGTTGGGTATTTTAATTTAGGGAGACGTTTACCCAGTACACAGAATGGAAACACGCATAGTCTTTAATGATTGGTTGACTTATCTTATAATGAATTCTTTACATATCTACTGAAACACCTGAATACAATTTGAGCTAGACGCAAAGAAGGCCTTCTAGAGAGAACATTGTGTGAGAGACTTAACGTGCCACCTCAGTTATTTACCAGAATTGTTTGGCCATGTGAAATCTCACTTCGATTATTACGTGAGTGCACCAATACGAACCTGATTATGTTCACGTATTACCCGTCGACGTCATTAGATAAAGACCTCCAAGATTACTCCTAGATGATTGATGTTTAATGATTTCTCAAAGGCATTCGACAGGGTCAATTATAATATACTTTTGCAAAAGCTTCAACTGATAGATCTATTGAATGGCTTCATTAGGCTGTTTGAGAGTTATTTTAGGAAAATAAAAAATACGTATCGCTTGGATTCTTTCAATCGCAACCATTCTGCACGTATTCCGGTGATCCACAAGGTTAAAGCATGGGATCATTGCTGTTCACTATATGTATAAATGACACAGCAAACGTTATTAAAAATGTTATGTTCTTGTTATTTGCTGATGATTTGAAACTTGTCACCTTGGGTAATAATCTAATATAAATAACATATTGGAATTGGAAGATATAACAAACTCGGTTTCCATATTGATCATAGGTGCTATTTTTTCGCTATTCGATGAATGGCCGAATTCTTTCGCGAATTTGATTATGGCGTACAATTTGAGAGCAAACTAACATCATATCAATAATCACAATCATGATTACCTGCAACAGAACATTGCAAATATTGGGCAACTGGTATATTCTCCGTACTACCACAGTATTTTCGGGAGTTAAAACTGTGATATTAATCTACAATAATCTAGTTCAAAGTAGGCTTGAGGGTAGGTCGATTGCTTGGGGCCCAAGAAGTTTGAAGTACACCCTGATGACGGAGAAGCTTCAGAAGAAATTTTTGAGGCTTCCCTATTTGAGGGCATATGGATATTACCCGACGGCTTTATCTAACTGACTTTCCTTAGGAATACTCACATTTAATAGTTTGAACGACATATTTCTTTCGACTTAAATGAGATTTCCGCAAATCTTGAGAATGTCAAGCTTTATAGCTCTGATATTTTTTTCAGGAATCTATTTTGACTATGCATACAATATTATTATTATAAACTGATAGGAAGCAAAATAAAAATTCTTCAATACAATATGCATATCATGTAAAACAATAAACACCGTTTTGATTAAAAATATTTTTTTATTTTTAAGCTATTTTTATATTAAACTAAATCTTTTTGATCACTATTGTTACTGAATGCTTCATAATTACGCAGTCCTCGTTTATTGTAATTACTTTGTCTATTCCGGAATTATGATAATTCAAGATGCCATAGTCTAAAACTCAATAAAACTTTGTAAAGCAACTTAAAATAGCCATATTTTTTAAATATCATACAATAAAATTTTCCAAAATTTAATACCATACATTCTGTTTTGTATTTCCATAGACTTTTAGACATTTAGACTTGTGATAGTCTCTGACTAGGTAAATAATGATATTTTCGCATTTTCTGCATCATTACTTCAAAATGTCAATTTTTTGACTTGCAATAGTCTAAAACTAGGGTGCGATATGGTCACAAAAAATCTTAAAACGCTATATTTTTATATGAGTAGTATAATTCTCTCTAGCTATTTTTGTCTAAGGTCTAAGAGAAGCAGGAATTTGATTCTTTGCTCAGTACAGAGTCCATGACGTTTATGTTTTTTGTCGACATCTATCGTTGTATCTGATATTGTTTTTTTTTTCTATTTACCAGTATTAAATATTAGTGTTTATGGAATTTGCCCCTTGTAAATTTAAATAAATCTATGAATAAAATTAAATACACCTCGTACTTTCATTTTGTATTCGTACCGAATTTTCAACACGTCATCAACGAATGACTCAAATGTTAATCTGGATTCATTTGAAAGCAATTTGAAATAACTTTGTATCACAATAAAACTCTACCACAATTTACATGATTTCGGTTGTATGTATACAGTAAAACTTTGACCGGGGTATCCGTTAAATACAAAAGTAGGGTTACTTTATCTTTCTTTATCATTTATTCAGAAAATAACCGTAGCAATACATTTATAAAAAAATCAGATCGCACCGATAATCGACCGACACGCGTTTATACTGTTGGAACTGTATGATCACATGATGATCATACGCAAGACGTTGTTTGTAGGCTTAAGCACTTGGTTTTAAGCGTAAAAATATTGCAAACTGATATCAGGACGATATACCAATTTTCAAATCGAGGTTTTGGGGTAGTATCAAATATTTTCGTACATGTTATTTGACAGGTTTTTTTCCATAAAGAATCAGCCATTTTCCAAAGTTCATTGGAAATATTCGTATGTATATTTAAAAACCTGCTATGGTAATAAATATTGTTCAAATTAATACTAATACACTTTGTAACCTTTAAAGAAATGAAGACAATGCTCAAAAGATGTTTAAACACCCTTTGAGAAACATCATCTACTCCAATGAAAGAACAGTTTTTCGGTTAGTTCAGTGGTCGGCAAAGTGCGGCTCTTTGGCCCCTTAAGTGAGGCTTTTTCTGAGCCTGCTGAAGCATCCCCAATAAAATATTTCCTCTATTGACAAACACAATTTCAAAACAACCATTTTAAATATTAGGGAAGCATTTCTCATCAGGTTTCAGGAGATTAAAAACAGCAGAGTGACCTTAGCATTCGTCAAAAACCCTCTAATGATACAATAACAAATTTGAAATTTTCTCCTTTTGGCATCGACATTGGTAACTTTGAAATACATTCACGGCATTTAAAAAAACAAAACAATATGGAGCTCTAAATTTGAACGTCTTTATGTTGATTTGGAAATACTGGAGAAGAACAAATGTGAACTAAGTTCACAACACAAATGGTATGCTTTGAAAGATCTGAAGAAGGAAGACATGCTCATGTTCAACGCTTGGAATAGTATTCCTGACTTTTACGATCAGCTGAAAAAACTCGCATTTGCTGTTCTTTCCCTTTTCGGTTCTATATATTCATGCGAACAATCTTTTTCAAGCATGAATTTTATCAAGAGTAAACTGAAAAGTCGTCTTATTGATGTGAACCTGGAATCGGGCCTAAAATTAAAAACAACAACATACAAACCTGACATACTCAAACTTTCGGAGGAAATGCAAGGATAATGTTCGCATTAAGTGTTCGTCAGTCATTGTCATGATTTAAATGTATGGATACCTTACTTTTTCATATTATTGTTTATCAATAAGTAAAATCTAAATTCTAATGTTTCATACATTAGATGATACACATTTTATTCAGTGAAGTTCGTAATTTAATGAAGGCTTGATATTAAAATAATGGTTTACTAAATTAATAAACAGATTTTGTTCTTAAATTTTTTTTAATGGCTCTTTGGCGAATAAGTTTGCCGACCACTGGGTTAGTTCATAAGACTGCTGGGGGAAAACTTTTTTTCTTGCAGGTCATCGTTAAAAAAACATAAAATTTATATGTATTATACTATCTTCATCAGATATTGTAAAAATTTAATAAATATTTTGTTAAACAATAAAATATGTTTTTTTATATAATTAACAATTTACGATTTTAATCTTGTTTTAAATCTTCTTGTAATTATTATTCCCGTGCAAGACTATTGAAAGATAATTCAAAATTATTTTGGTTTCACGCTAAGCTTGGTTGTGCTAAGAATTGTTAAAATTTTAACATCCTTAATACATATTTTGTTTTGAGGTTTATTTTTGCGCGAATGTCCATTTGCACATGTATTTGTGTGCATCTGCCTTGTATGAAATTTTCCTGATATTTCCAAATATTTTAATTAGTACTTATTTCAACCTCTTTCGACGACACGCATCGACCTAAAACTATAATAAACCGTGCATTCGACTACCATGCAAAGCTCTATCAACACAGCTACAAACAATAGTGGAATACATAAATATCTCAATGGTAGTATTAATGACAATTTGGGAATGTGACAGCCGTGTAAATTCAATTTTAGTCTCAATTTTAACACACAGTAGATGGCAACGCCATAAGCTATTATTTTATTCATTGATCGGCTAATTTCATTTATTACAAACATTATATGCTATTTATTTCTTTAGTTTGTGATTAGAGCTTTGTTAAGTAGGACGGTAAAATACCTCATAACTTCCGCATAACAGCTGTGAGTTCAACAATAATTTTAATACTGTTTATTTAAGATATCTTGTAAAATACTTATCGTGATTGTAAATAACATCAATTATTTATTATTGCCCTATACTTACCTTTAAACATTGAGAATATGAAACATGCAGTGCTCATATTTACAGTCAAAAGTTGTGATATATTATGTATATTATTATTGAAAATACTTCATGATTCTAGTGAACTGTTTAATATTTTACTTTTAAGGTGTTAACTGTCAGACAAACTGAAAGACATTATATTTTAATAGATAAAACACAATTCATTATAATGCTCGTGATCATTATAAACATGTGGAAGTAGTACAAATGAATTGCGCTTTATTTATTAAAAAAAGTGTTTAATATTCGTTTGTAAGCCTTTGTGGCATTGTGATGGTATGTAAGAATGTAAGTATGGTTAACGTTTATATAATATACAACGTTTTGAAAAATGAGTCAGACAATTATATTATATATAAAATCAAAAACCCATAATGATTAAGAGCAATCAATGTATGTACATTTTTGAGTTAGCTATTCAGTATGCTGTAATTTCCATACTTGTAGACAAAAACACGATTAAATAAGTAAAAAAATTAGCGCTAAAGTAAAACTATACAATAAAACACTAAACATAGTTAAATACCCTTATGCAGTCATTTCAAGTGAATGCCAATTCAATTAATTTGTATTAGTTAAATAGAATTAACATTATTTTCGACGGATTCGGCGGTACCTTTGTGAACATTTATTTTTAATATAAAATTGAACTTTGCGATTCCACTGATTATGTACACATATCTCACCTTTTTCAGACGCATCTTTAAACTAACCGTATTTTAAGGTTATTCATTTATTATGTAACATATGTACAAAAATGATGAATGTATTTATTCTTTCGCCGCGAGGGGGATAGACACAATCAATAATAGTAACAATTATAATACCACTACTAATTACAAAACTAAATACTTGTGTTTAGAGAGGAAATAAATTTAATAGTAGCGAGCCACGTGCCCTATTTTTTTTTAATAATAATTGATTACTGTATTAATTTCCAAGAATTCTAATCTGATCATTTTTATTCCTTTATTATTTACTCGATGGAGTACTTCTACATTATTAACATAGAATAATAATTTTATCAATTTTAGCTGTATATTAGTATTCACATTCTTACAATTTTTGAGACTTAATTGATATTTTTGTTGAAATAATATCAAAAATTACACCGTTTTGTTGAACAAAAATAATTCACTTACCAAACTTGAATTATTGAGATTTTGTACACTTCCATGTATTGGAATACATGGAGGTGTACAAAATCTCAATAATTCAAGTTTGATATTGAAGTTCCATCAAGCACCCTCAGTCGATGTCTTAAATTACTTCACTTACTATTGAATTATGGCAAGACATGATGAACTATGGCGAGCCTTTTCCAAACATTTTGATAAACCTTTACATCTGCTGCAGACACGTTTTCATAAGAAAACATTAAGAAATATTTTAAAAAATAAAACTCAATTCATTTGTATTTCTTCCACACATTTGTAATGATCAAGACCGGTTTCGCTCATCACGAGCATTATCAACTGATGCTCGTGATGAGCGAAACCGGTCCTGATCATTATAAATATGTGGAAGTAGTACAAATGAATTGTGTTTTATATTTTAAAATATAATGTCTTTCCATCAAGAATTGACAGTTAACACCTTAAAAGTGACTAAGGGATGTAACTAAAATTTTCCTTACTATTTGATAAATTAATTAGATACATTTTCAGTACTTATTAAGTGGCTTGAAAGATATTTTCAAAATGATAATATCGATAAATTTGCGTGGATTCATGATTCATTTAATGCTTGCGCCGAATTTACTGCTGCAGAGAAAGATAGTTTTATTGCGATGCCTTGCGACTCAATGCTGAGAATAAAATTTGGGAGCATGAAATTAACTGAATTTTGTAAATCAGTTAATGATGAATATCCCTTACTGAGCTTTAAAAGCTCAGCGAATCCCATTTTTATTTTAATTAACAGTAGTTTAATACTCTTCTATCCGTTGAGCCTCTGTTAAAGGTATTGTATTTCAAAAAACTATGTTCTTTCACATTAATGTTACATTAATTTGAACTCGATACAAACGGATTGAAGGCATTAGAGAATATGAGTTTTTAAAATAAAAACATTTTTACATTCATTTTAGACGGGAGTTTGTTAGTTAGAAAGATATTTTATAATGTCAATGGTAGGTGCAAACACGAAGAACAATAATGCATTCATAACTCATTTTCTGCATATGCTGGAGATTATGAATTACGATACTAGACCCCTCATATTTTAACATTTCTTTAAAAAGGAACTAATTTTATTACTTTCGCATACATTGGCATCTATTGTGAATTTTAGCTACTAACACAAATTGCTCAAAATGCGTGTCTCTAGTAATCGCCCATTCATAGGTACTGTTGTGAAGTTATTGCATTAGTAATGGTATAAATAAAATTGATAAAGCAATAAAAAGCGTAAGTATGTACCTATTTAGTTCCACAAAGATAATACCAGATGGCATTGCCAGCTCTGCTGTCAAATTCTTGGATATAGGTTAGTTGTGCAACATAAATTATTTTGACTACAAGCTTAGTAAAGACTTATAACCTATTGGAAAACATATATGAGCTATAATGTTTTTCTATGTGAGGCAAGTTGTTTACAATGTCATGTTGTTTACAATGCATGTTTTTATTGGCAATTGTCACCTTAAAGACAAAACCGTAGAACATAAAAACATAAGTGAACATTCTAAAAAATGATATACACACGATTCAATTTTTGCACAGGGGATGCGTTCCAAAGCCTAAAAGGCAAGGTGCACATATAAAAACGAGAGACAGGTTTCAATACTTAAAATACCCCCGATATATAAAATTCTCGAAATAACTCAAACATATTTTTTGTTTACATATAAAAAGAGTTTGATAAAATACGACTGCACTAAACTGAAAATAATTTGTACCATACCAAGAAAAGCAATATTGGAGAGAAGTTCGTTTATTAAATTCGGTAAACAGGCATTAAAAAATAAAAACCAAAAAGTGAATAAAATCGAATCATAGAAGAGCAACATCAATGTGTCAAAACAACGACAAGTCATGCATGAATCATGAACACCTGCATCTTAAAACACGCCAAACGGCAGAAATGAAGATTCCAGAATTCACAAGTGTTTTTAAATAAATACATATATACTGTACTCAATAATACTTTTCATCTTTTATAACCGTGTGAAAGCGTTTTGCTTTAATCAGTTTAAAAAAATAATTGGTTCGTTGAAAAAGAGAATTGGGTCTATAACAATATTATGAAATTAAATGAAAAAGATATTCATGTATTATGGTTTTATACAAAAAAGGTGTTACAGCAGACGGATAAATTAAGACCAAAACATTTTGTAATATTTGATAGTTATATATTAATACAATTTATTAGATGAAATTGCATTTAATGACCAATCTCGGAATCCCGGGATTGAGAAATTCTGAATCCTGAAATCCCGGGATTGGATGCCCTACTACCCATAACTATAAACAGTTATCTGTATTGAGCTGTCGCTTGTCACACTTATTCACGAATTTTACGACGCTAGGAAATGTTTAACTGGTGGATATTTATCATACCCAAAAAACCCCACCACATAAAATCATCCGGTATTTCTATGTTATGAACATTCCCAATTACCTTTCAATGACAGTAAATTTTTATGACTATCTGTCATTGAAAAAACCTATAGAGTTTGTATTTGTTTATGCGGCTATTTCCCAATTAACGTTAGGCGTTATTAATATCAAATCAGTACTAAAATTAATTCAGATCGCCGTCAATATAGTTCCTAGACTAGTGATAATATGTTTTCATAATTATTCTTTTATAATATAATCGATAAAAAATATTTAGTAAAAACATCCGTGCACTTAAATGCATGACGATGTCGAAAGACAAAAACCAGGAGTAAAAAGCGCACAAAACTTGAACGATTCAAATTTGATATTGAAATTCTTTTAAGCATCGTAATCAACATTTTAAGCAGTACCGGTGGAGTCAGGCTACTCAGTTCGGTTTTAATACGTTTTCTTTTATTTATTTCAGATACTTACTACAGAATATAAGCACTTAAAAAGAAGATATTGAACGAGTCAATATGTTATTCATAGCATTATTGACACTTGCAGGAATAGCCGCCTTACTTTATGTACTGAAAATAAGCTATCCCATTAAATGGGCAATTGTAACAGATGAAATTACGTACAACTTAACAGGCATGGCGATTTATATAGCATTTATCACAGCCGATGCACTATGCTCCTTCCAAAATGTTCTGAACAATCCACAAAAAAGGAAAGACCATATTGCAATAGTAACTGGTGGTGGACGAGGCTTAGGAACGAATATTGTCGAAGGACTAATGGAGAACGGAATGACAGTTGTAATTGGAGTCAGGCGGCCCGAGACTTGCGAGGAATTATTGATAAGTCTCAATAAAAAATTCCCACACGGAAAAGTATTCGCTATGGAACTAGACGTGTCGTCTATGAAGTCCGTGAAGGATTTCTCCATAAAATTTTTATCGCAATATTCAAAGCTGCACGTACTGGTCAACAATGCTGGAATCCTTTTTGGCGGTTTCAAATTGACCGAAGACGGTTTTGAGAAAAAACTTGCGACAAATTATTTGGGACACTTTCTGCTGACTCACTTGATGATGGATAGTATGAAAAAGGCTGGTTACCAAGACGGGCTGTACTCGAGGGTTGTCAATGTGTCGTCGTGTGCTCATATCGGTGGGGATATTTACTGGGGAGACATTAATTTGAAATCAAATTATCACTACGTGAGATCGTATAGTCAATCGAAACTTGCTCAGGTAATTATGCAGTAGAAAGTGAAAAAAATGAGTAAAGATATCGGAATATAAAAAAGTATTTCAAACAATTCCATAAAAAATGAATATAATTGAAATCAATCATACGTCAAAAAAATGTTTCACTGGATAGAACTTATAAAAATAAGTTCTCTAAATTTTTATATGTGGAAATCATACGAAGTTTAAACTGTCGTATTTCGTATTGAACAATGTAACATTACAGCCATTTCAAATGGTTTTGTGTTCTTTGGATTTGGGGAAATATCGCTTTCAATGTTCCGCCGAAATATCACATTTTATTTTTCTTTTCAGCTAATGTTCAGTCGTCGTTTAGACAAAAGCTTGGAGCACTATAATGTACCTGTGCGTAGCTACGCTGTCAATCCTGGCGTGGTGGGCAGCGATATGTTCAAGTCAGTGCTGCGCATGCTCGGGTCATGGGCGCTGGCCCTCAACAAATTGGTGAAATCTCCGCAGCAAGGTGCTGTACCAGTCTTGTTTGCTTGTCTGAGTCCAACACTCGAAGGAAAAGGCGGGGGGAGGTACATCAGCAATTGCACCGAGGGATATTCGACTGCGTTGTCAAAGTCAAATATGGACCAAGACAGATTGTTCAAACAAACAATGACTATGCTGGATATGGAAATGTTTGGCGACCCTAGTTGGGTATTTTAATTGAAGGGGTCCTTTATCCCGTACATATTATCTAAATATATAATATATATATAGACACAGGCAGACTAGACTTGATCCGCCGATACAACTGATTCCATACCAAAGAAAATAGAAAAAACCAAATTCTTACCTTTTAAAATTGTACAAGGACAAAAATTACTAGAAAATATGTTCTCGTTTTAAATACCAACATTATCACCTGCTACTTGTCATGTACACCTGTCATGGCACAAGACTAGGGATTCCAACTCGAATATTCGAATATAAAACATTCGAACATATTCAGCCCTTTTTTAACTATTCGATATTCAAATATTTGGGCAACTATTCGGATAGTATTCGTAATATTTTTTATTACGAATACTAGTCGTAAACATTTCAAGAACAATAATGGTTACCCCCCAGGTTGTGGCTTTTTTTGCCTTTAGAAAACTTTTTTTAAAACCATATCCGCTCCCTATTTGGAGCATATGGCCATCACATGGTTCCTCCAAGATTTCCTATCCCCCGACAGTCTCCATGTTTCCTCCCAGGTCATTCCAACATCCCGTAGCTCCACCGAATACATCCTTTGGATGGTCATCAGCGGCCTTCCAGGCCGACGGAATCCATCTTGTTGGTAGAAGAGACAGGCAGGATTCAGGCTCTCCAGGGGCATCCGCAGCACGTGTCCAAGTCAGGTCCATCGTCGCTTTTTTATTTTGACTTTGAAAACAGATGCTTGCGGCGAATTCTAGGGGTACGGTGGTTTGATATTGTCAGGAACGCTGAGGTAAGAGAGCGGACGGACCAGCCTCTTATTGCGTCAGCCAACTTAGGCGCTTTTAATATGTTATTACAATACTTTAGTTTGATCGGTTTAACGAATGACTCGGGGTTAAAAAAACCATTTTAAAATGCCGCAATTTCAGTAATTGAAGAAATAACGTCGAAGTAATCCGACGCAGCTGCCAATTTTAAATATTGTAATAAAATGGTACGGTATTGGAATGTGTACTACATTGTCTCTATCTGGGAAAATGTAGGTATCCTACACTTTTAAAATAAAATTGTATAGAAGATATTGTATGTATATCAGTGATTTAAAATTTGAATACATGTGACTTTTATTATAAATGAGCTCGTTTTCTTAACAATTTAAAATTTTATTTTAGTATACATTATACATAACTCCATGTTATTAACTATTCAAATTGAATTTTTAATGTTATTTTCATACTTCAGAAACTATTCGAATTATTTCAGTTTTACTATTCGATATTCGAACCGTTGATAATGACGACTAGTTGGAATCCCTACCCAAGACAGACCTAATAGGGGTAATATAAAACTTCTATTTTTGACTTTTTTCGCTGGATACTTTGGTGTATTATGTCATTACCATTAATACTGCCTTTTGCGTGAAGGTTTTCATGATTAGTTATATTTATTATATTTTTAGTTTTTGTTTTTAATCATACTTTTGACTTTGTAACCGAGTGGTAGACGTTCTGATTCCTTGCACGGCTAAAGACTCGAATCCCTGAATGTAGTCAATATATTTAGATTAATAATCATGATAACTTCAATCGATTTAAGTGTGATCATACTAACAAGGGAATGGAATATTTTTTTGACTAGGCCACCGAATACGATCTGCGGACTGACGTGCCCATTCGTTTCATTACATTGTTGTTTTATGTGTCTATCTCTTAACACATTTGACGCATTGACTTGCTCTGTTTAATGTCCATGTAATCTTTACGAGCAGGAGTGGCCAAATATTTTCTTTCTATAATTATTATTCATAAAACGTTATATTTTTTTAAGCTTTCAATATTTAACATTATATAATCTAATGAAGTCATTACTCTTTATCCAGCTATTTTTGTGCATTATAACTTATAAATAACTTCAAATAAATAACAATATATGCTTTAAGACATCGACTGAGGGTGCTTGATGGAATTTCAATATCAAATTTGGATTATTGAGATTTTGTACACTTCCATGTATTTTGTCACTAACGACCCGGGTTTCGCCTTTCGGCATCTTCAGGCATTCGAGCACACGGATGGACTCGAACTGAGAGACAGTAAACAGTGTCTAACGTTTATATAGAAGATACAAATGCGACAAATATTATTTACGAGGTAAGATATTATACGTCTGAGAGCCACACTGATACCTGAGTTAAAATTTCGGGAATCTCCCTAATCCTTATTTTGTAAACACCATATTAACAGAGTGGCGAATTGCCGCTTTTCAACTTCTTTTAGAAATACCAGTGATTTTACAATTATAATAGTATTGTGGGTTTTGACGGGATGTAATTCGACGAATGGGTAAATATATACAATCATTCCACATTTAGTGACATCTGTTAGGTGTTTCAACGTATCGGATATAATAGCGGAGAATTAGGAAGGTTCAGCTGCTCATTCAAGATTGGCAAGGAGTTTAACTGGGCTCTATTAATTTCCAAAATTTCTTGATAAAATAATTTATGATCCCCCATGTTTTCATAAGACGTTTTCAGAAGCTGCGATCCATTTTAACTCAGACCATCCTTTCTCATATAAATTGGCTGCTTTCCATTCTCAGGTTCACAGATTAGTCACTATACCTCTAAATAAATTTAATTTTGAAAACGAACTAAACATTATTAAACAAATTGCCATTAATAATGGCTATGAGGCGTCTCTTATAGATAGTCTTGTATCAAAAAAACAACGTAAATTAGCAGAAAAAAAGCTATATTTCGGGAACTTGTCTAAAGACATAGACCACCTTAGAATCTGGCATAGAATTAGTTATTTAGGTTGCACAAGCTTTAAAATTAAAAAACAACTCGCTGATAGTGTTAGACCGGCGTTCTATTGCAAAAACTCTCTAGGCAAATTACTTATTAACAATAAAGATAGAGTAAACTTTAAGAACAAATCTGGTATTTATAAATTACAATGCAATGATTGCCAACATTTCTATGTGGGTAAAACCACACGTACATTAGATATAAGGGTATCAGGATATTTAGCTGCCTTTAGATTAAAAAAGGAAACTTCGACATTCGCAAATCACTTGCTAATGGAGAACCATACGTTTAATGCGGATGATGGGGTTAAACTGTTGCATAAAAACATGGAGGATCATAAATTATTTTATCAAGAAATTTTGGAAATTAATAGAGCCCAGTTAAACTCCTTGCCAATCTTGGATGAGCAGCTGAACCTTCCTAATTCTCCGCTATTATATCCGATACGTTGAAACACCTAACAGATGTCACAAATGTGGAATGATTGTATATATTTACCCATTCGTCGAATTACATCCCGTCAAAACCCACAATACTATTATAATTGTAAAATCACTGGTATTTCTAAAAGAAGTTGAAAAGCGGCAATTCGCCACTCTGTTAATATGGTGTTTACAAAATAAGGATTAGGGAGATTCCCGAAATTTTAACTCAGGTATCAGTGTGGCTCTCAGACGTATAATATCTTACCTCGTAAATAATATTTGTCGCATTTGTATCTTCTATATAAACGTTAGACACTGTTTACTGTCTCTCAGTTCGAGTCCATCCGTGTGCTCGAATGCCTGAAGATGCCGAAAGGCGAAACCCGGGTCGTTAGTGACAAAATACATGGAAGTGTAAAAAATCTCAATAATCCAAACAATATATGAGTAAATATTATATTTTTTAGAACCATTCTACTCAAATAATTTGACTGAAGTGTAAGAATGCAGTGAATCGCATTTTAATATTTTTATAGACAATGTATATATAATGAAAAATTAAAATTGAAAACTTAGTTATTCCACTTGGTTTATCACTAACGTGACGCGTTTCGCCTCTTTAAGAAGCATCTTCAGACTAACCATAAAAAAGCAAGGTTATTTATTTCTAAGGTAAACAATGATTCTAATTCTTACATTAAATAAAGGGTGAGGGTGGGTTTTATTCCATTATTATTAATATTATAATGCACATTAGAAATAATAGACATTATGAGTATACATGTTTGAAATATTATTATTGGAATCTGGGTTTAAAAAGATGATTAAAATAGCATTTATTTCAAATATAAACAGGGCTCGAATTCTACCGGAATCTCTTCGGTACGTGAAGTTCGCCGAGAGGAACGAGCCGTTACGTAAAAGTAAAAATGTTTGTTAACGTAAATTGTCAAAAAATACTTTCTACTTTACTTAATAATATTATGGGCAATATTGATAAAAAAACAATGATAACAGTCGATACTAAAGAATTTTTGAGCGTTCCGGTTCGTAAAGTTTTCTTTCTCAAGCTCTGATTATAAATAGAAATTTCGATTGTTGTAATCTGCTAAAGTAAATAAAGCTTAAGTGAATCGTTAATCGTGAAAATGATGTAATTGACTTATAACTAAAGCTACTGCTTTATCGCATTGTGTATTTACGCTAAAAACCCGAAGGGAGCGGGCTTGATTGATGAGATAAAATAAATTTCTAGGAGCATATAATCCTTCAAGGTTTGCCTATTCTCGCTCAATAATAGTAATTTCAGCTCAGAAAATAGTCGCTCGACACTCGTTCGAGTATTGGGCAAACTTGATGGCAGTGCTTCGTACGTATGTCAAAATGTTTTAGTGATAAAATAATGATAACTAGTATTTTTTCAAACTAAATTCATTGGAATTTAGGACAAAAATTTGATATCGATAAACAATTTGGAGCAGTGGTAAATTTTCCATGCTCCGTGTAAACCGCACTGCTCCGAGCTCCTGACAAAAACGATACCTTAAAATAATAAAAAATATATAAAGAGTTATGTATTAAATATTTATATGACCTTTTAATTTCGTGGTTGACGCAAGAGCTTCAAGTATTTCTTTAATTATGTAACTTATTATCAACTATTATTTTTTGAATTTGATATCTAAAAATAATCAAAGTGACAACTTCATTTTTTAAATATTATTTAGGCGGGAGTAATGTGCTCTTCCGAAATTGTCCTTTAACCCGAGATATGATACCAACTTTGATTACTAAAATGTGGAAATTTACAATTTTTATCTAAACCATTTTTAACAGTCCAAACATGCGTAAGACATGGTAACTAATATAGCATGCTAGATATTTTAATCCCGGTCTGTTTTTTTTATTCCGGGATCCCACAAATTCAATCACGGGATTATAAAATATCAAGATTTCTTTCTACGTGAAAGCAAAAAGTTATGTATGCCTTAACATAACTTCAAAATGTATTGGTTGGTTGATTGGATTGGTATTTACTTTTTAGAACTCAATTGTAAAAGGATAAAATATAAAGTATTCAGTTCTACAATTTTGTGTTATCTAGTTGAATTTTATTTCGGCTTAATGCCATCGTCAGAATTTATTTTAGCTTAGCTATAAATACTGTTTTAAAAGAAATGGGCAATATTATCTCAAGTCACTTCCACATCACAACAATGTAGATTAAATGATTAACGGGAAAAATGAACATAAAAAACCGTAACATTTATTCTCAAATAGTCCGTTTTCCGTGATCAGCATCGTTGACTTCGGCTGCAGTGCCACGGGCTCGAGTTCCAGTACGGATAGTTTCAAAAATATTGATTACTGGTCAAATCCATGAATGTATGTGATATCTAAAATTCCTTCCCACCCATCTGCCATCTAATACCCTAAAAATAGACGACGAAGCTTTTTTTACTATCATAATTGTCAGATATAAGCTAAATTAATTATCATAAAATACTTTCAATTTAAACCGAACATTTGTAAAAGAGTATTAGCTGTATATACACCTCTTGGCCTATCCATATTATTTAAAACTACGCAAAAATTCAACCGGAACGCACAGCTTGGCCCTCCGGTTCGTTCAGTCCAAAAAGCCCAAAAATGTAGCGCGCCGCCTTGTAAACCATCCTAATAATTTCGTAAATACTTTAATACAATACGTAAATGCAATAAGTAAAAAATTTGGAGAATGTAAATGAAAGAATACTCGCTATTTCAATAAAATATCGATTGTTCGGGTTCGTGAAATTTTCCATTTCGAGGTTTGTTTAATAATGAGTGATCAAGTACTAATAAAATTTAAAAAATTGACTTATTATTTTATTATATTAAAATTGTGCGCTAATGTATGAAGTTGATTCAAGAATATTGATATTTTTGTCCTGAAAGAAACAACAAAACGCTTAAACAGTTAAAAAATATCTTTTGAATACACAAAATGTGTTCGGCAACAAAACAGTAACTCCCCTTTTTTAAAACATATGAGAAAATGTACTTTAAAAAAAAACTTCTTCATTTCAAAAATGAACATTCTTTATTTTAAAGTTATCTGTTTAATATTAAGCACATTTCAAACATTTCAAAAATTTCGAAGTCCAATTACTCAAAGCTAGTATTTTTCAGTTAGTGTTTTCTTTCAGAAAAGCGACGATATTTTCATGAATTTAAACTTATTTCTTATCAAAAAAAAAACCTATCTAAATATGTATATTTGTATCCAAGTCCGCTCCTAATGTGAATCATATTGGTTCATATTGAATCATCTGAACAGAAGTTGCTGAAGGAGACCAGGGTACCAGTCTGTCCCTCAACCTACAGTCGAAGGTGGTACGAAAATAAAGGAGGGGTCAGTAGACCAATCGCTCTCCCAATGCTCGGACTTCAGCGTCGGATAAGGACGGCTGACGTGGATGAAGAGCAATGTCGTCAGAGATTTATGACAATCATTCATCAATACCTTTCAGAAGAAGTTCATAAATCGATTGAAACATCAATTCATGACAATTTTCATTCGGAAATTCAGGTCCTTGACTAAGTGATCGAAAGCTCAACAACATTGGCCGTTTGACTACGGGGCTGACAATTATATTAAAATTATTTGCTCTACTACCTGGTTTATCTGTGATATAGACTTGTACTCAGTTACGACTTCATTATTTTCTGTAATACCACGCGTTCTGTCCTATTCTCAAATTTATTAGTGTCCTTACACTAATAGAAGCCGATCAGTAATGCTCAACACCTTTACGCTGAATGTAATGATTTTTGTAGTTGCTCTACATATTAGAAAATTTAGAATATGTTTATTTCACGAACAAAAGTATTTTACTCATTTAGCTGTTGTGATGAAAATTGATGTCAACACTGACCTTCTTCCTGTATTTTGATATTGGCTATGTTTAATACAATTCTAATAAGTATATATATAGAAAATAACAAAACCAATAATTTCGGCGTGAAAGTGCTGAGCATTCCTTGACCGATCTCTAATATATTTGAAAAAAATCGAGTGCGTCCGGATTTGCCAAGCTCGGTAACCTTGCGAATTTTCATTGAACCATGGACTACGGTTTGGTAGTGTTTGTATTATAGACAGATTGTTCTAAATATTTTATGTTAAGTTTTTTAAACAATAATAATCCATATTGTTACACCAATAGTAATAAAATTTAAAAGAGTCTTGGCATGAATAAAAAAATACACAATAAGAGTAAAAAAAAAGAAGATGTAATTTTAGAACCGCTTTTATTAAATTACATTATATGGCTTGGGTTTTTAAAAAATAAAAATATACATTAATTTTGAACATTAGGTTACAATAAAATTGCTTCTTCTCCACGTCCGCTCCCAATGTAGAGCATGTGGACTCCTAATCGAAGTATCTCACCAGAAGTTTTTCTAAGAGAACTGCTTGTTACTCGGTTGCTCAACCTCTTTTTCGAAGAGAGTAAGGATAGAAGAATAGGGTTTGGACAGTGGTTAGCAAATCGCTCTCGCTACCATCCAATTATAGGACCGAATGGGTGGAAGGGAATTTTAGACATCCATCCCTACGAACAGAATCTATAAATCGTTTGAAAAATCAATTTATGAAACTGTCCGTACCGGAATTTGAACCCGAGATACCCGTAGCTGAAACCAACGACGTTAGCCACTGAACCACAGACCTGATCATTTCTTTAGTATTCTTATAACGTTTCCCACTCAAATTCTTTCCGGAATCATTCGATTAGAATTACTTCATAAAACTAAATACAAAACCATTTATTGAATGTTACGTGTATGTAATATATTTACTAATTTATAATATTAAATTTCTATTACATGATGGTACCTGTTCAAAATTAAGACGGTGATTATTCGTTAATAAATGTTAACTTTTGCGATCAAAAAGGAGTGCTCCTTACGAATTTCACTATTAATCCAATTTTAAACTGTTATTTGTGTTTAAAATTTTCAAGAAACCTATTTTTTGCAGTTCGCAAGTCATTTATGGTATGAAAAAAAATTTGGTACCAAAATGTAATAATAATAAGACAATGTATTGGAATTATTTCAAATAACTTAAAACTAGCCTTCAATGTCAAGCTGGTATTTATTTGACATGGTCAATAAGAAAAAATCTAATCTCTATGAGACATACATACTTCTGATATAATACGTATATTTGGTTTACTAAACATTAAACATTTAAGGTCGTTTTTTGGACACGTAGAGTGACTTGATGTAAACCATTTGAAAAAACGAAGTTTGTTTAGGTCGTTATTAGCAAGTAATGCAAGAAGGTTGTTGAATGACGACCGGTTGTTGAATAGCCGGTTGTTGAATAACCGGTTGTTGATATATAACCGGTCTTTGAACGGCTGGTTGTTGATAGAATATCGGTTTCTGGATGGCCGGTTCTTGACATATAACCGGTCCTTGAACCGCTGGTTGTTGATAGATTATCGGTTGCTGGATGGCCGGTTGTTGACATATAACCGGTCTTTGAACCGCTGGTTGTTGATAGATTATCGGTTGCTGGATGGCCGGTTGTTGATATATAACCTCTCTTTGAATCGCTGGTTGTTGATATACGATCGGTCTTTGAACGGCTGGTTGTTGATATATTATCGATGGCTGGACGGCTGGGGGATATGTCTGTGGTGGAATGGGTGGATACTCTGGTTGCCGGGGCTGTACGGGATAAGGCTGAGGAATATATACAGGGTACGGAACACGGATCGGCTCGGCTGGAGGAGGGGGAGGGTTAACCGGGCGATCATCGAAACTAGGCCTTACATATTCCTCGTAACATTGCTCTCCGCAGACATGACGTTTCCTTTCAGTACACGACCATTTACCGTTTACCATTGAGCATTGATTGGGCTCTGTAATGACACAGCATTGCTTTTTATCTTCGTTAGTCGACGTTTCCTCGCTCATAATTTCGGAATTCGACGTGGATCCCAATTGTATATTATTCACATTGGTATTATTAATGTTAGTTATAACATTGTTGACGTTTGTACTATTGGCAATGTTTGTTATATTGATGGTGTTCGTAAAGTTTGCTAGGTTTGTATATTCGGCACCACCAGAGCCGGGTACTGTGATTATAGTTGGTGGCATTTGTTGTATAACGGGTGGCTGTGATGGTGGCGCCTGTATAATCTGTGGTGGTGGTGGCGGCTGTATATACTGTGGTGGCGCCTGTATAATCTGTGGTGGTGGCGGCTGTATATACTGTGGTGGCGCCTGTATAATCTGTGGTGGTGCCTGTATAATTTGTGGCGGTGGTGCTTGCTGTATAATCTGTGGTGGTGCCTGTATAATTTGTGGCGGTGGTGCTTGTTGTATAATCTGTGGAACCATCTGCGTGCATACTTCTTGCTGGCATGGCGACACGGCGGCCGTGCATCCTCCTTGAGCATAAATTTGCCCTTGTGCGCAAGCAGTCTGGATTGGTTGGATGGTTGGGACGCTGGTGATCACTGGTGGGTTAACGTTCACGCCAATGTTTCTCGAGCAGGCTGCTCCGATGCACGGCATCTGTGCCCTAATGACGCACTGGCTGTAATCGCGAAAATTTCCAGCTGAGCTACAAATAGCTTGGCCGTCCACATGGTAGAGGCCATTCGCCATCAAGAATATCGCTATGTGGATTATCTTCATCTAAAAATGAACAAATATTTGCATGAATCTCTCAATACCGTTTCCTGCTAGATGACGATAGCACACTGACAGAAGGCGTTAAGTCATAAAAACAAGTTCTGAGGTAATCTCATTTAAGGCATTTTTATCAAAGGACTCTTTCCCTATGTACAATTGTTTGTTTTTTTTAAAGATTTCTTGTACATTACAAAAAATAATCTTTTTTCCAGGATTTTGTATGGATGGGTTATGGTAATATCATGATTTTTGCCTAAATAAAAAAAACAACAATGTAACTTATAATCCATTCATAAAGTCCAAGTCCATTTCATAAATAGTATTTTTTGAAAATTATGTCACAAGAATTTGTGAAATCAATATGAGGTTACACACTTAATTTTCAGTATGTTCAAGTCTTAAATGATTTGAATCAATTCTGTTTTAAAATAAATTTGGTTCGACGATGATTTTGAAGAATGAAGTGAAACACATGCCACACATACTAACACACGACAGGAATACAGATTCATTTTTTTTACATGTCCGCTCCCAAAGTGGAGCATATGGTCTCCTAATGGAGGTATCTTGACAGAATTTTTTATACGAGAACTGCTTGTTACTCAGTTGCTCAACCTCTCTTTTTTTCGAAGAGAGTAGTGATAGAAGGATAGAGCTAAGACAGGACTAGTGGTTAGCTGATCGCTCTCACTACGCCCCGTGAGGATGGGATGGGCGGAAGGGAGGACTCAGACTACGAACAGAAATCCATAAATCGATTGAAAAGTCAATTTATGAAAACCGCCCGCACCGAGAATTGAACCCGAAACATCCGTAACCGTAGCCAGCGACGCTACCAACTGAGCCACGGACGCCGACGAGACATAAAGATTCATTAATTCAACCAAATTATTGACTATTCATATTGCTAATATTCTATTCAATACGATATATAGTTACTAACCTTAACAGTTTTATTCCAATATATATATATATTAATTAATTATTCACCACCATGATGCTCAAATCAAACGAGTAGTTGAGAAGACAGATGGGAACTGACAACGACTAGTAAAATACGGATGTTAAATATTTATTTGATAAGATTATATATAATTGATATACTTTTTTAAACCGTCTCATTTTGTAAAAACGATTTTTCCATATTTCACGGAAAGGTTTTCGTCATATGTCACGAGGTCAACAACTAAATTGGTGGTTTATCATACATTCAATTATTTTATTTAATACTGAAATAGTGTAACCGTTAAATGAGAACAAATTGAAGATAATAAAGTATTACACATTAACAAAATGGAGCCTTGACCATTTTATCATAAAGGCTATCGAGATATCAGGATGTTCGCAACTTCCGACCCAGCTGTCTATTGACAATAATTAATATATTGTATGCAATAACTACGAGATATCATCATTTGTTGGCCGCGCAGCCCTGGCATATGCAGCACAGGTAATAGCGCTTGTAACTCACGCTGCTCAGAAATAAATTGAAAACATATTAAATACACTCAACTCTTGTTTTACACGGTGGAAACGTTCGATAAAAAACATTGTGAAAAAGTAATTAATACATTGAAAAATTGAAGATTGTTTCCCCAAATTTAAAAAAACGATCCTCTATTGTTACAGTTGTTGTGTCCCTACACTGTATGCAATTCGATGCTGTTTATCGAACACCGGGACGCAATAACGCGCGCAATTGAAAATATGTTACATAATTATTGTATCCGGTAATCGTATTAGAACAAACAATTCGTGTAAGAATACAGTAAAACAGATACCGATGACTTTTATTGTATAAATCGTTCAAATAGTAATAAGTCAACAATAATGTAATATACGAAAAATCGATACGTTTGCATCATTATCATATTAATTTCTCTAGACTCACTATATCATACACTATTATTATATCTCAATCGTTTAAGTTGCCGCATTGAAATTCTTCACAACAATTTTATTATCTAATCAGTAGTAATTAATTTTTCTATTACGTCGTTCCCATAATTACAAATCTCGCTTATACCAAAGTAAATTTTATTTCCCAACATTCAATTGAAAGATAACATCGAACATCAGCAGATTTGATTTTATGTTTCAATAAAATCACATTAAATAATGGTAATCTAAAAAATCAAATACGACAATAGCGGATATGGTATCTTCCATGCCTCGAGAAACTGATGGGAACAATAAGGTCCACCCACCCCTCTAACTAAATATTTTTATACACGATTCATGAAAACCACTCTTGTCTTCGCATACCATTTATAAATCCGCCCCATCTACTCCTCTCTTTTCACACAGCTGTATTTAGACAAAGACCGGTGCTTGAATTCGACCGGACCGAAATACTTAAAGATACCGTTCCGTTTCGATAGTTGCATTACGGTTCTTCAATTTATTAATAATGTAATAAATTCAATAATCTTCAACTTTGATAACAACGCATACGACAGTAATATTTGAAACTTTGTGTCACAATGGATGAATGTTTTGTGTTGTGTCACAAGCGTGTGCTTGTCTCCATTGGTGTAACTAACAAAATTTAGCCTGCATGTAAAGCTATCAAGCCACCCCCCTATATTTTTTTTGACAAAACTTGCAGATTTTCAATATCCTCTTTCACTTTTAACGCTTTTAAATTTGCAACTTCTTCAATCACATAGAGATTTTCTGAGCTTTTCCGTGTCCAATTTATATTAATTGTTCAAGTTCAAGTCTAGATTGACCGATTGATTTTCTTCTATAGTGATTATTGATTTTAATTACGCTTATTTTAAAGTTTACGTGACAATTTATTTATAAAGTGTTAAGTGTAATTTTCGCTATTGCACAGATAATACATCGGGAGTATACTGACAGAAGGTATTAAGTCATAAAAACAAGTTCTGAAATAATCGCATTTAAAGCATTATTTATTTTTCAAAGTCTCTCCCAAGTTTGTTTTTAAAAAGTTTTTTGTACATTACAAAGAATTATCTATTTAGCAAAAAAACATAAGATTTGGTATCAATCAGATATAGTTATATCATGATTTTTGCCGTAATAGCAATATGATAATAGCAATACGACATCGACTGAGAGTGCTTGATGGAACTTAAATATCAAATTTGAATTATTAATATCCCGGGTTTCGTCCACTCGTGTGCTCAAATACCTGAAGATGCCGAAAGGTGAAACCCGGCTCGTTAGTGGCAAAATACATGGAAATGTACAAAATCTCAATAATTCAAATTAAATAGCAATATAACTAAATACTGTTTTTTTTCAAAGCCTAAATGAAAATAATATTCTAATAATCAACTATTTTAAATGTTGTAAGTATGTACGCACTCTATATGAATAAAATGAAACTTTATTCACATTTAAACTTTCAGATAAATAGCTGTATTATTTCAAAACGTATTGAAAAGACAATTCTTTCAAAGAGGGCTCTTCTTCACAATTTGACAACAAATTACTTAAGGTAGTTCTGCATTCAGCTGATGATTTAGTGTGTGGTTTTTTTATTTAATAATACTAGAATTTTTTTATATCTAATAGCTCTGTGGTATACTTAAAAAGTCTATCTTGGGTTTCATGTGATTTTGAGTAGGGTGTGGAATATCCTTCTATACAGTTACTGATGTATCTTCCACCACCTTTCTTCTCTAATTCAGGACTTAAGCAAGCATACAATACAGTCAGCGCTCCATCTGCTGGCTTCTTACAACGCTTCGTCACTTCGCTGCTTTTGCAACGGACTGTCATCATCTCGGTAGAAACGATTCCTGGATGAACTGCATAGCTTCTGATAGGTGTGTGGTTTTCCTCGAAAATTCGATCTAGGCTTCTACTGAACATTAACTGTGCAAAGGATAATGAAGAAAGACATGATTAACAGTAAGAATTGTACAAAGTAGATTTAAAAAATGAACCTATCCAATATACAGACTCTTAATGGAACTTATCTTAACAAACATTTTTCTACGAAGAGTAATTTTTACTCGGTTATTCAATGCCTTATTCACACTCTAACCACCACCACCAGCTACGGCTTCACACTCTTCTTACAGAATGTATTCCGCAGCATTCAAATTTTCCAAGAATGTTCAAGGATACATTCCTCAACACTTGTTTTCATGCACTTTAGTGTGTGGGAAGTTCAGTTATTAATTATAATGCTAAAAAAGGGGGTTCATGTTTTTAGGAATTGCGTTCCAATCGTTTTCCATAGGACGCCGTGTACTCTTTGAATGCCTTGTAATTTGTCAGAGATGCAACCAAGTCGGTATGACGACGGGGCTGACAGATCCAATTTTTTCCCATTCATTGTGCATGTATGGACATTCCCAAATGACGTACGTTCAGTGCGTTCTGCCGTATTAACTATATTCGTCGTCAGTAGCGAAGCAGTCAACCACAGATCTAATACTGGATTACTCAGTTGCTCAACTTCGCTTTTTCGAAGAGAATATGGATAGATGGAAGTTCAGGACAGAAATAGTGGTTAGCTTATCACTCTCGCGACGCCCTGTTAGAATTGATACAGATTCGTGTATGGAATGTCCAAAAAGTGTTCCATCTAATAAAGTTTTTATGTAGCCTAGCTTTAGATGAACTAACCTTTTTGAGGTTATATTTTAGGTATTTTTGAAAATCAACCTTTTATTCCATGTTATTCTAATTTCTTTATGAATATATTCCAGTATTTCGTTACCTTTTTTTTAATACGAATAATTAATATTTGCAGTTTTTTTACAACGATGTTCGCTCTAATGTGGAGCATATAGACTCCAAAAGGAGTTCATCCCAATGTAAGTTTTCTACGAGAACTGCTCGTTACTCAGTTCCTCAACCTTTCCTTATCTAAACGAGGTAGTGGTTGGCTAATCGCTCTTGCTTCGATCTGTTTTTAGGATCGGATGGGTGAGAGGGAATTTTTAGACATCACAAGCATCCATACCTTCGAAAAGAAATCCATAATGATCATACAGAGTGGTTGAGATAGAACGAAAACATCAAAGACATTCATGACTTAGATACGAATTCATTATTCTGTTTAAAAAACCAGTTTCTCAAAAATTCCGATGGTGAGAATCTCTGACCGGAACCCAGTATGTCGAAAGTATTACCACTAAAAAATGGATCGAATAGTGGTTTTTAATGATGCTCCTTTATTGAGTCACATAATTTTGTGGGATGGTTTCGTATTACCTGTATAAAGATGCGTTCATATATAGATACATCAGACGTGGCAGACACGACACGACACGACAATTAAAAGTTTATACATTTAATGTCTTACTGCAAAGATAATCCACGTCCAATTTTTGTCTAAATTGAATTACCATACACAAAACGTTCGCCTGCATCATATATTAATGCTGTAAAAATATTGTACGTCCAAATAAGCTATGCATGTGAGGAGAAATTGAACCATTCAAGTTCATAAAATGTACATTTCGCCTATATTTGTCATGCATCTCAAATCTTAAAACAAGCCAAACTGGACACAAAATATCTTTGTACTAAACCATCGAAACGTTTTCTTTGGCCGGATTAGCCATATTTATTCGATTATAAAACGCCGTCAACTATAAGAAGCACCCTCATTATTAAATATCAATAATTAAAACAATATGAAAACTTCCTTCAACAAACCAAGTCAAACAATGACAACAAAAAGTATTTCAAACATAACATCATCATATACTAAATTTTCTTTTTTTTAGTGACTTCAGCGTCCAATATTTTGACATTTTTGTCGTTTCTGTCTTTCCACAAAACCTCATATTCTGCGTTTCTGACATTAATTGTAAAGTGCTACCGAATATAAGACGCACCCTAAATTTTGAGACAACAAAATAAGAAAAAAAATGCATCTCATAATCCATCAAATACGGAATATCCCGAAACCCCTGCGCCTTCAGACACATATTCACACGGATAGTGTTCCGGCTGTGAAGTCAAACTTACATGCGACTGATGTTTCGGTATGTGGTACCAAGCATCAACAAAAATTGTGTATGTTGCATTTTTGCCAACATTGAAACAATATTTTTTTGGAGATAAGTGTTTTGCTTTCATTAAATAATAATACGTTAGTCCGAAAATTCCAAAAAATTAAATTTGAGTTAAATATGAAGTTCTATGTAAAATATGGCGTGCTATCTGATTAAGTATTCAGATAACTCAAAAATGCTAAGGCAGATAAACTTCTAAAGAATTAAACAACATGTTGATATTTCTGGGTAAGTAAAAGAATATTTCTAAACATCTTTCTACTAGACTGTACTCGGAAATTACCTAATCGTTAAACACCTGTTTATAAAATGTACAAAACTCATATACAAATCAATAATATTTATTTATGGTGACATTAGTGACCATTTGACTATTGTTTTTCCGATTATCGCAATATGGGTTATTTGGAGGTATCTGAGTAATGAATTAGACATTAGACGATTGATATGTATTATCAGACAGCGTCACTCCATGCATATATTAATTGATACTAATTCTGTTCGACTGATAGTGTGCCTAGGTGTGGCACGTGTTTTATCTCTTTGACAAGCATTTTAACTATAATGTAGCTATTGATTGTTAAATAGAGCAATCAAATAAAGAAATTAACAAAAACAATTCTAAAGTAATTTTCATGAATCATATTATATTATCCCGAAAGCAAAACGAGAATCATAAAAAAATATTTTCTCATTGAGAATAGAGTACACGCCGTATAACTTTGTACTCCGGCTCTAGGATTTAGGATTACGGGATCAATACATACTAAAACACTGACACGCTCTGTATATTATACAAAGAGTGTATCAAAGTAAAAAGTTATTCGGCGTATACTCTACTGGCGGGTTACATTATTTATAGTTCTGTCGATTCGTGATGTCGGTGTGAATACATTGTCTGTGCCACTTGAATGTTTCGTATATATATAAACTGACCTTAATATATCGTGGAATAAACCGGTTATCAAACATTAACAAATTCGATAACATACACATTTGAGTTACTCTGACACATTATCTGAATTTAGATAACAGGAGAAAGTTAACACAAAAAATGTAAGAAAGTTTTTTAAATTAATGCATAATAAACGGTCTTTATTATACAATATGAGGGTTATGTAATGTTACACAATTTCTCAGTAGGTTAACCGAAAACGATATTGGATTTACGCATGTTGATTGATCGATTCTCTAGCCCAGCGGTCGTTAACCTTTCGAACCTCACGGACCACTAAATTCTTAATTTGTCAATATTTTTTTTAATATATATCAAATAACGATCACAAAAATTACATTTTTTATTATTAAAAGGTAATACTTTGTTAATTTTTGTATTGTGATGTTTGTCGCTGCATGTTTGAAATAAGTTTATGGATTGGCTCCAGTGAAGTTGCTGATGAGTGGACCGTGAAGGCATGAATGTCTAAAGGGTCTGAGGTCTGACATATTGGTAACAAGCCACGCCACTCGACGCGTTACTCCATATTAAAATATCAACTAAGATCTCACACAACACGCACAACAAGCAAATATATTTCTACGCCTTAATACTCTCTCTGAGGGGTAGAGACAGCGATTAACTAACCACGAGCCTAGTCATATTCTTCTATCCCTACACTCTTTGACAAGGGGGAGATTGAACCACTGATTAACAAGCTGTTCTTATACAAAACTTCTGTTGAGATAAACTCTTAGATGAGTCCATATGGAAGACAGTGGGAGCGGACTTGGTAATAATGGTAATATTAAAAACAATTTAAAAATTAAATCAACAAATAACGACTACGGTCATTCGGACGCTCAATACCAGATAAATAAATTCTCATGAAATATTGAAATACTACCAAAACCGGTATTGAAAAGATATCTGTATTGTTATCATAATAAGCAAAAATACATTAAATGTTTTGTTCCTTTGAACTAAAATAGAACCTAAATAACGCAAGTTCATCTAAAGCTAGGCTCCAGAAGAAGCCCTCTCAGATTGAACGCCTTTTGAATGAACAGTGATTAAATAATAAATTAATATAAAATTAAATTAAAAATTGATAACTTTGGTTATTCCACTTGGTTAAAAAAAAAATTATACATTTGGGTACAATTTATTATTTTATCACAGTTTGAATTTTTAAGACCAGTATTGAAAAAACAGTCGAAATACTAGTCTAAGCAATATCGTTATTGCAATCCCTATATTTTAAACCATGTCCGCTCCCAATGTGGGGCATATGGACTCATAATGTAGGTATTTCAAAATAAGTTTTTCATGCTGGGATTCGAGCCCCTGAGCCACGTTACAGAAGCCAACAACGTTTATCACTGCACCGCGAACCCGGCTTACCCTTTACTGAACATTCAGAATTAAAAATATTTTACCTGAGCAAGCTTAGATTGCGAGTACCCGGCCGATTTATTGTAAAATTTCTTGAAATTGATGTCGTCGAAGAAAATTGGAGAACCAATGTGCGCACACGAAGACACATGGACAATCCTTGAATACAACTCGCAGTCTTTTGCCCCCACTTTCATGGCATCCATCACCAGATGCGTTAGCAGAGCATGGCCCATGTAATTGGTAGCAAGCTGACTTTCAAATCCATCTTCTGTTAGCTTGTGGCGTCCATGGAAAATCCCTGCGTTGTTGACTAAGATATGCAACTTTTTGTAATTGGACAGGAAATCTTCCGAAAATTTTCTTACGGAGGCCAAAGAAGATGTGTCTAAATGCAAAGCGGAAACGTTTCCTTCAGGGAATTCTAATTTTATCTCTTCTAGTAGTTTTTGACACTCATCTGGGCGTCTGACTCCGATGACTACAGACATTCCACTTTTCATGAGACCTTTTACAATGTGTAGCCCCATTCCTCTGCCTCCTCCGGTTACAATTGCGACATGTCCTGATCTTTTTTGAGGATTGTTGAGGACATTGTTCTTTTTGTACGCTATATCCTCTGCGAGGGAGAAAATACCCGTTAACACTGCAACGAATTCATATCTGATGAAATATATAATGGGTTTCCAGCGGGCAGGTACGAGGAGTGGCCACCGTTTTGGAATTAGATTTGTGAGTCTGGATGCAACAGTCGCTGCGGCCAGAACGGCATCAAATGAAATTGTGATGAGACGTCTATATTTGCAGATTTGACCTTGATCTCCCAAGCACGACATCTGTAATAAGAAAGATAAGTATTTATAAATTCACAAAATTAAACTCGCTTTTTCAAAAATGAAAACATTCTCAATCTAATACATGTTTATTAAGTGTGTTTATACTAATAGCCGATATCTTAATAAAGGAAGGAGGGCATGAGTTTTCATCACAAGGGCTTAACTCTATCGGCTCCGGCCAACATCACGTAAAACCAACCCCTGTGCCGGGCCCATTTTTGAAGAAATATCACTTTTCTTAAGCGTTTTCTAAAAGTGTTCTAACTATGGAAATAGTCGATGAAATCAAATGAAACTTTTTGGAATCGTTTAAAACATTTTAATATTAATTTTTGTATGGTGAAATTGCCAACATTTTTCTTTGTGAAGAATCACACGACATTGTTTACACATGTCCGAGTCTCACTCCTTTTCTTGTGCTTTGCACACATCTTGCATGTTCAACAGGGCTTATTTTTTTCTGTTAACGGTATCGGTATCAATATGTGCGTAGACATATCCCCCGACAACCTGTCCTGTAGATCTTGCAAAAGTCTAGCTCGGAGTGGACTCGGTGTCACCGCAAATCGTCTCCAGAAGGGGGAGTATTAAAGAACTAAAATTCGATTGTTATTTTAATTTTCGATGAAATCAAAACCTATTTTGGCAATAACACAAATTAGATGACTGTTTTGGAAAGTTTTAAGTCTTGACTATAATTAAAACCAGGATTACGTTGCAATACGTATCATTTAATGACCTAAACGTGACTATTTTTGATAGGTTGGTCTATCACGTGAAAACACGGTTCCGGGACTCAATGTGTTAATGAGTAGGATTACCATATGTTCCGTATTGTCCCGGTTTCAGACATTAGTCCCGGCTTCCCGGCCAGTTTGGTATTTTGTCCTGGTTTTTGTTTCGCGTCACGATGAGAGGAACGTCCGCACTTTTAGAGCGTCTTTTCTCCATAACGAAACATAATTATTTGATGGGATGGCCGGAGCCGCATACTGGAGTCTGGAGATACTGTATGAGAGTTACTGTACTTCAAACTAAACTTTGACATAACATGCAACGACTTCTATGAAAAAAATTTTAAAAAATATTGATTAAAATTCACTGGTATGTACAATAAATAAAATAATTCAAACTTCTCCTGTAACTTAGAGATTTATGGGTACTTTTAATAAACAATTTTTGGTAGTTTTTTTTCCATAGCTCCGGCTACTGTCCCGGCTTAGAGCTTCATAATTATCCTAAGCCTATTTTTTTACCATGTCCCCTCCCAACTTGGGGCATATGACCTCCTAATGGAGGTATCTCAACATAAGTTTTTCTATGAGAACGGCTTGTTACTCATTTACTCAACTTCTCTTTTATGTTTTGAAGAGAGTATGGATAGGGCTAGGACATGACTCATGGTTAACTAATCGCACTCGCTTTCACCCCGTTTTTAGGATCATCATAAACAGCCATACCCATAAATCGATTGAAAAACTAATTTATGAAACTGTCTGAACTGGAAGTCGAACCTTTGAGATCATTGACCACTACACCACGTATTTATTTTACACACATGAAATTAATCAATCAAAATCATTACGTTCGGCGTAAAGGTGTTAAACATACTGACCGAGCACTGTTAAAAGGATACTAATAAATGAGAATAACGCCCCATAAAAACTTAATTTTACTATAGCAAACCAAGTCATAAAATGACAGAAAAAAGAATTGGGTGTATCACCATCAATCTTAATTATATATCAACTCAGAAACGTTATTTTCGTATTCGGTACCGTCAAGGATAAAATGATGCAGCATTCACTAATTAATAGGGTAGGTATTCCACTATTTCCAACGACGTTTTTCTTCCGAAAAGCTGACACCCTTCCAGCAATAAATTGTCTACTTCCGGGGATTGTCACTACTGCTGCATTTGTACACCGATTAAAGACTCCGAATTCAGAGATACCAACATAAGAAAAAACTTGAGTTTATAATCGACGAAAATACGATATTTCATATAATAAACACACGTCGTCGGGGCTAGAAGAGTGATTAACCAAGTATTATATTAGTCTTATTCTAGATCCTACATTACTAACCTAACCAATTCAAATAAAATCAGCTCTTCAAAGAACTTCTGTTGACACGCTCCAATAAATTTAATCTGTACAGTCTTACTGATATCCAAGAATTTATCTCAGCAGCGTAGGTAGAAATTTTAGGCTTCCATACAAAAACTACAAAAGGGTCCACCATTTTTTTAAACTATCTTACGTACAAAATTGAACAGTCGGTAACTGTTTTAACATTATATTGTCACTGTTCTGTAAGAAAACTCTAAATCGAAAAAATTATATATTGAGTTAAATAGTTATACAAAAATGTTCCTTATTTCTAAGTCTGCCGTGCCGTATTATAAATTATACTTTTACTTAAGAACAGTTTGGTACAAACTAAATGAAAAATGTATAGCATTTCAAACATTTGAAAAACCAATTGCTCAAAAACAGTATTTTTTAGTTAGTGTCTTCTTCCAGAACAACGACGATATTTAATTATTAGTAACCGTACCCGTCATAGATGACGGTATTTAAATTGAAATACTGAATGTCTAAAGTAGCTAGTACGTCGGGACTGTGTGCATTGCTTAACATTCTATTGTATATACACCGCGGATGTTTAGGTAATGAGAAAATTTCATACCTATATGTGATAATAATAAAACGTCTACACAGCTGCTGGGATATTATATATAAATGTGGGTGCTTCGCCTTTGAATAACATACTTCTTGCATCTTTTAACAAATCATATTATTCTATATATAACTGTACAACTCGACTAATTTTTGTTACATGCAATATTTTTAAGTTGTGGAGTTACATTTTTTGTATATTGAGGGGTATGTGGTCGAGCGGTGAACGTCGTGGGCTTCGATTGCCGTGCTATCCAAATCCTAGTACAGAGAGTTTCATAAATTGGTTTTTCAATCCAATTATAGATTTTTTCGACGGCATAAATAGATGTCTGTGATTTCAAAAATTCCCTCCCACCAATCTGATACAAAAAATTGAGCATAGCGAGAGCGATTAGCTGTTCGCTAATCCCTGTCCTAGTCCTATAGATGTATTCCTACTATCTTCTAAAAATAGTGGTTGAGCAATTGAGTAATAAGCAACCAAACCTCAGTCGATATAAGATCCATTAAACTCCATTATACCCATGTCCTCCACATTTGTAGTGGACGAAGTTTAAAAAATATTGAGCATAAACATACAAATTTGGGTTCCCGTGCCTTGATATGGGTTCGCTATGAGGTGGCTAGGTCACTGATCGGTATGCAATTCAGATATTGTCCTTGATTACTCAATTAACAAATAATTAAAATCACCAAATAACTGATATTTATGTTAAGTGATTAAAAAATCGTGGTGTTCTAAAAATGTGTCTTTGTCGTGTAGTATTGAATTCAACCCAATGTTTTTACTTGAATTGAATTGAATCATATCAAACACTTTCAAATCCTATTATCAATCGCGGAATTGAATTCGCGAAATCCCGTAATCGAAAATTTACCACAGTATCCCGAACGCTAGTCATGGGTAAATTAAAGCCGCCATGGTTCTGATAGCAATGGACTCATTCTACGCTCAATCACTATTATATGGCCACAAGTAAACACAGAATATTATTGATAAATTTACTCACATTTAAATCAATTAAATCACTGCTGGGAAAATTAGCGCGTCTGCGATTATCATTAATAAATTAAAAGATATTTTTTTTTTTTATGACAGGGAAAAAAGACAACAATAAAAGCGCAGGAACTAGACAGAGCAGCTAAAGTCTTTACTTATCGCTTCTAAGCACAAATCATAACTGAGAAGTTCAAACATCTACAAATTTTTACTTTCTATTCAACCTTTAATTATATATTTGGGGTTTGTGATGTTATGAATCTTACCCCACCATTCAATTATCTTGTTCATGCGAGAGAAACTAAGCCAGCCGTCTCCATTTATGTAACATGATATTACCTTCCGTAAAGCACGGGCGGTCGAAATCGGGGGCAAATTTAATAGGACCGGAATCTACGTCAATCTTATTAATATTACGTATTGAAATTAGTTTATGCTCCACATTGGGAGCGGACATGGAAAAAAAGCACAGACCGACATGTGCATTTGCAATGTTAGTAGTAAACGACATTTTTGTGTTTCACGCTTCGATTTCATTTTTTTCAGTTTAATCAAATTCTTTTTTTCATCATATTGTTTTATTGGCCAATCAACCACTAATTGCAACAAATATGTCGACATTAAAATGCATCTGTCAGTTTTCTGGGTGTGATTTCCGTTGCATGTACAAAAGTAAAAACAATTTTTTCTTCGTATGCTTTTGTCGGGTTTCAAAAGTCATAATAATATCATTCTATATTGCGTGACATGACGTACAATATAATATTTACGGCCCCATATGTATATGCGCAACTTATAATGTAAATAAATGAATAAATTTATATGTATTATTTGTGTAATTAATGTATTTATTGTTTAAAATTCTTTTTTTTTTCATATAATTTTCTTACCCTTAAAACTATTCGTATATAAAATATTAGGTAAGTGTCACGATGATGGCAAATGTTGGGAAAAATCACACAATGAAAATAATTATTATATAAATGGCAAAACGATAATTTATTTGATCAAATATTCTAAAATTCTTTTATATTTAACAACTCCAGTGTGTATTTAAAGAGTCTGTCTTGGTTTTTGTGAGATTTTGAGTAAGGCGTCGAATATCCCTCAACGCAGTTACTGATGTATCTACCGCCGCCTTTCTTCTCCAGCTCGGGACTTAGGCATGCGTACAAAACAGTCAGAGCTCCGTCGGCTGGTGTCTTACAATGAGTGACCAGCCCGCTGTCCTTGCATCTGTCAGTCAGCATCTCGGTGGAAACGATACCAGGATGGACTGCATAACTTCTGATGGAAATATTCTTCTCTTCAAAGATTCGATCTAGGCTTCGACTGAACAACAACTGTGAAAACCAAGAAAGAAAAAATGAGAAATGCTTTCGACGGATTCGGAGATAACTTTGTGAAAATTCATTTAAAAAATTAAAATGATAATTTATTCTCTCCACTGGTTCTGTAACTATTATAACATGTGTCACCTTTGTAATAAGCCTCTTCAGATCGACTTTATCGTAAGACTAATGATTTTTTATAAAAGTTATTCAATTGATTTCCTGCTAGAACCTTCGTACATAAGCTATAATTGTTTTTATTTATGTTTGTATTCTGCCCGCTCCCCAAGTCCAATAAAAGAAAAAATCCACTCTTTTCAATTTCTCACATTCAAAATAAATAAAAATGTAAAACAAGTGAAATAAATATTTCATCCTATACGAAGAACAATCATTTTTGTATGACATTAAATGAGATTCAGAAGATATATTCATAAATAAGTGACTCCAATATAACCAATTTTCATAGAATTAGTATGTATCTTCACTGTGATAAAAGTTAATAATTACCTGAGCAAGCTTAGATTGACCATATCCGAGATCTTGGTTATAATATTTTTTCAAATTGATATCGTCGAATAAAATTGATGCACACACGTGTGCACAGGAAGACACGTGGACTATCCTCGAGTAAAACTCGCAGTCCTTCGCCGTCGCTTTCATGGCATCCATCATCAGATGCGTCAACAATGCGTGGCCAATATAATTGGTAGCAAGTTGACTCTCAAAGCCATCTTCAGTCAGCCTATGAGGTCCGTGTAAGATACCCGCATTGTTGACCAAAATATGTAATTTTTTGTGAGTGGACAGAAAAGCTTGTGAAAACTTTCTTACTGATGCCAATGACGACGTGTCTAAGTGTAGAACTGAAACCTTCCCATGAGGGCATTCTATTCTCATGTCTTCCAGTAACTTTTGGCAATCTTCAGGATGCCTGACTCCTATGACCACAGTCATTCCACTATCCATGAGACCTTTCACGATCAAAGGACCCATTCCTCTTCCTCCTCCGGTAACTATTGCTACATGTCCTGGTCTTTTTTGAGGCTTGTTTAAGACGTTGTGTTTTTTGTAAGCCACATCCGCGACGAATGAGAAAAGTCCCATCATTATTGCGACAAACTCATACTTCATAAAGCCCTTTACCAGTTGCCAACGTTTTGGCATTATCTTCGTGAGTGCAGTCGCCAAGGCTACTGCAATCAAAACCGCTTTCAATGACATCGTGGAGAAACTACTATGTATGTTCTTTTGTTCTTGATCTTCCAAATAATATCTGTAATTGACAATATATCCTTCCATTATTAAAAAAATCTCCTACATTATTGGATGACTTTTAATCAGCAATGGCGTAAGCTAGAAATGTTGGGAACATCATTAAGATTGTGTTTATACTTATGAGCGATCGGATTAAAACACACCCGACAAAGGCACATTAAACATAGGAAAAGAGTCCTTAAAACGCGAATTGAATACTTCGAGTCGATTTCCCTACGTAATAAAAACAAATCACACATTTCTAATTGGATTCTCCACCTCTGCCTGTCATTGATAAAGCAGTGCTTGAGTCGGGAAACAATTGGCTTGTGGTAAAATTTTAATTAGAGTCTCCTCGATGAGATAATCTCACGATGCCCTGCCATTGAGAAAACAGTCTTAGACTTAAATTAAAACTAATGTAACTTTACCCATACCCAATACCTATGGGTATTTTTTGTATGCACATTTTTCGTGTTTAACTGTACCAGTCCTGAATATAGTATAAATCTCTTATAAAATACTGCTAACAGAAGTCTGGCGAACTATAACATTAACGAGTGGTATAGCAAACTTTATTTCATATTTTATAGTATTTATTACTATTTAGAGGGAGCTACTATTTATAATTTAGACTTTGGCGTTATTGTAGTCCAAGCTAATGTTGAAAGTTGAACAATTTTCACGGGCTTTCCAATGTACTTTAAGTAATAGCAAAAGCTAAATATAAAAATCATTTGGCTTAATAAGAAGACAATGTGATTTCCAAAATGTTTTTTCAACAAAAAACCACGGTTCTTACATTATAAAACGATAGATCGACAATATTGTATACGAAATATTAAAAGCTCGATCGATTTTGTCTTGCGTAGAATATTTTATTATTAATTAAATTTATCACCATATTCAACATGAGCTATGTAATAAGGCTCTATGGTGAGCCAGACATTGTCAAGCACAACGCTACGCTGGGACGGATATTATATCACGCATGGGTGGGTGAAAACCCACTAAACGCCTCACATTTTCTACCCCTAAGGTTGGTAGACCGTGACTTCGCTGGATAGAAGGGTTGTCACAAAACCTACGAGTGCAGGAGGTTGGCGATTGGCGTAGGAAGGTGGATGAGAATAATTAGGACGGTAAGGTTCATCCTGGAATGTAGCGCCAGGAAAGAAGAGAAATCCAAGATAATAATTAAACCCTCAACAGATAATCTTAAAATAATCACTTACATGAATTGAGATGATTTAATTTAATAAATTATCACGTATCTGCGCTGATCCGCTCTGGTGATTGTTGTTGTAAATGAAATACTCTTAGTAACGAGAAATGAAACGTTTAAACATATAATGAAAGCGTGTTTTTATATGTTGTCTCAAAGGTTTAAGTAATATAATGTACGCAATAATAAGTATCAAAGTTTATACGCAATTCATGCATTCACATTACACTTTTTCAGTATCTTATGATATCACAATTGAAATTGAAAATACCTTAAAATAAATCAGTGGCAGCCAGAAGAATGCGAAATATTAACTTAAGCTGAAGATTTTTCAAAAAACAGTTGAAGAACGTAGTTATCAATTTTATTTGTATGTAAATGTGTATTATTATTATTTGATTAATATAAAAAGATTTCATAATAATTTCCTTGTAAACCTATAATCGACACCGAATAAAAAAACACACTAAATATACGGAGGTTTTCATAGTACCATCACTTCGGTGCTCACGGACTCATATTCCATTACGAACAGTTACATAAATTGATGTTTCAATCGATTTATGGATTTCGATTCGAAGGATGTCTATGATGACTAGAATTCCCCCCCCAACCGTCCGATCCTAAAAATGGCATCCAATGGCGAGATTGATTAACAAACCATTAGTCCTGATTCGGCTCTTCTCGCTACTCTCTTCGAAAAAGCGAAGTTGAGCAACTGAATCACAAGTAGTTCGCATTCTGTCGAGACAAACTTAATTTTGAGTCAATATTTATGTAAATATCGATTATTAAATACATGAGAACATAAATACAAAATAAAAGAACATGCTACATATGACTATACCATTGTTTAAAACTATTTCATTTTATAATTGAAGACATCGACTGAGGGTGCTTGATGGAATTTCAATATCAAATTTGGATTATTGAGATTTTGTACACTTCCATGTATTTTGTCACTAACGACCCGGATTTCGCCTTCCGGCATCTTCAGGCATTCGAGCGCACGAATGGACTCGAACTGACAGACAGTAAACAGTGTCTAGCGTTTATATAGAAGATACAAATACGAAAAATATTATTTACGAGATAAAATATTATACGTCTGGGATCCACACTGATACCTGAGTTAACATTTGGAGAATCGCCTTAATCCTTATTTTGTAAACAACACATTAACAGAGTGGCGAATTACCGCTTTCCAACTACTTTTAGAATTACCACTGATTTTACAATTATAATAGCATTGTGGGTTTCGACGGGATGCAATTCGACGAAAGGGTAAATATATACAATCATTCCACATTTAGTGACATCTGTTAGGTGTTTCAACGTATAGGATACAGCAATGGAAAATTTGGAAGGTTTAGCTGTTCGTTCAGAATTGGCAAATTCCTTGCCTTGAAGGTTTTTAGAGCTTTGAGTAAATTACGAAAAACTGTTATGGGCAGTATGATAGTTTTGAGAATAATTTGAAATTGTGTTGTGTCTTCCAGTGCATAAATAAAAGTAAAATATTCTTTTACACTGTCGTTTTTTCGGAGCGCGTCAACCGTTTAAAACGAGGATCGAGATCTTGTTAAAAAACGACGAAATAGGAAGAAACTTTAGACTTGCAACTAGAAAAATTGATAGATATATCGATAGAGCACTTGCGTCCATTAAAAATTTATTTTATTGAAAAATCGCCAGTAGTGTGGTACCCTGTGAAACCTGACAAAATCATAAAAAAAAAACTCTTCCGCATGTCACGGAAATCATGCACAAAAGTAATAAATTCAATTGCGTATATTATGTCCAATTTTTTTACTATGTCCGCTGCCAACATGGAGCATATGGCATATCTTATTCTAGGTATCTTAACAGATATTTTCTACGAGAACTGTTTGTTACTCAGTTGCTCAAGCTCTCTTTTTCTAAAAGAGTAGAGATAGAAGGATAGGGCTAAGACAGGACTAGTGGTTAACTAATCGCTCTCGCTACGCCAAATTTTTTAGGATCGGAGGGTGTGAGGAAGTATTTTAAACATCACAAACATCGTTGCCTACGATCTGTTAATCCATAAATCGATTGAAAAATCAATTTATTAACTGTCCTTACAGGGACTTGAACCCGAGACATCCCCGCTACGGTAGGCAATGACGTTGACCACTGCGCCATAGTTCAACTTTATTGCGCTCATATTTATTGCTATAAGCATATTGTTTTCTGTTGTAATACAATACGGTGGAAAAAATAAACTATTTAAAACTGACAATTTTATCGCGAAACACAAAAACGTCATATTCTGTTAACATTGCAAAGTGGACAAATCAAATCGGTGTTTGCTTTTAGAGGTCTCATCTCAAGTATGAAAATATTGCTAGTAACTTCAGAAAAGATTTTTTTTTTTATTTCAAACGAATTGTTTGAAAAATCAAAATTAAAATTTTAATGAATTTGTACACCATGACACTATTAAAATTAAAATAATATTTTCATTTAAAATTATTGATTCTCCAAAATTGTCAAGACTCAAGTTACAAAATTTTTCAAAACCAATATTTCTGTATGTTATGCAAAAGATAAATGGATAGGAAACCCACGGCACTGGTCCATTATTGTTGGTAATGTTAAAAATGTTTGAAGGCTTAATTTATGCACGTTTTTCTTTTAAGATGTTTACAATCAAAGATATGAGGGCACTAGTATCATAACTAATTTTTGGAAAATCAAGAAAAACTATTTTCATGCTACATTTACAAATGTTTTCTTTAATACAAATAAAACTGTGGAACAGACGCTTACACAATATGTAAATAAACACTGGCGGCCATGACAGTACAATGCTGCACTGTCATTGACTGGAATGGAGATTATTAGTAGAGAAATTTATAGAGCATTAGAGAACATGAGTTTTGAAAATGAACAACATTTTCACATTCATTTTAGATGGAAGTTTGTAAGCTTAGAAAGATATTTTATAATTTAAATGATATGTGGGAACACGAAAAACACTGCTGCATTCATAACTCATTTTTTGCATATACGGGAGATTATGAGTTATATTCCCTTAACTATTCGATATCAGTGGTCTATACTTGTGACAAAAAGTAAAATATCTCATTTTTTAATGGATTCGGCGGTAACTTTCTCATTCCACTGGCTGTGTCACTAAATGTCTAAAAATGATTCTTCAAAATAGGAAAAATGCATTACATTTAGTAGCACAGGCAGTGGAATAACAAAGCTATGAACATTAATTGTATGTTATCTCTTTTTTGGCGTTGATCCTTGAGGTATTTAAATTTTCTGACTACTTCACCGATTTCCATATGAAATTAGGTGGCTATTGAGGCTCAACAATCCATTTTCGAATCGCGATTCCGATACCTGCTTGACTGTACGTCCCATAATTCAGGGCGTACATGGATCTCATTAATGAGATCCAAAACTTTATCATTCGACCACATGCTAACACCACCTCAAGAATATCAAATGTGACGTTTGTGGAGGCGGGTAAAAGAAATCGACACAACTCAAATAGAGACGCACATATCGAGAAGAGCAAGAAGGGAATAGACTTACTCCGACAATATTGGCGTAATATCGAATGCGTTCGATATTCAAAATATCATCCCGTTATGCCGCCGACAGGTATGTGCATTACGGAAAGTTGCGGCTATAGTACTTTGTTTAGATGTTTTATAAACGACCACACATGGTCGGCAGCAAATTGTCGTAAAAAGTTGGCCGTCTAGAAGCCCAACGGGGCTTGTAAATGAGTTTAGTTGGCAGCATCAGGCGAAATTAAAACAACATTTTTTAATCGAGCAAAATTCATATCAAACGGCAATGCACTCAAACACTGTCATGAGTGACATATGCTCCCATTGATCACTTTACCCGAGTAGGACTATGATAACTGACGAGAAATGCAATGGCAATCGCCGACTGTCTAGATCAGTGGTCTCCAAACTCAATAAGAATGTGAGCTACTTTCAAAAATTGAAATTGCCTGGTGAGCTACTTCATACATATTCCTTCATTATAATTTTTTATCATCGTCCTTTAACGTACCATTCTTAATATTATTATATTACCTAAAGTAAATTAGGAAATTGGGCTTCCAATAAAACCTAACATGCGTACTTTAATTATTTATTTATAAACAAAATAATGATATCTTGAAATAAGTGTGAATAAAAGTAAAAATAATTAGTGAAAAGAATTGCATTCAATTTCCTCCACATTTTTTTCAATTCTTGGTGAGTATCTTGTCACTCCAAACCGAATGCACATAAGTAGGTAGAACAAAACAATGCCTTCATTTTGAGCGCAGTTTGAACTAAAATTGGATACGTTGGGACGAAAGGCCATACAGATTCTACATTCGAAGCAGCACTCTTAAGCGACAAATCACATTGAAATTTTATCAATTCCATTTCTAATGATAGGCCATCTTCTTGAAAATTTTCGACGATAGATGATAAAATATCTTACGCGAGCTACCAGTAGCTCGCGAGCGACCATTTGGCGATCACTGGTCTAGATACATGGCTGTCCACTGAATATTTTTCAGAATGCAGTTATATTTGTATAATTTAAATAGACATCACGTGGGTACGAGATAATAAAAAAAATGTTTGTTGCAGGTATGTTAAATAGAATTCGCGGGCCACTGGCTGCCAACTACTACTATAGAGATAAGGAAAGTGAAAAAATGATATTCACTAATAAAAAAAGTTTTTTATGTTTATGAGTTCATTTTCAATTCAGTTCATCACCAATTCAAATTTATTTTCAAACGACAAATTTTTAAGCTTCGCTATTCCGCTATCATACAATATGACCAAAAGTAAGATATTATCTGCTAATTTTCTCGTTGGAGGCTGTCGATATTTTTAGATAACTTATTCACCATTTAAACATTTTTTTATACACTTTCACTTTTGCCAGGTCTTTCGCGCATTTATAATTTTGTCACCATTCTAAACATAATTTTTTTTGACCGAAAAAAATTATATGCATATAGATTTTTAAAACAATTTTTCATTCCTGTTATTGAACTTCAGTATTTCAATTTAAATACCGTCATCTATGACGGATACGGTTACTAGTACTTTTATAATTAATATGAATGTATTGTGGTCTGCCTCTTCCTTATATTTCGTGTCAGCCTTTATTGACCAATTTGAAATGTAGGAAAAATTAGGACCACTTTTTAAATGGATGAAATAAATAAAATAAAATATAAAATTTTTTGACCAATGCTTTTTTAATTTTTTTTTCTCTTTTTCTGTAAATGAGTGATTTTAAATCAACAAATTTTTTTTTTAAATCATACGTGCATTCCATTGAAGCATAATGGACACAAAATGAATTTCAAATATGTAATTTCACTTAATGACCAATCCCGGGCCCGGGATTGAGAAATTCTGAATCCCGGGACCATAAAACGGGTTCGGTATTGGATGCCCTAGTGAAGACATGTTATAATTACTTATATATAAGATAAAAGTTTCGTTCTATTTTTAATTAGTTGTTTTTTTTCATATTGGAAATTCCGTAACAACTTTACATAACCCTTTGAGTATTGAGTATATCTATAATGGCCATAACTTTTTTGACGAAAGCAAAGGACAATTTTTTTATAATTTAAATACTAGAACGTATAAATCGCTTTGGACGAATTCCCCAAGTAACGAATTATTACTAAAAAAAGCACAGTAGTGACAATTCAGTGTTATAACTTTAAAATAGGTACTATCCCAACTTTGACACTACACACATTTAAGTCCATTAAAAATACAGGCACACTTATAACGGCATCGACTTCCGTCGCTACCTGGTGAAATGTCAGTTTTATATTTCTGCGGGCCGTGTGTAGCGCGGCAATTACTAATTTATTATTTGAATTTCAAAAAATATGGGATACAGTGTGCATTAAATAAATTTAAAACTAATGACTTTCCTCTTAAATAAAAAGTCAACATAAATATATTTAATATTTTACAGTTGGTACACAAATAGAGTATGGAAACAAATTTTACTATTTTCAAAATCTTGAAGCTTTTACTTCCAATTTGCGCATTTTTATTTAATCCATTTGGGATCATGTGGAACTATTGGCATAGGTAACAAAAAGAAAATCAAATATAATATTTTTAATTAAAACATTATTTTCTTCACGTGAAACAAAAAACATAACTATAGTATGTGAAGTATGATCAACAAAAATCACTGTTAAATATATGAAGTAATGCTAGTTTTATAAAAATTATGGTAAAAGATAAGCGGTCCGGGTCCGTGGTCGAGTGGTCAATGTCGTTGGCTTTGGTTACAGTGCACATAAGGTTCAAATATCAGTACGGTTGGGGTTCAAATATCAGTAGTGCTAAATAAGAAAGTCTGAAAACGCTGATTAATTATAATATTTTAATACCCCCTACCCTTAGTGATCCAATTTATCACGAACAAGTTTCCAACAAAACGTTCTTCCAATACATAGTTACAAAAATCATTTTGTCATATTTACGTTATATATATATATATATAAACTGAAATAAAATTTCTAAATCGTCTAGAAAAAAGTGTGGGAGCCCAGACCACACGTACCCTCGCCCCACTAGACCACTGAGTAGGATTCCATATACTTCACATTGAGAGCGGACCGGGTTAAAACAAAACGAAAAGATAATAGATTACAGAACACTTGACCGCAGCCGAGTGGCCATACCACTCAAAGGGTTAAACTAACTAACATAAATAATTACAGTGTCACATATCAAGATTATCTTTTGACCTTTTATATCTACCAAAGTCACTTTTATGAAAAATAGCATTTAAACATAATCATAACTTGTTAAGTGTGCATTTTATATTGTACTGTGTCAGTTATTCAATAATACGTGGAAAAAATTCAAAATAATCATTCAAAGGTACTAAATTACTGTTAATTACTTTAAATGTTGAACAAATTTTATGTTTTAAAGTCTCACTGCTGACCAAATTATTAAATTAAGTTTATTTCTTTACTTCTACTGGAATGTATCAAAACATGTTGTAAACAAACAAAATAATATTTGTCGTATTTGTATCTTCTATATAAACGTTAGACACTGTTTACTGTCTGTCAGTTCGAGTTTATTCGAGCGCTCGAATGCCTGAAGATGCCGAAAGCCGAAACCCGGGTCGTTAGTGACAAAATACATGGAAGTGTACAAAATCTCAATAACTCAAATTTAAATTTTACATATAATTATGTTAAAGTGGAGAGCAATGCTGAAACTTCAATCACAACGGCATCTATCAATGAGGAAAGTTAGTAAAAGCTATTAACCCTATACAGCAAATGATAAGTGGAATATTATTACAAGAAATACCTACATCAATTCAGACGTCCTGAGATGAGCTTTATCATTTACACAAATATGTATATAAATAATTAGTATAACTATTTTTTCTCATAAATTAAAGTCATTGTCACTGAAGCTTCAGCATTGATCCTTACTTATGCCCAATGTTTATTATGTACAGAGTTTTCCACAATGAATGCTGTGGTGTGTTTCTGGCTACTTTCGTCGTTTTTACTGACATCATCGTCAGGTGAAACCGAACATTTGGATGACCTGTTTGAAAGTTTTAAGAATGTTTTCAACATGGAAGATGTAAGTGCATTTATCTTTTTGCTGCAATGTTGTGGTAAGTAAATATACATAAGAAACAAATAAACATCTCCTTTCTTTTCCAGACAGTGATTGTGCCAACAACAGGTTCATCGGTGTATAAAGATACTTCAGGAAGAGAATGTTTATGTGTACCAATTTACATGTGTGATGATAACTTTGATGAAGACAACGAACTACCAGTAATTGATGAAAGGTAAAATATAATGAAATATTTGTATTGCGCTTTTTTCATTAACCGGCTCGCACCTTGGTAAACATCAACCCTCAATATTTTACATTTTTTTTTCAAATTAAAAAGAAAAAATTTCAAATAAAAAAATTATCATACATTACAAAATTAAATTTGGATTATTGAGATTTTGTACACTTCCATGTATTTTGTCACTAACGACCCGGGTTTCGCCTTTCGGCATCTTCAGGCATTCGAGCACACGAATGGACTCGAACTGACAGACAGTAAACAGTGTCTAACGTTTATATAGAAGATACAAATTCGACAAATATTATTTACGAGGTAAGATATTATACGTCTGAGAGCCACACTGATACCTGAGTTAACATTTCGAGAATTGCTTTAATCCTTATTTTGTAAACAACCCATTAGCAGAGTGGCGAATTGCCGCTTTCCAACTTCTTTTAGAAATACCAGTGATTTTACAATTATAATAGCATTGTGGGTTTCGACGGGATGCAATTCGACAAAAGGGTAAATATATACAATCATTCCACGTTTAGTGACATCTGTTAGGTGTTTCAACGTATAGGATATAATAACGGAGAATTAGGAAGGTTCAGCTGCTCATTCAGAATTGGCAAGGAATTTAACTGGGCTCTATTGATTTCCAAAATTTCTTGATAAAATAATTTATGATCCCCCAAGTTTTTATGCACCAGTTTAACCCCATCATCCGCATTAAACGTATGGTTCTCCATTAGCAAGTGATTTGCGAATGTCGAAGTTTCTTTTTTTAATCTAAAGGCAGCTAAATGTTTTGATACCCTTATATCTAATGTACGTGTGGTTTTACCCACATAGAAATGTTGGCAATCATTGCATTGTAATTTATAAATACCAGATTTGTTCTTAAAGTTTACTCTATCTTTATTGTTAATAAGTAATTTGCCTAACGCCGAATGCCTGAAGATGCCGAAAGGCGAAACCCGGGTCGTTAGTGACAAAATACATGGAAGTGTACAAACTCTCAATAATCCAAATTTGATATTGAAATTCCATCAAGCACCCTCAGTCGATGTCTTAAATTAAATTACATTACAAAATTATTTATTTACATTACATAAATTCATTTCAAATAGTGTTTTGATTTTCATTCGAAAATTTTACCATTACGGGTCTTACTCGTCCATCATCTGCTGTATGACGATGACTTCTGAGCCATCGCTTAACAAATGGTGTGGAATCCGATGAAATCAGTAGAAAACCTATTAAAATAATGGTCGAATACTTAAATTTGCCTTTTTTCCTGAGCAAATAGTATTCATTAACGAAAATCCTCGTTCCGACTCTGTAGATTGCAATTGTATTAATATTTTTAACATTTCAGGAAGTTCATTGGGATTATCTCTTAAAATATTATCGATATAATCTCTGAAATCGTTAATTCAATTAGGATTCTAATATTAACGCCGCAAGTTTTTACTTTATCCATGTCGGATCAAGTATTTTGATGGTGTAAAAATTCGATCTCGGAATTACGATAATCAAAAAAAAAAAATCCGTATTTTAACCAACCAGCTCCCTGAACCAAAATTATTTTAGCAACTGACTCAACAGAGGGGATACGAACCCTGACCATCACTGATTGTAAATAAAATTTATCAGTGATACCCAGTGTAGTAGTGGAGGGTATACGGTAAATGTCATATACCCTATGTTTTATTCCTAGAAATAGTGTGTACCTTCTGATTAACGAATAATAATCTTTAACTAAAATAACTTATTATTTGGAGAAGGGCAGCTGGGGATTTTTTTGTATTTTTGGGGCTTTGTTACCGCATACCATCTATGAAGTTTATAACTACAACCCTATTGATATGAAAGATTTATCAAATATATTTTAAGTAAAATTCAGTAGATGGTGTCAGTAAGCTAAAAACATATTTGAAGTCTTGCATTGATTCTTAGTAAGAAACATATCAATAACAGTGCCTTGCTGAAACCCAACGACAACATGCTTTTGGTCTGGATTTTTGAAATTTTCTTAAATTATTTACACTCTCTCAACTAAAGTCCTAATTTTCTTCATGACAGGCATTTTAGTTGCGAGTTAGACTAATTCACCATGTGAGTGATGTAACCTGATAGTAGTGTGCTCAGTGAGTGGGTCAGCAGCGGAAACATGCGAGCTTTGTAACAAAAAAACTTGCAATCTCGGTTATTATGCAAACAGAATAGCTATAGAGGCTAGATGTGGTGGCACATGGCTCTGAATGGAGATGACAAATGTTCGACAAAAATCAATCCATGTCATATTCGTGACAGCACCATAATATTTAAATGATGCATTAAGGAAAACAATAGATGTAGGAATGATTAATGCAGGATTATTCAACACAGTTCTTGCGGGTGCTTGGCCGAGGCCATGAAATGAATATATAGGCGGTTTCACAGCTTCCTATTAAAAGATATTTCTTATATTATCATAATTATAGAACCTCAATGAAAACTTGTCAAACTACCGTCGAGACTTGCTGCCCAACTTCTAACATCCTTCAAATTCCTAAAAAAACAGCAGCATTAAAAAATTCTGGTTGTGGTGTTCGCAATGAAAATGGGTTAGAGTTCAAGATCACTGGTGTTGAGGTAGGTATCATTTTTACTTTTATATGGTATTCACATGATATTTACTCTTAAGGGAAGTGTAATAAAGCTATATAATAACAGCTGAGGCCTCCTTGAGAGATCTATTGATGACAATAATTATTAACTGAATTTTACAAGATTCCTTGTACATTGCTAGAATTCAGCCCATTATGATGCTAACAATGTCTCATTTAATTTAAAATAAAAGCTATTAAACTTTTTCTTTTATTTCTTGGTATATTAATACAGTTTAAATATAGTAGATTCGAGATTAATCAATCTTAATAGTAAATGGAGTCCAAACTTAATAATATGTTATTCTGTTATGAAACAAAAAATAAAAATCCTTCTTCTAAATAACATTTTAAAACAGTATGGCATTAAAATAAAAGATTTAAGCTTGAGCAATCTAATCGAGTCGATGAAATTATTGATGGTAATTTAAATATACAATTTACAGTCTATGGAAGAAGGAAGATTCACACGTGCATTTTTTTTGTTACATTTCTTATACTTATCCATAGTATGTTGAAGTGCAATAGCTACGTAATCATAATGTGATTATTATTCAATGTGTATCTAAAAAGTATATTATATCGCACTGCCAGTGCAATAGCATTTACGATTTTCTGTAATATATATTATGGATGACTTTTTTAAGATTTTTGAAAGATCTTCGATGAATTCAAAATATAAGAAAATGATCAGCTATAGATTATTTGGAACTAATTCGCAAACATTTGTGATGACAATAAATAGACTAGAAATAATGAGACATTTTGAAAATGAGCTTTTGCCAGCTAAAAACTATATAAAATTAGCATTTGAAAAATCAACACTTCGACCCAATGCATGAATAAGTTTCGGAAAAAACTAAATAGAAAAATCACTTTCAAACAAACCAATTTTTATACAGAAAACCGAATCACAGTTTGGCGAGTTTCCATGGACAGTTGAAATGCTCAAAACGCTAGATGGCAGCGCTATTTGCGGCGGATCACTTATTCATCCGAAGGTTGTCTTGACAGCTGCACATTGTATTAAAACGTAAAGAAAATAAATGTTTTCTGTCTATGCTATTTTTTGGAGTAATATTTTTATACATATAAATATATACATGGCTATCATCAAGGTAATGAAAGATAGAAAATAGTAAATAAATGAATGCACGTTTTCACTGTATTCTCGAGTTTTAAGTCCCTTTATTGTAAAACGCTTGTCAGAACCAAATGCACAGACTGCATGCCCATAAAGTAATATGCTGTTTTCATGCCTTTAATGTATCAGGCTTGATGTTACTTTTGACTTACCATAGAAAATGTGATGCATGACAATGGCATGAAGCTATATTCATACCACTCTGATTGTGATACTCCAACAGTCATGATCATGAATTTGTTTACTAGAAGTGTATCTGAAGCTTTTATTACTATTTTAAAATAAAATGCACTATTTAAATGCAGACTTTTTAATGTCTTCATTGCAACCAGAAATTCTGCTCAACCCACTACACATTTTTAGAAATAAAGTGCCATTAAGCAAAAAATGTATTGTAAAAACTCCTCATGGTAGATGTAAAAAACAAAAAATATGAATTGCTAATAATGACCTTATTAATGACACTAGTGATAAATTATGTCCATCTTTTATTTCCATGAGCTTTGGCTAATCCGCACCAAATATTATCCCTTTATAGCACTTATCTTTGGTTCATCAGTTTTGTTACTGATTCAATTCCAAAAAAAATAAAAACGGTGTAACCGACAAAGACTTTGTTGATAGTGATGTAAATTCATAATAAATTATTGATGTGATTTACAAATTAATATATTTGTAAAGGAATCAATACATTAATTTGATATTCTCACGTTTCTGAAATCAATTTTCGTTCCAGTTTACAAGCGAGAGATATAAAAATCAGAGCGGGCGAGTGGGATACTCAAATAACAACAGAGCCAATCCCATTCCAAGAACGCGCTGTTGCAACTATCATTCAGCATCCCACCTTTAATAAAAGGAATCTGATAAACGATATAGCACTGGTGTTTGTATCTGAAACATTCAACAAGGCCAATCACATTAATACGGTATGCATTAATCAATTTATTGAAGTATAACATATTCAGTAGTCGATTGGGAAAATCAACACATACACTTTAATGTATGAGAAAGTATCAACGATAAAAAAGATTTCCTGGGGTCCTATTATCGGATTTATTAGTAAGTAAGGCTCAACAGCTTTATGCCGAACATAATGATTTTTATTTTGATCAATTAATTTCAAGTGTGTAAAATAAATTATATATTCAGTGAAAAAAATGTTGTTACTCATTTAGCATTTGTGATGAAAAGCTATGTGACCCCTGACCTACTCCCTGTATTATGATATTGACTATGCTTAGTACCAACCTACTAAGCATGTATAGAGCAAATACAAAAATCTTTACGCTACTTGGGGCTATTTTTTCATGACTAAGTGGGCTCGATACTCGATTTCATAACAGCTAAGGCAGAAAGTCCAGTTTTACACAAATAAGATGTTATAAATTCTATATGTGAAGCAATAAAGAATAACAAGGTTCAGATTTTCTCACCTCCTTCGAATTACTACACACCTCCACGTTTTCAAATAACTGCATTAAATAATTGTGTACTACTGTATAGTTTTAATGACCTAGGTTAGTTACTGAGACCATTGACAATCTTCTCTTCATGACTACCATAAATTCACATGGATAAATAAATAAAGAAACAAACAAAAACTAATCAATTTTTAATTGCAGGTCTGTCTTCCAAGTCAAAACCAAAACTTTGACAATACGAAGAATTGTATTGCTACTGGTTGGGGTAAATCTATCTTTAGTGAGTAAATTAGTATTTTATTTACTGTTGTAAACTATATGGTGAAAAATGAGATCAGTGTGATGATGCTTCTCGATAAAGCAAAACAAATTTTTTAATAGGCCACACCTAGTCTCAAAACTTGTGAAATAATCAGATCATCGATTTATTGTAATTTTATATTGTGGTATACAGTCATATATAACTAAAGTACCACATCCGGGTGCACGATAATAACCTAACAAACCAATAAAAATGAAAAGAAAATTTTCTGCTGTGTTGATGCACACTCCACCGTTTATTGGAACTTTCTCCTGTATATTTTAATATGACCTCAACAGTTTTTATTTTCTAAATGGATTTTTTGATCGATTTATTATTAATTTTGAGCATTAACTTACATTTTAAAAGAAAATTGTAGGCATCACAAATTATTCATATTTACATTCCTTTCTAGACCTGGTGAACAGATATGCTGTAGTCATGAAGAAAGTGGAGATGGATATTATAGATTATAATACTTGTAATCTTGCCTTGAAATCCACTCGGCTTGGGCAACGTTTTAAACTTCACAACTCGTTTCTCTGTGCTGGAGGAGCTCCTGGAAAGGATATGTGCAAAGTACGTATTGTATCTTCCATTAATAGTCAATGGTTAGGATCACAAAAACTAAAGCACTCCTTTACTCGGCAGTAAACAAAAACATACTTTCAAATCTATGGCCGGGGTCACAAAACACAATTTTTCAGCACTGTTTTTAACAAATCTTTGCTATTAAATTCACAAAAGTGAGACATCTGTGTATTTTCACCCCATTTTTAAGAGAAATTACATATGATTATTTTTATTTGTTATTACAAATTATTAGTGGTCTAATTTAATACATCGACTGAGGGTGCTTGATGGAATTTCAATATCAAATTTGGATTATTGAGATCTTGTACACTTCCATGTATTTTGTCACCAACGACCCGGGATTCGCCTTTCGGCATCTTCAGGCATTCGAGCACACGAATGGACTCGAACTGACAGACAGTAAACAGTGTCTAACATTTATATAGAAGATACAAATACGACAAATATTATTTACGAGGTAAAATATTATACGTCTGAGAGCCACACTAATACCTGAGTTAACATTTCGAGAATCGCCTTAAGCCTTATTTTGTAAACAACACATTGGGTGGCGAATTGCCGCTTTCCAACTTCTTTTAGAATTACCAGTGATTTTACAATTATAATAGCATTGTGGGTTTCGACGGGATGCAATTCGACGAATGGGTAAATATATACAATCATTCCACGTTTAGTGACATCTGTTAGGTGTTTCAACGTATAGGATATAATAACGGAGAATTAGGAAGGTTCAGCTGCTCATTCAGAATTGGCAAGGAATTTAATTGGGCTCTATTGATTTCCAAAATTTCTTGATGAAATAATTTATGATCCCCCAAGTTTTTATGCACCAGCTTAACCCCATCATCCGCATTAAACGTATGGTTCTCCATTAGCAAGTGATTTGCGAATGTCGAAGTTTCTTTTTTTAATCTAAAGGCAGCTAAATGTTTTGATACCCTTATATCTAATGTACGTGTGGTTTTACCCACATAGAAATGTTGGCAATCACTGCATTGTAATTTATAAATACCAGATTTGTTCTTAAAATGGACTCTATCTTTATTGTTAATAAGTAATTTGCCTAGAGAATTTTTGCAATAGAACGCCGGTCCAACACTATCAGCGAGTTGTTTTTTAATTTTAAAACTTGTGCAACCTAAATAACTAATTCTATGCCAGTTCCTAGGTTGGTCTATGTCTTTAGACAAGTTCCCGAAATATAGCATCTTTTCTGCTAATTTACGTTGTTTTTTTGATACAAGACATCTATAAGAGACGCCTTTCGTCGAATTGCATCCCGTCGAAACCCACAATGCTATTATAATTGTAAAATCACTGGTAATTCTAAAAGAAGTTGGAAAGCGGCAATTCGCCACCCAATGTGTTGTTTACAATGTAAGGATTAACCCGATTCTCGAAATGTTAACTCAGGTATCAGTGTGGCTCTCAGACGTATAATATTTTACCTCGTAAATAATATTTGTCGTATTTGTATCTTCTATATAAATGTTAGACACTGTTTACTGTCTGTTAGTTCGAGTCCATTCGTGTGCTCGAATGGCTGAAGATGCCGAAAGGCGAAACCCGGGTCGTTGGTGACAAAATACATGGAAGTGTACAAGATCTCAATAATCCAAATTTGATATTAGTGGTCTATTGAACACTTTCATTTGACGTGTGTGCTTACACAGAAATGTGTTGAATCAACCTTAAAACAGAAAACTGAACTTTTCGATGTATGCAGATAATTCACCCCTGCAACAGAGATGTTATGTTACATTTGGTAATTTTTATTCAAGTTCTATTAATGAAATTAAGTCTCTTAAGCATAATAAGACATCGTATATAATATATATAGTCTATATTGAAATACAGTTAGGACAGTGCTCTTCTAATAATTTTGTGCAAAAATGTCACAAGTCTTCATATCAATTCTTGATGAAATGCATTAAATTAAGTCTACAAGTTTATGAAAGAATCAGGACCAGTTGAAAACAGTTTTACTCAATACTTAAAAGAAAACAAGTGAGAGAAAGACAATGACAATACTTTTCTTATTATTTTTTCTTAAAAACGGTATTTGTTAAGGCTCTTGCAGTTTATTGAACTTTCAGTTTTGATGAGATGCAAAAAATCTTGCTCATCACTGGTTAAACTAATTATAAAATATAATAAAAGACATTTTATTTCTCCAGGGTGACGGTGGAGGTCCTCTGGCTTGTTCTGCAAGTAATGGCGTTTATTATCTAGTTGGTATTACTTCATGGGGAATTGGATGTAGCACTGGTACTCCGGGAGTATACACACACGTCTCTCAATTCAGACAATGGATTGATCTTACAATGGGTGCGGCTGGTTTGATTACAAATACATACACTGAGTAAATTCAATGGCGGTGTTATTCAATACACATTCCAAAATGGCTCCATTTTGAAACCAAGTATACCAAATGCAGAGAATACCAAATAAAAAAGCTTGGACATACTTTATAGATTATTCATGTGTCTATAGCACAACCTTTTGGACTTCACGGACCACTAAACTCACAATTTTTTTTCTCGCAGACCACTAACATGTTTTAAAAAAAAAGTTCAAAAATATACATCATAAAAATTACATTTTTTGTTATGAAACTTAAATCACGATAATTTTACTGTCACATTATTTTAAAAAATAAAACACAATTCATTTGTACCACTTCCACATATTTATAATGATCAGGACCGGTTTCGCTCATCACGAGCATTATCAACTGATGCTCGTGATATTTTCTGCTATAAGATACAAGTGTATGGATTTTTTGGCTCCAACTACGCTACTGCAACAATACCGTGGACCACCGGTTGGCGACTACTGGTCTATAGCAATGACCTGCAATCTTTTATTATGCATGGCGCAGTAAGGCACTAAATATAAGAGCTACGAAATACATAATATTCAAAAAATACTGATCAACTATTTTTTTTAATTAATTAACATAAAAAATATAGCAGAAAATATTTTTCTTTTATTTTAATTTATAAAAAACATAAATACACAACGTATTTGGCATTACACCTAGTACCCAAAGTGACAGATATTTTTAAAAATTTAATTCACACTAAATCAATGGGTGAAAAGACATCACATGCAACCATGCCCAAGACCACAAATATTAGATTTAAAAATCTAAATTTGACATTGACTTTGCCGGTACCTGAACCCAGACCCATCCGATCTAGAATACAGCTGTTATCACCATAACACAGAGGCCGACAATAAAAACAATAGAGATACGAATTGTTAAAAACTGCAAAAGCCTCTTTGGGAATTATACAAGATTATTCTTCTATTGAAATCCAGAGAACATTTAATGGTACACATCGATGAATCTTATTCTTAGCATTACATCTCATGGTTCTTCAATTTGACAAATTCCACTTATTCCTAAAGGAGAAGTCGTTCTGTAACATTGAGAGTGTGCTTCAAAGGGGTTTCAGATCCAGTTGTATTGCTCCGTATAAGCTGTATGAAGGAATTGGTGAAAGTTTGCTGCCGTATACCTAGCATCATCTCATGATTCACCGTTTGCAGAGCTCTAGAGTACAGTACACGGATATCCTGTATTGTTAAGGGCGAATGTTCAGATTACGATACAGCGACATTTACTTCTGCGAACTTTTATTTGAACTGCGTAAAGCATGCAACTCAATAAATCACTTTATAGGAGAGCATAAAAACGTAATTTAGTTACTATGAGTTTTCTATAAAAACTTTTTCTCTAGGGTGAGTGATATGGCTTAAACATTCTTAAATCTTATAATGAAAAAAAAAATGTAAAATGATAGTTTTACAAACATTCATGTAATTCAGGCTTGAGCAAACTTCAACCCGCAGGCTTCATGCGGCCCAATGTGTATTCTTATGCGGCTGTGTTTTATTAAATTGTCAGTTTTTACAAAACCACTTGTGTATTTTACGATGACGCTCCTATTTCATGATAGTAAATAATTTATATCTTAAAATATTATTTCAACTGCGGCCCCCTGTTCATTCTGAATTCCTTAGGTTGCGCTTCAGCCAAAAAGGTGGCCCAGGTTTGATGTTTTTGATAAAATCTAGCTTACTAGATAAATTAAAACATCTGATTGATTTTGGTATTCAAAATAAATTACTTTATTATACTAACCATACAGGACTGGTGGGCGGCAGTGGCAAGCTTAACTGCAAAAATTCAATTCATCTTAACTCTTAACGGCCTATTTATTTTTGAAAAATAAAGTAAATATCAACGAAAAGAAAAAGATTAATCTCACCAAAAGCTTTTTTCTTTATCTTACTAAGTTCCATTTAATTGTTGCTATTTCAATACTTAATTGGCTATGAATGTCTAAGGAAAGTGGAATAATTATACAGAGCATTTTGTTTGAGATGAACTATTTCACTGTCTAAACACGCCGATGGCGCTCTATCCGCCATGTACAGTAAATGGTTAGTGAGATAGTATAATGAGTAATGTCGTCATTAACAGAAAGGTTTTAAAAATCCCAGTCTAATGTAATTTTTCTCATTAATAGATGTCGCTGTATTGAAATCTGAACCTTTACACTCATAATTGTTTTCCGTATCAATTACCCTCAGATAACGAGAGCCTCCTGCAATAAATCTGTTATTTACTTACTGTTAATGAAACAATGTGATTGACGTTGAACCAAAACGGCTCAAATATTACATTTGATAAGGATACTAACACTGACTGAAATAAATGTGTTCGGAAGTATTTATCAGGGACCCGAACCGTTATTTTTTATAATCATAATCCTCGCTTAGAGTGGCAAAAAATATTAACAAATTCGTTCATCCGGATTATTCCATAATAATTATTAACAGTTAATGGTTTGAACTCGATCAATTTAAACATAAACCTCGGGAAATTCCAAGAAATAATTTACTCATATGTAAATGAATCTTAATAATACCAATAATGGCTGTTTACTCCAGTTTACTAGATAAACTCTTTCAAAATTTGTAATTCACTGTCGTTTAAATGTAATTAAAACAGCACACATTTGCCAACTTTACTAAAACTGTTTAAATTAGTGCTCCAAAACCTTTTTACATCTGTGGACCAGTGAAATAGCAGAAATATTTTTGTCAACAATGAGAGTGTATAAAATTTAAAATTGATAACTTAGTTATTCCACTGGCTGTGTTACCAAATGTAACGGATTTTGCTTCTTCAAGAAGCATCTGTTACAAAGTTACCGTCGAATCCATCAAAAAAAAACTACTGTCATAAGCCACAATATAATGTAAAACATATGTAAAAAAGGATCATAATAATATTTATTAACGAATCTTCATTCTTTAATTCTGACATTGGAGGTACTTTACTGAATATATGGAAATTATGGGTAGTGTGATTGTGTAAAAATAAAAGTATGTTTTTGTCAAGAATAAGTTTAGAAGTGGTGCATATGGGAAGAACCAATATTACACTGATATATTAACATATTTTGAACGTGTTTTAGATATAAAATGATTTTTCATAAATTTAGAGTTAACACTATTATTTTAAGAGACACATTTCGCGAACCGCTAACGCAAAAATATATATTATTATGTTTTTTGGTTTTTAAAATTGATATACTAACATACATAATAATATCGATTGGATTACATGTACACAAAATATATTACATGAAATATATATTGTTAATTTAGATAAGCACACTTGTCGTCTATTTTTAGAACAAAAACACAAAGTGAACACTAAACTTAACTTAACTATAATAAAGAATGACGATTGACTTGAAATCAGCACAGCGTCACAAAGTGCGAACCGCCGACCATCGCTTAAGAAACTCTGATCTAAATAATGACTTTTTCACTGACACGTAGTGTAACCAGGACATGCTGATAAAGGAGGAAGAGCCTAGAGAATGTGGGGGCCCTGCTTACGTTTTTTGATTTCTTTTAGTAAATTTATTATATTCTATTTTCTAAAATATAATATTTACTATGACATCCAATTTACATCTAATAACTATTATGATTGACAAAAAGGTATGTAACGTATTGCAGCATTAATAATGTGAATGTTTATTTTTTTTCTGCACAATATATAAACATGCAACCAAATCTTGAGGAATTTTCCTATCTGGAGCAAAAAACAAAAAGTTTAGTGAGAAGCTAGTGAGTTAATTTCTAGAATTGCAGCATATTTTTTTTCTTTGGACATTTTTTGAAAACGTTTGAAGTATGCTGTTATACTCTTGAATTCGCCCTGTAAGATGGGTGTGAACTCGTGACAAGTAGTGATGGATACACCGTCGGGTACTCTTTAATTACTTCCATAAAAAGTATTCCACATAGGTAATATTTTTACAATTTATCCTATTTTCAGAAATAAACGGTTTTCTATTTTTTGGTATTGTTTCACACCGGTAACCGGTCTAACCCTTTCTTCATAAATCATAAAATTGTTTTAGACCCCATCCTCCTAGATCAAGAGGTCACATATTTTCGCCTTGGTGTTGAACTAACCTATTCCACACCTTTAAATTACTGAGATATAGGTATTAGAAAATTTTAAACCTTACTTTACTACGATATTTTTAACAATAACTTCCTCACGATATTGAATAGTTTTTTCGCAATTATCGTCGAGCGCACAAACAAACCGGCGTTGTGCCAATAAAAATAATAAATTCACGCTTTATTCGCACGGAATGTACAATGTACTAACTATAGCTTAAGGTTAGAATATTATCAATTGTAAAATAGTTTTACAACATTTACAACATGATGATGTTATTAAAAGTGATCTCATTAGTAAAATTAATACCCAGTGGCGCAATTATATCACTGATCTGGTCCTGCTATAACTTTACCTATAAACAAACTACTGGTAATTTCACTGCCAGTCGTCTGTTGGTCAGGTCACGCAGAGTTCGCGTCGTGATCGTTGCTAGTTGAGTGATTCACATTGAAACAACAAATAATATAAGGTAAATAAAAATAAATCTTAACATTTCATAGACTTATTTAAATACAGCTATAGAGCTACACAGAAAACTTGGTTTCACAATGGGTTTGCTGCATTAAATTCATAAAACTTACGTCTTAAGAATAGATAAAGAGCTTAAATTAAATTTAGTATATGCGTTAATTCAAATAATGCCGAGGACAAGCAATGTTGTGATAAATGCTTGTAGTTATCACAAGACAAATTATTTTTGAGACACGTGTTTTTTAGGTTTTTTTTAAAGGCAATTTAATTATTATTCAAAAGTTTAGAAACAAATCTTCTTATTGAGATTATTCGTAATTTTATTTAACAGATATCATCCATCGATAATTGACGTCTTTATACACGTCATTATATTATAATTTAACCTTGTAAGGATCAGATTGCCCACATCACCTAATGCATCGTTTCTTTTTTGTTGTTGCATAAATACTGTCTCGAACTATCTGAATACAAGTATTTTTATTGATTCGTATCACGTAAACATCTTCGGTAAGGTTGGCATTATCGATTATAAGATATATCCGTTTGATCGAAGATCTTGCTAATTTTGTAATAGATCAGTGCTGTCCAAACTAAAGTAGTCTAAAGGCTTCATCCATTCAATTTTCAAAATCGTCAATGAATGTTCATTACATGCGTTAAAAATTATGTTGTTTCAAAGCTTTTACAATTCGAAAAAAATTAAAAATATCATAAGCCAACGTTAACTTTAAAAGCTTAAATTTACTTTTAAAGTCATTCAAATAACCTTATAAGCTGAAAATATTCTGTCGTTTACCCTCCAGTTTTATGTTTGATTCATTCAAATTGTTGGCAATATCTGTTATGAATCCAAGATCTGATAAGAAATTGGGATTTTTTAAATTGATTTTCAAGTATTTTTGACATTCTTTTTAAAAATATCGATGCAAGAATCATACTGCGGGCCGCATGCGAGTCGTGGGTCTCGTTTTGGAGAGCCCTATTATAGAAAAACTGGATCGTCGTAGGGTGTAATGGCCGTGGCATTCAATGGAGTAACTAAAGGGTGGAATACGCGGATGGAAACAAGTCTTGAAAGAAAATTATTGTTTCTTTTCATTTTCAATACTTATGATACTTTACCTGACATTTATTGCAATCCATATTAAGGTTTAAATGTAATTATAAATATGTAATGGAGGCATTTCACTTGTATTCAATTACAGCCACAGCGTCTTAAAACTGGCTAGTATAGTATTTTGCCACCAAAATCCACTAAAAACAACAAAAAAACACGACCCAATCGACGAGTTCTACAGTTCTGGTTTATTGATTATGATACATAAAAATATTTTTCCTTACATAGCTTCGGCCTTAAATTAACAGGAAAAATTGCGATATCATGCAATGCCCTCATTCTGACTTAATTATCTCGTCAGTATTTATTTATTATTAATAATTCTTTATTTATTTATTTTGGGAAATTCAAGATACGTAATACGTAAACAATGATTTATGTAACCAGTGTCAAACAACAAATCGTGCAACTACAAATTTGTTTTAGATAAAAATACATCACGATGAATAATTATATATAATATAATTTATGCAGTACGTAAATCAAATGTAAATATTCAACACGAAAATAGCTTTGTAGAAGAATTAAATGGTATTCAGCTTTTGGCCAATTAATTTACATGTATCCGACGTCGTTAAAGTATGCTATGTTAATAATATGTTGACTTGCGACTTAGATAGTAAAAAAAACATTTATATTGAGGAACGTGAGGTGGGTCAAATATAACATCAAAATCTTCGATTGAAATTATTTATTTAAAAAAACAAAATTGTCGCATTACACGATTACATTAATTAAATCAACGAAATGTAGCTAACTGATATTATATTCATCATTGAGACGACAATTGTAAAACATATCTTACTTCGTAGTCTGACGGTAAAAGCTCCTCTTAAAGATATGAAGGTTTTGTGTCAAATTTCCGGTAAGATCAATATAACATGACAATGTAATATTTGAGACCTTCAAAATGGGTGTGATTCTTTTCTTTTTTAGTTTATTTTGAGCGTCTTTATTAAAATTCTTCTTGAATTCATCTCAAGTGACTTTAAAAAATGCCATTGTGGCCATCAATCGTGATACCAGAAGTTCTTCGAAAACCGCTTGTTGCTTGTTGAAAGGATAGAATGATGGGACTAGCAGTAAGTTAATCGATGTCGCTACGCTCCATTTTAGAATCAGATGGGTGAGAGGGATTTTTTATACATCGCATAGTATAGAAGGCATTGCCTTCGAACACAAATCCATAAATGGATTGAAAGGGTAATTTATGAAACTGTCCGTACTGTGATTCGAGGCCGTGGCCGAATATAACGAACGTCCAAGTGCGTTGATCACTCGGCTACAGGACCAGGAATGCGTAGTCACCGGAAGTAGCGAAACTCATTGTAGTGATAAAACGGCCCTGTGTGAAGCAACTTTATAATATACCACTAGATATAGAGAAATACTCTTAGCGGATACTACATTAATGCGGTTTACCCAAGTGTTTATTGATTGCATGTTAATGAAAAAAGTGATATATGTATTGTGGTTTTCAGAAACGACTTTGTCCTTTAAAGAATATTACTCCGCTAATTTGGTTGCTCTACTGCAACACTTAGCAATCAATTCACACTGCAATTTAAAACTACTAAAAAACAAAACTCTCAGAATAAAATTGTTTTTCTGGGAATTTACCATATTATTTATAGCAGTTATTTTCTGAGCATAGATATTAATATTATTATTATAACTTTGTTGTTTGACCTAACCATGAATGATCGGGTGATCATATCACATGTTGATCAAAACAGTTTTTAAGATTTCAAACTGGCAGAGGTAACCCGGGTTTAACACATTTACCAACAGTGATCTTGAATTGTAATTTAAAAAAAAAATGATTATAAAGCTAGGCAAACAGGTTTGGCGTGAGAATTTCGACAAGAACCAAAAAACGATATTGTTATTAATTGGGGTTGTCGTTTGAATCTTTTCTCTTCCTTTTGGGCATATTTCTTGTAAAACCCACGAAATGTGGATTTCACTGTTTTAAGTTTTATAATTTTTAGTGATGGATAATTTTCCGCTCAATCTTTTGATTTTTTACATATTTTACAATTCGCACGAAAAGTTATTATATTGTAACATCTATATTATAACAAATTTATAGTCGCTATGCAAATTCAACACAGATTGAGTTGCTATGACGATATGACGGATTATTTTAGTATGGAGCTAAGCAACTATTTGTTGTTATTTTTTATTGAGACATCAAAAATATATAGTTTAAGGTTAAACGTCTAGACCTGAAAGTTGAAAATAGCACAGTTAACCTAGAAATGACATGTGAAAATTTCACGTCGTTACTGTACATTGTTTCGGAGTTCTTGTGACCGACAAACATACAAATTTCTACATGTATTTGTGCTGTATAGTAGAGATATTGGAGGAATAGCTTGCTTTGATAACGAAAAACTAAAATATCTGTCCCGAAAAGACAGATCTAAATTTAAATTATTATAAAAGAAAGCAGTAGAGTGACATCAAGTACTTATTGATCTTTCGCTCACTGATGCAGAAGAAATACTTGCTTACAAAAATTGAGACAGATTCTGTCGCTTGACGGGGAGAGTGAATGCGCATTCGACATTATGCATCTGTATATATCTAATATATAAAAATCAATGTGTGTTTGTTCGTATCTTATGCACTGCCATACCGTTCATCCGATTCCGATAAAACTTTGTCAAGTTATTGCTTGCACTTGCGCAAATGATATAGGCATAGTAAAATCAGGCCCGACCCCGCCCGAGCCCGACTCTCAACGTTTTAATTTTTCACCTACTTATATATAAAAATTTATTATATGTAAAAATATTATATATATATAAAAATCAATCTCACAATCTAAATATATCTAAAACTAACATAAAGAACAAATTCCTACAAATAGCGACATCTCGGAAAACCTTGTGATTTATTCGTGTACAAACCAGACAGACAGAAAATATCGTGTGTCCAAAAGCACTTGAATAAACAGGATAAAAACGCAAACACTTTCTTTCTTTGAGTGACATTGCAACCCATGCCGGGTACTCACTAGTATTAAATATTTAGGAATCTTCCTTTAGCATAAACAAACAAAGCAGTAGAAGAATCGTTTCTTGCCAAAATAATAAAAATTTACACTAAGAGTATTAAATTAAATTAGAATTTTCTTTGCAGACATTCATTATAGTAAGTAAGTAAATATATTCTTGCATTTGGAAACAAATCCATTAATATGAATTCAATGTGTGGATGTGTGTTTTCAGTGATTTAAACATTTGAAAACGAAACCTAGTAGAAGGAAATCGCAATAGCATTTAACACTCTAAATATCTTGCTTTCTCTTAAGGGGGGAAATATTTAAATATACACGAGTGAACTTTAGCCGATTTTGAATACATTTTTTTTGAAAAATCACTCGTTCGATATTTTTGAAACTTGTCTTATGATTTATTTGTATTTTTTACTATTACGAATTTTTTTTTTAAATTCCAAAATGGCCGATTTATAATCCAGTCTTACGGAAAGGTCACAACGAGAGTTCTTGAATGGCGTAACTTGTATTTAGCTACTTTTGTATTTATTTGAAATGGAAAAAAATCTGAGTATTTATTTATGTTATATTTTGTAAATGAACCTAAAAAACTGAAAAAAAAATTGCGGACTGAAACACTTGAATTTTCAACTACATTTTTCAATTGTTTTTGCTTCGAAAAAATAATTTTTTCAACGATTTTTTTGTTCATATTGAAAGCAATATCATTGAAAAGGTGTGTGGAAAATACCAGCGTGATTGATAAAAAACTTTTTTATAAAATCGGTCACGCCGATTTTAAAAATATTGTTTTGAGAAAAACGCGTTTAAAGTTTAGGCTCATAAAAATTCAATGATTGTGGTGATTCACGGAGTAATCAGCGATTCTAGCGCCATATAATAGTCCTCCGGTATCCTTGTAGAACTCATTTTTCTTAAAAAGTTCCTCTTGACGTGCTTGATGTGCTTCTTTAGTCGCTAATGAGCTACGCCGATTTTCTCGAGTCACTCTGTTTATCTACTTTTTCTGCATATTCCGACTTACATTTTACGTTTAAAAGTTTGAACATGAAAAATCCCTCAAATTTGGTGACATATTCTTTGGGTGTTTTACTAACATTTTATAAAAAAAGTGTTTGAAAATTTTATTGTAAGGGAAGTGTGAACTTAAAACGTTTTTTCGACAAATGCATCATTCCTTAACACTTTGTGTGTGCTCGATGTTGGCAGCGTAAACTACACTTCCTATAAAGTGTTTTGTAATGATAAATATTTATTTATACAGCCGATTCATTTTCTGTATATTATTTCAAAACCTTTATGAAATAAATTGAATAATTCATGTGCCTATTAGATGTCGTAACAATCGCATCAAAGATTGCCTTGCCCTGATACAAGAATAATCTGAATTATTCTAATGGTTTTACATGAATTATTGCAGATTACATCATTTATGTTGAGCATTAATAGGATTTCAAAACAGTGTTTAAATTTTGTATAGTTTTATTAATACGGCAAATAATAAAATCTTTTATTAATACAGTTTATTGAATTGAAATAAAAAATAGCAATTTATTTAGTTCCAAAATAATTATATAATATTGTTGATAGATATTTCGGCATCACGTCATCATTGAAACTAAGCAGCCAGAAAATTTTCGACATTTCCTATTAATTCGTGTAATAAATGTTTCCTGTCGGTCCCTACGGTCTAGTGGTAAGTAAGAGCTTTGCTCTAGCGATAACATGAGGGTTCTGGTTCAAGTTCTAGCAGGGTCAAATCTAGATTTTTTCACTTTAAATTTGTGATCTTGGACATGAGTGACATATAAAAATTCACATCGAGTTTATCTCATATGATTTTCTAATTTTCAAAATATTTGGCGCATTGGCTGTCAGCTGTAATGCCAGATATTTAAAAAAAACATGTATGAAATTAAAATATTTATGTATATATAGTTAAGTATAAAATATAATCATGTTAAAGATGCATACATACATTAAAGTAAATATTACATATTTACATATTTTAGGTTGATAATTGTAGTCATAATGACGAGGGCATTATTTGAATGTTATGTAAAAGCGAAAGGTGACGTGTGACTTATAATACAATGAAAATTTTGCAACAGGTCACCTGAACAATCGACATCGTGAATAGCCAACAAACACCTGATTTTAAATAAATTGATTATTAATGATCACCGATTTAATTGGCTTAAGTCTACCGCATATCCGCTGGTATTATGCGGCTTACGAACACTTTATAAAAACCCTGCGGCTTAACTGAATTTTTTCCTACCCACCGATTGATCAACAAACCAAAATGATTCGGTTAAATAGTTAAACCGCGGGATTCACGCCAAGTGGAAATAAACGATAAATGAACAAAAAAGTTATGTTTCTTTCCGCGCGCAGCAGTGTTTTATTGGATGGTATTTGACGATAAATTGAATGTTAGTCAGTCGATCAAGCTTCTTTTTCAGACAAGAAAAGGATAAACATAAAAATATGCCGAAAGAAAGAGGCAGGCAAAAGCTGGAAAATGTATTTATAAACCATCTTCGTTGATCATAATATGAAATGATAATGTATCTTAACAGAATTTTTGATTAAATGGTTCAGTTTACCTCCTTTTTTATACATTAGGATTACGTAATTATGTAGTCGCTAGTTGTAGTGTCATATTTTTTAACCATGTTCAATAAATGTTGACTTCTAATCGCTAAAGAATAATTGTTTAACAAATACTGACTGTAAACCAGTCATTCAACCTACCTCGCAATAGACGCTAAGGATTACAGGACAGGGCTAAGAGACGAAAAGTAGTAAGCCAATCACACTCCTTACTCCCCGTTTTCATTATTGGATGTGGGTGAGTGGGAAGTAATGGACCAAAGATATCTTGTTGATACAATTCAACAAATCGAATGAAAAAAACAATGTCTCCATATAACACAAATATATATCCATTCTGGAATTCGAACCCCTGACTTGCCTCATAAAATAAAGGATGGTGGCACAGTATGGGAGGAATCAAAACGATAAACGCATGACAGGGAATCCTGGAGGTACGATATTTTTCATAGAAAGAGCGGGTATGATCAAATAAGAAATATAAAGAAAGTCAGTCTTTCAAAAATGAATGTAAAATTACAGCATCTATATATTGTTTATATAAATTTGAAGCTATCGCACAACATTCAAGCTAAATAATCTAGAAGTATGCAAGTTGACCTCTACATTGACATTATCACTGACAAGAACAAAGAATCATTCCAAAAAGTAAAATGTCTGCCTCGACTGTTTAATGTTCGATCTGTGAAGTTTTTTCTGCTCGTACAATAAATGTCAAATAAAAATTCACAACAGTATAGCTGTGTTGATTGGGTTTCCGAGAATAATTATAAAAACCTGATTTTTAGCCAACCAGGCAATTGGCTAATACTTGAACATACAATTTCATTTTAAATGTCCCGCATTGGCGTATCAATTTGACATTTCGAAAGAATGACCTCTCGCAAATAGCACATCGATAAACGCGTGTTTTTATAAAATAAGTTACGATCCGGCTCTTCGTTGTGTGATCCGGTTGAATTCGAGCCCTGCTTTGATAATTATATAAGTGATACAAATCATTTGTTAGCCGTCTTTTTTGCAGATATTGCTATCAACCATATAAAATAATTCTTGCTGAACTAGTATACTGCTTTTTAAATTTAAAGGTAGTTTTAACTACAAACCATTTTTTTAAAAAACGAGGAAATGCTTGCCCTTTTCCCTGATCCATGTACGACGTTACGATGTAAAGAGAGAAGCGGTTTCAAATAATATGATGATTTGTATAGATTGGGTTTGGGAGTGTAAAACATTTAGTGCTACAAAACTAGCTAATAATATTTTTTTAGAATGTTATATGGAACAATTTTATCAATGTTTATGGCAGTTTACGTATTAAATATGTTTCTCAAATGTGAAGCATACGTACTCCTAACGGAACTTACCTCAACAGAGGTTTTTTCTACGAAAACTGCTTATTACTCAGTGTCTCTACCTTTCTTTTTCAAAGAGAGTAACGATAGAAGGATAGCAAATCGCTTTCGCTATGCCCCGTTTTTAGGATTGGATGGATGGAAGGGCATTTTAGACATCTTAAACATTCATGCCTACGAACAGAAATCCATAAATCGATTGCAAAATTGATTGATATTAAATCAAGGGGAGGGGAATGAGTTTGTCATAATTTTACATATTGGTTTAAGATAATTGCAGTAAAAATGGGTGAACCCTTGTGTTATTTAAGAAAATGTTATGCTTATTTTGCTAACCCAATCCCGTCCTTCCGCGAGACAGAACTATAGCCATGCTGCCGTTATTTATGTTATAATAACGAAATACATATCTTATAAAATAATGAAGCAAATGAGATTTCTTAATATATCTATAAAATACACAACTTGTATTTTGAAAATGGATAGCACTGCACTGCATTGATTTGTATGCTAATTATCATTGGCGCTCAGGTTTTTTCTGTTTATAATTCTGTCTCGTCAGTTATATGGGAATCCCGCTCTTGTTCGTTAAAATCAGAGTCGAATTAAGGCATTTTACTAATACTCCCCTTGAGATATACACATTACAATAAAAAACGGGTCGTTGCGAGAGTAATTAACTAGCCACTAGTTGTGTTCTAGCCTTATACTTCTGTCTCCACTCTCTTCGAAAAAAGAGAAGTTTAGGTACTGAGTAATGAGCAGTTTTCGTAGAAAAACTTTTGTTGAAATAAGCTCTATTAGGAGTCCATATGCTAAAAAAACATTTATTTTACAAATAAGTCACAATTTGTTTTGTACTACTTCCATATTTTTATAATGATCAGAAGCGGTTTAGCTCATCCCGAGCATTATCAACTGATTACATACAAATCTTAACAAGGTTATTTATATGAAATTGAATGTTTACAATTACAAGTTATATCAAACAATTGATTCAAGAACTATGACTTATTATATTTTTCTCACATAATTGACTTTTAATGTGGCTTAATTTTAGATTTCAGATTAGCAGTTATTGGTTTATGAGAGGTACTTAACATTTTAATTGTGGATCATTTAATTTAGTTTACATATAAATTGTTTAATTATCAATAAATTTTTGTCATAGTTGTGTCACTCATAATAGTAATGGTGTAACTCCAAAATTACAAAAAATGAGTTTATACCTCAAACACGTTCAAAAGATTATTCAATTAGTTTAATAATGGTGCATATATACTCTTAATTTCTTTAAAACTGGTTTTTGTTTTTATATTCCCATACTTAACAATATTTTTCAGAATACTAGTGAAGTACCCGCAATATCAGAATAAGAGTGAAGTGTCCGGACAGACTTCACTACTACACTAACGTTTAAGTTCTTCAGTTGATTGACAAACAGTTATTAATGGTAGTTATTTTATCCTAAGAACATTTTACACAACCTTGATTTTCTCAAAACTTCAAAACTGGAGTTACACCATTACTATTCCATGTGACACAGTTCTTGAACCAATTGTTTGCAACGCCATGTTTATATTTAACACCAAATTTGGTAATGCTCGTGATGAGCGAAAACGGTTCTGATCATTATAAAAATATGAAAGTGATACAAAACTAAATGTGTTTTACTAATATTATGTTTTGTTAAAATAAATGCATGGTATTTTTATTACTTTACAGAAAACCTTCACGTCACATAAGTCAAAATGAGACTTACATGGCTTATTGCAACCTTTTTGGTGGGCTTATCTTCAGCACAGAGCCCTGAAGTGTCGACCCTGGATCCCACTCTCCTGGAAGAAGTGTTTGGTTTACAAGATGTATGTATTATATTATGTCAGATATTATTATATTATTAGCCAGTGTCTTAACGTCATGCTCAGTGCCAAATCATGTATGTTGTATAATATGATACGACCCAATCATCAGAACACTTCTCTAATCACCTCTCGCCAAGTCAATTAGCAAGAAACAACACGCCCACTAATTATAAAAATAGGAGAAATATTTCGTGGACTGCTAAGGTAAAAATAACATTTTTATTATAATATACTATAAATTTATGAATAAAAACATAATAAATAACAGTTGGATTGCAGATACAAAAATATATGAAACTCAATTGTTAATTAATATAACTAACTGCATATTGCACATTGCCAGATAATGATTTGTTATTAGAATAAAAACACAATTTGAGGACATATTTAGCTCGCTAGGCTGGACAAAAACTATAATAATGATACATATAAAAAAGAATCTTGAAATTTATGACAGACATTTTAAAATCGGTGACAACTATTTGCAGACCTTCAGAAAATTTTGATGGGTCCCACCGGTCCATCGACAATCGGTCGGGAAACACTGGTCTAAACTCTAAACCAGAGCCTCTCAACCTTTTTTGCTCTATTCCGCATTTCACCGATGCTCAGAATTTAATTTCCCCCTTCCCAATATAGTCTAACTCTAACTCAAAATGTGCTTTCCAAATATGCATATTATGTTATATTGATAATTTTTAATAAAGTTACTAACACTTGCTATAAACCATTGAACTGCTATCTCAATTCAATGACAAAACACGCTTATAAAAATGTTATTAATCTGAACTCTACGCATTCTGAAGCCGATAAGTCGGAATATTGACCTTCAACGCAGGGGATTTATTGCCCTCTGTGGTCTAGCTTTACCCTAGCGATCAGATCAGCGGGCTCCTGGCAAGGTCAATAGCAAATTAAGATTAGTTCAATTTGGCATTTTGGGAATGGGTGTTCGTAATGGCATTTTCATCAAGATACAAAGCGTTTATAAAATGTACCCAGTAGTAGTTAATGACATTCTTAACTACACATTCAATGTGTATATAAATAGATTTAGCCATAATATTGTACAATTATCAATGAGCATTAAAATATTTATATAACTAGTTACGAATTAAACAAAATAATTATGATTTGTGATATTTTCAGAGAGGTAACATTTTTTTTTCAATCAATATTTCTCAATAAGGTATATAAATTAAAATTTATTTCCAAGGTGAGTGAGTTTTGTATTTAAAAAAAAATCAGATCCGCCAGCGGTTAATGGGCATTTATTGAGGTTGATTTTTTTTATGATATATCGGTCACCATCAATCCAATTCTGGATAAAGACAGCACCACACGTCTTGATCCAAGAATGCAGTGGACTGCACACGAGTGTCTACCAAACTCAACCCTTTTATTAATACATTTATGCTTATTTAATCTAGCGGTCTTGTTAGAGTTTTGTGTCTCCCAAGTGTCACCGAATGCCTTGATTTTATTTTAAAAAATAAAACACAATTCATTTGTACTACTTCCACATATTTATAATGATCAGGACCGGTTTCGCTCATCACGATCATTAGCAACTGATAAAAATACAAACATAACAGGCTTATTTATATAAAATTGAGTGTAAAAATGAAGGTATATAAAACTGATGGTTCATGAACTAAGACAAGAAAATACTGATTAGCAAACAAATTATACATAAATCAAATAAAAAAGTCTACAATTAAAATGTTATGGACCTCTTGCAAATCATTAAATACTAATCTGAAATCACAAATATAGCTACATTAAAAGTCCATTTTTTTTTTTTTTCCATGTCCGCTCCCAATGTGGAGCATATGGTCTCCTAATGGATATCTTGACAGAATTTTTCTACGAGAACTGCTTGTCACTCAGTTGCTCAACCTCTCTTTTCATTTTCGAAGAGAGTAGGGATAGAAGGATAGGGCTATGACAGGACTAGTGGTTAGCTAATCGCTCTCGTTACGCCCCGTGAGGATGGGATTGGTGGGAGGGAGGACTCAGACTACGAACAGAAATTCATAAATCGATTGAAAGATCAATCTATGAAAACCGTCCGCACCGGGAATTGAACCCGAGACATCCGTAACCGTAGCCAGCGACGAAACCAACTGCGCCACGGACGCCGACAAAAAAAGTCCATTTAGCTGAACAAAATTTTTAATGACATTACTAATGTAATATACAATAATGAATCAGGAAAATTATAAGAAAAAATTAGTGAACCATTTAAAAATAATCAAATATTAAGTATGTAATTAATTTATTTTTTTCCATGTCCGCTCCCAATGTGGAGCATATGGTCTCCTAATGGAGGTATCTTGACAGAATTTTTTCTATGAGAACTGCTTGTCACTCAGTTGCTCAACCTCTCTTTTCTATTTTTTTTCGACGAGAGTAGGGATAGAAGGATAGGGCTATGACAGGACTAGTGGTTAGCTAATCGCTCTCGTTACGCCCCGTGAGGATGGGATTGGTGGGAGGGAGGACTCAGACTACGAACAGAAATCCATAAATCGATTGAGAGATCAATCTATGAAAACCGTCCGCACCGGGAATTGAACCCGAGACATCCGTAACCGTAGCCAGCGACGAAACCAACTGCGCCACGGACGCCGAATGTAATTAATATGAACAATAAACAGCCATCTTAAGTGGAGAAAGCAGAGCAGCTATGAGTATCCATTAAATTTTTAATATCTGAAAAACAAAAATTACAGAGACAGAATCAATTCTTACAAATGAAAAATAGCCTTACAGGTATAATACAAATTAATGAATCGGATATAACAAAGGAGAAGATGCAAAGACGGCTTGGAATGATTTTAAAAATCAGTTTAACGAAAAGGAGCTACCCTTAAAAATAAGACGGAAATGGCATTTAAATCTAATTTATGGTATTTTAGGAGTAAGAATATTTGCACTCAAAGCATACAATATTTAGTAGATGTTCATATTGTATCTTCTTCAAACACCTTTACTGATTTGAATGCTGGTTGATCCTTTCGTTTCAACATTAGAAAAAAAATTCAACATTCTCAAATAATTTATTAATATCAACATTCTCTTTTGATTTATAAATCACTCTGTAATTGCGAAAGACGCGCAGAAAACGATAAATCCCACTGACGACAAATACGCATCTATGGGCTATTATTTTACCCAAACGTGCTAGACAGGTCTTGATACAATTAGAATACGACATGTTTGGGGGGGAAAACAGTAAGTATATAAATTAAATACATTTCTGTGCTACGTATTATTTTCATTAAGAATCGATTAAAATACGAAAGCTATTTACAAAAAAAAAATGTAGGTTAAAGCCATTGTGTTCTATTTGGGTTAATATGATAATCTAATGAATAGTACTTCCAATACTTCATTATGATATAATGAAAGCACATGTATGGAACATCGACATTTTATGTACACATCATGCTTAGATTGAAATATGCTCAGATTTGGGCGACAATAATTCTCAGTGTGACCAATAATTGGACACTTTTGACGTGAGAAAATAGAATGCGAAGAACGTAAATTGACCAAATTAAATCACACAAATTGTGATAATATTTCTTTCTTGTTGCAGATAACTGTTCGGCCAACAACAGGAACTTCAGTATTTACTGATGATGACGGAGCCAGCTGTTCTTGCGTCCCGTACTACCTCTGTGATCCGACTACAAACACCACATACACACACGGAATGTTTGATGGAGCTTTTCTTATCGACATCAGGTAATTGAAAATTATTCATGAAAACCATCGGCCGTGTCCGTTATCGAGTGGCCAACATCGTTGGCGTCAGTTTCTGCGCTCGAAGGATCAAACCCCATTAAGACAGTTTCATAAATTTGATTTTTCAAGGGCATGGATGTCTAAAATTCCCTCCCACCCGAGAGGTGAAAAAAAAAACAGTTTATAATATGTCTTCTTTCGAAAAACATAGTAGATTAAACAACTCGTATAGCACAGTATACAGGTTCAATATTATTCGAACACATGCTATTGTATAAAATATATATTATTACATCGATAAAGATTCAACGGGATACATGCCATCGATATTCTAATACATGTGCGCTCAAAGATAAAATTTTTTCGAAATCTTCTGCTAGCGTGATTAGAGATTTGTTATTGTGCTGAAAATTCTAAGTAGATTTCAATTTCTTTCTACAATTTTTAGTTCAATGGAAAACATATACTTACTTGATATTAAAAATAAGGATTATATTATTTTTGTATATTTTTGATGAATTCGGCGGTAACTTTATGGATATTTATTTTTAATATATTCACAGTCTTTACTTAGAGGCTCTTTTAAGTGTGAAATAAAGTTATTTCGCCAAACCAAATTATTTAATATTAAGTTCCTTGTTTTACCCGAGGTTTTATTTTCATTACAACCCAATGAAAACAAACATTCAATAATACATGTCGTTTTAAAATGAAACATAGTGTAATGGCTAAACATTCTAAGTGCAGTAAATCAATTTATTTTTACTGTTTTTAGAAAAAAATCCAATTATATTATACACCCAACGTTCTTTTTGTACAGTCCAATGTAATGAAAGCTATCTTTCATTATTTATATATTACTGATGTGTTGCATGGAATGTATCTCCTATGTAAAAAAGGATCGTGTGTAATACTAATCACATTGCACACCTTACATAAAAATAGTATAATACCTGTCAACATAAAAAAATGACGCAGAAGATGCCATCATGAGAAATAAGCTTATATTGTGATCAGAATGAATATATGTAATATTAATTAATAAAAAATACTGTAGCTTTATTATAAGTAAAAAGTTTACAGAACCTAAATGGACACAATCGAGTGACAAATTTGTGTTGCAGGTTCAAACCAGAAAGCTGTCAGGAGTCCGTTGAAGTGTGCTGTAAATATCCAAGAGCTCCCGAAAATCCGATTCCTCCACCTGTTATTTCGGAACCACTTAAACCATTAGGCTGCGGAATCCGTAACGAAAAAGGAATTGACTTCCAGATCACAGGTTCTGTTGTAAGTAAAGTTGCATCAAGAGTTTTCATGTTGCAAGTCAACATAATAATAGTAATGAAACAATTATTTTTAAAGATACACTTTTGTAGGAAATATGATTATTTAGAGAACAGCTTGCTGTGTTTTGTTGGAAAGATATTCTGAGCTTTGTTGACACTATACAATTCAACAGTGACCGTTTTCATTTCTTCTTTGTTCATATATAAATTAATAAAGAAGGAGTTAAGGGTAATATTATGCTATTATCAGTAAACGGTTATGTGTACGAGATATAGCTTTTTATTACAGATAAATATGCATTTTTGTAGTAACATGGAATAATGTAACTGTGCTGTAGGGAAACCAAGAGGCGCAATTTGGAGAATTCCCATGGACAGTGGCTATCCTGGGTGCAGCTGACAACTCTGCCCTTTGCGCCGGTTCTCTTATTCACCCGAGCGTTATTCTTACAGGAGCACATTGCGTTAACAAGTAAGATACAATTTAATTTTAACTTCTAAATGTCTATCCAATACAGCAGTGCTTCACAAATCATTGGCTCAGATCCCTGGGGTTTAGGGGCCGTATTTCTACTGCATGGGGGGTGGTGAAATGTTCCAGTTGAACACAGACTCCCAAAAATCTTTCTCCATTACCCCTTTCACCAATTCTCAGAGTATAATTCCCCTCTTTTTAAGATAGTTTAACTCTAGCTCAGAAGGTATAATTCAAATATGCATTTATGTAATATTGAAAATCTTTGATAAATGACAGCAATCCCGCCCTAGGGGGAATTTCCCACTGGTTAAGAACGCAGTAGCAGAATATCAAGCAATTATTTATAATATTTTTTCCTTTTCCGTATATTAGATACAATTTATACATTTATGTAAAAAGAAAAACATGTTTTCTTTATATTCTGTCCTTGAGACAATTGTAGCATGCAGGTGCATGTATAATGATACATACAATTTCATCAGTGTAAAATTTTTTCTACGAGAACTGCTTGTTACTCAGCTTCTCAAACTCTTTTTCGAAGAGAGTAGGTATAGAAGGATAGGGCTACGACAAGACCAGTGGTTAGCTAATCGCTCTCGCTATGCCCCATTTATGGTATCAGATGAGTGGGAGGGAATCATAGACATCACAATCACAAAAATCCATGACTACGAACAGAAATTCATAAATCGATTTATGAAACTGTCCATACCAGGATTTGAACCCGTGACATCTGTAGCCGAAGCCAATGACGTTGACCACTGCACAATGGACCCGAAAAAAATATGGCAGAAGAATTATTACCATTTCTAGCATTGAACCCAATATTGATTTGTCATGTAAATCATGCAACCATGTCACTCTCGTTCAATTGCTTATGCACGCTTCAAGTACAGTATTTTCAAATAAAGCTTCTGATAATTTAATCAATTTAATTATTGGGGGAGCGGGTGAAAACGTGTAGGAAGCGCTGCAATAAATAGTTATTAAATATCCTTACTCTAATCATAATTTAGATGATGATTTAGCCTATTGATGTAACTCGCAAAAGATACGAAAGTGAGGTAATGATTGGATCTCATTTTAAAGACGACAGTGCAGATCTCGGCCAAATTATGTAAATTAGAAAAATAAATTGACCACTTTTTGGTAGGGAAACATCATTTTACATTGGTTGTAGATTTAAAAAATCTGACACATCGACTTGCTGTAAGCCACTCACTACGTATAATCCCGTATCTGCATGAAAACATGAGAATTTACATGAGTGCATTTCAAAGATTCATAAAGCAAACTTAACATATATAATGTTTTAAATAAAAACAGTTTTTACTCTCTTCTGAACAATTTCAATTTTTAGGGATACATCAATTGGCCAAAACACCGTCGATGCCTGATGTTTCTAATAGGAATTAGATATGTATATAAAATCTAAGTAAAATGTTTTTACATTTTTTTTATTAACAAATCAAACCCTTTCATATCCGTTGAATGCTAATTTGAGATAATTGTTAAAATCTTATAAAGCATATCAGGCTTTGAAACAATTTATAGGAAAATAATAACTAGTGACCATTGGATTTGGCCAATTTTGATCTGCATCATACAATTGGGATAAATTAATAATATGTCTAATTATAATTCAAATAAATTGTAGTGCCCCGAAGTAAACATTGACTCATTTGTTAAAAATTAGGTACCGTGCCAACCAGTTGAAGATAAGAGCTGGAGAATGGGATACACAGACCACTAAAGAGCGTCATCCATTCCAAGAACGGCCTGTATCGTCGATTTTGCTTCACCCAACCTTCAACCCAAAGACTCTGGCAAACGATGTTGCTTTAGTATTCTTGGCCACACCATTCGACGCAGCTCCCCACATAAATACGGTATTTCTTGGTTATTTACCTTTTATTAGATTTGAGAAAGATCTTACAATAGTATATAATATCATTTTTCATACACCAAATCAGCGGCTCCCAACCTGTCGGACTTGCGTACCCCTTGGCAGCCCAATTGGCTAAACTGTATCACTAAAAACTAGTATAGTAGTACCCATCATAAATGACAGAATTAAAATTGAAATACTGAATGTCTAAAGTAGCCAGTATGTCTGAACTGTGTGTGCATTGCGTGCGACAGCTAAAGTCATGAGAAAATGTCATACCTACATGTGATATATGATAATAATGATACGTCTACAGAGCGGTCTGGGCTATTATATATAAGATGTTTTTATTTTCTGTAGTTGTTATTTCAAATATGTAGTTACGGTGAGTAAATAGCATTGGTGTGGGAATGAGCGTTCGAGCAGTAGGCTCTGCTTCATAAAAAAAGGGCTGATTTATACAAGAAGAAATAAAATTTTCTTATATAGTATCATTTTTACTACATTTAGCAATACTAATAAGGTAACTAGCTTCGACCACATTTTCATGGGTTTTATTAATGGCAAGATATACGATGTTAAAATCGGCATATTCTGAAACCACATTGGAGCATTGTTTCTATTCTATTGCTTTTCTCCAATATTATGTTTGAATAATGTTTAATATGCTTGCAGATTTGTTTGCCAGAACAAAACAAAAACTATGACAATAAAAAAAAATGTATTGCAACTGGATGGGGCAAAACTGTATTTGGTAAGACCTTATTTTGAATAACATGAATTTTGATTTAAAGTTTGCTTGATGGAATTTCAATATCACAAGTAGATTGTTAGTGATTTACATATTTAAAAAAAAACAGTTGTCACAATTTTTGTAACATTAAAATAATTACAGTATTCTATTAAAAACTTCAGGGAAATAATATCTGAATATTTAAATAATACGATTATGCATATTTGTTGAAATCAATATATAAGTGGCAGTGCTACCTGTCAGCATCCGCTCAACAGTCAACAGTTGCACAGAAATAGATTGTGTGGAAGTATGTGTGTGTGTGTGCTGTATTACAGATAAATCAATACAAATATACTGCAATGTGGATTTGCAAGTGCAATTTACAGATAGTGTTATATAATTTTATATATAAAAATGTCTTAACTTCACGATTGGTATTTAAATACATATTTCACAACTGAACCCAAATTTGATTGTAATAAAATATAGAACTTTTCTTTATTATCCAGTTTTATTCACCAAAAATCGAACGCGTAACAGTTGATGTTCTGGTGATGAATGATTTATTCGTATAAAGCTACTTGTTGACAATTATTATCTTCACTCTCCAGGTAAGACAGGCAGGTATGCAGTAATCATGAAGAAAGTCGAATTGGATGTAGTGGACTACAATACTTGCAATAAGGCTTTCAAAGAATCCAGACTTGGACCTCGTTTTGTTCTTCACAACACATTCCTTTGCGCGGGAGGAACCCCAGGAAAGGACACATGCGAGGTTTGTGCGCATTACAAATAAACGATTCACACTTGTATGATGTTAACTGTCAATTCTTGGTGGAATTATATTTATACAAATAAAACATTTTCTGTAAGGAGAGTAATCATTTATACTTCACATTCTACCACTTAAAAATTAGACATCATTGTAGGAAGTAAAGATTTAGGGGTTATATAAAATAGTTACAGTCCCAAATTTTAATTACTTTTGATCTACCATAAGAACTTGGCCGCCGGCAGAAGTCGGAGCTGAAATTGTCTACCTAGGTATTGCTTGTAGCTGTCAAACGTAATTCACGAGGGTCATGAAAGTTGGTTTTATTAGCAGTACTATGGAAATAAATACGATAGGAAATATCAAATGTTTCGAAAGTCTCTTCATTTTATATTTAATTATGCTGGAAAGCAAAAACTTAACTCCAGGCCCCTAACCCATGCACTAGACTGTCCTTATGGGGAGGTTAATAGAAGAGAACTTTCGCATTTCTTCATATGCGGATAGATTGGAATTGTTTAAGTGGTTCATATAAACAACTATTGCTGCTTATAATTATCCTTTTGATTTCTTCTTTTACACTATTCTGGATGTTGAATAGCAATACAAGATACATAAACTCATCGACCGTTTTGATGATATGGTTATCAAAAATGAGGTTAATTATTTGTAGTACCAGCTTTGAAGTTGACATGTATTTAGTTTTTTTCATATTAATTGCTATCCCAATATCACTTGAGGCATGTTGCCACCACAAACTTCGACAGCATCACTCTATAATTATTATAAAACTATGCAATGTGTGTCTGTTTCTAGGGTGATGGTGGAGCACCACTGGCGTGTCCAAGTTCCAACAACCGCTACCATCAAGCTGGTATTGTAGCGTGGGGCATCGGTTGCAACAACAATCTCCCAGCTGCATACACATACGTCTCCAAATTCAGAAATTGGATCGATCAGAATGTCAAGCAGGCCGGTTTCGATACAAACTCATATGTTGCAAAAGCATAAGACAGGTGCTTGAATGACAGTTTTTCATGAATTTTGCAAACCATTTTGACAGTAAAAAAAAGTACAATGGTTCTCAACATCTCTATTAATTTATGAGATTTTTTATTTGCCGTTTCAGTTATTTTGTGCATACATTTGTTTACAAGTTTCTGCATTGATTTGATAATTATACATGTATTTCTTTAGCTTATTAACAAATATTCAACACAGCTGACACATTTACAAATATAAGAAGAAAATATGTCTATAATAACATAACTGTGTAAGCATTTATAAATGTATGAGAAATAAGAAACAAAACTCATGAAAAAATACAACCCTATTTTAGCTTAAAATTAAATTCACTGTGAATGACTATTTTTATATTTTTATACATTTTTATCAATTATTGTCTATAGACATGTGAACGAATTAAAATAAATTTATGCCTTTTATGTAACAAAACATGAGTTTTATTTGGGCGATGTCGATTACCTATACCAATGTATAATTTCACAAAAAAATAGTAAAAATTTGATTCAAACTTTTACCTAACCAAATCAATTTTTCCAAATTTAATTTTTTTACTCAGTCTCTCAAAAGGTTACCGACTACTGGTTTATAGCAGTACTTCCCAAACTTGTTGCTGAGTTCAGGAAAATTTTCAGTAGAAAGTACAAATATTTATTTATGAACGTTTTTCTTTATGACAAAAATATTTCAGAATTTTGGATTAAGGCGACAGCAAGAATATCCGTCTATTGCAAAAGAAGCTTTGGTAATTCTTTTTTTGACTACATACCTGTGAAACAGCATTTTCGTCACTACTTTTAATAAAAAAATAATCACAGATCATGCCTTCCCACGGAAACTTTGGAAGAATCCTTGCGAGTTATCATTTCTGACATTGAACCAGATATTGATTTGTTGTGTAAAAACATGCAACCACATCTCATTAAATTGTTTTGTAATTGTATAGTTTTTCTTACTTTATATTTAAAAACTATTTATAAGTAAGTTACTATTTTTTGTGATAAAATATAAACATGTATGTATTAAAAGTAATAATTGTTGTCAAATAAAAAATGCTACCACTAAAATACGTTTTTTTAGGGGGTCCGTGGACTATTTTTTCAGATTTAGGGGGCCGTGCATGAAAAAGTTTGGTCAACACTGGTCTATAGTATAAACCGCTGTTCAAATGGGGAATAATACCTTCATGATAAAAATAAAAACACAATTCACTCGATATTTTATTGTTTATTGCTTTATGAAACTCACAAATGATCAGTGGTGTAGTTATACCTAAATATAATTAGTTTAATTATTATTAATTTTATTTATCAATATCTTTGGCAAGAATAAAGAGATTTATAAAATCAAATAAAAACGATTTTAGGCACGTTTTAATATCAATAATTAATATCAATTCTCAATTGACTGAGATGCAAATAAACAACATAATAAAATAAATATTCACTCTTTGATACAACAGGATCTGGAACAAAATGTGTTGATTTAATATTTCAAATTTGACATTTTATATAAATACTAAATATTGTTCAGTATTTCGCTACAAAACAATATTTTAAAAATGATTTAGAATACATTTCACTCAAACTGATCGACATTTTAGGAGTGAAACTTAAAATTATATAAATTGACATCACAAAATTTTTGTGGCCGGTCTCTATTAATTCAAAAATTAAATTGATTTAATTTAGTTGAATTAGCATTTACGCATGAGGAAAATTTACATTTGAAATTGAAAAAAGACATAATTAATAAAATCAAAATTTATTGAAAGTTAAAAACTTTGAAAAGGAATACAAATAATAGTTAATTAAAGTAGAATTATTGAGATTTTGTACACTTTCATATATTTTGTCACTAACGACCCGGGTTTCGCCTTTCGGCATCTTCAGGCATAAACGTTGGACACTGTTTACTGTCTGTCAATTCGAGTCCATTCGTGCGCTCGAATGCCTGAAGATGCCGAAAGGCGAAATCCGGGACATTAGTGACAAAATATATGGAAGTGTACAAAATCTCAATAATTCCAATTTGATATTGAAATTCCATCAAGCACCCTCAGTCGATGTCTTAAATTACAGATAATAGTATTTGATTAACTGCCTGCTGTATAGAGCTGTTGAGGTGACATTAACCGGTGACTAATTTTATTTCTACTCAATTACGTTACACTTAGGCTTGCCATAATCATGAAGCTTTAAACCGGGACAAGAACGGAAGCTAAGGAAAAAAGAAACAAAAACTACGAAAAATTGTTAATTAAAAGTACCTATAAATCTCTAGCATAGAGCAGAAGTTTAAATTATTTTATTTATTTATTGTACCAGTCTTACTTTTCGCAGGAGTGAAAATTGCTGGCACTTCACTTTGCTGTCTTCACACAAAACTTTTTTTATAAATTTATAGTCCTTTTACAGTTCATTCGTAAATTTGCAATTTCTTTTCGGCATTTTAAGCACAACTTTAACACATTGTGTCGCAAAACAACAACCAGGATAAAATACCAAACCAGCCGGGACCCATGTCTAAAACCGGGACAATTAAGCCTGGGCGTGTGGTAAGCCTAGTTATACTTAATTTCGAAAAGAATATCAAAAAGTAAAGAAAAAATAACTTGATGAAAGCATCTTGTTTTTTTCATTAGACATTTCAAGCAAAAGAATTTGTGAGAGAACTACTGTCATTCTTATTACTTTATTCAATAGAAATCAAATTGTCGATTCTTAATAGCTGAAGAATATCAGTCCTGTGTTTTTTTTTTTTAATGAAAACTGTGTAATACATGACATAAATTTTTAACTGTACATCAATTTTTTTGATTTCTGGATTTGGTTATTTAATAATAACTTATAGAAATAATACAATTTAAATAAATATATAGTAAAAGTAGCAATACTATTATGTGTGCATTGCCAACCAAACAATTCAAATAAATAATGTGACTTGCATTGCATTATTGAAAAATTTGTGGATAGTAGCACTATCGGATTCAATTGAAGACAATTAACTGAAATATAATATATGGCACAATTTGACATATATTTTATGGAACATTTTAATCAATATCATTTACTGGTGATGTATATTGACAGGTAATTATGTAGTCTTTGACATTTTTAAAAACTTAATTGCATTCAATGAAAGCATAATTGAACACAGTATAAAATTAAAATTGAAGATTCTCTTCTTTGAGCAGCATTTTTAGAAGCGAAACATGTGTCACAACAAGAAACACAACCAGTGGAATGACAAAGTTATCAATTTTAATTTTCTATTAAAAATGAATATCCACAAAGTTACCGCCAATTCCATCGACAAATATACAATTGGACATGTTTGACCATAAAAACAGGGCTGTGCAGTATACGCGATTTACAGTAAGTTAGACAGTTTACAGTATGTTAGTTGGAGCCATGAGAGATCTATCTAATATGACTATTTTAATTTAATTTGTGTTTGTCTTCGAACTGGTTTGTGAAATTACAACAGTATCGGCTGGCAATGAGATTACGCAAAGGAAAAAAATCAGTCAAGCTTTTTATAAGGTTAAAATCAGAGACTGTAAGTTTTTATATGACTTTACAACCCTGCATAAATGTAATGACCGAGTGAGTCATCAAGCATCAGCAAGATAAAAGATATTAAAAACTAGATATTAGTAACTATAATTTTGTTTTTACTATAATGCATTGATGGCAATATAATGATGTATGGTTTGAAACAATACTGAAAATAACACACATCCAATTTTTGTCATCGTATGTTGTGAAATATGAGCATACTTTGTTCAGAATGTCACCGAATGATGAAAATAATTGTCATTTGAAAACTCATGAATTTTGTAGTCACGATGATGGTATTCACGAATGTCCTGCAGTTAGCCTCTTCATGATGGAATGAATTTTGGATTTGTCATCAAACAGACTCTTTACCATTATTACCTGTAAAATTTAAAATAGTTAGTTACCGACATCTGGCAGTGATACATAAAATATACACAAAATTTGTTAATTTGCATTTCATATAATTAGCGCAATCGAGTGATATATACAGTCGATTTTACCGGGCCTTAAGCCAAGTGGTCAACTTCTTTGACTTCGGTTACGGTGTTCACAAGTTTAAATCCCAGTATGGAGAGTTTTATAAATAGCAGGAGCGATTAGATACACACTAATCCTTGCCCGAGCCATATCCTTTTGTCTTTACTCTCTTCGAAATAAATTTACGTTTTTTTTTAACTCAACGTTCCACCCACAACCACCAGCTGGGGCTTCACACTCTTACAGGGTGTATTCCACAGCGTAACAACGTTATGCATGTTTCAAATGTTTGCCAGGAATGTCTGAGGAGAAATTCCTCGAGACTTGGTTGCATGCACTCTAGTGTGTAGGAGGTATAAATTTACGTTTTTTTTTTTTTTAATGCCCTAGGGTACTCAACGTTGTACCCACCACCACCCACTATGGCTTCACACTCTTACAGAGTGTATTCCGCAGCGTAACAACGTTATGCGTGTTTCAAATGTTTGCCAGGAATGTCCGAGGAGAAATTCCTCAAGACTTGGTTGCATGCACTCTAGTGTGCAGTAGGTTATGTTTAAAATAAGTGTTAAAAAAAAGAAAAGGTAAAACAAGGGGTTTAATGTGTTAAGGAATTGCGTTCCAATCGCTTTCCATAAGACGCCGTAAACTCTTTAAATGCCTTGTAATTTGTCAGAGATGCAACCAAGTCGGCATGACCGACGGGGCCGACAGATCCGACTGATAGTCGTATCGTCTTGAGCAATTTTTCCGTTCGTTGTTCATGTCTGGACATTCCCAAAGGATGTGATCAGCATCCTGGATCATATTGCCACATTTACATAGTGGACTATCTACCAACCGGCCAAGCTGGAAGAGCTTGGCAGCGAAGTGACCATGGCCAGTTATGAATTGGCTGGTCCAGAAATCAGGAGTCAAAACTTTGGTTATCTCCATTCGCCACTTTATTTTCGGAAAAAATTTATAAGTATGCCTGCCCTTAGAAGAGTTATCCCATCGATTCTGCCATATCCGCATTGCAGCATCCATTGCTACACTACGAGATGCAATTTTATGAACATTAGGAATGTATGGATTTAGTCGAGGAGGAGGCAGTAAAGGAATCCCCCCCCATCTCAGATTCAAAACCCTTATGTAGCATTACTGTTGCACCTCTTATTTGAATATGTAGATCTAGCGGAAGTATACCAGCCAGGAAAGGCAATGCATCTGTTGAAGTAGTTCTGTATGCTTTAGTTAGGGCTATCAACGCACTACGTTGGCCGATTAGAAGGATTTTCTGGATGAACAGAAGGTCGCATCGCTTGTACCATGTACTAGCAGCGTAGCCGGCAATTCCCATGTAAATGGATTCGTAAGCGATTTTAAGAGCACTAGCCCTTAAATTTACGTTAGAGATATATTATCTTTTTCTTAGCCGACCATTTATAGAATCAAAACAAAACATTACCTGCAATAATCCAACAACCAACATAGCCGCCGCCTGTCCAAACCCACACAATGTTACCCTGCTCAAACTCCGTTCTGCAAGTTTTGCATCGCGTGTCGCGCTCGCAACAGACGCCTCCTGAAGTCGCCTGGCTCCCCCGAGAGCTTTGGACACCCGAGTCGACACGGAGATCAATCGAGCATGCCAATCAGAATTGTCTTCCGCCCCGACTGTTCGGTGCTCGGCTGAGTCTTCATCTCCATCATCGTCTTCCGATTCAATCAGAAGATCAAAATAAACCTGCGTAACAATGACGAGATAGCTATCAACATAATTATATGGCTATACACATATACAAATGGCATGTTATCGTTGGTAAATGAGGCATGATATTCTAGAATAGATACTAAACATAATTACAAATCATATTATATCATTTTAAATTCAAATCTGAGTCACAAAAACTAAAATATATTGCCATGTTGAATTATATTTCTTGCATTATAGGAGGCTAAGCATGCAACATGTGTTGTGCACAAAATAAAATTTGTATATTTACCGTTTTCGCATTGAAAGCACTATGAGTATTGTCAAAGCAAAATCTGTAGATTCCAGTTTCAGGGGCGAGGGCTCTGTGTGCTCCAGACCGCCGCCTGCCCGGTGCCGCAAGAATGAGCCCCGTGGGGTCGTTCAATGCAAATTCTATGTCGAGTGCTCCTTGACCTCCATCGATCACCTGTTGTTACGGACATGTTAATTGAATCATAACTAATCCTGTAATACATGGTAATGTACAAAATCTCAACAATTCAAATTTGAAATTATCTGATGAGGATCGATTTAGGTTATTTTTAAAAAATCATCATCTACTGACAGCACATGATGATCAGAAAGAGTTAATTTATTTTGAAAAAATCTAAATATAATTGAAGACGATTCCTGTAAGCAGTTTTATACATTTTTTACATTTGAGTTACTGCCATGTTTAATTCAACAACTTAATAGTAAATTATTGCTCAAAAATTACAGTTCAAAATGTGTTGGTCTCTCTTACACTATATTTTGTGTATTTTATCACTTACTTTGAGCAATAATCGTAATCGTTGGCAGTCGTAAATCCATTAAATAATAAACTTTATGGAAATCTACCTTTCCGAGACAGTATATAATAAGGTAAACATTTATTTACTTGATATTCAATATCAATCGTCTGTCCCTCTTTCGCCTGCTGAAAAAAACAGTCTTTTCGCGCTGGATCAATGATAATTGTTAAATCCCTTTCAAAGCCTCCACAAACGGCAATGAAGGACACCAAAATCAACACTATGCCAGGATACATCTGTAAAAAATAAACAATATGTTATAAGATAGCCATCCAAAAGACCAATCAATGGCTTCACAATCGACCCGGGAGTCATTTGTGATCATGTTTCGTCATTTTAGCAATTGTCCTCCAAATATGACAGATTTGCAAAAAATACTGTTAACTTTTTCATAACTCCAGAAGTTCATACGCTGGGTAAAAATGCTGGGCCCCAAAATAAATGTATTCCTGCAAGCTTCCGATTTTTAAGTGCTGAGAATGAAAAGGTTACTTAAAATAAGAGTCCAATCTGTAAATGAAGATCGAATTGAAGGCAACCATTGAAGGGAATATAACTCACACAAATACAAAAGAAATGACTTTTTTAATGGTTCGGCGGTTACATTGTTTTTGGTTTAAAATTCTTGATGTTTACGATTCCATTGTTTGTTAAATTAATTGTACATTCTTTTAAATTTTGAAAATGGACTGGCCTTCAATCATTCAAAGTGTGTACACATTTATGTTCGGTATTCATCTGAGCAAATTATGACTCACAGCGTGCTGTTCGAGCATAAAATATTCAGATGAATACCGGCCATTAACGAAACTGCGTCATTAATTAGAAAACGTTCAAAATTTAAAGCATCTGCATACTAATTTATTGAATGTAGTCATCCTAAGCCATAAACTAAATAATGAATCAGGTGTTTTCGCTGCGAAATTAACAGCCAATCACAATAATTCTCAACGCACAAGGCACAATAATAATCTACACCAATAATATTATTTATATTATTTATCGTAAGTGTGATCTATAGAAAAACTAATTCATCCCACAAAACTCGTAAATACACAATTTAATAACTCAATTTAAAAACGCCGGCTTTATCTGCAGTTTAAAAAAGAATGCAGAATTTATTTCACAACACAACCATATATAACGCATAAATTTACCTATCGTAGCCTATTTACCTTTGTTTAAATTTGTATAACTATGATCTAATCTATAATTACTGAAACGAAATGTTTATTTTAATGCACTCAGGAAAATATGAAAATAAATAATGACAGGTACGTCAACCGCCAGGGCCACAGGGCTGCCAAAGCTAAAATATCTATATTAATTGTTATCTATGTTTATATGATAGCGTCTCAGAAATTTATAATGCGTTATTAAAAGTTATTTTTTTAACTTTGTTTTTACAGGGATAATAGTGCTAGAAAAAAAAGGCCTTTAAAAAATCTAAATTTGCAGTCAATGCCGCCAGACAGATGAAACAATTTTTAATTGACTTCATACAGATCCTGATGATCATTGCTTCAAACTTTGGTTGATAAATTATTATAATTTGGGACTAACTAATGCTTTAGTACATATTAAAAGTATAGTCGTCTATGGTACATATGTTCTGGCATCATTCTTTACTGTCTGACACACGTGCGGTTTGATGTGTCAAAATGTTAGCTCCTGGCAAAGCTATTGGTACGAAGAAAAGGAGACATGTTTCAAAGAAAAACAAAATCTCTTGGCGTAAAAATGTCGATATTCAAGACGTCGAAGACTATCTGGAAGATCAGCGTCTCGAGGAAAGATTAGGGTAAGCCAATACATTTTTTTAGGTTATATTTTGATTACAAATTTGTATGTTAGTTTATAAATAATACTGAAGTTTTTAACAGCAGACGTGAAGAAAACATATTGCTGACATCTCCGAACGCATTAGCCCGTGTATACTCATCTCTAGTTTTTTTTTATTTCACAGATCATTTGCTTCTAAACCAGATGATGAGCTTTTTATCATAGACTCTGAACCGTCAGCGAAAAGCTTGAGAGCTACACAGGATAAACCAGAAATACTTACACGTCGGGCCAAGAAACTTCTTGAACTGCCGAAAGATGCTCGCTGCTTCCAGGCACTGGAAAACCTGTCCAAGGTTCAAGATCCAAGCGGGAAAAGAAATCACACTAAGCCCGTGACACTGAGTGAAAGGACTGAAAAGAAAAAAATGGCAAAAGGGATTTATAAAAAGAAGTTGGACATGGCGAAAAAGAATAGAGATTTGGCAAATAAACAGCGCAGAGACTTAAAAGCATCACGGTCCGAATTCAAACAAGATCTATGGGGAGAGGAAGGTAATTTTACAGAAATTATTAACACTAGCAGATTGCTGCTGAGAAATCAGTATTTCAGTTACCAATAACAGGCTATATAAGAGTTTCTGGAACAGTGAACAGACCTTTTTTTCAATTTTTATTTTACTGTTATATGTCTGCTCCTTATGTGATCACATTAACACCTAACGGAGCATCTCAACAGAAATTCTGTGTTACTGATTCAGCCGCTCAACCTCTCTTATTTAAGGGTAATATTAGAAAGAAGCCTATTGATTAGCTAATCGCTCTCGCTACTCTCGTTTTTAGGATCAGATAGGTGGGAGGGAATTTACACATCTCAGGCATCCACGCCTTGAAACACATCCATAAATCATTTTATGAAACTGTCTGTATTGGGATTCGAAACCGTGAACACGACAACCAAAATCAAAGACATGTAGACCACCTGGCTACATGTCAAACCCCTCGTTTTCTTAGACTATGTAAAAAATGTTCAAAAAGAGAATAACCCATATATTTTCATATGTAATGTATATATATATTTATATAAATACCCTTTAAAATAACATTATTCTTTACATGACATATCATACTATACCAATGGAAATGGTCAGTTAGTGAAATTCTTTCATAATCTTCCGATATCATAGCTATGCGAGATTGCAATATATGTTGCTCCTACTTATCCAGGACAGTCCAATAGAAATAATATCTTTAAACTTCTTTTTCACTACCTTGAACAACAAGACCGATATTAACTTTGAAAAAATGATGTTTAAATTAATTTGATCCTTAGATTAAGCCGCCACTTTCGTTTCTAGTTTACTCTATTATTATAAAATCAATGTTATATTCTAGCCATCACTCCTGAAATACCACGCCCCAAAGGTGAATGGCTGACACGGGATACTTCAAACTGCAATAAACTGGCGATTAGACCTAACAGACCTGCAAGGAAGATTCCTAAGGCTCCTCCGATACCAGCACCTCATCCAGGACTAAGTTATAATCCTGGATATAAAGTGAGTAACAGTATTCCAAGCAACCTCTTGTTAAATTATGATTTGCCGTAACCCATCTGTGACCAATCATGTGGAGTTCTCATGCACCACATTTTTTTTGTATTGGAATAGTAAATCTGTGTAAAAAATATTCACTTACTTGAACATCAAATTATTCCACTTTATAAATATGCCAGCATCATCAATATTTCAAAAAAAAAAAATTTCACCAATGTGCCAATATTTTTAAAATTAGAAAATCACACGAGATGAACTCATTGAGAATTCACTCAAAGTCACTCGTATCCAAGATCACAAATTTTAATTTTAAAAATCTAAATTTGATATTGACCTTGCTGGGACTTGAGCAGGATCCACCTGATCACAAGGGCAAAGCTCTTACCACTAGATCACTGTTTCTTAACCTTTTTACATCCGCAGACCACCAAAAAATCAAAAAATGATTTGCGGACCACCGGTTAAGTAACAGTGCACTAGACCACAGATGCTGACATGTACGAAAATACTTGTGAAGTACCTGTCGTCTGCTATGGTATTTGTTAAGACATTGCCAACACATGTGTGATCATGTTTCTAATTCACAAATCATAATTATATCTTGTAATTGTTCAAAAAAGCGTTTGTTATACCTTTGCAATTATCAATTTTTCTCTAATGATTTCATGGTGTTGTCTGAGAAATAATATTAGCCATTTGTATGTTAATTTGGTGGAAAAAGACATGACCAATAAATCTTTTGAATAAATTTATTTCATTGTCATGTGTCATCACATTTTATTTTAAAAACAACAGATGTATTAAATGGAATTATCAATAATATAAGATAAAAATCATTTATTGACACAGCGAAATTGTTTCGATAAAATTTATATGAGATGATGTTTGTATAATTTTATAAGGTTGCTTTGGTTGGTTATACATAGCTTAAATAATTAATTTCATTTTGTTTTACAGGACCACCAAGAATTACTCCAAAGTGTGGTAAAAGAAGAGCTGAAAGTGATGAAAGAAGAAAAGCATCTAATAAGAGTCACTTCTGGAATGTTCCGCAGAGTTACACCAGCACAGAAAAGGGTCATTCTAATTTTTGATTCATTACATCTCAATATATACCAAATATTGTCAGGGTTACTACAAACTACATATTCACATTCTATAAAATTATTATGGGGACCATTAAAGTTAAAAATTGATTAAATTGTACATTACAACATTTTGAATTGATTTATTACAGTAAAATAGATAGTCACGCTGTACTTTGACTGGTAAAATATTCACAAGCAAACTGATTCTATCCCTAAAAATGAATTATGTATAAAATATGAAAATGATATAAATAACGTTCTACACCGTAACTGCTTAAAACTGCACCGAAAGAAAGTTTTTTGTTGGGACAAATAATGATTCATTCTTGGGACTGTCTTTCTCTAGGTCTGCTGTTTTTTTGTCAGTCTTCTAATAACAGTCAGGATATAGTAACATTCTTAATATTCCTATGATATTAATTTATATGACCACCTTTATTTATGTATAAAGGTAGGGTATTTAACAATTGGCTAATATGTATTTTCATTTCCCCAGGCTGAAGACTTGGCTCAGTTGAGGCAAGGTTTGGTTGACCCTTCAGCGCCTGATCTCGATGCATCTGATGGAGAGTATAAGACAATCAATCCGCCAGCTCTGAACAAAAAGAAAGATTTGAAGAAGCGCCGTAACATGAGAGATCAGAACAAAGAAAAATCAGCAGCCAAAGCTCTGGCCTTAGAGAAAAAGAAACTGTCAGATATATACAAGTAAACACCGCATTTATTACAGAAACATATATTATTACATCGTAGTGAAAATCAATCCTGCAAATTATTTTAAATAAGTCTTTTTGAATCGTAGAAGTAAACAATGGTTTACTTATGTAGCTGCTGCATTGAAATCTTGCATGATGTCTCCACACAATCAGTGAAGCATTATAATCTTTTTTCATAGAAAAGATTTCATAATACACTACATTATTCACTTTTAACGTGTTAACCCTCAATTCTTGGTGGAAAGGTTTGGTGGTATTTTAAAAATAAAACACTACTTGTTTTGGACTACTTCCGCATTTTTATAATCACCAGTTTCGATTATCCTAGTTATTTAAAATACTGTATTATTATATAATTTAAGACATCGACTGAGGGTGCTTCATGGAATTTCAATATCAAATTTGGATTATTGAGATTTTGTACAAAGTAAGTGAACAAAATCTCAATAATCCAAATTTGTTACTGTATTATTGTCAGTACTTTACGTAATATATCCAATCTCATTTATACTTCACTTGTGGTCAAAACAATATTTTTGGTATTTAGCAAATAAATGTTCCGCCTAATTCAGGAAAAGTGCAAGCTCATTGCCCCATACATAAATTTTTCTGCCTATTTCTTACATTGAGCAAAATAGATAGTAGCACTCTGGTGGTGTTTTATATATCAATATATCAATCAATAACTAACTATAATATAACGATGTACGAATTTTATTAGAAGGTATTTTCGCGATTTGCATCGTGCGTTAGGTTAGGTATAATTAGTGCAGTTTACTAAAATGAAACCACATTCATCAAATTTACTAAAACTGTTACATCTCCAATCAATGACACTACCTAAACCCGTGACTGTCCCGCATCTTAATAAATTAAGCTAAATTTGAGATCCATATTAAAATTACTTTTTCTACTGCCATGTTGACAGTTTAAGAATTTCATCCCTTGCCTAGTTCATGAATTTGGCAAAATGGGCTTGCACTTTTCATGAATTAGACAAAATTATTCCCATTTCATGTAATAATAAATTTCATGCATGCGTCGTAACATATATACTTTCTCCAGTCTATGTTTCCGTACTCTCAATAATTAATGCAACCCAGAATTCACGTGCATATTTAAAAACAGCAATATGTCCATAACCCACTAATAAAAGCTTTCATATTGGTTGCTTTTCAAGCTGTATTCTGATATAGAAAACCATACTTTGAAAGAAACATAAACTGTAAACATAAAAGTTAATTTATTTTATAAAAATACAATTTTGTTTGATGATGAAAATCACAGCACATGGTGTAAAAAGTATAGGTGAGCTGGATATTCAATGACAATCGCCATTTTTGCTATTGTATTACAACCTACTATGCTTAATTTTTGTGTTTTGGTGACAATAAAAATTTGGCTCATCAGAGTGACGGCACATATTTTACAGAAACAACGATTCAGCTCACCTATACTTCTTACACCCATGATCACGGCACACATTTCACTGATCAGAGTATGAGATTTGCCATTAAATTTTTTTGTTTCTATATTTTTCTTCTTCATTTGGTCTTTTTCTTTATGGTAACATGCAACTATATTCTTCATCTTTCTTCTAGACTGCGACAATTTAAAAAAGAAATTGAAAAGAAAGAAGAAACCTGCGCAACTTTGAGGGCGACTAGAGCTACTAAACTGGAAACAAATCCACCTCTTCCTCGACTTTCCAAAAAGCGCTTCAAAGAACCTGATTCTGTGTTCCCGGCAATGGAAGACATCACAGGAGACCTTCGCTGCCTGAGACCTCAAGGCACGTACTATTGCACCATTACAATTGAAATAATAACTGACATATTTACACTCTAATTCTAAAATCAGTATTTGATTGATCAGTGTTTTGAAAAGAGTTTTAAAATGCATTATGATTCCATGATTTTTTTTATTGTGTAGGTTTGCAAGTAGCAATTTTTCAAGCTTCAAGTGAACTGTACATTTATTGAACATGGAGCATTTTGCTACACTAATCTGATTTACCCTTTTTCCACAATCAAATTGGATTTTTGTCAAATTTGCCAGCCTATAGTAGCAAAAGCATAAAAGTATAATGTAATGATTATATAAATATCATCAGATATAGCGCAAGAAACTGTTTTTCCCCTATAAGGGTGGGGGACTCAAAATTGGGTTGAGCACCATAACGCAATCCGGTTCTGTTTCAGTAAGGTGATGTATTCTATGTTTGAATATTCAACTAATTCTTTTTGTTTTTTTAAATCAATTTCTTAACAGGTGGCGGTTTGATTGATAGCTTCGTGTCACTCCAAAGACGAGGATTGACTTCAGTATCATCACCCATGACCCTCAAAAAAGCGAAGATGAAGAGGTACAAACTTTCATCACATCGTCTACCGTGGGAACAAACGGAAACACCCATAAAACCTTCCAAACGAACCACCAAAGAGTGATTCTCAATTTTAAACACCTACTGTTGTATTTTGGATTCAAAAAAAATAAACTTGTTTACATACTATAAAAATTATTAACTGGCAACTTTCCCCCCCCCCCCCCCACCCGCCCCGCCCATGAGAAAAGCTGAAATTTTGTTACCGGTTGTGAGTCACTTACTATGCAGGGTTAATAGAAAATAACCCGGTGATGAAAATTTAAATATTCACAGTATTTAGAAATAATTAAACCAAAATAATAAATAAATCAAAAATTCTCAAAAAAATATACAATTTAGATTCTCCCATCTCGAGAATTTTTTGACATAATATGCAGCATTTTTTGAATACATCTAAGCCTTTAGAAATCTGAAACCTTGTCCCAAAACCAAAAAGATGAAAACCTATCAGTGTTTGACACTCGATTTCGGGACTGGTTTAAAAAACATAATTAAAGGTGCTGTATTTAGGATGTATAAATTGTGATTAAGATAATTCACACTTCCGCTGGAAACTTAAGACACTACGAAAGCGTGTTGTGAAGAAATAAGAAAGATCATCTGAGTGGTTAAATGAAATAACTATGGCATAGAATAACCAGATAGTGCTAATACAACCTTAATCAAAAAATGTGTAACTATTTCTACTCTATCACAAACCAGAAGTGTTACTTTTCAATTTCATTTGTCTTTTGTAACCAAAGTTTTCAATCTCTATTACTGCTTTAAGCCTAAAAATCAGAGTCCTCTTTTTCGGATAAAATCTCAGAATATAAGCAAATGCACGTTTTTCAATAGTAATTATTTATTGTAGTTCACATCCTTTCCTATATTATAAGCAGTACAAATATGATTTTTGTGTGCCAAGTCCAGGTCAAATATTATTAGGTTTTGTTTTACAATAAGATCGAACAAATATTCCGGGCCTTCAGCTGAGTGATCATCGTCGTTGGCTTCGGTTACATTACTCACATGCTCAAATCCCAGTACAGACAGTTTCATAAATTTATAATTCAATCAATTTATGAATTTCTGTTTGAAAGGATGGATGTATGTGATTCTAACATTCCTTCCCACCCGATTAGCATTTAGAGAACTTGTCTTAGGTTGAGGCAACAAGCACTTCTTTGGAGACAACGAAACTCCAGTAGACATGCATATGCCCCAATTTCATATGAAAGTTCATCCAGGGCTTAGGAAAATATTCATTTAGTGTTTGTGTTGCGTGTGTCTCCATAGAGAGGGGTAGGTTAAAAAGAAGATCACATTTTTCCATATAGCAATACTTTATTTACAGAAATATCAAATAAAATAATACAATAACAGGGACTAAATATAATGATGTGATAAAAATAATACATATTTACACACATTAAAATGATGTCTGAATTGGGAATCAATTCCCTTTTTTAAATCACAGATCTTAAAACGTCATCAGTCCATACAATCTGAGCGGGAGATAAAAATAGCATGGAAATTTATATCGCAAAATGCAAAAACAATTTAAAACATCACGTAATCATTACAAACGACAGGTCACAATAGATAAAACTGAACTACGTCACCTCTGACGGATGGCCGCTGGCCATTATATTATTACTGAGGATATTCAAAACTGCCACTATTAATTTATAACTATACTTAGTCTACAATCATCATCAAATAAAATCAATCCACAGCATAGCATATTTTTTCATAGTTTAGAGAACAGGTTATTCAGCCAAAACTGGTGCTGAGATACACCAACAGTAAGAATATTAATTATTACAACCGCATAGGAAAATTTCGATAACGTTCTTGTGGGTACACTTTCGGTTAATGCAGTCAACTCCAAGTATCAATCTTTTTAATGAACTCAATTTGCTTCCGCACTATTACTCGAAAATAAAAAATATCACAAAAAATTTAATTCATACTAGTGTCGCATTGCATGAATAAAAGCGTAAAACATTAATTGTTCGAATTGAAATAAGTAGAAGATTTAAATTTGTCGATACGATCAATATACTGAGTTATGCAGAAACTTTTTCAGCTTAGTAAAAGTGCATTTTCAATTAACTCTAATGAACAGAACTTTAGATAAGGCTTGAGAAAATCTAATCCTGTTGCACTGAACGCCACCACTGCATAGTGAAAAAGTTGTTTTATAGTGTGGAATCGATGCATTTAAAGTTCAAGGATACTACTTTTAAGATTCGAGTCAATCACAGAGTATCAGAACAGCTCAATTAAGTAACTTAATAGCAGTATCTTCATGTAGTTTGTTTTTATTTAGCTAGTGAAGATTTAAATGTTCATTTTCAAGATACCCAATGACCCAAGCTTGTATAATGTAGGTTATTATTTACTTATCTTGAATAGTAAAAATAAGGCAATGTTTTAAGAAGACATTGCTAATGGGTCTATGGAATATACATGGTACCGCATGATGAACAAATCACTTTGAATGATGCTGTTTACATAATGTATAATAAAAGATGTAAGGGTCGGGGGCAAAAAAAATTGTATCCACATTCAATATAACTATTTTTGCAAAAAATAATCTATGCTCAATAATGTACGTAAGCCAATATAAATTTCTCAAAAACTCAAAACGTCAATCGTATCATATATAGGGTCTAATTTATTGGCAAACATTAAATTTACATTGTACTGTGACTATTCATTAGGGTTTAAGTTTTAGGATAAGAAAGAAACATCAATTGTATTTGCCGGAAATAACATCAATATTTGCATGAAGACGATGACCGAATTCTGTATAAAAATATGCGCTATTCAAGTTAAAAAAGATAATTACTTGCTTTTATTTGTATACTGACCAATTCTTAGATTGTTACAAGGCTATTGTTAAATTGAAGGAATAAATGTTGAAAAAGCATGCCTTCAAAGAGATGCATAACTTTTCCAGTAGTCTTTTATTATATAAGAGGTTCCTTACATTGTCTATATGTGTATATTCATCACCGGAAAATACGAGATTGCCACTTGAAAGAAGTGTTGTTAAGCATCACTAAAAAATTAAGCAATCAAACCAAACCGCTGCGTATTTCTAAAATTATTTACAATTAATGAAAATGAACTGAAATCTTTAAATTTTAGTAATAATGAATGACAATGATGAAATGAGACAATGGACAATGTTACATTTTTTCTTATATTGATACGGTTCGAATCCAATTCATTATTATAGGTTTCCATTTTTGAAGGTGGACCTTTTGAAAAATATATGTGCACAGCAACATGTTTATTTAAAAACTCAAGCATCGAAACATTACTGCAAAATACATTTTGTGTCATGTATATTTACATCAGTGACTCAAATATAACAAAAAAAAAAGCCATTTTAAGTAATCATTTCCAACACTGTTAATGTTTAGCTTGCAACACTGCACAGAAAAAGACTGCCTTGATTGTTAATTATGCTTAAAATTTCCGCTTGCAGAGGAACCTCTGTTTTTTTGGTTAGTAAATCCTTAATGTAATAAAAATAAACATTTTACCTACTATCGTTTGTTTCACCAAGGGAGGGTTATTTTCTTTATATCTAATACAAAAATAAAGCTCGCTACCTTTGTAATTTGGCAGAAAATGTAAAAGGAATAAATCGTAAAGAATAATAAGTCATGCAAATTTTCTATGAACAAAATGTAAGACTACCCTGCCACCACAAATTTTGCGTGTAATTACATTCTAAATTGCAAACGGAAAAGCCACATGAACGCTTATAACATAATTCACAAACCAAAATTTTAATAAAAACGTGACATTACTTTATATATATCATACTGTGATGGATAAAATTATTCGATTCATAAAAAATTTACATTAAAAGGTTTAAATACATTATTTTTTGCCTACGCGGATTCTTAAAATTCTTAAACCGTATCATATGGCACCGATTACATCATGCGTTCGCACATCTTAATCTCTCGCATTCGGAACCATTAAATAATACCAATTATTTTTAATTTGAAACTTAAAAATCATTATTGCAAATGCCGTCGAACCGTCTAATGAAGAATATATTGAATGTCATCCGCATTGACAATTTATGTAAATTAAAATCGAAACGTTTACACACAGGTTAAAAAAATTACCAAAGCAAACAACGAGCTTACATTATTTAAGATGATTATTCCAACTGTAAAAAGCGTTTGCACGTTGAGGCAAAGTGAGGTATCAACGATAACAAAATCAAGGCAAACTTGAAAAAATACAGATTCGTATTCGTCAAGTACACAACTAGTGTCTCACACTAAACAATTTTGTAATTATAGTCGGAAATTTGTATCTCTCATCTGTACGGTCGAATGTTCGCCATAAATCAAAACCGACTAGAAAAGCAATTTGTACATTATTTATTGTATCATCGGTACTACGCTATATATTCGGGAAACTGAAAAACTTTCTAGGCGAAATGAATCGATTGTCTACAGCCGTGTACAGAAAAATATATATGTATGTATATTCATCGTTTATTTTTTTATTATTACGCAGTATTGCAACACCGAAGCAAAAATATTTTTCCACTTCTATTGTGATTCTATTTTCAAATTAAGACTACAGACGGGTACTTCTTTTATGGCTACTGAGGGAATCATTCCATGATTAGTGAAAAAAATATCTGGCAAATTTGTAAGATTATAACTCTTAATAATTATAGTTCCACTATTTTAAAAGCCTGCATCGTTAAGGTATAGAACAGACTTATTTAACTATTTTAATTTGCATAGTTTTGATTTGACGTCATAGTAATAAATATGTACACACACGTTGGAAAAAAATTGAAGCAACACTTCTCTCCCCTTCCCAAGGCAATTTAGTTTAAACACAATTTAAGATTAATAATGCATGGAAATAGATATAATATTATGTAATAAAGTGTATAAAAAAACATCTAAAATTAACAAATATAATGTTATGCGTATAACTATTCATATTTTTTGGTAGATATGAGATTTAAACGTGCGGGTATATTGTGAGTCGGCCGTATATTAACAAAGGTATAATTGCCACATTTAAAAACTAAACAAAGAAAAAAATACAACGAACCATTCAGTTAATCCCATTTCCATATTACATCAATAAAACGTAAAATATAAAAATCATGCATCTATTACTGTAGTTTTTACCGCAGTAATAAGAAAAAACATTAGTATTGGAAAACACAATCGAAAATATCTTTACAAAATCAGATCAGTGTTCCGACAGGGTTTATAACCGAGAGTGACAACGCTCCGACAGTTCGCGGGAGTATACGTCAAAACATTTATAGAGCATAAATGTGAACAGATCTGTTTTTTAAAAATGCCTTCAATCATGACATTAAAAATCATAATAATAAAATATTGCAACAATTTCGAACAATGAAAAAGTTAACAAACAATGGGAAGTCTTAGTCGATAACGATAAAAAACAGCTTATGCTCCAATTTTGAATCCTTTCTGAAAATGTTGACTGCTTTAAATATGACATACCATTTCAGAAAACATGTTCCGAGCCACGTCTGAAACTATACATAAAAGAAGCAATATAGAATGAGAAATCCTCATATTTCATTTGCATTCAAAAATTAATTTTTATAGCGTTACAAAGAGAGAATCGACAAAGGCAAATTCATTGACATGCAATATTGAAAGGCTACTTAGTGTTTCTTATAGCGTACTTACTAAAAAATAAAATTAATTCGTGGACCGTTCCACGTCGCATACCGTCTCGTACTAAAAATAAATTATCACATCCAAAGGGTCATCGAATGGAGTCAAAGAAACGGAAAAGATTCAACAAAATGGGCAACATTATCGTAATACGTTCACTGAAAGCGATTTAATATTATTGACGCCTTCTATAGAGTAGAGCGCATATAAACCTACCACCAAAAAACACTCCATATTCAAAGCATCACACGACGCACATAAAAAATATGTCAACTACTTCCATATTTTAAAAAAAACTCAAATATCACCCAAATACTGTTCGACACTAATGCGTGATAACAGTGCATTTCTGACATTTGATATCATTTAACAAAAGAACTAGTAAGTCTGCATCAGTAAAATTTATAAGAAAGAATTATGGATCAGAGCAGTCTTTTCTTAAAGCCGTTAAAAATTGATTGACAAGACCGATTGCAACGTTAATAGTTTCAGTGTCGGTAATCACCCACCATACGGGAGGTCCGAGCAGCATAGATCAGTGTCAAACAATACTTGCATATCTAAGAATTATTATTACAAATTTTTTTTCACCGCACACCATTCACGTCACTCAGTCAGAAATGTTTTCTTTCACCATTTAAAAAAATAAAATAGCTATCTTATGATTATTCCACCTGAGGTGCGGCGACACGATCTCTCCTGTTGTTTTTTTAAATCTTTTCAATTAAAGCGTGTTTATTTCTTTAATGTTCACACACACATCTATAAGGAAGTAAACAATAATTATAATTATCAACTATTGATACACTAAACAACAACAATGAGATATGGCCAAACTTTTCCCACTAAACATTATCAACGATATAACAGAGAAACAAAAAATTGCACAGAATAAGAATTCATTTCTTCAACAATCGGTTTGGTGTTTGACTTTCATAATTTTCGTAAGTATCAAATACTCCCAAAAAAATATTATATTATGCAACGGTACTACATTCAAGTAGATCTTTTAGCGACCGACTTGATTGTATCAGCACCTTTATAATTACTACCGTACATCATTAAAGGCATGTTTCAATGAAAGGCAACAATATTGAACAAATGACAATTTCATTTTCAATCATTCTCATTTGTTCTCTATGAGTTACACAGTAAAAACTTTTAATTGTAAGTCAAATTTAAATAAAATATAAATGGAATCATCTCGTACGGTGCCTACTGCACACTACACTGTGGCATAAAATGAGAGTGTATTCAATAAAATCAGAATTATCTTTGATTGGGAATATTAATAACTTACGATGTAATTAATATGTCAAATTGCTTTTTAACGACGATCCAACTGTTAAGTAGTGTGATTTTAAATAGTTTAGCAATGCTATTTCACAAAACCAATATCTATCTACATTGCACGGTTGTTACATTGAGGAGAGATTTGTCCAATAAGAAACAGCTACAACACCCGTAACTTTCGTCCTGACGATTCAGGGTTTCCTCTCTTAAGTCTATACACATTCTCTCTCTACTCTATTACTATACATTTCACTGGGTGATGTACCTCACACCTCAGATTCCGAGCGATATCAAAAATCAAAACCTTCACAATTGGATCGACGATATTAAATTACGTATTAAAGAGAATGCAGCTGCGGGTGTGTGGAAGTAATCAGGCAGAGAGTGACTTCAATTATTATTGGCAATGGTAAAGTTTAAAAAGCGAAGACGGAAGACCGTTGTTTTAATTTTTAGAATGCGTATCGCACCGCCAAAGTCTAGTCACTGGTTGAAAGAAATTCGGACGCGTTGCCTCGGCATATCGGACATGTGCGATTCGTCTGTAAAAAAACATAGAAATGAGTCTAGTTTATAAATCAAATATAATAATATACAAATCGTCAGCTGAATGCAGAACTAGGTTAAGTGACATTTTGTAAATTTTGCAGGAGAGCCATTCCCAGATTTAACTATTCTATCTCTCCCCTTAATTAATACTTCAGTTCAATTGTGTAAATCGATCGAAATATTAAAATTATAGTGAAACTCTTTTGACACATTATAATTCACTGCCATAAACAAGCCAAAAAAAATCATTTTTCAAGAAAATGCTAGTTAAACTAGTTCTTCATCCAACTGACGAAATGATACAATTTTTTTGAAACTAGCTAAATATTGAGATGCCACGTTTTTAGGCTGTAAATACACTTGTTACAAAATTGAGAATGAAAGATTCGGCATATTCGATAAGCATGAAATTTTTTTAAATAAAATACGAGACTAGAATAAATTGAGATTATTAACTTCAAATAGAAAAAAGTTATACACAAAATATATTTAAAAAGCTTACCCGTAACCATTTGTCAACACATTTGGCGTGGAACTCATGCGAACAGGGTAATACCCGTAAAAGTTGTCTCACCTCCCACTCACACATACATACAACACAAGAACTCTGGTCACCTAAAATATAAAATTAATAAAAATTGGTTATACAGCATTGCAAGTGACAGTGTAGCCTTTTCTGCCTGAGTATAATGGATAAAATTGTGTTAGTAATAGAAACATTATCTTATGATACATCCTAATATTAAAAATTCATTAAATTATATAGCACTAATTGAATCTTAACACATCTCTGGCGGGAAACGAGAATCACAGTCCTCAGTCCACCAATCGTCGTTTGTGGGAGACTGTAATTACAATTATCAAAAAAATTACCACTCTAGCGGGAGACTGCGATCACAGTTCTGCTTATTATATTGCGATATTTTTGGTTTACACCAACATATGTTGAATTTTTGTTGAAAATTTATCATACGAGAATAAATCGGGACTGTCCCCACTCATACATGTGTTCAGGTCAAGATCGAAACTACATGTCAAAACATATGATCCCTATTTATTCCATTTTATTATGTACCTATAAGTTCTTCGAACACTTTTAGTTCACCTAATTCAAATAAATTAGTTGTTCTTTGGAAGCTTTCATGTGTGGACTTTATATTAAATCTCGTTTTTTATTTTGCTGATTTTTCGAAACCCATGCGATAATGTATTTGAATAATGATAATTCGGATGGTTATTATGTTCAAAGGAGTGACCGTGAATATGTGAAATCCATTGAAGGTAATAGATAAATAAGAAAATAAGTACCTTGATGCGTTCCGGCATCATATTTATAGCTGGGAAGCTGATCAATCTCCTGCTTGGTGAGACCTCTGGGTTTAGCTTCGCCAAGTCTTTCGGCTAAGCTCAAAAGTGCTTCGTAGTTCTCCGTCTCGGCCGGTTCTACACCGGACACTTCTGCACTACCATAAGGCGACAGCGGTAACATCGCACTGAAATAATCAAGAAACATTTCAATTAATGCTCATATAATAAGATATAATGAAAATACTTTTAAACAGTGCCTATGATAATCGAATTTTCTGTGCCGCCAAAAGAAATAATTACAGTCACATTATTTATAAATCCTCCCTTATGACGCCCAAGGCAAAATGAAAGTATAGCATCTACAGGCATTTTTTGGCAATACCTACATGAAAACGCAATTACTATGCGATGAATTCCAGCCGAAGATGTCTCATTCGGGTGGTATAGGATAATAAAACATCACACTAATAAAGATGCCACACGAGATGATTGATAACGGAGATGCAGGATAACTTATCACTTTCACGGATCTTAAATTTTATGTGCTAACTATGAAATACGTATATATGTCTATTTTTTTACATATCGACGGTGTTTTAGCCAATTGATGTAGCCCTCAAAATTGAAATTATTCAGGAGAGTAAAAACTGTTTTTGATCGAAAACGTTATATGGCGAGTTTCATTATGAATCTTTGAAATGCACTCCTGTAAACTCTCATGTTTGCAGATACAGGAATACACATAGGAAGTGTTGATATAAAAGTGGCCGGGTCAGAATTTTTGAGCCTAAAACCAGTGTAAAAAAGTGGTCAATTTATTTTTCTAATTTACATCATTCGGTCGAGACAAGCTCTGTCAACTTTAAAGTGAGATCCAATCATTAACTCATTTTCGTATTTTTTGAGGGTGACATCAATTGGCCAAAACACTGTCGATATTTTATTTTCAGACATAACATTAAAAGAGACCGCTTGATGAAGTTTTGACCAGGCATAATTTCTGCAGTGACGATAAATCTGCTATACTTTTGTCGGTTCCATAGCCGAGCAGGCATCGCTTTCGGGTCACACCCTACTCCTTGAGTATGGATGTCAATTGTTGCGACAGTTATTGACTTTTTTTTTTAAATGTCTGGGAGTCGAATGTATTAAACTTACAGAATGTTTAGGAAGAAACTTGGAGGCGGCAGTGGAAGGGCGCCGGATGCCCCTAAGCCAGGGATACCAGCGTGGAAACCTATGAAATGAAACCCTTAGTATTAAAAACTCACAGAAAATTAAGATTTCTTAAAAGAAAACAATACAATATTTACCATTTCAAAATAATATTTAGCGTGGATGGGTTGATCCACGAATTGAAGATCGAAGAAGAGCGTGAAAACATTATGTTAAAATTATTTTGATTTTAAAATAGGAGTCAAAATTTTTCGGTAATTAAATGGATATTAAAAATAGCTGGTGTAATAGTATACTCACCATGATGGTGGTGAGGGTGGTGGTGTGGATGATGATGCGGGTGATGGGGATGATGATGGGGATGCGGATGGTGATGAGGGTGATGAGGGTGAGGATGCGGGTGTGGATGCGGATGATGGTGGGGATGGGGGTGGGGGTGCGGATGGTGGAGCGGAAGATGATGATGGTGCAGTAGGGGTGGCGGGGGAGGCGGAGGAGGTTGAGGGCGCGGGGGTGAGAGCGGCCAGCGGTGGCGTAGGCGACGCATTGCGCGGCGACCTTCAGAGCTGCCTCCTCGACCCTGCAATATAAAAATAAAATTGAAGTCTCAAAAGCATCACTTCGAACGACTTTACAATTCAATTGGGACAATAATTCTTCTTTTTCGATTAGTTATTATTGTAGCATGAATCATTGCAGTTTTACTTATAGGATAATTCAATATATAAGCGGACAGAGCAGTAACTCTCCTTCAATCGTCAACGTCATCCATGCACAATGCATGCACATATAGGTACTGATTTTTATATAATAATGATATAAATATTATTATACATTTTATTGTGATATATTTTTTCATCCATTATTTTTTTTATAATTAAAGCACATCTTCTGCCATTAATAAAGAAAAATTGTTTTATGACTATATTTGTTTGAATAATACCTCTTTCAGAAAAAAAAGAGTCTGTAACTAATTATATTACATAATCTCAATTAATGTTCTGCTAAAATAGGTTCCGAGCCCAACACATTTCTGGTCCATTCTGCAACTTGGTGTTCTCTCTCATTCATGTATTTTGTATATTTATTTCAATTATAGACAATATATTAAAGTGAAACATTCTACTAGATAATTTAATATTGAAATGCATGGATCAAACAAAGGCAGTAAAGCTCACCTCGGGTCCGAGCAAGAGTGGCGGGGTTATTTGTGCGGAAGGCGGAGGCAGAAGTGAAGGAGGAGACTCTCCCCCCACACCGCCTCCTCCTCCGCCTCCACCGCCGCCACCGTTACCGCCGCCTCCCAATCCTAGGCCGAGTTCCGATACGTCACCGCGCTGAAACACAATACAACAATTACTTCATTTATTTGGTAAAACTCTATTGCAATAGGTTCTACAAAGTTAATTTTCCTAATATTGGAGTACAACCAAATATAAAATACCTAATGGTTAGAAACATTTTGCAGCAACCAAATGATCCATACAAAATGTTATCACACAGAACGCATTGAATTATGCACAAATCACTTAGTGCCATAATGTCATATCATCGAGTGTTTTAAAAATGATACGTTGTTGACATTGGTTGATGATTTTCTATATTAATTTTAGACTGACAAGTTATGACAATATATAGTATATTAATTAACGTGGGAAAAATTAAAACAATACTCATTTTCAATAATATGGCATACACGTAATAAATACATGTCGATGGTGCAAGTACCTGTGGATGATGCATGTAGTGATGGTGAGGCGGGGGAGAGGGGAATCCTCTCGGAGCAGGGAAGCCTCCCGGAGGACCGTACCCTCCCAGAGTCAGCTGACCCCCCCCGTGAGTGTACACTCCATGCACCTGTGTACAGTCATCGCACGATAAGACATCTTCAATATTGATAATCGTGGACTTTTGAAGCATGTGGAAGTTTATGACAGTACAGATTTACCAATATAATTGATGAGTATGGTAATAAAATATTCAATTTCTATCATTTTCGAAGGGTTGAGTAAAAATAAATGATAGATATGATTATTATAAAAGAAGATATAAAATCAAGTTCAAGTTAAAATCACATTTAAAAAAACTGTCTCGACAATTCAGATTAGTTAAACCTACTTACATCTTAACTCCATAATAATAGTAAAATCAGTTAACATTTCTCTCCGTGTCAACAAAGCGATACTACGATGATGTGGAACCTATGTCATCGCCCCAAAAGCAAAAAGGGCATGGAAAATCGTGTGGAGGTTATTAAAAATCTTAGTATTTTGATAGGAAAATTGGATGACTAGTAACTTATTACTCGAAGATTGAAATGCAATTTTTTTTTTATAAACTTTCCATTTTGGATTTGGGAAACAGGGTTTCAAATCACAGTTTCACATGATTTTAAATTTATTCTTTCACCTACTAAGGCCTGTGACCAGATTATTAATTGTTTGCGTAAAAGAAATATTCTAAAACAATAAAGTGAATGCAATTACCTGACAAGACAAAGGCGGTGCAGGTGTACATAGAGGGTAAGGCCACACTTCTCGAGTTCTGCCCAAGGGTAGGCTGACGGCCGTCACCTGTAATAAATAAAATGTTTAAATTAGTAATTGACAAAAAAATACATAAAGAAAACATTTAAGAGAAACTAATGATTGATGGATATAATAATAATCCTTGTTATCTAAGCTATTTAGATTTCTGAAATAAGTGAATAAATTATAAATAGATATATTATATTAAAATGCATTCTATGGTTGCATATTTATAGCCATAGATTAAGAATTATTTTATAGTCATTTGTTAATACTTAGAGTCTACAGTAAATAACAAGGTCCTAAAATAGAACCCCCCTGTGACGTCCAAAACCATGATGCAACGGTGGTTCTGATTAGGACACAAGCTGCAGACGCCTTTGGAGAGCCTCAACCCTTGCAGTCTCCTCTTCAGACTGCAAGACTCCAGCGTCCTAGAGGGTGGAATGAGGCAAAGCGATTGACAGGTCACAGTGAATCCTGGAGGTGCCGTATGGTAGCCATATGCTCCACATGTGGTGCGGATATAGTAAAATGAAGAAAGAAGATAATAAAAAATTCTGTCGTCTTGTTCAGGATGTTATTCAAGATGTTGGTCATTATTGAACGGCTCTGAATGGCAGTTCTGGGATACTATTTTTCACAAAATAGAAAAAAATGATTGATAATCTATTGAATATTTGATATTAGATTAACTAAGCTATTTACACAACACTGCCATACTGAGTGTGAAGGGTGTATCTGCAACTGAGATTAGACATGTGGGATAGACAGTTACATTTTTGACTACGCTGGGTTAGTGAGTGACACAAGACCATAATGCATTTTAATGATACAAGAATTTCAGTTGTGTCATTTAGTTATCTTTGTAATTACTTACCTACATAGTACATCTGAAGAACCCACTGTTCTATGATTCGATGTAGGTTTGACACATTAAAAACCCATTTTCTTATCAAAATATGTTTGATAAACCTTTGTTTCTTAGAATTTAATCATTGAAAAGGAGGAGACGATTTGCTTAACCAATCTGTCGGCGCAAGCGTTGACACACCATTTTGTAAAAGCAAATAACATAGATATAAGTAGTGTATACATTGTCGTTGGCTTTTATAATATACGTACATACAAGTCTGAGTGAGCCGAAACTTTCTATATCAACTATTTTATCATCTCTTCAAAAACATTTTAATATCTTACTGACGAAATTCTGTCCACTCGGTTTCATATTTGATATGTATAATACATAATTTAATCCAATTGGTCAGTAAACCCCCTGCACTCAGCATGGCAATATAATAAACTATTAGTTATATCTCACATATAGGAAGAATGAAAAGAAATTTAATACAAAAGTATCAGCACTATACACAACTAAATATATGTTGGAATAACCAAACGAATATAGCTAATTGATTTGAAAAAGCAGTAGTTGGAATTGAAGAGATTATAACCCACATATCCTAAGGGAAAATATGAGCGCAATGTTTACATTACCTGGTTGATGTCCAACATGAGCGACTGCGGCTGGGGCGGAGGGGGGCTGGGCAGGAAATGTTGAGGAGCAATAGACCCCCCGCCGGATGCATAAGCCCCCGTCTCCGGGCCTTGCTGGCGGAACTCTTGGCCCCAAGGGCCGCTGCGAGTGTCTTGCTGGGACTGAGACGGGGTGCTACCTCTTCCCAAGAATCGAGAACCCAATGGTCCGTTGGGGACTAGGCCGCCCGGACGTCGCAGAGGAGGACTGTAAAATTCATTCAACATATATAAATATTCTCAGATATATTTTAATTTAAGTATAATTTAAGACATCGACTGAGGGTGCTTGATGGAATTCGAGTCCATCCGTGTGCTCGAATGCCTGAAGATGCCGAAAGGCGAAACCCGGGTCGTTAGTGACAAAATACATGGAAGTGTACAAAATCTCAATAATCCAAATTCTCAGATATATGGTTAAGGTTTCATCATTCCGAAAAATATATGCAGTTTTAAAACTAGCATGATGAAAACAATTAACTTTATTTTTCAAATTAACTACATTTATGAATCCAACATTATTTAAATAGTTAGAAATAAAATTAGCACAGCTTCCACGACGCTGCAATTTGACAGCCGCAAACTTAAACCAATTAAATTGTTTTTGAATATTTAATTCTTCCATATTTCTTGCTGAAAGTAATTTTTATTTTATATATATAAATAAATGGAAGTATTGCTATGAAGTGTTATGAATGAAAGCATTTTCTGTATTGGTATCATTTGATAATATTTCAACTGAAGAGTACATTTATATGAGATTGAGACTATACTAGCTGAAATTTTTTATCATAAAATTAAGCTGCGGATGTGATGAATTTCACTGACCTTGGCTGCTGTTGAGAGTGATGCTGCGACTGCATGGGATGATGGTGAAGAAGTGGCGGAGGAGCGTGAAGGAAGTGATTTCCGTTGACACCGTTCCCTCCTCAGCGTCCGGAGCCGCCTTCCCCTCCACCACCCAACGAATTCGAGTTCATCGAGCCACCGTTCATGGACACCACTGTCATGCTTTCACCGCCTGCACATTAACATGAAAACTGTTATTTCAAGGACAGTGCATACTTTAAAGATTTAAAAAATTTCAATTTCATTTGTAAATAAAAATGAGTAATGATAAAATTCCAACCTGAAGACATGTGCCTTGAGATTCTTCTTCTTTTTCTAGAAGGACTATCTGTTTTCCTCGGAGGCTGTTGCTCGCGAGAAGGTCCAGCGCCGGATGCCGCTAGCGGATTAGTATCCTGCATCTGTCGAGATTAATTCATATTATGAAGTCAAGTTTGCGGAAAACAATAATACATAAAACATATATACAATAATATTCTTCTATTGGACAAGAGTCTAATTGGAAAGAAATGCATTCAAAGTTAATCAGCGGCCTTCCAAAGTGACAGTACATGCAGAATCCTTGACAAAAATACATTACAAAGAAATAATTCTTACATGATGATGATGGTGAACTGACACTGACGTTTCCATTCCACTACCGGAAGCTGCTTGGTCCATACCCGAGTTGCGGTCTTAAAACAAAATATGCAATAATTCTATGAGCATACCTTTTTTATAACGAAAACATCACATCCAAGTATATTAGGGTTTAATATGAGTAGATTAATGTAGGTTATAAGGTGGTTTTCATTTTCTACCAAAAAGTTGAAGTTTTGAATGATGGTATAATTTTGGAATAATTTTCTAATAGTGATAAAACATATTACGTCTTCAGTATTGTTTGATTACTGAATGTTTAAAATTATACATCACTCAACCTAATAAATACTCGAGAGTATTGAATAGTGTAATAAATAATATGCTATATGCTTTGAAGTGAATACAAATTCTTTTATTTCATAATGATTTTCCATTAATTTTGTGTAACCCTGTAATCCTTGAGAAAAATCGTATAAATCAGCGTAGTTTACTACATTATTGACTTTCATATATTATGTTAAATAATAAGCTACAAGGGTATCCAAGTAAAAAATTTGATCGACATTAACAATGCACTGTGGGGTAAACTAAGGTCATTTGAGGAAAATACCCTAAGTAAATTCGGTTTTCATTGATATTTTTTACTACAGCGACTAATGTTCATAATGTGATGAAATTTCACATTGAACAAAATACGTTGTGGTGAAATGAAATAGTCGTGAAAAATTGCACTTCCACAAAGTTAACATTGATAGTGAATTGAAAATATGAAATTGATTTGATTCATCACACGCAGTCACTGTTTCAAAAATAAAGAGTACATAACATTTGAAATTTGAATAACTTATGGTTAATGCATTGTGTGGAGTCAGTTATCCAACTATATTCAAATAACAGGTTCATTGTAAATGAATTCTAGAAATTCATTTGTAACACTATGCATACACATTTATCGGGTATGATCAACTCAACTGAAAGAGAATTATTATAGTGCAGTCAAAATCCCTTTTCTGGGAACATGTGGAACTTTTTCGCCAATAACATGCCGGTGTGTCTGATTAGCGTGTGAGCTTGTTTTTAAATTAAATTGAACACTTGAAAAGCCTTCAGGTTAATGACTTATTATTTCATCGTAAAGTGATCTGAATCTTTAAACGATAGGATTCTTTAAACGATAAAGGCAGGAGTCTGGAATGTTCTCAGAATTTGGGATAGCAGTGAGGACAGGGATACATTGGGGAGGTTTCGATTTCAGTAGAAATGTAGTTGCGACAACAATATAAGATATATTATCATCATAAAATAATTACATCTCATCAATCTATATAATCATGTTTCATTTACTACAGCACATTGGTTAAGCAATTTTTTTTGCTGTAACAATTTGTCAAGTAATTTATTTTTTTGACCGTTACATAAAATGCTACATCATTATCTTCTATTGCTATGAAAAGTTCAAATTTTGGTTACTGAACGCATGTCACCAGTCACCAGAGAACCTTTTAATGCAACATCTTCGTATTCACCAGACCTTAAACCTTTGGATATTTTTTTTACACTCACTACAAATTTTTTTATCTGACAAAAAACATTCCATTAATTGAGATTGAAAAGGAGGCATAAATTTTTATTGAGTCAAAATCTGCAACTTTTAACAGAAATAACTATTAAAAAACAATTGGTGATAAAAAAAAGAGGGCATTTATATATTAGATAAATCACTACTTACTTTTGAAAAATTCAATGAAATGTTTCAAATATAAGATATGATTTATGGTAAAACCTTTATATAAATGAATAAACATTGTAAAGTTCTAAGTCACCTTGCATTTGATTAAGTCTGCGTTGATGTGACACATGAAGAGGCATGTCATCGCTACCGCCACGGGACAAGCAATCGTCTTCTCTCGTCCTCTCTCTGGTGAAACCTCTTTCATGCGGGGGAGTAGGAGGGGCGGGCTTAGGATATCCCGGATATCCTCCTCCGCCACTACCGCCATTTGCCACATTCTCTCCTCGTCCGTTGCCATCGCTGCAAAGAGAAATGTAACATTTCATCACTCAAGAATGCCAAGATTTCAGACATAGTCCAAAATAGTTTAAATTTAACAAATTAATTGAAGATACTAGATTCATATGGCACAGTTAGTTAAACAAAGGGATATGAGCACATAAATGAGTTTTGTTGTCTTGTTAAATTATTACATCAAAGGAACTAATTGAATAAATATTTAATTCATCCTACGTTTCGTTACAATTCCATTATAAATAAAAACTTAACATGTTGATTTAGATTATGCAAATTATTGTTACAGATGCAATTTAAAATGTGTCAGAAGCAATATGGTCAAAATATCTCCATAATCCTATGTTCACAAAATGGACAGCTTTGTGGTTTTTAAGCGATTTCACTATAGAGAGTTGTTTTGAAGTATGAACAAAGTTATTTTGAATGTTGATTCACTATAATAATAGACTATTATTTGTAAACAATCCTGATTAAACAACAAATTCTATAAACCAGATTATTACAGGCTAAGAATTCGGTTCCAACTGAGAGACGGAAAAAATGTAAATTCAAACAAACTTTTGATTGGTAATTTAAGAATTATCAAAAGGTTTTGCCATATGTGAAAATGCATTCCATTGAAGTTTAAAAAAAAATAGTACGCACAATTCAACAGCCGTTCTAATAAAATGTCACCGTTTCAAATAACTTATCATTATAATTTATATGTACTGGTGTACATGAGACATGTTTCAATAAACATAAAAATTGTTCCAAAAACAAAAAAAAACACTTGAACATAAATCATACGACACCTATATTGAATTAGTGTGTTCAAAATAATAGAAAGCGCCAGCAAGTAGGAAATTTGGTGTTACGGGCCACGCATTTTTCACAGCCACACTGATACGGACAGGTTTTACACTATCTTTTTTAATCGTACCCACTCTCAATGTAGAGCATGTGGACTCCTAATGGAGCATCTCAACAAAAAATAATTGACAGAACAGGTTGTTAGTCAATTGTTCAACCTTTTTCCTCAGAGGGAATGGAAAGAAAAAGAGAGTTAGGAAAGGACTAGTAGTTAGCTACTTGCTTTCTTTAAATCCTGTTTAAATCCATAAATTGAAAAATCGTTGTGTAAAGGTTTCCATTAAATGATTCGAGCCTGTAATCCAGCAACAACTGAATAGGACAAAGGCCCAAGGGCATTGATCACTAGGCTTCAGGGCAGACTAAATAAATGCTCGGACCACAAATGTGCTATATTTCGTTCCGAAATAATATATTTCTAGTAAACTAACAACTAGCTACTTTTAAGGTGTTAACTGTCAATTCTCGGTGGAAAGACATTATATTTTAAAAAATAACAACTAGCTAATTGCTCAGTCAACAGTTTTTCGGTTTGTATAAGATATGAAAGGATAAAAACATCATAGTCATCTGCGATGTGTTTTTGGGAAGTCCCCCTATGATATATGTGATGTTTTCATCCCTTCCTCCCTTAATAACCACAGCAAGCTACATAAATAAAGTGTCAATTTTATTGACCAATGTCTTCTATGGTAGCATTTGATTACATAGGAATCATTTTAGTTGAAAATAAGTGTAAATAATGAGTTCTATGAGGTAGAAAATATATCTGTTAGATTTCTATAAGGTTTAATAAAGAGTCACCCAACCTCCATGTTCAATGGAGATTCAGAAGATTGATTCATTAGTCAAATAATATTTCACATGCCATCACCACATTTTGAATGTTAAAAAGTATATGATAAATACTTCACTAAATAAGTTTTCTATGCTTTCATTGTTTTTATAGATATACATCGGTCATGTTAAGGGCATTACCTGATAGCTGCAAAATATTGCATTTACAGGAGGGCGATTTAAAATTATTAAACCATGAAACAATTAAATAAAAACGATTATAACATTATCAAATTTTCGATTATTCCACTAATTATGAAAATCATATCAGTTTACAGGAGTTGTTAAACGATAATTGAACAAAAAAACATATTCAAAACTATGCACTTGAAGTGTGTCAAAATTCGGTTATCAGGTTTTACCCAAACAACATGGATATATTGTTTAGGAACGACACTCTGGCGACACTTTGGTGCTAATCACCTAATGTTTCAAAACGGTAAATATGCTTTTCAACATGGTACACTATCTCTACCCAAAAATTTACTAAATGCTGCAAAAACAATAAGAAATTGAATTGTGAATAAAAATCAAAAACCAAAAAAAATAAAAATCAAGGTAACCAATAATTTATGCAAATAGCAAAATAATCGTACGAAAATCGTCACCATATTTCAAATGTCTTGTATGGATCGTGTTTCTAATTATATAGCATACTAGCTGCACGGTACTACGGTATCAGTGGTTATCTTCTCGTACCGCTATTCATATTTTTTTGCTAAAAACAGCCAAACTGGAAATTATATTATAATCTTTAGAACTGGACTTAGAGATCACCGTCAGATGACTAGATGCCGATTCATATAAGGGAAACCACCAGGAGCATCATTTGTGATACACATAGTCGTAATCTAGTGCACAGCACACGCCCTGGAGTTATCAAATGTGACATCTCATCGTAACAACTCAAACTACGTTTAAGTCGCCGCTCTCTACTGTACTGCAGAACCGATTCGGAGATCGCTGTTAGGTGATTCATATATAAGGAAGACCACGAGGGGTAAATCCCCAGAAAACATGCCCTTTAGTTACATTATCTGACATCCGTGATGTCATTATAGCGGCGCTAATTATTTATAAGTCGTACTGCGGTCGATTGTTATCATAGCGACACGAAATAAACAATTATATAAATGCCAAATTTCTCATGTATCATCGTAGTCATAACAGTTATTCGACTCGAAAGATAGAGCCGAAAATAACCAACCATTTAAAATACTTAATAGCCTACACCTTAGAGAAAATAACAGAAAACATGCGTAACGTTACATATACCTCAAAATACCCCTTACAATTTTAATATAACATATGATTGACGTGGTGACTTTATACCGATACATTCATATTTCGCGTAAATTAGCAATTTCTCCGACTCCCATGTATAATAACTTGGCATTTTCCTATGCGTAATTGAACTTTCTACAGAAAAGAGTGGCATGTTGTTACGCATACTTACTTTAGAAACAATTGTCGATATCATTTTCAAGGGTTCCATAACTCTGGGGTATGGATAATATGCTTTATATCCTAGAGTACCCTTTAAGTAAGAGTAGCCATTGAAAATGAAACTTACAACACAGTGACATGTCAACATAATATTATACGCTTGTAATTTTTGAATAGATCAGTTTGTTTTCGAACCATTAAATTGCTGACTAATTGATTGTTGATGGGCATTCAAAACAATTACTTGTAACTGTCGAAAATACACCAGAAAGCAATTATCTGACACTTAGAAGTATCAAACAGTCAGATATTACTAAGTGATGAGATAAGAATAATTTAGTGGCGTTACCTGAAATTCCAGTACTCCTTGTATCTGGCGTGCCTTCTGGGGGGACGGCCTCCGCCGCCAGCTCTTCCGTACCCTCGCCTCGACCCGTGACCTCCTCCTCCGCAGTTCATTTTGTAAGTAAAGTCACCGGTAAAATCCGGCACTTAAAATACATCAAATGTCTTCAAATTTCTTATATTTATCTTCACTGAAACATTTTGCAATTATCACTCACGTCGACCACTTTAAATCACTGTATGTCGGCCGAAAAGAATTTTATTATCGAGACTAACTTATCAGTTTTTTAAAAAATGACAGCTGTAGAATATAACTCGAAATTGTGTTTCACACTGTTGCCAACTTTGAAAGTGTTTTTTCAGAATTTTTATTTTGAAACAATTTTGGAATCTTTTTTAACAGCGACGGTGATTTATTGCATATTTTGATAATATTTGGTGTCTACTATCGATTGCTTCCGATGATGTAAGATGATATCATCTTTCAGACACTGCTAAGGCACCGAGAAGATAAATGCTCTCTAGATTGCAATATAATATAGCGAGGAATGTAATGTCTCAATAATTCTTCACAAGTTCATTTAAGATTCTGTTGCCAACTTCAAAATGCAAATTTCCAAGACTCACTTTCTAGCGACAAGTCTCGCTGCGACAGGGACCGATGAAGTATGTACTCACAAATGCACACGATATGAAAAGAAATAATACTGGTTGCGAAACACAAACAATGCGTAATATGCCATGTAGTACTAAAAAACCTTCACGCGCGCAAGGCCCTTAAAATAACCTTGCTGGTAAAAATCATGCGACTTACAATTTATCTCGAGTATTGGATTTTTCTCCTAGTCTTCCTTGTTAACTCCACACTTTGGAAAAGGTAACACAGATTTTTAAAACTGAATTAATTGAGGATTTAAAATGGGCAGCTCCCATTACGCATTACGGGTACGAGTTCCGCTTGCACTTAACAGATGTGGTAGGAACATTACACAAGCTTATTGATCGAATGTGAGTTGGGTTTTTTGGCATTAGAAAAACTGGCCCGCACGACAATTGAAGCGAATAAAACGGTTAGTTGACGTTTTGAGACGTAGAATTCTGAATAGTGTAGTGATGACTGACGAACTGGGAGTGGCCGTGCGCATTCGTCGAATTGATAAAATTGATTACCTTGTACTCGCTTGCTTTGTCTGTCACGGGGGGCTCTTGTTTTGGAGCGAACGGCATGAAGTTCGCCGCACTTTGTCAGTTTCACCAACATGACTCCACCATAAAATGCCACAAACCAGTGATTCACAAACCAAATTTAACTTTTTTACGATATCCTGCTCAAAAAATCATCAATATAAATTAAAAAATATGTAATGTTTATTTGAATATTCCTGATTAGTATTTAATCCATGTTATACATAATTTTGGAAAATTATAAGGACGTAATATCAAACTTAAAATGTCAGAGTTAACAACGCGAACCGATGGGAAATTTTCTTTATAATGTGAAGCCTCTTAACGTCAATTCTAAGATTTTCGTAACTCATTAAAAAGGTTTGTGAATATTTGGATTTTTTATTGCAAGCTTGTACGCAAATATCACTGAAAGTTGATCCAACTATAGTGCGGAAACTCAAGTAATATAAATTCCTCCCCAAAACACTTTATTCGAACTTCGAACTTTTAAATTAATGTATCTGCATAATATTATACATGGTTTGTGACCGCTGCTAACATCTTAAGTAGGGTCGTGTCAGAAGTTTTTCAAGACACTTGACATGACACGATACCGAAAACGAATGTAACATACTAGCTATCATGGGATAATTTTCAGTGAGAAACTAACAGAAACAGAAAAAAAGCTATTAATTAATATATTATATTAGTATTCTTGGCGATATTAACAACTTAACTATATATGCCCTTCTGCCTCTGTACGTGGTAAATATTTACATAGCTTAAAATTACAAAAACTCAACTTATTTATGTCAATTATGGTTCCTTTGTGTAACCGGACCTCGCCAAAGGCAATAGCATTGAAATTCCTTTATCAGGAAGCTTCTAGCCATACATTTAAGAATCTGTAATTAGGGTTATCACAAGCAATTTCTATAATTTTATAACGATTTAAAAAAACTTTTTATACTTTACTTTTCGTCAATATAACATCAAGAGTTGGTTTTATTTTTGAAAGGCGATCACTAACATAGTGTTCCTCTTCGCTTGTGAAATTCATCATTCGTAGCAGCGACAAAAAACGATCTCGTGGCATTGTATCAGAATAAATTACCAAATACAGCAAAGGATTAGCAGTAAGAAAATAATCGCTAAAAAACGTATATTTTATCAACCCAATTCTTAAGGCGCTCAGATTCCCAAACTATTTGTTAGTTTTATCAATCAATCGAATAATAACGTCTTCATCAACGAAATATTTGAAAAACTTCGATTCATTATTTTTTTCGTCCATATTCACTTTCCAACCAGACACGCTATCGAACTTTTGGTATAAAGTCATCCTCGTTTCAAGTGAAAACATTTCCAGTGGACATTTCAAATAGATCTTCAATTTCATTTTTTTCATTTCAATCTGTTTCAAAACTGTCGCACAGATGATGTCTGATAATATGCAAAATTATTTATTTCTTATATTGTATTTTGACGTAACCATTGTTTAGACAACTCTGACAAGATAAGATTTTCAGAATGATTCAATTTGTTTTAATAATTTCACAATGGCAATCTTTGATAAGCTAAATGATTTATTTCTCGTATTGGATCTCGACATGTCTATGGCTTTGGCAACTCTGATGCTACCTATATGATTTTCTTTGAATTTCTTCTATTAAATCTGTGAAACTGGATATGTTATGTACATATTACTAGTTGTCGGTAGATGGTGAACCAATGTTATAAATTCAAAAGTGATAAATAATGTAAATTCATGCTAAAAAAACATCACGCCCACCGGTGGTGGGCTTATAGCGTGTGGAGCCCATACAAAGACCGTACACCGCCGTGCTTATAGCGGTCTAGTGGTTAATATATAAAATAATTGACACACATCTTTTTATACTTACCCTCCAAATACGAGGTTGGGTGATTGACTTACAACCAGATCTCGTTAAACAATTTCCCTTGTGATTCTCCATGTGGAGTAAATATTCTTCACATTGATTGAAATGGGACCGGTTTATGACATTTAAATGATACTGAGTACCTTACGGTATGAAATACCAGTGTCAAATAGATAAAAATTAAATTAGATTCCTTCATATATTTTTATATTGATGTAAGATATACTCGTAACATATTACATTGTAAATAATTATAAAATACTGTTTGAGAGCCGCTCATACGTATAGTATGGTCAAAAATACAAATGTATTTTGGTCGGTACATAATTTCCATTGCAAAGTTATTTTGTGATAAATTGAAGTATACATAATATACGAAGCATCATATTTTATTATGCATTGTATTATTCGCAAGGAAACGCCCACAACACAATTCTAATTACGCAAGTCATAATATTATATCAATACTCAACTAGAATACTTATTAATTCACATATCTACGTTATAGAACAAGATAGTGTCAATATGTTCAATACATTTGTTTCTGACTACCTAGTGAATATGAATCTTAAAAAAAACTCTCAGAATAAAGCTATTGAAAGCACCTTTTTTGCAAAATACTTGTTAGTCTTATCTGCCATAGTTCGCTAAAAATGAAATAAAACTGTATGGAAACTACCAATAAGAAAATGAAGTTTGTAAACACACTACAAGTCATGTTTACATTGGTGTGTTGGCAACGATGTGAAATATTTGCATATTCTATCAGCAATAATTATAAATATACAGATAAAAACAATGGAATTTAAAAATATTATCGCTATACCGCTTTGACATAATGAACAAAGGATTTATTTGAAATCGTATTTGAAAATGAAAATATATTTCAATATGAACAAAAAAACCCCCTCATTTAATCATATTCACACCATTGAGCTACTATTTCATTATAATATCGAGTAGTAGCTTAATGGTAAATACCTACACCTAGAAACTTATTAAAATAAATAATATAATATATAATAATATTCGACTATAGAACGTTGCAATGGACACGTCTTAAATTAACAATGTGGCATGCAATGATAATAACATAATTCCACGAATAATTGGGTCTATTTCATTATGTATTCATTGTTACATAAAGCAATTAATCATTATTCTGTTTAAAATTCAGATGTTACCTTCCAATACATACTTTAGCATTGATGAAACTACATTATTACCATGATACCTGAATCTTTCAAGCAGGGAAAATCTACCAGATATAAATAAAATTTAATCACCCAGGATATTTTCTATGGACCCAGGATATTGAATTATTAAATGCTGGTCATTTAAGCCAGTGCAATATTCACTGAGTGTGATTCACTCACTTACATTTTTAAGCTAGCTCATTTGCTTAATTGAATTATTTCTCTAACTATGTTGTCACCAGTTAAAAAAAAATATTTAAACACCTACATCAACACTTCTCTGTTTACTTACTGTGGCGTAACAAGTAAGTGGTTTGGCTAGATTTCTATGACGACTTTTAATTTATCAGTTTATTTATTCATTTAGTGTAGCTTTTAATCGCTAGTGCAATTTTTGGGCTACTATCAAAATATCAATTCAAACAAGAAAACAACCACAAGTCCCTTATCATGAAAAATAGTAAACAAGTCCCATATTATTGGTACTTTAGAATTCCAGTGACATACCCAATGAGATTATCCACATTCTATATCATTTCATCTAAGTAATAATACAGCCGTTATAAGTGGAACCAGAGGGTGTGAACATACAAGTCGAATAATTGAAAGTGGTACAAAAAAAGTTTGCACTGATATGACTAAAAGAATGGAGTAACATTACAAAAAAAATCTTTTGTGTTTTAACATTTTTGTGCATGATTTACAACAAATACTTTTTTCATAAAACCACTAATGAGAACAGAAATCCCATATAATTACAAAGTGCACTTTATAAGCTGGTAAAGTTATAAAAATGAGATAGAGAATTTATTTATGAGTTATTGTTATTACATCTATTTTTTTTCCCTCTGTAATAATATGTTGTATTCTTTTCGCTATAGCCATTGTCTCCTTTGCTGCTGTTTTACCTGTATTTTCTATAAATAAATAAATAATATCATACATAGTTCAAGGGTGTAATGGAAAAAACGTTGAAAAGAGCTTTCCGGCATAACGAGCCAGTTGGTTGCAGTTTGAATAACAGGCCCAACCTTTGGTGAAAGGACTAGATGGACAGCTGATGCAGATTATTGAAGAACACTGCCACAACATAAGTCAAAATGGAGAAGGCTAGAACCGAAACCTCCTATAAGTGGCTGCTATGCTAGAACCCAACCATGATTTTTAGGACTATGATGAAATGTAATATTTTTGTAAAGACAATCCCTTCTCAGCAAAAATTGACAGTTAACACCTTAAAAGTTGTAATGGATGAAATATATATTCAATTTTCTACAGGGCTACAAATTTCAACGAATCAAAAAAGATTATTTCAATGTGCTTCAATAAATTAGTTTATTTTATTCAAAGAAGATGTGTGCAACATTTTAGATAATGCATTAATCTCATTGGTAACTATCTCATCCGGAATAATGATATTTTGGAATGGAATATTCCATATATTCACATTTCCTTGAATATCTCCAACGGCAACTTTGCTCATGCTGTAACAGATAGAAAGAAACATTTAAATAATATTTTTTGAAACTAAATTTAATCAGAACTATTTTTCAATCGATAAAACTTCCAGCGGATGTACAATTATTACCTTGTTGAATCGAAACACACAGAAGTGATGTTGCAATGGACTGGCTCGATATCTGTTGGAATGTGTGTATTTAATACGTGGAGGCCTTCAACTGAAACTTCTTCGCAAGTCACTACACTGAATACCTTAAAATACATCAAAAAATATATTAAAATAATGTACAAAAATCGCTGATGCCTAGGACGAGTGATAATTATTTAAGGCAGTGATGCACAGCTCACACCGATATACTAAATACTAAGTTTTCCAAGACTATTTTCAATATTCATCAGTGAGAGTTAGTATTATTTTTTAAATCACTTTTAAGGTGTTAACTGTCAATTCTTGGTGGAAAGGCATTATAATTTTAAAATAAAACACAATTTTAATGTTAACTGCGGCGAAAGTTCTCAAAAACGAAAAATATGTGTCACTCTACAATGCGGTTGAAATATAATTCTTTGATTATTGTTTTCACTGCACATATTTTAGAATTAGTTCTCCATAGAAAGTATAATTCGATGTATATCTACTCAGGAGAGATTATATCATAATCCACAAAACTTTTGATTTGACATTTTTTTGTGGCCCAAACAATAATGGATAAATTGGCCCTACTGTTAAACAGATTGTGTATCACTATAAGACTTATTTTTTCTATTTTCAAGGGTTCAAATCCCCAAGTAGACATTTACATCCAAAGGCATGGACGTCGTGGATGGATGCATAGAGAGAGTGATTAACTAAGAATCACTCATCCGCAAAACCGATACTCGTACTCATTCTGTTGCTAAAAGTTTCTGGCATTTAACAATCCCTTCTATCATGCTTGGGAAGGAGGAGAAAAAATAAAAACCTTAAGTGTAGGCGCTGTATGATTTTTGTGTCCTTCTGACATAGCACCAAGTACAAGAAACTCATTCCCAGGAACCCATTGTATGCTAGAAAGATGATAGTCGGGATATATTACTCGCACGGCTTCATTCTAAAAAATAAACATAATAATTATGGTGCTTGTTCTAGAAATATGACAATGTTGACAAATGAGACTGGCGATATAAGCTTACAATGAACGTCTAAACATTTTCTGCAATAGATGAGACAATTACAATACATATTTGTCTTGATTTAACTGTTTGTCTGTAATGCATAGCAGAATGCTGCACTTGCGTACAACGCACTGAGAGAATGTGTGTGGAGTGTGAGTCCTGAATGAATGTTGACAGGTGGCAATACCGCCTGATTTGTAATTTAAAAAACAAAAACGGACCAATCCTGAAAAATCGATGGATGAGGTAAGGTGCTTTAATTCTAAATAAACTGTATTTAGAGATATGATATGGACTTTGGAAAATTCAGCAGTTTTACCGATAAACATATTTAAAAAAGGGTTATAAATAATTGCACTTTGTGTTAGATAGTATTCACTTGGTACACTTGAACTTTTGTTTCGATAGTTTGCACTTTGGATTAGATAGTATTAACTAAGTACACTCAAACTTTGATTTTAATAGTTTCCACTTAGTCAGGAATTCTTTTAACAAAGTGAGTTAAGTAATAGTAGGTTATGTTAGGGTTGGTCTGGTTTGGTTTGTGTAATGTATTCTAATGCGTGGAGCAAAGACAATATAGGCGGCCTAATATAGGGTAGAGCTACGACAAGTATTTTCATTTCATTACAGCTTCGTGCAACTCTCGATTTTAAAGTGTGAGTATTTATATTGAGTTAAAACTATTTTATCTATGCGAAAATATTTTTTCTTAAGTTTCTTTAATGTTAAAATATATTTTATTTTGTGGGATCACTTTATTTTTAGCGAAAGAATTTGTTTTTTGTGGAATGTATTTGTTATAAGTGAAAACTATGTTTATGAAAGTGAATATGATCTAAAAGTGCATTTAATTGTAAGCCTTTAAAAAATGTAAGGTAAAACTAAATCTGCAAAGTATCATGGTATTATATTAGAATGCTGGCGAAGAAGGTTCTAATCTATGCCTTCCTAATCCATGATGTCTGAAGTATTTTGAGCTGGTTCTTGTTTAGCATCATTTTGCTTTATAGAAGACTAACCTTTCCTATTCAATTAAGGAGGAAATATTTATCATATTGCTAAAAGGTATTTACCTTGTCCTAATTATTACATTGTGGCAGTGCGATTTATGTTTTCTGATTGTGTTACATCCATCACGTATTATTACATTTTATTGTAATGATATGCAAAACTTCAGAATCTTAAAAATATAATGTATTTTTGAATTTTGGACAATCTGTAATTTGTACTTATCTAATAAGAAGTCATGAAGCAAAATCACGTGTGTCATGAAAGTGTTAAAATCTAATGGTCAAAAACATCAGTCACCCCTTCTGGGCCGTACCAGCAAAACCCCTTTATTCAACGCCCCGTTAAACATTCTTTTTGCCAGTTCTTTTTATATTATTTAGATGCTAGCTCCAAACATTAAAAAAAAAACGGCATTCCTTATCTAATAAGGACTTTTTTATATATAAGTAATATGTATAAATATGGATTTAAAAAATATTTTTTTAATTTTCTGAATTATATTTTTCATTAATCGATGATGTCCACTAATGGAACAAATCGACGTTGATAAATGGGGTATTACACTGAATTTTGTTACAAATAAGTTATTTAAAAGAGAAAACAGCATGAATACAAATTCATTCACACATACATATTTATGCATAAGTGTTGCAATGAAACTAATCCAATGAATATGTTGTAAATAATAATCAAGTGTTCACAAACTGTGATTACCTCTAGAATGTCGTAGAGACGAATCTCCTGATCAGCTCCAAGTGTCAAAAGAATTCTGCTGCAGTGGCCACTGAATGATATGGACAAAACAGATGCCAAGTGAGAGTCTAAATTGCTGATACACGGGTCAAGGTTTGATGAAGCTGCAAATAAGGAAAAGTATTGTAGATGAAGTATTAAGTTTTTGAAAATTATGTAAATACGTTACTAGTATCTTTTATGTTTTGAAAGTTTGTTGGTCGAATGACAGTAATGCCTTAATGATATTACATACAGTGATGTTGTGGAACCTTGATGGATTATTCTCCCGCATTGATGATTTCTTTAACTAAAAATATTTCAAAAATTAGATCAAAATGAATGTTGCAATTTGTTTTTAAAATATTTTTCTCAAGCGATTAAAATTGCAAAACAAAAATATCTACCTAACAATATTGATTGATAAACAAACCGCACTTTTATTGCTGCCCCCAAACACAGATGGACTTGTCTCTTTTTTCTCTGGAAACCTTCATCTTATTTTAGAGATTTTCTATAAACCTCTTATAGGCTCTAATAAAATATCCTACCCAATTATAAACAAGTAAAATATTAGCATGATACTAAGCTTGTATAGCTAAAAAATTTATAGGAAATTATTAAATAAATATGAATGATTCCACACTTTTAGCAAATGAGGTTAATTTAAGACATCGACTGAGGGTGCTTGATGGAATTTCAATATAAAATTTGAATTATTGAGATTTTGTACACTTCCATGTATTTTGTCACTAACGACCCGGGTTTCACCTTTCGGCATCTTCATGCACTCGAGCGCACAAATGGACTTGAATTGACAGACAGTAAACAGTGTCTAACGTTTATATACGAGATACAAACATGGCAAATATTATTTAAGAGATAAAATATTATAAGTCTAGGATCCACACTGATACCTGAGTTTAAATTTCGAGAATCACCTTAATCCTTGTTGTGTAAACAAATGCATTAACAGAGTGGCGAATTGCCGCTTTCCTACTAATATTAGAATTACCAGTGATTTTACAATTATAATAGCATTGTGGGTTTCGACGGGATGCAATTCGACGAAAGGATAAATATATACAATCATTCCACATTTAGTGGGTTTTGTTTACGAACGAACAGCTGAATCTTCCAAACTTCCCGTTCCTGTATCCTATACGTGAATGATTTCGTAAAAAAAAAAAATACATTGATATTCCCATATTAATAAATTCATTTCATGGTCACCTAACTTATTTTATCTCGTAAATAATATTTGTCGTGTTTGTATCTTATATATAAATGTTAGACACTGTTTACTGTCTGTCAATTCGAGTCCATTCGTGCGCTCGAGTGTCTGAAGATGCCGAAAGGCGATACCCGGGTCGTTAGTGACAAAATACATGGAAGTGTACAAAATCTTAAAAATTCAAATTTAATGAGGTTATATTGAAAATAGCAAATTGATGAGCAAAACTGGTCCTGATTATTTGATAATATTGTCGAATTAGTACAATAGTACAAACGTGTACTATTTTTAAAAACCACCGATAATTGACAGTTAGTTATCACCATAAAAAAGAAAGATGTATTAAAGTTGTACTAATAAAGAAAATCAGAAAAATTTGATGATTATTCAACTAATACGAGTGTGGCCATAGGATAGTGAAAAAGCATGCACTGTATTGCATCAGTTGAATGTTTTTTCGCATGAATTATTATGCTAACTGGTTCCGTGAAAATGATGCATCGAGAATCCTCTGTATTGTAATATTTTTGCTTACCTGTAATGTGTTTTGCAGTAGATGTTCTACATATAATTATTTCTCCGGTTACACAACCTATAGCAAACAAATCGTCCACCATTTCTCTGAAAAACAAAACGATTTTTAAATAATATACCTATTGACGCATAAAGATTGTAAGCCAAAATATTGTTTTAATTGGGCAAAACCTAATTTAACAGAAATTACAACTATTGACCGAAACACAGGTTATGGTGTTAGGATTAAAAGTTTTCCCAACACACAAAAATTAATAATTAATTAACAAAAACCTGTCATTATTTTCAGCATGTCCTGTAGATGGTTCACTGTTAGAATTCCAGAATCTTATAAAATCAACACAAGTAATTTCTGGGGACGGTGCAACTCGACCAATGCAAGAACCATACAATTCGTAACTGAAAACAAGATCGAAATATAGTACTGTAAACCAGGATAGGTGTGAAAAAGAAATCCTGGTTAATCCAAACATAGAAAAAAAAGCATTGAAGCAATTGAATAAATTTGAAAATAAAAATGTTTTTTTTTTTAATATCCTTTTTTTAAAGTTGTTTTGTTTCACAAGTTTTTCTCAAAACCGTTTTTCCTGGGAGAATACCGTCGACTTCTATTTAAACATTGTCAAAAAGAGTTTTAAAAAAAAAACATTTTTTCTACTTTAAATATTTCTTTTTGTAGACATTGTTAACAAGTCAATATATAATAATTTATGATAATATCGGTAGAACTATTAGTAGAAAAAAATGTATTTTTGAAGTGTTAAATGTCAATTATTGGTGGAGACCAGGGATTCCAACTACTCGTCATTATCGACTATTCAGATATAGAACAGTAAAACTGAAACTATTCCAATAGTTTCTGAAGTATGAAAATAATATTAAGAATTCGATTTGAATAATTAATAACTTAACCTTTACCACTCGAACCTTTTTTTGTATGTGCCTACCACCTACTCGAGACGTTTTTCGATAAAAAGCATATTTTTCGATACAAAAAATCAATTGTTGAAAAACATGTCAACAAAAAAAAAATGTTTTGTTATTATTTCCGTAAAATAGATTTATAATGAATATACTGCACTTATTTTAATATTATTTATAATACTTTATTATGTGGTATTTCAAATAGCAATCTCCTATGTGTAATCCTGGATTATTGATGCAGGAGTCGTAAAGTAGTTGTGTTTCTGATCTACCACCTGGGATTTTTCTATTTGAACATACTGCACAGTCTTTCTTAGTCGCAGAAAGCAGGACATGTAACTTATCCGCAAGTCGGTCTTCTGTAGAAACAGTTGAAGTGCGCCTTTGAAATCCATGTTGCCAAAAATCTCTTACTAATTGGTCAACCAATAATTTCACAAACTTCAAATGTAAATAATAAATCGATACATACTAATTTTCATAAGACTTATTAGAGTACTTAACATTAGATTTGCAAGCTTCTGAATCAGTATAATATACTAGCAAGTATTGTCAACAAAGACAATCTATTTATTCAAATAAAAAACTGTAAACTATATGAGATGCCTTTGATTTTTAAACAAATAAAAGCGAGTAATAATTAGAGAAATACACACTTCAAATCATGCATAACACTGTTCTCCATCCATTTACTAGCGCGTTCAATAAATAAGATTTATTATCCTATGTGACAAAAAATATCGCTTGCACCGAAAGATTCAGATAAAAACACATGTTGAAATTACGCACGCCGTCTTCATTTGGCGACTTCTTTCTCAGATAAATGTAATAACCTATTATTATTCATTCTAACTTGATTGAAATCGCAATAAAATAATAGCTGAAAATATTTAAAAAAAAAAAACAGTTTCACACATGCAGCCACAGCGGCGGCACTCGAGTGCAAAGAGTTACCATTACATATACAAAAAATTGTAAATTAATAGCACATTAAAATTTGTAAGAAAACGAGCGCATTTATAGTAAAAATCACACTTATTCAAATTTTAAATCAATGATATACATAGGATGGGATACCTACATCTTAAAATAATTTACGACTAAATCTTTTCCCACTTCTGTCCAATCCCAGACAGAGACAATATAAATACACATTTCAGTACCGTTCCATTTCAATGCATTATTTAGAAATTGCAGCTACGTCGGATTACTCCAAAGATATTTCTTCAATTACTGAAATTACGGCATGTTTAAAGGGTTTTTAACTCCGAGTCATTCGTAAAATTCAATTATTGTGATTTATGATAAGATACTGAAAGTGCCTGATTTGGGTGAAGATAAAGCCACTAGCTGAGTATTCATTATTGTTCTTCAAATCTGTATAAATTGTGACCAGATCTTTCGTCGATTTTGTAAAAGAGTTTATTCAAAATTATTACAAATAGTTGCCTTAATATTCGAATATTGAATAGTTAAAAAGAATCAACTATATTTGGACATTGAATATTCAAATATTCTCATTGGAGTCCCTAGTGGTGATGTATTATATTTATAAAAAGAATAGTACAGCTGTGAAATAAAAATATCAATCGATTTTCATTTTTTGTTACTTCATTAATTCCAAATGCTTTTTTAAAATCGCATAAATTCAAATTGCTACATGAAAAACCAATGCAGAAAATTTAACTTACCAATTTTGTTGGACCATTGTTGAAGCTGTAATATTGATAAGCCAGGTAATAACTGTGGATCCACTTGTTACCAGTACCTTTAACAGAGAAAAATTACCGGTATTATCAATACATTAAATTTCACAGTAAATGTTTTTGAAATAAATTAAATAAGATAGTGGTTGCAAAAATATGATAAAAAAAAATTTTCAGTTTCAAACAGGAGCCATTTTTGATGTATCATTGTAAAACCCAAGAGCCTTCAAGTCTAATTCAATGCTACATTCTAATTATTTTTTACATGAAATTTGACTATTTCGACTTATGACTAAGGTGGCGGGAAGGAACCCAGACATAAGCTGATAAATGATCTTAATATAAATACTCACACATGCAGGAAAAAGAGTAGCGCAGATATTAAAATACAAGAATGATTGAAACGCATGCCGTTCACATCATCACCTACATAACAATTTTAATGAGACAGATGATATAACATTGAATTAACAATGTGAAAAATTATAATATAAATCGAGGTTGCCATGTATACCGAGTCATAAAATTGTTGAAAAATTCAGCACTATCAAAATACCTGATCTGAGGCATTGATTCTTAAACTTCTTGATAGGTATTTGGCGACTTGTTGAGCACTCATCCATAGAATCCCAGACACTTTTCTTGATGAATGGGATGATGAGTTGCAGCCTAATAATGGTTGAGAATGACAATCTTCGCCATCATAATGCTGAAGGTTCCACACAGATATAACACCTGAAAATGTACATTCATAATATGAAATAATGTGTTGGTATAAAACTGAACTGTATCTGAAATGGTGCAACTTCCTAAATTCCTGCTTAAAGGAAAAAAATCACTGATATATCGCTTACCTAACAAATTCATCCTCACGTAAATGATTCTAAAATTAATTTTTATTTGACACAAAATAAAATTAACCCTTTATTGGTTCAGACTTGACAGGTTCTTTATTAGTTAACTCTCTATTGGTAGAATAGCATTGTAAAAATGTGTGAACATAAAATGTGATAAGTGCAGGAAAGGTACGAATTGTGATACACGACCCTGGATGTTTAGGGATTAAGAATAGAATCCGGACTGTATTTGATGATAAATTTTAATAAAAAAAAATATAATATAGACAACATTATCATATTATATAGAAAATAGTTTACCAGCAACAGTTCCTGAAGCCAGTAATGCCGGTTCAGTCGGATGAAAGGCCACAGATGATACACATGAGGATTGTTTCAATTCTCCAAAATGTTTAAAATCATCACTTCTCCCCCTATAAAAATTATTAGATGATCTACAAATTGTATTGCTGTTCATTTGAATTATTTAAAATAAAATTTATTTTCGATGTTTCGAATAATTTAAGAAACAGTAAATTATTTTTCTCAGAGAAATAAGGATTAAAATGTTTTATTGATTTATTTCGATTATTTGAAATAATTTTAAGCTGAATAGAACTAAAAAAATTTACTTACTTCCTGATGTATAAACTAATATTCGCATCATGTTGGCACCAATTATCATGATACAAAAAGCCACTACCAACGATAAGAGTGTTTCCAGCTGAGCTCCAAGACAAAGAAGACACAGGAATCTGTAAGACACGGAAAATTGATTCAGTGGATGCAGTGAAATTACATACACAGTGAAACCCTGATCTATGTTCTCACATTCATTGATTACCTGTATAAACACTTCTGACGAATAATATTTTTTTTTCTTAAAATATTTACGGGTTTTGAGATTTTCTCATATCCACCATTTTTTTTGAGGGGCGATTAAAAACCGATCAATTGGGGTTCCACTGTATTGCGATCACCAAAATGAAAGAAAGTATGAAATTTCATGCCATCCAAATTACCTTTTCATTTGCAGGTTTCTGTGTAGGGGTCGTTGCATCTTTTAATGGAATGCCGACATGAAATGTTTGCAGTAGTTTAGCATTCACATCTTTATCATCCTCATCAGCGTATGGATCATACCTGGTTGAGATCAATACATCGAAATGGCTTATATAATTGAACATAGGGAGTTCTGCTGAATTAGCTATCAATTTCTTGTAGTTGATTTAATTGGCATTTACTTGCTAGAACTCCATTATAATAGGATAAAATAACAAAGTATTTAGTTGTACAAAATTTTTATCAGGTAGTTGATGGCTATTTCGGCTTTACGCCATCGTAGTTCTGACGATGGCGTAAAGCCGAAATAGCTATCAACTATCTGATAAAAATTTTGTAGAACTAAATACTTTGTTATTTCATCCTATTTTAATTTATTGTAGAACTAAATCACTTATTTTAAAATCTGTCAAATATGGAGAAAGTTAAAAGAACATCACCCAACTTTAACATTCAGTTCATAGATATCTCTCTAAACAAAAAATATTAGATTGATAATCACTGCAACAACAACATCCATAACATAATAATAATTATGAAAAATAAATTAAAAAAATTCTCTACATTTCAGGAAAATTTTATAGCTATAGTGGGATTTACTTTTTTAACTTTTCACACTAAATATTTTTTTTGTTTAATGCCTTAGGGTACTCAACATTGTACCCACCACCACCCACTACGGCTTCACACTCTTACAGAGTGTATTCCGCAGCGTAACAACGTTATGCCTGTTTCAAATTTTTGCCAGGAATGTCCAAGGAAAAAATCCTCAAGACAAAACAAGGGATTTAATGTCTTAAGGAATTGCGTTCCAATCGCTTTCCATAGAACGCTGTAAACTCTTTAAATGCCTTGTAATTTGTCAGAGATGTAACCGGGTCGGCATGACCGACGGGGCGGACAGATCCGACATTATTTGAATAGATATTATTTAAATACATCTACTGTGTTATAAAAATTATAAATGTGTTAATTTTACCCTTTGAAGATATTGCTAGTCTCATTGGTTTGCAGTTCCGCCATCACCATAGGCCCTATATTTTGGAGCCATTTCGCTAACCCTGGAGGTGTTGAAGGCCTAGTAAATAATTTTTGTACCTCTGGGTCAGTTTGTACCTAAAATTAAATTTTTTTTAAAACTTCTTCGTTCTTAGCCATATAGCACATTTTGACTCACGCATAGCAACTACCGCATTGTCAAGGTACAGGCGCCCCTATTGAGCTGTACACATGAAACGCGGCGTGTTGCCTCTCCCGCGCTCACGCCAAACTCTCGTCCACTTCGGCGGAAATTGCTGTGTCTGGTAACATCGCGATTTCAACTCTTGTGTCTTTTTAGTCAGCGTCTTCTCGACTATTTGTATACTATTATAACCGTACCCGTCATAGATGATGATATTGAAATACTGAATGTCTACAGTAGCTAGTACGTCAGAACTGTGTGTGCATGGCATAACATTTTATTTTATATATACACCGCGAACGCTTAGGTCATCAGAAAATTTCATGCCTAAATGTGATAGTCCGCGTCCGTCGTGCAGTTGGTAGCGTCGTGGGCTACGGCTTCGGATGTCTCGGGTTCAATTCCCGGTGCAGATAGTTTTCATAAATTGATATTTCAATCAATTTATGGATTTCTGTTTATAGTCAGATTGTTTGTGTTGTCTAAGACTCCCTCCTCACCCACCCATACCATCCTCACGGAACGTAGCGAGAGCGATTAGCTCACCACTAGTCCTGTCCTAGCCCTATCCTTCTATCCCTACTGTCTTCGATAAAGAGAGGTTGAGCAACTGAGTAACAAACAGTTCTCAAAGAAAAAATTCTGTTGAGATACCTCCATTAGGAGACTATATGCTCCACATTGGGAGCAGACATGGAAAAAATTGTAATAATAATAATAAAACGTCTACAGAGCGGTCTGGGCTTTTATATTTATAAGATGGACATTATTTATTTCTCAAAATGATGCGTGAATATTTTCTACATGAAATTAATTATTAATAAAGTGGAATAGAGGCGGGCTTTATGAGATATGGAATCTCCTAATAATTCTAATCGAGATAAATCATTTTTAAGGATTTCAAGCAAATCATTGAACACTTTTATTGTATCATAATTGTCATACACCAGTATCATAATTGAAGAATTTGGTATTACGTGGGTAGTTCTATCAATTAAAATTGGATGCACTCTATACAGTCTACCATTTATTTGTTGGCCTCATTTTCATTAATTGTACACAAAAAAACACTTACGAAATGCGTTGCCCGGACGCAACATTCATTTGAGTAACTCGCTACGTGGACATGTACTTAGGACAATTATGTATTATTGTAGCTAAATAAAAACTGGGCCGAGTGGTTAGCATCGTTGGCTACGGTTACAGATGTCTAGGATTTAATTCCAGGTGCGGAGAGTTTCATAAATTGATCTTTCAATATGATCCATGTTGGGAGCGAACATGGTAAAAAAAAAAAAAAAATAGGAGAAAACATATGTCTCGCATTGAGAGTGGAGAGAGTTTTGAAATAAATATATTACAGCCGGTAAAACATAAAACTTTTTCTATGGCTATGTAGATTTTTCTTCACGGTTAACAAATTTACTTTAAAATAATCAGGTAAGTAACAGCAAAAATTTCTTTGCTTCCGTTCCGTAATGTGTGATTACATATCGACCGTGGAAAGGAAAACGGACGTAACCTACACCAAAAAATATTACGTATAGCTCACAAAAAAGTGCTAATACACTTTATCTATATATAATAAATATATCAACTGTAGAAAGGCAAAAGGACTTATCCCTCCGTCTTTTTAAAATATTTTTTTTTCGATAATCACAATGTATACAATTTAATACACGCTTTGTTTGGGCTATATACATTATTTTTTGTGTGTGGGTTACGTCCTTTTTCCTTTCCACTATCGATATATTTCAAGTTGTTATTTGAATCAACATAAATTGTATTATAGTGCAATACTATCATTTGAACTCAAAAGTTGGATTGTGCCAAACTGTAATTTTATATAATTATACTTGTTGGTTTCATTTATGATGTTGTCACATTATAAAATCAATTGCTCATAATAAGCCTGTTGCAGTTTGCAAAATTTTTACTTATGACGACAAAATACTTAATTTTTAATTGCATTCACCTGGAGACTGCGCGATTCTCTTGTTAAAGTTCCTGCTTCACACGTCGAAAATTCCGTAGTTTGACTTTCCCCTTCAGCTGAAGTTCTAAACAGAAATCACATTCCTTACTTTGCATGTCAACATTTAAATAAAACTTCTTAAACTACGAAATAAATATCTTATGATAGGTGCTTACTTTTCAGTCCTCCAATTGGAATTAAATCCACAAACGTCACTTTCGTAATCATTAAACATTTTAATACTGCTTAAACAAAATATGTTACTTTTATTGAGATATAGGCTCTCTCAAATACCAATGGACGACCGAATGAAATCTAAAACTATGACTAATCGAAAGAATGAATCTGACAGTTAGAAGTCGCCATTTGTAAACAAAATTGACGTTTCAATCGTGTAAATGTGGGTGAAAATAAAGTACTATATTTCACCGTCGGGAAAACATTTGTCCATTAAAAATTAGTCATGCCAAATTCTTATGGTAGAATAATTTATTATTATAGCACATTCAAATAAAATATATTTTAGGCTTAAAATGTCGTCAATATTATTCATTAATTAAATTTTATATTATAGCATTATTCATTATGTATTTTGTCAGTCATCTCTCATGACAAGTGTCATAGTGTCTCTACAAGGGGTACATCAAAAGAAAGGGGGCTTTAATAAGTACTATCAAATTATACGACAAAAACTATTTTAAAAATATCAATTTAATTTTATATTCATATCTCTCTTTATTACATAATCTTGCTTAAGCATTGGTAAATCTGGATAGTTTAAGGATTCATTGCCTGTATTCCACAAATACTGGAATCAGCTAACTGTTTATAAATCAAAATTGTGTATGTACATACCTACGATATTAATAATATACCTTATATTATAATGTTCTACTATACACTATTTCAAATATACAGACTACAGATTATTCTGACGCTACATACGTGCTAGTGTCTATGACAATTTTACGTCGACTCGCCCGTGTTCCGTCCCTGGCCTTCTACAAAATTGTCGGCCATTGCTGCAGTATATGGTGTTGAGCGAATTAATCCACCAAAATCTCTCGAATCCCGTCGTGTTTTGCATATTGCAGTGTTTTTCTTTAAAGTTTACATTTTTTTTGTCGTATGTCCATCCAGAATTTAACCAAGTTTGACCCCTTTGCCGACGCATTCAAGGGTTCGGAAGACGACGTACAAGATGGACTAGTCCACATAAGAATACAACAACGCAATGGAAGAAAGACGCTTACGACCGTGCAAGGACTATCTTCTGAATATGACTTGAAGAAAATCGTGCGGGCATGCAAAAAGGAGTTCGCGTGCAACGGGACTGTTGTAGAACACCCGGAATATGGTGAAGTTTTACAGTTGCAAGGGGATCAGAGAGAAAATATTTGTCAGTGGTTAACAAAATCGGGCTTGGCCAAATCGGATCAGCTCAAAGTCCACGGCTTTTAATGCCGTCAATATCGTCGTAATTATAAAATCGTTTCCATTAACCATACATCTATCATTATTGTTCTTTTATACATTTGTCTGTCTTACTGTTAAAATCCGGAATGAATAATCCGAACCGTCGTAGTACTCCAGTTAGTAAAATTTGTATTGTGGGATGCGAAATGTACGTCAGTTTGTATTAGTCACAATGTATTTGAATAAAATCGATGTGTACAGAGATAAATTAAGGTAATTTCGCATTAATGTATTAAATTATGACTTATAAGATCGGATGTGAAGCCATTTTACTATGTGCCTTGCATTTTGTTTGTCATTCGCGCCTCAATTGTATTAAAATTTAAAACAAAAATGTTCAGTGCATTTTCGACTATTCCGAATTTAAAATGATTGCGCCTGCAACCGGAACAAATAAATTAAAACCTTAGTTAATTATTATACTATGAATTGTTTTTCCGCAGTGTGTAAGCATATTATATATTTTATCTTGTTTTCTAGCGACGTATTTAATGACTGTATTTAATATGTATCTCAAATAAATCGTTTTATAATATGGACTCGTTTTTTATTGCGCCATTTCTGTCATCAGATGTCCGCTTGACAGCTTAACATGACGTTTCAACATTGAAAATAGTGTCATCTGGTGACTGTCATAAAATAGGTTAACCGCCATCTTTATTTGACACTTCGTGTTTAGATCAGTGACATCGTTTGCAAGCACTCCTACGACTAGGTATTTGGAATACATGTATAACTTAGCGTTCAGTGTTTGTTTCCGATTTTAGGTAATCAGTTTACAATGAAATCCTTCGACAAATAGTCTGATGATGTTATTACGACAAGGGTTCACTCTGAGTTGTGATACATTCATCGATCTACATGCGTTGCGAATTGCACATTTCAAGATTATTGACGTGGACCGTCAACTGGTCGTCTGGTACTAAGGCAAGCTTTGTTATGGTAAATTTTCGTTTCACTTGAAGTGCCCTTAAAACTGCTATTTTTACTAGGAAAACTACCCAAAATGATGTATTTGGTTTTGAATTGTTATATCCTTAAACATTTCATTTGGCATAATGATGTAAAAATAGCAATTTTTGGCCACGTCCTGTATAAGTAATTACCTCTTTTAATTATAGTTAACCTTGTGGTTGCATGCGAATCTACACGATCCTTCAGGATGAGTCTTGAGCGTGGCATAGAGGAACCCTACACTTCACTGCCATGGTCATGATATGTGCAATGGATGAAAAAAGGCATGTGTACCTCTAATGCTAACACAGAATGAAAAGAAAAATGTGGGTTAAGGAAGAAATGGATACAGAAACAGAATAAAATCACTCATTTGGACATTTGTCAATGACTACAAGATATATATTCTTTTTGGAGTTCCCCCTAAGAGTATTTTTTTCAGACATCCCCAATTGTAATGTTTGGCCTAAACTCATTGCAGCAATTTCACCAATCCTTCATTTCTCAAGTTGAGATGATACATTCTAAAGCTGCGACGCGTTTCATATATTTAGACAAAACTTTAATAGGCCGTATTCATTTCAAGTTGAAACATGACTAACACCACAGACGAAAAGATTGTCCGCATGGCAGTACTGTCATTCAGACTGTCAGTTTCTCCATCCCCCAGTTTGATTGAGGCTCGGATTTCAAAATATCTAGAAATACATCATTCCTATAGTCACTAGCGTACACTATCAATCTGAATGTCATTTGAATTTGAACAAGACTCATTCCGGATGATAGTGGAAGGTTCGCTTTCGAAATGATATTATTAAAATTATTATTTCAAAGTCTAGGAACTATATTGATATCTGAATTAATTTTAATACTGATTTGATTAGATCTTGTATATAAACTATTCTCAGCTCGATTTCATCCGTGTACTTGAATGCCTGAAAATGTCGAAAGGCGAAACCCAGGTCGTTATTGACAAAATTTGAGCATTTCAAGGATTTTTGTTTGAAGGTATGGATGTTAATTGTTTCCAAAGTTCACTCCCACACATCCGATGCTTAATACACAGTGGAGCAAGAGAGATTAGCTAACCTGAGTACAGCAACGTGACTAACAAGAATGATACATCAATTATTATTAGTGCTAATGGAAATGATTATCACAGGTAGAATAACTCGATGATTGATATCTCGTGTGCAGTCTACATTATATCTAAATACATACGAGAAATGTGTTAAACAAGGCAATATTGATTATTGAATCAAATTCCTGAGTTAAATGCATTTTATGTGTGGACTGTGTAACTTAGATTTTCTAAAAATTGTTTACAAATTGGTGCAATTCTTAAAATTCAATTCACAAAAAAGAAGCTTGGAAGACAAAAGAAATCAATATTCATAAATTAGAAACAGGAAAAATGTTGAAATATTCTTTACATTAGATCAATATGAATATACATACAATGAAATTCATGTAATATTAAAGAGGCACAATGTAAGTTGTGGGACAATAATTTAAAGTAGATTTACATTTACTCGAGGAGAAGTGAGATTTCCATTTCATGAAGGTTGCAAGAACAAAATAGTGTTTTACGCGTTTGCCAATTGATCCTGCATTCTGGTTGAGTTATAAGGTATATTGCAGTAGTTAGTATTAATAAAAAATATGTGTTGTGAAAATTTATTAACAGCACATGAACAACACTAACATTTTAGATGAATGTCACGGTATCAATATTGAAAACAACAAGACATCGTTAATGTGTGTTATTAATAAACGTGGTGTAGACCCAGGAGCCAGGTAAAATAATATTTAGAAACACTTCTCACTATAAAACATGATTTGTATTTATTAAGAGCGAAAGCTTGAAAGCAAAATAAATATTCTTTGAACTCCAAACTTTCTTGAGATTGCAAATACATTATAATGTCATAACATAATTCTTAATAGAAATTGCAATGGAAACTTAATTTCCAGCTTCATTTACGACTGCAGTCTTTGCCTGACGAGCCGCTTCTTTTTCGTGGACAGCGGCGTGTCCTTTAAGGGTAGCCTTTTGAGTAAATGCTTTACCGCAAGTGCTGCATACATGTTTTCTTTCACCGTTGTGTATTTTCATATGCTCCGTCAATGTGTATTTCCTCCCAAACCTTTTAAAGCAGACTCCACAGCTGTATCCTTTTTCACCGGTGTGCCGCAGGGCATGCATTTCTAAGCCGCGCTTTAAAAAGAAGGTGGCGCCACACATTAAACATAAATGTTTACGTTCTTGTAAATGAACATTTCGGACATGTGCTGCTAGATTTGTAGCTAAGCAAAATCGCTTGGGACAATGCTTACATGCATATTTTCTGTCTTCTTCACCATGCAAGTCAACCATATGTTTCCGGCGAAGATTGTAGGATTTAAATCGTTCTTGACACACTGGGCATCTGTCAATATCAAAATTAGATCATTTAGTTGAAAGCTTCTTATAAGGTACTAAATAATATATGGTAATGAATATATCTTCATTTCTACCGAAAATTGTATATCTACAAAATCTAAATTTTTCAGGAGATCATAAAAACTGTTTAAAAAATAACTATCGAATTAAAATAATAATAAAAAACATGAAATAAATATTAAATATATATAACTTAACCATAATTTTTGTCAGTTTTATGCTACTGATACACTAAATTGTGATGTAGTAAATATACAATTTTGTATAGTCTCGGTAGAGCACAGATTATATTATTACCTATAACATCAGGCAACTAATTTTATAAATTAGCTCTTAATGTGGGAATACTGTATGGTATGGCTTTTTCATTCCTTTACACATGTAAATTTCATTGTGGATTCGGAGTTATATACAAAATCACAATAAAATATGAGCCCGGATAATAATTCTTGTATTGCCAATATTCTAGTAATTAGGTCACTTTAGCAACAACTCACCTATACTGATTGCATTCACCATTGTGTTTTCTCATGTGGGCTTTGAGGGAGGCGCTCGCTTTAAACTTCTTGAGTGGACAATGCGGACATGAAAATTTGGGGTCTTTGTGAGTGTTGCGATGATGATTGAGTTGAATGCGTGTTGCAAATGCTCGTCCGCAATGGTCGCAGATGTGATTGGGATAATGTACAGGCATATGCATTTGCAGGCATTTGTGAACGGGGAAAGTCTCCAAGCATATTCTGGAAAATATCAATATTGTTTACGTTGACGAACAAAAATGCATAGAAGTATGCCATGAAAAGTATGAAAATACACAGTAAAGACGTAATTGCTTAATCATTTTTTTTTTATTATTTCCCATTTAACTTGTGGCATGAGATAATATCAATTTCTTACATTACCTACTAAACATTTTTCTAAATCATAAACATGTATTTTGCAAATCAAGGATATAAGTTAGCTTAATATTAACACATTGACAGCGGGAAACGGCAAATGCCGTTTTTCGCGAATTATCGGTCGAAGGCGGGACACGGCAAAAGTCGTTTTTGTTGACTATCGGTTGTTGGCGGGAGACGGCATTTCACGGGTTTGTATATCGGCGTGAAATAAAACGCCGCAACTAATTATCATTAGTTCTACTTCTTTGCTAGATTATAAGGGGTGAAAATCAACAGTCGTATAGATTTGTTTCGATATCTCAATCTCTAGTTCAGTTTGAGTCGTTTCAAGTGTCGGACTATTTTTCATATCGCTCGCGCTGTTTTGCTTACATACTGTTTCGTATTTTATTATTCGAATATAATATTACCATTGTATAAGACGTTATCCCTACAAAAATGTCTTCACAAGCCAATGATAATGACGATGAAGTGTATGCCGACAATTTATCTGATTGCTCATGGAATAATGATATTGAAGAGTTGTCAGACAACGAATCGAGTGATGATGAGCAAATACCAAGACCTAGAACGTTTCACCGTCGCACTATTCCAAGTGATTCTGATTCGGAGACGAGCTCAGACGAGTATGTGGATGAGTGGTCATCGTTAGATAATCCACCAGTTTTGGAATCATTTTTAGGCCGCCGCGGTTTGAATTCAAATTTCGATTGTCCTCAAACTGTAAGTGATGCGGTAAATTTATATATCGGTGATGATTTGTTTGAATTTTTTGTAAACGAATCTAATAGATATTACCACCAAAACTCCCATAATTATAAATTATGTAAAAAATCGGCAAAGTGGAAAAATATTACTTTGAAAGAAATGAAAAAGTTTCTTGGGCTTATTCTTTTGATGGGACAAGTTCGCAAGGATATAAGGGGCGAGTATTGGTCTACAGAACCAACAACTGAAACTCCTTATTTTGCTAAAACGATGTCCAGAGAGTTCTTGAAAATTTCAATCGAAAATATTGTTTCGTTTAGAAGTTGTGTCAATTTTAAAAAGCAATATATTTTTGCGCTAATCACGAAAAACGCCCGCCACAGGATAGAGTCTATTGTTCCGGGCGCCCGCTCAAGAAGTGTTAATGCAAAAACTTAAGATCAGTCTGTAGAAGAAAACAAATTAATCTTTCTAGCATTTTTTTCTTACACAAATTGCAATACATTTGTTATTCTATTACAATCTTATTTATGTTAGCTATACAATAAACAATTGAAACATCGTTTCTGTATTCAAATCATATCGTTATCAAAAACAAATAATAAAAAATTTATCTCTCCCTTTCTTGGGTATTCACTTTTATAGTAGACCACCATCATTAGTTTAAACAGCTACTATTCACACGAGCCTAAAAGTATAGCCATCCATGATTTATATCAGCGCTCTGCAATCAGTGTGTTGCGGCACACTGGTGCACCGCGAGACGATCCCAGGTGTGCCGCGACGCCGTGCGTCAAAAATGAGAAAAAACCGAGTAGTTTATATTAGAAAAAATTAAAGCCATTTGGTTGCTAAAATATCCGACTAAATTATTATATTTGAAACAAATATATTATTTTTTATATTATATTAGTTTTTACATGGACAGTGCAACTGCAATGATGGAGAATAAAATGGGCGTTGCCTCAATTGTACACATTGCTGCATATATTGGGAAGCATTAAAGTAAAAAAAAAAAGAACCAACGAGCATATCTTTCAAAACAAACATTATTTTGGATTTGTCCAAACAAAAAAAATAGCAATACTTTTAAACACTCAACTTGGCTTAGTTAAATATTTTAGCAACAACTTTTCCAAATGCTTTTTTTATAATTTGTAATTTTCAAAAAATTCATCGCTTTGAAAAGGTAAAAAGGTTTAATTAGAGGTTATCAAAAAATACATTAGTTACTATTTCAAATTCATCTGATAAAAAAAGTTATAAATTTTAAGTTTTGTTTATGAATTTTACATATTTTGGCTCGTGGTAAGCCGCGAAATATTAATGAATGCTTAGGTGTGCCATGGGTGAGAAAGGTTGCGGAGAACTGATTTATATGATGATTGATACTGCAGATTGCCATGCATACTCACTTGCATTGTAGGTCATTTTTGTCTAATTTATATGGAAGCTCCTCCTTGGGGGTTTTCTTTCGCCTAATTGTCGGTAGTTCGTCATTCATAGAAATATTTGACTTAAAATCATTGCTCAATATCTTGCTGCGACTAAAATATTAATATTTAAATCATACATTTCAAAAAAAATCTCAAGCTAAAATAAATCTATTAGATATTTAGCAACCCTGCTCTAAACATGTAATAAATATGACTGGTATGTAATTTTCTACAAACTTTACTGTAAATGGATTCAAATAAAATGAGAATGAATACAGAAAACATTAACATTCATTCTAAATGTCACAAAAAATGTATCTAATAACAAGGTTTTAAAATTTTTGTAGAAAATATTAAGAATACAATATATTTTATTATCATGTCGCAGCGAAAGAATTAATATAGTATTATAGCACATGTAGCAACGTTATACAGGTATTTTAGCATCCTTTTGGGTCTAAATAAATATGAAAGGATGGAATAATTTTCTGGGTTATTGGATATCGAATGTGAACTGATTTGACAGCTGAAGAAGTTTTGTATTTTCTTTTTATATTATGAATCTAGTCAACTACCCCAAGTTACAATGATGTGTCTTTAACACTTTGATCACCATGCCTGTGTGCAGCTTAGCTTGTATTAAAAACAAAGAATGTCTTTCTAAACATTTTGTATGAATTAAGACATCGACTGAGGGTGCTTGATGGAATTTCAATATCAAATTTGGATTATTGAGATTTTGTACACATTGAGATTAAATACATGGAAGTGTACAAAATCTCAATAATCCAAATTTGATTTTGTATGAAATTCGTTAGAGACCAACAAATAAACAAACAAACTAACCTGTGACTTTTTTTCTTAGATGTCTTTCGCTCCATTCGACTACTTTTTTTGCGGGACATTGCTTTAAGTGGTGGATCTTTCGTCTTCGAACGTTTTTTCTTCAGAGGTTTATCATCTTCATCATTGTTGTCTACAGATAAATCTCCAATATCATGTTTAGTGTCACTGTTATCAAAAGTAGTATCAAAATGATCGAAATCTAAAAACTCCGAATTCTTGATCAAGGATTTTTCATCTGAAACAATAAAATATTCTCATCATCGAATTGCCACAATCTGCAATTATACCAGAGATACGCTGATTGAAAAAAGATGTAAGAAGCTGTGGCTTGATAAATAACAATACAATGATGAGATGAGTGTAGAACAGTGGTTCTCATGGAAAATTTCTCCGTGGCCGCATAATGAACATCATAATGGTCTTTTGGAAATGTCTCGTGGCCGCATCAAATTTTTCAATCGATATTTAAAATATTAGGCCGATGCATTTAAGGGACTCATTGCCTACTTGAATTTTTTTGACGGTAAACCATCTCGATACAAGTTCGCGCTGCAGTCAGAAAATTTTTATGTTTTACTATAATTTCTTTCAAAATATGCACTATATTTTTAATCCCGTCATTTACCAATGTTATGTTTAATATCAATATTATAGAGTGATACAGGTTTGTTTTTCAAATATGTCTAAAAATCTATGAGTCATTAGAATTTTACATTTTCATCCTTCTGAATGTTTGTTTATAAATAATTTCTTATATCTATTTTAACTCGGGAATTGTATCAAATTTCCTTCAAAATAAGAAAAATAAAGAATAAAATAATATACAGATGCTTCCATATTTATAAAAACAAAATCAGAGATTATCACTGTTACACTTTATGTATTTGGAAAATCTTTCGTCAATGATAATTACACGATTGCAAGATAAACAGCGTTGGTACAACAGATCGAATTACTTAAAGCACTGCAGCATAAATTAACCGATGGGGTTACCGTACTGATCCCGATTAATTTTTATTTGAAAATAATATTTTATTAAAAATATTCATTCATTATATATATATGTTTTTGAGCCTACGTACGCAATACGAATAAACAAATGTCGTAATTATTTTATATTATTCATTTTTTTAATATCAATATTTATTACTATAGAACCGTTGGTGGCCACAGAAAAATCCTGTGGTGGCCGCACATGAGACTTTTGGATAATAATAGAAAAAATATGTTTTAAAAATAAAACACAATTTGTTTGTACTACTTCCACGTGCTTATAATGATCATAATGAGCATTATCAACTGTATGTGATTGTGTAATGCACTTGCAACAATTGACAGTTAAAACCTTAAAAGTGAGAAAAAATACATATGCACTCAATTCAATGCTCGATTTTTGAATTTAACATGCATGCAATGATGCTTTGGTAATAAGTACAAAAACAACAAATTTTGCCTCTTGCTTAAATTCTAATATAATTATCAGAATTTTTTCAGTTTGTTGAAGAATTAAGAAGTATGCTTCAGTAAACTTAAACCCAAAGTACTTCTTTTCAATATAAAGTGGAAAAACTACATGGACAAACTTTTTTTGTCTATTATGTCTATAAAATTATTATTGATCAAGAATAAAGTGTACTTATATTTACCTAGTATTCGTTTAAAAGTTTGCTGGGCTGCTTCAATTTGTGTTTTAAAGAGGACTGCCTCTCTTAATTTCCAAATGCAAATCTCACACATAAGGTAATCCTCCTCACTATTTCCCATTACAGCATCCGTCAACTACAACAATTCAAAAACAATAGGCGTCAAGAGAGCTAAATTGTAAGAATCATCAAATTAAATAAACCAAAACACGATGAAACTTAATTAAATAAACAACAAGATGAAACTCAAATAAAAATTTTAAATTTATAAGACTTAACATTTACAGTCTTTTCCCGCAGTTCGTGTGGTAAAAATCTGCTGCTTTGGTTATGCAAACAATTTACATGCAAAAATAGTTCTGTCATTAATTATGTATGTGACTCTCCCTAATAGTTTTTTAATACCTGGCAAAATGCTTCCAATCAGGTGTTACAAAAAGCTACAATTTAGAAGTAGCTCAAATTTTCTATATTGTTATGCGCATGAAAATGGATTTTTAGCATCTAGTCAATAGAGCTTCGATGGCGTCTGTTTTTTAGCGATGGAGTTTTGCCCTAGCGATATGGTGGATCCTGGTTGAAGTCCCAAGCGTTGAAATATTGTTTTTACAAGTTTGGAAAAACAAATGTGATCTATCACAATTGTGTTTTTTTTTATTATTAAATAAAGCACAATTTGTTTCACGCTACTTCCACATTTTTTCCAATGATCAGGACAGGCCCTGATCACTACAAAAAATATGCAAAACAAGTTGTGTTTTATTTTTTTTAAATATAATGCTTTTCCACTAAAAATTGACTGTTAACGCCTTAAAAGTAATACAATTGTAACGAATTAAAACAACATGAGAAAAGCTTTATCGTAATACCTAGTTTTCATGATTTATCAAAAGAGTTATAGAGATTGTTTTTATTTATTCAGTGTAATATGAAATGTTCATTAATTAAAAATCAATACAGTGTAAAAACTAACAAAAAGGCAAGCATGTAATTGTTGTTTTTTTTCAAAATTGTATTAAATAAAAAAAACGAACCTGAATTGAAAAACAAAATGCAAGCATGTCTGAATAGACCTCCGCTTTTCCTCGGTGGTATTGTGTTTGGAGCATATCTCTAAGATTTTCTTCAACGAGACAGCCACGACAAGCTCCGACTAACCCTCGTTCAATCTTTATATCATTTGTGCCAAAGAACATGTCCATCTCAGTTTTTGGGGCTTCTAACTCCATCTTTGAGTCCTGAAATAAAAAAGCGTTAAGTAAATTCAAAATAAATTTAATTAATTGAAAAAATTATTTCATATTATCTAAGTATGTATTTACAAACATTATTATATCTTCGTTGTTCTGGAAGAAGACACTAACTGAAAAATACTAGTATTAAGTAATTGGACTTTGAAATAAAAAAATAAGAGTGTTCTTTCATACGGTAGAATTTGAAATAAGGAACATTTTGGTATAACTAACTCAATATGTCATTTTTTCGATTAATTTCTTCTTCCACAACAGTGACGATAAATATAAAATATTTTTACAATATTCAATAATAATTTTAACAACCTAGTTGTAGGTATATTTACAAACTATACTTAAAGAATATTAATGTGATTTAGCATTGCAGCCATTAGCTAATTTGCCATAATCAATCACATAATCTGAATTTCCTGTTTTCAAACAGTGGTGTAAATATGAATCAGTTCATGCCACAATCAGTACTATTACAAAGCCTGGCCTGTAATACGCCACTATGTTTTTGGCAGGATATTAAAAAAAGTATTATTGAATAAAAAATATAACATATTTCAATGTTAGTGGTGAGTGGTCATCTTTGGTATGCTTCGCGGGCACTGGGTTGCCTTGGAGCCCGGATTGCCGACCTCTGGTCTAGATATTCAATAAATACCAATGGCTCTTATAGTATAACCATAACGATTTACTGGCGGCAATTGTGTCGTTGAGTCCGGTATTTCCTATACGGAAATATTGTTTTCTAATTGATTGGTAAACCAAGATCTGCGATGTATAAAGATTTGTTGTCATTATAATACTTTTCTAGAAAAATATTCTACATTTTTTATAAAAATATTATTATTGGATTAAATATCGTACTAAATCGAACGCATCCACGTAATATTAAAGTATATCATGTACTTACCATAAGAGTCATAGGCCACAATAAATGATTGTTAAGGGCAGTTTTCATTTTATAACATTAGAATATTTGTTGAAAATATGTCTTTTAGTATCTATATTTAAAATGTAATTCCTGCTTAACACTAATTAAGGCTCCATTTATTTTTTGAAAACGTTCCAATGTTTAAAATCCAAATAATGCTGAAAGATCAAATACTTACTATAGAATGAATTCAATTTCAAAATGCCGCCTTCCTCGGGATATAAATTCAGTTCACTCATACATAATGATTGCCATTAGTATTTTATTCAACTTATTTATCATTTAGAAATTACAAATAGAACTTCAGTTGTAATATATTTTGACAATTTGACATGTTTATTAATTTTTAGGGTGGCTAGTATAGATAACATACATGTTGCTAGACAAAAAAATTCATAGGTAAGTTTTTAACAAAAAGTTGGTACCATAAACTGGGGTTATTTCACCTACCAAGTATAATGCCGCCTAATAAAAAATGTTTTGTTAATATGACCTTAACTTATTTTAACACTGGATATACACGATATTTGTTTATAACTTTAAAATCATAAGTTGATCACATTAAACCATTTAAAGTTGTAGAATTTCGCGTAAGTTATTGACGATCCCAAGTGTGCTGATGCGCAGTGCGTCCGAAAAGAGAAAAAATCGAGTACCTATTTTTATATCAGAAAAAAATTAAAAACATTTGGTTGCAAAGATGTCTGTTATATTATAGGTAGGTGCTCATTGAAACAAATTATATTGTATTATTTTGATATTTAACAGGAATTGCATTAGTGTAACTGGAATAATTATTTTAGAATAGAGATTTTTCTCATATGTAAAACAAAAAATCCGTAGAAATTCAGAATTTCTGCATATATTCGGAAGGGTTAATGGTGAGAAATATAGTAAAAATAGTGACATTATTAAAAACAATGTACCTATTAAAAAAATACACATGATCAAATCAAGAGCCTTAATTACGCAATGTTTATGAAAAAACATCAATCCCGAATGTTTCACAAAAAAATAATTTAGTAGTTCCCAGACAAAGAATGAAAAGTTTTTGACAATAACGGACAAATAAAACAGGTTCAAACAGAAACTCAAACATAGGCAAAGTTTTTCTATGAATTCGGCAGTTACTTTGTGGAAGTTCATTTTTAATATAAAATTAAAATTGATAACTTAATTATTCCACTTGGTAATATAAACCAAGTGAAATAACTAAGTTATCAATTTTGATTTAATATAGGCAAAGCTATTTACGATTACGATCATTGAAAATGTTCCGAAGGACCAACGATAAATATTACTATTGTTGAAAACAGAAAGATTTTTTGCTTGACTAATAAAGTAATGGGTAGGTACTTAATACTTTTGTACACTCAAGTTAACTTAGCTAAATATTCAAGATTTATTTTTGAACTAGTTTTTATTAAATAAATAGATTAGCTAATATTTAAAATTCATCAAATAAAAACAAATGAATAGATTGTAAGGTTTGTTTATGAAATATACATATTAGGTTAGTGGTGTGTGCGAAATAACGAGTGCTTAGGTGTGCTTTGGGTGAAAAAAGGTTTGGAACACTGTTATAGATGACAGTATAGTTCTGATAACCCATAGAGAACTAAAATGTGATAACCTACGTTTTTGATTACCCTCAAACATAGACAAGTATGTGACATTATTAAGCAATGATATGATATATAACAAGGATGGCCAGTAACACTTCCTTTGGAAGCCACATTTTAGGAAGGAATATTTGAAAGAACCATTCATTTATCTTTGATGACAAAACAATGGGTAAACTGAAAAGTCAGTCCAATTTTTTAAAGCTTACAACTATTAGAACTTCTACATCAAGAAGAAAAAAATACCTATATTATTTTATACAAATATATTTACAGCTGACGATGAAAAATAAAATCGCTGCGATCGGACTATTCGGCTTAACTTGATTCGTGCTCAGTGCCTTTAGTGGTTATCAACCAGATTATCTGCAGATTGCCAACGATACATAAAGTCATATCTCATTAAATTTAACATTTGTATTATTGTATCAATAAAAAACTGCATAATTTCTTTGTTATTTTTTTTACTGTCTCAAAAATGAAATATAATATATGTTATATAATGTATATAATATGTACCTATATACTATATAGGTACATGATATAATTTTTAAATATAAAATTATGATATAATATAAACACAACAATATGAATAAATAAATACATTGCCACAAACATACAAATATTTTTCTAGTTGAAATTTAAAGAATAAATAAATATGTATTTTTTTTTTTAAACATTTTAACAAACTTGTCGCCCAGAATGAAAAAAATTTCCTCCATCCCCTTGGATACCTCGAACGTACCCATAACGGCGACAACAAGTAATATTTTAATAATAACAAGTAATATTTTAAAAATATACGAAAACAATAAATTTTAATTATTTTGTAAGCACATTTTAATCTAATAATATTTTGCATTTAAAATAATCATTTTTTAAGTTTAAAGGAAGGAAAAAGCCTCAAATAACAAATATAAGAATCATATTAGAAGTCGATCCCGAGAAGCTTTTACATTGAAAAGTATCTCCCAAGGCAAAAAATATTGGGCACCTTGCTCTACATCATATAAGGTAAATACCCCAGTAGATGGCTATGCACCAGTAGTTGGAAATTCTAAACAGAAGATAAGAAAATAAGAATTTGGCGGGATAATTTGAAGTGATTTCATGCTTACAAACTGGTGCTGTCCTCTGGGCATCTGTTTTGAGCATTAGCGTATCCACCATAGTGATACATCCCATGGTGGAAGGATAAAACTACAAGGTGAGATGCATCGTTGCTATGGAAAATATGTGACGTCACAACGGGCGCATCGTAATTTTGAGTTGTTTGGAAATATATCGAAAGGCATGATTTGCTTAGTGATCAAAATTGAAATATTTTTGGATTCCATTAATAAATACATTTGATTATGTAACAGCTAGTTTTTTTTTTTTTTTTTGCACACATTTTTCTAGTTTTAATCGCTCATTTAATCTTAATTCTAACATGCATCCTAGATTTAAAAAGAAATAGTTTTACATTTTCAGAAACTAAGATACTTTCGTTTAAAAGATATTTTAAAAAATGATCTTCAGTGAAAATTTTACAACCGTTATTTTGAAATATACTATTTCTAATTTTAAAATATTTGATAAGAATTATTAATATTTTGGGAAACCGATGATTTACGGAAAATACGAATATAATATCAGTATGAAAAAGCCATCATAATATTATGACAAATGGAATTTCTTAAAACAAACCATACAGCATATTTGTAATATGGCGACGAATTTTCGTAATAATATTTCGTTTTTCTCATAATTCATTGGTTTCTTTGATTCCAGTGTTCGACTTTTTGCCAAGTTCTTACCCGCAATTAAATTTCCTAGAGAATGACATTGTTTTGTCAAACAAAAAAAGAGTAGCGTGTTCTCTCAATGAAGATATCTCAAAAAAAGTTTTTCTACGACAACTGCTTGTTACTCAGATGGTCAATCTCTCGTTTTTTTTCAAAAAGATCGTGGTTATACGAATATGAATAGGACAGGACTAGTGATTAGCTTATCACTCTCGCTACTCCTCGTTTTAAGGATCGCATGGATGAGAGGAAATTTAATTAAGACATCACAAACACCCATGCCTTCCAACAGAAATTCATAAATAGATTGAAAAATCAATTCATGAAATGAATTGAATTCTGTCCGTACTGGGATTTGAACCCATGAGCACCGCAACCGAAGCCAACGACGTAGATCACTCGACCACAAATCCGACCCTTAGGAAAAATAAAAATCTTCACATTTTTGTTGACTTTTTCATTTTCCAGCTCTTTTTCATTGCACATTTCGGCATTGTTATCAATTTTTTATCTTTAAAATAATAGTTTTGCTTAGACAAGAATGTCTAAATGTTTTATTTTAAACTCTATCACATTATTTATTATATATATATATATATATATATATGTTTCTCTTTAAAACCTGAATCAAATATTTATCACCTCTTCAAATTAGTGTCGCAAACAAAATACTTTTGACGTTTAAATATTGGCACGTTAAGACGTTTTAAAAATAAAAATGGCGATTGTCAATTGTTTTACAGCTCACCTTGTAGTTCTCTTTCTCCTACACCATGGATACATCCTATACGGCGGATTTTTCAATCTGACAGTGAGCGTCATTTCTTGTTTTTTGTTAATTTCTTAAGGTAAGTCGTAAGAAACGATGTACAGGAAAGCATAAACAGACAGTACTTTACAAGTGTTTTAAGTTAAGCGCATTTATTTTCTATATTGTTGGGGACTTGCTGAAATAATTTAGAATTTAAAAATGTTAAATTTTGCTTTGTTTTTGTTAGTGTGGGGATGGCCAACTACCAGCACATTTATTTTCAAGAAAATTAGTAAATGGCCAGTATGCCAACTTCTGGGTATATTTTATGTCATTCTTTTTTTTTAAACCTGTATATAGGGCAGAGGGAAAAAAAAATTGAAATGGCCTGATAATTATTGTCTTTGCTCGCTTTAATTTAGTAGTGGGCCAAGTGGCCAACTACTAGTGTTTAGGTAGGCTAACTACTAAAATTATTGGTTACATTTAATATTTCTTCCTCTTTGAATGCCTGGAAAGAAGGGTTCTTTCCTCAACTACACAGAGGCAACCATGTTGCAAGCAATAAACGACGTGCAAATGCAAAACACCCCAATTTGTAAAGCCGCTAATAAATTTGGTGTTCCTTGGCAAACGCTTAAAAACAATTTGGACGGAAAATCCCCTGTGGAACAAAAAATGGGGTCTGCTGCTGTACTCACTCCGGAAGAGGAAGCAAGAATCTGCCATAGGGTTCAGTTAATGTTTCAAGTTCATTTAAACAACATTTCTTTTGCAAGACTACAGATAAGAAGGATAAACCACAAACTCATTTGAAAGAAAACCTGCCGGCTATTGTTTTGGGAAGGCAGTACCAAGAATATCTCCAAAAAAGGTAGAGTGGAAAGAAAATCTCTAGAAGATGAAGATAGAAAAAGCCAGAGAAAGAAAACGAAAGAAAGTGGAAAGAGAAGCATTCATACGCCGTAAGGCTGAAGAAAAGAAAATTGCAAGCGCGAAGAAAATTAAGAAAACGCTCAGCTTCTCTTCAACCACTTCTGACTCTACTGCAAATGCTTCTTCTGGAGAAAGTGAAATGGAAGTAGAAGAGGAAGAATAAAAACCTACTGATAAGACTTGGACACCTACAAGAAAAATCGATGGCGAATTCGTCATTATCAAGTATGACGCGAAATACTATTCCGGAGTGGTCGTGAAGGCATTTTCAGCAATAGCTTCGGTTTCTGCCATGTAAGCAGTAGGTAGACGATGGGAATGGCCGGAGTGTCCTGACGTATTGGAATACCAGTGGGAAGCAGCTGTAGTTGGCATAGAGGAGCCGAAGAAGACAAGCAAAACAAAAAATGTGTTTAACGTGCCAGAATTTTGTGAATTATTTGAATAAAACATTCATTGTACACTTCATGACTAAATAAAAACACAATTATTTTTTAAGCTCTCCATCATGAAACCTCTCCAGAAGAATTTCTTGGTAAAGGTCACCTTAAATCTAGGTGGCCAATTAGTGGTGCAAAGATGGCCATTTACCGGATTTCCATGAATTTCAAGTGGCCAACTACTAGCTCAAAAACACTTAGTTGTTTTTTTTTAATTTTTCCTTCGGCTGATTAAAAATTCACTTAAAATGAATTACTTACATTATTTACAGTGCATAAACCGAACGAAATATGCTTTCATCCATTACATTAGGTAGAAAAGTTTGGAGCTAGCACTGAAAAACATGTTGAATCAACCTTAAGTGTCCATCTACTGGGGTGTTAACCTTAGTATAAGTAAGTATAGGGGGCCTTTTTACAACAGACCCCCCTCCTTCCATCATGTAAGAAATAAAAAATAATGAGCTTCATCATGCTGCATTCTGATTTTGTTTATTAAGTTAGCTCTCTGTAAGCAATGTTCTAATAAGATTCTTTAGATTTAATTTGCTAGCACCACTCACCACTCAAACAATCTGTCATTGAAAGACGCCTTGCTCAAAACTTGAAGATACCAACTGGTTAATAGATATAGCGTGTTTCATAGATTTCGTGAAGCACTTATAAACAAAGCATCGGTCTTTTCTAACTTAACCCCCATTCCTTCATTATAGAATTTTACTTAAAAATCACATTATATCAGATCCCCCCATAGAGCGTGGCGTTATATATGGCCCCTAAGAACAACGTTAAAAAATCCCGTATTCGTTGTTGAAATATCAGCTAAATATTATCGTCACATTACAAATTAATATTACTCCGATTGATCGATTTTGTGGAACATCCCGACCAGCAAGCTACTGCCGTCTCGGATACCAATTCATCGTTTGTCATCTTTCATATTTTCTATGGATTCGGCGGAAGTTCATCTTTAGTATAAAATTAAATAACTTAAGTTATTCCACTTGGTTTCCCAAACAAGTTATCAAATTTAGTGTTCGTCATCTTACTCATTAACGTTCGACCCCATTCAAGCACTATCCTATAAATCAAATCTCCAAGCGTCGTCATGATGCTAATTCATGTTTCATCTGATGACCTGACTACTGGGCATCTATGGAGGTACTGTTCAGTCGATTCGGGAGACAGCTCACGAAGTGGACAAGGATAATGAATGAAAATACTCGGAGTAATATTGGACGTTTCGCAGCTCCAAGTACAATCTGTACACTATAATTATAAATCGTCCTTCATCGTTTTTGAACAAATGAAAAAAGTGGAGAGCTCATTAAGTAATTTGGTCTCTGCTCTCGACAATACATGGAACGATTTTTTGACTTCAGAATGAAGAAAGATTGCCATACTTGATATAAATAACACCAAATGAAAGTTTTTTCAGTTTAAAGACTGCCCCCAAATTCAACTATAACAAATTAATTATATATTTTTCGACACCTGCCGACGAATGAAGTCCGCCTTCTTCGAAGTCGATCAATATCCCATAAGTGAAGACCAGTCTTAATGTAGTAACCACGCCCTGACAAATATATTCATAAAAAAGGAATCAGATAAATAAAAGTCATTAATAAGATGTTTCGAATCGCTTTTCATAAAAACATTACAAAATATATCAGCCTTACAAATTCAAGATATTTTAAGGAAAAATGCAAGAGTTGAGACACGATTCGGAAGCGCACAATGCGAAATTAATATTCTTCGGCGCCTTCTCCTTCACCATCTCCGGAGTCCATACCAACTTCTTCATAATCCTTTTCAAGAGCAGCGAGATCCTCGCGAGCTTCAGAGAATTCTCCTTCTTCCATACCTTCTCCCACATACCAGTGGACAAACGCGCGTTTGGCATACATCAAGTCGAACTTATGGTCCAACCTGGCCCAGGCCTCTGCGATGGCAGTGGTGTTGGACAACATGCACACGGCTCTCTGGACCTTAGCGAGGTCACCACCTGGCACAACAGTTGGGGGTTGGTAGTTGATGCCTACCTTGAAACCGGTTGGGCACCAATCTACAAACTGAATTGTGCGTTTGGTTTTGATTGTGGCGATAGCAGCGTTGACATCCTTAGGGACGACGTCTCCTCTGTACAGCATGCAACATGCCATATATTTGCCATGACGGGGGTCACATTTCACCATCTGGTTGGCAGGCTCAAAGCAGGCGTTGGTAATCTCAGCAACTGAGAGCTGTTCATGGTATGCCTTCTCTGCAGAGATGACAGGAGCATAGGTGACAAGGGGGAAGTGGATTCTTGGGTATGGTACCAAGTTAGTCTGGAACTCAGTTAGATCGACATTGAGAGCACCATCAAAACGAAGGGAGGCTGTGATGGAGGACACAATCTGGGCAATGAGTCTGTTCAAATTGGTGTAAGTGGGCCTTTCAATATCCAGGTTACGTCTGCAGATGTCGTAGATGGCTTCATTATCGACCATGAAGGCGCAGTCTGAATGTTCCAGAGTGGTGTGAGTTGTGAGGATCGAGTTGTATGGCTCAACAACGGCAGTGGACACCTGGGGGGCCGGGTAGATGGCGAACTCCAACTTGGACTTCTTTCCGTAGTCTACGGAGAGACGCTCCATGAGAAGAGATGTAAACCCTGATCCAGTGCCTCCACCGAAAGAGTGGAAGATTAGGAATCCTTGGAGACCGGTGCACTGATCAGCCAATTTACGGACCCTGTCGAGGACTAGGTCCACGATTTCCTTTCCAATTGTGTAGTGACCACGGGCGTAGTTGTTGGCAGCATCTTCCTTGCCAGTGATAAGTTGTTCCGGGTGAAACAACTGGCGGTATGTTCCAGTACGTACCTCATCTGTTGAATGAAAATAAATCATTAATATCATGTTTTCACAAAACCTTAGTTTGACATTAGTCAAACCACTAAGTTTAGTTGTTCATAGTGATAAGTAAGCTATGAATACTTTTACATTGTTTTCATAAGTGTGATTACTCACCAATGACTGTGGGTTCCAGATCAACGAAGACAGCTCTGGGCACATGTTTGCCGGAGCCAGTCTCAGCGAAGAACGTGTTGTACGAATCATCTCCGCTTCCGACACTTTTGTCTGATGGCATATGACCATCAGGCTGGATACCATGTTCAAGACAATACAGCTCCCAGCATGCATTTCCAATTTGGACTCCGGCTTGTCCAACGTGTATCGAGATACATTCACGCTGAAAATAAAAAAGAACGAAAAATTATTAGTTGGTGAACTGTTCATTTTTCGGCTACACAGAACTATCATAATTTTAATGTTTTAAAATGATCTTTTAATTTTTACCGAATTTCTGTGATGATAAATACAATTCACTGCAAAGAATATTTGATTGCAAAAGCCATCTTTTTTATTATAATGGTGGCATACTATTTCCTCGCTGGCTATTACGGTTGATCATGACATGAGATCACAGTGAGTGCGATTGTTCATCGTCAAGTAGGTTGGGTAGACTGTTTTGTGTATGGTATTCACGTAAGTATACAGAATACTTCATCTGTGTAATTCGAATAATCCGAGTGGAATCGGAAAAATTAAATTATAAGGATTTATTTTACTTTTAAACGGTTGGGTCGGCAGAAAACAAGGTGTACAGCACAAATACCAGCCGAGATGATATTTCCGGTATAAATATTAGAATAGTGAGTTGGCATGATTAGTGCTTGACTAATTATCAATAAACCTTGCTGATTGCAGACATTTATTTTCGCTAATATCAGTGACGTCATTCGACCGCGCCCCTGAAACCCACATGCACGTATCCCTTGCTGCACTGGTTTGCACATATACATGCAGAAAAATAACAAGCTGACAACATTTGCTCCCCTGAAAAGGGCTGAAATGGCGTCCATGAATATTATCCATCAAGTTGTCATCAAAAAATGTCCATACAGTAGAGCTCTGCAGTTTCCCATTCAATGCTGTGGGGGCCAGATTCGCGCTACTAACATAATATAGATAAGAGGGTCTCCCCCGAAACGATTAATTCAGGTGCCTCAATAACTTCCGCAACAAGATGTTAAATTTATGACAGTGGTGCACAACCTATATGACAGAAGGGCAAATTTATTTAGTTTCAAATTTAATAACATATCGATACTCTTATCACACTGTCAGTGACGATTCAGATTACATTACTTGGCATTTGTTCGTTTATATAAAAAAAAAATTGAATTTTTCACATTCTAAAAACAATTGGTGATGAAGTATGTACTTGTCATTTTGAGTTTAAACAAATTTCATTTTGGGGCGCATGCGGTCCGCGGGTTGTACATCAGTGGTTTATGATATGTAAGCCGTGTCAATTCCCTGGCGGTGTAAAAAAAATAGTTTCACAAATACCAGCTCGCGCGTATATTCGGAAGCAGCGGCACTTAATTGTACATTAAAAATATATATATATATATATCTGAGCAATTAAATCTACTGTACACTGACCCAGATCATCTGAAAACTTTACTTTATGCGGCTAATATAATTCTGTCTAGTAACGGTCCGCGACTTTTCAATTCGTAAATAGCAATCTGAGCCCAAAAAACTTTTCACTTTATCACTGCCACTGTTGCGCTTCAGTCGACAAAATGTATTATCATTTTATCTGCATACTCTGATCTAAGTAGCTTTGCACAAATGTGAAGACTATTTGACATAATTTATTTGTTTCTCACGTGTTCCTGTTTATAAGCGTCCTAACTATCTTCTTATCATCAATCTCTCAATACTTACCTTGCACTTTCAGTGTTGAATATATATTATGACTAGGTAAGTTTCATGCTCTAATAATCGGTCCAACATCAATTCCCTACCCAAAAGACCTACCCCCACCTAACTTCTATCTAGATAACTTAGCATCATGTTTGCTTTAATTTTTTACTCATAGCCTGTAGTACTAAGCGTAACTTTACTTTCTTACCTGATCATTAAAAGTTAAATCTCGATCATTCCCTCTATGTATTATGTAGGAAATGCCATATATATCGTTCCCGGAATTACCGTTTTACAACATTTTTAATATCGATATGCAACATATATTTCGACGTTTTCATTCGATTGCTCATTTTTATATTGCCCCTTCTTACAATACTGTACTGCGAATTCTTATGGAAAATAAACAAATTACTTAATACTGCCGAAAACACCTGGGATTCTCATTATCGAGCGATCGAATTAATTGGGATAATTATTATGCTTCGCGGTCGAGTTCTCATAGATAACCTGGTACACGTGTGATTATATAGAATATTCCACATCGCATAAACCGCCGATTTTCAAAGCCTCTGCGACTATAGAGAATCTTGATAGTGTACTGTTAACATCCTCTCTTATTCTTAGTACGAATTTTACGTGATCATACCCTGGTTTCCCGAGATGAATCAGCCTGGAGGGGTAGGCATGTTATTCCATAAACAAGAATAATTTAACTAACACTAATACGAGTGTAATATGTTGATTATATTCTAAAGTATACTTAATTAATGTGTAAATGACAACTGGAACAAATTCGGAAATAAAATTTTTCGATTTTGCGAAATTTAGAATATAAAAGTTCAACATGTGTTACCGCATACAGTGTGTGGCTGTATAATTTAATCTAGTGTCATTCAAGTTTTATTTCAGGAATAAGACGAGCTTTTCCACTCGAGCCTGGAATCTAGGCTGAGCATTTTATAAGATTCTTCAGGATCCTGCAGTAATTTACTTAGCGTGTTGGGAAATATGCTTCATGTAAAACTGTCGACGGAATACTTACGATTTTATCTATTAATATGTATGTAAATATATACAGATATATAATAGGCTTATTCCAGCCGACTGTCGCTAACAATTTCAATCAATAAAACACACTAATTTCTAAACACTGACGTTAACAAAATAAATTTATTAAAGAGATAAAAACGTTATAAATACGTAATGTATAAATATTAAAACGCCGAATGTGAATTTAAGCTAGGCATGACAATCATAAGAGCAGCTTTCTTTTTCACAAAATCGAGTCCAAGTCCAATTATTCCGTTAATTAACAGAGCTGTTACTTTCAATTATATCATATTCCTATAAGGATTGAATTTTTTCTCGAAATTATCAATTGAAATACATACTCGATAAACAAAACAAACAATTTATTTGCCAATTGAGATTTTACAAAACGTAAGAGAAGGGGAAATTTACTTTCTTGCACATACGATGATATTAAAACAAAAAAAACCGTCAACACAATTATCAGTATAGATATCGGCGACTCGACCGTTACTATTGAATGCGAATATGTTTAAGACCGGTAGGATTGGCATGTTAAAATTGATATTTGTACATAAAATACGGATAATTATTTCTTTTCATATTAGCAGTATAAATTAACATGTTTCAACACAAAAGAATTACAACCACAACCAGAATTAATAAATGAGTAAAATTAAAAAAAAAAAAAAAAGCCAGTAGATGTTATATTTATGTCAACCCAAATAGTTGCATAATTCTGTCATAATTTCAAGAAATTACAAAACAATATCAGAAATTACAAAACAATATCAGAAATTACAAAACAATATCAGAACAACACAAAACCTTATTTTCGTTCTAAAGAAATTAATTTAACAAGTTTAATATTAATTGTTCAATATCTATTCGGCGTAGTACAGTACCTCCAACTAAAATAAATAACAAAATTCATTTACCATTTTTACGTGGTAATTTTATATAAATGAGTTGCTTTAAATTAAAGATATTAAAAACAATCTAGTATTTGCGAGACAAAACAATTTTCCGTGTAAAAACAATGTTTTACTATGATTACTGATAGACCTCTTTCCAGTTGTTATACAGTACATTTGGAATAAACTATGAATATTATTTTTCGAACATAAATGTCAATCTGAACTTCTGTAATTGTAGGATCCAAGTTTCGTGTCCATACTTGAGAAAATAAATTATAAGTATAATGAAGACATTCAACGCGGTGGCAGCGAGTAAATATACCCGTTAAATCCGGTAGCATAACCTAAAAAATGTCAAAACGCCCCTACATAAGAAATGTGTCCAGCTATCGATCTAATGAAAGAGGATTTTTCCGTAGTTGCATGTAAAAAAATAAAGAATAGGACATTGCCAAAAAAGAACTGCACTTTTATTAGTTGGGACCTCGCTTGTCCACCCACCCAGTGACACAAATTCACCGATTGACAAGAGGCGCGCAAAAAAGACAAACATGACCGGTGGGATAATCGTAGGGAAAAATCCGTACGTCAAATATCGGATAGGACACGCTACATTACATTATGAATGCGTTCGTTTTTATATTAATTGAAGCATTTGTGAAACTGCCACGTTGAACTTTGCGGCGCACCTTAAATCTCGAGTCAACCAGAAAGAAATTTCGAAGGTCAATAAGCTAAAACTCGTAAGAGGTACTGCAACTGAACAATTCATCAGCACCGATGAGACGAATGAGCTACATGAACAAATTTTGATTCCATTTAATACTTGAATTTTTCAATCCATACAGTAAAATGGCGTCATCGTGCAGATATGCGGTGATTGACTCACAGTTCGTACGCCCTAACGGCGTACATTAGAAGATTCCGATGATTTCCTACCACACAAATTGGTGAATAATCTACAAACATGGGCAAAGAGATGAAACCTACAAAGCAAGAGATCATTACTAACCATTTTGATAGATGAGGATTTCTTTCACGTTGTAAAAAGGCAAAATAATTATGACTTTAGAATGTTCAGCATACCGATGAGGAGGCTTGCCAAACTAACGATGAAAGATGGCGGCCGTATACTGTACTTATACTGGTCGTGACGTCACTGCATACGCCTAAACTACGAGATTTGATTGGCTGATCAAATGGTTCAATGAAAACTGCAACATTGATATGACAGCGTTCTAGTTTGTTACGAAATATCCTAACAATATTTTGTGAGATAAGTAATTCATAATATCAGTTATACTAAAGATCATTCTTGTATCATACTGTAAATATGAATCAGTAAGTCTAAATCAATTCAAATAGCGATCCATCTATTTTGAATCCACTCTGAATACTGAAAAATAGCCATTACAAAACAAACTGAGCCGATTTAGATACTGAAAAGTAAAAAACACTACCTACATATTACGTACATGCTGCCAATGTACTATCATGTGTATAACATAATTTTAGTTCAGTGACGAATGAGGCAGAACATCTAGTTACCCATAATTTTATAAAATCTACAAATTTATTCATGTAGTAAAATTTGGAACTTTCAGCAGATCAAGCGCTGTGCGAACAATGAAATAAACAAGATAAAATTGCTAAGAAAAAAAATTCAAATTTGATGGAATCATTGCGAATCAAACGTTACGATTTCCAATGAAAATCATTTCTAGATAATTTTTGAAATGTGATAGCTTTACTGTAGGAATGAAGCTTTATTTATGCATAAGCACAGTATTTCTAGCTTAAAAGTGGTCAGCTAATAATATTACGTGTAATTTAAATTGTGTAATTTATTAAATTCATCGTGAAAATAACACCATACATAAAACCGATTTGATTTTATGTGCAACTGTTGCATTTGATTAATATACAATTTTTTGCCTAGAGCAGCGATATCCAACTGAAATTGTTAAATAGCCAAACATAAATATAACTGGTATTCGGTGGGCCGCAAATATAAATAAAGATATGATAATTAATCGAAATATTTTAATACTTCATAATTAATCTGATACTTTATATTATTTGGTTATTGTACCCCACCTGGTAATTTTTCTGACTTGCTTTTGCGATTCACAGTGATTTATTATTCCAAATGCAGCTGCAAAATAAATTGCCAGTTTTCAATTTGTAAATTTATTTTCGAAGATAAATTTCATATTTATTCCCTTAGAACTTAAAACATGGATTTTATGTCCATGCTTGATAGCTGAGTCCACTTCATCGTTAAATGGAGTTCAGAATATGATAAGCATTTCTTTATTCCTTCGTATGCATTTGTAGTTGATCGCTTTAATAAATTGTGCTTTCATTCGCATATTTTGAAAAATCTTTACGGTCACTACTAAAGTAATTTAGTAATTGGAAACAAATAGGATTGTTTGAGCGTAATCGATTTCTATATAGCTTGAGTTTTGTTACGAAGGCTTTTACATGCAGGGCCTGAGGAAATCTTAAATTGGGCAGCATGATTTACATCGCTGGTCTATAGTGTAATATAATCCGAAGAATTCTTTTTGAAAGCATTATTTACTTTCATGCAATGGAATACCCATTTAAAATAAGTATGGCGTTTTCTATAGATTCGGCGGTAACTTTATGGAAATTCATATTTATATTAAGTAGCGCGTTGTTGATCGATTGAACTTATTAAAAGAGTAAATTAAATATATACAGCTATAAACAAGATCTTGCAAGTGTTCACAGTGCAGACTGTAATAATACATATTATTCTTAAATTGTAACAGTAGTAATTGATTTACACTGAATCCTTATTAAATGTATAGTTATCGCTATACGATGTAAATAAATGTGAAAAAAAGGAAAATTAGTATAATAATATGTGAACTCTATTGAAATCTGGCATCAACTAATCTCTGTTAATAATTATTATATACTAGCTATTATAATGAATTGTATAATTTTGCATTCCTTATCAATAATCACTTGGAACTTTGTCATTTTGAGCTCACCTACGGTATTATTTGGCCCGACGCCAGAGAAAGAAAGCAATAGTTTTGCTTAAGCATAGTCAATATTTTAAATAAAGTAGACCGACCCAATTTTATATTATTATCTGGTAGGAAATTATATTTTTTTGTTGTTTTTATAATTAATTCGGGTTAGCAGAATAAACCCGTATTATCAATAATCTTCTCATCATCACAAAATTACTTTATACTGTAAATGCATCAGTGTTTTCCATGGTATTCCAGAACAGAGCGACAGAGATGGCGTGAAGTGGTTTGGAGCAAAATAAATAATGTCTTTTTATGGTTGTTGAATCTATGTAAATTATTTTCAACTTCCTCTACCTACTGGTCTAGCGAAATGTAAAAAAACGAGACACGATGAGATCATCGCTATATCATCGATTTTAAAATAGTAGAATTAGCAATAACAACAACATTCACGCCCTTCACCATCTGGTGGATTTTATTGATGTATAGACAATAACAGTTTAATAAATTTGCTTTACCTATTCGATTTCTAATTCACTTGATATTGGGAAACTTTCTATTAGATTTTTTTAAAATCGGATATTCATATTATAGCGCTTTAGTGAAATATAATAAATCTATGGGAAAATGTATCCGTGAGAGAAGTACCTTCTCTGAATCGGAGCTGAAAAAATCTGAGCATTTTTGGAGTCGATCGCAGCAATGTACGCAATTATTAAGATCGACAGGTTGGACATAATATTCATAAAATAACATTTTGTATGTTTGCACTGAATCATGATTGTGTAAAATTCATATAGATGCAACCAAATTCTCTCAAATTGACATATTTTTTTAAGAAGGTACTTAGCGAGTGATTTTTTTAAACTGGAAAAGAAAAAATATTTGATATTCCAGTGTCCCCTATGGATTTCTCGGGTTCAATTTCCGGTGCGGACAGTTTTCATAAATTGATATTCCAATCGATTTCTGTTCGTAGTCGTAGTGTTTGTGTTGTCTAAAACTCCCTCCTCACGGCGATTAGCTAATCACTAGTCCTCTCCTTCTATCGCTACTCTCTTCGATAAAGAGAGGTTGAGCAACTGAGTAACAAATAGTTCTCATAGAAAATTCTGTTGAGATACCTCCATCAGGAGACCATATGCTTCACGTTATGAGCGGACATGGAAAAAAATGGAATAACGTCACCATGCGATTTAAGTGTGAATGCACTATGTTGACAAGTGAAAGCATAGACAATATAGGATTCATCTGAATATCTCAGAATAATGAAATTAAAATTTTTATCTATGTAAAATGTGACAGACAATTTATTAGTCAATGCGAGTAGAGGAAGACATGGAGAATTCTCACGAAACATATCTATGGTTATGGCAATGGCAAGATGCCGAAATAGCTATCAACATATTAAATGAATAATTCTAATGGGCTGAATACCTACTTTACTATTTTTTACCAAAATATAATGGAGTTCTACCAAGCAAATGTCAATTCAATCATTTAATTTATATAAGAATAACATATTATGAATACTTTGTGGCTTTTAGCACTCTCCGCTACGCCCAATGTTTGAAGAGTTGCGCAAGGCCCACTCCTACGATTAGCGTTCGAAATTACCTGAGGTCCTGATATATCGCATATTAATAATAGGAGCAGTGTTTGACAAGATAAAATAACTCGATCATTAATATGCCAGATTACCGGGGTCCTCGATTTGATTTCTTATATGACAGTGGCCAAATGTGTGCTGTATTTCATCTGAACTATAATTCATCTTCTTTGAGTTATGTCTAGGGCTTGTATATAAATATTTGCTTGGTAGTTTGAATAGGAAGTAACTTTTTTATGTTAGACTTAGTTTAGTATATGGCATATTATGTACCATTAAATTAATATTTTATATTTGTGGTTATCTATTATGAAATATTGCGTAATTTTTTATATTCCTGTAAATCTTGTAAAGTAGTCCTGAAGATATAACGTTATTAAATATTTTATAAATGGTTTGCCTGTGTACATTACTGCTGAAGATAATACTTCTAATGATCTGTCTTCCCAATCCTAGCATGTAGATACTGTTACGTCGAAAGATGTTCTAAAAATATGACCGTTGGCTCAACTCTAACCCATGTGTACAAATAACATGGAAAGTAAAGTCAAAGATAATAAAACGAGATGATTGCCTACCATATTTGTGGACGCATGACATTGTAAAACCAGCAAAGCTCTGTAAACCAATTGATTGTACTAAATGCAGCGATGAGTGCACGTTATGTACAGTTTTTTCTAAAATGCGAACCGAGAATAGAAATTTTAACTGTGAGTCTGAGAAAGCCAATATACTAAATCTGAGGCTTACCAGAGTGGCAAACAAAATAAACAGATTCAACATTCATAGCCTTATAATGAATCTACAAAGCGACTTGCAGATACCAAGCTCAGAAGACTCACTTCTTTATTACTAAAATTAAATACATATGGATAATTTTACCATTTACGGGATCAAGCTACAAAATGTTGAAAGATATGTTATACATGAGAATGATGATAAAAAAGGTTGTAAATAAAGTTTCTTCACAAATATGTGTGAAAAAAATATCAATAAAACAGATGAACACATTTTTTCTGTTTATTATACTATTGATTGAATATAATTCTTGTAAAGTCATTGTAAAAATTACTAAAACCTATTAAAAATATGTATGATCATATCCGCCATATACTTTTTTCATTTTTACTTTAATTTGTCAGCGAAAATGCAGTGTGACATGTACAACCTTCATTTCTATTCCAAAAGCACAACTGTAGAAAATTTTTAATGACATAAAGAAATTTGCAGTCAAAGCAATTTGTAATTTCGATTTTATAACTTCATGACGTTTCATATTGTAATAAAAAAAAGTTATGAACACATAAGCTTTTTAACTAAATTATCTAAAAATTAGTATTTTTGACTATACCCAGAATATATTAAAAACTCTAACATCAAAATAAAGAAAATTTAAAAAAAATATATTTTCATTATAGTAGAAGTAAAATATGGAAATCTGTCATTTTGGAGTATAACTTTTATCAGTTTTCAATGTACTTTTTTTGTTTTTCTCACAGTGGTCTTTGGAATGTACCTCATGTGCAAAGAGAGAATAGAGAGTTTATTGTTGTTTTCGAGTATCCTGCGCTTTAGCGTTGTCAAACTTGATCGTCTTGATTTTCAGTTTCCTTAGGGGGGTGAATTTTCAACATGTGGTGTTTCAGAGTACACTTTTGTGTGAAAGCTCGTCCGCATACGAGACAAATGTGTTGTCCTCCGTTGTGTATTCTCATATGCTGTGTTAGAGTAAATCTCCTCATGAATTTCTTGCTGCACACGGGGCATTTGTGATTTCTCTCGCCAGTGTGCACACACATATGGTCGCGGAGCGTTCGGCTAGAGAAATATGCGCGATCGCAAATATGACAGGTATAATTTCTCTGCTGCATATGAAAATGGAGTAAATGCATTCGAAGATGTGACGGATTTGAGTAACGGTTGGGGCAGAGTTTACAAGCGTGGTTGTATTTTTCAAGGCCATGGATTTCCACAAGGTGAGAGCGTCGTGCGTGGTATGTTTTAAATTTCATATCACATTGGGAGCATCTAAAAAAAAATCATGACTAGAAAATTATTCCATTATAAATAAAATTGTTAAAATTTCAAAAAGGTTTTCACAAAAAAAAAAATATCTTGACACATTATATCTTACTTTTACCCATTTCATCAAGTTCATATTATTTTGAGAGGCATATTAACATATTACAGGTTTAGTATACAGTCAACCCTTGATTAACACGGTAGATGGCTTCTGTGCAAATCGAAAATGTGTTATCAGGACTTAGTACCCACACAATGTTTGGGGTTATGTCATGTATTTATACTATTTATTTTTATATACATATGTATATAATCATTTTTAAGGTGTTAACTGTCAATTCTTGGTGGAAAGGCATTACATTTTAAAAAAATAAAACACAATTCATTTGTACTACTTACACATGTTTAAATGTGGAAGTTTTATTTAAAACATGTGGAAGTAATACAAATGAATTGTGTTTTATTTTTTATAATATGTACATAAATATTATATATATATTTACGGAATTCGGGGGTGTTAATTGAATGTTTTTGGTGCACGTTTTATTGGAACATGTGTTAATCGTGGGTTGACTGTACAATTTAAGGTTGAAGGAGGGAATTAAAAAAAATATTTCAGATACCATAAATACCATAAATTGATACATATTGTGGTGCACCGAATTGTAATAGAGAAATCGCAGTCAATAATAAATAATATGACAAAAAAACAAAATTTAATAAATGCTTATGTAATAGAATTGAAGAGTCAAGTGAACATATAAACGTAGTTTTCTTTAAACCCTTAAATTAAAGTCAATTATACCATGAAATATTATGTTTATAAAATTACTCTGTCTCGCCATAATATCATTTCTATAAGGCTGTTATTTTTTTTCAAGCCAAACGAAATAACTGTCGAAAAATCCATAAGTAGTGAATACATGTGCGAAGATCTTCTGAAAAATGGCTTCTACTGGAGTTCTAACTGAATGAACGAGAAATATATACTTACACGTAACGTTCTACCACTTCAGTGTGTGACTGCATGTGAAGTTTACATGTCTGCCAGGATTTGTACTTAGCGTGACACTTCCCACATGAATACCGTACACTTGAATGTACACAGTACATGTGTCTCATCAACTTTACACGGGTGGCAAACGGCTTTGCGCATTGGTCACATATAAAATTGGGATAATGCACCGACATGTGTATCTTCAGGTTGTGATGGTATGGAAATACTTCACCGCATATTCTATTAGTTAAAAATAAATATTTCAGATCAAAGTATATGTGTGTATATTTGTACTGTGTACTAATTTTATTTGCCTAAGAGCACATGGCCACAGCAGTATATGCAGTGCTGGAGTGAAGGTTATACTGATGTATGCGCAGAATACCCTCTGTTCTAGTTGTAAAGTATGATAGTACAAAACAAATTGTGTTTTATTTAAAATATATAATGCAGAGGCCGGCAACCTTTTTACTAGAGGTGCACTCCAAATGGCTGGCTTATGACAAAAGGCACTATATCTTGCTAGATGTGGGACCTAGACCACCCATGAGTGAAAAACATATTTTTTATCACCTTTAATATGCCCCGGGTTTCGACCTCTAATATAATGCCTTTCCACCAAGAATTGACAGTTAACACCTTAAAACCTTCATAAAGACTTAATTTTGATCAATCTTTGTTTTATTAATTTCATAAAAGTATTGAATATATATTAATCTTTATCATTAATTTTAACTTTAATTAATTTTCCCTTCTTTAATCTACGGTTTGATAAAGTAGAATTAGTAAAGTGTCTGTAAGACATTGCTGTATTGAACTGAGACAAAAGAGAATTTGACACTAATTGATAGTATGCTTCCATTGATTTTTTTGAATTATGCTGTTGACCAAAGTTTGCTTGAACATTGCTCTCTTTGAGGTATACTTACTTGCATTCCAGATTATCTTTATCTAATTGGTAAGGCAATTTTTCTCTGGGATATTTTTTTTTTGCGTTGTTCACTTTTGATTCTGTAGACAGTTCGGCATCCTTAACAAATTTTTTAGTCGCAACTCTAATTATTCTGTTCCTGAAAATCAAAATTCATGTGGAGATTATTTACAAAATCTTCGATAAACTGAAAAATAAACACTATAAAGCAATGTGATATGGTTTATAAATATTACAAATTAAAAGAGAAATATGAATTATGACTGGGTATGTTACAAAACATATTTGGTTCAAATGATATTTCTTGTGTGCAAATGAATGATAGCCATACAGGTCCGTCCATGGTTTAAGGGCTAAGGAACGAATTTGTATCAAAATTCTTCATTTTCTAGAAGATTGAGGCTTTAATAGTAGATGCTGTGAGTATTATGAATATCATAGCTTTGAAATATTAGGCCAAGATGCAATGCTGATAACTCCTAAAATACTCAAAATTCATATTACGCATACTTCGTGACATGTATTCTCCTATACCCAGATTGACACACGTGCATCAAAAGTTTACTCTCCAATCTTAAGTTGTACCTTATGGAGTTATGAGCTTTGAACTCTAGTCGGTGAATGGACATTGAAGGATTTGAAATAGAATATTCAAAGTATATGTAAGAGAAACGGTGAGATAGAAGAATGGAATAAATGTTTTAGAAGGGCTGGGTGTTATGCATTCAATCAATGTGCTAGGACCTTTTAATGCAGAAAGAGGTGGGGGGGTTGAAGCTCAGCCTAGACTTACCACAGTGTACATTAATGTATGTACTGATGGCAACGATTACAAGCATGTGTAACATTAAAATAGAGATCCAGAATTATTAATAATTTGAAGATGCAGAAATTAATTATTTGTCAATGTGCCAACCTGGAGTATCATTCAGTTGTTTAGTTTTGACGGCATCAACCAACCTATTAATCAGCTTCCCGGAAAGTTTTCTAATATTTGATCTGCTGTGACTCCATGATGATTTCTTCAAAGGCTCTATAATATCTTTATCATCAAAATGTGTGCCATCATGGGAATTTTGCACTAAAAAGTCCGCAGGAGCACAGTCATATAAAGTGAACTGATTTAAGATGGAATTATTTGAGTCCTTTGAAACACTTTTTTGTTCTAAAATTGATATAAAACGACGATCAAATATGAAATTAAAATATCAGCATCATTCGTGAATAAAGCTCATTTTAGTAGTGAGCAAGCAAACTGAACACTTAAAATTTATGTATCAATTAAAATTTATTATTTTGAAACCATTTAAGTCACCGCTTGCAAACAATATTCTGGATATGACGAGCACAAGACTATAGCTGCACCAAACCTAAATGATTATATAACTGACTTTCGGCTTTATCGGACACCCCCTGATGCACATTAGTCCGTATATCGAAGTATTACCATACTCCTAACGGATTAATTATTACTTCAAGCTTAGAATACTCACAATAAACATTTACTATTCGAAAAGATGGAAAATGTTACCTGAAACAAGTTGAACAGCTTTTTTAGCTAATTCTAATTGGGTCCTAAATTGTGTAGCTTCTCTAAGCTTCCATACACATGTTTCGCACAACAAATACGCCTGACTCTCATCATGCGTAACCTAGGAAATGGGATTTAAAATGAAGATTGAAATATCATACAACAACACTAGATTTAACATTAGTTTAAGGGGGTTTTGGTAAATGTCTATTAGCAGGGATAAGGCATAAAAATGATATTTTTCACCGAAAACTACACAGAATGATGAGTTAAGTTGTAGTAGGTTGTGTTAGGGTTGGTTTGGATTAGTTTGTTCTACCCTAAAACATTGAATTTCGCATACTTTCTGAAGCGATCGCAAGCTGTCATGTCAGCCGCCATTTTTTCCGTACACGATATGTGGAGTTTTGTTTGTTTAGGTCGGTACTTAAAAGACAGAAAGTTTGCGATATAACCTCGTTAAACCTATATTCCAACGTTTCCTTTTGTGATTCACGAATATTTTCCATATATTTAGGTTCATAAAAGATTATTCTACCCTAAAACATATCGTTTTGTGTAGTTTTCATTTTTAGGCCTTGCCCCTACTAATAGACATTTACCAGGGTTTTAGCTGGAATCATTAGTGTAGCGATAAAAGGGGCACGTGGTTAAGGGTGGCATTTTTAATTAAAAAAAAAAAAAAAAAAAAAACGGGAGAAAAGACGAACCTGAATCGAAAAACAAAAAAGCAACATATCTGCATACACTTCCGGCTTTCCTCTATAGTAATATGTCTGATATATGTCTTTGAGATTATTTACATCAAGGCAGCCGCGACATATACCAATTAATTCATTGTTAAATTCCAGTTTATCGGTTTCAAAATAAAAATTATTTTCCATCGCCATTTCCAGTTGTTTTTGCGTAATTTAAATGCTGTTAGATCAATCTATTTGCTTGTGGCACAGATCAATTATTTTAATATTCTTATCTTGTTTATTTTCGTCCAAAATTTTGACGTTTATTACCGCCATAGACTACTATGTTCTTACACCCGCCGTTAGTATAATATACTATCTATGATAAACACAAGCACAATTTAAAAAAAACCACATACCTACCAAAAAAGGTATAAAATAAAAAATAAAATTATTTTGTAGAGTTTTTGACTCAAAAGCATCAGATAAATATTGAATTATTCAATTTCAGCTGATAATATTGCTTTGTAATATTTTCTTATTCATGTAAAACACACACATTGAAACAATCCATATTGAGGTGCTTTCAGCATTTAGATGACGTAAAATTTTTATAAACAAACAAGCTGTCAAAATAATTGATATACAATTATTATAAATATAACTAATTTACATAATTTTCTTTTACCTATTGCTATATATTAAATTACTTGCCAAGATTCGCGTTACTTACAATGAACGCATATGATATGCAAATTTTTTCAGTTAAGGGCAGTGTGAAAATCGAAGAACCAGATGAATACGATCGCGATATAAATTATGATTTTAAACAAGAATCAATATCGAATGGGCTATGCCGAGCATGTTTATGTAGTGATAATCTTTTGGACATGTTGAAGATTAATTACCATTTAGAAAAGCCGGAGAATTATTCAGAGATGTTGTCATATTGCTTTTCAATAAAGGTTTTTATTTCGTAAACTACTTGCACGTTTAATTGGAATTGAAGAGGCTTATTAAAAGTTATAGCTCTTTTTGGCATTGTATAATATACCATATACGATAGCATAGGTCTTACATGAAAGCCTTCTTTGTATCCCATCCTACCCAATTAAATCGCATTGACGACAAACAAGCTGTGCATTGTTACCTTACCCAAACGCATCAGACAGGTCTTGTTATAACTAGAATATGCGGGAAGAAACACAGTACATGAAATGAAAAAAGCTGTATGCTTTCGATTTGCATATTTTATTTACTGATATCAGTTATTTTTTTTATCGAAAATAGACTTCTCTGAAACGAATTATCTTGATATATGTTTATTAAAATTTTCGTAATGTTAGAAATTGTAAATATTAAAAAGAAAAAAATGATGCTAACGCTCAGGGCTTTTTTTTAGAAAAAAATGGTGCCGGAACTCACTTCGTATCAAGCTTCTTACTAAAGAAAATTATGTTCAAATAAAACTTAAGGCTTAAACCTATGCCACGAAGCACATAAAAAATAATCGTTTTTTTTCAGAAATGTAAAGTTAGTTTTAACGACCAATTATACATAAGCGGAAAAATTGTTTCAACTAATTTCTTGCATTAAAAATACCATGGCAAAAGATGCCGGAACGCCGTTCCACCGCGTTACATGGCAAAAAAAGCCCTGCTACATGGCTCAGAGCACTTTGTAAGTGCAAAAAGCAATTTAACAGTAAACAAAGGCAAATTTATGTGTTATATTATTTTATTACTATTTAAAAATCTTCTTTTATTGACACAATATTAGCAATTGCCAGGAATATTTTTTATGCTGTTAGAATCTAATTATTTTGGTATGAAATATTTGGGACTTATGATACATTGCCATTATAGTCACTTTGTCGGCGTCCATGGTGCAGTTGGTAGCGTCGCTGGCTACGGCTACGGACGTTTCGGGTTCAATTCCCAGTGCGGACAGTTTTCATAAATTGATCTCTCAATCGATTTATGGATTTCTGTTCGTGGTCTGAGTGTTTGTGATGCCTAAAAGTCCCTCTTAACCTACACATCCGATCACGGGGTGTACCTAGAGCGATTAACTAACCGGTAGTCCTGTCCTAGTCCTATACTTCTATCCCTACTCTCTTTGAAAAAGAGAGGTTGAGCAACTGAGTAACTAACAGTTCTCATAGAAAAATTCTGTTGAGATACCTTCGTTAGGAGACCATGTGCTCCACGTTGGGAGCAGACATGAATTTCAAAAAAAAAAAATAGTCACTTTGGTGAAAAGTGAGGGTTACAACAATAATTGTTGTTAATTAACTTGTAAAGTGATGGTATGTCCATGAGACCAAACTGATGTGATCCAAGAAAAAAACACGGTTTTATGTTTTACAATTCTTCACCTCAATTTTATCGTGAAACATTTTTTTTTCTTTTTAGTTAGATGACGAAAATGAACGTAATTTAAATTTGCATCTGATTTGTTCCAACTGTGTTATAAAACTAAGAGATGCAGTTGATTTTAAAATTCAACTGGAAACGGCAGAGAAAACTTTCAAATGTTTACTTGGTGAGTTATTAGAAAGTAAAAAGGAAGTAAGTATGAAGATAATGGCGAAAAACATTTTTCAATGTTCCATACTCGCTGAATAAAAGATTTTATATCAAATAATTTATTATATCACGTTTTTCGACTTTGGTTTTCATTTCAGGTAATAAAACTGTTTCCATAGAAAACGATAAATATTTTGATGAAAAAGACTCAGACGATTATAATTTTGATTCCGACAAATATTCATCAAATGCCAGTGAAAATCCCTGCACCAATAATTCAATTTCGAATTACAAAAACACAAAAAAATGTAAGATCAGGAAAAGAAAAAAATATTCATATGTCAAGAAACGTGAGGGACAGGAAGAAAAAAAGTGAGTAGAAAATCTTTTTAGGAATAGGAAATTTTGAATTAATATGGTGATTTTGCAAATCTATAGGCAAATAAAAGTCACCAATAATATTTGGAGATGTAAGAATACGATTCCAAAGCTGTTGCTTGCTTGACGTAATTAAGCGGTAAAGACGGATGCTGTTGATGATGACGGTTGATCTGTCTAGAGTTCAGTCGGCAGGATGACGACAGTTATCACGATGGGACGGTTATTGTGTCGCGGACGGCGGTCGATACAGAATTCTCTTCAGTTGTCATTTGCTTGTCTACTTATACTGTGTTTTGTGATCCAGTTTCGACACACATTGATGGTCGTTGACGTCTCATGCAGTGTCAGCAGAATGACGGATATCAGTCAAATATTATTGCAAGCATTCCATAATTTGCAACGTCGTGTCTTGTCATAGGTATATTATTTGCCAATAAATAATGCTTACTGATAAACATAATGTTTCGATGCGGGCGAGTATTCATATTTCGAAAGCTGCAGCGTCAGGTCTCGCCATAGACATTATTTTCTAAGAACGATTATTGATTTCTAAGAAGAAAAAATATTTTCTGTAAGATTTGAAAATTTTGAATTAATATAATTTTTTAGGTAAATTATATAATATTTAAATTATAGTATACATGCAAAAATGCATCTTTGCTCGCAAATTTGATGGAAATTGAGTTAACTTTTGAATATAGTGTACTGGGATTTGAACCTGTAGACACCGCAACCATAGAGTATGTCATCGACTCGGCTACAGACTCAGAAATTTTTACTAATTTATTTGAAGCATATGTAATCTATATTTGTAACTCATTACTAAAATCACATTTTCAGTTGTGCCAATACACCAGAAAATTTTGAGAAACTGGAAGAAAGTGTTAAATCATCGGTCGAGTTGATAGAGGAAATAGAGAAAATAGAAAATGAGGGTATGCTAGAAATCACAACTGCTAACATTCCATATAAATTGGAGAAGACAGACCTTCAGTGCAAGTTAGTATGTCATTATTTCTACTGCGGCCTTTTAATCTTGATTATATTCTGATAATAAATGTACCACACTATTAGATACAATATCACCATATTTTTGTTTCAGGATCTGCGACGAGGTCTTTCCGCTTAACAAGAGCCTGAAGATTCACATATCTGTACACTACCCTAACCACGTGTGCCATGTATGTGGTCGGGTGTTTGCCACCCAATTGCAATTGTACAGTCATACAAATACACATAAAACTGCCACATTGACTTGCCCACTCTGTCCCGACATGCGGTTTAAATCGACTGCGTCTCGGACGGTACACACTAGAAAAAAACATCTCGGTGATAGGAATCTGTACAGGTAAATATATTGTACACGGGCATATTCTTTATGAGAGCTGACATTGCAATGTTTTTGAGGCAATCTGAAGATGATCATATAGCCAGAGAATCTTGGAAGGGCCATGTGGTATATGGCCGCCACACGGTCCCCACAAATGAGGAGCGGACATTACAAAAAAAAAAAAATCAGCTGAACAAAAAAATGTGCACTTGTATAGATCTTCAGATGTTATAAACCACACATCTTGTTCTACTATAAAGTCTTGTGATGCATTTAGTTAGCTTTAACAGAAGCTCAAGTAATGCTCTACAATTTAATGATATCACTATTTAAGAAACACATATTGTTACGTTACTGTAGATGTTTCCGGTAAGCGGTGTCTAAAAGAAATGCCTCGCTGGACATGAGTGGACCCACTACTACTAACACCTATCGTAAATCGCTCTAGTTTGATGATAATTTATAATGATGTGAAACAAATTTACTGCTTATTTGCAATTTCTTTTTAACAAGACAACATTGCATTTCAGGTGCATCGATTGTAATTTAAGGTTCAGTTCATACAACGCTCGTAGGCGTCACCTCGTCGCAGTCCACGGAGAGAATAGTAGAAAATATCAGTGTAAAAACTGTCCGAAACGATACGGTCTCAGAACTCATCTCAACTCACATATCCGCAATACTCATCTCCAAGTGAGAAACTATGTCTGCGAAACTTGTGGAGACAGTTTCTACACTAAGTTTATGCTAAAAAATCACATGCTGAAACATTCCGGTGAAAGAAACTACCAATGCTCTCTTTGTGATAAAAAGTATGCAAGAAAATACACCCTAACAGAACATATGAAAATACACAACAATGTCAAAAGTCACGTCTGCGCCGTTTGCGGACGAGCCTTTACGCAGAAATCAACTCTCAAGTATCACATGAAAGTGCACAAAGAGAGTGAAAGCTAAGAGGTGAATGTATGTGGCACAAAAAGTTAGGGAAACCAGTAATATAAAATGAATAATTTTTAATGAAAACTGCAACAATTCACTCACTCAATTTTAATTTGTCAATTTTACACCGCCACTCTCAATTTGTTAGGGAACCTGCGAAATGCAATATTCGCTGGCAATAAGTTTTTCAAAATGATTATAAGGTGATCAAGATTTGCTCTAACTCTCTTATTGCTATAATTTAAGATTTCGACTGTGTTGCTTATATAGGTGTATGATGGATGTATTTCAAACTACAGTTCTTGAGATTTAAGGTATGGCAATATTGCAATTAAACAAATCTGTCTATCTAATGTGAGTTAATGGTCTTTGGTTGATCTCGAACTATGATATGTAAAGCATCAACAAAATCATGGGCAGACTGAAAGTTTAGTTTATTATTTATTCTCAAAGCCATTCAAAATAAATTGCGCTGATGAACCCCTGTGATATTTTTTTGTTCAAATCTACCTTAGACTCTATTGTTGGGTTGTGTTGCAACAAACATATCTTTTTGTACAGATTGTTCTCGACTTACTACCGTGACACATTCCTGAACATTGTCCATAAGTCAAATTGGTTTTAAGTTGAATTTTATAAAAAAAACTATGTAAGGTTTACCAGACATTATGGGCATGATTTATTAATAATTATTCTCTGAAATTATGTGTATGCCTTTTGAAATAATTGAATATATATACATATTTGAAAATGCTGAATTTACTGAATTGCATTTCAACAACATTCACAAGAAGAAGGGATGAACGACTTTCTTCATGTACACCACACAGCTGTAGCTCACCGACTGAAAGTATCGCATCTATTTTTCACATGTCATCTTTCTTCTCATATGCATCAGCCATTAGCAATGGTGCCCAGAGGTGCAATAATTGAAAAAAATTTTGCTATTTTTGCTATTATACTTTCGTTAGTCAAACCGTCGTAAATCGAGGATGATCCTACGGCAGTCTGCATTTATATGTGGAAAAACAACTATTATTATAATGCTTTGTGCCATTTTCTTTCATACTGGATGTAACATACTTTTGTTCTACAGTGGTTTATTATATTAAAAATTACTATTCTTAAATTTTTTTTGTGTTTTATTCAAATTTTAAACTATAAAAATCTTATACATTTACTTTTGCTATGATGTGGAATTATTAGGTTATTTCCTATTTAGAACAGAGCCTCTCTGAACTTTTTTATCGTGTCTCAGTCATCTTATTGTTTAAGCTATAATCTCATTTTGCTGTTGGGTTTTGGTTTGTGCCATCAAGGGTTGGAATACTCAAATGCAAATGTTCGTACATTGATTTTCATATAAATTTGTATCGAAAAATAATGAATATTTGGGATATTTTCATCTATCTGATCCTGAAAAATATGAAATAGAGATATTGATTTCCTAATTATAAATTATTACCTAAGCCAAGTCAGAATTTTTTAACACTACATGCCCCTTCTACCCAATCCACCATGTTGTTAGTAGGGGCAGTTGAAGTAGCTGATATAATAGACACATAATATATTATTATGTGCCCAATAATTTTAGGGGTCTCAAATTTCAGTTTCAGAAATTACAAATCAACATTCAGAACATGGCATCCACTATAAAAACGAAAAAAGTTTTCAATAAAAATGTTAATGGAAAAAAGAAAATAGTCATTTATTGTAGATATTAGGTTATTATTTTTGTATTCGATTATCAAATTAAATATTTACAGAATTATTATTTTCATCCAAATTTCCATTTATTTTTTATCTCATCACTGATAAAAAAAGCAAAGTAGACATGAGCTTTGCCAACAGTTTGATAGTATTATAGGATAGGCAATTTCTGTCATGTAAAAAATGAAATAAGCATTCTCTTGTTTTTTGTAGAAAAAAATGAACTTAATATTGAGAAAATTTTAACATCTCATGAATGATAGTGGGGAGCACTGATGCATACTCAAACTATTCATTGACACATTTTCTTAAAATATAACTTTTTCACAAAAATAATAATTATTATACATAAAGTATTTGTTTTACATATTTCTTTTTGCAAAGTTGCCAAAAGATCTTGTATGTATCAGGCAAAAAAAAGTATTTTTAACTCTTTGGTTCATTTATACTTTTTTTAAATCCAATAAATGTGATATTGTTATTGAATTGTTCCATGTATGGGGCCATATTGAACAGTGCTCTACAACCTTTGGTTCTCTATGTCTGGCGGGATAATACTCTCAAAAAGTGTTTTAAAAAGACTAGGAACAAATTAAAACAGGTAGATTCGGCAGCATGTTTTACCTTTTAATCAACAACGTAAAAGCCCGACAAAAAATAAAAATGGTTTTTTTTTAAATTTTTATGAAATTTTTTTTTTTATTATTTTTATTCTTATTTTTTTAATGTTAAGTAAATAGTATTACTACTTCGTTACCTTACTTTGAAAAGGTGCTAACTGACATTTTTGCCTAAAATGACCTTTGATTGGAAAATGTTGTATTAGCCACATTCTACCATATACGTTGATTTCAGAGTCATACATTATTTAATGAGCGAGTTAGCAGTAATCCGGAGTTCTATCCACACATTTATTTTTCATAAATATGTTTTATAAACTACTATGAATCGATAGATATGCTTATTATCATCTCACAGGAAAAATTTACATAGCACAGTTTCTTTGAAAAGGTTTGAACATCATGTCGAACATTCATCGCTCGATGGTTAGTGTGTGTTTTACCCTTTACTTCTATCGTTCTATCGATGTGGTCGTTGATGAAAGTTAGCTCAGTTCGTTCAATCGTTCAAAGTATATATGTATTATTATTCTATTGTATTACAATATTATTGTTAGATTATATGGTTCAGCAAGACATGATAATACATAATATTAATAAATATCTCAAAAATGAGAACATTTTGTTTGATAAAATTGAAATAGCCGATAAAACCTTTTCAAACAAATTATTGTTGTCAGGTCTAATTAAAGTTTTCGACACTCAATATTTTCTAATATGTAAGCTTTAGTTAAAATAAATTATATAAAAAACACGTAAAATATTAAATATATAAATATATACTTAGTCACTAATTAAAAATACATTTTTTCTTTCAAAATACAAAGTATAATCAGTCAAAACTTCAAACGCTCGTATCTCAAAACATAATCAAGTGCAATTAGAACCTTTTCAAAGTAATGTAACGACTTGTCTTAAATATTATAAATTGCATTATTCAGTTTATATTATTACAGGTGCATAACTATATATAGTTACGGGCACTGGCAAAAGTATATTAAATTGCTACTTTGCACAGCAATCAAATCTGTAATCTCTGATGTAAACAACAGTTAGTTAAATTTCTTCTCGTGACCTCGATGATTTGGTGAGCTACGAGGGTCTTTTGATAAATATGGTAAAAGCAAATTTTCTTTCAAAAAAAAAATATTTTATTTTGAACATATTGAGGGGTATAAACTTGGTACAGCGATTTTCCATTTTGCTAATCCCGATGTGAATGATACTTTTCACACAGGCTGAAAAATGGATGGATTGACGGCGTTGATGACTTTCTAAGTTAACAAAAATTATTGGAATTAATCGAGCGGAAATCGATTCAATCGTGTTTTTTGAAAATATAAATAAGCTTGCTGATACCAGATATACGTTTAAAATCCACAGGAAGCCATGACAAAGGAAGGGGAATGTTGGACCTACCCTGACCTAGTTTGTACTGACAGCCAACATTGGAAAAAGGTCGTCAATTTATATATCTTTAAATAGTTTTACACGCTAGTCCTGATGACTTCATCTAACTCCAACTTGATCTGGGTGGCTGTCCACTTCGTTAAATAATCAATGTTTTACCTCTGTAGAGGCCTAAAATGCTCATTTGAAATATATTTATAATGTGAACGCGTCGCTTCCGGCTGAACTGTGGTCTGAGATAGTTAGAATAGTGATATCTGCTTTCCAAATGAATGTTGCCCTTGTCTCATAGAAATTCAACAAACTTATCAACCGACCCTTGTATTATGATCCTTATCAACAGTGATAACTACATATTTATGTCAATTTTAAATTAATATCTCTATTGTTAGTACAAGAGTTGTCGGTCTGTTGAACAATTATTTCTATTCTGTTTGTGAAATGAGATGGAAGTTTAATAAATCGCTTCCACATGTTGTGGCTAATATCAATTTAGTTTGAATTATAAAAATACTCTTATTACAGGCCCAATCAAGTGAGTATATCTTGTTATATTATAATATACCTATATTTTGCAAGTATATGAATAATTATAATATTATACACAGTGTTGTTGTCATATTGACGTAGTTAAATAAACATTTGGAAGTTATTCTGCTTCCGACGCCCTACCCTCTTCTATTTAACTGGTATTTGATCTAAATATCTATTTATAAAAATGAATGTGTGTTTGTTTGTTTGTCCTCTAAGCGTTCCTTTACCATTCATCTGATTTTGATGAAACTTTGCAAAAAGCTTTTCAATAAACAGAGTTAAAACACAAACTCTTTCTTTCTTTGAGTGGCATTGCAACGCATGCCGGGTACTCACTAGTACGTAGTTTTTAGACGGTTGTAAAATTGTAAAACATACTCATCATTTAAATCTAGGTATTGATTTATTGTTATTTATGAATGAATATACTTGTGCACTTAATTTAATTGAAAATTAAATAATGTTTTCACATAAAAAATCCGTTAATACCTTAATTTAATACAGAAACACTCGATTTTTTCCCATGTTTGACGCTCTGAGCCGTGGTACACTGGTTGCGGAGTACTGTCTTAAATGATGCACAATAGTTTGTAAGTATGATAATTATTTCTGAGTTAGGTAATATAAGAGTGAAATTAATATCGAAAAAATTCAAAATCTGTGTAAAAAAAACCTTTAGTAGTGTTATACCAATAATTGCTCTAACCCGTAATAGAAGAATATATAATGGGCAGCGGAGAAAAACGGCGCGAAGAGATAAAAATGTAAATGGAATAATATTATTATGAATTAAATTTATATCAATTCGATAATACATACTTAATCAATAAGACAATATGTTTATTTTATAATCTGCTTTAAGCAGCGGTGCACACGGGGTGCTTTGTGTGCCACTTGTGGCCTTCGGGGCCGTTTTTCAAGGATAGTCTAAACTTGTCAATATTTTTCAAGCCATCATGTGAGAAGACCCGAAATGAAGAGAGGCGAATGGTCGGTTATCAACGTCCTGGAAGGTCGGGGATTTCAAACAAACACCATTTCAAATCCGGTTCAACTCTTGTTTATTTTTAATCGAAGATGCAGTGGTTTAAAATACACAAAAATAATTCCTAACACATAAAATTGAGTCTAAATTTACATTTACTTAACCCATAAATTTACTTTAAGTTATAATGCAAGTGACACGACAAACGATTTTAAATTAAGTCCAATTTCAAAACAAACATAAACAATCCACAACGTCAACAGTGCCGGCTGCGGGGGCCAGCAGCTCGCCCAGCTTGAAGGCTGGCAAACGACTCTCTCAAGAAATCATAAATCGGACTCCCGCACCGTCGGAGCCACCCCTTTCCGTCAAAAATGGATTCTTCCAGCGAACGTGTCCACCGGTGATGCCGATCGCCCTTAACGACAAGAGTCGGATAGATTTATACGAATCATTGTCATTAACGCTGTGCGTTTTCAGTTATGGACCCTAATAAAACTTAAAATTAACAAAAAAAACCAAGGTGTGTCACATGCTGCTATAGGCAAATGAGATTCCATATCACTCTGTCTGTAATAGAATCTTCCCCTTCTTAGAACTATTAATTAAAAACCTTATACTGCTAAGCTACCTGTATAATTAAAACACTATTATGGATATTTTTCTATTAAGTAACATAAATTCATGTAACTATTATTTACAGTAATATTGTTATGATAATAATTATTGATGTTTAATTTCATAAAAACAGCCAAACTTCTATAATAAAGAGAACAAATGAGCAAGAAATTGTTTTAAGCTGTACTTTTCTATTAAGTGGCAATTTAAATATTTGACACTGGAAAAGTGGCACCTTTATTAAAAAATGTTGACGTGTCATCTCATTACTAATTTTAAATTTTGTAATCTTTATATGCAATTATTATATATTTTTTGAATATGGCTGACAATATTTTACCCGACGGGCCGGACTGAATGTACTACAGACACTGAATCATAAGCAACCGATAAAATATTTTATTTGATGAAAATCTTTACATAATAGATCTCTGCATTGATAAATTAAAAAAAATATATCATAAGATTTAAAAGTTATCAAATAATAATTCGAAAAATTGTAACGAAAACACTTCAACGGTAATGTAAAAACATATTTATAATAACATAATGCATTATATAATTATTATTATTATGTTATCGCATTTCGCAATATAAAGCAAAAAAATATGTATTTCGATGGTTTATATCAGTAATGCTCAACCTGTTTATCAGCACAGCCAATTTATCCATTTTCGAATAATTGTTCACAGTCGCAGAGATATAATTTTTTGTCTGCGAGACGTTTTTTCCGGTTTGCGAAAACTACACCGCTACACGATTTGGGAAATTCCTACTGTTGCGACTAAATATTAAAAAAAACAACACTGGATGGTTTCTGGCATTACTTATTTGTAGACATGTGCACGGACAACGAAAGCTAGTATTGAGCCAATTCACCTATCGACGACACTTATTTTATCGCGCTCGTGCGTATTGTTCTTTTAATATTGTGTTGTTAGAATGAAGATCCACGTAGAGGTAACCTCTTGATTAATAATTCCTTTTTGGAAGATATAATTCATGCGCACTTGATCCTCGTGAAAAAGAAAAGTTCATCGAATTGTATATTTATAATCCAAGAATAGAATATACATGCATCTTAGACAATATAATATATATTCTTTGTTTTTGAGAACTGTAATCGGAGCTGACATCGAAATAAACAATAATAAACTTCTCCCAAGTCATTGAAAATGAGTCATCGGAAACTTTGTATCTAGTATGTGAGAACACGAAGTGCATTTTTGGTGAAATACAATATCCCACCGATAGACACCGAGTCACAATTTCAGCGTCACTCATCCAGACGTATCATTTCCCATAATGGATGAGAAAAAAATGACAATATAAAACAAGACCGGTGGGATTCAATTTGCAAGTGCGTTGGAGCCATAGAAAGAGGAAGCCAACGGGCAAAAAATTGAGAAGGGGAGCGCTAGTCTGAAATCTACTTTCGATCGGAACGGACCAATTCCGCCGTCATCATCCGTCGTTCGTCCTAATCACGTCAAGCGAAATACAAACCATTAAGCAACGCAATTCCTAAAAGTATAATAGACAGCGCGTAGGTGCCGCAGGGTCCGCGGGCTGTGCATATCATCGGCGAGAGGTAGATTTATCTCCTATCTCTATCGCATAACCTAATTTGGGTATGAGCAGAAAGGATACAAGAGCATGCGCCGCATGCCCTTGCATCTTGCTTGCACCTTCACTTTTCATGTGATTGAGCGAGAAAGAGATAAAGCCGCCGCACGTGTCTGGTAAAGAAAAAAGTGGTTGTCAGTGTCGGATTAAGATCAAACGATGTTTTAGACCCCTGTTGTGCGGTATATATTATATTTACTCTGTTGTGCGGTAGTGTTCTAAAACAACGTCGTTTGAACTTAATCCGCCACTGACAACCACGTTTTCTTTTATTATTTTAAGTTTACAACAGTGTGAAATGAAAATTTGCAGGTGTATTTAATTTTCATATTGATATGCTCAATGACAGTTTTTTATTGGTATATCGATTTGGTTATTTTCAGATTTTTGAATCGGAGCTTAAGATGGCATCAGCACCGTATCAAGTTTTCCTGGTAATTTTATCACTAACCGTCATCTGCAGCCAAGTGACAATCTGTCAAGGATATAAAATATTAGTTGTTGTTGGTATTCCATCAAGAAGTCATTATAACTTAGGAAAAGCAGTTGCTGACGTATTGCATGACAGAAAACATGACGTAATTAAAATTCACTTTAAATTTATTATTGCTTAATTACTAGTAATATATTACAATTACCTATTCGACATAATGTTGACAAACTGAGTAGCACCGATCTATGACTTTTTATGTCGTAAAACGGTGTTACACCTATTAGTCGATTGCGGAGTCTTTTATGATGGATTATAAAATGAAAATTGTTATTATGTTGTGTAAATTTTAATTAAAATACAGAAACCGAGTAGCATAAAAACTGTTATTAATAAAATGCTTCGAAGTTTTGAGTAAACAATATTTAATTTTGAAAAAAGTCACGTGTAAATGACCAAGAGAAGTGAGTCGAATAATAATTTATTTTATTAAGGTACTTAACCACCATTATTAATAGATTATTTGAAAAATGCTCTAATATAGGTGTCTTGTTGCCGTAAATCCTATTAAATTGCACTAACAACGATTATCAAATCGCTAATGTTATCACAATATACAACTTTTCGCAAAGCGGACGAGTCTATTAACATACGCCTGCTTTCTGATTTAAGCTTTAGCCCATCGGTCGGTCAGCAACCGATTGATTTTTAACGGCCATAAACCGGTTCGGCTAAATAATTAGTTACCACGAATCATTGTCATTAAAGATATTCGCTGTCAATTCTGGATCCTTTTAAAACTTAAGCTTAACAAAAAAAACCAGGGTGTGTTACACTTTTCTTCGGGTTGTAACGACGAGAAAACGGCGAAAAGCCAAATATGCTAGAAATAGTAGAAAGTAATCTTCGCGCGCTTTGTAGTGATTGATTTCAATGATTTTATGGATTAACTAGGAGATATTAAACATGGGCTTCACATTAAATACAGAGCTACAGTTTCAGTATTATTCAAATACATTTTCTTTCATACATTCATTTTCTTTCGTTTTTATCGCAGATTACATTTGTGAGTCCATTTGTGAGTGCAAAACAAACATATCGAGAATTGATGATACCGGAATTACGGGACTTTAATAGTGAGTTATGGTTTTAATATTACTGTTGTATATATATTAATTATTATTTAGATAGCTGGAATGAATGGTTACGTTTCATTTAAGACGTTCCAAATATTAGTGAAACAAATCATTCGAATATTTAAAACTAAAATATTAAACTCTTCGAATATATTTGAATAGTTATTAAATTTTAAGTCATGAGGAAAAATAATCAATTAAAATACATATAGGTATACAATAAAGAAAAGGGGCATACTTTTGTAATAAATATTCATATCGTATTTTAAAAACAAAAAAGCATCGAAAAAGTAAAATAGTTAACATTGTATCAAGTATAAAATAATAGAAGTTTACAAAAAATTGTCAATTCTCCCAGTGGTCGGTCCCCAAAATCCAATGGTCGACCTTTCGTTACCCACCATTACTATGAAACTTTCTGAATATCACGACGAATTTACGGAGAGTAGACAGAACAATAAAAAACACAATGATGCAAAGCATGACAATATAAAGTATATTCTGTTAGCGACCCCCTTACAACATGAATTTGTCGAAACTTGCGAAATAAAAATGTGCTTTTTTTAATTGCGTATTGCATCATATAGGTCAGTATAGTGTAGACATTGGAAAGTAGCAAAACTACCTACGCGAATTTAAAAAGATCTGTTTTTTTTAATGTATCCACTATTATTTAAGTTTTAAGCTCAAAAGGCCGACCACTGGCGACGGCTGACTTTAGGAACTTTCGTCCTATTAAACTCCATGCATACATTTCATTATAATTCGGGTGAGACTTGAAAATAATAAAACAATATAATGTACACCAATTTTAAATTAGTTTGGAAATATTATTCTACTCAAATAATTTATAATATATTCAAATAAGCATAATTGAAAATTCGACAAGAATTCCTTATCAGACTCTTGTTTCATTAATTATTGATAAACTAGTTCATAATTATTAGTAAAAGTTTAGTTGAAATCCTCTCTTACTGTTTTTCTACACTCTAGCATTGATCCTTTAAAATCATTACACGTACTGTATCGTGCCTGGCTTACAGACAATTTATCATAGGGAAAATTACTTCCAAGTAATATTATAGTCTAGTCTCTATTCTCTTGTCTGTTTACCTACATGACCGCGCAAATTCCATAATCAAATGTGGCATTATATTTCGTGGACACCCAGATCTTTATGGTAAACCGATCGAAATGATTTTGCAAATAGTTTCCCTCTCAGATTATTAGAATTCGGAAACTATTTGGAGAAGTTTTCACTTCTCATTCACAATCTTCTATTGAAATATTGACTCACTTCTCCTTCAAACTCATATTAATAAATAAGGCGTAAAACAATTATTTACTTTAAAATTCTTTTAGAAAAATAGATTTTTTCAATAATTTCACATTACAGAGAATATTATATACAATGTGTAGTGTAGATATAGCAATAAAGAGATTGATATGATTTACTCACCATGGACTCATTGCGGCAAGAAATAATGCGATGATACGATGTCATAAGAGTGACGATTTCAAAAAAAATAATGCTCGCCAATTTTTAAGGTTAGGTTAGGTTACTGTGTTAGGTTTGTGTATACATCCAATAATTATAAAGCTTCTCTCTGATTATATCGACATTCTCTGATACGATTTTTTTTCAGTGAATGTCTCAATGCTCAGCTTTAAAAAGAACACTCCATCAAAGATTGATTTCATAATAGATGCCAATGTTTATTTGGGATTGTTGACACGAGCGATTTTTGGTAGTGCTCAAATACAAGAAATGCTGGAAAGTGAAGATGAAAAGTTTGATTTGGTGATAGTGGAATATTTCTCCAACGATGCATTAATTGGGTAAGAGCGTGTGTGCCAATTGTGCATTCCAAAGTCAACACCTTTTTAAAATTTATATTAAAATCTGTCATACAGACACAATATTTTAGTATTAGTGTGTTTGTATTATGGGTTAAACATAGTAAGGTTTCTATAGGAACATCGAGATCATTCGATTAAAACCGATTAATTAGTAATATTAAGCGAAAAAATTGCACTTTTGATGAATTCGACGGCTAATTACTGGAAATGAATTTTCAATGTACAACTAATCTGATATCTTTGTCACTCCAGTTGGAGTAAAACAAGTTGTGAAACGTGTTTTTGAAGACATTTAGTCTTTGGGGCCAATTAAAAGTTGCAAAAAATTCGTCATAGATTTGGGAAAGAGGGCGGAATTAACGAAATTGATAGTGAAACGAATAAATACTTACCTTACTAACGTACAGCATATAATTCATAGGAAATTGATTGTACCTTGTACCAATTTTAAAGACAACTTTGCGACAGTTATGATTGAATTTCTTGTCAACTGTGAAAGATCACGTAACACGAGTGTAACATATACATTTAAATTAGCCTTAACTTTGGAATTCTTTCAGGTTCGGTGTAAAATTCAATTGTCCGGTCGTTTTGGTATCACCTGTTTCGATTCCAAGTTGGCTCGCAACCCTCACTGGCAACCCTGTATCTCTTGGAACTGTTCCCAATGTCTTCTTGCCATACTCAAACAAAATGGATCTGTGGCAGAGGACTGTTAACACATTGATGAATATTTTCCAGGATGTTATTGGATGGTAAATATCATTTGTTTGGGTTCAATGTATAGTTTCCAATTCTAAGGAATGTATATACTATGTACTGAGAGTTTCCGATTTTTCTAAAGACGAAAATCAATCGAATCGAAGTTTTACAAGTAGAACTAAGCCGACTTCATTTAATTGAAAACATGTTGGGGCTAAAATATGTTATATTAAACGTGGGATTGGTAAGCAGGTATACCGAAATTTTTGCAGTTTTTTCAATATCGAAATAAGAGTTTTGAATGTGAAAAATACTGGAGTTTTGGTATTACAATATATTGTTCTAATGACTGCTCGCTTAACAAACTAACATTGAATCGGAGATTGTTTTTTTCTGCAGTTGTCAGTTGTGCGAAGATGCGAACAAGATTGCCAGAAACCTTTGCATTAATCTAGTGTTGATGAACTAGTTTTTTAAGGTCAAATAAAGTGACAGATTTATGAAAAATCAGCTTTTTATGCTTAGATATTTGTAACGTCAATATTTAATATTAAACAACGAAATACCGGTATCGTCCCTATATTGAAATCTCTATGTGGGACTATTTGGAACTAACCACTATTTTGTTTCTTTGCTAATCTCTGCTAATGTTTTTATAGTTATATTGTAAAAACATTTTATATGTATTATTACATCTTGCAAGCATTGTTGACTGAAGATTTTTTTTCTTAGGTGGATTAAAGATCCAATTCAAAAGAAAACATACGAAGAATTCTTCCCAGAAGAGTCGAAAAAGGTTCCTTATGATGATCTCGGCAAGAAAGTGGCTGCTACTCTCATTAACAGTCACCCTTCTATTAATGTTGCCAGACCCTTTCTTCCAAATGCTATTGAGGTCGGAGGATATCACGTAGAGCAATCAAAACCTTTGCCTAAAGTAATTTTTCTACAGAAATCATATTACAATCGTTACAACAACTATACAATGTTTCTTAACCTTTTTGAGCCATGACTAAAATCGTGGTAGAAAATATTGTTTTCGTGACCCTAGATAATATTAGTAAAATAACACAGACAGCAAAGACTTTTAATACGATACTGATAGCAAGAGATCTTATTAGTGTGAACATTTTTATATACGTGTTGAAAATCTATCAAATCTAGTACCGACTATGTATAAAGCTGCAGGTAGTACACACTGTATACTTGAATCATGGTCCTCTTAATTTGTTACTTGTCAAATAGGTTATGTACCTATGTAATTGTCTAAAAAATATTGTTTTGCTCAAAATTTTTCGCGGTCCAGTAAATTTGCCAATCGACCCAATTTTGGGTCCCGACTCATATGGTAAAAAGCACTGGGTAATAAAACGTTATAAAACAACGCAAGAAATATATAAATCATGGAAAGAATTATACAGGGAATAAATTACAAACGCGATATACTTCACAGTGGAGTAGTTTAACATTCTCCAAAAACAAGTCACAACCCTTCGGTATGCATATATATACAATATTTTTTTTTATGTAAAACCATTTTCTGTTATAAATAGAATACATTTATGAAAAAAATACACATTTCTTAACCCGATTTTGATATTGTATATGTACACGGGAAGGATTAATATGTAACCGAAGAATTTGAAATCACTGCAGTGTGAAATTTACTGCGGGTGCAATCCTTCCATGTGTAATATTTGCTTTGTAATTTAATGACACATATTTTTTCCTGTGTAGTTTCATCCTGACACCATTATAAGCATTAAGAAAAAAGATCTGTATCTATTTGTTTTCTCTAGCTCACAGCCCACTAATGCGTACACAGTGTGTAAGCGAGAGAGAGATAGCGTGTGTGTGTGTGTGGGTTGAGCCAATTTTGAGATAAAATTACTAGTTAATAATTGTAGACATAAAGAATTATCAAATTATTTAGATCAATAAGACCAACATATTTAAAAAGGCTACAGAATAATGTTATCTTTTAAAGGATTTACAAGAACTTCTTGACTCTAAAAAGGAAGGAGTAATCTACTTCAGTATGGGCAGTATTCTGAAAAGTTCCGTTATGCCAAGAGAGACCCAAATTCAAGTTCTCAAAGCATTCTCAAAATTTAAGCAAACTGTTTTATGGAAGTTTGAGGAAGATTTAGAGGGAAAACCGAAAAATGTCATCATCCGAAGCTGGATGCCACAATCTGCTATTTTAGGTATGGTGATACATTTGATATTTTAGAGGTATTGAAAGCTGCAATGGTTTTCAGATATAGCCAACGAGTCAGTATTATAACAATATTTCAAAAAAACCTACGTATCGCCCATATTCTGCAACTTTATTCTAAAATCAGCTAATTACCAGATCAGTTCGAAATGCTCAAAAACTGAAAAAAATCCGGTTCTGATTTTGAAAATTGGTGATAATTTACAATACATAGTTTTTACATTATGTCTTATATAGTGCGGATTAGTAAACGATATTAAATGTATGTACAATAATATCTGAATTAGAACGAGTCAAGGAATGCGTTCACGAACAAACGAATTCAAACGACCTAATATTTGAAGTGAACGAGAGTCACTCGACTCGAAATGAACGTTGTAGGATTAAAACCACATAGGATTGTGAATCGCGAATCGAAGTAGTCGTCAGAATGAACGATAGTAAATCTTGTATGTTACTTGCGGCTATATTCGTGCTAGAGGCATAACGAAGGGTGTAATTGTAAATTATATTTTGAATGATAAAATTTAGTGTTAACTTGCTCTAAATTTTATCATTCATCTCCATCATTAATAGATTCTGACATATACGCGGATGATCTAAAATAGTAATGTAAATTAATAATATCTTGTTCTTTTTGTATTATAATTGTGTTTATAATTTAAAAAATGTTTTTATTTTCATTATTGCACTGTTGTTAGTATTGTCTAAAATGCATGGCATGCACCATGCATTTATTTTTTTTTAAATTACAAATGAATAAAAATCTACTCTCCAGCTCATCCTAATGTGAAGGTGTTCATATCACACGGCGGGCTGTTAAGTTGCACGGAGGCCGTTCATCATGGAGTGCCACTCTTAGTGATCCCCATCTTTGGAGATCAGAATCACAATGCTGCCTCTTTCGAGGAGAGGGGAAATGGCCTAACTGTGAACTACTTTAACCTTACGGAGATTTCGTTGACCTGGGCGCTTGACGAGATGCTGAAGAACCCGAAGTATAGATTTTCATTTTCAATCTCTTCTTTTAGATATTCAAAATATTACTTATTATATACAACGCTATTTTTATTCACACCAAAAAAGCAATCGAGTGACAGATTATGTAGATTTTTTAATGGGTGATTGTTAAAATTTTTGAAGTAGTTAATCGTACTTATCATTTATATTATTGTAGGTATGAAGAAAACGCGAAAAGAATATATAATCAATATCATGACAGACCCATGAAGCCACGCGATCTAGTTGCATTCTACGTAGAACACGCAATAAGGTCTGGAGGAGCACCCTATCTCACTCCGCCGAAGCTTTCGAGGAGTTCAGAAATGCTCTTAGATGTTCTTCTTGTTCTGTCGATGCCACCACTTTTATTAACATTAATTGTCACAATGATATGCCGGAAACGTTACTTCAATAAAGTTAAAAAGGATAATGCTAAATTCAGTGACCAAAAGAAAAAAATAAAGTAAATTAATAACGGCTAGTGTGTACTCTTTTTTTATTTTTATATCAGACAATTATTCATACCTAGCTGGGCAAGGGTGTCTTCGCTACTAAATTGTTCCAGCTTGGCCAATTTACTGATATAAAGCCATTTAAAATTTTTGAGAAGGGACGGCTTTCGTCACAATTTTAGATGCTTCAATTATCAATTCTGGTAAAAGTACCCATACCTATAAACATAATTTCTAGAATAAAACAAACTACTAGTTCTTTCAATACTGTTGTCGTACTTTTGTTCCTAAAAGCAGAGCGGTGTGAAAAGTTGGCAAACCTAGAGAAAGTCAATTAAGCATGAATAAAAAAACGTATTTTGTCTGCATTTTAGCTAAATCAGAATCCGCCATCTATACTGCAGTGCACCAGAGGCAAGCCGCGCACGCTAGGAAATATTCTTCTTTTAAATTTTAATTATGTATGTGATCACCTTAAGTTATAGAGAAAAGCCTATAAAGAGAGGTATGGACGGTGTGGGTGTATTTACATAAACCTGTTGATATTTAAATACGAGCTGAACCGAAAACCAGAATCGAACTGATATATATTTTTTTACCGAACCAGAACTAAAACCGGAACGAAAAAATTAACGGTTCGGGTCTCTGATAATAACTACGGAGCTCCGTATTGACTATATCTGCACTTGGTCCCCTTTAGCTTTCTAAAATGTGTCGGTAGTAATCGATCGTTTAAAATATCAGTAACATAAATGGCATGAGAACTGCACCACTGATATTTATCGAACAATAGTCATAAAAATATATAAAATATCTTTTTAATGTTTAAAACTTACGCATCAAGTGCACCTACCTTTCAAGTGCGGCCGCACCTAAAGTGAGTGATAGCAAAAATTATAACTAATTCTACATGTCGATAGTACACAAACACAAGAGCCTAATTACTTTCAAGTATTTGGGGACTGATATCATCGGAAAGAGTTTTAAAAGTGAAATTGGTGCTTATTTCGTTCTCTCTGCACTATTCAGGTTCACGCAACTGAAAAAAAAACAACGGATTATCATCGTGATCATAAAATTTCAATTCATTCATTATGATTGGAAAACCGTGCCCTGATGGAGTGTGAAACTAAGATTTTAACGGAGTAACAGCTTAGGCAGTCCTAATATTCGATAATAAAATTCTCTGACAAATACTTCGCCCGGTAAGAATGGGCACCAAACGTAGTGAGGGCGTAAGAATAAGACGGGCAGGTCACATTGTCAGATGCGATATTTCTAGAGCACTTCGTAGTGTCTACGATGGTAACCCGGCATTCACCCGACCTCTCGACCGTCCGCACAGTAGATATTCGTACGATGGCCATAATTGGTTCTGGAAAGAAAATCTCGGGATAGAAGTGTCTGGAGAGTGGTAGTAAAGTTAACCTAGCACCTAAATTGTAGATGGGGCCAGCTACTTTTGTAAATATACATTTTGAGGATCAAAAATAGGAAAATAAATCATGCAAGCGTAAGAGTTTCGGTAACTAACAATTATCGTGAGAGTGGATAGGTTTCAAGGTTCCAAGCAACAACTTTCAAAAAGTTCAGTATTACGAGGACGTAAAACAAATTTAGCCCTACACCAGGGAAAAATCATTTAGAGACTGAAATATCTAACGTAGGTGCTTATGGTTTTTGCAGGTATCATATTCTACAGTTATCCCCTTCTGAATATCGGATCTCAAATTACTTATCTATAGGTAAATCTCGTTATCGTTTCTCTTATCAGCCTGCAGAGATTAGATATCACACCCTGTAATAATTTTAAACAGCGAGTCAATCTTATAACCATATGTCTCATTCAAAGTCCACTGTGTGCAATTGTCAGCCATTTTAGAAGGGCGCCGTGTCGCCATTTTGTGGTAACTAAACAATTTATTTCTCTAATTATGTATATTTCTTGCATACATAATAATAAGTACCTAACGCTTTGGTTATCTGTTATTATGTTTTATCAAATTTATTAATATTTCTGTGAAAATCTGCTGTTCCGCAATTATGGCAAGAGGTATGACGGTAACCGGGTGTAAGTGTTTATTTTATTAATGTTAAATGTTTAACCATGGACCCACCGATTCAAGGCTACAGATATTGTAATATTAAATCATTGTTTTTCAATAATATTGGATAGATTTTATCAAAACAATATTTATGGTGTTATTTTAGGTGCCAAATCCATTGGGCAAATGTTGGGGTGTCTTTAAATTTGTCACTTTGTACCGGCCCCTCCTAAATTGTTCCGTCTTAAGAGGTGATTCATTCGTTATAATCAAGATGATACTAACAATATTTAATTTAATTGAAGGCTTGTAAAAAGGCAGTCGAGTACATTAAATCGTTTTTTAACGATAGTAAAAAAGATGCTATCATAATCGACACATATTTTCCAAAGAAACTTAAAAAATCAGGGAACGAATATGAATATTTGATTTTTAAAACCGTGATGAAAATATTGGAAATGTTTTAATTACCTAATTTGAACATATTCTAAAATAGTATTATATATTTTTACTGCAGAAAAGAAATAAACTATAGTTGCACCCGTCATCACTTCTAATCAAATTTATACGAATTGATTATAATATCGTATATTCTGAATAGTTGTTTATTCACTAGTAAGGTTTCGCAGAATAAATATCCCATACTTTATAGGGATACAGAAATTGTCGGAACATTACATACGCTAGCAGATTTTTAAACTAATTTGAGATTATCGGTTTCTGGTGCATACTTGTACAATCATTATAAAATATTTTAGGTAATACAACAAAACAAACATAATTATTAACAGCATAAAGCGAATGATCCTCAACAATTTATTAAGAAAATAGATTTTCAGATACAGAATAAAAGAGTATCAAAATCACTATCAATTTGTTTGTCCTCTCTTTTTTGCCCTCTATATGGATATTGTGTGAAAAATTTACTGAAACATTAACACAAAGAAAGCAAGAATAAAAAAATGCGTTGAAGGGTTGTTTTAAAGCGAAATATACATATTTAAATTTTAAAACATACCTAAATTTAGAAAAAATGGTAAATTGATATCATAACGTCATTATCAATTATTGAAACGTAATCTACATTTGGGTATGTCTAAGCTATATATTTAGATACTATCATCAATACATTTATATTTGGGTGACAACTATATTAATATTCATATTAAATACATGTGTTTATCTTTTTCATGTTTGCTATCAGAAAAATTGGGTGAGGTTATTTGAACATACTCAAAGGTGTCGTAATTTTAGGTACCTGATTTGGATATAAACTACGCTTTTTATGGATCGTTTCTGAGAATAAGTTTGTTTACTTTTGATAATTGCAGATAATATACTGTCGATTTGTTGTTAGGTATCTACCTACCTAACGTGAAGAAATTTTATGTAATTTCCAATCTCGAATTGACCACATTTTAATTATTTATAATGTTTCATTTCATGTTGTCTTAGTTAAAATACAGAAAATATCAATAATGATTAACAATAACGTGGGTATAGTTATAATAAATAAAACTGCTTACTCGTTTAACCTTTACAAAATTCCAATTTACGGCATTATAGTAAAAGTATTAAATTTATTATCGTTATTAATTTAAACTTTCCCGCGGTTGGTTTATCCGTAGACGCTAAGAACTCATCGGTTTGTTTATTCCAAAAATATTGCACTAAGAAACCACCTCTTGCTATAATTATTATTAGTCCATAACGATGACGTACAAGATTACTTTTTTCGAGAAAGCAGAATTTTAAAGTTTATTTAAATTTCGCTAAAACATTTGTGAACACAATATAAGCCCGAGAGATGAAAAAAATACCTATCGCACTTAGGTTTGTGCACTAGGCCAGTGCTCCGCAACCAGGTGCCGCGGCACACCGGTGCGCCGCGAGACGATCCCAGGTGTGCCGCGGCGTAGTGCGTCAAAAATGAGAAACAATCAAGTGTCTTTAAATTAAAAAAAAAAGTGTTATTCAAATCAGCTTAAATTATTCTCGTTGAAGTAAACATTGCATTATTTTTATATTTAATGGAATAATTGTATAAGTGTTTCCATGGATAGTGCAAATGCAATGGTGGAGAATAAAATGTGGTTTGGCAAGTGCGTAAAACAAAATTCGTAGAAATGGCATATTGGTGCATGTATCGGGAAGTGTTGATGACAAAAAGTTTCACAGAAATTTTTACGGAAAACAACATGTCAAAATAATACACGTTATCAAATCAAGAGTCTTAAATATGCAATTTTTTGAGACTTATATATGCAACGGTTTAAGTGGCTTTTATTAAAAAATATATTAGCTACTATTTCAGATTCGCCTAATAAAAAAAAAAAAAAATTCTAAATTTTGTTTATGAAACCCACATATCTTGGCTTGCGGTGTGCCGTGAAATATGAATGAGTGCTTGGGTGTGCTGTGGATCCTAGGCTTATAATATTTTACCTACTAAATAATATTTGTCGTATTTGTATCTTCTGTATAAACGTTAGACACTGTTTACTTTCTGGAAGTGTACAAAATCTCAATAATTCAAATTTGACATTGAAATTCCATCAAGCACCCTCAGTCGGTGTCTTAAATTATAAAAATATAATATATTTTTTAAAATCTTATGACGTGCATAATTATAATAAAGTATTAGTGGTCTGCGCGGACTGAAATTTGATGAAATTATCCGGCCCGAGTGCGAGTCTTGTTACCCGAACCCGACCCGAAGCATAAATTTATATTTCTCGGCTCGAAAAACTCCCGATTTTTCAAAAAAATTGACATTTAACACACTGAACGTACGTGCCCAACTTTTTCACATGTAAAAAATCTGTTATTTCAAGAAATGATTTCCACACATCACCACTTTTCAACTTTGAAATTTTTACCGTTGAAATTCATTTTTAACGAATCTATTGTATTTTTTCGCACACGAAACTGTCAAAACCAATAGAAAGTAGATACTGAATAATAGCACACTTTATTCATGTAAGAGCTATTTTATTTTACTATCGGTGTTTCTTAAATAAACAAAGCATTGTTTCAGACTTCGCATCAATAACACACAATTTTATTAGCTCATTTTCAGGCGACCAAAATATAAAATTAGCCGCTATAGGTATCAAGCAAAAGATTTTATTGTTTAAAATAATATTCAAAACGTAATAAATTATTTTAGTTATTGCCTTTTTGTTATCAACAGTATTCAGTTATCATTAGTACTCATGATCCGAACATAAATGTTTTTCTGAAGAACAAATCAATTACCAGGGCCCGGCCCGAGCCCGAATATCAATTGTCTCTACCCGCCCGAACGAACCTCTATAAAGTATGATAAAGTATATAAGAATACTTACTCATAAAGTGTATTAAAAACATAGCATGAAAGATCGCAATAAATAATCAGTATTTACCTAATATAATTATATCACAGTTTTTATTACAGTACTCAAGTATTCCTTTCGTCGATAACTGTTCTTTTAATCATTATTGCACAATAATAGTATATGCAAAGCAGAATACTTCAAATTAAATGTTATTGAAAGTACAAATTCGGAATTAAGTCTTTTTAATTTTTATATTGCTAGTCATATTCTGCTTTTTAATCCTTCTGTCAACTGTTTGCACTGTTTTTCTTCAGGGCTGTTTTTATAAATTTTGATTTATGTATTGGTTTTTTTCACTTGTTTTGTTTTCTGTAAAATTTAGACATCACAGACATCTATGTATTGGAACATTCATAAATTGAATGTAACCGATTGGTAAACATCGTTGGATTGATGGAATTGTGTCTGTGATATCTAAAATTCCTTCTCATGAGTAATGGTTCTAAAACAGGGGTGTATTGAGAGTGATTATCTTATCACTAACCCTATCGTTCTATCCTTAATCTCTGTGAAAAACCCTGCTCAAACGAGGCACGACATATTAACATTAATTTTGAAAACACCATATCTGGTGCTTTAGTTTTGCATACATTCTGTTCAGATCCATTAGGAGTTTTTATGCTCCAGATTGGAAGCAAAAATGGTATAATAATAATAACGTGTTATTACGACACAAGGTTTATGTTCTCGTTAATTTTAACACATTTTTAATCTCAAGGATTTCATTCTTCTAATCTCAAGAACATTAAACCTTGTAAGAATTAGAGTAGCAATTGATAAGAATACAATTATAACAAAATTCATTTTTGAAATTTGTAATTGTGCATAATATACAAGTACATGCATAATAAAGTGCATAATATATATTGATGGTTTATTTAACCAAATTAGTCAGAAAGACTGTATAAAAGAAATTAGTTACAATCGGGACACACTGTGATTATTGTAATAACTATAATCTCTGTGAGGATAGCAATGTCTGTATCAAATTCTATACCAGCGTTGTGTACGTATATTATTTTGGAACTGAAATCAAATTGAGAGACATTACTTGTGACTCCATAAATACTATCCTACTCACAGTGGGAGACTTTGGCAAAACATCGGAAATGTATTGACAAGGAATGTGTAACAGGAAATGTTACCGCAATGTCATGTGTTCATATTGTTTGAAAGAGTTCATTCAAGACATTGGGCTATTGGGCAACATAGTTTTAAACAAAAATAACACAGATATTGCTGTTCCAATCAGATCCAAAGTCACTTCATATTGCGGTACCGTATAATGAGATGTAATGTATAAATTATAGAAAAAACAAATCGTTGTTCTCTTTTAAGGTGTTTACTTTAAATTCTCGGTGGTTGGGCAATATATTTATAAAGATTAAAACAGTTTTTTATACTAGTTCCAAAATTTTATATGATGACTAGAACTGGATTACTTTACAGCGAGCACATTCGAAATTGTTCAAAGGTTAATTCAAATCATTGTTATTGTATTGTGTGTGACAACTTAATACCTACCTCACAATTTCCACAGCCGTCATTTCAGCAAAACATTTTTTTATATACAATAAAAATAACGTTATGGATTACGTTTGAAAAAATCAATTACAATTGGCTATTGGAGTTCGTTACTGCAAGTTTTCAAGAGATATTTTATTGTTGCCATTTAAAACATATTTTCATTAATTTTGGAGGAACAAGCTTCTGGTTTAATCACAAATGTCAAAACTTTCCCCCGTGGCATTTCATTTTATCACAAAAAAATGGAAAATGTTAGAATAAAATCAATCTCTTAGTTTTTTAGGCTCGCGTGTTAATTCAGAATTATTATTATTTATAAAAATGACAGCATGTATAATAATTAGCGTCGGGACCTGACCATTCGAATGATACACGAAGGAAAAATTTACCGGAAAAGACAGATATCCGTCTCCTTGTGTTAAACGACGGTGATACAAGGAATTTATCTTTTGTATTCAGTTATAATAATAATATACTGATGGTGCATCTCTGTCATCGGGTAGCTTATTTACTATATAATAACACGTTTATTATATATTATCGACTTAATTTACAAAAACAACGTATCTGCGTTTGAGAAAAATCATTAGTTGGAAAACGAGTGACATTATAGTGAAAATTGATACCTTATTTTATATAAAACTCTATCATTAAGAAGTAAGAATTCTGTGGTTTTGTTTTCGTTCTCAATATGTTACAAAATATATTGTATTATGTCGGTATTTATTTTTTACATTTATCGTGCACCAATTGATTGTTGCAGTTGGTGAATCTGCTAATGTAAAATTTTCTTTGATGTACTAAACACATGTTTATTTTACTTATTGGCTAATCCAGCCCTGTTACAAAAAGCACTAAGAAAATATCCTGACCAATCACCATATTCATTCTACTACGCCGTAGGTTGTAACATGTCACCACTGCATAAATAATTAATTGTATTATGATTACATTATTAATTTTTGTTAATTCTTTGGTTTCAGTTGAGGAAGTTGTGGCGTTTCGTACTGTTTAGCGAAGAACAAAGAAAAGTACATATCAAATTATGATGGGGACTAACGGAGTTGCAGTGTTTTTTTTGGCTGCCTTTTTATTGGGGGCCACGGATGCCCAAACCAAATGTGAGTTATACTTTTCTTTTTCCTGATTTATCTGTTCAATTATTACTGAGGATAGTGGATAGAGTAATTGATACTCAGTGATGTAGTCGTAAATTTGGCAGTGGCAATTTACCAGTGTTTAACAAATTTACCATTGTTTTTCACTCCCATATGTACACCTAATGGATCATCTCTACGAAGTTTGTCTAGCAAAAAGTAGTTTTAAATCAGTCGCTCGACATCTTACTCTGTTTCGGCGGAGGTTCTTAACCTAATTGTAGACGCGGGTACATTCGAGATTGAAAAAAGTACTACCGGGCTAAGCTGTTTTTAAAAAAAATACCTAACCAATGTAGGTGTACTGCGATACATTCATTATATAATTACCAATCAAATTTTTGTAAATCGTTTATAGGCCTGGGGGAACCTTTACCCAAAATCCTTATTAGATTCAATCTTGTTTTTTCGTTAAATAATGCTTTGTAATGGGCGCATGCAAAAAGCTCCGAGGACGCACACCGGCAGTGTTCAGAAACCCTGCTCTAAGTATATGTTTATGGCTTACGAGTCTATCTAAGAAGGATATGGGTAGGAGGGCGCCGTCCAAATATGACGTCACGCTCTCTTCCTTAAACCGAATGTGACGATTTGCGATTAGAGAGGAGGGGGTTTGGTAGGAAGTGTGACATCATAAAACCAATTATTAAAAAAACCTACTTCTTTTCTTTGAGAAAAAATTTTAATATCGGAAAACATATAGTATTCAGACAAACCCTTTAAAAATACGGGAGTTTCAAAAATGTGACGTCATTTTCGTCAAAGTTGTTTTGACGAAATGTGACAATTGGGTGGTCAAAAAAATGGCTAAAATCATGTGATGTCATTTATTTACGACCATTGTGTGACTTGAACACATCTGGTTGATCGACAATTTACTGTAATGGCGAATATCAGTCTTTTATAAAATTTGCTACAAAAAAAATAATATGTACATAAACTTAATAATTTCAGATAGGGTATGCGCTCCTACCAGCAAGATCGGTCAAGAATGTCAGGCAGTAGAGAAAGGTGCCAGCACAGTGACGTGTGTGGAGGCTTCCGATAGGTATGGCTTCATATCATTAAGTTAGCAGTATTTTTAGGCATTAAAAAACACAGCTAAATGTTATAAATGAATTCTATCACATATCACTTTTCTTTATCAGGTTCCATTTATTTTACTGAGGGTTTATCTCCTTGAATTTCCTGTACTCAAGGTCATCGTTCAAGTCTTTACTGTCATTTCAAACCTGCTATCAATTGATTTTAAATATATGAAACCGATTGATAACGGTGGGTTTCTAAATGCTCCGAAAAGGGAGCCGAAATGGACAAATAAAAAATAGAATAATAAAAAAGGTTCAAATGAAAGATCATAATATATACCCACTCTTCCTGACATATACAGATAACTTCTTACACGTTTATCCACTGATTGAGGACCCGCCACATTGAGTACTTGATTTATATTACCTACAATTTTAAGAATTGTAAGAAACTAATTTACATCAATTATTTTGCAGTGTGGATTGTCTGCTGAAGATGGAGCAAGGTCTTGCTGACTTCACACTAGTGACGGCTGAAGAAACTATTTTGGCAGCTATGGCACAGCCAGAGCTTTACAAAGTGTTGGCCAGCGTGCGCCACGAAGATATGAGATACAGTAAGTAAAGTAAAATTATTTTGATGACAAATGAGTCAGTCAATATTGATCAAACAAACAAAAGTAATTGAGTCTATTTAGTAAATCTAGACAAGAATTTAATAAAAAAAAATACCTAAGTACTGCTGAAAATTAGTTGAGACCCAGCATAGTCATTTTACAATAATCTCCACAGGTGCAACTCAATGTAGGAGCTACTTTTATAAATTTGAATTATCTAGTGAAATGACTACAACATGACTCTTTGATCAATGGATTATATTAGTTAAAATAAATTGTTAGATTGGATGTGTTCATTAATTCTGTATCTACAGTCTTAATGAGCATATGACTGTCTGTAAGTCCTTTACTTACGTGGTTGATTTGTTCAGAAAGGCTTTGTTAAGGAATACTTAAATTCAATATATTATTATATTTGATGTGTTTCACATTTTCGTACTGAGAAAATAATTAAGGAAAATAAAATAAATATACAAAATATCTGTAAAGCAAAATTTATTTAGTATGGTTTAAAAGTACGTTTTTTAAAAAATTATGTGGTGAATTATGTAAAAAAGACTAAGAAAATCAATATGTACATATTAGAGGTCTGCATGGGCGAAAATTTTATAAACTTACCCGGTCTGAGCCCGACAGCTTCACGCCTGGCCCGGCCCAAGTCCGAGTTTCAATAACACCCTACTTGTTACCCGAACCCGACCCGAAGAACAGATTTATTTTTCTCAGCCCGAAGAAAGCCTGTTTTTTTCAATCTTGAAATATATTTTTAACAAATCAATTTTATTTGTTAATATTGAATTTTCGGGCATAACAAACTGTCAACCATCTAAAACCGCTAGCAAGCAGATGGTGACTAATCACACTTAATTTATCAAGGAAGGAGTAATTTAATAATTGGTCATTTATTAATAAAGAAACTATTGTTTAAGACTTAGCTTCAATTAGGTCATACAATTTTATGGGTATCTCTGCTTCATATTCCCGAAGAAAAATGATGATAACGCCATACTTTTAAACAATAGATGTTAATGTTTCCATCTTTCTAAAGATATTTAATTATAACAAATGTGAACTAAATTATTTAAGTTATTAACGTTTTGTTATAAATAGTATTACTGTATGGCAGACTCGTGACCCAAACATAGCCCGAAATATTTTTTTGAAAATTGAATTCCTTACTCACGCCTGGCCCGAGCCGGAATCTGAATTGTCTTTCTCCACCCAAACCCGGGAAGAGGCCCACAGGCCAAGCCCAGGCCCGTGCAGACCTATAGTACATATATTTAGTAAATATTTACTATTCCATTGTAATATTCTCAAACTCTACTGATGGTTAAATGGGACCTCCTTTATTTAATTTACTAAAATATATATATATGTCCGGTGATTTTTTAAATTCTCAGCTGCATTACTACGAATCCGCGTAAGTCAAGAACTTACTGTGGAAACAATTAATACTGAAAATCCTAAATAAGTGTGAGTATAAGTGCGCTGCTGCTGCATACGTATTAGAGGTCTGCTAGGACTGATATTTCATGAAATTATTTACTATTTATTTTTATTTATTACTATTTATATTATTATTTACATTATATACTAGTGTATACGTGCCGGATACTATATATTTATTATATATAATAACCGGCATGCGTTTCAATGCCACTCAAAGAAAGAAAGGGTTCGTTTTTTAATTCGGTTTGTTGAAGTGCTTTTGGATTAGAGGTCTGCACTGGCCTAAATTTCATAAAATTACCTGGTCCGATCCCATCATCTTCAGGCCCTGCCCGAGCCCGAGTTTCAATATCACACTTGTAACCCAAACCCAACCCGAAGCCCAGATTTATTTTTCTTAGACTGAAAAAAAGCCCGATTTTTTCCAATAAAGAAATTCATTTATATTTTTCAAACAATATAAATGTTATTATTTCCATATTTGGAATGATATTTATAACACATGGGAAAAAATGTTTAAGTTCGGTACTAAGATTCATGACCCGAACATTATTACATATTAAATTCGCCTCCCGGATTCGACCCGAGCCCGAGTCTGAATTGTCTTTACCTACCCAAATCCAGCCTGCAGTTAAAGGTCCACGAACCAAGCCCAGGCCCATGCAGACCTCTAATATGTATGCATATTTATGCCAAGATATTCACATTACAAAGGCAACTTGTCATGCAGTTTATTGAAACTTAATTTGTGAAATATTTCATGTCGTATTACAATTTTGAGAAAGCCATTGAAAATATCACCGCAAGCTACCTGTAGCTCGTGAGCGGCTGAGTGGGAAAACAATATAATGGTTCACAACATATGGGACTTTCAAAAGACGGTAGGAGTTGTGTGGGGTGTGATGAAATATGACACTGAGGAGGTCAGGATGCGTAGGTCAGCTTTGAAGGTAATACTAGTAATTCCACAAACTACAACATACAAAATATACAACTAGTAAACCTTGAATTTGCTTGAAATATTTATTTATTTATTATATGGACAACAACTTCGAAGCCGCATTAAAAAGAGATGAAACTGAATATACGATTGAATAATGTTACCGTTTAAATTAGACTCAAATTGAAAATTGTATCAGCTATAGATCAAACAAAATTTTAATATGTATGCTCTTAGCTTGGTATGACATCTAATCTGATATTATTGATGAGTTTCGTTTAATATCAGTCTTATTTATAATATTACCGTGTGATTTAATGTATCATGACTTTTTGTCCAGTCTCTTTCATCTTTATAATATGTATTTTCAGATGAATTCGCCTTCCAGTCTGTTGCAGTGGTCAACGCAGACCATGCTGGGGGACTCTCTGGTCTGTCTGGAACTGGATTTTGTCATCCAGGATATGGAAAGGGCAAAGAACAGCTGTGGTCAAACAGAGTGATGAAGTATTTTGAGCAGAAAGTAAGTGAGATTTATGGCCAAATTTTATGTATGAGTCCATTTCATGAAATAGGTAGGCGAAAAGAGTACACAAATTTAGAACCGCTTTTTGGGTGAGATTATTAGTAATGCCACACAATCCTTTGAGAATACCTTCATAAACTCAATTTTAAACAACATTTACTGTTGGCAGTTCCACACTTTTTTTGTATTTATCAAGCATCTCAAATATTTCTTTTTAGAAAATATTCTCTATTTACCACTTGTTTTTTTAACGAAAGATACAACAAAACTGGATTGCCACCTATTATGAAATGAGACATGCTTCTGTAGGGAACAGAGGCAGGCAAAATGAGAAGAAGAACATTGTTTTTATTTTAAGCCAAGAAATTTTAGTTCTCCAATAAGTACCAAGCATACATCTACGAAAATAGATAAGTCAAGAAAACGAACATCAGTAAGAGTAAGTATTAAATTATTAGTCATGGCTACGATATAAGTTACTAGTTTTTTTTCTTTTTGTATTCAGACTGTCATGCGTACAAACAATTGCGATGACAAGTTAAAATCATCAGCTGAGGATACCGCCAAAAGTCTCAGCTCCTTCTTCAGTGGAGCGTGTAGGCCTGGACCATGGATTGGAGATCACGCACTTGACAAAGAATTAAGTGAGTACCATTAGTAAACAAAGATATATTCGATGATTTCTGTGTTCAAGCCCGTCGTCCCTATACTTATAAAATATTTCATATGTGTCAGTTTTCTTTGTAAACCTTAGCAGCCGCACTAAATTTATTTACAAATTTGTTTGGTGATACATACCATAAAATGCGGAACATTATTTAAATGTAATGTAAAAGAATTTAATATTTATTTATTAACTTGACATAGTAGACAAATAAAAGCAGCAACAAAAGATTGTCAAGCCAATATTTTGGCGAAAAGAACATTTAAAAAATTGCTATAAATTTATTAATGTTCTGTATAAATTCTGTTTTGACCAATGTTATTTTTAAATTTCACATATGTAAAATTCATAGAAAATATTGGTTTTGGAAAACCTGGGGTTTTTTTTTAAACAAAAAGGTGCCGGAATTCATTTCTTGTTAAGCTTTTCAGTAAAGGAAATAATAATACTTTTTTCCATAATCGAAAGTTAATTTTGACGGCGAATTACATAAGTATGGATTATAATTATGCAAGGGCGAACATTGTTTCGTGTAATTTATTTTAAACATCCGTGAAAAAAGTGCCAGAACGCCGTTCCACCACATGACAAAAAAACACTAGTTAAAACTGAATTTATTCTTTTTTTATGCTCTCCTGAACATTTTGCTAAAATGTAGAAAAGCAGTTTACTAGTTAAGACGATGTTATGATACAACAGTTAATATAAAACAATCATACCCATGCTGAAATCATTGTATAAATTGAATCACCCAGTGAAAGCAACTGCTGTTGCCATTTCCGATAGTGAACAATTGACGTAAGCCTTTAAGCCCTGCAGTACTCATCTATCCGTGTCAAAAATTCACTGAGCTGATTCACCGGTGCAAACTTTTACAAATCATATTAATTTAATATCAATTACATTCGGGCCCCAAAGGGTTATTTTTAATTAAATGATACTTTAGTGTTTTAATTTTATTTTTCAGAGGCCAGATATCCATCTCTTTGCACACTGTGTACAGTTGATGGTACCCCTGATTGTAATGGGTATCGCTATTTTGAACCGAGAGCTGTTCCTGGAGCACCCGTCAATAGCCATCTTTCAGCTCTCGAGTGCTTAACATCCAAGAAGGGGAAAGTTGCCTATGTTGCTTACCATCATGTCTTGGAATATTTCAATGTTAGTTAATTTACAAATATAAATCAATATAACCATCAGATTCATCAGAAAGAAATTATGATAAGGACTTGTAATAAAAATTAAAACACAAATACAAAAATAGGTATAGTTGGTTTTATCTTTCTGAGAGAGATGCTAGTATGACATCAGCAGGCCTGATCCTACCTTATGTACATGAGCGGCCGATTTTAGAGAGACAAATCCAGCTACAATTTTTTACATGTTGTGTTTTGAAAAAAGTTGGATTGCTTATTTGTACATGTCCTATATCTCTAATGTTAATTCAATGTTAATTGCAAAAAAAATTCCTTCGGACATCCTTTTATTCACCAGTTCTTGTAAATTAATTTCTACTCTAAACCATTTTCCAAATTAAATTAATATTCATGATCAACTGTGAAGGGCAAGAGTTTTTCCATTTTTATTTTTAGTCAGTATAAAGTGAACGGTATTTTTTATAGGGCAACCCCATTGAAATGGACAAATATTCATTGATTTGTGAAAATGGAACTCTAGCGAAAATCTCATCAGAAACGAGCCAAAATGCCCCATGCGCATGGGTTAAACAACCTTGGGGTAGTGTTATTGCAAGAACGTAAGTACCCATTTCCTCTGTAACATCCGCAAACTAGTCTATATATATATATATATATATATATATATCTAAATGTATGTATGTTTGTTTTTTTGTTTTTCCTCTATGCGTTCCTTTACTAATCTAATAAATCTGGCCTTCAGGTCGGGTTCGGGTAACAAGTGTGATATTGAGACTCGGACACGGGCCGGACCTGAAGATGACGGCCTCAGACCGGGTAATTTTATGAAATTTAGGCCAGTGCAGACCTTTAATTCAAAAGCACTTCAATAAATCGAATTAAAACATGAACCCTTTCTTTCTTTGAGTGGCATTGAAACGCATGCCAGTTACTATATATAATAAATATTTAGTACCCGGCATGTATACACTAGTATATAATAAATCTTATCATTATCGAAACATTTACTGGAACCCGCTGGCCGCTCATTCTGTGCAAGCTTGAGAGCGAGTTGAATGTATAGTTTCCAAAACAAATGTTTACCTTTGTAGAGGAAAGTTCAGAAGACTTTTATTAACCACTTCACGGTCGCTCGCTCACCCGTGATAGAAAATTGAAAAATGCGTTACGTTCGCTCGCTCACCGGTGATAGAAACCACTTGGCGTTATGTTCGCTTTCAATCGTATATGATAGAACCATCAAAAAAATACTAGGGATACGTATTCCTATTTCAATGACCTACACGAAGCTACATATGTTCTAAATGCTGTAGAAAGCGATCGAAAAAAATGTTAAAATAGAGTCGTAGTTGTTTTGTGTAATATTTTTATGGCGTTCTGCGATAATTAGACCGAACTCATAAATTGTGAATGGACACAGTTTTAGTTTCTTTACAATTGCTATTCTATTGTTCTCGAGCTTTCGAATTGCATTATTATCCTTCTATTGTCCTAGAGTGTTGGGCAAATGAAGTGAATTTCGGCATTTCGGCGTAAAAGGATTTGTACAAATGCATTCAACCGTATCTAACATTACGGTAATAAAATTTAGTAACCATTTATCATTGTACTGCATCTCTCGAATATTATTATACTATTTATTTCATCATTACTAGAAGAAAATCCACATGTTTGACAACAATTTAATTTACTAAATGTATTAAATTACGGTATTCTATTCATTTTCGAAATTGTTTTTCAACCTGTTTCACAATAAATAATTAAAAATATTAATACACATTGTTTTTAAATGATCCATAGACCGTTAAAATGCAATAAAAAAAATCGATTCGTTTTGGACGATTTCCCCAAAAAAAACCGACCGTGAAGTGGTTAAACTGTGTGTGTGAGGGGTTATTGGATATTATTCATCCCTTTATCATATTATCTTTCTCGGACATAATTACATTTAATAGTTTGAACGCCCCAAGAGAAATATATTCAAATCGAATATTTTTCTTGTCATACATCACATGGTTCAGTGTTCCGCAACCAGTGTGTCGCGGCACTGTGCGCCCCTAATGAGAAAAAAATCAAGTAATTTTATATTAGAAAAAATGCAAATCATTCAATATCTTAGATTTCCACTTAATTTATTCTTGTCGATGTAATGGAATAATTGTACTAGTGTTTGCACTTGCACCTCATTTTGCGAAATATTAATGAGTGCTTAAGTGTATCCTGGATGAAAAATGGGAGCACTGACTTAGACGATTTATTTAAAATTAATTGTTTTGTAAAATCCACTCTCGAATTTTTTTTATTAATATTAACTATAGTATTACCAACATTACTTGGCCGCTAGTGTGGGCGCCACCATCGCATTAGGAATGTTGCCATATTTAACCAAAATTATTTGCTTATTAAGAAATTTCAAAGATATAAATGAAAAAAAAAATACTTTATGTAAATAATGTCGGCTCCATGGCGCAGTTGGTAACGTCGTTGGCAACAGTTGCGGATGTCTCGGGTTCAACTCCCGGTGCGGAGAGTTTCATAAATTGATCTTTCAATCGATTTATGGATTTCTGTTTGTAGTCATGAATGTTTGTGAGGTCTAAAACTCCCTCCCACCCATCCAATCCTCAAAAACGGGGAGTAGCGAGAGTGATTAGCTAGTCCTGTCCTGTCCTAGCCCTATCTTTCTATCCCTCCTATCTTCGAAAAAAAGAGAAGTTGAGCAACTGAGTAACAAGCAGTTCTCATAGAAAAAACTTTTATTGAGATACCTCCATTAAGAGGCCATATGCTCCACATTGGGAGCGGACAAAAAAATATTTTTATTAAAGCATTAAAACTTATAATTCAATGGAAATTTCAATTACTGTATCAAAAATATTTTTATATACTTTCATAAAAAATGTGAAAATTAAAATTGTGTAAAAAATGCAATAACAACGTTATCGATTAAAATTTATATCGAAAATGATTTTCCACAAAGTCAAGGCTGTATATCTATAGAATATTTAAAAAAATATAAAAATAGTCTTTATAAAAATACAGAAGTATTTAATAACGAGTAACTTGGCAACACTAAAAATTTGATTGTTTTGTAACAACGGTACTGATGGAAATTATTGATTATTTACTAGATTTTTACATTTGCATAACTGACAAACGTTACATATAACTTTCCGGGCTTTCCCACACATCCATTTTGAATTATTTAACATGCCATAGCCACTTATTTCCACTGTATTCTTAATAACAAAACTGTTGTGCGGTGAAGTTATCTCTATCTTTATCGCACAACCTCACTTGTATATGAGCAAGTAAGATACAAGTGCATGCGCCCGCATGCCTTTGGATCTCACTCACACTCTTCACTTTCCATGTGATGATTGAGCGAGAAAAAGAGAACGGTACGGCATGCACCTGGTATGCTCATGTTTGACAGATGCTACGGAATAGTGTCAACTTAGGATATAACTGTTCTAAATGCACGTCACCAAACTTTAATATCTATGAACCAACAAGAAAAAGAATTTTTGATAGTATAACACTATCTTTACGTTAAAACAATAATTTTGCAAAAATAAATTATTATTGGTATTTTAATACAACACTATCTTAACGTAAAAACAATTCTCTGATATTTTAGCAATGATTATCAAAAGTAGACATGAATTTACTAAAGATATTTATTTTGCATAAAATGCAGTTGGGGAAATTTATCCTAGAGTGATAATTTTAATTCCAAATTCGATGGCGGCCAAGAAATGTTGGTAATATCACTTTTGTGATACTTTGAGACATGTTTTATTTGTTTGAAAAGCATCTTGAGACTAAAAATACTTATAAGTTATCTTCAATGCAGGTATTCATTCTAGTCAATTTTCTATTGAACCGCCAATTGATTCTTTTTTGTTTTATTTTTATAAATATAATGCCTTCCACCAAGCATCGACAGGGAAAATCTTCTTATTATCTTCTTAAATCAGTGATTAAGATTCTTATTGATCTATACTCAAAAAAAAAATGCTTCTTTACTAATAATTGTGAAATTATTAACTGATTAAGCTTTTTAATGTCTATTTTCACTGTATATGATTAATCAACATAAATATTAATCTATCATTTTTCAAAAACATGAACAAGATATATGTAAACGCAACACTTTATTTTAATTAACCTTACAGATCCATTGCAGACTCACTCTTAAAAGATCTGAGGACTTGGATGCCCTTTGGAAGATCTGATGGAATTGGATCATGGATTGATTCACTGGATTCTATTCTCATCAAAGAGAAATCATTTGTTCTTGAATACATCAATCAACCCATGACCACCACCAACTATGTAAGACAAGGTAAATTATTGCATACTAGTATGGCAAGGCTTTCAATTTTTTTTTATTTACTATGGTTTTATTAATTTTTCATGTGATATTTGGCTTATTTGATGAATTTTGACATTTGCAATAATACTTTAGACTCAAACAAGTCCTTAAAAAAAACGATTGAGATGGGTAGTTAATTATTATATTTGTGTCGTTAGATTTCAAAACCAGCTATATCCATGTTTAGAGGTATTTTCGCTTTTTTTTGTCAATTACTTTTGACTTATATTGACTTACTTGCTATTAATATTTCTGTATTTAAAAAATGGACCAAATGCTATTAAATACCAAGTAAATCAAGGTCAAAGTTAGACATTTTTTCAAATCCAACCACACCCACTTATCCTTACGGATCCAAATCACCCATATCCATTTAGGCCAATCACTGACCGCTATTAACTCAAAATTGCTACCGTCGTTTGCGAATTTTCAACGGAGCTTGAGACTACGCGTCATCTTTATCGATTTTTAATAAGTACAATTGAAAATTACAAATGAATAATATATGGGAAGTCATGCTCAACAAGGTGAGAAAACGTGTGATTCTAGCATCATCAGCAAAACGCGCCAAAACCAAAGAAAATCGGTGAATTATATTCACTTTCTTCATAACCTTGAAAGCGTTGGTTACAGACAGGGCCGCATTCATTTTTTCAGCGTAAAAGTACATACTAAGAATATTAATTTGGTTTGCACAATTCAAAATATTGACAAAAAGACTTATTTATGACTTCAAAGGTTCCGTTATTTGGTATTATGTTGCTACATAATGTGTTATTAATGCAATTATTATATTTATGTTATGATCTTGTGATATTATTATGATATTTTATATATTGTGGATATTATATTTAATAAATTAAATTATTTATATTAATATCATATTATGACGAATATAAACATATAAAAAAATGTAATATGATATATCTATAGGTATATATAAATATATTATATTTTTATATAATGGTATTAATATAATTATACTATTTATGTTCTTAGTATGTACTATCTATGTTATATTATTTCATTTTTATATTAATTTTTTATTTAAGCTTTGTAATTTAGCTAATTTTGTACTTATTTATTTTTTAAATAAAACAATTTGTATTGTACTACTTCCACATCTTTATTATGTTCAGTACCTGTCAGCTGATAATGCTCGCAATATGCGAAACCGGTCATGTTCATTATTAAAATGTGTAAGTAGAACAAATCAAATTGTGTTTTATTTTTAAAATATAATGCCATTCCACGAAGAACTGACAGTTAACACCTTAAAAGTGATTCTTTATTATTAGTTAAGTCAGCCTAACTTTGTATTGTATCGAGAAAATTTCCTAAAAATAAATTTAATTTACCATAAATATTTATTTATTCCCAGAGCTGCACATTCTCACTTTCCTGATCCGGCCCAGAATAATAACGCTATTTTACATGTAAAATGGCTGCCACTTTTTTATCAGAAAGAGCCAAATCCTCGTGGATGTAGCTTGTTTTGTAACAAATCAGGCCATGTCCATAAGAAAAACGCATTTTTTGATGAATCTATGCAAATTACATTTAAACAAATAATGCAGAACTTCCTAAAATTTTATCTTTTATAATCGTATTTCTATAACCATCCAACATTGTGACTGTGTACACGAAGAAACAAAAAAGTGGTTTTTCTCCAGTTCATCCATTTTGGATATGACTGCTTTTGAAAAGTAGCGACACATTTATTCATATGAAATATCTAACATGACTAACTAAACTTTCTAGGTCGCGAGATTCCTGCACACGAAACTAACCCATGTCATAAAACTCTAAGTTGGTGTACTGCAAGCCCTGCAGAGCAGTCCAAATGCGCTTGGCTGTCAGCAGCTGCCCTGACTGTTGGAATTACACCAGAATTTGTCTGCACACCGGCCGGTTCGCATTTGGAGTGTCTTAAAATAATTCAAGGCAAAGGAGCCGACTTCCTTACTGTGGATTCCAATTTGGGATTCTTAGCACGCGAGTAAGCAAAAAATATCTACAAAATTGATCATCAATCTATCGTAACTTTCAACTGACAAGCAAAATTAAGCAATAAATGAAGGAATATACAAATAAACAAATTTTACTGAAATCTTGGATAATTCTAATGCTACATAATAATTTTCATTATCAATACGTGACTCCTATCGCCTATCTCCTTTTCGCCCTTGCTATTTCCGCTTAATAGTATTTGTATAAAACATATCATTGAAATGAAAATGAGATATTTTGAAAATGTTAAATTCTTTAAAAGAATGACTAGAGTTTATGATATGCTACTAAAGCAAGATTTTGAGCACTGTTTGTTTATAGTTAATGAATTCATATTTACATGAATTCTTTTTTATGAGTAATTAAATGATCAATCAAACAAAACTATAGAATGAAGAATGATTGAACTGATCAAATTTTTTGGGAATGAGTAAAATGATGCAGCAAGACAATATATTGAGAAGTTATAAGTCAGTTTCCAATGTATTCACTTTTTGATGAATTCTTCTGAATTCTTTAATTATATATATTATTTTTTCACAGACATTACAATCTATCATCGACGATCTATTGTGAAACAACCAAAACTCTTTCATCACGTGTAATTGGCCTTATAAAAGAAGAAACTAAGCCTGTTATTACCAGGTTCGAGAGCTTGAGAGGAAAGAATGTGTGTTTCCCTGAATATGGCGGAATCGGTAAGTTAACAATTGATACATCTGTACAATTGAAATATCTTGGCATCCCTCAATTTGAAAAATTCCTGACCAAGTTCTGCATAAGAAATCTTATCGTTTTAGATAGATCTTTTCAGAGGCCAGGCATGTAATTTTTCTGAACCGGGGCATGGCAAAGTTTTCTTAACTCCGTTTCTTGTCCTCCACCTTCGATTTCATTCGGAAGAAATATATTCTATGTGATTGAGGTATAGCCGTCACTCCAATCTGAGGCTATGTAACCATGAGAATGCAATCGACAATTGCCTGGCTGCAGAGCAACTGGTATCTCAGAATCACCTGCCTGGGCTCAGACTGCCTTTTGACCAACATTGGCATGAACACCAAGAAAGTTAACAGTTTAGGATATGTAGAGGGTTCACATCGCGGGAGTTGGCGATTCCCGCAAAGAGCTCGCTATCCGACTAGGGATTCTTGTAGTCACATTCGAAAAAAAGAGGAATATCTGGGACTCCTCTTTGTTTCCGTCAGAACCGAGTACCATTTATTCAATGCATGCATTCTGACAGTGATATTTTATGTCCGCGAGTCATAGCACTTACAAAAGTTCTGGGTAACTGTACTGAGCTTCTCTCTCATCTTTTACTAACTCAATAGAATATTTTTAAAATAGTCACATTAATATAACTTAGGACAATGCGGTTTATTGATTGAGTGAAATTCCATTACACCATGACATAAAAATGAACAATACATCGAATTATACAACAGCAAAACAAGAACTATTTGCTTTGGGATAATGATTTGGATTTTGAAGCTGATTAATGAGAGGAATCATTGTCAGGAACATTCTGGAAATCTTTACATTGTAAAATTATTCTAGCTTGGGTGGCCTTCCTTCGAGCAGCCCATGAACGAAAGGTATTCAGTAACAAGGAGTGCAACTACTCATTCCAAGTGTCTGAGTTCTTTGGCGCAGCCTGCGCCCCTGGTGCCAATGATCCACTGCATTTCCCATCTAAAAACTTGGATCCTGCAAAACTGTGCAACGCCTGCAAAGGCTTCTCCCCTAGTGGAGGAAATGAACAAGGAATCGTTGGTCAAAATGGCAATGACAATAGTGAGATTCTACTTTTATAATTATATATGCACTACTTAACTAAAGTCGCATCTTAAAGTGAGACAAAATATTTACTTTCATGCATTTTATCAGTATGAAAAATAATTTAATTAGACTATTCTTATTCTTATATAATGAAAAAACCAGCCCCCAGCTCTATCAACAAAAAATAATGTATTGCCGTGAGCTATGAATGGGAAAAAAACTTTATTTGAATTATATTTGATTTTTTTTTAAAAAATAAAACACAATTCATTTGTACTACTTCCACATATTTATAATGATCAGGACCTGTTTCGCTCATCACGAGCATTATCAACTGAATTTGAACTGCTCATACTGCATTATGAACTGCTCGTAATGAGCGAAACCGGTCCTGATCATTATAAATATGTGGAAGTAGTACAAATGAATTGTGTTTTATTTTTTAAAATATAATGTCTTTCCACCAAGAATTGACAGTTAACACCTTAAAAGTAATTATATTTGAAGTAATGTTTTTTTCATCTAATTTGATTTTATGAAATATTTTTTAATTCATTTATTAATATTACTAAAACTCTTTCAGAGTGTGCCGCTAACTACTCAAACAAATTCTATGGAACCACCGGAGCTCTCCGTTGTCTGAGTGAACCTGATTCACATGTAGCTTTCTTGGAAGCTCAATATTTACAAGGTAATCTTTCAAGCGCTGCATCTACTATTGTCAATACTTTATATCTCATTTTCTGCAAACATATTATGCATTAAAGAACCAACCCCACTAAGCCCATCAATCTAAACTACCCTTAAAAGAGAAGATAATTCATATTTAGACCGTGCTTTTGCTAAAGGAAACGGATGCTAATTGCCATAAATATATTTTTTGGCATGCAAACTATAAAACACATTTCATTATTGTCTCACCTTCGTTACCCACAAATTTATTTTATCAATCTCAAAATCCCGAAGAAATAATTTTTCATTTATCAAAACTTTACAGAGAAAGCGGCCGATCTTTCCCTACAACCATCAAACTATAGAGTACTATGCAGAAACGGTTCCCTGGCTCTCAACACTGGATTCCAAGTCGATGACAATTGTGCCCTTTCAATCACTATTGATAGCGAAGTTGTTTCTAGAAGGTAAGCTTTCTATGAATTGGTGGGTATTTTTCACAGCTTTAATAACGATAAAATAGGAAAGCTAATGTCTATTTTTCTTAGGGATGAAAAATTAGACCAATAAGTTGTGCTTAACACATGATACACAAGGTAATGATACTCATTTCAGCAACTGGCGGTCATAAACGGGACGGGTATTTTTACCATTTTTGTGTTATGCTCATTATTGTAGGGTAAATTATTAACATCCGCTATGTTGTTTGATATTTTGCTTAAGCTGTTTCGAGAATCGAGTTATTTTCTCAAAAAAATCATGTACTGAAGGTTTTCATAAATATTTCAGGGAATTCTGACAGAAATAGAGTACATAATTGAAAAAGATTCTCAGAAATATTTATGAAAACACTGAACAGAATTTTTTAGCCAGTGTAAGAGCTCTATTCTTCTTAATAATTTTTTTTAGTGAGATAAGCAAATACAATATCATAGAGTTGGTTTGTACATGGTAGAAGTCTGCATGGGCCAAAATTTTGTAAAATTACCCGGTCCGTGCCCGTCATCTTCAGTAATTCATTTATACTTTTCAAACAATATATGTTATTGTTTCTATATTTCTATCGATATTCATAGCACACGTGAAATAAATTATTTTATTGCCTTATGGCTGACTCATGACCTGAGCATAGTACGGAATAATAGGATAAAAATAACAAAGTATTTAGCTCTACAGAATTTTATTGGGTAACTACCCAATTAACTAGTCTTATAATTGACCTAGTCGTCGTCAGATAACCCTGACGATGGCGTCAAACCGAAATAGCTATCAACTACCCAATAAAATTCTGTAGAACTAAATACTTTGTTATGTTATCCTATTATAATGGAGTTCTACCAAGTAAATTCCAATTCAATCAACAGTACAAAGTATTTTTCTTAAATTTGAATTCCTTACTCGGGCCCGGTCGGACCCCGAATTTGAATTGTCTTTACCCGCCCAAGCCCGGGCCCGTGCAGACCTCTAGTACACGGCAATAAAACATAAAAAATATAATTTTCACAGAGTGTGGGAAGATAATGAAAGCTTGCAGCTGCTCCTCCAGGAATTAGATGTATGGTTTGGCTACAATACTGCTTCAGTAAAGCTTATTGACATAATGATGTTCTCGCCGTTCAATGGCACAAAGAATTTACTATTTAAGGTAAGCCTGAATAATAATCTGTGGAAACTAATAACTATACAGTATTTAATTTTTAGTATGGAATAACAAAGTTAGCAACTCTAGTTTTATATTAATAGTCTTCCTAACATGTTCACCATGTCGGTTACAAATATGGATCATATATGTATTATGGACCCCCCAAAGTATTTTGTTGTTGGTTTCTTAACAGGAACTCATAAGTCAGTCAATAAACCCTTTTTTCGTGTTAAGGATAAAAGTACAAGTCTAGGAGTATGGATCAGTAGGCAACCGGTGTACACCCAATTATCAATAATTACAAGTGTGGTAAGGGCCGGTAGACACCGATGCCTCGAATAAAAGCACAATATATACTATGTGCAAATGTCCACCTGGAAATTCAAAAACAAAATCTAACATTACACCAGCGCTAGCCACTACTGTTATTTTCTTTTTGACAAGTGACGCCACTAAAATTTGTTCATCTTTTACAGGATTCAACAGTCGGTCTGGTAACATCGAATACCGATAATGAAATTGTAAAAAACTATGTAGACCTCTTCAAACATATTGATGAATGCACCAGTGGAACGGTTTCCAATTTCCGCACCTTGATGCCCGCACTTGCTACACTTATTTCAGCTATGTTTGTGCAGATAATATTATCGCATTAAATGAATAATTAAAACTGAACTGACAATATTCCATATTGCTGCAGATAGAATTTATGAAATTAATTATATCATCCGTACTTAATACTGTTTAAGTACATAAAATTACGACATAGAAACTAATGAGCCTTTGTATATTAGCAACTTTCCTGCCAAGTATTCAATTCCAATGAATTCAATGATTATACGAGTCATTATTTTTATTTCTACTTTAACATAAAATTATCTAGGTCTAAAAATAATAAGGAAGAATTTAAAATAATAATTTTCCGGTCTTGAAAAAAAATAAGTCAACATTTTTTCAACAGTTCAATTGAAATAGCATTGGATCATACTGTAATCAATTGCCAAATTTTAATTTACTGAGCATTATCAACTCATCAATTCATAATGTTATGTACAATGCAAAAAATGTATATAAATCATAATATATAAGCTTGTAAATTCTGGCCAATAAATGGTCTGTTTTTCGATCTCTCGTACAAAAAGATTACATGGAGTATGTAGTAATATTTATATTTAAATTCTTATAATTGAAAATCTTACACAACAGAAAAATTTGATGTAAAGTTTTGGTATTCGTCAATTATAGAGGTACCAACTATTATGTAGCAAATAGCATTTTAAAATTATTAGACATGAACTTCAATCACATACCGAGTCTATTGTCACTATAGCAGTTAATTCCATGTTTAAGAATTTTTTCCAAGAAGTTTTAAAATTGCATGCCATGTCGCGTATCGATTTGATATTCATCGCTAAGATAATCAAAATGATATTTAAAAATCACAGCACCCCTATAATTTTCAAGTACCTGATTTAATGTATTATAATTAATGCTTAATACATTTGTAATGTAATTCTATAGAAAAAAGATTGTCTATACATGTAAATGTTAGTTATAAATTTGGATTATTGAGATTTTGTACACTTCCATGTATTTTGTCACTAACGACCCGGGTTTCGCCTTTCGGCATCTTCAGGCATTCGAGCACACGAATGGACTCGAACTGACGACCCGGGTCGTTAGTGACAAAATACATGGAAGTCTACAAAATCTCAATAATCCAAATTTGATATTGAAATTCCATCAAGCACCCTCAGTCGATGTCTTAAGTTAGTTCTAAATCATGATTTCCAGTTTCATTAAAATAAATAATTGATTTTATTCTGAAAATACCTTAAGCATTATTGCGTCCTTATTTGGCAGAGTATTTATTGTGTTGTTGAAGTATACGTTATTCGAATTTTAACCAAAAACAAAAATTGTAGCAAAACACTATGTTCTTTCAGCTGTAAAGTATATACAATGTAAGTTAAAAAATATTTGTTCATGTAATACTTGTATCTATTTTTGTGAATACACTTAATATACTTTTTTATCCGGTCTTTTATTGATAAGCTTCGATATTTTAAATACACACCCACTTCTATTTAACATGTTCACTGCAGAATTATATGATTGCATTGCTGAGAAGCTACAAAAATTCACAATTTTCAAAACCAGAAAACCTTATCAAAAATATTTAGAAGTGTTGAATTGAAAACCTCAGTTCACTGTTCGACTCGAAAGATAACAGTAACTTACGCTGCATATAATCGATACAAGTCAAGTAAGTCGCCGACTGGTGGTCCGGGACGTTGTTGCAGTAATAGATCCCAAAAATTCATCACTTATTTCAAACAAATCACAAGAATTTATTTCGTTGATTAAACAAGCATGGATGTTTAAAATCCCCCCACACCCATCCGATCCTAAAAATAGTGTAGCGAGAGCGATTTGCTAACCAGTAGTCCTATCCTTATATTCCTACTCTCTTCGAAAAAGAGAGGTTGAGCAACTGAGTAACAAGCAGTTTCCATAGAAAAAAACTTCAGTTGATACCTCCGTTATTAATCCATATGCTCCAAATTGCGAGCAGACATGGTTAAAAAAAAAATTACAATTTCATAAGAAAAATGTAATTTCGATTATTATTTTATATGTAGTGATTTTATCGTTTTTAGTGGTTCACAGGATTAAAAATTGTGAGTTCAGTGGACGTATGGTTGGCGACAGCTGATCTACCACCATGAAACTGACAACCAAAATCATCTTATTGAAGCATTTGAAGAGTTTGCAACATTGCAGAGGTGGTATATAAATCCTTACAAAATCTATAAAACAAAGTGCGGATAAGCAAGCCATAATACAATAAATGAATACTCAAATTTGTTTAGTGTTGTTTATTAGCGATTTTGATTAAAAATTATGATAGGCGATGTGATGAAATAACAACATAAAATAAATAATAATACATTGTATTATAAAAGCTATGGGTAATTTATAGTTTAAAAAGTCCTCCATACTATTTTGGCTTAAATCAAAACTGCTAAGTTATTATAAAATTTCGTAATATCTGTTACGATTAACAAGTTTTGAAATGTTCGGTTATTTCTAAAAAAATTAATCTTTTATTTGAAGACCAACTGCTGCATTTTCATGAGTTAAATTTAAGCAATTTGCAGAAACATTGGTAATAAAATTCTTCCAAACATTTTCACAGTGGACAATGAATGAACACATTACAAAAATATGTGTTTTGATAATATAAGATTATTATCTACATAAGTGATAAATTAAATACAATGCTGAGGTGTATAAAGCTAAATAAAGACGATAATTATTGTCTCAACAGGGGATGTTATAGAAACTAAGTTTTTCCTTTGAGATATTAATTGTAATGACTTAAAAGTAAAATTTTAATAAAATTACGCATATTTAACCGGGTCTTCCCATTCCTCGTCCCATAGGCATTTGAGGAGCCCCTCCAGCATCGGCCTTTGCATTTTTCACAGTTTCGTCAACAGAGAGAATCAAGCAAGCCGCTTCGCAGGCAGACGTCAACACGTTGAGCTTAATGGCGACCGGTTCCCATACGCAGGCTTTCATGTTGTCAGCGATGTCTTCCTTTTCAATATCAACGCCGAACCAGACACCACCCTCCTGGTGATGCCTCTGTCTTAGTTTATTCAGCATGTTTGTGGCGTCCAGACCGGCATTATCACACAGCTGCCTGGGAATTGCCTCCAGAGATCTAGCAACGGCAGCGATGAGCAATTGCTGCTTACCGGCGACCGATCTGGAATATTCTCGCAGGTATTTGGAGAGTTCCATTTCGATGGCGCCGCCGCCGGCGACCACCGAATCGTTCTGTATGGCTCTTCGGACGATCATGATAGCGTCGTGAAGTGACCTCTCAGTTTCTTCCAAGAACTGTTCCGCTCCACCTCTAAGGATGAGAGTGCACGTTTTGGAATTCGGGCAACCTGTGAATATATTGAAACGATCAGCGCCGACTTGCTTCTCTTCGAAGCAGGCGGCCCTGCCCAACGCTTCCTGTCTCAAATCACGCGCGCTGGCTGCGACAGCTCCTCCGCACGCCCTCTGCGTCCTCTTGAGATCCTCCTCGGAGACACGACCCGCGCAGAACATGTCCCTGTCGGCGAAATATTGCGTGGCTACGTCTCCGATAGGAAGTTTGCTCAAGACAACGGAAGCGCCAGTTTCATGAATGAGTCTGAGCTTCTCATAAAGAATAGACCATTCGGCGTCCACCACTTTTTGGTATTCAGATACGTTTTCAACGCGAACTTCTGCATTGTCCCTTTCTGCTTTGAGTTCCAACTCAATGTTTAGTAGAGCGATTTTACAGTCTTTGTAATTTTTAGGTTGCATTTCAAAACCTGCATATGCAAATGTCTTCTTAAAAGCGACACCTGAAAGAAAAAATAATAATACTTCAACACATCTAGGTTTAACAAGTGCCCAATCAAGAAAGAACTTTCACTATTAAAAATACGACTTCTCTATTCTTAGCAAGTGTTATTTTCTAATGCGTGAAAGGATGATTGCAATATGTATAGCTGTTTTCGGGCACCCCAGTAAACAAAATATTTCAAATTTTTTACATAGTATTTTAGGCTAGCCTGTTATAGAGTTAATTCTTTGATATTATGCCTATGTAAACTAGCGCAAAATGAATGAAAATAAATTTTTATCACATGGAAAGCGTTTATAAAGATTTCTGATTGAAAGCTCAAATGAATTTTGCAAAGGATGAATGTGACTTTATGACTAATATTGATCGCACAAGAATGTCTTCTTACCAGAGATGAGACAGGATTCTTCCAAAGCTCCTCCGGGTACTTTTTTCACTCCGATCATATCAAGAGGCAACAGCCCGTCCAGAGACATGACAGCGTCTACGGCCATCTTGGCAAAGAATGGCTTTTGTTGGTTGACTAGCTTGCTGCTGAGAGCTGTATTAGCACACTTCTCCAAAACGACTCTGTGAATATGAAAGTAAAATTACATTGGCAGTCGTGGAATTTTTATGAGAAAAAATACACAACCAACTGTTGATTGGAATTTAAGCCGGAGATGCACACATAAACTTTATCCAATTTAATAGCATTACAGTATGCAATTTTTTTTATTGTCACGATTTCTGAGACATTAAAAAAAAAGCCTGAGACTTTCTGATTTTTAATTACATTTTATTTATTCAAAACATACCTACCATGAATGACAACCGTTAGAAGAAAAAACTTTAGCAGGTAGTAAGCAGTACGCTGCATACAATATTATATGACCTGCGCAATTTTTTTTATTACTGACTAACAAAAGTAAAAGTAAGTAGGAAATGTTTAATAATATTGTTTAAATCAAACATGGGATGGATAATGTTTTTACGATACCCTTACATTTGTTGTAAAATTATGTAACTTTGAACAAAATAATAAATTTTTTACAAGAGGTGAAATTATTCAAGTTATTATTATTCAGGTGAATATGGGCAAACACATAAATGTTTTTTTCAAAATAGTTTTACTTCAAATTTGAGTTGTTGAGATTTTGTATATTTCCATGTATTTTGTAACTAACGACCCGGGTTTCGCGTTCGGCATCTTCAGGAATTGAAGCACACGGGTGTACTCGAACTAACTCAGATAGACAAATCTTATCCATGCGTCTAAGAAATTAACATTTGCACTAGGCACTTACGGACTCATCTCACGTAGAGGGTAAAATAGAGGGGAGTTTGGAAGATTCAGTTGTTCGTTCAAAATTGGTAAGGAATTTATAGTTAGTGACAAAATACATGTACAAAATCTCCACAATGCAAATCTAATATTGAAATTCCATCAAGCACCCTCAGTTGATGTCTTAAATTATAGTTTTACTTGTTTAAATAAAAAGTTTTCTACACATTTCATTGAAATATAATATATATGACTATATACATATATTTTGTAATCGTGCCCAAGAACATAAGCCCGGAAACTAAGAGCTCGCTTGGCAGACTCCAGATATAGTTTCAATAAGGAGAGGTAGAGGAAAAAAACTGTAATAAAATGGACTCCTTGTGGAGCTCTCAAGTTCAACAAAATTGTATGATACTATGACACGGGTAGGGGACCTTTTCATGTTGGTAGCCCAAATTCAAGAAACTTTACTAGACCTATTTGAAAATGTATGTATATCATTTTATAAATTAATGAAAGGTGTGAATTCAGTCAAAAGGCTGAAGGATGCACCTATGTCTCGTTATCGGGACTTTTTTCCCGGCAAAATTTCATGTTTCGAGACTTGAAAAAGTCGAGAAATATTCATAGTCCTATCCCATGATGTAATGGCGAAAATCAATAAGAACATAATTTTATATTAAATTAATAACCATTTGAAATGGTAGTGAAAAATAATTTACGGATGAGAAAAATTGTAGAACATTTATCCATTTGCTGCGCACATTCATCAGGGTTCAGGGGATTATTGCCATTATTAATTTGCTTGCGATATTCACATTGCAATAAATATAAAATCGGTCAAAAATACTGTAGGTAAAAACGGTCAAACGAGTAAATGAATTGAAATGTCGACATTGCAGATGGCACTTGCTGTGTCGCACTCATTATTCTCAAGATACGAACTACATTACAAAGAAATCAAAATATAATACTTGCAGTTCTTTGGAGTTACTTACCATTTTCACAGATTTTTAATAGACAATTCTCTTAATATTTTTTATCATAAACAAACCTGTCAGAGCAGTCCACTTTGACGGCTAATTCCTTGAGCCTCTGGGTGGCCAGCTGCGCTGAGAGCTGGACGGCCCTGATGATAACTCTGGGATGAACTCCGTCCTCGACGAAAGGTCGGAGACGCTGAAGAAGCTCTCCAGCCAGCACGACTACAGTTGTTGTGCCGTCACCCACCTATCGGTCAAAATAAATAAATGACTGCGAAAGAATGTTTTACTTAATTCAGAATATATTAGTCATCTTAGTGTAGGAGAGACGAAAAATAAATTGATGAATTTACCGTTGTGTCGAAAGTATTAAGACATTATGTCTCACAATAGATTCTGCTTCCATAAAAAAAAATACATTAGCCCACAGTATATAGCTGCAAGCTGGCAGTTTGCTTTTTGCTGTCTGATTCTACCGATTTTGATTTTCAAAACAGAATTGAAGAATGAAGAGCGGAGAATAATACCTCAGCATCTTGTGACTTGGCAATATCCACGAGTGTCTTGGCAGCCGGATGTATGATATCCAAGAGTTTCAGAATGGTAGCTCCATCATTCGAGATTGTAGCCCTGCCATTGCCGTCGACGAGTAGTTTATCCATACCGCGGGGGCCCAGAGTGGTGCGGACCTAGAAATCAACATATATTAAGAACATTTCATATAATATGCATTTAGTTTGCAACTGTAACATTTTCAATTTAACCAGTGGTGTTTTCTTGAAAAGATCCTTCCAAGGATAATGCCGATTATTCAATTAAATATGTGAGATTTGGTGATGGGTAATTAATTCTTTTCTCATCGAGTTCATCACCATTATAAAAATTCTCTGCGAGTTTATATTGAATTTTGAAGTAGAGCACAAGTTTCATACATACCACATATGCCACGCGAGCTCCATACAAGCTTCAAAATATTTGTATGAGTAATACATGAGGATGTTTTATTTTTTTCCAAAATTCAGTCAAGGTCATGCAGATACATGCACAATACATGCAAAATTAAAACGATATGACAAAGCTGGCACCTTGGTCACACAAATTATTTTCTTTTAATCGATAACAAAATATAATAATCACAGAAATCAGTCAATTGAAGTTTTGTTTTTCTGAAATGACAAATCCAATGTTGGCAGAATAAAAAGGTCAACACATAATACTGATGTATAATTTACAGAGGTTTTACTATTACGAAAGAGAATATTTTTAAAAATTATTGAAGATGGTTGTCGGAGACTATATAATACTATAGTACTATATAATATCACTTTCAAGGCGTTCGTGTCAATCCTCAGTAGAAAGGTTTTATACTTTAAAAATAAAACACAATTTGTTTTGCACTACTTCCACATTTGCATAATGATCAGGATCAGTGATTTTTACTAAATAATAGTTCTAGGGGATACTTTATATATATGAAATGAATACTTATATTAGTGATTAGAATTATATATTTTCAATAATGAAATTAATGGTTTCCGGATGTTTCTTTTTACTTGTTTTGGTTGACTTTGATGGCACATAAGGCATTGGAAATGAGTCAATTGGTCACTGTGAATTGTTCAGAAAGATTCGCTATATTATGTAATCCAGTCTTCTGTCAACATATTCTTCAATTCTTACTAAATGGAGATAGAGTGACTAGTTTTCGTTAAAGACACTATGTTGATATACTCAATAAGCAGGAACCATGATTAAAAAAATGAAAATGGTGGGTTACAAATATTCAATTTTAAACAGTGCATCTGAGATTACAGATGTAAGGTAACCTTTCCTCTCACTGGATGAAGTACAAGTTAGAATGCCAAGATTTATTATCATTAACTTTTTGCCTATCAAAAAATTCATTTGATATGTCCCTCTTTTCATAAGTGTGACTAGAGATGCAAAAAAAACAAAGAAATTTTGAACCCGGGAAAATTATTTAGTTTTCTAACATTTTGAATCCATACTAAAAAATAGTTTCTGTAAATATTTTGTGTTGGCTTTAAGTATACATAGATGTCACTGGTGATCCGATACATATATTCTTTTTTTATAAACAATAGTAATAATTTTAGTAACAGATAGCAACAATGTTTTTAATAAAAAAAAAAATAAACTCATTAGAATAAAATTCTTTACTTCCGACTATATTATCATGGCTATATTATCTAAACTACTCTCACCGTAAACTCAAATCTGTGGATAGAATGTTGACAAGTAAAAATGCCATGCTTTTAAAATAATGATATACATCATTGATATTATTAATGTTTTCCCCATTTTTTCCCAAGCGACTTTATTCTCAACCAATTTTCTGGGTTTTTTTTCCTGTCCTTCCATCATTATTTATTACACAACGAATAATTCAATCCTCCATGGTTTTGATACATAGCAATTGAAGAAAATTTACTTACAGAGTCTACAACCATTTGGCAGGCATTGATGTTGGAGAGCAGCTGTGGCTTTCCCTGCGATGTGTCTGTTCCCTCACGTAGCAGAACTATTTGGGGCTGCTGTAAAATCAATCAAAATAATATCAATAGTCATCTAATTGATATTTAGAAAAAGATAATATGTGTGTGACTTTAATTTTCCATTAAACCAGAGGGTAAATATCAGTTTTACCAGAGGTGGCCTAGAAATGGTATTTATACAGCGAAAAATACCCAAAATGAAATGTTTTAGAGTATAACAATATTTTAAGAAGCAAAATATTCGGGAAAATATTATTAATCAAAATATATCAGAAGATTTCATTTGACTTGATAAATCCTGGCGACTTTTTCATACTGGTATTGTATTCGTAAATCGCGTAATGCATCGGTTTCCCTGATTCCCATGGATAATAATTTGAAATTTTTAATCGTTGTTTTTATCGTTTTTAAATCGTTATTAAATTTCCCAGTAACTGCATTGTTTTAAGCGGCATTTAGTAAAGTTTCTTGGAGAAAAAGAGTAGCTTATTTACCCGAAATAACCATACACAAATTTACCAGAATAAGTGACCAGATTCCATGTTTTAATTGATTATTAAAATAACTGCTTAGAATATATTTAAATTATCAAACCCACACAAGTGAATAGGTTAGGAGGGTGAGTCAGGTGACAGACGTTTCTAGAAAGAAAGATATACTACGAAAACAAAAACATTGACTTAAATACGCCTCACAAACGTATGCGAGACGTCGGAAATTATGTTTATCCCCTTTCATTTTTTATATTCTAGATAGTTCTTTCAAATGATCAAATAAAAACAATAGTTTATATTCAGCGAAGATTGCCGGAAAAAACCATCAAGAGTAAAAATATTGTTACTGCCAAGTAAGAGATAAAAAAATGAATAGTAAAAACAACAGAAATCACAAATATATCGACGGATTAGAAATATATTCGCAGATTACTTACCATTTTGTATTTATTATTTAGAAATAACAAAAATTCAAAGAACAATCACGACCACTCTGAACCTGTCACAATTCAGATGCAATTTTGAGCATAAATTAATGTATGCTTACACTGTTTCTACTACCATAGATAATATGTCACTGTGTGCTTTATTCTATAGGCACCTACTTCCCTGACTATTGTACCTACCTACTTAGTAGAAATAAATTATGTACCTACTTAAGTATGTAATATCTACGTATTTGGAAATAAAATACTACATTTTTTATTTCAATATTATATTTATTTATCGTCTATACTTTGTACAGTCTTCAGGGCTAGTCTGGCAACCCTTCAACAAAGACACAAAATACAGAAATGGCCGAGATGTTGCGGGTGCATCTATGTCACTGAAAGTACGTTTTTTTGATGTGTCTAAACTTTCAAGTGAATATAAAACCTACATTACCCTCTCTTATTGTATATTTGGTCTTTTCCAAAGTCATGTATCCATAAAACGTTAGGAAACTGTTGGCGTTTCGTTTTAAATATGTTGTTTACATGTTAACATCGCAAGTTGCAGGCTGTGCTTGCATTTCTTCCACAGAAATTAGTATGAGCACAACTTAGGCGTGAAACAATATCGTGAAAAAGTGTAAAACTTCTCACTCGAAAATGGACAAGAAAAAGCAGAAAAAAAGTGTGATCAAGAGGAAGAGCGGTGATGAAAACTCCACTATGGAAGCTGACGTGAAGAAAGCTAAGCCTGGAACAGTTGTAAGGGGTAAAGTAATCGAAGAGCCAAAAATTGTGCAACAAAAACCCGTAGAAGTGATGACTCCGCAAACCGTAGAGTTCACAGTGGCTCCAAACCAGCAGATAATACATGCAAATCAAATAGAAGGTAATTTCGATCAGCCTGTATTTTTGCACATGAAAGGAGATCCAGTGCATTTGGGAACCAATACTGTCATCGTTTATGAACAAGCTGTAAATTCAGGAAACTTTACATTTAACGGCAGTTTGATGATGGATGCTTCCGGTAGAATTATGGTGACTGACAATACCATCTATGATGTCAAAGATGATGGACAAGAGGAACAGTATGTCACTGCATCGGGAGAGGTATGTTTGATCATCTTTCCAGATTTTATTACAAAATAATGCAAAATGCAGTTAGAGCTTAACCTCAGGATGCATTCCTACATCCATGGTTGTAAATCAACAGTTCATGAAATGATATTTAAATTTACAGGAAACATATTCATTGTCAATAAACACATTGTATGTAGGGAAAGGAGATCAACACGCTACTCACAGAAAGCGGGAGACAGTAATCTTAACAGCAAAGACTAAGCATTGGTGACTGGAAACAGTCATTACCATCCCTTTTTTGTACTAGACTTGTGTATTGTTTACACTTATGTTTTTGAGTTTATATTAATTTTGTTAAAAAAGGATATACCTCAGCGTCATGGATTTTTTCCATCCCCCAGATGATAACACACATCTTGTTAAAATTTGTCACACAGCCACTTTTTTAAAATATTATTTTACCCATTTGAAGATGACTTCACGGGATAATATTTCCGATAGATATGTCGATACGGTGAGTAAAAATTCTATGAAAGAATTTTTTAAATATGAGTATTAATGTCAACATTGAACGTGCAAAAAATAATCGATTGCTGCAACTGACCTAGATACTCCCTTGGTGTGATTAACTTGACTTGGAAAATGTGGACTCATAACATTTTATTAGAAACTGAACTGCGTGTAAATCAATCGTCTAAACGAACTAAAACGATCTTTCTAATCTATCTACTTATTCTATCTGTTAAATGTCTATGATCGGTTAACGACCAATTCGGATAGTGAACATAGTCTTGGAACGGATTATGTTCGTTAACTGATCACCCACTGTATATGAAATTCTCCATTGATAATGCAACCAGGAAAGATGAAAGCGCAAGAGCATTGAACACTGTAGAACCGGCATTATAAATACTCTTAAGAAATCAGGAACAATTTTCTGGCAATTTGCATTGTGACAGAAAAGCACACCTGTGTAAAATAACTTAAGGCAATTTTTATAAATGTATATCATTCTGGAAAGAAACAAATCGGTGTGCAAAAGTAAAACGGCATTATAAAATTTGTTGCTTTTCAGGAAAGCCAAAACAAGATTTGCGCTAGCCAGAACTTTCTAAAAAATTTGATGTTTCAACTTGAAATTTACTCACTTTTAAGGTGTTAACTATCAATTATTGTTGGAAAGGCATTATATTAATAAAAACAAAAATACATTTTTTTTGTACTGGTTAAACAATTTTATGGAGAAGAAATAAAGAAAAGTGGAATTTACTAGTGCAGCAGCATTGATTCGACTGGTCTCTTAACTCAAGCATGCATCATAGTTATTAGGGCATATTCAACTCATTTTTCAATTTAACTTGTTTTTCTCAGGGTGGTAGCGTTATGACTGAAAAAGAAGATGGAGACATTGAAGGAGAGCTACTACAATACGCAATAAAGGTATACGAGAATCAATTATAAGCACTGTAATTTAAAATTTTGTACGCTTCCATATCGTGGTTATATTGCGAGAAGCATAAAGTCAAGAATACTAGTTTTGAGATAATTGAGATTGAAAGTTTGTGTGGTTGGAACTTTTTTTAAATATATGAAACGTCATGAAGCTATGAATTTCAAATTACAGATTGCTTTATTGACTATAAATTTGTTTATGTGTCACTAAAAAAATTCTCACAATTTTTCTACTTTTTGGAATAAAATTAAAAGTCGTACATGACTTAGTGCAGTTTCGCTGACAGATTAAATTTAAAAAATGAGATTAAACAGAATATGGCGGATATGATCATACATATTTTTAATGGGTTTTTGTGATTTATACAATGACTTCAAAGAATCATATTAAATCAAAAGCATAATGAACAGAAAAATATATTTGTTTTTTATTTATATTATTTTCATAGATATTTGTCAAGAAACGTTATTTACTTAATTAAGCCTTTCTTAAATCATCATTCTAACCTATAACATATTTTGGACTTTCTAAGCTTGTTATCGGCTGGATGCTCTGCAGATTCATCACTATGGCTATGAATTCTACAAATATTGCACAAACACGTAGTCCATACAGTATTATTAAGTTTTCATTTTGTTTTTACAAAAGATTTTAATGGTATTTAACAAAACAGAATGAATGATAAATAGTTTTAGGTTATTTGAATTATTGAGATTTTTGTACACTTCCATGTATTTTGTCTCTAACGACCCGGGATTCGCCTTTCAATCCTTAGTGTACAAAATCTCAATAATTCAAATTTGATATTGAAATTCCATCAAGCACCCTCAGTCGATGTCTTAAGTTTTAGGTTATGTTAATAAACAAGCATGGTACACGTTTTAATAACAATAACTTATCATTTAACGTCAATAGTTCACTTCAATTTTGTTTTCTTTATGATTTCAGTCCTTGAAATCATTTTGGAATACATTTCGATAACATTAAGACACATACTTTCAGCGATAAATTGTAAAGTGTGACTTAATGCAGATTTGCACGATTTTTTAAATAAAATGGCTAGGAAACTGCATTAAGTCTCCTTAGTGCGGTTTCGTTGTAGAAATGTATGTACTTTTGACTTAAAACAGAATTTATTTTGACCATTTGAATAGATATGACCTTGGGTGTTTTAGTAAATTATAGAGCATATACACCAAATAACATTACCTCATCACTCAGTTAAAACAGCCAAATTTTTACTTAATGCTTTTCCGCAGTATATAGACGATATATTTTGTCTCTAACGATCAAGGTTTTGCCTTTCGGCATCTTCAGGCATTCAAGTGCACAGATAAATTCGGACTGACGGTTCTCTAGTCAGTTTGACTTGAAGGATAAAATATGTATTTTTTTCTCAATTTCTTTTCAGCAGTCCATAGTTTGTGATTTTACTAGTAAATTAATAATCTTCCGCGGTAACTCGTTAAGAAAATGTTTTGAACATTAAGATTTATCATCATTTCTGTAGAATTTCGATACGTCAGACCAGTTAATTCTAATAATTTTTATGTTTTGGTGATTTTGATCTGAATATAATAGAATTTTGCTCTTTCAGGTGGAAGATTCAGAAGGAGATTGTTATGATGCAAATAGACGAGTTCAACAACAACAACAGCAGCAGCAACAACAGCAGCAACAGCAGCAGCAGCAGCAGCAGCAACAGCAACAGCAGCATCACCAACAAGACCAACAGCAGCACCAACAGCAACATCAGGAACAAGAATACGAGATCGTCCAAATCGTTGATTCAGACCAGCAAGAACACGCACAACAAGAGTGAGTCTATTTTTCAGGCATATGTGTCTACTCAATTAATACTTAATAAAGCAACTTATCTGATCTTGAATAAATAGCTGAATAGAATTTACATGTATAACTGAAGTTTTTCTCAATGATTGCAGAAATCCTCAAGAAAGTCTGAGTGATAATTGTGGCCGCTGGTTGAATTCCAAATATGACTACATTGTAAGAAAACTACAATTAGATTATGGTGAGTGCACAACTGAGTTTAGAACTATGCTGAAATAGGGCAACTGCGATCGATAGGCCAAAATATTTTTCAGAATCTTCAACCATACCTTTTTAGATACAATTCCTCGAATTGATTGAAAACTCAAATTATTCATTCAAAAATTCAAACCCTTAACAATGCAAACGACTAGATCAGCGTTACCCAAACGATGGACCGGAGCCTCCTGGAAGGCCTCAGGGCTCCTGCGGGGGACCGCAAAATGTTCCAGTAGAGCTGCAAGTATTTAATTATGCATTTTTTCCTTTAACAAATAATGTATATATTCTTTATATAATAACACATTCGTGATTTTATTAAACTTTTTTCTTTGAGACGATTTGAATGCAGGGTCGTATATATAAGTATATTATATACAACGTCAAATGAATCTTTTGATAGCTAAAAATTAATTTACTTTTTAGGGTAAGGGGGCGTGGTTTATTTTTTACAAATTTTGTGGGCCGTGGCTTGATAAAGTTTTAGAAGCACTGAAGTAGATGATGGACCGATAGCATTGTTCACTTAGCTTCAGGATTACATCTTTATTAATTCTTATTCCAATTATTGTTTGACTATAATATACTATAGTACACGAGATTCTGCTTTGTTTTTTAAAATTCTATGTGAAAACTACATACAATTTGTGAAAAATAGGTTACCTATAATAGCTTAGTTGAAGGCTTCATTTATTAGGAAGGAATTTACAGGAATCACCCAAGATCCAGATGGCTATTATGATCATAGCTCTTCATTAGAAATAGAAGAACTTTTCATTTGACATTTGGTATACTAAATAATGTCATTTAATTAAAATAATAAGAAAAGTAATTTCTTTACCGTACTGCATTTTACATATGTCTACGAATAAATAATCAGATTATTTTTCAATTTGTATAATACGGGTGCTGCTTTTATTTCAGATGCCGGTGTCAAGTTGCTGCATTCTCCGAGTGGAGTTTTAAGATGTGTCTATCTAACCACACCCTCCATGCAGTTGGCCTTCAACTCTGTGCCACAATTCCTCTGTATAGAGACATGTGAGTGTTAATTGTCGCTATTTGTGAAAAATTTTCTGTCACTGTGAAATAAAAGAAATTGTCAAGTCGAAAGAAGAAATATATTCATCTCAACAACTTTTGAGAAGTAAATAGCGTTCTAAATATGCCTGTGTTATTTATTTGTCATCTTAGTCCACCTGCCGAAATAGCCGTGTGTAATTTTTGTTTTCAGGTATTGAGTTTTGCAGTCCTGTATCAGGAAGCAATGAAAGTGTCCGTCAAAGTCTTACATTGCTTCTTGCTGAAGATGGTAACGGAAGATCTGTAATCGTCAGCGCCGGTGAGTTTATTTACTGTAGAGGCTAACTTTCCCATTCTTTATAGTCAGTCAGTCACTCGACCTGTGCTTTATTATATGGTTCTAATAAATCGTTCAATCAACAAGATTAAGAAGGAATTTACATACAAAGTGGAAGCTCTCTTTAACCCCGAAGTGCCAACTAAAATTAGGTAGGTTATTTATGCAAAAAATGCCAGGCATTTTTTTTTTTAAATATATATTTATTTGTAAAGATTTTCATTTTTTTTGTGTGAACTACGGATTATAAGATGAAATAAAATATAGCTAACACACAAAGTATGTAAAAACATTTTTTCAGTAATTTTATAAATATAAAAATCAATTTTTCTAGATATGTTTTATTATAATAATAACGCTGTACTAATTTCGAAACGGTCAGGGAAAAAGATCACAGCATCAATTAAAAGCTAAATTTGTTGTCAATAGGATCAACAAACTAGGGCTGATCAATCACCCCCATGGCATTAATAGATACTTAGTCAAGGTTTTCATTACAATCATTACAAGTAACTTGCTTTGGCTTCCGAGGCTTCTGCTGTGGATGTACCATAATCAGACTGCACAGCTTGGCTCAACTCCCTTTTTCTATGTGATTTTATATTTTTGAGTTACTCTATAAGGCTGAAATACTAGATGATTTGAAATCAGTTTGCACACAAGCTTTCAAATCATCTAAAAATAATATCCTCACTTGTAAGTCATTAAATATGTTGTTATAACCCAAATATATTTTTTTTGTGTACGAAATAAACTATTCCAGTAAAAGGTGTTAAATAATCTTAAATATTCATTAAAATACGTTCCATTATTCTTTTCAGGCATATCCACTCTCGGTGATAATGTGAAATGGCTTCTGGAGACATTCAAGTCGTGCAATCCAGCTTGGAGACAGGTTCGCTGCATACTCGCAGATCCTGAACACAACACTGAGGTTAAGACATTCCTAAATATTAATTTATAATCTATATTGATCACAAAATTTTTAAATCCATTGCAATATCTGTCACAATTTGTCTTGCAATGATTACAGGCAATAAAATGGTGTTTCCCGGGGTCCCATGTATGCTGCAATGTCTTCCAAGCGGTTCGGTGGGCGGCGCGTCATACATTAGGTCATCCGGTTCCTGTACCTTTGCTGAAATCTTACATCGATGCTCTGCTTAAAGGCCAGAAACCTGATCCCACAAGAGTATGAAATTGACTTTACTATCATCCCAATATTATGACTCGAAAACTCAGACTTTGATATTGCATTTTAAACACTGCTTATTAAACCTTAACGGTTTGGATTGTATTTGAAGTCATGGCCGTTATTAATTTTGTACAGTTGCGGCGATGTATCGGAGCAGCAATCAATCGTCTGCCGAGACTTTTGGAAGGAGACAACTACACCAATGTTCTGCATAAGGTATTTTTATTCAACCAGAAATACCATTTTTATTTTCTTCTGTGTTAATCGTAATCACTATGCAAAAGGAAAGATTTCACTGGTTGTGTTTGAAGTAATAAATAAATTATAGAAATTATCCAATTATCACTTTTGCGTTAACTAACTATATTTCTTATATTGATTGATTGACGTTTACTTGGTAGAACTCCATTATAATAGGATAAAATAAAAAAGTATTTAGTTTTACAAAATTTTATTAGGTGGTTGATAGCTATTTCGGCTTGATGCTATCGTCAGACATATAGTTCTGACGATGGGGTCAGGGGGCATTTTATCCTATTGTATTTCTTATGTTTATCTCACATATAAATTCACTGCTAAGTCGTGTTTATAATACAATTGCAGTTGACATCTATTTGATCAAGATTGATCACTTGGCTACTTTGATTGACAAGATGAAAAAGCTGAATTAATGGTTTTTTAATAATATTCACAGCACAATTCGTCAGAAATTAGCGCAAAGGGGAAAATCCATTTCTACAATTGATTTTGAATCTTTAAGCACCTTTTTAATGTTTGGAAATTTGCTACACCGTTTTGTCTACAGGGTCTGGAGAAGTTAGTCGAACGCTTCAACCCTCTGATGGGACCGACCGGGCTCCAACCGGAGGAATTTGTCACCTTTTTCTTCGATGTCGTGAGAAATGTCGAGGACGGCAGACAAGCCTACGCTCTAAGTAGACTACAGGTTATTTACACATATTTCAGTCTTACTTTGTAATATAATATGTATATTTATGATTTAAGACATCGACTAAGTGTGCTTGATGGAATTTCAATATCAAATTTGTATTATTGAGATTTTGTACACTTCCATGTATTTTGTCACCAATGACCAGGGTTTCGCCTTTCGGCATCTTCAGGCATTCGAGTACACATATAGTATATTCATTGTAGAAAGTTTCATGATCGGTAGATTTTTGAAAATGTATATGTATTTCAAGCAGGCGATTGTAATATATTTTTTTTTCAGGATACCGTGAATTCAAAACAATCTCCGACTGACACCATAACTCAGTATGCTTATTTCCTCATTCATCAGCAGACCACGTTGGCTCAGAGAGCTATCAACCAACAAGACGAAAATAGGTGATTGATTGCTCACTTTTAAACGATATTTAATTACAAATTTGGATTATTGAGATTTTGTACACTTCCATGTATTTTAATTACATATGCTCTATAGATATTTAATTACATAGATATTTAATTACATTTATATTTAATTACATTTATATCGTAACTAATTGTCATAATGTTCTTTGTATCATGGTCCCAATATTCCACAGTTTTTGTATCAAAATTTTGGGTATGTGCAAGGTGACACGGCTATACTGTTTTCTACTTTGATAATTCATAATAATTGTTTCAACTTCACTAAAAATTTATATAATTGAGATATTTTAGCCATGTCATTATAATAATACTTTAACAGTTTTAATTTTCTTTTATGTGTAAACGTGTCTAAAATTATAGATGTATTCCAATTGTGTAAAATGTTTGATATGAAATGCAGTACGAGTCTTGGCATGGAAACATTGCCTTTGGCAACATAGCTAATTACCCACATGGGCCATAACATGTGAAGTGTGCTACAACTTTTCAAAGGAGGCAGCCAAATAGCTGACTCTAATAATCTTATGTGAGATATGGCCTTGTTATGCTGTCACAAAATAGTATTCATATTATTTTGAATATCTTTCATATGAAGGCTTGTTCTATCTTGTTTTTTCATAGATAACAGAACTACGAACTTTTTCTTGTTTTTTTAAAATTCGATATGAAATGATCAGGGACATAAATGTTGCGGAAACATCTTGGCTGTATTTTACCAAGAAGTGTTCCTGCCTTTTGGAATAATTTACAAACCTAACGTTTGTTTTATCTCCAGTACAAAAGAACCGAACGAAGCCATCAGCAAGTATGGAACTTCTACGCAAGAGTGTTCTTGTATATTCAGCAAAGTGTTTCGCCTTCCTTGTCGACATATCCTCATGCTCACTACAGAACTGAAGGTTAGCTATTTCACATATCTTGATGTTTTTTTCCTTATGTTATATTTTTTACTACATAAATATATTTTTGATGTAACCGTGTCCGATCTGAATATAGAGCATATGGACTCCTGATAGAATTTATTTCAACGGAAGTTGTTCTACCGAAACTGCTTGTTACTCAGTACTCAATCTTTTTTTTTTAATAGAGTAAGGATAAATGATAGAGCAGGACTAGTGGTTAGCTAATCGCTCCGGCTACTCCCCGTTTTAAGGATTGGACGGGTGGGAAAAAATTTTGGATGTAGACATCCATGCTTTCGAACACAAATGTTACCGAAGCCGACTACATTGATCGCTCGACTGAAGGCTCAGTTTAGTAACGCAGTTACATTGACAATAATACTGTTTCACTCTTCCGTATGACTTTCTTAAATGTGACATGATTTCAGGTCAAAACTCACATACCTTTCGAGCCTAGATGGACTGTTCATCACTGCCTATTTGGATGTGAATTGGAAACCAGGTCCATTACACCTACTACTGGTGAGAACTATTAATAATGAAGTTGCTAAATAAACCAAATCTGTTTTTATTCTAAAAGGTTTCCAATGTAGCCATCAATAATTTGTAAAAAACGAGAGTCAAAATGAGAAATAATCATTTATTATTATGTAATAGAAACATTACATCTTAATTATTAATGCACAGAAAAGGTAGGGCAAAGTATTAATACCTATTATTTATTGTTTAATATTTCGCTTCAACTATCTTATGACTGTCGATTTACTGCTCAACCCTATGACTTTACATGGCAATAAATACATAAAATGGTGAAGAATTCAAAACAGAAAACCCTCTACATTTCTTCAAAGAGATTACTCAGTTTTGTAACTGTAATCTGACATCTTTTTGTAAGCAAAGTCACATAATTGAAAGGTTACGCTGGGCTGAACATGCCACTTCGCTATGATTGTTTGTATGAAATTTTTCAGGCGGAGTTGCAGTCGTTCAAAATCAAAATGACCAGCAGATCAAACAGCAATATATAATGCCGCCAAACGAAGGACAGGTAATTGTCACTTCTCAGTTTTAGTGTGCAATCAACACAGACAAAATTTCAAGATTTTTTTCAATAATGTGTTTGTGTCCTAGACCTGTGTTTACCAACCTTTTTTACATCTGCGGACCGGTAAAAATAGGAGAAATATTTAACACTATACGAGTAAAAACATATATAATTCATATAATTTAAGACATCGACTGAGGGTGCTTGATGGAATTTCAATATTAAATTTGGATTATTGAGATTTTGTACACTTCCATGTATTTTGTCACTAACGACCTGGGTTTCGCCTTTCGGCATCTTCAGGCATTCGAGCACACAAATGGACTCGAACTGAGAGACAGTAAACAGTGTCTAACGCTTATATAGAAGATACAAATGCGACAAATATCATTTACGAGGCAATACATTATACGTCTGAGAGCCACACCGATACCTGAGTTAAAATTTCAGAAATCGCCCTAATCCTTATTTTGTAAACACCATATTACCAGAGTGGCGAATTGCCGAAGGCGAATTGCCGCTTTTCAACTTCTTTTAGAAATACCAGTGATTTTACAATTATAATAGTATTGTGGGTTTTGACGGGATGTAATTCGACGAATGGGTAAATATATACAATCATTCCACATTTGGTGACATCTGTTAGGTGTTTCAACGTATCGGATATAATAGCGGAGAATTAGGAAGGTTCAGCTGCTCATTCAAGATTGGTAAGGAGTATAACTGGCCTCTATTAATTTCTAAAATTTCCTGATAAAATAATTTATGATCCCCCATGTTTTTATGCAACAGTTTAACCCCATCATCCGCATTAAACGTATGGTTCTCCATTAGCAAGTGATTTGCGAATGTCGAAGTTTCTTTTTTTAATCTAAAGGCAGCTAAATGTTCTGATACCCTTATATCTAATGTACGTGTGGTTTTACCCACATAGAAATGTTGGCAATCATTGCATTGTAATTTATAAATACCAGATTTGTTCTTAAAGTTTACTCTATCTTTATTGTTAATAAGTAATTTGCCTAGAGAGTTTTTGCAATAGAACGCCGGTCTAACACTATCAGCGAGTTGTTTTTTAATTTTAAAGCTTGTGCAACCTAAATAACTTATTCTATGCCAGATTCTAGGGCGGTCTATGTCTTTAGACAAGTTCCCGAAATATAGCATCTTTTCTGCTAATTAAATTTCGCCTAACAGATTTTACTAAATGTGGAATGATTGTATATATTTACCCATTCGTCGAATTACATCCCGTCAAAACCCACAATACTATTATAATTGTAAAATCACTGGTATTTCTAAAAGAAGTTGAAAAGCGGCAATTCGCCACTCTGGTAATATGGTGTTTACAAAATAAGGATTAGGGCGATTTCCGAAATTTTAACTCAGGTATCGGTGTGGCTCTCAGACGTATAATGTATTGCCTCGTAAATGATATTTGTCGCATTTGTATCTTCTATATAAGCGTTAGACACTGTTTACTGTCTCTCAGTTCGAGTCCATTCGTGTGCTCGAATGCCTGAAGATGCCGAAAGGCGAAACCCGGGTCGTTAGTGACAAAATACATGGAAGTGTACAAAATCTCAATAATCCAAATTTAATATATAATTCAGGTTGTTGGTTTTTAAATCTTATATTATAACAAATAGACATATGCATATGTAACACTCGGATTGCAAATACAAAAAATATGTAACGTGAGAATTCCATTGTTAGTTTAAATAATCCATGCATATAGGCACACCGCTAGTTTACGATCTATTTTAAGAATGAAAGCACAATGTGAACGATTATTAATGTACAGCATCGGCGTGCGGTGGACGTATCTTTATCTCTATCACACAACCTCACTTGTGTATAAGCAAGTATGATACAAGAGCGTGTACCTGCATGCCCTTGTATCTCGCTCGCACCCTTCACTTTACCTGTGATTGACGGAGAAAGAGAAAAATCCATGGCACGCGTCTGATGTACAGCTAGGTAGGTCAAGCAAAGAAATATGATAATTGTATTTAAAAAAATAATACTGCTCGCTGGGAAACTGCTCTAGACCAGGAATGTTTATAATGTTGTCACTTCATGCAATCCAACACCAAGCGAGACGAGGAAAATGCCGAATATGAAAGACAAGATGTCCTTTGTTCAAAATTATATACGTACTGTAAAAAGTCAAATAATATATGAAAAAATCTGTTTTATTTTCAAAAATCATTTGTACAATGATTCGAAAAATGTGTAAATATGTTGACGACTACGTATACACATTCACAAATTGAAATTGTTTGGTCTTATAGCATACGATTAATAAATAACCACGTTGAAACTTAACCGATTTAATTTCAGCAAGTGATATTCTGTTCCTCCTCCGGAAGTAATGCTAACCCAGAGACAATTCAATACGCTCCTGTAGAGGCACCCGGACAGCCAGCGTAGTGATCTGTCGCAGATGACTAAACAATCGCAATATCATTGAAATTGTCGTGTTTTCTGTGGTGATATTGAGAACATCAAAACAATGTGTCGAACCTTCAGTGCAAATACCATTTCGCGATTAATGATGGTCTAAGGCTTTTAGGATTTATCCAATCGATGTACGCTTAGCTTGTACTACTGCAACTTAAATTTAATTATGATAAAAGTTTAAGACGCTGCTTTGTTATTTTACAATAGTAAAAAGATAAATCTTGTATTTCTCTAATTACGTCATTTCATATTGTCACAGAATCATTATTGGATAAATTGTACGTACTGTGAATAGTTTGTATCTGTATAAATATAGAAACTGTGTAGAATCAGACAGAATTGCGACACCGCCAGACAGTGTTGAAAATATCTCACATTTGCAGGTCAATCAGGACCATTAAAATACTGTGCACTGTATTTGCATAATACTTTTACTAATAAATTTATTGTATTTGTAATCTGTTGATTGATGATCAGGAATACTTTCTTTGCTCTGTTTTAACTGTCTCTGTAACTGCTATGCTATAAATGCTGTTTTTTTAAGACTTATAAGTGTACTTACTTCTGCTAACAGTATTGCTTCAGGTCAAAACAGAGACCGGGTGTCACTAAAGTAAAGACCGGGTGTGAGGGGCATGTTTTATTTTGCACTGTGAGCAGAACCTTTGTATCAGTATTTTCCAAATGCGTGAAGAAAGTTGCAGGGATACATGATTGTTTTAATTAAATCTCTTGCCAAGATGACTTGAATGAAATGAAAATAATTTATCAGGAAATAGAAGTGTCCCCATCTTCTTAAAATCAGTTCTGAAAATAGGATTAGTAAAATATTACACATTAAAATATAGAATCAAGAGTAAAATAATACACACAAACAAAAACTTTTTTAATATGGATCGTACTTGTCAAATATAAACCAACGCTCAATCAGAATTTTTAACTAAAAATGAAAGAATTAAAAATTTCCATTACTGAAGCTCAATGTGACGATCTCTCGACTTGAGGCATTATTATTGGTACAAAAAACAGCTATTTAATTCATACTAGTGATTGAATGATGTAAATAGTGGTGCAATATTTAAACCATATACTGTAAATTATAAAATTTTCTAAGCGATTCGAAACAGAAAGCAAAATATATATTTGTTATTATTGTCATTATGATCAAGGAGGCTTTTGAAGTACTCTCGTAGAAAAATTATTTCACAGCTTCGCTGAGAACTGGTAAGCTTTGCAAGTCGATTTTATTTACACCATCTTGCTTGATTTAAGTAAATTTGTATATAGTTGAATTTGCCCCCTGAGAGTAGAGAAGGTTTTTTTATAATTCAATAATAACAAAGTTACATGCTGTTCAGCAGGAAAGCCGATGAATTCCTTGACTCTGAACGTCATCATTCAATATTATGATAGTGTTGTATATCACTCGTGGTTATCTTAACTATTAATGCCTGCAACAAGAACACTGCACCCTTCCGTAGCTAATAAGATTTTGCAGTTTCAAGTGTTAATCGAACAGATTTTTGTCTGTGTAAATAATATGTAATTATTTTAATCAACTGAATCGTGTGTGTGCATAGTTATTACCGGATTTCCTCAATAATGACACGCACGATTTTACCTTTCTTCGAATCTCTGAATTCAGAGTGTATCGTATAATCAATGATATTTTACAATCACTGTCAAAAATGCAAAAAGAGATATTTTCTGGGGAGACTCAGAAGACAGATTCCGGAAAATCAGACACTGAATCTGATGAATTTTTCGATTGTTAGGAAGTAAGCATATCGACACTCCCTACGTATAATTACATAAGTGCCGCATATGTGATTATACGTCTTTTGCATTATCGTTGTCTACGCTGTTGTGTCTTCGTTGTCAACTCAGTTGTATAGGTAGACATCAAAAAACATTGGGAAAAGTACCTACTTCACCGTTTTTTCGTAAAGTATTAACGTGTAACTAGCCATATACGAAAGTCTTTACCTTAAATCCGAAATCCAATGTCGTATTTGTGATATTTCAAAAACTATAAACGTTAAACATTTATATAAAATAAGAAACTAGATTTAAAATAATAGCACTCCCAAATTTGAAGAAGATAGATGCGGCTGTTACTTTGCGACTGTGTTTTGAATCTTTGAGATGCTATGCTGTAAAATGTCATGTTTGCAGGTACGGGATTATACATAGGGAGTGTTGATATAATATACCTACTTTAAATGCTTTATATTGTCATTATATGACTTCTTTGTCAAAACAAAGTTTTCATGATGTTTTTATTATTGATATTTAACAATAAGGGTGCATTTCGCGATCAGATGACACTTATAGTCCAGGAAATATGGTATTATTATTTTTATCAACTGATCTAAACCATATGTCTGAATGCGTGTAATATATTAATGAAACAATATGTATATTGTGTTCAATGATTAGATTTTGTGGGCGCTGCTTTATGATTGCAAATCATGACATCTGAAGCTTGCTTCTGATATTGTTTAAAGTGATTTGACTTTTTGAAGAATTCTGAGATTAAGGAACTGACCCAACATCTCATCGTTTCAAAAATCATGCAATAGCATTGTAACCGATCGGTGACCGGAAAAATTTGCATGTCTCGGAAGACCTTCTTATCCTTCGAATGTATTCGGCAAAACCGAATGATGCTGGTATGACATGGGAGAAAGTGACTGGGATTCCTAGGTACATACGGCTTAAAAGGGAGATCATTTTTCTTTCTATCCACTTACGTGTGGATATGACAACACATTAGCAATAATCTCTAGAGGTGCTGGCATATTAAAATGTTACGATGCGGGTATCGTATAATGCAGATAGAACTCGATAACCTGAAGCATGTCAAAAGATTATTTTATAAAACTTATCTTGAATGTAATTTTTGTATCTACATATTAATATTTTTATGAATTATCTTATATTGTAAATCTTAAAAATTTATTGTCTTGAATTAACATAGTAATTACACACCGAATGTAGCATTGACGTATTTACTATTAAGTTATAACCATTGTTGTTTTCTAGCAATGAAACTGAAAACATAATTTATTTATCTCAATGACCAGCAGAGCGGAGTGCTGACTAAAATGAAACCTGACAGTTATGTACTAATGAAAACTACATTGATTATGAACACTTCAATTATATACAGCATAATTATTTAACTATGTCCGCTCCCAATGTGGAGCATAACACTAACCGTCCATGCTGGGATCGGACTCGGCTGCAGGCCTGGAATGCTCATTGAACGATCTAATTTTTAACGCTTATAACTTCCTAGAGCCAAGTCGATGACTATTATGTTAGATTATCGCAAAATTTTATTTAATTTCAATATTTGTTCTGTCCCTTGAATATTTTTTTATTGCCAGCCTAAAAATAATCAAATTTACTTTGGAAAAATTGATTTTTTCCATGAAAAATCGTGAAAGATCAATTCTAGCCAATCAAACTTATGAGAGTACACGGATTATAATTATTATGTGCAATATTCTTTTAGACGTCTTTTGGAAATGGTGCATATTCCATATTTATCTCCCTCGAAAGAAATATCCTTATAGGATCTTTTAAAATGGATTAATAACATGATTGATGGAATAGTCATTGACTTTGATCTACATATCTTATGAGTTCATATTTATGCTGTTTTTGAGAGATTACGATATCATTAAATGTCCTTGTATTTACACTTGTGTCTTGTATTATCGTAACATATATTTCATTAATATTAGATAGAGCCAGAAACACATGATACCTACTCTAATGTATATGTTGTACAAAGTATCTAATCTTTAGAAATCTAAAAATTTCAGTGCTAAACAGTAAGTGCGACTAACTGCATTCATATTAGCATATCTTTACAATTTAGTATTTATTACTGTTCCTTGTCATGATTGAAGGCACAGTTGTTTTCTGTGGCCAAGTTGTAACGATCTAGGCTCCCATGATGAAAGCAAATTAGCTCAATGAATTTTAATAATTTTGTTCAAATACTAATTATATTAAAAATTCAATTCTTACTTAAGTGACTTTATGAAAAATAGTAAAATCTTTCCGATTCATTGTAAAATAAACCACAATCTGCCATTTCTACATTTGGTGCAAATCGAATTCCACCTTATATTGTACGAAGTCTTACCTTGAAAACACAGAGCTGCTTTGCTACCACATGTTTGTGGTGTACACAGCGACTAGCACTTTTGGTACATTTTCATTTATATTATGCTTGCTACTTTGTTGACAATAGCTTTGGCACCATTACTGTACACGTCGACACATTTGTTTTACCGCTTACTGTGTATCCATAAAACCGTCGATACTATTAAAGATGTTTTCACCCATGGTGCAAGTTTCTAAACTTTGTCATATCTCTTTTTCAAAATAGTATCTTTTTCGCCTTTGGACATAAACGTACATACAACATTTCATATTTAAAGGTATTTAATTTTTTGAGAAATGCTGGCTCATTGTAATATTGGCCTCTCGTAATATTTCATCGGGGAAGTGTCTGCTCATAGTAAAAATAAAATAGCTTCTCGTATCCAAATTACCAAATTTCAGCTAAGTTTATATTAAATTACTACTTAAAATCAATTTCAATCAGTTTAACTGGCAGTCTAACGTAGTATATTGAATATCAACGTTGACCATACATACACATAAGATATTTACAAAACCACCAAATAAAATTTGATCGTACACATTGCTTTACTTGTATATATTGAACAAACGTATAAATCATACTGCGCAGCCAAGATGAGTTGGAAGTTTTGGGTGTGCCGATTGACATGTAGTTTTGCTTTTAAAAACATTTGTAATATAAATCACATTTAATATTCTGTTTTACATAAATTATGTAGTGTGGGTCTGAATAATATATTATGAAATATAAATGACTAGAATATGAATATTTAGTTATTAATTTAGAAAAAGTGTACGCTGATGTTTTTGTATTGGGTAATCTCATTCATGAAGTGTTCAATCCTTTTTTTTAATAATTGTTTTAAAGCTGTAAATAAATTAAATATATTATGTTATCGCCGCCTGGCAGTGTTTGTTTCAACTTATTCCCCTTACCTACATTCTAAATGTCTCCAAGAATCTACTATTTATTTGGCGACTTGCATTAAATCCTAGGATGCTCCTTAACCCATTTTGTGCTGACAACATGCCTCGCTTGTCCCTACAAGCATTTAGCCCATGCGCAGAAAAAGCATAGTGTGTCCACGTAAGTAATTGTTCAAATACTACAAAAATTGGGCAAGTTCATAACAGCACAGTGTGGCAAATTATAGACTGAACATACTTTTATACCAACATTACAGTAGTATTTGAAGAAGTTTTTTTAACAACAATGCCTTAACGTTTATGGAAGCGTATGAAAGGTATTGTTTCGAATGTAGTGATTTATTGTAAGGAGACACAGAAAGGAAATCTTTTAATTCCATTCAATAGTACTACATATTGGAGTACCTGTTATGGTAAGTGGTAAGAAATTTACCTGTGTTACCAGAGTTGGAAAATCTCACGAGATTTAGGGGAAATATTGCATGCCATTCAACAGAAAATCACTTTACTAGATTAACTTTCAGTTAATGTTTTTCAAAATCACATCATCCATTTATGTTATTTATATGCACATAATGAAATATTGTCATTATCCTTGCTAACACCTTAGATAGTGTACGTGTTCATCAATGAGAAACAATAAGAAAAATATCAATTAGGCATATTTTATTGTCACATTGTAGTGACAATTAGTGAGTAACCGCACGAGTTGCAATGTCACTCAAAGAAAGTGTTTTAATTCTGTTTATTGAAGTGCTTTTGGACAGACCATATTTTTTGAAAATTGAAATTGCACAGGAGAGTAAAAATTGTTTCTATAGAAAACATTATATGGTGAGTTGTTATGAATCTTTGAAATGCACTCCTGTAAATTTTCATGTTAGCAGATACAGGATCATATGTATGGAATTCCGATATAATAGTGGATTACATCATGGGGCCGGGTCAGAATTTTTAAACCTAAAACCAATGTAAACTGATGTTTCCCTTCCAAAGTGGTCAATTTATACATTTGACCGAGAAGTGCTCTGTCGTCTTTAAAATGAGATCCAACTCATTTTCTTATTTTTTGAGGGTTACATCAATTAGCCAAAACACAGTCCATATATAAATTACACACCTATAGATCTGAAATTGCGCAGGGACAATAGTAATTTTAGCATTGAGGGATTGAATGACAACACACAGGCGGCTCGCAGAGCACATAACCTGACACGTGCGGCACTGTGATGAAGGAGTCTAAATAAAGAAGTTGGGCTGTATTGTATAGCATCAACTTTGGTTAATGATGAAAAATATCTGTCAAATTTTTATCTCTAATCTCAAATTAAAATTTGGCGGATGTGACCTCATTTGATTTGCACAGGCTTGATATACGATTGATAGAATAACTGTAATTAAAACTGGCAATAAATAAAAAAAGCATGTTTTTGAGTCTCGTATAATTTCTATTTTTACATTACAAATAATTATTTTACACATAATAATATTATCACCTGGTGTCACAAGTTTGCAGAAAGATTATCAAACAGTGAATATCCAGAAAAAAAATTAATGTAGAATATGCACACCAGAGAATATGAAGTGTCATATGACATTGTCAGAATTTATATAATAATTATTGTAAATTAACATATTGCTCGGTGAGTAAATTCTGCAAAATAATAATTATATGTTGAAATAATGAGATAACTTATTCGAGCTTGAATTTGTTATCGGGGATATCCCGTAATAATAAAAACAGAGAAATTCATCTCGTTAACAATAAGAATTTCCTGACTAGGAAAATCCAGTGTATCTACAAAATATGTTTGATAGTTATGAGTATGTAAAAAATCTAATAAATGAGAGCCTAATGTGATCGATATGAGGCAAGCTCTACTATGTTACATGAAGTGTCTTCTCGTGATATTTATAGAATACCAAGTCAACATACATCACATTTTATATATTCAATACGATTCAGTTGTAACACAGATGCTTTCATAATTAAAAGAATCACCTCTTACTGCGTGCATGCACAAATAATTTGATTTCGTATATTGGAAATGATTACTCATTATTACTTCACTTGCAATATATTTATGGACATGAGCATGTTTCTTTGCATTATACAATCCATATAGCTAAGCATTATTTTAATGCTAGAAAATTGTTCTATAACAAATAAGTCATAGAGAAAGCGAAGAACGCATTTCACTACAAATTCCAGACTCGGTATATTCAGACAATCAAGTCATAAAATTGTGAAAGTTTCAACTAATTTCCTTCAACCAATAGATAACATCATTTACCGAACATTTCATATATACAAAGATAAATTTACAAATGAGATAAGAGAAATATCTCAGAAAAGCTTCAAATAAACAGATCTTATGAGTTGAACCATCCACATTATTCAATTTCAACAAGCGGTGGAGTCGCAGACGACCAAATGGCTACAGTCATGTATTCGAATTGGTCAATGGTCTACATAAGTAAAAAAATAAGTTAGGTACATAGCGTTAACAGCGGAATCAAAAAACATGCATAACATCATAAATCACTCGCAAGTCTAGAAAAGTGCAATAATAATATGAAACACCACTGTCTACATTCACATTGTGTCTTGCACTCTCACCGATTCCAATCAAAGACACAACTCTAACGATAATTAAACTAAATGGAAATTGTCAATATTTCACATTGCCGCCAGATTTTTCAATTACGATTCGAAAAGGTGAGGGAGGAAATTTTCATCACAATAGATCGGCACTTTCGAACCGCTATAAACAAAATTTTGTTTTTTTGTTAACATTTTTGCCCCAGATTTTGTGTACAGATATTTTAGTTTGAGAAGCCATGTTGTTTTTCTGATTAATACAAGACAGCGTGGTTACGCATTTATCGTGGACAGTAATGCATTGAGTGCTTCTTGAGATTATGAGTAAGTCACTTCTTTACGATGAGTCTAATGACATCTGACTCATTAAACCTGCATCCCCGATGAATGAAAAACGGTTAAAATCCTGCAGCCTCATTGGAAAAAGTATTCGTCGCACAACTGCATCTCCGATGTACTGATGGAACGGAGAAGCACCTCCACACTCCGATTCCAAAAATTCGCAAAGCTCGGCTCTGAATAGACAAGGATGAGAAAACTCGCCGGAGGCGGACGAAACCTACGCCAGGACTCCTGAATTGACTCCGCGCTGACAGACCCCGGTCGATCACTTCAGTAATGTTTGCTGGGTATTTTAGATAAACCTAGGTATTTCTGATTAAGTCGAATGCATTTTATTTCTATCGCAGGTAATGACGGCCTCTGGCGTTTTCGGGCATAATATGCAAACACCTCTTGCAGTCATGTTTGCGGAGTAGACCATGTTACTATTTGAGCCTATAAGTAAAATTTATCACTTTGTTGAGAAGGCGACATTACTCCCATTCAAAAGATAGCTGTTTCAGCTTTCTCCAGACGGCATGTAATATTGTTGTCAATGATAATGAGCTTTCGATTTAAAATCCTTCCTGGAATTGTTTGGAGTCGAGTTTTTCTTGAAGTAATTCCAATTGTCGTCGAGCTTCACACTGCGGGAAGTTATTCATGTCGTAGTACTGCGGTGCTATTTGTAATAGCCATTGAGCTATAAAAAAAAAGACATTTCATTAGAAATTATTTGCCACATTTGTCTCATTAGATTTTAGAAAGGTAAAATAAAATGATAAAATAAACAATTGTTTATAATATTTTATATAAGGTTTTTTAAATAACTTTGTCGGCGTCCATGGCGCAGTTGGTAGCGTCGTGAGCTACGGATGTCTCGGGTTCAATTCCCGGTGCCAACAGTTTTCATAAATTGATATTTCAATCGATTTATGGATTTCTGTAGTCTGAGTGTTTGTGTTGTCTAAAACTCCCTTCTCACCCACCCATCCCATCCTCACGGGGAGTAGCGAAAGCGATTAGCTAACCACTAGTCCTGTCTTAGCCCTATCCTTCCATCCCTACTCTCTTCGATAAAGAGAGCTTGAGCATTTGAAAATTGAGCAGAAAAATTGTGTTGAGATACCTCCATTAGAAGACCATATGCTCTACATTGAGAGCGGATGTGGAAAAAAAATATAAGGTTATAACTACCATACATTTGAAATTTATCACTTGAAATGGCTACTTACGATTAATGTCTGTTACTGTTCTGATGTAATTTTTGGTGGTGAGAACAAACTCATTGTAAACCACCCACTCGGGTTTATGATCCAAGCAAGTCGAAGGATGCAGCTGCACAACTTGGTTGTCTTTCACCGTCAGGTAATGACCGGTGCGTTCTAAATGCGCTACCTGGAATCAGACAAATAAAGTTATCGATTAATGAAAATTTATCCAGTTGTTATACACCGAATAACAAAAACATTTAAGCGCAACCAACAATGTCGAAAAGGATACTGCGAAGAAACAAACCTGCATGAAGAATCCATTGACGAGTGCCTTTCTAATATTAATATAATAGTTTTTGCTGGTGAATTCTGTGCTGGTTCTTTTCAGCTTAAAGCGGTCCATGATGCGGGCTAACTGCTGTCGTACATTGTCACCCGATTTCAACGATCGGTAGTTTACAAAGTTATCGAAACACCAGTGAGGACCTTCCATATCTAAAAAAAAAACAAATAATTAACAAATTGACCCCGGTCGCAAAAATAAGATATAACAGTCGACTGTAAGAATAAACCTACTTTGTTTGAAGGCATGGTAGACATTGAGGAGCGTAAGATGATCTCCGTCGATGTGAGCGAAACGCATTTTGGCATCGTCAGCTGCTTTTCTTGCCTCATTCGGTCGTACGAAACACTGTGGTACTGAAATAAACATATCGCAATTTGTTTCAGACTTTATATAATCAGAGGAATTTATAATTTTTTTTTTCTATGTCTGCTCCCAATTTTTCTATGGGAACTGCTTGTTACAGTAGGGATAGAAGGATAAAGCTAGGACAAGACTAGCGGTTAGCTAATCGCTCTCCCTACGCCCCGCGAGGATGGGATGGGTAGAAGGGAGGACTCAGACTACGAACAGAAATCCATAAATCGATTGAAAGATCAATCCATGAAAACCGTCCGCACCGGGAATTGAACCCAAGACTTCCGTAACAATTTGTTTCAGACTTTATATAATTCGAGGAATTTAGAAATTATTTTTCAAACATCGACAAAATGTGTGAGGTCACTGCCGACAACCAATAATTATTACCTGAAAGCATGGCTGTGATGGAGAGTATTTCATTGGAGCAATTGTGGTTACATGAAGCGATTAACATTTTCGCGAGTTGGGGGTCAAGGGGAAATTCCGCCATCACGGCTCCCAAGTCTGTCAAGTTACCATCGTCATCTGAAATGGGAGAAAAAAATTAACAAACAGCTCTTGGAAATTTCAATATAATCAACATATGTATGCAGAGATTTTGTTTTTCTTAAAATATACGTCAGTTTTCAATTAAAATACGCATCATAAATACTCTCTTCGCATAATCATTTTTTTTGCAGGAGTCTTAAGATGTGTAATAAAACAAATAAAGTTTGCTATGTCCTAATACCTAATGCGGCGAGGTAGTTTAAGAGTTCCAGAGCCCTCATAAGTGTTTCCGGCGCTGGTGGGTCCATAAAATCGAAATGCACCAGATCATCGATTCCTGAAAACAAAAATGAAGAATTTGGATTATTGTTGGAAACTGTTTACTGTCTCTCAGTTCGAGTCCATTCGTGTGCTCGAATGCCTGAAGATGCCGAAAGGCGAAACCCGGGTCGTTAGTGACAAAATACATGGAAGTGTACAAAATCTCAATAATCCAAATTTAATATTGAAATTCCATCAAGCACCCTCAGTCGATGTCTTAAAAAAAATGAAGAAATTAGATATAAGTTACTTCATGTAATATCTTACATGCGACTACATCTCCTGTCTTTCAGTTGGTGCACTTTTTTTATTATACAAGTCTGCAACATTGTACACAACCAATTGAATCAAATTAATAATAACCTAATTTTTTAAGCTGCAAGACAACTGATCCTAGGTTAGATCTGAGGATTTCAGGATAGGTGTTCTCTTGCATCTCGTGCTTGTAAGCTTTCTCTGTGTAGAGACGGAAGCATTTTCCGGGACGCGTTCGGCCAGCTCTTCCGGCTCTTTGCTGGGCTGATGCTTTACTTATCGGAGACACCAGGAGAGACTCCACTCTGAAAAGTCAGAATTATTTTCGGTTAAAATTGATTAATTAATCTTAAGCCTCGGAGAGATGATCCATCACTGAGCCGAGTGTTAAAAAAATTTGCAGATCCGATTCAAGGGCGCAAACATTAATTTATCATCTGAAAAACAATACTATAGATTTTTTTGATGTTTACTAAATTGTATTTGACACATAACAGTATGAGCCAGCAGATTGGCACTGCGAGGGGAGCACAAAATGAGGTTGCTCGTAGATCGGTGCTCTGAGGCTAAAAGGGTTGATATTCAGACTCAGGTCAATTTACTTCAATGTCAGAACAATAAACTTCCATGTTGAATGCACGGTGGTAACAGAGTCGAATAAAACTGTCTTTTTATTTACATACCGGATTCTAGGGTTGTAGACTTTCTGCTTAGCAAATCCGGGATCTATGACAAACACCACACCATCAATTGTCAAAGAAGTCTCAGCGATATTGGTCGATACAACAACCTGAAAACATATTAATATTTCAATTTATTAATTTAACCCTTTTACTCTAAATGATTTTAAAGGATAAGGTTCGCGCTTACTTAATTACAATCCATATTTACATAATTTGTCATTAAAATTAGCTTTAGATTTGACATGCATAAAATAATAAAAAAATATTATTTTCTTTAGTAAAAAGCTTGACGTGAAAGTGAGTACTTTTTTTTTTAAAAAAAAGTCACGCAAATGTGTACGTAAAAATCCATATAAAAATGACCATCAGATATATTATCCGATGTTGACAATTCCTGCCACGAACCGTAAAAGGGTCCCTATTGTTTTATTTTGATGACTAGCCTTCTGGAATATTTTGTATATTACTTTCAGATGTGAATGGTGTTCATATTTTAGTTTTAGCCATAAATTATCGGTTGGCTTCAATTGATTGTCCCTGAGTCATTTGTTTTTGGATGCACATAAGATTTCAAATTTGTTTTAAAAATAAAAATCATCAACTAGTCATTATGAAACTTATACACACAAATGAAAATGGTTCTATGCATGTGTCACTTCAAAGTCAACTGTTTTATAACTGCCGCCGATGAATAGGTGGTCGAATCATTTTAGCATTGCCATATAGCGCTAATAGATTGATGGTCTGCGACTGGTAGAGTTAATGTCTATTTATATAACATCAAATGTCATAAAACATTAAAATTGTTTATCAAAATGTTATTTCATTCAGTAATTTTCCCAAAAAAACGTATACTAAATTCAGCATCTTTCCAAAATGTTAAGGACATCAATTTTCATTTAGTATTTATTACAAATGAATTTCCAGTATGTAACTGCCGAATCCATGTGGTTATAAATTGAGTTAGCAGAATAATTGTTTCAAAAGAAATCTTCTATTCAAGCATTCCAGTATTTCATGTCGGCATTACCTTTCTGCCAATCGCTCCATTGGCTTTATTAGGTGGCGCTTGTTCAAATATTCTCTGTTGCTGATTGGGCGGCAACGTTGAATAAAGAGGAATGCATTTTAGTTCACCGACTTCTGGACCGAGTTTGTCCATTTCTGATTTTATTCTCTTGCATGCCTCTTCTATTTCCTCTTGACCTGAAATTTTAAAACACCAAAATAATATTATCTAATGCGTTTGAACTGCTGATAAAAAAGATAAAAAGACTTTTGAGATATTTGGTTTCCAGATTGCCGTATAACGACAAGTCGATTTTAAATAAAGTATCCGCACATAAATCATCGAGTCTTAATTAAAAACAAATTTTCCCGTACCATTGCTAAAGTGAGACACATTTAATAATCTGTGAATGTAAACACAAGATTTGAAAAATAAAAAATCACATTTAAGATTACCTGTGAGGAAAAGTAAAACGTCTCCTTGCACTTCTTCACACATTTGGATCTGAACAACAGTTTTGATGGCTGCGTCTAAATAATCTCTCTCAGGTTCAGGAGTGTAGAAAATCTCTACGGAATGAGTGCGGCCCGGCACATTCATCAATGGAGCGTTATCAAAATAGTGCTGGAATTTTCCCGCATCGAGCGTAGCCGACATAATAACCAGCTTGAGATCAGGTCTCTGCTTCACGACTTCTTTTAAAACCCCCATTAGAATATCGGTAGCCAGCGTACGCTCGTGAGCTTCATCTAGTAAAATCACTTGGTATTGCTCTAGGATCGGATCGGACATTCCTTCGCGCAGTAACATACCGTCTGTCATGTACCTGGGTAAAATAGCAAAATAAACATAATATATAAATGCTTTCATGTAAAGAAAATTTTGAGAATAATTTCTAATATTTAAAAAGTAATTTGAAAACGTGTGTTGAATCATACGTTTCTGGCATGTTGAAATATTTATTCTCAAAATTTGTCTCGGAGACTTTCCTTACTTGAGGCATGTCTTGGGTCCAGAGCAGTCTTCGAACCTGATACTGTAACCGACCTCTTGCCCGATGACCACGTCCATTTCTTCACTGACACGTTGCGCCACAGACATGGCTGCCACGCGACGCGGTTGCGTACAAGCTACCGCTTTCTTTCCAACGGAACGGGAGTACTCAACACACCTGAAAGTATACATTAGATAATTAAAACCCAATTATCTTTATGCTGCAAAACAATGCAGCATTTATTTAGCTGATATTTTATTGAATTGAAACAAATTAATAATTCTTTTTATTTCTTAATATATCTAATTCAGCAATCGAAGAGGTTATTGTGTCATCAGCGTGTCCTATATTCTACCCAGTACATTGACACACTGATGTTCATTCAAGATGGACTACAAGGGAAAAGACGCTAGTCACTGAAGTCAGTGTAATCTTGCTATTGTTGATGATTTAATAAAAATTCATGAGTCGTACTACATATGCTGACGGTCTACATCCACCATCAGTGTATTTGCTGCCACCAATACTGGTGTATATAATATAATACCATAAAAAGTTGGATAATTAATGCTCACCATTGGGGTATTTGAGTTGTCTTTCCAGAACCGGTTTCTCCAACGAGAACAATGCATTGAGATTCTGCCAACCTCTGCATAAATTCTGCTCGATATTCAAATACTGGCAAGCCTGAAATTACATTAAATTTAGTATACAACAGTAGTACAATATTGTTGAAATTTTGTACATTTCTATATATTTCATCACTAACGACCCATGTTTCGTCTTTAGACATCTTCAGACATTCAAGCACACGAACTGACAGAAAATAAATAGTTTCTATCACTTATATAAGATAAAATATGACATTCCATCAAGTACCCTCAGTCGATATCTTAAATTATATAATAATACTTGTACTCGAATAATAGTTGCAGAGTGAATCAATTTAGGTGTCTACCGCATTTACAAGATCGGAAAGCATCCTTGAAGTAGAGTGAATAAACAATCTTACCAACTCTTTTTCTATACAATTCATGGTATCGCTGTGTGTAAGGCAGCCCAGTGTACGGATTGATGTTGACAACAGCCGCCGGACCACTGGGGAACGATTGAACAGTGCTCGGTTCACCGGTTAGAGGAATACCTTTCTCTTCTCTGAAAAAATTAATGCAAGCGCTCAAAATAAAATTACGTACGGTGGACATCGGTTGAACTGTAATACAGCGATGCGAATATCCATGGGAGGATATGCCCAATCACTTATGCGCCGTGTGGAGAATAAAAAAAAACTAGAAAAGTCTTAAAACTACCAACAATATGTTAATTGAATACTTAACTAGTACATGCTTTTGTTTGCGATCATAGATCATCCATTTGTAAAACAACTTTAAGCGTTCATTGAATTATTTGGAATATAAATGTTTTACTGTATGCCGAAAAAATTTATTGGTATAAATACACTCGAGTACCCTACTTCAAGAATGATTACATATTTTTGGAATGATAAAAAGTTGACAGAAAAAGTCACATTCTTATGAGTTTTTATGATTTGACTGCAGCAAAAGACTAGCAATCATTTCAATTATTGTGACCCTCGATCATATATGTGCTTGCAGTAAATGAAAGCTTCCACCTTCCTCAATCTTGTGGCCGAAAACAAAATCATTTATCGGTTCACATAATAAATATCTCTGCGAAAATAAAATTTACTGAAAAAATATTAATTGAATGCACGGAGCTAAGCAGTTACGCTAGGAGGGTGTTTGAATGTGAATAATTTAACCACGAAAAATTATTATAAAAAAATGATGTACAGTGGAAACCGTTTAATATGAAAAATCATCAAACAAATTAGCTTAAAAATTGTTATTACATTAATAATAACGGAATACAAATTCTCAACCTGAAAAGTGGCTCGTCTTGGGATAGAGAAAAAAAATATAACAATGCAGCATGGTCACCGAATTGTTATATAATCATTTACAAGAAAGATGATTAATCTAAAAAAGGGATTTTGCTGCTCATAAGGTATTGCCCATGCATTCATCATCGATGATTCATATCAAGTAGGATTCATATCCCCAAACAAATGAAAACGAGACAGACCATGTACGCACAGCAGAAGGGCGAGTGAATGTGCACTCGCCTTTAATTAGTTTAAGATGGATCGATGAGCGAACAAGAAAGTTATGTAGGTAAATTTTCTGGAATGCTTAGTTTTCAAATTCTAGAAAGAAATTGCAGCAGTATGACTTTTGCGTGAGCTACCAGTAATTTTAAAGATATTCTTTTAAAAAATTTACATTTTCTTTGGCCAATATAAAACAATTGGTAAATACGGTTTACATTCTTTGCAGCATGCTTCTACCTGAAAAAATACTCAGTGCTGTTAAAACCAATGCCATACTCTATGAAATTTATTGACGGATGGGAAATTGGCAAGCAAACAAACATTGTAATCAAGGAAACCAATAAATTATGCAAAATACGAAATATTGCTGTGAAAAATCGTCGCCAAATTTCAAGTTTGCTCTACGGTTTGTTTCAAGAAGTTCCAGTTGACATATATTATGGTAAAATTTTCATACTGATATTATGTTCGTATTTCGCGTAAATTATCGGTTTCTCCATTTTCTTATCCGTAATTAAATTTTCCACAGAACTGGATTGTTATTGGCGGCATTTAATAAATTCTCCTTCAAAATTAAAAGAGTGGCATGTTGTCATGCATATTTACCAAACAATTTAAAACTTTATAATCATGTTGTGGAGGGAATATTTATTGGAACCTTCATCCCACTTTCCATACAATTCCCCGAACGGCTTGTTCCAATACGCTGTTTTTAAAGTAAAAACACTCTTCTGTTCGAAGATAATAACGAAACAGAATAATATAACGTTATTGACTTTTCTTTTGTTTTAGCTACACGAGAAGAATGGTCAATTTGATGCAAAAACAAATCATTATTCCGACATTGAATAGGATGAAACATAGGAAATGAAATACTTATAATAAAAATGAACAAATGAAACATTAATAACTTTGGTAAATATTTAAGGCGGGTTTATAGTACGACTTCGGTTAGCGATATTTTTATAATTCATTTAAACACGCTGACAGTGAAAACAGCGCGATGTAAATTATTGTGTAGTGAAATATAGCTTTCATGGCGCAAATCAAACATTTTGGTCAAAATATCATACCTTCTCTTTTTGATAAAAGGATCCATAACTTCTATTCTCCGCTTAGACATCGTTGCGGAATGTTATGACGTAAATAAAAGCTTAAAACGTATAAATTTCAGTTCACAACACACGACCGACAGCAAATATCCAAGATGGATGCGTTATCCGCGCGGAAACGAAGTGGCCAGTGATGTAAAATGAAAAAATAATAATATATGTATACATTGCCAAGCTTTAGATTTGAAGAGCATGGGACTTAAGATTTTCCTTCATTCTTATATGCATGTCATTCCAAAATCTAAAGACACAAGTTTTGCTTTAAGTAATCTAGAAGCACAAACCAATTATTATATCAGTTTGTATATCGGTTATAAGCTATCAGACATATTTTATGTCATGGGGTAAATATAATTAATGAATATTATTTTTAAATACAATCAACTTCTGTGTAACTTCAATATAAATATGTGCAATAACTGCATAGATATAAACAACCTACTGTAAGCTGGTATCCCCATATATGTTTTTTTCTCTGGAAAAATTAATTCATCGAAAGGGCAACGACATGGTCGATCAAACCTGTAAACAAAATGGAGACTAGGCAACATACTTGAAATCTGTGTTGTTGGATATTATTTAGTGGAATTTTTGTTGAAATTGATTGAATTGTTTAAATTTCGTGTAAACGTTTGAAAGGTTAGTATTTGTATTATCACCTCACAACCGCCCCTATCTATACAACTGTTTTGTCAATTCTATTTGTTGATATATTACTGTAATAATGTGTAGTCATATTGTGGAACTTTTAGTAATGAATTATTTACTAAATTGTTTAATTCGGCATATCTGCGTAGATGACACTGTAGAAGGGAGTTTTGATTCCTTTTAATTGATATGTACATTATCACGATACCATTATTAGCCAAAATGGTTGACATTTGTCAAAAAGTATAAATTAATTTATATTTTTGCATAGGTCTTACAACAACTTTTTGTTTACAAAATATTATATTTTCATTTAGCTACTAACGTCTTTTCCAATTTAACTTTATCTTATTAGACTTTGTGATTTATATTTTTAATTTCAAAGTTGCACATATACGCAAATTAGTATTTTTTGTTGACAATACGTGGGTACCTGATTACTGAATATTATCATGTCGAAACAAGATTGCCCCCGGGCAATTTGTCATTTTTAATGTACATTGAAGTATTTCTAATTTAAATGATATGTTACTGATTTGTTTTTGAGTTTAGAAACGTCATTAAAAAATAATTATACGCAGTGTATTCACAATTAAATTCATGTTAAATAATCAGTGCTGTTGTAGCTGTAAACTTTGCAAAGAGAGGACGCACACTATGTGTGATATCGTATACCTTATATTTACACAGTTATTGCTACCCTATAACTAATCTCGAAGTGCACTTAAAATGAAAATTTACTATTTCCTAGACAATCTTATTTACCGAAAAAGCATTTTATAACATTATTATTTGCCAGAATATTATTTTTTAACCAGTATATATTCTGCTATTTCTACAAATATCACAGAGGGTAGGTATACCGAGTATACTCTTCACTACAGCACTGGAAATAATTTTCTATTCCAATTGTTTGTGATGTGTGTTTGATTGGTAGACTAGTTATAATTAACCCTCCAAGAACAGAAATAATTAAATTTTTGAAATCATTTGTCTCAAAAATTAAAATATATGCAAAAACAATATGAATTTGAGAGGTTCTTGATTCTTTAAACCAGTGCTCCGCAACCTTTTCTCCCCCACAGCACACCTTGAGCACTCATGAATATTTCGCGGCACACTACAAGCCAAAATATTTAAATTTCATAAACAAAATTCGCATTCATCTTCAGGCATTCGAGCACACGAACACATTCGTGTGCCATTCGAATGCCTGAAGATGCCGAAAGGCGAAACCCGGGTCGTTAGTGACAAAATACATGGACGTGTACAAAATCTCAATAATCCAAATTTGATATTGAAATTCCATCAAGCACCCTCAGTCGATGTCTTAAATTTTAAAAAAAAAGTTCACAATATATTTGTTTGTTTTTATTTGATGAATTTGAAATAGTGGCTAATATATATTTTAATAGAAGCTGAATAAACTCTTTAGTCTTTTCAAAGTGATGGGACACTTAGCGTACTTTTTTTTTTTTTTTAATATTACAAATTATAAAAAAAACATTTGTAAAAGTTGTAAAAATAAAAATTATTTAAGCTAAGTTAAGTGGATAAAAGTACTGCCCATTATTTTTGTTTGGCAAAATCCAAAATAATCTTTCTGTTTTCAATGATAGTCTTGTGTTCACATTCTGTGCAAAACAACAAAAAAAAAATGCGTATATAAGGATCTTGATTTGACAATATTTTGATACATTCGTTCATTGTTTGCAATAGTTACACTAAGAATGATTTAAACAGAAATCTTAGCAACCGAGTGTCTTTTTGATTTTTTTCGTAAATAAAAATACTCAATTTTTTCTGATTTTGGACGCTCGGTGGCGTGGCGCACCTGGGATCGTCTCGCGGCGCACCGTTTGCGGATCACTGGCTTAAACCATCTAGAAACTAATAGCAAAAGTTTGATTTCCCAAATTTAAATAGATTTGGGTATGGTATAATTTATGTAGGGCATGCTGATGCTAGTTATGGCTAGTTATCATTCTTTTGTAAAACTGTAGTATTGCAAATGAAATGTGTTTCTAAAATATGTATTTCTTACATTATTTGCAGAATCTGTCTTATAACATGGACACCGCCTACGCGAGAGAAAAATTAAATTTTCTGCACACACTCACCCGAAAGACAACGACAGTGAATCAGCCTAAAGCTGCATATTAATCTTAGTCCATATCTGATTAGAAGTCAGTATACGCCATCATGGGTCAGCAGATATCATCGTCGAAACTATCTTCCCTTTTTGCATGGACTCCTGCAAATCAAACACCCGTTGACCTGAACGCGGCAAACTCCACCTTAGCCGATTGCAGGTGTCCTCTGGATATATTATCCGAAGACTCGGATGCCGTAGAATGCGCTAGATGTAAACCGGCTCCATCGAGAAATCTCATTAAGCAGAACTGTGAAATAACCAGCTCATTATCGTCCACTGCTATCAATAACAATAACATAAGCAGTAATAACGTCGGCGGTGTTAAGACCGGTAACGGTAGAACTTTTAATTCGTTTAGTTGTTTCCGATCGTCGCACAACAGCGGAAGTTTCGAACACAACGACGAAAGGTGAAGACATGAGATGTAAAATAGACAATATAAATACTGCATCGTGTTCTTATAGAATGAAGAATGATAAAAAAACCAGCATTTGCCATCGAAATAATGACACCGTTTCCGGGCAAGACTGTGATGACGTGACCTCGACCGAGTGTCTGTCTTGTGAATCTTCGAGTGAAAATTCTCATCCAAAGTGTAGTTGCGGCGCCCGTGACGTCTGCGATATGCCTAGAAATTTAAGTAACGATTCAGGTCTCTCAAATCCATCGAGAAACTGCGCCATCGATAATAATGAAGAAGACAATGGTAACGCTTCAGGCCGTATTTCACAATCCCCTAACATCGATCGCTACATGAGCGCTCTCACAGATTTAACGGAACAGAATTCCGTATGCAATAATGTCACATGCGACTGGGGTGGTAATGGTATCTCTGACGGTGACAGTATGAAGAAAAATCATGCCCAGCGATGCAGAGGAAGTTCTAAAGTCAACAGTAAGCATAATAGACAGCATGAAATGTCAAAAAGTTGCTCAAGACAACACGATTTGTGCGCTGTCGAGGAAAACTTAAAAGATGTTAGATGTAAAAATAGTTTTGTGAAAAAGAAGCAAAGGTGGCCAAAATTTGGTATCTCGAAATCTATCAATAAAACAGGAAAGTCTTCAATATCCGCCGGTCATCGGTCCGTAGACTCCGGTCTAGAAGTAGCCGGCTCAACCAACGACAACCTGTGCGTTTGCACTTCGCATAGAACGGTCGATGAGGTCATTTCGTCCCCTCCGCATCACAACTTGACCCTGGGATTTGCCAGAGATCGGGACAATTGGGTGAGGGCTCCCAGTGTTTCCATCGAATCTAATGTCACATATCACAATAGCGGAAGGCATCAGACGCATTACTCTTCTCGTGTGTCATATCAAGCGATCAGTGGAGACCACGGCATCGAACTGAATCAAGAACAGCAGCACTCTTTCAATATTCCTAGTAATTTGGCCAATTTACCCATTAATATCATGTTGACGAGGATGCCACTGGGAAGTTCTGGTGGTGTTTATGGGCCTTTACAGGTAAGATGTTTTTATCATTTGTATTATTAGTTCTGTTGAAACATTTGTCTTTGATATTTATTCGACTGGTATCGGCTGTGCGGTCAAGTGAAACGTTATAGGCAAAAGTAAATGGTACCATACACATATTCAGTTGTATTTGTAACAGTTAAGCTGTAATAATAACTGAAAATTAACAGGAGGTATTGAATTTATATGGAGCTAGCAAGAATTTTTGACACCTATTGACACATAATTATTTTTAGATGAGCAATACTGGAGCTGTTTACAGCACAATTCAAAATAACTCTGGCGGAGTGTACGGAAATTCAAGCGGAGTGTACGGCAATGCGGGAGATGTCTACGGAGCTCTCCTGAGTGAAGACACTAATAATGGAGGTCGATCCGGAATTGGAGGGGAAGGGAATGTTATTCTATTGAGTGTCGGGGCTCAAAATGCACCTGTTATTGATTTATCCAGGTAAGTGCATGATATCTATAATTAATTACTGGTGGTTTTTTTTTAAATATGTTATAATTATGATATAATTTTTCTAAGATTGACTGCTGAAGACTTTCCCCTTGAAGATTGTGAAGAGCAGGCTAGAGAGAGGAGGGCTATTGAAATTGCAGAAGGAGTAGAACCTCCTCCGGGCTATAGATCTCATATTCAGGTAGAAATATTTTTTATACAGATTGATGTAACTTGGAGAATACATACATACAATTGAGAAGTCTTGGAGGGAAAAATGAACATAATTGATACTACTTAATGCATTTGATTGAATTTTACACATTAACATTTTGAATTGCATTGGTACAGTACCTTTGACTTCAAGATTCAATGAAATGCATCAGGAGATTTTATTGCCTTTCATTTTCAACTAACAGATAAAATTTGAATTGTTGAGATTTTGTATATTTCCATGTATTTCGTCACTAACGACCCGGGTTTTGCCTTTCGGCATCTTCAGGCATTCGAGCACACGAATGAACTCGAACTGATGAATGCCGAAAACCGAAACCCGGGCGTTAGTGACGAAAATACATGGAAATGTACAAAATCTCAACAATTCAAATTTGTTATTGAACTTCCATCAAGCACCCTCAGTCGATGTCTTAAATCATAACATAGATAAATATTTTATAAGTAATGCCGACAATAAAAACTTAGAAGAGCAAAAAAAAATCAAGTTTTTGTGTTGCTGTAAATAAAACAATGAATAGCTCAATGCATATGTCTGTAATTTTATAGTTCAACTTAAATTAGCGATGTATACAGTTAATTGTAATTTCAGTTAGCGTGGTAAGTAAATCAAATTAAAATTGTACTAAATATAGAATAAGTTGTACTGTTGATCTCCTTTTGTCTGGTTACATAAAAGCAAATAAAAATCTGCTCTTGAAATAATTATTTTATTTATAATATTTAACAATCCTCTGACAATAAAATTAATTTCCATTGTAACTTACTGACTTATTAAAATCATAGAAGATTCAGAGTCTAATCCTGCCTAATTTTCAATTCTGAATACCTTTAATAGTATGTGGAGAAGTATGCTGTATTTGAAAGTATTTTCACTTTTTAAACATAAGTAAAATGTGCAGATATGGTGATAATAATCGGACTATTTTACAGATGGTAAGCCCGATTGAACTGCGAGCATTACTCTTTCATCAACAGCAGCAACAGATGTTCGTAGCGAACAACATTTTACAAACTCGGATACACACTCAAGTTAGTGCATTTTCTTTTATTTTGTTACCGGTTATATGACATTCGAGCTGGTATTTATTGGCACTGATTACCCGGCAGGCATATTTGAATTTATTACTAGAAAACACCCTTATTTGATTTGGTTTTGCATTACTCAAAAATTCTTTCTTGTGAAGCCAACCCAGACCTGTGAATAATACATGGAGTATGAACTGTGTTTTTATTATTGTTTATTTGTAAATTAAAATACATGGCATTATTTGCCTAAAATGATTATTAGAAATAAGTGGCAGGCGTTATCTTCTACTTTATAAATATATTAGCAGTGTGATGGATGATTTGGAATTGAACTTGTGTACTATTATGTTATCAGGTGGATTACATACACTGTTTGGTACCAGACTTACGAGCTATCACAAGTTGCAGCTTTTACTGGGGTAAAATGGATAGATACGAGGCTGAACGGCTGCTAGAAGGAAAACCCGAAGGTAATATCTCATCTGTATGACATCATAATCATTCTTGCTATAATCATGTTGCTAGGCTATGCAGGAGTAAAATCTTTTTCCAAATTAAGCCAAAGTGACGGCAGAATGCTACCAGTATCAGTAGGTGAAACAACTAGTAGATATTGTAATATATAGTAGATATATTTTATTATTGCACCCAATCTAATTGTATAGAGCAGTGCTCCGCAACCTTTTCTCATCCGCGGCACACCGTAAGTCGAAGTATGTAAATTTCACAAACAAAATGTACTATTTGATAATTTTTTGTATTTGAAATAATAACTAATATTTTTTTAATAAAAGCCTATTAAAATTTTTTACCTATTCAAAGTGATAAAACACCTAACACAAAAAAAATGCATATTTAAGGCTCTTGATTTGATAAATATATTCGTTCATTTTTTGTAACAATTTTAGTGGGAAATTTTTCCATCCGCCATCAATGATGTGTTTCTACTGTAGGATTTTTTTTTTTACATACAGACAAACCTCATTTTATTTCACATAATTGCAGTTGCACTATCGGTTCAAGCACTAATACAATTATTCCATTACATAATAATACAATATTTGTTTCGACGAGAATAATTTAAGCGGAAATTTTAGTCACCAAATATGGCTTTAATTATTTTTTTTTATAAAAATACGTTCTGCGCCACGGCACACCTAGGATCGTCTCGTGGCGCACCAGTGTGCCTGGTATAGAGACATGGTCTATTCTTTAATAGTGTAAGATCTAAATATGTGTTGATTTGAGTCTACTATTACCTGGTACCTACAATCGGAATGGTTAACCGAATGCATTGTTTTGAGGTCTTATCAATACTGAATATTATATTTCTTTTTATTGCAGGCACATTCTTATTACGAGACTCTGCTCAGGAAGAATACCTGTTCTCCGTATCGTTTAGAAAGTATGGCAGATCATTGCATGCTCGCATTGAACAGTTCAATCACAAATTTAGCTTTGATTCTCATGATCCTGGAGTGTATGCTGCTAATACTGTAACAGGTAAGATACATTTGTAAATCACTGCTTACTTTCAATTCTTCATCGAAAGACGAAAGGTTCAAAAAAATGAAAAACATTCTGTTTTGTACTCATTCCACATTTTTTATAAAAGTCAGGACCGGTTTCACTAATCGCAAGCATTGCCAACTGATGAAAAATAAATCCAAACAAGGCTATTTGTATTAAATTGTGTGTCATAATGACAAGGTATATAAAACAGTTGGTCCAAGAAATATGGGAAGAATTTACAGATAATCATACAAATTATAAATAAATTAAATTGTCTGAAATAAGTAAAACCTTTCCTGATCTGATGAAAATGTAGAACAATTCAAAATCAAATGTGTTTTCTTCTTTAAATACATTTTTAATATATATATATATTGTGTTTTAACTGAATCTTCAGTTGATAATGCTTGTGATGAGCGAAACCGGTTCTGATCATTATAAACATGTGGAAGTAGTACAGATAAATTGTGTTTTATTTTTAAAAATATAATGCCTGTACACCAAGAATTGACAGTTAACACCTTAAAAGTCACCTTCAGGCATTCGAGCGCACGAATGCCTGAAGATGCCGAAAGGCGAATCCCGGGTCGTTAGTGACAAAATACATGGAAGTGTACAAAATCTCAATAATCCAAATTACCTTGATATATTTATAAAATTACAAACTTATCCTACTTTCAGGTTTGATTGAACATTATAAGGACCCTGCTTGCGTTATGTTCTTTGAGCCAATGTTGACAGCTCCACTAAGCCGAACTCACGCATTTCCCCTTCAGCATCTTTGCAGAGCTGTAATTGCCTCTACAACCACCTATGACGGTAATGTTTCAGGGTTCATATTTACAAATGTTTTATATTTCCTTTATATATATATATATATAAATGTAAATCAGTATACATTTAAACTGAGGGTCACGTGCATACGTGTCATATTAAGGGTAAGAGAAGCCCAAAAGTCGTCGAATTACACTATTAAAAGTATCCAGATTCGTGGGTATAAATCTAAAAGTAATCAGAAACATATGAATATATTTTTAAATAGATCATTAGCCCGATTTTTTATAAAAAAGGCGAAGATAATTATGTCCCCGTATAGATGTCGCTGCACGTTTTGAAACTGAACATTGCAAAACTATGCGTTAGATTCTCGACGCGATCGATTTGTTACTCGATATAGACACCGTAACTGGTGTGGGGGAGGGGTTTAAAACTCCCCCGTCTGTTCACTCGTAAGGTAGTCACTAGTCCAGATGTAAATTTCTTAGACACAGCGGTAAGATTTGTCCTATTTTATTTTTTGTATAATCATTATAAACTGTCTATTTGAGTTAGTTTGAGTTCACTCGTGTGCTCGAATGCCTGAAGATGCCGGAAGGCGAAACCCGGCTCGTTAGTGACAAAATACATGGAAATGTACAAAATCTCAAGTTTAAACATTTGGTTATGTTTATTCAAAATCAGACTTTTTTTTTCAGGAATAAGTGAACTCCGACTACCCCCTACGATGAAAGCTTATCTCAAAGAATATCACTACAGACAGAGAGTTCGCATAAAGCGTTTTGAAGGACACCCGGAAGGATTTCATTGGGATCCAGAGGAAAATCAATACAGAGAAAATAATTGAATGCGTCTCACATAAACAATGCATGATGGTTTGTCGGTTATGATGAATGATAGCGCATTTGATAGGCTGGACTTTGTAATTTTATTATGATAATTTTGTGTGCAATTGCAAAGTGTCTAGTTTATGGATTGTAAATTTTTAACAATTCATGAGAATGATTACTCATTTTGCGTCGTGTTACTGGGAAAAGAAATCATATTGTGGAACTGACTGTCTGATGAGAGGTTGTGTTATATATCCTCATGATCCAAATTATAATGCGGTACCGTACCGTATTCAGTGATGACAAAACGGTCCAATATTTCTGCACGGAGTAGAAAACCAAATTGATTAAGATGCTTAAAAAATTGTGATACATAGCATAATTCTTGTCGGATTATAGTAACACGGTCCTTCCGAATAATTATTTTAGCCTCGAAGCGATTTCATTTAATGTAAATCTTACAAAAATTTTTATGTCGTAGCTTATTTTCTTGTATTATAGAATTATTTAGTGTAAGCGTTCACGAAGCGAAATAACATAACGAGATTTTGAACATTGATTGTGTTTCTATTAGGAAATTGCGATATTAAAAATTTGTGTTCGAGAGTTTTTATGATTTCCGTTGTATAATAACGCACATATTTGGAGTTTGCACAATAACGAACGAGGGATAATATATTTAGATAGTGAAGGGTGTCAGTTATGTTTGAATGAAGATAATTTTATATTTAATTGAAAATAATATACTTTCTTTGCATCAAGAATGAACGAAATCAAATATAAAAATTCGAGTTGTTATAGAGATAAATAAATCCGCAAAGATATTTTCAGAATAAAGACATTCTATTACAAAGAATTTTCTTCAATAAAACTGTGCTGTTTTCAACTATTTTTTGCACAATATAGTCAGCTAACCATATTATATTAGAATTCATTATTACTCTATGATTTTTACAATCTAAACTGTCATACATGGATGTGTTCATTTATCTAGTATATGAACTGTCGTATATTCATCGCGAGATGTTACTCATCCAAGAATTGTTATCCAGTATCTTTAAATTATCTTAATAGAGAATTTGTGATAATTGACATGGCAAATTTTTATTTCTTTTTATACTATTGATGTATGCTTGCTTTTGTTTGAATTAATTTAAAAAGTATTGTGGTACATAACCGATTGAATTAATTATTTCTTTTCTATTCCAGAGTAAGCTCATATATTATTGTTATGACTCAGTATACATTATGAAAACTAAATTGGCTTATTTATTTTAGAAGTGGAAGCATGCTTTACACCTGATTGATAATGCGTTCATATAGGGTGAGAGCAATGCTGGAGCTTGTGTGGTAGTGACATCTATCAATGAGAAAAAACAGTAATAGCAATTTACACAAATAATCATAGTGTAATTGATAAAATTCGACTCATTTGAATATTGAAAACATCTCAAAATATTCGTATTACTTATATTACTTCCCTTATGCTTTTTAGAGCTAATAGGGAGAACCAGCCATTGGCGCTGTATTTTTTCAACAAAACTGCCATACGGGAAAAAATACCTTTTTTACATATATAATTCATTTTATATTTTATTGCTTTCATTAGACATTCTTAAATTTACAAAAATTGAGCTATTGACTTATGGAGTTTTGTTAAATCAAAAAAAGAGAGATAAAATGATGAACTTTTTCCTCACAAAGAAAACATTTAATCAGTGTTGGTAAAGTTTTACAAACATTATTTATGTACTTCAATTATTATTGCAGTTCACCATTTATGATATTAGAAAATGACAGTTAAAAGAATGTATTTTCTTTGCTCCTATTTTAGGATTCGTTTTGTACTATAATGATAGAGTTCCTCTTTACATACTTTGACAAATACTAGCCACCAATTCTCTTTATATTTTAGCAGACATGAATATGAAATCAAAATAATTGACTTAATATTGTGTATCTTACTGAATATCAAACATATTTTGTTTCTCGTTACAGAATCAATATTCATTTGCACTTTTGAACGCTTTTCTGCAAATTATAAACTTTACTTAACTCCGCTAAATCAAATTTCTAATAATATATCTACTATATGAATTTCCTTTTATGGTCCAGGGCCTCTATTACTTTTGCAGCTAAAAATCATATTTTTTTAAAGACTTAAATTATTTCCCATCAGCGCATATTGCACGACCTTCATCTATCTATTGAGAATTCACCGACTTATTTTCTTTTGTATTCATAGATAACAGAACAGTGTGTTGCAGTTTAAGCTATTTTTATAGTGATAAGGCAAAAAAATAATTTCTGCAAGCTTTTATGTAAATTAAAAAGTTTATTTTAAAATATGGAAATAAAAGAATACGAAATATTATGTACATAATGAGAGATATCTGTTAACATTAAAATTTTAACATTATTGAAATTATTGTTAAAGTAATCATAAAGTGTAAATAAAATATTATAATATTACAAACAAGTGTTTATTATTTTTGTAAATAAAACATATTTATTATCTTGCTGGAATGGAATGCAGGATTGTTTTAAATCACAATATTTAGTGATATATGCAAGTGAATTGATAAAGAATATTGCGGAACGTTTCAAAAACGCTAAATATATGTTTTTTTAAAATTTCTTACTCTTTCTTCTCGACTATCTTGAACAGCAGGACAATGGAATTCGCTCTGCAAAAGTATTAGAAGAGTATTTGTAACATAATTTTCTAAGAAGTAGTGAGAAGAAAACATAATTATTTTTAATATATAGAAACCATTGGCATACTTGGATGTTCCTTTATCTCACACCGTCATTTACGTATGAGCCAGATTGCAGTTATATCTCGCTCACACCCTTCAATTGGCATGTGATTAGGCAAGAAAGAGTCACAGCATGTGACTTTTAGAAAGCTAAATAAGGTAAGGTACATGTTTTGACTGTAACATAGACCATAATGTGCGAGGTCAATCAATACGCACAGAGAGAATACCTGAAATTCATATATATTCATGAAATAGATACTCCAGTTCAAGATAACTAGAGGACGACCAAGAAAGTGGTGGGCCGACTCTGTGAAAGAAGACTATGAGCCGGAGGGACTAGTGAGAGACCGCAGTCGTGGAAGAGGCATAACGAAACAACATCAAATTTGGATTATTGAGATTTTGTACACTTCCATGTATTTTGTCACTAACGACCCGGGTTTCGCCTTTCGGCATCTTCAGGCATTCGAGCACACGAATGGACTCGAACTGAGAGACAGTAAACAGTGTCTAACGCTTATATAGAAGATAAAAATGCGACAAATATCATTTACGAGGCAATACATTATACGTCTGAGAGCCACACCGATACCTGAGTTAAAAATTTCGGAAATCGCCCTAATCCTTATTTTGTAAACACCATATTAACAGAGTGACCAATATTGCCAGTACAGCAAGATTGACTGAACTCTACAGTAAATTAGTGTTAAAATATCGTGTTGTTTGTCAAAATTTATGGTTTAATATCAGTTGTTTTAAAAATAAAGTGACTCCCAAGTTCATATCGAGAAATGTTAAAATTATCAATGGTTCGAGGCCAGCAGTGAAAGCTTTGCAAAAAGCTAAAGCAGCTTGGTTGAAGACGGAGACAGGTCAGTGGTACGCAGCTCGCGACAATATTAGCCAATACCTTAAAATAATTCATTGTTCTCTCGCACAGAAACTTCATCCTGTAGAATTTGATATATAAGACCGTGATATTAGATATAATGTTTCCGAAATCATACAACGCAAATATGAAAAACAAACTTATAAACTCAAGAAATTGATCGAAGAGAAAAATAAAAATAAAAGTCTAGCTGATAAATCTAATCTAGTTATAAATGAGGAAACACCTATAAAAATTTTTTGATAGAGTTGTAAATTTGTCTAACGTCAATTTAAAAAAAGACGAGCAGAGCCTTTTATCAAAAGGTCTTAAATATTGTCCGCCTTTGCCAAATAGAAAATCGGATTATGAAAACCTTGCTATAGATTTAGAAATTGCATTGCATAAAGACTTAACCAGCAAACATATTTGTTCTCGCATCCTTAAGAAAGATTACTTAAACAGCAACAAAAATTACAATAAGTTTAATGAGGAGTTGGCTACTCTTAAAAATATTAAAACTAAAATTAAAGATAATGATATCATTGTCACAAAGGCGGACAAAGGAAATACCACGGTCCTGTTAACGCGAAAAGACTATGTTGATAAGTTTAATAACTTTCTCGATAATAACGATATAGTCGAATTGAAAAAGATCCTACATTAAAATTTAATAAAAATATTAAAGAGGTTATAAATAGTTGTAGCATTACAATCAACCCTAAGGATTTGTCCTTTTTATCCACTAGAAATCCACAAGCCCCCAAATTTTATGGGCTACCGAAAATTCACAAGGATTCAATACCAATCCGCCCGGTAGTTTCATATATGAATGCTCCAGCGTATAAACTTTCCAAAAGAGCTAACTCTCTCATCCGCAATCACAGTAAATTCAAGCCATTGTATAGTATTAAAATTCATTAGAGTTAGTAGATAAAATTAAAAATTATAACATTCCGTTAAACGCCAAATTAATTTCTTTTGACGTTGTTAGCTTATTCACTAATGTACCTGTAAACAAATGTAAACAAATCATCAAAGATACCCTTAATACGCGTAGAGTTAATCCTGTCATTACTACGGAATTACTTAATATATTAGACGTTTGCGTTGACCAGAACTATTTTCAATTTGATAATAGATTCTATGAACAAACCGAAGGCCTTGCAATGGGAAGTTGTTTGTCACCACTATTAGCAGAATTTTACATGAACCATTTAGAAAACCTTATTTTTAGCAATAAAACAGAAGTTAGAAACGTAGTTTATTGGTTCCGTTACGTAGATGACATCCTTTGTCTATTCAATGGAACGGAGAGACAAGTTTCTAACCTTCATAATTTTCTTAACTCACTAGATGATAAAATTCAATTCACTTTAGAAGTAGGGGGCAAGAATATAAATTTCCTTGACCTTAATATTGATATTAAAAACTCCATTCATGAATTTAAAATTTACCGAAAACAGACGTTTTCAGAAGCCACGATCCATTTTAAGTCAGACCATCCTTTCTCATATAAATTGGCTGCTTTCCATTCTCAGGTTCACAGATTAGTCACTATACCTCTAAATAAATTTAATTTTGAAAACGAACTAAACATTATTAAACAAATTGCCATTAATAATGGCTATGAGGCGTCTCTTATAGATAGTCTTGTATCAAAAAAACAACGTAAATTAGCAGAAAAGATGCTATATTTTGGGAACTTGTCTAAAGACATAGACCGCCCCAGAATCTGGCATAGAATTAGTTATTTAGGTTGTACAAGCTTTAAAATAAAAAAACAACTTCGCTGATAGTGTTAGACCGGCGTTCTATTGCAAAAACTCTCTAGGCAAATTACTTATTAACAATAAAGATAGAGTAAACTTTAAGAACAAATCTGGTATTTATAAATTACAATGCAATGATTGCCAACATTTCTATGTGGGTAAAACCACACGTACATTAGATATAAGGGTATCAGAACATTTAGCTGCCTTTAGATTAAAAAAGAAACTTCGACATTCGCAAATCACTTGCTAATGGAGAACCATACGTTTAATGCGGATGATGGGGTTAAACTGTTGCATAAAAACATGGGGGATCATAAATTATTTTATCAGGAAATTTTAGAAATTAATAGAGCCCAGTTAAACTCATTACCAATCTTGAATGAGCAGCTGAACCTTCCTAATTCTCCGCTATTATATCCGATACGTTGAAACACCTAACAGATGTCACCAAATGTGGAATGATTGTATATATTTACCCATTCGTCGAATTACATCCCGTCAAAACCCACAATACTATTATAATTGTAAAATCACTGGTATTTCTAAAAGAAGTTGAAAAGCGGCAATTCGCCTTCGGCAATTCGTCACTCTGTTAATATGGTGTTTACAAAATAAGGATTAGGGCGATTTCCGAAATTTTTAACTCAGGTATCGGTGTGACTCTCAGACGTATAATGTATTGCCTCGTAAATGATATTTGTCGCATTTTTATCTTCTATATAAGCGTTAGACACTGTTTACTGTCTCTCAGTTCGAGTCCATTCGTGTGCTCGAATGCCTGAAGATCCCGAAAGGCGAAACCCGGGTCGTTAGTGACAAAATACATGGAAGTGTACAAAATCTCAATAATCCAAATTTAATATTGAAATTCCATCAAGCACCCTCAGTCGATGTCTTAAATTATGAAACAACATCAGTTGATGCTTAGCATAAGATTATAAAAATATCTATGGATATTACATATTCTACATTTTATTTAAACATCAGGACCAGTTTTGCAAAGCTTAAATGCATTTTCAACTGATCATCAACCTTCATCAGATGAAAATGCTTCCCAGCTGAGTGGTTCATACAACCACGGTAAACGATCAACATGCCCAACCATCGTGCTGAATCAAATAAATTTTGAAATTTTTTTTTCATTCAATTTGGTCTTGAATCGTACATGCGATATCGTCCAAATTTAAAAACTATGCATATTCAGGTACTGGATTAATGTAATTTAGATTATATTTTGTAATAACATAAAAGAAAACAAGAGATTTTTAAAGATGCCGAATGACAAACACCCAATTTAACATTGACATGGCTCTAGGGGTAATCTACAAACGTAAGAAATATTTTTTTGCACCTTTTGAACAAACCTAAGGAAATGATAAACCTAATAAAAAATATGCAGAATTTTCCCATACTAGTTGTTAAAATATTTCATCCAATTCGTCAGAATTGTTTCTCACTTTTTTGGAAAATTTCCATACTACCATAGTTCGGTTTCAGATGGTAGAAGGAACCATCCAACAGTTTCAAGAATGTTGAGAGCGAAAATAAGATTTCAATTTAGTGCAACAAACGAAATGTTTCAGTAATATAGACAGCATGTCACCTTCATTTAACGTTTATTTACTTATTAATATAAAAATATTATATTCGGCCTAACTGAAATATTTTAATGCAAATCGGCTCAAATGTCTCATTTCGTCTTGTTCACATTGTTAGTAAAACAAGAAGTTTACTTATATTGTGAGATTGACTTGGCTGAGTTGAACTAATCTGCTCAATAAAAAATACTCAGTAATGTTGAAATTAAGGTTCATGCTTCCTCGATTGAAAAATGAGTTTTTCTGAGAACTCTCCATACTATTTATTGATTGAATTGGCATTTACTTGGTAGACTCCATTATAATAGGATAAAATAACAAAGTATTTAGTTCTACAAAATTTTATATAGTTCTGACGATGGAAATAGCTATCAAACTATCTAATAAAATTTTGTAGAACTAAATACTTTGTTATTTTATCCTATTACTCTCCATACTAACCATCTCAGGCCACGGAAAGACGACAGCTCAATTGCAACATAAGATGGCACATGAAGACTAAGATTTGTTTTCTCGTGATAAAAGATAAAAATGATATTTGATTGAATGAAAGACATTACAAATTCATTGAAATATTTTGCATGCAATGTCTCGTCTTATCACATTTTTCTGCTTTGTCACTTTTAGTACAGTTGGAACATTTCTCCTTTTTCGGTAGTATGAAACCAATGTTGAAGGATGTATTAAAAATACCTCTAAATACTTTCAAACTGACTGGTGCGACCGGAGGTACTTTCGAAAGACAGTCTACTTTATAAAATGCATCGTGAAGGTAGCTCACACTCCTCATTGATGCAGGCAAATATTTCTTTGAAGACTTGCTGTGGGACTGCACCGTAGGTAGTGATTTTATGAACTCAATGACTCTGTTTCTAGCTTCCAGGGGAGTTTTATTTGAAGGTTCTCGATGACCTCTTTGATCGAGCTTCGAGACATTAAATTGCGATGCGTGCTTTTTTGTGTACCGAAGCGTCATTTGTGAAATATCTAAAGTGTTTAATAAAAACTGTTGACAGATCTGACGATCCTCGCCACAGAAAGGAACAATGTATTTATAAACAACATTTCTGTGGCGCACTTTTTCTTTCTTGGGGTCTTCTGGTTTTGTATCACTTAACTCATTTGAATCTTTTGCTTCGTTTGATTCCCTCATACTATTTAATTCTATTGCTTCACTAGATTCTTGTTTGTTCTCATATTCTCTTGGCTCGAGCTGTTCTTTCATTGTTTTCGATTTTCTTAACTTTTTGATTCTTTTAGATTTTTTAGTGTCTTTTTTCAGCCTTTTCACCTTTTTCAGTTTCTTTAATTTTTTTATGGTTGTCTTTTTCGGCGGTTTTTCTTTGATGCATGATAACAACCAATCTCTTTGTCTACTAGGTGTCATACCCCAGTAGAACTCGTGCAAGTTCTGTCGCTCTTCCTCGGTGAACTTAGCTGTGCAATCGTTACCGCACCGCTTCCCAGCGCATGGATTCGTTTTGACTATTTTCCCTTTGCCAGGGATTTTTGCTGGTTTGATCTTTTTGACTCTGGGTGGCTTTTTAACTTTAGATTTAACCTTTCTGCGCACCTTTAGGGGTTTATTGTCGTTTCCTGTTGCTCTGTTCAAATTGAATAAATTGGGAGACTGAAATGTGTCAGACTTTTGAATTTCCGTATAGTTTCCGAGGATTGTATACTGATGATTATTGACGGTTTCAAGGTTTGTTCTATTTACATTCGTGTCATGCAATTTGAAATCTGGTAATGAAATAAAATCACTTTCCCTGTAGTCGATAAGATGAGCGGTGGGAGGTTGTCTGTTATTGTCAATAATGTTTGTTAGCATATGCCTACCGTCGTCAGGATGGGAAGCGAGCGTCGATCTAGAATCCATAATATGTTTAAAAAGTATAGGGCCATTATCGACGCCATGACTGAGTTGCATCGACCGCGCATCCACGAAGTTTGATACAGTTATTCTGCAATCATTTTCGGTAACCATTGACCTGTCAGATATTTGAGTTATGTATTCCTGATAAGGAGCTTTACTGAAATTGTATTCTTTGTGTTCCTCCATTTTAATTATTTGTTTTGCACTGTCTTCAAAAGAATATTGTGAAATGTTGACAGTTTTGTATAATTATAAACATTGAACATAAAAAATAAATAGTGAAAATGACAGTTCATTCGTAATACAAGATGGGCGAATCCAGAGAGATGAGCATAGACAATAAATCTACTACATTGAGGTGCTGAGACTATTTTTGGTCAATAATAAAGTTAACAAGAATATTACTTACATTTTATTTTTCAATATGACGATTATTTTTAAACGAAAGGTACTGACAATATATGAAAAAGTTTCTATCTGAACTTAGTTATTTCCACTTTTAAGGTGTTAACTGTCAATTCTTAGTGGAAAGAACTTATATTTTAAAAAATAAAACACAATTCATTTGTCAAAACTTCCACATGTTTATAATGATCAAGACCAGTTTCGGTCATCACGAGCATTATCAAATGATAAAAATACAAACATAACGGGCATATTTATATAAAATTGAGTGTTAAAATTACGGTATATAAAACAGATGATTCATTAACTAAGACAAGAAATTACTGATAATCAAACAAATTATACGTAAATCAAATAAAATAGTCTACAATTAAAATATTTTTTTGTTCACATATAAAAATTTGGTGGATGTTCATAGCTGCTTTGCGTTCTCTACTTAAAATGGCTGTTTATTGATAATATTAATTACATACTTTATATTAATTTGATTGTTTTTAAATGGTTCACTATTTTTTTATTATAATTTCCCCAATCGGCTTTTATCAGTAATGTCATTAAAAATGTTTGCTCAGTTAATGGATTTATATTTAAGTAGCTGTATTTGTGATTTCAGATTAGTATTTAAAGATTTGTAAGATGTCCACAACATTTCAGTTGTAGACCATTTTATTTGATTAATGCATAATTTGTTTGATAATCAGTAATTTCTTGTTTTAGTTCATGAACCATTTGTTTTATATACGTTAATTTTAACACTCAATTTTATATAAATAGGCCTGTTATGTTTGTATTTTTATTATTTGATAATGATCGTGATGAGTGAAACCGGTCCTGATCATTATAAACATGTGGAAGTAGTACAAATGATTCGTTTTATTTAAAAAAAAATTATTTCCATAGATAATATACCAATAATTAAATTCGTAAGTAGTCAAAAGATGCACATTTTGGAGCAAACTAATAGAAAAATATTTGTTTTTATAGGTTAAATAATAAATGTCAAAAAACTTAATGCAGGAGCGTTGATGTGCACCTCCCAGAAATAAATTAGTGAGAAAATAAAATAAATTGTCATTTTATTTAAATAATTGGTAATCATCGATAAAAACCTTTAAATTCTTGCTATTGAAGCTGTGCGACGTTTCGCTTCATTATATGTAAAATATTAAATCAGGATATTTGAGCTCAATAATAAACTTTCTATAACTATGATTACCGTGCAGCGCAATTTACTACTCTCAATTTTTTACCTAATTTATTTGTTATGTCATAGGCTCAAAGAATATTGGATGACAGGAAATGTCATACACTAAAATGATTTTATAAATGTAATTAGGTATTACTTTAGAGTTATTAATTGTGTTTACAATTTTTTTTATATATTTTGTTGTTTCCTATTTTTTCTTCTGTTCAGTTCACTGCAAGGATAAGATGGCGAAAAGATCACAACATGTATGGTTGAATGTGTGGAACAATTTTGTCAACTCATTGAAGCCTAGAAAAATTTCTGGTGACTTTAAAGGTACTTAATTCACTTCTATTTCTGATACTAGAATATTAGCTGAAATATTACCTGCCATATTTTTGTCAGACGCGGGTTTATCCTCGTTTAACTCATCAATCTGCTCCTTTGCAAAAATATTCGAAATATACAAACATTGCAAGACATGATCATTGCAAATTATTTATTATGGTATTGGGTCGACGATTTAAACCCTTCCGTCTTCGCAAGGCCCGTGTGAACGCGTTCAAATCCCAATATGGACACTCTAATAAATTGATTTATGGATTTTTGTTTGAATGTCTATATGGTCGTATGATCCACTTTAACAGCTGACATGATTGCAAAAATCTGGTTTACTCCTTATAATTGAAAATAGGGGTATTTTATCCATATACCCTACACTATATATTATACATATAGCGCGTGATCTAATTTATACACATATAGCTTCCGTATATTATGCACCTTAAACTTTGCAAAGGCTATTTCCTCCCTTAAACTGCTTAAATTGTCCCTTCCTAAATAGTTGATTCCCCTCTATAATAATTAGTAAAAATCCGATCGCGAAGAGCAGTTTTTTTATTTCCCCATTTAGTCAGTCCTCACATTCACTTCACTTGCTGTATGTTAGATTATGTCACTGAATTGAAAATTTAGATTTGGTTTGATTTAGAAATGGGAAGTTTGCTAAAAATCACACAACAAAAAATAAAACTGATTAATTCACAATGAATCATTTAAGAATAGGTTTGCATGAAAATATTGTGTTGATTTTTTTTTAATAGGCCAAGATATCCACGGAAATAAATATTATGAGATTCCCGCAAATCCGTCTGCTGGGAAGAGAAAACCATCTAGATGGTTTACACCAATAAGTGGAGAGTCGGGTTTTGATGAAGAAAAGCCGGCGGAATGGGAATCTTGGCTGAGATTTAGAAGGTATTGGCAGACCACTTTTTTAATGACTATTATCACAGATTGAAACTATCGCACTTTCATTTCAGATATTCTCTGGCTTCTATTTATTTATGACTCAAACTCTTAGTTTAATTTTTCATACTAACCATAGTCAGTTAATGTCAATACAAGCGAAGTACCGTGGAAATGATTTTAACGGAAAAATCACATTCCGTGAAAAAAATGGTAATTTATTTCCTTTGAAAAGAATGTGTTATCTGTCAATTCTTCGAAATAATCAGGATATTTTAAAATACATACTATTATTTAAATAGCTCTATTCTATTTAATTTTTCATCAGTTGAAAATGCTCCCCATGAGTGAGTCGTTCTTTCATAAAATTTTGAAACTCCTAAATAAAAATGTCTAATTCATGTTAAAGAAATATGACATATGATGATGTGTGAATTAAAATAACAGTTTTTCAAGGAATGTGATTTTTCACCCTAACTGTTTCCACGGTACTTTCTCAAAAAGATAATGAATGTGTTCAACACTCAATGATTTCACATTATTAAACAAAAAAATCGCCTTCTAATCACTCAATTACTATTTATTTCTAGGCCCGAGCCACCAACAGAGGATGAACTTGCAAGAAATCAAGCCATTATCCACATGAAACAAAAAAATGCAGCTGAGTTGGAAATTAAATATTCAAAATTACGAGAGACCCAAGGAAGAACTTTGCCAAAAGATGAAAAAGGCTTGGATTCCTTTCCTAAATATAAAGATATTCAGCCTGGACACATAGGGGACAAGGAGTAGATATTTAAGGGTTTTATGATAGGTATATATAGAAAAATACAAGTAGAAAGTTTGATGCCTGATTTTCAATCACAAAAATGGATGTCGCCATTTTCGTTTTGATATTTTTTTGTATGGTTTTCAACCCTCTGGATTAACTTCCAAGGGCAGAGCAGCAATATTGGTATTGTCAACCGTTTATAAGCTGTCTGTTTAGAGAGGGCGCTAGTGTCACGCAAGTAATGTTGTCATACTGCTTGCCGTCGGAGAGAATTGTCGAACTTTTAGAATCACCTGTCGCATATTCCAATGAACTGTTTTCGAAACTTTTAACATTGCCTTCATATTTATTTCCACAGTGTTCTAATAAAAACAACTTTCATGACACTCAAACATAACAGCCAAAAGCTCTAAATTGACTATTTTAGTTTCGATTTCTGTTGGCGACCTAGTTATCTTGACAGATCACTAATAATACCCTCCAATTTTTCAGTAGGTTTCTCAGAAAAGTAATTTTATTCTTAAATTTTTATTCAGTTTATTTGAAATGTCCATGTATCTGTTCATATTGATCGGCTCAAGGGTATTAACACCTTAGTTACCGGGAACGCCATTTGGCGTCATGACTGCGCCAACCGTTATTTACCGGCATTACCAATTAACGTCATACAGCACACGTCTACTTTGCATACAAACAACAATAAGATGTCAAGTTCGAAATTTTTTAGCTGATGGCAGTATATATATATGAAATTTCACAGATATCGATCATTTTGTAATTTTCATTTTTTTGTTGCTTCGATGTTTTGAATTACAAAATACGTAAAATTAATTTCATTTTAGAAAGTCAAAACTTACATTTATTTTAAAACATATACATATTTGTAGTAATGTATTTTTATGACTCTTAGTGCTTTATGATGTGTCTAACATAATGCTTGTAAGGATAGTCGGATCAATGGGACGAAGTAATTTATATTCTATTTGAATATTATTTTTATGCGATTTGTAATGAAACAATAGGTCTGTTTCACCGATTATGTAAGGTCCTAATTTAGATAATATTGACAAGAATATATCTACTACTGAACACCGGATACAACACAATGGTCGACAAAATTGAAAGAAATTTTGTCACACATATCAATGCATTTTATTAATCATCTGTAAATGGGACTCATTGGATTTGACGTTTTTTACAAGCCGGCAAGTGTTCTTTTTTCTTTAAAAGGGTATCCATGACTAATTCTGTTATCGTGAGAATGAAATAAATCAAAAGATCACTACCTACATTGGTTATGGCCCAGCAGGCATTTGACACATGTTTTAAATTTAATGATCAGTTTGAACCTTATTTATGTCTACTTATCTTTTATCTAAAATGACTGCTGAGTTGGAAACATTTTTTTCTTATGTTTTGTGTGAATATTTGATAACAGCTGGGGTAATATTTAGGTAGCGTGTATTATGTTTATATTATTATAGAATAATAGACTAGAGTCGCATATATATTTTATAGAAAACTAGTTATATAAAAAAATGATGAATCATATACATTATATCTATTTGGTAAATATAAAAGTAGACAATTGCAAAAAAATAAATTTTAAGTACTGACTCAAAATCGGATGTACTCTTGGGAAACCATAAACCACTGTTTGGAAAACGTTAAATCTATTTATGTAATTATTGATACATTTTTGACGATTCCTGAAAATTTAATGTCAATATGTCGACGCATTTAAGAGATATAGCGATTTTAATAAAAAGCATGATATTTTTCGCGATTGCAAAAAAATAGCCGGTACTAAGTCATTGTTTTATGTTATTACGCCCGGTAGCTAGTGTTGATATAAAAGGTATTATAATTCAAATTTAATGGAGAAAAAGATAACCTACTTAAATAAATGTCATGACTAGATTTTCTTTATAATTGATATGTTAAGAATTGTTTTTTTTAAGATTTATTCTATTTACATCACAAATAATGTTTGTTTATGTATATACATGGACAATAATATAATACTAACTGTTAAATTATGTTATCAGTATAAATAAGTAGCAGTTATTAAAATTATCCCTTGTGTCATTCAATACTATTACCTTTTTTGGATCTTCATTGTTGTCAATATTAAAGTTATCTACATGTTAATAAAATATTTATTTTCTAAGATATTTTTTATTTCAATTATTTCCATGTGTCTTGGACATTTTTATAACTTGAAGCATTTTTCTATAAAATTGACGTGTGTTTAAGTGGATATGAAAAAATATTCTCATGGTGACGTTATTGGTTATTTTTTTACGAAATTCCATGTTTATGTTTAGCTTTGTCATAGTAAAATTCTGAAACATATATTTTTTGTCTCCTATTAGAAACTACCATTTTTAAGATACGTAATATTTGTTAATTTTGGGAACACGCAAATTTAAAAGGTTCACCACCATTGCTCTAGAACTTTTGACGTAATTGATTCTGCCATCAAACTTGAAATCCTCGAAAAGACGCAAGTAATAATTTTTTAATTGATTTGCAGATTTCTATCCAAAAGCATGGATATCTGCAACAGTTTAATCCTCACCTGCCTACACTATCTGTTCATGAAAAACTTAGCAAATAGGAAGTTCTTTCTTAGCCCCATCCTTTTATCCTCCATCTGATAATGAAGATTGAGTAACTGGATAAATATACCAAAAAGTCCACAACATTAAAATATCATGAGCACATACATGTTCAGTGGCAAAATAGGTTTAATCTATTTTTGAAGTCTTTATTAAAAACATTAAACAGACATTTAACAAACTAATTTTTCAGTACAAAGGAGACTATAAATTATTTTCATATATATGTATACATCATTGGCAAGTGGGGTATGCTTGTGTATCACGCATCACACAACCTCGCTTCTGTATGAGTAAGTAGGATAAAAGGGACAAAAGCCAGCATAACCTAATATCACGCTCATGCCTTGCGCTTAATATACGAGAAAGAATCTCTTCATCCGCCTAGTATACGGTGAAACTATAATAGTTTTTTATATATTCTTCTTAAATGTTTTTAAAGCTGATGGAATATTATTTAAGATGATTTAAGACATCGACTGAGGGTGCTTGATGGAATTTCAATATCAAATTTGAATTGTTGAGATTTACAAATTGCTTATTAACAGTTAAGAAGAACCATAATAGGATAAAATAACTAAGTATTTAGTTCTACTTCGTTATTTTATCCTATTATAATGAAGTTCTACCAAGTAAATGCCAATTCGATCAATAAAGATAGAATCCACTTTAAGAACAAATCTGGCATTTATAAATTACAATGTAGTGATTGCCAACATTTCTATGTGGGTAAAAACACATGTACATTAGATATGAGTATCAGAGCATTTAGCTGTTTTTAGATTAAAAAAAGATACATCAACACTTTTCAAATCGCTTGTTATTGGAGAAACATACCTTCAATGCGGATGATGGGGTTAAAATGTTGCATCAAAACATGGGGGATCATAAATTATTTTATCAAGAAATTTTGGAAATCAATAGAGCCCAGTTAAATTCCTTATCAATTTTGAACGAACAACTAAATCTTCCAAACTCCCCTCTATTGTACCCTTTATGTGGGATGAGTTTGTTTTTTGAGAAAAAAAAAAAAATAAACATGAATTAACAGTCAAAATTAAACAAATTAACAATCAAAATAATGAATTTTCCATATTAATAAATCGGTCCATGGTCACTCTGACAGATCACATTAGTTGAAATTGGGTAAGCAGTTCTTCGAATTGCATTTAAAAACCCCTCGTTTCACCCGTAATGTTGTGACTAGTCCAGATACTAATTTCTTAGACTCAGGGATAAGATTTGTCGTATTTTTTTTGTATATAATTGTTATAAACTGTTTACTTGTCTCAGTTTGAGTTCACTCGTGTGCTCGAATGCCTGGAGATGCCGAAAGGCCAAACCCGGGTCGTTAGTGACAAAATACATGGAAATCTACAAAATCTCAACAATTCAAATCTGATGGAATATGTTAAGTGATTATAAATTGCATACAATGTAAACTTGTGAAACTTATGATAAACACATTGCAAACATTGGCGTTTTCTTTTTTTACCTTTTTAATACGAAAAAATATTTCTTTCCCTGTCATTGCATTATACAATTTCACAAAAATTTGACAAAAATGAACACACTACCTCCCATATATATATATATATATATGAAAATGCTTTGAATTAAACCTTTTGATAATATTATTTAACTATCAATTATAAATATATACAATGGTTTACTGGAAGAAGATAACTTATAATATATAAAAAGAAAGATTTTTCAATCAAGTGAAAAATGCTACAAAACCTATTAATTCTTTTTTTTAGAAAACTCGAACAATTATATACCATCATATATATTCGGCAGTAATAACTTCATAAAATCCAATGCAATCGTTATATTTATAGTAAACGGTTCTATGTTAGAGGAACCTCCTATTTGGTATTGGTTTTCTTATTGTAAAACTATTAAGAGAAACAAATTGGGAAATATTTTATTCTAGCTAAGCTCAACAAAGTGTTTAAATTCTATGTTTACCAGTGCAAAATCGTCATTTATTCATTCTGTTATACTTATATTCTTCAAGAAAGATTAAGTTTGCAAAAAATGTTTTTTTTTTCTCTTCTCAAATCTACCAGCAGCACAGAGGTAATTTATATTGCCATCCTAATGATGATTAAACTTCCATTTCTTCAGGTTAATTCTGATGTCATTAAATATTCAGAGAAAAAAAAATGTAAATACGACTGCTCTAGCATAAAAGTATCTAAAATCGTGGGTTAGTTTATGAATTTTATAATAATCCAACTAACTACTATTACTATAAAAAGAGAAAGTCTCTATGTTAAAAATTATAAAGATGTCATTAAATATGAAATATTTTTAAATTATTATTGGTGTATAGGAATATCCATATGCACTGTCGAATGGAAAACAATATATACATTATGATCAGACATGTCCTATTTGTTTTAAGAAAAGATCATCACAAGGAATCAATTTTACCATTATTCATCAAGCAATTCAAATCTTTGAAATAGTATTTTTGAATACAACTTTTTACACATTTAATTAACATAATACAATGAACAACTTAACTATTATTTTGGAGAATAATTTTTTCAATTCAAATATTTACTGCATGAAAACTTTTATCAAAATTGGTTCTACTACACTGCGTTTAAATATATTTACATTTTATTCTTACAACTAATTCTTGTGGTATATACATGGAATGAATCTTGTATGCTTGCCTAACAATTTTCGATGAATTATTAGGCGCATCTTCATAAGGATTTACAATAGTTTTATACAACAAAACAAAATGTAAACAAACATGGATTTGTAAAAATCCTAAAATAACATTCGTTAGGGGTAATATTTTTAACATTAACCAAAGGCAATCAAAGTTATTGAGAACTTGCCTTAATCAAAGGTGTCCATTTGGCAGATTTTGAAAATAAAATTTACAAAAAACCGATGGATTCAACAAAAATATTTAAAGGATACAAAAATGCATATCGACAGATTAATCTGCAAGCCAGCTCGAACTCTACTTGGGAACATTTTTCAAGATACAGAAAATGCTTAATAATTCAAACATCAAGCAAAATTTAACAGTTTAACATTTTCATTATTGAAGGATTGATGGTTAAATGTAGAGTGGAATTGGCTGGTTTGCAGATTAAGAAGTCATTATGAAAATTTGGGTTAAAAATTAATTAATGAATAACTAGATTGTCATTACATTTAATATTTCTACAGTATCGTTTATCGAACGCTTTTTTGGCTATTAATTAAATCTGTTAGACAACATACTGCTTTCAGTGGCGTAATTGCAGGGGGAACATTTACATCATCGATAATGAAAATTTCGGCTTTTAATCTTTAACAATTAATTCAAATTCATCTACAAATAAGAACTATGTTTTATAATAAATGCCCACTGAAAATTTTTCAGGGGGTCTCCAATTTGAAGTTACACCACTGACTGTTTTAATAATAATAGTAATAATAGTAACAGGGACTTTTTGATTCAGGTCAGCCAATGCACTATGAATTCAAAAATGAATAATAATTACTACTAAAGCAATTGATTGATTGAATGTTTTCCAACACGACAATTAATATTTTATCAGTTATTTCTTAGTTACTATTCGTAATTAAAATGATACAAGCATTTACTTTAGTTTCACTGATGCCATTCGATGCTGCTTAGTGTGATTGATTTATTGACCAAAAAGATTTTAACAATTAATCTTAGTATATTCGAATCGGATAACTCATCAATAATAATTATTAATCATCTCATTCAAAATACATACAATTGGTTACCCGAAATTCAAAGAGCATTTTTGTGCGGCCATTGATCGCAACATGAATCAACATAATAATATTATTTCTATAAAATCAGTTTTTTATATGATAATTGAGGTATTCAGTTTCACAATAACTATTACACATTACAGTTATAAATAAAATGTGATTTGCAAACGTGATTATTAAATCATTCTAAAACATTTCGCTTTGATGGACAGATATTTCAATCTGTAATTTGACTAACTATGGAAAAATTGGAATTTTGTGTGAGAAATATGTATCAATTTAATTTTTAATTAAAATGTCTATGATTACAAAACCTTAATAATAAAGACATTCATGTCAGTTTATTATTAGCACAAGTGATATTTAATTTACAAAGCATTCAACTTATGGCCAGATACCGAGTAAGCTGTAGTGCAACATTGGCAATTGAGTATTTAATGCTGATTATTAAGAAAGAAATGCCGTCGACTTGTTTGCAAATCACAAATTACTTTCTCGAAGTAATGCAGTGTAGATTATTAATTGCATTTAGCTGTGTATTAGATATATGTCATTAATAATATATAAAAAATCTGTTGTATATTACTATCTTTGTAGAATATATATATTGTTATTATTTATCATATGTGTTCGAGACATGTATAAAAACATTACAATATCATCTAGTTTTATAACTAATAAATCCTGATTCATTTGATTGAGGTTGTGAGTGGTTTGACAAGCTGTCGTTGCAATGCAAAACTGTTGCTAGCGTATCAATTATACAATTTTTAATTTCATAAGTGAAAAGGATAATTCATGGAAGTTTACCACCAAATCAACTTTAGCATATTAAAAAAATTAATTCAATGTGTATTAAATAAAAAAGACGCGCAAATTAAAAAAAAAACTTTTGGGTCAGCATTTTCAACGACAACTTCTTGTGTAAAATAATTATCCGGGCCGAAGCGGGCAAAAAAGCGCACTCGGCTACTGTAAATAACGGTCTTAATTCTAATGCTTAGTCTATATTAATTACTAAAAAATAAAACCACCAATTTTCTCATCAAAATTTTCAAAAAAAAATAACATGCAAAGCCATAAAGAATGTGTTTTTGACTGACATTCATTTAAAAGAGTGAAAACATTATTACTATGACAACATATTATTCTCTTTGTTGTAAGTCCATTCTGGGTAAAATTAACGAGTGAAAAATTGTGAATTTTTGCGTAGAGAAAATCAATGGTAAATATTTTGTGTTATGGTATTAAAAGTCAATTAACGAGATTCCACAGATGAAAAGTCGCTATTAACTGCATTATGACAAAACATCTTAAGGCTTTTGTAACAATAGTTTAGTAATGATAAAATGAGAAAAATTAAATAAAACTTTGGAAAGCGCCTACCTGTGGAAAGTATCAATGACTATTTAATGGGTTTATCAATGTGAGATGTGTTTGAATAAGCACAGATAAATTCAACAAACGTAATAAGAATCTAAAACGCGGGCGAGGTTGTATTGTCGAGGATGAGAAAAATAATATTTATGACAATAAATGAACTGTGATATTTGAAGACGTTTGAAAAAAAAACATTGCAACATTGTCAGCACAAAAAGGTGTACATTAAACATTTCTGTAAATATAAATTGTGAAAAATATCACAAATCTATACTACTTTAACATTTTATTAAAATTGTCAAGGGAGAGTTCAACAGACCCATTCTCTACCAGTAATAACAGGTTATAAGTTATTGGTCTAAAAATATCGACAAATACTGCTAATTATTACTTCTGCTAATCTGGACTAGTCTTATCAGAGATTTCTCATATTGAATAATTGAATTTTGAAAATATATCAGGTTTGGACTGAGCATCCTAAATGCAGTTGTTTTTGTAGTTTATGAAAATCAATCAATTGAATTAAAAACAATAGAAAATCTGAATCGTTAAATTGAAAAATTCACACGCACACGAAACAACTAGTTAATGTTATTAAAATTTGAAATTTATATTCTATGCAATTATAATAAATAGATGCAATAAGAAACAAGTAAATATGAAATCAAACAGTGACTATTTGCACATATTTGTCAATGTAAATATCGTTGCATTTATCTTGATTTAAGCTGAATTTCTTTCATTTGTAAGTCAATTATAGAGTGCAAAAGTACCATAATCTATTAAATGTTATTTATATAAAATTTTTGAAACGTTTTATAATCAACGTTGTTACAAATTAACAATTTTGCTTGACAACATTTTAGGAATACAGAAAAAATTGTGTCTATAAATTAAAAACCTATCCAAATGGGTATGGATATTTAACAGGATTTTAGATACTGCAAAGTTCTGTAAAATGATACAAACACTATGCGACAAAGTCTAAGGGTCTGTTGAACCCGCCCTTTCTATTCATATACTGTCTATATTTCCTCTTCAATACAACCTGTACTTCTCCGGCTTCATTGTTTTCCACTTTCTTTCCTTTCGTAGTTTGAAAGCCTCCGAATCCCATCACCCTGATCATCTCTTGTTCCTCGGGTGATTTGCCTTCTAAGTCTGCCTGCGTGATGGCCGGCCGCTCTGCTTGTGCATTTGACCTGAAATCATGTTAAATTTGTTGAATTGAAAGCATAATTAAGATGCGAGCAATGAGCACCATTAAATAATTTGAAATTGAAAAAAATAATATCTGACATTACAGCTTTTGATAGCCACTGTGCCAGACATTTTTAAATCACAAGATAAACTCAATGAGAAAACACTTTTAAGGTGTTAACTGTCAATTTTTGTTTGAAAGACATTATATTTTAAAAATTAAAACACAATTCATTTGTACTACTTCCACATATTTATAATGATCAGGACCGGTTTCGCTCATCACGAGCATTAGTTGATAATGCTCGTGATGAGCGAAACCGGTCCTGATCATTATAAATATGTGGAAGTAATACAAATGAATTGTGTTTTAATTTTTAAAATCAATGAGAAAAGGCATCATGAGATCTCAACAGCAGAGTGGGACGGGCGTCAGAGATGTGTACATATCGACAGGCGGGCGACTAAATAGTTACACGCGATTGACCAGTCGACGGCGGTCTACGCTTTGGCCACCCCTGCTATAATATTAAAAAATTAAAATTACAGATTTCATACTTAAATCTTGGTATATGGATTTGAAAAAAAATATTCTACATGATCTTTGTTTTTACATTTAAATTGTTGGTGTTTTGAAAACAAGTACTAATTTAATTTTTTATATTTTGATACTTAAAATAATCAGTATTATACATCCCAGGTTGTTCGATAATAAAAACAAAAAATTTTTTGTAACATGTATAAAAATTCAATTGGTTAACCAATTATTATTAAAAATACTGAAAATCGGTATTACACTTTTCAAAAAGTCATAATTGTCACTTTTTTTGATTTTGTAAATGATAATTTATGTATAAACATACTGACCTAGAAACCTGTGATGGTTTGGTGGACCCCCCAGCCGCAGGAGAATCGCTCCTTGACCTAGATCTTCTGTTAACCCTTCTATCGGTAGACCTTTGGCGAGTTCTGATAGAACGCGGATTATTGTCTCGTGAACGTGAACGCTCTCGTTCTCGGCTTCTGTGTCTTTCCCGCCGAGAACGCTCTGCTCGGTCACGGTCGCGTTTCGGATCTTCGCGGCGCCGGACTCCAGTCGGGCTGGGGGAACGACCCATCTCAGGCTAACTGTAAAGAACGGATTTCCCTACATGATATTTTTATGTGTCGTTTAGAATAGAATACAGATGTCATAAATGACAATTATCCAACAATGATAAATGCAACTGAAGAATGTCAAATTCTTATCATTGATATTAAGAACGTATAGATTATTGTGGTATTAAACATTTAACAATAAGGATATCAGTTGACAACAATCTATTTCATTGACAGGTGTTAATCATACCATTCTCCACTCTTATTGAGAATATAAAAGACAAATTTTCCATAAAAGTACATATTATTCGTACACATTACATTACAATTCAATTTAATTAACAATTCAAAAGTTACATGCATATGTAACCTTTTAAAAACACGTTTGTAGCATGACAAGAAACCAGTTTATGCAGACCGTTGCATTTGTATTCAAAAGTTTTTATTAGTGTTTGCGACTAAGCTGTAGGTGTGCGGATCAAAAACTCTGAAATTAATTTAAAAATGATATTAATGTACTAACTAATAATGAGAAAAACGACTTACCTTAAGTCTAAAGAAAATAAAAATAAAATAATGACGGTCGAAACCCTGTTTATTGTTCAGCCATTTAGCCGAATGACAGGCGTGTAGAAAGCTGCATTACCAACAAAACAGCTTCAATTTTTATCCGCCACGCTGCGATACTAGCTCGTGTAATCTATTCAATTTGGTTTTGTAATGAAAACCGTGAACTCTTAGAAATAGTTTTATTTTTATAGTTTGCTGAATGAAAAAAAAATTAAAAACAGATATTTACATGCTTTATACTCGGAGCATTTGTTTAAACTCTGAAAAAAATTCTGTTGACCTCCTATTCACTTTAATAATATAGGTGAAATATTCATGCATTCAAATTCTACTATTTGGTGCGCTTTTGAGCTTTTGCATTATTGCGCACGCATTAACGGCAGCGGAAATGGGAAAACCCACTACAGACGCTCCGGAAAAAAGCGAAGGCTGACATCGATTGCCGAATGGACGCTGTCGTCGAACGAAACCGAAAAGTGTTTTAAGTTTTCTAGGAATGCCGGCTACGCCCGAGATACAGTTCGGTTGAATTTGCGAAACAAATTATTCTGAAAATTGTCAAAGTCTCAATACAGGCGCGTGTGCTCTATGTGTACATTAAATCAGTTCGAAAACTAGATAAGTGATCTAAGTGAGTGATATAGTGCCGCAATATATTCTCGGATTGCTGTGGGATTCTGTTACAGGTGCGTAATTATAATATTTGAGAAGCTTTATGAACGCTTCAGATACAGTATTGTCTTTCCACTGTGATGGAATTGTATTTTATTCCTACTTACGGCGACATTTTGACGTATAAATTTTATTAGGGGTGTGTCGGAGCGCCAAAAGTCTTGAACCCATTTTTAGACGATGACAGAATCGCTGTTTTAAAACCAGTAACCGGCAAATCTCTGTTGCCATGTCAATTTGGTGTTATTTCACCAGATTAAAATATATACATTTCGTGACGGTTTTGCAATGGCGTTCAAAGAACGCTTTAAATTATCGTGATGATATCGGAAGTCATCAATTTGTGTTTCAGTTTTTTTGTTCATTTTACTAGTGAGAATGGGCAACTACTTGTTAAAAATACACCGCGCTGTACGCGTGCTTATAACAAACACCAAGGTGGATTTGTTACCTTTATTGTAAAGTAATCTTTATTAAAAATTCTGATTTATCAATCCATGGAAAGTCGGATGAGTTCTTTTGATGCGAATGAGTTTCCTTTCGAAATTGACGTTTTGTTGTCGTGCATATGAATAGTATTTTGTAAACAAAGTACTTACATCCCGTTAGCTTCCTCTTCGAGACTTCTCTCATTTTTACATTACCTTCTTTTCAAGAATGCCACGAAATAAACTGTCATCATACTTTTAAAAACACCAAACTTACCTAGTATCATTCTTTTATTAGTAGGTTGGTAATAATTTAAATTTAGAACGCCAGTTTGGCTGCTTGGCATCATAAAAATAATTTTGATTACTTCGATAGCGTATAACAATATCTGATTTTGAATATTTTCGATGAATACGATACTAGGGATGGGGATCTATTGATAAATTTTGATATTCAATATTATCAAGATATCGTGGACAGCCAGGTCGTATTGTTGATGTAGATACTAAATTAGTGTTAAATTTAATTACTAGAGTACCACAGAAAAAGAGTAGCATGTTGTAAAGCATATTTACCGTCAGTTTTATATCATTCCTCTAAACATTACCAGTAAACCAAATTGACTCTAACTATTTATACTATTGTATTTGTCTTGATTTATATGTCTATCTATCACCAAAAGTATGCATAGCATTGACTAGCTGTTAGCGCATTGAGCGAATGTTGACAGCTGGTGATATATATAATTCTAGTATTGTATAATTCTCTGTCATTCACACCATTTCAACAATTTATTATTCAAAAATCTTTAATAAAATAAATGCCTCTGAATAATAAATGCACATGTGATTCTAGTTATCAAGATTAAAATTTAAATCCATTTCTTTAACACTATTCGTGTTTTTTGACATGTCGTGAGAGTTTATTTTTTTATTTGAACAGTACAATATTATTTCGTACGATTGGACTATCCATAAAATTAAGTAATTTTTCTGCTGGTGGGGAAAAAAGATCGATAAATAACAATGAAAGTGAGCGTCGGTGTCGTAGTCCTCTTTTTCTTATCTTCTGCAGTAAATTAAAATTAATGCTAGGTAGGTATGTGTAAATTTTTGAACACAGAAGAAATTTTGCATTTTTTTTGTAGGTTAAAAACTTGATGCAAAAATGCACCCCGTTTAAATTAACAAGAGAAAGTCACCAATCTTCACAAAATTTTCTGCGAATGGCTTATTCGAATTTTGTGCAAGTGTTAGGTATGTAACATTGAGCTATTATCTTAGTATGCAAGTATCATATCATTTGATTAACAACATTTAATCTAAAAGATAATCAAGCATATAAGGCTTGGCAAAGCACTACAAGAGATATTTCCGTTTGAATATTGAATTTAATCAAACTGCTTTGCTTCCCAAAAGGTTTTATATTAGGTATAGCATTTTAGTGATTTCAGATATTCTCGTAATCCCGATTAGTAAATGCTTCGATTTGAAGTAGGGTTGCCAGGCGTCCTGTATTTACTTCTTACCGTTTTGCCACATTTTCTCGATAAATGTTGTCAATGATACTTTAATTTCCATGAAAAAATAGAACATGACCTAAGTTGTGGATAAAAGTACCACGAAATAATAAATATATTTTTCGAAGTAGAACAAAAATGAACTAAATTTTTTTGCAGCTATTCGCACTGCCGAGATGCCATAATGGAAACACAGTTTTTTATATACCCGATAAATGGGCGCAATCGACTTTATTTCTATCTCCGCTCGCAACGTGGACATATGGTCTCCTAATGGAGGTATCTCAACAGAATTTTTCTATGAGCACTGTTTGTTACTCAGTTCTTCAACCTCTCGTAGGAATAGAACGATAGGGCTAGAACAGGATTCATGGTTAGCTAATCGCTCTCGCTACGCCCCGTGACAATCGGGTGGCTGGGTGAGGAGGGAGTTTTTTTTAGACATCACCAACACTCAGACTACGAACAGAAATCCATAAATCGATTGAGAGATCAATTTATAAAAATTATGTAACTATAGTAATGTTAAATGTGTAGTATGAAATTTTCTTTAAAATTCAGACAATATTCTCCCAACGAAAATGTCATGTAATTGCATTTTCTGTATCCAGCTACTCTAAACAGGTAATATTCTATAATATATTATGTCAAATGGTTTTCTTCGAATCATTTTTCAATCTTCTTTAAATGTATCGTTTCTTTTAATGAAACATTTTACCCACCTCTTTATCTGTAAATCTGGTATTATTTCAAGCTTATCATGACTATAAATATATATGTATATATTGCGGCATCAAAGTAAATAGATTGATTCTATCGTATGCACTTGTACGTATGTGTTATTATTTATTATTGTACCTGTATGTAATATTTTTATCGGCTGGTTATCTTCTGTGAATCAAGTATTTCTAATTTTTTTTTGTTATCTGTCATATTATGTGATGCACGTTATTTTTTTTATTGTGCAATGCGATATACGGATTAAAACAATTATTTTCGTGTACCTGTGCAAGTAGAGGGTCCTACACTTTCAGGCTTGTTTGTGCCAATTTTTTTCCCAAACCCGTGTCGAATCCCATAAAAGCTCAAAAGATTTATTGTTTGATTGCTAATATAATATCACATCCCACTACTAAATATACCATTCTTTTCATTCCGGGAGGTTCATACAGTATAAAAATCCCTATCGCGTCACCTCTATGGTACCATTGGATGATCACACAATAATTCACTGTCGATGAGTAATGTGGCTCGATCTTCTCATTTTGTAGCTTCATTTGTACCATGCATATATCTAACGACTTGTACCATGCGTACCATAATACCTTCGAGTTTGTTATTTGAGGCTAGAGAGGACTTCTGGTCATCTTCCCATACCCAATTACGTCCAAAAACAATTACACAAAATAGCGAATATAACACTGATTTACAAAAAGCATTATCTACGTTATTCGAGGTCTATGAATGAAAATTGTATTATAAGTATCTAGTATAGAAATTAATATGCCGTACTTCTTCTCCTACATGTAGTATTCTACTTATAGAATATCTGGCGCTTTTGGATAAAGTGTCTCAACTTGGTTTTATAGGTTTTCTGAATGCTAATGCAGTACTAAATGCATTAGGCCAATGTTGATTTAATATTATTATACTAGTATATAATATTTACGATGTGTCACCACCTTTTTTAAATCAGTGCTGTGCGCCTGTTTCTTTGGTGAATTTATTATGGTGCTTATAAAACTTAACTCCTTTTGACAGAGTTTTGACATGGCCTATAATAATAGCCCGGTGGTACGTTATTATTTATTATGGAGGCAACACAGAACAATAAGCATTCGTAGACTTGTAAGGTTTCAATCGCAAACCAATCCACCGCCTAGTCTTTTGTTCGTATCCCCGTTGTATTTTTTTGCGGTCGAAGGTGTGTGTCGCAAACTATTGGACGCCGACGTGGGTGTCAGGTTTGTCCGGTTGTCGTAAACTGGAAGTCCTACATTTACGCAGCTCCGTTTTTCGATATCTCGACCATTTCATGTCCCTGCAAATAATCTTATATCTCGGACATACATAGACCTTGACTGTTCACTGGGCACCGACTGACCGGTAAAGCCTAGATTTGAATTCGTTTTAGGAGCAGTAAATATAATATTAATTCTCTCGTTATAAATATTTTAGTCTATTTCTCCTAACGTGTTTAAATTTCCCATCATACGCAACTTTTTACTGGCTACAATATATTATTATTTATGACTAAATAATTTATCTGTAAAATGAATACCAGTAAATAAGTTCACAAATTGGATGATTGACAATGGTTAAGAGAGAGATACTGGGAAGGCCGTCATCTGAAAGTGGGTACGTAGTACATGTATTATATAATATAAGCGAGAATGACTTGGGTACATATGAAATTATGTAAATACCTACTTATAATTTGAGTCTCACTACAATTGCTGAATACGTTAAAAGTTGCACACGCATTTCATTTTCATGTCAATCGCGGACAATTTTCTATGCGCCAGATATTATTGAATTTCTAGTCAATTGAGTTACTCTAGATTAGAATTACACCGATTAACTCGAAATAAAAAGAAAAAATGTCACAGGCAAACATCCATGTCTTCGATCTTCGATTGTAAAACCTCCTAAATGTTCGATTAAAATTTGAGTTGACAAGGAATTAAACGTGATACTTTATAATCAGAGCTCTTACTGTTTGTCTACAGAAGCATCCTTTTTTTGCTGTTGAGCATGGCAGTTATTGTAGAATCAGCGACGATATACCTGTTACTCAATTTTATGGTTGATTTTCGAAATGGAGTTTGCTCATTATAAGATACTCAATAATAGTGGTCTTGCGGTTTTACGTTTGATATTTTTTTTGGATTGTGTGAAATTAATGCACATCGAAAATTAATGAAACGTTACGTGAATGGAATTTGTTAGATTACTGGTGAAGGTTCAAATCTGCATGTAAGTACATCAATCGACACCATGACTCCCAATTTCAAATGGCGCTCATATCTAGGGATTGCAATTCCGGGCGTTTTTCGATCCCGTATTTCGTACCCAAGAAAACTACCTTTATCTAGCGTACACAACATAAATTAGAGCAGGGATACAACCCTCTTTTTGGAAGAACCAATTTTATTATAACGTTTCTCTGGCAATTGATTATATTATTAATTGTTTCATGTCAGTTCACTCGAGAAGTAATTGAGAAGGAGGTATCTAACTATGAAGAAGGGCACTAAATTTAAGACAAATAAGTCGCATAAGTATTAGGATTTTAAAAAAAGCCAATGACATAACTTTAATCAGAGGTTTTGTTATTGATTTGCTTTTAGCATCTTTTTGTAGAAGCTTTCAGACTTTTTCGACAACACTATCTTACGTCCTACCCTCATAATAACCTCATCACAATATGTTAAATTATCATAAACCTTGTAGAAGTTTTTTTAAATTTAGTTTTTAATCACGTAACAAGAAATTCTTGAAATATTTTCATTTTCTTAATAGGTTCTATCATATTAAAGATTTTTGTGGACTCATTTATTCGATTTTTATCCCGAGAATTCATGTTTTCAATACCGTGTATTGCGAGAGAATAAAAACAAGCTGCCTATCCCGTTGGTGCAATCTTATCACTAGTCATATCTCATCCGAAAGATTTTTTATCATTCGCAATTCGCATCATTCGTAGCAATAAAGCGATTCAAGTTTATATTTATTGTGTCTCGGTGATGTCATGGAGTCATTCTGTTTCTGACTTCAATTCAATTCGCGCGGACAATGCTGCTTTTGATGGGTCGGCGTTGGTGACATTGGACGCGATCGGTTCGGTTCACTGCAATCAGCGACCGTGCTTACTCGCGGAAGAGTAAAAACCGAGAGGAAACATTCCGGTTTTGTCGTGCCACTCGTACCGCAGCAATATTGGTTATGGATTGTATTTTATTCTATGGCATAAAATTCTTGCTAGCGTACATAAGAGTCGAATACAATTAACTATTATGGATATTATCCTACTTCCATTTGCGACGGCAGTCGGAGGCTTGTCAGCCGAATTGTTTCAATATCATACTAAAATATAAGTGCTTTTTATAATTAAATAGAAAAGGACTACAGGGCAGATATAAGCCAGACGTATTTCAATGCTTCGAATAACTAGACTAGATCATCGAGTGAGTAAATATCCAACATAATTGGTTAAATAAAGTTGTATATTCCTCAAATAAAGTTGTATATTGAAAACTACATTATATGTCACCTTCACAACAAGCTATCTTTCCCTGCTTTTCTATCTTATTTAGTAGCCTCGTGTTAACGTGAACTCGGTTATAACTTTTCATTTTGCTTAATATTTATTATTTTAAATAAGTTTTCATCATATTAAAGGAAATTCGAGAGATTTGGCGTACAAAATAAGCGATTTGTGTGTGATACGTGACTGCACATGACCCATGTACCCACGTGGCGGGCTGCAATTTTGCCCAGGACTGCGCTTGCACTATGATGATATTTCGAAGCCATACTGGAATTATAGTAGAAATGTTAAGTTTTAGGATAAATCATTACGTATTTTGATGCCTATATAAATGAGTGACTTCCAATAATACTTATTTCATATACTATCTACATGTGTTATAAAACATTATTATTACAATGATTTCGTTTACTGTTGTATCGTGATAGACCTCCAGCTGTCAGTACACATGCTTTAAAAATCGCATGGAATTGGTTTAACGACGGCGCTTAGGCATGTATTTTTGATAGTACATTCAAGGCTGTCTTGTATCTGTACCACATTTACGAACTGCATAGGGCTTATGCCAACTAAAAGTCGGTATTAGAGGGGTTTGATAACGGAGCTCCAATTGAGTCCTAGTCGTAAACGGGAAGCCGCTATTCAATTCGCCAATTCAACACACATAGCCAAGTGAGCACGACGTTGGCAGCACATATAACGATTGACTGAGGTTAGCAAATCAAATATCACCAAGTACTGTGTCGAGGATGGTCTCTAATATCTAAATATGGAAAAAGAAACTATAACTATATGAATCGCCAAGAGCGACAACCGGTCATAGACCTGTTTCGGGTCATGAAATCCACCCAGAAAAAAATATTAGGCGATACTACTGATCAAGTCAGTTAATTGACAGTTTTGAACATTATTAGTCCTTTTCCATCGATATTTTTTGACAACTATAACTAATCTGGCAAATAATGGTATCCAATATAACCTCTGCAAAATGCGTTTTGCCAAGATGAAGCGCGGTGTTTAAATATTTACTAAATCAAATCCATTGGAAGGTTTGACTTTTACGAAAATATTAATTTTAATTGCCTTGCGAGAAACGCTTTCTTATTTTTTTTTAATTGCTGACTTTTTGGCTATTATGACGTCACTCTTTCATATTAATAATGGTTTATAGTGTTCATATACAATTGTGTAATTCGTAGAAGGTTACTATTTGACGCATCTATTTACTTAATTGTTTGCTTATTTTATTGCTATGATCCGAGTATTAATTACCTCTACGTGAAAGATAACTATATCATTGCGCTGCAATATAATTTCAATTGTAAAGAGGAATACGTTTTCATGTTGCAACATAGAATAGAATAGACTTATTACTGTTAGCAGACTCAGCTTTTTGTGCAATATGCTATTCATTATTGCCTGTAAGGTAAACTGTGTTGACCATAAGTTATTTCCTTTTGTGTGTTTTGAGGAACTCTTTGGAACTCAAGAAATACTCTGTCCGGTCAATACTGTGGTCAATTTGGAAAACCTTACTGAACGGTTAAAAATTGACTGCGGGACTGATTGTTGAATAATCGTTATACATTTGACACAAAGAATGGGTCGTGTAGGAAAGCCAGATAGGATCCCAACTCAGTACCGTTGGAACTGTACTACCGTATTATGGCCGTTGGCAAGGATGTTGGCTTCATGGCAATAAATAGCAAACAATTTCATTTCTCAGTATTTATTACCTCGTCATAAAATTCCCACAGTAAACAATTCGCTTATACAATTAAATTACCCATTGTTATTGAAAAGTGATATCTGACAACATTCTAAAATTCCAACAGTATGGTAAAACGCCACTCTTTCTTCATTATGCGCTATTCCTAAGTGAACCGTTTTTCTTTTTGTCCCGGTAACCTTTCTAATAATAAACTATATTTATTATGATATCGTATTGTGCCCAATTAATAAGCATTCCTGCCGCGCGGATGAAGGGAACAAGAGATATTCGTTTGGAATTCGACGGCTAGATCTAAAAATATAATATGTAGTTATGTATGGAAACCCTCAACATGGCATTGGATGCCAACCCTTTCGCTTAGATCAGCTGTTCTAAGCGTTCATTAAAATAACTGGTCCTGTGGGATTAATTAGATAGGTGCGTTAAACAATTTTAAATATAATTTAATTTAAGACATCGACTGAGGGTGCTTGATGGAATTTCAATATCAAATTTGAATTGCTGAGATTTTGTGCATTTCCATGTATTCTATCAATCTGTGTCCGTTTGTGTGCTCGAATGCCCGAAGATGCCAAAAGTCGAAACCCGGGTCGTTAGTGACAAAATACATTGAAATGTACAAAATCAACGATTCAAATTTAATTTTAAATATGTTAAAAGTAAGTAAGTGAATTACTATTAAGGCGAGTAAGTAGGTTTTATTCTCATTTCGCGAAAATCGTTAATCGTTTTCCGTCACTTAAAAAATATGAAACGTCGAAATAAAAAAAAAAACTCCTAATAATTGCACTTTCGAAGTATTTGTTTACATTATTGCACTTTTATTTAAATGGAAACAGGGTCGTTTCGCCAGTGCTCAGCCAGTTAAGCGACAGGTGTACTTTCAAAAGGGATTTTGAGTCAATGAATGATAAATACATATTTTTTTCGCTGTTATTCTATTAAACAGTGATTAACCAATGTAACCAACTTAAAATAAAATAGTTAATATTGTACCAAGCATAAAATAATAGAAGTTTACAAAAAAAATGCCAATTGTCCCAGTGGTCGGCCCCCAAAATCCAATGGCCGGCCTTTCGTTTCCCAGTGTTCGGCCATCACTATGACTCAACTTCATGAATATCGCGAAATAATCTACTGATAGTAGACAGAACAATAAAAAACATAATGATGCAAAGCATGACAATATAAAGTATATTTTGTTAGCGATCCCCATACAACATGAATTTGTCGAAACTTAAATATAAATGTGTTTTTTTTAAATTGCGTATTGCATCATATAGGTCAGTATAGTGCAGATATATTATTTAAGTTTTAAGCTCAAAAAGCCGACTACTGGTGACGGCTGAATTTAGAAACAAGCACCTTAGTAAAGTTTTCCAGCCTGTCTAAGCAGAGTTGACACCTGTTTTTCACAAAATTATTTCAATTGCTAATTAATTAATTTCGCCGTGACTAGATTAGGGTTAATTGTAGGTTATCGATATTTGATGTCTGAGACAAAATCGTAGAACAAACTATTTTTAAGAAAGTGATGCGATGGGAATTTGGAATTTATTGAATATAACGATTCTATGAAGATTTTTGAAATGTACCAAAGAGTTTGTTTTCTCGCACTTTTTTTGACTGATATTTTAAGTAGAATTAAACTGGATATATGTTTTTAAAAAAATGAGCAACAGGAAGTAGTGTAAACAAATTCTTTGAGAGTGCAATTATTAAAAGATTTTTTTACATTGACGTTACATATTTTTTAGGTGAGGGAAAACGATTAACGATTTTCGCGAAATGAGAAAAAAATCTACTCCTTCCTGTTACGCGCTGTTTATTTGGTTCTTTTGTGGATGTTTAAAAATTCCACTCGATCTTCAGTATATATTTATTTGTTTCATAGCTTGGTAACAACACTAGCAACCATAAGTTGGTAATGTTGGTATGTTATTCCCACTCCACCACAAAAGTACATTTTTAATCACCTTGTATTTCTGGTTAAATTGGTGTATGTAATTGTTTTTTTTTCTTACTCTTTAATATTGGTAGAACCGTCTTCTCAATACATCATTGGTTTTTTAAAGGAATATTATTTATTCTTTAGCAAATTTATTACATTTTTCACAAAAATAACGCACTTTTTTGTGAGGATTGTATACTGTACAAAATATGAATTGTTGATAGTTTTCAATATGTCTTGAAAGCTGACATTTCTTGTTGAGCAATATCGGGTCCCGGTTTCAATACCGGGAGGAAAATAATCTTCCAGGATAGATCGAAAATCAAAGGTTTCCCGTCGCTGAACCTAAGCACGCGTATACGTTGGCCAACTTCCAACGGGAAAACATTTCTCCAGCATATTACTCCAGTGAGTGTGTTTACTTACATATTTCGTCTTCCCGGCGAGCTGGACACAAGCATCCTTGGATGGATCATTCTCTAGGGAAGTCTGCGAGTGATAATTTATTTTAATAAAATAAATATAATCATGCAATGTTTGAATGATTGTTAAACACTAGAAAAACCCATCCAATCGTTTGTGTTCTGAAAGTGGAAAAGTATTTTGCAAAATAATGTGCATGACGTTTTAGCCCTCGATCTAATCGATTTTAAAAGTGACATGTTCTATTTTCAAATAAAAACAGCTAGTTTATACAAACGCGAAACTTGCTCTCCAGCTATTTCGTTGTCAAAATATAATTTTATTTAATCGCTAGAATGTTGCCATATCTTAGTGCTAGTTCAATTTTCAATAGTTTGGATTCTTGTCACAATTATTTCAAATACTTGTATGAACTTGATTCAATATTGGATATTCATATTTTTTTCTACATTAACTGGTGCCAATGACATATGGTTAACCACCTATCATCAATATTTTGACACAGGAAGATTAGAGTCTATAATATGCAAATGTCCAAGTGAGGAGTCGAACTCTATATCGCAAACGGTACCACACGAACACGGTGTGCTCGGACTGTTGACACAAGCTGCAATGCTTGTGGCAACATTATTACGACCACAAGTTTGTAGCCGAAAAAGAATAGTTTTCTTGTATATATTTTTAACCATATCTGCTCCTAATTAAGAATCTTAACAGAAAACGAGATCTAACTGAAAGTCACTCGCTCAACCACTCACTGAAGAGTGTAAGAAAATTTTGGTATGGGTTAGGAAAACACTAGTATTGATCTCACTTTATTTACACCCCTTTCTCAGGATCGCACTTGGGTGGGTGTCGAGGTATGACGATATCGCAGGCGCTGATGTATTTGATTGAAACATCAATGTATACAAGTTTCCATGTTAGGATTCTTATAATTCATCACATAACCGCTTGTCGAACACTCAACAAAAGCTCAACAGCATTGACCACTCCGCTACCGGACCATTACGTATGTGATACTGCGATTTCAAAAAGTATGTTTATCAATCAACATTAAACAAGGCTACAGTAAAGCAATTATCACGGTTTATTTGAAGATATTGTGTTTTTACGGATATATCAAGATTATACGCTTTCTTTTGGTCGATACATAAGTGAAATTTCAGCTGGGGCCTATTATCATTCGTATTCTGATTTATTTGTTGCCCGATAATGAGGTGTTGTGAAGTTACATAATATATATTATAATTGATAAGGAGTGATTGGAGATTAGAGACTCTTTGCGAACACATTTCCATTTGATGTTACGAAATTTGCAAACTTTGATTACGAGTCGGGCTGCGTTCGCTAACCAAAAGCTAACGGATTTCATAATCAAAAGCCGCTAAAATATTTCCGGTGCAGGCGCACTCGGCTCGGCGAGCGCTGAGTTTTGTAGGAAAAACTCTTTGGGTCCCAATGTACATCGGCAATGCTACACTATTAATTTGATAAAAATATGTACATACATACTTGTACTACTTAATTTATGCACAGTTATGATGCCTTTATTTTAACAAATGCATGTAACGAATCCACACATGTGATTTATCGTGCATATTTCACCGAAAATACATTTTTAATTGCTCGGCTTGTCTTTACAGCTAGTGTTCCTCAAATTATTTTAGTGCTTTAAGACTCCTCAGCGATAGATAGCTCTTAGATTAACTGCAATGCTGGATTCGCGCGAGCCGTTAGAAAAAAAAAATATGCATATATTATAAAAGACAGTGTTGACAGCGAGGTAATTAGCACTTAGTTCAAATTAATAGCTTACCAGCTTGGATCCTCCTCAATTAGCAATCTTAACTCGTTGTAATATGTTATTTACTATCATTGTTTGTACGCCTCATGATATTTAATGCAGATCAACCAATTATAGTGTATTATCTTGTTACTGCGAGTGCCCAGAACCCAGTTGGCGGATCACTAATCCTTCATGGACGCATTGATGAGAAATGAACTTATGGTGTACCAATTTTATAAGCGCAACATCATATCGTTGTTGTTATGGAAGAAGACACTAATTGAAAAATACTTGCTTTGAGTACTTGGACTTTGAAGTTTGTCAAATGTTTGAAATGCTATACCTTTTTCATTTTGTTTGTACAAAGTTTTTTTTTAAGTAAAAGTATAATTTATGAAAATAAGTGTGTTCTTCCATGCGGTAGAATTTGAGATAAGGAGAATTTTGGCATAACTAACTCTATTTCATTCATCGATTTAGTGCTTTCTTCCAGAACAGTGACGATATATATTCCTTTTAAGTTAAGATATTTTTTTAATAAAACCCAACTTTTTGTACTATTTCCACATGTTTTTAATGATCATGATCAGTTTCGCACAATATGAAAATGTGGAAGTAGTACAAAACAGTTTGTGTTTTATTTTTTAAAATATAAAGCCTTTCCTCCAAGGATCTACAGTTAACACCTTAAAAGTGACTGAGATGATTTTATGGGGTTATGGGTTGAAAGTAAAATAGCCTAAAGTTGGGCATTATAATGGGGTTCGACCGTGTTGAATCATGCAGCTTATCACTTAATTTAGCTAACTGCGATTTTAAGTTCTCTCCTTATAGTCAAAAAATTGGTGGTTGAGTCGATTTTTTTGCATTCTTCATCCCGATTGAAAGAATATTCGTATACGTTTCCGGCACTATGCTAGTTAGGGTCAACCGGTTTTCGGCTACTTGTAGAGATACAATATAATTCTACTCTATAGATACTTCGTTACAAGCGGCTTTGATTCAGCGAAGAGATCAACCGGTTCTCTTCGGTGACATCATCCAGACTAGTAACGCCGCAGACTGCCAGACGTGCTCACTTTACAATTTATTATGCATTCGCGTTGCACATCTAGCTGGAAAATATTAAATCGCTGCAAATAAATAATCCGTTCCAACAGCGATAGCGACGTATTAATGCAATGTCACAGTTAAAAATAGCAAAGCAATATAAAAACGGGGCAAATAGCGTTGCCTATTTTAAGCGTGAAAAGGATGCTTTTTTTCCGCAGCAACGTAATTAGGACACCGAAGATTGCAGTAATTCAATGTTGTTACCTCGCAGAATAGCATTGGTTTATCGCGACGAACGTGCCGTTACGGTTACTTGGTTCCGCTGTATCAATATTGCTCCCTTTAAAATTGTGCATTGTTTTACATTTTAATGTTATTTCTCGATCGCTGGGGAAAGTAAGTTACGTACCTAATTGTTACACGTCAAATAATTCGCTATCTGTTGTGATTGTTTAGCAGTACTATTATATTTTTTTTTATCCCAGAATATATAATATTATCAACAATGCAGATATGTTAAACTTATTACAACTTTAGCATCGAGATCTTTTACATCTTTTGAATTGACTTTTTGTTATGATAAATCTTCATTTTGGTACCAATGCTACCATAAAAGCAATGCACGCAGCTATTTTGTTGAGAGGTCCTTCTGATTGAATTGGGTATAGGTCTACTTTTGAAATTAGGCTTGTTGAAGCCTTCTGTGCACATCAAAGTAAGGTCATTAGAAAAAATATAATATACTATTTCGTCTGATTCACATTTTGATGGGGCAAATTATGTCATCTGCAGTCTCAGTATGTGTCACTGACGCCTTTTACATTTTTACGGTCTGTGAAATTAACGGTTAATAGCACTTCCTTCCTCGCCCGACTATTTCCGGCCCACGCTAGCCCACCTAACGTCGACACTCGCGGTGGGCGGCAGACTCTCCTGGCTGGACGAATGGATACATTGTATTTTCCATACTCTGAACTGGCGTTATCAAACGATACCTTTATTTATTAATTTGTAAATGCGGACTTAGTTAATTTTCGCTTTCGTATTATGCACACATAGGGATTGCTATTGCGTACGAATATATTATCAACACCGGTATTTCATAAATATAAAAATACATACAAAAATGATACCGAACAATACTAATCCGAACATGAAGTTCTTCAATATAAGATGAACAACACAAACCAAATTTATTTAATAATACAAATATTTAAACAGTGAAACTATAATTGTGATCGCGAATCGATGATAGGTTCAACTTTTGCAAATATACTTACTTAACGGAATAACTTAGGTGTGATAAATTATCTATGTCAATACTCTTGCTCTCAATGGAAATAATTATCAACTCGTACCTTGAAGGACGCATAGGGTAGAAAGTGACCACTTGGCATTTTTTAAACCGTTTCCGCTCCCTATGTGGAGCATATGGCATCCTAATGGAGGTATCTCAACAATAGTTTTTCTACGAGAACTGCTTGTTACTCAGGTGCTCAACCTCTTGAAGAGTAGGGATAGAAGGATAGGGCTAGGACAGTATTACTGGTTAGCTAATCTAGTAGGGAATTTTAGACATCACAAGCATCAATGCCTTCGAACATAAATCCATAAATCAACTGAGAAATCAATTTATGAAACTCTTCGTACTGGGATTCGAACCCGTTATATTGATTTCGACTCATTTTCTATATGTATTGACATTTTGCTTTTGTAAAACCAGTATTGTGGTGTCAAACAAAGACGAAATGCCGGGACCCCGGTTTCATTAATACCGGTATTGCAATTCCTAAGCAATAAGGTTGTTTGAGGGATGGACTTCTAATATTTCTAATGTTTACCCACTCTTACCTGTAATTTATCATCACAAGTGTGTCGTACTGTAGTACTCAAAAAAAAGTTGTACTCGTTTAATTTACATAGGCCGCGCCGATTCGCGCTTCTAACGTTGTAACGTAAAATATAAATGAAGTAACAAAACGGCTCCGGTTAAATTAAAAGCCAAGAAGAGTTGCAGAAGATGTGGCAATTGAGTTTTGCGTGGAGAAAGTTTGCTGCCGCGATGAGGCTTGTAAGGTTAACATAGCCTGTAGGTACCCGTAATTAAATATTGTTCCGCGTATCTCAAAACACTTCAAGGCACTCCGGTCGCTAGTATTTTGACTGATATAATGAATTTAAGATTTGATGTAGACTTTGTGTAATCTTTAATATTTTTGATAACACTATTTTAAATGTAAAACAGAAAACGGTGCTGTTTTTTATTTAAAATTTTATCAGCAGAGAATTAGGAAAACGAAAAAATAATACTTTTTATTTTAAATTCTTCTCAATGTGCTGTGAGTTTAGTGAGATAGTTTTTCATACATCTTTCTCTTTCTTCAAAAATGATTCACGGATCTTAACAAACGAATTCTGTAAACCTCGGGCTTAATTGAAATTCTATGAATCTACCATAGTCTAACGTCATAAGTAAATAAGCTGATTTTGGTCTATAAATGTATAGAATATATTATTTCTGTAAGAATCTTTTTAAATCGGTGCAGTACTATAATAGCATTGTCGTGAGAATAAAGTTGCAGTTGTCGAAAATTTTCCTTTCGATAAGTTTTGTTAACACGAATGACATTGCGTATGGGCAAAAGATCCGTTATGTTACACACAATAAAACAGAGGAAAAAGAAAAACAACTCAAGATGTTCAATAGATTTTTCGGCATACAAATTATATTCAGATTAGTATTTTGTTCAACGAGACAGGCATCTGTAGCTAACCTCTGTGCATGAGAACCGTTGCGTGAGAAGTTCGGATAGCTATCTAGAAAGATTTTTGTATTGCTAAATAATATGTAAGTTCTGTGTAATTGACAAATACATATTTTTTTGCAGATTCGATACAAAGTGGTGTGTGTAACCGGGATCTGGTCTGGGTTGGTGAGGATTGCTTGCGTTCAATTAATTATCTTACGTGTTTTCATAATAATTTCATTCGATATAAATTTTACATTCCATTTATCATTTTTACTTTTAGTATTTATTATACTGCTTGAATATAATATAGTGCGAATTGGATAAAATATTTAATTTCTTTCTAAGTATAATTAACAGTAAAATCAAGTAACATACACTGTTGCCTAGTGGCAACCCTTTAATTCAGTGTTAGCGGGGGCGTATTAAAAATCTGGGGGCAATTTTTTATTTATAACATTTGGGGGTGCTGCCGAAATCCGAGTGGGCAAGTGCATCATTTCATATTGCTATTATTAAATCAATCATGTCTGCCAATTCATATGGGATGGGCGTGATTCTTTACGTTAGTATATCCGAGTGCTCCTGCATTAAAATCAGTTTTCATATAAATCTGCCCTTATTTCAAGAAACATGTACATATAAATTTTGAAATATTGTTTTTATTCGAAGGAGAAAGGTTGAGTAATCATGTTTCGAAACACTACGTTCATGCATTCATACTATTAAAGGCTGGAAATTAAAGGTCTTCCTATGCAAAGTTTAAATTTATACGGTTTAAATTTAAAAGTGTACGGTTATAAAGTGTTTAATCGGAAATTTAATGTATAAATGTACAAAAAAACACTTAGTAAGTAAGTTATTACAGATTATTTGTACAATACTGATGACTGTAGTGAAGAGTGAGCGTTGTTTCTCAACATTAAAAAGGATTGTCATTTTTGAGAAATACCATGACTCAAGACAGGCTAAGTGCTCTTGCGATGTTACGTATAGATAAACAGTTGGTATCGTCAATATCATATATCGTCAGGACGGATTTCTTGCATAAATAGATGAGTTTTTCTTGCACTTGCTAATATTCTTGTCACCGGCCGCCACTGCTTGAAATAATAATATAGTTCGAAGACTTCTGAGTAAACTATAACATTTAAAGAAATAACCAGCCACACCTTTTCGGAAGGTGTGTTATTGTGCAACCGAGTGAATACATCGCCTAATCACTCAAATCTATCGCTAAAGTCTCTTTGTGAAAATATTGCGCCCTAGATACCTATATAGACAGATTCCTTTGTCGTAGATTGCCTGTAACGTAGGCCTGCTTGCTGCAACTAGGTCAGCAAACGAATTTTAGGCACATGTAAATTTCGTTTTCGGCACGTTATCGAAGGGAAAAACTGCATGTTTGGTTGAAATAACTAGAGAGCATTCGGAAAGCTGGAATTTTTTTAAAAAACATTTGAAACTGAAAGTGATAAGTATTGTATTGACTTAATTTGGTCAGATGAGAATTATAAATCATTTAATTTATTCTGTATCCAATTTTTGTGTATTAGACTGGATTAAAAAAGTCTTACACAAGCTTATGCCGATAAAACAAAACTGTACTGTCCGCAAATGCTGGTTTCTTAGAAGATTTTTTTACATTGTACATACGGAAAATGTATATTTTGTGCCGTAACCGGGTCAGGGAGCGACTATCGATCGGCTGCGTACTGCGTAACACCGCCGCAGACATGATCAGCTGTGTGTATCTGTGGTCTGTCCATGTGTGGTTTGATCTGCCTAGCCCACCCCGGCTGGTATACATCTAATTATGGTTAGGGGATAATTAAAAATATATATATTTGAGGATTAGTTGATACGTATACACTTGTAAAATGTCAACGCTCACACAATGAATATATTGAACATTTACAAGTTTTCTTTGAAACCGAGGAAAAGAATATCGACTAATACAAGTGACATGATTTGTAAATGAGTTTTAGTTTATTAGATTCGTCTTTAAGTGATGTCTCAATATTATTTTTTTTTTTTGAATTCATTCACAGTGATTCACTTCAACATACATTTTTGTAACTTTATAGGCATGTTTAGATAAACCCTTATGTACACATTGTCGCATCATTTACTTAACGATTTTATTTCATAAGATGACTTTGCAATTATTTATCACCTAATATTTGTCTTCATAGATACTATTGGTGAAGTGTGCACTGTACAACGGTTACATAATTTAACTATCAAAAAATGTTAATACAAATTAAACGATAGTTAAAAATGTGAAATTTGTTTTTACCGTAGTAAATGGTTGCGCATAGTACATAATTACATGTTCTATTCAGTGGCGGCTAGTGGATAAGATACCTGGGGATGCTGTGGTTGATTAAAAATAAAAAAATGGTAATTTGGATTACATTTTACTATTAACATCAAAATTATAAAAATTAAACATGACGTGTATTTTTATTTCATTATAAAATTCATTGACTTTTTTTCCTTGAAAAATATCGCTTCTATTTAGACAGATGTCGCGCGCGGTGTCAGACGCAGCAGACGCACCCGCACCCGCACGCAGAACACGAAATACTGCCAAATCCGCAGTTCACATAAAGCTTCAAGCCGCGAGTCCCTCCTCCCCGCGCCCCTCCTTTGCCGATTCGAGCATATTCCATTGAAAACCGTACTTCATAAAATCATGAAGACGCCACACTTTTCTGATATTACTACCGCGGTGTATGATAATTATTGAATGTATCGGTGCGCGGGCGAGCTTAACACACGCTTAAATAATAGTGATATTTTCATATAATGTACATAAATTTATGTATATTATAATATTACATTTTTCTCAACTTGCATGGGGATGGGGGTGCTGCAGTTCCGCAGTGCGTACGGACGAGCCGCGCCTGATCATATTATCATTCACTGTTTTCTCAACACGTTTGCGCAATGTTCAATTTATTAACATTTGACAGTGAAATTTCTTTGTGTAATATTTTAGGATTTTCCGCTTCCCAATCCCACGCTATTTTCTCTTGGGCCTTGGCTTCCGTACCATTTTATGCGGAAAATCGGCGGGCACCTGTTCATTACTCGCGAATGGAACCGGATTGCTCCAAGGCCACCAGGTCAATAGAAAATAGGCGCCTCCCTTTATGAACCAACCGAAATGTCTGGTTTGAAACAGTCGATGACTGACTATTTGGTGCAACGTCAAAATATCATGCGCGTTCATTTTAAATTTCGGCTTATTATTAACCTTTTAGTTGTGTTAGTCTATCAAATTTGTTGTTCCATTCTCCCCTTTACACACGTAAGTTAACCACCGACTTCTTAACCGCGTCTTGTAACTGCATGAGTATCGTATTTATGGATTTGTATTACAGATCTAGTTTGTATGCATTTAATGTCAATGAACCAACACTATAAATAATCATTGTCACGAACGTTTGTACTTGATGCAACAGTGGACAAGAGGTTTGTCGATGTTCGATACTGAATAAACATAATTCTTACATAATGCCATCTAGATGTAGGTATACTTATTAGTTGCGTGGAATTTCGTTTTTACATATTGATTACATTTGTTATGGACTTTGGTCAGGATTTATGGTTTGGGCTTTTATGATGGTATACAGTGTATACATTATACACCGAGGTTAATTTTAATCGTGGCTTATCTCGGCTTGACCTCTCATATTCAACATGCTGTATTGTGTTTGCCATGTAGCTCGCTTCGTCCTTATCGATACGAATACATTTATTTTATTTATCCGACCACTAGTCATACATAATAAATAGTGATAACATTTTGAAGACAAAGAGCGTGGCGAAAAGCAGAGTGCAATATGTCTGTAATGATGACATCTGCCCGCGGAATGACACTGGTTTCATTAATTTTGTATATTTATCCAAGAGTACTCGAGACACTGGTGAATTGAAAGTTTTGCATTTGAAAATACTTGACATCTGTTTCATCACATGCGTCGATCGCGCTCTTAAATTAAATGCACTCGGAGGGACATATAAGACATACTATTATATTTTAAGTGGCCCATTCCTCGCAGCAGTATAAATAATGTAGTACATACAAACATTAATGGTGCATCTCCGTAAGTGGGTAATATTATTAACCACTCGCTGCCGAGAAGCCATCATCGTCCCCGGCATGAGCTAATCCGAACGCTGCTCCCCGCCTGGCCTTGCCAATTTCAAAGTCCAAGTATGCCCAATAAAATGTTGAATTGATGCAACAATTCCGCGGAGCGAGTGCGGGGGGACGTCTCGGCTCCGCTATAAATAGGAAGTGATGATTCTGATGCGTTGTCGCAAAAAATGCACGGGATCTTTTTCATATTCTACTTCGTCAAGAATCCGAACTCACCTTGACCGATTTGTTTTAATTTGGTCTACTTGCTCGGTTATACGTCGTTCTGCATTAGATGATTGTTAATTTAATCTGTCGAAGTCAAGTTTGCTGGCGTTTGCAATACTCTTTCTTGATCGCTTTTTACTTCGTTTTTACTACATGGCCTGGCAGCCAAACGAATTTATTACCTGAACCAAACGATTATTCGAATAAGAAGAGCGAAAGCATTTAATCGCAACGAGTGCATTTTTGTGTGAATTCATATTGAATAGCGTACATTTTCTTTGTGAAAAGATTGGTTATCATTGTGAAAGACGCGCAAGTATGTTAATCTTAAAAAATCTTTATACCAAGGAAATCCTAAGATGCCTTCACAATGTAATATTCTGTCGTGACAAAATTTTATATTCACAAATTTATAAATAGTATATTAGCTAAGCACACCGAATGTGTATGATGTATGAGTCGCTGATATCACGTTGAAATTATTCTGGCTGAGGCTTTCTGTGTTTTGGGCTCAATTTACATATATTTGCTATCTGCGATGGTGGGACCTGTGAAACATGTTTTTTTTTTAAATTATTCAAATTGTAGAAAGCTTGTGTTTATTATAAAAAGACTAAACGTCGATATATTTCGTAAAATAACATAATATGAAATGATATCAGTGTCTCATATTGTCTTCCACTTTTAAAATACATAGTTCCTTCAAATGAAAAAGCTACAGCTTTCCGTTCTTTCGCGCAAAGAAGGCATTCATACTTACTTTGTAAGTTTGTAAGACAATATAAATCAGTGAGAAAATGAAAGCCATTTTATAGGGAATATTAAACAAACATATCATTTTCTTGTGTGGGAACCCAAAGAACATTACATCTTAATTGAAAATGGTCTGTGAATTTGGTTAGTGTATTATGTTTGCATTCTTGATTAATTGTGTTTCATTTAGTTTTAAAATAGAATACCAGCGAAATTTGGTCACCCATAAACAAAAACAATCCACAAAATATCCCACTTACCGAATGTTTTTACTATCTTCTTTTTGATGATGCGTAATCATTTAATTCGATAGTCAGGTATGTTCATAAGATGCAACAACGCCCTTTTGTAATTGCCTGAGCTCAACAGCCAGAGACGATGATTCATAAGAATTTATTATACGCAAACATTATCACTTATCAATTGTAAATATTGTAACAAGAAATCAATATGTGGCTTTCCAAGCGAGCTAATAATATTATTTTTATTACGACGATAATATATCTTGACTTCTTATGTACTTACCAAGTAAGACAAATTGTGCTTAGCACTAACAGATGGCTGTTTATGTATACAATTCACTATATTATCAGCTTACCCCTGATAATATGCATCACACTGAATGTATGATACGTCGTAAAATGCATTGTTTGAAGTGTCATTATTGTGGGGAGTACAGAAAGTAAGTACTGAAATTGCACAGATTTTTGTGTTTGAAAACTGTTCCATTAGCGTTTTCAACATAGAAATTTTGTCAGTTCGAGTCCATTCGTGTGCTCGAATGCCTGAATATGCCGAAAGGCGAAACCCGGGTCGTTAGTGACAAAATACATGGAAGTGTACAAAATCTCAATAATCCAAATTTGATAGAAATTTTGATTTATCTACACCCGTCCCTAAATCTAACCGGTCAATACCCGACTGTAAATGCTCTCAAGTCCTACTCCGTTGCGTAGTTAAGGGCTCGATCAATTTTATGGTTTATATTCTAAGGCTGCATATGACGTCTTCGTTCATTCCCACCTCCCACCTAGAGTATTCGGTTTATATCTTGGCACGACGAAGTGCCGACTACGAACTCCACTGATACGTCTTGTGCGTAATAAATACACAGATCGTGCCAGTGTAATTAGTATGTATGGATCCCGCGGGCCTAGATCTTAGAGCCGGATTACAAAGTTATCAAGTGGCGACTCTATCTCCTATCCGATAATAAAAACGGGACGTGGATGCCCTTTTTAATCTCATCCTTCTATTCTCCCCGAAAAGAGAGTTGAAGAATTTGTACACACGACTAAATAAATCATCCTTTTCGCAAAGATAAGTTTTGCAGGTTGTTAACTCTTCGTATTTTACTTAACGTTCAATGAGTAGCTATGTGCAATGAGTAGGATGTGCGCCCTATGATCACACATCGTGTAGCAGAAAGATTGTACTAAACAAAAATGACGCGCGAGTTAATGATCGTTAAACTAAAAAAAGAAAATGTTAAATAATTCTTCAATAGCATCTTCGATACTTATTATGCAATATAAAATGTGTGCGAAGAACTGGCCGCCTGTTCATTTCACTTTTCAAGCCATATCGAACAAGTCGGTTAATTAACACTCATTTACATTATTATGAATTGCAAGTTTTCCAGTGGCAGGTGGTTGGTTAGTAGTCGCTTCTCTTTTTACCACTTTATTCAATAGGCATTTGTATTAAAACAAAAATCTCATAATAAGGTGAAATATAACAATTTATCATTTAGTTTTGATAGCTTGTTACTTTTAACAAAATTATCTAGTTTGATATCAATGTGATAACTTAAAGTGTCGTAGGAAAAATTAAATACACCGAATTGATAATAGGTTTACTTAACATAAATATAATTTAAGGCCTGAAGATGCCGAAAGGCGAAACCCGGGTGGTTAGTGACAGAATACATGGAAGTGTACAAAATCTCAATAATCCAAATCCAAATTTAACATAAATATACTGATAATTATTTGAACGTATTGTAATAATTTGAAAGATTTCTTTATTTAAAAAAATATCAATGCATAAAACACCGTTCTAAGGCGACACCTATCCTATGCAGTGAAACGGTCGGAGGCGTAGTATTATGAGCCATACCTAAATCAACTGAAACGTTGCCAACATTAGAAGTAATTACCGTTATTGATAATTTTATTACTATCCCAAATATTGTAATCATTGCTGTTATCATATCATAAATTAATGTACTTTATGAGCGTCATTGAGGTCTGATCTTCGATATCATGATATCCTTAAAAGATTCTCAAATAAAAATACTCTAACGTACGTGTTATTTTAATTTAATGCTTATTAATTCCACTTTCGCAGGAGATTAAACTTGTAACTTATTGGAATGAAATCCTAATTTTTTGAGATCATACATGTGAAGGTTGATATTTACTTCCTCGTTGTAATAATGGGTTAAAATTTTTGTTGATACTAATTTCCTAATACTGGGTTAAATCAATCACGATTTCGCTTTACCTTAAAAGAAATTCAGCAGTCGTCATATTTTGTATACCTTGCACTACCAGTAATTCACTTTTTGATCTCGTTTTTCAATCCGGTTTTTTCCTTGCAAATTGTGTTTCTAGGTCTCAGTTTGAATGCAAATGCTAACTTATGTTACTCCGTATGTACTTCCATGCCGCAATAATGTTGAGTTTTTACATATAATTTTTCAATATATCTTCGTTAAATGATAGCATAATTTGTGATAAAAAAAAATAATGCGCGGCAGTTTATCTGAACACAATTTTGAATTTTATTTATAAGCTTAAAGCATAATAAAAACGAAACACTAAATGTCGCTTACTGGCCATCAGCGGAGCCCTTTCAATAACGTTATTAATATTATATGTTGAATGGGCTGTCTTTAAAAAGTTTCTTTTTCATTTTGACAATGTGTAAAAACATGATGCGATGAAAGTGTGAATTGGACGAGTGGAAGGGTGTTCATATTTGAAAACGAAAATTGAGCGGAGGTGTAGAAGTTTAATTCAAAGTTTTAACGTGCTTCGAGGAGTTTTTGATTATACCCTCCGCCTTGAAGAAGGCCGTTAACCAAACAACACCGGGTGTACGCGGTTGTTTTTTCTTGTATGAAGGTGTATCCAACTTCTCCTAATCAAACGTAATACGTGAAAGAAACGTTGGCTATAAAAGATTTCCGGGCGCGGCTGATGGGAAGCTTTTGCGAAAATCGTTTTTTTTTACTGCCGTTCTTTACTGCTCGCCGTGAGTCTAAATATATAAACGTTTGTTGCAACTTTTCTTGTTGCAATAATTTTAATTCTTTGGGAACATTTTACGAGCTCTCTACATCTGGCGCCAAGGCCGTGCTTACAATGCCGATTCAATACATCTGTGTCTGACGTATACGATCGGATTCCGTTTATAGCAACAATAATGAAATGAATGCATCGTCTGGAGAAGCTGTGATCGTTTTTCATTGGCCTAGATGTAGGCCGTTTCCATCTCACCGTCCGCGATCGTTAGATGGAAATGTGCCGGAAATTATATAATATAAACTCATGACTTTCTTCATTCTGAAATATAAAAGTTTATTAGAAATCGTTGAATTTGTCAAATAAATTTTATTTTTTAAAAAAAATTGAAAAATCTCGTGAATGTTTTTTTTATAGTAATGATGAAAATTGTTAAGATTTACAAAATTAATTCAGCGTTGTATGCACTTCATATGGAATATTCACAAAAACAATTTCTTGGCACTTTTTCCAGATTAAAAAAACGTACTAGTATTCAAACAAAAAAGGAATGCATTAAGCCGGTATCCTTATATGTACCGGACTATTATTATTGGTTCTTAATAAACGTTGCAACATGAAGTAACGATACGTAAACAATTTGCATTTGGTATATATTTTGCTGTCGGCGTCCGTGGCGTAGTTGGTAGCGGCATTGGCTACGGTTACGGATGTCTTAGGTTCAATTCATGGTGCGGATGGTTTTCATAAATTGATCTTTCAATCGATTTATGGATTTCCGTTCATAGTCTGAGTGATTGCGATGTCTAAAACCCCCCTTCCGCCCATCCAATCCTCACGGGGCGTAGCGAGAGCGATTAGCTAACTACTAGTCCTGTCCTAGCTCTATCACTACTCTCTTTGAAAAAGAGAGGTTGAGCAACTGAGTAACCAGCAGTTCTCATAGAAAATTCTGTTAAGATACCTCCATTATGATACCATATGCTCCACAGTGGGAGCTGACATAGAAAAAAATATATTTTGCACCGCTGAGGTGTAAAATAAATTTCATTCTTGTTTTTGTTTAATGGTTTTTGTCTATTGCAGAATATGTTTACATTTGATTTGTAAAGTTAACGATTTTTCCTCTGTGTAACTCCAGTGTTACACTTGTTTGAGAATAGTCAAAAGCTTATGGTTGTGAAATTTTTAGGCAAATTCAAAGATTCAGAAACCCCGTCTACTAAACAGATGCTTGCGTCGAATATCGGGGGCATTTTTTGACTTCGTAAGGAATTTGAAAATCAACCAACAGACCGGACAGCTGCATACTTGTTTAAAGACCGTGCGGTGATTTTGGAACTGGGCTACGAGCTGACTACGCGTGCTGTGGACCGGCGCGGGAGGGCCTCAACCCTCTGTCACTTCTTCCGTGCGGCTGGATTCCGGCGATTATCCAAAAGATATGGATATTAGGCGCAAATAAAGTTCATGTCGTATGACTCGGGAGGAAGACGGCCTAGACATACACCGCTTTAGGAGCGGACATAGGCAAATTTTTTTTTAATGTGGTAACCTATACTGGTACAGTAAAGTATCGTTTATTATATTAGAAACTGGCATATCTTTCCTTTCGCAGGGATTCAAAAGGTTGACCGCAGTTTAAAATGCTCACTCGCTGATCGAAGCCACTTCTGATCAAATAATTATCATTTTTAATGTCAATTCTTGGTGGAAAGACATTATATTTTAAAAAATCAAACAATTTATTTGTACTAGATATTTTCACATGTTTATAATGATCAGTACCGGTTTCAGTTGATAATGCTCGTGATGAACGAAACCGGCCCCGATAATTATTAACATGTGGAAGTATTAAAAACAAATTGAGTTTTATTTAAAAAAAATATGTTCTGAAACAAATATTAAAAAGAAAATGGTTTATAAATATGTAATGCTTTCACTTTTAATTCATTGGCACCCGCTATTTCCCATATAACGAACACTATTTCTACATTAGCTTCGATTGCAAAGATTTTATCTCTTTCGTCATCGTATTTTTATCATCTTTCCCCCAGCAGACTAAAGAATTAGGCCGCAAGAAAGCTCCCTGGGCCTTTATTGAATTCCTGCCAAATTTAGGTTTTCATTCATAACTTTTGCAGCGTATACTTGTGGCGTCATCGATGTACGTCTCTTCGTTTATTTTTGTCTACGATGTTCCGACCTCTTTTTCACTATTGTTATTATAACTTCCATATCATTCTCGGCTTAAGCAATAATATATACCAAGCATATTTGTATAATTCTATATCCACCTATGGTTTATATATCCGTTCATAATACATTTCGTGCCCACGCGGTTCAATCCAGTGTTGAATAAAAAAGTCTATTTACCGCGTGCGTTGTGCAAAATGAGCGACGATTTGGCCTCTTTCCAATTGACCGGAATTATGATGATGGACTTGTACGTTGTTATTACTTGATTCGTTCGTTTCTTGCGGAAATTAGCTTACGTCATCGGCTTAATTAGAGTACATCTCTCGGGGTGGGATTGCAGCATCATTATATCTATTATAATATTCATACAGTCAACAATCGAGGCAAGCCTAAAGCAAACCGTGCTGTCTATTTCAGCGGTCACCAACCTTTCGTACCTAACGAACCACTAAATTCACAATTTTATATCCCGCAACATATTTAAAAAAAAAACGGTAAAGACGTATGTGAAATAACGATCGCAAAGATACATTTTTTTTTTTATTATGAAATGATAACGCTTTTTAGCTGTAAAAAAATAATTAGCGTGATATTTCTTGCTGCATGTTTGAAATGGATTCTTTCTCAGCTCCAGCGGCGTTATTGGAACAACTTAGCGGACGTCGGCTTGGAGACCGCTGGTCTATTTGATCGACTGCGTTCAATCAACGTAAACGCCGAAACTAAAAATGATACTAAAACCCTTTTTTGACTATACTCATTTTGAAACTGGACCCCTACTATTAGCCAATCGCTCAGTTTTATGTTCCACTCTTGATGAATGATTGAATAGTTATGATTTTTATTAAGATTATAAAAAATCTGTAAGGGAAGGGAGTTGGGGCACGAATTAAATTACATGCTTTATTAGATAGGACTTCAGATGATCACCGGCAATGTTATGATACTATCGATAGCTTTCACAGTTGGAGTATTTTTATAACTAACGAAGGATTAGAACAGAAGCCTTAGTCCTCAGGACATATACTATTACGCCACGTCGATCAATTATAGTACTCGGTCAATCTTGTTGGCGTACATTCCATTACTCGAAGCAATATTAAATTTATTTTGAGATGTTGATTTCTAGACGTTTGATTGCAAAGTGGCCTCGACTCCTTCGGACATCTCGGCTTTTTTAAACGTCAAACCGCAGCTCGCGGTTTTTGGCTAAACACTGAAACATATTCTCACATCTTTCTCAATGTTGACGAGAACGTTTTTTATACAGGCTGTCCTCGACTTTCGTACAACCATTATAATTTAGATTATTTTTTATAATGCAAAAACGTACGTGCGCTTCAATGCAGCCACATCATACACCACATGAAGGGAACCGTGATCGCTACTTTTAAGCTTTACGCGATATTGTAATGAAGACTCTGAAGTCTCTTTGGAAACTATTACATAGAATGACCTAAACTTGGAAGTGAAGAAGGAAATGATAAATTCATCGTTAAGACTTTGACAATCAGAGATATGAATAAAGCCTTAATGCATCTGAGAAATATTAGACCATCATGGGAGAATGTGATCCACCGGATAGCGGTGTCTCAATTACGTTGCTTTTTTGTTTTATGCCTTCGTATATTTTACATTCGAACACTCATGAACCAATTAAGAACGTTAGTCGATGTCTGCCTATACATCAATTTAGTTGTGCGTTGCGTTGTTGTCGCATATAGAACTTCCAATCCCGGGATTCTTGTTAAATAATTCAATTCCGTAATCCTGGGATTGACTAAATATATATCCCGATTTCACTGTAAATGTTAAAAAATAATTTATATTTCATATTAAATACTTCCTGATTAACTAAAACTACACGTTTCGGTTTGATTATGTACATAATTTTTATAATACCTACATAATTAATTCACATACGTATTGTGGGCTCTCTCCTCCTCATATTTCGTAACTACCGTAAACAGGAACAGATCACAGATCATTTTATTGTTTTTGTTCCATTATTTTATAAACAAAAACTTTTTCATCCGTAATTGAAATCTTCGCAATAAATAAAAAACCATTCCCATGCCCAAAAAAACATAAACATAATATATAAAACATAATATAAACATATTCATTCCAATTGAAAGCAGTAATAGAATAGACACAAATTTAATTTTTAATATACGATTGAAAAAGCGAAATTACGCTTAATGAACAATCCCTGTATTGAGAAACTGAATTCCGGGATCATAAAAGGAGTCCGGGATTGGATGCCCTAGTTGCATGCTGTAGCATTGACGATAGCATGGCGATAGCATTCTTGTCCTCGCTGACTTTGGGGCGCCCGCTTTTTCAGCGGCCAGACTTCCACCGCCGCGTTCCGATCCATTGGAAAAAAAAATATTGTTCGCTACCCACACTCGCACGTAATTGCACCACCACCATATTTATTATTAATTTATGGGGGCAGAAATGGCACAACCGAAATATTTTTAGATCTACCACGGGGTTGTTGAATATTGCTGATTTTCAATACACGTGTTGTGCCATTCAAGCAAATCGAATTTTCGTTGATTATTATATTTAGCAATATTCGGTATTTTAGTTCGTGCGAGATGAGTGACACTAAACACACTTCTGACTTTACTGTATTGTGGCGAACACGTCAACTAGTTCATAGAAATACAACATTCTAAACTCTTCAATCTTTTTAAGGGGTTAGCTGTCAATTTTTGGTGAAAAGGCTTTATAAAACTGTCCCGAACATTATATAAAATTGTGGGAAAAGCACATAAACACAATATTGTTTTATTTTTATAAATCTGTGCTTAAAGAGCTTTAAAGTTCTTAAAAACGTTTTGGCGTGCCCAATTGTTATTTGATTCGAATGTTATATCTAGCTGCTGGATGATAAAATTATATTTCGTTCGATTTTTTGCATTTATTTCACAATTACTTCACTCATACTGTCTAATACTGATGCTAATAATGAATGCTGTTTGAATATTAAAGTCGAAAGTACACCGTGTATGTTCATATTATTATCAAATTCATATACACATGATCGTTCTATTTAGAAAGAAAAGATGAGCCACGAGTCTTGTGGTAACATATGTTGCAAAAATATTGAATACCTTCACGTTGTGGTTTCATTATCTTTGTGGAGTGATGAATTTATAAAAACAACCTTGGTGGTATTGTTTAATATATTTCGACACCTGCTGTTGACTCTTGCTGTCTACTGTATATTGGAATTTATTGAAAAGTAGGCACACTAGAGAGAGGACTGTGGAGGGAATCATTTTGCTTAGCATTTTTTTATGAATAAACCCTAGAACAAAAGCTGTTGTACACTACAATATAGATAGCGATTGTTGTACCCTTTTATTCATGTGAACAACTTTTTCTTACGCATTTATCCACGTTTTATGAAACCTTATTATCTAAATGCCTATGAATTTACATATAGTTTAAAAATATAGTCTGTCGCAGCAAATATGAAAAATGTGTTTTAAATAAAAACACTTGTTTTTCTTGACTCTCATTCACTTCAAACTATAAATTGACTCTCCCTCCCTTTCCCTCTGTCGCCTAGCGACTAACCTGTGGCGAGTAGTGTGTGACGTGCGTCACGGGACGTTAACCTATTAAATAATTTACCTAGGTATGTATCTACTTTTTTTGAATACTTGTACATTTTTGTAATGGTAGTTGTTGAACCCCGCGAAAGGTCATGGGTTTTGTTTGTTCATTGTGGTTGGCTTGAAAATCGAGTAATCGTTGTTTTTTGCTCTACAATTCTTCTTTAGGCGTTCGTGGCGCAGTTGGTAGCGTCGTTGGCTACGGTTACGGATGTCTCGGGTTCAATTCCCGGTGCGGACGGTTTTCATAAATTGATCTTTCAATCGATTTATGGATTTCTGTTCGTAGTACGAGTCCTCACTCTCACCCATCCGATGCTTACGGGGCGTAGCGAGAGCGATTAGCTAACCACTAGTGCTGTCCTAGCCCTATCCTTCTATCCTTACTCTCTTCAAAAAAGAGAGGTTGAGCAACTGAGTAACAAGCAGTCCTCATAGAAAAATTCTGTTAAGATACCTCCATTAGGAGACCATATGCTCCACATTGAGATCTTCTTTAGGAATGCTCACACAATGTATAAATAAATGAAAATATGGAAAAATTTGTTTCATGTATGTCAACGGCTTCCACCCACCACCGTTTGGTATTTCAAACAACTCCCCAAGATTCGTGAGCTTGCATTTAATGTGTAACTACTGAAAATTAATTCATCTTTAGTCCAAGGAAACTTGAATTGAATGAATTTAAGTCTACTCGCTCTCCACACGACGCCGATTTTTCAATTTAGTAATATGTAATTTGGTTTATTAGCCACTAAGCGAGAAGTTCTTCCCTTTCCGCGTGTATTTGCTTATCAATTTGATAGTTCAAACAACCTGTTGCTGTACCATATAGCATTCGCAAAATATAAAAATTGTGTAATGTTGAAAGTCACTTACTGAAATGAAAAAAAAAACCTCATTCCGTATTTACCCCATTCAATTCTCGCCTATGTTTTTAAATGGTCCAATCAGCTTATTTAAAACGGACTTGTCACGCAACCCTTATCGTTAACGCATGAGAATAGAAAACCAACCCCGAATAAAACCATCAATTTAAATTTGGCTACGAAATTGTTGTAAATCGCCCCCAAATTGTGTAAAATAATCTCCATCACGCGATTTTTTTTTCCGAGAACCTTTCGTCACATTATCCTAACTTGTCTAGAGTCTAGACGACCCCGCCAATCGTAGAAGCATTTTTCTTCGAAGAAATAATATTTTCCACTATGCGAATTCTCTGCAATGCAACACGCAGCGCTGAATTGAAAAGGGTGGCTGGGAAATTGTCGGGGTTCATTGCGACTCGGTCTCATTAGGAGGCGGTTATTTGATTTGGCGCCACTCTGGCGCCGATTAAAAACCCTAGCATTTGCATCTTCATCAGTTGATAATAACGGCAGTGATTTTGATAATAGTAAGCATTATCTTTATTCTATATGATCCGGGTGGTAGGTGTATCGATAGCATTCACTTTTTACAGCTTTTCATTGTTGTTTTTGAGAATGAAATTTGACCATGTGTATGAAATTTATTCATAAATATATATGAATCATGGCTTAATACTTAATTTCAAAGTAAAATATTGTGCTGGAGTCGAATGCTAGTTATCAATTATATTTTTTTGTTTTTTGGATTTTTGTTGGTCGAACGCTTACCGGGTGAAAATCGGCGACCCTCTTCGAAATTAATTTCCTCTTTTAGATATATTTCAAATTGAGTTTCTCAGATACAATACCCATGCTCTTGAGTGTGCTTGATGGACCTTGAATGCTTGAAGACGCCGACAGGCGAAACCCGGGTCATTAGTGGCAAAATTTGAACATTTCAAATGTGACACATGCTTTGAATATGTGCCAATACAAATTTTAAGGAAACTTGAGGTAGTTGCATTTATTGATTTTTCAGACGCTAAATTCAGCACTTTTAATGCTAAGTCCACATTAATCTACGATGACATCTTTTTTCATCAAGCGGCATCCTTGTATCTATTGTTTATTATTAGATCTATTGGTGCAGTGGTTAGCTTCGTTGGCTACGGTTACGGATGTCTCGGGTTCAAGTCCCGGTGCGGACAGTTTCATATATTGATGTTTCAATCGAGTTATGGATTTTTGTTCGTAGACATGAATGTTTGTGATGCCCAATATTCCCTCCCACCCATCCGATCCTAGACAAAAACAAGGCATAGCGAGAGCGATTAGCTAACCAATGTCCTAGCCCAATACTTATATCCCTACTCTCTTCGAAAAAGAGAAGTTGAGCAACTGAGTAACATGCAGTCCTCGTAGAAAACTTCTGTTGAGATACCTTGTAGGAGGTCATATCAACTGCTCTGACATAACTCCGTTTTGTGAGTTTTTGATTTAAAAACGCTGCCTTATGCAGAAGAAAATACTCTATCTTCCTATAAGACGGTCGTTATTGTAACTTATTTACATTTGCTATAAATTCAATTTACAAATTTTATTAGTTTGTTTAATATGAAAAAACACACGACATACAAAAAAATTTATGTTTTTTTTTTTTTTTTTAATTTTAAATCGTCAAAATTAACTCGCTCCCAGGATGTACAAACAATATTAACTCACTAATCACTTTTTGTTATATTTTTTTTGATAAATTTGTCAATATATTGATGTTCTCTTTAATAAAAATATAGTTTTTATCAATCAGTCGTTTAAATTATTCAACAATGATCAGGCAATAAAGAAGTTACTCAATATACTGGCAATGATTTTTTTACTATCTCCGAGGAAAATGCAGTAAGTCATAATGCACCCATCAAGAATGTCAATGGAAGCTCAATACTTAACCAAGAACAAAAATATTTTAAAATTTCCATACAGGAGAATCAGAATATTTTTTCAAAAATGAAAATCGCTCTCCTACAAAATGCGAAATTCGGACTTACGTCTGTCTTCGTTGAGGCAGTCGATATGCTCTACATTGGACTGAACATGCTAAAAAGTATAAAATTAAAAAAGATTGAAATATTAATACATAATATGATTTTTTAATAAAACATTCATTATTTTTTAATTTATCCATGCGCCAGTTGAAAGAATTGATGTATAGGAAAGTGTTGTGTACATGCATTTGAACTGAAATATCATGAGTTCAAATGGTTCGGATCTACGGAAAATCCTGTTCTGTTTGACACGTTCTTGTCCCCCTTCGAAAGTTTCCCCAAAAAAACTGAAGCCCTACAACTTTGAAATCAACCCTAAAATTATATTACAAAAAAAAAACATTAAATTTAGTATTCGGTGGGTCATGCTGCCTGCAACTGCTGCATATCCGCAGGAACAAAGGGATCTCAATATATGGAGGCGGTCCAATTGTTAAATATTTCGATAGAGACCTTAGGCTTTTTAAGCATATAAAATCAGCTAAAATTAAACTTAGTAGCACCCTTTCTTATTCTATTTATCGTTTAAAATATATAATTACTGGAGATTTCTAAAGTAAATCACTTCTGGGAACTATTAAAATCGAGTTTGTTAACGTTTAACGGATTTGTTTTACATGACATCGAAATTAAACTCGTCGAGAAGAGGCATTGAACCCGTAAATTTTGAAGCCAACGCTTAACATTTGAGTAATATTGGATGATGATTTTTCTAGTTGCGTGATCTTTTTTTTAATATTATAATATGACTTCGTGAAAAGAGAAAGAAGATTTACATATTTAAAGTAATCAAACCCACTAAAATAAAGTAGTGACCGACAGACAATGAGTGCGTTTTCTTTTGGTAAGAAAACCATGATTCGAAGGCAAGTGGCTACCAAACCGCAGCTCTTTGAGCATCCTCGTGTAGCTCTCTAATATTTTTGAAAATATTAAATGAAACTTATTGGTACCACAAGCAAAATTGTATGTGAACAATGGTATTCAAGAATGAGCTGTATAAAGAGTAAATTGAGAAGGCAAATAACCGATGGGAATTGGAGTCGTGCCAAAAATTAAAATCTTTGCTACATCGTAAACATACCGAAACACTACAAGGGAATTCAAAGTCACACTTGTTTTTTTTTGTATTATGTGGACTTGATTTTTAGTAATTTGCAACAATGGCAATAATATTATCAATTCATTTCAATAAATAAAAAACTTTTGAAAATCGTTTCAAGTTCTATAACTAAAAAACTATAAGTTAATCGTTGTGCTACTCATATTTGCCTCTTTTGATGTCAGAGTTTGACGACCCCTAATTTAGGGTCATTGTACAAGTGCACGAATCTTTGCGTAGGCAGGGTGAGACACATTTGAGCAGCCCTACTCACTGAGTTGTGTAGTAGGCGCCTAGCCGCCGGGAAATGTAAACGCTCGAGTGTACTGTGGGGCGGACAAAGAACCTGCTGCCTTATCGATCCGCAGTTTTCCCACCCTCGTCACTCGCTACCTCGATGCTCACTGCCTGCTACTGTTCGCGCTGCACACTTTCCTAACGAACGCTACCGAATTGTACCTACACACCGATTTTCTATTATATATAGCCCTACGATTTCACGGTCTGCTCGTACCTGCGTCACCGGCGATGATTTTATTCCGGATTGCTAAGGCAGGCTTCATATAAAATTTATGAACATGTTTCTTCTATTCGATCTATACCAGTGGAACCCACTATTATCTTCATGTGTACTGCCAGTTATTGCTCAAAATTATTATAATTATGTGTATTAAGAAAAAAAAATAGAAAGCTTAACTGAACCATTAAGAGAGGCTAGGCCCTAATCCATATTCGAACGTCGAAGTTGTACTGCATAAAATGGCAATTTTTTTTTTGAAAATGAGTTTTTATAAGAAATTTCAGTGTCTGATTGATACTTAGTATTATGTATGGCGTAATATTCACAAACATAGTGAAGAAACGGAATATGGCGATTTACTTTATATAATCTCCCGGTCTTCTTCGTGGGTACATATTTCATGTACAGTGATTTGCGTACACTGGCACCGTTGCAGCTTGGATAGCCTAGGTTAGTGTCACCCCTTATCTAAGCCTCTGTAACTCGGAACAATTGCAAGCCCTCTTAAAATCAACGATGCCAAAGCATTCTTAAGCTACAAGCAGCGCTATAAGAAAATTCGCAACTTAAGAGTAGTCCTAGGAGTCCCAATCTCTACCAACAAATTTTCACTCCGTTTTTCGTCGAATGTAACATATGTTTGAAAAGATTTCTTGTGAGTTTATTCTGTGATTCTTTAGCATTATCATTATATAATTCACGATTCATAGAAAACCACCATATATGCAAGTTAAGTAATAATTAAATTTACGCAATAAATCATATTGTACAGTCGTTCTAATATATGTACCGAATGGCACGAGATGCGATGTGTGTCAGGGTAGATTAATTACAACCTTTGATCATATGCTATGATAATAAAATCATGTGCCTCTCAACTAGGGATATCTATGATAGCTTGTCTGTGAATCTTCCCTAATCCGGAACAGTCGATCAGTCGTCCAATTCTACTCCGCTTGATCTTATTTTCTGTTTGACCTCTTGCCTTCCTCAGTGCTGCGACACGACAAGTCTGTGTCGGTAAATAATTAAGACTTCTTTTCAACACAAAGTCACAATCTCGCCAACGTTATGTTCCTGGTCCCTGACGCGTTGTAATACTCTTTACGTATATCTCTCGAACGATATTTGTTCAAAGTTATTAAAATATTTTCTCGCGAGTAGACTACAGCTTATTCCTAATAATATGTTACCGCTTGACATATTGCTTTTATATTATGCGGTTACTAATATATTATATTTTGTGTCGAAGTTTTGTCTAGATGAGTAACCGTAAGTCGAGACCACCGGTTGAATGCACTCGGGAGTCGATTTACCGCTTGATTGTGCTTATAAAATCATACGTGTATAACGATATGTTATCCAGTTATATCGAACCGGCCAAAATATTTGTTTTCAAATTTTAATATAGTAATAGGTTTCAATACCAATTGGATAATTTCAACAGTATGCATTATTAGTGGTAACTAGTCATTCGCTCTATCACCCTTTATAGATATCATTTCCATATTCATCCATCCTTACGACGTTATGAAAGCTAACAGCTATCCTTGCTATTCGTTTTCAGGATTCATCGTTTTGAGCAGTTACGGTTAAAAAGATCCAACTTATTAGTGACATTTGCTTTATTTCGAGTCTCAAATATTAACTGCATTATGCAAACGTTAATAGATAGTTCACTAAATGTGCAGTAAATCATATTTAGAATTCTATATAAAATTCGATAGTTTTAATTACTAACTTATATTAATAATAGTAATATAAATACTTTCACAGTTCGTAAAAGATGAAAACTAAACAAACATACACTCTCCTTCGTTATACACAGAATTTTGTTTATGCGAGCATGGGAGTTATTATGTATGATATTAGTTGTTATGAAAACCGGATAATTTGATAAGATTCGAATTTTGCCAATAATGTCGTGAGGTCGTGCGTTGGAAATGTGCCAACATCGGGTCCAGTGAGTAAAGTTTAGTCAGAGGTTTTGCGAGGGTGGCCACTGACTAAGCAGTTCATAATGAGAATAGAATAACCAATAAATCTTTCTTTCCGCGTATCTTCAGATAGGCGGATATGTATTTCTTGTTGTTGTTTTTTTTTATGCTGCGAGTTTTTATTCAATTCTTACAAGACGACTTAGTTCTATGTTTTATGATTTAATAATTCAAAATATACATTTGATTCATACGCAGCATACGTAATCACCCTTCATCAGTATTTCATCGATAGAAATTTTAACGGTCTCAACCACACTCAGTGAGAGAAGGGATTACAATGCAGGACGAATACATCAATACTGGTTTTGCAAACATCAAACGTATTACGTCATTCGATTTAAAAAAACAACAACAAGATCGCATATTTCGCTAATTTAATTTAATTACCGTTACATATCACAAATAATATCTCTGTCATTATCATAAAGTCTGATATTTATGTAAAAATACTTAGATTTATTGTTGCTTTGAAATAAAATATGATATTAAAGAGCCAAGTTCATATCTTCGTGCAAATAAGACCGGCTACAGAAAAATCGCTCTGTTTCGATGCTCGTTGGATGATCAGTCATAATAGTACCGCCATATATTTTCTAATAACGAAGACAGTGTCAAAACCGGGAACCCGGTTTCGGTAATCACAGTATTGTAATCCCTTAATGAGAGTATCGGTAATTTACTAGGTTGTGAAGATTTGTCGATATCGAAACACTTAGTACTTTGTTTTAAATCTGTTCACATTCAGATTTATGTACAAAACTGCTTTTCTTTTCAAACAGGATTTTTTTTTCAAAATTTAATGTCCGACGCCAGTGTAAAGCTTGCATAGAAATACTTGAAGGCTGACATAAAGTTTCTGACGCATGAGACCAGTTTCATGATGGCGAATGAATCGTACATTCGTTTTGGTTTGCTGTGGTTGCTTTATCTCTTGAGTTTTTTTCGTTGATTCATTACTGAAAACAGTAAAGTAACAAACAAATCGATGATGGACTTATTTATTTTGCTTTTGAATCTTTTTTGTTGCCACAATTTTTGTATAGTCGGCGCGACCTTATCAAAAACACTTCGCACCCCACCAGTTGAGTATCCGAGCTCTAAAGTTCACGATGTCCATGTGCTATCAGATGGAATTCTCGACAGTCGCACACAGTTTTATGGTTACTGTAGGATATTTATATATAAATGTATCCTTGATTTACTACGGTGTAAATTTCTACGTAATGCATTAAATCAATTCCATTTTGTTGTCAACTCCTAAAACTTAGATATAACGTTTGCAAGTTAAGCAGACTAGATTTATTCCTTATGTTGAATAATTCTCAAGAAATTATGATTTTTTTCCTTCATTTTTATCTTGTGAAGATAATGATATTAATATGAAGTGCGGCAAGTGATACCCGTCACTGATAAATATGTGATAAAATCGAGTGATAGGGTGAGTGATTTCGGGCACTCGTGCGGCTTTAAAAATATATGAAAGATAGTTATAAAATAAACGAACTCAAATATCTTATTATGAGAAATGCTTTTACTATTTACATTATTATTTCTGGGAAATACCTAAACTTACTTCTTATCCCGTTGTTTGTATACACGTCTAGAACATAATTATGTGTATGTCATATAAATTGGATGAAAACCGTCTTAATTGATAACAAATTCAAGCTTCAATTGACAAAACATGCGTTGGCTCTCCAATTCAGTCAAACGTTCTCCACTTATACTTTCGCTCACCTTGTAATAAGACTGATATCGTTATCACATGCTGTTTCAAATGGCATGTATCACGGTTTTATTAGGATGGAATACGACAATTTTGCGTGAAATTAAACTATAAATATGCACATACTAAAGACAAAAATTGCCATGATGAACGTGTCGTGTCATCTTCCTTCGTCTGTCAACAGCGGAAAGACGATAATTGTGATTAATCAGAAGTGTTTCATTGATTGGTGGATAACCCTCAATACTCATTTTGAAGTTGAATCAGCCTTCCATTTTTTTAATAATACTCATACAGAACTGGTTTTGCCCAACGCGATCATTTTCGAAGTAGTACAAAAAAATATTTGAATTTTGCATATTTCTTTACGTTTTGTCATAAAAGACCCGTGATTCGTCTTTCGGCATCTTCGGGCATTTGGGTACACCGATGAACTCAACTGACATTAAATAGTTATAAATAAGACGAAAATATTTTTTCTTAATTCGAAGATATAAACCATGTACTTACTAACTGTCAGTTTGGGTTCATCATGTAATCAGTATTATAGCTGTACTATACTGATTACACCGACGAAGTTTGCTTATGTTTGAATCATTTTTACCGATTTACTTGTAAACTCGTTTCGTAAAATCACTGAAGTTCTTATAAGTGCCTCCCATCATAGAATTAAGGGTTGGGCTGATTTACCCGGTGAACTGACTTTGGTAAGGAAAGGAATTGTATTACTAACTACTGTGAGGGGGGGAGCTGTAATTCAGAAATAAATTAACCATTGAAAAATATAAAATTACGAATATACTACTTGGTGAAGCAATTTGATGAAATGGAATCCAGTTATAATTCTTGCGCCTAGGCCGATTCCGTCGTTATAGTTTATATTTAGGTACATTTTCGTACAACAAATATCTTAACCAAACGCAATGCTAATATGTCTCGCTTCTTACACATTTCCTTCAACGTTATTGCATTGTCCAAATATCACTTTGATCAGAACCCAGTGCGGCTTGAGTTCAATATACTTAACGACGTTTGGTTTTATGAAGCCACATTCAGAAGCGATACGAACCCGCCGACCTCTGAACTTCGACACTTCACTTGTGTGTAACTATCAGCTGATAGTCTTTTACTTTTAATAGATCGGTTTATTTTTAGAAGAGTACTTCACGCATACTACTGAATTTAAACTTTCTACTTAATCATCGAGGGTCGTAGGTAGAACGGTTACTTGGTGATAGTGACGTAGTGATAGCTTATATTTTAACTAGCTGTACTACTTCCTACATCAAAAGCTTACTCAACTCAAACGTTTTTTTAAATATAGTTATATATATAGTATACTGCGGCTTGCGTTTTCATTTGTGCCTCTCTTGGTATTTATTGATTCGAATTTCATGATAACATAACTTTACCTGCGTGTTTTTTCTTAAAAAGTTATAAGTTTTATAAATATAAATCTTCTAAAATAAAGTTCTGGTCTGGTTATCTGTCATCGGAAGTATTGGTGCGAAATTTTATCGCATATGTTATGAACTTAATTATTAACAACGAATCATCAATTATTTACACCAGGTTTTCCCAAATTTTTATTCCATTCCCTCTTTCAGCAATGCTTAGAATATAATTGACCCCTTCCCAAGATAGTTAAACTGTAACTCAAAGTTCCAAATATGCGTATAAGTTATATTGAAAATCTTTAATAAACGGCAGCATATCCTCCCCTGCAATTCTAAAATTCAACTCCTGTGGGGAATTCCCCACTGGTTGTGAACCCTTGCTTTACATTGTCTTAGGCTTGATTCTTATATCTAATGTATTAGGCGGTCTCTGTAACCTAGCGGTAAGAATTTCGTATAGCAACCAGATGGTTTCGGATTCAAGCCCTGTCGTAGCCATAGCGTTTTTATTTTAATTTAACATTTATGTTGATATCTCTTATGTATGTGATTCTAATTTTCGAGATTAACGAGATTTCTAATCGATTTGATTTTGAGTGATTTATAATTGACCGACAAGTCTAAAAATATCACAAACTTAACACTACTATATTGGTTCCACTACCGCACCTATGTGGTATGTCGTTTCAAATTGAAATGGAGACATTCCGTCTGTGACCCTGGAGTCAATTGTCATAATTTCGTTGACAATCTAACTACATAATAAAGTGTTACGTGTGAATCTAAACGCTACGCTTCATTTTTACTCCATCCGTTATTTCTCAGACTTTTGTTTTATGTCGAAAGTTGATTAACACTTCAAAAACAGTGATAACGAATGAACATACGTACTTCATTTACTGTGTTAGATTGCAACGATTTTAACGTGGAGCATAATGCAGAGCCTAACTTTAACTTGCTTTAATTTCGAGTCTAACTACATAGTTAATTGTTCATATATATTTTCCAAAAATATTCGCTCTCAGTGTGGATCGTATGAACTAATAGAGTATCTCGCTTTTAGGATCGGATGGGTGGGAGAGAATGTAGAAATTGTCCGCACTGAGATTCGAACCTAAACTCGGCTACAGATTCGGCAATTTATATATTAATATCTATAATTTAAGACATCGACTGAGGGTGCTTGATGGAATTTCAATATCAAATTTGGATTATTGAGATTTTGTACACTTCCATGTATTTTGTCACTAACGACCCGGGTTTCACTCAGGTATCAATGTGGCTCTCAGACGTATAATATCTTACCTTGTAAATAATATTTGTCGCATTTGTATCTTCTATACAAACGTTAGACACTGTTTACTGTCTCTCAGTTCGAGTCCATCCGTGTGCTCGAATGCCTGAAGATGCCGAAAGGCGAAACCCGGGTCGTTAGTGACAAAATACATGGAAGTGTACAAAATCTCAATAATCCAAATTTGATATTAAAATCTATTACAGTATCATGTATTTATCTTGCTTTTTATGCCTGTCTATGACTTGTGGTTGAACACTGCGCTTGGGCGTGCGATGGAAACGTAGAGACTTAGTCTGTTCGTGAAGGTTGACAGCTGGCCCCGGCACCGGGTGTATAATAATATTAGTAGTATATTTATTTATTTACTTATTACCTCAAGTAGACGTGATATCTCCCACACCCTATAAACTGACGCGTAAACCTGCTATTCCAAGCTTTTTTTGGTCTCGCATAGTTGTTCGTTAATCCCGTAAAATTTGCATTTTCGAGATGGTAATTTTACATTCAAAACCCGCGAAATCATTCATTCGTAACCCTATTGAACCTACACGACTTCGATGCCCATCGTCGATCACGGATAATAGAAATGGTCTTGATCGCCACACTCTGTAAAGCACACAATAAAGATAGGACTTTATAATAGATTAGTTCCACGACTCGCCGTGCGACCATTTTTTAAATTCGATTTCATTGTTTACGTAGCCTTTTTATGTTGATCATGTCAATTGGATGCAGGTACTTAAATATTTAATGTAAATACACATCTAACTCATTAATATGTCTAGCGTCACCTTGCCTCATCAAGTTCATTGTCATCGGCTGACTACATTATCTCAGTCTTATTCAATGCTCGATAATTGCAGTGTGGGTTTCACTCGTTCATTGAATCGTAATGTTTGTAATACTACCGAGTATTACCATTATACTCTATCGAACGGTGTCGATTTATTTCAGAACTTCGTACAACCGTCAGATAGATTCAAATGATCAGTATTGACAGAGTTGTGTGTAAATGTGTAATGTTGTGGAACACCGCTGTTTACTGATTTCATTTTGGTTTTCAAGATTCCTATAAAAATGCTTATTCTCAGATTATGAGTGCCAAACTCTTTCGGTTCCGCCGAATATAAATATGACCCGGCCTTCTAAATCTTCGACATAGGAGTCCTCGACTGTCTGAAAAATGGCAAGGAAAGGGCTTCGGAGACATTCGCAGTATTTGTCCCTGACACTGGAACTTTTGCTTATTTTTTTTTTAATAGATATATACCAGTCAGCGAAATGTAACTTGCCGCTGTAAGCTTCGAGATTCCGGGGAACTGTCTCTTTGGGAAAAATAGTTTTGCTTTTTTTAAATATATGCATAGCAGATTATGACTATAGTTTTTTCAAACATGTCCGCTCCCATATGAACTCGGATAATAAGTTTTTCTACGAGAACTGCTAGCCAATCAGTTGTTCAACTTCTCTTTTTCGAAGATTGTAGGGAGAGAAAAATATGGCTAGGACAAGACCAGTAATTAGGTAAATCTCTCGCTACGCCTCGTAAATCAAATATATGAAATTGTCCGTGCCGTGATTCTAACCCGTCAGCACTGCAACCTAAGCCAACGCCGTTGACCAATCGACCACAGACGACCGGCTTAAGTACTTCTACTAATTCAACAAATCATCATTTTGTTTTAAATTTGTGTGTAACACTTTGCAATTTTTATATACATTCTATCTATTGTATCTTTTATGCACTCACATTCCTCCCACTACATTTCGCCAGCATTTTCTTTTGAGTTGTATGATCTAGTCACTGTTCAACTATTTTCTAACACGTGAGATTCTGAAGATTTTGTAATAACAACAACGCACCAATAATTACACTACCTTTGATAAATGAGCGCTGTCTGACTGACAAAATAGCGGACGCCATCGGCGATTCTTTTTTTTCTGTTTTTACTATGAGTCATACATCGCTTGAACAGTGGCTCACGTGTTGTCCAAGGTAAAAATATTACAATATTTATTTTTTGCCGCAATAATTATTGGTATTGTGCCGTACGTTTATATTCATCGTTTTTTTTAATCAGAATATTCAAAAATCTGTCACAATATTAGATGCAAATTTATTTATAATTATAAAACTCAATTTGTTTGTACTACTTTCACAATTTTATAATGATCAGGACCGGTATCGCTAATCGTAAGCATTATTCGAAACCGTTTCGAATGCTATGAACAGATTGTCATTATTAGAATTACGTTAACAAATTGAGACAGTGCAAATAAAAGAAAGTGCATTGACAAACAATAATTAGTTGGACCGTTTGTGTTCCAGGCACCGATGCATGTTATCGGTTACTTCTTGGATGACTCCGTCTTTGTTGGCAAATTATGGTGAATTGAGAAATTCACTTTTTACTTACCGCCACTGTAAAGAAATCAAAGTAACGCTGATTATTTCACAGTTGGCCCAATGCAAAAGCGAAAGTCTCGCTCGAGTACTTCATATTTTTTATACACCGGTCTTATTATTACTATTTTATAATCATTTCTCTCAGTCGGTGAGCATATTTACCTTCTCGCTTGCTTGCTTGCTTGTGTAACTGCGAGCCATTATTTATTTGGTAATTTAATAGTACAAGATGCACCGGGGAAACCAAAAATTTCATGCTGATTTAATGTTTATTGATTCAATTCCGTGATAATAGTACCGATTTACTGAAGTATCTAGAATCTTTTATCTATGCTAACTGACTATCTTATCATACATACTACTTCAAAGTTTACTCAATTTGATTATTTCACATTTGTTGAGTCAACTCGAATTTATTTGATGTTCGAGTAGTTTAGTGTTTTTCATTCGATACATTTCATGGTTCTTATTATCACACGGCAACATCACACTGACGACCAAATCTTAGATCGCCAAAATCCATATTCTGATACCAAAATTGTGTTGGAAAACCAAAACAATTAAAAGCTCCAAAATATATTTATCTTTGTTAAATAATTATTTCACAGCTTCGGCGCTTCATAGATTGTATGTCTGCGACATTTTCAACTTTTTTCGAACCAACGCGCCTATCGCGGGAATGATATTTCTCACCCAATCTATGATACAAGCACTATTATATTTATATGCATAGTTAGTGTTTTTATACGCCAAAAACACATTATCGTTTTCTCAAACAAAAAGGGGAAGTTGACCATAAAGTGTCTGTGGTTCTGCTCTGATACAGCTTACGTCTGTATAATGTAATTTAAATAACTTTTTTTTTGCCGTTTTAGTTTACTTTTGTGATATCCGCAGCTTTGTATACAAATATGCGTTACTCCGCTTCTGCAGTGCTTATTAAAGTTTTCAAACTATTTGTCCAATGGAATCTATTACAAATTATTGTCAATTTTAAATCGCTATTGATCGCGATTGCGGATGGACCGCGTGATATTTTCCTGAAAAAATGCCTCGTTTAATTATTTTAGCCAGACTACGGATTCCCGTACATTATAATAAAAAAGAAAGTTAACTTTTTTTTATGCTCAATAATTTGATTGGTGATATTCATTGTTTTGTTAAAATGTTATGGTAGTAGGAATATTACATACAACTTAAAAATCACCACATATTGGCTTGTGGGACCACAAGTGTTCAAGTATATTGCGTCACATTAGTGGGGCACAATTATTGTACCTTCGCGAAAGTTAATATGTTATTTTAAACACAATCTTTGCACCCGATTCAATCAGGTACACTCCTCTGACTTCATAAATACTTAGTTTGAGAACACCTGGCTAGAGTTTCACATGTTGATGATGATGGTAAAATAATGATGAAGCAAAAGACAACAAAAAGTGGTTTGCTTTTAAATTGTGTGTGCTTAATTGAGGCAGTGGTGTGTCGGTCGGCTATTTCGAATCAATTCAGGATAAAAAAAATATTTATTTCCTTTGTTTTTCCCATTTGGTGATCTACATTTTGCAAGTAAATTTACCGTGAGACACCATTGTTTGGCATTCAGGCACTGTTGTCTAATCAGTGTCTCCTGGGTTTTAGTTCCCACATCAGTTTCAATTTCTATCTATATATAACTTGGAATGAAATTTTCTTGAATCTCTTTTTAAATTATCTTATATCTCGTGTAACCAGATCAAAGATTATAAATAATAGACAGCGGGTCGCCAAAACCTTAGAAATTGCCATATTACATTGGAATATATTTTAAAGAATGTGATGTTTCGTTTTCGCTGCACGCCTTCGAAATTTCATATATATATTGTGACATTCCCAAAATCCCTGGCATATATTTCATTCTCAATTGTCAATTCACCTTTACACTGAAGCTTCAACTTTTACTGGAATAATAAATACTTTATCAAATTAGTAATGTAAATTTATCAAATGTTTGTCAGAGGTTTGTATCCCTCGCCTGGAAAGTGTATGTTTTACGTACGCCAATGAATAATATTGAAACTGTTTCGTTTCCGACGTATTATTTTTTGAGGGGGGTTCAGCTTTCGCTGCCTATTTAGTTTATTTGTATTTTTTCATTAGTTTTTTTGTTTATTTTTATGATACATACCTATTTCAGTAGCACACATCGCATTTTCGGCACAATGTTAGTGAATGTTTAGATTTTCTTCCTAATATTTCCATTATTGTTAAAATAGCAATCATAACTCTAGTAATAAGAAATATGAAAACATATTCACCATTCAGAAGCTGTGTCAATATAATTACTAAATAATTATCTGTTTTTATTCCAGATTTTCTTCGGTGCTACATAAAAACAGCCAGGGATAGCTAGCCTGATCAGCTGTTTTGAAGAAAAAGATGGCTGACACATCAGAGGCGGATCACCCGCCCACTGCAAACGGGACGACCACAGAAGATGAAGAGGATAGACTAGAAAGAGAAAAACAGCGTCCGGCAGATATTGATGCGGTAATTTCCTCATATGCATATCTAAACCTTCATGCATGTAGTATTGAAGTATTCTAATAATCTGTTTTTCCATGGGGGAAGATCTGTGATCACATTTAAGGATATTATATCTGTTGAATATTATTGATGTTGAATTGAATATTATGAAATTAAAAAACAAAATATTGACATTCCATAAATGATTGATAGTTAATAAAAGAAAACATTATTTAATTTAGACATATTTCATTGATTGATGTTACAAAATTTCAAATATATCGATCTATGAAGCAAAAGAAATTATGTGGATTTTTTTTCATCAAGTTGTTATAAATGAATCTCCCATGATTAAACAAATAATTGAAATGACTAAAATTCATATGACATTAGGTTTCAACTTACATATACACAAATATGTATGTGATTTAAAAAAAATGAAAACCTTGACATTAGAGCAACATGGAAGGTCCAGTAGCATTATTATTGATCGAAAAATTTTATTACTATAACATATATATATTTGGTGAGGTATAAGTGAGGTTATTCAAATTTTTAACAATTAGATGAGTGTTTATTACACCCATCAAAATGAATGGTAACTGACTTCAATATTATTTTGTTTCAGGACGTTAGAGAGATGGAACGACGTAAGCGTGTGGAGATGATAATGTCATCAAAATTATTCAGGGAGGAGTTAGAACGAATCCTAGATGCCCAGCTGAGAGAAGGTGGAGGGACAGGAATTTTGCAGCAAATTTCAGATATGATGGGAGTGCCTGCGTCGAGGGTTCATGCTGGAACATTTAAGGTTGATATCTTTATATATTTTCATCTGAGTTCATAGACCAGTATTTCCCAAATTTATCTGAACTACTTATATTTTGGATCAAAAATTTCATCCGCAGTTTTGATGAATTTGCAAAATGTATCCTTTAATTTTTTAACTAAAATTTTGGGTGTAGCCAAGTTTTCATCAAAGTAGTTTTGTGAATGTTTAATTGCCATTTCACCTACATTTTATTAAAATAAAGTTCATGTCTGTCTTAAATTTTTAAATAAATGCATATTGTATCAATGTAAAACAATAAGTTTGCTGATTCTAGTTGAAGTTGCTGAATAAAATTGTCAACATTTCTAATAATTAATCGCCATTACACTAGAGCTCTTTTCATCTAAATACTTATTTCCTTTTAAGGTGTTTACTGTTAATTCTTGGTGGCATTATACTGATATTAGTTGATAATGCTGGTGATGAACAAAACTGGTTTTTATCATTATAAAAAATTTGGAATTAGTACAAAACAAATTGTGTATTATTTTTTAAAATAAATACTTATTCATGTAATACATTACTTTTTTAATTCCTTTTCTACAGTCTTCAAATTGCGTATTACCAATCAATGACATTCGTGGTATGGAAGGAATGGGATATGCCAAGGGTGAGAAAATCCTGCGCTGTAAATTAGCTGCCCTCTACCGACTTATGGACCTCTATGGATGGACACAGGGTGAGTTCTGTTCCTGTTTTGAATTAAACCTTAATATATTGATTCAAAATAGACTTTGCAAAGTGAAACTGTAGCATTTTGTATTAATCGTTTTTATATATTATTTATTAAAAAAAATAATGGAATAAAACGTCATTTATATGCCTTTGAAAATTATTTTTTTTATTATCAGGCAATCTAGGTAGAATAATGTGTCTGCACATTGTTGAAGATTTTAAATACATTGATTACAAGAAGATAATTTTTATGCTCAATATTATATGGCTACAAACACTTTCTAGAATATTGATGACCTTTTTTTTCATTTGAAAAAACATACAAGTAATGTGACTGCCTAAACCTCTGATAAATTTGTGTCGTATCTATCGATGAAGTATAATGCAAAATAAATCGAATTTATGAGACGATAAATAGATGATGCAACACTTTGCTGCGACTGTGTAGTAATACCTCTCGAAGGGTTAAGAGCATTCCAGACTTTAAAAATAGAACAGTTATTTTATTCATTAAAACATCCAATGCAGTGGAATGATTGGTATTAATTAATATCCATACATTGCATATCCCGAAGCAGGCATCGACAATCAGGTGACTGCACGACTCAACGCCGATGAAGAAGTTTTCATGACTGCGCCTCGAGGACTTCTCTGTCACGAAGTGACTGCATCTTCACTCGTGAAGGTAGACATGCAAGGAGCCATTGTGGATAGCGGGACGACCAACTTTCCTATCAACATTTCAGGTAATATATCTTTTCACATGAGATATCTAAAATTATATTTTTATTACAAATACATTTTGTTTATGAATATTATCGATAATCAAAAATCTATGTCCTATAACTCCTAGATAATTGATGTGTGTTATTAAAATAGTTTCTTCAAGATGTGTTTCAATTATAGATAACATAGAAATTTTTACTCATGATTTGTAGAACTGTTTTGAGGCAATTACCAAAAAATCGACTCTATATACAAATTAAAAAACGCAAACATGTGGATTTTTTAAAATCATTATTCTTTATTTGAGGGAATTAATCTTCATAATCCTATTTTCTGAAAACATTTCTAAAACACTAATGAATAGTACTATACGTGTTCTAAACATTGAATGCTGACCATGAAACATGTTGTCATCGATTACATTTTCGTGTTCAGGATTCATGCTGCATTCCTGGGTCCATGCGGCCCGTCCAGACATTCGCTGCATTGTACAAGTGCGAGCTCCGTCCGTCCTGGCTGTGGGTGCTCTTCGCTGTGGCCTTTTGCACATCACTAAGGAGGCTGCTCTTCTGGGAGACGTATCTACGCATCACCTCGTCGCAGGTGAGCCACAAATTACAACTTCTTGCTTATTAACCCCGCAGGCCGGGTTGGGACGGACATTCAATGGTTTGAATGCCAGTCGCAAAACGAACTCGATTGATAATAATTTAAGACATCGACTGAGGGTGCTTGATGGAATTTCAATATCAAATTTGGATTATTGAGATTTTGTACACTTCCATGTATTTTGTCACTAACGACCCGGGTTTCGACTTTCGGCATCTTCAGGCATTCGAGCACACGAATGGACTCGAACTGAGAGATAGTAAACAGTGTCTAACGTTTATATAGAAGATACAAATGCGACAAATATTATTTACGAGGTAAGATATTATACGTCTGAGAGCCACACTGATACCTGAGTTAAAATTTCGGGAATCTCCCTAATCTTTATTTTGTAAACACCATATTAACAGAGTGGCGAATTGCCGCTTTTCAACTTCTTTTAGAAATACCAGTGATTTTACAATTATAATAGTATTGTGGGTTTTGACGGGATGTAATTCGACGAATGGGTAAATATATACAATCATTCCACATTTAGTGACATCTGTTAGGTGTTTCAACGTATCGGATATAATAGCGGAGAATTAGGAAGGTTCAGCTGCTCATTCAAAATTGGCAAGGAATTTAACTGGCTCTATTAATTTCCAAAATTTCTTGATAAAATAATTTATGATCCCCCATGTTTTTATGCAAAAATTTAACCCCATCATCTGCATTAAACGTATGGTTCTCCATTAGCAAGTGATTTGCGAATTTCGAAGTTTCTTTTTTTTTTTTTTAATCTAAAGGCAGCTAAATGTTCTGATACCCTTATATCTAATGTACGTGTGGTTTTACCCACATAGAAATGTTGGCAATCATTGCATTGTAATTTATAAATACCAGATTTGTTCTTAAAGTTTACTCTATCTTTATTGTTATAAGTAAACTTTGTAAAATAATATTTTTCGCATTTGTATCTTCTATATAAACGTTAGACACTGTTTACTGTCTCTCAGTTCGAGTCCATTCGTGTGCTCGAATGCCTGAAGATGCCGAAAGGCGAAACCCGGGTCGTTAGTGACAAAATACATGGAAGTGTAAAAAATCTCAATAATCCAAATTCGATTGATAATGTTTACATACGAAATATAAGATCTTTGTCACATTCTGATACATTTATTGAATTTTATTTTTATTGCTTACTGGACTTGGTACTTTCTTTCAATGTATTGTTTTAGTAATGCTTTGAATTTAATTAATATCATATTTGTGTTCATCAAAGTATATGTCACTGAAATACTAGGTTAATTTAATTTTAAATGATATTTACCCTTTCACTTCATGTCAATTTTGGTATACATACGAAAACTCAAAATGTACCCATAAACTTGATTTGAAAAGTGCCCCGTTAAAATTTTAGCCTGTGGGAGTTATAGCATACATAGAGTAGGCTGATTGTTAGCCCTATGTGAGTAAGGGGTAACCAATAATATTTATTCAAATTTAAGGTGTGCTAGATCCAGAGGAACGCGAAAAGCTCATCCGGTCATTGGGTCCTCACAGCAAAGTTTTAGTTTTGCAAGGAGGAGGAGGCGGGGCACTCTGCTGCGGAGCTACTGCCGAAGAGGCGTGGATGCACGCTCGTTGTCTAGTGGCTGCCGCCGATGCCCAAGCCAGACTGGCCCATCTGCCAATAGAAGCCTTGGTCACCTTGGGTGATGAAGCACGCAAACAAGTCAGTATTCATTATCTTTTTTGATGTAAACATCAGCCCTTACCAACAGTTCACTATTGTCAGAAAGGTTACATCTATTCCTAAACTTACTGTTAATCACAAATAGCATACCAATGGTCTTTTTTAGCCTCTAATTATATGTTGTTTTTTTGTCTCTTTTTATTTATCCAAAAAAGTGTTTGAAACGACATCTAGATCTTTTGACTAGGATATATTTACTTTCTTAGACCATACCTGTTACCTTATAGCACACGACCACCACATGACGTCTCACAGATTCCCTTTCACCCACGAATTACTTTACACCCTCGCAGAAAATGACAGCATTCCTTAGTTATGCCAGATGTAGGTTGACAGTATTCATCAATAAAAACCATATTTAACTTCTCGTTTGATATTTAGCATTTTCCGTAAAACTTACGGGATAATAGTTTTTGTTAGTCAAACCTAAAAATGTTATATTTAAAACCTATCAGGAAGCCTTCCAAGACTTTCAAAATACAGGTTTCTAATATGCCAATTCCAATATGCTTCAATTTTAATTTTCAAAACCAAATTATCATTCATATTCTTTTTTTTTTGTTTATTCCAGATTTATGATGCAGCTCGGCGTCCTCCGAATGATGCCGGACCTAAATGGCGAGTGGGCGGTGAAGAGTTCGAGGCTCTGATGAGAATGATGGACAATGCTGGATTCCGTACTGGTTACATTTATAGGCAGCCACTAATCAAGGTTGATATCTCCTTTGTACAAATAAAATTTTAACTTGCAGAAGATTTATTGTATATTGTGATACAATGACATTTCCTTGTTTGTTTTGTTCAGGGAGAAGTGCCTAGACCTCGCAATGATATTGAAGTGCCTCCTGCAGTGTCATCTTTGGGATATCTTCTTGAAGAAGAGGAACTTTATCGACAGGGGTGAGTTCATCATTTTTTTATAACTGCATATATGCAATATATAGTATAATTGTACACTGAAGTAAAGATTCTTAGCAGTTCTTTAAATTTTGTCATGTAAATTGTTTTGATGAGAACTATAACCTTTCCCTACATCATTTGTTTCATGGAGAAAGAGTGGGACAAAAGTCACCATAGTCATTAAATATGCTACCTTTTACTCTGCTCTTTTTAAATGAGTCAATTCATGCAATTCGATTCATTTAATGAAAGAAACTTCATAAACCTAATTAACAACATTCACCCTTCATATAAATCATTTAATTTGACATAAGTAATACAGATTTTACATGATTTAACCACTTCACGGTCGGTTTTTTTTGGGGAAATCGTCCAAAACGAATCGATTTTTTTTATTGCATTTTAACGGTCTATGGATCATTTAAAAACAATGTGTATTAATATTTTTTAATTATTTATTGTGAAACAGGTTGAAAAACAATTTTGAAAATGAATAGAATACCGTAATTTAATACATTTAGTAAATTAAATTGTTGTCAAACATGTGGATTTTCTTCTAGTAATGATGAAATAAATAGTATAATAATATTCGAGAGATGCAGTACAATGATAAATGGTTACTAAATTTTATTACCGTAATGTTAGGTACGGTTGAATGCATTTGTACAAATCCTTTTACGCCCGAAATGCCGAAATTCACTTCATTTACCCAACACTCTAGGACAATAGAAGGATAATAATGCAATTCGAAAGCTCGAGAACAATAGAATAGCAATTGTAAAGAAACTAAAACTGTGTCCATTCACAATTTATGAGTTCGGTCTAATTATCGCAGAACGCCATAAAAATATTACACAAAACAACTACGACTCTATTTTAACATTTTTTCGATCGCTTTCTACAGCATTTAGAACATATGTAGCTTCGTGTATGTCATTGAAATAGGAATACGTATCCCTAGTATTTTTTTGATGGTTCTATCATATACGATTGAAAGCGAACATAACGCCAAGTGGTTTCTATCACCGGTGAGCGAGCGAACGTAACGCATTTGTCAATTTTCTATCACGGGTGAGCGAGCGACCGTGAAGTGGTTAAAGGAACAGTATAGTTACAGATATTAAATAAAAATGCAGTATTACCTGATTAAGTATTTTCATAATGTAATGTTGAGTATATTGTTTGCAGTTTATGGAAGAAGATGGAAGGCGGTCGCAAAGCGGGAGATCGAACACGTTGGTTAAACTCTCCAAATGTTTACCAGAAGGTGGAGGTTCTCGAGACAGGAACCGCCGACCCTAAAAAGATCACCAAGGTAGAATATATCAAGATCGAAGCCGAGTAGATGATATTTTCTCCACCGTGTTGTATTGGTTTCCACCGTTCCATACTAATTTTATCAGAGCCACCAAATTAGCGATGCGGCAATAATTATGCGAACGGCTCATTCCGTTTATCACTCCATTCACCGATCTTATTGAGACTAAACGTGCTGTCCAAATATCTTTTAGTGAGAGCTGGTTATATTGCATCGTCATTCTACTTTAATTTATTGATCTAATTGGCCATCACGATACGATTCCCACAATTGTTCTTCATCAGAGTGCATACCATTGCAGCATTCGGTTTTATAATTTTAGAATTATAAAATTACAGTAATTATGAAAACTGTTAATGTAAACCTTCAAAATCACGACATAATTTATAGAGCTGCCATCCAATCGTAATAACGCTTGCCAAAGATTTTTTTCAAATTAGGTTTGATAATGAGTAGTTGACCGAATTTTGAATTGTATGTATCGGTATTTGTCTTACGATATATAATTTGTTTAAATATTTCTATTTTATATCAACTGGCTTCTTCGAATGGGATTTCTTATTATTTTCATAATTACTGCTTAAGGTGACAGATAACACGGTTAGGGCATGCTTTTGAAGGGCTTACGCACCACTTCTTATTTTTGGAAGCTATGTACTTTTTCATCAAATTTGAGTAATTTAACATTATTTTTTAAAAAATTCTACAGGTTTCCCAATAGTATTATTTTAAGCATTCAGAAAATATGAACCGTGCATAATATAAATTAACAACATAGCCCTCCCCACATTGTACATTGTACAATATAAATGAAACGCTATTGTTGTTAGACTTGTCTTTGACATTAGTTCAGACATGGATTTATCTACATGTCACTGGCATAATTATTACTAATAAATTCTAGATATGATAAGTAAATTTTTATTTTGTCTTCTGACTTGTTAAGAAAAATGACAGAATTGCAACTCGCTTGTCCATGTCTCCAAAGTCAGCTATAATTTCGATTCATCAGGGAATATTCACTATAACATTTGATACACTGAGAATTGACATTCCACTTATTGTAATCAAATAAGTTTTTATGCAACATTGTAGTGCCGTACAAAGTATATTAGAGTTTGCAATGAGCAAAATTACATATGGAAAGCATACATATTCAGATTTTGATTCTGAATATTTTACTTTTGTCACGACATTTTAATTTATAGGACTGTAATTTTAACCGAGGCTCGATTATTTCAACAGTGTGCTCAGCACACGGTCGGTTTACGGCAAATTTTTACACAATCAATATTGACAGAGACATTGATACAGAACAATAATTACGTAGCCGCTGCTATTTTACAATTCATACTCTTGTATTCTATGTGCAATATATTTTAAACTTTCGCAGTCATTCCACATGTACCAATATATATTTGAACTTTGCTTTTGCTTTGGCCAATAGGTTCATTCTTCCCTCCTATCATAATAAATATTGTTTTTAATGTTAGTATACACAACCTTTTGATAACTTTTAATTTGCGGAATATGTATTAGGTACCTCGAATGCATTCCAGAAGATTACTGATCATGTAATTTCATAAATTTTTTTATTAATAGACTCGAACTTATACATCTCGGATATTTAGACAACATTCCAAAGTAATATGCATCATTTATACCGCCTCGTATATCTTGTATCGCTGACCTTCATCTAAATTAGTGAAAATTAGCTGCTTGATTATTAACGTTGAATTTCTTATCCACTTTAAATTGATGTTAAGAGTTGTGAATAACTGATTGTGACTATCGTTTCACATGTGCCAGTTTCATAAGTCAATTTATTATTGTGCTCATTTCAATAGACAAATCTTTTAAAATGTCGATATTTTGCTACTCACTTAATCTAATTAAATAACTAAGCAATTTTTCTCTTTCTGTGTGATGACTTAATGCTCTTTGTTTTTGAGTGCAAATTTAGTGTTTGTGCTTGCAAGCTATTTAGTAGCTATTTCAAACGATGAAATCACATCTTTCATTTCTTTTTTGGAAGATTTGTGAATTTTTTTTAAAGGTGCAATAAATGGGCGTCAATTATGTTTATTTGATCATTCAACCCTGCGGCTAGTAGCGCAATCGGCGTTCACATTTTTGTGGCGTCGTGTAAAAGTGCAAAGGTTGTAAATTTATTATAGTTATTTTTTTATTATATTGTTATGATGGTAACCTTTATGTTTTATAATCATATATTAATTGAATAGAAAATATTATATTAAACACATTATGTTTCAGAATTTATTATCATTGGCAAATTGAAATATTATACGCTTTGATTAAAATGCTATAGTGTATTTCTTTGGTCTGACTTAAAACATTCTCCCAACAAACACTTTCAATAACTTAATACGCCCTAACATCAGTGATACAGAAGGAGTTTTTTTTTCCATCATTGGTTGCTTATTAGTGTTACATCAGTTTTAAAAATAAACACAATAATTGTACTTTGTAATAATTAAGGAAGAGAGGGAGAAGACAAGAATGCGAGAGCTATTTGATTTTTCAATATTCGCTAATGAAGTGCAGCAATTATTATAAATTCGTAAGGTGGTATCGGAAGTATGTTCATTCATTTAAATTTAATTATGATCAATTAGAACAGTGAACCTCAAAACATTACTTTACAAACTTTTCTATTTGGACAATTTACACGTATAGAATCACGGTGACCATACAATAATTACCGTTGTTTCATTTAAGTTTCATTAATATTATCATTAATAAGACCACTTTCTGTGAAGATCTTTCGTTTCTTTGAGAAGTATTCTCAGACTAAAAGCGATGTTAAAATTTATCTTTGTTACATGTCCAAACCCTCTATTTTTGTTCAACAACTTGCTAACCAACACCTACATTATAGATATTTTTTTATGATACGTTTAGTCTTCAGAATGTTTCTTTAAGAATTGAAACATGCGTCGTCGCATTTAGTCACAAAAAGTTGAATAAGAAAGTTAACAATATTTTATGTTCCTATAATTTTGACTAATATGTTTTTTCTCACCACATTTTTTTTTTTTGATTTCGTGTTCATTTTTGTGCTTTTATTTTTCTCACTAAATTTCTAACAATTTTTAATTTTTCAGTGGGTGGATTCCAATGCAGAAGAGGTAATTAAAGAATCGTCCCTCACAATTTTTCATTTATTTCACTTCCGTATCTGCCAAATGCATATTTGTTCTGAGAACGCTTTGTTCAATATTTTTTAAACACAGTTTATCCTGCTTAGCCTATCAAATATTGTATGGATGCTTTCAATACAGTAGAAAACATAAACGGTCTGCGGTTATTGATTTTGAATTGGTGCTAAAACTTGCAAATATAAATAAAACTTTCATACCTACTTTTACAAAGTAGGTTGACATGAACCGTGACTGATTGGTACATTATAAGATGTATATTTTACAAGCTGTATTTTTCAGTTAACATTATCTATCAAGGTTTTTTTGTGTGGGAATTTCTTGTAAATTTTTTGTATTAAAATTATGTATGTCTTTGATAACATGAAATTTTCAGGACATCCCACTAAACTTACAGGTTCTGTAAAAGTTTTTTTTATTTAAAGATTTATCAAATTTGGATCATCCAATTAAAACAATAAGTAAATGAAAAGGAAAATTATAACATTATCTTCTTTTTCATAACATATAATATTTGAAATTTTGAATTAGGAATTATGGAAGAAATGTTGCCAGAGATTATGTTTCTAAGAAATGTTTAGAAATTCGTTTTATATGTACAGTCACTCACATCACATGTGCACTGCGTTCACAGTAATAAAATGTATATGGCAATATTATTGGTTTATGGTTCTTCAAGGGATGACGGTACAAACATGACACGCTTTCCATTATTTTCTTTGTATTTATATACTTCTTCTGCATTTGACAAACTCACGTGCATAACATTTTCAACTATTTAAATTAAGTTATTTAGGCCTATATGTATTATTCTCTGGTAGAATTGTTGTTAAACTTTTTTGTAAAAATTTGTATCCTATGAAGTTTGACACACTTAATATATGTAAGATTCGCCCTTAATTTTTTTAGTTGATAATTTTATGCATATACTTCTCTTATTATCTAACAAATATTTCAGACACAATCATTAAAAATGGTGTAATTTAAATATATCTCTTCTTAACTAAGATATTGTCAAATGAAATGTAGATTTGTCCGGTTAAATAGATAATAACCCATTCGTACCAGGTAAAACTCTATGATACCACCTGAACTAAAATTATGACAAAAGATGAGAGTGTTGAGGTGTATGTGCAGTTTTCGACTGAGGGTGTTTGCTGATACTTCAATTATTGTAAGATCAGTTTGAATGGACATAATAATTGGTAATCAAAGTAGTAGTGACCTATTTTCGCATTGCGGTTGAGTTTCCTAACAGAACACCTTTAAACATGAAATAAAATAACACCGGTGATTTCTAATGTGCATTGAAATACTTAACACTTACTGCAGACATTCAAACAAAAGGAAAATCCTTCACTCCCAACTATCCATTATCCGTAAACATAAATCCTGATCAATGGACTTGTAAAAACAAAAAAATTATGTACCATATTCGACGGTAAATGATAAAATAGACTCCGATAAGTAGCTATATTTTAAAACACATCCAGGTAAGTCACGTTTCCAATTTTTTCATAAGTTTTGCCACTTACCGAGTATGCATGTGATCATCTGTCAAATTTAAAATTAATTGACAGATTATACATGTCAAATGTCATTAAATTGACTTGTCTGCAGCTTGCCAAAGAGGGGATTAATAGACGCATGATATCTATCTGGTTTGTTTAAAATATAGTAATGGAGTCTATAAGAATTTTCATAGAAGGATCGCATTACAAATGGTATATTAATTATAAGAAATGGTTATCACTTCTGCAAATACCAGTTATCGACTTTAATATGAATGATTGTATCGTGGATATGTGTGTGCTTGGAATAGTTATGTCAAATCTCGTGAATAATGTTTTTTTTATCCTAAAAAAACTTTTACTTTGAACGGTATCACAGATGCAATGGTTTATTATTTTATTTGAACTATACCTTCCTGCTTATTATTCTTTCATTTAATGTATGATATGAAATTATTGTCTTTTCCAGCATTTCCTTTTCCTACGATCTTTGTTTGATAGCATGTTTTCTAACGTTAACCGTATTTTATTTATTTACCAAACACTTCATTCATTATTGTTTTCTATTCACGCTACCTCTGGTGTCTTTTTCGAAGAATAGTATGCTGCATTAATTCCATCGCTTATGCCAATAATTTAAAAATCTTTGACACTTTTTTGAATACTTGTTATAACTGTGTAACTCGATAGATAAATACAAAAGGTGTTTATCAAGATACTTTCTTATTTGTAATAAATTCAACTATTGAAATAATTGTATGATCTACGATACATTTCAACTCTTTTGTGACTATACGCATATGTATAATTAAATCATTTCATTTTCATGTTACTCAATTCTTTTGTTAAAAATGATATAACTGTAGTCACAGAATATGCTTTTGAAATTTACATATTGATAAAATATTGATTATATTTCATTAAAAAAATTCAATTGCTGAATAATTTCCTCTACAAAATTTAGGCGTTTGAATAAATGCCATATCTTGACATTATGATTCATTTTTATCGAGTTGACATTATCCTAGGCATTTTATTGCTTTTTATGTTTTATTACATTTATATACACTCCATACATTTGAGGGTCCGAAAACATTTTTTCTATTATTATCTATGGCGCACAAATATGTTTTAAAACAATATTGTCTTCCCTATGGAATGAACATTACAATCTTTATTATCATAATATTGTATTACAGTACGTTTAAAAGAACCTTCTTTACACTTATTTACGCCATTTTAAAAGCTTGAACTGATGTGTAAGATTTCTTTATTTTACTCGATTGAAATAGAGCCTAAAGTAAATTATTATTTGATAACATGGAATGTTGTAGTGAATGTATTGGACGGACGATAACTGGTGTTTGTATGTTGTGACAGTGGGTGTCTGGTGATGGATCTCCCGGTCACAGTACGGGCACTCCCGTCAGGATTGACGGCGCCCTCATGTTCGTGCCCAAGAATACCAACCCCAAGGAGTTTAAGCAGCTGCAGCAACAGGTGAGGATCATTTTTCTTTTGTTGTAAAAATATGTCAATAAAAAATAAATTCACACTTAATTGTCAGAATTTGATTCTTTTTTACTCGACAGTCTTATCATTTTATCCCAACATTTTATTCATATCAAAAGTTATTAATGATATTGAGTATAACTTTTGTAACCATTGTTGACTCCTAATGGAGGTTCTCTCGACAGAATTCGTTCTATGAAAACTGCTCGTTACCCCGTTTGGAGAGTGTAAGAATAGGGCTAAGACAAGATTAGTGGTTACCTAATCGCTTTTTAGGATCGGTTGAGTCGAACATAAATTCAGACATCAGAAAAATCAATTTTATCTAAGAACTGGGATTAAAACCCGCGAACACCGCAACCGAAGCCAACGACATAGACCGCCATATAATCTATAGAAAGTAGTTTTGTATTACAAATTTGTGACCGAAAATGTTTCCAAAATTGAAAGTGCTTTGAATTGGAATCTTTACATTTTAAGTTTCTGTTTAAGGATTTTTTTAAAAAATTTTAACACTCATTAAAATATGTTCAAATAAATTTTTTCAATTGTTTAATTGTGCAAATCTTACAACAGATTAAAGACTACAGACGGGCCGATAAGATCAGCGCAGGACCGCAGTCTCACATTTTGGAGGGAGTGACGTGGGATGAAGCCAATAAAATGCAAGACGCTGGCGCAACACATACCGGGGACCATGTCGTGAGTGAACTGTCTTGACGTCATTGTTTATTAAGCATTCATTTTAGCTTTTATAGTCAGTCTAAAAATGTTCATGAGAATGAAACACATGTCACTAATAGATCTATAGTAAATAATATTTAAATTCATATAACAGTTTCGGTGTATTGAAAATAAAACATCCCAGATTTTATTGATACAAATGTAAGCTCATTTTCTTTTCTTTGTTATTTTATCAACTTTTTTATTTCTGACATCGTCAAATTCATATAAATATTACCTTGCATCATTAAAAGTTAATTTTCTCGAATATGAAAAATACGCATAGTTTTTAAATGTATAAAAATAATATGGTTTTTACAATGATAAATCATCTAAAAATATATTTTTTATGCTAATTAAGCGGTTGGTGGGTAATGTTTATTAGTTGATGAGATTTATATCCATATATCTTTTCAAGGTTTTAATGGGAGCTGCATCAAAGGGAATAATTCAACGAGGTCATCAAAACAATGCCACAGTATACAAAGCACCGTATGCACGAAATCCATTCGACGCGGTGACAGATGATGACATTAACGAATACAAGAGGACTGTGGAAAGAAAGGCGCGTGGAGAATGTAAGTCATCAATCTGTAAATCCACATGGAAGAAAATTTGGTGCCTTCCAGAATTTTTAATGCTCATATTGAATGTGGTTAATATATCATAGCTATCTATACAAAATAAGATTGAAAAATTATTTGGCATTATAGTTTATATTAGCTTAAGGCGTCAGATATTTTGTAATTGTTAAATCACATGAGATGATAATTTTTTATGTTACTCAAGATCAACTCAGGGAGAAAAATTATCTAAATTTTGAGACTAGCATCGAGACTCATCTGATTGCCAGGGATCTTACCGCTAGACCACCAAGACCAGTTATGGTACTCTACTATAAAAATCACTAAAATGGCATTGCAAATATGACACCACGAAGAAATGTGTATTGTAGACATTTGGGGAAATCTTTATCATGTTCATTAAACATTGATACTTGCAGATGATGTAGATCTATTTTTCTAAAATATATTCCTTGGCTATAATTCACACAGTGAACAGATTAATTGAATATTTTAATGTTTTCTTTTCAGACGATACGGATTATTCAGAATCAGAAGCCTTGAGTGGTGCACAAATTATGTCTCCTTCCGAAGCCGAGGATGAATCACGTACAGGTTGGCGTACAATTTTCAAAACAGTGAAAATGCTGTCATACTTATTCTTTTAAAGCTCTTTTCTGTGTCACCATTTTCTCACATGGACATTTTGTTTGCCAGACATTTACATGACGGAATTAAAAAACATTCAAGGTCAAATAACGTAATACTTATACGTTCTATTATAATAAATACTCTACATACAATGATCTGAAATATGCAATCCTAAGAAAGCTTATTAGACGCAGTGAACATTGCTATTAAAATATAACTTTGCATTGGTTTATCATCTACATCAGGGATTGTGCCCGCGGGCGCACATGCGCTCGTAAAGCTATTTTCTTGCGCCCGCCCGTTACAAAGTATGTAAAAATTGATAATATTGTAATCAGACATTACTGAAATTCCTCAAGAAGAACATCAAAAATTGAAGAGATTTTGCATTTTTAAAATGACATAATAAAATCAAAAAGCAGATCTTGACTTACCAATGCAAACCTTGATGACTGTTTACGATTGGGCTTCTTATTATTGGGGATTGATCATCTTACATTCCCAACTGTGAGAAATTAGTAAATGAAATACAATGTCAAAGATCAAGAAAACAAAAATGAAACACGTAATTCTTAAATCCTACTTTATAGAAATCAGGGGTGCACCCGTCACTGTTATCCTAAATCTCAAATGCGCTCGCTACCGCAATAAGGTCAAGAACCCCTGAGCTACATTGATATACTTGTGATTGCTTTTTATATGATTTATTTCTTAACTATGATTTTTTATTAAATTAAAAGCTCTTCATATAGATTTTTAATTATGAATATTAACTGAGAAAGCATCCGATTTGAAGCTTTTTGCAGGTCATTGAGAAGTATGGAAATGTCTCTCATATAGGCTAGTAATAAGAAAAACTTAAATATTTTCTTTGGTGCCAGAATCAGTTTTTTACGTGTAATATTTTCTGGGCCTTTTCCACACATATATTTGTCATTAGCTGGAGTAGATTTAACTCATTATGGTTCACAAAATTAGCGAACAAATTCTTTTCTCGAAGTAGCAGATTATGTATTATGAATATGTTTATACTTACAGAAGCAAGAGTGCTCAGAATAGAAACGAAACAGGCACCGCGACCCAGCCAGCCGGAAGTGGTCTTAAGCGACGGTGAGTACTTTCAATAGTAAATCGGTTATGTGAATTATTGTACTGCATTTTGCAGCACCACTTTTATATAGATTTATTTAGAAGGTAGCATTTTGTCAAATGAATGTGATAAATGTAATGCACGATTTATAGTTTTGTAATGCAAGAAATTTTTTATATTTTTGAAGTTTGAATGTCACCATAAATGGTATCTTTTATTTAGACAATTAATATTAATTTGTTCTAGTTCCTAAATTGCACTTGACAAACGCACTTTTTACAATCACTACAGTTTTTTTAATCAATTTTCCATATGATTGTTATAGTCATTTCACCCTGCTAATTTCACATTGTATAACGTAATAATTATTTATTAAAGAAAATATTTCTGTATTGATTATGTTATCAGTCTGCAAAAAACAATTGCTATATTACTTGTTATCAAAGTTCTCTTTCTGGATTGAATAATACGGCTAAACACACTATTGCATGTAATTGAAATAGACACAATTAATCTTGTTCTAGGGTTTAAGGCATTGTTAGGATTTAATTTCATTTATTTTTACCCAATTTGTTTTATTTATTTCGCATTATCATTTTTTTTTTATTATTTCTTTATGGCTGTGTAGCATCTTACTCTACAGACTTTTTGACAGTGGAAAGATATGCAGCGGCAGCAAATAATTCATTGAAAGGTAAGGTCGCATCTTCAGTTCTTAAACTCATCATCTCCAGAGGGACAATATATCCATGAACGTTTTCAAACGTCTCTGAAAAAGTTTTTACATTGACTAAGCCCCTGGGAGTTGATTCTGATTAAAAAGAATTTACTAAATAAACTTAACCCTGGTTTCATTTGAATGCGGTTTAACCTCACAAATGAAAGATAATACTATAATGGGAATGATTTAAAATAGATTTAATATATTGACTAATTTACTTATAATTAAGAATTACACTTTTAATATCATTGAAATTGTCAGTCTTAATTTTATTTTATTTTTGTTTTAATAATTACTTTACTAAGGTATTTTTGTGTTTAGTCATGAATACCTAAATAACAAATTAAATATAACACTAGTGGTGGAGAAGAAATATTATAATACTATATCCATCTTTTTTCATATATACTGGAAAATAACTAATAACCTTAAATTGAAGGGTTAATTAGATATGGCTGGGCCAACTTGATCATCATGGTTTGTTGGTTAATTAATGTTTTTTCTTATTGTATTGTTAAACTTTAGAGATATCTTATTTTTTAATGAGTGCGTACGGTAATCAATTTATTAAATCTATTGAAAATTTGTTTCTCTTTGTGTTCAATCTATAATTAAAACTAAAATAGGTGAAAGTCCGTTCTTTATATATAAGTGATGTGTTACTTTAAAATAATTGCATCATGCCTTAATATTCAATTTAACGTTGAATTAAATAAAATTCTCAAGCATGATGACAAATTCTACAAACTTTCATTATATATAAAGAAAAATAAAAAAAACCAATAAAAACCTCATAAATTGGATTGGTCCTGCATGTTCTATTCTTTTTTCTTCTCCTCCATTTACAACAAATCCTTTTTTCACACTCTGCTCACCAAATTGTACACTTCAATTTTCACTATTCTTTTGCCTATTAATATTGTTTAGTAATGGGAAAATTGTGAAATCAGTAATAATAGGGATACATTTCTACTAAAAGATTTCATATTGGAATTTTGAATTTCAGCAACATTTAAATTTATTATTTACTTTTTCCCATGGCAACTGACATGAAAATTTTTCTAAGGGTGAATAATTATTTTATTGCATAGCTCAATCGTATATAAAAACCATTTAAGAGGTAAAAACATCACAGGATTTACATTCACTATAATTTGATCGGATCGGATCTGTGACTCGCGGTTCATCTATTTCCACATCGCTTCATTTATTGGTATATCACTGTTAAATTCCTCGATTAGAAATACATTACTCGGCCGAAGATACCCAGGACGAAGACGTCTTCACTTCGCCGTCGCCAAAAGATTTGAGCAAAGATATCAATCAACTCCGACTATCTGAAGCGTCCGTGCCTGCCCAAGGCGTGTTATCAGATTCAACGCTTATTGTCAGGACTTACTCCGTCCCAAAGGAACAGCGTATAGTTCAGAGAGGTGAATTAAGCAATAGATGGATAATGGTATATACTATGTGACACTCTTGTTATACTGTTTAGTACCTGAGTGAATTTATATTGATTTCAATAATCATTTTCAGATAGTTTTAAATATAACATATTTCAATCAGTTTCATGTACTTCATTGAAAACTTTTGTCACTCAGGCTGGTGGAAAAGTGCTGATGTGGTATAAAGAAACTAAATAATAATATCATTTATACATAAACATGGACAAAATTGTTCCTGTTATTCAACCAAAATGTATATTTTCCAGAGTGTCACATGATTGTATCTGTCCATATGTCCAAAACTTATCGCTTCGAAAGCTTGCCCTCCGCTTTCAACTGTGAAAGAAATATTGCTTTATTAAAACAGAAAACGCTTATTTTGTTATGTCCCAGTAATCGTTGCAACTGAATTATATCATACGTTATAATGGTACATTCGGTATTTGTGAATTTTAATTCTCAATTGTAGCAATACCGCCAGTATCTATTTAAACTCAAACAATGTCGTCTAAGATAATAATGTTGTACATTTTAGGAATATCAAGTACATTTTTATCCACATCGCCATTGCATTTTCTTGCTAAGAAACTGTTCAGCGACATTATATTCCTCATTGAACATATGATAATGTAAATTCTTAAAATACCTCAGTTAGATATAGCAAAAACATCCTATCTCGTTACGCATCACATTTCATATCATTATCTGTCGTTTCTTTCTTTTTTTCTCTCATCCAACATTAGTTAATTCCATGACCGATTGAATGGTTTACCCTTCAATAATTATTTGTGTTTATGCTTTTTCTTATGTTTGCATTAACTGTTTTACCTTTCCTGTCCATTTCCAGAAACATCTGAAGATAATGCTTGCTTATCTAATGCCCCTGCATTATTGGTGATGAAAAACCACCATTTTAACCTGCAAGAATCCTGTAAAGATTTATCCGCACAAAACTGTACTAATAATGATATGCTTCCTATTCTTAATGATACATGTATAAATTCCGTAAGCAAGAGTGTAGATCAACCCCCAAGAATGTCTTATCGTACAAATGTCTATACCTCTTCAATGAAACTTGAGAATTTAGAAAGTGATATCAAAACAAATAGAGGTGCTTTTTCTGCACCGTCAGAGGGAACAAAATCTGAAAGCAGATCGCGAAATTGTCGTGTCAATTTAATTTCTAGACTTGATAACGATAATGTCTCTCGGACATCTAATGCAAATTTTAAAAATATATATAAATATTCTGCAAATATCGGTAGTTTCGAAAAGACGATAAATTCCAAATGCAATGTTTTTCAAAAGCCATCAGCGTTTCCAGCATCCCTCGGTTTGAAATTTTCTGAAAGCTATAGAGAGTCACGGAACAATTATTCTTTTACACAACTTATGAAACGAGCCACCGTACCGGACATGCTCGACTTAGCCGAGACCAGATTGAACGTTGAACTTGCCTCGTGTAGATTTCTCGAGTCTCCAGGATGCTTGAAAACAAAGTCAGTAGATGGCACGAGACTCGGTTCGCTTCATAAGTTATCCCCAAACAACCGTTTGTCAAAAAATCCTGTCGATCGATGGCAAAATAGCTTATTGAAAAAAACCAGCGTTATTTACCGCACCCAAAATTACATCAACAAAATTGATATGCAATATAGAACTCGGTCACATGCAGGTTTCCTCAATTCTTACATCTGTGATCCTAATCCTTTGCATTTTCATTTGCCCAAATTCATTTCATCTTCATGTTCTTGCTCTTCAAACGAGTCATACAAACAGCGGTGTCGATCTAAGATGAGAAAACTTGAATCGGAACATGATAATCCATTCAAGATATATTGCGATTCTCCGAGATACTCGCCAATATCGGATACAATGTCTCCAGTGAGCTATTCCAAATCTTCCAATAACAACGTGGTATCAGACTCGCCTCTGAACATTGAATCAAATTTGGACAAAAAACGTATTTTAACTCATGCTACTGTAATGGACGCTGACATCAGTCTGGCTTATTTTCAAATTGATGGGACACCTCATTTGAGACTTTCAGAAAAGACTAGAGCAAAAATGGATTTCTTAAAACAGACAAAAGTTGTTTGCGAAAGTATTTCACCGAGTTTTGAAGATCCTCTCGTTAAAGTCGAACACGATTTGAAGGAATGTGACCAACCTTTTATTTGCAATATGGATGAATTCGATGAATATCATTTGGATGGCACCGCTCTCTCTGATAGTGAATCATTAGGGAATAGCTCTTTAGAAGTTGGCGTCGACGGGGAATATTTGAATTTCAGCGATGACTTCACTGAAACTGACGATTCTTTTGAAATGGATTACATCAGTCCCGTAAGAGAGCTGTTCGCTAAAGACATACGGAACTATTCAGTGTCAATGTCTATATACGAAACTGAGCTATCTCCAAAACGTAAAGATATACATTCACCATGCGGAACACTTAGTAAGAAATTGCGGCTTGAACCGATTACGGAAGAATCTAAGTCTCTCAATGAGGAGAACATATCAGAACTTGATTCCTCGTCTAAAAATCTTTATTCAAATATGTCCTGTGAACAAATAATGACTCGCAGATGTACAAATCAAAAGAGCCGACGTTGCTATACGGATATCGAAAAAATGGGGTCATTTTTCATATTCAATTGTGACAGCAAAAAAAAAACAGCAAAGCAACTGAAAGAAATTTGAAGAAATGTAATTTTATCAACACTAAATATTCAAAACCGAATACGGAAAATATTAAAATTCGTGAAAAATTTATGCAGCCTCACAAAATCACACAACTAATCCGGTGAGTGTTGCAAATTTAGACAGTATTGAATTTGATAGTGCAAAGAATCCAGTAAGTTTTTGGGTCTCTGTTGCAGGAAATATTTCTGAGAGTGTACACACCAAATGTCGTTCAAATGGTTTGGGACATGTTGCAAGTGTGAATAATTTCATAAATGCTGAAAAAAAAGAAGTGATTGCGAATGATGAGAATATCTCTAATAATTTTAATGATACGGCGGCTGTAAAATTAAATGAAGTGATGGCTTTGAAGTGCGAAGAGCTCTTAGATGAGACCATAAATTCCATGATAGACTGTATAGAAGATGTTGTGAAAAATGTCATAGACTCTGTTACCAGTAGTAATGATGGAACATCATATACAACAGAAAAGGTAATGTTTATTGAAGATAAACATACATCAATAAATGATAGCAAAGTGGAAACCACTTTCATGAACCCTACAGTACAAAATGTTTCTATCGACAGAGCGCACAGTGTGTCTTTGGACGGGGAATTATCTAGATCGTCAACACTCGATTCAATTAACAGCTATGACACCTTTAGGTCTCACATCGATAAAGATTTATCATTCGACAGACAATCTCCTTTTCCTGCGTCTGACAATTTTGATTCTGCTATTGGCGATAATAATGAACATTTAGCTGATCTAGAAGATGGTAACACTTCGTATTCTTTACCATCTGGTGAATCTCTTCAATGTTCAGTTAAAAATTATTTTGATTTGTTGATTGACGAAGTTATTACGATGAATACTGACGATTGTGAAGAATTGTGTACGGCACACTGCGGTATTACCAATGACGACAATCCATACGAGGATTTAGACAATCTAAACCAAAATATTTTACTAAACCCGTCCGAGCTAGAAACTGATAATAACTTGGAAGCTGTGAAGCTTGATTTTAATACTGTTATTGAAATATCACAAAAATTTGAATCTCAATATAAATCATCCTCAAATATAGATTCAAACAACTTAGCACATAACTGTAGTACAAATACATTGAGCATAGATAGTATAAACACCATTGGAAAAAACCCTAATAGTGAAACTAGTTTTTGTTCATGTGCGAGTGTCAATTCTGCGTCTTCACGAGTATCGTCTCTTGAAACAACTCCCACAAACAGCTGTGAAGAAAATTGTAACAAGAAAAACCAAAGTTTTCTCTGGCCGCCTTACGAAGACACGTTAATGTTTAAAATTGTATCCGAGTATAGAATGTCAGACAGTTTTGATCCTAGTGACGTGGACCTAAATGTTACAAATTGAGTTGATTGGTGCTTAACAAATTCCACTACTAAAATTTGATATTGAGGTTTGTGAGTAGAAAGTAACATAGAGTTAGTTTTGTTTTGTAAATATAGTAACATATGTTTGTGTTTCTGTCGACATTGTCCAGTTTCTAGTGAGAATATACCATTGTGACTTTGTATTTGAAATGACTTTAGAACATATTCAAGTTAGCAATTGTTTTTATAGAAATTACAGTCGTATTTACTTCCAACAGCAGATGTTTGCAGCAATAAAAAAAACATTCAATATCAGATTAATATAATTACTTGGGGATGATACTGAAAAACTATTTTCCTCTTTCAATAGTTTAATATCTTAAATAACCTTATAGTAAAATAAATATAATATTTAAATACTGAAATACAGATAAGATTGAAATACAGAGAACTACATTTTTATTAAGATGCTTAAAAGTATCCTGATTCAGAAATGGTTTATGTAAATTCCTCCCTCTAAAATATTTCTTTTTATATCAGTTTCTAAACAACTCTTTCCATGAAAATCTTAAATACATTTTTTACTTTACTGTTAATTTTTTATTTATTCAATAAACTCTTTTAATGTATTACTTTTTTTCTTTCGTAGTTAGATACACTTGTTGGGGAAAATTTTATTTAAAATTTATATTGTCAATAAATTGGAATAATGGACCCATAACTGGGTGAAAATATTGCAATAATTATCAAAAACTCAATTCAGTCTTGGCTAACTTTTACTGTAACAATAAAATCAGAAGCTTTTAAAAGGTTACAAGTAAACCTTTCATTGTAACTAAACAAGGTATTAATAAGTAATGTAAAATTAAAGGGGGTAAGTAAAGTATTGTAATTAAAAAGAATTCAGAAATAGTATCAAAACTCATTTTGTTAGAATGATAGTTATTTATGACAAACAATATACAGTTGTGACCCTTTTAACCTGGAGGTAAGGTGTGTTGAAATGTATTAAATAGAAAATGTCACATGAATAGGAGAAATATGGAAGTTGGCTGGTTCACTTTTTCATTTTAATAATTTTTTTATGAAAATCTTGTATACTTGAAACATCTCGATTAATCTGCACTAGCTTAATTAGTGGTCTACTTTGTAGTTTTAATTTTTCTCACTGTTTTAACAAGTTTCAACAGTATATAAATAATACCTTCATAAAAGGGATTCAAAATTTAACGTATTCTTAAAGCTTGTTTTTGTTTTTTTTTTTTGTCGAGGTGTCGGATTTTTTGTCACATTCTTTTGTCACATTCTTTTGTTTATAAATGTTGTCTTGCATGCTTAACATTGAAGCTATGAGATGGGTCAGGTCAAGACACTTAACATTAACAACTAAAACCCAAGGTATGTGCACTAACAATATTATTTTTTTGGATGAAGATGTTATTTTATAGAACTCATTGTGATCATTTTTTGTAAATCTTTCATATAAATCTATATTAAATGTAAATGTTTAAATAATTTTTGATGCTAAATCTTGCATTTAATTTTTGAATACTTACTAATTACTAAATTCACTATTTATTTTCCTGTGGTTCTTTATCAATATTGTAAATTTTACAATAATAATTTGTTAGCTGCATTATATATGAACATGTTTGTGATGAATTATAAATATATTATTTTTAAATTTATAGGAGAAAATACATTGAACGGCGACCATTCGGATGCACATGCCAGCACATTTTCACATAGCAGCAAAGAAGTGAGTTTTTTCGGTTGAGCTTTTTAATATCAGTCAAAAAACATTTAAATATTGTTGTTTATTTTATTATACCTACACGAAGTTCATTCTTCCACTCAACATAAAATAACCATCCCAAAAATAGGGACACATATTTTCTGTTGATTGAAAAGTAATTGCATAATAGATAGTGCTTTTCTAAGGATAAGAAATTAATACCAAGGCTAAGCTGAGAGTCAGTTGCAACATTGGCAAGGAGGAGGCGCCTACAGTTCGGTTTGGACATTATTTTAGTTAACAGCTGAGGGATTTATTTAACCTGCAATTCAACCATTATTGAATGTTACGAGCAGGGCTCACCGAGCAAGGACATGTCTCTGGAAGAGTCGCCCAAGAAGGACAAGAAGAAGAAGAAAGGGTTGAGGACGCCGTCCTTCCTCAAGAAGAAGAAAGAAAAGAAAAGGCAGCAACCGGCGCCTGTTGCAGAACACGCGTAGAGGTAATTTGTGTTTACAAATTTCAAATAATCTCTTGTTTCATTATTTTATTCATAAATATTTTTTATAGTGTGCGTAGAATGTCGCATCTAAGATTTATTTAATTCTTACCGGAAAGTCTGCAAAATGTGAAACCTGATATTTATACACGTGTTTTTTTTTTTCACAGATCCACCCCACCATCAACACTGCCATCTCGCTTTTTTGTTAAGAGATATAAATAAAATAAATATTAAAATCGAAAAAAAAACAAATCATTACACGCTAGGAAATCGATAAGAAGTGGATGAAAAATATGATATATATATGATATAATATATATGTATATTAAAATTTAATTAGGTTTTAATGATTTTGACTATTTTAAAATTTTATTACATCACAGTTTATAAATTAAATAAGAACTATGACAGTCGCCTGAAGCAAAATAATTTTAGTTTTATATTATTGTATTATGAATGCTATGCAATGTTTTAAGAAAATCCACATTTTTTAATTGTTATTATTTATGCATACAGTTATTGTACTAATTTTATGCAAAATTAATTGTTGTTATGATACAGCTACGGTGTTCGCAATATTTTTTTCAATTAAATGAACCCTTGATTTTCTACGACAGCTATTTGATTGGTATTCAATTGTATGGCATATTGGTTTCCCATTGTACCCCTGTCTCCATTGCGTTATGGCAAAGTAATATCTTCCATCGCAACAGTTTTCCCTAGTTTTAAGAGAGGCAATAATATACTGCAAAAGGTATTAAGGTATATTGATGAAAATTACTTCACTAGTTATTTTATAATATTTCATCTTTGATTCTTCAGTGACAGTTGACATCGTAATTCCTTAGATTTCTATAGACTAATTGAAACTTGCTATAGTAGTATCGAGTGTCTTAATAAAATTAAATGCTACGAGTATCAATATAACCAACTTACGGTATTATAATATGGATATGCTCACATCTAGTTTATTATTATTTAAAAGAAAGAAGCCGTAATAAAAACTATCATATACTAGAGAAGTAATTGGATTTTGTGGGTTTCACACCAAAGTTTTCACCTTACATGTGAAGTTTTTACTATGTGCTTACGATGAATGCCCTTAAATAGAAAAGGGTTAATAATAATTAAGTAAGTCCTGAATGATGAAACTGAACTAATGACCTCAATTGACATTCGGTAACTGTTGAATAAACAAGAGTAAACAAATGGCAGCTTATGCGTCATAATTTTCAAATATCAAGTAGTAATCGAGAATACAATTCCATGATATTCGTGTAGACTCATATAAAAATTATAACCAGAAGAAAGCGTACTAAATAAGTGTTCAGAAAGGTGTTCTACTATTATAAATTAGATCCGAATAGTATCAGTATTTTGTATGTTTTGAATTACACTGTATGACCTGGTAAAAGTATGCGCATACCACACCTAAGAGCAAATCACTAATTTTCCATTTACCACCCTTTCGCAATGCCACTAAGTTTAAAAAATGTGGATTTTTTTGGCAAATTTTGTTTGTATATAGATTTTCTAATTACAGTGACACTCCCTTTTGATAGGAATTAATGTTAAAATTGAAACAGATAATTATACATCACACAATATATACATGCAGGGCATTTTGCATGCGCTTCATACTAGGAAATATTTTTTTGCGAGTGGGCCTTGAAAAAGCAAGATCGTTTGATAATGCTACTTTGACAAAAAATAAAGATTTCCTTCTGAAGAGCTTGAAGCTTTGCGGAAAATACAGTACACGAGTGAACCTATGCAGTGTTCTCAGACGGTTTGCCGCAATGTATTTGCTGAGCACAATTAATTCATGAACTCACTATGGATCATTTTGGGCCCTGTGTGTATATAATCGCTTTCCTTTGTATTTTTGTCGATAAATGTAATTTAATTCAATAGACTGTCTCTATCAGCTTTCTTCCGTAAATAAAACTTTAAAAATAAACTGCCATTTTACAATAATTATAATATTTAATACTAGGTGTGCCACATTGTCAGTTTCAGAAACGGTCGGTCTCAATATGAGTATTTGATTTCTTTCATTGTGTTTCAAAAATCTGAACTATCCAAATAGACTACTAATCTAAGCAACTAACTATAAGGGTTGGAGTGCAGAAAAATTTTGGAAGTGTTATTTTTACGTAGAGAACTTAGAAACTCCGAAGATAAATTCAGTATAAATATGTACGATACTGTTCAATAAATGTTTTTTCTCAGTTTGTAAGAATTTGACATACTTATATAAGGCTCAAACACAACACTTTTTTTTATACACGTTAATGTTTGATAAAACCGTTGAGCTAAACAAGACTTACTTAGTTTCATTGATAAATATATTAATTTTCACATTCGCGGTGAATCATGCGCTAGCTTCATTTGCTTTACACGGCAAGTGAGCCGTAGTGCTATTCGAAGCTATCGATTTGCCAAGGTTCTTTCGAATGAAACCTCTCATCGTTGAATATATTTTATCCGCTATTCATTCTTAAGTCACTACAAAGACGACTTATTTCATATTTTCTAAGAAATCAAAATCGTCATTTATTGTTTAATTATTGTTAATTATAGTAATGTTTGGTCCACCGCATTCTTTTATTAATTATTTAGGAAATGTGCTTTTTTAAATCCTAAGTCGTTCTAGCGAAAATCGTTGACTCCTTTCTTTGGCCTTACGATAATTTTTGTTAAATGTAGACGATGTTTTATCAAAGATTTATTCGATCGCTTGTTTATCAGTGTTGTATGGACTCAACCGTTTTTGTCAGATACGAAATGATAATTTTTATTTAGGTTCACACGAAGAAAGCGGGAGAGGAAAATTTTTATTGTAAAGTTAGGTTTCTAAAATGTTGCTAGATAGCTTTTCATTGTGTAACCTATTCGAATGTACGCTTATGCAATAACTGAAAATCTCAGTGTCGCCGCCTACCTGTGAAGGAACAATCTTTTATCGTATTACAATATTCCGCACGTGACAGCGATCAATGTGTTTCAATAAAATTTTTGAGGTAACGACAACTGATATCTTACAATTGGCGGCATTGTGTATTTTCTGTGGGTGAAATGCTGGTATACATTTCTTTGTGCTATTAATGTATTGAGAAAAAATAATGTCATGTGAAGAATGCTGCTGTTTTAAAGGATATTTATATTAAAATTATATATATATATATTTGAATATATCGATATATATTAAACAATATGTAAACATCTCAAAGTTTCATGATTCTATTGGTTTTTTTTTTTCATTTTGATTCACACTTTTTCACATGTACGTACATATTTCAAAAATTTTGTTCCAACAATTTAATACTTATCCTACTTCATCTTGGTGTCTTTCCAGTAAATGGATATTCATACATCTAGCGTGTACCTTCTGTGATGAGAATTATTTAGATTGGCTCAGTCTTACCACATCGTGGCTGAATTTTGTCTATAAAACATTTGAATCTTTGTGAAAAAAAAATGCACCATAATTAGAATCAAAATTTACAGATGTATTGCATATAAACAATGAGGACCTAACAGAAGTAATATTTTAAATTACATAGATTATATTATTATTATTATGAATTTTTAATGTTGTGACAATGCTATTTGCGGGTGGGAGAATAAAATGGATTTTTGATTGAAAAATAAAAATGATTTATACCATCAGATCATTTAACAAAAGATTTTATAGCTTCAAACCTGCATTCGCTCATCATATTACTGTTTGTGTGCATAATAACAATAACCAGATATCTGGCCATTTATAGATATCAATCCCATACTTCTAACGCGATATTTATGAAAATATTTATTTTGCTAGCTATAAATGGAACTGAGTTTTAGTGTGTACATTTCAAATCAAATACTACATAATCTATGATGATTGCGATAAGAATGGTGTATAATAAATAAATAATTGTGTTCGAGGCATCAGTTGAAGGTTTAGCAATGCACTTAAATACTTTTTATAGGGAATACAGCTAATTGATATGCCTGCAAGTAAAAGTTCAATAAGAAATACATCATTACGACTCATTATATGACCCGACTGTTAAATACATTTTTATTTCTCAATCTATAAATAATCTGTAAGCACTTCTAATGTTAGGAATCGCTTGAATGTATAATGAATGCCTTAGTCCTCATGCAATTTGATGAGTTTAATAAAACAAAATCTTATATCCTAAATAAAAACCCTCGATAAAAAAAACTCTTAAAACAGATGCAGTACAATTTTTAGTTAAAATTATTTTCTGACTTTCAAAACTGATATCAAATACTACAGAAATTAAGTAATAATAGGACGGCTAGTGTTTAAAATGCTCATGAATAATTACTACTCCGAAATTTTCCATTTGTGCAATCGACAGATTACTCTATCTTTATCCACAATTATTATTGTGAGATCAGTATTTCATGTAATTTTCACACTCATTTTAATGCCATTTTCAATATTCAGCAAGGCTTTATTACGTTTTTTCTTTAGTATTTGGTTGTTTTGAAATGTAAAATATAATTTGATTAATATTTAATATATTCCAATAAATGATGCATGACTTTTTATATTTTATTTAAATGTATACACATATTCAAATTCAATTTTATCTTTTGTATATAAATATAGGTAGTACCGACTTTTATTCAAGCAACAATAAAAATATACAAAAAAGATTCACGTCATTTTTATTTCGATACTTCAATTTCTTATCCTTCTAGTGCTCTGATGCACAACCTACTGCCCAAAGTGACTATTGATTGTTTTTCATTGGATATGAAAAAATCCTACTTCTAATATGTAAACAAATTATGCAGTTTAATGAATTCAAGAATCTTCTGAAGGGAGATTTTGTGATTTTAGTCGATACTTTTTTAAGGAATTTACCAACCCCTTCTCAGCATCTATCAATGAGGCTGATTCGTCTTGGCAACTGGAGTTGATCGATTTGGAGAACAACAGTAAATTGAGATTGAAGTATCAGGAAACCGATCTACCGAATTCTCACACAATGCTGAAACCGCTTGAACAATGATGATAGCAGCTACAAACATTTAACCCAACATCAAGATGCTCGCTGCTAACTTGCAGTGTCGGAAGATTCATTAGGGTTCATAATATAGTTGCACTGCGCAAATATGCATCTATTGCAGAATGAAGAGTGAGACCCACTCTAATTCAAAGATTTCATCTAGTGCATTTTGCATTCACATAATTTCTCAGCACCGTGCTTGTTGAATAGATAGTTTTCAATTAATCGACAATAAATAATATAAATTCTGTAGAAAAGTTCATGTGTCAAATGATAACCTTTCCAAGTCATTTTATAAATAACATCTCTACGTGTAGATCTAATGTCGTAACGTGTGGAAACATTTAAAATATGATGCTCGCAAATATTTTCAATTGATGTATGTGTATCTAAAATAGATTTTAATTTCTAGTCTGTCAGATGCTAAGCAAGTAGGTGACCATTGTAATTGCATGCTGACTGAAAGAAAAAAAAATTTTGACTGCTTTTATAAGCAGTAAAAACATTAGGATTGGTTAATGTGAACGTAAGTAATTTAACAGGGAGAGAGTCTTATGTAATGTGATCTTGTTACAATGTGTTTTGGAGGCTGTAGAAAACCTTTCACAACAGTCAAAATATAAACTCATTTTTTCTGAGAATAAAAAATTTCGTGAGAATATTACCGACTTCACTAAAACTGTTTTTTATTGAGGTAGGCTCAAAACATGTTATGTATTCTAGGCATTGGGTAAAGATTATGTGGCAATGACAGGAGGGGATCGATCTAAAGGTCTTTAATTATTACTGTCATCAAATATTTATTGCAAAACAGCAGAAAATCATTATTGTGTCAATTTGTTTATTTATTTTTAAGCTTGGGCATATTACGTATTGATACTACAGAAATAGCAGCATAATTATTTTAGATTTTTTTAAATTGTTTCTTGTTAAATGAAATATTTCCCACAATTGGGTACTTGTTCATTTTTATTTCAAGAAGGTTAAAAAGAAATAATCACATAATATTTTGGGAAAGTTCAATTTTACTTGTGCACCTATTTATATATTGATAAACGACATTGACAAGTTACACAGTGTCTTATTTACGTTTTTCGAATTATGTTAATTTATGACAGTGAAACGTCAACTGTAAATTTAAAATCCAGTTTATATAAAGCAATCAGTGTCTAAGTAATCTAAGTATGTAAATTATTTTAACTTGAAGTAGGTTAATTTAGTACATAAATCGAAATAATAAAAATTGCTTGATCATGAAACAAGTCCAGTTTAAAAATGAATTTCACAGATATTTATATAATACACTTTTTTGTGTGTCTTCAAGTTTTTAAAGCCAAGTGTAAAACCATATTGCCAATAGAATTCTTCATAATATGATCGTTCGGGCTTAGATTATCCATCATATCATAAAAAAACAACTTGTTCAGAAAGGAAGCAGAATACAACAATACGAAGACCACTAATAAATATCATTCTAAGTCCATTTTTTTGTATAGCAGTGAGCTGATCATTAACTGTTAAACTGAGCATTGCAATGATATGTTAACCCAAATTAATTAATCACTTACATCTTTTTTTCACAGTATAGATACTTTTGTTGCAGAAGACATGAACAAGAACAGATTTTGGTCTTTTTGGATCTACAATTCAGTATGTTTTATCTTATTAGATGGAAATCATGTATACGGCAACATGGAAAGAGAAGAGAAATTTATCAATAATTTAATTAAGGGTTAGTGAGTCATTAGGAATCATAAAATAAAATAACATTGCCTTTAAGCATGTTAGCAAACACAGTGTATTTGAAGAAGTTGTTTTCAACATTTTTTTTATTTTAGAATTTAAAAATATACCTGGCATTACAGCTGACTGAAAATTGGAAAATCGTACGAGAAAAACTCGATGAGAATTTTTATAAGTCACTCGTGTCCAAGATCACAAATTGAAATTAAAAAAACTGAAATTTAATATTAACCTTGCTGGGACTTGAACCAGACCCATCTGATTGCAGATAATAAATAAGTAAATCAATTACAGATGATGATATACAGTGCTGCAATTAGGGAGTGTATATGATCCCACTGTGGGCAGTAACGGCAGCCCAAGGGGATCTAAAGGATTAGCTTTTGATGCTTTGTACTACTTCTTTATTAATTTAACGAATTGATATTACATAGTTGCACCCCCAAACCGTCAGCTTTATGCATCTGTAGAAGGACTAGAGCAGTGGTCGGCAAACATTTTAATAAGGCGTGCACCCCAAATGGCTTGCTTGTGACAAAGGGCACTGTATCATAATTTTTCTGGATGAGGGAGCTGGATGTTTAATATAAGATTAAAATATACTTATTTAACCGAAAACCATTCAATTCAAGTAGGAGTTCCTCACTGCCATGAGTCGTAAATGACTGATGTATTCATTGATCGGTCTACTTGATCAGGACAGTGATATAGCATGGCTAGTGTGAAAGAAAATAGCAACATCATCTTCTACCACAAGATGTTCACTAAATACTGGTCAAAATGCTGCATAATTTAAATAGACGTCTCGCGTTTCCGAAAAATTTAAATAAACCTGTTTTTGTGATATATTTGCTGCGAGCTCCAGATTGGCAATTACCAGTCTAGAGGGAAGAAACTTGTTGAAAAATCCACAATCAGATTTTGATCATGTTGAGTTTAATTTTGATGAAGCAATGTTTAAAATAAATGCATAGTAGAGAAAATTTACATTATAACGATTGAAGTATTGATTAAAATGAATTACTTTTTCAAATGCAAATCTGTTTTGTGATTCATTACCATTGAGTGTTTGATATGTACTGTGCTTTCATTCGAATCAAACAGATGTTTTCATCATAGCATTATAATATGATCATGATAATGTTGGTGATTCCAATAATAAATACTGTGTTCATTTATTTTCCAGATACCCATAAAGACATTGCAGACACTTTCGAATTGGAGAAATATTCTAGATCAAATTTTATTGAACAAACTCTTGATAACGAAAATCACAAATATACAGCTTCTCAGAGAAATCTTACAACATTTAACACCAAAGAAAGTAGCAATATCAATAAAAAATATAAAAGGGATCATGCTTTTGCTGATTATTTGGCATACAATGACTTAGCGCGTAAATTCATTACAAAAAAATTATTTCATGATGCACACATTTGGTATGATACGCCAGCAGTTTCAGTTACCCTTGGTCGAGATCGGAATGAAGAAAATTTTGAATCTCCAGAACTCAGGTATGATGAAGGTGTACTAAAAGATACCCGCATAATATACACAAGAGATTCAAATGATGATTTTATTAAGCCGTTAGAATATATTTGGGATAATAATAATTCTAAATTCAATGGTGGCGATGGAGATATAAAAATTAATACCCCAATAATTTCAGAAATATCCGATGAACGAAATACAGGAGAATTAAAAGAATCGACTGATGAAGAGTTGATATTTCAGTATACTCAGCAATGTCTACAAAACAATTCAGATCAATCAGAATCTTCAGAAAATATAAAGGACTTTAAGATTACCGACACAGTTACCCCGCACACAGTTATTTTTACTAACAACTCTGACATAAGTCATACGCTTAATGTAGAGGAATTGACCGACGAAGAGTTGATATTACAGTATACTCAGCAATATTTATTAAACAATGCAAAACAGCCCGAATCTCTCAATGGTCAAATGGACCCTCGGGCCACTAGCACGGTGGCCCCAAGCTCACCCAGTCCAAAAATAATTTTTACGGGGAATGTACAAGAATTGACTGATGAAGAATTGATTTTACAATATACTCAGCAATATTTATTAAACAATGCAAAACAGCCTGAATCTCTCAATGGTCAAATGGACCCTCAGGCCACTAGCACGGTGTCCCCAAGCTCACCCAGTTTGCCTAACAGTCCAGAAATAATTTTTATGGGGAATGTACAAGAATTGACCGATGAAGAGTTGATTTTACAATATACTCAGCAATATTTATTAAGCAATGCAATACAGCCTGAATCTGTCAATGGTCAAATGGACCCTCAGGCCACTAGCACGGTGGCCCCAAGCTCACCCAGTCCAATAATAATTTTTACGGGGAATGTACAAGAATTGACTGATGAAGAATTGATTTTACAATATACTCAGCAATATTTATTAAACAATACAAAACAGCCTGAATCTCTCAATGGTCAAATGGACCCTCAGGCCACTAGCACGGTGGCCCCAAGCTCACCCAGTTTGCCTAACAGTCCAGAAATAATTTTTATGGGGAATGTACAAGAATTGACTGATGAAGAGTTGATTTTACAATATACTCAGCAATATTTATTAAGCAATGCAAAACAGCCTGAATCTGTCAATGGTCAAATGGACCCTCAGGCCACTAGCACGGTGGCCCCAAGCTCACCCAGTCCAAAAATAATTTTTACGGGGAATGTACAAGAATTGACTGATGAAGAGCTGATTTTACAATATACTCAGCAATATTTATTAAACAATGCAAAACAGCCTGAACCTCTCAATGGTCAAATGGACCCTCAGGCCACTAGCACGGTGTCCCCAAGCTCACCCAGTTTGCCTAACAGTCCAGAAATAATTTTTACGGGGAATGTACAAGAATTGACTGATGAAGAGTTGATTTTACAATATACTCAGCAATATTTATTAAACAATGCAAAACAGCCCGAATCTCTCAATGGTCAAATGGACCCTCAGGCCACTAGCACGGTGGCCCCAAGCTCTCCCAGTCCAAAAATAATTTTTACGGGGAATGTACAAAAATTGACTGATGAAGAATTGATTTTACAATATACCCAGCAATATCTACAAAATAATACAGATCAATCAGAATCTTTCAATAATCAAATCAACTCTCAAACCACCAGCACGGTGACTCCAAGCTCAAACAGGCTTACTACAGATCCGAATGAAGGTTTTGTAAGGTCGTTTGACTATATTTGGGATGACAATTATTCTGAATTCAATGGTAGCAATGGAGGTATTAAAATTTATAAGCCTATAAACGATACATATCAGTCAGGGTCATTAAAAAGTCAAAGCAATCATAAGGCTACCAAAACTGTGTCATTAAACTATACCGATAACAATAACAATAACAATCATGGAATAATCTATCCTGATAATGAAAAGCTTAAACAAAATTCACAAAACAATAATTATAATAGTATAATACATTCTACCACTAAAATGACTGGGAAAGAAGACAGTTATTTTAACAAATACTACGAAGAAAAATGGCAAAATTATATGAAGAATGAGCAGGTGCAAGAAGGAGAGAAGTTCTACAAGGAAAGTTCTGAAAATAAAAAAATCCTCGACAACGATTCAGATAGTTTCAGCCGTGGTCATCAAGATTATACTGTATGGTATTTTGAGCAGAAATGGGCTAAATACATGGAAGAAGAAAATAAGAGCAATGATACATTAGAAAATCACATGGAAAAATGGTGGAGTGATTACTCAAAGTCTCCCAAAAATTATGATGCCATTAAAGACTTTGATCTAGCAAATATGGCAAACAAGAAACCATCAAAACAAACATGCTTAGATTTTAAAACGAATTCAAGGGATGAAGTTGTTTACTTTTCTGGAGAAGAACTAGATGCTTTAAAAAATAAATTAAGTGCCTGCTAGCAGGTCGGAGGCACAAAAACTTCATAAAGGTACTGAGCATGGTGTAAGAACTACAAGGTGAGCTGGATAGAAGGTGACGGTTTGCCATTTTTGTATTTGTTGACGTCGTGACTACGTGCTTATCCAATTACAATAAACTATGTTTACAGCGGTGTTTTGGTGACAATAAAAATTTAGTTCATCAAAGTGACGTCACGTATAACACAAAAACAACGATCCAGCTCACCTTGTACTTCTTACACCATGGGTACTGAGTATGTTTAAGCTGTCACTTTATTAGTTTGACTCAAAAAATTTTAGCACTGTAACCAAATGGTTTCAATTGGAATTTGAATTTCTGGGTTCTGAATGTTGTATTGGTATGATTAATATTGTTTACAGATAATCCTTTGCAGATGTAAGCAAGGCTGTTGTGATGTGTATATAAAATTGTGAACATTTAACACACATGTGCATTTATTTTTGTTTTTCTCAACATTGTGTTGGTTTTAAAATTAAAACTTTGTCTGGGAACAAGAAAGAGGACAGGTAATATAATATCCAAGCCTGTGTTTAGGATAGAATATCATAATTAATATGAGGATTATCGTAAAGCTTGATAATATTATTCAAATTCATAATTATTTTTGTAGTAAATTATATAAAATTATTTATTTTTAGTGTGGTCTTTGATGTTATTGTATCCTTTCCCATATCTGTAGAATTATAATTTAATATAATTGAGGTGAGCTTAAGTTCAAGAACTGCAGAATTTCTCCAACCACTTGACAAGAATAAGAATACAGTCATACTGAACACAAAAATGTTCAAATTTTATATTTCTGAATGTCTGGTCCCGGAGTGTTATTCATCATAAAAATGCAGGGTGATAAAGTATTCACAATAGCTGTATCTGGACCCTATGAGTTAGCTTCTTATATAGAAACGCACCGCTTGAGGTTAACGCCCTGACACCATTATGCCATGAAATGCATTAGTGATCGATAATCCTCAGTTTTTACTCTTGCGGCAAAGGTGAACATCAATGATTGACTTTCACCGGTTTCATACTTATTGATTTTGTCACCAAATGTTATGAAAAACTCTTATAAAGGTCTCAAAAACTTTATACATTTGTTAGGTAATATTTGCTACTAAGGATTCCAAGAGATTTTTGGCATGTTTACATGTCCATAACAGTGAGACGGTTAATGATTAGTTTAAGCTCTTACGTTTCTCTATGCATTCAGAACTGTTAGACTTTTAAATCGAGGGTTGCAATAATATGTGTTATTTGTTGCACATGCACAGAAGACCGATCAATGGGATCCGTGACCATGGCATTTAAGGGGTTAAATTAGTAGCTCAATTTTTATTATTTCAATTATATACGATTGTTTCAAGCTCAGATAAAACATTTCGTCTTTAAGTTGATTACTTTCAAATTGAGTACTTTTATTTTTATTTGTCGTATTTATCGACATATATATTATTATTTATACTCCTATTATACTATTATGATGTTGCCTATGATCCTGCTCTTTTATTTTTCATCTTTCATCCATAGACTAAAATATATTTGCATCCAGCTGCTGTCAGCCGCTTTCTTGTTTTATCTGACATTTAATAATTTCCAAAAACACTATATTGTGTGATGTAAGTTGTAAAGCATCAATAACTTCCCAAATGAATAATTATTGTGAACTACATGATGCAATCTTATTACTGATTTGCATCTGAAATTCGAGATTCCAATCTGAGGGATTGAACTGTCAATATCGAATCTGAAATGATTTCTATTGTGTCGAATGTACACCGCTGTATTTTAAAATGTAAACAAATTAGTTTTACGTTAACCTGTATGAAATAATATTGCTAAAATAATTTGTAGTTTGTATATACTATCTGCTAGATATAATATTTTATGATTACTTTCTTTTTTAAAAACACATTCTGTGGTTATTTTACTGGGCTTAAAAATAATTTAAATTTTATAATTTTCAGCTCGTTGGTACGAACGATACGTATTTGGCAATAATGAGAGGGATGGTCGACTTATTAATGATATGGAAAGATTATATTGAAATAAAATAGTTTACCATGGCTTTTGCGTTTGCCGATGTTCCGTCAGATTTCAATAATCACACGAGCCATGAAGAGAAATCAGCGGCCGACGAAATTTTTACTGGGAACATTAAAAAAGAGATAGAACATGACAATCGTGAAAGTATGAACGTGAAAGAGTTACTCAGAGGCATCATGTTAGAGGACGGCTATTCCTCGGACGACAATGAAGTCTTGAGTGTAGCCGCGTCGAAAAAAAATAACACCTTCAAACTCGATATAAAGAAGGAAGACGAATCTTTTCCTGATGATGTCGAATTCGAGTTGAAGTTATGTGATGATCTAAGCGGCAGTGATGATCCGTCATATGGTAAAATCACAAAAAAAAAGGGTGCCAAAAAAAGAGGACGTCCGAGAAAACAATCGGATGATAAAATGTCACACGGCGTTAATAATAAACCTTTAAAACGAGGACGGAAAAAGAATGATCCGGATATCTGTTCTGAAATAGATGCCGACAGTATTAGTGTACCGACTGTTCAAATAAATGTAACAGTCAAGAAAAAGCTGTTGAAGAAACATCGGAAGAAAAAAAAAGACAAAATCTTTGAAAGACTCAACATTGAGCCTGGCGTTTGGCCGTGTGATTATTGCGATAAGAAATACACGCAGAAAAATGCGTTGAAGCTGCATATAAGAACGCACACTGGTGAAGGACTGTTTCCATGTCATTTTTGTGACAAGAAATTTTCAGTACAAAGCAAGTTGGCCTCGCATTTGAAAGTTCACACCGGAGAACGCCCATACCCTTGCGAATACTGCAATAAACGTTTCGCAGATCGCAGCACTCTAGTCAAACATGTCAGAATACACACCGGGGAGTTTCCTTACTCGTGTCAGTACTGCGAGAAACGATTCATCCAAAAATCGGGGTACATAGCGCACACTAAGATTCATACGGGAGAAGATCTGTTCACCTGCGAATTCTGCGGGAAGAAGTTCAATAGGAAGTCAACGTTGGTATCGCACGTTAAGATGCACACAGGTGACAAATTGTTGAAGTGCGGGGCTTGCAGTAAAGTCTTCACAGTCCAAAGTAAGCTGCTGTCTCATCTGAAGACACATACGGGAGAGAAGCCTTTTCAGTGTGATATATGCGATAGAAGGTTTGTTTAACTAACAGTTTAAGAAAACCTTAATAGAAATAAATTATCAGCTAAAATAACATTATAAGACGAATGGCCCCTCACTATTAAATTTATTTCCAATAACAAGTAATCAATACTTACTGCGAGCACCTTTTTACGGTTTTGTGAAATGTAATTGTAACTGATGAAAATGTTTAATTTGTTTTATGTAGACTCGCCATTAACTGAAAAACTCATATCTGTATCCAATTTTTCAATCCAAACATTAATGTCCAAATTGCTATAGGTTTCTCAATTTCAATTTTGAAACGAGGAAAACTCCGTGGCCTGATTAAGTGTTATTTTTAATCAATTCCTTAATAGAATTAAATTACTAGTAAAAAACATTTTAAATAAGATGGGTGGTTCTCCGCAGTTAAATTTATTTCCGATGGAATATTTTGATTAGTACTGTTATTATTTGTATGTAACCCCTCCCTGTCACCAGTAAAAGAAATAGTCACCAGTAAAATTTCTCATTTATAGTATAAGTAAATAATTAATCAATGTCTACATTATGAACAAAAATCGTAAAATAGTCGTATAGTCGCATAGAGTTAGTCTGAAGATAGATGCTTTTCAAAGCGGCGAAAAAAGTGTCACGCCTAGTAACACTACCAGTGTAATAATAAAGTTAACAATCGTAATTTTAGATTAATTTAAATTGGTTTCTTGGCTATATTGACTAGCTAAGGTAATATTGTTGTCTTAGAAGAGAAAGTTTCATGAAAATGGACTAAAGGACTATTTGAATTCGAACGAACATAGTATAACAGAAGGTATACGGTGTATATACCATAATTTGGAGACCCTTGGCATTTCACATAGAAAAATTACCAGCAGAAATTAGAAAAGAGTCAATGTTGATAAGTTATCACCACTGTATTTGCCAGAATTGGAATGCCAGTCCTTTGCTGTCATTTTTGTCTTGCATTATATTGCATTGAATTATTAATATAAAAATATTGTTACCCATAGGTACACCGAACGTCACACTCTGTTGACTCATTATCGCCTGCACATAGAAGGGAAACCTTTCGCATGCGATGCCTGTCCCAAACAATTCAGCAGAAAGGTGTCGCTCGATCGACATGCTCTGATTCATTCGGGGGAACGGCCGTTCCAATGCGGAGTGTGCGAGAAAAGGTTCACGCAGAAAAGTCAAGTCTTGGCTCATCACAGAACTCACACAGGAGAAAGACCCTTTCTCTGTGACTTCTGCGGAAAATGTTTTCAGAGAAAAGACGCTCTCGTAGCTCATCGTAAAATACACACCCTCGGTTCACTCATTAATGGCACTGAAGGCAAGCCCGGTGCAGCTTTACCGATTATATGTGGCCTCGATGGGAGACCTCTGATGGCAAAACTGCATGTAAAAGTTGATGGCTCTGTTAGTGAATTGGACGCAAATCCTGCAAAAAGTCTATCTGTCAATGAAACAAAAGCAGACGTGAGTACTATTTGTAAAACTCTGATAAACAATACGTTGTAATTAAAAATGAAACGAATCAAGTGATAATTAGACTTTTAAATAATTTTAAAATTTTTAGCAACCAACATTTTCCTGTCTTGAAACAAAATGAAAGCAGCCCTCTCATAGCCAGAATTTCAAGGATCAATGAATTAATCGTGTTCTTTCAAAAAATGTAATGATATGATTACATTTTTTAAATAAGTCATTAAGTATTTATTCTACCATTGCAATTTTTTCATTTACATTTTTCAGTGTTGCCAACATACCTCAAAATACTATGGTCCTATTTCATAATGTTAATTCTATTTCAATCGGTCAAAATTATTATACGCTTTCTTTGGGTTCTTTCCTTTTTGATATTAACACATCTCTGGCAGCGCGAATTGAGCGTAAGTTAATGAGCGACACGGGTGTATCCGCTTGCATAATTATTCGCGAACCATTAAAACATCTATGTTAAATCTTTCCTTTAAAAAAATAAGAAATGTAAACACTCACCTACAATATTATGATGTTCTTATGCTTCAGTTTCTCACGCGCACTTAATAGTTTTAAATATAAATTAAAAGTATATACACTAATAATACGTTGCAAAAATCAATATTTTACTAAAGGGCGGTACCGTGAAAAACACTCCCCTTTACGAAGCGGAACTTTACAAAAGTCACAAATAATGTATCTTGTTTCCCCGCATTTTTATGTGCACTACAAACAGGACACTTTCGGGTTGGATATTTTACGGCTTGGCTTCTGACAATTTTTTCTAATTTATGTAGCCGAAAATCTTTCGAAAGTTGAAGAGGGTGGTCGCGTAGGTAAACTAAAAGCGTTCGAAGAACTTATAGAGAAAAAATGGAATATATCGGGATCATATGTTTTAACATGTGGTTTCGATCTTGACCTGAACACATGTATGAGTGGGGACAGTCCCGATTTATACTCATATGATAAATTTTTAACAAAAATTCAACATGTGTTAGTGTAAACCATAAATATCGCAATATAATAAGCAGGACTGTGATCGCAGTCTCCCGCTACAGCGCTACTCGTTTTCCGCCAGAGATGTGTTAAAGGCCAACAATTAATATGCCTAATTGTTTTGAAGAAAGTCATGTGACGCTTAAAATAAAATATTTCATGTATTGATCTTCTTACTCGACAGCTGCCACTTAAATCAGAAAGCGATATCTTCGGAACAATCGATAGAACTGCATTCAGCGTGGAAATTGATTCAGATGCTCGAGATTGTGAAGACTATATGCCGCCTGGAAATCGATCGCCTTCACCTTCATCATCCTCGAAAGATTCGTCTTCAAGCTCTGCTTCATCTTCCGATTCCGGTTCATCGTCGGAGTCATCGTCGAGCGATGAAGAAGATAATGATGATGCGTTATCAGAAATGCCACCTATTGAATTAAACAATTCACAAGTGAAGCTAGAGACCGCCACTGAAGACATTTTAAAGTCATCAAAAAATAATGTAGCTAGTTTTTCCTGTGACGTTTGTGGAAAGTGTTATGCGAAAAAGAGTGGACTCTCCATGCATCAGAGGCTGCATACCGGCGAACGTTTAATATCGTGCGATCAATGCCCCCGAGCGTTTGCAGCTCCCAGCAAGTATTTGTCGCATGCCAAAACTCACACAGGGGAAAAGCCCCACGAGTGTGATATTTGCAGTAAACGATTCACGGAAAGACATTCTCTCGCCACGCATTACAGAATCCACGTGGGTGATAAACCATATGGATGCGAAGTGTGCACCAAAAAGTTAGTTTATTGAAACACTTATTTTCTATAATTTAAGATAATTTAAGACATCGACTGTACAAAATCTCAATATTCTAAACTTATTTTCTATCTAGCGATGTTGTCAGTCAGTGATTTTTCACCACTCGTGATATTTCATCAAAATTAATTTCTTTCTTCTAAAATATAAATATTCTCTTTACCGTTTTTCGAGACCCAAATGCAAAGCACTAATAAATGCAATGTATGCCTGGTAAATTTATCAGTGTTGCAAGTAGTCCAACATATTGAATATTTCGGCAAAAATCAATACAATATAAATAAATAGTGAAATCTGTTATGGGGACTGTCAACGAGCATCAATAATTGCACATGGCCAGCAAGATTTCTGAATCGATGATGCGACAACGTTTACGGCAATACTATTGTGGTAATGTCAGGTATAACTTATGATTTTGTGCGTATACATGAAGTGAACTAAAACAACAATGGCTAACATTCATTGCTTTTTTTGATAGCTGCGACTCTTTCCGCAGAGTATGTAATGTGCCCTGAATTCACGTTTTCCCGCTATTCACTGACTTTGTATGTAAATATATTAAATTCATTTATTTTCTCTACAAAAAACCATGTTGAATTTTCCAAATATTAATATTTGGCATTGTAGCAAATGACTGTCAATGCGAAATTTTTAAAGCATATGAGATTAACTCGAGAATGTTTTTTAAGTTGAAGTTACTTGAGTTTAACTCGAGCAGAAAATATAACACAAACTATCATGACCAAGATTTGGATGTTAAATTGAAAAAATCTAGATTCACCTTGCTGGGACTTTAACCCAGAACCACTCGACCATTAGAGTAAAGCACTTACCACTAGACCGCAGATATACCTTATTATATAATGGTCTTTAGGCTTACCTTAACATCTCCTTGCCTGAATTAGTCTATTTCACTGTAATTCAATATACCTTCAGGGTACATATTTTTATTGTGATGTAATGATAAAAAGTAATGTTTTTATTTTGCCTTTCAGATTTACAAAAAAGATATCTCTAGACCGCCATGTCCTCATACATTCCGGCGAACGTCCGTTCCAGTGCAACTCTTGCGATAAGCGCTTCACACAGAAGAGCCAGATGGTCACACACCAACGCACCCACACGGGTGAGAGACCCTTCCTCTGCAACTTCTGCGGGAAGAGCTTCAATCGAAAAGACGCTCTGCAGACCCACAGCAAGACCCATACCCTGAAGCATTTGCTGGCCAACGAATGTTTCAAAAGAGGCGGGGGGGCCACCGTGCGAGATAGACCTCGGCCACTGACTGATATTATGTAGACTAAGACTGTATATATATTGTGGTTCATTTGAATGTTATCTTAACTATAGAGATAAGGGCCAAAAAGAAAAAATAGCAATATTAATTTCGCATTTCAATAAATTTGATCCAGTGATGCAAGTATTCCAAGAGTAACTATCTTTTTAGATGAATTGGGGCCCAGTTGGACAATGGGCAATCTCAGTTGCAGAAACTCACTATAGAAATTAAAAAATGCATTAATGACTTCTAAATACAGAATATTATAATGTGAAATGTTAAAATCTTTTATACTTACTGTTAGTTTGAGTTCACTTGAATGCCTGGAGATGCTGAAAGGCGAAACCCGGGTCCTTAGTGACACAACTTATGGAAATGTTCAACATTTGAATGATTCAAATTTGATATTGAAAGTCCATCAAGCACCGTCAGGTCATATCGAAAATTAGAATTTTGTTTTGGACATGTCGCGCTATATTATGTTTCCCGCTAGTAAATAAAGTAAATAATTACTTTTTATAACCTGATCAGCATTATTTTATTTATAACCAAGTGTAGGACAATATCAAGCATAATTAATGGTAAAAAATCATGTTTTTGTTTCTCTCTTATATTATTCTGTCTCATGTCTTGGCTGACCAAGCACTTTGATGTATCATAATTTTCGTCTACAGTAGTAAACATTGATGACATAAATCTACAACCGGCACAGGGGAAACCTGTTTTTGTAAGAATAATATTCAACAAAATCTAACTAGTTGTTGGTCAGACTTATGTTGGAGTACTTTCGTATTGGTGATTAATGTCATGATATTCACACAGAGGTTGAATATGTTTAACTACACTAGCAGTGTTTATAGTACAAATAACATTTGTTTTTAAAAAGACCAATATCGATTTTACTTGACTTACAATATATGGAATTTATTTGCTAATGTTTTCTTATAAGTGCTGCAAGGTATCTTATTTAAGGTGGTAAGTGCAAGATATATGTCCAAACAGTGTTGGCCAACATTAGAGAAAATTAACTATTTTCTAATGCAGATTTTTTATATCAAATATCTAGACTATTTTTGCATGGTTTTGAATGAAAAACAAATATAAGTACTGGACAACATGTTAGCATACACATGTTAGGTTATTTGGCACATTGTTCATTTTAGAATGACAATTTCAAATACGGTCACGGTAGCCCGCCTGGTTGACAAATACTGCTTAATTTTATAAGACAATGAGTTAGATTTGAACACAATAATGTATGTCATTTCTTACATTTCATAACCTAGTCATGTATACAAACCAATTATTTTATTTTGAGGTGATTTAACCATTAATTTCGGTATAAGTTCACGATTGTACCTTGTTTATTACAGAAACATTGGGAATACCTGCTACAATATTCTCTCCATTTCTTTTTATACTCCGATTCTTATTGTTTATGCTGTGAAAGCTTTGATGCTCATCATCAATCAAATTTAAAAAATATGTTTTTTACTAATAAAAATAAATAGTTTTTGCTTATATTTACAAAAAAAAGATAATAAAAATCTACAATAAAAATTCGTCATTTCAGTCATAGGAATTCTTTGACTGGTATTAAGAACCTATTTTTAAAAATCATCTTAAGAAATCAATAATCCGACATCATTATGTCGGAATATTGACTTTACTCTATTTTATTCTTTAATTTGGAATAATAAATGCGAACATTCAATTATTTCTTTCTCTATCCATTATCGGATGCTCTTATATTAAAAATAAGTATTCACGAGTCATTCATATAATCAAAGGCATAATGTTTCATGTTTAATCATTGATATTGTCTAACTCTCTGCCCATTCCACCTATGTACATATTGACTGTGTAAAGGAAAAATGACGTAACCCACACACAAAAAATATTGTGTATAGTCCAAACAAATCGTGTATTAAATTGTATATATTGTGATTATCGAAAAAAAAATATTTTGAAAAGACGGAGGGATAAATCCTTTTGCCATTCTACAGTCGATATAATACATGTTTATATATAAATATAGTGTATCAGCACATTTTGCGTGAGTTGTACACAATATTTTTTAGTGTGGTAACCCATCTTTCGTCCTTTTTCCTTTCCACAGTCGATATGTCGTCATATCTATATGAAAACGAATTGCAATATTGATGAAATGATTTGTGTAAATCTCTACATGTTGACAGCATTGATTGTTTTTTTAAATCACCGACGTCCGATTTCTAGGCGTCTGTGGCACAGTTGGAAGCGTCGTTGGCTACAGTTACGGATGTCTCAGGTTCAATTCTCGGTGCTAACGGTTTTCATAAATTGATCTTTTAATCGATTCATAGATTTCTGTTCATAGTCTGTGAGTGTTTGTGATGTCTGAAACTCCCTCCCACCCATCCTATCCTCACGGGGCGTAGCGAGAGCGATTAGCTAACCACTAGTCCTGTCCTAGCCCTATCCTTCTATTCCTACTCTCTTCGAAAAAAGAGAGGTTGAGCAACTAAGTAACAAGCAGTTCACGTAGAAAAATTCTGTTAAGATACCTCCATTAGCAGGCTCCACAAAAGGGAGCGGACATGGAAAAAAAAATTGGAAAGTTAGGGAAAAAAAGGAGTTAATTCAATAAATGTAATTTGTAGTTGATAGTAAAAATGCATTTTATGGATGGGCAGGAACAGTTTTGTAAATATTTTATGAAGACTAGTATGGTATGTATATTTTATTCGTAGAATATTAAATAATATGCAATTTTTACTTCTTTAATCAAAAGAATTTCTAAATGAGCAAACTGGTGAAAGAAATCACTGGATAGCGGCCGGCGTCCATTTGAAGGCAGGCAGAGAATATAGGATAATCCAGGCAACTGATTGAGAGTGGTCAAAATACTAAGGCATGAAGAAATATGCTTAATGAGAAGAAAATTTCCACATTTAGCAATAGTTATCTTATCGCAGTCAAACTAGTTATTTTGAATATTTTTTTCAATTCAATAGATAATTCTGTACATCTGTAAACACAGAAAAATAATAAGTCATCTCGAATCTATATCATTGTTATTCTTTCGATTATGATTCATAAATTTTTCAAATAGAGATTAAGGACAATAAATTCACATTGTCCACTATGCATTACCCTAAAGGCACGCATCCTATTTTTCAATTATTCAAAAAGAATATAAAGTTGAAAAAAATCTGATAAACACAGAATACAAGTAAACAATGTGTTTCCATGGTGCAAGTTTTGGTAAATGGAAAGAGGTCTCTAAAACGCCAGTGTCTTAGGACTCAATCCACCTATGACCCTGAAGGTGATATGGCCAATAGACCGGAGACTGTGTCACACGTTAACGAAAAAGAGTGTCACTGGCATTCAGCTAAGCAAGATTGATGTATAAGAACTCATCTGTTTGCCTGTCAATAATAAATTTTGTTAAATTTCAAGAAAGATGAGAAGAATCACTGGTGTTGTTATTATCTGTATGAGGGCCTCATAGTACATTAGTTTAGTAAAAACATTTTTTTGTTGTTGAATGTAACACCAGTTATGTATGTCATGACAAAACTACACCGAAATAATAAATATTATTGTAGTAGGTTGCAATAATTATAAATTGTGAACCTATAATATAAATATATAGCATATTATGTTGTAACATATACTCACATTTAAAAATCGTATTGCAATATCATAGTTATTTATTATAAAATAATAAGCATTTACATTATTGGGTATATGCTTATTGAGCGATAAGACGTTTTTTAAAGAATATCCCGCGAAATCAGATGTATTTACGACTACTTCATACCGGTAATTAAGAGGCGTATTGTTGCTTAGTGTAAAAAATGAAGATCGGATATATTTATGAATTTACTAAGCCACATTACTTATCTAATTCATAACAACGTCACCGTTTATTTGTTCATTGAAATATCGTAAATCAAAGGTGTTTTGGAGGTGTAATAATATATCAATATTAACATCGCATCTAATAAAAGTAGTTAGTAGTAGGTAATGAAAATGAATGTGTTGTATTTTTTTAAATTACTTTCTTTCTATCTATGTCGAATTAATATTATAGTATATTTAGCGGTCGAGTAAATAATAAAATATTTTAATATATTAATAGAATTGTCTAGAACGGCAGGTACTGCAATGGTAAAATGTTCAAATGACATAAATAATAACAGTTGCAATATATTATCGATAGTATTTTTAAAATAGTAGAATGGGAAATTGCGCAATCGTATATGACAACCTCGGCTGCAAGCTCAAAACAAACCTCGTTTCGCTTGATCCCGTTGTTTTGTTAGTACACAAATACGCAATACCGTTGATCTAATTAGAAAAAAACAGACAGTTTGATCGCTTTCTTTTCCGAAATTCCGCCGCGATACAAACCCGCAATTAATTGATTGCCTTGCTAGTGGTTTTCAGAGTTTTTAGTGAAATGGATCCCGAAAATAGCGCTTCGGATGTCGAAAACGTGGCGGGCTCGACCGAAATGCTACCGCCGGCATCAATCCCTGATAGGGCTATGGGTGATGCCTCCGGGGGCTCCGATCGTATTAAAAGGAAGATTAAGAAAATTTCAAGGCAAGGAAGTAGAGATAACACCGTTGTCGTGGGACCTATTCCGCAACATAGAAGCTGGAAAAATAGCAGGAGACCGCGCAATGGACACGGTAGAGGACTTCCGAAGAAAGGTTCGTGACTAAATTATAAACATAGTTTTTGTCTTGAAATTTTACTGGCATCTATACCTGAGAGTCTAGTCACATCATAGAATATAATAAGATTAACATAACCCTCGCGTGTTTTTATGTGACATCTTAGTTGCTTTTTTCTGTCCATATGCGTGCGTAAACACCCGCTCACTGTATTTTTGGCTAATGCGTGTGCTTTGTGCATTTGGATGCATTTGACACAAGTAAAGAGTACATTGTAGCAATATGTATACAGTACTCGGAGGTAGTTTTTTTTTTTTATATAAACAACGAATCTTAAAGAGCTGCACTCCTATTTTATGGTTAATTCAACAATTTTGTGTTCGCCAAGGTCAACTAATGTTTACAAACATGCCCTCCGAATATCCTGCCTTTACGATGTCAATATTTTGAAAGTTGATATTTGTAAGACTTCGATCATTTTTCATTCAATGATCCTAGAACTAAATATTACACAAACACGCTATTTTCACGTTTTACTAATGAAAATCTTTAATTTCTTAAACCAAAACATTTTTGGCTCGCATTTTTATAGACTTGATTACATTCATATACCTACGTATTATAATTTATTCTATTTACTTAATAAATAAACGTACCTACTTCTTATCTTGAAGTATTTTTTTATAGTAGGCTAACAGCTTATTTTTATTTCCGATGCCCACATAATATTATTACTGCTTTTTCTTTAAACGGATAATATAATGCACTTGGGACTCGTATAACACGGTCATATGGTTCCACAAAAACATCGTGTAAACAAATCCGTGTTATACGGGGTTGAAGTTCATGCACAATTAGGGTATACGTTCCAGTTAGAATTTGGAACTAGAATTGTCAGTCTAGAATAAATTTCCCCAATTGCTATTTTATGCAAAATAAATATCTTATATATATTTATTTTGCAAATTTGATATTCCTTCAAGCACCCTCAGTCGATGTCTTAAATTATACATTTACCTATTTATTGAAAAAAAAAACTTTGATAACATACTTATAATAGATCATTCATTCATCATCGCTATCACTTAAAATTCTATATGCTCGACTCTTTTTCAAGATCGGTTGTGAGTTTTCATTATCGTAGGACTCCTTTTCGGACCGGAGGAATTTTGGTGGTACAACACTTTCTCCAGGGACTACTTCTGGTCACAGCTTTTTCCAGCAAGAATTTAAAATTAGGATATTTTAAATCTTTCAGATGTCCTGGTGTCCAGTATAAATCATATTTTTAAATCAAGATTCTTTTTCCTCATGTACGTGTGTCGTGTCGTGCACAAATATTTCACAATTCATCACCCGTGTTATGTCAAACCGCGTAATACGAGGTCCAAGTGTATAGATACTATCTATATACTAACACCTAGACAGTGCAGTGCCTCCATAAGAAATTAAGTGTAAAATCAAAAGGAAGGGTAGGCCCATAGGTAGTTAACTTAAGTGTTCTTAATTTTATACATTCATCACTCAATGCCACTTTGCAGAGTTTTTTTTTGGAAAAAAAGGTGTTGGAACTCACTTCTTATTAAGATTCTTACTAAAGAAAATTATATTCAAATAAAACTTAGGACAGCTTTTCCTATGCCACGAAGCACATAAAAAATAAACACTTTTTTCAAAGTTAAAGTTAATTTTGACGACGAATTATACGTAAGTGGGAAAATTGTTTCGACTAATTTCTTCCATTAAAAATACCAAGAAAAAAGGTGCCGGAACGCCGTTCCACCGCGTTACATGGCAAAAAAGTCCTGCCAGCTTGTAATAGGATTATGAAAATTCTTTTAAAATGAATGAACCATCACATGGGAAAAGTGTGCTGTTATTCTCATTGAAGATGACATAATGTAATGTCTCAACATAGATATACCTAGGCTAGTCTTCAGTTAATAAATAAACGATTTTATTATGCTTCTGTTACCTTTTTAATGTCTGGGAATATTGTTCGAAACATGCAAAAGTAGCGTAAATCCTGCTTTGATGTCTATACTAATTTTACAAGTTGCATCGTTTGGAAAACACAAATTTGTAATTAAAATTGTTGTAACAAATGAGAAACAAGAAAATTACACAATAGGTATTTATTTCATTACATGATAAAGAACATTAAGTGTCGCAGTCGAATACCTATTTCTCCCCCTAATATCATGCGCTTCTTGATGCAGACATTAATAATAAAAAAATTATCGCTCTGAATTGTCATAATTATCATCAATATAAAATATGTTAAGACAGCAAAACATACTTCATCAAAGAACATTCAACTATGCCATTCCTCGGCTTTAGTAAACTAAACAAAAACAAATAAAATCATCACAGTGAAAGTGGAATTTCATTTCGTTGGTGTTTTTGTTTATGTTTACGAAAGAAACACTTAGGTATTAAAGTACCTATGCACGTATACATAGTTGGCTTTAATTCGCGTTCAAGGTCAAAAGCATTTCAAGGATGCGTCGCGTCGTTCGCCAAAAATCGTTACTTTAATTACTATACTGTAGCACGCATATTATGTAACCAAATATGTTTTTATATCCACAAAATTATATCGCATGCCATTATTGTTTGCGATAGTAATTGTATTGTAAATTGTAACTCAAAGAGCGAATTTTCGTTGACCTACCTATAATTATTGAAATTTCTAGATTCGATCGGCAGTCAAATTCATTCATTTAGAATAAATAAATTTATATTCTTAATTCGAATGTGGTGTTTCATTTCAATGTTTATTGATTTGTCAGCTAGCCATCGCCGATGTGTTGTTCTGCACGTAATAGGCAGGTGCTGCCAACGGGTCAATGGGGCGGGCGTGTTCTATTCTCGCCCTACTAAAACTTTCTTCTTCGCGGGACGCCACTACTCACTGTGCGCGCTTAAACCTTTTTCTAAAATTTGTTAAATTAATTACTTAAAAGTATTGGACTGGACATGCACCACTATTTTATAAAGTCAATTATTTGATATACGGACACAATGATTTAAAGTTTTTGTTACAGCGTAGCGTTACGAATAGTATCAGGCCGATTACTAATTGAAAGTAATACACCGCTCTTGTAGCTACGCGATCAAAAAAAGCGACGAAATTTAAATACCAATCAACCATCAATATTATTTCACTGCCATAATACGGAATATTAATAGAGCGCGGCAGTATACGGAGACTGGCTCGCGAGGGATTACTCACCGAAAGTTGTCCGGCCTTGCTCACGAGGGAAGTCAATCAAGACTCCACGCAGCGTTCCTCGCGAGGAGTCCATGTTGCATACCTCGTAATACCTGGAACGTTGCGAGACGTCCCCGCAAGGCGGCTGGATGACTTCACGCTGAGCGGTTTCGTTTTGCTGCTGCGCTCTGGGTACCATGCTTTATCTACGGCGATATTGTCGATTCGCGTAATAATAATAATGTAGTTAATTTTGTTACTGTTTAGTAGTTTAATCATTTCTTACAATATAACAGCATACATTAAATCTAACCACAAATTTATCTTATAAAATACATATCTACTCAATCGTATTGAATACAATGTTTTAGGTATCTTACGTGATTATTGTATTGTATCCTTCCAATTATATTTAAAATTCAAGTCGGCTATTTAATTTAGTAATTGGGGCATAAAATGTTGTCAATCGAATCGACGGAATGGAACAAACAAAAAAGTTTTTTTTATCGATGGAATGAATGACATTTGAAATGCGTCTATTTTACTCGCTGGCCTTGCCTCGATCTCTTTATGAAACATGTCGAAATATTACGATAGAAACTGTTGGTGTAAAATGCTTCTTTCTATATTGAGTGTTTTGTCAAATTGAAACGTGCTCGCGTCCTGTTGGTTTTCGAATCCCGCGTGTCTGCGATACGCATGCCTATTTTTGTGCTTGTTTGTTTACAAAGACGATTGCGTCTTTATTTTTAATGCCACGAGTGGAATATCATTTTGAGGGAATTTTATTTCTAATTCTAGCAACACACGCGGCAAAATTACCAAAATAAATTTTGGAGAACTACTAATAATTTAAATTGCATTACTTTCACATTATAGTTTAAATAAGAATGAATCATAACAGTCTATATTATATATATTTAGCAGACGCGTGCGTTGGCTTTTTCTCTTTCTCGCTCAAGCATATGAAAAGTGAAGGTGCAAGCGAGATGCAAGGGCATGCGGCGCATGCTCTTGTATCCTTCTTGCTCATAACCAAATTAGGTTGTGCGATAGAGATAGTGATAAGTCCACCGCACGCCGATGATATTTGGGCTCCACCGCGTAACGGGCGTATGCAAATTTTGGCTACGTCACTGCAAAATACTGAGATATTTAAAACCCACCGTAATCCACCGTTTTTTTTTTTTTTTTTTACTCTAATACATTGCTCCGAAACTGGTGTGCCGCGGGGCAATGCGTCAAAAATCAGAAAAAAGTCGTGTAGTTTTATATAAGAAATAAATTGATTTCAACTGGTTGCTTAAGGTTTTCGTTTATATTATTCTCGTTAAAAATACATTTTACTGTTTTGCTTGCTGGCTGGTTTTATAAATATAAAAAAAAAACAACGAGACAAAATCTTGATGCATCTGTGTATTTTATAGAATATGTTCGGATCAAAACGATAGTCCAGAAATCATTCAGACAGTTATTACTATTATCATCCGCGTTGCTACAATTTCGTCCAGGAGTGTTTTGTGTAATACGAATATAGAAAACTTTACTTATATTTATTTTATATCTTTTCAAATATAGATATTTTACGAAAAGAAAGGCTACCCTCATCAACAATGACTGATGATAAGCCCAGTACGATCATTGCTGCGAAAAAATCGAAGATTGTGAAAAAGCAGTACAAAGAAGAATTCATTCAATAGATTTTCATGGTGTGATGAAGAAGCGTTTCTGAATCCAAAGTGCATGATTTGCAGTGAGCGTCTTTCTAATGAGGCAACCGTGCCAAGTATGCGTCGTCTAATCTAAAACCAAAACATTCCAGTTGAACTACGATGACAAAAAATATTTAAAGAGGATTTTCGATCTAAACGAAGTTCAGAGAGAATTATTCATGTGATTGTTCATCACAGTTTCTGATAGAGCATTGGAAACTAGTGACGATGCTGTGAAATTAATTACACACCTGAAAAAACCACAAAATCGGCGAAACTGCTCCATCTCAGTGAGGGAAGGTTAAGTTCCGTCGTCGTATGATATTTTTGAGTGAAAAGACTTATTGACGATATGTCAAGTGGTACTTTGGAATTTTGAAACTGATCAAATTTCCTTTACTTATTTACTTTTAAATACTCAATGGGATCGAAATATCAATCCCTATTGTTTCACACAAAAATATATTGGCCGTCCCGAGGCAAAGTTTTGGCAAGATTATTTGAGCTTCGCTATGAGGCTGATTATTTTTTACTTAATTTTCTGTGATGTGTATTTATTGCACATAGCTTCAAATAATTAAAATACCTCTATACATATGATAAATACTGCGTTTAGATTTTAGGTATTCCTCCGTTGTACATTTACACATTTAATAACATATGAAAAGACCGGATCGAAGAGAGGCGAATGTTTGGTTATCAACGTCCGGTAGGTCTGCGATCTCAAGCATACACCATTTCAAATCCAGTTCATCTCTTATTTAACTAACAAAGATGCAGTGGTTTATTACACAAAAATATTACTAACACATAAAATTGAGTCTATTTACTTAACACATGAATTTACCTTTAAGTTATAATACAAGTGAGACTACAAACGATTTTAAATGAACATTAAGTCCAATTTCAAAACAAACAAAAAAAAAATTATAGTGGGCTAGGCCGGCCACGCCTGCCGGTTCACCTTGGCCAGCGAAAATTAACTTGACTGTCTGCAAAATTAAAAATTCAGCTACTGAAACTGTCGGCTCCTCCCCTTTCTGTCAAAAAATCGAATCGTCCAGCGGACGTGCCCTTTAACAGCGTCTGCTTTCTAATTTCAGCTATAGGCCCTCGTCGGTTAGCAACCGATGGTTTTTTATGGCCATAAACCGGTTCGGCTAACTAACATCAGTTAGAAATTATTCGGAGCATTGCGATATTAAAAGTTTTTGAATGCCATTCTTGGATCACTCCAACCTTCCAAGAAACAAAAAAATGTTAGCAAAAATATCAGGGCGTGTCACATAATAATAGTCATAATAATAACATTGCCATAGGGCGCAGCGGGGATATTTTGTCGAAAATCTGGGATAAATTTACCAATACAATCATACAAGTGCGAGTGTGTTATGTACATATTCTGGGTTGTGCGAGTGGATACAACTGCCAGCGGGGAGCACCGAACATTTTTCACATTAGCTCACATATGAGTGACAACGCGCTAGACAGAGGCCCAGTCTCGTCGCTTCTTTCAAGATTGCGCGAGACAAAAAGTGTCGAACGCAAGCCAGTAGCTTTCAAGCCTACGTTTGAGGTAATCTGCTAAGCCATTTGTCGTCGGCCGATGTTTTTTAATGTTTTCAGGGATACAATTTTAATTATTACTTCATGTCGACTATGTCGTCTTCAACTTTAATGAATATAAGCTATGTCTGTGAATATTCTTATTTTTCCAGCTATCAATCACTTATAATCAGTCATAAATGCATGATGTATAATGAATACACTCCACCGTTGCGCGCGGTTTTATTTTACATAGTAAGGGAAAGGTTAAACGAAATATGCCAAAACTCCATCAGCTTTTTCAAAATAACCATCGGATGGTAAAACCTGCATACATGGCTAACATCTTCGAGCACCTGAATTAATTAAACAAGAAATGCAAGGGCGGAATGAAAATTTATTGAAACAAATAAAACAGGTTCAAACAGAAACTCAAACTTTTGCTAAACTAGTTTCGATTATGATCATTGGAATTGTTCCAAAGGAACAACAAGATTGTTATTAAAAGAAAATAAGATTATTTTGGATTTAGTTTAGCAGAATTTTGCATTATAGCAACAAAATTTTAGGCAATAAGTTGATACATTCAAGACAGAAAAAAATGATTGGATAAAAATGTTTCAAGTTATAGTGACAACTTTACAGAAGCTTTATCCCTTCAAATTCAAGAAGAATTTTATTATCTCAACATAAACTTACACAATTTGAAAGAAATATTTAAAATAATAAAGTAACATGTTGTGTATATAAAAATTTGATTAATAGATATATTTCATAATCGAAACGCCTTAAGTAGGTCTTAATTTTCGAAATATAGTTTTATTTAGTACTTATAATCGACATACTATATTCAAATTTATTATGAAGAAGATAGGTATTGCAAAATTTAAAATGGAGATACAACAAAAATATTATGTGGCTTATTTTTCTCTATTCTATTTTCGTCTGTTTTGTCACACCTGTATGGTTTACAAAAAAAATACAAATAAGCTATATCTACCAATGAATCTCTAGTAAAAAACTGTTTGTTTTATATGTTAAATATGGTTAAAATTACTAAATATATAATAAATAGCTTACTTTGGTCAAGTAAATAAAGAGATAGGTATAGTATTACAGAAATGTTACATGTCTTGGCATTTTTCGATATTCTATATAAAGCAGAAATAAGAGATGTAATTTGAAAAGACTACAGCTCGAATGACTCATTTAAACAGAATTCTGGATGATTCAGAGCTATCAGCAGTCTCCGTTCTAAGCTGCGCAAGTGCACGGCCATGCAGCAGTTTGAGGATCCCCGCGAATATGAAAATGGATTTACCTTGATGAATGGTATCAAAATTAAGAGGTGAAATAAAGAGATTGGATAATGTAGTGAAAATGAAATCTTATAATATTTGAAAATCACATCAACTTAGAATGGAGTGGATGTAAAGAATGATGCCGTCCACCCCTTCAAAGACAGATGTAAGTCCGAATTTCGCGTTTTGCAGGAGAGCGATTTTCATTTTTGAAAAAATATTCGCATTCTCCTGTATGAAAATTTCAAAATATTTTTGTATTTCTTGGTTAAATATTTTGCTTCCATTGACATTCTTTATGGGTGCATTATGACTTACTGCCATTTTCCTCGGAGAAAATTAAAAAATCGATGCCAGAGTATAGTTACTTCTTTATTAGATGATCATTTTTGAATAATTTTAAATGACTGATTGATACAAATAAATTTTTTATTAAAGAGAACATCAATATATTGACAAATTTATCAAAAGATATGACAACAAGTGATTAGTGAGTTAATATTGTTTGCACATCCCGAGAGCGAGTTAATTTTGGTGCTTTAACCACTCAACAGCTGCAAAAGATATACCTTTCTGCCTCTGTACGCATCAAATATTTACACAGCTTAAAATTACAAAAACTCAACTTATTTATGTCAATTATGGTTCCCTCAGAACTCGCCAAAAGCAATATCATTAAAATTCCTTTATCAGGAAAGGCTAGCCACACATTTAAGAATCTGTAATTAGGGTTGTCACAAGCAATTTCTATAATTTTAGAAAAATTAAAAAAAACTTTTCGTCGACACAAAAAGAATTGGTTTCATTTTTGAATGGCAATCACCAACATAGGATTCCTCTTCACTTGTAAAATTCATCATTCGTAGCAGTGACAAAAAACGATCTCGTGGCATTTTATCAGAATTCATTGCCGAATACGGCAAAGGATTGGCAGTAACAAATCAACCCAATTCTTAAGGCACTTAGATTCACATATCTTTCGTTAGTTTTATCAACCAATCGAAAAATAATATCTTCATCAACGACATATTTGAATGAGTCCGATTCATTATTTTTTTCGTCCATATTCATTTTCCATCCTGACACGCTATCATTGAATGCTTGAACTTTTGGTGTAAAGTCACCCTCATTCCAAGTTAAAACATTTCCAGTAGGCATTTCAAATACATCTTCAATTTCATTATTTCAATCTGTTTCAAAAATGTCACATAGGTGATGTCTGATATTATGCAAAATTATTTATTTCTTATATTGGATTTTGACATAACCATTGTTTAAACAACTCTGAGAAGATACGATTTTCACAAAGGCAATCTTTGATATGCTAAATCATGGGTAGTCAACCTGCGGTAAGGCTTTTATATTTTCAATATTTCCGGATTCCAAAAATTTTGACAAAATAAAAAAATGCCTGGTATGTATTCAACAATCTTGGAAACAATGAAAGATATTCTAAAACCCTTTCCCACATCTTATCTTATTGAATCAGGTTTCAGTGTGGTGAATAACTTCATGCCAAAACAAAGAAATCGTCTTAAAATCACTGAGAGGAGACCTTTATGCAGAAGGGATTTAACCAGACATAAATGATTTAGTCACACAGCATCAGGCTCAAGGTTCTCATTAGGTATTGAATTTGATTTTTAAAATTTCTTGTTTTTTTTCAATATATGTATACGCACTCTTTTTTGTTGCAAATAAAAACTTTTTTTTTTTAAATCTCCTCAATTCTTTCTAGAAATTTTTTCACCCATGTACTGGATTGAAATATAGCGATGTTGGTGGGCGGTAAGGCGGTAACCAAAAGTGGGCGGTAGGCATAAAAAAGTTGACGACCCCTGGGCTAAATGATTTATTTCTTGTATTGGATCTCGATATGTCTATGGTTTCGGTAACCCTGATGCTACCTGTATGATTTTCTTTGAATTTCTTCTATTAAATCTGTGAAATTGGATATGTTATGCACATATTACTAGCTATCGGTAGATGGCGAACCAGTGTTATACATTCAAAAGTGATAAATAACATAAATTCATAGTGAAAAAACATTGTGCCCACCCGTGGGCTGCGTGTGGAGCCCATACGAAGACCGCACACCGGTTTGCTTATAGCGGTCTAGTGGTGAAAATTAAAAACAAACCACAAAAAAATTTGTTGTGTTTTTTCATATTAAACAAATTAATAAAATTTGTAAATTGAATTTATTGCAAATCTAAATAAGTTACAATAACGACTGTCTTATAGGAAGATAGATTATATTTTTTCTGCAGAAGATAGCGTTTTTAACTCAAATACTCCAAAAACATAGTTACGTCAGTCTTCGATGGAGCAGTCAATGTGAAAACTTCAAGAAGGAATAATGATTTGTTTCCTTTGGTTATTTTTCGTTAGTTGGGGCTAATTTTTCCTAATTTTATTTTACTTTAAAAATGAGTTATTTTCAATCATTTAAATATAATATTTTCTTTTATTCAATAAAGATTCTATACATATCTATTGATAAGCTCTAACTTATATCTAGCATGCTTAAAACACGCCAGCTCAGTCAAAGTCATATTTATTGCCGTTAGTTGTTGTACATCCACAGAATTTAAGAATTTTTACAATTTAAAATAAACAATTAGAATTTACGAGAATAAACATCAGGACCGGTTTCTACCGGACTACTTACTGTGGGAAAAGGTAATACGGACTTGCAATATATTCCGATATATCGGCCCCTTGGGAGTTTATAGGTTTATTTTAGTTTTAAATATCCAAAATATATTCTCAATCTAAGGATATTACCTTTTCACACCTCTATCAATTTTTTAATCCCATTATTATGAAATGTTGGGAGGCGAGGCTTTGATTCAAAATATTCGGATAGTCCTTTTTTCACATCAGCATTTTGAATTTTTTTTCCATCAAAAAAGTGTTGCACCGATCGAAATAAATAGTAGTCTGAAGGAGCAAGGTCTGGAAAATAAGCTGGATGAGATAAAACCTTTTAGCTAAGTTCCTTGATTTTATTCAGAGTCAATTTCATCACGTGGGGATGCGCATTGTCATTTGTTTTTTTCGCGTAATTCATGTAGAAGCCATACATCTTGTCTCCAGGTCTTCCCAATCCACTTATTGTGTCTTTGCAGTGTTGTATAGGAGTAGTTTAGTGTTTCGGCTAGCTGATTAATAGTTCTGGTAGGATTTGCTTCGATTTCAGAAGCCAGGACATCATTGTCTACCTTTGTTTGTCTTCCACATCCAGGTCTATTCTTGATGTCATAATTTACCGTTCGAAATTTTTAAAATTATCTTTGACATTTAGGGGTGTCCAACATATCACCTATCACTTCACAAATGTCTTTATTGGCTGTAGATGCCGATTTTTTTTTTAAGAAACTAGCCATGCAATTTCGTATAAATTGTTCTCTCGGTATAAATTCTGCTATAATAAATTTGGGGCAAAATATTTGTTTTTAAATATAGGAATGTATCGTCCAAACGTCCACCAATACTATTGTAAGAAAAAACATTGTCAGGCATCAACGAGTGGTATCAATCTGGGCGGAATTCAATGCAAAATTGCTAAACGAGTTCATCATGATGAACTCATTTGACAATTTTGCATTGAATTCACATTTATCTGGTCAGTCATGTCGCTCTATTATTGTGTTGCTGCTATCGATTAAAAATATGAACTTTTTATCTTGGTTTTTGATAACTCCCTGATAAAAATGTCTAACAGAGGTGTGTATCTTTATTTTTGCTTATCTCTGTTAATTTATATTGCCTTTTACTAACAATGAATTTTTATTTTCATGATCTTAAATTAATTTATCCTTATATGGTGAACAAATTTTGACAAACAGTGTGACTTTTATTATAAAATACTTGAGTGAAGACAAATCATTTTGATGCCAAATCATTGGTTCAATATTTTTATCATAATCAATTCGTAACATTGATATCATTTTTAAGGTGCTAACTGTCAATTCTTGGTGGATTATATTTTAAAAATTAATATCATTACCAGTTGTTAGTAAAAGAGCAATTATCCGATCCCGTTTTCTATTATCAAAAGTAATAATCATCTTTTAATATTATTAACTCTTTGCACTCGAGTGCCACCATAGCGACGTCATTGGAAGTTTATCGTATTAATCGATTGCCGCCCTACGGCCGCATGTCAATAAAGTGTTTTTTTTTTCAATATTTTCAGCTATTATTTTTATTGTGATTTCAATCAAGTTAGAATGAATAATAATAGGTTATTACATTTATCTGAGAAAGGAGTCGCCAAATGAAGACGGCGTGCTTAATTTCAACATGTGGTTTTATCCAAATCTTTCGGTGCAAGCGATATTTTTTTATCGCATAGGGTAATAAATCTTTTGAACACGCTAGTGACTGAGGATGAACAGTATTATGCATGATCTGAAGTGTGTTTATTTCTCAAATTAATACTCACTTTTACTCATTTAAAAATCAAGGGCGTTTCCTTTAGTTCACAGTTTTATATTTGAATAGATTGTCTTTGTTGACAATACTTACTAGTATATTATACCGATTCTGAAGCTTACAAATCTAATGTGAAGTACTCTAATGAGTGTAATGAAAATTAGAATGTATCAATTTATTATTTACATTTGAAGTTTGTGAAATTATTGGTTGACCAATAAGTAGGAGATTTTTGGCAAGGTGGATCTGAAAGACGCACTTCAACTGTTCCTACAGAAGACCGACTTGCAGAGAAGTTACATGTCCTGCGTTCCGGGACTAAGAAAGACTGTGTTGTATGTTCAAATGGAAAAATCCCAGGTGGTAGATCGGAAACATGACTATTTTGCGAGACCTGCATCAATAAGCCAGGATTACATATAGGAGATTCCTGTGTAAAATACCACACAAGAAGAATTACAAATAATAAGAAATAACTGCAGTATATTCATTATAAATCTATTTTACGGAAATAATAACAAAACAATTTTTTTTTTGTGATTTTTTCACTAATTGATTTTTTGCATTGAAAATATGCTTTTCATTGTAAAACTTCTCGAGTAGGCGGTAGACACATACGAAAAAAGGTTCGAGTGGTATAGTTTAATCATCAGATACCTAATTGAATTTATTTCAATGAATTCTTTATACGATAATTCAATTGTTCTAAAATAAATTAACATTTTTCAAAGAAAGAAGATTCACATTCTGTAACATAAATACATTTATAATTAGTTTGAGTACTAATCCTGGAACACAACATTTTCTGTTTATAAAGTAGATTTCAAAGACTGATGCAATTTTTTTACCTCCAAAAACACTTTAAATGCGTTTTTCTCAAAACTCAATTTTTGCACAAGTGCCCTTTTGCTTTCGGGGAAATGATATGTATGTTGTGTTACTTGAAGAAATTTATGGCAGGTATTGGGATTTGTTATAAAATCTATTCTCAAAATAGGGAATATGAAAATTGACATAAGTACCAAATAATAGTAAAATATAGTAGTACAGAATTCCATAAATTTTCTCCAAGTTGAAATCTTTTCTGATTTCTGTTTGCTTAACAATCCTGATGAAATATTTTGTATATTGAATAGAAATTACAATATAATCGATACCTTTTTTCTCACTATTGGTAATAAATATTAAAATGTTTCTTTTATTCACAGGCGGTGCTGGCGGCAAAGGAGTTTGGGGAAAGTTAGGCTCGGAACTTCTTGAGGAATATGAAGACTTTAACGATCCCAACTATGACAGTGAGACAATCAACCATAAAGATGTGGAGCTTAAGAGGGTGATCCCTGAGATGACGAGAGAAGAAGTTTTGGTAATTTCCACATCAGCTTTTGCGTTCTGTCAATAAACAGTTTAAATGTATGGCAATTTTGTTTTCACCATTGTCAGCTCAGCTTATGTGGTTGGTCACGGAGATTGATGCTCAACCCTTTAGACATTGAAGATTCCACCGCGTGTGGATATTTTACAGACACTTCATTAATAATTTGATGATTTTATCTACAGAAACGCGGGGAGCCTATAATATTGGAATATTTTGAGAATGGCGATACTAATGAGGCTATGGAGAGTCTCGAAGAGTTTACGCCGCCTAGCCAAAGATTTACTGTGAGTGCAAGAAAAGCTTATTTCGTGCTGCAATAATGATTCATTATAATATTATTATTTTGATATTCGTGTGTATTTGACAGTGCTTAAGTATTTTTTTCATTTTATTTTTACAGATTTGCGAAATGATTGTAGAAATGGGAATGGACCATAAGCCGTCTCACAGAGAAATGTGCTCCATCCTGATCTCAGACCTCTATGGACATATTCTCTCCGAGAGAGATATTGCTCTAGGTATGCCACTGGAATCATCTGGTCGGGTGTCCTAGATTTATAAATCTCATTGTTTTTATGTTTGTCATTTCACAAATTGAAGAATCATCAAGTGATATATCTTTTTTTCTATTCTAAAGACCATGGCGATTAAATTACTGGTGAAATATGTACGCATGTAGAATGCATTGTCAAAAAATGTTCAGGTCTTGGTCAACTCAGCTTTTTGTATTATCAGAAAGTCATATCAAATACACAAAATAGTGTAATTACCAATATCAAATGCTGGCTCTTATACCCCTATAATTGTATTTTTTTTTTATCCATGTCCGCTCCCAACGTGTAGCATATGGCCTCTTAATGGAGGTATTTCAGCAAAAGTTTTTCTACGAAAACTGCTTGTTAGTTGCTCAACCTCTCTTTTTTCGAAGAGAGTAGGGATAGAAGAATAGTGCTAGGGCAGCACTAGTGGTTAGCTAATCGCTCTTGCTACACCCCGTAAGACATCACAAACACTCAGACTACGAACAGAAATCCATAAATCGATTGAAAGATCAATTTATGAAAACCGTCCGCACCGGGATTTGAAGCCGAGACATCCGTAGCCGTAGTCAATGACACTACCAACTGCGCCACAGACGCCGACATAATTGTATACGTTTATTTAATTGCCTTGGATCAAACATGGCCATTTCCATTGAATGCTATAATGCAAATTAATAATAATTAGGAATAATGGCAAATTTTTGTGCTTTCAACGCGCTTTTGCGAACAGGTTTTGCGCTTTCTATTTTGTTGAAGAAGCTGATACTATTTTGCCTTTACGTTTTAAAGTTATATATTTTATTATAATCGAGTTTGAAATATTTTTTTAAAATTAAAATGACCTTAAGTACCTGTATTATGCATAGCAATAATAATATCATTTTTTGATTTGGAGAAGGTCACGTTTGGTTTGCACTGTCTCATTTTATTACTGTAATTGAATATTAATAGAAGTATTTGTTTGTCTTCAATATTTGGTAGAATACTATAAAAAGAATATAATGTAGTATGGTTTGTAGAACATTTCTATTGTGAAATATGTTCTATAACTATATTTTTAGCATCTATTTCCTCAATTATTTTAATATTCACGTCAATATTTTTCATTTATATGGTACATACATATTAATAGTAATATGAAAAAAAGAATGAATAGTCGGAACATGTTTTTAAAAATAAAATATAAAAGTAAGTATGGAACATGTTTCTTCTGATGACTTTTTAACATGTGGTCGTCGGTTACAAACACATTTGGTAAAGATTCTTTATCCATCCACGCTTCTTGCCAGATATCTTATTAATTGTATTGCAGCACAGCAAAAATATATATAATATATTTATCTAACATCATACTTGTTAATTTCTGTTGCTTTGAATATTGGTAATAAGTTGTTGAATAGTGTAACACTAACTCTATTAGTTATTCAACCTGTGTTCAGTGATTAACTCTTAGTCTCACATATTCCTATAAATTAATATTAAATAATTTTGCAATTATCACACCGCACCTAACAGCAGATATTATGAATTTTACAACTTATCGCAAAATGCGAAAAATATATCTCAAACACTACAAGAGGAAATAATAAAATTTCAGTTAGCTTTATAAGAATGATTGCTAGAAAAATTTTATTCATATTATTCATTCATTCAACTCGGCATTCTTTTGTCAGCTTTTGAAAACCTCCTCGGCAATTTGGAGGACCTGACGTTGGACCAGCCGTCGGCGGCGGAACTAGTCGGCAACTTCATGGCGCGGTGCGTCGGAGATGATTGCTTGCCTCCGAGATTCATTTCTTCGCAGCTGCTGAATGCCGATGCGACACCATTGGCGAGGTGACCGACATGTTTGATGTGCCACTAACATATAGATTTGAAATCATTGGTATACTAGTGTCTCATCTGACTACAATTTATTCTCCTTTTCTCGTAAGTTTCCACTTGTGCTTTACATGTGTGATGATAATTGTATGAAACTATTTGTTTATTCCAGGCAAGCCCTGAATAAAGCCAACACACTATTGTCCATGAAACATGGCCTCGTAAGATTGGACAGCATTTGGGGAGTCGGAGGCGGTCTTAGGTGTGCATACATTTTTCTATAATTTTTTTATGTCAAATAAAAAAATATATGGCAGCTTATGATAGCCAAGGCATGAAATATTTAAAATCTTTCTAAATAACATGAGAAATTTTAATGTCACTCGAGAATGATCTTACAATTTGTATCATTTGTGTTATGTACAAATCATGAAAATAATAATCAGAATGCCATTTTTTTTATACAGGCCTGTAAAATCATTGATCCGTCAAATGACTTTACTACTGAAGGAGTTCCTTAGTTCGGGAGATCTTCAAGAAGCGCAACGTTGCCTTCGAGAGCTAGAAGTTCCGCATTTCCACCATGAGCTTGTTTATGAAGTAAGTTATTATATTTTGGTTGTCGGTCGTAACTTTGTGAAAACATTGGATCATAGAATCATTGCCTCAGAGTGGCGCATACCGTTTCTTGTGAAGACTGTCAAGCTTATTATGTGGGGCAGACGGGCAGAAACTTTAATATTAGAATTAAAGAACACCGGTAATGAATTTTGTAATTAGTAGTGTTATTTGTGTCACGGAAGAAATAATCTCACCTCACCCTTCATTTTTAAGTTAAGAATTAAAATCATCGTAATGATAGATTAATATATATGCGATATCGTTAGTCTGAAGATGATTCTCAAAGAGGCGAAACACATGTCACATGTAGTAAGACAACCAGTGGAATGATTCATTTTATTTTATACCATATTTCTGTTACATTTTAGTAATGCAGTGTTTTATTAAATCGACTTATCAAAATGTAAATGTAAAAATTATGATATTAATATTATAGTACAGAATTTAATGCAATCTGTGTATGTTTTTTTTTACAGACAGTTGTGATGGCTCTGGAAGCAGTCAGTTCATCGGTCGAACAACAACTGGTGGAGCTCTTGGACTCCATGTATTCATCTTGTATGGTTACCACTGATATGATGGAACGGGTAATTAATGAATTGCATCTGTATTGTAGACTTTTTTAAATCTGTAACGAATTTATCTATGATATTGATTGACAGTTTTATCTTGGCCGTCAGCAGAATTTACAACTAAAGTAATCAATCTATTTTTTATTTGTAAATTGGAAGTCTACATATCTAATGGTCTACATGTCCAACGCCAAAGGTCGGGACTTGAACCCGAGACATCCGTAACCGTAGCCAACGACTTTGACCATTGCACAATGGAGCCGACATTAAGGCATTATTTTTTATAGATCAGGACTGGATGACTACCACCAACTACAACACGGTGCCTTTCCAAGATAGTATTCATGCAGTTAATAACCACCAAAGCCTAAGAACCTACATTCTTGTATCCGTTTGCTCATTAGGGATTCCTGCGTGTGTTTGACGATATGGCTGACATAGTACTGGATGTGCCGCTGGCCTACATCACACTCAATCGGTTCATGGAGCGCTGCCACACGAGGAAGCTGCTCACCGATCGCATTCACAACAAGATGCCTACTAGGTAGAAATTATATGATATCCTCACTGGAGATTGCAATTCCATGATCCCATCTTTTTTTCCATGTTTTTTTTTGTTCTTTGTTAAAAATCATAAATTAGATGTAAATACCAAAACACGAAATAAAAAAGCTCAATGGCTCTGACCAAAAACACAAACCAATCTAAGAAAAAGGCTTTAACTTCATATTGTAGTTTTCAGAAGTATGTCTAAATGTGGTCTTTGTAATGTTTTGCTAAATGATTTTATATAAAAATGCTGAGATTGAGAAAAAATCTGTAATAGATGCTAAATATTTTATTTAAATATAAGATCAGTTGCTTGGTATTGCTCCCCGTAAGGGCATGGGACATCGCCACGTAGAACTGCTCACGTGTGAACGCAGTAATTCAACAGGCGCAGGCCAATTCTTGTGAAGACCTGGTATTTTCAATGGAGGAAGATCATTTAAATTGCAAATTTAATCCGTATTTTCATTTGAGTTTTGAAAATTTTCTCAATTGTAAATGTCATACTTATACAGATTTTAAGTATTATTTTTTTTTTAATTTCTAGGGGTCGCAAACGCTTCGTGTCTGAAGGCGATGGTGGAATGTTGAAAGAGCACACTCTGGTCTTGAGAGAATAAAAAAGGAAAAAACGGCAACCAATCAAGATGCTCCCGAGTTGTCATAGAGTGCAACTTTTGTGTATTCAAATTGATGCTGAGACATGAAAAAATTCTTTTGACAATTTTGTCTGTAGCAACATAATGATTTTGTTGCGTCTGACTTCAGCAACAACCGTTTCGGTTTTGATATTTTTACACTACGGTTCTGTTTGTTAATATTGTTGATAGTCTCGTCACAAATAGTGTCTCATCATTCTTACTCTTCTATTCATTATTAAACTCATACATGCCAACTGACTAGAGTAAACTAAGTGTTCATTCTCATTAAAAAACGGGTTATTCAAACTTGGTTATTTGAACATGTCAGCGCTCATAGAATACTATTTCCATGTTTGCTAGTAGCTGGCGCTTCACAGATGGGGTGTTTTCAAACTGTAATACTGAACTGAAAATAGCAAGACGTCGCTAGCCACACAGTGAGGTTAGATTATTTGCCTGAATAATTAGATTCACCCTTTACTCAACTAAAAATATACTCAACTTAAATTTGATAGTTTTCTTTAATCGCTTGGCATGTACAAAAACATCTTTACAGTTTTCATTGTGAGATTTAAATATTATACTATTCTTTGATCTGACATTCGTAAAGGAATATATTTTTTTAACTGTAGTTACTTTCGTGTTTATTTAACACAAAATTGGTCTCATCACAACCAATGTTTGACCAGATACGCATTTTGACACTGACGTACATTCGACGTTTAACAATTTCAATAATTTGTATTCATTTTTTTTTATCGTTCATGTTTACAGTTTGAAATAGAACACTTCTTAATGTCATGAAGTAATTATTTGACACAAAATCAATTAATATATGTATTATTTATTAATGATATATATCAACATACTTTACTTTTTTTCTGTTTAACAACCATGTTCAATGAAAAAGTGTTTAGATAGGTGGGCTAAAACTTTAGGGTCATTTATTGTTGACATGGTCTATGGTTCTATAGCCGAATGTCATAATATATTAATGTGTTACGCCTGTTCTTAGAACAGTAGTTGTGGCATTATGCTTATACATTAAATTTGCCAGTTATTTGATATTTCACTTACAATTATTAAACGATTTCTAACATCGGTCACTTTCAAATTAGTTACAAAACAAAATATGTGCTAACTAACCACTCAAATCGTAAATTTTGATTTAAAAATTATACTTTATTTAAGACTTATTGGCTCTGATTAGAAATACTCGATAAATAATTTTAAAAGCAAATTATCATTTATAGAAATTGTATTTTTTTTTCACAATTCACTGCTGGAAGAAGGAGCTGCTTTTCTTTATTTTACCTTTTGTGTTTTTTTTTATGATCATAATACTATAGTTTTAAATACATTTATTCAATTATTGATGCACTTAAAGGCATGGTATTACTAACTATGGGTATTATACTCTGACTTCATATATTCATTCAGCTTTGCGCGTATGACATCACTCCTTTATATACATATATAAATATCACAGTAATAAAAAATATTACAATAATGCGTCATGTTCTTTTGATAAATTTTTAGTTGGAAAATAAGTCAAGTTATAGCTGAATAAGTATGGCGCAGAGGTCCGTGGTGTGCAGACTTCGGTGAAGGATGTCTCAGGCCCAAATCCTGGTAACGAGAGTTTCATAAATTGATTTTTCAATCGAGTTATAAATTTCTTTAGTGGGTATGGATGTCGTAAATGTCCTCTCATCCATCCGATCCTAAAAACGTAGCATGAGCGATTAGCTAACTTACCAGTCCTGCTCTAGCCCTATCCTATCGCCACTCTCTTTAGAAAAGAGAGATTAAGCAACCGAGTAAAATGCAGTGGTCGTTTAAAAACTTCTGTTGAGATACTTCCCCTCCATCAGGAGTCCATATGCTCCACATTGTGAGCAGACATGGTAAAAATGAAAAAAAATGAGTTCTGTGGCTTGGTAGGAGTGGTGTACTTTATATTACTTATAATTTTTGGTACCATGGCTGACGATGAAGATTTTCCACGCAGTTATTGAACTGTTGAATGCCGAATCATTTTTTATACAAAACATTAAACATAGTTCGCTAAGCTATTGGTATATCATTTTTCTGGCACTATGAACTGTGGTGTTTTAAATAACACAACCATAATACTGCCGAAAAGAAAAGAAAAGCATCATATTATTTTGTTATTAAAAGTACTTATGATTTGATTCTACAAAAATTAAGAACAGTATTGAATAGTTTATCTTGCGTAAATCATTTTTTATGCAGATTTCTCTTTATTGTGAAAGGTTAACATTCGCGGAGGCTTAAATAACATCGAACACGTTTTAATTTTTTTAATTAACACTCCGCGGACATGGAAAATAGTGAATAATGTTCATGGGCTCACGAATTGGTTGTTTTGGTTACAAACAAGCTTACTGAAATTTATATAATTGCTAGACCTGGTTCAATATAATGTAAAAACAGGGGTCGCCTATAAGTTAACTTTATGATCTTAATCGGCGTAATGTTTATAAAATGTTTAATGAATGTTATTTAACTGCATAAACTACAATGTTAATATTTTCTACTACGTACTATTACTTAGAAAAGTTACACTTATAAATAAGCGATCAGATAATATAATTGTTTTCTACTTTTTTATGTTTGTAAAATGTGTATCCTCCGAAAATTACCCACAGCGTCAGTCCAGTGACGTTCACTGTAGATGTAAATAAAAAAAACTACCCTAGAAGAATATTACTATTTTCTTATTTAAATACTAACTTAAATTTATAAGATTCGTTTTCCAATAATGTAGAATTAATCAAGTATCTTTCAAAGCAATAATAGTGTATTCTGAACTATGAATGTTATCATTTTTTTTCAGTTTTTGTTGATTATCGGTATCTCGCTTACTCAGGGTGACCTCGGCTAATAGGTGACCCCGGATATGAAAGTAGATTCACTTTCATTTTGTCGCATTTATATTTTGCACTTGACAATTTTCTTTTTATATGATGTTAACTACACCGCCAAATTTTTAAGAGTAACAGTTCGATTTTTTAACTATCAAATGAAACTTGTGAAAAGGAATGTCTCAATTATGTTTGAAAAAATTTGCTTTTTGACTGAATGACATAAGTTTTATGAAATGGCTTTTTAAGTAATAAATCTGTGAGTAGATGAATCACTTCAATATGAACATGAATGTATAAAGTTTCAAAAATTCCTGTACCATAATTTTAAGGTGTATTTTTTAATTTAAGTGAAATATATAATAAAAAAAGTTATCAAAAAGTATGATTATGCACATTATTTTAGTCAATTAATATTTTCTCACTAAATCATCTGTTAAGAAGTGGAGGTATGCGCTTAAACCACCTGACCATCAAGATAATGAATACATCTGCGCGCGATAGTATAGGATCACAGCAGATGGACTGATTATCATGAACAAAACTTGCAATTGTTTTGTTCTGTAGAACTGAAACAAGTTTAGAGGCAAACCAGTCACAATCAGGATGGTATTACTCCTTAATAATTTAGTGTACCATTGCTTTTTTTTGTGTGTATTAAATAATGAAAAATAACACTAAAACCACTGCTGTAGTGGAGGTTATACAACACGCAACCTCTTTTTTTCAGTGGATTGCCGTATACCCTCTGACAAGTTTATGACCACAGTGCTGACTACAACACATCATACACAGTGCGCTACGGACTGATATCTACCAAAACCCTTGGACTGGACTCTGGTGACCATTTATAAATGAGCTTTCTTCGTTTACTGGGCTAGGCTTGCAACCAGATGGCATAATTTATGATTATACCACAGAAAACGTGTTTTTTCTTGCACCTCATGGGTTTTTAGCAACTTCGATTTTATAAGTCAGTTTTTATCATTGCCGTAGGGATAGATCTTCAAAAGAAAATAACACATAAATATTGACACACTTACGAAAGAATATGATTTGAAAAGAATTACGAAATGTCAAATATAGTTTCAACATATAATTTTTCAAATACAGTTAATTATTTTCCACAATGAATTGAATAAAAATATACAACCAGAACTGTTGGAAGCCCAGAGTTAGCTATCCTATAATAACATGTTCAATAATTAAATATTCTTGATTTTCATAATGGCTTGTTTCTTGAAATCAATCCTTCCTTTTTCATATCCTTTTTATGAAAAGTTTTTAGTACCTACCTAGCTAGTTTTAAAGATATATGTACCTACTCAATTCAATAAATATTTTTAACTTTCTGATAAATTATAAAGCTTCGGAAATGAATGAATGAACAACCAATGCAAAAAATTATCAATAGTAATGGTATAAAAAATAAATTTTCATAAAGTTACAGCCAAACCATGGAAAATAAAAATATGACTTACCTATTAGAAAAATATGTATTACAATAGGTATTAATTTTACAAATAAGTGGACATTGTGTTCAACTAACATTGGAGCTTATCTGAAACAAATCCACAGCGAAACATTTAAAAATAGCTATAATATAGCTAGGTGCTAAGTAATATTTGTAATATAAAAATGTTTTTCCTTTTAACATTATTGTTTATGACAGTTTTGTAAAATTTTGTAAATATTATTTGTCTATTGGCCTGAATCTATTTCTAACCTCCAACTGCGCAGCACGTGTGATATGTTTTAGCCGAATGGCACACGCGACTTTCGGAGTATTTCAATGTTTTTCTAATATAAATGTGTTACGGTTCACAGTGAATTCAGACAGTGAAACAATACAAACATAATATAAATACTAGACAAGTGTAAATCATACAGCAAGTAATACATTTTTAACTTTTTTTGTTAATCGCCACGATGTGCGACGTCGAGATGGCCGATACCGCCGCTTATTCAGACAAGAAAAAGAAGAAAATTAAAGGCGGAGTGACCGTGGCCGAGTTTCAAAAGACGGGAGACTTCAAAATCGAACCTTCGGAAGCCGTCAGCAAGCTGGACGCGGCTTTCTGGCCGCTGTTGTTGAAGAATTTTGATCGTCTAAACGTGCGAACATGTCACTACACACCATTACCTTTCGGAGCGTCTCCGCTTAAAAGAAACATAACAGATTATGTGAAGTCGGGCTATATTAACTTGGACAAGCCTAGCAATCCCAGCTCTCACGAAGTTGTCTCATGGATAAAACGCATTTTAAAAGTTGAAAAGACAGGCCATTCCGGAACCCTGGATCCTAAGGTAACGGGGTGTCTCATTGTCTGCATCGAGCGAGCGACGCGATTGGTGAAATCACAACAGAATGCCGGTAAAGAGTACGTTGCTGTGTTCGGTCTTCACTCTGCGGCTCAAAGCGTACAGCATGTCAAACAGGGACTCGAAAAGCTGCGTGGCGCACTCTTCCAGAGGCCTCCGTTGATCTCCGCCGTCAAGAGACAGCTGCGCGTCCGAAGCGTCTACGAAAGCACCCTCTTAGAATATGACGAAGAGAAAAATATTGGAGTCTTTTGGGTGAGCTGCGAAGCCGGTTCATATATCCGTACCATGTGTGTTCATTTAGGTCTAATTTTGGGAGTCGGAGGTCAGATGCTAGAACTCAGACGTGTCAGAACGGGACATCAAGGTGAAAACGACTGCATGGTGACAATGCACGACGTATTGGATGCCCAGTGGGCTTATGAAAATCACAAAGATGAAACATACTTGCGTCGCATCGTCCGTCCTCTCGAGGGTCTTCTTACAGGCCACAAGCGCATATTCATGAAAGATAGCGCAGTGAATGCCGTCTGCTATGGTGCCAAAATCATGCTACCGGGTGTGTTGAGATACGAGGACGGAATTGAAATGGATCAGGAGATCGTCATTGTAACTACTAAAGGAGAAGCGATCGCGCTCGCGATAGCTCTCATGACCACTTCCACAATGGCTTCCTGCGATCACGGAGTTGTCGCCAAATTAAAACGAGTCATTATGGAAAGAGACACATATCCACGAAAATGGGGTCTGGGACCCAAGGCATCCATGAAAAAAGGCTTGATAAAGGATGGGAAATTAGACAAGTACGGTAAACCTAATGAAAATACACCTAATGAATGGCTGACGGGCTACGTTGACTATGCTGGCGTTAAGAAATCTGAAAACGGTGTCGGGGAAGATGAAGAAACCAGAAAGAGAAAATTAAGCATGAACAGCACGATTGATAATGCCGATGCCTCGAAAAATTTGGATGATTCTACTCTGGAAAAGAAAAAGAAAAAAAAGAAGAAGAAAAGATTTGGACGCCGTCCGAGGTTGAAGAGGCACAAGCCGCCGAAGAATCTGTCGAATCTCCTAAAAAGGAAAAGAAAAAGAAGAAGAAAAAAGACAAAGCTGAGAAGGAAGAAGAGTAATTATGTATATGCCTATAGTGAGTTTTGAAATCAATTGATACAACATTTACAGTTTAACACAGTGTTAGCTTCCTCAGCAATCGAGCAAGATGGTTGATTGAAGCGGGATTAGTTGGAAATGCATATCTGTGATTTTGACATTTCATTTCAATAGTAGAGAACGATGCAAGAATGATGATTTCATGAAGAATCCATGCTTGCCGCCATTCTACTGGAAAAACATATTCTGATTGATAACGTAAATGGTCAGTCACCGCATGTGACAATGAATCTAATATAAATATCAGTAAACTAAGATGAAAATAGAAAAGTAGCGGTGCTTGAAAAATTAATTTCACTATTGTATTTTTAATTTGTTGCCATTGTATTATACAATCAGGCTATAGGATAACCAAAAGTTATCCTATGTATTTCAAAAAAAATTGTTTTCATCATTTTTACTATTATTCCACATTTTATGAAATGAGCAGAACCAGCATTTGTTGAAAATGCGGTGAGCGAAACTGTTCCTGATCATTTCATGAAATTGTGGAAGTAGTACAAAAAAGTGATCTTGAAAGTGGTTGCATGTATTGTTTATATTTTCCTTGTTTTGGTATGGTGGCTAAACTGTCTGATCTTATTAAAGCCAGATGATGAATATGTTCTGTAGTAATTGATGAAAATTATCTGGTTGCAAAATTTTTCTTTACTTTATATTAACATCTTTAATAACTGATATCTTTACTATTTTCTTCTTCGGATGTAATGTACTTGTATTTTTGTTTGATCTACTTCAAACTGAAAGACTTTTACCTCATTGTAATGTCTTATGTAAGACATTTTGGACAAATGGCTGCGTGTGTAAATATTTTTTGAGTCATCGTTATCTTCTGTTAATATGGCTATTGTCACCCAAATATGTTTTTTTTTATTATGGTATGAAAATCCAGCAGGAAGCTATTTGTTGGCTAGGAAGGGTTTTGCATATTGTTTGTTTCAAACATAAACAGCGAGTAAGACTAGGCACTAATAATACAAGAATGTGTCCTCTAAAGCTTAGTTATTATGACGACGACAATAAGTGTCGCTGATGTTTTTATCTCTTCAAGTCCTACCTTTTAAAATATACTTTTTCTATGTTGATTTTTGTCAATTTTCTGTATCGGAACATATTTTTTATACTATAAGAGTGTAAAGAAAACATAAATTGCTATTCATTTATGAATGTAAATCATTAACGGCAGTGAGAGGTTGTTGGAGTTTTTTTTTTACGCATAAAAAAGTTTACACAGCCGAGCTGTTCGTAATACTATCATAGAAACTCTTGATTGGTCGAATGGCTTTATGTTTGACGATGACTGTTGAGTCTTTTTTATTATCTATTACAGATGTCTAAATTTGGCTTGACAATTTATTTTGTGGCCTGCAAAAACCTTTAGGTTAATGTAATTTTACTCAACTGATATTTCCACCACTGATATACTTTTACCTGCTAGATTTTGTCAACTACGCAATTGTTTAGCAAAATCGTTTATTTTTGTATATCGATTGAAATGGATGAATATTTTGGAGGAAGAAACATTGTTTTGTAATGTTTATGAAACAAATTATAAAAATATATAGATTATATAAGTTTTAAAGATGTTTCATTTCTGATTTCCACCTCGATAAATCACCTGATGACTTATTTACTTATTGACCACTACAGATGCTGAGTTGGATATGGACCGCTGAACAGTGATGGCATTAGTCCACTCAGTATTTATGTAATATTAAAAATATGATAAATGGAATTATATGGATATTCCAATACTTGATATGTCGATTTTAGCGCATGTCTTTTCATTTTTATTAAAAAATCCTTTAATACATTATTTTCACAAGGAATTTTATTCAAGACCTTCCCAAGGTTTTATTACTTACATTTTTCGATTTTATTATAAATATAATAAACATCAAATTACCAACTATATTTCAATTATTTTAGTTTGGATGGTGTGATGTCGACATACTTATCAACTAATTTTTATAAATATTGTGAAACTAAATACTTGCTAATGTTATTAATTTACTTATACTAGTTTATCCTGTTCAATATTACAAGCTTAAATAATTCTAGTCCCAAATATAACGATTCTCTCGATTATCATTAATAGTGTTAGAACTTTTCTCATTTTCTTTTTTCATATATTGGGACCACTTATTTTCATAGTAATCTTTAAAATACTCATTTGTTTCCGAGTTATCTTTAACACCTTTTTTTATTCTGCTATCATTTATACTAAAATGATTAAAATTCGGACTGTCTAGGGGGTCGAGAGCGTTTACAAGTTTTTCTGATTTTGATTTATTGCCTAAAAAATTAGATTCAACACTTACTAAAAATGTGGTTGCAACTGATGAAACTTCATGATCAATATTGTTATTTTTTTTAATACCCTTAGGTGTCTCGAACTCTTCCCAAATGTATTGAAGGGACTTCAAATAAGTACTGGGAATGTATTCTTCCAACCACCTATTAAAGAATTCCTTGAAGTTCTTATCCGCCTTTGATTCCTTTCTCATATTATCAACCCATTGTTTATGCCACCTATCGTAGTCATCTACTTCTTCATTTTCTGCACGCGAATTACGGTCGGCATTCAATAATGGCTGACTTTTACCAGCATCGTTGATCGCTCTTGCTGCAATAAATGAAATTTTGAAATATATTGATTGTTGAAAAGTCAAAATGATATGAATGCACAAATATTCTCCATATTCTTGTGTACCTATGTATACAACTCAACAGATCAAATGCAATATCCACAGAAACCTGTGAAAAATAAATTTATAAATTCTGTTTACATGCAAACTCACCACTGTCCAATACAAAATCATTCAATTTAGTAATATGGATTATATTAATATATCTTATAACAATTCACTCAAAACTCACATTTTCGTATAAAATAAAAGAATTACTGCAGTATCGTTTTTATTTGATTTCTCGCAATATGACTTTGAAGGACAGTAGAGTTTTTGTTTTTATACAACTCAATTAAAATATGGATTGTGTCTATTCATGTTATAGAAATAGATTTAGCGATATTTGTATATTACAGTGGAACCCCAATTCTTCGTTTTTCAAGAAACCCTGAAAAAAAAAACTAAACGTGAGAGAATGATAGATAGGGGCTCCACTGTATTTGCAATAATTCATCTAATTAAATAACAGTTATCTCATACAACTAAATACCTTTCTTTAAAGGTGTAAACTGTCAATTCGTGGTGGATAGGCGATAAATTTATAAAAAACAAAACAATTTTTTTTGGTACTAATTCCACATTTCTATAATCATTCCTCCTGATGATTATAAACAAATGTGAAATTGGTACAAACAAAAGTGTTTTATGCCTGGTGAGGCAAGAGCGATTAGCTAAGCACTAGTCCTATCTTAGCCTTATCCTTCTATAAGGTTGAGGAGTGATGAGCTCTATTAGGAGTTCATAGGGTCCACATTGGGAGCGGATATATTCATATAAAAAGAAGGAATTTCTGTGAGTTCTTGATTGATTTACTTGAACTACAAATCCGAATGTTATACTGGCATTTAGTTTCCATGGTACAATTATTATTACATACCTTTATTCAGCCACCAAAACTGTCCATCTACTTGCGCTTTCGTCGTACAACACCACATGAGGATTAAGACGATAAATAAATAAAGTTTCTTCATGTTATAATTATAGCCTTCGTTTCTGGGACCACTTAGTATTGTTGAAGAATTTTTTTATGAGAAAACCACTCAATTAATATTGATGTATTATTTAAGAATGCAAGGATGAAATTTTCTCAAACGATATTATGAATTGATAAAACCGTTTATATTCTAAGTGAAATTAAGAACTGCTGACGCTTATATAGCTTAAGTTTTGATACATGGCTTACTCATCTGGCTATAAATGTGTAGTGTGCAGTGGTACAAGATTAATTCATTATTTCAAGACTAATTAAATGGTTCCCAAACATTACTGATTAGTTTATACGGATATGTTTTCACTATGTTTATATTTTTATGTGAAAATATAAACATAGTGAAAAATGCTGCAAGATATTTGAAGATAAATAAGATACAGAATGGATTTTTATCATTGATTATAACCACAGATATTGTAATTATTCCAGTTCAATGTGAAAATAAGATAAGAAAGATCAATCTATGAAAACCGTCCGCACCAGGAATTGAACCTGAGACATCCGTAACCGTAGCCAGCGACGAAACCAACTGCGCCACGAACGCCGACATGGCATATTATGATCTAATTTTATTAGTTATGTTACATTCTAGTGTTTTTTTTTATTGTTTCACAATATATATTTTTACTTTATTTACTAGTCATTATATATGAAATGATCTCCTAGTTTGTGAACAACTGATGACATGAGTAAGTATGTGACCCACTTATTCGAAGGAGTAAATGTGTTTCAGAGAATGTTATCTCTTGTTTTGTAGAAATATTGTGGTTTATTTAAAGCAAGGTTATGTTTTTTTCCCCAAGGTAGTCTTAGGTCAACCACAAGTTAAGATATTGCAATGAAATTCTTTGATCATCAGTCATTGTTAAGCATCTCACACAAAGGTGATGAAAAGTCATCCAGGATATATATGACTTGAATAAATTTTGAGAAAATTTTAATACTGTTTATCCTTGGTGGAAAGACATGAACAAAACTATGTATCGCATAATAATATTGCATAGTTTTTGATTAACCCTTTGGCTCCTACAAGCCCATTTGATACGATTTTAATTAGGCCAGGAGCCAAAGGGTTAAAAAGCACTGGACTGGTCTTGCACACCAGGTGAATATTTTCAACAGAAAAAAACATTTGAAATCTTGATCTGTCTACTAACAAACCTATTGGACTAGATGGATAGTGCAATATTATATTGGATATTTCGTATTCAATAGACTAGTGTTACAACATTTATCTGATATTAATATTTTTTTTCAACCATTTCCGTTCTCTCTTCGGAGCCACCATATACTACCTCCAAAATTGTCTATCTCCGTTGCTTGCTCCTGAGTCATCCAAGGACCCTGTAGTTACACTGCATATCCTATGAATGGTCCGCAATCTTCCAGTGTGATAGATACCCCGAGGCATCCATAGCATGTGTTCAGGCCATCACGTGTCTAATCACTCTCATTGTTAATTGATTTCGCTGTGCTATATTTACTGTAAAATTTTATTTTCAGTGCTGACGGTGAAGAACCAGAGCAAAAACTAGTAATGGAATTTGTATTTTGATAAAAACAATGATAAACAGTAAAACTATGGTGTCATTATACTTTGGATAAAACAACAAATAAAATTACCAAAATCGTAATCAGGATCAAAATATTTAATGCAATTTTTTTTTTGCCTAAAAATCAAAACTTATCAGGCCACGCTCTTGTCCAGCTCTATCTATATCATAGTTATATAAGGATTAGTAAAATAGTAATATTCAGTTTTCTGTGCATAGAATAACAGTGATACTGAATAATTTGGAATTAAATTGAAATAGTAATATAGTTTTGTAAAAAAATCTATTTAATTGTACAAAACACTACAATTTAACACACTTAAAAATAATATGGTACAAGTTCATAAGGGATTCTTAACATAAAGCATAAATAATTATTATAAATTACTTAGATATAAGTACATCTTGATTTACAATATGGAAAAAGAAGAGAAAGGGTTTCATACACTAGCATTTATATTTAGGAAGATAGGATTTACAGTCAAAAATATATCAATTTCAGACAGTATCTATGAGAACCGAGGACAGACAAACATCGGTAATATTTTAAGTCCGTATTGTTACCAGAGTGCTTAATCACTAGCCTTTGTTCAAAGAGGTCTGACAATACTCAACTATTTAAATGTCACCGAATAGTACCAAGTGAACGTTTTATGGTTTGCGTAAGATTGAAAATATGTTTCTATTTAGACAAAGTTACCAACAATAAAAAAAGATAACTTCTTCAACTAACCTTCACTTCAATAGTGTGAATTTCCATATATTATGTATTCATACTAATACAACACAATTTCTAGTGCAGTTTTCACGATTTTATAAAACAATTTGAAAGAGTTTCGGTAAGCAAGTGAGCATTTTCAACTGATAAAATCTTTATGTACCTTCTGATCAGTCATATAAATAATTTGGACAAATATCCCTGTTCAATTGTGTTTTTTATAAAATTGAAAAAGCCCAGTTGCTGAGTGAAACCAGTCCAGAAAATATCATCTAATTTGGTAGTATTTAAAAAAAATGTTATTTTTTCAAAATTTGTAAGTAAAGAATACTATTTGATAATTCAATTATTTTTAATTATCTACTATGGTTTTTTAATGTCCATATAGATGCAAATAATAAAAAAAGGTATATTCAAATGTCACAAACAACATGTTGGTTACCATAATTTTTTAGCTATTGACCTAATAGAATATGGGTTTAAGCTGTTTAGTCAAATCCAGAAACCATATGGCAGCTGAAATATATGAATTAGTCAAATGATTGTAAGATCCACATAAGGTTATTAGGCTAAGGACAAAAAATGTTACACAATATGTCATGTCTTTGGAAAAATATACCAACCAGTGTGTTAAAAAAATGCATCTGCTCAATGCAAAAATGATTTTCAGTATTTTCAGTGTTTACTAGGTAGTTCAAAATTGAGACATATGAAGGGCAGGCCTAAAGAAAGATTAGTCTGTCAAATGACAAAATCATCACGCCATCTTGTGGGGAATATAGTAAGCTATCAAATGGCGTTATTAGGAAAAAAAATATAAAAAATCGCTGTCCAAACACTAAACCTAGAAAGAAGAAATCACTGAAATTGAAATGAGAGAAAGAAATCTTTATTTCACTTTTCCAATTTACTATATTTCATTTTTCTTTTTTGGACTATATATATTACTAGAGTGAATAGTGAATGTTAAATATTGAACTGACATGTCAAATAACTTTTAATTTTGAGCTAAATAAATGATATAAGCTATTAAGGTTTCTTCACTTTTTCTCAAAACTGAATTAATGTCAGCCTGTCCTTCATATGCAATGGAGCGCCAAAGCACTATTAAATGTCAATAAACTGAGGCAATGGTTATCAATCTATTTAGGCATAAAAAATGGCAAGTTTAGCATGACTAAACGGTTGAATGATTTGTTTTGATGTTTTAAACCAATTAATGGAATATCAATCAAGAAACATTTCATAAATAAAATTTTTCCAGGGTCATTTTTCGTTTCAAACTTAAATAATAAATATATTATTATATACAATTGGTTTTACGGTGTTTGTTACTAGAAAATGTGTAACTATGGATGGAGAACTGTGAATACATAGGGGTTTTGAAATATTATTTACAGTTCTGTCTTCATATTACTCTTTACATAATAAAATTATAGACAATGTGAATTGCAAGTATGGATATTTGGGTATTCTACATATTTTTGGTGATTTTAATAAAAAAAACACACAAATATGAACAAGATACCTAAATGAGTTTAAAAGTTGTCATACATAGCGTCATAAAGAATAATAGTCAGGTTATTCTGCAGAGAAAATAGGCGGCTTTGTTTATGAAAAAAAAAAAACAAAAGATTTGTTGCTTTTGATTTTTTTGCAATGAAACATAAATAATGAATTTTACAAATACTTAAGCAAAAGTATTCATAAGGATTATTTGCATTGTTGTACATTATTAACTTATATATTATCAACTGAGGTACAACAGAAGATAATATTATTTTAAAGTTTATATGAGCTGCATATTACTTGAAATTAAACAGAGAGTCCCAATGTATTTTCTAAAGATTCCAGGGGACATGTGGGGTAAATAGAAACATTTTAACTGTGTATGCTGAACATAGGAAAGTGTTTATTTAATAATATCAAAGTAAGATGGCAATTGGCAGCTAATTTGCCTACAATCAGAATAAGAAAATAATGTTACATGTATCATAATGTAATTAAATTATTGATGGCATTCTCTCTTCGACAACAAAACTGCAAATGATTTTGTTACAAAATATTACATATTAAACTATACGTATTATTAAGAATTATATTTATTTTTAAAACAGGGTCAATTATGGTTAAATTTCACGCAAACGAGGAAAGCTACTGCCACTTTTTATGCTTTTATATGACTGATTTTAATATATTAATATCTTGTAAGCAATGTTCCCTCTAAGCTGTGTGTATGTTGCACAGACAGTGTTATGTGACAGCCACATAAATATATACGCAGTTGGGGCCAGTTTCCTAGAACCTGCCTTAACGGTCCACAAAAATCTGATACTAATCTTACAGGGCTGTAAATGGCTGTCCAAAAATGATGTCACGCGCATTCATTACATTTCATCACAAAGTTTATAACCCTCTGTCATAATGATTTCACATTTTCGAAACCTCTCCCTTATTTTTTAAGGAGTATGCCGTAATGCGATATTTTTTTCTGACATTAATAAAATGATCGATTTTATTCTCAAAAAAAGATGCGTTTGCATTATGTTGGTTTTATGATGTCACATTTCCTACCACCTACCTCTCCACGCTTTCTCACAGTCTGATTGAAATCGCGTTCCCTACCTAGGGCGTGACATCATATATGGACGACAACTAAGAGTAAATATCATGTGCATTTTTGGTAAATCCAATCACAGCTGGCATCACAGCTTGTGGTTTACAAAGGTTACATATTAACTGTTATCTCGCTGTCTTGCTGGGAGCTTTATGTAAAATAAAACACATTCAAATCAAGTAGAATATTGACACCAAAACTAACAAAATAACAGCTCACCAAAGACATAACTGAACACTGCTGGTTAAACTATTCTTAAGAGACGCAAAATGTCTGTGGATTGGCACTGAAATTGACTGGGCCATAGTTTTTTGTTTCAAGAAATGATTTTGGTCTCACTCTATTAGCCCAATCAATATTAAAAGCTGAATTGCAATTGAAAAAGGTTTTCATTGTATAATAAATAAGTAAAGAGATAGATGTCACACATTCACACTGACTTACCACCGCTTATTGCTCAAAGATTTTTTAGAAGTTTTAAAGTCAAGAGATCGATTAGTTCTAGAATAAATTATTTTTAAGAGCATACGCCACGCCGAGTATTTACAGACGAGAAAGGTTCAGATGCAAATTGTCATATCGCAAAGTTCCTGCCAAAAGTTTGCAACTTCCATTTCAGGTATTCTGAGTTAACAATAAATTATGCGACTGGTAGAAGTGCAGACGCCCTTTAATAATGGGAAAAAAGATTTATACCTTTTTTGTATCTTGATAATTATTAATATTTGATTTTTTTTCAATTAATAACCAGTTAAGAAATGTCAAAAATTCAGTTTCAGTTTCTTTGAAGTAACTAACATTGCAATTACTCGTGTTTTTGTCAGTTACTAACTCTTCGCAGTAACTCGATCAAATATATTTGATGGTGGAGCTCAGATTATAAAAATGTTCGAGCATTACTCAGTAAGTACAACTTATCGATACTAACCCATATTGAGGGTACAATTTACATACTTTGAACACTGACGATGCATCTCATATTATTGTGATAAACCTAAAATTACTTCAAAAAGACTTCTTGCTTCTCTGTGGCAGTATGGAATCTTTGGCGAAGCTGAAGAGCGAGAGCAGGCCGTATTTCTTGCCCTTTCTCGAGAAGTAATTAGTTACAACATCGTTATCACCTAAAAAATATACAAAAAAATTGTGTTAATATTAATTCTGAACAGTTAGCACTGATAGGTATCTAAGGGCCTAACTTACACATATATGTTTCAGTGAAATTAAAAGTGAACAACAAATGAAACACTCGATTAAATTTTAAGCGCTGACATCTCCGCGAAACAGTAATATTATCATATAAAAGAAACTGTATCTCACCCAATAGAGGTCTGCTCTCTACCGTGGTCGGTAGGACATTATCGTTGGCCGATAACGAGACGAAGAGTGCGAAGGGGACTAGCCACAAGCAGAGGGTGAAGTAAGCCAATACCTGAAAAATGGTAAACTTTTTTAAAATTTCATGTATAAATTAAGTATTTTGTTACGGGGGAGAGCGAATACGATTTACATCATACAATATTGGAGACTTGTGTAAGTGTGTTGGTAGACATAACTATGTAGAACACAAAAAAAATTTTTGGGGCTCTTATAAATTGAGTGAAAAAAAGTGTTGGGATAGCAATATTATAATAATAACGTTGCATGTTATTAAGAAACATTACTTGAATATAAAAATACATTCATAGACACCCTAAGCTGAGTGCAACTCAAGTATGACATTTTAAAAATTTGATTTTTTTTTATATCTTGCCGCTACCTTCGACAGTAAATACATGGTTTTGGAAAATATTCATCATGCAAGAAAATAGCTGTTCTGTATTTTTGGTATCACTGCAATGGATTTGAATTTTTTCTTACATTCATATTATGTGTACATTTCTATAAAAAGAAAAATACATTTGTCTATTTTGTAGCTATTTCGTCACCTTGGGTAAACAAGATTCCATCTGAAAAACTCATGGTGTTCGGAAGGAAAATTTTAGGTTTTAGAAAATGTAACTTTTTGTAGAAACAATATTTTAGATTAAAGTAGATTATTAAGAATTATTATTATCAAAAATGATATGTATAATTATCTTACATATGTAGTAATTTTATTTAAATATTGTAATTATATTGGCATATTTATAATGGACAAAATTGCAGATAGAGCCATGTTGCAATAACTGTAATGACACATTTTTATACAAAACACTACTTTCGACAATTTATCAATTGTTTGTTTTATCCTTTAGTTCAATTGGTATTTTCAAAAACGATGGTTAGTGAATTCACTGTATTCATTTCTGTTAAAGAAGTAATGTTCAGTCGAATGCAGATTGGATCTAGTTCCAGTCTGTCTTCATATATATCCAGAAAAATTGGCAAAAAAACACATGTTCAATGTTGCAGAAAGAAAATTAACATACCTCTGAAAATGGGAAGAATACAGCACCAAAGTGTTGTAATGCAAGATAATGATTTCCAACAAGCAGCAGTACGGAGAGTATGAATGCAGGACTAAGCGGTGCTATGTAAGGAAATCCTCGCAATATTATTGCGTGACACGCCTGAGCGAGTAGACCTCCCAGTATCATCAACCACGGAACGTCTTCAACGATAAACATTCCAAGGTACAAGAATGTTGAAAACTGGAAACAAAGGATTATTTCAGTAATTTACTTTAGTGTAATTGAATTAAATGTCCCTTTTTAATAAAGGTAAGAGTGCCTTAGCAAAGTGCATTTTTTGTGCAGTCACAAAAAAATATTCACAGTATACTTTGAATCACTATATTTTTTAATCCATGGAACAGATTAACGTGAAAATTTGAGGACAAATAAAAATTGTATTCACAGTACTGATATCTTTTTGATATTTGAATTCACAATTGCGAGTTAAGAACTACGTCCACCATTTCAATTCTATAAACTATACAATATATTTTATAATACATACATTAAAATTAATCCACTCTCATTAGAAATGTGTTGCAAATTTGACTAATTACACATGATATCTTTTAATACATAATTTGAAAGATTACTATTTGTGAGTTTGACATATTAAATTGGCACTTACAATTACCATCCATGTAATGCATTTTTTGGCAGCAACCGAATATTCTTCAACTAACTCCGCCAAATAGTAAAGACCGGCAGCTATAAAATCAATAGTAAGAACAAAGTTAATATTACTATTCTTGCCAGATTTAGTGACATTGGAAGTTTTATAATTGTTGTTTATTGAATGGTTGTGAATATAATGATATCCGTATCATTATCCTTGAGAATTGTTTTTTTTATAAATAATAAAAATAAAAAATATTTTACACTAGATCTAATAATTGCCAATGCGACAAATATTTTAAATTAGATGAGATGAATCTTTTTGGATCGCTCGAGAGAAATGACAAACATCCACGTCCAAGATTTTTAATTGAACTTTGATAAAACATAATTTTTATTGAATTTGCCAGGACGAGAACTCAGACCTGCTGAAGTAAAGTTCTTTCCACTGGACCAAAGAGGCCGATATGATTTGATAACCCTGAGATGGGCAAGATCAGATTGGAATAGTAAACCTAGTCATTAAAAGTCTCATCAGTTATTACTAGCCACGTAATATATAAAAGTATCTGATCCCGAAAGCAGGGTATTAAGAAAGCGATATGCTAACTAACAATTCTTTCCTAACTCCATAATTCTTTACTTACCCTCTCCGAAGAGAGGGGTTGAGTGACTGACTTACAACTAGTTCTGTTGGGCTGTTTTTTAGTTTCAATATGCTAATTAATGATTTTGATTTAACAATTAGTTGTTTTTCATGTCTCTTCCTGTAATACTGAGCTCACATAATATAAATTACCAGAAAAATAAAACTTGGTGTTGTAATGTTATGATGTTCATATACACACCGAGGCTGGGAGCTTTTGTTCTTTAATTATGTTTCTGATTTTATAATGTAGTGCACAAACAAGTGTGCACAGTAGATTCAAGTGCAATTTAAAAATAAATCAACCGAAGGCCACTTTTGATTGTCAGTTTGTGAAAATAAATAAGTCTCATTGATAAACAAAACCGAACGAATCGCGGGTAAATTATCTTTGGCGAAAGATTTCTTATGAATTGTTGAAATTTGGCATACCCATTGCACACGAATCCCATTTACAGAGGTACCGGTGAAATAAGAAATATGATGTGAATGTCAATTTAAAACCGATATTCCGATAAAATAGAATTTGTATGCGATAGATATCAAATATACAGACCGAGCGATATCGTGATGAACGATATTTGAACCAGGATCGCTATGAAGCTCATTAAATATAAGAACCACATCCTAAAGAGGTATTTTTAATCGTTCAAACTTCAAACTGAGGTTATGACATATCTGTCAAATCAAATCTAATTACTAATTTTTTATGCAGTTGCTTAGTCTGGTTTTTGATATTCCACGTTTTAAATACAGGTTGACCAATTTAATTAATGTTATTTTGGATTACGGCTTGCTAAATCTTCTACATGATATATATTTTTGATGGATTTCAACTTTTGAAAAATTCACCTGATCTTTTAATTACCTACTCATTGTAAATGTCAATGAAAATGCATTAGATTTTCTAGTAAAGCTTTTTTGAGACGTCAGTAAACATTATTTACGTCAGGCCACACTGTTATGTCAAAAATTTGACATGTTTAGATTGTTGTGATACTGTTGTTAAAAATTGAAATGTTACTCAAGAAAGGCAGTTAAAAAAATGGTTATATCCCAACAATGAAATAAAATAATTCATCGTAATGCCTTGATTCAAATCTATCAAGTTTTAAAAAATAACTTTCGATATGTCGGAGATTGTTCTGATTTCTCGCAACCATATTGATAAGGAATGTGACGATAAGATGCAAGAGCCCGGAGTCAAACAGGATGTCAATTCTAGTGATATGAAACAAAACGAACAAATGCATACATTAAATGAGATGAAAGCGGTATCCGATAGAGTAAATCAATTAAATTACTCAGAAATTACAAATCATGACAATCTCGCATCAAGAGCAACTCGCATTCGCTCAAATTCATTTTCGAATTCAGAAAGGACGCCAATTTTAAATTATGATTCTGATCATGGAACGGTGGTTGAAGAAAATGCCACGAAATCGCTGAGAGATCAAAGTGATTTCTGTAAGTCTCATGAAGTGATATCTAATATCATCATTCCACTAAAAGTTGTCGCAACCAGGTCTTCTGATGAAACTTTGTTCATAAATAGTAAAATAAAGTGTGATTCATTTACAGAAAAATCAGAAACTGACTTTATTCGAAGGAATTCTTTGCCGGGTAGATGCATGGAAGAAAAAAATATACAGGAAAAGAATTTGAGCAGTATTTCTATAGACTGTATGAAAGATCAGTCAATTTCAGAAAATAAAATCTTCCGGGCTGTGCCATCTTTACAATCTGAGCGAACAAAAATTGCTCCAGATATGAAAAATTTGTCAGATGTGGTAAAAAATGTTCATGGACTGTTTTCAATAGTAGGGGGTAGTTTGAAAAATGCTTACAAACCCATGGAAAAAAATATTGGTGAAATGATGATGGCGACCCAGAAAAATATCTCATCGGCTAAAAATGGTTACCTTTTGAAAAATGAGAGGTTTAATACACAATTGAATTCAAGAAATCCTGTTGACGGTATTAGTAAATATAGCACATTAAATTTATCAAATGAAAATGATGACATAAATATATTTAGCAAATGTAATAACTTTAGTAATCAGCCAAAAAAGAAAGCTATCAGCCATAAAACAACAATTGATGAGAATTCCCAAAAATTTGAAGTTGGAAAAACTGATTTAATGTCCAATCTAATACAATCCCAAATGGGTATTGTGGATGCTGGAATTGTTAATATTAGCTCTGAATCTAATGCAAAATGTAGCCCAAATTCTGAAAGTAATATTAATCGTATAGATTCAAAAGATAATGCTGATTCTGGATTCACTGCAGTTAAAAATGGTGAATTTGAGATTCATGAAAATGCTGCTAAAAACTTCTTAATCAATATAGTTAGTGATACTAATGGTATTTCCACGGAATGTTTATCTCAAGAAGAAGTTAAAAGACTAGCTAATCTGGAAACCGTTGTTCTGGAGCAGAGTCAGCAGCTAGAAATAATGAATTCAACCATTTTCGAAAAAGACACCACTTGCAAAGAGCTTGAAGATAAAATTAATATGGTAGGTAGATGCAATTAAAATAAATTTTTCCTAATATATTTCTTAATGCACATTTTAAATATCATATTCATTGCAAAATATATTCAAACTAGGTATATTATACACCGTTTGCTGAAGACTCGCACTCTTTCTCTGCTGTGGATAATTCACAATCGCAGTGTAGTTTCGTGCCTTACCATAATAAATTAAGACAAATATACATAGTTGTACTCCAATTTCACACATCGTTTTAGATTTTTAATACATTTTTACACCATTAATTGCATTTTGGGTCAACAAAATACAATAATTTAACCTAAAAATACAAAACTTTAAATTAACAATTGATGAAAATATACTAATGCAACGCAATTCATTTCTGGTTGGTAAAAAACAAACATTGTTATTTATCATATCCTCTAATTATTTACTTGCAAGGTATGATATTGATAGTAGCTAACATTTAAAGACAGAAATACAAAAATAGTAAAAATTGTAGTAATAATGAATTTATGTTTTAACATTTCCTTGTAAAGTTGTTCACTTATTTATGTTCTTTATTAAGACTTGGTGTATTCAGATGATATAATAAAAATCACAGATGTGATTAATACTGTTCTGTTTGTTCTAGCTTACTGTGAAGCTAGAATCGACTTCCAAAGACCGTGACGCTAGTGTAATGAGGTATGCTGTTTCGGAAAGAGCCGCTTTAGAAGCGGCGAAAGCAAGGGATAACGCTTTGGCAACAGAGGCTATGGCTAGAAATGAGGCAGGTCTTTTGGCCCAGCGATTGAGGGCTGCTCATGCAGATAGAGGCAGGGTTTGCGATATGCTTGATGAAAAGGTATGCCAGTTTTCATCGAGTGAAAACAAGTATTGTGAAATGTCTTTGCATGACGTCTCACATTGTTTTTAGAAAAATGACACTAGTTGACTTATAGAAAAGTTTTAAAAATCGTACAGGTACTGCGGTGATGATATAATTTCTTCCATTGTCCCTGGTGCCTCATTTCAATATGTGTCTATTGTATATTTGTAATATGTTTGTCGTTGTTTTCAGTGTCATGAAGTTACGGCGGCGCAGAAGGAAGTTTCCAAACTAAAAGAGGAAATGCAATCGTGTGAAGTTAAACTTAAATGGGCTCAATCTAAACTTGTCGCTGAAATGGAAGCTCATAAGGTACAAATATTTAACTGAAACTTGATACCAGAGAAGTCTATTTTGAAATGCATTGGAATTCATCGATAGTCAATAGTGTGCTGCCGCTATAAATATTCAATTGAAGTTGATAATTTTGTTATTCCAGTGAATGTGGTCGACATCAATTCATGGATTTATCATATTTTATTTCTACAAAGATATCGACAAATCTATTAAAAATATTTTTTTTATTATATGTAGATAGGTCCAACCGTTTCCTCTCTGATTGGTTGCCATTGAATTAACCATTTTTCTTTTGTAGTGTTGTTTAGAGAAGGCGGGTTTGGAAAGGAATGTAATGATCAATAGTTTTATTTTATAACGAATAACAAGCATTTTATTATTTTAATTTCTTAAATTCCACCAACAAAAACATCACTTTTTGAAATTTTTAAGATATCTTATTATGGTCACATTGATAATATGCACTGAATCATTAATTTTTCTTGCCGTGAAGGAGTCTGCAGCTCTAACTGAGAAGTTAAACTTACAGTTAAGTAAAATGGAAGGCAACTATATCTCTGGCATTCAGCAGCCTACAGATGCAGGTTAGATAAATGATTTTCAATCTGTATAACAATATAACTCTGCGTTTCTATTTTATCTGTGGTAATACTATACCGAAATTTTTACCTTGGTAGAAGTCCAAATGAAAGAGAAAGAAGCGACAATAATACTGGAGCGGCATGAGCGAGACAGGGCGGAGGCTCGATGTAAACTTCTCCACGCCGAGGTTGACCAGTTAAAAAAGGCTCTCGCATGTTGTGGCGATGAAGTAAGGGAATTGAGAGCGCAGGTTAGTGTGCATTCACATTTTTTTTGAGAATGATTTTCAATAGTATATTATAAATAATACGCAGCTGAGAAAAAGCTTGCTGAAAACAAAAATGATACAGAACATTTGAATATAATTTAAGACATCGACAGGGTGCTTGATGGAATTTCAATATCAAATTTGAATTGTTGAGATTTTGTACATTTCCATGTATGTAGTCAGTTCAGAGTTGAAGATGCCAAAAGGCGAAACCCGGGTCGTTAGTGACAAAATACACGGAAATGTACAAAATCTCAACAATCCAACTTGACCAATAGTTTAGTGGTCTGTGAGGTTCGCCAACCATTATATTGTAAACTTACAATATTAGTGAACTGTAACTTGACAAAATTTTAGTAATTCAATAGTTGCATCAAAAATAGTGTACTGTTAATTTTGACCAAATATTATTGTGTCTAGGTGGAAAGCGGTACAGCTGAATCAGCCGCCCTTCGAGATTGCTGTGCGGAGTTGAGAGCTCAAGGTGCCAGAGACTGTGAAAAATTAGCCGCTGCTCAAGCGCGTGCCGCTAGAGTCGACACTTTATCAGTGCATCTGCAGCAGTTAGTTATTCATTTGAAATGTTTTTCCTTTTTACAGTTCAATTGCCATGTTACCATGTTATCATCAAAGTTTATGTTAAGTAAATTTATTTGGTTATGGCAGATTGCTCTTCAATTGACCATTATAATATTTAGTTATTCATCCATGACACTTTTAATATTTTAGAGAACAAGAGGCAAATGCTAAACTGCAGAAAGCACTCGAATCTGAAAAGTCAGCATTAGAAGAAGCTCTCGCTGAAGTAGAGCTGCGCTCGAGAAGAGAAGCAGAGTTGCTCAGACAAGCAGAAAGACTGACAGAGGCGGGAGTCCGTTTGCAGGCAACCTGTTCTGAAGCTGAAGCTAAGGTGTTAAAATATATCCTGATATTACTGATTATCACCACAGTGTAAATATTGTTTGTTATATTCAGTCGATCTATCATTCTTGCATTCATTGTTTTCCTGCATGTATCGTTCATTTTTTATCATCCCGACGAAACACCTATAAGAACAATGTTAAATAATCCTGCATTAATCATTCCCTGATCCATCATTTTCCTTGTTTTTGTCGAACATTGGTCATCCCACTCAGAAGTACACACGATTCCATTTAGCCGCTATTGCTCTCTCCACAAATATTACCCTGATTGATCTCATAAAATATTTTTCACCTCGCTGAAAAGTACGCACAACTTCATTCAGCTCCTATTGCTGTATCTACACAAATTTTATCCTGAACTATGGTTTTGGTTGAACATTATTTGATTTCCCGCTTATAAGCACGTAAAAATGAACCAATTCTGCATGTCTGCAAGCGTCACATTGTTATAATGCCAGCTCATAATAATTTCTGCTGATGGCTCATCTACTGAGAACCTATGACAGACTGTTCTCCTCGCTGAGTCAGAGTGCTCATTTTTGCTTCGTATTTCGCATCGTGAATTATTCTATCTTGCAACTAAAATGCTCCCTATGGAGAATCTGAAGTTGAGAAACTGAAAAGACTTTCCCTCATTCATTGTTTTCCTGTATTTATTATTTCCCTTGGAAAAATATAAATCGGAGTTCCACTGTAATACATTATAATTGTATATATTTACAGGCATTAGCTTTACATGTTGACAATGTGTCATTGCGTTCATCTGCGGCATTGGCAGCCGCGTCCAGTGCAGAGGACAGCGTCCGCGCTTTGACGGAGCGCGAGGGAAGAGCCTCCGACGCCCGCGCATTGGCTGCTGCCGCCGCTCGAAGTTCACGCAATGAAAAGAACGCGAGAGCTGCTTTAGAGGCCGCCCAGGGAGAGGCTAGAGCAAAGGAAGCGAAACATGCAAGTGCCATAAAGGTTAGTTGTCATTTTAGATGAAATCAATCTTACTGTATATCCTTGCAATTTATTTTTAGTACATTAAAAGATAAATGTGGTCGGTCGCTAGGAAGTGTCTCAGTGTAGGGTGTCTCATAGGATAGTTATAAAATGGTTTTTTCCTGCTCTAACTGTATTGTCAACAGCAGTCAAAAGGAAAAAACAAATGAATCTTTTTTATAATATATGATTTTTGAAAAGACTCATAAATGACTCAATATAAATGTATCAAGGAAGGAAATCAGCTTGAGATTTTCGAGTAATATTTAAGGGACTCATTTCCTACATTTAGTATGAATATATTTGTATCACATTTTACTACGTGGCTTGCCAATAATTTCTTTGTTTCCCTATAGCTGTATAGTATCTTTTTGTGTCACAAAAACTTGACAATTCTGTGGCATGTGCTTCCTTTCTTTTGGAAGTATCTTCTAAATATGTGGACCATAAAAAAATATTCATACCATAGGTATTGATTCTAAACCCTTAATCATTATTAAATTGACTAGAATTTAAGATTGAAGGGGGCAAGAAGGGCCTTGAAGAAGGGGAGGACCTTGTCATTAGCATTTCTAATTGATTTCCTAGAAATTAATATAATGGAGGGATTTTTTCTAATTTATTCAAATAGTTAATAAACAAAACAATCTTATATTAATATTAACTGACTGAAATTAATATGACAATTCAATAACATGTGTTTCATTTTTTTTTCAAGGAATTGAAGAGGGAAGTCCAACAATGGAAAAGAAAATACGAGAGGCTTGAGACGGATGGACATTCTCAGCCAAGCATTTCTGTCAATAGTCAAAGAACTGGTAAAGTCATTGCTGTATTAATTGCTTATATTTTTATGAAAACTTTCAGTTTTGGATTTTCCTGAATAATGATGGGGATAGGCTGCTCTGCACAGTTTTCTTAATTCAAGTCCACAGAAGACAGTGCGATTTTGCTATTTATTAGTTTACAACTTCTTCTTCAATTGTATGTTCATCCTGTACCTCAGAAAAGATATTTATATCACTCATATATTGAATCCTAGAATTATTAGTTTCACATTCTTATAACACCTCAATGTTTTCTTCATATTGATTTCCAAAGCTTTTTAAATGTGTCACTATTTCAAATATTTCAGTTGCCTTCTGAATAGCACATTTTTTCTCCACAATCTAACAAGTTTTACTGATCACTTTTAAGGTCATTAAAATTAATTAAAATCAAATTTAATTGACTATCTGTCATTACTGTCAATTGTCAGAAACCAGTCCTTATCATTATAAAAATGTAGAAGTAATACAAAACAAATTGTTTTATTTAAAAAAAAAAGTTTTACCGACTTTAATTACCAGTGGTAATCTACAAATCATATTATCCGCACCCGAATAATTGAGAGTTTACTGTATAATCACAGATCTAACTACTGGTTTTATTTCTTGCAGGTTCTTGTAGCTCATTGAGCAGCTTTGAAGGTGCTTTGCAGCAAAACCCTCAAGGAGAGCACCCGGATCCGATACTACCTAGCGTTCAGGTAAATTATTTGCACAGTGCATACTTAATGTATTTCAATTATTGAATATTTATTTTTAATAACCGCTTGCAATGTGGAGTGAAAGGATTCCAAATAGAGCATTTCAATTAAAGGTGTTGAAAATTAAACCTGAACTCTTCAGTCAGTTACCCAATCTCTCTTTTCTGATTACATATCCATAAATCATTCGAAATATTTTCCAGTGTGTAACGAAAACGCCTGAACTCCAGCAAATGGTGGAGAGAATTGTCGCCCTTCAGCGTCAGTCGGCTAGAAAAAGCGAACGGCTAGATTTTCTCGAAGAGCACTCCAGTCAGTTGACACGAGAGCTGCAGCGTAAATCTCGATTGCTTCGTGAGCTGCTTTCCAACATGCCCGGTGGTGCATTGGTTCCGCCCAGCAGTGATAGGGCCAAGGTGGGTTATGATTTTAAAAAAATGCTATATGATAGTATTATTACTCTTACTGATCCACCATTTATGAAATTCGTTAAATTTATTCCATGTAATGTAGAGCAGTGGTTTCCAACAGGGGAGGCGCCAAAATTTTTTAATTACAAAACAATTTTCATATTATAATATCCACAAATAAATAAAACTTCATATCGTAACCTAACAGTAAAATTTCAGTGAATGAATATTTATTTTACTCATTGACTCTCATTGACATTGACTCATTGACATCAAAATATATTCTTGGAGGCAGCATTTTTGAACAGAAAATTCCGTAGGTAATAAACAAATAAAAAACGTCGAGGCAGGAAGAAGAAATTGTTGTGAACACAGAGTCACAAGGTGCTGAATTATCATTTTGTGGTTGAAAATAATGAAAAATCTATTTAACATCGACAGTGAGCAATTTGTGATTAAAAAATCTTGCAATTCTTTCAATAGAACACCAACTGGTAGATGGTATAGATTTAGATAATGTTGCTGACTATTTTGCTAAGAGCAGAGCAAGGAAAAATAATTTCGTTATAATTTTTTTGATGTTTTTTTTTGCGAATAGTAAAGTTAATGTTGTATTGGTAAAATCTGCTTGTCAATCTGCAAAATCTTATTATTCTGTTGATTATAGCTTTTTTTAAATTAAGTTTTTATTATTTAAAACGCGTCTATTATTATATCGATTAAAAAAATTAAAGGCGCGGAAAACAAACATTTTTTTTAGGGGAGGCGTTGTAGCATAAACGTTGGAAACCGCTGATGTAGAAGAAACAGCCTATTGACATAAGGCAATCTCAAGATGATTCATCCTCAGATAATGAGCATCTAAAACAAGCCCGCGCTTTAGCCACTCTTCCGCTTGATACCGCCCACTCAACACTGCCCTCTGAGGAGGAGATTGGTAAAATCATCCAGTCGTTAAAATCTGGCAAAGCTCCAGGTCCAGATTGTATCGATAACACTCTTGTTAGACGATCCTGGGCTCTCGCTGCGCCAGAAATAACAAAACTTCTATGTCAATGCTTCACTAGTGGCATTTTTCCCGACTGCTGGAAAACAGGGATACTTATAGTCATTCCAAAATCTGGCAATCGGTTGCCGTCAGACCCAAAAGCCTATCGACCCTTAACACTTCTGCCAATTTTTGGCAAAATTTTGGAAAGACTCATGTGTTCCAGAATTGAGGCCCATCTGGCTGAGATAGCACCACTATCTAAAAATCAATTTGGGTTCAGACCAGGCAAGTCTACAGAAGATGCAATCCGCACTGTACTTGCCACTGCGAAATCTTCTCCGAACAAATATGTTCTGGGGATATTTTTGGATATTGCTGGAGCTTTTGACAGTGCTTCTTGGCCACTTATTCTGCTGAAACATAGACTGAGATTAATCCCTGGAAATATATATGCTCTAATCCAAAGCTACTTCAATGGCAGATCGGTTCTTTATGAAACTGGTCAAACTATATTAAAACGGAACACCACAATGGGCTGTCCACAAGGCTCCGTTCTTGGCCCTTTGTTATGGAATATTTTATTCGATGATCTTCTATCGATCTCTCTTCCACCTGACTGCAACATTTTTGCTTACGCAGATGATGCCTTACTCCTGGTAAGTGCGAACAGTCGCGCAGCACTAGAAAAAACAGCAAAAGAGGCGCTTTCATCCATTTCAGCTTGGGGTATCACCAATAAGCTGTCATTTGCTCCCAGGAAAACTGAAGCTATCCTCCTTAAGGGTGGTGTTGCACTCAGTAGACATAGGCCTCCCACTATCCGCATGGGAAGTACCACGATAAAAGTTTCTGAAAGGGTCACTTACCTTGGAATAATTCTGGATGACAGACTTTCATTTGCATACCATGCCAAAACATCGGTAAGCAAGGCTACCACTGCTTTCTACCGAATCTCCCGTTTAGCTGGTAGTAACTGGGGCCTGAGGGCTAGTGCTCTTAAAATCGCTTACGAATCCATTTACATGGGAATTGCCGGCTACGCTGCTAGTACATGGTACAAGCGATGCGACCTTCTGTTCATCCAGAAAATCCTTCTAAGCGGCCAACGTGGCAGAATCGATGGGATAACTCTTCTAAGGGCAGGCATACTTATAAATTTTTCCGAAAATAAAGTGGCGAATGGAGATAACCAAAGTTTTGACTCCTGATTTCTGGACCAGCCAATTCATAACTGGCCATGGTCACTTCGCTGCCAAGCTCTTCCAGCTTGGCCGGTTGGTAGATAGTCCACTATGTAAATGTGGCAATATGATCCAGGATGCTGATCACATCCTTTGGGAATGTCCAGACATGAACAACGAACGGGAAAAATTGCTCAAGACGATACGACTATCAGTCGGATCTGTCGGCCCCGTCAGTCATGCTGACTTGGTTGCATCTCTGACAAATTACAAGGCATTTAAAGAGTTTACGGCGTCTTATGGAAAGCGATTGGAACGCAATTCCTTAACACATTAAACCCCTTGTTTTACCTTTTCTTTTTTTTTAACACTTATTTTAAACATAACCTACTGCACACTAGAGTGCATGCAACCAAGTCTTGAGGAATTTCTCCTCGGACATTCCTGGCAAACATTTGAAACACGCATAACGTTGTTACGCTGCGGAATACACTCTGTAAGAGTGTGAAGCCGTAGTGGGTGGTGGTGGGTACAACGTTGAGTACCCTAGGGCATTTAAAAAAAAAAAAAAGGCAATCTCAATATCTTATTAGTTAATTAAAAAATATAATAAAATATTCAAATACAAAATGTTTTACACCGCTGTGGAATACGTAATAATCCATTCTTAGCACTAGCTTACTCACATATCTGATTCTACATCGAATAATAAAGACCTGCCACAAATTGTCAAGTGTTAATAAACGCATATTCATACCCAAACACTAATTTATTGTGAGGCATAGCCGGTAACGGTGCAGTGGATATACTCGTACATTCCCATCGCTTATTACAAGTTGGTATTTTTGTAGATATTGAGACAAGTTTTTCTGCAAACCCTTCAGGACTTAAATTATCAGTATCAAATGTATTACCCGTTTTGTTGTTTATGTCGTGTGATTCAGTCCAGAAACGCGCTTGTAAGTAATTAAAAAAATGGTATAGGTACAAAAAATAGCGAATGTTATTACGTCCGCCATTTTGGTAAAATCCACGAAATATTTTTTTTTCATCTATCTATCTATCGATAAATTGTGCGTGCGAATATTAAATTTCATATTTATTTTTAACAGTAAAGATGTTCATATGTAAAGACCACATTGGCGTCACCCAACCGTAACGTTTGGTACGCAAAAAGCGCCAATGTGGCTGGAGCGAACCGTAAAGTCTTAAGATTGTGTTATACTATAAAAAAATTCTATTTTTTGTTGGTTTATGAATATTATTGTTTGCGCATGTACAAATATAAAAAATAGCTATCGTATTTTTTCTTATTAATTAATCTTTATAATGTAAAAGTGTTAAATTATTTTTAATATCAATATAAAAAGAATCCATCTGAAGAAATTACAAGAACGCCCTTCTGTAAAGTTTGGTGACATGCGTTTTGAACAGTTTTATCCAAGATCGATACGATTCACTTGCAACTGTCAAACGCGAGCATATATATCTCAAGAAATAGTTTTGTTAAATACGGTGGAAATGAGTGGCATTGTACATCTATAGAGCTTAAGACACCAGTTAAGATGATGATCAAATGGTAAGGAGGAAAACTGTAGATGATGAAACAGTACACACATTTCAATGTTTATTTTTTACATGGAATTGCAGCGATCGAATTGCGTATGTCTTAAGGACCGGACAAATAATGTTGATATAGTAATAATAATAATAATAACAATGGACATTTGAATTCGCATCAAACAATGTTTGTGAAAAAAATAAAATTTGGCCTAGTACATTCCCAACATGTTTTAAATACGGATTGGTGGATTTTAGTTATTTTTGTGTGTATTATAATACTGAATTACAGCAATAATTAATTTTTATTAAATGAATATTACTTTTATTTTATAGCTTGCAAAAGCGAAACTTACTCAGGTTTGTAAATACATTTATCACTTTTATGGTGTTCACTGTCAATTCTTGGTAGAAAGGCATTCTATTTAAAATTTCTTAAGAATATTATAATAACTATTGATTGTATTCATAGTTTTTACTTCTGGATAAATTTTGTGAATGCATTTTTTTAATGTTTTCTCTAACAATTCATTTTTATTAAAATGCAGGCGGAGATAGGAAGACGAGGCGGAATCATGTCTTCAGTGTACGGATCTCATGTCAATGACCAGACGATGACCATCGAATTGTCGCTGGAAATCAATGCTAAACTGCAAAATGTGTTGGAAGATGCCCTCCTCAAAAATATCACTCTCAAGGTAAAATGTAATTAATAAATATATGCTCGATGTCCAAAATGAATTTGAATGTAATCAACTCTTATCATTATGTAGTTTACGACATGAAGTACATTTCTATACAATTGAAACTGTTAAGGAGCAGTTCTCATTTTGAGGTGAAGATCAATCTCAGATGCACACAATTAGTCAGAGATTTCCAGTGAGACCACTGGAAAAAGTCCTAGAGAAGTTATTGGAACTCTTTTAACTGATATCAAAATCTACAACTTTGCTGAAGTTTCAAACACACTTTATTGCATACCGACTAAGTCTATGGCAACTGTTTCTTAGACTCTGGAAATCATCAGCTCTAAATCCATATCGAGTATAATGTTTTGCACTCTTGGAGAGATGGAGGTTCAGAGGTTGGCACGGCTAACATCTTATTTGTCATATTACTTGTTTTAGGAGAACATGGATACCCTGGGTGATGAGATTGCCAGACTAAAAGAGCAACTGCAGAAAGGAAACAAGAACTGATAACAATCTATAAATAGTGTATTCATATGTACTATCATAATAATATATTAATCTAATCATTCCAGTATTCAGACTGTGATCAAAGTATGATAAAAATTTTGATCATTTTTCAACACTCCATTTATAATTCATCTAATAGTGTCTTGCTTAATACATTTCATTTTTTTGTGCTTTGCTGGTCTTTTATTATAATTATCTTCGCTGGTGATTGGTGATGTGAGTCTCACGTGTTTGAGATGGAGTCTATGGAGGCATAGCATGCCTTGTCTCATTTTAAGTGCAGTACAGGAGAGTGGAAAGCCAATTGATTTATAGAATTTTTTGAATACACTTCAATAATTATGTGTAGAAGTAGATTTATACTTCACGGCACACAGCATTATGTATGTGGTAGACATGTTGAATAATGGACGTGAGTTACTAGTTTTCTCATTCTAATGATGCTTCATAAATAGGAGACATCGTGAGAAAACAAATGACTCGATAAGAATCCAATTAGATATTAATTGAAAGTCATTTGTTTTTCCAATCTTGTATTGCTTGTTAATAGCAAGCAGAGTGAAATAACAAATGACTTGCGGAGAATCTAATTAGATAACCATAAGTTATTAATTTTTGTTATACAGTGATACCACTCGAGTGAACAAATTGAAGAGGGCGACCGACTAAAAGCGTTTGAGAGTTGTACCTGTGTGATTCATTACCCAAGTCTAGTATGCTGAATTCACTTAATGATACAGAACTATATGTCCGCTTTATGCAGTATGATTCTGACGTAATGTGGATAATTTATTTTTAAAATGATAGAAAAGAAAAAGCATATCATTGATAAAAATCTATTAAGTATTTACGATGGATTTGGTGGTATCTTTGTAGAAATTCATTTAGTTAAAAATGGTTATGATACAGTGTCCGTGCCTCCATACTTTAAATATATCTAACAGGAAGCATTTTATAGAAGAAATAATCATTTCAATTTTAAGCCTTAGTTAATATACACAGCTGCCTAAATAATTAAATACATTTGTGATCCAGTTTGCACATAACTCCCGGTCACAATACTAATTTAAACAAAATAATGGCAGATATTTTCCAATGATTTGGTCAATGAATGTTGATTGAATCAATTACACACTTACGTACTCGTGAGTGCCCAAGAAGTGAAAATATTTTTTCAACCGACAGATAAAGTTAAGTGAAAAAGAAAATTGACCATTTGATAAAATGGAGATAAGTGTTTGCTTTATAAGATATATTAATTACATAAAAAGAAAACACTGCAAATGTAATGGAAGATTTTAACTTGTCTGCAGTGACGCAAAAATCTTTGAATATCATTAAAGTTTTATATTACCATATTGAATTGTATAATCGACAGAAAATGCCTATAAAATTAAAAAAAAAAAAAAATTTGCAAATTTACAGTTTTGCATAATTGTTATGTATGTTAAATTATTAATAATATAAATTTTATGTACATAATATGAATGGTTTTTGACAATGAATTATTTATTCTATAATTTTATTATTTTGTAATCTCTAATAAGTCAAAGATCTCAAATGGGTTTCAGGTTTGTTACATACATTTACAAAAATTGTAAAAATGGTGTTTCGGCATTATATTATGAATAAACTCCGTTTTATGAATGATTATGGTGTCATATGTGTCAAAAGTTTACGCATCATGTTATCACTTGATTTTCAACAAATAAATGAGAATCTATATTTTTTTTGGAAATCGTTTGGCTACTGCCAAAAATTGACCAACATTAATCTGTTCATTAATTTTGAAGTTAAAGTTTAACCCTTTGAATAGGTAGCGAGTTATTTCCTATGAAATTCAATCTAGTAAGAATAATATTATTTCAAACGATGAGTTAATTCTTTGGAATTTTACAACCCATTGTAAAAATGTACCTAAATAAAATAATTTAGTATTATTTTCAAAGTCGTCATTACTTCCAAATCGTGCCTAGATCTTTATTGATTTCATCTGTGAGCATGTGGTTCTCTATTGACGTCGATTTCAGGAGGGGAGTTAAATAGAGTGAATTTTTACACTCAATATTATAAGGCTATAGATTTTTTCGAAATTTTTTTGTTTGTATGAAACAAAAAATAAAAATAGTGTGACTGCCAAAAATCACGAATAGAGAACGGCAATTGACAATGCAACACTCAGCTGCAACCAGCTGCAATCGCTCAATGGGCTAAAACCATTGCAAATGTGGATTCCAGAATGTTATTTCTTACTGGTTCACCTTAATCTTTAATGAATAAGTAACTCACAGAGTATAAAATAATTAATGTAACTCTTTCAAAGCATCCAACCATCCTCAAAAGACTGATGAGATGAAGCGGGCCAAGATGACTTACAAAAGGTGGGGGGTGGGGGTAGCAGTGGGTCCAATCGTGTCCAGCTACAAATTTACATATTTCCTACAACATGACTATGGTTTTCCTCTCCCTCCGATTCACCTCATCGGACTTCTAAGGGTGGTTGAACTCTAGGAAAAGAATTTTGCATGTGTGTGATTTACAGTAAACCTATTTGGATCCAGTAACTATGAAAATTTATCACAGAATAGTATTTATATTATGTTGAAATCATTTTATTTGTATATTGTCTCAAAATTAAATTTTTGTTCCTTTTTCTATTCAGTTGTAATAAAATATGTAGATTTTGTTTGTTATTTGTGTAGTGAATATAGACATAGTACAGAGGCTAGATGCAGGGTTGTACACATGTGGTAATTATTTTAAATTAGTGATGTGCTGATGTTTTGCTGTGATCACGTATTTTGACACTGGTTGATTCTGTTGAATACTTTTTTATACCATTTTACGGCCATTGGATGATTGGTAATAGACAAAGGCTTATTACGTCTCGAAATGTAATGAACGTAAATCGTTGTTGTAAGTGAGAAAGTCACAAACTACTTTTATGAAAACTGATAGACTGTCGAGAAATAAGAGTGTAGTGATGGTATCAAAAGGTACGTGACAACTATAAAAAAGTGCTTCAGACGCCTGTAAATTTATATCCATATTGATAGTTGAGAAAAGGTTAATAATCTGCATACATTTGGTCTGGTCCGCTGCATTTGGTGTAACAGACACAAAGTCAAGACATTAGTCAAGTGTTTTTCCACCACTCCTCATGAACAGCATGCGAAAGCTGTCCTATGTTAGTTATACTAAGTGTGTTACGATGTCAAGAGTTAAACTGTCAGTTGATGATCCTCCAAATGAAACCTTAAATCCGAAACTTAATATCGATGATATTTTATAAAAAAAAAAGTTAATTAACAATTAGCTTAAAATCGTAATGCTGGCATTCTGCTCTAATAGTTATTTGCCCAGTTCATGCTTACGTAATACTTTTAATACCTAAAAGTGAGCCGACTGAATTGGTCGCGTTTGGTCTGGTAGTGTAACCAGAGATGCCCGGGGTATACCAGCTCTAAGATTATTGAAACCTCCATTAACTTATTTCAAATGTGGAACAGGTATCGCACTAATTAATTTGCTACAATTAAACAAGTATAATTAATATGTTTCTCTTGTCTTCATTATTTTTACTTCGTTAAAAAAATCATTTTTTACTTTGTTAAAAGTTGGCATCCGCTGGTATAGAGGAATCAGGTAAAGGATTTTATATATAGTGTTACCAAAATACATCATGTCACTAATTTTGGAGTTTTACAACATTTAAATTTTTTAGGTAATTTTTCTAAAAAAGAAAAATTTGGAAAATAATTATAATTGACGAGGTATTAAACAAAAGTTTTCACTCAAAATAAATGATTTCAATTTCCGAGTGATACAAATATGTGTACATTATATAATTAATCTCGTGAGAAACATACGTTCCAAATTTTACAATATCGTTTAATATGTACTATGTCTATGGTTATGGATCTACATTATATTGTAATCTCTATTTATATTTAATAAAAATTATACAAATATTTACCACAAACACCAATTGTTTAATTTGATCACATGTTATAGAATATTATGTACCAGGTCTTGTTGAAGCAACGGACTTAGGCGTGTTTTTCGGTCTATGGTAGAGAGACATCACTGAACAATGAATGAATGTAGAATGAGCAGACTGACAAAGAAAAAGTGCTCTATCAGAGAATATACAATGCAATAGATTCTGAACAAGAAAAATAAATTTAAGGTTTATTTTATACACACATACGGGGTCCATAAATTTAATGATGTAATACAATTTTATCCATTTTTGAAAAACGCTTGCTGGTAAGCCATAGTGGTGGGTCCTTTACGTACAGCGCACACACGCACCAACGCTCTCAAATATAATATACATATATTGTATTATTATTATGGAGTAAAGTGATTTACCTAATAATTATCAAAAATTCCATTCAGCAATGAGCTCGCTTAGAGGTGGATGGTATGGGGAGGGACTTGTGCAAATTATTGTATTTATGTACATTCATTATCACATCTTTATCCAATTGAAATTGTCATTGGAAATATTATTTTATGCAACAATAAATATAAAAATAATAATAATTATTGTACATATTGAAAAGTTTTCAAACCAAACATCATTTCCAAATAATAGTACATACTTACCTAACCAATTTCTTTTAATTTAGCTATATGCAGTGCTGTAGTGGAGGGTTAACGCCGTCCACTCTCTGCTTTATTCGTATACATAAGATATACTTTGCTTAAATCGATGCTTTTTGCTAAATAAAAATGTGTATTTTCCTTTTTCTACATCCCGGTACGGTAATATGCAATACGTGAATATGCTAAAGTGTATAAATAGGGGTGTAAATAATTTATAAATAATACGATTCAACATTAAGAGTGCGATGCCGTATACTCTGTGAAGTTTATGACTACGGCACTGATTAAATGAAAACGAATTCTAACAGAGATTTCGTAACAATTGATTAAGGGTGAACACACCATTAGCTAAATATATTATATTTGTGCGAGGTAATTAGTCGACTATAGACGCTAACAAATGAAGCACGTGTAGCGAGAAGTTAATTATTATTGTTTTATGGAATAATTCAATATACATATTATATTGCAATTAAATGATAGTAGACATCCAGAATCTTGAAACAAAAGAGGGCTGAATTACGAGCGAAATCATCTACCTACACAAAGTAAGTTTTTGATATTAAATG